>CM060816.1:2911250-5822500 GCA_030704555.1 Heliconius charithonia | reverse complement strand
TAAACCATAAACATGGCTCGTTACGGAGGCGACTTGCTCGGTATTAACTTTATTTTAAAACTGCGCATGATTTTTGGATTTTACTATAATTTTTATGAAAATGTCTGGCTGAAGTACGCTATTAAGGCATTGTTAGGAGCTATCAGTGTACAATATGTTTATGTTGCAACTGTTGATAGAATAACATCATTGGATATAAACGAAATATCAAGAATTGTGGAATATGTTATTTATATAATATGCTCGCTACAAACAGAAGAGGAATATCTTATCAACTATTTATCGATTGACACAATAATAGACGACAAATGTTATTTGAAAAATAATCGAAAAAATGTAGCGAAATTTTTAGTCTGCTACATTGTATTACTTATAATTATTTGTTCCTTTTTCTATTTTATTTTAACTCAAATTAATTTCTACGCGTCTATTGGTAATAAATTTACAATATTATATATAGCACTCTTACGTTTTGGTACTGAGATTGGACGTATACCTATTGTGATGGTGTTTATTGTAATGTACTTTCGTGTTAAGATATTTTGTACTAAACTTCGTAAAGAGGTACTAAACAATGCTACGGCTGTTCTCGATTGGAAAAAATATGTAACAATTTATATAAAAATAATGGACACATTAGAAAAAACAGATTGGCCCTTAAAATTTATGGTACGTACTTATTTTAATATTTTTAGGGTTCTGTACCCTTTAAGGGAAAAAGGAACCATTATAAGATCACTTTTTGTCCCTCTGTCTGTCTGTTTGTCTGTCTGTCTGTCTGTTTGTCAAGAGCCTTTATCTCAGGGGCGATTGGAGAAATCGTGTTGAAGTTCAAACATATACCTAGCCATATTCAAAACCATATTCCTGAATATAGCGTATTTCTACATTAAATTTAAAAAAGCTATGGCCGTTTATTAAGCAAAAAAGGAGATTTCAACATATAACTATAAAGGGAATCAAAATTCATAGTGTACTTCCGGTTAACCTAGAATTTGGAATTGAAATTTGGCAGCTAGCATCTACTGGTAGTACTAGTTCAAAACAAAAATTGAAAAGTATCCATTTGTGGGTAAATCCTAAAAAAAATTTGCAAAATTAGGTATTAAAGAAGCTAGGTCAAGTGGGGTATCTAATGGCTTAGCTATGCCTGCATTTCAGAAAAAGCTCGGCACCTCCAATTTTTGCACGGAATCCTTGGTGGGCGAATCCGACTCGCGCTTCTTTTCTCTCCATCACGCAATAACAGGGAAGAAACCTCTGTTCGTTCGAGACGTTCTGTTCTCATTAATGCAATATTTTCCGCCGAACTGGTAAGAGAGGCATTGCGTGTTGAGTGGTGGAACTCAAGACCAAGATTTGCCTATGTACCAGAGCGAAGAAAAGAAAATATTAAATATGTTATTTCTTTGAGTAAGAATTAAACCCACAATTCAACGCGCATAACTCGCACGCTTGTTTCTGCTCCTGCGCCACACCAGGCCTCATCTTATTAAATATTTATTTACTTAAAATTATAATATTATGTTGTTGTTTTCAGATGCTGGTGCATTTAATTATTGGCTTTGTAAACGTCACAAATACACAGTTCAAACTAATTCGGGGATATAAAGGAAATGTAAGTACATAACACATCTTTGCATTTTATTTTATTTTGCATAGGAAATATTTATTGTCTGCTCAATTCATTTGACAGTCTCACTCGCTGTAATGACAAAAAAAATCTTTGAAGGGCAATGATGATTTTTTGTAACACTTACGAGGTACGACAGTGCCTAATGCAATATACAAAATGGATTCCCGATCGATAGAGAGATTGGCTGTCCATAAAATGATCTAATGACCATATTTATGTCAGTGAATCTAAAAGTTGTAGTTTTTTACCTATTTGGTGACGATGTATGAAAAAATGTTTAAATATTGTCACAATCTGTAATTTTTTCTCTTCTGTGTAACTTTTTGCCCATGAATTTTCTAACGTCCGGAGAGGACGTTAGAAAATATACGATAAGATCGTCCTAATTGAAATTAAATAATAAGATAATACATGCCATCTCTTGCATTATGTTGTGCTATTTGCATAACATATTTAAAATTTATTAAAAAAAAACATACAATTGGAATATTAAATAAAGACTTAAAAATTAAGTTTTTCTTAAAATATAAATCTAATCATGAACTTTGTATTACAGAGCACTAGCTTCAAAACGATCAGTCTATTTTTCATTTCCAACAATCTGTAGGTAGCTTGTAGCTGAGCAAGGAAAAGCAATTCGCATTGGCTCTTTATAAATTAAAAAAAAATGTTGCAAATTTAAAGGACATATATTGTGAGCTCCTCTGTTGAGCAGACTATTTAAATGGCCTTTGTCGAGCATTTCATTGTTGTGGGGCGAGGCGATCAGCTTACCTAAGCTAACTGACCTCCGTTTGATTAGGATTTCATCCTAACGCGGCGATCATGTGCCACTCTTTAGCGACCCGATCTCTTACAATATATAGCGAGTTCAGCAGTAGCCTCCTTCTGCACGACCACTGCCTCGCAGAAGGAGGAGACTGTCGCACAACGTCACGCTACTGGCCCTAGCCCCAGCCACGTCCTTGTTTGCCGTATAATAGCGTCGGTACCAACACTGCATTGCTGAACGTACAGCTGTGCTGGCATTTGACTCGTTGGACAAGGACCTATACACACCTTGACAGCTTCTCTTCTCTTTGATAATAATTCATTATTAATTCTTCTCTTCCATCCTTCGTCTTATATTCCACTTAGCTATTTGTTATCAGTCCTCTCTCTTGCCGTTTCGAACATGGCGTGCTGGGTGGCGGTCTACGCTCTATCAGTACGCTTTCACGAAATACACGTGAAGGATGGAAAGTTGTAGCACTCATGACGGCGAAAGAAATAGCGTGTGTCGTAACAATTTACGGACTATCCGACCTTGTTTTAGTCATTATGTCTCTCAAAGGTTTCACCTCAGGCCACGTGGTGGAGCGTCCACTAACTGCCGTTAAATAGAATCACATGAATGTGCACGTAACTAAAACGCTCGCCCGTTTTAACGTCTCACCAGGCTTAAAATGACCAATTGATAAAGACGTGTCGCTTGAGATTTGTGATTGAATCCTCTTAAAACCTGTAGCGCCTTATATCACACACATATGCAGGTGATGTCTCTGGATATTAATGCAGCGTTTAGAAAGTTCGACTCTAACGTCTTCTATTCTCACGACTTAAGCATGTCAAGATGTCGGTTTATATGACGGTCGTTCTGCATAATATATTATTACGGGTTGGAGTTTGAATCTGCATGCTCGTAGTAGCGTTTGGTTAGGTGTAAAAAAGCCAGCATTAAATCTTATAATTTTGTCTTACAGAAATAAGCTTATCCCGCAACCTATGATTTGTAGGTCCTAACGATTCCTTAAGGCAATAATTTAAAGAAATTAATATATTAACAATTTCATATTAAAGCATTTTTAAACCCAAAAAACTACAACACTCAGACGACTTCACGTTACATGATTAAATGGGACATACATCAGGAAATTTAAAAAATATTAATAACCCATGTAAAACACGCAAAACATTTTTTCGATCTCATCATCAGTCCTTCGTCTTCTGTCAACAGTCATACAGTACCCCATCTTTTAACTTTTCATATAACAAACGAAGAATACTTAATATACTTAATATCAACAGGAATTTCAGTTTAACCTGACAACAATACATATTTTATTGCAACTCGTATTTAAATATGCAGTTATATTTTACCCATCAGTAATGATGGAGATGATAACAGATCAACTGGATGTACTGAAGATCCAAATCGCCGACAAGATGATAACTTGTACTTGTAAGTTAATGAAAAATAAATATTTAATAAGATTTGATTTGATCAGTCAGTCATGGCACAGATGCACAAGCGTGTGACTATACACGCGACTGGTTGTGTATTCGATTCCCAGTCAAGAAAAAGGAAATATTTAACATTTAGGCTTCTTTGTGCCCGTGGCAAAAGCGTGGTGTTAAGTTCCGCCACTTGGACGCCATGCCCTCAGAATTTAGTGGAAAGTGAGGAGCGATGTGTTAACACTAGGCTCCCTCTGTCTACTCTGCTACATGTAGCATACGATAGTTGCCGATTTACGAATTAATCAGGCACGCACAAATCACTAGAGTGATTTCAAAAAATATCTTTTTACAAAAATTATCTAATAAACTAATCTAAACAACTGAGCTATGTAACAAGTGCAGTTTTCTTTATTTAAAAAAAAAATGAACTAAATTTCATATTCTCAATTTTAAACTGATTTCAAAAAAAATATTTATTTAATAAAAACATCTATTTAATAAAACAGAAAGGTAAGCAGTTTTGTAGATTTTTTAAAAAAAATTGTAATGATGTAGGTCCTTAAGTATCTATATGTATGGACGATTAATAAATTATAAAATATACTAATACGGTAAAGCATAGATATTAAAATTGATTATGTAATTTTAAATTATCTAACAAGGTAGTAAATTGAACACTCATAAAATGATTGAAGTCTTAAAATCATCATACCAGAGGGCAAGATACTGTCAGCTCATTCTGCAGGAATCTAGGGCACTACGCGAGTCAAAAATCGTTGGCGGTAGTTTGATATAATAATTATGTCAACTGACAGACGAATGTCACCTCAGTCCTGCTACAACTGCAAAGCGTTCGAAAGGGCGGGTTTCCAAAAATGTATAATACTAAATATACACGATTAATCAAGTTAAATAATATAATTTAAAATATTTAATAATAGTGAAAATCTAACTATTTCATTACAGGTGAAAGACGACGATCAAATTTGCGTGAGCTACTGAAGTACTTTCGTGAACATCCAATGAAATATTGTATTTGCAGGGCTTTTCAAGTATATTCGCGTTTGCCGCTGGGATATCTTTCACTTGCCGCAACATACCTAGTGTGCTTATTACAGTTTACACATGTACTCAAAAAAACATAATACCTTTACTTTTGACATATTAATTTTATTATGTCCTCAATTTGGGGGAGAGGACATCTAAAGACTTTGCATTTTGCATGATCTTTCTTCACGTCTAATTTTGCTCAATGTCTTGCTATTTTTTTTAACTTACCTAAAACTAAAATGTATGAATTTCGAAATAAACGTTAAAACAACACTGCACGTTAAATTGATTGTTTTGCACCCTAGAATTGCATCGTTAACATAGTTATGGCTGTAATGGTGTTAAATAAAGGAGGTACCTACTATACTCATATACGTGTTTTTTTAATGCTAGTAGCCGTCCACAATTTCGGTTGTGTATTTCCATATTACTTCCATTTACCACCAGTACTGAAATTTATTATTTCGCACAATTTAACGCCGTGCTTTGTCTTGCCAGAGTCGAGAAAAATAACCAATTTAATTATTATAATTTTCTCAGTCCACAACAGTCCACTTTACTAAGCCACTTTAGCTAATACGTGACTTCCTTATTTCTTTAATTTTGGCTGATTTATTATAATACTTCGTCACATGTTCCAGAATCCGGATATTTACCTAATTGTAATGTATCAAATTTAAGCGGGCGAAGCCGCGAGCTGATCGCTAGTCATTAATATTTTTCTTAACATAAAGAACGTATTCTAAAATGATTCGAGATGATGCAACTATCTATATATTCAATACTTAAAGATAATCTGACTGACTGATCTGGAAAAAGGATATTTCCAATAAAAGGACGTTGCCATGCGAAATGTATGTATGTATGGCGTCTCCTATACATACATTTTTAAAAAAAGATATGGCCGTTAATATAGCAAAAACGCGTATTTTAACACTATAAAGAGAATAAAAATTAAAAAGATATTTTCGGTTGATCTAGAATTATGAAATTTGGGAGTTAGCATCTACAGGTAGTACCTACAACCTTAGGAAAAATAAATAACTAAAAACTATACATTTGTGATTAAATCATAAAAAATAATAGCCTTAAAGACGGGGCAAAATTCGATTTTAAAACCACTTAGTTCAAGTGTGGTATCAATTGAAAATTGCTCTGGCTATGCTAAGCTTGAATTGCAGAAAAAGCTCGAGACCTCCAATTTTTGTACGGAACCCTCGGTGTGAGAGCCCGCCTCGCGCTTGTCCGGTTTTTTTAATTTATCGATGACGATATGTGCAAAAAAACATCGAAGTTGGCTAACATCGATGTTTTTCTTCCGATTTGTATCGAACAATGAAGATTTAGCTTCGATGTTGACATCGATGTTTTTCTAATATCGGGCATCCCTAGTAAACCATAGGGATGCAAATTGCATATTAAATATCGATTTTTTTTAAGAATTATAATATTCACTTAACATTCGGTATCATAATTCAGTCCATTTCACCTCGTCCGTAACAATACAAATGTGACGACGGACGAGGTGAAATGGACTGAATTATGATACCGAATATTTATTAATATCATAATGTATACTTTTTTTAGTCCTGCCACTAGCCACGCAGTGCCTTCAAAATTCGGTGGAAAGTGAAGAACGAAGTGTCTTAAAACTAGGTTCTCTCTGCCTATCCAATAATATATAGCGGATACAGCGTAAAGATATTTTAATTTATAATTAAACTTAATGTATATCTTTTACCAATAATTTACAGAAAAACTTATGTATACTAATCTCCAATTATTAATTAGCGGTATTTACCTTAAAAGGTAATGCATTTAGTGATAAGAAATTTAGAATTAAAAATATTATTGTAAAATTTATGTAATTGCCACTGGTGAGTCTGAATAAATAAATAAACAAATTTATTTTTTTTATTATTAAATAATACAAACATTGGTGGTCCGTTCCCTTTTATAATAAAGAAATAATTATAATGTTATTTTAATTTTGAAGCAAGAGAAAAAGCAATACTAACAATGGCCCTTTATCCTAGTTGTACTGATCGATTGTCATCTCTGTATTCCTTATGTCAAATTGACATTCAACTGTCCGTCGTTCATTCATTGAATCATTCGTCGTTCCCTTCTCATTCGAGTTGTATATTATTAATGACATAAATGATAAAACACAGTTCACAAGCAACGCGAAAAATTGTAAATATAAGTAAATATTCGGCACATATCAAATCAATTATATTTGTAGTAGTTTTAATTTGGGCAGATACTTTGAAAAGTTAGATTCAACATCACAGCAAAGTGATAGTAAATCCATCTCAAGGTATGTAAAAGCTTTCATTTCTTTATTGCAGAATATATGATACCCACGGAAAGTTAATATTAATTACATTGTTAGTGAAATGTAAATCATCTAAGCTAGAAAGTTATTCGAATATGACATAAGTTGAAAGGTGAAATTACATAGATTATTTAACCTTGTAATGCTAGGTGAAAACTTGTAGCAATTCACAACTAACCAGTTAGTTTCTCTGTAGATCCCGTTCATGGTGATCGTGTTTTTGTGTGTTATTCATAATTGTTTATTATTTGTATAATGTCTTTTATTCTCAAGACAGCAGTTTGTCTTTCAGTAGCACCTGATAGTAAGTATATCAAGTATATTACAAGTAATGGTAAAATTAGAAATTCTTTAACAATTGATAGATCACTACTTGGGCTATTGTCTCATAATCTCAATGCCACATTCTGCACCTGTTTATTAAACTGCATATGAAATGAAATAGTTTGTATTATTCACCAAGAGACATATGCAAAAAAATGTTGTTTTTGTTACTATACTTTCAATTTAGTCATTTTAATCATAGTTCTGGTTGGGTGGTATACTATCAGAATGTAAAAAATATATTTTGTTAAATAAGATTCCTACTATTTTAGAACATGTTACCTTACAACAAGTTAGTTTTTGATGTTTGGTTTAAAATATATTTTTAATTTTATTTTATTTTAGTTATAAGTAGAATTGTTAAATAGAGCCACTTTTCTTGTTTCTAGTGTAATTAAAAACATTGCCTTTTGAGTGGTGGAACTCAAGACTTTTGTATCATCCAGGGTAGGGAAGTAAAAAATCTTTGTTGCCCTGGGTGGGTAAGGACTGTACCCATAATTATAAATGTGATTCTTCATACAAATAAAAAGATATTCAAATTATTTATTAATTATTCAACTATTTACAAAAAAGTTAATGAAAAACATAAATCGTTTATGTCTTTTATCAATTTATAAAATAAATAAATATTACAGATAAAGAGCACCACCAATTCCCTCGCAGCATGTCCAATCCAGGTTTAACATCAGAGGCGCAGATGCGATACATTGTTCAATGGTTTGGTGAATTCAGTGAATTGCAAAGAGAGGACTTCCTTCCAATATTAGTTGCAGCTCATAGTAGGCAATCAGAGGAATTAGCTTCTACACTTGCATCTCTATCGTGTGAAGATAAACCAGTCAGTTTGTTTCAATGTCGTGTAAGTCCTTATATTTTATATCATATTATTTTTTAGTGTCATGCCTTAGGATATGTATATGTTATATGGGGACATATAGCAGGATTAGCAATAGAAACTTAATGTTAAGGTTATTTTTAATAAAGTGTGAAGCTTCATCAACATTTTTCTATTGTAGATAAAGTTATTCAATGAATGGTTTCCAACATGGACTGAAGAGCAAAAGGAAAGACTTGTAAAAGCAGTATCAGATATGGATTTAGATTTTGGTTCCAAACTGCAAGATGCACTTGTAAATGGCATTAAAACAAATGGCTTAGATGAAGAACATTTAAAATATGACGCGGCTATCATTCCACCAGAGGTAAATGAAACTGAGGTAGTAAATAATGATATCGAATCATTATCCATCTCACAAGATAATTTATCTGTGGAAATTGCAGCTGCATCCTAAGTATAGAAATTTTATTAAATATAATAGTTTTATATAATTGGATTGGACGAAGAACATTTAAAATATGGCTCTGCTATCATTCCACCAGAGGTCAATGACACTGATTTCGTCTATTATTAGTGAATCATTGTCGGTCTCACATGATAATTTATCTGTGGATATTGCAGCTGCATCCCAAACATAGATATTTTATTGAATAGTATCATATTATTTATTATATATAGTTAAGAGTACTTTTTATATATCATTTAGTATGTTGTGCAAGTAAATACTATAAATTTTTGTCACTTTATATTAAACACTATTAGTATATCCATTTTTTGTTCAAATATATGCATTATATTATGTATAGGCATTAATTATTAATATGTTTTCAAAGTTATAATAACAAATTAAATAGAGGTTGTTTTGAGTGAAATATCTTCATATCTATAATATTTAATTACTGATTTTACTATATAAGTGATTTGTAACAGTGGCACAAATTTCCTTTTAGTGTTAATTTTAAATTTCATATAGATTTATTATATGAGTCTAGGTTATATTTGTAGTTGGATAAAAGAGTTTCTATTATTTACATTATTAGAATTAATTTGATAAACATTTATTAAAGCATTCCAGTAAAACTAAGAAATAATCTCATGTACTATACATATTCTTCCTTTAAATTTACTAGGATTAAGTAGATGTAATGCCTTGGATATTTATTATTATATATAAAAAAATATTGGAAAATATTCTCTCAATGAGTCTTCTTATTATATAATTTACGTATGAAGATATATTATGTCTTTCTTTTTAATGTGTTACAAATTTAAGTAACACAATATTTTTTTTATTTCTTAATCTACAAATTATGAAATGACACATTCAATGTGTCATTTCATAATTTTTGTAAAATCTATTTTCAATAATCACATATATTTTAAAAGTGATAATCTTGTTATTATTTTTGTAAAAGTAATGAAACTCGGCCATCGCCTGCCATTTATATTTTGTAATTTTTTTTCATTCCAAAGAAAGTCATTAAGTACAAACTTATATATTGTGCCAATATTAAGCATTTTTCATAAACTTTAAACATTATTTGTATTCTAATAAGTAAAAATGTATTTAAAAAAATGAAAGTATTAACATAAATGGATTGAGTGATAGAAAGGTGCTGGCAAAATAAAAAGGGAAAGGCGATTGATATTCATATGTGTAATTAACATACTATTTAAATAAATATATAATAAAATATACTGTTTTATTTCCATAATTTCTCCGCTTTTTAGAAATTGTATTATAATAGATTGTGCAAGTGTACCTCTTAAAATAAAATTTTCTCTTTTAAACAAGTATACCCTATTCACGAATTCATGAGATAAAAGATTATTAAAGGGGATATGAGTAAAGAGGTTATTTTATAGGTCAGATTGATGTAGCAATAACTCCAGGAAAGACACCAATTTGATAGAAGTTTTTTGCAGTCTCTTAATATAGTTTTATAGTCTCATTGCACATATTTGCTATTGCTGATAATAACTCCATAGTGAAGTAATATAGAGTTTATGTTTTTTATATTTAATTTCCTCGAGTGGCAATCGAACCCACAACGAAAAATGCCACAGGCATTTACAGTCACGCGCTTGTGCTCCTGCGCCACGCCACACGCCACAGGCACAGCATTTGTTTGCAAATATTAACTATTACATATAACACAAACAATAGGTATTATAAAATATAATTTATTACATATTAATGACAATTAATGAGTATTTGTGTACATATCGATAGTCATATACTATTAAATTATTATTACACATAGGACAACAATATCACAAATATCATATTATCGGCAATTATGGCCGCATTTTAGATAATATCCAATCTACGTAAGGAGTTAAACGTGTATAGATATCTGGCCAGCCTAAAGTACCACAAGGGGAAGGACCGCAAAAAGTTACCCCTAACATCATCCAGGTGTTATAAACATTTTCTTGGCTCTTCAGAGGGCCTTCCGAGTCGCCCATCTTGAGCTTAACATCTGAATTGGCTGAAATTAAGTTTGATTTATGCGCTCACCTTATATATATGAACGAGTGTAGGTATGTTACGGATAATGCTCGAAGATGGAATAAACCTAAGGTTACCGAATACCGAATGTACTATGTATGTAAAAATAAATAAATCAGCTTCACGCTGTATCCCGCACACAGCAGGGTAGGCAGAGGGAACCTAGTGTTAAGACACTCCGTTCCCCACTTTTTGCGGAATTCTGGAGGCATTGCGTGTTGAGTGGCAGAACTCAACGCCGCCCTTAACCTCGACACCAGAGCGAAGAAATGGAAATATAAATTTAAGTAAATATTTCATCTCCTCGAGTGGGGATCGAACCCACAACCAGTCGGTATATATTCTAAATTCGAGATTTACCCATATTCATCCAGGTCTACCTCTCGCTGGATAATATTGGGTGTCGCGTCATGTTCGTGTGTTATTGTAGAAACAGCAAACCAAGACGTACAAAATATGCTTATGACGTCGATGAACGACGAAAATTGCGAGTGTTGGTAGAAAGGTTTAAGTTTTTGTTCAGTCAATGAAGTATTGGCTCCCTTTCTATTGGTCTTGCTCTAACAAATAATATCTACTTTATGTGAAATGTCGAATATAAGAATTATGTTTACTTATCCTATCAAAGTTAAAAGTTGGCATATGCATAACCACTTTATAAGTTGTTATATATATGCATAACAACTTATAAAGTTGTTATGCATATGCCATCATAACACTATTTCGTTATATTTCGAGATCCGGTTGCAATTCTGAAAGACAGAATACGAAAGAAGACGGTTAATGAAGAAGTGATGTAGTTGCGGGCAACGAACGCCAACGAGCTGTCACTCTTGAGAGCTGATCTGGAGCGCCGTGTTCGGGGTTGGCGAAGGTTGGATAATGTGGAGACTCTAAACGTTGGGTACACTGACGTGAGTATGGGTAAGACCCGATGTAAAATTTATTTCAATTATTATTTATAACCCAAATTGCTTGGGTAATACTAAGTGTACCTGGGTAATATTAGGCTATTCCATCTTCGAGCATTACCCGTAACATGGACATTTATCAAAAGTAAATATTATTAAATAAATATTATAAGTATATAAAGTAAATATTATTACGAAATTTCCATGACTTTCATTTCACAATTTTTCACAATTTAAAAGTACAAAACAAATAGACATTTTTTTTCTTTAGGATGTAAAGACGTAAAACATTAAAAATAGAAAAAAGATTTTTTTTAAGTTTTAATCATTTTACTTTTATATCGATTTTGAAATTACCTATTAAAAATAGAACACCAGAATATTTTATCAAATTCTTACCCAATTCAGTGTGAACTCTAGTGGAATTTTCAAAACCATATTTTCGAAAATCTTTATCTGCACTCAAAGGCAGACATATCGGCTTGACAAAATCAAGAATATACAATAGATTTTGTATTTATTGTTTATTATATTTAATTTATAAAAGATGAAAATAAATTCTATCACTTCATGGTATAACCATGCGGGCGCGTGCGTGCCTGGGACTTGCGGCCGAAACTCGTGAACTGAAAGCTAAAAGCCTAAGTTATCTGAACTCCTCAGCTTACTAAAATTATTATTTTTTTTTTTTTAGCTTCACGCTATATCCCGCACATAGCAGGGTAGGCAGAGGGAACCTAGTGTGAACACACTCCTTTCCCCACTTTCTGCCGAATTCTGGAGGCATTGCGTGTTGAGTGGCAGAACTCAACGCCGCACTTAGCCTTGACACCAGAGCGAAGAAAATGGAAATATAAATTTAAGTAAATATTTCATCTCCTCGAGTGGGGATCGAACCCACAACCAGTCGGTTTTAAAGTCACACTTTGTGCCACTGGACTACGACTGGCCTCCTGCTAAAATTATCAGTAGATATATTAACGAAAACTCATTTTATCGATTTACCTGTAAATGATATTTCGCTCCTTAACCTTAACAAGGCAACGTCATTATAATGATATACATCGAAAGGGTTAAAGTTGTCGAATGTAATTATTTCCTCTATGAGTACATCGACCACTGGTGGACTGCACTCGTTTAAATAACAATCTTGTTCACTTTTAATATTCCATTCGCCTAAACGTACTGCAGCTCTGAAAATATAAATTACAAGTACTAATTTCTAAAATTCATATAGCGATAAGTTACATTTTTGTTTTTTTTTTTATTATTTATATAATAATTATTACTCTGCTAGCTCTGATGGACGCTCGCGAGGTGCAGTGATCGCAATGGAATGCCATGCGTACGCTAATCAGAAGGATCTTTGCCTATCGGGACCCGTCGTGCCCTGAATAGGGCTGGCCTCGTCACCTATGTCGGCGGAGGAGAAGGTGTCATGAGACTAAGAAACTGTGATTGGGTCGTTGGGATCTGGAAGGACGCTTGCGAGGGCGTCGAAGGAATGGATGTGGATGAGGGGATTGGAGTAAGAATCTGTGCGCTCGTAGTAGAGCTTGGAAATAAAACAAGACTTCTAGTTGTTCTGTTACATTAATATTTCAATTTTCAATTTCTGTTCATATATAATAATGTTTTTAGATATAACTTACACTTTCCAAGTTTTTGATAATTCAGCACCTTTAACGCAATTAGCAGCTGTGAGGACGTATCTTGAAGATATTAGGACCCCGCCGCAGTAATAACCGTGCCCTTCCGCTATATAACATTATTACATTCGGTGTAAACTAATGACAAAACAGGTTAATATTTTTTAAGCTTCACACGCTTCACAATAATAATAATTGAGGCCAGTCGTAGCGCAGGTGCATAGTGTGACTGTAAAACCGACTGGTTGTGGGTTCGATTCTCACTCGAGGAGATGAAATATTTACTTAAATTTATACTTCCATTTCTTCGCTCTGGTGTCGAGGCAAAGCGCAGCGTTTAGTTCTGCCACTCAACACGCAATGCCTGCCAGAATTCGGCAAAAAGGGGGAAACGGAGTGTCTTAAGACTTGGTTCCTTCTGCCTACCCTGCCATATGCGGGATACAGCGTGAAGCTTCTACAATATATTAATCTATATTTTAGAAGTGTGACTCGTAGGCACAGAGAACTTAGTGGTAAGTCCCTTATCCACTCTAGAACATTTAACGGTACAACTCCGTCCACATTGTTTTAGTCTAGTTTCAATGTTTTACACAGCGCAAGCATGGAAGTTCTGAAGATCTCCGGCTTTTTAATTATTTTGTATTCTTTGTATTTCACTAAGTACTATCATACCTTTAGTTGCTGAGAATTGTGCGTTCAACCACATAAACAATCATTTGTCTGATTATCAGGCAAACAGACAGACAAACAAACAAACACTCTTCAGCCTTATAATATTATAAGTACAAATATTATTTAACAATGTGGGCATGAATGCAATAGTCTTGGTAACTTACGTACGTCGTAGCGGATTAAAACCATCCATGGGTGTTCATCGATATCTGCCTGTCCCCCACCTGCATATCTGATACTGGTATGTATTCCGCATTCATTTGTATTTGGTAGTAAGCTGACAGGATTAAACTTTTGCTGCAGTTCTATGAAGTCTGGAGGGCAGCAAATCTTAAAATACGATGATTAATTACTCATTGTGATTAAGCAACTTATACTTTGTTTTACAGCTGGCTCTTTCAGCAGAGTAGGCAGATGGTACCTAGAGAGGCGTGCCTCGACACCAGAGAGGCAAAATGAAAATAAAAATTTAAATACATATTTCATTTTCTGATGTGGGGATCGAACCCACAACCAGTCGTGATTACAGTCACACACCTGTGCCCCTGCGCCACGACGAAGGCGACGTGCACTAGTAGGGGATTGGGAACCGCCACCCAGCATGCTATGTGCGGAAAAGCGGGAGTTGGAGGACGGAGCTCCAAAAAGCTAAGTGGCATGTAAGAGGACGGATGGAAGAGGAGATGAATGGATTATTACATGTGATAAATGGCAGAGATTTGGGTGTTGTTACTGTGACTCCGACCAAGCGAAAGGGCAATGACATTACCGATCTACCAGATGGAGCAGATGGAGTTACTGCCGAGATGAGAGATACAATGTGAACGGTCTCTTGCTGCAGGATGTAAGGTCTCTTTACAGAGATCACTTAGCTTGCGTTAGCGCGGATTGCAGGCATTAGTCACCACTCTAAAAAAGAGTGTAAAAATAGTGGTCTACACCTGAATGCGAGGTTCTAGTATTTGAAAGAAATGAAGAAAGGATGGAAGGTAAGATCAGTGTGAAAGGTAAGATATTAGTACAAGTGAATGAAGTGGAATATTTAAGAAGTATGTTCAGTAGTATGGAAGTTACTAGATGACAGGATTAATGTTGTCTTAGCTGCATTGATGAGACGACCACACGTCAACACACCTGCGCGTTTGGCCGTACACAATACAGTGTTCGTACCGCAGTTGTTATACGGTAGCGAAACGTGGCTATTACAGAAGAAGAATAAAAGATAAATGCTGTAAAGATGTGATCTCTTCTTAGGATATGCAGAGTCAGCTTAGCTGATCGAATCGCATGAAGAGATACGCAGAATGGCAGATACTAGCGAGCATGTCACGGTAAGAATGAAGAAGAACGTGCTCAGCTGGTATGGACACGTCAAACGAATGAGTGATAAAAGAATGGCAAAGACAATTTATGTGAGTTTTCTCTTACTACTTTTATTTTTACCGAAACAAAAGTTTAAATATATGATGATCATAATATCTTATCTCACCTTAGGGTCGGCCATGTCAAAGCCACATGTCAGTTGTCTCAGAAGATGATCTATATGGACTCCTTCTACTTTCATTCTATATAGCTTTGTACAATCCTTCAAGTTGATACATGTCGCATTAGATCTACAGATAGCTTAAAAGAAAATATACTTTTTTTGCGTTCACCTTGTATCCTGCACACAGCTGGATAGGCAGATGGAACACGGGTGTCTAGTGTTAAGACGCTTCCGTTTCAACGTTGCGAGATTAGTGACTTAACTCAACACTACTGTCAAATAATTAAAAAATCAAAAAAATCAAATTTATTTTTCTATTTCTTCACTCTGGTGTCCAGGCAAAGCGTGGCGTTAAGTTCCAGCATACTACACGCAATGTGTTCAGAATTCGGCGGAAAGTGGGGGGAACGGAGCGTGTTTTAGGTTTCCTAGGTTATGCAGACAAACACTCCGAAATGCATCGAGTAACCGTAAAACGTTATACGTTTAAAAACCCAGAGATCCAGAGGCCGTGATAAAATAGGGATGTTATAGGGACTAAAACATAGTATAGCATAATGCCGTGAAAAAATGATACTACTTACTGAAAAAAAAACCAGTTGAATTTCTACTACGTAAAGAAAAAAACCAAACAAATGCGAGTTGGCCTCGCTCACTGAGGGTTCCGGACAAAAATTGGTGGTCTCGAAGGCTTTTCAAAAATTCAAGTTTAGCCAAAACCGTTTCATCTGATACCACACTTGAACTAACCGCTTTAATATCAAATTTTGCCCCCCTTTTAAGGCTTATTTATGTGAAAACTAAATTACTTGTAGTTGAAGTCAACAACTAAGACATATATCATAATATTGAACTTGGCTCTCATTTTACATTTATGTTTTTGATGGGATTATTAGACGTTGTAGTTACTTATGCTTACCTATTACTTACACCGTATAGTAAATATAAAAATACATGATTCAACCTATTAAGAATTAGCAGTACGTTACACAACTTAGTAAATCTACATACACTACTATTAATTTTTGCATTTAATTTTTTCACAATTTCCAAAAAAAATAAAAAATAAAAAAATCTTTTAAATATGCGAAGAATATTATTGATAATAAATATGTGTAACATAATTATTAAAAAACCTAATAAAGTAAAAAACTTTAATAAAGTAACATATTCAATTATAGATATTCCATGTTTAACAATAAATAAAAAAAATATATAATGGGCTCTTATACTAGGTAAAAATATTGTGTATTTATTTACCTTCGCACGTAATAGGTGTGGACACGCTTGACAAGAGCAGCAGAAACAATAAATAGACGACGATGCTCGATTTATGAGACATAACTATAATATATTGATACTAAAATATGTACTAAAAGTACCGTAAACGCATTTAAGACTACACGTATGTATGACTGATACTCAGTGAATTGACTGTAGGTTATCTAAGAGACAATATATTTATAAAAACATTAGGAGCATTATACAAGCAATATATTAAAACGCACGCACGCTTCAGAGCGAGTTTATCGAGTTCGTCTGACCCGGGGTTCCTTTGTATTTTCCATGGAAATACCAATTTATTGTTTTTTTTCCAGTCCCAGGCCAGTCGCGGCGCAGTAGTATGACTGTAAACGCGACTGGTTGGAATCACATCATATTCGATAGAATGTCCGTCCGAATTTTTTTTTTTATTGTTTTATAGTGTTAATCAGATTATAAAATTTACATTAGTCAATTATATGGTGTATGCATATGGGAATTCAGCACCTATCCATTTTAGCCCCATTGTATGCTTAGCGATTTTCAGTGGATCATCTGATATTTGGGGATTTGTGATTTTTTTTGTACAAATCGGATTTTTTTTGACGTGAATACGTCTATAAATATTCTATCATACAGAGGCAATCCAGAAAACCTAATAATAACAAAATCATACAGGGGCATACAGTGTGGCCTTGTTAATTCGAAACTATCCTCTAAATTAAAATAAAAAATATACCACTGTTAATGTTTAATCGTTAGCTATCGTCAAAATCCATATGATGAATAGTTTAAAATAGTGAAAGTGAGAGAGAAAGAAACATTTAGGCCCAATATACTGATACTGGGCGCGGCTGTAAGAGGAGTGTTTTGAAAGACTGGTCTTGGACGATATGATAAATGGGATTTTTTTTGTGGTTAACGCACAAACTTGTGTCTTCAGGGGGTTGAACTGAACTAAGTTCCTTTCACCCCATGAGGAGACATTGTCGCGGGATGCCTCAATAGAAGACACAAGTTTTTTTCTGCTCTGTTCAGCGTTTTCCCGAGAAAGACTTGCTCGGCCGGAGTAAACAGCGTCCACTGTGCTATCATCTGCATAGCAATGAATGTTTTATTTAACCTTGCGGTTTTAGTGCTGTTATTGATATTGTCTATTGACTCATATTGTAGGTTAAGTTAGTATTTATATAAAGAAATAAAATGGGGCCATATAAAAAATTTAAGTTAACAAACTAAACAACAGATAGCAACTACAACGAATAGCAAGTGCTAATTCCTTTACAATTTATTTGAGACATGAGGCTGTTATTTTGTGTGCAGTTTTATTTGCGGAAACTGTTTTTTGTCGTATAAATATGATAAATTGTTTTGAAATTCTCAAATACAAGACCATGCTTTGCTCAGTCAGATGTCATTACGTGAGTGTCTATCCCCCTTGTTAACACTATAGCGCTGCTTCACATCAATAATTACTCCATGTTAAAGGCTTTATAAGAACTTAGCTATTTATGTTACGACCTTTTCATTTGAATTTGGTATACCAAACTTTATGTCGCGATTTATTTCGTTTAAAACTATACGAAAATTTAATGTCATTCAATTTAGGGCGCGATATCTATCAGATCTGAAGTCCGTCCCAAACGTTCGAAATGAACTTATAAAATCTTTAAGGTCAAAACTAATACATTTTTGGATTTTTCTTCTGATATGAAACAGCCATATTTTCTCCTGATCCATCGCCAAGTTGAACAGTTCATTCATAGAAATAAGTGATATTTTTATTGCTTCCATGGTGTAGAGTAAAGATAATAAACAGTGTAATACTATATTTTTAGCTTAACGCTGCATCCCGCAAACAGCAGGATAGACGGAGAGAAACCGGGAATTTAGTGTTAAAATATTCTGTTCCCATTATCTTCTCGAGGCATTGCACGTTGAGTCGTGAGTGGCGAAAATCGATGCCGCGTTTTGCCAGGGCGAGGAAATTAAAATGTTACTGTTGTTGTTGTTAAGTAGAAATCAGACCAAAATTCATCGCGTATATACACTCGTCGTCGTCGTCCTCGTTGTTGCACTCTTGTGTTTCTGCGCCACGACTCACATTAAAAAAAATACCTTTAATTTTTATTTGTTATTAGAATTTGCATCAATCCCTCCAACCATATCTTTAAATCAGAGTATCCTACATTATATATATACTCCTTACTATAAGTATAAGACATTTCGATAGAAGTAGAAAAATATGGATTTTATTTTCTTTTTGTTTTGCTTGTAATATGAAAAGTTTACGGCAAAAAGTGAATACTTCCAAGTATATTTTCAACATTTATTCAAAGAGCTAACTTTATAATATGATGATATCACAGGTAAAATCCAATCGATGCAGGATATTTATCGAAATAAAGAAAAATAAAAACCACCTTTCACGGTCAAAATTAAAAAATAATATTAAAGAAATTGGATTTTTACATTTTTGTTTCAATTGTAATCTTTTATTACCGGCAATTGTCGGCAATGTTAATAGTTCTTTCTTATCTTTTTTTTTCAATATAGCAAATATGTCATGGATGTGAGGTTAATGAAAAATTAATAAAAGTGATTAAATCAAAAAAATATAAATTTCTACTTTTACACCCTTAAAAGGTAAATTTTTTACGCAACGTGCTTACTGCGTAGTCACTTACAGTTTTTTCATTCTTATATAGTGATGGTGCAATCTTAGTATCTATCTATAAATCAGTCTTTTTTTCTATAGTTTCACGCTGTATCCCGCACGTAGCAGGCTAGGCAGAGGGAGCATAGTGTTAATATTAGGCAAAGCGCGGCGTTGAGTTCTGCCACTCAACACGCAATGCCTCCAGAATTTGGCAGAAAGTGGGGAGCGGAGCATTTTAATACTATGCTCCCTCTGCCTACCCTGCCGTGTGCGGGATACAGCGTGAAGCTGATAATTAAATATGTGACGCTGCTATCACTACAAGACGTTGTTAAAAAGCAGTATAAACCAGTTTAAGTCCAGCGTCACATCTACATTATAATAAAATATGAAAATCCATGCAAATGCAAAGCTCAGCTTGATAGACTGACTGTAAATATTAACTGGACATATCATAGACAATATTTATAAAATAGAATTTATTGAATATTAATGGCACACATGAGTATTTGTAGATATCGATATCGATATCGATATATTATTCAATTATTAAAGAGATGGTACAATAATTCATTTCATTTTATTCAGATGATATCTAATTTAGGTATAAAATTGAAGGAAGAACATCGCAAGTTTTCATCAAATTAATATTGTTATGGGCGTATTGTAGATAGTATCCAATCTATATAAGAGGTTACACGCGTGTAGACACCTGGCCATCCCGAAGTGCCGCACGGAGAAGGACCGTAAGAAACTACTCCAAGAACCATCCAGTTGTTGTAAACATTTACTTGGCCCATCAGAGGGCCTCCTGAGTCCCCTTTACAGGAATCCTGGCCAGATAATCCGCCAGCGCAGAGTTGACTGTCCGAAATAATTCTACCTGCTCTACTGTACACGCTAGCACAATCCTTGTTACTTTTGACAGGCACTCGGACTTTGAGCTTAACGTCGGAACTGGTTCCTGTAAAACATTTAAATAGTAAATGTTGAATTAAGTAGAATTTTCGCTTACTTTAAATGTATTTAAAAGAATATTATTATTAGAATGAATTTTCTAAATTTGATTTAAAGAAAAAACCAAAACTTATGGGATAAAAGTTTTTTTAACACCCTTCTTTAAATAAGTTTGTTTGTTAAATTGTTACAGATCCTAAAACATTCACAAATACCTATCATTCAAAACTATTTGACACACAGATTGCACTAGGACATTATATAAAATTCTTACTTGATTCAGTTTGACCCCATCCAGCTACTTCCATGCTGAAATTTTCGAAAGTCATATTCTTTATATCTGTGCTTAAAGGAAGGCATATCGGCTTGACAAAATCTGAAATATTTTTATATATGGTATTATATTTTTAGATTTTTATAGTTATGATTAATGCACTAGTGCTGCTGTTCTTGGTCTATGACGCTGTTGGGAGATAAGTTCGAAGTGGTGCATGGGACTTGGTAAAAAGGGCCCCATTAGAGTGGGTATTAACGCTCGCCTCTACTGTTTGTTCTGAGGCCAGTCGCAAGAGTGTAAGCATGTGACTGTAAACGCGGCAGGTTATGGGTTCGATTCCCACTCAAGGAAAATTTATTTAACATTTTCATTTCTTCGCTCTGGTATCGAGGCAAAGCGCGACGTTGAGTTCTGCCAGTCAACACGCAATACCTGCAGAATTGGAAAACAGAGAAGGCAGAGTGTGTGACTCCTGTCTATACTTTAAAATGCGGAATACAGCACTGTTCGAGCTGTTCTCTGTTAATTAACTATACTAATTAGTACAATAATATATAGAATTTTCTCAATTTACCTGTAAACGTTACTTCGCTCTTTAATCGTAGTAAGGCAATATCATTTTGCTGGTGAACATCTGAAGGATTATAGTTTTCGTGCTTAATTACTTCCTCAACGGGTATATCGACCACTGGTGGACTGCACTCCTTTAAGTAACAATCTTGTTCACTTGTCATATTCCATTCGCCTAAACGAACTGAAGTCCTGAAATTATGAATTACATGAAATATTAGCAAATAAAATGTTTTTACAGTAGCAATGGTCCAGGGAAGTTATATAAATTCGGCAATAGCTTTCAATGTATATGGTCAAGCCATCAATCATCTCACATTCTTTCATACGTATTACACTAATCTAAAAAAAATTAATCTTTTTGGAAACCCAGGAAAATAGTGGTAAGGCACTTCCTTCTTATTAAGACTCCGCTCGCTTGAATCGATTTGCCTCAACATTAGACCGAAAAAATTAAAATACTAAATACTTTCATTTCCTCGGATGGGAATCGAACCCACGACCTGTCGCGTTTACATACACGTCATATGTATGGCATAGCCAGTCACACGCTTGTGCTATATAATAGTTTTAGATAACTCACACTTTCCAACTTTTTGGCAAATCAGCACCATTAACGCAGTGAGCAGCTGTGAGGACGTATCTCGAAGAAATAAGAACCCCGCCGCAGTAGTAACCGTGCCCTCTCGCTGTATAACATTATTAATATATATTATATATATATTATATTTTTTTAGGTCCCCTTTTTCGCTGTTTTTTGGGAGCATTACGTGTTGAGTAGCGGAAATCAACGCTGCGCAGTACTTCGGTAACATAGTCAACAATGAAAATATTAAAGACTTTATTACCTCGAGTGTATGTTTTAATTGTATGACTCCTTACTTCCGAATAACAAAAGATTAAATGGAAAAATTAAACATGTCCAAAATATTTTTGTTAATTACATTTTTATCTTATAATGCTCGTTCCAGTCTGTTCCAAAGTATCACAGATGTCACAGATAATTAAATATGTATTTGTTTAAAATTGATTTAAAAAATGTCTCGCTGAGTTTCTGACGCAGGTTCTTCTCAAGTCTGAGGCATTAACTTTAGTGAACTGGTGGTATATTATTTGACTTTCAAAAAATAAAGCGTGTTACTTCTTATTTTAAATAAAAATATTTGAATTTGAGATTTAAATGCATCTAGAATATTAAGATCAGGTCAGGTCATAAATATTTTAGTTATTATAACTTACGTTTGTCATACCGGATTAAAATGATCCAAGGGTGTTCATCGATATCCGCCTGTGTACCACCCACAATCCTGTCACTGTTGCGTACACCGCATACATTTGTGTCTGGCAGCAAACTAACAGGATCAAACTTTTGCTGCAGATTTTCGAAGTTTGGCGGACAGCAAATCTTAAAATACGAAAATTAAATATTAATTATTATTAGGGTTTCTTATACTTGTATATAATACTAGGGGCACGCTCGGCTTCGCCTGCTTGTCTCAATGATCTAATAATATTACAATTTTTCGGCGTTGAGTTCTGCCAGCAGTTCAGCCTCCAGAATTTGGCACAAAGTAGGAAACGGAGTGTCTCAACACAAGGTTCCCTCTGCCTACCCTGCTGTGTGCAGGATACAGCGAGAAGCTGATTAATTGAAGACAATATCCATATTGATAGCTAACGTTTCAGCCAATTCAATAAAACACTTATTTTGTTACAATATTGTGACATGCAAGCCCTTATTTATGAATTAGCATAAAACAAATACTCAATCGATGGGTTTTATGTATAAGCCAATCTGACAATTTGGCAATTTTGTCTTTTTTATCGCTAAACGTATAATATAATTAATAAAATCGATATAATTAATCGATTCATCTATTAAAAAACAGATTTTTTGAACAGCTTAATAGCTTATGGAGCATGCATTTGAAAATACAAGGACAAAAATGTCATTAGGGACATCTACGCGGGAAGTTCTGGCAAATTTGTTTATTTTTGGGGTCAACCAGCCGGTTTGATATATACATAATTTTGCGCTAAACAGAGCAACGGTTGCGCTGTGCTGACTGCAAAAACTTGTTATTGTTTTATTACGTTTCTCATAAGATAAGTAAATAGAAAATAATTTTTCACGAACTATTAGATAGAAATTGATGCTTGTAAAATCCAGCGGATATTTCTTTTGCTCTTTACTACATACTTAGTTAACAACAAATACTTATATTAATAATTTGATCTAAAAATAATTAGAGTGGCTCGATACGAAACATTTACGTTTTATACAATAAATTTTGATTGATTTATGTTGAAAGTCACGTTTAAATTTAGATTTTTAAAGTTTTATTCCACACTTATTGAAGTAAAATATTTAGAAAACGTTTAAAAATTTGATCGTAGCGGGACTAGAACACGCGCCTCCTGGAAACCGACCAGGCGCTCTGACCACTAAAACATACGTTCTCGCCAAGCTACGTCGAAATTCTTATACGCTTGTTACAACTTATTTATGTTGTTAGCATCTCTGTAGGGAGATTTTGACAAATTTCCTAAAGCAAGGCCGAATACTGGAGGCAATGCGTGTTGACTAATATATTTTATAATATAACTTCCATGTACAGCGATGAATAACACTTTTATTATATCTATAGGTTATTAATATAAAAAGTGTTAATAAATTCAATTCATTTAGCTTCACGCTATATCACACAGCAGGGTAGGCAGAGGGAACCTAAAGTTAAGACACTCCGTTCCCCACTTTCTGCCGAATTTTGGAGGCATTGCGTGTTGAGTGGCAGAACTCAACGCCGCACTTTTGCCTCAACATCAGAGCGAAGAAATGAAAATATAAATTTAAGTAAATATTTCATCTCCTCGAGTGGGGATCGAACCCACAACCAGACAGTTTTACAGTCACACTTCGTGCCGCTGCGCTATGACTGGTTAATAAATATTTATAAATAAATTGTTGCATGCTATAGGTTTCACTGTTATTTCTACCGAAATTAATACTTAGTTAAATAAATTATAATAGCTTACCTTAGGATCGGCCACATCGAAGCCACATGCCAGTCCTTTAAGAAGATCTTCTATTTTTTTCCCTTCTACTTTCTGTCTATATAGCTCTTTACAATCCTTCAAATTCATACATTGTGCATTTGATTTGCAATCATCTTGAAAAATAAAAACTTTTTATTAAATGTTAAAATTCTATCAACACTGGCTAAGTCTAATAGGTAGCGTCAGCGCTTTTTTTATGGGGGCTGCATACAGGGTAAAATATTTCAAACCCGGTATGGGTAAGTAGTAAGGTAAGTTATGGGTAAAAAAAAATAAGATTCATCAACAGTATACGTAAGATTTTTTCCCTTTCATGATTTTTATACATACTGTATTACGTATGACGCAATTACGAAAAGATACCAATAGCGGACGTACCTGCTACTACAAAAATAGTGCACTAAACGTTGCCGATCTGCCACTTTTCACTCTCATTACTATTTTACGCAATTGCCTATTTTCTATAATAAACCTAACAACGTTTAACTTCACCGCTAATTCCTACGACTTAATTTCGTGATTGAGATATGTGCGGCGTTGTAGCTTTAATAGATTCGTGTCTGTGTGCACCATTCCTAATAAATGGCGTTTTAATTTACAACAATAATTTTATGAATTATTTTGTTTGAAAACTCTCTTTTTTATTTCTGGCAAAATCTTATTTGTTTTAATTGTATTAGACTATTGCTTTCCTTTAAAGTGGTGGACAATTAACTGACCAAGCGTGGCACATGGGCACACAGTGTGTGCCTCGAAAATTCAGCGAAAAATGGGGCATAAAGTGACTTAACACTAGGTTCCCTCTGCCTACCCTGCTACGTGCAGAATACACGTGACACTAAAAAGACAAGAGATCAGAAAAGTGGGAAGTGTCGGGGCGCAGGTAAGCGAGACAGGTTGTTGGATCGACTCTTGCTCGAGGAAATGAAATATTAAATATTTTAATTTCTTCGTTCGTCATTCGCCGAGGCAAGCCGCGGCGTTTAGTTATCTACTGTGTGTATTCAACACGCAATGCCTCCAGAATTTCACGTAAAGTGAAACGGAAGTACCTTAATGCGATCGGTGTGTCCTGACACTAGGTTCCAGGTTCTCTCTGTCTTACCTACGTGATAGTTATTGAAATAAGTATTTTAATGTTTAGTCTTTTAGTTAATTCACGTGTAGGTTTGTTTTTTCGTAGATTCCCTCTGCCTATACAGCTGTGCGCGTGATAAATCGGGAAGCTAATAAAAAAAGTACGTACTATATACCAACAGAAGCTTACAATAATAGAAACTTAAGAAACGTTTTGTTTTGTTGTTAAAAAAATACATTGATAAACAGGTTTATTGCTAAAATAATACGAATACAACACGTCTATCTACCTACAAGAGATGCTAACAACATTGCGAATCATCCGGCACGGGAAGTATGTTTTCTATCATATGTAAGAAACACGAAATTATTCAAAATGTTACTTCAATCCTCCTTAAGGCCAGTCGTGGTGGTCTTTTCGAACTTGAGGTTAAAACTGTGAGCTCTACTGGCTTTTACAGCCACAACACCTTACCGCTGCGCCCTAACCCCTTACCCCTCACTGCGCCCTTACCCCCGTTTGCTTTTATACAACTCTCAGCGACAAGGGCGTTGCCTACGGCTGGACTGGATACGGCGCAAGGGCACAAGCGTGCGTCTATAAATTCGGTAACGAGGCAAAGCGTGGCGTTGAGCTCCGTTGCTCAAAGCACCGCCTTTATAATTCAGCCAAAAGGCGAGAACGAAAATGTCATAATGGCAACAGATTGTCTTATGACAAGGTTCTTAAGATCCCTTTGTGGATTCTGCGTTGTGTTGTGGATAGAGCGTAAAGCCAAAAACCTACCTTTTTGTTACAGTGATCATACATGTCATCAGTTCAGTGCCGTAAGTCACTCCAGAACCTTGGGCATCCAAAGGCCCAGAGTGCACTTGTACTTATAAAGTAAATACTTCAGTAACAATAATAACAATTTTTTGAACATTATATTGAAAATAACTTCTTAAATCTACAAACGTATAAATAAGATAATATTATTTACATAACATTTCATTAGATCCCAATTTCCAACATAAACTAAAGAAATGAAATTGTTATGAATGCTTCAAATATGCGAAGAACTTTACAGATTTTACTTACAAATTAAAAAAGTAAAAAAAAAATATAGGTACCCCCTGTTTACCTAGCGTGAGTCAACTTTATAGCATTAAAAATAAAGGTTGGTACCACACCCCAGTCATAATATGTTTCTTGTATACTATCAATTATTGAAGGTGCCTTAGTCTACACCTCACTATATTTTATACGTCATTCTCAATTATTAGCCAATTTAACCATCAAATAAACAACCACGTCATTTCAGAACAACAATATTATTAACAAATTATATATGTTAATCAAATTGCCATTTGTATTATAATATGTTTATACTAAGTAGGAATATTATATATTTATTTACCGTTAGCAATTACTGTTGACAAGAGCAGCAGAATCAATAGACAGAACACGTAACGCGTTTTATAAGACATCTCTTTAAATATATGGACACTATAAGAACCGTGAACTGAGACGATACACATATGACTGACTGATAGTCAATAAAATGACCGTAGGTTATCACTTAGTAGAAACATAGCGTGTATATAAATAAATGTCGAACATAAGACGCGTGCTTCAAAGCGAGTTTATTGAGTCCGTCTGACGCGGGATTTCCTTGTACTTTCCACGCACCGTTGGATATTATTCAAAAACCAGTAATATTTGTTGTATTTTTCCTCTTTCTGAAATGTTATGTGCTGTTCGTTGAATTTGTTCATTATTGACTATTATTATGTCACCTATCTTAATAGAAGATGTTAAAGAAAAAAAAGATATCAGCAAAGTAAATTTTCTTAGTATTAAATTTTACTGATTTATATTTTATAATGACAATCAAATTGTAATATAGCCTACACTAGTCAATTATATAATGTTGAAGTAAATGTTGTGATGGTATACAGAATACATATATATATCGACTCATCCGAAGAATAATGTCCTAATTTCAAAGACGCTTCTTTTCTAATAGGAACCTTATAATTCGTATAATAATGTTCTATTTGCAAAGACATTTTTTTGCTTATATGACCTTATTCTTCGGATAAGGTGATATATATATATATATATGTATAAAAGAGACAGAACATGCTGTCATGTTGCATATAAGTAATAATACATTACATAATAGTCCACCATAAACGTCTACATAATAGTTTTGTCTACACAGACACAATTATCATTTTTATACAAAATCTATTAATCTATTTATTTTATAAAAAGTAAGTTTTTGCCCAACCCAATATTTATCACACTTGGAGTTTCTACTCTCTAAAAGGAATCTGAGGATGGATAGGTCTGAACGAAGTAGTTTAGGGGACAATAATAAAAGATGTTATATAAAAACCCGAAGCGCCAGTAAGTCTAAATTAAGCCAATCGATTAGAGGTCCTGGTGTCGAAATCTAAAATTGGCAAATGTCTCGAAAAAAATGACTCGTCGATCGAAAAGTGGCATAGATAAACTTAAAACTAGCTCTATAGCAGTCCTTGAGAAAGATTTACGTCCAGTTACTAAAAAATAATAATGTAGAAGGTTGAGTTTTCAGATCATCTATGTATAGCTAGATATAAGTAAAATATATAAATGTCTAATAATGAAATAGTGTGATAATGAAGTTTCGTTTAGAGTAAAACCGGGATAGGTTGGATAGAAGCCCCACTTTCTTATCATAATCCTATCTACATAAATGATAATTGGGACTATGTTTTTAAATATATTTTACAAACGCATTTAGCTTTTTTGAAACATAATCTGTAACGATGACGATGCTGATGATGATGAGACGATAAAAAAATGTATATATAAATGCTTATTTATTACTTTGTAAATTTGTAAGTAACAATGGCTTACATTTTATTTTAACCACGTTGATTGGAGCATTTAGAACACATTTAATGATACTAATTGTTATTTTATCAATATTTAAAAGGAAAGTCGCCTTGAACTTTCAAAGGACAGATGCCCCTAGGGCCTTCTACACTTTTATATAGAGCCTCTTGTCTCTGTACTGCGTCTAATCTGGCCGTCGTGAATACGTTCTTCTAAAAGAATCCTCAGCACCTTATCACGTATAAAAGTAGGTCTCTCTCAACTCAATTTGACTACTTATTGACCAGATAGTATCATACGGGCAGAGTAACTACCTATAAATTAATTCCAGGTGAAATTCTGGCGGCCCAACATCATTTTCTTTTCATGGACTTTAACGTCACTGTGAGGATGAAAGTAGCTGAAAAACGTAGGCCTCGGATCAAGTGGTGGGGGATGCAGACTGATTTCGTGACAGAGGTGAAAAGTCACAATCTTTCGACTTACATCAAAACTGCTCAGGATGCTTGGGATCGAGCTCAGTAATACTATAAATATACTATAGATAAACTTAAATCTGTGAGTGGCACTCTGCTATGTAATCATGCCTCTGTGAAGCAGAGATGGAGAAGCTACTTCCAGGAGTTGCTGAACACTCGGCATCCACGCAGTCTTTATCACAACCCACCGTATTGCCCTAGTAACCCTTGGCGAAACTGGTAATTGTCTTTGACGCATTAAGAACAGAAGAGCGGTGGGACCTGACGACAGCTTGGAAATCGTTGGGCGCTCTTGGTATGATACTTACATACTTTCTGATCTTTTTAAGCATGTCTTGGACATTGGAAACAGGCTACATTAGTGGCGGCTTAGCTTTATAATCTCTATTTATATGTCATACCATAGCTTTCCGAGAGCATGATCGACCTCAGACACTGCCGAAATTACCAGGGCTCGACCCTTAGTTCTTTCTTATTTATCCAGCCTCCATGACTGATGATGTATGCCAAGGACTGTGGTGGTGGCTTCCAATGGTGCTGGATAGTGAACCTCTGTAGGGGTACGCTTGACAACAGCGGAAGTCGGAAAAGATCAGGTACCATTGTGCACGAGTCTGGAGGCGTCGATCGCAATGTCCGAAAACGCATAAGCGCTACCTGGGCCAAATGGCAGAATGGCACTGGTGTGGTCATCGATCGCAGGATACCACTAACTCTTTTATAAAAAAAATAATTAAGCTTAAAAATATAAGAGTAAAGGAATTAAAAAACGTATAATAGGTACTTTTAATATTAATGTTTATATATTTATATATATCTTTTTATTATAAAAAGTACTTAATAGAGAACTAGTCAGACTATAAAACAAGGATAAATAAATATTTATTTCAGTTGGTTTAATTTTAAGCGGAATTAGCAGGTTGTTCCTTCTCTACAATATTCTAACGTCAAACTTGCGATGACTGTGTAACAGTATGTACCTGGGATATAACTTAAAAATAAATAAATAAATTAAATAAAATATGCATGGCAATACACATAAATAACATATAGTTAATTATGAATAATAAAAACTATATATTTTTGATACCATATTAATCGAGCCGAGTTCGTGTATTGTCGTCCCGAATGTCGCGACCGTCGTTCCGTATATATAGGTGGTGGTGATGCTGGAAGGCAGCGGTCGAGTCGAACTCTAAAGTACTACGGTACTAATAAATATGATGCACATAAAGACTCGTACCAAATGTATAATGAATATAATATGATAATTCGAAGTCTATGATGGCACGATCTTTTAGGATCGAATTAAAAACACCTGCAGCGATCGAAGGAGCCACAAAATACATTACCAATCGGATGCAAAACGCATGTTGGAATAATATTTCTATGAGGAACAAAATAATTTTACTTATTTTTTTTGTAAAAAATTAAACAGAAAGTCATAGAAAAAATAAGTAAGAGGAGGGAGGGCACAAAGTGTCTTAACACTACACTTTCTCTCTGCCTACCCTGCTGTGTGCGGGATACAGCATGAAGCTGATTTAACAAACGGCGCACTTTGCCTTACCAGAGCGTGGAAATGAGAATTACTTAAACCCCTTAGTTGGGGATCGAACCCACAATTATCACGTCTACAGTCATATTACGATACGATGTCAACATTGTTTCTTTTGTTAAGAAACATACTTTATCCCTAACAGAGTAGCCAGATACTGCCTCTGCTTATCTCTTTCCTTATGATACATGCCCTCAAATGCATATCGTCTAAATTATTTTTACTGTGTTCTCGAAGTTCAACTAAAGTTTCCCCCTGCCTCCCCTAACACTCACTCTCGCTTCTTTTGACGTACCCTAAGTCATCAGAGCACGTTTTGTACACATTCATTTAGTAGCTCGCCTCTACTAAAAATGCTTTTCAAATAAAAATACCACTAAGTGATATACATTTTTTTGTAGAATTTTTATAGAATTATTTTTTTTTCTATAACGTATATTGAATTTAAAAAAAATACCAATCTTTTAATGTTATAATATTAAGAACAGATTCATTTAAATCGTTATAACCGCCAAGCCGAAGTATTTTTTGCTATTTGATAATTTAGGTCATAGAAGAGCTTAAGACCCAACATAAATATAAAAATGCTCTTCGCCAGTTGCAAATAAAATGGGTTACTCATATTTTTCCACAGATAGCCGGCATCATTCCAAGCGCTTGTTAGTTTCAGCTTAAAATCGTAACCTAAAAACTGAAATTTAATATAAAATATACACACGTGAAAAAATTTTAGAAAACTAATAGACTTCCCTATATTTTTTACCTTCACGCTGTATCCCGTAAATTAAGCAAATAATTAAAAAAGTAATATTTACATTTGATGAAGGTAGATGGCCCTGTGGCTGAGGTGTCACAAAAATTGGGGTTTGTGATGTAGTGTCGAGTATATATTGTAGTGAGTCAGGTACACCTATATTATGCTTACAAGTTTCGAAATTGTCAGATTTTGCTTCTATTATTTTGAAAGAATTTACAACTTTACCGTCCATTCGAAATATGTATATGGTAGCAAAATCTCTGATAATTGTTTTATATAAAAAAAATTTAATCTCGTTTTTTAGTAACGAACATTTGACTCGAAATAAATCAATAAACCTTAACCAACCAGTTTAGCCTATTTTTGAATAAGTAGAAAAACTTGAACATAAAATGTATGAAGGTTACAGTATCATCAAGACTGTTAATATTCAATTACGAATTACAATACAATTATAAATTTAGATTTTTTACCAGAAACCAGAGTAGGCAGAGAGTATCTAGCGTTACGACCATTCTCTACTTGCATTATAATTAGATACCATGAATATTGTTTATTGTCCTACAGGAACAGGAAAATTAAAGTCTGTTTTCCCAAGTGGTGGTGGTGGTCGAACCTGCAACCATCACCTTTCATCACAATTAGAGGCTATCTTACTTCTCCACCATGGCCTCAAAAAATAAAACATTTGGACATAATACATAATATTCTACATGCAAACTTTTTTTAAATAAAAAATGATCCAGTTGAAATCTTAGTATCTAAGTCACCATTTTTTAATGTTGCAACCATTGAATCAGTATTTGCTAAATTTCAAAAATAATAATTATAATAAATTATATTTGTAGCTTCCAATATAGAAGGGAAATCGTTCAACGTTTGGAAATTCTTGTAGATCAAAATTTTTACTTTAAGGCCTAAATACAGCCCATATACACTATGCAGTAGAATGCGTAAAGTCACAAACATATTAAAACTTCTAAGATCATCAGCATCACTCAAAATGTTGTGTAATGTCAATCGATAAAGTTTACTGCATAAACTCTTTTATGTTCTCTCAAAGTCTCACTTAGTCCATCTCGAAGAAGCTCATAAGTACTGTAGCGTGTTCAAGGTGATAAGGAAGTCTTTCTTCCAACATTCTCTTATCTCTTACAAACAGGATTAACATAATTGAGCAACATAATAGAGCAAACAACTTAGAAATACAATGTGTTCCAGAAAGTAGAAATGAAAATCTTAATACTTGGATTCAAAATTTGACTAGCGCTATAAAATGTAATTTCGACAGAGATCATATTTTACACTGTACACGAATAGCAAAATTAGATCCACACAACTCAAGACCCCGTTCTATCATTCTACAACTGGATTCTCCAAAAACTCGGGACACGATTCTATCATCTGTCATAAAGTACAATAAAACTAATCCTAATAATAAGCTTAACACATGCCATATGGGAATTGCAGGAGAAAAAAGCCAGTATTCGTAAGCGAGCACTTATCAGCTACAAACAAGCACCTTGATGCTGCTGAGAGAACTGCTTATAGAAAAAAATGATATAAACATGTATAGGTTAAGAGCGGTCGAATTTTTATGCGTAAAACTGATTTTTCTGAATGTAAGCTGGTCAAGGATATGGATTTTCTTAAAAAATTTGACGCTGTAATCAGCCTTGCGTGCTCCAAGGTTAAAAATATAATTTTCAGGTACCTAAACATATATTATCAAAATGTACGTGGACTGAGAAGCAAAACCCATAACTTTTAGAGTAACATTTGCTGTAATAACTATGATATTATTGTTCTTACTGAAACTTGGCTCAATGATAACGTCCTAAATGCTGAATTGTACGACAATAGATACATCGTATTTAAGAGAGACAGGGAGTTAACTAATTTCCAACATAAACTAGAAGGAGGTGGAGTACTTATAGCTGTATCTAATAAAATTAATTGAAGTCAGATGTACAGTTGGGAGAGTGAATGTGAAGATTTATGGATCACAATACAATTTAAAATTTCAAACAAAATGTATAATTTGGCCTTGTGTGGAGTATACTTACCTCCACCTGTTAAAGAATTTACGTTAAAAAATATCCTAAATAACTGTAATCGTATATCTGAATTGCTTAGTTGTAGTACATGTATTCTGGGTGACTTTAATCTTAGATGTATTGAGTGGTCTCTTGATAGTGATTCCCAAAAGTATCTTAATCTAGGTATCTCAACTTTAGCAATGACACTTATAGATTTTGCCAATTTCAACGATCTAAAACAATGTAATACGATTAAAAACACGTCAAACCGAATTTTCGACCTTGTTTTTATTAACATTAATGATTGTTTTGTAGCAGCTGCTGTATCATCCTTTGTTAATATTGATAAGCTTCATCCTCCCATTATCGCGGCTTTTATGATTTCAAAAGATTAAAATAATAATAATAATAATAAGACCGCAGGGCAGCTTGTGGCGAGCTGTTGGGGAGTGGCGACCCCACGGACCTGAGTCCTCCGGAGGGGAATTGTAATCTATCCCCCGCCTCTGGCTTGCCTTTATTGGCCGGCAGAGTGGAGCGCAAGAGCTATATGCTCGAAAGGGTGGAAGTGCTCAATCTGCGTAATAGCGGGGAAACCCGCTCACGAGCTCCTCGTGATGGTGAAACCGGTGCACACCTCTCTACACCCTTAGCCGACCACGCCGATGTTGCGCCCAAGGCACTACGCCGCTTTGTGGGGGCCCATCTAGTGGGAGGCGAGTCACCGTCCGCCAACCGTTCAATTTGAGACTATTGTAAAGGCGGACGTCCGTTAGTCTCACTCAATAGCCCAGTAGCCAGTCCATCCAAATTTAATTCCATAGTCCTAGTTTAGATTTCCACATTTTCCATAGTTTCTACGCATTAACCGGCGACCATCTCTGGGCAGTTACCTGTGGTTACCCAGAGATGGATCCCGGCTGATGCGTCACAGTAAAACATTTGTATATTCTCTAAGGGGCCTCTACGTGTTGGACCTGTGTCCCCACGCAAGCCTTCCAAAGGACCGGGTTCTTTTGAACCTGAGTACTAAAAGAGAAACATAATAATAATAAAACTCTTTATTTCACACCAAAATAACAATAGAATACAAGAGCTTAGAGAATAAAATGTGAAAAGGCGGCCTTATCACTAATAGTGATCTCTTCCAGGCAACCAAATTGTAGGAATAGATCAAGAGGAGCGGGCGTAGTGCGGTGGAAAAATTATTACGACGATACGAAAACAGAAATATATATATAACTATACAGATATATACATATACATATATAAGTATATATACTAAATATAGAATATAAACGCATGAAAAATAACAATAATAGTAAATAAATAAATAATAAAAAATACATATGCATTTATCAGTCCATACATAAAAATAATAAATAATATACATATATATAATAAATATTTGCAAGTACATATGTAACATCGATACATTACAATTGAAGATAATAGTTATTTACTTTATATTTAAATGCTTTTAGGGACTTAGACTGCCTTATAGCACGTGGTAGGGCATTCCATAGTTTCGTCGCTTGGACAGTGAACGATTCACTGTAACAACGAGTACGGCACAAAGGTATCTCGAGCACGTTATCATTTTGGGAGCGGAGACTTAGTGGAAGACGGGAGTTGGAACCGAGAAAGGAAAAACGCTCCTTAAGGTAGGTTGGAGTTTCAGGGTGGAAGAGGATAGAGTAGAGGAGAGAAAGAGTGTGTAGATTTCGACGGTCTTTAATAGGAAGCCAGCCAAGTCTAGAGCGATGCTCACTGATATCATCAATCTTCTTGAGTCCGAAAATGAACCTAATAACCAGGTTTTGGAGGCGTTCCAACTTGTTGAGTAGTTGCTGCGATAAATCCAGGTAACATGTGTCTGCATAATCTAGGATAGGTAACAAAAGTGCATGGGCTAGATTTATTTTGGTTTTTATGGGCAGGATATTTTTCCATCTTTTTAACCTACCTATAGCGCAGTACAACTTGCGGCTCAACTCAGAAACTTGAGGAGTCCAAGAGAGGCTACTGTCCACCATGATACCTAGACTTTTAACAGTGCCACTATATTCCAAGTTACAGGTGTCGAAGACTGTAGGAGGAAGGCAAGGAAAATTTATCTTGGATAGTTGTCTAGGATTGCCGAGGATACACAGTTGAAAAAAAAAAAAGATACAATTTTTTATTCAATTTATTTATTAACGATTTACCGACAACTTTTTCCCACTGTACCCCATTCATATACGCTGACGATTTGAAAATCCTAAAAGTCGTGGAAACTATCGAAGTCGTGGCTTTATTACAAAGTGTTTTGTATAGACTGGCGAATTGGTGTAAAGATAAAATAAATTAATAAATGTTTTCATGTCACTTTTACCAGGAAACATAATACTATTAAGTGTGATTGCTATATTAAAGGAGTACTTATAGTGAAAGTAGAAACAATTAAAGACATTGGTGTTGTTTTTGACTCCAAACTACATTTGATCAACATATTTCCGAAATTACTAAGAGAGCTACACGCTTTCTTGGATTTATTTTAAGAAACTGTAAAATATTGACACAAGCAAAAATTAAAATAATGCTTTATAATAGTTACGTTCGCAGCATCCTTGAAAACTGCAGCACTGTTTGGAGACCTCACTATTGTAGTAGCTCGTTGCGCATCGAGCGAATTGAGAAAAGATTTCTATGGCATTTAGCAAAATTCCGTGGAATCATAGAAAGCAAACCTTCTTATGAGATTACAGTATTTTAAAATTCAATAGTTAAATGAAAGACAGGACACACTAAATTTATCTTTCCTGCACAAATAAATTAACTATCAGTATGACTGTCCTAACCTATTTTCGTTTTTTTAACTTTAAAGTTCCTTATAATTGCCCTAGAAATGCTGTAAAACTTTTCCAACCTCCAATTTGCAGAACCGTATTAGGTTCCAATTCTAATTCAATCTCTCGTTTAAGCCACCTAGAAAATGAATATTTAGCAAAGATTGACATCTTTTTGGAATCACTTCGTAAAACTAAGAGTAAACTTGCTTATAAAGTATAATAATTAAAATATTTTGAATTTTTCTGTGATTGTTCACAATTTTGAATTTACTTTTTATTATACACAACAATAATCACAGTAAACTTTTTTAGTTGTAAGGACAAATTTTACTGTAATTATTGTTAATCTTTTTCTCACAAAAATATTTGCATGCGGTGTTTCTCGTAACAAAGATATGTATAGTTCTGTATTTTCTTTTTTTTTTTTTTCAAATTATGGATTTGCCAGTGTTATGCTACAAAGATGTACTGTACTTTTGTGATAAACCAATAAATAAATAAATAAATTCAAGCTTTATCAAGACAGTTACGTTCTGACTATAAATTAATTATTTATTTTGAATACAACACTTAAAGCAGAACTAATAATATCCTCAAAAGACTATAAAGTTCTAATCCCTATTTCCTACGTAAACTTATTTATTTACAAAAAGTTACCAATAGCAGGGTAGGCAGAGGGAACCTAGTGTTTGACACCCCGCTCCACACTTTCTGCCGAATTTTGTAGGCATTGCGCATTGAGTGGCAGAACTCAACGCCGCGCTTAGCCTCGACACCAGAGCGAAGAAATGGAAATATACATTTTACGTAAATATATCATCCCCTCGAGTGGGGATCGAACCCACAACCAGTTGGTTTACAGTCGCACTTCGTGCCGCTGCGCCACGACTGGACTGAACTTTTTTATTAACACGGATTATAACAAAATAAACTCTATATGCTAACTAAAGCTTGCTAGAATCTTATAGGAATTTAAAGCGGGTAAGCCAATTCTGAGATTAGCGTGACCGTACGCACAGACAAACAAAATTAAAAAAAAATATTATTTTGGGTTCTATTATATTAATAAAACCCCCAATAAAAATAATTCTTATATATCTTCTATGCACAGACGCAGTTCAATTTCATTATAAGATATATTTTTAATTTTTATTTTACTTATTTAACACATTTGTGTCGGAGATTCGTATACATGTATTATAGAACAGCTTGATAGTGGTTTATCTTTTTACTTAAAAAGTAAAGGATTAAAATACTTAAAGAGAATTTACATATAATTTATTCGTGTATATTATCTAGAATCCACTTCATATAATCAGCCACTCTCGTGTATACCCCGGGATATCCTCCTATGCCACAGCGTTTTGAGCCAAATGAAACTATCCCTCTTTGTATATACCGAAGTCCAACTCCTTGAGCTTTGCCAGGGTACATGAGAGGGCCACCGGAGTCTCCCCCACACGAATCCTTCTCGGGGACACCTCCAGCGCATAATTGGGATTCATATATTCGAGGTGATCTGAAATTGGTGTTAAGAATACATTAATATTTTGTATTATTACTTTGTATTAACAGTACATAAAAATGAAACCGTAATAAAATAAACCAATTTGTGAAACTTTAGTCACGCATTTTATAACGCTAATAATATCGATATATATACAAGTTTTAATAATAGAATTTTATAAAAGAGCACAAGGTAACTTTTAACGGATAAATGTCTTTTTTAGCTCCACGCTGAATCCCGCGCGGTGCAGAGTGTTCAGAAGCAACTTGGAAACCTAGTGTAAAAATGTTCCCGAATTCTGGTGATATTGCCTGTTAAGTAACGGAACTCAACGCCATGCTTTACCTCCTTACCATATTATTACATTGAAAACATTAATTAAATAAACCTTAATCATTACAAAAATAATCAAAAACTTGTCATTTAAATAAGCACAGATATTCAATTTCATAGATGCTACAGAAATTAGAACAAAAAAATAAATGTTTCTGTATAATATTTACCCTCTATAAATCTCTTGACATTCTTTATTGTTAATTATCGGTAAGTCCACGCTGAGCAGGACTGGTGACTGTAAGCCGTCCTCTGTCGCGCCCCAACCAGCTACTACGCCTTGCAACCCATCCAACTTTTCTGACTGAAGCTCCGAAGTCACAGGCAGACATATTGGCTTCATACTATCTGTAAATTTTAATTATTTACAATATAAGATATTAAAATATATCAAAACTATGCTATATGAATAAACTTAAACAAGAACTATATGTTCTATAGAACATAAAATTTTTATTACTACAAAGTGAAGAAAATTGATAAACAATAAGTGAAATTATCGATACTTGTATACCTATTTACTATTTAAAATCCTTATCCATATCCTACTTTTGGACTCGATGCCAACATTGGTATTTTTAAAATAAATTTTGCTTTCGTTCTCAAAGTTATCTTTTAAGTTCTATAATCACATCTCCAGGAAAGGAGACGATTCGATTAAACAGCTCGTGGACATCATGGACCTAAATAAATCAGCTGTAGGAGGTCGATTGCATAAGTGTAGGAGAAATACGACCTATAACGTGACTACATAGCAGCCATGACCGTTCTGTCGATAGTATAAAGACAGAGAAGTAAAATTAGTATTTATCTTTAATTATATTTTTTTTCTTTTATACTAGCATTCATGCATCGTTATAGTTTCCGTTAATCTAAATCTATAAATACATATAACAAAACTGTTGAAGACCAGTCGTGGCGCAGAGGCACGAAGTGTGACTTTGTGGGTTCGATCCCCACTCGAAGAGGTGAAATATTTACTTAAAATTATATTTCCATTTTCTTTGCTCTGGTGTCGAGGCTAAGCGCGGCGTTGAGTTCTGCCACTCAACAAGCAATACTTTCAAAATTCAGCAGAAAGCGGGGAACGGAGTGTCTTAACATTGGGTTCCTTGCTTTTTTCTGTAAAAGACGTCAATTCAGTACATTGAATATAGAATAAGAAAAACTAGGAGACGGACTAGGAGACTAGACGGATTTTGATAAATCTTTTTAAGAAATTAAGCCTGTAGCTCCTCTAGTGTTACACGGGGTCGTGGGTGGCGATGATCACTTATCATCACGTAAACCCCAGATAATTTACTGTAAATGGATATGGTAATTTTTTTATTCAGCCGTTCTCTTCTAATTTAATAAGCTGCTGTTTTACCTTCGAAGTATTGCGAGTGGCAGAACTCAACGCCACGCTTTGCCTCGTTACCAAAGCGAGGTAATAAATATTTCACTTGCTCGTTCCTACAACTGGTCGTTTACAGTCTTACCCCTGTGCCCCTGCGCCACGACTGGCCTCACTACCTACCTACTTAGAAGAGTTTACGTAGTAATAAGATTATAATAAGAAATATTTGCCTACGTGACGGGCTGACCTAAAGTAAAGTCAGCTGGTTCTGAGAGCCGTATGAGTGCGACGTCATCAACCAAGTTTTGAGGACTATATCCAGGGTGTGCGACCAAGGATTCAATTGCAACGTTCTGTAAATGAAAAAAAATATATATTAGAGATTTTAATATAAAAGGCATCTTGTTCATTTAACGAGCCCTGAACATACATTAGGGTTGTGGTGTTGAGTAATACCCCTTCAAGAAGATGTTTGTAATTTAAGTACATTCATTTTTGACCTATTTAGACAAAGCTTAGCGTATGATTTTTACACTAAAACGCAATGTTTTTTAAATGTCATCAGTAGGACAGCGGGTGACTATAAGCGCAATGGCTGATGGTTTGATCCCAACTCGCGGCTTTTTACATATTCCCGTTTCAGTAAGGTAAATTGCAACGTTAAGTTCCGTCACTTAATACACAATGTCTCGTATTCTGGCAAAATGTGAAGTGAGAACGAAGTGCATAAAACCACTACTAAGGTCTCTCTTGATATGTGGAATACAGCGTAAAGAAATATTTTACCAATTTGAATTCAAATGAAAAAATAGTCACTCAGTAATTGAGCCAGTTGAGAAATATCTATTGAACTGATGCATTAGGATTAAAATTTTGAATTCTATATTTTTAACAATAGACAATAATTTAAAATAAATAAAGGGATATTGATTATATTATCTTATACATATATTTGATATATATATTTTTTTGAACTTTAAATTGTTTGTAAAAAAGCAGATCGGCGGCCAATATTTAATTTACCAATTCATAGAAACAAACCCTGCACGGTCTCTCCGGTGATAAAAAAATTAAACAAAATATAGAAAAGGCATATCATACCCGCACTTTAGGTGCACAAAATTGTTCCCCTTCAATTCTCTCACAATCGGGATCGCGTCTAACATCATATTCCCCCAGAACAACTTCACGTAAATTCAATTTGCCCAAAAACGACACACAATGTGCTGCTGTAAGAACATACCACTTGTTGATGAGCGTCCCTCCGCAACTTAATTTAGTACCGCGTGCTGAAATGTCCATAAAAGTTAGTAACCAACTTTTCGCCGAATTCTAAAGGCGTTGCAAATGACTCAACGCCACGCTTTGCCTCGGTACCAGAGGAAATGGGAAGAGGAAATGAAAATACAAAAATATTCCTCGAATAAGTATCGAACCCAATATAATCCAACCCAATATGAACTCAACCTGATTACAGTCACACGCCAAGTCTGGCCTCAGAAACGAAAGTGTATTAATGGGAACGAAGTGTCTTAACACTAAGTTCTCTCTGCCTACCCTGCTGTGTGCGGGATACAGCGTGAAGCTGATTGACTATTAAACCTAGTAAAATAATAAAACAAAAGAAGTTGTTTAAGACAAGAATTCAGTCTATAAATAAATATAACAGTAAATAATAATTTTTTAACTATCCTAAAAAAGTAACAATTTAAAATGTCATACATAATTATGATATGAGATAAAAAAATTACTTGTTACGTTAAATTAGCATCTATGTCTGAACTGTCTAAGAAAGCTGTCATAGATGTACTTGCTGAGGTTATAGTTTCTATACTTTTTAAACTAGAAAATAATATTGTCGTATATTGAAAACAAGATAATAAATTTACTAATGACTAAACAACTACCAGTTTAATTGTTTAGTCATTAGTAAATATAAATAATTATTTTAACATATTAAAACAAATACATGACCGCAGATACAAATATTTTATAAAAAAAATATATTATTATTAATACGCTATAAATAAAATTGTTGTTGCTTAATATTCTACTTGCAAAATAAACAATGCCTTACGTGAACTATACGATAGTAGGACCATCCAGGGCATCTCGAACAATCTCGTTCTGTTCCCTCCAAATATTCTCTCACTCTCGATAGGTCCACAATCGGTTGGCAAAAGATGTAAGTTAGGATGAGAGGTTATATCTGATATAGAAGGCTTTTGTTTATTTTCGCCTCGTCTACTAGCGCTTGGATCGTCGTTATTATTTGGGCTTTGGTCATTTTGATTAGATTCATACGGTCTAGAATTTGAGTCCTGGTTGTTGTCTGAAGCTGATTCACAGCATACCTGAAAAAAAAATGAAATTTCATAACATATGTTTTGAACGTGAAATCTCCTTTTCTTATTTTATCGGTATATACAGCACATAGCAAGAGTGGACTGGGATTTTGGGAAACCAGTGTTAAAACTCGGCGTTTACCATCTTACGTCCAAATTTTGTGACATTGGAATTTAGTGGCTACACTTTCACCGATTTTTTTTTAATTCCAAAGCGATGAATTTAAAATAATATTACAATTTACCCAGAACCGTCGTGTTTACAGTTTAATCCCTATTTTTTACAAACATTAAATTATTTAAAATGTGCAGTACTTGTATCGCAAATTTAATTCTATTAGTAGTGTTTGTTGCTGAATAATTTGATAATAAAACTCCTTTGTGGCGAAGCGCAGTTGGAACTATATATATTATAGCTTAACCGTTTTTTTTTTTAAATTAGATTAATGTGCAGTAGTAGAAATTTGACACACAGATTTCCTAAAATGGATGAAAAGTGGAGAAGAGAGTGTATGTAATAAATTTAAGCGTTCGCACTAAAACGTGTAAAAATAGTAAAAACATGAAAAAGTATTATAGAAGTAACATTTACGTTTCAATGGTATTTCATCACTTAAAATTTTTAATACCTTAGAATGCTAGTTTTCTGGATGTGAGAACTGGAAAATACAATTGAAAAAATAAATATTTCCAAAAAGATGATCTTTAAAATAAAAAAAAACACAAAAAAAAATATTTTTAATTTGGCACACATTAATTATTTGAAATTTTACTTACTAGTGGTTCATTGTATTCAAAACCACAAGATAGCTTTTGCAGTTTGTTTCTTAAGTAATACGGCATCGGGGTTCCAGCATTTCTGATTTCATCTACTAAGGTACGGCATTTTGAAAGTAATTTACAAGTGCCTGGCCTATCATCAGTGATGCAGCTTTCTCCCCGATACGCTGAAAATAAAAGCATTTTTTTTTTAAATAAAATGCATTGCCTTGCTGCCTTGCTATATCAGTCCCTGGAGTGAGACCTCCCTGACGCCCAACGAAGCGCTGGCTGGATAGTGATACAGGATATGAGAGCCAATGGTCTAACCACAGAGGACTCTAAACACCGTGCAAAGTGGATAGGTTGTGTAGGAAGGCAGACTCTGGCAACCGCCGGGATTAATGCCAGGAAGAAGAAGAAAAACAATATTCGGTAAAAGTAGTCAAAGGTAATAAAAAGAGTAGATCTTTCCCAAATCTCTAGTCACTTGCATTGTTGGGAAGATCATTTCGACGTGCAACACAAACAAAAAAATTGCCTGTCTATTTTTCTGTTTGTCCGGGCTAATCTCTGGGACAGCTAAATTGTTTTTTATGGGACTTTCGACCGATTTTATCCCGGAATTTCCGCCGGATATTAATTGTGCGGGAAAAAATCTGCCGACGGTCTTGGTCTTGCAATATTTATGCCCAATTTCATCAAAAGTAGGAAAACCTTGACCAATAGCATTATTATTTAACGTTAAAGTGTATATATAACAATATTAGAGAGTTATTTGAAGCTTAGAATTTAAGTAATAATTTTACCTATAAAACCTTAACTTTAACCTATTAAAAAATTTAAAAAATGACTTGAACCCACACCCCTTTAAAACTGTCTAAGCGCTATAAAAATATGAACATCAAAAGTTGATGAATAAAACCAGCAAAGTAATGTTTTATTTTTAAAAAAAAATGTAAAAAATAAGTTAATACGGCTGATATTTCAAAAACAAAAAAGTGTGTAAAAATAGTAATAAATGACCACCTCTAACGGCACGTTTAGATTGTCTTTATTATGTCCTGTATGTAAAAAAAATTGGTCAAAACTAAGACCAAAGCTGTAGATTCGGTTGGACACTAATTAAAATTGAATATTTTGTAAGAGCAGGAACAGAAATATAACCCCAAAAAAGCCCGAATACGTGATAAGAAATATATGTTTGATTATTAAAAATAATGTGTGTGTGTAATTAAAAGTAATGTGTTATGATAAATAATTTCAAATGATGAACATTTATTTTGATTTTATAATTACAAAAATCCACATATTATTATAGTTTAAAAAATATATATTAGAGTAGATGTCAGTTGAGTTTATATTAGATAAATTTGTTATTGACATAACGTTTAATGTATGGACTCTACATAACCTTAAGTGGCAATAAGAAATATTTCGGATAGACAACATTTGTTCAAGGATATTGCGGCAAAAAACAGCTAAAAAACTTGATAAATCTATAAACATCTATTATAAACTAGTCATCGTGGTCAATTACTTAGTTTTTTTACAATATTTAAAATGGCGGTATTAACTTAAATAAATACTTTAATATTAATTAATATTTTTTAAAACCTATAATTTTGTATTAATGTAAAATTTGGAATCAATTATAAAATTTCGTTTGATACCTCACTTAAAAAAATATGGTATTAAAGCCTCTAGTTCGGCCTTTTTCATTGTGATTCCGTTTATAGTGTCGAAATATACGTTTTTGCTATTTAAATATGTAGTTTGAATTTCAACTCGATATACCCAAGCTACCATGAATAAAGAATCTTGACAATGACATTGAAGTTTAAAAAAAATGAATTAAAAAATTAAATAAATATTTCTTCTTTCTCGAGTGGGATCGAACCCACAACCAGTCAATTTACCCTTTGTGTGACTGTAAACGCAATATTTCATACATTGCTTGGATGCTCCAGATATTCTATACATCGCCGAAATGTTCTATAGTATACCGAAATTACAAAGATTGCCGGTAGCATATACATAAAAAAAAAAATAAATAATTTATTAAAATATATAAATGCATTTGAGGTCAGTCGTAGCGCGTTCTGGGTTCGATCCCCACTCGAGAAGATGAAATATATACTTAAATTTATATCTCCATTTCTCCGCTCTGGTGTCGAGGCTAAGCGCAGCGTTAAGTTCTGCCACGCAACACGCAATGCCTCTAGAATTCGGCAGAAAGTGGAAAACGGAGTATCTTAACACTAGGTTCCCTCTGTCTACCCTGCTGTGTGCGGGATACAGCGTGAAGCTAATTTAATTTAAATACATTGCTATTTTCGATAGTAAAACTCACATACGTTTCTACTTGCAACTCACGCAGCCAGATGGGTAATGAATAAAATTATAGTATACATAACCGTATGAGGCATTAGCTGATAGGCCTATGTGAGTCATAAAATTTATTTATTACCCTTATTTATAATTATGTAATATATATGAATAACAAATTGTTACATAAATACATATGTACGTGTCATACCACACGCTTTTCTTAGTAATCAACGCGACGTTTCAACTAAATACATCTAAATGGAGCATAAAATTCTAAAAATAAAAAAATTCTGCGGTGCTCTGGACATCTGCGTGATGAATAAAATTGAAAAATTCGGTAAAATGTTATGAGTACGAATTTGATTGGTTATGTATAGTCTCGTCACTACTTTCTAGAGCGGGGGCTCCCAAACTTTTCTTGGTAGCAAGTACCACTATGCATAGGTATAATAAAAATTCAATCCCCAAAAACTCGCCACACTCACCATCCCCAGGCATAAAATTTAAATCGTTCTTCTGCGGACCACTGGTTGCCATCATAGATTTTAAATTTGTTAAAACAATGACGACGCTTTTTATTTTATTTTTATTTAAGAATAAAATTTTCTTTGGTGGTCAATTCAAGAGATATTGTTAAGAGATTCATTATTTAACATTTTTAAAGTGTTATTCCACACTTACAAAAGAAAAATAACGTATAACGTAGCGGGATTTGAACTCGCGCCTCTTTGGAAACCGTCGAAGCGCTCTGACCAACTAAACTATACGTTCTCAGTGAGCTACATCGAACTTCTTATACTATATACTAGCGGAGAGAACGGAAAATTATATTCTAATTATAACAATAAGTAATTTAATATTATTAGATAAAAAATATAATATACGCAGATTTTTTTACTAGGTACATAGTTTTTTTTCATTAGTACATTAGGTATTAAGCTAATAAACCACAGTTTATTGCGTATATTTGTTGATGTAATGGTATCTCCTATGACTTATGAGCAATAAATACTACAGACGTAAAAATTTAATAAAAAAATGTGGTTAAAGGAAAACCGGACAGAGGAGTCGGACTCGAGCGCGATGAATTCCGTACCATCTAAAATCCAAAAAATCTAGGTTTTTGTATAGGAATCCCCCTTTAATTTTTTTTTAAGTTAATTGTTTTCTAATTGTAATTTAATTGTTTTCAAAATTCTGTTAGTATTTTATGCGTTCACCTTTTGCGGTCATCAACATCGAGCAAACGATTACGTTTAGATAACGATAGGATATATTTTTAGGATTTATTAATTTCGTTATTAGGTTTAAAAGATGGAACATTTCGTAATCTGATTATAACCTTCAGATATTTAATACTGTGGGAATTTGAACCCGCCTTCATAGTTCACTAACTAACAAAATACAAAAATTAACTCATAATAATTATAATTTTAAAACAAAAGTCGAGGCCAGTCGTGGCGCAGCGGCACGAGGTGTGACTGTAAAACCGACTGGTTGTGGGTTCGATCCCCACTCGAGGAGATGAAATATTTACTTAAATTTATATTTCCATTTCTTCGCTCTGGTGTCGAGGCTAGGCGCGGCGTTGAGTTCTGCCACTCAACACGCAATGCCTCCAGAATTCGGCAGAAAGTGGGGAACGGAGTGTCTAAAGCACTAGGTTCCCTCTGCCTACCCTGCTGTGTGCGGGATACAGCGTGAAGCTGATTGATTGACTGAAAACAAAAAATACCGACTTCTTCAATTTCAACCGTATCCCATTATCACAACATAAACAAACTTTTATCAAGTAACCATTGAAGTGTATTCTTTCCAATATAAAAAAGAATTGTAATAATTATTATAGAATATTTATTAAACGATATCCATATCTTGACATAGTTCAAAATTTTTTTTCATGTCGATAATATGTTGTGGTACACTTTTGTTATTGTCATGTGACGGTCTAAAGACGAATGGAAGAACCATCAAAATCCTTTAATTCATTTCATACATGCATAGACTGATAAACACTCTTAACTTTGTTAATATTAGAACAGTATTACATATTATAATGAGTCACACCACACATTTTTTTTTATGGAAAAGGACAAGGCAAACGAGCGTTCGGATCACCTGATGGTAAGTGATTGCCGCCGCCCACGGCCCCGTGCAACACCAGAGGAGCTACAGGTGCGTTGCCGGTCTTTAAGGTGCAGATAGACGCGCTTTTTGAAGGTACCCATGTCATATCGACCTGGAAATACTGCCCCGGGTAGGCCATTCCACAATTCCGTGTCGCGTGGAAGGAAGTTCTACGCTACCGCACAGTAGTGGATTGCCACGTATCCAGGTGGTGTGGATGATATATATACGACAGAAGAAACAATCATTTTCTAAGTTAATAATATTTAATACAAACTTACAAATATATTAAACGATAATGTATAGATAGATACTTTATTTTTTTTTTGTGTAGGCAACAAGCAGAGGTAACATGTATTTTCTTAATTGATTTTTTTTATGTTGATTGTTTATAAAAAACGATTATTTTATTCTTTATAGCAAGTAAACAGTTTTTTTTTGGTTTGGGTGAGATTGATGAAAATATGTTTTCAAAGTATTGCGTATCTACAATCTCAAAATAATACAAGGTAAATTTATAACAGGCCAGCAAGAGACAGTTATGGTGGCTATATATATTTTTAGTACGATAGTTACGATAGTCTTCTCTTTACTCGCATGTAGCAAAGGAAGCTTAGGGCCAAGACACTCCACTCCCTACTTTTCGCAGATTCTGGAGGCTTTGTGTGTTGAGTAAACAAAAGTAAATATTAAATATTTGATTGCTTGGAATGGGGATCGACGCTGTTACAGTGACACGCTTGTATCCCTGCGCCACAAATGGCACCTGGCCAGTTGTTGCGCACAATACAGTACATTTCTTAACCATTATTTATTTACTATAAAAAACAATTGAATTTATAGCGAAACAGCGAAAGCTAAACGAGCCAAAATACGAAGCCGTTTTTAAGCGCCTACTGACAAGACGCAGCGTGACGTCACACGTTTAGCCAGATTTTCCCTTGGAGGATTTACTTTAATGTTCAATATCTCAGTCATTTTTGAAGATAAGAAAAAAATAATAACAGATTCCTTTTGAGGCCAGCCGTGGCGCAGCGGCACGAAGTGTGACTGTAAAACCCACTGGTTGTGGGTTCGATCCCCATTCGAGGAGATGAAATATTTACTTAAATTAATATTTCCATTTCTTCGCTCTGGCAAAATCTGGCAGAATTCGGCAAAAAGTGGGGAACGGAGTGTCTTAACACTAGGTTCCCTCTGCCTACCCTGCTGTGTGCGGGATACAGTGTGAAGCTGATAAAAAAATATTCCTTTTTCTATTTTTTATGATATGATATTATGACAAAAAAAAACGTTGGTATTACTTATCGTGTGACCGGTATATTCCACATTATTCACCACAAATCAATAATTATCTAGTATCTTTAAATTTATTGTGTTACAAGTAAATATAATAAAATTATATATTTTCACATTAAAATTATTTAAAATTATTACTTACGTTTAATATAAATGTTTTTTTTCTCATTATTTAAATAAAAAATCTCAAAATATATAGCGATATTGAATAAATTTTTCATACAGCTATAAACTACTTGAATCAATCTATTACAAATCATTATAGAAGCGTTTTAATTGCATTAGACACAGATATAGCTGCCTCATTCCCATTATGCACAGACTAATTAAATATAAACGGCAATAGATTAGAGATAATAGCAAAAAAAAATTATTAAAAACACTTACCGCACTTTATCGGCACAAATACAAAACAAACACACAACAAAGACCACAACATTATAATGTTCTCATTTCACATACAAATAACATCAATTTCATTACAATTTGTTTAACAGAACTAACGAGAAATAACATATATTTGATTTGATCGATTTAAGAAAATGTTTTCTTTTTAAACCATAATAATAAAATAAAATACCAGACGCTCCGCCTGGCGCTGATGACGCGACAAAAGAATTCTAGTGAACCGAGAGAGGACTCTGCCGTCCAATCTTGTCAATAAATATAACGTTACTACTACTATATGCCATTTACCTGTTGATGAGAGATCGTCTCGTAACAGGTTATTTACAGACTTAATTAATTCGCACGAAATATATATATATTTTGAACCAAACCAAAGGTCAACGTGACGTGGGTGATACGGATTTATATATGATTACGCAGAGAAAACTCATATACGTATATGAGTGTATTATCAAATGTGTTATTTTGTAATAAATAAAATAAATCAGCCTCACATTGTATCCCACACACAGCAGAGTAGGCAGAGGGAACCTAAAGTCACTCCGTTCCCCACTTTCTGCCGAATTCTGGAGGCATTGCGTGTTGAGTAACAGAACTCATCTCCTCAAGTGGAGATCGAACCCACACACAACCAGTCGATTTACAGTCACACTGTGTGTCCCTGCGCCACGACCGGCCTGGTTATTTTGTTGTCGTTGTTATTAATAACCAATACATTTGGATAACGGTCTGAGTCATCTACCTTATTATAGGTAGTGGTTATTAGGTATACATCGTGGGCATCACGTCGGCGGCACTACAAACTCACCGCGGGTAAACCCAGTTCCGGTTTCCGGTATTTTTTCTGAGGACATATGCTTGCCTTAATGCTAAGTTTGTACAAGGTTACTATGAAAATGGAAATCTAATAGGATCAGCTTGTTGTCCGTTTGTCAATACTATTTGTTTCAAGATCACGTTTAAATGTACAGTCTGTTTAAACACAGAAAAAGTCAAGCTTCTGGTCCACATAATATATAAGTATGTCATATCAAAAAATTATTACAGATTTATATTACAAATATAGTTAACTAGCAACCCGCTCGCGGCTTCGCCTGCAAAAACTACACAATTATTTAGTCGTTAATTTTGATTCTTTTCGTATTATAATAATATTATCATATTGAAGGCAATATCCATACAATGAAAAGTAAAGTTTCTATTATTTTGTAGCAATTTTGTCGAACCAAATATTTTATATTGATATTGCTTTTTTATTTAACAATCGATTTATATAAAATAAATTCTAAATTTTAAGGGAACTTTGCCAAAACACAATAGTTAAAACTGCATTTAAATCTATCGAAGCATGTCTAAGATTAACGTGCACAAATGTACAGACAAACCGACAAACAGACAAAAATATAAAAAATCATTGCATTTAACCCAAATTATACTGATTAATGATAGATTTTCTCATATAACTCATATTTCTATCTCATATATCTGTACAGAGACCGATCAGTTACAATTTTATTATACACTAGCGGCCTGCTCGCGGCTTTGCCCGCTTGAATTACATGATTCTTCATTTCGGAAATATAGATATTACAAACAGCCTTAATTATTAAATAATTGATTTGGATAAGTATTCACAATATTCTTTGTAAAATAACTTATATTAAAATTTGTACCTATTGTTTTTTTTTTTTTATACAAATACAATAAGTAGTCAATATTTGAATTTTCCTTTTTACGTGCCGTAAGTTTTAACTTCTTAACAAATTTCATAATTGTATATCAACGGGAAATACCCTATAGTTATGATAGAAAATACGATAAAAAACGAAGCGTAAACCCTCATAATTCATCGTCATTTAATTACGATGATTTAGAAGATAGATTTTATTGTGCTCTAAGGGAATATAGGCTTAAACATTGAGGTATCGAACCTTTAACCGATCTTGTACAAAATAATCTTAACAGACGGACGAACAACAAAATTATCTTATAAGGATTTGGCACATACATACATGCAACATACAGCACCCTTGGCACATACATACATGCAACATACAGGTGCAATAGTGCAATGTCTAGTCTAGTGCAATAGTGAAAATATTTAGTCATTCTTTATCACTGTGTTAAACAATTACGAATTAAGCTAGACTGTGATGAAGGTAAACTGCAAATCTTCACCAACAATTTAATTTAGTTTACTTTGTCGTTAGTACTATGAACAATTGTACATTAAAAATACGTAAATTTATTATAATAAGACGTTTCTAAAGCCATTCTTTTGCCCAGAATCTTGTTGTTTCTTTTTTTTTTCAAATATAAATTTCTTAAAAACTTTAAGTACATTATTGTTTGTTAGAGCGTAGCGGTAACCTTTCCAAACTATAAAAATATAAAGTCTTTTATGCACAGCGCCATCTATTCAAGATTTAAAGTTAAGGACAGTTAAAAAATGCTGTTTTTATGTTAAATTTCACCTAACATTAAATTATATTAACCGAAGACGATGTGTTGTGCTAAAGTATTAAAATGGTTAATGTTCCTCCCGTCGTAATTAGTGTTTAACTCCACAGAATGTTTTATGCGTTGTAAAGATTCGTTAGTACTACCTACTATTTGTTGTCAATAGATAGCGTTACTTGTATCGATTTCTACTATCTCAAATATAAACTTCTTGGAAACTTAAATACTTATATCTTTTGATAGAGTGAAGCGACTACAATAAAATAAACACTAAAAGTTACTCTGATTTACTTGTAATTTTTATGTATAAAAGTTGCTTAAGTATATTGTGTACTTCTTACGTGATACGTGGTCACATAAACAGATAAACAGACAAACGAACAGACAAAAATGTTGGAAATGGATTCTGTTTTTGCAAATTTGGCATTTTTTTTTAATATTTTCAATGTAGAGAAACGATTTTTCTACACCAACCAATTTTGTTGAAATTGGCGTTCGTATAAACATTAGTGTATGAAAAGGTCATCCGTTCGATTTTGCATTCAAATTCTGGATTTGAGGCTTCAGTCTCTTGGCTGTTATCAATTTTGGCAGCGCGAGCTCTGGTGGAACTAAACGCTAGCTTAGACTTGCGTTCACATACATAGACATATTAGAATTAAGTTATTTAAATATACGTTTACATTTCTTCGCACTGGAGTCACAGCGGAGCGTTGAGTTCCGCCACTCAACACTCAGTGCCTCCAAATCTCAGCGAAAGGTGGGAACGTCTTGACACTAGGTTCCCTCTGCCTACCCTGCTGTGTGCGATACAGCCTGAAGCTAATTAAATTAGATTTTTTTTTATTTGTTGCGCTATTATACATCCGACACAGGCGTCTACCATTACGTGTCTTGCCGTTCGAGTAGTTATGCTACTCCCACGACCCACTACGCCGCCGCAGCGCCCCGACACCTCAGCGCCCCGCCGGCTTATCATAATTTATTATTTTTTGTAAATGGCGCTTGAAGAACCCTGTATTCGAATGCACTCCATGGCATGTTTAACCCCCAAAGAAATAAGAGGGGCTTAGGTAGTTTGGTTTAGTATCCATACAATTTTTCATCACCTATTTTAACCCCGTTCAACACCTTTTTTGTCCTTTCTTGTTTCGCACTTGACCAATTTATTCTGTTACCTTTCAATACCAATACTGTATTAAATTTTATTTTATTAAAGTCATAATCAAAAACACGTTACTAATATGTTAACGATAAATTGCATGCCCCATTTAAAATACATAATGTAAACGATTTTGTATTTTTAATATTGCGTATTAATTTCATTTGAGGCCAGTCGTGGCGCAGTGGCACGAAGTGTAACTGTAAAACCGACTGGTTGTGTGTTCGAACTTCGATCCCGAGAAATGATATATTTACTTAAATTTATATTTCCATTTCTTCCCTCCGATGTCGAGGTCAAGCGCGGCGTTGAGTTCTGCCACCCAACACGCAATGCCTCCGGAGTTCGGCAGAAAGTGGGGAACGGAGTGTCTTAATACTAGGTTCCGTCTGCCTACCCTGCTGTGTGCGGGATACAGTGTAAAGCTGTATTAATTTATAATTGTCTATATTTTTTGATATTGAGGCCAGTCGTGACGCAGGGGCACTAGTGTGTAACTGTAAACGCTACTGGTTGATGTGGATTTGATCCTCAGTCGAGCAAGTGAAATATTTATTTTTATTTTTTTTTTTATTTTCTTCGTTTCGATATCGAGGCAAAGCGCGGCGTCGAATTCCGCCACTCAACACGCAATGCCTCCGGAATTCTACGGAAAGTGCAGAACGGAGTCTTACACTGTTATTCGCGGGATACTGCGTGAATATGTTTAATATTTTTGACAACTTTGACGTATTATTTATTACAATTAGATATGAGATTGTTCGTTTAAGAATACCCAATTAGATGTGTGTTCCAATTTATAAGGATAAATTTATTTATAATTAATTTTAAATATAATTTTGTGGTCTAGAAAGATATTTTCCAACTACATACTTCTGTTTAAATTTTTTGAAAATTCTTTCGATTCACTTCTTAATTGTGCATTCTAGAATTTTTTTTTAGTTTCACGCACGTATCCTACACATAACAGGGTAGGCAGAAGGAATCTGGGAACCTAGAATTAACACACTGGGTTCCCCATTATCCCCCGAAATATTAGAGGGTTGCGTTTTGAATTGCGGGACTCAATGACACCCTTTGCCTCGTTACCAGGGCAAGAAAATGAAAATATTAAATAGATCGTTTCTCCGGGTGGGAATCGAACCAACATGATTGTGCTCCCTTGTTGAAGCAAGGCATAGCGACCGCCTCGTTTTCAATTAATACACCAAATTCAAGCTGGTGCATCGGATCCTTTTGAAGCTTCATTGTCTCTAAAATATATTCGAATATATACAGATTTTATCGCCTTATCAATTTCAAACTACTATTTTTATCCATCGAAAGTATATGAAAGAAAAGAAATGAAAAGAAGAAATGGAATTATAAATTTAAGTAAATATTTCATTTCCTCGAGTGGGGATCGAACCCACAACCAGTCAGTTTTAAATCACACTTCGTGCCACTGCGACACGACCGGCCTCAAAGTATTAAATATTAATTTTCTTTATAGCCGTTGTATGTAAAACAAATTACAATACATGTAAGTAGTAAAAAATATAATCAGTACCGGTGGAATATAATATATTATATTTTTTTTAAACATTTTAAACAGTTATTCCACACTCAGAAAAAAAAATGGAACCAGGAGGCGCGGGTTCGAGTCCCGCTACGTTCAAATTGTTATACGATTTCTAAATAAGTAAATATATTATAGATTTTATACATGATTATTGTTAATATGAATTACAAATAAAAATATCAACTCACTACTTATGCTCTTCTAAAATTATTAAATTTGTTCTAAATGCGTTCCTGTAACTTCCTTTATTATAGGTACTAAATATTTCCCGTAGTGCAATTCTGAGGAAGTTACTAATTTTATAATGTCAAAAGCCGATAATGGCTTAATTGGTTGCTGGAGGGTTTATTTTATACAATTCGATGAATTTACTATGTCACCAGGGTTTAAAACGTCATATAATTTCGTAATATCTAAGTAAAAAATATAAAAAAAAAATCCTCACTTATGTAAATATTTTTGTTAAACCTACGTAACTAAATTACGTAAAATATTGAACGTATTTGCCCCTACAGAATGCAATTGACGTAATATACAGATAAGATAACATGTGAGAAATGGGAATCTCTATTTAGTTAACGTCAATTTATCACAACTAACAATGACATTAAACTTTATCTTATAATTTTTGATATATACAACTATAGAACACAGAAAAAATATTAAAAATTAAATCAGCTTCACGCTGTATCCCTCACACAACAGGGTAGGCAGAGGGAACCTAGAGTTAAGACACTCCGTTCCCCACTTTCCGCCGAATTCCAGTGGTATTGCGTATAAAGTTGCGGAACTCAACGCCGCCCTCTGCATCAACACCAAACGAAGAAATGGGAATACGAATCTGCAACCAGTCGCGTTTTAATTATTTAAATAATCTTTGACGTGTAAAAGAAAATGAGCGAGTAGAACTACTTAAGTCTAATAGTGTTAGAACTCTTAGTAGCGGAACCAATCGTTTTTCACCGCATTGGTTTAATTCCTCTTAAGACACGTTACGGCTAACAGTCATGCACATTCTCCCATGTAAAAAGTACTTTATACGACGAGACAAACACCTTTTACTTTTGAATATTGCTATAAACATTTATTTATAGCATCTAATCTAGGTATCAAAAATGGGTCAATACAAGTGGATTTTTATTTATGTCTTCGTTTTTGTGCATTATATAAATAGCGGTAAGCAAGATTATTATTAGATTTTATTTGTATAATTTATTTTATTTTAATTAGTAAAAGTATAGGCCTAGGGAACCTAGTGTTAAGACATTTCTGTTCCTACTTTCTGTCGTATTCTAGAGGCACTGCGTGTTGAGTGGCAGAACTCAACGTCGCGCTTTGCATCGTTATCAGATCAAGGAAATTAAAGTAATTAAATATGCACGAAGTGTGACTGTAAAACCGACTGGTTGGGGGTTCGATCCCCACTCGAGGAGATGAAATATTTACTTAAATTTATATTTCCATTTCTTCGCTCTGGTGTCGAGGCTAAAGGGGGCGTTTAGTTCTGCCCCTCAACACGCAATGCCTCCAGAATGCGGCAGAAAATGGGCAACGGAGTGTCTTAACACTAGGTTCCCTCTGCTAACCCTACTGTGTGCGGGATACAGCGTGAAGCTGATTAACGAAAATACAACCTTCCTCGATTATATTGGACTATTCAACACAAATATATTTTTTCAATTCGAAACAGTAGCTCCTGACATTAGCGTGGTCAACATACAAAACTTAGATACGCATACTAAATACTATGTACTTATATGTATGTATTCACATGAAAGATAACACATAAATACAGTTGTTTTTAATCATATCAGCAATTCACGATAAATGTGTGGGAACCGGGAAAATATTTAAAAATAGGTACACATTTTATTAAATATACGTTCGTTTGATATTTTCCATGTTTAGTTTGAACAGGCGGTCCTATGACGCACTTGCGATCCCTAAGAATGAAATAAATTCATAGAATTTTGAAAATTGACCTTTATATTATGATCAATTTGACCAGTATCGTTGCTTAATAAATTAAGTGGAAAATCGCGTTCTGGATTCAGATCCGGAAATTATGTAGTGCGTTAAGATTTTCATTTGTAATTCAAATCCAAAACAATCCCTTAAAAACACTGGTTAAAATTTTGGTGTTTGAGCAAAGATTGCCTACAGTTAAGTTGTTTACTCAGTAAAACATAAAATATTTTAACATTTAAATTTACTGAATATACTTTGAAATTCATAGATTTTTAATATTTACTTAAAAATTCTCACACCAAAACCATACAAAATGTCAGATTTTTCTTAAAGTTTTGACATTGAAATTATTTTTTTGTTGAATTACTAATTAATTTTTATTATACCTACCCTACCTACCTGGTCCTGTCCTGGCTAACAAGAATTCTATAAAAGTGGTCCCCGATCAAGAAAAGATTGGGAACCCCTGATTTAAATCATATATAACATACGTACTACAGTATTATATTTTCTTGTACCTCGCGCTCTATCCCGCTTAGCAGGACCGATCTCTTAATCGATTTCGAGACATTGCGTGTTAAATAGGGCTTAAAACTCGGCAGCCTAAATTTAATCCCATTATGTAAAGAATTAGGCATTTTCAATAAATGCTGAGATCCAGTAAATATAAGGATGACATATTTAAAAAAAAACTTTATTATTATAAAGGCAGCAAAAAATCTATTAATCCACATAACTTCAAATTTGTTAAGTTTTACTGTTAGTATCACAGTAAACAAACTACACTATTAAAGTGTCACGGAAAACAAATTTGAAAAAAAAAGAAAAACCTACAAAATATATGAGTACTGGCGTTTTTCGCGACCTCAAGGTCGCTTTCGAGGTCGTATGCATGCTTCTTTCCAGTCCCGCAAATCACCGTGGATCCCTTCAGTCCCTGAGCAATACTGAGATCTCGATATCGAATAAAAATGAAGTTGAGAGAAAAAAAAAGAGTGCATAAAGCGCAGTGGGAAACCAGAGTGGGAAAATAAAGATATTATACAATTATGTAGTTGACGCTAGAAAGAATATTTTGTAGTTAAATCATTTGATTTTATATTTAAACATATAAGCATATTATCAGGTTGTTTTTTATTTTTTACGTATAAAAGGTACGCAAAACCTTAACGCCATCGGAGATCTGCGTGTTTTTTATTTGTTATTGATGTGTAAAGAAAGTATTTCCGTTTATAAAATACATTTAGGTAGTAAATATGTAAAGATTAAATACATACCGGCCTATGGAAAACTGTGAGTCTTTGAACGACATTTTTAGATACATAGATAAAAATGTTCCTTGAGAACTCCTGATTTGGGCAAAAATATTTAAATTTTAATAGAGTGCACAAAAGCGACTGTAACCGTGACAACCCACGTGTCATGTGTGTGTGGATTCGTTTCAGACTTGAATAAATTACATATTTAATTACTTTAATTTCCTCGATTTGATAACGAGGCAAAGCGCGACGTTGAGTTCCGCTAAATTGGTAGTTGGAAGTTCCTATAATGATAAAGTAAATAAACTTTACAGCTAAATCTCGACAACTGTAGAAAAAAAATACTTAAAACTATTTAAAATTGTATATTAATAGTATAGCTTGAGCTAAATGTTTACAATTTTATTTTACGTCACCTATTTTAGAGAGAAAATATTAATCATATGGAATGATCAGTCATGTTAGTGATTGGAATCTATTTTCTATTCTATAAAAAAGTATCGAATTCAATATGATACGTTATATACAGTAAACCAAACTGATAGTTTCTTAGTGTCTTTATGTTACAGAAAATATTTGGCCACAAATTGCTGACCACCCAGCCTGGACAAGACTAGACAGCCTAGACTGCGGGTTTAGTGCATCAGATCGTATCATCGGAGGATTGAATGCAGCACTAGGGCAATTTCCATGGTTAATTCGCTTGGGATACACAAGTGAGTCATTTATGTTGAATTTAAAGATTAATTATACCTGTGATTGCGATGTAAATAGCAATAGTTAATCGATATACACAAACATCCCTAGTCTATAATTATAATAAAATCGTAACTGATCGGTGTCTGTACATGGAAGATATGTCAGAAAAAATGTTATTGGCGGTTTTTAACAACAAAAAACATTTTTTTTTATAGTTTGTCTGTGCGTTTGTTCACGCTAATCTCAGAAACAGATTAACGGACTTAATTACAGTATTCATTATTGTATTTCGCAAACGTCCCTTAACATTTAGCGCTTGTCTTATTTTAGTAGGTTTGTAAATAAAAAAAGTTATAGCATTTTAAAGAATATTACATTAAAAAAATAAAAAAATAGCTTTACACTGTATCCCGAACTCAGCGAGGTAGGCAGAGGGAACCTAATGCTAAGACACTCCGTTCACCACTTTCCGCCGAATTCTAGAGGCGAGGCTATTTCCCTCAATACCATAGCGTAGAAAACGAAAATGTAAATGTTAACATTGTTAATAAATATTTCATTCCCTTGAGTAGAGGTTAAATAACTCCTTTATTGTAATGGTTGTAAATTTATTTTTCAATATAACTATAGATATTATTTTTAGAATCATATTAGTATTAGAAAACGAAAGTAAAGCTTAAGCGGGCGATGCCGAAGGCGGTCTCTAGTAGATAAATATTGTTATTAAAGTACAGTTACAGTTGCTTTAAAATGCATGAACATAGAAGTAACAAAAGTACTGAGTTTTTTAATTAACTCAGATAGCGGAAGAAGCGAAAAGGCTTAAACATTATAAGATTTGTTAGTTTTATAACTTTTAAAATTACATTATTTTACAGTCAAAGACGAAGAATATTTGGACTGGATGTGTGGTGGTGCTCTTATAACTGATCTACACCTTATAACTGCTGCTCACTGCGTTCAGACTTCTGGTGAAGATTATGAATTGTAAGCCATATAATAATGTTAAAATCTAAAACAGAAGCCACAACCAAAAGAGGGCAACTGATATCTTTGATATTGATATTCTTTTTCATGCTAAGATACGTCCATGGATATCGTTGTAACCAATGATTTAATTGGATAAGCCGTAACTTTGTAATTAGGCCTGTTATTAATTACACGCATTTTTAACCGTAACTGCGATCAAACATACGAATCTTAAGCTAGAAGTATACTCTGGTCTAATACCATAATTAGAGTTGCTTGGCAATCACACATCATGAACACATCGTTTCTTGTTGACGTATGAAACCTTATTGTGAAAACCCACTTACCACCACAAATTTTAAATACGTCATTGAATAAGCTCGAGTTGGTTGTATCATTACTGTGAAATTACACGATAGAAAAATTTAGACATTATATGACGTGGTCAGATGTTGGGGATATCTTAATAAAAACTATATTTACGAGCTTCGATACCCTTTTGAAAAAAAAAATGATATGTTTTTTTTTATATTCTTTGGCAAAATTGAGACCGTCATGGTGCAGAGGCACAGGCATGCGACTGCAAACGCGACATATTGTGGGAATCGATCGATTCCCTCTCGTGGGGATTTTCAGTTCCTCGATCTGGTACCGAGGCTTAAAACGCGAGGCGTCGAGAAATTGTCCGAAAGTGGGAACGGGAAGAATCGTAGTGGGAATGGCCTGTCTTAATACTAGGTTCCCAGGTTCGTTCCTTTCACATACTTGGATTCGCTTACCAGTGTGTGATATACATCCTGAAGCTTAAAAAAAATATAATAAATATACTTTTTCATAGGTCAGTTATTCGTGTTGGTGAATATAACACAGAGACGAATCCTGATTGCCAGTTGTACGTTTGCGCACCACCTGTACAAGACAAGAAAATCCGAGAAATTAAAGTTCACCCAAATTTTAATAAGCCACCGTACCACAATGACTTAGCTATTATCGTACTGGACTCACCAGTGAAGTTAAATGGTATAATTTTACTATTTTACAAAAACATTAGACTTATTCTATGCTAATGAATGTCACACAATATCTTCAAAATGCCACAAAAAAAAGGATGAAAGAGGAAAAAGTAGCTTTTTCGCAAGTAAATGCTAAGAAAAATGAAATATAAAATTGTCAAGTATGAAACGGGGCAAAGCTCCTACCGATTCTCCATTAAGCTGACATTTACTATCTTGACATAAGAGAGGAGCAATTAAATAAACTTGAACGGATTCAAAATTTATGTACTTGAAATCGATTGATATTTTGAAAATATCTTCATTGAAAATTAATGAATGGTCTTTAATCTTTATACTGAGTGGAAACGTACGCTCCTTTTCCGGAAGCAACATATAGGGTTAAATATTTCAAACCAAAGCGTAAAAAAATAATAATAAGATAAGTAAAAAATTTTGACGTAGGTTTTTTTTTTCATTTCACGTTTTGTATCCAAATGTATTAATTACGTGTAACGCAGCTACATATACCAATAACGTAAACACATACTACTACAAAAAATACTACAAAAAGTTGCCGATCTGCCATTTTAATTCTCAAAAAAACATACCAGAACAAGAAAAACATATTTTACGCAATTATCTATTTTCTATAAAAAACATAAAAGTTCAACTCCACCGCCAATACCTACCACTCGATTTCGTAAATGAGTAACTGATTGTGTCTGTGTCCGTCATTCTTAAAAAATGGCGTTTTATTTTGCCATAATTTGATCAATAATGTTATTTGACAAAAATCATTCATTATATATATATTTTTTTAATTTTCGGCAAAATTTCTTTTGTTTTAATTGTGTTAGGCTTTTTAATAGAGTCGTTAAAACTGACAAAAACACACTGTATGCGTTAAATTATTAAATTAACTTTAATTCTGTAGATATTTTTGTTTCTATAAAGAAAATGTGTTTCAGATTATGTATCACCGATATGTTTACCACGTGCAGAACAATTGCAGAGTCTGAGTTTAGGGGAACAGTTGATCGTAGCTGGCTGGGGAAAGATGAACATGACCACAGAAGAACGTGCCAGAATATTACAATTTGTTTCGGTAATTTAACTAAATACATAAATAATACATTTTTTTATAATTTATAATTAATTATATTGGTTATTATTAAGTTAAAGTTTACGAAAGTAAAAAATTAAACTATTTAGTGGAAACGAAGATAAAACTTGTGTGATACGATATACAATCTTTTCATATATTAGATTGTAACCTATGTACACTGCATGCCAGGCGAAAAGTGAAAGATAGTAATAAGAAGTGTTATTTTCGCGATTTTTACACTCCACCTTAAAGGCACGGGGTCGTGGGTGGCGGTGATCTCTTACAATTAGGTCTCCTCTCTATAAAAAACGTATTTAGTTGGTTTCCGAACCCACCACCTCCGCATCCCTGAACCCCTAGGGCACGAGTTTCGATAGGTGAAGGAAAAACCTTCACCACTTCTACCATATGCAAAGTGATTTACAGACAGGATTGGTAACATCCTAAGAAGAACATCTTCGATGTCAAGAAAGGGCACGTGTCACGTGTCAGCGGTATGTAGATATACAGCAGATAAACCCAACCATTACATCAAGTTTGTTAAACCTTATATTCTCGGTAGAGTGGATATTTATATATATTCCTAGAATGATCCACGGGCATTACCGTATCTAAAGATACATATAGTGACAGGGGGTTCTGGAATTTTTTTTTTTTGGGGCAAACTTTATTGTAAATAAAAGCCCAGACTATTCTGGGTTGGGCACGATCCATCAGGCTTCCCTCCTTCTTAAGCCCATGTCCGCACGACTATTGAAATATCTACAACAGCATCCTAATTTCACTAGAGAAGATGATTGAAAACTTTCTTACACCTGGGACCAACTCCCAATAACTTTAAAACAATCAAATCACCAGATTACACAAGAGAGCATAATACTATCAGCTCATTTTGTAAGAATCCTCGGGAGGACGCGGTATATATAATTGTGACGTTAGGTTTACACAAATGCAAAAAAAATAAAATAATATAAAACTTAAATATCTAAACAAAGGGACAAAGTATTGTTATTTTATTTATTGTATGAGTTATTCTTTTACACTAACCGCGAAGAGAAGATCCGCGTCCAAGTGCGACACCAGTCCGAGTGCCACGTCTCGCCACCAGGGGCCTCGCCGCCAGGGGCCTCGCCACCAGGGGCCTCGCCACCAGGGGTCTCGCCACCAGGGGCTTCGTCAAACGCGCATTAAAGCTAACAAGCTTCTCTGTCTTACATAAATTTTGAAATAAACTACAAATTCTGTCTTTGACATAAAAAAAGTCAACTTCACTCTATATCCCGCATACAACAGAGCAGGCAAAGGGAACCTAGGGTTAAGACGCTCTGTTGTTTTTTCCGTCTAGCAAAAATTAATATAATATGACTCTAAACAGACCGAGATATTTTAACTAACTGTTATATTTTGCGCCTGTACTTCTATCACATACAGTTTCCATCACTATCGTTATCCTATCCTATTATCCTATTTTTTGCTGCAAAACGTAAAATTTCCGGTACCGTGGGAAAAAATATTTGATTACACCGTTACAATATCCGCCCTCTAATAGTGTCATAATTTTATTTTGCTTAGGGTAGGAAGAGGTAGACTTATGCTCCTTACTTACCGCCGAATTTTAGACGCTTTGCGTGTTGCGTGGAAAACGAAAATATTAGACATTTCGTTTTCTCGAGTGGGAATCGACAACCTGTCCCGATTTCACATGGTGGTGTCATAATAATCATCTCTAATCATTTGAAATTCGTAGTATTATGTCGTTTCCTCTTTGTTACTGATAAAAATATATGTATATTTTATAATTTACATATTATTTTAAAACATTACAACAATAAAATTTATTCTAATATTAAAATTTATATAGAAATTAACCTTCTTTCCTCGTTGATATTGTTTTTTACATCACAGAGAAACCGACAACATTTACATATGCAGATTAGAAATGTTTTAATGCAACGATTGAATCTTTTGACTAGTAGAAATATTAGCCGTACTATTGGTATTTTGTTTCAATTTGCGTTTCCATACTTTAAGGTACCTGTGGTGGATGCGGAGTTATGTCACTCTTTCACTAGAGGATTTGCAGTATTGGAATCGGAAATATGTGCTGGTGCACAGAAACAAAGAGATGCTTGCGGTGGCGATTCAGGAGGTCCGTTAATGAAGGTATTGGATTTTTATCTTAGCGCATTTTTCACGTTATGTAGGGCAGCCAGAGAGAATATAGTGATAATTTAGGGAAATGGGAAAGGACGACACGTGTAACATTGGGAGAATTAAAAAACTTGGAACGTTAACTTTAAATGTGAATTGGATTCTTAACTATTGAGGCCAATTGTTGGGCAGGGGCACAGGTCCGATTCCCACTTGAGGAAATAAAAAAAAATATTTTAATTTTTTTTCGCTCTGGTGTACAGGCGAAGCGCGACGTTGAGTTTCGCCACTCAACACGCAATGCCCCCAGAATTCGAAAATGAAAACTAGGGAACGAAATGTCTTAACACTAGACGATGCAAAAATAATTTTTTATACACAATGAAAGTTAATTATATATAAATAATTCCAAAACGGAGCAGAAATTTTAATTATTCCAATTATTTTGTATACATCAGATTTTCGACACATCAGATGGACCGAAGACATTCATGATGGGTGTAGTCTCATTTGGCCCCACCATATGTGGGGTAAGAAAACCAGCGGTGTACACGTCTGTACCTTTTTTTTTAGAGTGGATATTAGATAGCATTGTCACGTGATCTCTTATTAAAAATTTACAAAAATATATATTTATTTTATTATGTCTACTTACTCCTATTTACATCAAAAATATAATCTCTTTTAAAATCTCCTCTTTTCTGTTCAAAGGACAAAAATAAAATAGTCACAGCGAAAAAACTAACAAAATCCGCTTAAATATATTTTTCGTTGTCCTCGTCGTAATGTCCGTTTACATACTCGTTGGACGATTTGACTAGGGTAACGGATATTACAGTCTGAGTGGCTAACCACCAGCAAAAATCTTTCTAAACATTCCATCCATTGACACGTAGAAAAAGAAGGGAATAACCCAGAGTTCTGTTAAGAAAACTTTTTAACCTAACTAATTCGATAAAATGCTAATTAATAATTACATTCTTAAAGTAATATAATATGGGATATATCAAAAAGTTGAGGCGATCTTCACTGCGATTTTTTTTTTTTATTTTACGATTACCTTTTTTAAAAACACATTAGTCTAGGAAACTACATTCTCTTCTCTCGTTCACCTGTCATTCGCGGTGTTTGTTTTATATTAATTAAAATTTTCATATACAGCCAGCTCTTCTCGAAGGCTTCTCTATATTTTAAATTAGGAAACACCTGTAAGCTGATTTACCATTTTTTCGTCCGAATAGTGTATGATTATTTTTATTAAAACATAATATTTATAATTTTGAAATATAATAGCTATTAAATTCAAGTCATAAGTCATTCAGGTTAAATTGAAAAAAAAAGGTACTGAATTTATAATTAAGATACCCTACAATAACTTTCTGCGTCTAATTGCTTACAAAAAAGTTTTTTTAATTTATTTAATACCAGTGGGCGCGAGCAGCTTGGCCCGCTTATTTGCGCCCTTAGGGATGAATTCTTAAAAAAACTACGAAACACATGTTCAATAAAATATTTTTATACAACAAAATATTTTCGTAACAGTCTGTATTTACTTTTTTTTATAAAAATCGGTGGCGATCTAAGGATTTTTCGATATAAACTTTCAAACAAATTTGAACTTTTAGGGGGTGAATTCTAAAAAACTATGAAACACGTGTTGAATGTAATATTTTTGTGCCGATTTAAAAAAAAGTCCTTACAAACTATCAATTATTACTATTATTATTTTTACCCTAAAGGGATGAAAGAGGTAGTATCAATTATTACCTATTTCATCACCTTAGGGTAAAAATTTTTCAAAATCTCTTAGTGTATGTCCAGATTATAAAAATAAACATCTGTCGAAATTTAACATTTCTACGCTACGGTTACGGCTGTGCGTAGAAACGTGCATCTTACCTCAGTCAGTCAGGTACATGTCCTTTTATATATATAGATATAGAAGATAAGAAACAAATTTATTGTTTTTTGTAGGAAATTATTTTACAGGTGAAAAATTATGTACCTAGCAGGTAACTACAGTATGTACCAAACTTATTTAATGACTCACTGAATACAGTAATCGTTTAAATATATGATGTAACCGTAAGGTGAATAATTTTCATGACGTTGTACTATCGTAGATGACACTGGGGTTCTCGAAAATATCAATACTTGGAGTGCTAAAGATATTCAAGAAACATGTACGTAATACTAACTTATTTTTTATATGCGATAAGTTTTTAAATTTACAGACGTATGCTCTACTGATGACAATGTAATAATTTTGTGGCAATAATGAGAGATTAACGAAATTTTTATTAGTGTATGTAATCAATATTTTTTTACTTTATCAATTGCAATTGGTGAAAGTTTTGAGTATGTTGGTGTAGTACTTTCAGAGATAAGCGTAATCATACGCACAGACAGACAGACAGACAGACAGAAAAAAATTTAAAAAGATAAGAAGTTTCTATTGTTCGTTTTAAGTGTAGCTATCCATTTCTCAAATACTAAATATAGGGACAAAATATTATTACTGTTTTATTGTATGTATAGATTAAATAAAAAAAAACACCGTTATAAATATGAAATTATATGGTTTATAAAAAAGATAAATATGCCTGAGAATAAGAAACCTAAAACACCAAATCTATTAGTCAGAACAGAAGTAAAGTACCCTCGACGGTTGAGTTTTCTGAAATTTTGCTCATTGTTCACTCAGAAAGTTAATATTCAAAATAGGAAAGAATCTAAAATTAAATCTACCCAGCCATCTATCTACAGCTAACTTCAGGTCAGCAAAGACACGTCAACCTTACTGCAACAAATGTTAAATTTAAAATCAACTTCACACTGTATCCCGCGCGCAGCATGGTAGGCAGAAGGTATAAAGACACTCCGTTCCCCACTTTCCGCTGAATTCTGAAGACATTGCGCGTTAAGCGGCGGGACTCAAAGCCGCGCTTTGCCTCAACACCAAAGCGAAGAAATGGAAATATAAATTTAAATAAATATTTAATTTTTCTCTAGTGGGGATCGAACCCACACTACTTTTTTTGCCTCTGACACGACTTGCTTAACAAATGTTACCTTAGTGTAATTATTGCGTATGCCAAGGAGAATGATTTATTTTAATTTTAGAAAAAATATCTTAGCAATCCATGGATTAGCCGTACTGAACTCATCACGCCGCAGGGTGAGGAGCTCATCAGTGCCTGGGAGTTACGCCCCTCGAGTATCCTTAAGGAGTCCACTCGGATCCGCCGTACGAACTCCACTCTCTGCTTGACCAAATTTAGATGAATATTCAATTATTTGCTTCGACACTTACAATTACCGAACCAACCCAACCTGCTGATTTTACTCTATTTTATTTGATTAACCGTGTTTATTGATTTACTTCGCAGTGTCCAATTAAGCAAAAAATGTTATATAGACTTCTGATTACAATTAAGTTACATAATCAAAATTGTTCTTATTCCAATATGGTCGATAAATCCAAATGAGTTTTCAAATTCCTGGTTGATCCCAATCCGCTGCGTATTGTTCAGTTTGTATTGTAACAAGCGACGTTATGACATGATACACAACCAGTCTATAAGGAAGTAAATTATTGAAAATCCTCATTGTCATTGTAACACTTTTAACATTAAAATTCGTCACATTTGCCGAATATTTAAAATAAATCAGTCGATGAGTTTTACCACGTACAACGCAGGAAGGAAGAAAAGTTAATGATTTGTGACCAAATTAGTTCTCTTTACACAATGCACAATAGTCCAGGCGATGAACAAAGATATTTTTTTCCTTTGACGTTATTGTGGTTAAAAAAATGCTCTATTCTTTAGAGTAATAAAAAATATTAATTTTATGAAATATTTGAAAATTTACAATTGACGTTATTTAGGTGAAAAATTTTGACGTAGCAATGTTGTTTTCTTAATAAGTATTTTTTTCCCAATTTAGTAAGAATAAAGCTTTCAAAATGACAAAACTATCGAAAATAATCCTTGAGACGATACGATATACGGATATACAGATACGATAACTGTTTACATATTACTGATCTGTATTGTTGAATCGTCTCTCAGTTTTTTAAGATGCCTCATCTTTAGATTGTCGTCATCGTTCGATTTAACTAAATTTTGCTTTCCGAAAGGACATGCACGAACAAATAAAAATATACATGAATTCCTTGAAATGTTTATAATATAGTTTGATTATCCAACGTTCTAGATCTTGAATTTTTTACCGATTTCGCTTTTCTAAAAGGAAGAGTTTCTATTTTGTAATGATACATGAAAAACATTAGTATTACGACGTTAAAAAATTATAAAGGCAACATTTTATTACTCGATAAAGTTTTTACACTTCTATGACTTCTGTAAAAACGTATTTTATGAATTATTTGTTATATTAAAGGATGCTGACTCCAGTAACCGACAAGTACCAATGATCGTCATTTAAAAAAAAAAACAGTTTCATGCACATAGCAGGCAAAGGGAACCTAAGCTACATTAGATGAACTCGAGCACTTTTGGGAGAGTGTCAGAGACGTTCTAGATAGTGCTAGAGGAAAAGATAAAATTATATTATGTGGTGACTTGAACGGATAGATTGGAACTGCGCGAAGCGGTTACGAGGAAGTGATATTTCAGTATGGCTGAAAAGCTTATATCGGAAATTGGCTAGGCAATGAATTTATTTTGGCAAGCACGAAATTCGAAAACGAAAGGGAATCGTTAATTCCTATGAACGAATTAGCGTATTCAAAGCCAAGTTATGGACACGCGAATGTTTAGGGGTTTTGAACTGGAAACAGATCACTATCTAGTCATTGCTGCGTTGCAGCTACAGAGAGTCCAATCTTGGAGACGAATTATCGTATAAGGAGCTAAAAGCTTCAAGATCCACCAGTTAGCCTGAAGTACCAAGAAGATGAATCTGGAAATGAAAATATTGAACCTTATCGATTGTATGAAGGAAGCAGCGACAGGTGTATGTGGTAAAATGAAAAGAGGCTTTAGCAAAATACACGACGTATGGTGGGATGATGATGTGCAAGATGATGCAGAAAGAAAGAAGAAAGAATGGCAGGATTATAAAGCCTCAGGGAAAGATATAAGAATAAGAGAGATAAAAAGAAAAGTATAAGCCGCAAAAGTATCAAACGAAAGTACTAATAAAGAGGAAGCGTGAAAAGTCAGAGAATGAAAAAGGTGAAAGGTCCAGGCAACCAACAACTTAAGGGAAAACAAAAAGCTTTTCTGGCGATAAGTTAAAGTTAAGAACAACCACACGTTTTGCAGCAATGGGCGGAATTTCACAAGGATATCTATAAATATGATGACGCCTTAGTTTCAAGCAATAGCGAAACGCTGAGTCTTGATGTTGCTGATGGCGAAATGGGTATAAAAGAAGTTGAGAGTGCAATACGAACATATCAGTCATCAGTCTTGAAATTGTTCTGGTTTTTGCGCAATATATGCTGGAAATCTGAGAAGGTCCCAGACGATTGGCGAGGTGCAGTCATCGTGCCTCTGTATAAGGGTAAACTTTCTCAGATAACTGCGCTTGCAATAGGGCTATGAGTTTGATAGCTTGAGTAGTAAAGCTTATGGTAAAATATTACCAAGAAGAATGCAAGAAAGATCCGAAAGGCTCTTGTGAGAGGCCCAAGCAGGATTTAGGAAGGAACTTTCCCTCCGCATGATGACGGAAAAATCGTGGCCGTTACCTTCTGTGCTTTTGTAGATTTGGAAAAACCCCTTTGACAGAGGTTTGAAAATGAAAATATCAGATATACTACCCCAGTACAATATGAGCGGCTGTAAAGTCTCTTTACAAGGATTACTTAGAGTAGGAGCTGGCATGTCGCCTTGGTTTTATATCCAATCGGGTTTCAAGCGAGGATGCACCATGTCAGCTTGGTTGTTTAATTTGTATGTGAATAGCTGTCTCCAAGGAGTGAAAAAGGTGACATGGGAGACACAGTAGATAGATCTCGTAAAAAGCGTTAGGACTCCCCGGGGATCATATTTGAAGAGGGTTCATGACAGTGGACGAGACGAAAGAGGTATGGAGCAACGTAAGTAGTAAGAACCAATATTTTTTTAATAAACCAGCTTCACGCTTTTTTCCGCACACATCAGAGAACCTAGTGTTAAGCTTAATTCTGGACGCATTGCATGTTGAGTGGCTGAACTCAACGCCACGTTTTTGCCTTAACACCAGAGCGAAGAAATGAAGATATATATCCATAGCAATTATATATTTCTTGCTCATTACTTTTACATTTTAAACAAAGGAAGTAGTCTCTAAAATTAATAGCAAGGGCTAAGGAAATATAAAAAACTGTAAAAAATTGATAAACTTTTATAACATAATCACTTCTTATATAACCCTTAGTAAATTATATATTTTTTTCATTGTAAATCAGCAATAAATTCAATAAATAATATTGTTTTTTATTTTATATCAAAAATACCATTCGGATATTCCCCATTCTATAATTAGGAACTGATTTCTGGGGTTTTAATATCTTATAAAATTCTAAATTTTACAAAAAGGGAACATCCCTATTTGAACATATTTTTTTAAACTGTAAAAGAAATGAATAAACCTTTCGAATATAATCCCTTCTTATATAACTCTTAGTAAATGTTATTTTTTTTATTGTAAATCAGCAATAAATTCAATTGATTTCTATTTTATATCAAGATACCATTCTGATATTCCCATTCTATAATTAGGAAATGTTTACTGGGGTTTTATCAATCGTGGCGATTTTGCCCTTTTACAAAAAGGGAACATCTCAATTTGAACATATTTTTACGTTGCTGAAAAAATATATTTTGTAATAATATATACAAAATATTTTTTTTCAGCAACCTAAAACCCCTTCTGGTGCCGAGGTAAAGCGCGGCGTTAAATTCCACCTTTCAATATGCAATGCCTCTAGAATTCGGCGGAAAGTGGAGAGGGGAGTCTTAACACTAGGCTCCCTCTGCTTATCCTGTTACATGCGGAATAGAGCGTGAAGCTGAAAAAAAATGTTTTAAACTTTGTATTTTTTATATATTTGATTAGTTGCTTAAATTATCGATTAATAGAGCCGAATTTTAACTGATTCTTAAAATATTAATTGAATTAATTCTTTATCTATAAAAAAATTAAAAAATATACAATATAAATATAATACTTTCTTTCCACTCGTGTTGAAAATATTAATTTATTTTTCTAATAATTCAGAAGGACGCGGGCCAAATAACTTCACGGGATTCACATCCACCCTGGCCTCAAATAAAATAAAAAAAACCCTATCAAAACGGAACCAGCATGTATTACGCTTAATAAAAACAGCGCTATGACGATGTCTTTACGTCGAGTTTAGCGCATATACGTACATATATATATATTTGTAGCCAACAAGCATTACTCAGTTATCGCACAGAGCAGCCTTGGGACGGTGGTTTGTGTGTTTAAATGTTTAAATTGAATAAAATTTATGTTTTGTTTGTGTGTTACAATTTTACATGAAAATAACAAACACGGAATCATTCAAAAATGAATATGATGGTTGTATACGTATCGTACTTTGTGATCATTATAAGTTTCTTATGCAAGTCATGTGGTAAGTATTTTTTTTTATATTATGTTTAAATTCAGTGCTTTAAAGTTGATTTTCCCGTTCTATCTTATTTACTTTTAAGGTAAAGTTCATTTATTAAAAATAATATACAATTTTCAAGTCAGTCATCCTTTTTGTTTAACTTGTATTATTTTGTATTTTTTTTGCTCTTAAAACAATGTATGTTAGCTTTAATTGTTACATCCTTGTGAGATACATAAGAAAGGTTTCGTCTTCTATAAGTAATTGTGCAGGGGCACAGTGTGTCTGTAAGCGCGTCTGGTTGTTGGTTCGATTTCCACTAGAGGTCAAATTAAATATTTATTTAAATTTATATTGAAAATATAAATTTATTATTTCTTCGCTCTGGTGTCGGGCAAAACGCGGCGTTGAGTTCCACCATTCAGCACGCAATGCCTCCAAAATTCGCCCTTCCATGCTCTGTGCAGTACAGTGTGAAGCTAAAAAATATTCTATATTGTACATTTCTTATTTAAGAAATTATTATTAAATCATTCGTTGGTATTTATTAGATAGCCATAACATAGCGTTGAGTTTCGGCACTCAACGCGCAATATCTCGAGAATTCCGTGGAAAATTTTGAAATAATATAATCATTATTATACCTAAATATATTTTGTAAAAAGTTATTTTATATTTTAAGGGTTGAAATTTACAAAAAAATATTTAGTTTCAGCTCCCATGAATTCTAAGTGTCGAAATGGCACTAACTGCGTTTTCGCTTCTTCGTGCCCTACCGTGATTCGCCTCATAGGCCAAGAAAAGCGTAACATCGTGCAAAAAATGTATTGTGAGCATGAAGGGGAACGTGCAAAGGTATATATTTTCCAAAATTATTTTCTAAAATCATCTCTTTTCTAGTGTCATCACTTACAAAAATTAATATTTATTTTTAATTGTTCACTAATATAGAATATCCACTTTTAGGTATGCTGTCCATCATCAGAGACTAAAATTGAATTTAGAACTATCGAAACCGAAGCGTATAGATTTAATAAACCAGCTGAAAATGAAATTGATAAAATAACGTTTCCGACTGAAACTTCTACTACAAATTCCTATAAGTTAAAAGAGTATATGACCTCGAGAACGTACAAGATTAATATAAATCCATTTCCGAACAAAACCATTTGTGGTTTAGAGGGAGGTAGTGATAAAATCGTCGGTGGAACTATAGCTGATATTGATGAATTTCCTTGGCTGGGACGTATCTTGTATAAAATTGGTACGTACTACGCTAAATGCCAATACTCAATAGTAAATAAATTTTAAATTATTTAAAAATATAACAAGTGTGCTACAGAACTGTGTGTTAATATTTAACTTACAGATATAAAATTAGGCTTATTTTTATATATTATTACTTTTTTGCACCTCTGTATATTTATAAAACAATATTCATTCCCTCAAGTGGGGATCGAACCCAGAACCGTCGCCTTACAGTCACTCTCCTCTACCTCTTGTACTCTTGCACCACGACGGCCTCAGTCAAAGAACTGATTATACACATATAGGCTGTACCTGTTACCTGTATTAATTATTTAAAAGACCAGTCGTGGCGCAGGGGCAAGGCAGGAAGATGCCTGTAAAAGCGACTGGTTTTGGGTTCGATCACCAATCAAGGAAATTGAATATTTATTTAAATTTCCTCGCTCAAATCATTTCTTCGATCTGGTGTCGAGGCAAAGCGCGGTGTTGAGCTCCGCCACTAACCACGCAATGCCTCCAGAATTCGGTGGAAAGTGGGCAACGGAATGTCTTAATACTAAGTTCCCTCTGCCTACCCTGCAGGATGCGGTATGATTTTATTTTAAATGGCTGTTTTAATTTTAATTTATTTTAATTAATTATTTATTTTAGAAGGAAAACTGGTCTTTGCTTGTGGAGCTTCTCTTATTACTGACCGGTACCTAATTACTGCCGGCCATTGTGTGACACAAATCAAGCGAAAACAGCCGTAAGTTCAATTATTTCTTCTTATTGATTAGCTCAGAATATTACTAGCTTATTCACTAGTGTACGCTCCAAATTTAAATTAATATATCCCCTGCGCACAGTAGGGTAGGCAGAGGGAACCTAGTGTTAAGACACTCCGTTCCCCTTTTTTACTTTCTGCCGAACTCTGGAGGTATTGCGTGTTGAGTGGCAGAACTCAACGCCGCGCTTTGTTTCGACAACAGAGCGAAGAAATAGAAATATAAATTTAAGTAAATATTACATTTCTTCAAATGGGGATAGAACCTACAACCAGTCGTTAGTCATATTTTATGCCCTCGCGCGACGACTGGCCTCAAATATACTTTTGTTATAATTATTCTCAACTCTATAAAAATACAGATACACAAAAATAAAACGTAACCCGAGACGCAAAGCGTATGGTAATGTTGATAGCGAGATTCACTTGTCCTATCTCATGTAAAATTTATTTTCGATAAAAAAAACCGCCAACTCATGTAGGTACCCCACAGGAACGGCTTAAAAAATAATCTTTTTACGAGTTTTTTATTATTATTTATGGTACCTATAATATATTAACAATAACCTAACTTATATATATTATTTACAGTGTGAGTGTACGTTTAGGGGAATGGGACGAAGATACTGAACGTGATTGCCAAAATAATTATTGCGCCGAAAAGCCAGTTGATATTGATATTGAAAAAATATTTGTATATAAAGATCAATACAATATAAAGGACGTGAAATCGGCGGATATAGCCTTAATAAAATTAAAGGAACCTGTTCAATTTACAGGTAAATATAAATATTAATTAACAATACCTACCTTCGTATTTTTTAAATTAAATCAAATCAGCTTCACTCTGTATCACGCACACATCAGGGTAGGCAAAGGGAACCTAGTGTTAAGACTTTCACTTTCCTCCGAGTTCTGGAGGCATTGCGTTTTGAGTGGCGGAACTCAACGCCGCACTGTGCCTCTACACCAAAGCGAAGAAATGAAAATATAAATATAAATAAATATTTTATTTCCTCGAATGGGGATCGAACCCACAACCAGTCGATTTTACAGTCACACTGTGTCCCTCTGCGCCACGACTGGCCTAATACGACGTATTTTTTAAATGTTTTAATTATGATTATGAATTTTCAATAATATTTTTGTATTCTTTTTTATTGACAGAATTTATATCCCCAATTTGCTTACCGAACACAGAGTACGTTAAAATGCACGAATATGCACAGAGCGTTCCCTATTGGACAACAGGTTGGGGAAACACGGAATTCGGTGAGTCGCAGTTCTTTTTTTTATATTTCTTTATATGCACTTACAATGAATAAAACTGCAATAAAATATTTAAATGCAATTTCAGGAATGCCATCTACACTAAAGCGTAAAATAAGCTTAAATGGTGTTTCTTCAGAAATATGTCAAAACATTTATAAAACAAATGATATGTCTCTATTTGATAGAGTTATATGTGCGGGGGGTATGAAAGGAAGAGATTCTTGTTCAGGTGATTCAGGAGGACCGCTCATGAAAAAAGTGGAGGAGGATTACCAATCGAATTGGTATTTATTTGGAATCACTAGTTTTGGTCCTCAGAAGTGCGGCACTGAAGGTAGACCTAGCATATACACGAAGGTTTCTGCTTATATGGATTGGATACAAAGCATAGTCAGTACTTAATTTTAAATGAGACATTAGTAAATTATCAATGTCAGTATTTAATAATATTACCATTATATAGTTGAATAGTATGATAGAATACAATGTAAATATGGTTTTATCATAATTTTCACTGCATAATACATGGTGCTGATCACGTTCATCATCTTCCAAGTGAAAGAAACTATTTTATTAATACATGGCGTTCTTACGATTAAACCACAACTTAGGCTTGTCCTCTCAAATATTTATGACTATTTTAAAATGTCAGTCACAAGAATATAGATTATGTAGTATAGCACAAGAAAAGTGTAAATAATAAAATTCTACTACAGAAAAGAAACTTGTTTCTTGAATAATTTACAGTTAAGGAAAAAAGTGCTTACTATGTAGTACTGTATTGTAGGGAATATGTACTAAAAAAAATATTATTGTAATGCTAGGTACTTCAAGAATGCTATTGACGCTCATGCAAAATACTAATGAATGAGCTATTGTCATAAAAATGTATAAACGATCAGTTGTTGAGTTTCTCTCTCTCTCTCTCTGTTGAATTTTTTTGCATAACTGCTTTGTAAGTCGATGGTAGCTTTTTGTAAGTCTGTTAATACTTTTTTTTCAGTATTATTTGCCTTGATTTTATTGAGAACATTTCCATTTCTAATCTTCACCTAAGCAATATGCAATGAAAAGAAAAACTGTACCTAAATATACAGTATCATAGAAAATTATTAAAACCACAATGCAACTGCCAATGGCGTAACGTGGTTAAAATTGTACATATAATTATATTGTTTTGAAGTAAAATAATATATTAGTGAACCTGAAAGCATGAGTGTATACTTGCATAGTCAGTAAACAGTATTATTTAGAATATAGCTGGATGTATTATATTATAATGTATTATAAAAAAATAATATAATTGTTATAAGATTTTTTTTAGTTTGTTTTATTTAATAAAATTATTTATAATGCAAGATTGCTATTGCCGCCAACTTCAGTTGTAATAGAAACTCCTTAAATGAATTATACGTAAACTTAGATTTTTTTTGCAATGATGATTCTGCAAAGACCAAAAGAAGCAAGTATAATAAATAAAATTTCTCAAACAAAAACAAAGTTGGCATCTTTGTAATTTAACAAACGATCTGCCCAACTATAGGTACAGAGTCTTTTTGTCGTCACCGTCTATAAAAACCTAATACAATTAAAAAAAGAGATTTTTCCAGAAATGTACAAGTGACTTTTTTAAGCACAATAATTATTAAAATTATCATTTTAAAAGAAAACGTCATTTGTGTTGAACGACGCACAAACCTATCAAAGCGATAACGTGGCACAGGCTTCATTCAAGAAATCGAGTGGTAGGTAATGGCGGCGATTTTGAATTGCATTAAATAGAACGAGAGATATCCCTCTCCAGGCTCTCTCGTTCTGGTATGTTTTTTGAGAATGAATAGTAACAGATCAGTGACTTTTATTAGTATTTTTGTAATATTAGGTGTTTACGTTATTGGTACTTATTAGTCACACGAAATATACGTATGGATAAACATCGTGAAATGAAAAAAAAAAAACTCCTGGATTGACTCCACTGGAAACTCATAGGATACCTGGTCCTGTTCCTATAAGTAGTTTATTAAAACTTACTATATATAACGATCTGCCTTTTTATATGAAGAGCCTATGAGATATTATACTTGTCACAGATGACAACTCTTTATAAAAAATATATAAACTATGACGACGTGAATAGTGCATTATTGCATATTCATCATTGCTTTGATTTTTAAAACAGATAGTGAAAAGAGTAGTCACTCTTGAATTTCTTGCCGGCAGCAGAACTGCCTTTCCAACCGGTGCTTTTAATTTAATTTCAGGTTTAGGTTCAAAAGTGCTTACTTCTAGTCTATTTGAAATTTGAATTAAGAATATTTTGAATTTGAATTGAGTAATTAAGCCCCAGATTAAGTTAGGTTTAGATAGATTTCTGTTCTTCTAACATCAAAGGCAGTCTTAGATATATTTCAGTTTTAGATTTAATTTTTATTTTCCTATAACATTTATTTAAAAATACATACATACAATAGGCATACAATTGCGTATTTTCTTAACCCCTAACTTAACTGCTCATCACGCTCAATAACTTTTGCTATGGACGTATTGAATTATTTTTTATTGTTTAGCAGTCCACTATTATGTCTTATGTCTGTATGGGCATGTATCAAATATGGGCTAGATCGGTCAAATAGTTCAGAAGAGGTGCATGTACAAAAAAACAATCAGACAAACGGACAAGTGGACAATCAGACAGATAAAAAATTAAAAATTAGATTTTAATCGCAAAACAAATAATTTTTTGATTTGATTGACTATTGATAAAAACTATATGAGTTTAATACTAGGTAAATAAAACACATTATTTTGGTTTACACACGATTCTTATATCAATACTTCTTTCGTCACTTAGAAATAAATCTTGTTTAAGTATAACTTTAGTAACGGTTACTATATTTAAAAAAACATACAGAACGCCACAATTGGCGCACATAAATAATTTAATTAAATATTTTAAATTTTGATAAAACAATATCGACCATTCCATGAAGTATCCCGTTATTAGTAAAGAATATCAAATGATGTTTAAAAGATTGTCTACCGATCCATAGACAATTGAACATCTCATAGTACTCGACCAGTTCGTTATAAAGAAAATTTTACTATGTGGCTATAATGTATACATATCAGCGTTGCCAAATATGCTGATTTTGGTGGGACGTGCCAATTTTTTGTCCAAGAATTAAGTGTCCTAATCGAAACAGGCTTTGTCCCGGTTTCCACGGATTATTCCACGTACTGTTAGAAATCTTTTATAATTACTTTAATTACTTACTTTTACTTTAATTTTATAGAAATACAAATTATTTGTATTTCTTCAGTATATTGGTATTACATATAATTATTTAGAAGACTTAACGACGTTTGTTCATTAAAAAAGATTTATATTATATTGATGTCTGTCGCCATTGAAAAAAAATAGTCAAAATTCAAACGAATTAAATTAAAAATAATAATAATCATTTTTTTGTTCCGCTTTTGACTAAAGCTTTTCGATATTTTACATTAAATGTTAAAAATCCCGCTCTTCACCGAGAGAAAATCTGACAACGCCGATAGATACATACCAAAACTAGAAAAAATAACTGCTATAATTGTAAAAGGATTAAACAATTGTTTACATTGTTTTTTTACATATACTTCTTAAAAATACGACACTTACCATAAATAATATGGTAATAATTAAATTAACCTTCCGCTAAGCTGTCATTGTCCTCAAATAAATCCGACCGGCCCAACTTCTTGCGTTGGACTTTATCCAAACATTGCAACAAATCCTTGCGGCATTCAAAAGACATTGGACTTGGTGGATGATATGATTTTTTTATATTCCTTTTCTTAGTTGGGCTTTTTCTCGGGGATAGTTGTATAGAGTCCACAGTGGTAGCACCAGACCTAGGCGCATAATATCTCTCAAACAACAAAGGTTGCCTCTGTACTCTACCGTACATTAGCTCCATTTCATGAAGAAATTCTTCTCGTCTCATTCTTTCTTCGTCGCGCCTTGTTTGTAATCTTATCGCTATATCTTCCTCATGACTATAATCATAATAAGATATAATTTATATTGAATGAAAAAAAATTGACAACACATCTAGTCAGTCTATACTGATATTTAAAAATATAAGTGAGTTTATTAAAAAGAATAATTTTACAACATTAAATAATAAAACAACAAAAAAAATGATATATTAAATATACTTTTATTTTTTTTATGCCTCACTTACTTATTTTTAACCATGTGCCACGCTGGATTAGATCGTAATAAGCGATCACGATGACGATTTTCAGTTTTTCTTCGCTGTTCAGATAACCGCTTGGCTGCTTCCAAGTCAAACTTCTGTCTAACAGTTTCTGCCCTTAATAATGCTGCTAAATTGGATCTTCCTGCGGCAATGGTTTTTAAATCTAATGCAGAATAAGCCTGACTTTTATCGACGGTAATGTTTTTTTGCAAGCTGCTATGTTCACTAATACTGCTCTTAGATTCTTGGTAAACTCTTTTTGATATATCATTCATCTATAAAACGTCAATGTCAAAATTTACTTTAATTTTTCACTACATTGCTACAATTTATGTTTAATTAATTAAAAAAATATTTTAATTTATATATACATAAACTTAATGTAAACCTTTTTAGATGCTCTTTCAGCGGTGTTAAAATGAAATGGCTGTGGACTTGTTGTGACAAAATCATCTTTTATATTTTTCGCTTTCCTGCCTTTTATTGGACTGGTGGATCTTTGCCTATCTGAAGACACAGAAGGATCGATTGGTAAATCGCTGTGAGCTGCTGGAGTTGAAAGCCGACTTCGATCTCGCAAAGCCATAGTGCCGGGAAAATTCGAAGTGCGCAACATTTCTTCTGCACGGATACGACGATTCATAGAACTATAAATAAATATAGGTATATATAGGTGTATTTTAATATTTAACACTACTGGAGATAGCCAAAATAAAATTCTTTCGAAACAAGACTAAGGATCATTTTACTTCCCTTAAATATTTATAAAACCGCTCCACCATGTCATAGTCCGGATTGTAAATTTATTTAAACTCACCGAAAATAATTGTCTTCCTTAATCCTGTCGTAGAAATAATTAGTAAATAGATTTTTAGGTACAGGTCGTGCTTTAAAACGTTTCTTTTTCTTAGGCTTAGGCATAATATTAGCTGCTCTATCACATATCCCAACAGATTCTTCTCTCTTCGTAAAACTGAAAGGTTTCATTTGAGCCCTTAATTCTGCTTCACTGTTTATTTTCGAAATTGCCCTTCTGTAATAATAATAATTAGATTGTTAATAAAAGTATGTAGGGAGGTATGTAGTAAGAAAATAACATAAAAGTAGTGGGTTCGATTCCCACTTGCAGAAACGAAATAATAAAACGCGGCGTTGAGCTTTGACACTCAGCACGCAATGCCTACAGAATTCGGCAGGAAATTGGGAGCGAAAGTTTCTTAAAGAGAGGGAAGTTTCTTAACATTAGGTTTCCAGATTCCCTACCCTGCATTTTATAAAATACAGCCTGAAGCAAAAAAATTTTATCACATACCTCATAGCTTGATCTTCCAAAATTTTGTCATATAATGGGATACGAGACTCTATAGGAACAGGTTTTGCTCGAAACTTCTTTTTCTCTAGTTTTTGATGAAGTAAGTCATCAGAAAACGATTTTTGTATGCTCCGAAGTTCACTTACTAAAATATTATCTTCATCTCTGTTAAAGTTAAAAGTATAAATAGGAGAATTTGAAACGTGTGAAACGAGAAGAAAACGAGCGATCCACTCGTTTTCATCATGGTCGTTCAGAAAAAGTTAGTATTTTGTCTCTTGAGATAATTGGTCGTAAAAATAAAAATTATCCTCCGAGAATAATGTAGTAAAGCCCTACTCTTGATATAAAGTAATATACTAGTGTATCAAAATTTTAAATAAACTTTCTGAATCATAACGTTTAATAGATCTTGCGAAGCAAAGATACAATAAAAAAAAATAGCCAGCCCTGAACTACAATTTCTTTCCAGTGACAAAAATGTCTGCCCTCATAGCATAATAGAGTACTTGTTACAGTTCCCAGTTAAAATTCGAACTCAAAACGATACAACATTCCCAATTTATGAAAAGAGAGAATCCTTGGAACAATAATATTTTTAATATTTATGATTATAAACATAGCTGAAAACATTTTCGGATTTCTCAATAATGAAAATATAATACATTACCAAACCTTGGACCAAAACAAAATTGTTTTAAAATTACCTTTCTGTCATTTTAAAAGGTTTTGGTATTGTTACACTTTTTCGACGTCGTCGTGAAATAGTTCCAAGTTTTTGGGTTCTCAGAGGACTCGATGGCATACTTTGTGTTTTATAAATTTCTTCATCGTTTAAAGATTTGTTTGTTTCAAAATACTGTTCAAATTTCTTATCTACTTCGTTTTTATTATCAACTTTATCATCATGCCAAGATATTGAACATGCTGAATGATTTCTTTTTGGTCGCTCCAGCTTAGAAGTTTTCACAGTCAAATTATTTTCCGTATTGTCTATTATAACTTCTTTTTTCTTATTTTCTTTCATTTCTTTAGCACCATCATTGAATTCAAAGTTTCTAACAGGTTTTTTAATTGTTTCTTTTGATAGGCTCTTATTGCTTCTTATATCAATATCTCTGTCATCAATATTGCCATCTTCTTTATTATTTTTTCTGCTTTTTTTCATATTTTTCTTTAAGCTAAGATCTTTTTCTAACTTGCCATATAATTGATCATTATCAATGTTACAGATGTTATCATGTTCAACTGCGAGACCAAGCATTAATCTTTTCTTTTCTCTTAAAATTTTTAATGTTTTATAGAATTCACCTTCAGTTAAATGATTTATATCACGATAATCTGGAATGCTTTTATAGAAATCTTTTAATTTTTCAGCACATGCGTCTGTATCAAATATTGAACAGGATGTTAGTGATTCCATAGAACATTGCTCTGTTAAATTTGTTTCATTACGTTCATAAGCAGTTTTAGGCATTTTACTTAAAGGATCAATTGGAACATTGAGACAAGCATTTTTAAATACACTACAGCGATGCATAACGTTTACCAATCATCATTAACTACTAACGTTCAATAAATATATCCGTATAGCTTTTGTTATCACTTAGTATCCATGGCAGCAATCTTTTACACGATAAATTATTTAGCTTACATTGCTTAATGTGGTTACATTGCAACTTGTAGCCAAAATGTACAAAATAAAAGTTACTGTAATAACTTCTTATCGAACTTTAACTTACTGTGTGGAGCTGTATGTGAAACTCCCTACAGTATCGTACTGTACATCAAAAAATAGCTACAAAATTTTAATTCAAAATATCTTCTTATATCTGTGGACTATGAGCATTTTAGGACATTTATTTTAATTTTTTGTCAATTGACAATTTGACAGCGACATTGACATTTAACCAATATTGTTTTCCTATTTAATCGTGCAAATGCAAATAAAATATTAAGATTAATAATTATATCATTTTATGCTTACTTGCAAAATCTGTTTACGTTTCTAAATATCCCACCCATAATAATGTTAATTAAAAAGAGTCTTCAATATAATAATATATTTGTGACAAGATTCACAAATATACAAACTGTGACCACTATTCGAAAGTACTCTAAAAACAACAATGAACACAAAGGAAATTATGATATTGTAATTGCCGGTGGAGGGATGGTAGGCTGTACTTTAGCTTGTGCTATGGGTATGTTTCATTATAAAGAAAATCCTTATAGCTGTGATATTTGATTATAATATGACATAATGAATACTCCATATTATTTATCTTTTTTATAATAATTAAGGTAGTAAGGATTATTCGTTATTAACGAATTCATCTTAATCAATTTCTGCATACAAGGAAAAAGAGACAGTATTATTGTTGATGGTCCACCTTTTTTGCTCACAGCCAAAAGAAAACTTTGAATATGAATGAATCCATAACATTGCATGTTAAGTAGTGTAACTGGACTGCTGCTGCTGCTGGACTTTCCAGAGAGAAAAATTGAAATGTTTTTTTTTTCAATGGGGATTAGACATAGCCCCGCTGTGTCATGATAGCCTCCATTCATAATTAGTTATTGTTTTATTAGTTTAAAGACTTAGTACTATTGTTCCTGAAGTAATGTTTTTTTTTTTATTTAAGGTAAAAAGTCATTACTATCAAATTTGAAAGTATTATTGTTAGAAGGATGTCCAGATAAAAAATTTGAGCTCAAATCAGAATACAGTAATAGAGTTGTGGCACTTAGTCAAAACACTAAATCCTTAATGAAATCATTAGATATTTGGCAACATATTGAAAAAATGAGATTACAACCTGTACGATATATGCAAGTATGTATAAATATTTTTACAATTATTTTTTATTTAGGAAATTTGTTGCTTGACAAGTGCTAATATCTAAAAAAAAATCACCGCTTCACTCCGTACTCTGCACGGAGCAGTATAGGCAGAAGGAACCTAGTACTATAACATTCCATTCCAAAATGAATAAAAATGAATGACTTCTTCTGGGCAGGACCAAACCTGTATAGACTCCTAAAATTGTTATTTTTTACTTTACCTGGGAACTTAGTATCAAGACACTCCATTCCCTATTGCAACCCTTCTTTTCCCCATATTATGTAAAGTAATATTTTTTATTTCACTTTAGGTGTGGGATGCATGCTCTGATGCATTAATTTCATTTAGCAGTTCTGACATATTGGATGATGATGTGGCATACATTGTAGAAAATGATGTTTTGTTGGAAGCTGTTAACAGAGAATTGAAGTCCTCAGCAATTAAAAATGTAGATATAGTCTATGGAGCAAGAATAACTGGATATGAACTTTGCAAGGCAAATGCAGATTTAAAACCAAATGTAGTCAAAATGAGTAATGGAGATTCTTATACATGTGATTTACTGGTAAGTCATTGATTTTTTTTCAATAATATATTATATGTAATATATATATATATATTTTTTCACCATGCTTTTGTTGTCTTTATCTTACAAAAGCAAGGAAATGAAATTAATTTATTCCCTTAAGTGGAGATGAACCCAAAACCATCATTTATATTTACAGCCAGATGTTTTATGCTTTTATGTCAAGACAGCATCAGCTTTTAATTTGTTGTGATCATTTTTATGGGAATTATTTGAATGTAACTTAGTTAGTTTTATATAAATTCTATGACATATAAAAATGTATATTAAGAGAGAGCCATAGGCATATTATCTGTAATGTAATTGAATTTCTTAGCTTATTAACATATAAAATAATATAAATATCTTATTACTCATATTAAATATGAAAAGACCAGAAGACTTTATTTAAAAAAATCAACTTCAGGCTGTATCCCGCATGTAGCAGGGTAAACAGAGGGAGTCCAATGTTAATACTCTCATATACATTGGAAAGTCTTATACAGTGGAAGGTGTTCTACTGAATTCTAGAATAAAGTGACCTCGTTAAGGTGGAAACAATGCCACACTTTTGCCTGCAAAAAGACTATATTTATAGTTCTAGTATAGTAGCCTTATTTTGAGCTATGTTTAGGGTGTCTATGAGCCCCAACAATCACCACAAAACAATATAATTAGTTAGTATATGTCTATTATATATACTACTATAATAATATTTCATTTTGTTTTAAATTATTCTGAACACAGTAATGGTAATTTGGGATATTAAAACAATCCCTTGATTTGGATTTCTACCCACCACCTTCAGTTACAATAGCGTCGTAACTGCACCATTGGCGTCCATTTTTTTGTACAAAGAAATTTAATATGTAGGTTGGTACATCGAGAATATTTGTAAATAAAAAGTATAAATAATAAATGAATAATTTATTCAATCAAGATAATGTGTATAGCTTTTAACTGTAAAAACTTATTTACCTAACTAAATTAAACAATTTAACAAACTTATGGAGGATGAGATTCTTGCAACTTTTTTTCAATCATTATTAGTCTTTCGTCTGTTGTGTCTATCAATTTATTAATCTTTTTAGTCAAATCTGCCAATTGATTTTTCACATCTACCATACAAATGTCCTGTATAGCGTTGATAGTGAACGACATTGGTCTATTCTTATTGTCCACTGTGCCAGAAGCAGCTTTCCTCCTTCTTTCAACATTTTGACTTTCTGATGAAAATCTGTCGTATAAATAACTTTTTCTTTTAACTTGTTGCCTTTCCACGTCCTCGTCCTCTTTACATTTTCTTATGCGACATTCGTAATTATTATTTTTACGTACACTTTTCTTTGTGTCTTTGCGACTGGCCACCAATTTGTAAATAGACGCTATTAGGTCTCTTGGTATCTGAAACATACATATATACATTTTTGATCGGATTTTTAAAATATAATAATATGAATTTTCAAAATGAATTATAGTCTATACTTTTTCTGCGTCTATTTTTAATTCCGTCCGGAACTTTTTAAAAAAATCTTTATATCAGAATTGAAAGATTAACAAGTAAAAGTGAACACTTAACATGGCCAGTCGTGGCGCAGCGGCACGAAGTGTGACTATAAAACCGACTGGTTGTGGGTTCTATCCCCACTCGAGGAGATTAAATATTTACTTAAATTAATATTTCCATTTCTTCGCTCTGGGGTCGAGTTTAAGCGCGGCGTTGAGGTCTGCCACTCGACACGCAATACCTCCAGAATTCGGCCGAAAGTGGGGACCGAGTGTCCTAATGCTAGGTTCCCTCTGCCTACCCTGCTGTGTGCGAGATGCAGCGTGAAGATAATTTTATTTATTTTTAAGTGAACATGTTAACAAAATTTAAAATTTCGTTAGGTAATTAAAATATCATGTGGAAATTTATATATATAGGTATATGTTCATAATTCACCCTGTTCTCTCTTGGATCATTCGGTCTTATATTCAAAGTGCGCATATGCGATGCAGTCAAAAGTGCTCCCCATCGTAACACCGCAAGTAACTGCTGCGGGGCGCACGATAGGAGGGAGCTGAATAACATACTTTCCAAATGTGCTACCAGCTGCGTTTGTCTCACTAAACGGTCTAATCCAGCGCTTTCTTGTAACGCCTGTAAAATCAATTAAATGTCAATAAACTGTATTCAACAACAACATAAACAATTTAATTTGTTGAAGAAATATCAACTTATACTGGTTTTGTATTACATAAGTGATCTAAAACCTGTATTTTATACATCATAGTCATGTTTGAGTGGTACATCTTGTTTTGCCATGCTTTTATCTATTTTCTATCTATATATATAAAAGGACATGTACTGACTGACTGAGGTAAGACGCACGCACAGCCGTAACCGCTGTGCGTAGAAACGTGAAATTTGGACAGATGTTTATTTTCATAATCTCGACATCCACTAAGAAGGGATTTTGAAACATTGTAACCCTAAAGGGATGAAATAGGGGTTGAAAGTTTGTATGATTTTTTTTAAAACGGCACCGATTTTTATAAAATTTGAAATTCACTTTTTAAAATATTTCATTGAACACGTGTTTCATGGTTTTTTCAGAATTCACCCCCTAAAGGTTCAAATAAGGGATTGAAAGATTATATGGAAAAATCTTTAAATCGCCACCGAGTTTTATACAAATTTAAATTTAGACTGTTAAAAATATTTTATTCAACACGTGGTTCGTGGTTTTTTTTTAGAATTCACCCCTAAGGGTGCAAATAAGCAGGCGAAGCTGCGCGCGCCCACTAGTATACTATAATTAAATAGATACATACAACAAAAAGTACCTGAATATCGCTAACCGCCAATCCGACTAAAAGATTCGTCAATATAACAGTCACAAGTAACACAAATATCAAAAACATTGCATGAGCAGTCAATGGATAGTGAATCTGTGAATTAGTGCAGTTGTTGTAGAATATATCCTCATATTCCAACTCGCCGGACATCATCATCACCGTTTTGACCAAACCAGCTGGTAGATGGAAGGCTGGGTAGTTGCTGAACAAAACGCTAAACGCCAGTCCAAAAGCTATGAGCAGGCAGCTGTACGCCATTAGGAATGTGGCGAAGTTTACAGTCACTGGAAAAAAATTAAGAATTTCAATTTAAATTTGAAAAAAATAGCATTAATAATTAGGCTCTATTAAGCTCTATCACACTATAATATTTTACCAATGCTAAAATGTGTGTGTAGAATATTTGGTTTACTTTTTATGCAAAACCTCCTGTACGGATTTTGTATGTAACTTTACAGTAATATAGCAAATGCATACATTAATAAATAAAAGATTTTTTTTCTATTTCTTACCTTTAGGTCGCTTTTATTAAAGTATTATCATAATGTTTAGTGAGAAGAAAGTCTTAAAGACAATAGAAACTGCAGTTTGAATATTAAATTGACTGTTCTAGTAGATTTTACAAACTAATTGTTTTAATATTATAACAAATTATACAAACAATTTAAGCCTGTATGCTCAAAAGGGTTATTTTATTAGAGCGTGCTAGATTTTACGTAAAGGATTTGTTCCTTTTTAATATTTATGACTAATCACTATAAAAATTCTCTAGTTTTCCTTACAGTTTTACAAATTTAAAATAACCAGTAAATAAACCAATCGTTGTCATATGTACGTCATTCACCTGTTGTAAACATTTGCACGTATAAACCGAATGTAGGGAAACGTCCTATGATCATCATCAGCTCCAACCAGCAGAAGAATATCGTTATAGCGGCGACATCGTGTTGCCAGTTGGATGTGTTTGCGCTTCCCACTCCATTGCCTCTGTACCAAGTTGGAATCTGAAATTTACTTAATTTAATATAATTACTACACAAAAAATAATTTGCGCCGGTCGTGGCGCAGAGGCACAAAGGCACTGTAAAATCGACTGGTTGTGGGTTCAATCTCCACTCGGGGAAGTGAAATATTTATTTTCATTTATATTTTTATTTCTTCGCTCAGCACGCAATGCCTCCCGAATTCGGCGGAAAGTGGGGAACGGAGTGTCTTAACACTAGGTTCCCTCTGCCTACCCTGCTGTGTTCGGGATACAGCGTGAAGCTGATTGAATTTTTTCTTATAAAATAATTTATGAAAAACTAATGAAACGACTACTTCCGTTTAAAAATAATATTTTAATCATAAAAAAATATATATATTAAAAAATTTATTAATATATTAATAAATATATTTTGATACTATAAAATATTAAGTTTAAACGGATTGCCCATTACTAAAATTTAAAACGGGTATATTTAATATAAAATATACATAATATCAGAATTGATCGATTGAAAACGCACCGTACATAAAAAAACCCCAATGATGATAAGGAGTTGTAACCAATTTTCCCATTGACGTATGTACGCAGAATAATCGAGACACGCTTGGAACATTTCTTTTGCTAAGAAACATACATTCAAAAGTACTATCAAATATTGTATAGGTCGTAGATAGCTTGGCACGTCGCAGGTTACGTCTTCGCATAGAAATAATTCTGGAAGTAAAAGAGTGGGTAATATAATTATTGAAAGTTTGTTAAGTTGAACCAGGGCGTCGTGGGGCAGCGGTACAACTGTGCACGCGACGGTTGTGGATTCAATCGGGACGACTCGAATTGAATCGAAACAATTTTTATTTTTTTTATTTTTTTGATTATCAAAATCAAATCAGCTTCATGCCGTATCCCGCATACAGCAGGGTAGGCAGAGCGAACCTAGTGTTAAGACACTCCGTTCCTCACTCTTCCGCTACATTTTTTGAGGCATTGTGTGGTGAAACTCAACGCCGGGCTTTTTGTCTTGGTGCCAAAGCGAAGAAATGAAAATATTAAGAAACAATAATTCAACATCTCGATTGGGGATTGAACCCACAACCGTCGTTACAGTCACACCCGCACGCAGGGACACACCCTGCGCCAAGACGGCCTCAAATGAACAATCTAATAATTTGATTTCCTAGCTTTGGTAACATCCAAACAGCGGCGTTGAGTTCCGTTACTCAACACGCAATGTCTGCTTCCGACTTTCCTGCTATGTGTGGGATAGAGCGCGAAGTTAAAAACTAAAAAAAATCTAAACCAAATAAAGTATCAAATATTAATAACAATATACTCACGCAGTATATACAGGCTGTATAGTGTGATAAACAGCGCGTGATATACAAAACTTAATACAAAAAACTTTCTTATTCTTCTCCATTTTAAAAAAAGGAATGTCTCTGCTACAGGATGCTTTAGCACATCTTTCCTACCGACCTATAATTTTAAATATTTGTGTTTACTTAACAATATTAATATTAAAAATGTGAATGTAAGTTTGTCTGTTACGCTTCTCCACCACTTAATTTTGATACTCGGTCTTGAAACTTAGTACACATATTCTTACAGGTATTAGAAAGGGCATAGGATATTTCTTTCTTAAAAAATTTGTATTTTTGTATTTTTTTTATTTGGCTATAACATAACATAAAAATAACTTTACGCGAATGAAGCCGCGCTTAGTCCCTAGTAATTATATAAAAACAGTTGCTTACTGTCACACTTAAGTTTTACGCGCTTTTCAGTGTCTGTCTAGAAGTAACTCAAGTAACCTACATATATATCTTAATTGATTTTTATAATAATTTTATAGTTCTATAATTTACTGATTTTTTTTGGAAAAAATATACCTCCACAAATGCCAGAAGCAATTCGGCTTCCCCTCTAGTGAGGCATGGCACTAGCGGACGAAAGTCAATGGTAAACTCGCAATCGACGTCGCCAATCTCGTGCTCGCTGACGTGAACCGCGTCGTCGAACTTGCACAAATAACGTGGGATCACATCAGGAACACGTCTAACAATGAACGATAACGCCGATACGCCACCGTTAGTCCTTAATGTTACATCACCTCCGTAATCTGGAAACATTAGGTTGTTAAAAATCGATTTGTGTAATCTTTTGTGCAAAATAATATATTACTTATACAAAGTTTTATATATGATAAGAAGTTTGTTTTTCGAGGCCGTCGTGGCGCAGTTACACGAGCGTTTGACTGGGAACACGACGATTGTGGGTTTAACTCCCACTTGAGATAATAAAATATTTAATATTTTTATTTCTTCGCTCTGGTAACAAACGGCTGAGTTTCGCCACTCAACAGCCAAAGTCATGAAACTGTCTGAACACTAGATTGCATCTGTCAGAAAAAATTACCTAGAAGCAGTAAAACACACGCTGAAAACTCGTTCAAAGCAGCTATATGAACAGGGGTATATCCAAAGTTGTCTGGTGCATTAGGATCAGCTCCGGCAGACAGAAGCAATCTAGCAACGTCACATGCGCGTGCGCCCCGTACAATAGCTCCGTGCAGAGGTGTCCTCCCGTCTATATCTCTTGCTCTTACATCTGCTCGTTTTGAAACTAATAACTCTACTACTTCAACTGATTGAGCTAGTGCAGCTGAAATATACAATATTAAAGTTATTGCACTGATGTAAATTCAACAACACTACGAAATTATTGTTTTAAATATTCGATAAAAATCATAAAAATAAACTCGAATATTATAATATTATTATTTTCAACATTCCAAATATCAACAGCCATAAATTATTTTATTATGACTACTTATTTTATAATAAATAGACATAGAGTGTTAATTAGTAAATTTATACAAATTTATACAAATTTATTTACAGCAGGGTAGACAGAGGGAACCTAGTGTTAAGACACTCCGTTCCCCACTTTCTGCCGAATTCTGGAGGATTTGCGTGTTGAGTGGCAGAACTCAACGCGCACTTTGCCTCGACACCAGAGCGAAGAAATGGAAGTATAAATTTACGTAAATATTTCATCTCCTCGAGTGGGGATCGAACCCACAACCAGACGGTTTTACAGTCACACTTCATGCGACTGCGCCACGCACGCGCTCGAATGAATATGAGTTTTGATTGATTATACAAATTCATATTCATTCGAGAAAAAAAATATGATACCAATTCAAAAATTAATGTTAATCGATTTGTATTTATATTACAAACCTAAATGAAGGCTTGTCTGTCCTCTTGAGTTAGGCCAATCTATATGTGCGCCATGCTGAAGCAAAAGACTAGCACATTCAGCATGGCCGTCTACTGCTGCTAAATGTAAAGCTGTAGCTCTTCCTGGTCCCAATGCTGCGCGGACATCTGCGCCGGCGTCTAACAATAACTTCATACATGATGCAGATCCTAATGATGCTGCTACGTGAAGTGGTGTCTCCGTAAAAACCTATAAAGAAAGGAGTTAATTCGACATCTAACAACAATTAAATCTTATACACATCCTTTATTTAACTCGATCGAGAAATCAAAGGGAATCTGTGGAGGGGACCTCAGTACCGTTTCACTTCCGTGTATGTTCAGCAATTTTTAATGGTTGACCACATACTAGGGGACTTTTGAACAAAATTGACAAATACAGCACGACTGTTGAGTCTGTGTCTGTGTCTGCGTGCTTTGCTTTCTTTTTACTTTTTCTCCGAACCTTTCGTATCGTACAATCGGTAAAATTGTCGGTCTATAAAACTTGGAAATAAGATCGAAAAATTAATAGTTTTTTAAAAAGTTAAATTATAACATCGATCGAGCGAGTACATAAAAGGAGAATAAAATATACTCTACTCTACTCATTTCAATGCAAAAGTAAATATCCTGTTATTTATTTATTAATAACCTACTTATAAAGACTCCTTGGAGATTATGAGAATTTATAATTGAAATTTATATTATGATTCATATTTTCATTAAACCAATTAAAATGCATGAAAGCTATATATTTATCTTTCTTAAATATAATGTTTTGTATAAATTATATAAATTAAAGAAAAACACACCTGTGGTGTGTCAGGACAGGCGCCGGCTTCCAGCAACGTATTTACTACTTCCGGTGCATCGCTTAGTACAGCGTAGTGCAATGGAGAGTGCTCACTCAAACCTGCATTTACGTCAGCTCCGTGTTTAATTAAAGCCTGAAATATCAGCAAATACTATTTATTTTTAATATTTATATATTTTAATAATCCCTGCATCTGTTACTGTAATGTTTTCCATTTCGTTTTAATCTTAGTTTTTATAACATATATATGTACGTTAAGTTATTACCTGTACGCAAGTTAGAGATTTTGCGCTTGCCGCGCAGTGTAGTGGTGTCGCTTTCCTGTCAACTGTCGAATCCCATATATTTGGGTCAGCTCCATATTCCAATAACAGTTTTACACATTCCTCATTGTCAAGTAAGCAACCGAGATGTAAGCAAGATCTAAAATAGTAATATGAATTATAATTTAACCACATTTTAGCAAATACTTATCGTAAACACTTATCACATCAAAATCACCTGCCATCTTCATCAGAACTGTTAGGATCAGCACCGATCTTCAGGAGCTTTGATATCAATGAGTTTTTTCCTAACCAACAAGCCCACAGGACTGCAGTACGCAGTCTGTCTTCATCTGTTTGTGATAAGAATGATACAGTGTCTTCATAGTGTCCTGTTTCTAATAAGCCCGATATTTCGTCTGCATTGGGTAAATGCCGTAGACTATATTGTATGTCTTCTGCAAAATTAAAAAATAGTAGTTTATAACTTAATTCAGCTTAATTTAAACTTAAAACTTAATTTAAGCTTAATTTAGTACTAAATGATGTGATTATGTGAAATACCTAAAGCCCAAATGTCCCTACATTTCACACGCAAACGTCCGCCTAGGTCTGGGGCATGAGTAGATTCATCACTTGATATATATCCCGCTTCAACTTCATCTGATTCCTCTGCTTCTTCAGTAATGTCCTCTCTCCATCGTGTGCTACCTTCGTGGTAGCCCTATGGAAAATAAACTGTGCCATTTAAGATAACGCGAATAAACCTAACAGTTACTTATAACTGAAATGTATCTTAGTAATTTTAAATCATCAAAATCATCAAAATTTTCTTTCTCTTTATACGGCATACTGCGATCTATCTACACATAGCAACGAATTCGAATAAAATAAAAACAGAAAGTTTTTGTTATATTTACATTTGTAACTAACGAAAGTATTCCAAATATAGTTACTGAAAGATTTAAGTTTTATTCTCGCTGCTCATAAAATATGTACGTTCTGTTAAATGCCTATGCCTAATGAAATTTTATTGTTTATACACTTTTATTTTAGTTTACTACTAGTTCCTTATTTGTTCTAGTCTGATAGGTACTTTTTTTTTAAATAACTAAGATTTTTACGACATTTTTCTAGACATTAATTTGATTGTATTTGCAATCACATAGTAAATATAACATACATTTTGTAAACAAAAAAAATAATGAAAATAACCAAATATTATAACGACAAATTTATAACGTCTTGCCACTGGTATTTGAGAATTATGCTAAACATGCGGCCGTCTCATTGTAACACTTTTTAACACTTGCGTGTGGGAGGGTAAATATTTCGGATTATTAATCCATATAAAATTTTCTAGCTGACTTATAAATAATCAATCCCGCACACAAAATTACAAATATAATAAACGTGAAATTAGAACATTGTAGTATATATGAAAGAACCTTTTTAGTTTGCACAGTTTTCGAAGATTTCACAGAAGGCATCACAAATAGCGGAAACGCGAGCGCATATCAAAACATCGCCCGCCCGCGCTTCGTTGAAAACTGAAAGACTAAATCTCGATTTCGTCTCGATCTACAGAAATTAAATATGGAAAATGAAATTAATCGTTATTATAAATCATTTTTATATGCTAATTTGGCCTAAATTCAATATTTAAGTATTGCATAACGTGTCCCACTGTGATATAAAAATAGATTAAATTCTCGCTGATTTTATAAACTTTTCAGTGGCCCTGATAATATTCTAATTTTTGTCTGGCCGTACGTACTATTTACGCACTTTATGTACCTATAGAAGAACGATATATTATTTTTAATTACTAGCGTAATTTCTTCTTAGATAAAACGTAGTAGTTATTATTAAAATACTATATAGAAACAATACGTGATAAAAATACGTGTTACTAGGCAATTTACTATAAAATACTCCCATAGAACTCCAAGGCTTAAATTAATGGAATTTTGTAGAAGTTACAAAATTGTACGTAGGATTTTTGTTCCGAATCATCATTTATTTCATCTGGATTGTTTAATATCTCACCAGTCTTACTAATAGTACACGATGTGATTTTAAATCTTATACCATAGCAGATGTATAAAAAAATCTACGTATTATTAATAATATCTAATTGAGGCCAGTCGTGGCGCAGCGGCACGAGGTGTGACTGTAAAACCGACTGGTTGTGGGTTCGATCCCCACTCGAGGAGATGAAATATTTACTTAAATTTATATTTCTATTTCTTCGCTCTGGTGTCGAGGTTAAGGGCGGCGTTGAGTTCTGCCACTCAACACGCAATGCCTCCAAAATTCGGCAGAAAGTGGGGAACGGAGTGTCTTAACACTAGGTTCCCTCTGCCTACCCTGCTGTGTGCGGGATACAGCGTGAAGCTGATTGATTGATCAAATAAAGCCTTCGAGTAATTTAGGAGTAATATGTCATGTTAATTAAACCGCGGAAAAAATCCCCGTCCTCGAAAAGCCCGTTTTTTCTTGGTGCTTTCTATGTTCCAGTATTTCCTATTTGACCTGTTCTGAAATAAAATCTGGAATATAATACACTTTTGAGCCAAACGTTCAAACAATATAGCTCTTATTCCGTTATTAGCTCTGAGTAACCAATAACCTAGGTCTGCTGGAAAATGACTGAGTTTTAATTATAAACTAAAAGCAACGTGTTTTATATTATATATACAAACAGGACTTCGTAAATTAATTTTAAATTGATGTTGAAAACTTAATTTATATTACATTTACATTTAGACTTTCAAACTATTACGTTATGGGAACGTGGTCATGTCCTAAGGAGTAAAACAAAGAGAACGACGTTTCATATCTAGATGTACATAAAATTAGATACATACAATTATTAACGGTTAATGAACAACATCAAGCAAAAAGTTCTGTAACATAAAACAATAATAGAATTAAAAATTTTTGTTCACTCAGACCGGTTCCATTATAGCTGTTTAGGTTACACTTTAGAAATAGAACTTTGTAAACCATGTCGCAATCTCACTGTGGGTCGACTAACGATTGCAGTTCATTTTGATAAAGTACGAGGCATTTGGAACTATGATATTTGGTGTATATTTTATCATGCTTCACGCTGTATTCCACATGTGGCAGGATAGGTAGGGGAGATAGGACACTCGGCTCTCCACCTTCTTGCCGATTTCTGATGGTGTTGCGTGTTGAGTGGCGGAACTCAACGCCGCGCTTCTGTCTCGGCATCGAATTTATAATAATTATTAAATATTTCATTTCCTCATAAATTAAATTTAAAATAAAATATTCCTATATTGGAAAGTAAAGTTCAGCCAACTCAATAAAATAGGTATAGGATTTGTCGAACAACATCCTTTAATATGGTTTAACTATTTTATATATAAACCGATTAAAATAAAACAAAATGCTAATTGAAATACAATACAATAATATACAATTCAATAGTGAAGACTAAAATTAAATTCGTTTATGCCATTTTTGAGATAAGCATGAACAAACAGACACACTAATCATTGATTTTGGTCCAATTACGTTATTGATTACCACCAAAAACATTTTTATTTTATGTACAGACGCGATATTATTTATACATAGCAGTAAACCCGTTTCATCATCCAGAGGGTGCCCTGACTAATATCTGTCCGTTATTTGTTCATGGGCATACGGGTACGCGACCCCGGATCCTCGAGCCACCACTTGTTATAATCTCCGTCCAGTCCATAAAAGTGGTGTCCCCTTCTTTCTTTCAATCCCCTTCTTTTCCTACCCTCTCCCTCTGCCTATCCTTTCCCCCTTTTTTTTATCTGTCCTATTCCTCTCCCCACGGTTTCTCCCCACAAAGGGGTTTTGGAGGTCAGATGGCAATCGCTCCATCAAAAACCACAACTTGCCATAACATGGAACGAAAAACGAAAAGACTGGGTACGGCTAGGGCGTCGCCGCAAAACGACGCGCAGGCACATCGCCCTACACCTGCGACAAGTGGGCAAGGGCTACCGTGTCAAGTACGGGCACGGCTAAAGACGCTAGTACCCAGACGGAAACTCCGCTTTGCAACGTGGAATATTGGCTCTCTAACCGGACGATGCAGGGAACTCGCAGATGTACTCATGAGACGTCGGGTCCAGTGTGCTTTCCTCCAGGAAACTCGCTGGAAGGGCAATAAGTCCCGTAACATCGGACAGGGTTACCGGCTTATATACACTGGGTCACCTTCCGGTAGAAACGGTGTGGCGGTAGTGCTTTCTGAAGAGCTTCAGAATGGGCTCCTTGAAGTTGACCGTCGCTGCGACCGCTTGATGCGAGTAAAGGTACTGATTGAGGGCGTTACCACAAACTTAATCAGTGCCTATGCTCCCCAGGCGGGATGTAGCGCGTCCGAAAAGGAGACATTCTGGGAGCAGTATGAAGAGGTGCTACTTGCTGTACCGTCTACCGAAGTGGTCTTAGTTGGGGGGGACTTGAACGGTCACGTTGGTAAGGCTGCTGAACCGTATGAACGTGTTCACGGGGGTTTCGGGTACGGTCTCCGCAATACAGAGGGAGAAAATATTCTGAGAACCTGTATTGCGTCGGATCTGGCCGTCGTGAATACGTTCTTCCAAAAGAATCCTCAGCACCTTATCACGTATAAGAGCGGGTCCCACTCAACTCAAATAGACTATTTATTGACCAGACGGTGTCATATGGGTAGGGTAACTAACTGTAAGGTCATTCCAGGCGAAAGCCTAACGGCCCAACATCGTCTTCTTGTCATGGACTTCAACGTCACTCCGAAGAAGAAAGTAGCCGAGAAACGTAGGCCTCGGATCAAGTGGTGGTTGCTGAATGGACCGATGCAGACCGAGTTCCTGGCAGAGGTGAAAAGTCATCATCTTTTGACTAACACCGAGACTGCTCAGGATGCTTGGGATCGAGCTCAGTCGGCAATCATTGCGGCAGGCAGGCGAGTTCTTGGCCTTTCTAAGGGAGGACGTGTCATCGTCAGGGAGACATGGTGGTGGAATGACAAGGACCATATAAGCTTGTATGTATATGATCCAACATTTCCCTGAATTTTAAACACAAAACCATTTAGGTGTCTCTTCTTGATTTTGCTTTGTTGTGCAAGTTTGGCTTAAGCCAAAATTATAGTGAAATATTAACCACGTGTTAAACAAATCAACCCTTTGCTTATTTCTGTACTTGTATATGAAATACTTATTTAATAAATATACTAAATCACCTTCACGCTGTATCTCGTACACAGCAGGGTGGGCAGAGGGAACCTAGTGTAAGACCTAAGACACTCCGTTCCCCACTTTCTGCTGAATTCTGGAGGCATTGCGTGTTGAGGGGCAGAACTCAACGCAAAGTAAACATTTCATCTCTTCGAGTGGGGATCGAACCCACAACCAGTCGGTTTTACAGTCACACTTTGTGTTTGCGCCATGACTGGACTGGCTTATTAATTCTTCTTACATAATATTTTTATTCAACACAGTCAACCCTATTTTCATACGTGCCATATTCTTCTTAGTGTGGTGACTCGAAATAGAATTTTGAATTTCACATGGTTTAAAGTTCGCATAGTTATTGTAATAGTAGTTTAACTAAAACGTTACAATTTAAGTTAATTTAAAAGTATTTCTGTAATAAAAATAACGTAAAAATGTGAGGAACGGATCTGTCTTAATGAGAACAGAAAAACGTAACTATATAGAGTAGGTTGCGGGAAATACAACGTGAAGTTAAAAATTCAAACAGTGTAGATTATTTGATGCTTTCATGCGTCTAAAATTCTCGCATTCCGTCCCTTTTTAAAGTCTATAGTCTATATATAGTCTAGTCTAGTTTCTTTGTAATTTTAAATTATTGTCTGTTATTTATTTAAAACGATATCATTGCCGCGTTCATAGACGATATCATTAGCTGCTAGTAATTCTGTCTTAGTGTTAAGACAGAATTACTAGCTGCTAGCATGCAGCTGCATGTTCCCTCTGTCTACCCTGCAGTGTGCGGGATACAACGTGAAGCTTTTTATTATTTTTTTTAATTTGTTTAACTATAATAATAATGAGGCGATGGTGGCCCAGTGGCCTCAGGTCAGCCTCCGACTGTAAACGCAATGGATTTGGATTCGACCCCGCAGTTTCCGCCGCTCAGAGAGTCATGTCTTGGATTTGGGCGGAAATTTCAAAATACAGTGCAGGAAAAGGGCTTAAAGTAATAAACGCAACTTTTATTACAAAATCAAATATCTATAAGTTGATTTAAGAATTCTCTCTTTATCTTCTCTAGGTACTTAGTCACATGAGCAAAAACAATTACTAATTTTCTAATTAAATACGAATGTATCGTAGTTACTAGTAAAAGATTTTTTTTAATGCATTCAATGTTAAATGTTAAAAACCCATATATTTTATATTAAGAAATAACAACAGTTTTTCTACCGTCCTTGGTTCTGATTGTTATATATTCTGATAAACAAGATATGTTTCTATCTTGTTTAACCACCTTTTAATTACTGTACCTACATGTATTATGCGAGATCGCTAATGAAGTCGATAAAAATGCTTGAACAATAAAAAAAATATGAAGTAATATTAAAATTTGAGTTGGTAATGTAAAGCTAAACTTTTTAATGCAAACGCCCGGCGTTGAGTTCCGCCACTCAACACGCAATGCTTCGAAAAGTTTTGCGGAAAGTGGCGAACGGAGCGTATTAACACTGGATTCCCTCTGCCTACCCTGCTGTATGCGGGATACAGCGTGAAGCCGATTTATTTATTTAATTTTATATCAAAATATATGGTCTTGTAGTGTTTCCTTAAAATTTTCATAATAGCTAACTATAATGTAAGAATTAATTAGCATCATACATCTCTTATACAGTATAATGTTTACATTATTGTGGTGTGGCCTGTTTTAGCCGTTGTTTAGACACACGTCTCTCTGACGAAACGTAGTACTTGCGATCTTTCGTTACAAAATAAATGTTGTATTTATTTTATTTATATAAAAAGAATATATAAAAATAAATAAAAATATGGATATAAATGCTTATAACTTTTAAATAAAAATACTTATTTTTGACATCAAAAAATAGTTCACAGAAATATATTAAAAACGTAATAATCTCTATGGAATTTAATAGTTTTGCTGTGTTTTTTTTTATTTTCTACAATAATGGCTCATTGTACCATAAACTAAAGATTATTTTTTTTTAACAAATGGAACAAAGGAAATATGTTTGTCTTTTGTCTTACCTGACCATTTTCAACAGCTCCGTCGCACATTACTTGGAAAAGTAAAATTTCTTTTAAAAAAGCTTACTCGCTTTACATATTGTGATAATCAATTTACTGCCCACACCTGCACCTTTACTTCAGAAATATTTATTTATTTAACCCCATTGCCACCAATAGCACTGCGTTCCACTTTTATCACAACCAAAGAGGCCGAAAAGTACATTTTTAGCGAGAATTTTCTTGGAAACCAAACGAGTTAGTTGCGATCATTGAAAATTTATAACACAATGACGTTCCCATTTATTTTTCGAGTAAAATTTAATAAAACAATAATAATAATAAAAATCTTTTGTATTGTTTGTTTTTAGTTATCGGAAATTGTATTAATATTATTTTATTTAAGTTAGCTTACTTGTTGTAACGAAAGATACATTTCAATCAAGAAAAATTACACAAATATCACTTATTTTAAAGTTTTTATTTTTGCATTTGAATAAAAAAAAAATCTACTTTTAAGTCGTTCGTTGGTCGAAATCAAATGATTACTGTAGTAAGAATAGTTACACCTTTCAAAATCTATAAAAGCATTGCAATCGTCGGGGCTGTTTAGATATTTCTATGGAATGGCGCGATTCACAAAGCGTTTGCTTTAAATCATTAAACATTTTGATGTTTGTTTATTATTAAAACTCGTGTTATGATAAAAGAACGTAGAACGCCTCTTGAGTCTTAAAATATATGTATGTTCTAATAGAAATTAGATGTACTTTTATATACTTGAAACTTTTGTTATTTAAAAACATAATTTAATAGCGACAAAAATTTCTCATTCTGAACAATTAAGATGTCCGACCTCCTTGCATTTCGCGCCAATTTCACATTTTATGAAAGTGTCAATAAAACATATTGATATTTTAACTAATTACATTATTTTATAACATAGTTTTATTTACTATTCTGCTAGTAATTTAAACAATAATTCAATATGCTCTGTTTTATTAATTATATTTATTTATAATATTTTACGGTATTTTGCAGATTGGGGCGGATGGCGCGAAATCTGCAGTTCGTGAAGCGATGGGCGTACAATATGTTTCCTGGAACTACGATCAAATGGGCATTGTGGCAACGTTATATTTGGCGGAGGTACCTAACTAACCACCCACATTTAGATATTATCATACACTGAATTTTAGAAACAATGGCATATTATACCTGAAATATATTTTTTTAAACAAAATTGTTATTTTGGAGCAGGGACACACAGTGTGACTCTAAACGTTACAGGTTGTGGGTTCAATTCCTCATCTGTGAGGAAATTAATAACGTTTGCATAATTTGTATCTCACTAAGTATCTCCATATGGTCAACAAATATATATTTGTAGGCAGAGAGCACATGCATTCCTCACTTTAGTCGTTACTAAATACTAAATATTTCATTTTTCCGAATGGGAATCGAATCTACAAATTCAAATTCAAATTAAAAGAACTAATAAAATATTGCATTCTAGGAGACAGAAAACACGACTGCATGGCAAAGATTTTTACCAACTGGCCCCGTTGCATTATTACCATTGGACTCTAAACGGTCCTCTCTAGTATGGTCCATGACCCAATCTCAAGCCAAAGATATATTAAATTTACCCGAAGAAAGATTCGTTGATGCACTGAACGATGCATTAGTAAGTATGATTATTTTAATTTTTTTCAGCTTCACGCATGTACCAGATTTGGTACAGGGATCTAGTGTTAAGATACTCCGTACCCCAATTTCAACCCAATTTTTGAGGCAGTGCTTGTAGAGTGGCGGAACTTAACGCCGCGCTTTGTCTTATTAGCAGCAGTGAGGAGTAAAGAAAAAAGGATAGAATATGTAATAAGCTGTATTCCGCACACAGCTGGCTAGGCAAAGTGAACCAAACCAAAAAGTGTTTTTACTTTCTGCCGAATTCAGGAGGCACTGCGTGTTGAGTGGCAGAAGTCAACGCTGTGCTTAACCTCGACACCAGAGCGAAGAAATGGATATATAAATTTAAGTAAATATTTCAACTCCTGGAGTGGGGATCTAACCCACAACCAGTCGGTTTTACAGTCACACTATATGCCCCCGCGCCACGACTGGCGTCAATTGAAACTCAATTTCTCGAACAACTCTGGTTTTTCAAGTTATTGTTATTCCTTTTCGCTGTATAAAACGTGAAACTGCGTAATTATATAATCTAAATATATAACTATTATTATTTATCTCTTAATTCTCCATATTTTCAGTGGAAACAATATCCTCGTAGCAGTATAGTGGATACTTGTACATCGTGGGTTGGTTCCCTATTAAAAAATGTTGGTCTCCCTGATGGAGCTAAAAGACAACTCCCGCCCAGCGTCGAAGCGATAGTGCCAGGTTCCAGAGCGGCATTCCCACTCGGATTCGGCCACAGCACACGATATATAGCTCCTGGTGTCGTTCTTATTGGGTGTGTTCGCTTATTTTGTAGCTGCAATAAATATTCTAGTTTCCAATTTTTTACTGGTAAAAGTGAAAGTTTGTTTTAACTGAACGAGAAAAGGTTATTCTGATAACTGTAATTAGAAAACTTCAACTGCATATTAAATTAAAATTATATGGCTAATTTTAAAAAAACCATCCTCCCAACGCCATCCATTAGAATTTTTAAAATAACTAAAACGTTTTAATATTATCATAATAAGTACAATTTTACATTTATAAAGTTTATGGTATCTTTCAATTACAATTTGATTATTAATAAACATTTGAAAGTTCAAACCAGCAGTTTAGGTATCATCAACTCTTAAATTGATCATTCTTTCTAACAAAGATCCGCAAAGTTTTTTTACACCTTCCCACTGTGTCTCGCATAAAGTAGGGAAGGCAGAGGAAACCTGGGAACCTAGTGTACACTCCGTATCCCTTAAGACACTTCCGTTCCCCACTTTCTGCAGAATTCTAGAGGCATGACGAATGACGATGAGACGTGTTGAATGGCAGAACTAATCGTCGCATTTTGGCGACGCCAGAGCGAGAACTATATTATTACTTATTACTCAAGTGTGAATCGAACCCAGAACGTTTAAATCGCAACGGCACCACGGCACGCCACGGTTGGCTTCAAAAGATTTTAAAATTAGCATATTTTAATTATTTTTTTAGCTTCACGCTCTAATCTGTACATAGCAGGGTAGTCAGAGGTAAGCAGGGAACCAGTTGATAAAACACTTCTTTAGCCACTTTCCGCCGCTTCAACGTGGCGAGAGCGAGGAAATTAAAATAGTAAATGTTTCATTCCCCCGATTGGGAATCGAATCCGTAATCATCGTTTTACAGTCACACGCCTGTGCCCCTGCGCCACGAATATCTCTAATATTATTTATCAATTTTATTGTTAAAATTACAGCGACGCCGCCCATCGCGTCCATCCGTTGGCAGGCCAGGGTGTCAATCTGGGCTTTGGAGACATAAAGGATCTTACAGAATACCTAGAAGACTCTATATATACAGGATTAGACTTGAGTAATATTTTAAATTTGTTTTACTTAACAATATAATTTTTAGCTTCATACAACAACAGAGCCTACATGTAGCAAAGTAGGCAAAAAGAACCCATTGTTAAAACATCCGTTCCTTACGTTTGAGAGATGAAACTCATGCTTTGCTTTTTCTCGCTCTTATTGCCAGAGCGAGAAAATGAATACAATAATTCTTCTAATGGAAATCGAACTCACTACCACATCCACACCAATGAGTCAATGGGTCACGACGTGCCTCGATTCTTTTTTCAAAATGATTATTATTAAAACTAAATTATTATTATGACAATTTTGTTACCCTTTCATGATTTGTAAATTATCTTCATAATAATTCATCGGCCGAAAACACGATGAAACAAAGATTCAATTCCCAATCGAAGGTATAAATTAATTTTGTTTCATTGCTCTAGTAACAAAAATGAGTGCGGTGTTCAGTTCCGCTCAACGCATAAAATCTGGAAAATTGAACCAAAAGTGCGGTAGAAGAGTCTTAACATTAAATTTCCTATATCTACCCTGCTGTACGCGGGATACAGAGAAGAAAAACTATAGAGAATAAAGAGAAGAAAAAATTATCTTGTTACATTTCCAATGTCTTTTTTTCTATTTTCAAAATTTGTCATACTAATTATAACCCAAGTTGTATAACAATATTATTTATATCGCAGCTCACCCTAACTGGATGGAAAAATACGAGAGCTCGAGACAGAGGCACAATGTACCAACACAGCTGGCCGTAGATGCGTTATACCGCTTGTACGGCGTCGACCTGCCACCCTTCGTCTTAGCTAGAAGCATCGGCTTGCAAATTACCAATGCTTTACATCCTGTTAAGGTATATTATTTTATGTTAGGTAAATTTATTATATACAGGGTGTAACGCAATAGACGGATCAATATGTCTATGGGTAGAGGACCATAGTACCCTATCCATTTTATCCCCGTGAATGTTCAATGAATTTTAGTGGTTCAGCAGAAATATTTAGGAATCTGTGATTTTTCACAAATTGCAATAATTGCAAAAAAACTGCTGACGTAATACTTGAATGGCCCCTTTATAGCCATTGTCTGATTATAGTGGACTGGTTATGAAATTGTTTTAAAAAATCCATTTAAATGTAGCCTCTCTCATAATAAAAATAACATTTTTATGCTGATTCATATATGTGTATATATGTTAATAAACAGGCCGAACATAGAATTCAGATACTCCGTTCCCCGCGCACAGCCAAATTTTGAAATTTCTTGTTTAGTGCGTTCTGATATTAAAAAAAATAAAAAAAGTTCCTCCAAAATAGAAATCTGACTCACAAAAGTCGAATTAAACGCTCTGTCTCTGCATAATTTTTTTATTATTTTTAAAAAATTGCAGTAAATATCACTGTTCCGTAAAACTGCCATTACAAGACGAAGACGTCAATTAGTGTTAAATTAATGCTAATTAACTGGTTTAATATTAGTTAAACATTAGTTATATTTATCATCTAATTGTTACAACATATTAATGATATTCTTTTTCTCTTTCAGAAAATGTTGATGAATCACGCCACAACATAAACATTAAATCAGACAACAGGCATTTTTAATAAATAATAATTTTGGTGTTGTTTTGTTTGTATATATTATTTTAGTTAAATAAAGTTGTTATTAATTCAGTATCATTATTTTTTCGTCTATAAATTTTGAGAGAGAAATATCCTGTGACGAACAAGAAAATTTATTTCTGCATAGCGTTAAAATGTTTAAATTTGCACTTGCATTTGCACTTCATTATTAAAGAGTATATTATTAACTATAGAAATATAGTATTGGAATTGAAATTATACCATAAATATATGAAATATTTAAGTTTTCCTTCAACATATGTTGAAAAGTATTCCTGTACGTCACAGAATATGATATACCAAAAGTAACGAAAACGTAATCAACTCCTATTATTTAAATAGATTGACCCTGTTTACGCTAGAAGTATATTTTTAATAGACTATATATAGTGTGTATTAAAAATTAAATAAATTAGCTTCACGCTTTATCCCACAGCAGGGTAGGCAGAGGGAACCTAGTGTTAAGACACTTCGTTCCCCACTTTCTGCTGAATTTTGGAGGCATTGCGTGTTGAGTGGCAGAACTCAACGCCGCGCTTTACCTCGACACCAGAGCGAAGAAATGGAAATATAAATTTAAGTAAATATTTCATCTCCTCGAGTGGGGATCGAACCCACAACCAGTCGGTTTAACACTCACACTTTGTACCACTGCGCCACGACTGGCCTCATAGTGTATATTAGGCCCATATTTCATATTTATAAACCGCTCTCAAGTCTGAGATTTCTGCCGTATTCTGGAGGCATTGCGTGTTGAGTGTCAGAACTCAACGTCGATGTATCAAATGTCGCGCACATACTTAATGCAAATTTGAGAGAGAGATAACATTTTCAGAGAGGACCAAACTCAAATAGAACCACATAGCTTTTTAAATAAAAAAGTCAAAAGTCAAGAGTTTTGAAGTAACAAAATCTAAAAATAAAGTCGAATTGATAACCTCCTCCTCGGTTAAAAAATTGCAAAAATATTGCATCAGAAGGTTCTAAAAAAGTTCTATAATTATAAGGAAAAAGTTTTTATTCTTTTTGTGGCTAAATATAGTCTTGTATGATTTTTATTTAATTTGTCACAATAATTCACCCAACTGTCGAAGTAAGTATATAAGTATGGCAAACCTCCTTTTAAGTAACACCAATGCATTACATTTTGTTCATTTTAGTCGCATAATACAAATAGCAGGGGGTCATTTTTGTTATGGGACTAAAATAAAAAATATTTAATGGAGTCGTTTTTATATTGCTTTTTTAGCTTCACCATATCCTGCTGATAGCAGAATAAGCAGAGGGAACCTGAAAACACTAGTGTTAAAACTCTCCGTCCCTATTAAGTCACTTTGGCTGCCCACTTTTCGCCGAATTCTGATGTATTGTGTGGTGAAACTTAATGCCGTGGCTTGCCTTACCAGAGCGAGAAAATGAAAATAATTAATACTTAATTTCTTCGAGTGTGAATAGAACCTGCAACCGGTCACATTAATAGTCGCACCTGTGCCACGACTGCCAAAGAATTTTCAAACCATATGTACTTTTGTGGGTTATTTTTTTAGTTAAATGTAAATTGCTATTATTACACATTTTAAATAAAAATATTTAACCGGATTAATCGCGTATATTTAGTTTTTACATTTTTGGAAACCCGTAAAAAAAAATGTAAAAACTAAATATACGCTATTAATCCATGTAAATTGCTTTTCATGATGTTATGAACATTTTATTTATTTTCCATTTTATTTGAAGTTTATTTTAATGTTTTCGGCATTTTTTTATCGTAACTTTAGATAAATGGTTTTTAGACAAGTTTTATTTTTTCCTTATCAAGTTAGTGATTTCATCCTTGCCAATTAAGCTTTTGCGACATTTATAATTTTTTTTTTTTATACGAACTTGTTTCACTCACAAGATTGAGAAACTTATACAACAATATATTTTATATTTCCTAAATTATGATCCAGCTACTTAGTTCAATAACGTACCAATAAACAGAAATAAGAAAATCTATAAATATTTGTTCAAGACAAACTTTATTTATACAATTTGCCAAGTAAAAACAAGAATTGTCGCGTTACCTTCTTGTTTATCTTGAAAGTGTAAGTTGTGTGTGCGTGTGCGTGTGTGTGTGTTTATATACAAACTATAATAAAACTACACGGAAACAGGTAATTTTAAATCCATATTAGTCGACAAGCTTAACCAGGTTCATGTTGAGATCTTTTTTGGTAAACTCTAATTAAAAAAAGTAAAATTATATAAAGTTCAATAATAATCGAAATCCCACCACTTATCTTCAACTTTCAACAATTCTTTTGCTTTAGATAATGATTAAAGTTGGGCGTTATAACAAACAGCAGATAATATAATTCATTATAAATTTCTAATGTTCTAATCATTATTTGTTTTCAACACTGACTGTTATTTATAATATTCATTATCTGCTGTGAACATGGCGTGTGGCGCCTCGGTTCGGTAATGATCGGAAATATTTACTTATTTAGTAGTTATTCGGCTTAAAAAAATAATGATGGCGAACTTCACATCGTATAACCTCGCACAAATATGAGCTTTAACTTAATGGCAGTAAGGCCAAATATTTCTTATATTAAAATATAGCTAATAACGAAAATTATATTTTTTTGTTTGATATTAGTCTGAACTTCGTTCATTTAGTCATTGTATTATATTTACGTTGAAAATAATATAATATATATTACAGCAGTTTAAAATAACAGTTAAAAAAATATAATACAATGAATAATTCATTATAAAAATATAACAGTAACGCCCAACACTAATAATGATATAATTTTCAATTGCGGGGCAACTATGCGAAACATTAACAATAAGAACCTTGGATATTGTTTTGATAAAATCAGCTTCACGCTGTATCCCACACACAGCAGGGTAGGTAAAGGGAACCTAGTGTTAAGACACTCCGTTTCCCGATTTCCGTGCTATGCCTCCAGAATTCAACGCCGCCGCTTTACGATTCGTTTTAACAAGGTTAAAAAAAGTATTGATTTCAGGTTTTTCGTTTAAAATCATAATGTCAAACAGCAATTTTTATATTACTGAAAGCCAAACAATAATAACTGTCTGACAACGACGAATTTAACAAGTCTGAACCTGTCGAGACATGAATTTTATATGAAATTTAATGCAGAAAACTGGTAGGACTCGTTATGTAAAGATTATAATTTAATGAAATTCGATATAGAGGTAAATAAAACGTTTTTGATATTTTCAAGATTGAAAATTCGTTTTAAAATTTTTGAACAAATGTGTTGATAATGTAAAGATAATTTTTGTCTTACGGGCAGGTTTAGGGTTTAGTACTATTGTACACTACAGTAGTTAATAAACTGCTCTTATGAAATATAGATGGAGAGGGAATGGAGAGAAAATAGATATTATTCATCTTCATGCCGTAGACGTGCTACCTCACAATCTGACGATTATCTGAAGGGACTTACCTAGAAATTATTTATCAATTAAAAAACCTAAGAAATATCATGTAAATAAAAGAGTACGTTTGCACTAGAATACTTGTATTTATAAGAAGACAAGTACCTATTCAAAAAATGTTTTTTTTTAAATTAGCATCTTCATCGATGAGTAAATGAGTAAGATATAGAGAAAAAGTGAGAGAGGAATAGAAACCTGGTGAGAGGAATAAAGCGCTTTAGTAAATCTCGAAAGTGCCCCCTTCGGCTCCTCTACGAATAATTATTTTAAAAAATCCGGTTCTGAACGTTTTTATCAAATTAATGCAGGATTTATTGATTAGACATCTATTACAAAAATTGGTCAAGTGCGAATAAGACTCGCTCACCGAGGGTTCCGTGACTTTTGATTGCGTGACTTAGACTTGCTTGATCTCTTGTTGACTTGAATATTTGGCATTAATTTCAGCGTGATACTTCTATGTAATCTTGAGATAAATGGTCTCGACAAACAGACAACGTATTGTTCTTATAAGGGTTCCATTTACACCGTTTGAGATGCGTAACTCTAAAAAGTGTTGTAAGTATTCGTCTCCACTCAATGCCGTCTTATTGAAGGACGTCAATAAAATATTACTCAGTAGCAATATTTTATTGCTTTACACACACTGCTTTATAACATCAACTATAAATAATTTGCGTAAAGTTAAATTTGCAAAACAAATGGCGACAACATTTTGTTTGTTTCGATTCGGCAATAGGTATCTACTTTTTGTCCGTTTCACGCTGTATCCCGCGTATAGCAGAGTAGGCAGAGTAAACTTAGGATTAAGACACGCCTTGGTCCAACAGAGCAAAGAAATTAAAATATTAAAAATAATAATTCATTCCCACGAGTGGAAATGAACACACAGCCGTCGCGTTACGGTCACGCTTATTCGCTGTTCCACGAGCCCACGGTATCTACTATCTGAATATAGATACTTTTACCGTTGTTTCGACAAATCTGTTCTATTATGAGGAATACGACGCTTAGGCGTGCGTTGATCTTCCAAATTTATGCCATCTACATTCTCTACGTGTAAATATTATTTTTGTAACAAGTGATTATTAGTGGAATAATTAAATGATATTTTAAATGCTCCAAAAATTCCAGCGACGCTGGATGCCTTGTTTGCGTTTCTTGTCACTTGCAACTAAATAAATGAGAAATACTAAAACTGTATGAAATAGCAATATTTATTATTATCTATATCTTAGTCTTTCCGTAAAAGAATTCTCAAGCATTGTACATTTTTTTAAATATATAAAAAAAAGGTATCGGTGAATAATATTAATACAATAGCCACAAATACGATTGTGAGAAAGTTCGTTACTTCCTTTAACGTATAAACGTGTTCCGTAACTTTGAGGCCATACAAACGAAACGAGGTCGTTTTATCGCATTATGTTGCTTAACGAAGCCCCTCGCTCCACGGCTCACGCAGCTGCTATCGATCGTTGCTCGGATGACGTCACAAAATGGCCGCCTGCCGTCTGACGCCATCCTGTTGTTATAGCCGCGCGAACCATTTTAAACTTTAAATATTATAGTACAAAGTTGAAAAATATTTCATGAAATTTTTCCTGTGTGACTCAACTGTGACGGAAACGTGTTATTATTACTCTCCAAGTCTCCACTCAAGTATTAATCACGTTATAGATTCTGAGAATGTTCGATGGCATGTTTTTTAAAAGTAGTCACAAGACAAATACATTTTAAATGTATATTGTACTAATAATCTAATAAACAATTATACATTTTACATATTAAATATCATATTTAACATTATTAATAATATATAATTGTTTATAATTATTAATGACACCATATTAAAACTTTATTATCATTTTTTTCTTAATTACTTAAGTACCATTAATGTCTTTATTTACGGCTCATTTAAAATGTATTTATTATTTTCCAAAAGTCATTTAGATATCTAGAGTTAATTAAGTAAATATCTACTTAATATTTTTTTATTATCATATTGATAAACTTATATCTTTTTTAAAATATATTTCAGGAACTAGATACATTAACTGGAATAGTAACTAATAGACAACTGGGTAACATACCTAATTATGTTAAAAGTACCAATTTCTTATTGTTTATTTAGGTTGGAAATCTAAACTTTCGTTTGTTAGAGGAGAATAAATTAATATAAACTCATAAAGTGTATTTAATTTGTGTGATATTGAATTATTTTAAAATCTCATGTAAAAACTAAAACGATTTATGTAAACTACGTTTGGCATACATAAGTATATCATGATACCAACTTACTAGGTAGTAGGTACCTGCTTCGTTTCTTATTGTTTCTAAAGCTATACTTGCTTTTAAATCTTTTGTTATATTCGTGTTTCGTCGAAGATGAAACTACCTGCTTTTTGTTTTAAATAGTAAATACAATAACAATATATTTACCGTTTTATATTTACAACACTTGTTTCATGCTTTTGTTGTGGAATTTCCACAAGTTTATTATGCATTCATTTCGTAGATAAAATTCCTTGTAACATTCATAAAGCAAGTATACGCGCCATTTTTTAATCTATTCGTTTTTAGTAAATTGTTTATCCACTTCGAATGGACTCCCCCTTCCTTCACGGTTTGAACGTCTTTCATATGACATTCTTCGTGTCCCCTTCCATTCACCTCTGGCCCTGTTTTAATTTTAGAAACTTATAAATTAATAATATTGCACTTAACTATTTTCGAATAGGTATTCTATTGGAAAAAATATAAATTAATAAATATATAATTAGTTATTTCTGGGATTTTCAAAAAAAAAAAAAAAGTCACACACTGTGCCACTGTGCCACGACTGGCCTCATACAACATTTTCATTATGTTTCTTAAATTAAGTAAATTTTGGACAGACTACCGTATTTAACACTATAATACTGCTTATATTTATCGAGAAAAAACAATAATAATAAATTTTTAAAAAAATATGGACAAATCGAAACATTTACAGTAAATAATGAAATTATTCATGTAATAATTTAATATTTTCGTAATTCTAAAGTCAAAATACTAGCCAAGTATTGATCGCCATATTGCAGGGGGAGGGAAGGGGGATTGCGGCTTGCGTCGTGTCGCCGCCATTTTGTGAAGCAACTGCGCAGTTGCGCGGCCCCGCTGGCGTGGATATAAATAGGAGCCATGACGTCAGAACCTCATTGATCTCTTTCTACGCGGTGCGAGTTGGACGTCGTGTGTTGTGAAGTGGTAGCAGTTCTTCAAAAATCTTTGTGCCTGATCTGATACAGGTGTGTAATATTGTCTCGCGTCCCGCAATATTTTAATTATACAAAATGGGCTACAGTGCACAAGAAAAATCTGTTGTTGACTTTTGTGAAAGTAAAACCGAATCTCTCTCTAATTGGGTCCGCAAAGTTAAATGTAAATCGTTAAACGCCAAGACAAAGAGAAAGCGTGACCTAAGAATAATCGCTATTTTGAGCCATTCCTTGTCCCGAGCTGAAAGTGAACTACTTACTAAACAAAGAGAACGCGCTAGAAGGTGGGCTCAAATGCAAGCAGATCTTGGATTAACAAACAAAGAAGAGGAAATCGCCAAAGAACAACGTGAAAAAATCGATAATTTCTGGAAGAATGATCTCAGCGGCCTTGATAATTTTTTCAAGGAACTAGATAACGTTAAACCAATTATTAATCAACAAATATGTGTTTCTCAAGTAGGATAATTAGGTAAAGTAAAATTGTAATTGAATCTGTGATATATGTAGGATGTTTTCTAAATTACAGTCCCATTGCGTTTCGCGTGGGTCTGCATCCGACGGCCGCCATCTTGGCTGCCGCTTGGGGCGCGGTCGCAGCTAGCAACGAGTGGGTTTGTAACGGTATCATGCATTTATTAGTTTATTTTATTTAAATTGTTAAATAATATTTCAGTTTTCTATTTAATAAATATAATAGTGATTGAAATTTAAAGTTTATTCATATTGAATATTAAATTGTAACATATGTTTAAGTATGATAAATAAAATATTTTTTAAAAACATGTTTAGTGGATTTTATTTCAATGTTCTCTTTTATTATGTAATCTTGTTTTATGTACACGGTATGTGTTATTCCATGAGTCATCACCGACTTAGTCAAGATCAACGTAGCAGTCGCACTGCCTACTGGTTGCCGAGAAAGCGAGAGCCGAGCTGATGGTGTCTCTTCGACTGCTGTAAGACGAGCCTGCTAAAGTGCACAACGGCACGGCATGCGGCCCTGCAACGAAATACAACGCCCGAACCATGCTCCATGCAACCATACCGGTATCAGCTCACTTTAGGTAAAAGTTAGGAAATTACGTAATAATTTCATCATGTATAAAATCGATCCCAATAGACCCGTTCGTGCGGGGTTTTCGTATTTGTGTGTTCTTTCGAGTCCCAGATGTTAAGGCGTGTCGAGTGGCCAACTACGGAAGTTGAGTCGTCTCCCGTGCATGGGAGAGAGCATGGAGTCTGCCAAATGGCGTGCGGCGAAGTCGATAAGTTCATCGCATTATCGATCTAGCCAAGTAAGTTAGATGAAACTGGTGAGTCATTCGTTGCATAGCTGATGCGAGTGCATCTGCATTTCAATAAAAGCCCTTAATAATTGATTAATTTGTCACGTATTTTTATAACTATCAAACAATTTATAAACGAATGAAGGGGCAATTTTGTGCAATAATATTGATTTTAAACAGGCAAGTGACTCAACATCGAATGCGTGTTCTCCTTGGCTGAGAACTCTTACAATCCAGGTCAAAGACGGTCAATCGAAAAGAAGAATATTCTTCTCCCACTACTTAAACAATCCATAGGCGACTCGACAATGCTCGGAAATTTAATCTATTCAGGCTCGAGGCAAATCACTTATCATATAAATTGGAGCAATTTAAACTACATAGGCGTTCTAAACCGATAAATAAAACTGCGCCATCGCATGGGCTGATAATTCAATGGAGCTGAAATCATACTTAGACACTTTTTAACACTTAGTTGAATATATGTAATTCAATCGAAACTTAGCTGTTAGGATAATTCGGTAAGTTATCGCTGTCGACTTTTTCTCGTGCACGATTTTGAAAAACATAGAATTAAAAATAATAGATTTATATATGCATTTTTACAGCTTTCCCCGGGTTCTGTGGGTGCCAAGACGAACGGTTAATTAGCTTTCATTCCAAAGCAAACTTCAAGCAGTCTTAAAATTGTATACGTATCGAAATTACCTAGTAACAGTGAGCTGAACCTATAATAAGAATTGAAATTGATAAATAATTTATTTAAAATATAAAAGTAATGGACATACTATTGTAAAACAAATAATTACCTAAAACAGACAGACCGACGCAATTTCGGGTAAGTGGTCATATGAAGAGAATTTTTGGTTTTGTGATCACAATAACATTTATCAAATACTACCGAATTGATCAGATGACAGTAACTTATGCGTAAGTTATTATTCTTTATACAGGATATAAAAATTATTGTAGGTAACAAGTAATTTAAGGACAGAAAATATATCATCGGAATTAAATTTAATTAGACTTATTAATAATTTAATTAAATTAAAATTGATAACAAGAATCTTATTCTCATAAAACATTATTATTCATTCTTATATATGGAATCTTGTAGGGCAAATATTTTTATACGTGAATATTGGCGAAACTATTCGCCGTTATTTTCTTTTGTTTTGAGTAATGTACAGGAACGGAAACGAACTTCGCATTAAATTGAAAATGCTTGAGAAAACAACGCATGCTGATATGACGTGATGCTGGCTCAGCTGTGCCTCGCAAACCTTTTTCCCGACTTAAAATATTTTATATTGTAAGGACATTCTGAAGCTAGAAACTATATTTTGATATTCACAAATAAAACTTTTCCATGTATTTGGGACATTGGATGGATATTATAAAGTACTCTCGAAACGACAGCAAAAATCTTGCAGGTTATAATACAAGGCCACACGCGGACTCTAAGGTACTACTTGCGTTCCTTTAACCAAAACCTGCCAAGCTTTCCTAAAATTTTCCCTTTCAGTGGCTACCGTTCGTTTGTGTTCATGATTATTTTAGAGAAATGAAGTGGGAGCATTATATTTACCTATACATTTATTTAATTTAAAAATTTAATATACAACTCTACTCATGACGTAAAGCCTAAATTCATTCATCATCAATGAGGGACCAATAAAGAGCATCTTGTGATAGTATTGAAAATTTCTAATTATTGTGAGATCTTGTGGTGAGATTATAATAACAATTTGAGTAATAGGTAAGCACCAAGCTTTAACATATTTAGAGCAACAATAATCATTGAACAAAGTATTGATTCTTGCATGTACGTTTCACAGTTCCCCTGACATGAATGACACGAGTTTTGTAACATGATGTAACCGGAATATAGATTGTTCTATATTCTATTGAATAAAGAAAGAAACCTGGAAATGTCTTGCCCCATTGCCATGTTCCTGATACAACAAAATCATTCAACCAAAAGTAATGCAATTCTTGCCAATATATTTAACCCTCAAATTGTACGATACACGATGCTTGACAAATATGAAGTAGTTCATAGCATTCCAAGTTTGTTAAAGCTGTGCATCATTCTGTCACGTCCTTCTTTGACTAAATGTAGAGGTATGTAAGGTAAATTGATTATGACAAATAATGGATACACTTACTTCTGATAAAATATTTAGAGTCCAAACTAGACGTTGGTTAAATTTGACCGAAAGTAGAAGAAACTTATAAAAGTTGCCCGACATGGGCATCTTAGGAAAAATAATTTTTAGCCTTTTCAGATTCATTAATTCATGTGAAATATAACATCTACATACAAACTTCTTCATTAAGGATAATCCAATACTTTCAAATATATACCATTATGTGCCTACATATTCCACTGAAGATCTCTTTAAGAAGTCTTCATTTAACAATCTGTATATTGAGACAAGTACCACTTAAAATACCACTAAATCCTCACGAAATAACTGGGAACGGAAACGAGGTATTTAAAAAATAATTTTTACTAGCAGTCAGTTTATTTGCATATGCAGCCTCTGCCTGCTTGCGATATAAATGTTATTATTATTATATTTTGGGAATTTTTTGGTCAACTAAGCATGTGTGTGACATAAGGTAAAATGCTGTTTTTTTAATTACTTTCATTCCTAGCTAGATGAGAATAAATATTGAACTAGAAAAATACAATAATATAGTACAAAAAAAAAATATGATCAATAAGCACTTCTCATTGGAAATACCTATAAAATTATGTACAAGAATTTAACATTTCAACGTACATTACAATAGCCATTAATATTCAAGCAAATAATATTTTCGTGATATATAATAAGGATATATTTATATGGAAACCAAAAAAAAGTTTACTTCAGTAAAACTTACATAGCATTCTTCAGTGAAGTGTTCGACAATATCATTTTTAGAGTTTATAATACAGAGGATAAAAATACAAATATACAAGTAAAATGATAATGTGGATTTTTCATTACGGTTATTACGGTACGATAATTAAATACATATGGATGTGAAATCTGTTTAAAGGTATGCACAATTTGTAGTTTAGTCATAAATTTGTTTTAATGGACGTGATGTGGCCTTAATCTATGTAGATATTTATGAATAAACGAACACTACTAACAACATTGCAGCTTCTTAGAATGTAAGATATGACTAATAAACATATTTCAGATATAAGAATATACAGTAGGTATATGTTTTTATATATTTTTGGTAGCCATGAGTTTATAAAAGTTATATAATTGAATGAATATGATAATTGAAGAATACCACAAATGTACCAGAAACACACGTAAATGATCCTGCCATACTGTTACTGATACACATGAAGGTTTAAAATGTGTATTTTCTAGTATATATCAAAGAAATAGCTTATTTTAATAAGCAATGCCGAACAGCGTTTTTTATGATGGATAATTCCGAACACGCAGCATGTTCCTTCAATAGTATTGTTGGTACGGTTTGTAAATAACCTGCAGTTCAGTTCAAAATTTTTATTAAATGCCTGCTAAGCTTGTATATGAGTATGATGGTGTGATGTGCGATCACAATTTATGCAAGTAAATAGTAATGGTATTTTTGTATTACGTGTTTTATGTGGAAAGAGCATACAATATGTGAGTAGGAACGCATGTGATAACCATCTCAAAAGATTGTAACTAGCACATTTTTCTTCCTAATTTTCTTTCTCAGCTCTGCATCCTATGCCTGCGCTCAATGGACTTAACAATTAAAATCGAGTTTGGGGTCATTGCCTGGTAGCATCTAGCATGCAAGTCATGACTAGCGCCAATATGTTTTGCCTAATGAAGCTAATCTTTAAAAGTATCCTAAATGTATCTATGAATGGGAATTATTTAAAAAAAAAATAAGAGAATCCAGTCTACGTCAGCAGTCTGCAGGAAATGTAACGAATAACGATATCTAGTTATATAGGTATAACGATAGTAACAGTTTTTCGACAGGAGTCGCATAATTTCTGCAGCGTCTGCGGACAATGTACAAGTTACTGGTAACCCCATCAGTCAGCACCATCTTCCACCTGGACTTCTACTCCTGGTCTACGAGACTCGGACGAGCGTGCTTCGCGCCTTCCAGTCTTGAGCAGTATGGCTTGTTTCCAGTTAATGTAATTAGCCCAATTTTCTGCAAGAACCGTCAAATCTGTTTTCTGCCAGACCTTTCACTGCTGTTCTACAAGGCTGTAGTCACCGTGCTGCTCAATTGCCAGTCTGCAGTGCCGGTTGCGCAGTGCAGTGCAGTGTATCCCGTAACCCGCCTCCAGTCGACACAACCAGCCACGTGTTTTGCCAGACTTCGGGCCGGGCAGTGAGACCTGGTTCCAGTCGACGCAACTAGCCCTGTCTCCGGGTTGAGCAGTGTGACCTGCTTGCTTCCAGCCGGCGCAAGCAGCCCTGTCTCCGGGTCGGGCAGTGTGACCTGCTTTCAGTCGGCGCAAGCAGCCCCGTCTCTACAATTCTCACGCCGGGCTGTTCTTCACAGCTCGCCCCATTTCTGCCAGTCTGCAGGCCAAACAGTGTGACCTGGTTCCAGTCGACGCAATCAACCCCTTATCAGGCCAACTTCACATCGGTATGACGTAGTTCTAGTTGACGCTACTAGTCCTGCCTCTCAATCTTGGAGCGGGGCAGTGCGACCTGGTTCCAGTCAACGCCATTAGCTCCGTCGCTGCAGTTTTCGGGTTGCGTAGTGCTACCTGGTTCCAGTTGATGCAAACAGCCTGATTCTGCCTGTCTCTGGAGCTGGCAGTGTGACCTGGTTCCAGCCACCGCAACCAGCTCCGTTTCCATCAGTCTTCGGACTAGGCAGTGTGACCTGGTGCCTTGTAGTTCTCTAAGTCCAACTCTACGCGTTGCTGGTGACCGTGCTGCAGGCAGCAGCAGGAGACGCTGACATTCACTTTGGGCTTAGATACGGTGCGTTTATTATCTTGAATAATTACTTTACTTTTATGTTGGTAAGAATTTCATAGTAATGAGTTAGAACATAAGAAATAATTTTCAGCTGTTTACAAGGAATACTTAAATTATATATAAAAACATGTTAACGATGGTTTAAATTGCCAACATGACACACATATCGAACAAAAAATAATCTTGATTTAACATCTGTAAGTAGCAATATACGGTAAGTTCTGCATTATATTCGTAATTACTCCTATATTCGTGGTTAAGGTTTTCAGGGGCAAATAATTGAAGTAATTGAAGCTACACCCATTGAGGCAACAAATGCAATTGAAAAAATTATAAATTAAATACACCATAACAATATGAAGTAAGAATATCGCCAGCTGGTTAATAAGTGGCTTTCTTTTTTAAATAATATAAGAAAAAAAGATTCATTTTCGAATGGAATAAGGTTAATGGCATTTATTACAGGTTCTTAAATATCAAAATAGAAAACTTCAAACTCCATAACGTTATTTCTTTTACAGATATGATGTTATTGTATTAAAGCATTAGCTTTTTAAATATTCTATATTTCAGATTCAGTTACTAACAACAAACTGTAAATTTATATTACTAATTGCATATTAATTAACATATAGACATTGTAATTTTCTTGCAATTAAACTAAATATTTGAGGTTACCATCGACATTAAATTTACATGGGCACAAATATTTACGTAAATTATATGAAACTTAAATAATGAAAATTTAGAAAGTTATGAAAAAATTAATTGACAACAGAAAATTACTAATTGGAAAATGGAAAAGGTTGATGAAAACGAAAATATGTAATTAAAATGAAACTGTTAATATAATAGTGCCCATAAATAGAAAAAATGCGACTTAACGAGTTCGTAAGTATTTAAATGGCAGCACACAAGGGGAACAAACATAATACATAATATAATACGTCAAATATATGTATCAATTTCATTACATTGAAACTGAAAAAAAATTACAATTTTTTCGGTAATAAGGTCAAGTCAAGAATTGAAATTAACTAATTATACCAGCAGTCACATAAAAGGATTTGGGGAAAAATATTGTTATTAAATAAAAAATAAATTAAAATCAAAAGATTTAAAAATAAATATATCAGAACACAACTATACTAGTGTTTTTAATGTAATACATAGGTTGAGGTAAAATCTTGCTTATAGTATAATGTAGAATGTAAATAACAAATACATCCAAAAAGACGATGGTTAGAGGCAGAAGTTAAAAATAAAAACGTGAAAAATTTATAGATTTTAAAAACAGGAAGACTAAAATTGAAGTTGGGCTCATAACTGACAACCAAGAATTTGCTAAATAGGGAACTTTATTAGAGGAAGACAAGATGATATTAAAAGACGAAAGCTACTTGATATAATTAAATGAATATTATAATGCTTAAAATGAAGAACAAAAGGCTGATAAAATAAAGACAAAAAAAATTGAGATCCAAACAATAAACCCGAATGAAATAAAAACAAAGATTAAAATAAAGTAGAAAAAGAAGAATATATGATACAGAAAAGGCTACGAACAAAGATAAAGATATAAGGAATTCAAAACTTTAAATTGATTCCAATGAATATTGATGCCGACGTATATGAAGATCAAAGCATACGTCGATCCAAGCAAATGAAAGCCCAAATTAATGAAGGCTGGTTGCAGCCTTCATTAATTAAATTCAAAATATAAAATAAAAGAAGAATATCAAAGGAAATGAAGACATACTCAAGTAGACACAGACAGAAGCAGTTGAAACCTTTAATTGATGACGACAAGGAAGATTGAAGAAGACTAGCACCGAAGCAGAAAAAGATCGAAGCAGATGAAAACAAATCAGGTGAAACCCGAATCAGAAAAAAATAAACCTAGAAAAAGACTAGCAGAACAGACCGAAGCGGATAATATTTTAAGCAGATAAAGACCAAACCAGATGAAGACATTAGTAGACGGCTAGCAGATAAAACACAAATAGATGAACAGCAGATGAAGACACAAATAGACGAACACATAAATAAAGTAAGACCTAATTACATAAAGACTCGAGTAAAAGAAGATCTAAACTAATGAAGACTGAAGCTTAACAGATAAAGACCGAAGCAGATGAAGATTGAAGCAGATGAAGACGAAGCTTGTAGCAGATGAAGACTGAAGCAGATGAAGATTTGAAGTATATGAAGACGAAGCAGATTAAGACCGAAGAAGATGAAGACCGAAGTAGATGAAGACTATACAGATGAAGACCAAAGAAGATGAAGACCGAAGCAGATGAAGACTATACAGATGAAGACGAAGCAGATGAAGACCGAAGAACATGAAGACGAAGCAGATGAAAAATTAAGGAGATGAAGACCGAAGAAGATGAAGATTGAAGCAGATGAAGACTGAAGCAGACGAAGATTGAAGGAGATGAAGACCGAAGCAGACAAAGATCGAAGCACATAAAGACGATACAGATGAAGAATGAAGCAGATGAAGACCGAAGCAGATGAAGACGATACAGATGAAGAATGAAGCAGATGAAGACGAAGCTGATCAAAACTTGAAGCAGATGACGACCGAAGCAGATAAAGACGAAGCACATGAAGACAACAGACGAAGGTTGAAGCAGGAAAACCGAAGCAGATGAAGACCGAAACAGATGAAGATTGAAGCAGATGAAGGCTGAAGTATATGAAGACGAAGCAGATGAAGGCTGAAGTAAATGAAGACGAAGCAGATTAAGACCGAAAAAGATGAAGACCGAAGTAGATGAGGACTATACAGATGAAGACGAAGCAGATGAAGACGAAGCAGATGAAGACGAAGCAGATGAAGACTATACAGATGAAGACGAAGCAGATGAAGACTATACAGATGAGGACGAAGCAGATGAAGACCGAAGAACATGAAGACGAAGCAGATGAAAAATGAAGGAGATGAAGACCGAAAAAGATGACGATTGAAGCAGACGAAGATTGAAGCAGATGAAGACCAAAGCAGACGAAGGTCGAAGCAGATGAAGACGATACAGATGAAGAATGAAGCAGATGAAGACGAAGCAGACGAGGACCGAAGCAGATAAAGACGAAGCACATAAAGACAACAGACGAAGGTTGAAGCAGGAAAACCGAAGCAGATGAAGATTGAAGCAGATGAAGACTGAAGCAGATGAAGACTTAACAGATGATGACCGAAGTAGATGAAGGCTGAAGTATATGAAGACGAAGCAGATTAAGACCGAAGTAGATGACGACTATACAGATGAAGACGAAGCAGATGAAGGCTATACAGATGACGACGAAGCCAATGAAGACCGAAGAACATGAAGACGAAGCAGATGAAGACCGAAGAAGATGAAGACCGAAGAAGATGAAGACCGAAGAAGATGAAGGCCGAAAAGATGAAGACCGAAGAAGATGAAGGCCGAAAAGATGAAGACCGAAGAAGATGAAGATTGAAGCAGATGAAGACCGAAGCAGACGAAGATCGAAGCAGATGAAGACGATACAGATGAAGAATGAAGCAGATGAAGACGAAGCTGATGAAGACTTTAAGCAGACGACGACCGAAGCAAATAAAGACGAAGCACATGGAAGACAACAGACGAAGGTTGAAGCAGGAAAACCGAAGTAGATAAAGACCGAAACAGATGAAGATTGAAGCAGATGAAGGCTGAAGTATATGAAGACGAAGCAGATTAAGACCGAAAAAGATGAAGACTATACAAATGAAGACGAAGCAGATGAAGACCAAAGAAGATGAAGACCGAAGCAGATGAAGACTATACAGATGAAGACGAAGCAAATAAGGACTATACAGATGAAGACGAAGCAGATGAAGACTTGAAGCAGATGAAGACTTGAAGCAGATGAAGACTTGAAGCAGATGAAGACTTGAAGCAGATGAAGACTTGAAGCAGATGAAGACTTGAAGCAGATGAAGACTTGAAGCAGATGAAGACTTGAAGCAGATGAAGACTTGAAGCAGATGAAGACTTGAAGCAGATGAAGACTTGAAGCAGATGAAGACTTGAAGCAGATGAAGACTTGAAGCAGATGAAGACTTGAAGCAGATGAAGACTTGAAGCAGATGAAGACTTGAAGCAGATGAAGACTTGAAGCAGATGAAGACTTGAAGCAGATGAAGACTTGAAGCAGATGAAGACTTGAAGCAGATGAAGACTTGAAGCAGATGAAGACTTGAAGCAGATGAAGACCGAAGAAGACGAAGATCGAAGCAGATGAAGAATGAAGCTGATGAAGACTTGAAGTAGACAACGACCGAAGCAGATATAGACGAAGCACATGAAGACCAACAGACGAAGTGTGAAGCAGGAAAAATGAAGCAGATGAAGACCGAAACAGATGAAGATTGAAGCAGATGAAACTTGAAGCAGATGATGACCGAAGCAGATGATTAGGTAAAGACCTAAGCAGATGAAGACCGAAGCTCATGTAGACGAAGCAGATGAAGACCGAAGACTGAGATTGAAGTAGCTGAAAATTTAACCAATTGAAGTCCGTAGCATGCAGTGAAAGATTTTCTTTTGTTTAAAAGAAAATCGACACATAAGAAAATCTAAGCAGATGAAGACCGGAACATAAGAAGATAGAAGAAGAAGAAGATCGAAGCAGATAAATCTAATGTAAGCTAAAGCAGACAAAGATTGAAGCAGATGGAGACCAAGGCAGATAAAGATTGACCAGACGAAGAGCGGAACAAATAAAATTGAAGCCGACGATGACCGAAGCAATTGAAGTCTTGAAGAAGAAGACGATCGAAGCAGATGAAGTTTGAAGCAAAGGACGATTGATGCGTATGAAGTCTGAAGGGGAAGCAAGCAGCTGAGGAATCAAACAGAAGGACAAACGAAGAGTTTTCTGACAAGGTGAGATTTTAAAATTGTAAATTTTTATTAAATCTTATGATGAGCATTGTCCGCCGTTGGTTTCCGACGCATTGACTCCAGAATTCGGCGCAAAAAAATTCAATTAAAATGTTACAAGATTTGTTATGGCTAGCTTTAAGCACTGAAGTAGTAGACGTTAAAGCAAATATATATAGGTTGTTTTCTTTTTTACAGTCCCATTGCGTTTCGCGTGGGTCTGCGGCCGTCATATTGGTTGCCGCTTGGGACGCGGTCGCAGTGAGCCATGGTATGAGCTTGTAACGGTATCATTGTTTAGTTTATTTTATTTAAACTGTTAAATAACATTTAAATTTTCTATTTAATAAATTTTAAGATATTGAATTTTTATTTATATTGAATATTAAATCGTGACATCTGTTCGAGTATGACAAATAAAATATTTAAAAAGAATATATTTAGTGGATTTTATTTCAATGTTCTCTTTTATTCTGTAATCTTGATGTACACGGTATGTGTTATTCCATGAGTCATCACCGACTTAGTCAAGATCAACGTAGCAGTCGCACTGCCTACTGGTTGCCGAAAAAGCGAGAGCCGAGCTGATGGTGTCTCTTCGACTGCTGTAAGACGAGCCTGCTAAAGTACACAACGGCACGGCATGCGGCCCTGCAACGAAATACAACGCCCGAACCATGCTCCATGCAACCATACCGGTATCAGCTCACTTTAGGTAAAAGTTAGGAAATTACGTAATAATTTCATCATGTATAAAATCGATCCCAATAGACCCGTTCGTGCGGGATTTTCGTATTTGTGTGTTCTTTCGAGTCCCAGATGTTAAGGCGTGTCGAGTGGCCAACTACGGAAGTTGAGTCGTCTCCCGTGCATGGGAGAGAGCATGGAGTCTGCCAAATGGCGTGCGGCGAAGTCGATAGGTTCATCGCATTATCGATCTAGCCAAGTAAGTTAGATGAAACTGGTGAGTCATTCGTTGCATAGCTGATGCGAGTGCATCTACATTTCAATAAAAGCCCTTAATAATTGATTAATTTGTCACGTATTTTTTATAATTATCAAACAATTTATAAACGAATGAAGGGGCAATTTTGTGCAATAATATTGATTTTAAACAGGCAAGTGACTCGACATCGAATGCGTGTTCTCCTTGGCTGAGAACTCTTACAATCCAGGTCAGACGGTCAATCGAACAGAAGAATATTCTTCTCCCACTACTTAAACAATCCATAGGCGACTCGACAATGCTCGGAAATTTTATCTATTCAGGCTCGAGGCAAATCACTTATCGTATATACATTGGAGCAATTTAAACTACATAGGCGTTCTAAACCGATAAATAAAACTGCGCCATCGCATGGGCTGATAATTCAATGGAGCTGAAATCATAATTAGACACTTTTTAACACTTAGTTGAATATATGTAATTCAATCGAAACTTAGCTGTTAGGATAATTCGGTAAGTTATCGCTGTCGACTTTTTCTCGTGCACGATTTTGAAAACATAGAATTAAAAATAATAGATTTATATATGCATTTTTACAGCTTTCCCCGGGTTCTGTGGGTGCCAAGACGAACGGTTAATTAGCTTTCATTCCAAAGCAAACTTCAAGCAGTCTTAAAATTGTATACGTATCGAAATTACCTAGTAACAGTGAGCTGAACCTATAATAAGAATTGAAATTGATAAATAATTTATTTAAAATATAAAAGTAATGGACATACTATTGTAAAACAAATAATTACCTAAAACAGACAGACCGACGCAATTTCGGGTAAGTGGTCATATGAAGAGATTTTTTGGTTTTGTGATCACAATAACATTTATCAAATACTACCGAATTGATCAGATGACAGTAACTTATGCGTAAGTTATTATTCTTTATACAAGATATAAAAATTATTGTAGGTAACAAGTAATTTAAGGACAGAAAATATATCATCGGAATTAAATTTAATTAGACTTGTTATCAATTTTAATTTAATTAAAATATTAATAAGAATCTTATTCTCATAAAACATTATTATTCATTCTTATATATGGAATCTTGTAGGGCAAATATTTTTATACGTGAATATTGGCGAAACTATTCGCCGTTATTTTCTTTTGTTTTGAGTAATGTACAGGAACGGAAACGAACTTCGCATTAAATTGAAAATGCTTGAGAAAACAACGCATGCTGATATGACGTGATGCTGGCTCAGCTGTGCCTCGCAAACCTGTTTCCCGACTTAAAATATTTTATATTGTAAGGACATTCTGAAGCTAGAAACTATATTTTGATATTCACAAATAAAACTTTTCCATGTATTTGGGATATTGGATGGATATTATAAAGTACTCTCGAAACGACAGCAAAAATCTTGCAGGTTATAATACAAGGCCACACGCGGACTCTAAGGTACTACTTACGTTCCTTTAACCAAAACCTGCCAAGCTTTCCTAAAATTTTCCCTTTCAGTGGCTACCGTTCGTTTGTTTTCATGATTATTTTAGAGAAATGAAGTGGGAGCATTATATTTTTTATCTATACATTTATTTAATTTAAAAATTTAATATACAACTCTACTCATGACGTAAAGCCTAAATTCATTCATCATCAATGAGGAACAAGTAAAGATCATCTTGTGATAGTATGGAAAATTTCTAATTATTGTGAGATCTTTTGGTGAGATTATAATGACAATTTGAGTAATAGGTAAGCAGCAAAGCTTTTAAACATATTTAGAGCAACAATGATCATTGAACAAAGTATTGATTCTTGCATGTACGTTTCACAGTTCCCCTGACATGAATGAAACGAGTTACAATCTATATTCTATTGAATAAAGAAAGAAACCTGGAAATGTCTCGCCGCATTGCCATGTTCCTGATACAACAAAATCATTCAACCAAAAGTAATGCAATTCTTGCCAATATATTTAACCCTCAAATTGTACGATACACGATGCTTGACAAATATGAAGTAGTTCATAGCATTCCAAGTTTGTTAAAGCTGTGCATCATTCTGTCCCGTCCTTCTTTGACTAAATGTAGAGGTATGTAAGGTAAATTGATTATGACAAATAATGGATACACTTACTTCTGATAAAATATTTAGAGTCCAAACTAGACGTTGGTTAAATTTGACCGAAAGTAGAAGAAACTTATGAAAGTTGCCCGATACGGGCATCTTAAGAAAAATAATTTTTAGCCTTTTCAGATTCATTAATTCATGTGAAATATAACATCTACATACAAACTTCTTCATTAAGGATAATCCAATACTTTCAAATATATTTAATAAGGATATATTTATGTGGAAACCAAAAACAAGTTTACTTCAGTAAAACTTACATAGCATTCTTCAGTGAAGTGTTGGACAATATCATTTTTAGAGTTTATAATACAGAGGATAAAAATACAAATATACAAGTAAAATGATAATGTGGATTTTTCATTACGGTTATTACGGTACGATAATTAAATACATATGGATGTGAAATCTGTTTAAAGGTATGCACAATTTGTAGTTTAGTCATAAATTTGTTTTAATGGACGTGATGTGGCCTTAATCTATGTAGATATTTATGAATAAACGAACACTACTAACAACATTGCAGCTTCTTAGAATGTAAGATATGACTAATAAACATATTTCAGATATAAGAATATACAGTAGGTATATGTTTTTATATATTTTTGGTAGCCATGAGTTTATAAAAGTTATATAATTGAATGAATATGATAATTGAAGAATACCAGAAATGTACCAGAAACACGTAAATGATCCTGCCATACTGTTACTGATACACATGAAGGTTTAAAATGTATATTTTCTAGTACGTATATATCAAAGAAATAGCTTATTTTAATAAGCAATGCCGAAAAGCGTTTTTTATGATGGATAATTCCGAACACGCAGCATGTTCCTTCAATAGTATTGTTGGTACGGTTTGTAAATAACCTGCAGTTCAGTTCAAAATTTATATTAAATGCCTGCTAAGCTTGTATATGAGTATGATGGTGTGATGTGTGATCACAATTTATGCAAGTAAATAGTAATGGTATTTTTGTATTACGTGTTTTTATGTGGAAAGAGCATACAATATGTGAGTACGAACGCATGTGATAACCATCTCAAAAGATTGTAACTAGCACATTTTTCTTCCTAATTTTCTTTCTCGGCTCTGCATCCTATGCCTGCGCTCAATGGACTTAACAATTAAAATCGAGTTTGGGGTCATTGCCTGGTAGCATCTAGCATGCAAGTCATGACTAGCGCCAATATGTTTTGCCTAATGAAGCTAATCTTTAAAAGTATCCTAAATGTATCTATGAATGGGAATTATTTAAAAAAAAAATAAGAGAATCCAGTCTACGTCAGCAGTCTTTGCAGGAAATGTAACGAATAACGATATCTAGTTAAACAGTTTTTCGACAGGCGTCGCATGATTTCTGCAGCGTCTGCGGACAATGTACAAGTTACTGGTAACCCCATCAGTCAGCACCATCTTCCGCCTGAACTTCTACTCCTGGTCTACGAGACTCGGACGAGCGTGCTTCGCGCCTTCCAGTCTTGAGCAGTATGGCTTGTTTCCAGTTAATGTAATTAGCCCAATTTTCTGCAAGAACCGTCAAATCTGTTTTCTGCCAGACCTTTCACTCCTGTTCCACAAGGCTCTAGTCTCAGTCCGGGCTGTTCGACACAGCTCGCCCCGTTTCTGCCAGTCTGCAGTGTGAACTGGTGCCCAGTAGTTCTCTACGTCCAACTCTACACGTTTCTGGTGACCGTGCTGCAGGCAGCAGCCGAAAAATAAGGAGATCGACGTAGATTAAGATCGAAGCATACGTCTATCCAAGCAAATGAAAGCCCAAATTAATGAAGGCCGAAACAGAAGAATATCGAAGCAAATGAAGACACTCAAGCAGAGAAAGCCAGAAGTAGTTGAAACTCTTAATTGATGACGACAAGGAAGATTAAAGAGATGAACACCGAAGCAGATGCAGATCGAAGAAGATGAAGACGAATCTGACTAAACCCGAATCAGAAAAAAATAAACCTAGAAAAAGACTAGCAGAAAAGACCGAAGCGGATAATATTTTAAGCAGATAAAGACCAAACCAGATGAAGACATTAGTAGACGGCTAGCAGATAAAACACAAATAGATGAACAGCAGATGAAGACAGAAATAGATGAATACTTAAATAAATTAAGACCCAATTACATAAAGACTCAAGCAAAAGAAGATCTAGGCTAATGAAGACTGAAGCAGATAAAGATTGAAGCAGATGAAGACTGAAGCAGATGAAGACTTAACAGATAAAGACCGAAGCAGATAAAGACTGAAGAAGCAGATGAAGATCGAAGCAAATGAAGACTGAAGAAGCAGATTAAGACCGAAGCAAATAAAGACTGGCGAAGCAGAAGAAGATTTGACGCAGATGAAGACCGAAGAAGCAGATGAAAACTTGACGCAGATAGAGACCGAAGTAGGTAAAGACTGAAAAGGTTGAATGTCGAAGCAGATAAAGATCGAAGAAGATGAAGATTTAAAGCACACGATGACCGAAGCTGATGACGACTGAAGTAGATGAAGACTTAACAGATGAAGATCAAAGCAGATGAAGACCGAAGCAGATGACTACCGATGCAGATGAAGACCGAAGCAGGTGAAGACCGCACCAGATGAAGACCGCACCAGATGAAGACCGAAGCAGATGCCGACCGAAGCAGATGACGACCGATTCAGATGAAGACCGAAGCAGATGCCGACCGAAGCAGATGCCGACCGAAGCAGATGACGACCGATTCAGATGACGACCGCAGCAGATGAAGACCGCAGCAGATGAACACCGAAGCAGATGACTACCGAAGCAGATGACGACCGAAGCAGATGACGACCGAAGCAGATGACGACCGAAGCAGATGACGACCGAAGCAGATGACGACCGAAGCAGATGACGACCGAAGCAGATGACGACCGATGCAGATGACGACCGATGCAGATGATGACCGATGCAGATGAAGACCGAAGCAGGTGAAGACCGAAGCAGGTGAAGACCGAAGCAGGTGAAGACCGAAGCAGGTGAAGACCGAAGCAGATGACGACCGAAGCAGATGACGACCGAAGCAGATGACGACCGAAGCAGATGAAGACCGAAGCAGATGAAGACCGAAGCAGATGAAGACCGAAGCAGATGAAGACCGAAGCAGATGAAGACCGAAGCAGATGAAGACCGAAGCAGATGAAGACCGCAGCAGATGAAGACCGCAGCAGATGAAGACCGCAGCAGATGAAGACCGCAGCAGATGAAGACCGCAGCAGATGAAGACCGCAGCAGATGAAGACCGCAGCAGATGAAGACCGCAGCAGATGAAGACCGCAGCAGATGAAGACCGCAGCAGATGCCGACCGAAGCAGATGCCGACCGAAGCAGATGCCGACCGAAGCAGATGCCGACCGAAGCAGATGCCGACCGAAGCAGATGCCGACCGAAGCAGATGCCGACCGAAGCAGATGACGACCGAAGCAGATGACGACCGATTCAGATGAAGACCGAAGCAGATGCCGACCGAAGCAGATGAAGACCGCAGCAGATGAAGACCGAAGCAGATAAGGACCGAAGCAGATGACGACCGAAGCAGATGACGACCGAAGCAGATGACGACCGAAGCAGATGACGACCGAAGCAGATGATGACCGAAGCAGATGAAGACCGCAGCAGACGAAGACCGTAGCAGATGAAGACCGAAGCAGATGAAGACCGAAGCAGATGAAGACCGAAGCAGATGAAGACCGAAGCAAATGACGACCGATTTAGATGAAGACCGAAGCAGATGACGACCGAAGCAGATGACGACCGAAGCAGATGACGACCGAAGCAGATGAAGACTGCAGCAGATGAAGACCGAAGCTGCTGAAGACCGAAGCAGATGACGACCGAAGCAGATGACGACCGAAGCAGATGACGGCCGAAGCAGATGACGGCCGAAGCAGATGACGGCCGAAGCAAATGAAGACCGAAGCAGATGACGACCGAAGCAGATGACGACCGAAGCAGATGACGGCCGAAGCAGATGACGGCCGAAGCAGATGAAGACCGAAGCAGATGACGACCGAAGTAGATGACGACCGAAGCAGATAAGGACCGAAGCAGATGACGACCGAAGCAGATGACGACCGAAGCAGATGAAGACCGAAGCAGATGACGACCGAAGCAGATGACGACCGAAGCAGATGACGACCGAAGCAGATGACGACCGAAGCAGATGACGACCGAAGCAGATGACGACCGAAGCAGATGAAGACCGAAGCAGATGAAGACTGCAGCAGATGAAGACCGAAGCTGCTGAAGACCGAAGCAGATGACGACCGAAGCAGATGACGGCCGAAGCAGATGACGGCCGAAGCAAATGAAGACCGAAGCAGATGACGACCGAAGTAGATGACGACCGAAGTAGATGACGACCGAAGCAGATGACGACCGAAGCAGATGACGACCGAAGCAGATGACGACCGAAGCAGATGACGACCGAAGCAGATGACGACCGAAGCAGATGACCACCGAAGCAGATGAAGACCGAAGCAGATGACGACCGAAGCAGATGACGACCAAAGCAGATGACGACCAAAGCAGATGAATACCGCAGCAGATGAAGACCGCAGCAGATGACGACCGCAGCAGATGACGACCGATTCAGATGAAGACCGAAGCAGATGAAGACCGAAGCAGATGACGACCGAAGCAGATTAAGATGCAGATGAAGATTTAACCAATTGAAGTCCGAAGCATGTAGTCAATAATTTTCTTTTGTTTAAAAGAAATTCGAAACGTAAGAAAAACCAAGCAGATGAAGATTGGAACATAAGAAGACAGAAGCAGAAGAAGATCGAAGCAGATAAATCTAATGTAGACTGAAGCAGACAAAGATTGGAGCAGATGGAGACCAAAGCTGATAAAAATTGAGCAGATGAGGAACAGAGCAAATAAAACTAAAGCAGACGATGACCAAAGTAATTGAAGTCTTGAAGCAGAAGACGATCGAAGCAGATGAAATCTAGAAGCAGAAGACGATCGTAGCTGATGAAGTCTGAAGCAGAGGACGATCAAAGCCGATGAAGACTGAAGCAGAGGACGATCGAATCCGATGAAGTCTGAAGCAGAGGACGATCGAAGCAGATGAAGTCTGAAGCAGTAGACGATCGAAGCAGATGAAGTCCGAAGGGGAAACAAATCAAAGCAGCTAAGGACCCAAACAGAATGACACGGAAGCATTTACAAACGAAGAGATTCTTGACATGGTGAGATTTTAATATTGTAAATTGTTATTGAATCTTACGATGAGGGTTGTCCAGCATTGAATTCCGATGCTCAACACGCATTGACTCCAGAATTCGACGCGACGCTTGTTATGGTTATCACTTTAAGCTCTGAAGTTCAAGGAGCTAATATAGATAACTTTAAACCAAATATATATAGGTGTTTTCTTTTTTACAGTTCCATTGCGCTTCGCCTGGGTCTGCGGCCGCCATCTTGGTTGCCGCTTGGGACGCGGTCGCAGCGAGCCATGGTATGGGCTCGTAACGGTATCATGCATTTATTAGTTTATTTTATTTAAATTGTGAAATAACATTTCAATTTTCTATTTAATAAAATGTAAGATATTGTAATTATTATTTATTTATATTGATTATTATAATGTGACATCTGTTCGAGTATGACAAATAAAATATTTAAAAAGAACATATTTAGTGGATTTCATTTCAAATCTCTTTTATTCTGTAATCTTGTTTTGTGTACACGGTATGTGTTATTCCATGAGTCATCACCGACTTAGTCAAGATCAACGTAGCAGTCGCGCTGCTGACTGGTTGCCGATAAAGCGGGAGACGGGAGTATGCAACGGCACGGCATGCTGCCCCGCAACGAAATACAACGCCCGAACTTTACTCCATACAACCATACCGGTATCAGCTCACTTTCGGTAAGAAAGTACGTAATAATTTCAACATGTATAAAATCGATCCCAATAGACCCGTTCGTGCGGGCTTTTCGTATTAGTGTCTTCTTTCGAGTCCCAGATGTTAAGGCGTATCGAGTGGCTAACTACGCAAGTACTCTCCCGTGCATGGGAGAGAGCATGGAGTCTGCCAAATGGCGAGCCGTGAAGTCGATAAGTTCATCGCATTATCGATCTAGGCAAGTAAATTAGATGAAACTGGTGAGTGATTCGTTGTATAGCAGAAACACTTGGTTTCAATAAAAGCCCCTAATAATTGACTTATGAGAGACGTATTTTTTTTATAAATATCAAATAATTTATAAACAAATGAAGGGGCAATTTCGTGCAATAATATTGATTGTAAACAGGCAAGTGACTCGACATCGAATGCGTGTTCATCTTGGCTGAGGGCTGAAAACGCTTACAATCCAGGTCAAAGCCGGTTAATCGCTCGAGGCAAATAAGTATAAATTGGACCACTTTAAAATACATAGGTGTTTTACTCCGATAAATAAGACTGCGGCATAGCGTGGGAACGCAATTGATTGAATATAGGTAATGTAATCGAACCTTAGCTGTTAGGATAATTTGGTAAGTTATCGCTGTCGACATGCTCTGCTTGCTGTGGTCTGTGCTCCCGGTTCGGAAACCCTGTTTACTTGGTAAGAATATGATAGCAATGATTTAGATAATGATAAATAAATTTCAGTTAGCTACAGGAATTACTTAAACGACCTTACTTGCCCAGTAATATGCAGTTGAACAATGACATTAGAAAATAATGTCTTAAACTAATTAAAAATGGCAAAAAGCCTGGAAATATTACCCTGTTTGTAGAATGCTCTTTTACTTTATTTACCAATTGTAAATAGCAATGTACGGTAAGTTTCGCATTGCTTTGTGAAATCTGCGCAGCCTTGGTGACCCTGTTCCTTTCCTGCCAGTCTTCGGGCCAGGCAGTGTGACCTAGTTCCAGTCAACGCACCCAGTTACGACTCTGCCAGTCTTCGCGCCCAGCAGTGTGACCTGGTGTCAGTCGACGAAATCAGCCCCGTCTCTACCAGTGTACTGGTTGCGCAGTTTGATCTGGTTTCAGCTGCCGCCACCAGCCACGTCTCTGCCAGTCTTCGAACCGGGCAGTGTGGCCCGACCCAGTCGATGCAATCAGCTCTGTGGCTGCTAGTCTCCAGGCCGGGCAGTGTCATCTGGATCCAGTCGACGCGACCAGTCCTGCCAGTGTGACCTGGTGTCAGTCGACGAAATCAGCCCCGTCACAACCAGTGTTCTGGTTGCACCATGTAATCTGGTTCCAGTTGCCGCCACCAGCCACGTCTCTGCTCGTCTTCGGACCTGGCAGTGTGGCCTGACCCAGGCGACGCAATCAGCCCTGTCGCTGCCAGTCTCCAGGCTGGGCAGTGTCATCTGGATCCAGTCGACGCGACCAACCTTGCCTCCGCCAGTCTTCGGGTTAACTGCTTCCCATTGAGGTAACCAACCTTGTCTCTCCAGCCATCGTGTCGCGCAGTTTAATCTGCTTTCAGACGACCCAGCATGTTCCATCACTGTCGCTGCCACACTTCGGGTCCCGCAGTTTGACTTGGAAGCTTTCCTGCCAGACTTCGGGCCAGATAGTGTGACCTGGTTGCAGTCAACGTAACCAGTTACGACTCTGCCAGTCTCCCGAAGAATGGCAGAGTCGTGCCCAGGAGTGTGACCTGGTGTAAGTCTACGAAATCAGCTACGCATCTACCAGTGTTCTGGTTGCGCAGTATGATCTGGTTCCAGCCGCCGCCACCAGCCACGTCTCTGCCAGTCTTCGGATCTGGCAGTGTGGTCTGACTCAGTCGACCCAATCAGCTCTGTCGCTGCCAGTCTACAGGCCGGGCAGTGTCATCTGGATCCAGTCGACGCGACCAGTCTTACCTCCACCAGTCTTCGGGTTAACTGCTTCCCATTGAGGTAACCAACCTTGTCTCTCCAGTCTTCGTGTCGCGCAATTTTTATTCTGTTTTCAAAAAATCGTAACGAAAAAAATTGTTTTGACATTTCTTTCACAGATATTGCATGTCGTTATGTCATAAAAAGCTCGTGCTCAAATGGAGCACGAGTTTTTTTAATAATATTTTATATTTCAGATTCGGTTATTAATTATAAAGTTAGTAACGCATTTTTTTATATCAGGCAGTGATAGCATATTAATTCATATATTTTCAATTCTTATTTATTTTATTAAAATAATGATTTTAGGTTACCATCGAAATTTTACTATTAGGTACAATTGTATAAACCCACAACCATGTATATTTTTGCATGGCATGGTTGTGGGTTCAGTCCCCACTCGATGGAATGAGTTATTATTTATTAATAACTCATTATTAATTTTCTTCTTTCTAGCGCTAGGACAAAAAACCCAGCGTTTAGTTCCTCCACTCAACACACAATGCCTAAAAGTGTCTTAGCACTAGGTTCCCTCTGCTTACCCTGCTGTGATACAGCGTGAAGCTGATAAAAAAAGTTTTTATATACTTTTTGAAAATATACATGTAACATATTTGAAAAAAATATGTGTATACAAAATGTTACAAGAAAAAAATAACTATTGTATAACGAAAATACAATTGTTCATATTCTATTATTAATTGTTCTATTATTTACTTTCTTCTTTCTGCTTAAAACTTTATTTTGTTTCAGGTAATGCTGGCTGTTTAAATTTTTTGAAGAATGTATAAATAAATTATTATAAAATAATTGATATTTTATTTTACCAATGTTATTTATTTTATCAAATTATATTTATAATAAAATAATAATACAATAAAACTCACTTTTATCTTATGAACTCCTTCCGATTTATTTCTTCACCAGTGGTACTTTATCTAGCCTCGATGCCGTTTCGGGAATGCGTCCACAATACGATGTGCACCGCTTTTATATATTATTTATTTATTAACTACCCTCCTTTTTAGTACAAGGCCTAACACTGGTCGATTTATACCATTATTTATTTATCAATAACCCTCTTTTTTTGACAAAACCTAACATATTTAACTAAATAACTACACATTTATGAAATTTGTTAGTGCATCAACACAATGAGGAGATCTTGTAATAATGTTTTAATTTATAGCTATAACCTGCTTTAAGCTTGAAAAATACAGTTTCAAAAATTTATTATCTAGACAAGAAAATAAAAAAGGTGTATAATAAAACACCGTAATTAAAAAACAAAATTAATATTAAAAAAAAGTAAGGGTTCACATACTAAAAGGGTTCACGGCTATACATAAATCAAATTGTCAGTTAGCACTTTTTAAAATAAAAAAACGTTACTGTCCTGACTAAAGAAAGGGCCGAACACTCCGTTACGGCGTGACGTAGATTTTCAAAAATACTTTATACAAATTTTCACTGCCACTTTACCATCTCACGTTATAGGACACTGGTTCAATAAACCGTGTCTAAAATGATGACCCGTGCTCTCTGTTACGGCGCCATCTTGATATCCAATAATATTCAAGGCAAATTCCTATTGCCTCTTCTCCAAATCAAGTTATAATCATCTGGTACAAAAACCCTGTAATTTTATTACAGACATTTCAATTTAAGTCTGATTTTGCAACCCGGAATGCAACATGATTCCAACAAAATATTGAAATAATGTTCTTAGTTCCAATTACTTAAATATAAAACTAAAAGGCATCATACATTAATTACAATATCTGTATAGTACGCCACAAATAAAAAGAATACAAATAAACAATAGACTTCACCATATTAGAAATGCCTATAAGCATTTATATATAATTAAACCTTAAATACAAATAATAATTCAATTTATCTCATAACATCTAAAACTATAATAAGTTCTTTGATTTTCACTTAGTCCATATATATGGACTAAGTGACGTTTCGAACACTTTGCAGTAGTCCGTGGTCACGGGTAGACTCTTTGCAGTAGATTTAAAATAGTTTTATTTAAAATCTAAAACTATAATTAAAAATCTTACAACATGAATCTTACAACACTTACCCAATCTGGGGTATCTTGTACCTTAATATAACCAATATACGTTTATATAACCAATAAAATATTTTAAAATAATAATAAATAGATATTTTTTCAATCTATATTACTATAAAGCAGTTCGAAATTGAAATGAGCTGTCGCCTATCCGCTCCTTACAATCACGCGACGCCGTCTCGCATCCTACCTACATTTACTTATATTGTTTAATATAAAATTACCCGCGATAGTTTCTTTTTAAAAATATAAAAATTTTACTCTAATACAGCACGTTATTCTAGAGGAGCTCTTTCTTTTTCTGCTCCAAGTCTAAAAGTGCATCTCGAATTTTCCGATCGATATGAAGCATCATTTTAGTAGGGTCCTCTTATACTTACTTCTATAAACTTATTTTCAAAAATATTTTTTAATTAAAGAAAGGGCTATTATGTTTTTTATAGGAAATCAGGTAAAAAAGGAACATTGCCACATTTGCTAAGCCAGCATTCTGCTAAGATTATAACATCAAGTTTAAACCTTATTTGATTTATTAGTATAAGAGGCAAGTCGAGACGCAGCGGCATAAAGTGTGACAGTCAAACTAACTGGTTGTGGGTTCGATGCCCACTCGAGGAGATGAAATATTTACTCAAATTTATATTTCCATTCCTTCGCTTTCAGTGCCGCGCAGCACGGAGTGTCTTCACACTAGGTTCCCTCAGGATTCCCTGCTGTGTGCGGGATACAGCGAGAAGCTGATTTAATTTGATTAGTAGATAAGAAGGTGATAAAAATTACACTATATACTTACTTTTTCAATAATCATTTACTTAAATATGAATTACAACGATCAGGACTGCAAATAAAGAAATAGACCTATATATAAGTAGAAAAAGGGAAATATATTCCAGAGAGAAGTGGAGGTGGAGCGCCGGAGTCCGGCGTTATCTAATGGTAAATGGAGTGGCGTAAAGCCACTACTTAACGCCGGTTTTATATGCCTTCACACAACACACATGGTGAGTTGCCATTGCTGGCGACGTGACTCTACTATACATACTCTAGTCGCCTCTTACGACACCATCATACCAGGGTGATCCTATTCTAAGCCGGGAACAACAATAAGAGTAGAACCTTCCTATAAACCACACTCGCAAATAGAATTATTTTTGACCGTATATTTTGGCTGTATATTGCGCCTATAGAACAGTAGACAAAACCACTAAAAGGTTGGATCTTCCGGTTGAATAGATGTTGGATTTACTTTTTGTAAATACTGAGTTTTTCAAAAATATCCTTGAAGTTCTTAAATCAAATTTTAACGACTATATTCTGGAAATAAATAAAATTATAACTTACGGGCCCAGAGGACGCTGCAGAATTGGCATAAGAATCAATTACCTTAGTTTAGCAATTTTCGTAAAGGACAGTTAAGTAAGAATTGTACGTTAGTGGGTGAAGACTAAAGAAAGAAGATTGAGTGAAGATATCGGAAAAGTGGATACTCAACATTTAGGGTAACTCAGTGTTATTAAATGACGAATGATTATTTCTTAATATTCTCATTTCCGCTTACAGATAAAGCAAAAGCCCAGCGTTGACTTCCTCACTTCTCTCAAAACGCAATGACTCGAAATATTTAGCTGAAAGTGGAGTACAGAATGTCTTAACACTAGGTTCCCTCTGCCGATAACTATATGCAAGATACAAAATGAAAAAAAAAGAAAATTGTTAATTTCTTATATTTTTTTTCTTCGCTGCCGCTGTAGTAGTAGCAGCTGTAAGTGTGTCGCGATGACTGCGTGCGGGATGCTGACGCATTTTTCGATAAGCTTTTTTGCAATCGATGTTGGTGAGCTATATCTAAATTATAAGCACGTTTTATTAAATATATAAAACCCTAAGCATAAACTTATTTAATTGAAAGTAGTAAAACAAATAATATACTTTAATTACAAATATTGTTCAACAGAATATTTTTGAAAAGAAATTAATACGTTTCAGAAAACTGCCATGTCGAGAGTATATTCTACTGTGTATATTCTACTCACCCCATATAGCGTGCCTATTGGGCCTGTATGTGGGTTCAATAGGTACGTTACATGGGTCTTCATATATATTTTTGTATTTCATAATATATAATGAGTATAAAGACACTTTTTACGTGTTATAAATATAAAACCATTATTAACTAATACTTCAATACATATTGTTTTATGTTTAAAGTTAACTTAAAATCTAAAGATGATTCTATCCCACCTATTTAACAGTAATCATGTTGACTTTCAGACGCTGGCAACACTGATTGTATAATTGTAACTTGTATTCTGTTATCTGTGCTGTTGCTGTCATTTGTCACCATAACTCAAAAGACCTTATCGTTTCAGTGCTTATTGTATTTACTATTTTGTAAATTGTAATTTTTGTTAGTAGTTTAATAAAAAGGTATCACCTTATCCATTATGTCATATCAACTATACAGGAACACAACAATCGGTAATACCCTACAAGAAAGCCTTGAGGAATTAATACAGGTGATTTCTAACTACATTCTATAATTTTCGTTATTGAAAGAATTGTAAGAAATATTTTATTCATGCATACTTATTGTATATTTCTTGTTATAGTATGGTCAAATAACACATTCTTTAGCTTTAAAAGTTATGCTCCAATTTGATAAATCTATAAATCAAGCCTTATCCAATAGAGTGAAATCAAGACTAACTTTCAAAGCAGGGAAACTGAATACTTACAGGTAATCAATAATTTCAATTAGTTATTCATTTGTCTTTTCTTTTTAAAAGTGACATGCGTGTGTTTCTAATCGTGTTTTATTTGTAGGTTTTGTGATAATGTATGGACATTTATGTTAAATGATGTGGAATTTAGAGAGGTTCAAGAACTGGCAAAAGTAGATAAAGTAAAAATTGTTGCTTGTGATGGTAAAAGTAAGTATTCTATTTTAGCATGTTTAACAAAATACGATTTTAATAATTACAGTTGTAATCACATAAAAATTAGAACAAGTGATAAAGACCTCTTTAAAATGTACTTATGACAGTGATTGTAAATGTCACATTTACTTACAACTGTAGTTATAAATAAATTTTAAATAGGACTATGTGAAATTAATAATTTTTTATATGTATTTTTTTTATTAATTAGTAAGTTTAACGCTATTGCTAATAATTTATTGAGACAATTGTAGTACGCATTTTTTAAATTATTTTGTCAATATTAATGAAATTGTTGTTATTTTTAGATGTGGATGATCGAAGGTAATTAGAGTTAGTACAAAACACAACTGGAGGTAAACTTGCAGTTTTGTGAATATATATATTTCATATACAAAATTTTCAAGTTTTGTTTTAATTTAAATTTCTCATTAATTTTACCAAATTAAAGTATATAATGCCAATTGTCTTTTTTTAATTGAAAACCATAATTACTGATCATTTCATCACACTTCACTGGTACTCAAGATGTCTCTGATTGAAGTGGAGGAAGAAAAAAAATATGTATAAAATAATAAATATAAACAACACGAAAAAAATCTATAAATTAATATCCAAATTTAAGTTTTGAATAGTTTTTTAGTAAATAAAAAATAAATAAATCAAAATAAATCAGCTTTACGCTGTATCCCGCACACAGCCAAAGACACTCCATTCCCCACTTTCTGCCAAATTCTGGAGGCATTGCGTGTTGAGCGGCAGAACTCAACGCCGCTCTTAGTAAATAAAATACAATATTATCATCATATTTATTAGTTTGCTCTAACAGTTACAATATGATTCAATATACATTTTTTACAAAGCCTTAAAAAATACACACAGCAGATCTACTAAAATAAAACGTCTACCATACTTATTTTCATTCCGATACCTTGGTGGTTATTATAAAATATGATATATTTTTTTAAATTAATTTCTAATTGATAATAATTAAATACATTAATATTATTAATTACAAATTATCAATGAAAGAAATGCATAAAAAAATAAATTTCAATATAAATATAAAATATACATAAACAATAACTAGTTTATGAGGTAATAGTATCACCTGTTACTCAAAAAGTAAAATAAAAATATCAAAGTGTTATAAAAAAATATAAAACCTCTTTTCCCATTGTCATGAACCATAGAAGCATGAAATGTCAATATATGGAACCACAACTTGAGTTGTTACTTATTAAAGATTACAGTATACATATATCTACTACTGATTATACATATTATTTAGTAATCGAAATTAATTTCGAGCCAAATATATTTTTTATAGCAGGGTAGGCAGAAGGAACCTGGTGATAGACACTCAGTACCCCACTTCACGCCCTGATAGTCGAAACATTGTGTTGAGTGGCCTAGTTCAACACTGCGTTTTTCTCTTGTTACTAGTAAGGATAATAATTTATTATTCAATCAGGAATCGAACCTACAACCGTCGTCGCGACACATCCACAGCGCCCTCATAAAACATCCTAAAAGTAGTATATTTATTGTCAAAATAATATACTACAGATAATAATTTTATAATTTATTTCTTCATAATGAAATTCTATTGTGGTAAAATAAATAATGATAAGTTTAGAACTTTTATTACAAAAAAAAACAGAGCTTATTTAAATACGTATAAAACTGTTAGGTATATTTGAAATTAGATTCTTAAGTGATACAAGCTTTGCACATATAAGTAATATAAAATAGTAATGTTCATTTTGGTACGCAACTTTTACGTATACAGGGAAATGTCTTTTATATATACAAATAACTAGGTTTACATTTTGGAGTGATGGAACTTAACGCCGTGCTTTGACTCGGTACCAAAGCGGGGAAATGAAAGAAGTAAACATATCATTTTCTCATTTAGAAAACGTAGAAATATTTTAATTTTATATACGTTTTCTATAATTTTCTTTCCTCAGCGTGGAAGAACACTTTAAAAAATGTAAAAAAATATCATTCTTCAATGGCAATCGAACAACCTTTTGCGATTACAAACACGCGCTTGTGTTTCTGCGCACGACTGGCCTCAATATGTGTTAGAGATTTAAATTATTAATTGTTAATAAGTTTAAATAAAGTACCTCACATAAATAAAATTAATTCCAACCCTTGGATATTTGTACATTTTATTATATAATATTATTATTCAGTGATTATATAGGGAACCGTAAACTCTAATTATATTCTAGTACACCGCTCCTATACACCGGCAATTGCATTTATTATACAATAACCTTTAGAAAAAAAAACCTAGTTTTCCTTCTCTTTAAAAGACCACCACAAACCAACTCCTGACACACAGATTATATATATATGTAAGACATTCAATTATTTTAATGTATGTGTTCAACGAAAGTGGTCGGTATGGTAATTTTTTTTCATCTTCATAATGTACTCCTCATATGATAGTCAAGGCTAGTGCTAAGACTCTCCGTTCCCCACTTTCCGCTGAAATCGAAGCGTGTTGAGTGGCGGAAGTCTACGCCGCATATTCCGTTAGCGGCATATTTAAAATAACATTGTGACTATTATATTTACCATATTGTAGTACTGCTATCACTAACCAACACCCATTTCCTGATATATATATTTATGTTTTATCAAACACCGAATGCCATAAATTTAACAAATTAGATACAATAAGATGGAGGTGAGGTATGTATGTATGCATTACAATTTTATCTTAGAAATTTCGCTTTATAAACATAGTTAAAAAAGCTAGTGTCTATTCCGTTTACCAAAATACCACTTCTATCCAACACCTGTCACACTGACTCAACTGTCTGAGCCACAAATACACGTTCTCTAGAAGTGCCATAGACTTAAGAAATTAAGCACAGTAAGATGGCGGTGAGGTGAGATCTGCCAGTAAGTCAAGTTCCTCTTCTGTGAGTTTATCCCTATGTCGGAGCCAATCATCTTGATGTGTTCTGCGGAAATCAGCAAGTGCAGCCCTAATAGTGGCTGGTATAGGGTCTGGGGCGCTAGTGTGTCGCGCCAGCTCCGCCAAAACGGAACCTAACCGCGGGCCTAGGCTATATGGTCGGGACGCCATGTATGCACACAGACCAAGTACTCCGCAATGCCTTTCCACTAAGTCTTTTGATCTGCAACTCTTCATGAGGGATTTAATGGTTATCTCCTCATCTGGAAGGGCGTTGCAGTGCATCAGTCCTGTTAGTAATTTGGCTGCTGCTTTTCGTACCTGTTGATTGTGAAACATATAATTATACATTGAAAGTTTTAAATTAATATTCACATTTGTCATAGAAATACTGCTGAAGAGAAGCTGATTTATTTAAATCAGCTTCACGCTGTATCCACTGTATTTATATGTATAAATTAATTATTATATATTTTTGGCTTGACGCTGTATCTCGTGTATAACAGGATAGACAGAGGAAACCTAGTGTTGAGACATTCCGTACTCAACTCCATATTCTGCCTTCTTACCAGAGTTAGGAAAGAAAGCAATTCATTCCCCCGAATCGAACTCACAACCGTTGCATTTGCAGCCAATTATAGTACCATTGCGTCACAACGACTTCAATTACTACATAAAATTAAAAAAAGTAACTACCTCAACCCTCGAATCCCTCATAAGTTTAAACGCGAACCGTTCAGCACGCACCGCCCAATCGGCTCTGTCGCACAACATAGGCAACCCATAAAACAGGAACGGCTGGGCAAAGTCCAAACAAGCAAGACGAGCCCACCAAGACTTGGTTAGTCCCAGAGTCTCTAACGCTGCGAGGGCAGCATCAAAATCCTCATGAGAATGGTGCACTAGGGAAAGACTGGCGAGGAAGCCACCAGCTGCTCGTGGAAGTTCCTCGTGAGGCTGTGGTGGGCCTCTTGATGCGAGTGCACAAGCTGTGCTTAGCAACGCGTATTGTACTCCAGTCTTGCTGTTCACGCCGCGGACTATCACGCCCATGCAGCCGCGGAGCACTGAAAGTGAATTGAGTTTTTTAAGTTCTCGCTGTACCCTGTATAAAGCAAGATATGTCTGGAATTTAGTATTAAAATTAAATATTTAGTATTAGAGATTAAAGTGTTTTTAGTCTTATTCCACAATATGGAATGGATGGATGAATGGATTTTAGAAAACGTATAAAAATTTAAGCATAGCGGGACACGAACCCATGCCTCTTGGAATCCGTCTAAGCGTTCTGAATACTATGCCATATGTTCCTATCAAAGCTACCTAGAAATTCTTATACTCAGTTACAATTTATAGTACAGTCGACAGACGTACGTTTGTAAAATTGTGCTGTAATATTACAATAAGTTAAAGCGGGCGAAGCCGCGTGTAAGTCGCTAGTAAAGTATATAAACAAACCGGTGGTAAGTAAGTTGACAGCGCGCGCATGTTGGTGGTGTGCGGGGGCGTCGCCGTCCAACCGCAAAGCATTCTCCAACTGCTCTACCAACTGCTTGTCTACGCTGGACTCGCAATCTTGTACCACCGTCGAGTTACTTGAAGCCTTTGAATTAATAAATACATAAATAGGAAACTATACTACATATTTCGTCGGATCTAGAGACAAGCTAGCAGGATTATTAAGCAAATTCTCAAGAGATAAAAACCGTTTTTAAAAAATTATAATATACTACTATATAAAATTACTATACTCTACTATATAAAATTAAATAAAGGTCTCTTTAGATATGCCCATGTACACTTACCTGATGACAATGGCTCGGCCGTTGATCCAAATCATCAACCGGTGTCAACGATGCCATGGGGACGGACTCGCTCGCTGATGCCGACGCAGACGCTGACGGCGATGACGTCACAGATGATGACGTCGACGCTGACACCGAAGATGAAGACGCTGACGCTGACGCCAGCGGTAATGTTGACGGCGCGGTTTTTATTACTGGAATACAATGGTGATTAAATTATTTTTTTTTATCAGCTTCACGCTGTATCCCGCAAACAGCAGACAATCCCGCAATCCCGCAAACAGTAGGCAGAAGAAACCTAGTGTTAAGACACTCCGTTCCCCACTTTCTGCCGAATTTTTGGAGGCATTACGTCTGGAGTGGCAGAACTCAACGCCGCGCTTTGCCTCAAAACCAGAGCGAAGAATAATATATGTTAAGATCATAGCATCGACAAGAGAAAAGTAATAAATATAAACTAGCATTTGTGATATTCTGATTTTGTATTACTGTTCAACACATCGAATTAGAAAACCGTTCCTTTGTTGTAGGCTTACGCAATTGAAGCCGTCGTCGCACAACGGTATATAGCGGTATTGTATGACTAAACGCGACGATTGCGGGTTCCCACTTGGGGATATAAATCAATTTAATTTGCTTTGTCCTGATAAGAAGACGCCGATAAGAAGACGCCACCTAATACTCTATGCCCCGAAAAGTTGGCAGTGCGTGCAAAAAGCTAGAAAAAAAAAACTATAAAAAGTACGTAGAAATACCTATATCGCCGTTTTCATCGTACAAAGCCGCGAGCCGAGGCTTCACCGACACTAAAAACTGTTTCAGTTGTGGCACAGTGCTGGGACCACCTCCGGGGAAAGTGATTTCCATGTCGAATATTGTCATTAGCAAACTGTGAAAAAATATTATTTTTAACATTTTTTTAAAGTGTTAATCCAAACTTAGGAAAAAAAACTTATTTAGAAAAAGTATAAAAATTTTAACGTAGCGGGACTCGAGCCCGTGCCTCCTGAAAACCGATCAGGCGCTCTGCGCACTAAGACATACGTTCATAAGCCTGGTATTATTTACAAATTATAAATTACATTGCATCGTGGCACATGGGCACAAGCGTACTCCTGCACGCAACGGTTGTGGATTCGATTCCCCTACTCGGCGAATTGAAATATTTATTCTTTTCATTTCCATGCTCTGGTCACAAGGCAAGACACGGCGTTGAGTTACGCCACTCAAAACGCAAGACTCAAGAATTCATGTTGTATTATCATGGCGCAATGGTATAGCTGACTGTAAAGGCGACGGTTATTGATTCAATCCATGCTTGGGGCAAAAAATTATATTTAAAATTCTTTCATTTCACTTTCAACACACAATGTCTTGTTTGTTTGCGTTTCTTGATATAAGGTTTATTCGTAATTTTAATTTAATTTCTGCAAATATTATTATGTAATTACAAAATTTTATTAAACTTTGCTTACCTGCTGACGCTCTCGCGCACATTCTGGTAGGGATGCTCTAAGAAGTTGGCGTCATCTAAGCGTTTGAGCACTTCAGCAGCAAGCGGAGCGGCGCGCCATGACATCGATCCTATTGTACCCTGTTAAGTTGTTACAATCGTTGTTAAAACTAACATAATGTAATACAAATACAGAGGCAGGGGGTCTGACTGTAAACGGATTCGATTTCCATTCGGGGATTTGTATGGGGAAAGAACTACTTTCATTTCCTTCTTCTGGTAACAGGGAAAAACGCGGCGTCGAGTTCCGTCACTAGGTTTCCTATGCCTGTCTTACTTACTATATCCGGAATAAAGAGTGAACACAAAGAAATTAATAAAATGTAAAAAAAATGCTTTATAATATAAATTTGGAGAGCTAACATATGTATTGCCTTTAATAGCGCATAGGGGATATAAAAAATAAAGAAATAATTTATGAATTAAGAACGCAAACAATATATCTTTTTTGTGTGTGCATGTATGAGTGTGTGAATTTGTGTGTGTGCTTGATTGAATCATAAATCTATTCTCATTATTTAGATTATATAATAGCTTTCCTAAAAAACGATTACAAAATAGTACTTTCTTTTTTATTTGTAACATGATGTTAGTTTTATCAATAAATGTAAAAAATAACTTTGTAACACACACTTTGATGAGCGTGAAGCGTATATTTATGGTCGTGCACAGTACCTGCAGCGCGTACAGTCGCGCACAGAGCACGAAGGAGGCCTTGGTGTCGGGCGCGGCGCCGGCGCTGCAGGGCGCGCACAGCGCCACCACGCGCTGCAGCACGGCGCGCCCACGCGTGGGCTCCAGCTTGTCCACGCCCGTCGCCACGCTCGTGCCCCAGTCCTCCATCGTCTCCGGCATCACTGATGTAAGACCTGTGCATGTCAAGATAAATACTTAAATTGATTAACTCGTTATAATATATGGTTGCACAAAAAAACCTGATGTCAAATGAGCCAACGTAACATTATAACACGCACACACACACACATACACACACACACACACACACACACACACACACACACAGACACACACACACACACACACACTTCAATACATCCATACTCACCAACTTCAATAACATCCATGGCCGCGCGCTGCAGCGCTAGCGCACGTTCCCGCGGCCAGTAGCGGGGCGCGCGCAGTGCAGCGGTCGCCACTTCAGCGGCAAAGCGCTGCGGCGCTTCCTGCCCTAAGCCGGCGCAACGTAACGCGTGCTCGAGGAAAGGTTTGGCTACACGCTCACCGAAGTGTGTGAATGCCATCTATTTACAAAAACAAAGTAAAGTCAAACAATTTATTGTTTTTTTTTAAAATTTCAAGCTGTATTACACATAAAGCGAAGTAGGCAGAGTAACCTATTTTTAAGACACTTCGTTCCACACATACTGCTCAATTTAAAAGACATTTTTGTTTTCGTTTTGAGCAGGGGACCTCAACGCGGCGTTTGTTTGTACGGATTGATGACTTGGACAAGGCGAAAGAGGTACCGTAGCGTTTGGCACTCTGTTCTGTTTCTCTGGCTACGTCGTTAGGGATAAAGTATGAAACAAACACAAAATAAACTTACCCTGAACATGCCAAAGCGAATTCCACTGAACTTGTCCTTCCCTTTTTTCTCCTCCACAGTGAGGAAAGCCACGAGCTTATCAATATTAGCCTGGTCACTGAAAAATTCGTACAAATAACGCTCGCCTTCTTCCATTTCTTCGGGAGGCGTATCTATTGAGTATTTCTGATCACGTATCGGAGCCGCTACCTAAAAACGATGAGATTAAAATAACTTTCCTAATCGATTTTTTATTTATCTTTTGTTTTACGCAAGAGACTTTAATTTAAGAAAATTACAGGATTTTTTGATCCTATACTATTCTTAATAAGGTTATTGATTGGAGATAAAGAATTACGTCAGTAGCCTAGTTATATTGACTAATAGCTTCAGTTAATGAAGGTTAAGACTTTTACTTTTCTATTGAACCAAGTTAATTTAATTATCTCATATCATATATTAATAAATGCATCGTTGTGACGGTTGTGGGTATTATCCCTATTCTATATGAATATACACACATATATACATACATACATACATACATATATATATATATATATATATATATATATATATATATATATATATATATGTATATATATATATATATATATATATATATATATATATATATATATATATATATATATATATATATATATATATATATATAGTTAGGAGCCTACTGTTAAAACACTCCATTCCCATTAACTAACTTCTGTACTCCTTTTTCCGTATTCTCGACCCATTTCGTTTTGATCAACTCAACGCCACACTTTGCTTCATTTCCAAAGCGAGGAAATGAAAATAATAAATATTTCATTCCCCTAACTGGGAATTGAACCACAACCACGTTTACAGTCGCACGCTTGTGCCTTTGCGCCACGATCACCTCAAAAAACTTATCAATAATGCGAAACAATATGAAACAATGTCATTTTACAATCTGTGCATACCTTGATTTTCTTGGGCCACGAATAAAAGCCGTGGCCGTAATGTCGTAACCACGGTTTATCCCATTCCTCATCAGTTTTTATTTCTTTATCTTTAGCCCACATTGCCCATTCAAGGTCTTTCCTAAATCCTTAAAAGTAAAACAATATTTATTATGGAAAACAATATTGTTAAGATACAATAACGTACATTAAAAAAAAAAGAAAAAGCGAAGCTTAAAAAAATACATTATATATTACTTAATATATAATGTATTTTTTTAACATCACACTGTATTCCTTATATAGCAGGGCTGGGTAGGCAGAAGAAACCGAATTTAGCGGAAAGTGGGGAACGCAGTGTCTCAACACGAGGTTCCGTGTCCGCACACGGAAGAGTAGGCAGAGGGAAGGTACAGCGTGAAGCTGATATTTTACCTGGTATATGTTTATCCGGCTTGGGAACACCACAAACATCATACGGGTCAACTTCAATTTTCTTCAATTTATTCTTTCTCTGTTTCAAAGCGTATAGAGTCAGACGTACAGCAGTGCGCCTCACTGCTATATCATCGTGGGTCAGTGACCGGACGATAAGTCGGACCGCCTTCGCCGGGTATGGAGTTTGAATCAGTGGACAATATGTTAGCATTTGCATTGCTAGTTCTAGACGACGCCACTGGCTGAAATTGTGAAATTAAACAGGTGTTATTTAATATGCATTAAATTTAAATTATGAAAATATAAAAAAACATTTTTAAGATATGCTAGGTTATATATACCTATACAGTCAATTTCGGCCAAAAAATCGGGCACATCGAAACTTAGCGCTGGTAAAGCCTTTCTCAGGCAATTTTAGTATTATCATATAAAAACTAAATCACCCAATATACATTAAATAATATTTAGTGTTTCAAAAACATAAAATATTTATTATATACTTTATAAAAGACACCATCAAGTCCCGGGTTTAACTTTAATTTTCCACTTTCCTACTGTATATCCAGCATAAAGCTGAGTCAGGGCAGAAGGCCTAGTCCGCCTAGATAGCCTAGTGTTAAGACACTTCGCTCTCCATTACTTACAACTTACATTGTCTTTAATTAAATTTCAAATGTTAGATGTTTTGTTTATAGTAATATATGCGTCAATTGGTTCTCTGGGTTTTATAAAAACAAAAAAAAACTCACCCATTACAATTCTCAGCTATATTAACCAATTCATCAATAACTTCGTTGTAAACTCGTTCAGCTTTATCAGATATAGCATTTTCTTTTTTAACTGCTTTATTTAACAGCTTTATCAAGTTAGGATCATTTGTTTGTTCTTCGTTAAGAAGTTTTTTGGCGGCTTCTACCGCGCTATCGCTTATAGTGAGACGTGTATTTACTACTGGGAAATGGCGGTGAAGAGATTCGCTAAATGCTTGTTCTAATCTGTAAGATAATTAAGATAATTTAGATGTTTTTGGAATTGTATTTCATATTAAAAGTAAAATATGATTTCGATGACATATTGTTTTTTTTATATTAATTGAGTTTTTATAACAAAGTAACAAATGCAAACGGTTAAAAATTAAATAATTAAAATGTTGTAATGTTGCCATTATGAAGGAGTTGGAAAGCATCCGACTGTTCCAAGGTTCAGGTATAATTTTCAGAAATGTATATAAAAAAATACAAGCCCCAATGTTTGTTGGTAAAGTAGAACTGTGCATTCTATCAAATAATGTATCATACTTTAAAGTAATTTTTCTATTAAAACATTTTTTTTACTTTTTATTTCCACATTTATATATTCCGCACATAGCAACACGTAGTGAACCTGTGATTCCAGTGTTAAGATACCCCGTATCCATTTGGACACTTACGCAATGTTCATTTTAATATGGCCATAAAATAAAATACAACATTTATACCTATGTATACTAGGCTTCTCACTCGAAGGTGCTTTCAGCATCGCTGGCCACAAAGCACGAACGACCTCCCAATCTTGCTTAGCTATAAGTGGTCCATTTTTAGGGCCCAACATAATAAATAGGGCTCCCTTATGTCTTGCATGCCACTCGTCCCCCTCTCCCCCTGTGTTCAGGAGTTCTACCAAACGGGGAACGAGCGCACGGTATGAATATGGATAGTGGCTCAACATCCAGTAAAGACGGATTTGGGCTAGAATTCGCACCTGAAAGTTTTGTGGGTTAAAAATGGTGTGTTATTACTAAATTATTTGATATTTTAGAATTTAAAGTATTTTTTTTATTTACAAGGATGTTTTTAATAATTAAGTTTGTTTCTAGAATTAACAATAGCATTTTTTCTCATTAAGACAAGCCATGATATTTTTTTCTCCTGTGTTCAAGTGGGAGAACGTTACATATATTCAATATATAAATTATCTCCGTTTTAGGCAGGCGATATGCCAATATATAAAAAAAACATATTCTACTATGACATATAACTGTTTCAGCTTTCACTATAACATAATAACAAAATTAGGGTAAATATAATTAAATATATTGATTTTTTTCTCACCGAACTATATGTATTGATAGAGAGTTCGTAAAGCGCGTGTAACGCTTTGAGCGCCGATGGGGTAATCCCCGCGTCGCACACTAAGTCAAACCTTGACTCGTCCTGTAATCTAGCAGCGTCTGCAACAAGCATACGGAGTCTTGCCGCTTTGCCGGGGTCTCCCCCCATTCCCACCCCCCCTCGGCTGTCTAGTGCTCGTTCTAGAGCACTGTAGGAACGTATACGTACTTCTAAGCCGGGGCCTGTGCGATGACCTTTCATGACTACGACCCGTTCCCATACCTGGAAAGTTAATGAAGCGTCTGTTTGTTTGGTTTGGAATGAACTAATCTTGGTAGCTATTGGTTTTAATTAAATAAGCCATTTTGTGAAATAGTTCATTTATAAAAAGGAAGGTTATGATTTTAATCATTTGTATGTATACTTAAACTATACATGCTTGCCAAGATTACCGCTGATACTTAAAATGTGTCATATAAACATAGTATATAAACAAATAAAAAATTAAAAAAAGGTAAAGCCAGTTGTAACTATACTGTAAACTATTAATGTTGGAAATATGGTTGGAAGGCAGACTCTGGCAACAAACATCGGGGCTAATGAGTGAAATGATCCTGTGACTTTACTTACATTGAATCTCTGATAAATAAATATTTATTCATATAAATAGGTGTACCGTAATGAATTTATAGTTCTGAAAGCTCTCATAGTACACCAAGGGCGCGATTCTTTATAATTATATGTTACCAATAAGTTATATTTATAAACAGAAATTAACTAAAAAATAGTTGTAGGTTTAGTATTAATAATCCATATACTTATTTCAACTGGCCCAGTGAATTAATTAATATTTTCATTTCCTAGCCCTGGTAAAAAGTAAAACCTGGTATTGATTCCAGCCTCTCAACACGCAATGCCTTGAAAAGTGGGACTGACAGTGGGGAATGGAATGTCTTAATACTAGTTTCTCTCTGCCTACTCTGCTGTTACGGGATATAGCGTGAAGCTCCAGAAAAAAAACTATACCAACCTGAATAAGCATCTCCAATCCCCTCGTATCATCAGATCTATCTGTGAGCATCCGTTTCTGCACTTCTAGAAGTAGACGCGTGAGAGCCACTCGCATATTCTCACCGTCTAAAGTGACTGTATGAGGGACTCCACTTGTGAATGGCATACTCATCGCTGGTACTTGTGATTCTAAGCTAAAGATATATTAATATTATGTTATTAATGGCACATTATTAATGACATGGAGCAGGGGCACAAAGTGTGACTGTAAAACCTACTGGTTGTGGGTTCGGTCCAACCCTGAAATATTTACTTAAACTTATATTTCCATAATATTTACTTAAATTTATATTTCTATTTCTTCGCTCTGGTGTCGAGGCTAAGCGCGGCGTTGAGTTCTGCCACTCAACACGCAATGCCTCCAGAATTCGGCAGAAAGTGGGGAATGGAGTGTCTTAACACTAGGTTCCCTCTGCCTACCCTGCTGTGTGCGGGATACAGCGTGAAGCTGATTTTTTATTATATTTCCATTTCTTCGCTCTGGTGTCAAGGCAAAGCACGGCGGTGAGTTCTGCCACTCAACACGCAATGCCTCCAGAATTCGGCAGAAAGTGGGGAACAGTGTCTGTCTTAACACTAGGTTCTCTCTGCCTACTCTAACGTATGCGGGATACAGCGTGAAGCTGATTTATTGATTTATTTTTCTTACTGGAGAGCGAATCCTTGACCATCGCGTACATAGTCAAATGCTATACCGCTACGCCAAAGGCCTCTCTCTCTATACGCTAATTATTTGATATATTTAAAATTCTTCATAAATATTTAGACTGTGAAGAAGAGTGTTCTATCAATTCATGATGTTTAAAATGTATCATATTAAACAAAATATTAATCTTTAAAAATAAAAAAAAATAATAGAAAAAAGAAAATAAGAAATAGCAGTAATAAACTTACAGAGAAACCGGCGTTTCGTCCGGTTGCGGCAGGAAAGTATTACATGATAGCACCGCATTAATTATATGAAAACTCCTCAACCTCCGTTCTTTGCACATCGGCTTTTCCCCATTGAGCCACTGCTTTAACCTATTCACTTCATGTTTCAAATATCTATCTGATATCATTTGTGCGCATTCAGCTTCTTCAGCAGTTGGTATGTGCCATTTGAAGTTCGCATCTTTCAATAAACAACCCCTGCCCCATTCCCGAATTGGCAGCCATTTCTCTGGAGCACTACCATAGTCGTTCGGTGAGCTCCTCCATTCCTTTAGGTCCACGTAGGACAAGGAGTTCAATATGTGACTTAAAACTTCACAAGCACGCACCAAAGCGTATCTAGTGTGTAGTTTTAATATCCTATCTAATACTGGCAGTATTTTTGGAATATATTTGAGCAAAACAGTTCCGTCGCACTCCACAACCTGCATAAGTAGAACCAAGCGGTATACGAGATCTCTGGGAGGGTTTTCCTCGCGTAACGCTTCGTCACTGGATATGAGCTCCTCCAAATCATCGAGGAGTTTGGGCAAGAAAGCTGCTAGCGTCGACTCCGCATCGATACGAGCAAAGACGTGCAACAGCACACCAACCAAACTTCCAGACACGTTCGTTTCGAACGTTGATTCTGTTGCGAATGCTTTAAATTTTCGTAGCGCTTCTTTGAATATTTTTGGTGAACATTGTACCAAGAGGGACGTTGAAGCAGATTGTATGGCAGTTTCCATTACCGCGTCAGTCTTACTTCGGACCCAGTCCGTTTCTTTAGTGTCTAAACGCGCTTGTTCCAAGACACTAGATTCAATAATAGTAAAGATCCTATCTAAATAGATGAGAACGAAATCTTCAAATTGGGCGGTCGATTCGCAGACTAACAATTCTTCCTCAGTTAGATCAGACCAATGCTCGTGGGCGGAGCTGCAGTCAATATAGGGCACCATGCTGCTGAAGATTAATATGAAGTGGAGGGTGACTAAAGTCTTCCGAAGGTCGTTTGGATCGAGACCAGGCACCACAGCCATCAGTAAGGGGACAACATGAGTTGGTCCTTCAGGATAATCAGCATCGGCTCCTCTAAGCAAAGGCCGAGCCACTGCTGCTACTGCCGCCATAGAAGAAGTGACCCTGTGGGGTTCCGTCACGGAAGTTAACGCCGCTTGCAGTTTTTCTATTAACGGTGGTATAACTATCGCTGGTCGTAGAGTGGCTATGTGTTGTAATGCTAAAGATATATCCAAAGCGCCACTTTTGCAGTACACGGCTTGATATGAGGGCTCGAGGACTGTATTAACAAAATCTGTTATATCTTTGTCTCTTAGCTTATAAAATTCAGGTGTTTGATTTTCCCAAGTGTTTTTATATTGTAATTCACGTTCACGACGAACTCTGCAATTTTTATACATAAGGTCAAACTGTTACACAGAACCAATATATCTCAAAATATTAATATTAAAAGAAACACCTGTACATAGAAACTGAATTTATAATATATATATACAAAAATAAATTAAAATACCTGTTAAGAAATTCTCTAGACAATTTCCTTAAAAAATCGCGCAGCTTATACGACCACCTACCCGTGTTCGCACTGTGCATATAACTCTCCATACCGGCAAGAAAAGATTTTAGATGTTTTAATACAACACCGTCAGGGTTTATTGTCCATGCAATCCATGTTGTTACATTCTTCATATCTGATTGAAATATAAAAAGAAAATTGAAGGAAATACTATAATTAATTGGAGCAATGGCACATGGCTTCACACTGTATTTCGCTCGTCACAGTATTGGGAAAGGGAACCTAGTGTTAAGATACTCCAATATCATTAAGCTACTTCCGTAGCCCACTTACACCGAATTCTAAAGCCGCGCTTTGCTTCATTACCTGAGTGAGGAGATGAATCATTCTCTTGAGTGGGAATCGAACCTGCAACAATTGTAATCTACAGTCGCACGCTAGTGCTCTCTCGCCACGACTGCTTCAATACATTTCTATTCGTAGGGATAAATCATATTTTCAAATTCTCCGCCCACCAAGTTCTCGCTTGTTGAGTTTCATCACTGAAAACGCAATGTCTCGAAAATTTAACAAAAACGATGGAGCTGAGTATCTTAACAATAATTTTCCTATATTGCTATATCCGAGATGCTAAAAAAATCCTTTTAACTAAAAATATCAATAATAAGGCCATTTATTTTAATGCATGACTTTATTTTATCAAATGTTACGTACATTATATATATTTATTACCTTACCTAAAGAATGGTTTCTTGCGAACTGCATATCCTTGTAGCTTACTGGTAAGTTTAGGGCGTGTAAAAATCTTACAAACATTTTTGGTACATGCGGTGTCCAGTCCACAGCGCCAGGATTCCTTTTGGCGAGGCCAGCGAAACAAATTAAAATATCCTAAAAAATTTACACGCATTGTCAAATTACAAAAAAAAAATACATCAAAAGTTAAATAGCTCATTTGTTTATTTTTATTATAAAATCATCAGTTTCACGCTGCATCCCGCACACAGCAGGGTTGGCAGAGGGTATCGAGTGTTAAGACACTCGGTTCCCCACTTTCTCCGAATTCTGGAGGCATTGCGTGTTGATCGGCACGACTCAACGCTGCACTTTGCCTCGACAACAGAGCGAAGAAATGAAAATATAAAATTATGTAAATATTTCATCTCCTCGAGTGGGCATCGAATCCACAATTCGTAGGTTTTACAGTCACATTTTGTGTCACTGCGCCGCAACCGGTCTCATTATTTTTATTTAAACACAATTTTTCTGAACTGATTATAAAATACGAGGTTTCTCTTTATGAAAATGAAATAATTAAATGTTTCCTTTTTCTAATAATATTGTAGAGTACATGTATAATATTATTATCACTTACCGACATACCACCTGGGACATTGTGGCATGTATCCCAAAACGTCATAAGTTTTTCAAACCATAACTCGTGACCTTGGCCGGCATATTTAGGGGGAAGTCCCACTGGCAAGAAGGTCATCAATGTGCTCAACATCTGAGGGCTCGCCGACCATGGAAACAATGTGGGAAGGAGTTCATCTAAAATCTCTTGTGTTGCATGTGGTTCAAAATATCTAAAATATAATATTTTTAATTATATTTTTTTATAACTTTTTTTTAATGGTAGGGGGCCGTTCAAGTATTACGTAAGCACTGTAGTGCACTATGGCAGCTACACTGTAGTGCACTAGCACTGTGGGGGCGGGGGGGTCTTGGGTTTGCTTATTTTTGACGTTTTCAATGAAATATTTCTTAGAGAATCGCTTATTTTTGATGACATAGGGGAGGGGGGGATCAATAATTGCAAAAAAATTGCTTACGTAATACTTGGGCGCTAGATTGTAAACGTGAAGATTGTGGCTTCGATTCGAATTTAGTTTCATTTCTTCATTTGAGCAGTGCGCGGGAAAGGGAGTGTCTTATGCTTCCTGCTTATCCTGCTATATGTGGATTACAGAACGAAGTCAAAAGAAAAAAAAAATTGAAATCGAAAATAACAAATCGAATTATTATTATTATATATAAAACTTACGGTTTTGCGCATTTGACCATTGATGCATACGAGCCTTCTAAGGATCTGTAAGAAAAAAAATGTAGGGTAACTTGTATATTTAGATACTATTGAAAAAGTATATTTTACAAAACATGCAACCCCTGCCACCTACGGACTTAGATGCCCAGTGCTATAATGAAAAATATGATCGTAGTTTTAAGTTTATATTCTCTTTCAGTCTTACATCTTATTTGAAACTACACGTATATGTAATACTATGTAATCAAGACTATTTATCAATAGTAAATCCATTCGAATATTCAATAAAAGTATTAGATAAAATAAATTTTACGTAGAAGGAATTAAGAAGAAATTAAGATTTTTTTTTACATTTGTATAAAATAAACCGTCTTAACAATTGCATAAAAAAAAGATGCAAATACTTTTTTTTAGAAAACGTATAAAAATTTGAACGTAGCGGGACTCGAACCCGCGCCTCCTGGAAACTAAAATAAACATAATATTTAAGGATGAAAATGATCTAAAATGATATGTGAACCACCATCCACTGCCACCAAACATTTAAGCTTAAAAATATTTTATATATTTTTTACGTGGGAAGCTCATTGTCCCTTTCTCTTGCGAGTCCGAACAATTCAATTGCATCATCTAAACCACTTCCTGACAGAAACTTTCGAATCATGTCCAACACACTCACTCCTTGTTTTTCAGGAGATTTATGCCTAAACAAACATATAGTTAAAAATTAAAATAAATAGGGGAACGGAGTGTCTTAACACTAGGTTCCCTCTGCCTACCCTACTGTGTGCGGGATATAGCGTGAAGCTAATTTATACATATAGTATTCATTTTATATACATAGCTACACTTTGTGGCCAGTCGTGGCATATGAAGTGTGACTGTACTGTAAGCGCAACAGTTTGTGGTTTCGATTTCCACATTCGAGAAATTGAAATATTTAATGTTTCTATTTTCTATTTTAGGTATCGAGGCAAATCACGGCGTTGAGTTCCGTCACTCAACACGTAATGCCTCCAGTGTTCGGCGGAAAATGAGGAACGGAATGTTCCCTAGGTTCCTTGTGCCTACACTGTAGCGTGCAGGAAAGAGCGTAATGCTTTAAAAAAAGGAGAAAAACCACTTTTTACTAACATCTTTGTGATATCTTTTTTGAGCATGAATAGTTTTAAAAATATTTTAGTTTTATAGTTTTTTTTTATTTTTCAAAATAAAGTAATAAGTATTAATTTTGTTTGAAAATACATAATATTTAATCTGTAAAATAATGATTTTAATTTAAAGGGCTAGAGTACTGTTTTAACTTGAAATTACTAAGATTGTAAAGTCGTATTCTTAAAATAGAAAAAAAAATCAGCTTCACGCGGTATCCCGCACACAGCAGGGTAGGCAGAAGGAACCTAGTGTTAAGACACTCCGTTCCCCACTTTCCGCCTAGTTCTGGTAGAAATGAGTGACGGGACTCAACGCCACACTTTGCCTCGACAAGTCGTATTCTTACAATATTTAATTCCCAAATACATACAAAAAATATATTTTTATATTTAAATTCGAAAAGATTTACTTCAATAGTAAATATTATTTGCTTTTTATACTTTCGAGTGGTACAAAAATGAACATAACGAAAATAAAAAAAAATTGCAAGTTTACACTCGAAGACGTTATTATATAATTTTAAAAGTTTATTAAGGAATATTATACAGGCTTTATTATACATTGTTTGTGTCTTTGGCACTTACAATGTGTCATACAATGTTTAGTTACTTCCATTTAACCATACAGGTGAAACTATAGGTGGAAGCTAATATTAAAAATACTTTGCATACAAATGATAAAATTTTAATTCTCAATTTATACAATAAGAAAATGTATAGTATTTGCTTAAATAATATAATTTAATAATAATATCACCTAACGAAATATATAAAATGTCAAATAAAAAAAAAAAATGAGGTAAATTTAGGAATTTATAATAAAGGTGTTTTACTTACGTGAGATAGTGGTACATTCCAATGCTCGTTGCACTTTTTTCAAATATCTTTTGTCCAACCTCATATAGAGGGCGCCAAGGCAGAGTCAGCTCTTCAGGAGATATAAGGAATTTTTTTCTAAAGTAAATAAAAAAAAATTGTTATATATACAGATAATATGCTTAAAATAATCTAAACTAGATATATAGGTAGAAAAGTAAATAGTAATTAACTTACTTTGTGAGCATAAGAAACATAGTAGCAAATTTATGAACCTTACACGGTTCTAAGTCAGGTATAAGCACTAATTCATAGGCCAATTTTATAAGTGCTATATGGTCATCTTTTCCAAATTTTAATCCAAAAATTGAGATATATCTGAAAATAAATAAAATAAAACTAGTGTACAGACACTCTTTCTCTTTATTACAAATTGCGTTGTTGTTGAATGTCAGAACTCAACACTGCATTTATTTTACTAGGATGAGGATATTATTTTTTTTTTGATCAGGGTGGGAATCTAACCTACTTACAACCGTCCCATCAACGAGACATGTGCGTCTGTACCACAATGGCCTTAGAATGAGTAAACAAAAACCTTTATATTAGTCAATGAATGTGTGAATTTTTTTTAGATTATAACTTAGTCATAATTTGCTTCTTCATTTGCCAAATATATATGTAAGCCTTTCTAGTTATGGATTTTGAAACCTTTTACTCTATTATCTTTTGTTTTTGTATTAACTTACTATTATAACTTAATATTATAAATCAAATTATATTTTATCCTCCAAAAAAAAAAAATATTGAATTGAGAAAAATATAACATGGTAGAATATGTTGCAACATTAAATATCGAGAGCCAAGATTGTAAGCTTGCTAAATACATTTCTTGTTTTCTCGGTAAGTACATACATATTTTGGCCTTTATTGTATTTTTATAGAATATACATGTTAATTTTTAATTGGATTGGATTTTTATTTGGATTTGCCTTGGTCTGGCACCACCAAATCCCAGTGTTGTCAAGACAAAGTGTGAAGAAATGAAAATATTAATAAATAATAATTCATTCCCTTGAATGGAGATTGAAACCCACAAATATTGTGCTACAGTCACACTTTGTGCCTCTGCGCTACAACAGTCTCTTTAGTTAATTTGCTCAATAGGCTGTTACCAGATTAACAATCTAAGCCAATGATATGCAGAATTGATATAATAAAATAAATATACTTTATTGCATCTTAAATAAAATAAAACAATGTAAAAGCTTTAAAATAATAAAAAAGTACAATAATAATATAATACAAAAGTAACAGTATATAAAATACAATATAAATATATTACATATCAGTACCTTATTATGAAATAAAACAGTTATTTTTTGCAGACCACATATTATAAAGAAAAGATTATTATCTTAAATATTAAATTAAATATTTATTTACTAATGTCATTTATTTTATAAAGTAGATGGAGTTAGCTGGTTTGCAAATTGAGGTATCAATGTCTAAATTACTCTTCTCAAAGCATTCGAGTCTAAACATAGATATTTATTTTTAGACATTGTTAAGGTTTAACTATTAAGTTTAGCTTAGGAATAATAACTTCAATCATAATTCAATTTAAAAAAAAAATGCTTTTTTATTATATATTTTGGTGGTTTTCTATCAATTTTATAAAGATAGCAAAAGTAAATTATAACAATAAAATAATAATTTATTGCACACAATGAGATAAGTAGCATAACAATAGTAAATACAATTGATATAAGTAATTAAAACTATGTAATAATAAATTCCAATGCCAAGTGTCTCGGTCAGGGAGTTCTGGGTTATAGCCAGATATTTTAGGTAGAGGAGAGGTTGCCAAAGGTTAGTAGATGGACACAAATACAATTATGTTCAATGAATTTAACAAATTGATCGGAAAAGTGATAGAAAGATAAGTTTAAAATAATGAATCATATTTTGTAATAAAATAATTTAAAAATATGAAAACTCTTATAAGAATCTTTAGCACCAGTATAAAAAAGTAAATTATGATGTGATACGATATTTTTCGTATTTGAAGGTATATAAAAATAATTACTTCATCAATCTGGACGACCAAACTCCGCAGGCAGGCTTCATTTCTCGTAGCATCACTGCCTTTGATAAATTAGTCTTCACCTGGTCCAAAAATTTATTAGACTCATCGTCTAATTGATCGGCGTAAGGTAACAGGTGATTGGTAAGTATTTCTTTTTGAGGCTTGAACCCCAGAGCGCTTATCCTCTCTGGGGTCGAAACGAAAGCCTCGTAATCATCGTCTAGAATCATTTTTGCGATTTTTCACAATTCACATGAAATGGTAATGGTCTTCTTTATTTTATTTACGAAAACTAACTACAACACATGTCACTGTTCACTTTTTAAGAATCACTATTGCACCGTCCTCTGTCACCAATAAAGAAAACAACATTGAATTTACACAAGTCATTGGAATAATTCAACATGTAAAAAATTTACGAATAAATGGAAGGATTACGCGTTCCATTTCACGATTTTTACGTTGATTTGATTGACGTACGTTTTACGTATTGCGATGTCATGTCAGTTGAATCGCCAAGAAGGCCAACTCATTGTCACTTAACGTTTCATTTTACGGTTATCGGCAATAACGCGGAATTTTTTTTTAAGTGTATGTATAAACAAATAATGTAACAGTGAATAAAAAACAATTTATAATAAATGTTTTATGTTTATATGAGTTAAGTTCCCATAGCTTACTTTTAAACATATTTAAATATATTACAGTACCTGTAGTAATTTTTTTTTAAAAGCTTAATGTTTTATAAGTAGGTATATCTACAGATATTAGTGTAGTACAGGAAAAGATAAAAGCATATATATATATGTATATATATATATATATATATATATATATATGATAGTAAATATACAAGTAGGCTGAACCACTGTTACGTATGTAACGTGGGACCTACATAAGGATTCGGCGCGACGGGGAGTATTCCCCTGCGATCGTTGTGACTTTCACAAGCACCCATCGGTGCTCATATTTCTTCAGGGGCAAGCTATTCGCGTCCATCCTCACCCGCCAACGCTGTAAAAAGACCATCCCAGGTCAATAGCTGTTTATCTCATCAGAGAAAAAGAAAACGAGCAGGCAGCCTAAGAATGGTAGAATTTAGAATTATAATTTTGGTACAACTTATTTGCGGACTAACTTCTTTTTTTCTACCTCATAGAGATTTTAAAAATCAACACAAAAGCTTTTCTCAAATGTAGATTCACTTCTGATTAGATCCATACCACATGTATAAAAAATTGTGGGAAATCACTGAGAAAATTGATATTTCGTCACCACATCGGATATAGTCTTATAATTGAGAAGCCTAAAGCTTGTAATATTGATAGAATTTACAGTTCCATGACTAAAAACCACTTTTAGTGTAAACAAATACTTCGAAAATACAAATAACAGGGAAAGTTATAGAGTTAATTGGCGAGAGCGAGAGGTATAACATCGAAATCTCTATAGTTTGGTAAAATATCTTGACCTGTTTAGAATTATAATTTAATTTCTGAAACGCATTTCAAAAGTGGCACTAGTAAAATCACTTCAGGGATGGGAGAGGGAGAGCATTTGCTCAAATTTTTTCGTATATCTGGCAGTGGACCAAAAGAAAAATAAAGAACATACATAATAAAAAAAATCGCAGTTTATTACTTATACAATATTTTACTTTATTTTATACAAAATTTTATTAATTTGAATACATATAAGATGATACTTTTAACTCGATTGAATAAATTTTGCCTTAAATTATATTAACAATAATATGTATTGTTACAAATTAAAAACAAAGCTGATCACAATGCATAATAATACAGAAATATGACTATGATATTACAGTTTCCTTTTGTGTAGTATATAAACTAGCAGCAAATACGATATCTCTCTTGATGGCTGTAGATGCTTCCATCATTTTTGCTTGAAGTTTTGGATCCCCTATTGCCACTGCTGAATCTTTGACATCAACTAAAAGCTGTAAAAAAAGTATTATATGCCATGAGATTGACGAGGCGTAAGGAGACAAGCGTGCGACTGTGTGCGTAGGTTGTGGGTTCGAAAAATATTTAATATTGACATTTCTCCTGTGATAACGAGGAAAAGCGCGTCGTTAAGTTCCATCACGCAACACGCAATGCCTCAAGATTTCAGCGAAAAGGGTGAAAAGTTGAGATCGGAAGTAAAGGAATCTTAATGGACAATAATGTTTAACACTTGGTTCCCGGTTCCTTCTACCCACCCCGCTATCCCCGCATATATATTTTTGCTTTACCCTTTTTTGCCCACTATACGCCTAATTTTCACGCTTCGTCTTGTTACCAAATATGGTAAATAAAAAAAAATACACTAAATGTAAGGCAAACCCACAATATCGTGTTAACAATTAAAAAACAATCACGGCTTACCTCATGCAGCTGTTGGATGCATCGGACAATAATGCCTTCTTGTACATCAGTCAAATCTATAATTTCCGAAAACGGTTTTTCTAGGGCCCATTCATAAACAACTCTCACGAGACCAAAGTTAAGACGTTCAGCTTGACCTTCGAAATGTCCAACCTGGATGAAAAGAGAATTTAATATAAAAATTTCCTTTATCATATTTATATTCCTTTAATATAAAATATAGCATTACAGATATTTATTTACTAATAAGAATAGACGTAAAGATTTGGTGTATTTTTTAATACTGTTTTTTTTTTAATATTTACCAGCCACCTGGCTGGTATGACTATTAAGCTGCGCGTCTTCGCCTACTTATATTGTAATATTATAGCCAAATTATACAATATTTTTACATACATTTTAGCTTTTATGTTATTTCGATGTATAAGCTATATTATTATAAAGTTTGATCTAAATCTGTTCTGTATTTATTGCGTCAAACAAACAAACAAACAAAATAATGCAAACATCCATTTTCTCATTTATAATATTATTACGTAGTAGTAGTAGGATAGTAGAATATTAGTTTTTTTTCTACTACTACTATATAAACATACATAGAAGTAGGTATAAGTATATAATGTAATAGTCTGTAGACATGTAATTTCAAAGAGAGTCCAGATATTTGAGGTTGCCTTGTTCTGTAACATATTATCATTTTAGTAATAAAATCAGCTTCACGCTGTACCCCGCACACAGCAGGGTAGGCAGAGGGAACCTAGTGTTAAGGCACTCTGTTCCCCACTTTCTGCCGAATTCTGGAGGCATTGCGTGTTGATTGGCAGAACTCAACGCCGCGCTTAGCCTCGACACCAGAGCGAAGAAATGGAAATATAAATTTAAGTAAATATTTCATCTCCTCGAGTGGGGATCGAACCCACAACCAGTCGGTTTTACAGTCACACGTCGTCGTCATTTATAAATAACAATATTTCAAATTAATATGTGTTATATACAGTGCTCGCTAAAAGTACAGCCAGAAAAATATGTTTTAAAAATCTAATATTAAACAGAGACCAGAATATAATGTGAAATATTTAAAACCTATATTAAAGAAACTCATCAATTCATAGATTTTTTTTTATATCAAGATGTCTGTCAATACTGCATTTCGTGTGAAGTAGTACTAATACATACCAATAACGTAAACACCTACTAATACAAAAATACTACTAAAAGTTGCCATTTTTCATTCCAAAAAAATATACCCATACGAGAAAGGGATATTTCTGGTTCTATATTACGCAATTCAACATCGCCGCCATTACCTGCGACTCGATTTCGTGAATGAGACTCATACAAACACAAAAAACAGATTAGACTTCAAAATGTGTATATAAAGCTATAAAAATTGGAATAACATACCAAATATTTAGACTCAATACTAGATAATTCCTCATCAATCTTTTCAATGGCTTTCACACCTTCCGCCAACTTGTCTGTTAGCACTTGATCCACTCTGGTCTTCGCTTGGAACACAAAACAGCTGAGCAAAGCGGCAATTTCCGCCGGATTTTTATCCGTAAATACGTTTCTAAATACCAATTCTGATATAATAAGCTCATTTGTGCCCATACAGCATGCAACTCTGCCTTTTAGAATCACATTGTCATGTTCATCTATGTAATTTAGTTCTTTTAACACTAACAGACGTCTCTGGTAGTCTGGGTATAGAGCTAGATTTTCAAATGAGAGCAATCTTTTGTATTTATCACGTTTCCTCTCGGCTTGTTTCCGTTCGTAGACTATGGCGAATTCGCTTTTGAAGTTCGCTATATCGGTGTTTTTCCTTTGACTGTCCAGTGCTTCCTGAAAATTTATAATAAATAATAGTAAATTTAGTTAAATAGAAGTGGTTAGTACTAATGTAAGTGTTTTGTAAATATATTCCTTTTTAACTGGCTATTAATAAATTATATATTTTAAATATTTTTCAAATATTATTTCCTACTTAGGTAAGAAAATCCATAAAAAATTAAACAAAATCGATAAAACGAAAATAAAATATATAAGCATTATTTTTAATAGATATCGAATCTGCAACTGTTCAATTACAGTGATCATTTTTTGTAATACACACTATAACTTGCATATAACAGGGTAGGCAGAGAAAACCTAGTGGTAAGACACTCCCACTTCGGAACAGAAATTAATATATTAAATAATTCACTTCCCTCAGTAGGAATTTAATCACACAGCCATCGCGTTTACAGTCAAGCGTTTGTGCCACTACGGCCATTACGGCCTCAATATTACAATTAAAAAATCACATAGCAGGAATCTAGTACTCCGTTTCCTAGTCATCAAGCGGGGCGGCGAGTGGCGGAACCCGACGCCGCGCTTTGCCTCGACACCAGATTGAAGAAATGAACTGCGACACCACAGGCCTATACAATTTATAGATACCTTAAATTGGTTCATTTTATCCAACGTCTGCAATATCTCGCCGGTGGATATAGCGAGGGACTGCGTTAAGCTCAGTTTCTCTAAGGTGGACGCGCCAGTGCGTACTGCGTGCGAGATGCGCGACAACTCTTGCACTGCGCCGGCGCAGCTCGACCCTATGGGCGCGTCTTTAAATCTGTAACATACATTTTTGCTTCATGCTTTCACATAAATCAGGGAAGAGAAGAGAGAACTCAATGTTAACTTTTGCCTTGTTTTGAGACTTTTTGGCAGGCGGTGACTCACCGCCGGGCTTTATATTTTTACAGACCAAGGAAATTAAAATAATTTATTTGTCTTATAGAAATCGAGCCCACAACCACCGTGTTTAAGGACGCTGTGTAGCTGTATCACGACGGCTTCGTAATAATTGGAATCATTTTAAACTGACACATTTTTATTTTAAAGGCCAGTCGTGGCGCTGGGGCACAAGTTGTGTCTGTAAACGCGACAGGTTGTGGGTTTGATTCCACTCGAGGAATTGAAACATTTAATATTTTCAGGTGTCGAAATAAAGCACGGCGTTGATTTAAAGTTATTCTTTATCAACAATTATACAATAATGAATTCTGTTTTTTATAACTATAATTTTTTGAAAGTCAGTTAGTTACTCATTCAAATAAAAAGCAGAGAAAAACTAAAAATAAATATATTTAGGAATGTTTTAAATAAAAACCTCGGTATTTGTCTCTTTTCCCAATCCTGTATGATGATATTGGCATCAATTTTGAGATTCATTTTTGTGATGGCTCTCACATTTTTGGGTGCTATACACAATATTGTATGATCCATTGTACTTTCATCTGTACCTGCAAATAGTTATGAAAAAAAAAGTTTATAAGTCATTCTACTACCCAGAAGAAAAGAGAGCACGAACTCAAGAAATATATATACTTCGCGATTATGTCGATGAGACGTTCGAGAAAAGGTTAATACGAATGTTAAAAACGAATTAATAAAAATTAAGAAACAAAAATAAACTTTTAACTATACCTTACCTATATAATCATAGAGAGCTGAAAACCCAAGCATCGCATACCAGTTGTCGTCGACATCAAAGTTGTATTTATTTGTATCCGATTCCACTGTATTGAGGACTAACACTTTGAATGGCGTTTGTCTTGGACCTGTAAACATGAGTATATAAAGGGGCGACGTGTATGCGACGATCGTGAATTCGATTCCTATTTCGGGGTCTAAATTATTTCCGTTTTTATTCCCCAAAGTTTAATTAATTATTAATATTTTTTTCGCTCTGACAAGAAGACAGAACACAGCGCCCAGTGGTTAATGGAATATCTTAACTCTACGTGATATATGCGAGATACAGCGTGAATTATAATTTAAAAAATACATTATAATATTAAGAAGCATAATATTTTTCAACCAAATATTAATTTATACTTTCAGTCGAAGTATTATTAATGTTTTAAGAAATAATGACTTTATTTCGTCAATCTTATGAAGTTGATTAAAATAATAAAAGTTAATTTAATATTATAGATTTTTTTGTTAGTATTGCCAGCTTACGTTACCACGGGCTTCCACTGGCACTATCTAATAAAAAAAACGATTAATACTATTCCGCATAGTATAGATTAAAAAAAATAAACCTTACCACTGCCATTCAAGAAAATGCCAAGCTGATTAATATAGGGTCCGGATGCCAAAATCAAAACTTTCCCAGGAACCAGTTCCTTAACAACTTTGGACTGATTTAGAAGTATAGGCATTATATCATTTAGAACATCTATATAGGCAGAGGCAGTGTCGTAAAATGTTGCCAAAAGAGATAAATGTGATGCTAGTGGAGTGCTACATTTCTCTGAGTATTCTTTTTCGGCGATTTGCAGTTGTTTGCGATAGTTATCCGCTTGGCAGATTTGATGGAACTCGCGGAACGAACGCTGCATCATACCTTCCACCGATACTGTTGCTACCCTGAAAAAAAATGAATAATAGTTAATAAAACGGTCAATAGCGAGTCGGATTAGATTAGATATTAAACTGACACGAAACCCTTAGAGGTTCCGTGTTAGTTTCATGGTTGTAGGTCAACCGAAAGTACAATTTATAAGTTGATAAACTTTTGTATTAAAACGAACTACAAATGTAAATTTACAATGTTTTTTAGTATGTTCACATTTTTTTTTCTGCGCTCAAAAAGACCGATATATTTCATTTGATATTAATTCCAATTGTAAAAACCCCTAAAATAAATTAAATGTGAACCTGTATATTGCGTACCTACCATTAGACGGATTGGTTGAGTAATTGAGCTGCACGACGGCTAAGTGACAAGAAAATTTATAATATCATTTGCATATGTATATTTTTATATTCAAAATTAACTAAAAGCGTTTTATATAATGTAAAGAAGATAAGGAAGAATATAAATTGAAGAATATTTTTATACCTCAGCAAGCTTAATATCATCGCGTATGTCAATCTGAATTGGGAGGAAAGTTTGTGTGGGGTTCCCAACATCATGCCTTTTAGTGTCATTTGGTCGGGCACGCCTTCTTTGCACAGAATAATCACTGTCCCGGTTGCGTCCAAGCCTGTTTATTACACAAATTACAGATAATTATACAAAAGTAGCTAATAACTGTTTAAAAAAGAAATCAGATCAGACAGATCAGATTGCTCCTACAGTAATATACTGTATACCGACAAGAATGCATTGCCGCAATTGTTCTGGTTCCAACAGTTCAGTAATAAATTCAATTTTATTATGATATTGCGACAAGGCGTCTTAGCAGGTTCAGGTACAGTTTCAAAAAGCAATACATTCATTGCCTAAATAATATTGTCTATGGTGTAACTTTTATATTATATTATATATTATGTTATATTTATAATAATCTGTGATAAATGGTGTTGATGTTACATTTATATAGTTAACTATACTTTTTTATTTAAATATATGAGGACGCACCTCGCCGGCCCGCGCGCCCCGCCATCTGTATGTACTCCGCCGGCGCGAGGCTCCGAGACTGCAGCCCGTCGAACTTGGTGGTGTCGTCGAACACGACGGTCCGCGCCGGCATGTTCACGCCCATTGCGAACGTTTCCGTTGCGAATAGGATTTTTACCTGCAAAGCACGTTTGCAATTGAATTCAATATTGATTTTAGTTATTATAATTTAAAGTCACACAATGACACTTGTTGTTATTTTATATTTTTTTGTGTTTGTTAAAATTATCTGTAAATTGTATGCTTTTTTTATTTTCTTTAACTTTATACACTAAGGAATTTGCAATGGTAATACAAGCCAAATCGAGCTTAAGACCGCAAAGAAAAATATTTTTATGTAATATGTTTATTATGTTTATTAAAATTTGATTGATGACTAAGTTGAATATAAAAGAGCAATGTAATTAAAATATATTTTTTCACTTTCCTATTATTTTTCAGCTGCACGCTTCCTGACAGGAAAAGGCTAGTGCCAAGACACTTTGTTCTCTACTGCACAATTTTTTAATATTGCATGGTTAGGGCCGTATCTCAGTGCCATCTTTTGTCAATATAGAGAAGAAATTAGAAGAAATAAATAATGAATTACCCCAATTAGGGGTTAAGCTCGAGTCAAATTTACAAAAAAATGCTGTCACCACATCACTATATAAAATTGAAACTTATAATTAAAACAATGAGAAAACAAATAATTTTATATCACAGTACTTACAAAACCTGTTTGGAAAAGCATTTCGACAATTTCTTTCAGAAGCGGCAATATACCACTGTGATGTACACCTATACCGTTTTCTAAAACACGCTGTAACCTGATTACCTGAAAATAAAAAATAAACAATTAAAATCTCCTTTATAAGATAACCTACAACAGAAAAATAAAAGGTCGCCCTAAAATTAGCTCTAAATGCAGCCATTTAGAGCTAATTTTAGGTCTTTTTATACAGCAACAGTAAAATATGACATACTTGAGGTAATTTTCTGTCCGGTTCCTTAAGACGCTGAAGACATTTTGAAAAGAATAATCTTATATGGCTTTTTTCCTTTGCAGTTGTTAAATCTACTGACATTAAGTTTTCTGCATTTTGATCACATCTAAAAAAGGAATAAATAGGATTTACAAAATCAGTTACAGTTCGCCAGGTCTAAGCTAAACTTTGAATATGTGTGAGTGTTCATATATAGTTCATATAGTGTAGTAGTGTGACGTCAATTGCTTGGCTTAAATAGGTTTAATTCATGATATTTTATTTTTCTGTTTGATTTATTAAGTCGTGGCGCAGGGGCACAGTGTGACTGTAAAATCAATTCCCACTCGAGGAGATGAAATGTTTATTTAAATGTATATTTCCTCCCTCTGCCTACCCCGCTGTGTGCGGGATACATCGTGAAGCTGACTTATATATTTATGATTTAATTACATGCCTGTTTCGTGATAGCGTGAAAGCCACGACGGGCAACTTATCGGACGTTCGTAGGTGGTCTACGAATGCAACCCACATAGTCTGCTCAGCTTTCACATTTGAAAATTGTTTACCACCTGTAATTTTTTAAAATAAAAATACATATATTTTCTCAAATAACTCATTAATTAAACACAATTACATATCAGTAACATTTAATCAATTCTTTTCATTAAGGATTTAAAATTAATTTTAACATGAGACATGACGGTTTATTAGCAATAGCTATATTTTAATATACAACCCTATTACATCTTTAATTATTTACCTACCTTTGGGTCCAAAATTCTTTTTGTGATCATTTTCTCTGGCCTTTTTAGCAGCCACGGCCTCATTGTATCCTCGCAATAAAAAGTTTCCTTCTTGATCAACCACTAGGAACCTTTCATTTTTAGATTTACCACCGGACCCTAAGGATTTGATAATTCTTATTTCAAAGAAATCCTCAGAACGCTGTGGCGAAGTGATAGTGTCTGGCCGTAAACGTGATGACTGAGGAACCTAACTCCCTTCGGAGGAATTATTTTTATTATAGTTAAAATATTTTCATCTCCGTACTTCCGCTCTGATGGACAAAGCAAGGCGTTGAGGAAAGAGGGGAATAGAAATGTCTTAATGAGAACAGAATGTCTTAACACTACTTAGCCGGGTTTCCGCCGCCTTCTGTCGTTGCATTGCGTGTTGAGTGGCAGAACTCAACGCCGCACTTTTGTCAATATTTCATCTCCTCGAGTGGGGATCGAACCCACATCCAGTCTGACTGGCCTCTTTTTCATGATAATATGATAAAACAAAAGTTTATTGTATCAACAACAAACTTTACACCAACCTGTATATAAATAGTGGCACAATGGCACAGGTCGCTTAGGTGTGGACACTACGTACACTTTGCGTTTCTTGGTGCGCCCCACCCAGTCGGCGAACTGCAGCGTGTTGGGTACAGTCGCGCTCAGCATCACAATGCTGACGTGGGACGGTAATAATATTAATACTTCCTCCCATACGTAACCACGCTGAAATGGGGGGAAAACTTCAAATAATCTTTTTTCATTGATAGAATCTTTCCAGTTATATTATTAACAACCAAATGTTACATTACCACATTACTTAATACCACATTACTTAATAATAATTGATAATTCAACAAATAAAAAAAATAAGTATATGTTTTTAAGTAAAAAAATATTTAAAAGGATATAAACTTATACAATTCTTTTAAAAAAAAGACTATTTTTATGTCAAGTTATTCTTATTGAGTATAGTACCATCGACGTAGTTTGAAGTTAGCTGTAGGTGGCACACTTGATTTATGATTTCTCTTACTTAAAATTATTTTCTTTCAACGTGAACAATGCGTAAATGTTCAGAAAGCCTTACTACAGAAGGGCCACGACTCGTCAAACACACTGTACATGACCAAGAAATACATACATGATCACAGGATTTCGTATAATAATAACAATTACCTCAGCATTATTAATATAATGGACTTCATCGAATATAACGAACTCTAAATCTCTAGTAACATCAGACCCACAATACAGCATGGAGCGTAAGATCTCAGTGGTCATTACTAGACAGGAGGCTGTAGCGTTTATTTGAAGATCTCCGGTTAAAAGACCAACTTCACCAAATGTCTTGTTGAAATCGTTATACTTTTGATTTGATAATGCCTTGATAGGTGAAGTGTATATGGCTCTGAAATTAAATTTTACTATTATATGTAAATCAAAATAAATAAATCAGCTCCACGCTGTATCCCGCACACAGCAGGGTAGGCAGTGGAGACCTAGTGTTAAGACACTCCGTTCTCCATTTTCTGCCGAATTCTGGAGGCATTGCGTGTTGAGTGGCAGAACTCAACGCCGCGCTTAGCCGCGCTAAGAAATGGAAATATAAATTTAAATAAACATTTTATCACCTCGAGTTCCTTTATGTCAATATTCGGATTGGTCGTAGATAATATTGATTTCTTTGAAACCAGAGCGAAGAGATGGAAATAAAAATTTAAATAAATATTTTATTTTCCCGAGTAGAGATCGAATCCTCAACCAGTCGCGTTTACAATCACGCTTTGTGCCCCTGCGCCACGATTGGCCTTATCATTTTTTTTGTGTTTTATTATTAAAAAAAATACCGTTTTTTTTTCATTAAAAATAAAATATATAAATCACCTTGTGCAGTTTCTTCTAGACATAGCAATGGCATACTCGGCAACAACGGTTTTCCCGGCTGAAGTATGTGCTGCGACAAAGACATGATGACCTTCTTCTAATTTTAATATAGCCTATAATAATAAGAACAATTTTTTATATTTAAAATTTCTTTTATTTTGGTAATTAAACATAGTTATTTATTTAAAAAAAAAAAACAAAATATATTAATTACTTTTTGCCTTTTCTAATGTTTCTATAACTCTGAAGGACAATTAAAAATACACTCGATTTTCGTTCGATTCATTCTCTCGAGGGAATGAAATACCTAATATTTTCAGTTTCAAAGTAACTCAAGATTTCAGCGGAAAGTGGGAAGAATTGGGGAGTAGGGGAATTGTTTTACTGGGAAAGATATTGCTTTAACATTCTCTTCTTTCTCAAGGTAGGGAACTTATTTAAAAAACATATAAATATATAACCGTAGAGGGATTTGAACCCGCGCCTCTTAGAAACCGTATGCTGTTAATTTTTTTTATGTTTTCTATTTAAGTATTTTTCTTGCTTAAGTATGGAATAAATAACACTTTAAAATGTTAAAAATATCTAATAAATAGTATTCTCTCTTGCCACACAATAATTTGTAGCAATTACGTTTGGGTAGCGGATATTTATAAAAATCTCCTTACAGAGATGCAAACAACATAAATAGCGTATTATAATTTCGACGTAGCTTGATGAGAACGCATGGTAGGCGCGGGTTCAAATCCGTTTAAGGTTAAATTTCTATATGTTCTCTAAATAAGAATATTCTCATACACATTAATAATGAAAACTTACTTGTTTTTGAAAATTATCCAATTCAAATGGAAATTCATGTGCCATATCTTTTATTTGCTCTCTAAATTTAGGCACAGGCAGTGACACATCAATCATTTCAGCCCACTCGGTAGACGTCACACCAAGTTTAACATTTGAATTTGTAATGTTTAACACTGGTATCTCCGGCAGTTCCACGGGAGGTCTTATTACAGTGCTTTCTAAGAAATTATCTTCAGGACTTTCAGATTCTCTTTCCACAAGCAATTCTACTTTTTTAGGTTGCGATTTTTTAGATTGTTGTATGTCAGAATCTTCTTGCCAGAGACCTTAAAGTTATGAAAATTCATAATATTTTTATTTAAATAGGCAGAGGAATTTTTAAATCACTCTGTTCTCCACTTGCTGTCAACTTTCAAGCATTGAGGGGTGGAAAGTCATGTTTTGTCTTGTTACCAAGGCAAGAAAATGAAAATATAAATATAAAATTGTTCATTCTCCATAGTAGAAATCAAACCCACTACCATATTTACAGTCCACACTAGTATGTGTGACAATTGCCTCAATTAATATTAACATATTAAAGACTCACCAACCAAATGAGCATTTGTTTCTACTACTTCCTCTAAATTAATATTAACTTGCAGATCAATTTCTTCAATTTTTTCCTCTTGTATTTCATTTTTGTTGACTTCATCTTGTAAAGTAATCCCATCACTTGCAAATACAACACTTTGCTCGGACCCTGGCGGTGTTGTCAATAGCTCTGCATGTTTGCATAAAATAATGTTGTGATTATTAAATAAAATATCTGATACGTAAAAAAAATAAGTTAGATTATGATGATTAAGGTAATTTATTTCTAGAACACTTTGATGGTGGCACTAGTAGAATTATTTTTAATTTGGAGTTGTTAGAGAGTAATTGCTTTAATTAAAGATAGTATACCTTCACCCAAAAATTTTCCTGGTTCATCATCTTCCAAATTTATTGTTATCTCCTTAGTTTGAGCTGCTTCATCAAGCATTTTTTGAAGTTCTTCTTCGAAACCAGCAGGAAGAAATGGATTTTGAGTGGTGCTGCCTCTGGTAGCAAGACTGGGTGGCAATGGTGCTCTTGACATTGAAAGACTTTCATCTTCATCCTCTACTGGTATGTTTATTTCCTCTAGACCAACTATTTCTCCTGTTATAGGATCTCGAACTACCTTTATAGAAAAACTGATTAATTCTTAAACTTTACTGTGAGGTCTATTGGATAAGTTAGATATGGTGGTGAAATGGTTTACACTTCAGTAATGAAATAAAGCAATGAAGTATTTCATTTCCTTGAGTGGGGATTGAAGCTACAGCCAGTTTCCTTTACAGTCACATTTTGTGCCCCTTTACCAAGACTGGCCTATGTTACTATGAAATTAGTTCTTATCTATGTATGTGTGAACCACCACCATTATAATTAATTTATATAGTTTATTCTTTCTTGCCACTGATATTTTAGTTTTACATAAAGACATGTTACTAAATATTAAGACCGCATATGAACATGTCCTTTATAACTTAAGTAATTTTAAGCAGTAAGCTGATTTTTTATTTATTTTAATTGTTTTATTCATAAATGTATTTTCCAAGTGCTTACTTCAAGTGTAGTGTCAAGGTTTAATTCATCATCGTCAATTTTGAACAAGGAGTCAATGTCGGTAGTTCTATGCCAATGAGTCTGTGATCTCTCCCATTTGTGAATTGACAATCGTTCTGGTTCTATTATATATTCTTTAAGCTTTTCTCCGAGATCTTCGAATATTGGTGGTGCCTAAAAACCATATGTTTGTTAAATATATTTAAATAGAATTAGCTAATGCCGGGATCTAAGAAATGTCATATCATCAATTACTACCTTAAAATCACTGAAGGAGTCATCTTCAGTTTCAAGTGACATTTTAAATATGTAAAACCATGTATATTTTAATAAGAAATTTCTATTCGGGTAGGTTAAATGATTAATTATCACAATGTTTATTTTCAATTTTGACACTGACGTATCACACCTGGACTTGACAAATGACAATGAAATTATCCCTAGATAATATATATTCATAGTTGCTTAGCAAGAAAACGTCGAGTACTTGGTAACATGAATAACAATCGATTTCAATTAGTGATCAGTTATGATTAGCAATAGGTTTATAAAGGTAACTAAAACTAGACGACACTAGAAGTATAGAAGTAGTGATTTTGTTGCCAATTCAATAAATTAAGACTTTTTAAAACATACAAAACAAAGTTTTTAACGATAATTTAAGATTAGTCACTTATTAATCAAATTAGTTTCAGGAGATTAGAATAATAGTCAGTTAATGTAAACCTCTAAAAAATATTACTATTTGGAAATATTGATGTTTCTCTTCCGATAGTTATCTGATACTATTGTATCGATGTTACCATCGATATCAACGTCGATGATTTTAACGTTGAAAATTCTTGCGAATAACAGCTGGTGGTAATAGGAAAATAGTGGTATTTCTGTCGTAATCATTCAAATGTCACTAGTTGTTATAAATCAAAAAAACTGGTTGTTTATAAAGTCCGTTTACGAAAGATAACTTTACGTGATATCGTCAGAAGAAAACATTGATATGAAATAAAGCAAATTTAAAATTAATATTTTTTTTTAGATAAATGAAGAATAATTAGAACTCATAAAAATATTTAATAAAAAAAATCAAATATTTTTATGCCTTAATTATACAGAGTAATTAAAAGTAACAACGTGATATTTAAGTACAATGAATGGATAGATACGTCACTCACAAGTCCAATACTTAGACCGGTCATGTTTCTTTATCGCTAGTTCCGAGCTCTCGCTTGCACGCTCGGCTGAGGCGGAACGTGACATTGAATCATGATTTTTTGTGCATGCAGATGGCATTCATCTATTTATAAAACGTTATTACGTCAAAAATAAGAGAAAGTATGTAGATAAGCTCAATAAATGACGACATTTTGTACATAATTCATATATTATTTTTGAAAATTAATTTTATATAACAAGTTAGATAAGTTTAAGTTACGCAATTGTATTGGTGTTATTTAAGCTTTTATTTATAACTCGCTCTAAACTGTAAGATGGATCTTGGGATGTCGCTTTCATTCCTATATTACAATTTATGAAGGAACACGTCTTCTCAAAATCGATCTTAGAGTTGAGAGTGATTCAAAAATTCGAGCAGTAGTTTTGTAAAAAGAAGAAAGGGAATATTTTGAAGTAGTACTAGAATTATTTCTTATATTCATTTTGTAAAAATACCAATCGCTCATTAGAACATCAAAGACCTCAGACACCTTTTTTACTTTACGTTAGTGAATTTTTATGTCATTATAATTGATTTTTTTCTACATTTAGCTACCTAGCAAATTTATTTTATTTGTATCAATAACTACAGTTATTGATGTGAAGGCGATGACGGAAAATGGGTGCCTGACGTGTTGTATCCGAAACCATGGTGTGTAAAGTCCATACAATGTTTCAGTGCGCCATGTTTGCATTAAACATTTTAAATATAAATTAAAGACATTATTTTGAAATAAACAGAGTTATTATCAAAATATTATTGTTTACAAATTTAAATATTCTATTATATAAAATATTTGTAAAATTTCGTAGAAAGTATTTGTAGGCAACCATATTTATTTTTGTCATATGTAAGAGAAGTAGCTTTTAATGTTGTTAAACCAAACGACACAATTATGCAGTCATCGATTCCTACTTATAAGTTTAAAAATTAATATTAAATATTTAATTTTAAACCATTTGCTTCTTAAGTTACTATTTATTGCAAAGAACATAAAGGAACATATTTTAAAACGTACCTATTCTTTAGTTAGATTGATACTAGAATTACCTACTTAGTATAAGGAAAATTAAAAATATATTTGTAAGAAGATGGGGCTTTAGTTGATTTGCTCATTGTAATAATTAAAAAATAACCTTGAATGACGACAATGTATCTTTATGTATTATATCAATATAAAATAAAAATATTATGGATTTTCCACATTACATATATATGTATATTCAATGGTAAAAGATAATGCAGCAGAATTTAAACCTACTCTCTTTGCCTAGAAAGAGAACGCAGAAGAGTAAAGAGGCGTGGCGTAAAATTCTGCCTTGTTACATTCCATTCCGGTTTTTTTATATATAAGCCAGCTTCACGCTGTATCCTGCACACCGCAGGGTAGGCAGAGGGAACGTAGTGTTAAGACACTCTATTCCCCACTTTCTGCCGAATTCTGGAGGCATTGCGTGTTGAGTGGCAGAACTCAACGCCGCGCTTAGCCTCGACACCAGAGCGAAGAAATGGAAATATAAATTTAAGTAAATATTTCCTCTCCTCGAGTGGGCATCGAACCCACAACCAGTCGGTTTTACAGTCACACTTCGTGCCACTGCGCCACGACTGGCCTCTATATATCCCGATTAAGCCGATTGTAATAAAACAAACACTATATGTTAAGTGAAGCTTGGCAGAATCCAATAATGGAAATTGCATTTAAATAGGTTAAGCCGTTTCTAAGATTAGCGTGAACAAATGCACAGACATACAGACAAAAAAAAATAAAATCAATATTTTGGGGTTCTATTACATTGATAGGCATTTATCAGTACCAATAATAGTTTTCTTCTATGAACAGACGCCGATCCGTTACGATTTTATTATAAGTATATGAATGTAAGTATGTTTTGTTTATGAGTACTCTCCAGCATTTATTTATTTTACTTGTTATTTATAAGGCCATAGTAGCGCAGTTGTATACTGTCTAGCTTGTGGTGAATGTTGTAGGTTCCATGCAAAGAGCGATGTTGAATTTCGTCACTGAACAGGATGCCTCGAACTCTGGTAAGTTGAGAATGGAAAGTTTTGACACTAAAATATTTCTAAATACAAAAAATATAAATATAAGTAGCTCTACTTTTTTATATTGTCATAGGCAATAATATTTACCGCATCCAATTCCAGCTCTTTTCAATTTATTACAAATTTTTACATAATTAATATAATTTACGTTACTTTTATAACTTTTTTTATGTAAAAGTATCTCACATTATTAACTTATAGTCACGAAATGACATAGTTATATTCGTTTACCGAAATCTATAGGAACGAATACTTTATGTTGGGTGCAGTCAGTGATAAGTGCTCAAGTTAATTAGTGGCGTGTTTATCGTTTTTTTGTTAACTCGAAGACAACAGGTATATGATTCAATGAGCGTCGACTACCAAGGTTGGCTGGACCATATCCAGCCTTCGCTCTTTGGACACAATCTCATTCGGTGTTCGATAGCTCGCCCGCTAACGCGACTGTCTTATATTTATTAAAAGAAAAAAAATATATACACTTTTTATAATATTAGAGTTGTTATATTAAATAATATTAAATTTTATTACAACATGAATTTATTTAATAGTCTATGGATGTATGTGTTGTTTTTGTGTTTTTTAAATTATAATGTCATTCAGAGCACCGCGCTTTCTTTGGTAAGTAGTATTATATGTTATTTCTAAATTATATTATAAAATTAAAATTTCAAAAAAACTCATGAAAATATATATATATTAAACATATACTATATGTTGGTATATAATTATAATGAAATACCAATTTTTTGTATGATATGAAAAAGCGTAAAAGAAAAAAATGCGCTTAATACCAAACATAATTATACATTAACGATAATACATATATAAACAACTTCCTATTAAAAAATATATAAAAAAAGGTGTTATTAAATGAATGTGGATCTCTAATAAAACGCTTTTTAATAACGTAATTTTTCTTATAGAGGTGTTCATTGCAACAAAATGCAAACAAATTATTTTATAATGACCAACGTTTATTTACGTATATAGAGTTTTCTCTTATCAATTGAATGACATTAATATTTTCCATAAAATATCAGTTTTGATATCTTCGTAGGTCATTCAATAAAATGATTCATAAGAAAGCTTTAGATTTTTATAATTCGATTATCAATAAAACAAATTGTATAGCAAGTTTAACGTGTAGTAAATAATATAAATCAAATTTTATCAAAATTGAATTAAAGTAATTTTCTATTAACTAATAAAATATAAATTCCACCTACTTTTAATAACTAACGGACGAAAAAATAATTAGTAATCTTCCTGAACAAAAAAAAATATTTAAATATTTTTGAGTATATATTTTTTTTTTCATCGTAGCGCAAAATCACAATTGTGCACCTGTAAACGCGACGGTTGTGGGTTCGACGCGCACTTGGGAGAATGAAATATTTAACATTTTCATTTCCTCGTGTGTTAATGGGAACGGAGTGTCTTAACACTATGTTCTCTCTGCCTACCCAGTATCGTGAAAAAAAATATATATATACCTATGTAATTATTAAAAATATAATGGTGAAATTAAATTATTCACCTATTATGAATTATCCAATTATCTTTCGATAATTTTGTAATTTTGCAATTTAAAATAAAATAAAAGTTGTTGCACGTAAAATAAGCTTTATAATTTAATGTAAAATTTGTACCTACTACGTATCGTTATAATTATGTTATCCCCATCATCAGACTTTCTGTAAAATAATCGTAATTTATATATAAAAAATGTAAAATTAATTCCTCTTGTATAATAAAAGTGTATACAGTTATAATATTAAAAATATTCTAATATTTCATAATATCAAATATATAAAAATCTCATTATTGAGTCGTCTTAACACACTTCCCAGGTTCTCTCTGCCGTCCCTGGTATTTTTTCAACTTCACAATATATATGGGAGATACAGCGCGAAGCTGGAAAAACATTTTTTTTCTTTATTAAAGTAAAGTGAAATCTTATCAAATCTTGCTTATTAACATCGTTTGGATGATCCACTCTATAATATTGCACAATAATAGCAGCCTGTATTTTACAACCTCAGCCTATTTTCTGAGGTATTTTCTAATAGCTATGTATCTACAAAAAGTCAAATATTAAGTTTTTGCAATTTTAAAAATAGATAAATATATTTATGGATATTCAAATAAATACAAGGCTCTATATTAGTCTATATGGATACTTAAACGAACTTAAATGAGTTAAATCAACTTTTTGAATAAGATAACATTTTAAGTCGGCGGAAAATGGAAAACGGAGTGACCTAATACTAGGTTCCCTCTGCCTGTGATGTTGTGTGTGGGTTACGGCGTGACGCTGAAAAAAAAAGATTTTAAGCGTAATTTTTTTAAAGTTAAGATTTAAAATAATTTCAGAACTCGAACTATGTTTTTGAAAAATTTATCAAGTATGCCTATTCAAAGAGTATCTTATTTGAGAAATGTCCAGCAATAATTACAGTAGAAATTGATACATTAAGGGTAAGTTGTAATTTCTACATAAAATCCTCAATAATAAAATTTCAAACATTATAAATATATGAGTTAAAATAAAGACGATGGCAGCCTCGTAAAATGTTATAGTAAATTAATATAAGAAAATAATTTTCTTAATACAATAAATATGGTAATATAAATACAATAAAATCTATTTTAAAATAACCTATTTGTTTTACATATTTTACTTTATAAATATTATTGAGGAATAGTACAACTACGAAGTGTATGAATTTATGTAGTTATTTTTATGTTATTTTAACAATATAATTATAATTTTTAATTTAAAAACTTTAAAATGAACATATACCATATTAAAAGAACTGGTTAAAATTTTTTATGTACATAAATATTTTAAATGATTAGGTCTCAATGACCGTAAAACTGTTGTTTCGTTAAAAATAATAAAAAACGGTTTCTTTATTTTTTGGTAACAAATTATGTGAATTTCATGTAAATTTATTGATATTGGTCCATCCATTTTAAAAATTGATATTTTATTTATTTTATATTTTCGTCTGCTGGACCAATTTGACTTAAATATAGCCATATTAAATATACCGTTATAATATTATTAATATTGATGCCGTAGTGGCGCAGGGGCACAAGGGTGTGTCTGTAACGCGATGGTTGTGAATTCGATCCCCACTTCAGGGAATGAATTATTGTTTATGCATATTTACATTTTTACGCTCTGGCACCAAGGCAAAAGCCTGGCGTTAAGTTCCGCCGTTCAACACGCAATGCTTTGGAAAATTCTGTGATTTTGAATTTTCTGAATTCAGAAAATGAGTAACGGAGTGTCTTAGCACTAGGTGCCCTCAGCCTACCCTGTCTGTACGGGATATAGCGTGAAACTGATTTTTTTATTATTTTTTTTGTTTAAGAGATATATTTATGAAATTGGAAACGCTGGTTTTTGTTTCCAATTTTGATTGGTTACGCTGGTTGTACATAATGGCTCTAGTTTTTATCCAAGGGAATATTCATGCATATAAAATATCACCAGATCTGTTCTACAAAATCTGTTGCTGATTTAATTATGTTTTTGAAAAATTGTTTTTACTATACATATATATTACACTCCACACATATACACATACATACATACACATACCCATACACGTAGAGGCGTGAAATGAAAATATTGTATAAAATTATCACTCTACTTAATATATATTTTTTTATTCTTTTTTATTAATATTATGACATATTATAGCTCAAAAATAAAAAATATATAAGTTGTTCATAATTTGTAACTAAGATGGCTTGCTCAAGGTAAGACGGGAAGCATTTCGCAACCGGCTCGCATAATACCTCCATGTTTGAGCTTGAATTCTGATCGTTCGTTGCCTCATCGCGAAACAACATTTAATAACTCCTTGTGAGGACGTTAAATTTATTTGAAGTGATGATTCTTCATACTAAATATTGGAAAATATTATAAAAAATGGAAATCTTGAATTGAAATCTTTTCTATTGAAAGTTTAGATACCTCACTCGAAATGTTTCTTATCAATTATTAAAATCACTACATCAGGGAAGGTAGAGGGAACCAAGTGTTAAGACACTCTGTTTCCCACTTTTCGCCGAAGTTTACGAGACATTTCGTCAAGCCTGGCGTCGAGTTACGCCACTCAGCAGTGGTCAGCCGGGCTTTTGCCTTAGTGCCACAACGAAGACATGGAGAAGGGATCGAACCCACAACAGTCGCCTCTTCTCGGGTTATCAATTATTATGAAAATAAGCAGCCAGAAAAATATTAGTAAATGAATTTCTCTACATTGCTTAACTTCTCTATAATTATGTTAGTGGGGAACGGAGTGTCTTAACACTAGGTTCCCTCTGCCCACTCTGCTGTGTGCGGGATACAGCGTGAAGCTGATTTATTTGATTCATTTTAACTTCTCTACATTTTAAAATAATACATTTTATACCTAGATACTCTATAATGGAAAACTTTATGGTATTCCATAAATGTCATCTATGACGTAAATTATGATTTGTAAAGTTTAATCGATCAAAGTGCTGTCAATAATCACGTGCTCGAAAAGGAATTTAAAATCAAAGAACACCTTCAAAGTTCAAAGTTCAAAACGAAATCTTTGCGATTAACAAATCTTTTATTATCTAATATTTAATGGCCATTTCAAAATATGATCTTTAAATGTTTGAGGATCAATATTTAATTTGCAAATGGATTATAGTTTATACTTTATAAACATTTATTATATATGCATAAAGTATATTTATTTTATATGTACGGAATTCGATGTATGAACGATATATAATGCAAGCAATTATAACAATAATTCATTTAAGATCTCGATTTTATAACAAATGTATTGCTTACATCATTCGTTTTGAATTAAACTCGATTCTGATCAGAAATGTTAAAGTATTAAAATAATGAGATTGAGGCGACAAGGGTTGTGGATTCAATTCCCACTCGACGAAATTAAATATTTATTATTTTAATTTCTTCACTCTGGTGTCAAGGCAAAAGCGCAGCGTTGAGTTCCATCTGTCAACACGCTATACCATCAGAAATCGACGGAAAGTGGGGAGCAGTGTCTTAACGCCAGGCTCCCTCCGATTATCCTGTTTCATGCGGGATACAGAGTGAAGCTGTTTTTTTTTAATCAAAATATATAAATGAAACGTAATTGTGAATGAATTAAGCTTTTTTTACGGTGTTCAATAACTATGGTGATTACCTCACAAAATACGTGTAGTATCCGTCATTTGTCATGTTGGCCGCATGCTCTTCACAGTGAACAACGGTGTCACGGGCAACGAAAATTGCTGTGTTATTAATGTCCCATGTTTTTTTTTAAATTTAAGTTACGTAGGTTAGGTGCATAGAACGCACGAACATTTCGATGGTCCCTATGTTAAGTATCGAATGTAAAAAAAAAGAAAGAAAAAAGTTCTTTATGCGTTTTTTAAACGTGTATGTAATTGGAAACTACTGTTGTTAGTGGTTCAAAACAGCAATAAAAGATACTTGCAATTTTTCACTGTCGATAATTTACTTAGGGACCGTCGATTTAATATTATTACTCACTTGGAGTCCGTCGTGGGCACAAGGGTGTGACTGTAACGCGACGGTTATGGGTTCGATCCCCACTCCAGGAAATGAAATGTTTATTTAGATGTATATTTGTATTTCTTGGCTCTGGTATCGAGGCAAAGAGCGGCGTTGAGTTCCACCACTCACCACGCAATGCTTCCATATTTCAGCGGAAAGTGGGGAACGGAGTGTCTTGACACTAGGTTCCCTCTGCCTACTCTGCTTTGTGCGGAACACAGCGTGAAGCTAACAACATTAATTATATGTAATTACTAGTACGAATTCTGGAGGCATTGTACGTTGAGTGGCGGAACTCAACACCGCGCTTTTATTTTACACCAGAGCAAAGGAAATTAAAATATTAAACGTTTCTTTTCCTCCAGTGAGAATCGAACCCACAATCGTTACGCAACGACTGGTCTCAATGGGGTTAATATTTTGCATACAAATTGAGTATTATTTCTAATAGGTACATTATTAGTTGAAGGTTGTCGTTGGTGATTGTTGTTCAATATGGGTACTTAAATAAATTTGAATTCCCATTCGCTTAAAAGTTAGTAAGATATTTAGTCGTAATATTTCTAGTATCGTTGTGCTGTTAGTGGTTTCAGTTAACGGTTTAATAGGGAAAAGCATCGACCAAAATATTAAGAGGTTATCGCTTAGCTGTTGGTTCAAGAACCGGATGCAGAAGGCAGTTTTACTTGGAGACGACGCGTATTGTCTGGAGCTTTTTCTCTTTTAGGCCCTAGCCTTATCCATTGGAGGAGTATTTTTTTAAATATTTTTCAATGTATTTTTTTATAACAATTTTATTTAACAATGTAAAATTGATTCCTCTTTTTTAATAAAAAAATATATTGTAAAATGATAATGAGTTAGTTTTATTTTATTTTTATTGTATTTGAACGTCTACTCTAATATCTTATTCGTCATATATTTTTAGTTTCTCATCTTATTAACTGACGTAACGTACATACGTTGTTAATTCATTGTTAATGGTTATTGTTATAGAATATCACAGATTATAAAAATTTAAGCCCCTGACTAAATTTAGGCCAGTCGTGACGCAGTGGCATATGGGTGTAACGGTAAATTCTACAGGTTGAGGGTTTGATTTGTACTCGAGGACATGAAATATTTAATGTTTTCATTTCTTCGCTCTGGTGTCGAGGCAAAAGCTCTGCGTTGAGTGCAACACGCAAACTGCTGCATGCAGGGTACAGAGTGAAGCTGATTTAATAATCGAGATTTAAAAATCTAAAGGGAGCTCATCAGCAAAGTTGTATAATATTCTGTTTGTCAGGCAAAATGTACAGTGTCACAGTAAAAATAGTGATATACATACGAAACGAAGATAAACTTGTTACACCAAGTTTTCGCCTCCAAAAAGTTAAAAAATCTTTAATGGGTCTGAGTATACGCGTATATAATAAACTTCCGCAGTGTATTCTAAGTTTGGAACTACCACAGTTTAAAGTAACTTTAAAAAAATACTAACAAGTAAAGCTTATTACATTGTTCAAGAATATTAGATGTTAACATGTATGGAATTAATGTCTATTGAATGTAATGTAGGAGAGCTGCCAGTTAATGTAATAATATCATTGACTTTGAAAAGTGCAACTGTTGAGTTTTTGCAGGCTCTTCTCAGCCTGCCTTCCGAACCGGTGGTAGCTTTTTTCTTTTTGTTTATATGTTCGTTTGACGATTCAAAAGTGCTTATAAGAGTTTATTTGAATAAAGAATATTTTGAATTTGAATTTGAATTTGAAAAAGCTCTTACTTACACATTAGGAATAATTGAGCAATAAAAGTATATACAAATAAGGTCACCAAATAGGGTACCTATAGAAATAATTACAAAATAATAAATTTGAAATAATACACTTAAACAATTTTCCTTATCCTGGTTTTCTTGACCAGAACATCAGATTCATATTTTGAAAACATTGGGCTATTTTTTCAATTAATTTCAAAATTTTGTTATATTTATTTGCAATTTTTTTATAGCTATGTTCAACAACGACAAATAAAAATAAATAAGGGCTACAATAATTTTTAATCATCCAATTTTTTCGCTAATTGTATTGTTGTTTTTGTTTGGCAATATATTTATATACATATATATGTTATCAAATTCGCCTTTTCACTTCTTTTATGTTGCACCTGCTATATTGCCATGATCAACAGTAATCGTGGCCGCACCTATGTATATGTATTAACATTTCACTTAACATTCTCCAGTCAGCCACGTTTTTGCGTAATATGAGTACCTAGTACGTAAGAAATAGACACATGCACTTTAATGAGAAACAATATGAAGTTAATATTTCTGAATGAAAAAATGTAAGCATATTTTAAAATTAAATTAAATTAGCTTCACGCTATATCCCGCACACAGCAGGGTAGACAGAGGGAACCTAGTGTTAAGACACTCCGTTCCCCACTTTCTGCCGAATTTTGGAGGCATTGCGTGTTGAGTGGCAGAACTCAACGCCGCGCTTTGCCTCGATACCAGAGCGAAGAAATGAAAATATAAATTTTAAGTAAATATTTCATCTCCTCGCGTGGGGATCGAACCCACAACCAGTCAGTTTTACAGTCACACCTTGTACCACTGCGCCACGACTGGCCTCAAGTATATCTTATTTTCATGAAATATTAAAATACACAAGTTATATTAACCTATACAATGTCTATATACATATATTAAATAGTCGTACATACATATATTGAATACTAATCGATTGGAATAATACAAGATTTACGATTTTAATTTACTCGTGTTTACACATGTTCGAGACGTCATCGGATTTCCAAAAACGTATAATATCGGTTAAATATAATACGCGATTAAAAATATAATTATTTGAACTTAAATATTTTTGGCAATCTCATTATGTAACAAATCTAATCCGATATTCCTAAAACTTAGAGTAAGAACCGTTACAATGAATAAGGTTTTCGATTAAAAAAACAACTCGGTTCCCTAATTTAGGAGCTACGAAGCCACATACAGACACGTCAAACATATAACACCTCTTTTCGCATGTTTAATTGGGTAAGATTAAAGCTATTATGTTAAAAATCTGCTTCAAACCTAGTGTTAAAACAGTCCGTTCCCCGCTTTCTGCCGAATTCTGGAGGCATTGCGTGTTGAGTGGCAGAACTCAACGCCGCGCTTAGCCTTCACACCAGAGCGAAGAAATAGAAACATAAATTTAAGTAAATATTTCATGTCTTCGAGTGGGGATCGAACCCACAACCAGTCAGTTTTACAGTCACACTTCGTGCCGCTGCGCTACGACTGGCCTCAAATATTATGTTAATTTTGTTATAAAACATGTTCTAACCATAGTTCGTATAATAAATAATAATTTGACCATTTTAAATTGAGAAAAAATTCTAAGCATAGCATAGGATTTCATAGCACATTCACATTTCCATTTAAACTCATCTCAATATGTAATTTTAAAATCTTACCAAATGGTAAGAAACTAATCATCTATACCCCTGACGCGGTGGTGAGTGATAAGTTTTAACTACAAAGCCGTTAAGGTAATATTAGGTTTGTAGGCCAGTTGATAATTTAAACTACCTTTACATTTACTTCTTATATTGTCTAAGGAATGTTTTTTATTTTTATTTTTGGTAAATGTTCACCTATTTTGGGTATGTTAGGTTAAGTGGACGCTGACCTTTGCCTGATTGCAAATCTAAAAATTGGCTTCTTGGACGGTAAGAGGAACTAAGTCCAATATAAAATGCTTGCGACCAAAAAGCATATTAATGAGTTGTTTTGGTTTAAAGCCATAATTTCTTCGTTTTCTTTTAAATAACAAAAACCATTTTATTTTCTGTTCATAAATCAAAGTGCTGCATAAAAGCTTGAACCAGAAACTTTAAAATTTGGCTCTAGTGTAGGCTGTGAACGAGTGATGTTGTATTTTAATTGATTTACGAAGGCGTAAGAGTGCATCTTTTATTCATATTGTTTTTTTTTTTATTACAATCAATCAAAAAGTCACGACTTGCATTTTGTAATGACACGGTGATGCATGAACTTGGGACAAGGAAAATTTTAAATATAAAACGTGTTTATACATACGTGTGTAGTTTGGGCAGTATATTATTTTATTTATTTTATTATGTAAATTCTTTTTAAGTTCTTTTCTTTTTTTAAACGCTTATTGTATGAGCTTTAATCATTAAACAAAATATAGGTAATTCTTTCTTTTTGTTTTTAACTAATAGAATTTTAACGGTCCCTAGGTAAAGTATCGAAAGTGAGTTTTATTGCGGTTTTCGACTAATAATAAGTATAGTTTTCTTATTACATACGCGTTTGAAATAAGCACAAAAAACTATTTATTTTGAAATATTAAAAAATCACATTAAAACTGAGATCATCGATTTATATGTGCGTTTTTGCTTCTAATTATAAGTGATTGTAAATAATTTTTTTTCTTGAACTTTCAAGATTGATAAGTTGTAAATGTTGAGTACGTAGACTTACTAATACAATATATAGTACTGTCGTAATTGAAAAAAAAAACCGGTCAAGAGCGTGTCGGACTCGCCTATGAAGTGTTCCGCAGCAAAAAAACAATATACGAGTGTATTACCACAACTACCACCACCACCACCATTATATTATTCTTGTTATGTATTTATTATTCTTGTCATGTATTCTATTTTTAACTGACTTCAAAAAGAAGGAAGGTTCTCTATTCGACTTATCATATCTATTAAGCCACGAAATCAATTTGTCCAAACTATTTTTTTGTTTGAGTTTTCGTTGAATCCTATCATTTCAATTTCAACCATACATTACTCATAATCTTTAAGTAAAATGACTGTAACGTACGGACGGACATGACATGGAAATGATAAGGGTTCCGTTTTTCGTCATATGGCTATGGAAACTTAAAGAAATTGACATTGCTATTTCTAACCGACTTCTATAAGAAAAGGAGTAACCTCCATTCCAATTCAATTCAATTCAATTCGACTGTTTTTTTTATGTTTGTTATCTCAAAACTTTTGACTGGTTGAAGCGATTTTGTTCGACCTTTTTTATTTGAAAGCCAGTGCTTCCCGTGTGGTCCCATTTTTTGGTCCATTTCTGACAATGGTATCTGCCAAATAAAACAAACAGACTTAGTAATTTGATATTGTAGTAAGGTTGTTGTAGAATTAACTTGAAACCGACTTCAAAATTATCAAATCATTCAAAATTATTTTTTTTTGTTTGACAAAACGAAAGTATTATTTACTTAATGTAGTAAATTTATTTTATACTTTTTAGTTTATTGTTTGAAGTCAGTTTACTTTTGGTAAAAAATAATTTATGGAATCCTAAAATATTTTATCATTATCAATTATTAAAGGGATAAAGATGAAAATTAGATTAAAATTCCCACCATATCATAAACCTTTAAACATTTTTTAATAGCTATCACATGTGATTCTACAACGTATATATTATGTAATATAAAGTGGGTTAGTAGAGATTACGTGTTGCATGAATACAAATTAATTTTAAATTGAAATGCTCAAAGCGCTCTTTAGCTTGCACAAACCAGAAATGTTGTTTGACTATCATTTAATATTGCCGGGTAAATATTAGGATACGGACAACTTTAATATAAGTGTGCAGTACTTGATTCTAAGACCCGTATTTATAAGTCACTCTCAATTTTGAGATCGATCTCGAGATGTCGTTTTCATTTATAGATATGTGTTTTATGATTGAAAAGTGCATCTCAAGATGGATCGTAGATTTGAGGGTGGTTTGTAAATACTGGTGTCAAAATCTGTTTTTAAAATGTTATATGATTTAGTAAATTTTAAAGACAGAGGAATTGTATATCGCCCATACTACAATAATATACGAGAAGGTGTACTTTGAAATTGTATTAGTCGATATCTATATATCGATATCTATATAACAAAGAACCAGTTTCATTTGTTTTGCCAGTTCTGCTAGGATTGCATTTATGCAATAATTTATTTTTTGCATGATTATTTTGCATGTTTTTCTAAATAACTTCCCGAACGTTAATGCCTATTCCGATGAAGGTTTCGGAATCGGAAGTCGTGTTATAGAAATTACTGGTTTTTATTTGTGCACATATAGTGCATGTAGATCACTTTACTACTTTCTTGTGTACCTACTAACTTACTATAACATGATCATTACTTCTGTTTCTCTCAGTGAGATCGTGTGGTACCCAAATGTCAAGTTTTTTCTTGTACCAAGATTTTTGTAAATTACGTAAAACTGTTTTATGATCAAAATCCAGTTCTTTAGCAAGGTCGTAGCTACTAATATCGCGCTCCACTTTCTCAAAGATGGCACTGATTTTATTTGTGACAGGGCGTCCAGATCGAACCTTATCTTTCACACTAAAGTTTCCATACTTGAAACGCTTGGACCACATTTGTCCTACACTTATTGATACCGCATTAGATCCGTCGCCCGTCGTACAAATTTTATTTGCAGCGTTGCAACTTATCACGAAAAGAGAACGTATAATAGATACAAATAAAGGGAAAATATATTAAAAATAATATTTGTAGTGTATTTCATATAAAATGAGTGTGCAACGTATGCACGTCTGAAAAGTTAAGTTTGTCAACTATTATAGTACTTCCCTTCACTTCCCGCTGACCTACAATAGGTAATAGTTACGAATCTTTCAGTGGGTGTTTAAAAAGCTTTGATCTTTCATATAGATTAAAGACAACGATCATAAAGACAATCTTAAAATCTTATCACTTTTGTATTGGTAAATTCTACAGTTCATTATCATTACAATAGTAAAGCAAGTTCACCTTAACTTAACTTAAGTTCACGCTTTATCCCTAGCGGGGTAGTCAGTGAGAACGGAGCGCCAAACGCTACGGTCTACCTCTTTCGCCACGTCCACTATCATCGACCTCTTCATACATGCCCTCCGGGGGTCTTCGTGCTTTTTACGTGACCAAAAAGAAAGAAAGGAAAAATTTTCTTTGTATCTTTGATACTGAAGATCAACTGAGGTTCACTTTAAAAGAGAATAATACTAAATAAGTAAAATAAAAAGCGAAATATTTTTTTATTTATTTATTTAATTTATACAAACACGCCCGAACTAGTTTATACAAACTTAAATTTATAGTATAAATATACATTGAAATTTTGTATAGATAAAAGCGAGTCACGAGATTTTAGATACAGGTTTTCTCTCGATATGTTATTAATAAACCGGTTAAATTAAAAAAGAATTTGTTCTCTAACTTTAAAAAAAAATACATAAATTATAGTAATATAAAAAAATAAGAGGCCGGTCGTAGCGCAGGGGCACAAAGTGTGACTATAAAACCGATTGGTTATGGGTTCGATCCCCACTCGAGGAGATGAAATATTTACTTAAATTTATATTTCCATTTCTTCGCTCTGGTGTCGAGGCAAAGTGCATTATTTTGAAGAAAAATATCATCTAAGACATTAATGTGTCATGTATTGAGACTTTATATAATAACATATAATATAAACTCGTATAGAGGTCAATTTTTTAAGCAGTATTTGTTCTCCTTGTCACAGTGTAATTAATAGCATATACATAACACTAGGTTCCCTATACCTGCTCTATTTTGAACGGGATACAGCGTGATGCTAAAAAAATAATTAAGAAATTCTTTTTTTTTTCCAGCCCGAGCCACACACATGTATCGTAGGCGGTGGTTACTCAGGGCTCGCAGCCGCAAGGTACCTTAAGGAGCTCGGTATGAATTTCACAGTGTTTGAAGCTGCCCAGGAGTTTGGTGGTCAGTGGCGCTTCGACCCTCACGTGAGAGTGGACGAAGATGGCGTTCCTGTGTTCACAAGCATGTACAAATACCTTAGGTATGACTTATCTATGATTCTATGGTTAAATTTTATATTAAATTTTATTTAGCTGATTTGGCTGTCGTCTTCATAGCCTATTTACATAGGGATCGTCAAATTAAAAAATATGTATTATGAGACAAAGTAGTACACTAATGTAACAAGTAGCTAATAAAACATTATTCGTGAACAAAATTTTATTTCCGTAGCGCAGTAGTATAAGCGTGTGACTGTTGTGGGTTCAATTCCCACTTTAGTATTTTAGTTTCTTTGCTCTGGTGACTTTGCCTTGTCACCGCTACTCAACACGAGCGGCGGAAAGTGGAAGACGAGGTGTCTTAACACAAGGTTCCCTCTACCTACCATGCTATTTGTGGGATAAAGCGTGAAACTGAAAGAAAAATAAATAAACATAAAGTTAATCCGTAAAAATTACAATTATTACTCTTCAATGTATTGGTTAAAAAAGTTTACGATTCGCTCATAATTACACCTATTATATTGTTTTTTAAAACTCTTCTCAGTAAATGTTCTTAATAAGTGGTCAACCATATCATGGAGATTAATATTATTATATATTTCATATTTTCAGAACAAATACTCCCAGGCAGACCATGGAATTTGGTGGCTATCATTTTCCAAATGGTACTGCCACTTACCCGTCCGGCCCCTGCTTCTATAAATATATCAAGTCGTTCGTGAAGCATTTTAACTTGCTACCACACATTCAAGTAAGTATTTAATATTTACTATTGTTACAACAACAATATATTTGACATAAAATATATGTCAAGGCTAAGCGCCGCGTTGAGTTCTGCCACTCAACACGCATTGACTCTAGAGTTCGGCAGAAAGTGGGGAACGGAGCGTCTTAACCCTATGTTCCCCCTGCCTACGCTGCTGTCTGCAGGATACAGCGTGAAGCTGATTTATTTTATTTATTTTTTAAAACTATTATGTGCAGCACGGTCGAGAAGCCTGAAGGTAGCTGTGTAGATTTGATCTTAGATTTTGTACTTACTTTTATTTATTTTGTGAATAATTCAAATTTAACCTAAAAAACATATGTATATAAGCAAAAAAAGATGGGCTATTTTCGCCATTGTAAAAAAATAAATATATCTAAATGAGCATCAGAATCTTACAAATTTTAACACAAAGGACGATAAAATAAAAAAAAAATGCTTAGCAATAAAATATATATTATAGATTTTTTTATACTAAAACGGAAGTACCAGCTGACAAGTTACTACGTGATACGAATATATTTAACACTATAAAACGTAGATAATAGACGTACTATTGTATGAAAAGTGATAGTTAATTTAAATGAAGTATGAGCCTTTTGTGAATGACGTGAGTAATAATGTAAATTCCGTCCTTATACTCTGTCAATAGATTTTTTTAAAGCATCACCTGTATCCCGTACACAGCATATTAGGCAGAGGGAACCTAGTGTTAAGACACTCCGTTCCGTCCAGAAGGCATAGCGAGTTGAGTGACGAAACGCAACGCCGCGCTTTGCCTCGACACCAAAGCGAAGAAATGAAAATATTTGATTTCCTCGAGTTAAAATCGAACCTATAACCTATCGCGTTTACAATCAAACTTTGTGCCATTGCACCACGACTGGCTTCGTCGTTGATATAATAGATATATAAATTATGTTGAATGCTGTAGCGTGCTTTGAATTATCACATTAGACGGCTCCTTTTCTTTAACACCTATAAAATATGGTACTTAATTTACTTCAATCGTAATACGTCTTGTGTTGTTTCGTGTTCGGTAATTAACCCAAATTCTAGAGAATTTGTTATCTATTTCTTTATCTAGTGCTCCTATTCTATAAATAAATATGCTTGTCTATTCTATTAATATGTTTGCTTACTTACTTTGAGGCCAGTCGTGGCGCGCCCCTGCGCACAAAGTGTGACATTAAAATCGACTGCTTGTGGATTCGATCCCCATTCGAAGAAATTAAATATTTAAATAAAATTAGGCAGAGGAAACCTAGTGTTAAAACACTCCGTTCACCACATTCTGCCGGCATTCTGCAGGCATTGCATGTTGAGTGGCAGAACTCAACGCCGCGCTTGTACACTACACCAGAGCCAAGAAATGGACATATAAATTTAAGTAAATATTTCATCTCCTCGAGTGGGGATCGAACCCCACAACCAATCGGTTTTACAGTCACACTTCGTGCCGCTGCGCCACGACTGGTTTCAAATGAAATATTTATTTACATTTATATTTTCACTTTTTCACTCTGGCTCGAAGGCTAAAACCCCGCGTTGAGTTCCGCCACGCAACACGCAATACTTTCAGAATCCGGCAGAAAGTGGCAAATGGAGTGTCTTAACACTAGGATTTGATTTGATTCTGGTTATTAATAATTTTATGTTCAGTTTCACGCTGTATCTTACACAAAACAGGATAGGCAAACTGAACCTAGTGTTAGGCCTAAGTGTTAAGACACTCCGCCTAAGCCTTTATTGTTTAGAGCGAAGAAATTAAAATATTAAATTTCCTCGAATGGGGATAAAATCCACAATCAGTAAGCAGATGGAACCTAGTGATATAACATTCCGTTCCTAATTTTTCCGCCAAATTTTGACATTGATTGATTGAGACATTGCGCAAAAATTATGTGGCGAAACTGAACGCCGAAATCTAACTTGTAACCAGAGCGGGAAAATAAAAACAATAAATAAATCCAACCTGCAGAATAAAAATTGAACGCGTTTACAGTTCTCGCTGTGCCACTGCGCCTCGACGTACATCATGGAATTAAATAGAATGACGTATGATAAACTGATCATTTGTATTTATATCAGAATCCATTAAGAATTTATATAAGTAACTATATGATAAATCATTTTATCTTATTGTTAAATTTATTATAGCTATTTTATATATCTATATAGAGAATATTTCTAATACAAATGTGGAGGAAGAGTTTAAAAGGTTAATGCGTGATAAGGATTCCATTACCTAATACTCGATTCGATACAGACAAACGGACTTAAATATTGCTAGTCCTACATCCGAAAAGAGGGAAGATTGATTAAATTTTACATATAATTAAATAACATGTTATTATGGAGGCAGAATAAGATGTTATTTATTGGTTTGTATTAGAAAGTGGAAAAGAGAATGTCTTAACACTAGGATTCCTCTACCCTGCATGCGAGATACAGCGTGAACGTGAAGCGTGAAATTTTTTTGACATTTTTATAATAAATCAATTTCTGTTAATTTCTATGCAGGTCCGAAGCTACGTGACGTCAGTGAAGTATGTTAATGATTATTGGCAATTGACGTATTATAACTCGAAGGACAGAAATAGCAATACAGTATCTTGTGATTACGTCGTCATTGCCAACGGCCAGTACGTTGAACCAAATGTGCCTAAATTTCCAGGACTAGATACATTTAACGGTAATTTTTAAATGAATATACATATTAGCTATACGCTGTATCCCGCACATTTCAGAGTAAGCAGAGCAAAGCTGGGAACTTAGTGTTAGGACACGCCGTTCCCATTATGATGACATTTCTGGTTCCCACTTCCCACAATCCTGCAGGCATCGTGTGTGGTCAGTGGCGAAAGTCTTACTATATAAAACAGGGCACACAGCAGGGTAGGCAGAGGGAACATAGTGACAAGACATTCCTTTCCCCACGTTCCGCCTAATTTTTCGAGGCATTGCGTGTTAAGTGGAAGATGCCAGAGCGAAGAAACGAAAATATTAGGAAATAAGTATCCGAACGGGAATCGAACCCACAACCAGTCGCGTTTACAGTCACATTTTGTGCCCCTGCGCCACGACCGGTTTCATAATTATCATAAAATAAAAAAAATGTGAAAATAAAAACTATTAAACTATACATTTTATTTGATTATAGGTTCCATGATTCACAGCCACGATTACAAAGAGCCGGAGGTGTATGAAAATCGCAGGGTGTTGCTAATCGGTGCTGGACCTTCGGGTCTGGACTTAGCCTTGCATTTGAGTAACGTTACAGCCAAATTGTTCCACAGCCACCACTTAGTGTACAATCAACCAGATTTCGGTGAAAATTTTGTTAAGAAACCAGATGTTAAAACCTTCGTACCTAATGGAGTCATCTTTGTCGATGGAACCTTTGAGGAGATTGACGATGTAATTCTTGCTACAGGTATTTATTGTGCTTCTATTACAATAAATTTAGATATCTCTATATATAATAAGACAGTAAAAATATTTTGTCTGTACATTTAGTAATTTTGATTGAAATGGATAGAGGGATACTTAAAAAGAATAATAGAAAGCAAAACAATTTTTTTTGAATTTCTTGTCTGTCTGTCGTTAGTTTTTTGTCCGCATTTTTCTCTAAAAGTACTGACCCGATTTACTTGAAAATTCACCAATTGCTTTGTTTTAACTCAAGTTAGTCCTAAAGTTTAGTTCATCAAAATCGGTTCATTAAAAAAAAAGTTGTCGTCATTTGAATGAACTTAAGGTATAAGTATTTATATATTTTTATTTCAAAATAATCAAATGTCCTAATAGAAATTACGATAATGTAGTAAAAAAATCATATTATTATTAAGTTAATATAATTGTCAGTCAATTCTGTTTATTAGATCAATAATCATGCACTTTAAGCGGGCGAAGCCGTGAGCGGGCCGCTAGTGTATATATAATGTAGAAATGTTACAGTATGAAAGTAAAATAAATTATTCATTTAAGCGAAATCTGATTTAAAAACTGTTTTGTCGTATTATGGTCACCATAATTTTAACATGGCAGATACAAAATGGTTTAAATAGTTGTAGGTAGTAGGTTATTATTTATTTTAAAGTGACTTTTTCCGTAGTGTGGCCCTTCTTCTTTATAAGAATAAACCAAATGAGAAATGTATTTGAATGTTTTTTTTCTAGTATAAAATTTATCGAGGCTATAGATTGCCTTTTACGTTTTATGTATATCTACTATTATATTTAGTAGATTATACAGGATGGATAAGGCAAGCGCTCCTTTTACGCAAACAGCATATAGGGTAAAATATTTCAAACCCATACGTAAAGAAATTAATCAAGATGCCTCAACAGTTTGGACGTAGGATTTTTTTTTCATTTCACGATTTTTATCCATACCTGTATTTCGTGGGACGGGATTACGCATAGATCCCAATAAAGTAAACACTTGCGAATACCTTTCGCCATAGAGTTCATAATTATTTAACCTTTAGTAGTACTTTGTTTAACCATTGTGGAATGAAGCGTGTGCGGTTGTGTTTCTTTGATAGGTTTATGTTTGTGTGTGTCGTCCTTACAAATGGTGTTTTATTTAAAAAAATATATTAATAGAGTAGTTAAAACTGTGGTTTAATTTAAAGTGGTGCTGACACTTCCATCCTGTATAAATAGGTGCGTGATTGTAGCTCTTTTAAAATAATAATAATATTTTCTTTTGCAGGCTATGAATTCTCACATCCATTTTTAGATTCGAGTTCTGGTTTAACAGCATCTGGTAAATATGTTTTGCCTTTACATCAGAGTATAGTTAACATTAGACATCCCACAATGTCATTCATAGGAGTGGTGAAGAAAGTCATCACAAGAGTTATGGACGCTCAGGTAAAAAATGAGTTACTTAAAATTTAAGCACAAATATACTATACTAAATTAGAGGCCGATCGTGGCGCAGTGGCACAAGGTGTGACTGTAAAACCGACTGGTTGTGGGTTCGATTCCCACTCGAGGGGATGAAATATTTACTTAAATTTATATTTCCATTTCTTAGCTCTGGTGTCAAGGCAAAAAGCGCGGCGTTGAGTTCTGCCACTCAACACGCAATGCCTCCAAAATTCGGCAGAAAGTGGGGAACGGAGTGTCTTAACACTAGGTGCCCTCTGCATACCCTGCTGTGTGCGGGATACAGCGTGAAGCTTATTTATTAAATTAAATTTCTATACTAAATTAGAGGCCAGTCGTGGCACAAGGGTACAAGTTGAAAAAATGAAATATTTCTTTAAATATATATTTTCATTTCTTTGCTCTATATGGGGGAAGCTATAATAAATTCAAGATTTCTAGCCTTTAAGAATAGTTTTCACATCTGTAAATAATATAATATGTATTTAATGAATATACTATAATATATAGTTATACTATAAATATAATATAACTATAAATTTGCGATTATATTCAAACCAACGTTTGCGTATATGTTCGTCCATTTTCGATATTACGTTCAAATCATTGTATTTCTCGGTGTAATCAAGATAATTTATAAAAACATATCATGAACTGTAGAGCTCATCCCGATCTAATCCTGATTAAAATGTATATGTAAAAATAATATATAAATAACTCTTATAACGGGTGAATAAATAAATAAATCAGCTTCACGCTGTATCCCGCTCACAGCAGGGTAGGCAGAGGGAACCTAGTGTTAAGACACTCCGTTCCCCACTTTCTGCCGAATTCTGGAGGCATTGCGTGTTGAGTGGCAGAACTCAACGCCGCGCTTAGCCTCTACACCAGAGCGAAGAAATGAAAATATAAATTTAAGTAAATATTTCATCTCAAGTGGGGATCGAACCCACAACCAGTCGGTTTTACAGTCACACTTCGTGCCACTGCGCCACTACTGGCCTCAATATTATTATAGCTGGTGAATGAAAATAAACATCTCCCAAACACCAAAAAAACTAAATTTATAAGTGTATCTTAATTTAAACTGATTTATTCCTTTCAGGCGGAGTACATAGCCTCATATATAGCGGGCAAGTTTAAATTGCCGTCTCAAGAAGAGATGCTGAGGATGTGGCTGGACAGAGCTTATTATCTCCAAAGACAACATAAGAAAATAACGGAAATAAATACTTTAGGGTCAGACATGGTATGTATTTTTTTCACTTTATTTAAAGTCAATTATATAAAATAGTGCAAGTGCAATTTAAAGAAGTCTTTATGGCTTAGTTGGTTAGTTGCTTGGAAGGTTTCCAAAAAGACGCGGATTCAAATCCATATATGTTCAAATTTTTATACGTTTTCTTAATAAGTATTTTTCTTTCCTAAGTGTGGAAGAACACTTTAAAAATATTTAAGAAGAAGTCTTTATCAATTATCATTTTACCAAATGTTGTCAGTTTTGAACTTATGATCACCTATATTGTTTAGTTATCCAGAAAAAACTTTTTAAACTTTATTAATATATTATATTAAATAAATTATTATTATATTAAAATATTATATAAAATTTTTATTTATTATCAAATTTTTATATACTTTACAATTTTTAGGATCAATATTTTGGTAATTTAACTCAAGAAGCCGGTACCACCAGAGTACCTCCAGTATTATCAGAAATAAGGGACTTTAATGCACAAAACCGCTTGGATGATTGGCTCCATTATAGAGAATACGATTATGAAGTAATAGATCCTTATAAATACAAGCGAACTCACAGTAACAGTCTACCAGAAGCATGTCCCATACAAATCGAAGATAATTGATGAAAGATTGGTCCAAATGATCATATTGTTGATAAAAATATTTTAATTATATTTATATTTATTTGAAATGGATATAGAAAAGAAAATAATTCACTGTTGTAGTATATGAATTTTAATTAAAAACGTAACTTGGAGAAAGCAGTTAAAGGTCTATTTTTACGTAAATTGGAAATATTTTACTAATTCTTAACTGTTAATAATAATAATATGTAGTTTCATAAAATCTCTATACGGAGGTTTCCATATAATTTAAAAACATACCCTATTTCTAACACTAAACTTATATCAAGTTCGCGATTGGAGTATGGGTTTTTTAGTTTTTTTTACTTACTAAGTACGTATAAAAAATGTTACCATTTCATATGAATATTCTGTAATAGAACGAAAAATTATATGTTTTTTGTTAACTTTTATACTTGATAGACTAGATTGAGATGAAGTGTATATAATGTAAAAATAAGTTTTATAAGGACAATAAAATTAAATTTAATGATTGAGTATTTTATTTTACCAGTTATTTATATTTTACATACAGACATAAAAATATTTTGTCAAAATCAAATAGTATAAAATAAAATATGGTAAATCTTGTTGTGTATATTCTGCAACATATAACTTACGGTATGTTTGCGGTTTATACTTTATATGATATTTAAAATTACCAACAAGCACAATGCGATCCTTCTACTAAAAAATAAAATAAATATAGATATTTCTTTGTAAGTTTTTACTAAAAAGCAATAAAATGGGAAATTATAATATCATACAGTCCGCGAGGTCTAAGCTGAGCTTTGCTTTTATGTGAGTGTTCATATATAGTTGAGGTGAATTGCACGGCATAAACCGGTTTCTACTGCCTTTTGACCATCAGCCAACACCTCTTGTACCGATATCAGCGTCATATATTTATTTCTAAATATTTCATTTTTGAGTTCGATTTATTAAAAATGAAAGATAAATTTGACACTATAACTGTACAAGAACGGTAAAGTGTATGTAAAGAGATGACAAAACGGGACGATTCATTTTTAACTCAAACAAAACATCACATTATGAGGATGCAATGTCCAGACTAAAAGGATTGTTTTAATTTTTATGATTGATTTCTTTATCAATCCCTAATAATTAATTTTATCTTAAAATATTTTTTTCTGGCCCTACATTGTGTGACACTCACACAAATGCAAAGCTCAGTTTAAACCGCGCGAAATGGTCTTTAAATACAAAATAGTTTGTTGTTAAGTGACATTTGTACCACAGGTAATTTAAAGCAATACATTTTTTAAACTTAAATTCTAATTTATAATAAGCATTTTTAATTTCTACTTTAATATTCATTTTGGACGTAACAGCTACCGCTTTCCGGCTCGTCAATAGTTCTAATAAACGTGTTGTTGTCTATCACTGTGTATTTATAATTTCTGTACGTATAGAGATTTTCCAGTTTGGCCTCAGTATCACACTTTCGTATCTTGAACATCACCGGAGGAACTCTGTCTATTCCTGATTCATTTGTCAGCTCAGCGTAGTAATCGTCCTGTAAAAGGTAAAATCAATATAATGTATGTTTTATGAAACATTTTTTTTTTCACTTTCACGCTGTATCTCGCCTAAAGCAGCAGAGGGAGAGAGGGTATCTAGTGTTAAAATATTCCGCGCCTATTTTTCGAGACATTGCGTGTTGAGTGGCGGAACTCAATGCCGCGCTTTGACTTCTTAACAGGGCGAACCACAGATGTTTGAAAAAGACTAGTGAAGCGTCTCACCGTATCCCGTACAACAAGATAGGTAGAGGACTAGAGGACTAAGTGTTAAGACACTCTGTTCTCCATTTTCCGCCAAAATCTGAAAAGAAATATCAAATTTAATTTGAATAAAAAAAAAAGGATACTTACTTCCTTTTCACCTAAGAAATGAATGTCAGAAAGCGGCCGTCCTTTCGATTTGATAATTTCTACGCGTTTCTGCCAATCTTCTAACATTTGATCTTTAGACGGCAAAGTGAAATTACCTTTTATCAGTGCCGTAACATACCGCGACTGCAAAAATAAAAAAAAATATAAACATTTCTCTTACTTTGTTATGAAGTAGGTATTTATTTGGAAGTAAGGAGAGTTGCTTATAATTTCTAATAATATATAGTATACTTTAAAATTTTAACCAATAAGTATTTTAAAGGTGTTTATAATTTGTACCACAATAATATAGCTTCTCGTCTCTTTCAACATTCATCACTTCGTTCTACAATTTCCACATATTTCTTAGAATGGTTCGAACGAAATTAAAAGTTAACAAAATAAAAAAAAAACGTTGTGTAATCTACGTACCTGGGCATCAGCAGACACAACCAAACAGGCTCTTACAAGGAGACCCATCAATACCATGCTTGGATGATGGATATTAACTATATATTTGTGTAAGGGAGTCACACTCCTAGGATTAACAGTTAACTCACAACTTTTATCCAAAAATGGATAGTAATATTCGTATCCTGAAATAGACAATTATAAATATGATATGATGAGGCCAGTTGTGGCGCAGTGGCACACAGTGTGACTGTAAAACCGACTGGTTGTGGGTTCGATCCCCACTCGAGGAGATGAAATATTTACTTAAATGTATATTTTCATTTCTTCGCTCTGGTGTCGAGGCAAAGCGCGGCGTTGAGTTCTGCCACTCAACATGCAATGCCTCCAAAATTCGGCAGAAAGTGGGGAACGGAGTGTCTTAACACTAGGTTCCCTCTGCCTACCCTGCTGTGTGCGGGATATAGCGTGAAGCTAATTTAATTTATAAATATTATCTTGACTCAAAAAAATATAAGGCCAGGAGGCCAGTCGTGGCGCAGGGGCATAAAGTGTAACTTTAAATTCGACTGGTTGGTGGTTCAAGCTCAACTCTAGGGAATGAAATATTTATTTACATTTATATTTTCATTGGTTCACTCTGGCAAAGAGCGACTTTAATTCCGACTCTCGATAATGCCTACAGAATTCGGTGGACAGTCGGGAACGGATTGTCTTAACACTAGGTTTCCTCTGTCTACTCTGCTGAGTGCGGGATACAACGTGAAGCTGATTAAATTGTTTATAATATAAAAATATTTTAATAAAGTTTTAACGTCTGATCTCTGAAACTGTTTGTGACGTGGATATTTGAGATAAATATAATTATCATTTATTATCTCTTATTAAAATTATATTATTATATTTCTATACGAAACAATTACCTGTACAAAAGAGCACATCATCAACATCTTCGTAGCTGCCATCTTGAAATATTACACCATTTTCAGTATACTCTTTTACATCTGGTTTCTTTTTGTAATGATCAGGAAAGGGTGTCCTAAAATTAATTTGCGAGTGGTGACTGTGGACTAGAGTTTTAGAAACGTTTGCTACATCAAGAGCAATGTCCATACCGGACGGTCCGGCACCAATTATTAGAACTCTACGATCTTTGTAGCTATCCGGTTCTCTATAGTCGTGACTATGTGTGATTGAACCTAAAAATATTGAGTCATTAGCTGTAAATTGTCATATAAAAATACAATTATTCTACTTTCTTTTATAAAATATAATTAAAGTTAAATGAATTTATTTTTTTATCTTAGATGTGTGATACATTATATTGTGCATAGTATAAAAAATAGCAAATTTTCAAATAAAAAAATTCAATTCCAAATTTTAACTTACCTTTAAATATTTCTTCTTTTGGTATATTTGGCATATTTGGCTTACTGTGATGTCCAGTACTAACTATGACAAAATCAAATTCCTCTTCATATTCATCACCAGTCACAACGTTTTGATATCTTACTATCCATACATCGTCTTTTCTGGACACTAATTGTACTATATGTAGGAACTAAAAATTAATAGATGACAAAATGGGTAAAACATGCTGAAGTCAAAAAACAAGTTTAGAAAATCGAAATTTCTATGAGCAGCGAAACAAAAAAATCAGCTTAATCCTTTTCTTTACATAGCACGGGAGGTAGTAGAGGGAACTTAGAGCCAATGCATTACTATCTACAATTTTTACCGGAATGCGGGACTCTACAAAAACTAATAATAATAAAAAAGATAAACAAAATATAAATAATAAATTTCTTTCTCCGTGTGCTGATCGACCTTAAAATCATCGCATTTACAGTCAGAAGCTGCTTCACTGCATCAAGATGTTGTCTTTATGCAATACATTGGGTATATATACTTTAAGGAAGGTACCATACCAAGTTTTGAATAAATTAAAAAAAAAAATAAATTAGCTTCACGCTGTATCCCGCACACAGCAGGCAGGCAGAGGGAACCTAATGTTAAGACACTCCGTTCAGTTTCTGCCGAATTTTGGAGGCATTTCGTGTTGAGCGGCAGAACTCAACGCCGCACTTTGCCTCGACACCAGAGCGAAGAAAATGGAAATATAAATTTAAGTTAATATTTCATCTCCTCGAGTGGGGATCGAACTCACAACCACTCGGTTTTACAGTAACACCTTGTGCCCCTGCGCCATGACTGGCCTCATAAATAAATAATAAATTAATGATAATATAACGTTATTCAGAGGATAATTATCCGTTGAGGCTGTCGTGGTACAGTGCAGTATTTCGACACTATAAAGGAAATTAAAATTTATAGGGTACTTCCGGTTAACCTAAAATTATGAAATTTGGCAACTAGCATCTACAGATAGTATCTACTAATAAAAATTTTACGTGGCTCTCATTTTTTGTACAGTAGCCTATATTAAATGACTTAAACAATACATTCTGTAATTATTTTTAATTAAATAAATATTTGTATCGCACTGACTGTTGAATTGTCTTGATAAGGAAAGCTAATATCTAGTGCTACTATTTACATTTGCTTTAAGTATTAGGTATACTTATTTAGATTCACGTCATTCCTTTGTTTCGTATTGTATGTGTGATATTAATATTAACTAAGGTATAATTTGTTTGTAATTTTGTATTGAATATAAATATTACGATATTTATTATATGTGTATATTATAAGTGTTATCGAAAATTATTAAAAGTAATTATACAGGGGACGTCGTGGCGCATACGCATGTAACTGTAAACTGCATAGTTGTGGGTTCGATCCCCACTCGAGAAGATGAAATATTTACTTAAATTTATATTACCATTTCTTCGCTCTGATGTCGAGGACAAGCGAGGCGTTGAATTCTACCACTCAACACGCAATGCCTCCAGATTTCGATAGAAAGTGGGGAACGGAGTGTCTTAACACTAGGTTCCCTCTGCGTACCCAAGTAAAGCTCAATAATAAAATGATTTACCTTTATATACCGTTCCAAATCGAAGTGCTTCACATAATTCTTAATGTAATTATAGTAGACTTTCCAACTCGGAAAATTTGGCATACTATCAGGTATTGGAAAACCTTTGAGTTCCATTGTAGGCTTTGGAAGATTCGTTCTGTAACGAAAAAAAAATTAAAAAATAAATAAACAAAATGAGGCCAGTCGTGGCGAACGGGATTGGTTGTGGGTTCGATCTCCACTTGAGAAAATAAAATATTTGTTTACATCTATATTTTCATTTCTTTGCTCTGGTGTCGACGCAAAGCAGGGCGCTGAGTTCCGCCACTCGACTCACAATGTTTCCAGAGATCGGCGGAATGTGGGGAACGGAGTGTCTTAACACAAGGTTCCCTTTGCCTACCTCATTAATATAAGTACAACATACAATAAATGATACATTTTAAAGTGCTGTCTAAGTATATGTTTACGTTAACTTTTGTTCTACATTTTATTCATATCAAATTAAAATAAATGCAATTCATTGTCATCTTATCAATACTTGTTATTAGAAGTTTACTAGTTTGAATTTTAAATTAAAATTATGTATAATTAAAGATAACGTTGATGTTTGATTTATTGAATGTTCATCTTAAACATATTGAAAAATTATTTAGTAAAATATCCTATCTTATTAATTTATATGAAATTTAAAACAAGTGAAAGTGTGTAAGGATGGATGTTGGTTCGACTTGCACGCAAAAGTCGTTGAACAGATTTGGATAAAACTTTACCATAATATAGCTTGTATATCAGAATAATACAATTTATGTAATGATTTTGCATAATTTAGTTATAATTGAACAAAAATATTATAAAAGAAAAGTGATTGTTTCATTGAACGCGCTCATGTCGCAGGATAGAGTCGTATAAATATATATTTGACCAAATTCTCATCAATATATCAAGGAAGGCTTGAGAGGTGCATGCGCACATAGCCCATAGTGACCATTTTTATGTTTTACAAATAAAAATAAATGAAGAAAATCTTCATTTACTGAACATATAGTACTTTACGAAACAATTATAAACAATTTAAAGCTATTTGTTACCCAATTAAATATATTAGATATGTTATTCACTTCATGTATAATAAACGAAAATTACCCATTACATTATATTATTGAGGCCAGTCGTGGCGCAGTGGTACAAAGTGTGACTGTAAAACCGACTGGTTGTGGGTTCGATCCCCACTCGAGGAGATAAAATATTTATTTCAATTTATATTTTCATTTCTTCGCTCTGGTGGCGAGGCAAAGCGCGGCGTTGAGTTCTGCCACTCAACACGCAATGCCTCCATAATTCGGCAGAAAGTGGGGAACGGAGTGTCTTAACACTAGGTTCCCTCTGCCTACCCTGCTGTGTGCGGGATATAGCGTGAAGCTAATTAATTTATTAATTTTTAATTATATTATTCAAATGAATATCTTAGAAGATATCAGAGATTTAATATACAGCTATAGCTGGCCTATAGGCCATCTCTAAAGATTATTTAATTTTTTATTATCTCATTCGTTGTAAATTATGTTTAAAAAGTCATCGACAAGAAACAATAACAAGAAGAATATATTATTATTAATAAGTGAACATAATTGTGTTATGTCATGTTGATATCATATCTTGACGCTATAATATTGTCTGATGGCGAAATCTATAACTAATTAAAATTTTAAATTAACATGTTTTTAATCAAAGTGTAACACTTTCTTTTAGATTGAGTAGAAGGTAGAGAAATTTAAAAAAAATCATAAATCTCTGAAATTTTAACCTATTTTACCTTAAATGCTTATACATGCTGGTATGTACAGGCATACCATTTTCATCGACCCCAACTTTCGGTTCATAGCGCCATGTACCTCCTACGTAACGGGTATATTCGAAAACTACAAATCTGATATCTTCATCTTTCAAATATCTCGCTGAAGTGAGACCCGCGATCCCCGCACCTATTATGCATACTCGAGGATTTTTGTTTTGTACCTGTAGTAAAAAAGAACTGTCTTAAAGTTATATATTATTTATAGATATTTGCATCTAAAATGTACTTTGTAGATAAATCAGCGTCACTGAATGAACAAAAGGAGATTTCTTAACTTGACCTAATTAATTAGCAGAGATTTAACATTTTAAGAAGCTCGTGAAACACAATATTGTGCACAAAGTTGCACAAAAAATAAAGAATGATATATTTTCAGTAGTCAGTCATTTTCAAAATATTTTCAAACTATATGTTTTTACAATTTTTCATAAGAAGCCGAGAGATGAGTCTAGCACTTAAAAAAAACTGAAACATTCGCTTTACTCAGAGAAATATGCGAAGGATCTAAGGACATGCTTAGGGGTATCGTATAGGACATAGCAAAATCAAATTGAAATGGGCGGGACCGTTTCTCACCATTCAAGCAATATGCTTGCTTGGTGAGAAAAAGATAGACTCAGAAATTACTTAAGTAGACTTAAAAGAAGCTCCTATGTAGAGATTGTAGATTTTAGCTTAGTTCTTTTTAAAGTTATAACTTAAACTTACGAATCTCTCCACAGCATAAATAAAGGTCCAAAAATATATATATTTTTTTTAAAATAAGACTTAATTGTAGTAAATAAAATATCTATTCTTAGACAATTATTGTCGAAAGTATCATAAGTAAATAATACGTAATTAAAGTTTTTTTTTTAATTCTGTATCTTGCATATAGTAGGGTTGGCAGAGGGACGAGGCAACTCGGATAACCTCTCCATATGCTTGCTTGCTACCGGACCCTTTCGAATATGTTTGTCATGCAGGCGGACAGGCAATGTAGTGTGGTGAAAAAGAGGACTCTTGTTATAGGGATAACAAAGGCTTAAAGCAAATACGCTGCACTGACCAATGAATAGGACAATAACACTACACACTTGGGTTAAGGGTCTTGCCTTTACCGATCCGGCGGCGAAAAAGAAAATCTCAATTAAATATTACCCCAAATCAAGTGGCAGAGCAGCGCAAGGTGTGTGTGGCTGATAGGATGATCAGTCGCTACTGCTGCCCTCGACAGGGTACCGGCCAACACCTGTGGTGGGATACACTAAGCTTATCCAAATACTGTTTTTATGAACCAATTTTCAAAGCAGATAATTCAAATTTAAAAAACTGTACTATGACTATAATATAACTATGTTGATATTGTAGGAGTGAATAGTAACGCTTCGGATCCTGGAACTGACTGACTGACGGAGTAGATTGCAGATGAAGACGGTGGAACTTAGGCTACAATCGTAAGAAAAGGGAAAAAGTTTACAAACTTAGCCCTGAGAAGTTTGAAACCGCCTAAGCGTAAATTGGCTAAGCTCCCTCGCGCTAAGGCGGTTATAGTCATCATGGCGTCAGCTAATTAACAAAGTCATTATTGCGTGCGATTCACGTCATAGGAGTGAGAGCTATAGGTAGGCACGCGCAAGTTACCCTACAGAAAATACTGCTGGAGGGAACCTAGTGTTAACTTACTTCCTTTCCCCAGTTTACGTCGACTTATCAAGACGTTGCGAGTTAAGTTAGGTTGTGAAACCTAACTGCTATACTGAGGAAATAAAAATATGAAATAATTTATTTTTCCAATCAAACTCACCACCGCCGCGTTTACAGCCAAATCCACAACACTACAAGACACAACTCTATTTTACTAAACTTTACGAAAATCGACCGTATGCCCCTTTTATTTTTTTTTATACTGTTAACATATTATACAAAGCAAAAATAACAAAATAAAAATAACACATAATTAAGAGCTACATTAAAATATGGTTGGTATATTTCATATATATATAATAGGAGCAGTACATATTAAAGGATTTCACTTTCCAACATAATCAGATTTCTGTTTAATTTTGTTCGTAAAAAAAAATACATTAAAAATATTATGTCTGACAAACCCAAATTTACTGATCAGTCATAAATTTGAAAGTTACTAATAAACAATCGCTAACGTATATAATTAAATTGCATATGTTAAAATCAAAACATATTATTTTGAAAATAAAAAAATATATTTGTTTTTTTATAAACGTACCATAATATTTAAAGTTGTATATAATTATATAATGTTAGTTTGTATGCTAACGAGCTCCACAAATGCATCTTTCGCGACTGTCACAATTGACATTTGACTAACTTCATGTTCTATAGAGTATATGTACCTTGCCTATGTTACAAATTTTTATGTTTAAAAGGTAATAATATAATATTTAATTATCAATACAACGATTTAATATAAAAAAATATATATTAGCAATATACTAGTTACAGTTTTACACTCACCATTTCCTTTTGACACTTTTAATTTTTATAAAGCACTTAGTTCTCACTAATGTTCAAAATTTTATATTCCTTTCATGAAATATCGCCAATTATATATCGCAAATTATATAAAGACTTTTGATAACATAGAAGTTAATAGCGCACTAACACGAAACCGGTCTTTTTTGTCTCGATATAAATAAAGGCGACGCGACATTGATAGTATTATCTTTGTAATGTAAATATTTATGTTGTCCTACGCAGACTTCACGACTTGTACTGTCACACTATCTGAGTAACTGATCGAAATTTGACACATTTTCTATTTATAAACATCACATGAACTTGAATTAAAATTAACAAAAATTTTTTTTTAAATATTATAAGATATTCATGTTAACCTCAAAATAATGTAGTGCGTATTAATAGCAAGTAAATTTGTTGCACATGAAAACTACTTGTTTTTAGTTATGTTTTATGAAAAAGTGAACCTGATAGTTAAGGTTAAGAGGTAGGAGGTACAAGAACTTTACCAAGAGTGAGTAAGAGAGAGAGAGAGAGAGAGAGATTGGTCGCGGGATTTTTTAAATTTTAATTTTCTGTACTTATTGTCTCGTAGTTATCTATCATGATGATGACCCACCTAAATATAGACCTTATTATGTTTTGGGTACAGTGGAACAATATTCGATTGTAATTGCGGTAGTTGGCAAATCAATTTCGAAAAGAATATTAAATTCAGAAAAGTGTTAAAGTGCTTGTTATTATGTTTATTACATTTGTGCGAAAATAAAAACAAATCCTAATAGGACGCTTCCAAAAGACAAAGTGTAGCGTTGTTTTCAACTCATAATAAAAAAATGCCACTAGTATTGAATTTAATTAATAAAATACGTAAAAAGTTACACTGTATAGCAAGTGTCATAGCAGTTGCATTAAACGAAGATAAGATTAAGACTTCAATTAAAAAAATGTTAAATGTCAAATTATGTAAGACATTGGTCAGTAATCAGTATTATATTTTTTTATTGTAGATAATGTACCTCTAAAAAATGTAAAATAGAGATACAAAAATGTACCTCTATTTTTTAAAAATCGATCATCTCTAATCAAATTGGTCTCTTATTCGCAAATATTAAATATTTTTTTGGAAATATAAAATAATTTTAATAATTAAAAACAAAAAACTAAAAACTAAACTAACTTACTAAGTGTCTACGAAATTTAATTAATCGAGCAGCAACTGTATAAATTATATAGTAACTATTATTTTTATATTTTTTTAACTTGTACGCAAGTTACCGAATTTAAAATAAATATATGAAAATATGTTTTCATCGATAAAAGTAAATTTTAATTTTTTTTTACGTAGTTATTAAATACAGCATGTTATGAAAGTGGACTTTATAAGCTACAAAATAAAGAAAAGTCGCAAGGCACGGGTAGCTCTTCTTTTTAAACATTTTTAAAGTGTTATTCCATACTTAGGAAAGAAAAATACTTATACTAAAATACTAAAACGTATAAAAATTTGAGCGTAACGTGAAAACCGACCAGGTCGGGACCAATAAATAGCATTCTCTCTTGCCAAACGATAATTCTTAGTAACTATCTTTGGGTAGCGGACATTTGTAAAAATCTCCCTACAGAGATGCTAACAACATAAATAAGTTGTAACAAGCGTATAAAAATTTCGACGTGGACGTAGGAGCGTATATAGCGTAGCGGCTTAGTGGTCAGAGCTTCTGGTCGGTTTCCAGGAAGCGCGGGTTCGAGTCCCGCTACGTTCAAAATTTAATACGTTTTCTAAATAAACGGGTCGCTCTGTTACCGGCAGCAATACGCTTTCCATATCCATTTCATATCTACCATCTCTACTAAACATGGAGAAATAAATAAAACCAATCATGTATATTCCGCACACAGCAGAGTAGGCAAAGGGAACCTTATGCGTCCAGAATTCATCGAAAAGTGGGAGACACTAAGTTTCCCACTTTCCGATGAATTCTGGAAGCATTACATGTTGAGAGGTGGAACGCCGCCCTTTCACTCGACACCAGAGCGAAAAAATAGAAATATTAATTTTCACCACACGCACACAGTCCACAGTCACAGTCACACTTTGTGCCCCTGCGCCATGACCGGCCTACTAAACATTCTTCCCAGATATACCACTTCATTCACTTAATAACAATAAACACTTAATAAAATAAACTAAGTGTTAATTGTAATAGGTAATAAATGTAAATAGTCCAGTCAACCAGGAGGCCAGTCGTGGCGCAGTGGCACGAAGTGTGACTGTAAAACCGACTGGTTGTGGGTTCGATCCCCACTCGAGGAGATGAAATATTTACTTAAATTTATATTTCCATTTCTTCGCTCTGGTGTCGAGGCTAAGCGCGGCGTTGAGTTCTGCCACTCATCACGCAATGCCCTCAGAATCCGACAGAAAGTGGGGAATGGAGTGTCTTAACACTGGGTTCCCTCTGCCTAACCTGCTGTGTGCGGGATACAGCGTGAAGCTGAAGCTGATGATAAATTATACGAACAAACAATACTCACTTTTTTTAATTCCAATGTAACTGCAAAACGTACTAAAATACACAATGCACAAAACGTATATTGATAAATTTTCATTTTACAAATAATAAATACAACCAAATAATATTATATAATTTATGTGAACATTGAGATGTAACTACAGTTCCAGTTCACGTACAGTAACTGATAATACCGAGGTCCTTGAGGTTGAGTCAATATTTTATAGTCTCTATCGGAATGATTTTTAAGGGCGATTACACTTCGGTTATTATTATTTATTTTTCTATAACTTAAAATAAGCCTACAATTTAGAAATTCTTATTAAAAATGTAAATTGGTCTTATAGATGCATTACTATGAAGAATATACTTTCTGTACTAATATAATGTGGGGCTCTACCAACAGTATGATCTCATGCGAAGGGTCTTGCCGTAATAAAATAGGATCCAGAACCATAAGTCTTTTAATTTTTACATCGTATTTTATTTAATAGAGACATACATTTAACAGATTTTGTTCTACGAAAAAAAAGACAGCTCTACCAACTTAAAAATATGTTTTAAGATGCACTTTTTACAGCAGATTCAAATAAATAAAAAAGTTAATAAATCATATATTGTGAATGATAAATAATAATCAGCTTCACGCTGTATCCCGCACACAGCAGGGTAGGCAGAGGGAACCTAGTGTTAAGACACTCCGTTCCCCACTTTCTGCTGAATTCTGGAGGCATTGCGTGTTGAGTGGCAGAACTCAACGCCGCGCTTAACCTCGACACCAGAGCGAAGAAAATGGAAAAAATAAATTTAAATAAATATTTCATCTCCTCGAGTGGGGATCGAACCCAAAACCATAAGCCGCTGCGCCACGACTGGCCTCCTGGACGACTGGTCTGGATTTGTGAACGATAATAAAACAAAATATTATAATAATAAATTTACTATACTTACAAACTTACTTTCTCCATACTTTACACTAATCAACTTGAATTAGTTGTTTTCATCAATCGATGCTGTTAATTATTGTAACCGGCTTTGAATTTTCATTAATTTCAGTATAATAAATTTAGAAGATATTCAATACGAAAATTATAATATAATATGTGTATTAAAAAAGTAATAAAATGAGGTAAGCTTCATTTTATTACTTTTTTAATAGGTACATGGTTTCAAATAACTATTAGGCCACCCAAACACAAATTAAATTTACAAAACGTACTCGATGCTGAACTGTATTATATTTTTAACTAGTAGCACATCCACGGGCTTCGTCTCGTTTTCGGTGATTTTCTCGCGTAAATTCCGATCATACGGGAATTCCAGGGCACTCTATTTTCCAGTCCTATAAAGTTCAGTCCCAGCTGTTCCGGAGAATAACCTGGACAAACAAAATGACAGACAGACAAAGTTGCTTTCGAATTGATAAAATAAGTATGGATCGTCCATGACAAAGCATGTGATAGTCCGCCTAAAACCAGACACTGTATGAGAAAAAACACAGTGTAAAAAATTTTATATAACTTAAAATTTTCTTAAATAAATGTGATAGAATTTTCCATTCATATTATTTATCATAACGTTGGGTCAGTCCATATGTCTTGGGAAAACCACAGATTTGAAATAAATCATCATAATCGTCTGCTTTAGACCATTAGTTACGAGTACGAGTGGTAAATCCACATGTCGTCGGCGTCAGTGTAGGACCTTGTAACTGCAAGCTTTGAAAATATTTTTTTCGTGTAGATGGCCACTTGAACTATCCCTTTAAAAGTTATGCAATGATAACTTGACGTTGACTCAATGAAACAGTACATTCTAGTCCTTTTTTTAAGTATAGGTCGCTTCTAAGGCAGATTTTACCTGCTGTATGTGGGATCCAGAGAAATTGAATAGTAAAGACATCAGGAGTTCCTTTACTAAGCACTAACAATTCATCTTCACTGCTCAAGCTTAGCTTAGGAAATAAGGTACACTATAAATAAATATGATCTTATGTACTGTAAAAAATGTATTTATGGATTTAGAAGGTCCTTCACTAATGCCGATGATATATATATTTATTGATGTATATTTCATTTACTTACACACTTTATGGTTTTAAAAAATAATATATTAACATAAAAAAAAAACAATTGTTAAAATTAAATTAGTTAAAATATTGTAATTGTTATCTGTTTTTTTTAACATAATTTTACGTAAGTAGTTCAAATCAAATTCCGTATAGATTAGCTATATAAAAATTTATCCTTAAAAAGTCCATTATATTTAATCCAATTATTTGAAAACAACTGTCGTTGATGAAATTGAAAGATAAGATTTGTTTGACTTAAATATAAAGTTATATGATTAATTTCATTAATGGTTTGCGAGTACTCGATGTAATTTGACTGTGTATATATTTTACTAAAATCAGCTTCACGCTTTACCCTGCAAACAGTAGGTATTAGGTGAGTGGCGAAACTCAACGCTGTGCTATGCCTCGACACCGAAGCGAACAAATGAAATAAAAATAAAAAAATAAATCAGCTTCACGCTGTATCCCGCACAGAGCAGGGTCGGCAGCAGGAACCTAGTGTTAAGACACTTTGTTCCCCACTTTCTGCCGAATTCTGGAGGCATTGCGTGTTGAGTGGCAGAACTCAACGCCGCGCTTAACCTCGACACCAGAGCGAAAAAAATGGAAATATAAATTTAAATGAAAATGTCAAATATTTTATTCCATAGAGTGGTGATCGCACCCACAACCTGTTTACAGTCACACGCTCCTTCCCCTGCGCTACGATTGGCTTCAACCCTTTAAGCTTGGGTTAAAATATATTTTTTGTAAAATTAAAACTCTATATAAATCTTATTAAAATTTTATTTGATTGCCTGTATCCGTCAGCCATCTCGCCAATAGTTCTACTAAAACGTATTATTATCTATCACTGTGTAATTGTAATTTCTGTATGTATAGAGATTTTCCCGTTTGGCCTCAGTCGTAAGTACGTACGTACTTTCGTATCTTGAACATTACCGGAGGAACTCTGTTTACTCCAGACTCGTTCGTCAGTTCAGCGTAGTAATCGTCCTGTATAAGGTAAAAAACAATAAAGATATATGTTTTATTAGAATTTACATTACGGATAATAATAAAATTTTCTTGTAAAATATAAGACAGAATCCAATTTGTCAGATGGTCACATTGTATTCATATAAATGCAATATATAATACCGAAATAAACTAGGGTAGTTTCTATATTTTGAATAAGTACTACGTTTTATGTATGAGGTAAAAAACAAAAGATCTTTAAAATAGATAGGCAAAAACCTACCTTTTTACACTGTGAAGCAAAAACTACACAGTGTAGGATAGGCAGAGGGCACAAGTATATGATACTTACTTCCTTATCACCTAACAAATGAATGTCAGAAAGCGGCCGTCCCTTCGATCTGATGGTTTCTACGCGTTTCTGCCAGTCCTCTAACATTTGATCTTTAGATGGCAAAGTGAAATTACCTTTTATCAGGGCCGTAGCATACCGCTACTACAAAATTTAAAAAAAAATATCCAAAAAATCACCCAAATTATTAAATTTTGCGCCATCTGCAAATGCCAAAAGTATAACTTGGCGTACGTGATGAACGTTTTGTAGGACAGATGAAAATTCAGAAACTTTTATATTTGCTCTCTAGATGGCGCTAAGCGTTACAATTTCTATCATTTTGCTGAGAAAACGTATTTGAAATACGAGAAATAATTTGTAAATCATTCATTTAAATTATTTTTTTTAAACTTTAACCTTGTTTATTTTTCGTACAAATACGTAAATAGAGGCAATTTACGCAAATGTAATACATAAGTGTACTTCTTAAGATTTTTTTTTTCAGTATGCAGAAGAGAGTACCGAAGCTATTCGTCGGAATGCAAAATCAAAGGATAGTAAATTCTACCGGCATTGCGTGTTGAGTTGCACGACTCAACGCCGCGCTTTACCTCATTACCAGAGCGAGGAAATAAAATTATTAAACGTTTCATCTCCCTGAATGGGAATCGAACCCATAACCCGTGTGCGTTTACAGTAACACACCTGTCCCCTAGCGCCACGACTGGCCTCGCGATATCGACATCAAATCTGTCTGGGTGCCTTAATGTCACATCATGGCGAATCTAATAATGAAATGAATCTTTATATCAATGTGCATTTGATCTTTATTTTACATTCAAGAGACCCATAAAGAGATTCTTAAAGCAATCCATAAAAAAATTACCCTATTTTACCTTAAATGCTTATACATGCTGGTATGCACAGGCATACCATTTTCATCGACCCCAACTTTCGGTTCATAGCGCCATGTACCTCCTACGTAACGGGTATATTCGAAAACTACAAATCTGATATCTTCATCTTTCAAATATCTCGCTGAAGTGAGACCCGCGATCCCCGCACCTATTATGCATACTCGAGGATTTTTGTTTTGTATTTGTAGAAACAAAACACAATAATTAAAGACAAATATAATATAATATTGCTATCAAAATTGTTGTTGCCTAATCGGTATCACCATAATGAGTTGTGTCATCATTTGGGCAAAGTGAAAATGTAGAAGCCAAGAATGATTTAAGCATGGACCTCTGTAAGATCGGGAGGTCCATGAGGAGGTCCAGAGGTCCAAATAGTGATTTGTGCTGAAAGTCGAAATGAAATACAAGTGGCGTGTTTTTGAACTAGAAATGTGCCTCGCCGATTTTTATACAAGAAGCCGACACTATAGATAAAAACAGATATGAACAGATAAAAACACTAACATATTAGTTTGTGTTGTAGTCAGTTTCTGTTTTTTTGTAGTTTAAAAAAAGAAGTTTTAAAAAAATACAACACAAAAACACATAAATTATATGAAATGTTACGATATTTTTTGACAAATATTTAAATTTTAATATCGGTTAATTTTATGAAATAAAAAATGCCCAAGGTGGGCATTTAATTCCAATGTGGTTACAAAATGTACTAAAACACATAACATATAAAATGTGTATTGATGAATATTCATTCTAGAATCATTAATTACAAATAAATAATATTATATAATACTTATATGAACATTAAGATATGACTACAGTCCCAGTTCACGAACGATAATTGATAATACTCGAACTGAGCTTAAGTTTATATAATTCGGCTCTATCAGAATGACTTTTAGGGGTGATTACATTCGTTTCTTATTATAATTCTTTTCAGCAAAACGCTGTATTCCACACACGGTGAGGTAGGCAGAGGGAACCTGTTGTTAAGATATTTTGGCAATTATTAGTTAAATAAGGTGCATAAAATATTAGCTAATTTTTTAAAGCTTAATTATATAAAGCTCAATTTTTTAAATATTTTCTTAACAATAATATCAACAGTGACGTTTTAACCTTCTGTAAGACATATCTAAGCCCTAATAAATTCCAAGTGCCTACGAATATAATATGGCAAAGATACATCAAAAAAGCTTTATTACTCATTTTTCTTTTTTTTTTATTAATTTAAAAAAAAACTACCATAATAAATTATAGAGTACAAGTGTTCAGATTACATCCAAGATTTTTATTATCTATATAAGTGTAATTTTTTTTCTGATTATTTTGATTTTGTTAGATACATTTTTTTATATTTTAAAACATGAGTAAGCCTGGACCAAATTACATAGAAATTAAAAAGTTAGAAACAGTATTTCCTCGTCTATATTTTTCCTCATATCAAAATGAATAGAGTGAAAAAAGAATTGCTCAATTCTATTATAAACAAAATTTCTTTTCATGATACTGTTTTTATATGATTTTGTACTTTTTTCTATATATATTTTATAGCTTATTTCATACAGGCATTACAGGCGGAGTCGACGCAAAGATCCATGAGAGAGATATACGTCTAGCACTGGACGAAAGTAACGCTGTGATGATAATCAGTATCAGTAGAGACAACAGGAGGGACGATTGTTAACCTTTTATATTTACTAATAAAATAATAAATATCTGTACTGACTTCCTACGGTAACACTGTATTTGATAAATTGTATATAAGATCATATTTATTTATAGTGTATACCATATTTCCTAAGCTAAGCTCGAGCAGTGAAGATGAATTGTTAGTGCTTAGTAAAGGAACCCCTGATGTCTTTACTATTTAATTACTCTGGATACCACATACAGCAGGCAGGAGGAGACAAAGGGAACCTGGGAACCCGATGTTAAGACATTTTTCAACTCAGACGCTCAACGCCAGAGCGATACCAAAGCTAGGACATGAAATATGAAATATTTCATTACCTAGAATCTAATTCATCAGCACTGCTCCGAGCTCAATCGTATATGGAGGGAAATATCTAGAGCAAATGTTCTAAATGGACGAATCATTTATTGCTATTATTAATGTGATTATATATAAATGCATTATATATAAAGTGCAATAAAAAATCACTCGGTTATATACCTGGAGACGTGACACTTCTTAAAATATGTGAACTAAGCCAGAACATTGTCCAGCACATTAAAAAATAAAATGGAGTTCTCCTCGCATGCAGCTCAAGCTTTTTACCCCAAAAAAAGTAATTTGAAACAATAATCTGCTTTCTTTCCTTAGCAGATCCTTATTTTGCAAATAAAAATCTAATTCTTCGAATTTCTCCCGATTCATATCGGTAAAGACACACATAGTGATGAGTTAAACGCCTTGGTCATTTTTTAACAAAAGTGTTAATGTTGTCATATAAGAAATAAAAATATACAAAAAAAGTAAAATCTATATAGAAAAAGTGAAAAGTATTTTCACATATAAATTTTAAATCTTCACTAAAATATATATTTAAATTCCATAAAGAATAGAAAACGAATCACGGCACACATCGTATAACCGTCGGGCCGCCCAGGCGCAAATTAAATTCACGAGGGGCACTCGACGCTGACAACTGTATTATGTTCTAAATTGACCATGAAAAAGCATTTTTATAGAGTCCGCCCCAAATTCTGTAGTGTATAAAAAATGTGTGATAAATACATTATTTTTTTGTTATCTATTAAATAATGTGAAAATCTTTATATAGTTTAAAATTTTCTTTATTTTTTTTTACTATATTATTTATTTATATGTTGTGGGTTCGATCCCCACTCGAGGAGATGAAATATTTACTTAAATTTATATTTCCATTTCTTCGCTCTGGTGTCGAGGCTAAGCGCGGCGTTGAGTTCTGCCACTCAACACGCAATGCCTCCAGAATTCGGCAGAAAGTGGGGAATGGAGTGTCTAAGAACACTAGGTTCCCTCTGCCTACCCTGCTGTGTGCGGGATACAGCGTGAAGCTGATTTTTTTTTTTTAATATGATTGAACTTTATAATCTTTTTTTTGCTAAAGTTAATTCTGAAAACTGTAAAATTATCCTAATATTTTTGGCTAAACACATATTTGGTAAATCAATCTAGATACATAATTATATCTGTAGTAATTTATTACATTATATATATAAAGTTATTATATTATATATATAGTTTCTATAGTAATAAAATAAACCTTAAGATTTTAATAAATTTGGAATATTTATTAAACCTTAAAGTGACATTATAAATTTCAATTATAATTAAAATATTGTATGCCTCATCTTAAATTTTTTTGTCATATTTTTATTAACGTCGTTCAACCCTCGTAGATTAGCTGTATGAACTTGAGGGTCCTATAAATCACCTTTCATTGAACACTTTCTATATACATAAGATTTCTTTACAAAATTGTTGTCAACAAAATCTAATGAAATACGGGAAATTTTAAAAAATATATATACATATTTTCTGTAACGAATAATATGTTTTAAAATACAAGACAAAACTTAGGCCTTATATAAATCTATCAAATTTTAAATATTTAGGTTAATATTTAGTTAATTTCCACACATTACCAAATTCTAAAATTCTGCCAAGTTATAAACATACTGTTTTAATAGTTTTCCCATTAAATGTAAGGTTAAATTCCACTTTGATTAGCTGTTATCAAACTGGAATGTCCCCAAAAGTGAACGTCAGGATGCTTGGTGTATTAAATTTTCTGTTAATTGATAAATACTTGACCATTCACGTGTGTAATCGAATGTTCATACACAGGAATGGTGCACATAAAAATGAACCTTAAAACAATTGGATAGAGTCGAAATTCTTTGAGAGATCTCTCCATAGAGTCGTATCATGTTGGCAGGTGACCACGGTGACAGAGTGATATGATGAAAATGGAAATTTGATTTAGTAGAGAACTAGCTGCAACTGTGGAGATAGCAAGGCTAATGTAAAATTATTTCAAGTGTAATCTGTAAGCACTGTAGTTGTGGGTTCTATCCCTACTCAAAAAAAAAACAAATTAGCTTCTCGCTGTATCCCGCACACAGCAGGGTAGACAGAGGAAACCTAGTGTTAAGACACTCTGTTACCAACTTTCTGCCAAATGCTGGAGGTTCTCCGTGTTGAATGGCAGAACTCAACGCCGCGCTCAGCCTCGACACCGGTGTGAAGAAATTTAAATATAAATTTAAGTAAATATTTCATCTCCTCGAGTGAGGATCGAACCCACAACCAGTCAGTTTTACAGTCACACTTCTGCCGCTGCGCCACGACTGGCCTCCCCACTCGGGAAAATTCACTATAAGGGAGAAAATAGAGATTGAAATATTATAGCACTAGGTTTACTCCATCTACCCTGCTAGGGGTAATGTGTGAAAAGAGCAATCTTTAAGTTTTATGCTGAATCTTCTTACCAAAACCCCTTTTCGACAAGTTCTATTAACTTTAAATTTATTTAACAACTTCAAATGCTTCTTTATAAATAAACTTTTTTTTAAAAATTGAAGTAATTTCGATCTAGCTGATACTCATAAAAGTAAAAAAAAGTTAATAAAATCAATACAATTACTTAAAATACTTGTGAAGTAGAATTAAATAAAAACAAAAATATCATAAAAAAAAGCAAAACTAACTCTAACAATAAGATAAAAAAAATTAAGATCTCTTGAGTCATTAAAATTATAATAGTCATGCGTGATAATGCAAAAGTTTATGCGGAAACCGCGCCCGTGCGGTTTCCTTTGTCCGGGGACAGGTGACCGCGACGGTGGAGTCCTGGGACTGTCCGTACGAAACGGAGTTAACACTTCAGTTGATTTGTAAAATTGTTTTGATGATTTCAGAGGTTCAGTTCTCGTTAAAATTATATATATATGTTTATCTAGTGGCCAGTCGTGGCGCAGGGGCACTAAAATATTTATTTATAGATATTTATATTTTCATTTCTTCGCTCTGGTGTCGAGGCAAGGCGCGGCGTTGAGTTCCACCACTCAACACGCAATGCTTCCAGAACCCGGTGGATAGTGGGCAAGGAGTGTTTTAGCACTACGTTCCCTCTGCCTACCATGCTGTGTGTGGGATACAGAGTGAAGCTGATAAAAATATTTGCTTAAGTAAAATAGTATTTGTCGTACAAAAGTAATGTGTAATTCAATCAATTTAACTTATTTATCTAAATAAGATTATTTATTTGAATTGGTTTATTTATTTAGTTATAGATGTGAAAAGTATATTTTTTTAGTTTCGCACAGCATCCCGCTCACAGCAGCGTATACAGAAGGAGCCTAGTGTTAAGACACTCCGTTTCCCAATTTTTGCTGAATTCTTAAAGCATTGTGGGGGATAAGTGGTTGGAAAATATTAAATATTTTCCAGCCACTTATCCCCACATTTCCTCGAATGGGAATCGAACCCACAATCCATCGCGTTTTCAGACATACATGCGTCCTTGCGCCAAGACTGGCTTTATATAATTGCTTTTGTATTATAGTTTTAGGACCTATTGACATTTTATTACTATTTTATTTATGAAAATGCTTGTTAAATCCCATATACTACTACACTTTAACTTTGTAGATGAAAAAAAAAATTAAAACTGTTTGCGAATTTCATGAAATATTCCATCTTAATAAATAGCTCAATTATAAAATACTTCCTTAATAACATCTCTAAGAAATATAAAATGTTTTGTACAATAAACTTGTGAAGAAAATAAATAATAAGCGTTCGACGGGGGTACATTATGGGAGTCGGGGCGCAATTTGTCGGGGTAATGGAAAAATTCCATGGAAATCGGCCGCCTCGCACCGCCTAGGCTCTCTGGGACTACTATATATTATAGAATATGAAATATAAGCCGTAATGGATGAAATAAGTCTAAAATTTTTAAATTTTGTTTGTCATGTCAGTTACTCACGCACTTCCTTCAGACCTCGGCGGAAATGGGGGAACGGAGTGTTTTAGCACTAGGTTCCCTCCCTGGTTCCTACCCTGTTGTGTGCGGGATACAGCGTGAAGCTGGAAAAAAAAGTGTCAGTTACTTCATGATAATCTTTACATAGTGTCATACAAAATAATATATAGCACAAATTGTTTTTTGATTAATGGAAACCAATAGAATATAACAATATTTTTTATAACTTAGGCTATTCCTGGCGCCGATGCTCAAAGTGTACTTGTAACCGCGACTGGTTGTGGATCCGATTCCATTTCGAGGCAATTAAATATTAATTTAAATTTATATTTTCATTTTTTATTTTGATGTCAAAGAAAAAGCGCGGCGTTGAGTTCCGCCACCCAATATTCAGCAGAACTACTAGGTTTCCTCTGCCTACACTCCTGTGTGCGGGATACACCGGGAAGCTCATTTATTTATTCAACTTTTTCTGCTTATCCAGTGACTGTACCGACATGAGGATGTCGATCGAAAAGCATTGCATCTACCTCGCTGTTCCTTTTATTACATCGCTGCGGGTATCACCTTACTGCGGGTTGCATTTGCAGGATGATTTGTATAAATCTATAATTGTATTAACAATAGTTACAAATAATTTTAAGGGTTACCTGACAAAAAATTGGGACCCTTATAGTATAATTCTGTTGTTACTCTGTCCGTCTGTCCGTCTGTCCGTCATTTATCCCGAGGTCGCGTGACGATATTAAGCTGAAATTAATATTGAATATTCAGGTTTACGTCTTTCAAATCATACAAAACATGGAGCTTCTATGTTAACGCAATCAAAAGATACAACTATTTATATATATGCACGAAGTGGAAACTCACAATATAATAAAAATCGAAAAGTGAAAATTTATTGATATTTCATAACAAAAAATCTTTATAAACTTAGATTAGTATTTAATTTAATACAAAATTTGTGCATATGCTTGCAAATTTAAGTTTGTCCACATTTGTAAGTTGTACTTCCCCCACCGAGGGTTCCATACTCTGAAATGGGTACGGAACCCTCGGTTCGCGGATCTGACTTACCCTTTACCGTTTTTTTACTGTCATATTTTTTTCTCATCACTTATCCGAACAAAACTATTTTTGTCATTATTATTTTTTTTATTAATTTATTTTGCAATGTTTTCCTAAAGAAATTAATATATATTTTTTTTTATATTTGCTAGAGAAATTATACTACTTTTGTAATTTAATTGTATTTTGGCACTTTGTAATTAAATTCTGATTTTGGCAATTGAAAAAAGAACAATTTTTTTACTATCACAATAGTTGTACACAACAAAAATAAATGAAAACAAATAACTTAAGAATAATGTTAGCAACCAAGTAGATGAGATTTACAGAAGAAATAAATTTCCGTGTCCTTGTGAAAAGAAAAGGGGAATTCTTAGACATGTCAGGACAACGGTGTCTCAATTCCTTACAATGTGGGTATTAGGCGTGCTTTTACAAAGCCGTTTAGAGCCGCAAGCCGGTCACCGGATGAGTTCCGAACACCGACGGATTACTATACAAAGGGTGGCTTATTGGAAACTATATTTTGGCATGACTTTTAGTCTGCTAGTTGTGGACCTATATATTAAAATATATATTTTTTTATAGTTTCTATCCCGCACATAGCAAGATAGGCAGAGGGAGCCTAATTTAAGTGAAACAAACGAATAATTATAATTTTTTGTTTGTTGTTTGTTGTTGAGGCCAGTCGTGGCGCAGTGGTACAAAGTGTGACTGTAAAACCGACTGGTTGTGGGTTCGATCCCCACTCGAGGAGATGAAATATTTACTTAAATTTATATTTTCATTTCTTCGCTCTGGTGTCGAGGCAAAGCGCGGCGTTGAGTTCTGCCACTCAACACGCAATGCCTCCAAAATTCGGCAGGAAGTGGGGAACGAAGTGTCTTATCACTAGGTTCCCTCTGCCTACCCTGCTGTGTGCGGGATATAGCGTGAAGCTAATTTAATTTATTTATTTTGTTTGTTTCCTTTCCTCTACAGGTGCCTGTCGACGCGATGGATATTCGATTTCCATTTGGGGGAACGTATATACGTAGACATGTAAATTATTTTTATTTCTCCAATAAAATAGACTAAGCGCAGCGTTCATTTTCATAATTCAATACAAATCTGTATAGTAAGTTCCTACAGTTCCTAAAGTTCCTATAGTTATAAGGGAAAACACAGATCAAAAGTGCTAAGTTATTTAACGAAAGAAATATGATTTTGTATTTATCGAATTGGGTTTTCACCCAACATTCAATGACGAGTTGAATCTTCTTGTTGATATTTGTTTAAAATCATAATAATTTATAGTTACTTAATGTCTTACTATTTGTCTTCTACGAACGCGTTCCTCGTAAAACGTATTTCCTATAATCCTACATAATTCTTAATAGAACCAAACAGGTGATCACATATTTGTAAGAACATTTTGCAAGTATTTTCGCTTCTCAAACTTCCTTTTAGTATTAAGAGATTTAATGTTTTATGCAAAAAATTAGAAAAAAAATATGTTTTTTTTTGGCTAAACCTATAAATTTATAACATTTTTGTAATCAGCAAGATAATTTTCTTAATGATAACATAAATAACCCAAAAATAAACAAACAAGAGTAAGCTCCAGTGAGAGTTTTCACGTACTCTTTTATTAAGCAATTCTGAAATTCTCAATCTTATAATTTTTAAATTTTTGTTTCAGAGCCATTTTTTACGTACAAACAAGAAATCATAATAGTAAGTAATAAGTAAAATAATATACATTTACTTAAGAGGCCAGTCGTGACGCAGTGGCACAACATGTGACTGGACCGACTGGTTGTGTGTTCGGTACCCACTCGAGGAGATGAAATATTTACTTAAATTTATATTTCCATTTCTTCGCTTTTTCGCTTCTGCCACTCAACACGCAATGCCTCCAGAATTCGGCAGAAAGTGGGGAACAGAGTGTCTTAACACTAGGTTACCCTACTGCGAGCTGATTATTGTTTTTTTTTAATTATTGTGAATGCTATATTATCAAACTTTGAGAAGTGCAAGAGCATAATCGTCTAATACTCATAGCCTATTATGATTGGGCACATTATGTTATAGCGACCGCGTCTAATACGCGATATCGAGTGATTCGATCGCATTATTCACTAATACGAACTGATGCCTTCAAAGGTTCCCTTCGAAGGGAAAGAATGAATGGAGCTTATGGAATCTAATAAACTGGGACATTCTTTGCACAGCTCGCGGCGCGACGTCTCGGCTAATTTTACTTTGATCTTTCGTTTATATTACAATACTTAATACGTACTCGCAGGTTCAATAAGATTTGAGCATAAACATGTTTTTTAACCCTGTTGTATATCGTAGAAAGTTTAAGGAAATACATTATTAAATAACTTTAAACAGGTGGAGTTTATTAACAAACTTTTGAATTTTTTTTGTATGGTAAGTCATGTTTTCGAGCACTTTTTTAAAAAAAAAATAAACAAAAACATTTACTTTTGAATATTTTGTTGCTTAGTTTATATTGCTTTTTCCTTTATAATAACGTGCTGTTTTAGTAAATTTGTTAGTGTAAATGAAATCTTACAAGTTCAATTTGACCCACAATCCAGTGTCCGATTGGGCTAAAATTTTTACGTCAATTTTGTTGTTATTTCAAAATGGCACAACAACATTGGATCATATACTGGTTACCCATATATTGGTACTTACTATGTATGGGTACCCAAATGCTGGAACTTACTATGTATGGGTATCAAGTGAAAGAGCTTGAATTATAAAATATGATAAATACCCTATCTATAACATATGTACCTACACACAGAAAGGTAGACAGGTCGTGTTTGGACTCGTTTGAGATGAAAAAACACCTTGCAATAATGATATATTTTAACAAAAATTAAAATATTTAGAAAAAACTATTTAAAAATAAAAAAAATCGTACAATGAAATTATGAATTGCAAATAAGTGCGCCGTAGAGTTCTGCCACTCAATACGCAATGTCTCCAGAATTCGGCAGAAAGTGGATAACGGAGGGTCTCAGCACTAGGTTCCCACTGCCTACCCTGCTGTGTGAGGGATACATCGTGAGGATGATTTACTTATTTATTTTATGATGCAAAATCTTGCAGTTCTTTTTATTTTATACGTATAAAACAAAAAGAATTAAATAAAAACAAAATAGTTTTTTTGAAGGTGAAATAATATAACATTATTACACAGCTGAGTAAATTGATAACAAAATAATTAATTTTGTAATCAATTTACTCAGCTGTGTAATATATATATATAACCTATATGTAATATATATATATATATAATAAACTGAAAAAAATATAATACATTATAATAATCACAGATTAAATATCAATAATGGCGTATAACGAAAATGTAGAGTTATTTATTTACATAGCACGAGGCTGGGAACATGGCGGGTACTGAACAAAGGGAATGGCATCCGACGCCGCAATCGGCTTATGAGCATTAAGCAGCCATCAAATATGCATGCACCACTCTGCATGCACTGGCTGGAGAGACGAGGACGTTAATGCCGAAAGCGGATGTTGGGTTTTTTTTATTAACTATATTTTTATATTTTACTGGGTTTTTTGTGAAAGATTATTGTAATCTGAGGATAGTCGTGATGTATGGGCGTAAGTATTGTAGGTTCGATTTCCACTTGTAATTAAATAGTTAGTATTTTTGTTTCTTTCGTTGGTGTCAATAGAAAGGCATTGATGTCGGTATGGCGGAAAGTAGGGAGCGGAATGTCTTAGCATTACGGCTTTTTTTGCCTACCATGATACATATGGGATACAGAGTGAAGCTGAAAATAAATTAATATAATCTATTCACTTTTATAAACAATTGTGTGGAAAAATTGAAGATGCTTCCGGACAAAATTCAAAATTTTACGGGAAGGTAATGGATTCAAATTCCATACAAAGAAATATTGATGTTAAAAATATATTTCCACTTTCTTCTACCAAGGTATCAAAATATTTCAATTTAGTCTTATCACTCAACCGGCAATCTGTTAATGTGCAAAAATGGAAAATTTTGTAAGTGAAATACCCACTACTATGAATACTCACAAAAATAAAAGTTTTATTATAAGCCACAGTTTCACTGCCATTTTTAATTAATTAAAAAAATACTACAAATACTACAAAAAAATCTATAAATTATAGAATATTAAATAAAAATTCCATGACATGAGATATTTATAAATATACCATAGTTAATTTTTTTTTTTAGTTTAGTAGTAGTTTTTTAGTTTAGTTTAGTAGTTTAGTTAAACCATATTCGTAATACAATAGAATCCATAAAAGGTTTACTTAAAGAGCATTCAAACATATATATTTTTTATAATGTAATAAAATCAGATTTTTTCCATGTATTTGTTATCAGATTACACTATACCAAGAATGATCTCAGTAAGAAAAGATGTAATTCAATTTTAAGAACTCAGCTGGATAGCGGGAACGTCGTGCTAAGATATTCCCTTATTTTTTTCAGTTTCACGCTGTATCCCGTATATATGCTACTATAACTTATATACTTACTTATAACGGAATATTAGTGTTAAACACTTGCACACAAGCAAAGCAAAAGGTATCAGAGGGAAGAATAAAAAAAAAATCATTCGTCCGAGTGACTTCGAATCCATAACCGTCGCGTTTACTTTCACACGCTCGTGCCCCTGCGCCACGACGACCTCAATCACTCCTTCATAATTTAATTTAAAATATCCGTAAAAAAGATAATGGGAATTATGAAAATCCTTAAAGTGTTGCTCTACATATAACAATAAACATCCCCAGTTAGTGAAAACTCTGTGATTAGTATCTTTACTACAAAATGAAAGTTGCGCTTTTTAATATAAATAAAAAAAAAACATAAAAGCTTAAAACAGTTTATATATACATACATATCCTCCATCGTTCGTAAGCTCGATGGGCGGGGGCGGACCCAGTACAATCCTCCACTCGGAGATTATGTGGGCGGACTGTGAATATTTTATCTCGGGTCTTTGATGCTGGCGTAGTAATGGGTGACCTTATAAGCTGTTTCGTAGTTACAACTTTATGTTAATGGCTATGGTGGTTACAGGTTAGATGTCCGTTTGGTGTACATATTAAAATAATTTCTAATGTAGAGAGATTTTTAATATTAGAAAAGGATTATCGAGGCGACTCGTGGCGCAGGAGCAAATACGTGTGACTGGAAACGCGAGAGATTGTGAGTTCGATTCTCATTCGAGTAAATATTTTATGATTTCATTTCAGCGCTGTAGTGTCGAAGCAAAGCGCGGCGTTTAGTTCCTCCACTCGACACCTCCAGAAAGTCTCCAGACGATGGGATCGGAATGTCCTAACTAGGCTCCCTCAGCTTATCTTGCCACATGCGGGATACAACGTGGTGCTGAAAATTTAAAGTGATAACACATCAAATCTAGTTTGTAATAACTTATAGCGAGTGAAACAGGATTATTATTCTATTGTTTGTTTTATATAAAAAAATGTTTTGAAATAAATAAACAATTATAGCGATATCTATTGTATAAGCAATTGTTGTAACGTTTTTATGTTGTGTAAAAAAAAATATGTTTATTATAAATGTTATATTTTATACAGCTTCATCCTGTATCCATCACACAGCAGGATAGACAGAGGGAACCTAGTGTTGAGACACTCCGTTCCCAACTTTCTGCCGAATCCTGGAGGCATTGTGTGTTGAGTTTTCGGAGTTCAAGGCTGTGCTTTGCCTCAACAACAAAGCAAAGAAATGAAAACATAAACGTAAATTTATTTCCATATTTTATTTCAATATTTTATTTTCTCGAGTGGAGATCGAATCCAGAACCTGTCGATTTTACAGTCACACTCTGTATCCCTGCGTCACGACTGGCCTCAAATATTATTCGAAAACATGTAAAAATTAAACATAGCAAGATTTCCAGAAATAAAAATTTTAATTACTAAAAAAAAAAATCCCATCCTATGAAATAACACTTAAACAAGATTAAATTAAAAATATTAAATAAAACGAAATTTTCATTTAAAATTAAAAACGTAAAAGATCAAATAATTGAAATACACGTAAACATTATATATAGTTGGATAAACATCGCGGCCCCCGCCTCATTAGCATAACAAGTAGCGTCAAAAACAGCTTTAAAATAAAGGCATAATGGCTTTATAAATACGTTTGGAAAATATTTTCTATTAAACAAACTTCCATCTGACGTGGAGCGTATGAATAAATCATATTATATAACTATCAGGGGAACGAGCCATTCTTTTTTCACTTTGCCATTTCACTCAGATTTATGTTTTTGAGATGAGTAGATGTTGACTTTTAAAAGGATTTTATTGATTATTTATATATTTTTTATTCTGTTCGTTTCCAATAAAAACTTTCAAACGTTCCGCTAAATTCTTGAGGGATTGTGTGGTGAGTGGCGGAACTCAACGCCGCGATCGGTTTCGTGATTAGAGCGAGGAAATGAAAATATTTAGAGTTTTTTACATGCAGCAAAATTATGTGTTTTTTTCATATATGTTAATGAAATTGTTATAAGTAAATTAATATATTATCAGTGCTTACTTCCGGTTTGTTTTTTAGGGTTACGTACTTCAAAAAGAAAAACAACAACCCTTATAGGGTTATTTTGTTATACGACAGTCAAGACCATTTATCTCGAGATCCTGGAGGTCTGAAGCTAAAATTAATATTAAAAATCAATTTTAAAAATTATATTTATGTAATTTATGTCTATAATTAATAGAAAAGCTTTTAAGTTAATGAAAAGTAAGTAAGTGAAAAGTTTCAATAAATAAAAGAAAAAATCCAAAAAGTTAAGCTGCATAGATATGACATGTAAGTTCGTCAACTTTATTCACCAGGTAACCATAACCAAAACAGATAAGAAACTTGGCAAGAAGCGAAGAACATGAGTGCAATTAAAAAAAATCATTTATAATTGTTCTTTATTTTATATAAAATGAGTTTATAACAAAGGGAGCAGAATATCTTAACCCAAAAACTTAAGCGCGTCAACTTTTACAGGCTGTACTTCCCGGTGATTTACAATCTTGAAATTGATACGGAACCCTCAACAGTTGCCTGCGACTCGCCCTTGACCGGTTTTTTTAAATAAATATTATTTACCTCACACGCATTACAGTACAAAAGGTACGCTGTCGAAACCTGTAGGAATCTATAATAGCAATCCTTTCAGTGTCAAGTTGTAATAAGCTGAGTACCACATTTCAAGAGCTTACTTCACATTCGCCCGTTTCAGCGCGTAGAACACATTGGATTTTTAGCGAACATTGAAAGGAAGGATTCCCAAAGGATGTCTGAGTGAACTCCTAAAGATTTAAGCTTCTCTACGTTGTCGTGATTGAAAGTGAAATTCGATTGATATATTTATGATAAAAAAAAAAAAATCTCTCTCTCTGTACCGCGCTCATAGATTGGAAAGAAGAGGGACTCAGTGTCAAGACACTTCGTTCTCCACCTTCCGCGTAAATACGAGGCATTCCTTGTTAGGTAGCGAGCTCAATTATAATATATATAACATAATAAAATGTACATGGATATATATATATTATGTAATGTATCTATGAATCTATAAAGCACTTTTTTTTGTCTGTCTGTTTGCAAACACATTTTGTACAACACTGTTGTGGATTTATTTGAATATTTTGTTGTTGTTGCATAACGCACAGTATTCCAAATAAACTATAAATAAGAAATAATGAAATATCGGGTCATTAAAAGCTGTAGTGTAGAACATGATGGTTTCAAGGACAAGAACCATAATAGTTCGGTTAAATTATAAAAAAATAATAAAATTTGATATTGTTCCACTTACCTACGTCAAAATTTTAAATATCTAAAACATGTGATTAGCAACTAAAATGATTGGCAGTTGGGGAATCTAGTGTTAAGGCACTCCGTTATCCACTTTCCGCCGATTTCCCGAGGCATTGCGTGTAGAAAAAAGAAATTCAAGGCCGCACTTTTGCACCCCGCCACGTGCACCTAAACTTTTTTATGTATTGTTGTAGTTTTATATTATATTAACTTTATCATATGTGTATGAGCAGCTTAAAGTTTAAATGGCTTTTATAATAAAAAAAATTAAAAATATATTAAATAAATACAACGAACTACAAAAATTATATTCAAACAATATACAAAAGTTGTGGCAGGTACAGAAGAAGGCGGAGTTGAAAAGATGAGAGGGTGCGCCTGACGCTGTTTTCATTGTTGGTGTCGTCAGCCTCTAATTATAGCTGCGCTTGACATCCCTACAATCAATATTTGAACATTTAAAAAATGTTCAATCCCTAAAATATATTTAATATATTTTTAAACATTTTCAAAGAGTTATTTCACACTTAGGAAAGAAAAATACTTAATAAGAAAACGTATAAAAATTTGAACGTAGTGGGAATTGAACCCGCGCCTTTTTGGAAACCATCCGAGCGCTCTGACCAACTAAGCCATACGTTGAGCGTACGGCTTAGTTAGTCGTATATTTTAATATTTAATTGGTGACTAACGAGGATGTTGGCTTGTTTCATTCATTTACAGTTATTAAAAAGTAAATATAGTTTAGTTTATTGTAACTGATTCGATACCTGTGCAGCAATCGTATTGGACCATATGTAGCATTTTCCTTTAATCACTGCTGCATCCCGCACATAGCAGGGTAGGCAGAGGGAACCTAGTGTTAAGACACTTCGTTCCCCACTTTCTGCCGAATTCTGGAGGCATTGCGTGTTGAGTGGCAGAACTCAACGCCGCGTTTAGCCTTGACACCAGAGCGAAGAAATATAAATATAAATTTAAGTAAATATTTCATCTCTTCGAGTGGGGATCGAACCCACAACCAGTCAGTTTTACAGTCACACTTCGTGCCACTGCGCTACGACTGGCCTCACACAGGCGAAATGATGTCTACAATTACTTTAGTATAATAAGTACAAAATCATAAACCCTGCAAACGCTCTAAAGAGGGTGGATCCTGTCTCCAGACGGGGAAAACTCATGAATATTTTAAGCAACACATTTTATGACAGATTGACTTTATCAGAAGTGGGAAGCGACGTTGGTGAATGTAAACGTACCTACTTGCAGATAGTTACTTTTTTATATTTTTAGGGTTCCGTACTTTTTAAGAAAAAAGGAACCCTTATAAGATCACTCAGCTGTCCGTCTGTCTGTCTGTGTGTCAGTCTGTCTGTCAGGGCCCTTTTTTTCAGGAACGCTTGGAGATATCGAGTTGAAATTCAAATCACATACTCAGATCTACGGCCCCATGATTTCCTGATAAAAATATATTTCTGTTCTTACTCCGAAAAAAGATATCGACACTACCAAGGAAATCAACAATCCTCCAATTTTTTGTACAGTACACTCGATACGCGAGCCCCACTCGCGCTTGTCCTGTTTTTTTCAAGTGAAAAGTGTATGGGATGGATATTTGTTGCACTTTCACGTAAAAACTACTAAACGGACTTAGATGAAAAGTTACATTTAAATATTACAATAATACATAGAATAAAATTTATGTAAACATTTTGTATAAATTGGTATAGTATAACTAACTTTAAGAGGATGACGCCGCGCTATCGTTAAATAATAAGTGACGAAATAATACCACATACACATACATACATACTTATTTATTTCAATTTTTTTTTACCCTTGCTTCGTTACTTTACCCATATCCGTATATGGGTGAACAAAAATAACTTATCAACATAATGAAATCTATGTTGTGGCCAGAGTACCAGAGTGGTATCTTAAGGCCAGTCGTGGCGCAGGGGCAAAAAGTGTGACTGTAAAATCGACTGGTTGTGGGTGCGATCCCCACTCGCCTCCAGAACTCGGTGGAAAGCAGGGAACGGAGTGCTTTAACAATAGATACCTACCCTGCTGTGTGCGGGATATAGTGTGAAGCTGATACAAAAAAAATGTCTAATAAATATTGAAAAAAAAGTCACAATAACTAAATTGAAGTAAAGCAAATTGTAAAGAGGTTAGTGTCGATTTGTTGAAGTAACACTCGTTTTGCCGCCGCCCCGGGCCTCTAATCTCGTTGGCGCCCCCGCTACTCAGTTAAAATCGCATGGCTAATAAAATATTTTGACCCTTTTACTAGATGAATACGCCCATTCTGTGGTACATTCGCAAATATATGTACGTCGATTTAGAATGGTTGGAGTGTCAGTCACCTTATTCTACAGTAGCATATTATACGTACATAATGTCGTTTAAAATTTATAATAAGAATTAACATCGTTATGTTTTTATTACTATAATTCAAAAACTCAAATTAAAATTATAGCAATTCCATTCATTATGGACGTGATAATATGGTTCTTATATTTTCCAGTCAACAAATTTGTTTAATTCAAATTCAAATTCTTTATCGGTTTCTGTACTTTAAAAGAAAGCAACGGAACCGAGAAAGAAGGATCACTATTGTCTGTTTGTATAAACCGTTTAACTCAAACTACAGTCTAATTAACTTTTACAAAATATCAACAAACTAGCATAAAGTTATAAACAAATAAAATAAATTAGCTTCACGTTTACAACGTTAGGCTGTAGTTTGAGTTAAACGGATTACAATCTTCAGCCGAATTTTTGGAAGGCATTGCGTGTTGAGTGGCGGAACTCAACACCGCGCCTTGCCTACACACCAGAGCCAAAAAAATTAAATAGAACACTAAATAAATCTTTCATTTCATAGAGTGGAGATAGAACCCACAACCAGTCGCGTTAACAGTCACGCTCTGTGTCCATGCGCCACGACTCCGTGCGCGCTCCAAGTTCTAAATAAAAAAATCAAATAAATAAAAAAAATGACTATTAAAAAAAATTAACATTTCCAACGACGACTGTACCTCAAGACCCCACGTAACTATTCGGATGCGGCAATAATTGAAATTTGTGCCCGGAGGCATTCATGGCAAATAACTTTATTCACCATTTGACTTCCAATTTGCAGGGCGTGTGTTTTGCGACGCAAGATTCGGCGGAGGCGTTGATCTGATTGTGTCTATGGAAATATATTATGTTCGAACAATTTTACCTATCGTGGCCCACTGGTGCTGGTTTCAACTGTAAACGCGCGGTCGTGGGTTTGATCCGGACTCGGGGATATAAATTATCTTGATTTAACCCTGTAGTAAGACAAAGTATGTCGTTGAATTCCGTTACTCTACAGTACCATAGTATGTGTTTTTACAGACTATATTATTATATTATATCTGTTTGCCTTTTGTCAGCTTCATGCTGTATCCCGAACATAGCAGGGTAGGCAAAGGGAACCTAGTGTTAAGACATTTCGTTGCCCACTTTCCGCCGAGTTCTGGAGGCATTGCGTTTTGAGTGGCGGAACTCAACGCCGCCCATTTCCCTCGACAATAGAGCGAAGAAACGACAATATACATTAAAATAAATATTTCATTTCCTCGAGTGGAGATCGAACCCACAACCAGCCGGTTTCTAGTGACACTATGTACCGCTACGCCACGACTGATCTTTACAATATATTATTTTCAATGAAACCAAAATTATATATTATTAATTTATTTATTTTTATATTAAGTTTAAAGCTGTGTTAGCTATTACTATTATTTTTTGTATAATTTAATCTGCATAATTCATGTTTTATATTAAATTGCTTTCGATGTCGTGAGTGCACTCACTGAGAAACGTTCTCGTGGTCCTTTTTCCTTATGAGGTAATGTTTTACAGCCAGTAAAAAATACATAACTAGACAAAAATACAACATATTTTTTATTAACATGAGGTCAGTCGTGGCACAAATGCACAAGTATGTACACTCGACAGGTTGTCAATTCGATTCCCATTCTAGGATGTGAAATATTCACTTAAATTTATATTCGAGGCAAAGCGCGGCGTTGAATTCCGCCGTTCAACACGCAATGTGAAAGTAGGGAAGGGAGTGTCTTAACACTTGGTTCCCTCTGCTTACCCTGCTGTATACGGAATACAGCGTGAAGCTGATTTATTTATAAGATTTAAATAATAACCTCAATAATATTAATAAATATATATATTTCATATAAATCAAAACTTTCATAAACAAGTTCCTTTAATGCCTCAGCTAATTGCACCTTGTCTATTTATTAGTGTCGCGTAATTGACTCGATTATGACGCTCGCCTAGTGGCTCGCAAGTATATAATTTCAAACTCGAAATATAAAAACACAGGATAGTGCTGTTCGTAACTTATGTCGATTTTCTTATATTTTAAATTATATATTTTTTTTAATTTATATTTTCTATATATGTTTCTATTGTCTTAAAAGTTTATTTAGTCTTAAAAGTCGAATCGTAAACTGCAAAGCCTCCAGGATTGGGCGGATAGAGGAACGAAAGTATTTTAGTTGGAATTGACTGCTCCACAATAGTTTCCCCGATTGGCTTTGCCTACCCTGCTTAGTGTTGAATATAACTTGAAGGTAAAATAAACCTATTTACGTAAATAGAGAGAATAAAATTAAAATTTAATTAAATAGAGAGAATATTTTGGTCTATAACATAAATTTTGATGTCATTCGATGTTTCTTTTTATTTAGTGTTCAAATGTTGCGAAATATATTTTTTTAAAGTGTTATTCCACACTAAAGAAAGAATAAATACTTATTTTGAAAATATATAAATTAGAACGTAGAACGTAAAACGTTTCCAGGAAGCGCGAATTAGAGTAGAGCGTTCAAATTTTTATACGTTTTCTATATAAGTGGTGCTCCTCTGGTGTTACACGGGGTCGTGGGCGGCGGTTATCACTTACCATCAGGTGATCCGTACGCTAGCTTACCTTGTCTTTCTTAAAAAAAAAAAATATGAAAACCGGCGCAAATTTGTATATAAAAAAGAAAATACAACAAATTAATAAAATTTCATCGACAAGTTGCTCGTCCAGAAAGGTCGCAGCTTCAAAAAATGTTAGCCAAGCAGGCGTCAAAGAAACTCGCATAATTTAATTACGCCCTCCTCTTAATAAACTGGGCTATGGGGCGGCTGTTTATTATTAAGTGTCGAAAACATCAATTACGCGAGAGATACAAGACAAAATGTTAATTTATTGTTATCGTTTTATTAAATGCTTTTTATATTAAAAAAAAATTATTATATTATTCTTTAATAATAAATCAAAATAAATCAGCTTCACGCTGTATCCCGCACACAGCAGGGTAGGCAGAGGGAACCTTGTGTTAAGACACTCCATTCCCCACTTTCTGCCGAATTCTGGAGGCATTGCGTGTTAAGTGGCAGAACTCAACGCCGCGCTTAGCCTCGACACCAGAGCGAAGAAATGGAAATATAAATTTAAGTAAATATTTCATCTCCTCGAGTGGGGATCGAACCCACAACCAGTCGGTTTTACAGTCACATCTCGTGCCGCTGCGCCACGACTGGCCTCAGTATATTATTCTTTTTCATTGTAATATTGAAACTTGAAAGGAAAATATACAAATTCTGTATAATATGTACTGGCATGGCCTGTCTTTGCCCAGGCACAAAGTGTGACTAAGAACGCGACTGGTTGTGGGTTCGATCCCTATTTAAAGAAATGCTATATTTATAGTTTCATTTCGCTCTAATGTAGAGGTAAGACCGAGGTAAAAGACTACCGCTGCTCAACACATAATACCTCTAGAATTCGGCGGAAAGTGGAGAAGAGAGTTTCTTAAAACTAGGTTCTCTCTGCTTACCCTACTGTGTGCGGAATACAGCGAGAAGCTGGTTTTACTCTGGCATTACATTGTGGATATATAAAATATTATAATATTACACTAGCGTGAGCATGTGGCTTAATCCGTTTCGAAATATTTTGGGGTTCCGTACCTTAAAAGAAAAAACGGTAACTTTATATGGTCGCATATTGTCCGTCTATCTATCCGTCTATCCGTCGATCTCAAGATTGCGTTGACGTATCATACTAAACCCTATGGGGTACTTCCCGTGAACCTGCAACAATGAAATTTAGCACTTAGCTGAAAACTTACAATACAAATAAACGGAAAAATCGTTAAAATTAAAATAACAAATAAATCATCACAAACTTATATTTGTAGTTACTTTAATTAAGGCAAGAACTTAGAATAAATTTATTTTTATATCCCAGAAAAACGCTCAGGCCAGTCGTGACGCGAAGTGCCTTTGCGTGGCACAATAAATGCGATAGCTTGGGGTTCGATTTCTTCTCGAGGAAATGAAGTGTCTTAATAAAGTCTCTTAACATCAATTTTCCACGTCCCGTCTGCCTACTCTGCTATTACAGACAGGAACAGAAACATGCTGTTTTTTATATATGTTTTCATTGAAAAAGTTTTCATTGTAAAATATTATAAATTATAATACGTTGTTATTTTCTACTTTATTTATGTTGTTATTATTTTTTTCTTCATCTCTAGGTTTAACTGCCCATTGTCCTAAGCGTTAAAAAAATAATGTTAGTTGCTTAATGTATATATATACATATATACATATAAAAATCAAATACAATCAGTGTCACGCTGCATCCCGCACATAGCAGGTTAGGCAGAGGGAGCCTAGTGTTAAGACACTCCGTTCCCTATTTTCCGTCAAATTAGGGAGGCATTGCGTGTTAAGTGGCACTTTTCCTCGACACCAGAGCAAAAAAAGAAAATAAATATTTCATTTCCCCAAGAATGGATCCAATCCACAACCAGTCGCGTTTGCAGGCAAAACTTACGGCGCCTCTACGCCACAACTGACCTCTACATCTTGTATATTATATATATAGATAAAAGATAAATAAGAGTATATAATAATAATTTCGAGTAATTCATATATTAAATCAAAATGCATTCAGAGCCAGCCCGAGGCCGTCTCTAATAAGTCCCGTAACTTAACACTATAATGCACGCCCCGAGCGCACGCACTCACTGCTCCACTCTAATAGTATTCATTGTTAAAAGTATCTTCAAATATTGAAATAATATTTTGACAATCGCTTTATATTTTCCTTTAAAATAAAATAAGTTATTATAAGTTATTTTTTTTTGTTAAATTATCTTTTAGTGACAAAAAGCGTACATATGTAAGCACGGTTAATTTTTTTTTGTTTTTTCTTTTGTATATATTAAAAAAAAATACATATACGAGGTCATATAAATTAAAATACCATAGAATACATATTGTTGCTGTTGTCGAAAAAATCACCGCGACATAAAAAAAAAATTGTTTATTTTTAATAATTTTGACGAGTTCGTTTTCATGATTTTATAATTGACTTTAGTTAAGTGGGTAACGAAAGTATCGTAATGGAAACTGAGTGTCTTAACACTAGGTTCCCAAGGTTCCCTCTGCCCTACCTTGCAATCAATCTACTAAAATATCATTGAAAATCTTATATTTGCTCTGTTCCTACCAACTACTAAAAATTAAAAAAAATTGAATTAGCTTCACGCTTCATGAAAACCTAGTGTTAAGACACTCCGTTCCCTACTTTCTGCCGAATTCTGGAGGCATTGCGTGTTCAGTGGCATAATTTAACGCTTTGCCTTTGCCTTTCAGAACGCAATGTATTCACAATCCGGCGGAAACTGGGGAACGCAGTGTCTTAACACAATAAAAAAATCATAATGGTAAATATATTTTAAAAAATCAAACCAGCTTCACGCTGATTCCCGCACATAGCAGTGTAGGCAGAGGGAACGTAGTGTTAAAACACTCCGCTCCCCCCCCTTTCTGTTATGTCTAGTGACGTATATTACTGAAGTCGTTGCATATTCAAAAAAAAATAAAGGCCAATCGCCAAAAAGCGATTTTGTATAAACAAAATACGTTGTACTGTCAACAATATAATATCAACGGAACTTTACTCAAAGCGCTACATCATATTGATGGGCAAATGTAGCATATTTTGTTTTGTCATTAAAAAAATGTACATAAACCTTAATCCTCACATAATAGAGTTCAAAATGAAACAAAAATCGATATTGAACGTGAGATTTAACGTTGTACGATAGGTTACGAACTTCCGTATAGCTCAGTACATTACGTGTTGTTTGGGGGTGGCGGGCTCTGCAGCTTTGCTTCCGGCGTACGTGAACTTTGTCACCTTTCTGTCTATTTGTACGACTACATCTATTAAGTAAAACGACCGTTGCTTATATAAAATTACATTTTTGACCAGTTTTCGTTTTGTTTGTATATAACTTTTATAGTGAAAATATAAAAGTGAATAGAGTATAAAAAGTTAGTAGATTGTCTGTATGTTTACTTGAAATTGTTGTGTGTTTTTAATTTTTAGGATTCCGCATCTTTTAAGGAAAAAAGGATCCCTTATAAGATCACTTTATTTTCCGACCTTGTGTCTGTATGTATATTGTGTCTGTATGTCTGTCAAGAGCCTTTATCTCAGGAACGCTTGAAGATATCGAATTGAAAGTTAAACTATAATCTCAAATTAACGGTGCCTTAATTTCCTGAAAAAATAATGTTTCAATATTTACTTTTAAAAAAAATGGGCGCTTATATTGTTAAAAATGCGTATTTCAACACTATATCTTTATAGTGTAAATCAAAATTAATAGGGTATTTCCAGTTAAAGAAGAAGAAGAAAGAACTATGAAATTTGAGTACTAGTTCAGAATAGAATATTTGGTTAAATTCTAAAATGTAATAAGCCGCTTGTTTAAGTGAGGTATCAGATGGAAGGGCTCTGGCTAAGTTAAGCTCGAATTTCAGAAAATGCTCGATACCCTAACTTTTGTACGTCTTAATTTTTTTAAATAGCATATGAGAAGGAACAATCTCAATCAAGTCTTATAAGACTCTATTACAGTACTTTTTTTCAGCTTCATGCATGTATCCTTCATATAGCAGGGTAGGTAAAGGGAACCGAGTGTTAAGATATCCTATCCCTCATTTTACCCTGAAAGTCAACTTCGAAGTCAACGCCACGATTTTGCCTTAGTACCAGAGCGAAGAAATTAAATTATTAATAAATAATAATAATTAATTCCCCCGAGTGGAGATCGAATCCACAACCGTCACGTCACATGCTAGTGAACCTGTGCTACGACGGCCTCGTATTTGATAAAACTTTATTTGAGCTTTTATTTGCTTATCATTGAAATATTTATATATATCCATATACTATAAACGTTTGAATAAACTTAGTTTTTAATAGATATTATGTTGTACGGTCAGTAAGCATTTCAGGGGTACAGAACGGCAGGTACAGCAGAATTCCAGAACTCGGCGCAAAACGGAGAACGGAGGCACAGTGTGTTGTGTGGCAGAACTCAACGCCGCACCTTGCCTCGACACCAGAGCGAAGAAATGAAAATATATTTTTTTATAAATATTTAATTTCACAATCAATAGCGTTTACAGACACACATTTGCCACACCTGCGCCACGACTATCCTCAATTTACAACAATTATTATATTTTTACTTATATATGTAATTACACGGTATTGACAGAAAAGTCTAGCCTAAACAAAAGTAAACATCTCTTTGACATTCATTTCAAAGTATTTTCGAGATAAAAAGCGTTCAAAGCGTTATGTCCACGATTTTTAATCTTAATGGACCAGCAAAGCTCTTTAAAAGTAGCGCTTATTTTCATTTTATTTATTTATTCCTTTATGTATATCCAACAAAAAAGAAAATACATAAAACATATTATAACAGAAAAATGTGTGCTTTTTACAGATTAAATTTTATGTATTAAACAACATTTTTACATTATGTTTCTATGGTTATTATATTTAAAAAAAATTGCTAAGAGATGGCTATCTATTATATCTATACGATGTTTTATATTGGTCAAGATATAATTTACTAACAAAAATATTACTTAATAAGATCGCATATGAAGACGCATTCGTGGTACAGCAACAATACTTTGAATATAAAAAAAAAACCTTTATTAGGAACCAATATGTATGCTTATAGGTATTGGTTATGGATTCGAAGTTGATAATATTTTTCATTATATATTTTTTGTTCGCTTTACGCTGTATTTCAAATATGGGACGATAGGCTGAGACAGCTTGTTGAGAGTGGTGTCTCCAAAATTAAGGGGAAAAGTTTTTTACAGCCAATTTTTATGAGTAAAGGTAAAATAAAAAGATTATTTAAAGGAAAATTATTTTATTTTTAGTATTACCAAAAGATTTGTTTAAAAAAAATGTTTTAACGCTACATTAAGTTAAGTAATCTTTTCTAGTTATATATAAAAAAATACGAGCAAAAAATAAAATAAGTAAAAAAAACACCAAAACTAACAGATATACGCACCCTACAATCTTTCAATCTTCCCAGGGGGTTTATTCGACCAGTACTTACAACCTCTCTCGCCGCTAGTCTCACAAGAAGCATGGACGCTGCGACCTTCCCTTATGAACTTTATTATATCGTAATAAAATCAAAGAACTGATTTCAATCTAAAATTGTCTTGTTTCAAATCCATTTTATGCACTTGACAGCCCTTTTATCTTTAAAACAATACTTAATGGCTTCCGTCGTACAAAGATTGACCATTGGACATTCACTATATTATTATTTACTAAAGAGGTCAGTCGTGGCGCAGTGGCATGAAGTGTGACTGTAGAATCGACTGGTTGTGGGTTCGATCCCTACTCGAGGAGATGAAATATTAACTTAAATTTAAATTTCCCTTTCTTCGCACTGGTTTCGAGGCAAAGCGCAGCGTTGTGTTCTGCCACTCAAAACGCAATGCCTCCAGAATTCGGCAGAAAGTGGGGAACGGAGTGTCATAACACTAAATTCCCTCTGCCTACCCTGCTGTGTGCGGGATATAGCGTGAAGCTGATTATATTGTTTACTAAAAAAATATATATTAAATTCGGTAAAAAAAAAAATCACATTTATTTTTTCGTTTACTTTTTTTAATGTTATTTTTCTTGAAATTGTAATGAGAAAATTGTGTTTTTAATATATTTTATCAGCAGATATAAGTAGGCAGATCTCACATAAATGTATTTGTGGTATTATATATATGCATGAGTCCAGTCGTGGCGCAGGAGCTCAAAGTGTGACAGTAAACTCCACTGATTGTAGATTTGATCCGCACTCGAGGAAATGAAGTATTTATTTAAATTTATGTTTTTATTTCAATTTATAACTTCACTCAACACGCAATTATTAAATTGACTTCTTTCTACATTTTCGGCTAACACCACCTTAAGAAAACATAGATTTAACTGAAAATCCATCATCAACATTCATTTCGCCTACATATATATATAACATATGTTAGTCGATTAACGATTTAAAACGAATTAATCGATTTTTTTGCGGTTAATTTGTATTGGGGATTGATATTATAATAGGAATCGAAATAACATATGTTTCCTTAATAGTTAATTCTAGTTTCCTAATGGAATCAATTTCTATTAAAATATTGTTTTCCTTTGACTTTCACAGACTTTTTTTTATTTTGAATTACGGAAATAATAAATATTGATTACAGATTTGTCTATTTAATTAGATCATATACTTAAAATCAAAATTATAATATATTGACTAGTATAAATTAAATTTTTACTTTTATTACAATTTTGTATTTTAAATATAATTAAATGCCAGTCGTGGCGCAGCGGCACGAAGTGTGACTGTAAAACCGACTGGTTGTGGGTTTGATCCCCACTCGAGAAGAAGAAATATTTACTTAAATTTATATTTCCATTTTCTTCGCTCTGGTATCGAGGTTAAGCGCGGCGTTGAGTTCTGCCACTCAACACGCAATGCCTCCAGCATTCGGCAGAAAGTGGGGAACGGAGTATCTTAACACTAGGTTCCCTCTGGCTACCCTGCTGTGTGCGGGATACAGCGTGAAGCTGAAATATAATTAAATTATACTAGAGAAATCATGATTTTTCCACATATATAAATTTATTTTAATCATACTCATCTTCGTTTAAATATTCTTATGAGAAAGCTAGAAAGAAAAGATAATAAGGTACAAAAATAAAATGAAATTGTAGGCCAGTCGCGGCACAGGGGCGCATGCGTGTAACTGTGAATGTGACAGGTTGTGAGTTCGATTACCACCCAAGAAAGACCGCAGAAATTAAATATTTAATCTTTTAATTTTTTTTGCTTGGTTTGGAGGCGCAACGTGGCGTTGAGCTACGCCACTCAATACACGATACCTCCAGAATACGGCGCAAAGTAGGGAGCGGAGTCTACCTCCATCCCTCCCTACGCCTACCCTCTATATAGCGTCAAGCTGAAATAAATATCAAAATAAAATAAAAATAGCATAAATACATACGTACATAAAAAATATATGATAATAATGCATATTGATGAGAAATATCAATATCACACGCTACATTGAGAGCGGAATGCCAGCGCTGCACGTGTTCAGTTCGAACTCCGGACGCGGCCGCATACCGGGGTTCATTTGCTTTTAGTCTATCTATTACCTGTAATTATTGTCTCCCTTCTGTCCTATAGTTGATATTTTCAAATTAATAATTACGGTATACGTGAGAACATTGGCATATAATTTTATGCCAATATCCTCATAAAGTGATATTGGTATGGGGTTTTGTTTTTAAATCACTGTGAGTCACGCAAAAAAATTATTTTTCTAATATACTCTTTTTTTAGTTACTCTCACTTTAGAGGCCAGTCGTGGCGCAGTGGTACAAAGTGTGACTGTAAAACCGACTGGTTGTGGGTTCGATCCCCACTCGAGGAGATGAAATATTTACTTAAATTTATATTTTCATTTCTTCGCTCTGGTGTCGAGGTTAAGCGCGGCGTTGAGTTCTGCCACTCAACACGCAATGCTTCTAGAATTCGGCAGAAAGTGGAGAACGGAGTGTCTTAACACTAGGTTCCCTCTGCCTACCCTGCTGTGTGCGGGATATAGCGTGAAGCTAATTTAATTTAATATACTCTTGTTGTTTACGTATAAACTAATTGACATAATATAAAAGTTGACAAAGTACAAAAAGGATATATAACAATTTGAATTTCTCTTATAAGTACTACATAAGTAAAATTGTTGTAAGAAATTTATGAGAACACCAGTCGTAGCTCAGGGGCACAAATTGTGACTGTATAAGTGACTGTTTGTGGGTTCGCTCCCCATTGGTAGAAATGAAATGTTTATTTATAATGTATATTTTCAATTCTTCGCTCTGGTGTCGAGAGTCGAGAGGCGTTGCCTCCAAAATTCGGCGGTAAGTGGAGAACGGAGTGTCCCAACACACCTCGTGTTAGGAGAATATATTGCTATTTATTTTACTATTTTAACTGACCGTCGATTACAGTGAAACTTTGTCGACAATCTAATAAGGGAAGGCAGCATAAGAGAAATTTAAAAGAAGTAAACAACTGTAATGCTTCATACATAAAATATCTAGAACTCTATTTCTTAGGTATTGGTTTTAAAGTTCTTATAAATAAATCAATAAAAAACATCTTCACGCTGTATCCCGCACACAGCAGGGTAGGCCTCTGCCTACCCTGCTGTGTGCGGGTGTGCTGTAGTTCCCTCTGGAACTAGTGTTAAGACACTCCGTTCTCCACTTTCTGCTGGATTCTGGAGCATTGCGTGTTGAGAGGCAGAACTCAACGCCGCGTATCCTTTAAAATATACATATAGCTAATAATTCTATCCGGCCATAAGGAACTTTTCGGTCATCGAGCATATAGTATATACAGCACGGTATGGCACGCGCGGAGATTTATCAGGTATAATTAAAAGGCGGTACATTAGCGAGCGGGTGCGTGCCCGGCGTAGCGCCGCAGCTGTCGTCACCGTACACGGCGCTCGACCGCGTTGAACTTTTTAGTTGTTTTATTTAAATTATTTCTTGTATTTTTTTTTTAGCTTCACGCTGTATTCTTTATATTTTTGTTTTTTATATTGATGTTTTAAAAAAAGACCATACAAATTTTCAACCCCTAATTCATCGCATTTCTCCTATTATTTAGGGATAAAATTTTTCAAAATCCGTTCTTAGTGGATGTCCAGATTATGAAAATAAACATCTGTCCAAATTTCACGTTTCTACGCACAGTGGTTACGGCTGTGCATGCGTCTTACCTTAGTCAGCCAGGTTCCCCTAATATATATATATATATATATATATATATATATATATATATATATATATATATTATATTAGAAAAAAGAACAAAAAATAAAAAATATCCATAAGTCTATAAGTAACACTATAGAAACAGTATCAAAACCACACGCACCGTGTCCACAAATCGCGTGACGTATCGTGATTGTCTAAGCCCGACAGATGTGTGGAGGTATGTAATTGTTTGCTGTAACTTTACATTTTATATCAGTCTGCACCCCAATTTTTGAGGATTCATTCACCTCGTCAGATGTTCAATGGGCCGAACTGGGTCCGGACCCAGTTGGGGTCGGAAGTAGGTTTCCTTTTTTTTTGCTTTTGCGGAGAAACTATACTTTTTGTTGATTTGATTTAGTAACGGTAGCAAATGTTGCTTTTGTTGATTTTTATGATTAAAACTTCTGTTGTATATAATAGTAAGGAATGTAGTGTAAGTACTCTATTTTTTTATTCGCATGGATCGCTTTGCTTTTTGTGAGATTAGCAGCGAAAACCTAATGATCTGTGGTGTATATTTTTTTAGGCTTAAGCTGTATCCCGCACGTAGCTGGGTAGACAGAGGGGACCTGGGAACCTAGTGTAAAGGTATTCCATTCCCAACAAGACACTTCTGTTCCTCATTTTCCGCCGAATTCCGAAAACATTGCATGTTGTGTCTCGGAGCTCTCGCCTCGGAACTTTTGCCTCGTTACCAGAGCGAGAAAATATAAAAAAAAATTAAATATTGAATTTTCGCGAGTGGTGATCGAACTCACAGCCAGCCAGTCGCGTCTACAGTAACATTTTGTACCCCTGCGCCACGACTGACCTCAAATGTGGTTAGTTGACATAGTGTATAAATTGAAATTTTTAAATAAATAAAAATAATCTTTTTTTCACATTATATAAAAAAAATGATATTTCATTACTTATTATTAATAATTTCAAAACGTTTTAATAACAATTAACCTCCAAAGCTAATTACAGCGATCGCCCAAGAAGTCCTTCAAAGTTTCGAAATCTGTTCTCCCTTGTTTAACCATCGCTTAACGCCTTCTTTATTATTGTTACGGAAATTTAATAGCTCCTTCTGTAATAACCTTTTAAAAGTAACTTTATGATTTTTTTTAACCCAGTATATTTTCTTTTTAGTTATAAATATAATATTAAACTTAGATGCTTGGTAAAAACAAAGTAGATATCCAGGCACACCCATAAGACTTAATACAATAACATTTACTTAATAAATTTAACCTAAATAAAATTAGGTTAATTTAATTGAGGCTGTCGTGGCGCAGGGTCACAAGTGGAGTGACTGTGATGCGACGGTTGTGGGTTCGATCCCCACTCGCAGTAATGTAATATTATTTATTAATATTTTCATTCTTCGCTCTAGCATCAAGGCAATAAAAGCCCGACGTTGAATTCCTCCACTAAACGCGCAATGCCTCGAAATATTTCGCGGAAAGTGGAATACTGAGTGTCTTAACACTATATTCCTTTTCAATAGAGCGTGAAACTTAGTTAATTTTAAATTTAAAATAAAATTTACTCATTTTCTTCTAAATCATGAAAAAAATCTATAATAATATAAAATATAATAATATAAAAAAATAAACACGTGTAGGTTACATGTACCCTTAATTTTCCTACACAGTGCCAAATGATCACTGATAAGCATCACATACTCATATGTAAACACAAAACTTTCAACTAATTAATTTTCATGAGCATGCCAGAAGTCTACTGACTGATGTGATAACATCTTATCAACTAATTAAGAGAAGGGGTACATAACTATATACATATATTATCTTATTATTATATTAATATACTTACTCAATTTTAATATATTTTAACATTTTTTAAGTTGTATTTCACGGTTGGAAAATTTACTTACATTTATATTTTCATTTCTTCGCTCTGGTATCGTGGTAAAGCGCGGCGTTGAGTTGCGCCACTCAACAAGAAACTCGGCGGAAAGTAGGGAACGCTGTGTTTTAACATTAGGTTCCCTCTGCCTTCCCTAATACAGCGTTAAGCTGATTTAATTTTAATTTGATTTATCTTTGGGTAGCGTAAATTCCTAAAAATCTCCCTAGAGTGGTCTCCGCAGTGGTGGAACGACGGACGAAGTGTGACTGTAAAACCGACTGGTTGTGGGTTCGATCCCCACTCGAGGGGATGAAATATTTACTTAAATTTATATTTCAATTTCTGGTGTCGAGGCTGAGCGCGGCGTTGAGTTCTGCCACTCAACACGCAATGCTTCTAGTATTCGGCAGAAAGTGGGGAACGGAGTTTCACATTAAGTTCCCTCTGCATACCCTGCTGTGTGCGGGATACAGCGTGAAGTTGATTTTTTTAAATTGAAACATTACTATCAAATACATCAAATTTATTTTTCAAAACAACTCGTCCATAGTGCGTGCTAAAACATACTTTTATAATCAAATCAATAAATATAAACACAACTTTCATTCACAAGAAATGATTCATTTATAATACGGCAAGTGTAAGTAATGTGATATCGCGCCCTCAAGGAAGCAGGTCAAGGCGTCACCTGTTGCACCCTTCTTATACGGGGTAAGAATTAGGGGAACAAGTTACGATTAATTTCACAGGTGACCTATGAATGTTGGCGCTGTAAATACTTTCCTTTTTTTCTTAAGAAAAAAAAAAGATTCCGACAAATTGAGAACGTTCCTTTTTTTTTGAAAGTCGGTTAAAAAAAGGGTTTTAATGTTGCTGTAATTTATTTGGTATTTTTAAAGTTATATTTATTAGTTTAGAAGTAAATATTAAAATTAGATTTGTTTAGTTTTTATAGAAATAGGTTTTTGTATCTATGATTGTACTTAAACCATTTTTGAAAACTGTTAGAAACCTTTAGTTGTAGAATGAACCCTCTATCCATCCAAAGTCATTTAACGATGACTTCATCAAACAGCTGTTATATATTCTTAATAGCTTTTAAGCTGTATACAGCGTAACAAAGAAGGCAGATGGGATCCTAGTGTTGAGACACTCTGTTCCCCCTTAAGAAACTTCCATTCACCACTTTCCGCCAAAATCTTGAGGTATTGCGTGTTAAGTGACGAAATCCAACTCCCCGCTTTAACCTGATACCAGAGCGACACAATGAAAATTTTAAATATTTAATTTCCTCGAATGGAAATCGAACCCACAATATATCGCGCTTACAGTCACAATTTGTGACTGACCTTAGCTGACTGGCTTCTTATATAATATTAAATTACTAATAGTCGCCATAGGTCACATCACAGGTCTTATGACCCTATACCTACACAAATTCTACATATAAAATAACAATGCATTTATGATTACCCTTTTGTTCATTAACACTTATTTCAACAAGGTTTTGAAATGTTTTTTTTATCAGCTTCACGCTGTATCCCGCACACAGTAGGGTAGGGAGAGGGCACCTAGTGTTAAGACACTCCGTTCTCCACTTTCCACAAAGATTTAGAGGCATTGCGTGTTGAGTAGTGGAACTCAACACCGTGCTTTGCGACACCAGAGCGATGAAAACGAAAATATAAATATAAATAAATATTTCACATCCTCGAGTGAGGATCGAACCCACAACCAGTCGATTTTACAATCACACCTTATATTATCCTCTATGTTTAATTTATTTCAAAATAATCAATTTAATGCGGCCCAAGGTTGCCAATAGCATAAATTACACAAAAACCTGGCTACTTTATACAGGTATAATAAAGAAGTGAAACTTTTAAAGTCTTTAGGGTGCTATAGGTATTTAGTGATAAGTATACTTGTACGCATTCACCGGAGCGAGTGGAATGCGGGTACTCCGTTATTATTCATCACTTTACAAATCGTACTTGTGGCTATGAGAGGTCCTTGTATGAAAAAAGAACTCGCTGCGATGCTATTTTGTGAAACTATACGTTGTTAAAATGAACCTTTTTGTTTGTATTAATGTTTTAGCGGAGGCCGTCGTGGCGCGGCGTTGAGTTCTGCCACTCAACACGCAATGCAAGCTTAACACTACGTTCCTTGCTGTGTAGGGGATACAGCGTGAAGCTGTTTGACTTATTTATTTATTCTAATAAATACATCTTGGGGAACGGTGTGTCTCAACAATAGGTTCCCTCTGCCTACTCTACTGTGTGCGGGATACAGCGTGAAGCTGATATTATTTAAAAACATCGTAAAAATTGAAATCATATAATATATACATATATAAATATAAATACCTATCATATAATCCAACCTCCATGCATTAAAGTAGACCTTTGACAAGTACTCCGTTGACGAAACTCAATATCGTTGTGGTGCATCCCCTTTAATACTACGCATATAATCAGATTGCGGTATCGTCAATCATTAAGAGACAAAACATTAAATATGTTGTTGTGAAACGTATCGCGTCTTTTATTAATAGTATATTTTATATTTTATATATGTTTATTAGGTTTTTTTTTGTTGTTGTTGATTTTATTTAAACATAAAATTTCTTTTTTTATTTTTGACTGGTTCATTTAGCGTAGATATGCTTATGTATATTATAATAAAAATATGTTTTGAGGCCATTCGTGGCGTATAGACTGACTGTGTGACTGTTAACGCGGCTGGTTATGCGTTCAATCCCAAATCGAGGGAGTCAATCATTATTTACTATAAATTTGATTTCTGTAGTGTCGAAGCAATACGCAATGCCTTTAGAATACGGTGGAAAGTGGAAGCGGAGTGTCCTAACACTAGGTTCCCTCTGCCTAAACTGATATGTGCGGAATAAAGCGTGAAGTTAAAACAAAACGTTAAACTTTCATATCACAAATAAGTCCGGTAGCCCAAAATTTCAAAAAAATCACCTCAAAACAATCATGTCACATTTCTCCAAACAAAATATATGCAAATTGGTAGTTAATACAAAATCCCCGGGCACATTATCTCAATGTACCGTATCAGCCCGTATAGTGGGTTGATAGCCGGGCAGCTGCATCAAGCACTGCTGCGCTGTGATACGGGCAGGTGTGCTCAAGCTGTGGGTGCTGCTTACTTACGGTAGGGTGAATGTGGAATTATTTATATGTAGGTAATCGTTTTGGAAATGTTTTTGTTTTGTTCTCGAAATTTTACGTTCACGCTGTATCCCGCTAGGATGTGCGTGGCGTGTTAAGACATCCCGATCTCCACTTTCCGCTTTTACGAAATTTGGTGGCATTGCGTGTTAAGTGGCGGAATTAAGCACCGCGTTTTGTCATCGTTATCAGAAAGGAAAAACGGGGAAATGAAACCTTTTAATAATTAAAATAAGATTTATTCGTATTATAGAAATAAGAAAATCACATTTTTTGTGAGTAAACTTACAAGTACTTATAATTTGCCCCCGTGAAATAATTATCCAAAAGAAGAGAAAAAATAGAACCTATCTTAAAATTTATCACTTATTGGGCAGATTTATCTTATAGTCTATTTTATCTTTAAAGTTATTTGTCGAGTTCCTTTACCCAACACACAAATACCCTGTACCAAGAAACAAGATGGTTCATACTTTGTATTGGTCTTGTGGGCAGCAAGTCGTCATTCAATACAACATATAAAATTAGCAAAATATTTTTCTACTGATTGTGTAAAAGAATAAGATGATATATATAATATTTTAATCAAATTTTATTTTGGGTTATATGGCGATTTTGATATTCCTTTAAAAAAAATATGTAAATATAAGGGAAATTATCCTTTGTGATGATTTTAAGTGGCTGATGAAAGGTGTATAGTATCTTTTCACTTTGATAATATAATAATAATACCTCTTACATACAAAATCTCAAAATAACGGTCGGTGGATTAGAAGGGCATGCACACACACACACGGTCCCCTTGAAGCGTGCGCCGAAAAACACAATAAAATAATCCTATGCTTTGTACCAAAACTCACTGTGTGTATGTACTGTTGACAAAAAGATCTTAAATATTTGGATATTATAAAACTTAAATATAATAATTGAGATTAGGTTAATAAAATTCTAGGTATCTGTAAATTTATCGAATGGATATACCACAAGCACCTAAATTCTAATATATTTTTTATTCTGTTATGTATTTTATAAAATATATGAAATAAATTGCTTAATGAGCTTAACACTATCAAAATATGAACAATCGATTAACATTGACCACCAACTAATTAATAATTAAAAAAGTAAATAACATGTTGACAATATAGAAGCATCTTATTCTTATATTAAAGGATATTAAGAAGCATATTATATAATTTTAATTATAGAAAAAATAAAAATAAGTAAATATATGATTGATTTTATCAGCTTGTTTTGTAGACCGTAGCAAGGTGCATAGCGGGAGACGCGTGCGGCGCGTGGCGTGCGCGTGCGCCGCAATTCTGCACTGTCATGGCCGACGTTTTCAGGTGCTCTTTATTTTTTTTATTTTATTATATTTTCTACGACCGATCAACTATGAAATCTCTAAGCTGCACTATTATGCTTCACGGAGGGGACCTATGAAAGAATGCGTTCATGTTTACATGAAATATTTCTACGGCTTTATTGTAGGGTAGCTGTTAGCTTTATTAGCGATAGATCTTTTGCTGTCGTATTTATTTATGTGTTTTTGAAAAAAAATGGATTTTTTAAAAAAAAATTGATACATAACATAGTTTTCTACATGACGTCGTCGTAGTGTAGTAGTGATGTTTTCGAATATAAACCAACAACTACAAACTATTTATATTTCATGAAAATATTATAAAATCTATATACATGTTTAATAAAATTTACATGTTTTTTTTATTTATATACGCAGAAATTTATAAGCACAAAACATCTACTATTGAAAAATTATTAAAATATTAGTAAATGCCCTAAACTACAAACATATGTAAGAATAAAAATAAAATAGAACAATTTAATATCATAACAGGATTCTGGAGGTATTGTATGCCTTCAGAATTTGAAGGAAAGACTAAAGAAAGTGCCTCAATGGGAACGAAGTGACTGAACCCTAAATTCCCAGGTTCCCTCTGTCTACTCTGCTACGTGAAGATACAGCGTGACGCTAACAATTACAAGAACAAAAAATATGTCCATATGTATATTTTTTTAGTTATAAGGTACGTTAATTTCTGTCAATTACCCTAAAAAAATTCAAAATATCAAACCACATTTCGATAAAGCTCCAAATCAGGGCGAAAAAGTAATTTGTTATCAACAATTCTATTAATTGGGCAACATTGTAGAGTTGGTTATTATGTGCATGCGATGTGCTTTACCGATGCACCGGGGCTGGGGCTGGGGGTGGGGGTGGGGTGCGAATGCGAGCTGTCAGTTACAATCAGTTGATAAAATCCTGCACACCTGCAGCAGGGTGCGTCGCCTGGCAACACCGCTGATAAACAAGGTGGGTAGCCGTTTAGATGGGCTCTGTTAATAAGATGTGTTTGGTTATTATTATGCGAGACATAATGGGTTAAGAGTTTTGTTACATTTTTAATATCTATTAAAAATTATCGAAATTTTATAAGAGTAAATTTACTACTATTTTCAATTTTTAAAGAACGTAGGCACGCTTCGCGGTTTTAATATTTTTTAAATTCATTCATACTATCATTCTATAATTTCTACAATAAAAAAAATAAAAAATCATGATTATGAGTGGCAGAACTCAACGCCGCGTTTAGCCTCGACACCAGAGCGAAGAAATGGAAATTTAAATTTAAGTAAATATTTCATCTCCTCGAGTGGGGATCGAACCCACAACCAGCCAGTTTAACAGTCACACTTCGTGCCGCTGCGCCAGGACTGGCCTCATTTCTAATTCTACAATAGGAACTAATATTTAACGTAAGGTGCATCTTAATAGAAAAAATATTGATTATTTAACTTTGATAAAGATATATGGAGAGGAATAATATTAATTTGAGGCTATCCTTGCAATGTGGTTAGAACTGTGGTAAGCAGTACACAACGAGTGTGTTAACACTCACACATTGTCCAACAATCGGTAAGAACTCCGAAAAAAAGAATTTCTTAAAGTGTAAAAACACCTTTCCACCCACCTTCATTAAGTGTCGAGCTCAAATAAATAAATAAATCAGCTTCACGCTGTATAATAAATAAATCAGCTTCACGCAACACTAGGCTCCTTCTGCCAGGAGCCTAGTGTTAAGACACTCCGTTCTCAACCGCATTGCGTGTTGAATGGCAGAACTCAACGCCGCGCACAAATAATAATATCTTAATCTGAAAGTAACCTTCCGGTTGACATAGAATTATGAAAGTTGGCAGCTAGTATCTATAGGTAGTACTAGTTCAGGATAAATTTGAAAACAATACATTTGTGGTTAAATCCTAAAAAATAATACCATTAAAAAGAGGGCAAAATTTGGTATTAAAGCCGCTAGTGGAAGTGAGGTATCAGATGAAAGGGCTCTGGCTAAGCCTGAATTTCAGAAAAAGCTTTAGACCTCGATTTTTTACGGAACCCTCGGTGCGCGAGCCCGACTCGCGCTTGTACGGTTTTTTATTTACATTCGTACCTATATTAACATACGTTGAAAACTATTAGGCCGACAACCCAAATACACTTTACTTAACCAAAGTCGCGTAAAATGGAAAGACATGGGGGATATTGATGGGTAAATAAAGGTAGAAAATGTAGACTATAGGGTTGCTCGCTATTTAAATCTAAATTAAACAATAAAGACATAAACATCTAAATAAAAATAAGCCATTATCACACACAAACTAAATGAAATTATTATAACGAAGTTTTTATTTTCATTTCATGAATCATTAAAATTTTTAAATTAAGTACAGAAGAGTAGAAGCAGCAACTATCGATATTCAACCTTTTTACTTATATCACATGTTAGCTCTCACGTACCCCCAGCATTGTTGTAAACAAAAGCGTGTAGTACAATAACGGCGCACGCGCATCTGTCTCATGGGGTCATGTGATTGGTCGACTTGCACCCTCGTCACAGATTTTCACGATGCTCTCTGATCGATACCGAAATTTGATGTAACGGCAAAATCTATATTTTGGAGGGTGAATACCATTTTTGTAAGAAAATATTTATTTTGATATATTTACATATACATGTTATTGGCGTTAAACTTCTTGAACTAGTATCATGAGGCCAGTCATGGCGCAGTGGCACAAAGTGTGACTGTTAAACCGACTAGTTGTGGGTTCGATCCCCACTCGAGGAGATGAAATATTTACCTAAATTTATATTTCCATTTTATTCGCTTTGTTAGTGTCAAGGCAAAGCGCGGCGTTGAGTTCTGCCACTCAACACGGAATGCCTCCAAAATTCGGCAGAAAGTGGGGAACGGAGTGTCTTAATACTACATTCCCTATGCCTACCCTGCTGTGTGCGGGATACAACGTGAAACTAACTAGTACCTTATCAACCATATATTTATTGCTAATATTTTTTTTTCATATTATATTATCATATAATAAGGCATTACAAAAATCTTCAGTCTACGAGGTCTAAGCTATTGTTTTGCATTTTAAGCTTCGAGTCCTGTACCTTATTTCTTTCAACACGTTATTTTAAGCATCTGTTTTCCGTGCTTCTACTGAACTTATAAAATTTTAAGTCATCAAAATACAGTATTTCGTTCAAAATCTAGGAGGGTTTCTATATATTGTTTATACGTAAATACTTAAATTATCATAACACAAATCTATTCAGTTATAGTACGCATGGACTTCGACATAAATGTCAGACATTAATTTATGTACTGTTTACACTTTTTGTATCTATATTTAGTGTCTATGTGTAAGTGAACGGACTGTGAGTGACTTTTTAATTAATATGACATTTTTATTACAAGAAGATTTTTTATTTAAGAAAGAAGATACAAGACGCAGGTAGTGGCGCAGAGGCACAAAGTGTGACTGTAAACTCGACTGGTTGTGGGTTCTATCCCCACTCGAGGAAGGAAATGAAATATTTATTTAAATTTATATTTCCATTTCTTCGCTCTAGTGGCCTCCAGAATTCGGTGTAAAATGGGAAACGGAATGTCTTAAATGAACTGCCAGACTGCAGAACTGCGTTCCGAACCGGTGGTACCTTTTTTTTTTGTTATATGTTCATTGGACGATTCAAAAGTGCTTATAATTTATTTGAATAAAGAATATTTTGAATTTGAATTTGATTTTTTTGAATTTGATTTAACACTAGGTTCCCTCCGCCTACCCTGCTGTTTGCGGAAGCAAAAAAAAGTAATTTTTCAGGTATTCGAATTATTATTAGTAGATAGTAGTACCTACTAATGCAATTACTACAAAAAAAATCCAACGGCCATCACTATCGGGTGGTAATTACTATAGCTGGGTTCGCGGGTGCTTCAAAGTGTCAATGGCATACATCCTTCCGCCAGACGAGTTCCCACGACCACGCTGTGGGGAATGATTGGGCACGATGGCCAGAGACATTAGTTTAATAATACTATATTTATTTTTAGGAGGCCAGACGTGGCGCATGAGGTGAGAAATGTGGAACAGAGTATCTGACACTAGGTTTCCTCTGCCTACTCTTTTGTGTGCGAGATACAGCGTGAAGCTGTTTTTTTTATATTTGTTTTTACTAATCAATGTACCATTTTTTTTTGTTTATTATATCTAGTAGTTCCTAAGAAGTAAAGTGAGGAACGGAAGTGTCTCAATGGAAACGGAGTATCTTGACACTGTTTCCCTAGGTTCATTCTGCCTACCCTATTATGTGCGGGACGCTCGTTGAAACTAAAAAGAATTGAGTTCTGAATAGTTAGATAAAAGTTAGATGAAAATCTTGGAAATGTGTGGAAAATTAAAAGCAACGTTATATTTATTAGGATTTCTCTGATTTTCATTTGATTCCAATACTGTTGTACACTGTATATAAAAATAACATCGTACATACATACATATGCTATATATAATATGCGTATTGACTGTTTTGTAAATTCTATTACCGCAACGAATTTACCTGACAATTCCCACAGTATCATCGGAGTTCAATTAGATTTTATGATATAAAATGAAAAAAAGTTATTTAAAGTTTTGTGAAACATTTCCCCTATTTGAAATGCTTACATATTGTTTTGTTTGATGCAGAACGAATTATAAAATTTTATGTTATCAATATCAGTATCGGAAAATGCTAATGTAAAATGAACTTGTGGACAGGCGTGGCACAGGGGCAAACCTGTCTGTAAGGCAGACAGGTTGTGGGTTCGATTTCCACTCCAGAAAATTAAATATTTAATATTTTCATTTCTTCGCTCCAAAATTCGGCGTTTAAAGGAGAACAGCGATCTCAACACTAGGGTCCCTTTGGCCACCCTGCTTTTGCAGCTATAATAGATTTTCGAATAATTTGGAAATTGCAAAATAGTATGAAACCACTAAAATTATAAAAAAAATATATAAGAAATAAAATAATTTTAAACAATGAGTTATTGTAATCGATATACAAGTAGTTCAATTACTCGTACTTACGGTAAGCGATACCGGAGGATGCGCGGGCGCAGTGCTTCCGGCGCGTGCGCGAGTGGGGCTTCCCTTCCGTCGCCGGGTGTACTTTGAGTAGGTTAATAAGAGGATGTATTATACAAGCTGTCACATTCACATTTTATTTTATATCCGATAAAAGTTACGTAAAAAAATTATAAAATCAAATTAAAATTAAATCAGCTTCTTGCTGTATACCCTTAATACCACTTTAGTACTGCCATGTACGCTTTAGCAGGGTATAAAGTGGGAACTTAGTGTTAAGACACTCCGTTTCCCACTTTCCGCCGAGTTCTGGAAGCATTGCGTGTTGAGTTGCGCTTTGCGTTAACTAGACACCAGAGCGAAAAAATGAAAATATAAATTGAAATAAATATTTATATTACTTGATTGAGGATTTAACCCACAACCAGTCGATTTTACAGTCGCACTTTGTGTCCCTGCCTCACGACTGGCCTCTAAATAAATTTATCAAATTTAAAATAATGTTTATTTTGTTTAGTTTCACATATTTTTTACATTTTGCTTTTACAGGGATTCTTCGGAAATATTTTGTCTGAATGGCCTGTTTAATTTAACCGAACGGTGCAGTTCTTTGGAGATGTAATGATTTTATATTGACAAAAATTTTATTCTATTATTAATCTATTAATCTAGCAGAGTAGGCACGGGGAACCTGGGAACCTAAGGTAAGACACTCCGTTCTCATTAAGACACTTACGTTTCCCACTTTCCGCCAAATTCTGTGGGCTCTGCGTGTTGACTGGTGGAATTTAGCGCCGCGCTTTCACGATAATATAATAACTAAAAGATATAATTTAATTTAAAAAAAAAAATAAAGTAAATGGTTTCATTAAAACATTTTTTTTATTTCATTAGACTAGTCCAGCAATGCTTGTTAGACTAGTATATTTATGAGATTATTATATGAGACATGCCTATATTGTTTTTTTTTTACTTCACGCTATAACCCGCTCACAGTAGGCTAGGCAGAGGAAACTTAATTTACTCCGATCCCCAAATTCCGCTGAATTGCTTGAGGCATTTGAATAATGAATGGCGGAACTCAACGCCGCGCTTTTTCTCGACACTAGAGCGGAGAAATAAAAATATGTAACATTTTATTTTCAAGAGTGAATATATATCGAACCCACAACCCGTCGCTTTTACAGTCACACACACCCCTATGCGCCACGACGTTCCCCAATATCCTATATTATTATATATTAAAAAACAAAACAACCAATATTAATAATAATAAAAACAATAATGGTTATTATAGCAAAAATGTAAAAGAATTAAATCATATAAGCCCCGAGCTATTTCGGCATAGGTTTCCGCCTCCATAGACACGGCGCATACATTCTAACAAACGCAGCAATTAGTCGAGTATAATTGAATACGAGATGATTCGATTACATTCAATTATTTTGTCCATGGGCGGGCGGTGGGCGGGGCGACGGCTGGGCGGCGATGGGCGGGACCGCCCGCCCAAGTATCTTCATCTTTTTGTTTCAAATATTCTCGCGTTCCGTACATTGTTGTATGATAAAAATGATGTTCGAAGCTTAATTTATTGTATTTTATTACTTTTTTGATTAATTTATGAAAAAAATTTAAAACAAACAATAAAGATATTTTTTTTTTCTCATTTCAATTAACAATACATTTCTCAATAGCCAATTTTTATTTTTCTTAGGCCAAAAACATATCTAAACTATATAATTCTATTAAATCAGCTTCATATACAACCTAGTGTTGAGACACTCCGTTTCGCATTTTCCGCCGAATCCTGAAACGAAACTTAAAACTATTCTACACAGAATAAAATATTTTTTATCAATAAAACCTTGTGATTTTTCAAGTTCATGAGAAATAACACGTTCATTATTTCACCTGCTCTAACCTCTGGCTGTACTACAGAGAGGCAATGCTAAGCGATTTGTTAAATGATGTAATATGCGGGTTTTATCGTAGAGTAGTAAACACTAAAACGTTAAATGAGGGTTCTATATGTTGTGGACCGCGCGATGCGGAACGCTTGTGCTGCGCCTACAGTGCGAGATATATCTCTCTCTCTATGTTTGTACAAACAAGTCTAGAGAAAATATATATAAATTTTTTGTTTAAAAAAAAAATAAAAACCAGTCAGTATTGAAAAAAAAACCTATTTATCCGTATTTAGTGTCTAAAATCATATTTAATCAACAATCTAAAAAAAAATCAAAAATGTAAAGATTACATTAATTTTGTTATTATTTTTACCTTTTATCAAAACACATATGTCTTTTCATCTATAACCTGTTTTATAATACAATACAAAATTTAAAAAAAAAGTTACCCCCACTACATGCCTGTATGGTTGCGAGGGTTGACACTGGCGGGCACGCGCCGGGGCACGCACCCTGGCACGTCAGTCCTCTCCCAACCGCCCTGCCGAGCGGACCGCGCACCCCTAGCTCGACCAGCCAGCAAACTTTTAAACCGACATCATTTATAATAATTTAAAATTGTTTCAAAATATTTAAATTCAAACTGAAAGTCGCGAAGTGTCACAGGGGTGCCGCCGGCTGAGTCAGCAGGACCACAGGTATGTATGAGTCATACATATATTCTTACCATAGTAACACCCTAAACCTTTCGCAAATGTGTAATTGAAATGTCCAACTCGAATGGAAAAAAATATTAATACGTAATACTTACATTTTTTTTTATAATTTTAAAAATTTTTCTTTAATTATTTCAATTCCGTTTTGTTCTGTATTTTTAAAATAATATCGCATATTTACATTACGATACCCTAAAATTGGAATAACTGTAGCTTTTTTGTTATTTTGTACTTGATTCTAGCTTATTCCTGTCAATTAATTTTAAAATTATGGGCTGAAAGTTTTAAAAGTTGTTTTGAATATTATAAGCATACAGTTTTCATAGAAGATTCTATACGGATAGTCGATGAAGATGTCCGATACGTGCTCTACACGAGAGGCAAATTCAAAAGTATCAAATTCTGTATAGAGGTAGTCTTCGTCGGGCTTTCTCGACCAGTTCGCAAGTCAAAGTTTAAAGGAAACCCGTTTAGGACGGAACCGTGCACCTTGTGTTATCTTATTGTTATATCGAAACTTAAGATTTCTAATTAACAATATATAATCTTGTAAAATTAATATATTGGAATTATTAATGTATGGGTTTTCTTGAAACGAAAGCAGTTTACTGATGTTTTCCTTACACAACTAAATACTAATTTCGTAGATTCCCTTTCAAATTTTATATAAATCAAATTAACTTACTTTAAAATTTGCTTTGTTGATCGTGAAATATTTTTTTTTGCATATTTATGTTAAAAAATCACGTTATCCGCATATTTATGTGAAACAAAACCAAAAACATTTAACCTCCTGTTTCTCTAATCAGAACTGTAACAACTATCAATAAAAAAACAATAAAATAAGAGATATCGTTTATAATATAAATATTTCTTTTATAATAGGTATCTTCTTACCCCTTTTGTAACTCGCATTACAACTGACCATTTAACCGAGGGTTGCTTAAACGTGAAACGTAACCCTTTAAAATGTAGGTAGGTGGAAGTGTCGCGTGCCGGCTGATTAACGCCGCTCATCTATTTAGACTTACAATATAACTAAATGGTAATATTTTAAAATTAAATTAAATCAGTTTCACGCTGTATCCCGCACACAGCATGATAGACAGAGGAAACCTAGTCTTATGAAAAACCGTACCCCGCCGTCCGTAACTCAACGCCGCGCTTTGCTTGTGCACCAAGGCGAGGAAAGTGAAATATAAATATTAGTAAATATTTGTTTTCTCTAGTGGGAATCGAATCCACAATCGATTTATACTCACACTTTGTGCCCGTACGCCAGCACTGGCCTCATAGGAAGGGTTAATAATGGTTAAATATAATTAATATACCTGGGTGTGGTTTCTACGATCCTAATGATAGAATAATAAATAATATTTATTATTATAGTTTATAATGTAGGTTAATGTGGATTTTTGTTTCGTTTCAATTAGATAATGACGGTTATATTAACATGTAATTAAAATAATCGTTAACTAATTGAAATTAATATATTAATTTAACAAATAACGTTTCTATAAATAATGCGGTTTTCGTGCAAATTCGTCAAGAAAATATATTATTTGACGACAGACGTTTTGTTTGTTGTGAGTTCGATTCCTATCCGAGGTTTTGAAATATCGAATATTTTCAGTTTTTCGCACTGTTGTCGAAGCTGAGCGCAACGTTGAATTCCGCCATTCAATACGTAATGCCTCTGTAATTTGGCGGAAAGTGGGGAGCGGAGAATCGTAGCACTAGGCTCTCTCTGTCTTGCGGAGTACAGCGTGAAGCTTAAAATATATATGTATTAACTATTGAAATTAATAACGTAGTCCTCTTGCCCCCTGTATTACAATGATATGTTCATACATACAGTTTAATAAGTCACGCTGTATCCCGCACACAGCAGGGTAGGCAGAGGGAACCTAGTGTTAAGACACTCCGGTCCCCACTTTCCGCCGAATTATGGAGGCATTGCGTGTTGAGTGGCAGAACTCAACGCCGCCCTTTGCCTCGACACCAAAGCGAAGAAATGGAAATATAAATTTAAGAAAATATTTCATTTTCCTCGAGTGGGGATCGAACCCACAACCAGTCCGTTTTACAGTCACACTTTGTGCCACTGCGCCATGACTGGCCTCAATAAGATACATAAGCGCTATATAAATCTGGTCAAACAAAGCTTCTCAGGCAAAACACCTATTTGTAGAAGATTTTGATTTTGTACAATTGTGTATTGCCATATATTATGTATATGCTGTATCCTGTATCTGTTATGACCATCCGTTCCCCACTTTCCGCCAAGTTCCCGAGGCATTGCGTGTTGAGTGACGGAACCTAACGCCGCACCTTTCCTCGACACCAGAGCGAAGACATTAAAATATAAATGTATTGACTTTTTTTTATATCACTTTCTTTACAAGAGCCGAGGACCTTCGACCTTGAATAACTTTATAATAACACATGGAGTCGAGTCCTTTCAGATGTTTTATTATTTGACTAATATTTTTATAGTCAACAACATGAAATAGAACACATTAATATGTCATGAAACTGTCTAACTGTAAACGCAAAGGTTGTGGATTTGATTCCTACTTGAGGGGGAAACGAATTCAATATTTTCATTCCTTATCTCTAGTGGCCTGTAGCGCTTGACACAAAATGTCTTAGAAAGTAAGCGGAAAATGGAAAACGGCATGTCTTAACACTAGATTTCCTCTCCCTACCCTGCTTTATACGGGATATAGCGTGAATAAAAAAAAAAGAAAACATGTTACGATGGAGATACATTTTTTTAAAATTAGAGTAGTAAGACAATAAATAAAAATTATTTTGTTTTTGAACTTGTTATATTTTTAATTATTTTCACCAGCTTTCAATCTTTTTTCATTTAAATCTATGTTACAGCTGTAGATAATAAAAAAAAATATTAAATAATTGCATTTAAAAAAAAATACATATAATTCTTACAGACGTTTGACAAAACCAATCCGAAATGGCGTCGTCGATAAAATATAACTTAACGATTATACAGGGTGTCAATTTAATTAAAAATTCAAATATCTATATATTATTAACACCAAATGATTCAATCGGCGACTAACGCCTTATACCTACTTACTTTAATTATAGGTAGATTTGATAAATTAAATATTTAATATCTTTTGTATCAGGTACTTTGTTAAATTTTATACGTAAATAATATATATGTAGAGGCCAGTCGTGGCGCAGGGGCACAAAGTGTGACTGTAAATGCGTGTGGTTGTGGGTTCGAGATCCAACACCCATTTAATTCAGTTCTGCCACTCAACATGCAATGCGACCAGAATTCGGCAGAAAGTGGAGAACGGAGTGTCTTAACACTAGGTTCCCTCTGCCTACCCTGCTGTGTGTGGGATACAACTTAAAGCTGAATGTTTAACAAGCGTTGAAGACTGTTACACTAGAAAGTAAAATTTTCTATTTCTATTATTAAAAATATATATTATAATTTAGGTAAACAAAAGGTAGATGTTAGTTTTAGCCAACATAACATAAACATGGACTAGACGACTGAATAAATTTACCGTTCTCCTGGTAAGTCTCTGGATAAATGTTATTTTTAAATTAAAGATATTAAAAAAAATATGTTACCTTGGTCTTTTTTCAAATCGTTAAAAAAAACGTCTCATTGATACAATCAAAACTAACTCATGTAAATAAATTATTTATCTTTGAATATAAAGTAGAGGTTTTGTGTCAAAATCTCTATTTAACCAAATATTTTACTGAAAATAATTAGCTTAATTATATGAAAAAAAATTGTAATATTATATTTTTTTTTTCTATACATACAATAAATACAATTTTGTATACATCAAAGTTTGATGACAATATAAAAAGCTATAAGTATCGCTTTGGGCGGGATCAAGTATTTTAACGTTAATATTTGATGTCGTGGGCGGATAACGCTGTAGGGCGGAGTTTGATAAAATTATAATATTTTAAGGGATATTTCCCTTCTTAGTGGAGAGACGTTGGGTTATTACAAGCAAAGGATTTAGTTCTTACAAAGTTTTTAGGTACAATTTAAAATTATAGTCTCGGAATAGAAAAGATTATTAACATATATATAAATTGATTTTATTGAAACATATTTGCCTGTGTTGTGTAATGTTTGAAATTGTATATTATATTGATCATATTAGTTTGACACCGTCATTACACAGGAGCATGTGTGACTGTAAACGCGACGGTTGTGGATTCGATTCGATTCCCATTTGTGAGAATGATATATTTAATATTTTCGTTCGCTTGCTCTGGTAATAAAGCCAAACGCGGCGTTGAGTTCCGCCGCTTAATCAATTAAAAATACGGCGACAAGTGGGGAACATAGTATCTTAAAAAAAAATTTTGTTTTATCTATTTATTAATATTATAAAAATATAATTGCTACATAATTCGGTACAGATTTACTTTTACTTTACACGTAAAGAAAATCTTATTTAATAGAATTTTTTGTGAAATTAATTATAGCTCTACTCTCACAAATTTAATTTTATGATTTACCCGTCAATGCTGTTTTAAAAGATTGTTGCTTTTGATGAAATATTTAATATCTTCATTTCTTCGCTCTGGTGTCGGCGACGTTGACGTTCCCGCTGCCTACCTAGCCGTGGGCGGGATACAGCGTGAAGCTTAAAAATCCGCTTACCAAATAAAAAATATAAATGACACTCAATGTAATATTTTCATTCTAAATAATTGCGCTTTACCAAACCATAACACCGCCATTAAGGCATAACTTATTCATGCTATTTGCTTTAAGCCAAAGTACATAGAAAATATTAAGTAAAAAGGGTCCAACGTTCTATTTCGCGTCAGTCCCTGGGGTAGCGTACAATGGGGAGAGCGTGGGAGCGATCTCGGCGACAGTAATTAGACAACATGGTTTAACTAACCCCATTTCATCTCGCCTTGTCAGTAGGTGAAGCCCGATAATAAATACAATAAACATAACTAAAATAATAATAAAATAAACTGAATTTCCGTCCATTCATATTATATGTAGAAATATATTAATCATATTATTAATCATGTAATGAAGGAAATTTTCAAATAATATGAACGTAAAAGATGTTGCTTTTGCCCTTTGTGTGAAAATATCAATTTGTGGGAAAGCGCAATCGTGTTAGTTGAAGTACATTGTTACAATCAAGAAAATGGAGTTGCTTAGCCATTTTATTTTCTTCGCACTATTCGCTGTTACGTTTCTTTTATTTATTTTTTTATTTTGTCCACAGATATTTAATCAACACCAACACAAACATATGGGACGATGATTATCTTCTTCCATCACAAATTATCGAGAGCGGACGTTTGAATATGGAGGCGGCGTTACCACACTTTCACCGACTTGCCACCTCTCGATTCTATCAGCAATATGCGGCGCCGCCGGTCCGTATTTCGAGCAATTATCTCCACGATTTAATTCCTCAACAACATCCGACCCTCCTCCAACAGTATTTAGCATACTACAATGAGCCTGTAGTACCTCTCGACTTATCACTTAAATCCACTACACCAATCACCCCACCCTGCACTCCTCCGCCCTCGCAAAAAAGGAAAGCTCCCGATGAAAATAAAAATGAGAAACCGGCTAAGATATTTCGGCACTTTGAAGAAACCGACGTCAGTAATGAGGAGTCACAGGACAAAATTCAAAAGAGAAAGTACGACGATGAAATTTCAAATGACAGTGACAGTCCTGAAGCTAAAAAGCTTAAATTCACTAAGCAGTTCTTTGATGAGCTGCGTAGCTGCTTACCGAGTGAAGGCGACGGAGCTAAGAGTGAACGAAGTTCCCCCGATATAGTAGAAATAAAAGACGTGACAGAAAAACCCAAAAAATCACCGAAACCCTCGCAGCCACTGAAAAAAAGTAAAGTTGTGAGACGATTAATGTTTGATGAAGATAAAACTTCACCAGTCTCTGGCACTATTATAAGAGACCTCGCTGAGGATGAAACTTTAGTAGTTCGAAAGGTAAAAAAGCATTATAAATATATTTGTGTTATTAATTAAGATTTGTTAGGGCGATTCGTTAATTTGAAAATTCAGTTTCCAAGTTTTGATTTTTTAAAACAATAGGATACGTATACCTTTTTAAAATGATAAAATGAAGCATATTGCCATAATGAAACAAATATATATCAGACAATGAAATAAAACTTCATAATTTATTCGTACTGAAGCAAGTGGCAACACTGCTATGGAACTGTTAATTAAACGTTCTCTACCATAGCATTACAATGGGTTGTGGGCGACTTTCCTTATCGCTTCGGCAATTAAACGCTATGAAATCGCTTATTGTGTTGTGTTTTTGCGCTAATAACAGTACTGAGGGCGAGCCGCGACATTCACAGCAAGGGGTGGGTCTTAGGGACATTAGATGTAGAATAAATCATTTATACGATTTTTAACCTTTAATTTTGGTCTAAAATTCCACTTACAGCAAAAATTTTCCAAAATCAATGCCTTGTAATTTGTGACCATCAAATTAATAACATATATTTTATTTTAGGGAGATATTGATCCAGCTTTTAATGTAGTGGAAGTAACGGAAGAAGCTAAGGCACTCATCGCCAATATAGAGAACCGGCTGGGAAGATACATCTGTAGGCTTTGCCGTCGGTTGTATAGTGACGCGTTTGCTCTCGCCCAACACCGCTGTTCTAGAATAGTGCACATTGAATATCGCTGTCCTGAATGCGACAAGGTAATTTTTTGTTAAATATTATATAACATAATAATAAAAATGAGGCCAGGTTCTGTATTCGATTCTTACTCGAGGAGATGAAATATTTACTTAAATTTATATTTCTATTTCTTCGCTCTGTTGTCGAGGATAAGCGCGGCGTTGAGTTCTGCCATTCAACACGCAATGCAATTCTGGAAAATTCAGAGAAAGTGGGGAATGGGGTGCCTTGGCACCAGGTTGCCTCTGCCTACCCTGCTGTGTGCGGGATACAGCGTGAAGCTGATTTATTTATTTATTTTTAATAATAAAAATACTATACAACATTTAATTTATTAAAACAATTTTAAATATCATCAAACTTAGAACTTTTGGTGACGCTAAATTCAATAATAATACAAGGATTTGAATTTAATTAAATATTATTAATGTTTAGTTAAAATATTAACACAATATCATTATATAAAATAATAAATAATAAACGATGAACCCATTCGATTAAAAAAAACCATACATCACAAACATCTATCTCGTTAAGTTATCTCACCTATCATTAATTCTATAGATCTCGCCTCATTTTATGGCACGGTCATTGAAAAACGCTTTCGTGTCGTGTGGGAACAAATTATACGAGGGTGGCGATTGTAAACACTTGGCACATTTCCATGGGAAACACTCTAACTGAACGTCGGCTAAAATGTTTGTGCACCTTAATTGATACTTCCCGTGGTGCGTGATGGTGGATTGTTAGTATTTTATGATGGGGCAACGATCAATTATAATATTAACAAATAACAAAGAAGTCAATTGTATAATCCACTAAGTGAGCCCTCGGTGTTAATAATAAATGTGACCTTAAAACCGATGCAACAAAGTAAAACTGTACAGTTATTAATTTGTAGGTAGTTTACCACTTATGCGGTAAATTTTAATTTGATTTATAGTTCTTGTGTTGTTTTTCTGCTGGTGTTTATTGGTTGGTTGTAGATATTATCTTAAAGTTCAAATAAATTATGATGGAGCAAAATTTCAAATGAACGCATAAAGATTTTTTTTTGTTTTTCTTCTCGCGTGGTAGGCAGAGTGAGCCAGATTCGAGAGGACGCTTTGCCTGGGCACCAGAGCGAAGAAAAAAAATTAAATGGAACCAACAGCCTATCGCGTTTAGTCACACTCCACGACTGGCCTCGCAGCTGGCTATAATTTTCGTTTCGTTAATTATATTGTTAATATTTTTTTTGTAATAAACTTTTATCATCATAGGTCTTCAATTGCCCTGCGAACCTTGCGTCACATCGACGATGGCATAAGCCCAGGGTCCCCGGTGCCAACAAGCGCAGGGAACCTCCCACGGAAGCTGGACGATTCGCTTGTCAAAAGTGCGGCAAGCTGTTTAGACGGCAAGCCTACTTGAGAAAACATCTGCTAGCCCACGAGCAACCGGAAACTGAAACGGAAAAAGAACCGTCAGCCTTTCGTCAAGTCCATGTTGAATATCCCGCTTATCAACCGGTGAGTGGTGGTGAATTCGATTTTTTTTTAATTTTTTGCTACATATAGCAAGGTAGGTGCAGAGAACCTAGTGTTCAACTCCGTTGCCCATTGTCCGGCGATTTTTTGGGGCATTGCGTGTTGATTAGTTGGAGTTCCGCTCATTCTATTTATTTATTTATATTAAATATACATATCTATTTTATTTTTCAACATAATATTTTTTTTAACAGGATCGAATACAGGAAACTATTCGTGACAGCAATTTCAACACGTCATTCTGGAATAAGTTGCCACAAGTTGAACCGAATTGGGACGAAACTCGCACTAGGTGTCCTTCTAACTGTTCTTCGGAGGACTCGCGTAGCTTGGACGTTACGGGTTCCGAAGATGAGGGAGGAGGACCTGAAGGAAGTGATGGGTGACGTCACATTTTGCGGCCAGTGCCGCGTTTCCCATATTCCATCCCAAACACCCTGTATCCATATTCGTATGGCCACGAAATGTATTTCTCTTAAGATGGTGAGTCCAGTATACTATAGCATTCAAATTGGTGTTTAAATATGCATGCTTCATGTTCAAAAGAATGTTTCTCGTTTCCCATTCATTTAAATTTTAATCTAAATAAATGGTCTTTTAAAGTTATCACCTAGTTGTAATATATGTTTTTCTAACTCTTTAAAGAGCTTAAAATAATAAAAATATTTAACTGTATATTATTATTATAGGTGTTTGTAAATGTGTGTTTTAATATTAAGTTTATAGTTTGTAGTTTAAATATAAAAAAAAATATAATAACTTAGTATATAGAATTAGTACCTTATGTAAATATAAAAGATCTCCTACAGCGACATTCCAAATTATTTTCACGTAGAGATGTAAAACATCCCTCGTGCGTAGATACTAAGGTAGGTCAGTTTAATTTAATTACGTAGTCATATTATATATAAAAAAAAATAATTTAATTGTAAGTAGCATTATTTAAAAACCATTAAAAGAAAAAAAAGTAACTATATGTATATATCGTCTAGATAAAATTTCTCGAATATCTATAAAAATTGGATTACTAAAAAAGCATGTAATATATGATTATTTAGAATCAAAATAGCAAACAACAACATCGAGTCCTACGTCCCAATGAGCTTAATCAACAACACTTTTCCCTTAACATCACTATGAAACGACAACGACAAATATCACGCAAAACAGAATTATTTCACTTTACATCGATTTCAATTTTCCTGAAGACAATTTTCTTGCCATATCGTATTTGGATCGAAGTCACGAAGGGTCATCGCGATCGATCGCTGTTTGAGCATATTTTTAGATGCACTGACCCGCCATCTCATAATTTTTTCAACAAAAGTACATCGGAATTGAGTCAGGCCGTCGAAACTAGGCTGTTACTGTAGAACGATAGGCATAAAGCAGTCGTTTTAGAACAAAAGTTAAATGAAAATGAAACATTGAAATAAAATAATCGAATAATTTATTTAATTCTAATAAGCTGTAAGTAAATGTGATCGTAATAATTAAAGATTTAAATACAGAGCTTTATTTATATTTCAATTTTCTTATATTATATTTTAAGGATATCTAGTCATTTTTTTAAACATATCTATACTCATTCATCTAGTCTAGCCTAGTCTATTAATTTTAGTCAAAAAATATTATATTTAGTATTTACAATTACTCGATCTCATAATATATTCTAGTCACTTTTAAAGATTTAGTTTATTTATTTACAGAAAGTATTTTTAATTTTAATCTAGTCAACATTGAGTCATATCAGACTACTTAACTAAGTGGCACAATCTAATTTTCATCATCGCCCAAATCTAATTTGTAAAAACAAATTAAATAAAATAAAATTTATATACATTTGGAAATGTTACGGAAATAATAAATCCTCTGTAACTGATCAATATTTCTACTTGCTTCTAGTCATTTTTTTAATATTTTCTAGTCTTATAACAAAAGATCTTAAGGTTCTAGTCGTATATATATATTTAGATTTAGATTATAATTTAGTGTTATTAGAGCTATCGTGGCGCAGTGGAAAAATGATATCCCAGCTCTATTAAAATAAAGTGCAGCGTTGATTTCCGCCAGTCAACAGCAAGCAAGAATCTGAAAAAAAAAAACATTTTAGAGATAGGCGATCTAGTCATTATACCAAAAAATAATTATAAAAAATCTAGTCAAGTATCTCTTGTCATCTTCAATTCAAAGTCTATCTAGTCAAACATAGATATCGGAATGTGATAGACGTTTCGATCATCTTTCTTTTTTCTGTTTTATTTCAACTTATCCTTTAGTCGTTTTACCAAAGTTTACCAAAAATTATTATAATATATTTTATCCCAAACAATGCGATTGTCCTCATAAAGTCGAATTCAGATCTTTCCCGACTTATACGATCATAAATAATCATATATTACTTGCGTTTATTTAATATTATAGTCTCAATAATAACATATCAATAAAATGTGTAGTAGAATTTTCATTTTTCTTGTATATAATTCAAAATAAAATTTATTTTAATTAAAAAAAATTACTAAGTATTTATAAATTAAAAGTAGCTATTAGAGATAGATATATTTAACAAAGAATATCGAGTGGAATCTAGTCAGTGTGTTCTTCGCAACGCGTTCCAAAGAATTGTACATTAAAAGACGCTAATATATGTGAATTATTTAGATATTTTAAAGATTTTTTTCTATATTATATTATATTTATAAGAATTTATAAGAATTGCCAGAATTTGAGGGTAGTCGTGGCGGCAATAAGTATGACTGTAAAACCGATTGGTTGTGGGTTCGATCCCCACTCGAGGAGATGAAATATGTATTGAAATTTATATTTCCATTTCTTCGCTCTGGTGTTGAGGACAAGCGCGGCGTTGAGTTCTGCCACTCAACACTCAATGCTTACAGAATTTGGCCGAAAGTGGGACACGGGGTGTCTTAACACTAAGTTCCCTCTGCCTATCCTGCTGTGGACGGGATACAGCGTGAAGCTGATTTTTTTTTAAGAATTCATATAACATTTATATGAATTCTTATTAAAAAAATCTGCTTTTACATTGATACACAAATGTACATGATTTTAGTACTACTATAAAAAATATAAATAAGAGACTATTAATATATTATAATTTTAAGGCCAGTAGTGAGTGGTGAAACACTAGACAATGTCGCAATAAAATATAATAGTTAGCTTCCATGTCACAATTAATAATAAATAAAAAAAATGATATGATAAAAATAAAAATATTTTTGCTTATCAAAAACATCTATATTTTACGCTTTTTTTAATATAGTTTTTTCTTCATGTATACATGTGAAAGGGAAATTCTAGAGAAAGTAAAGATTATTTCATTTATTGAATTATACTTTCGAATATATATATATATATATATATATATATATATATATATATATATATATATATATATATATATATATATATATATATATATATATATATATATATATATATATATATATATATAAGAATAAACAAAAAAAATACTATTAAAGAAACCTTGTTTACTCATTTTTATTTAAATTGCACTTGTGCTTTTCATTAATTTAACAGCATTTTTTTTTAAGTACGTAACTATATTTTTTTTTCATTATATGAAACACAACCCTATTTATAGATAACAATTAAGATATAACATCACCTTAATTCTAGAATAGTATTTTAAATTAGTTACTAATAAAATAATCACGTTTCAAATAAATTAAATTAATTTAATTGAAATGATTACCGCCCCAGAGTCTTGTTAGAAGTTAACTGACACTTATAAATAATATGTATGAAAACATTTATAGCGTTTTCATGCAATTTAAAAGTTTTTATTACTAACTACGCAAAGGATAGTAATGCGTTTATCAGTCTATATATGTATGTGTGTTTGTTTCTATGTTGTGATGTAAGGAACAAACGAAATGGCCAATTTTGATGGTTCTGATTTCTTTTGTTTCTTCTTATTCCTTGCGATCATTACTATAGACATGATAATAAACCACAGCGACAACCAGATATCATAATAAAAAAATCGTCATACTATGTCAAATGGGGTAGTTGGATTTATATTCAATAACGATTGTTGTGGTGTTCCTTTGATAATTTTTCATTTTAAGTTTTAATTTATATTTTAATTTATATATATATATATATATATATATATAACAGTTTAAAGTTAATTTATCTACCTAACATTTTAGTCATCCTAACGTATGTTATACTTTAGTATTCTATTAGAAGCGGGATTACATCACAACAAAACAAACAGAGAAGCGTGTCATAAAAAAAATATTTTAAAGAGTCCCTACTATATATCTACTACCAAAAAGCCCAGTCGGGACCTATTCTTTAACCAATTGAAAAATCTTGACACACCTTATGATTCACTATTTTGGTGAATCCCGACTGTCAATCCTGACGATTAGACTTGTTTTTTTTCCTTTTAGTTTATACAGTCGAGTTTTTTTATACAATATTTTTTCTTAAAGTATAGCTGTTACGTAAAAACTAAACACAACTAAAAGTATGTAAATAAAAAAAAATACCAATTCTTTATTTTGTTTTTTTTTGTGAATCTATGTACTTAACGCCATTTTTTCATTAGATATACATACTGTTGGACGATGTAAGTTAGTTAAGTTAAGATTAAGTCCCTTTACGAAACTGCAATTAATTTAATTTAACTAATAATTATTTAAAATATGTCACGAATGTACTTAAAATATATAAACGCACTTATTTATAAAATTGTATGTAGATTTTTAGAATATTAAATGTAGTTAAATGTAGATAATTGTTAGTAAATTATTGTATTCAATAAAAATATATAAATGGATTTTTTTTTTATTTTCACAAAATTCTTATCGCCGCTTCTTTCGCTGTAATGCTAACAAAATGTTGTAAGACAATGTATAGATCTAACGAGAGTACGTCCTCGTGATGATCAACGACGATCACATGATATTTTTGATTATAGGTACATTGCTATAGTCATATAGGACAGGTTGTGGATTCGATAAGTACTTTTGTTTTCTTTGTAAAATGTTTTTTCAGTCAACGCAATCAAAAGATAATTGAGCATTTATGTTTATTTTTTTTCCACTTATTGTATGAAATCTGCCGCATAATCAGAATGTATAGAGATCTCTAAATATTAAAATTGATAGAAAGTGGAAACTTATTCCTATAAAATAATAGATTGGAGGGAAAGTTCTGTCTTATTTTAATTAATAAAATCGTTTTATTAATTAAAAGAAGACAGAACTTTAAATTTTTATTAATAAAAAACACGTTGTATCGCACACAGCAGGGTAGGCCGAGGGAATCTGGTGTTAAGACACTACATTCCCCACTTTCCGCCGAGTTTTGCCTCGATACTAGAGCGAAGAAATGAAAATGTAAATCTAATTAAATATTTCACTTTCCCGAGTGGGAATCGAAACCACAACCAGGCGATTTTACAATCACACTTTGTGGCTCTGCGCCACGACTGGCCTATTTATATTTTAAATAAAACAAAAAAATAACGAAAAAAAAAACATTTAACTAGCGAGTTATTCAGATCAGTTGCCCATTATAAAAGCAGTCTTTGTTTACAATTCATCGCTTACTTTCATATTTAAGGTAAAAAACACGTCAATAAATAAAGTGCAATTACGATACAACATTTTGTATGAATTCTAAAAAGGAAGCAACGTATCGGTTGCATTTAAAAAAAAATGTGCGGCATCAATCTGGACAACATCCCAAGATCCTGTTGGAAAAGTGCTGTCGTATTTTAAATAGATAGGTATATTTTTTTTTTGCTTAACGCTATATCCCGCTCATAGCAGGGTAGTTTAACATTAGGTTCCCACCAAATGTTAAGACACTACGTTCCCCAATTTCTGCCGAATTTTGGAGGCATTGAGTGTTGAGTGGCAGAACTCAACGCCGCGCTTTGCCTCGAGACAGAGCAAAGAAATAAAAATATAAATTTAAGTAAATATTTCATCTTCTCGAGTGGTGATCGAACCCACAACCAATCGGTTTTACAGTCACACTTTGTGCTGCTGCGCCACTACTGGCCTCATAGGTAATTTTTGTTTTATGTTACATGGATATCTATGATCAATCCTTCTATCATCGACCACAATACTTTAATTTAATTCTAAATAAATAATGTTGCTTTTTATAAACTTTATGTGTGAACAATAAATATGTTGAAATTATAATTCATCGTTTTATTCGATAATTAATAGAGTCTCTACTCTATCGTTGCCATTGGGTTACCATATACCTAATTCCACTCCTATTTTGACATAAAAAAAATAGTACTTAGTAATTTATTTTTGCTTACAGTTGTAATTAGTATGCTTTGAAAAGAAATTTATTACAACCGTACCCAGTCTCCACGTATAATTTATTTAAATAAGCAGTATGGATAGAATATAGAAACTCATGCGACGGGGCAAAAACGACTAACGTTTTTAAAATATGAATATTTTATAAAAAAAATAATATCTTTTTTTCTACAAAAGATATAACAGACAATTAACACAAGAGATCCGTTAACGCCATCTATCAAAGCAATATTGAACGTGAATTGTCAAAGGTGAAGGGTACCATGGTTGTAAGCATTCAAACCCGGACTAAAGAGGATGTAGAGTCCATTTACTTATAATGGCTACCAGCAGATGGCTCTTATAGAAAAATGGCTCTTATTTAGAAAACGTATAAAAATTTTTTGAACGTAGCAGGACTCGAACCCGCGCCTCCTAAGTGTGGAATAACACTTTAAAAATGTTTAAAAAATAATCAAACTTTTATTGAACTTGCCATGTTAGTACGTGTGTTACTGTATTTGAAATCTTGCAAACTCAATTTTACTTGCCAATGTCTGATTGAGTTAATATCTCCATTGCGACTTCATTTTTGATGACAACAGTTTGTGTTTGGAATCATTTGATTTGTATCTCGTACTAAATGTAATTTGGATTCTTAAAATAGAGCCGGAAGGGGGTAATGGGATATTTAAACTGAGGAAGATGGATAGGTCATGTTTGGACGAAGCATTCTGGCAAACATAGGAGATGATATTGAACCCTTAAAAATGGAGATTGACCGCAAAAACATCCTTCAATAATCATGCCTTGATAGAAATGAGAAGATTAAAAGAAATCTATAAAGTAAATAGTAAAATATAAATAAAAATTAACATTAATATAATATAATGTTTTGTTTTATTTTGGGGTTGGCACCGATTTCAAACCTTTTTTTTTTTTTTTTTTTTTTTTTTTTTCCGTGAGGAAATCCTTTTACGGATACCAGCCCAAGTGGGGACTCGAGCTGGTTATGTGGGGCTCGCGGACCGGCAGATGGAAGGCCGTCCGAATACCCACTAAAACCTCACGGTGCTCCTCCTCGACCGCCTCTGGCCGCGAGACGCGGGGGCATTAGTCGTCCGCGAAACGCGGCGGCGGGAGCCTGCAAGGCACGTCGCGGAGTCAAGGGTGTGTGGGCACCCTCGACGGCCTGCTTGAAGTAGCGCGCGGGAGCAACCTGCGCGCGACTACTCGGGCCAGGTTAGTAGGCGGTCAGCTTCCCCAAGCTGACCGCCCTCTGGCTCGTTAGGGCGGAAGGCGGCGATCGTGTGCCGCCCTCCGGCGACCCGGTCTCTTGCGGCGGATGGCGAGTTCGGCCGAAGCCTCCCTCGCCCGCTCCGCCGACTCCTTCTCGAGCACCACTGCCTCGCAGAAGGAGGAGACCGCATCCCACGACGTCTCACTGCCGGCCATGGCCTTGACCACGGCCGGCAGGGAAAGATCGTCCCCTATGACGTCGCGCAGAGCACGACGTTGAGACGCCCAGGCTGAGCACACCTCCAACGTGTGCTGGGCCGTCTCATCGAGGCAGTCATCGCAGTGGTGGCAGCGAGCGTCGGGCTCCCTCCCAGCGATCCGACACAGGTAACCCCCGAAGCAGCCATGCCCCGTGAGCACCTATGTGGTGCGGAAGGTTAGGACGCCATGACGCCGCGCTAACCACTGGCGGAACACTGGACGAACAGCCTCGATCGTCAACCGGCCGGCAGATGGTGTCGCCAGCCGGGATTCCCACATTTCCATAGCGGCTTCCCGCTCCTCCTCGGCGCGTGCTTGGCTAGCCAGATCCCTAGACGATAGGCCCCGACGCCGGCAATATACCGACGCCAGAGAAAGCGCGTCCAGATCCCACGGCATGACTCCAGCCAGCACGCATGCCACCTCACCAGAGATGGTCCGATACCCCCGTATCACCCGGATGGCCATCACTCTCTGCGCACGTCGCAGCAGGGTGATGTTGTGCCGATCCAGGGCGTCCGCCCATACGGGAGCACCGTAGAGGGCCATCGACCTGACCACTCCGGTATACAGGCGACGGCTCGAGGCGCTCGGCCCACCCACGTTGGGCAAAAGGCGCGCCAAGGCCGCCGCCGTCTTCAACAGTTTCGGGGCCAGAGTTGTGAAGTGGCCCCGAAAACTCCATCTGCCGTCCAGAACAAGTCCGAGGTACTTCATGCTCCTGCTGACGTCGATATTGACGCCACCGACGATAATATGGGCATCTGGTGGTGGGCCCTTTCGAGGAGCATGGAAGTATAATGCCTCGGACTTGTTTAGGGCGACTTCCAGCCCTAGCCGCCTAATGCGGCCGACTACCTCAGCCACCCCGGCCGTCGCTAGGACCGCCGCCTCCCGGTAGGTCCTCTGCTGCGCCAAGACCAGCGTATCATCTGCGTAGCAGAGGACCTTGATACCAGCCATGGTGCGACCCCGCAGCACCCAGTCGTACCCGATGTTCCAGAGGATCGGACCCAGCACCGATCCTTGTGGAACACCGGCCGATACCCCAAACTCCTGCCATCCTCCCCCTGGAGCCGGAAAGATCACAGACCTCCCGGACAGGTAAGCCCCGATGACGCGGCGTAGGTATGGAGGCACTCGATGATATATAAGTGCCTCCTTAATGCAGGGCCAGGGCAGGGAGTTGAAGGCGTTGGCGATGTCTAAAGACACCGCCAAAACTCCTTCGCCTCGGACCACCGCATCCTGCGCATGAGACTTCACCTCCAGTATGGCATCCACTGTCGAACGCCCCCTACGGAAGCCATACTGTTGGTCCGAGAGGTCCGGACCTGTCTCCTCCAGGTGATGTTGCAGCCGTCTGGCTACAACACGCTCGAAGAGCTTGGCGATCTCGCTCAAGAGCACGATGGGCCTGTAGGCGGAGGCTGAATCCGCCGGGCGACCCTTCTTCTTGATGAGGACTAACCTGCCTGTCTTCCACCGCTGTGGAATTATGGCTTGAGCCAGACAGGCAGTACCGATTTCAAACCTATCGGTAGTTTAGCACATAGTAATAATAGTGTTGTATCAATATTAAAAGTAATGGTGATGTCTTAACCTTACCGATACCCATTTTTATTGTATGTAAGAAAAAACCGGCCAAGCGCAAGTTAGACTCACTCACCAGTACTACAAATCTATACTAATATTATAAAGAGGAAAGATTTGCATTTTTGTATGTATGTTTGCATTGTTTTCACATAAAAAATACCGGACTGATTTCAAAAAACTTTCACTATTTGAAAACTGCATTTTCATTGACCCACATATTACATTGCCAAAAAAAAAAAATAGGAATCCCTAATAAAAATGCGTGTGTGTTTGTGCTCAGCTGGTTTGGCGCGCTAACCTGAGTCGGGCACGTTGAACGAACGGATGATGAAAGAATGGTAAAAAAGATTTATGATGGAAAAGTGAATGGATAGCTGAAGACCTCGGTTAACCTTCGAAAACACAGTTTTAAAGATACTGGAGGACGGTCACGTAAAAAGCACGAGGACCCGCCGTAGAACGTGTATAGAGAGGTTGATGGCAGTGGACGAGGCGAAAGAGGTATGTAGAGACCGTAGCGTTTGGCGCACCGTTCTCTCTGACTACCCCGCTACTAAAGCGTGAAGTTAAGGTGTAATAAAATTATTCTTAAAAGTTCTATCATATTAGTCTTGAAACTATTGATGATAGAAGAAAACAATGTTCTACAGTATTATAGAACGCATCAATATCTATAAAAAGTCCGCGATGCCGTATGACCAACTACTGTAGTTATGACAATATAACTACTTTTCTCATATTTTATAATTTGATGAAAGTGCCGACAATAATCAAACCATATTATTCATACCTCTGCATTAATCTTTATCCCATTAAATGATATTTTATTAAAGCTAATTTTAATGCCTGTGAAATATTTTTTAAATTAATAAAATCGGACATTCCATTTAAAAGATATAACGAATTTAAAAATATCAATCTAAAGAAAATCATGTAATAATAAAAAACGCGGAGCGTGTAGCCTCGTGTACCGTAGCGGCGTGACTGCGGGGGTGTGGGGGAGAGATCATTAAAATTATGAAGACAATCACAGATTAGATTTTTTGTTTGTTTATTTGAATTGAATAGGCCCTGGACCGATTTAGATTATTTTTTTTACAATTAGACGATCAACGTGTAGAAAAATACCAAAAAAAAAACCTTATATCGCGTACGCTGTGGAAATTATTAACAATAGGGCAAAGTGATGTACTACAATTTTATGGAAGACATCAATATGTACAAATAAGTTGACAATACTATGTGTAATTGTTAGAATTATGCCCCAGTAACTAATTTACAAAGGAAAATGTGCAAACTAACTAGAACAGAGCCGCCATCGTAGTACAGAGGGACATCTAAAATATATATATATATATATGTGTGAAAGAATAAAAAGAGAGTGTAATTCTTCTAAAGATATACTGATTAATAATCTGTCATAATGAACAGTTTTAAACTTTGCATACAAAAGTATCCCGTAGTATACCTATTTTTTCAATTATCATTACCAGTACAGTATCGATACCAATGTGGTATCTATATATTAATATATATATTGTTGTATTTTTTTTTGTCTTTCAGGTGGAAAACATAGACATTTTTTTTAATTTGAGAAAATATTTTATGAACTATAACAATTTTGGTAGTTTTAAAAATTCTGATAGAATTAAACAACTTTTTAAAATTATCTTTCCTTGCATGCGTTGTAATGACTATTGGGAGCTATTGAACAAAAAAATACATTCTCATCTATATAAATATATTGTATGTTATAATATAATATTTATTATATTATAATATAATATTTAGGATATTATATGTTATTTTAATTTTCATCTTAAATAAATATAATATATTAGGATTTTAATCAAATTTGCGAGGAAAATGGACTAAAAAAATTAAGAGTACCCAATAAAGCTAGATTTATGAGGATATAAATAAATAGTTATAAAGATCAGCTACTTAATCAATACATCATTCATACATGACGAATGTTATAATAAAAAGTAAATAAAAACAATTTTTAACGCTCCCGCACTACGCGTCTTTGCTCCTTTAATCGGTTAAGTCGTTTCTGAGATAAGGGTCAACAAAACAAAAAAACCAACAAACAGAAATAATTTTTAAATATAATTGATTCTGGTTCTATTACTTTGTTAAATGCAGGGGGCATGCAATAATATTTTTTGATAATTTTAATGAAAATCGAAAATTCCATCGGTACGGTTTTAATAATTTTCACTTTAGAAATCTTAAGTGAGTTGCAAGCATACATAACTTATTAAAACAGGAACGTAATTCCCTGTACTTAAACCAACAAATAATTCACAAATTAGACGGGCGAAGCCATGAGCTGAGCTGGTCACCAATATGAATAAATTCGATTTAATTCGAAATAAATTAGATTTTTGCAATGTTGAATTGATTTAGATGATAAAATTACATAAAACAGTAATAAAATAATTAATTAATGAGTTCAATAGTTCAGATTTTGTTAACAACAATTTGTGGAAGTTAGTATTATCAATATTTTGAATTGAAATTGAATTGAATTGAAATAAATTGACTAACTTAAATATTTAAATGACCTATACCTTATAAGTTAATTCTTCAAGCTCTATGTCCCATAACTTTACTATAACAATAGGTACGTTAATTACCGATGACTCTAAGATTATCTGAATAAATTACGTTTTCCTCACCACTTATAATGAAATATTGTTGATATTGAACTTCATTATACGGACAAGCGCTCTAGAAGATATACAATGAAACTAGTATCATTTATTATCACCGTAATATTAGTTATTGCTACTGTAAAATGTCATTTGACATCTTCTACAAAAAGATTAGATTTAACCACAATAGCACCAACAGAAATTGAAGCGCAAAATGTTTCAAATGATAATAATGGTGAAAAGAAAAAAATATTTCAAAAAACGTTGGACATGAACGAATCTCAAATCTATCTGGACGATGTGTTGTTTGCTTTGAAGAATCAAAATTGGACGGATCAAGAGTTACCTTGTTTACACAAAACATTACTCCTCCTTCACGGTTTGCAAAATTTCACCCTATGGTCTGTTTGGGGTAAGCGTTATAATGCTTTTCTAACACAATTTTTATTATTATAAGTCATTTATACTCTGTTAAATTACTTGAGGCCAGTCGTGGCGCAGGGGTACAAAGTGTAACTGAAAAACCGACTGGTTGTGGGTTCGATCCCCACTCGAGGAGATGAAATATTTCCCTTAATTTATATTTAAATTTCTTAGCTCTGGCGTCGAGGACAAGCGCGGTGTTGAGTTCTGCCACTCAACACACAATGTCTCCAGAATTCGGCAGAAAGTGCGGAATGGAGTGTCTTAACACTAGGTTCACTCTGCCTACCCTGCAGTATGCGGGATACAGCGTGAAGCAGATTTTTTTTTAATTACTTACAAAAAAATATGTTAACTGGTTTTATATATATTATGTAGATTGGGATTCAATAGCATCACAACCTCAAGGCTTACTTTACGGCAGTAGATATCATCTTGGCAATTTCGATGAATGCATGAATGCTCCATGGTATCAAAACTATCCTGAGTTGAGAACTCAATATTGTTTAGCAGACATAGAACTAGAAAGAACTGACAAAACTGTGAAAAAGAGAATATCTAATCCATATGATCCATATCAATCTGCTTTAAATGTATTAGAGGTATGACATTACATTTTTATTTTCACACATCTTTTCAATCTTCAATATATAAGGAATTCTTTTATCTACTTAGCTATACGCTGAATCTGCATTAAGGCGGGCCAAAAAAATATTCTAGCTATAGTAAAAATATTGTTCTGTGTGTCCAGAAGATGTCCAAAAAAGAAGAAAAAAAAAAGTTTTTTTGGCCCATCCCAATCTGCATATACACAATAGGCAGAAGTAACCTTAAGCCTTAAGAATTCTATAGGCAATGTCGAGTGGCGAAACTCAACGCTGCGCTTTGCCTTGACACGAGTGCGAAGATTATTTACAATATTAAATATTTCATTAATACGAGTGAGAATTAAGGCCACAACCTCAGGTTTACAGTGACAGGAGATAAAATCTTGCACAAAAAAATTACAAAAAAAAATTATATACATATAAATTAAATGCTTCTATGATGTTTTAGTTTCAATCCCTGTTCCATCGCACATACGACAAGTTGACATGGGCAGCTTGCGTACCAGCCGTATGTCAACCACGATCAGTGGAAAGGCTGATGGCTGTGCTACTGTCGCACAGTCACCTCGGTACTGCAGGATTACGAGCAAGGATTTCTGTAAAGGAGAAGTGCCAAAAAGTTGATGAACCACTTTTGTATGATGGCTTATTTTATGGATTTATGTAAGTGATAACAATGCACAAAATTTGGAACGGACGATTAATCACTTTTTTTTAAGTTTCAAAATAGCTTTATACGCCACAACGAATTGTATTGAGTTTGAAAAATCTAGGTTCAGGTAGGACTAAACATTAACTTACGAAACTATGTTCCCAAAAAAATACATGATTAAAACTTTTGAATGTTATCTAAATTATTAATTTGATTAAACAAAAAATATAAACTTATAAACATAATAATCTATATTTTGCACATATTTTTCAGTGGTATGGCTGTCTTCCTAACTTCAGTAACACTAATATTCACTTATGTGAAGCATAAAGCTAATATTTCCGAAATAAATACTCTAAGTAAGTCGCAAAAGTTTTCTTCACTTCAATGAAGTACCTAGTTGTAAATAATATTTACAACTGCTTCATTAAAAAAAATATTGAAGTAAAATATAAAAATTTCAGCGTACAGAGCAATTGCAGCTTTTGACTTAAAAAGTAACGCAAAGGAACTTCTCAAAGTATCTGATAATGGTTTAGGCGTACTCTATGGAATAAAATTCCTGTCTATGTGTATTGTTGTATCAGCACATCAATTTGGTATAACTAATGGAGGACCAGTCAGTAATGGCTACACTGTGGACCAGGTATGATGAATGCTACAATCTCATTGGATTTTTAGGAATTCTAGATTTTGTTTCTTCACGCTGTGTCCCGCATATAGCAGGGTGAGGTGAGGAAGCCACGAAACCTAGTGTTAAGAAACTCTATTTCCCATTCAGACACTTTCGTTCTCCACTTTTCGCCGAATCCTCGAGACATTGCGTGTCGAGTGGCGGAATTCAACGCCGCGCTTTGCCTGGTTACTGGAGCGTAGAAATGAAAATATATTTATAATATTTTATTCCCTTAAGTGGGAATCGAATCCACAACCGTCTCGTTTGTGTCCCTGCGCCACCATGTTTTTGTCTCACCACCTTTTATCAGTAAATGTTGAATTAAAATTTAACTCCATCACTCACCAGAAAACGGAGAACGAAATGTCTTAACACTAATAAAATGTGAAAAAATGCATAAGATTTAATTAAATCCTTAACCCTTTACAGGAATCAGTGACAGTTATAGGCATGTTGATGCTTCACGAAGATGTTGTTGTGGACTCATATTTTGTCATCTCCGGATTTTTAACCGGTTTATTTCTTATTCAACGAAAAAGATTGCCGAACATATTCTTGGTTCTACTGAAGCGATATATTAGGTAAAGTATAGTATGTCTTAATGTAACGATGTTTCGTTTCGGTCAGAACTTGGTTTCGACACAAAAAACGCTAAAATCTTGTTCCGCAGCAGTTCCGAGTAGACCGTCTTAGCTGTTCCAGAACAGGAATGAGTCATTGCAAGTTCCAATTTTGTGTTCCTAAGCAGTTTCACTAATTACACCATTTAAAATTGTGTGTTCCTTTCTCCGTTCGTTTTTTTTATTTAATTATGAGATTGCAGATGATGTCTTTTATAATTCTTTTAATTATTTTAATTTAGTTATTTAAAATTAAAAAAATATTTATTTTATTCAAAATAATAATTTATTATTTTAATTTAAATAAAAAGTATAGTTTCTGAGATTAACTCATTTCGTAATATTAGTATACTTGGTAGGTAATAAGTAGTTAACGCCTCGAGGCCGCGCCCGCCGCCCTCGCGTGACGTCTTGCGGGTGTCAGCGGGCGCGGGTCGCGGGCGACGAGAGCGCAGACGGCGTAACTTAATACTGTGATATATTCTAAAATATTTATTTTATAATCTTTTATTTAATTTCACCTGTCCCAATGTTTGTTTGTTTGTAATCAAATCTTACAAGTTAAATTTTACCCACTTTCCACGTGTCTGATTGAGCTGAAATTTGGTATGTATCTGTATTACCCGTGACATTATACATTAGTTAATTAATTTTATTGTCAATCTTATTAGATTGACAATAACGGCGGCCATGTCTGGCCGCCGTTACAAAACGGCGCAAATCTTAAATCCAACATGGCCGCTAATACAATATGGTGGTTTGTTTACGTTTTTATTCAACCAACCCAATATGGTAAATATATAAATGCAGAAAAAAAATCTATGCTTCAAGACCTCCAATTAATAAATGCTTAAACCGTCATTGTTTCTTACGAAATAGAAATACAAAGAATTTCAATTAGCCTATTATAAATGTGAAGTTCAAATCGATTCGCACGACGCAGTTTGTCATTTTGATAAAAGGGCAAAACGGCCTAAGCGACTAAACTTAATATTTTAGAAAGAAGATAAATGTGTCTTGAAATTTCGCTAATCGACAAATTATTAAAAAAATTGTTGACCTGAGCGACTTTTCAAAAAAAATATACTGATTTCTATGTCGTTTCATACAATGTACTTAAAAATGAGACTCTATAGGGTTCAAGCGACAAAAAAGTGCTCAGAAAATTATGAAACCAAGGTGAAAAGACGGAAAAAAATCCGCTAATTCCCAATATGTATATAACTCAATATCGAAAAAAATGACGTTTGATTGTTATTTACATTTTACGTAGATTAGATATAGACCAATTAGATTTTCCATTAGACTTTTTTCTTTTTTTTTTGTTCTTAAATAACGGAAACAGAAACCTAAAAATTGAAAATGTATAACTTTATGACCTAATAATTACAACATTAATCGTTTCAGATTGACTATAGCGTACGCATTAGTCATATTTTACGTTTGCGCTGTTTATCCATATACCGGGACTGGGCCGCTGTGGAATAGAGCTATCGCTGAAGACACTGACAAATGTAGGAAAAATTGGTGGCTCAGCCTTTTGATGCTCAATAATTATATCGATAGTGAGAATATTGTAAGTATATATATTAGTATTTAAAAACATTGTTATATAAAATCATAATTTTGTGTTTGATATTGTACAAAAATGTGCTAAATTATATGATATCATGTATCAGTTTCACGCTGTATCCCGCACACAGCATGGTAGGGGGTAATCTAGTGTTAAAACACTCCGTTCTCCACTCTCCACTCCGACTCCAGTTCTGGAAGCATTGTGTGTTGAGGAGCGGAACTAAACGCCGCACTTTGCCTCCAAATCAGTGCGAAGAAATGAAAATATAAATGTAAATAAATATTCAATCTCCTCGAGTGGGCATCAAACCCACAACCAGTCGATTCTACATTCACACTTTGTGTTCATGCGCCATGACTGGTCTCACTTTAGCAAATAACTTTCACAAAATCACTTTCATGAAATTCGTGAAAAATCACAATCATGTGCTTATTAAGATAACGTAAAAAAAAATTGAACTCGCGCCTCTTGGACGACTTCCAAGAGGCAGGTTCATATCCCGTTACGTCCAATTTGTTATACGTTTTCTTAATAAATATTTTTCTTTTCTTAATATGGAATAACACTTTTAAAATGTAAAAGATACTTTCACATGGTTTAAATTTACTATTAAAAGAAAAAGTTTCATTTTTTTTAATTTCAGTGCATTGTGGTGAGCTGGTACATACCGTGCGATTTTCATTTCTTCGTTATAACAGTACTAATGTACTATTTGTACAGGAAGCAACGCCTACTTGGTAAAATCTCCTTTGCAATATTGGCTATAGCTTCCGTTATAACACCAGGCGCCATAAATTATATATACAATTTACCAGCTATACAATTATTTACTTATGAGTAAGTATTTTAATTATTTTTTTTTATTAGAACTACAGATGCATGGTCAAAAATCAAAATCAAATCAGCTTCACGCTGTATCCCGCACCCAGCAGGAGGGTACCTAGTGTTAAAATACTCCGTTCCCCACTTTCTGCCGAATTCTGGAGGCATTGCGTGTTGGCAAAACTCAACGCCGCGCTTTGCTCGAAACCAGAGCGAAGAAATTGAAATATAAATTTAAGTAAATATTTCATCTCCTCGAGTGGGGAACGAACCCACCACCAGTCGGTTTTTCAGTCACACTTTATGTCCCTGCGCCACGACTGGCCTCAATATGCATGGTCCTTATTAAATTTTTTCAACTTTCTCAATATTATCAGCTATAATTTTTTTTTCTTTATCTGCTACATAAGGCTAAGAACTAGATATAATTTATCTTTAGATATTATTTTATATTTAAAAAAATTACAACCTCATTAAAATTTTAAGGTCATATAGTTAGCGTTTGTTCTGTATTTAAAAAGAGATGCTATTGACTTATTTTGTCGTTGACTATATGTTGCTTTAACAAAATCTAATCAAAAAAAAATATTTTTTTTTTTATTTAAATTTATGAAATATTAATTCTTTCTATATATATTCATTTCTTCGCTCTGGTGTGCAAAGCGTTGAGTTCCGCCACTCAGCACGATTTAACTCTACGTTCCCTCTGCGGGTTACAGCGGGATGAATGCGGGATACAGCGTGAAGCTGGTGGTTTTAATAGTTTATTAATTTGAACGTTTTTATTGTAATATAAGCAAACATCGTTTCTAAGAATCATCATCACATGGCTTAATCAGATGTAAAACGTATTTAAAAAATTGCATTTACCTATCTCATCTATCATAGTCTTATTTCCATTTAACTATTTACAAAGATATTAAAACGTCACGTGTCAGGTAACTTATATATGTGGTACACATTCGTTTAAATAACAACCATTTGTGGGGAACGCTATATTCTGTAAAGCAAGTGAAGCAGGAGGAACCTAGGAACCTAGGAACCTAGTGGTAAATTATTCCGTTCCAAGTGTCTTTGACACTTCCGTTCCGCCGGAACGCCGCGCTTTGTCTGGTTACCAAAGCGAAAAAAATCTTTAATTTCCCCGAGTGGGCATCGAACCTTCAACTCGTCGCGTTTACAGTCTGACTTTAATTTACGATGTTCTTATATTATATCATTATTTAAAAGTTTACTTATAGTTAAGAATTTGATTTCTTGATTTGAACTTAATTTTGATGTTAGTTTAGAATGACCTTAAAACATGAAATAAATTATTTCAAATCTTATTACTCCATTTTTTTATGACGTTTAAAGCGCGGCGTTAAATTTGGCCACTCTACAATGCCTCTAGAATTGGGCGGAAAGAACAAATATTGAACGAACGAAAATTGCCAACGTGTCTTAGCGTTAGGTTCCTAAGTTCCCACTGCGTATCCTCCCTGCCTACGTGCGGGATACAGTGGGAAGCTAAAAAAAAGACGTTACAATATTTTGAAGATTTATTATACTTATACTGTAATATTATCTCTATTGTACGTTTGTGACATTAGTAAAACTATTAAAAACAAAAATGACCGACATATTCTACATATATGCAGACATTTATTTGGCTTAAGAACACACAAAAACATAGCGTGCGAAGAAATTATTTTTTTAATCTGTTATGGAAAATTTCTTAACCGATTGTTATAACTCATAAGTACATTGTTTACGCTTGACTTCATCTAATTGCGCTTTGATTCATACCAAGTGTTCATTAATTATATAAAAACAAAGCGAAAATTGCTAACGCTACTAGTGGAAGTGTCGAGTTACATCATATTTTGTCTAGTAATTAGTTTTAATCGTGTTTTTATTTGCATATTTTGCACAAGAGATGCCATTGTCATAAACCTCTGGTGGTTGCGTGTTGCTGTTCTATTGTGAAACATAATCACTTTGTATATACATCGATGTCATTGAAATCTATGGGTATTTAATTCTCTACATTCCTGTCATACTATACCATACTATATAATATACTAGCTTCACGCTGTGTCCGTAGCGGGGTAGTCAGAAAGGACGTAATAATCTCTTCTTCACAACTTCGTCGACTGTCATCAGCTCCTTGCGTGACCTTCCTTCCGATATCTTTGTTACTGTGTTTTGGAAGGTCAACCTCTCTTGCTGTACACTTTTCTTTCATAGTTTTTTCCTTTCTTTCATCATCACTCCTTCGCTCAATATGTCTAAACCATTCGGAGCTCTTTGCCGATCTTTACTCGATATCGATTTGCATTCGAGGAAATGAAATATTTAATATTTTAATTTCTTCGCTCTAGTATCCAGACCAAGAGATTCGTTGAGTTCCGCCAATAAACACGCAATGCTTCCAGAATGTGGCGGAAAGTGAGGAGCGGAGTGTCTTAACACTAGGCTCCCTCTGTCTACCTTGCTACATGCGGGATACGGCGTGAAGCTAATATATATATATTACTTTTAAAATATTATTGTCACGGACGTATTTACAGAATATAACCAAATAAGATCTTTGATTTTCATGATTATTATATATTTTAAATTAAACTATTTAACCAGATCAATTAATTAATAACACCTCTGGGAAGCTGAACCCCTCAATTTTAATAATTGCATATGTTTAATTTCTTGTAAGCATTCTTATTAGAAAAAAGCTTATCGAAGTTTTAAATTATCTATTTTTGTATGTTTCAGTTTTATTTCAAACCCACGAGGTCCTCTGCAGTTTCACATGACATACATCAAGAGCCACACCCGCTATGCCCCATATTTGATCGGCTTCTTTGCTGGTTACTTGTTTATATATTGCTCTAATTCAAACACATATAAGAAAGTACCACAGGTGAGATTTTATATATTAATAATAATTTGTTAAAGCTTTTTAGGCTTTAAATTTTTTCCAGACATTACGTATTGAGTGGTGGAACTCAACGTTGCGCTTTTGCCTTGGTGCCAATGTGAAAAAATGAAAATATTTGTAAATAACAATTCATTCCTCCGAGTGGCAATCGAACCAGCAACCGTCGCGTTACAGTCACACGCTTTTGCACGGCCGCCACGACAGCTACACTAAAAAATTAATTATATGCGTTATCATTTCAACGAAAATAAGTAAAGAAAGAACGGAATGCAAGATAAATAAAAGGTAAATGATAAGATATTATAACAAGTAAATGAAATGGTATATTTGGGAAGTGTGTTTAATAGAGAGAGAAGATACAAAATTAATGTGGAAAGGAGTGTTACTGCCGACAACAGGGTTAACGGTGCTTTAGCTGCATTAATAAGACAGTTAACGTCAGCAAAGCTGCGCGTTTGGCCGTACACAATGCAATTTTGGTACCGACTCTGTTATACGACAGCGAAACGTGGATATTACAGAAGAAGAATGACATAAAGTTGAATGACGTAGAGATGCGATCTCTTCGTAGGATATGCGGAGTCAGCTTAGCTGATCGAATCCGCAATGAAGGGATACACAGAATGGCAGGTACTAGTGACGTGTCACGGTGATGGACGAAGATGGACTTGTTTAGCTGGTTTTTGTACGTCGAACGAACGAATGATGAAAGAATGGCAAAAAAGATTTATAAAGGAAAAGTAAGCGGTAATAGAGGCAGGGGGAGACCTCGATTGACTTTCGTAAAAGGATCAAAGATACTCTTTGATCCTGTGCTTACGAAGGTCATGAAGAGGTCGATGACAGTATACGAGGCGTAAGAGGTATGCAAAGACCGTATCATTTGGCACTCTGTTCTCTCTGAATACAGGGAGTATTCAGAGAGCGGAGCGGCAGCGGAGTAAAATGTAAACTTTTTCAATAACATAAACGAACTATTATAACGAGTTCGACTGACTATGTCAATGAATTGTTATTACGTACAAATTTAAAATTAATTTATAGATATTACATATATAGATGTCTCTTACAGAAATGGTCAACAGTGGGAGCTCTTTTAAGTATTATAATAATGCTTGTAATAATATTCACCGGACCACTGTTTCTGTGGCGCAGTTACAACGTACTGGAAAGTGCTATATATGCAGCTGTTAACCGCCCGGTGTGGGCGTGCTCTCTAACTCTATTTGTATTGAGCTGCTCTTTGGGTCACGTACGTAAGTATTTTATTTTACATTTTTTTTTTGTTACAAGGAACCTCAGATTATTAATTAATAACAAATCACACTATTACATGCTTTCGTTTAATTCGCAGAATACGTTTTTATTTAAATGTTTAGTAAATTGTTTTGTTATTTTTCGCCCTATTCTAAAACAAGTACGTTTTTAGCGTTAACTAACGCATTTGGTAATGGGGGCAGTGGTACAAGCGTGTGACTCATGACAGGTTGTGGATTCGATTCACACTCGAGAAAATGAAATATTTAATATTTTCTTTATTTTGCTCTGGTGTCGAAGCAGAAGCGCGGCGTTGAGTTCCGCCACTCAACAAGCAATACCTCTAGAACTCGGCTAAAAGTGGGTAACGGAGTGAAGAGAGTACTTAACACTAGGTTCCCTCTGCTTACCCTGCGAAGCTGATTTTCTTTCATAATACATAGGAAAATAACATTATCAGCCATAATATGTTTTTTGTCTCTTTCTTAAAATATTGATAAAATATTAATTACATATTTTAATTTCCAGCAATCATAAAGGGTTTCTTAAGTTGGTACCCTTGGGTGCCACTAAGCCGTCTCTCGTATGGTCTCTACCTAGTTCACACAGTGTTAATTGCACGCAATGTGTACGTCACGCGAAATCTACAGCATCACGACTATATTAACATTGTAAGTTTTTCTTTTTTTTTTCTTCACGTTATATCCCGCACATAGCAGGGTACGCAAAGGGAACCTGGCGTTAAGCTAAAAAAAATTAAATTATATTTGTCGTTTTACTGATTTTTAAACTTGCTTCACGTTGGACCCAACGTGAACGCGATTCAACGTAAACGCGGTCCAACGTGAACGCGGTCCAACGTGGATTCGGAATACAACATAAAGTTAATAAAATGTATAAAAATATATGTATAGGTGTAATTTATAACATGTATAAGTGTAATTTTTGATTAGATTTTATTTATTTACAGATAACATCTTCTCTAGGTATTATTTGTCAAGGTTGCTTATTTGCACTTATCATATGGCTCATAGCAGAAGCTCCGATCATCAATTTGATTAATTTATGTATTGCGCCCAGGTAATCTTTTTATTAGATAATTATTAATTATAATAAATATTTATTCAATTTTTTACTTTATGAAAGAGTTAAAAATAGTTTTATGGCAAATTGCGAATTCGCAACGTAAGCTTATCACTAAAACATATTCGGTTATTTTTAATAAATTTTATTTTAATGTTTACAGATCAAGAAGACAACAAGATAATGAAAATACAGAAAAAAGTACAGAAGTTCCAAGTACGACTGACGGATGCAGATCAAATAGTGGATATATAGAGGATAACCTTCAACCGGCTCTCCAAGTAATTTCTTCGAAAATGTAGTGGATATTGATGAACAACGTATAGGGAAATTAAATATATTTTCTTGTAACACTTCAATAGAATTAATGGAGTGAAGAGATGTGAATTATCTTATAATATTTTAAAAAGCGATACTATCGCCGATTGCCATTTTTTCGGTAAGAAAAAGAGGTTATCGATTCGACTGTATTTTTTTATCTTTGTTACCTCAGACCTTTTGACTAGGTGAACTGGTTTTGATTATTTCACAACCGATTTCGATGAGTCTTCTTTTGTTGGAAAAGATACACTTCAGGGAAAAATTGATGACGGTTTGGTTAGTTCTGATTATAAGAACAATACGTTATTTTTGTAAAACATTACCCAATTCAGCTAAAGTTTCAGTTAGTTGGCATTAAAATCGAAGAAGAAGCTGGTTACACATTTATCTAATTGAAGTGTATCTAAAGAAAAAAGAATAGCTGACCTATTTATTTCTACACAAGAAATTAAAAAAAAATATTTTTGCTTTCTATTATTCTTTTTAAGTATCCCTCTATCCATTTCAGTCAAAATTACTAAATGTACAGACAAAATATTTTTACTGTCTTATTATATATAGATATTAAAAGTTAAATCAGCTTCACGGTGCAGTAGAGTAGGCAGAGGGAACGTAGTATTAAGACACTCCGTTCCCCAGTTTTCGCCGAAGGTTCCAGTGGCGGAGACTTTATTATAAGACATTACATGTTCGGTAGTAAAACTCAACTCCGCGCTTTGCCTCGACACCAGAGTGGTTCATCTTCTCGAGTGGGTATAGAACCTACATAGAAAATCCTAAAATAGTTATAAATATAACAGTTTGTACCTTAATAAATAATAATTAGATAATTAGATAAAAGTTTATAAAAAAAAACAAGCAAGTATTTTTTAACCGACAATATAAAATAAAGCATAAAGAGCTTTTCTGTTTTAGTATAATTTTAGTAATATCAACTTTTGTGCCCAATCGTGTCACTTTTCCACTCAATCTGCCACTCAAAGTGGGGAACGAAGTGTCTTTACACTACCCTGCTGTGAGCGGGATACAGCGTGAAGGTGAAGATATTTTTTATAATGTATATATTCTGATATATTTTTTATTCATGCCATGTCATGCCATGCCATGGTTAGAGTTAGAGATAGAGTTGTAGTAATGTCAGTCTGTTAGCACGTATTATAACTTTAAGTTAATTAAGATTTATTATAATCTTAAATTTAAAGTAAATTAATAAGCTGTAATTTCTATTTTTGTAACATTTATTTGAATCTAAATTATAAAGTAAATTTCTGTAGCTTAATAAAATGTATTTTTTTAAATTAAATTTTACAATGTTTTGAATAAAAAAATATATGTAAGCATAGCTTTTTATTATATTGTTTACTATTTTTTTTACTTTTGTTTAGTGCATTTAGTAGTTATCTGTTAATGTTATTTTTTCTTAGCCACTATCGACTGAGATAACTGGTTTTGACAGACGGACAATAAAGTAATTCTATAATCTAATAAGAAAAGTATCCTTTCCTTTTCAAGTACGGAACCCTAAAAAGATACCTACTATATCTTATATTTCTATCTTTACCTATTTTGGGCACATTTCAATGTGGCCGTCGACCAAAAAATGCTCAGCCAATCATAATCCATACTGTGATTTGAAAATTGTTACAATCACATATAATAAAGACAGAATCAAAGTATACAAAAAAACAAGTTATACATCATAAAATTCTATGAAACATATATAATAAATATATTTTATTATAATTTTAATATACAAAACCAATGACAATTGAATAAATCCAATCGAATATCCAATAATAATTGTAAAACATTCTAAAGCGCCATCTGTCTTTTAGACACGAATTTACTTAGTCTGCAGGGTCGTAGAGTTTATGAATGCAGCAGTCCAGTGAGTGAGGAAAATATTAAATAATAGATTTACAGAAATATAGATGGCATTTTATGATTTCCTAGATTATAAAATTAATAATATGAATAATTTTTAAATTATTATAGGCCCATAATTGTAAAATAATATTATTAACAGTAAAAATATTATTATAGTACGAATGTATTGTTTTCTTGTACACAACAATAAAAAAAATGGATATTAAATTAAGAACTTTATTTTATCTTAGCATTACATGATACATTTTTAATAATATTCGTCTATTATTAATTTAAACATGAGCGTCAATTAACAAAAATCATAACTGAGCGTATTAAAATCAACAAATTAATTTACCTTCGTGCATCTTACAGGTAAATCAACGACATTACGTCATTTAACCTGCCGCGTGATGTTAGCATTATTATTAGATTCATTATGTTATGGTGCCATAGAACATAGACGCTTTGTATGCTGTAAGTAGGTATGTGCTTGCTTGTTCAGTTCAGACAAAACACATTTTATTAAAAATCATAAATTTTTGTATTTACTTATACTAATTAACTTGACCAAATCCTAATAAATCCAATATTAAATTGTAGAATAGAAGTAAATTGTGTAATTGGATAGGTATGTACCGATTAATCTATATTTTTTTTTATAACCCCTAGCACCTATTAGTCTGTTGTTTTCAAAAATATAGATTTAACACGATTCTTAAGAGCTTACCGAGCTAGAGGATCTACTATTAAAAATTCATTCAGTGAAATGGTACACCTACCTACTTATTTAAGATGTTAAGGAAAATCGAACTATATGATACCTAATCTATACATAGTTACCAAGAAGTACCCAAATACAATTTAGAATTTTATTGACAAACATTTTGCTTAGCATCATTTATAAATACACAAAAAAAGAACACCCATATACGAAGAACGCTTCCAATTTGTATCGAGATTCCAGCGTCCATCAGCCAGCAGAATCAGCAGAGCTGGCCTGTTCTGTTTGGCAACATAACAGCAGTGAACATAATGACATAATTGCCGGAGCCCGGAGGAGCGCCGGGGGGGCGCGGGGCGCATGCGCCGGTTTGACGGCCAAGGTCGAGGCCGCGCGATTCTGCCGCGCGCCGCCGCGTCGGCAAGTCTCTTGTGTGCCATGCCCTCTTTCTCGAAACTAATTCCATGGAGGGTTTAATGCGCAATACACGACGCGAGTGCACCCCCCACGACGCCCTACACCCATAAAGGTAACTTTGAACTATTAATTATATGTAAATATGGCGTATATCACCAACGCCCAAATTGCAACGCAACTACGGCATCGATTGGATAATGTTTGTAATCACACTGTATTATTCATAGATAGATAGATATCTATCTATGTTCGGATACGCTGTCGCTCTTGGTTGATATATCGCGATTCACGACACGAATCTATCGTTGGTGTTTCGGATATAAATAAGTCGCGCTGTCGGCTTGTTTATTTTGATGGTATTTGCGAAATTAAAGCGAAATTTGGTATTTCTATGCAGTCTTGAAATCGGTCGGATCGCCTCTGTCGTACGTGCCTCACGTCATCGTAGCACTAATCACCCGAACAAACAGCTCTAGGTTTTTTTTGAATCTAGTGTAATAAGATCTTGTAATAAGGCTTGAAAATAAAGGTGGAATGTTACATAATGTATAACATATCGACCCTGACCGACAGCTGCGCATAATTTTGTATGTATTTACTGAGTATTTTATAGTAATGAAAGACTCGCTGTTAATGGGATTAACAATAAATACATTTATTCAATAAGTATGTATATATTAAAAGTTTGGTTATGTAAATTCAAATTGATAATAACATTTTAAACAATGGCGGGATGAAATATTCATATGAATTATGCAAGATGGCTGAGGAGTATTTAAATATAACGAATTTACAATTCTAGGCCAAATTTTGTTCTAAATCTTGTGTTTTAATAGATTACATAAGATTAAAGTTTTAGAAGTCAGCTTCACGCTGACTGACCACGCTCTGTAGGGTAGGCAGAGGGAACCTAGTGTTAAGACACTCCGTTCCCAACTTTCTGCCGAATTCTGGAGGCATTGCGTGTTGAGTGGCAGAACTCAACGCCGCGTTATTTAAAGTAAAAAAAAATAAAGTTTTAGTTTGTTAGAAATTGGCTTGTTTCGTTTATTTTTGCTTTACAAAAACCTGCAAACAACACAGACACGTATAAAATTCAGATCATTTCTATGATAATGCTTTTCGTACGTGACCACATACAACTTCACCGATATTATGTTGTTGTATTTAAGACTGAACAAAGTAGAAAAATATCATTTAGCGGATCTCCCTATGCATTTCTCATATTGTATATACTTTTACCAATATATTATACTGTTACGCAAATTTTAATTAATCTTGTTTAAAAATATTGATTGTTTTAAATGGACCGTTAACACCGTTTTATTAACACTGAATTTAACAAATTGAATCTTAGTACTAACAATGTAAACGGTACAAATTTTCTAAGCAAAATCAAGTAAATGGGTACTGTTGTTCATATAAATCATAAGAACTGCTTTAATAATTTTAAAATTTACACAAATTAAATCTACCGTCTTTTACATACAGAAAAAAAAACCACCATGGTTCAGGGGGCACGTGAACGAGTCACTCCTCGCTATCTGTATAACTCTGATAAATGATCTAACCTTGCGCTCTTGTACTTATAATTCTTTATTTCCAAAGGAATACATAGCAGCAGACTCATAACTTTAAGTCAATTTTGTTTGACATTAAAACTAAAATAGTCCGATTAAAAAGATTTTTTGTTGTGGGTTCGATCTCCGCTCGAAGAGATGAAATATTTACTTAACTTTATATTTCCATTTTCTTCGCTCTGGTGTCGAGGCAAAGCGCGGCGTTGAATTCTGCCTCTCAACACACTCTCTCCAAAATTCGGCAAAAAAGGGGGAACGCAGTGTCTTAACACTAGGTTCCCTCTGTGACTCTGCAGTGTGCGGGATACAGTGTGAAGCTGATTTGATTTGATTTTTCTATTTAAAAAGAATTTTTAATATTCAGATTGTAAAGTTGTTTTAGTTTTACCTTTAATATACAACCGTTAATATTTTATTATTTCGTTTTTCATAGATTCCACAAGTTAAATTGAAATGATTTCTAAGTGAATAAAGACTCAACCACAATCATTTAATTAAGATATTTCCATTGGTACAAATGTTTGATATCTTATTGTATTTTATTTTGTTCTGCCCATAGCAGAGTAGGCATAGTGAACTTTGAATTGAGACACTATTTTCTCCGCCATCCGTCTAATTATCGAGACAGAAGAAATTGACGCCGCGCTTTGTCTTGTTACCAGAGAGGAGGAAAAAAAAAATATTTTTTCTAAATGACACCCACAATTATCACTTTTAGTCATATAACGTGCAATATCTTCTAATATATTATTATTTATTATGTTATTATTGTATGCGATTTTAATTTTTTGTAAACTAAAGTAATAAAAATTAAATCAGTTTCACGGTGTATCCCACACACAGCAGGGTAGGCAGAGGGAACCTAGTGTTAAGACACTCCGTTCTCCGCTTTCCGCCGAATTCTTTAAGCATTGCGTGCTGAGTGGCGAAACTCAATGCCGCGCTTTGCCTCGACACCAGAGCGAAGGAATAAAAATGTAAATAAATATTTCATTTCCTCGAGAGCTGATCGAACCAGTCGATGTTACAGTCACACTTTGTGCCTTTGCGCCACGACCGGCCTCAATTAACTAAATTATGAAATAAAATGAAACTGTAATTCAAAAGTAATAACATAAATTATGGGTATAAATAACTAATTTCGGACTGTATACATGATTTCATGTATTACAACAAATTATAAAGCGATTATGATGAAGCGTCCAGACGACGAAGAACTGGATAATCTAATAGTTTTTGTGTCTTAAGAACCGGTTTGAATCTTTGGTTTATGAAGATTTCGAATTTTTACATGTATATTTAAGAAAAAAATTACTCAGGAGTAGTTTTTCATGTATATATATCTATTGCTGTGTTAGACAGAGATAATTTATGTTATTAATATAGGAAAACCCCTCGCGGCTTCACCCGCTTGATCTACAGAATTATTTATGAACTAATCTTAATTACTTTCTTGTTATATATAATTAACCCTTTAAACAAAATATATGTACATTGAAAACTAAACATTCAGCCAATCCAATCAAAAATAATATTTTAAATTGATGTACTTGTTTTATGTATGAACTTATTAAAATAAATCCAACACTGAGTGTAAAGTTTTCCAAAATCTAATAGTGAAAACCTCATTTAATTCAGCTAAGCCGTTTTTATGATTTGCATGCAAAATGCATAGACAAAAAGACAAAAAAAAAAAGGTTTTAGGTTCTATTACATTAATAAATGCCCCCTATAATTTTAGTATTCATACATATATTACTTCTATCTTCCATGTACAGACAGCGACCATGATGAAACTTACATATATTCTTAGAGGTATTAAAAAGTGTTAAAGTGTCTTTACACTAGGTTCCCTCTGCCTACCATGCTGTGTGCGGGATACAGAGTGAACCTGATATAATTTTAATTAAAAAGGATATATTAATAAGATATTTTTTTACATTTTTCTTTTTCCACACTTGGGAAAGAAAAATACTTATTAAGGAAACGTATTATTTTTAGTCCCGCTACGTTAACATTTTCATACGTTTTCTTAATAAGTAAGGACATACGATACTTTTTATTAAAAAAAAATATATGTTATACTTTGGCTATAATAAATATTAAGTTTAAGAGATGGAGAGCCGGGTGTGTGTCTCTAGTATTTATATATTTTTTTGTTTTTCTTAATAATTAATGATTTAGAAGAAATTTCATGACTTTTATGATTTTACTATAATAATCACAAAAATCGCAGCTTTACTTCGTTTTTATATTAAATAGTTAAAATTAAAAAAAAATCTATAATGGTTCACCATTACTTCATAAACTAGCAAGATAATGCGACGAGCATAAGATAACATCTGATATCCGGAAGCGGTTACAGGTAGATGAAGGTCGACACATAATATCGGTATGGTATCGCTAAAGATTCTATTTCTAGGTGTCCTATAATAAAATTCAAACTTGAGGTGATTATGGGATATTATAGCCATTAGCGTATCTAAAGATATTTTCTGGAGAGGGCTGGACTTACGTGTAAATGTTGTTTTTTTTAAATTTTTGTGTCTAATTTTGTTATACTCGTAAGTAAAATTTCTGGGGTGGGCACCAGACTATTCAGCAGCTGCTCCCCCCTTTGGTGCCCATGATTATAACAAAAAAAAGTCGGTATTTATATTTTAATCCTTTTTGAACAAGAACGCTTATATGCTATGATTTAATGTCAAATTGAATAACAATAAATTCTTAAAAATAAGCAATAAATATACCTATATTTTATGTTTCAATTCTTAAATGTACATAAACTATAATTATAAGAATTGAAATAAATAATAAAACACCTTTTTTTTATTTTCTTACTTTGTAATTTATTATTAGTATCTTTAGTTCTGTAACTGTTGCTAAGGTTAACTGCAACATTATATTAAGAAATATTAATTATATGAGTAAATATATACCAAACGTGGGTGCGGGATCAAATACGAGTTACATACGTTCATAATTTTTCCTTTGTCACTCAAAACGAACGCCATGACTAGCCGAACTGCGTACAAACCTATTACACATAATTTTCATGTGATGCAATTGCTTTTCCTTGTTACTGTAGATTTAAACTATTTTTCATAAATATACAGAGTTTTTATAGATAGACATAAAAAAGAATGTTTAAATCTTTTGTTTATTTTATACCTACTTGTACATACCTATAACAGTATGTAAGATATAGGAACAGATATCATTCCGTCATCGGGTCGCTTAAACGTTTTGTTGGTAAACCTTCAAGAAATTTGTTTAACTACAGTATTTTTTAATTATGATTATGGTTTATAATTATTATTTTTAAATGTATGTAATGTTTTAAGTATCAAATGACATGTGTGTGTGTATTTTATTTTTGTTTTTTTTTTAAACATAAAATAATATTTTACATAAATCATTTATGACTTTTTTTATTATTTACCATACAATCAAATAAGTACTTATGCCAATGTCTTTAAATTTTATACAACTTTGAATCATTAAGTTAAATATTTTGTATAATCCTTATATGTTATACTACCGTTTAAGTTAAAACTTAAAAATATACCTATAGAGATACTTATTATTATGATAACCTATGCACAATCAACGGATTAGGCTGTAGCGAGAGATATATCACGTCGTTTCATAATCTGTGGCTGTGTGCGTATTACGCGTGCGTATTCCCATCCCTATGTAGGTCAGGGGAAGCTGGGAGGGGGGTAACGTGGAGGCGTAGGCGGACGTAGTCTCTATCGACCGTCCTCAACATCCCCAAACCCGCCCACAGATAAAAAATTGTTTATTGACGCTTCACTCTAAATGTGATTTGAAAATGTTCACGAGTGGACGAGCAGCCATCTTGTTTTGTTCGTAGACTAGTATGTTTTAAATAGAATTTTACGTTATGTACATAAGTTATATTGTTTTATCTTGTTCATTATTCTTAGTGAGGTAAGTTAAGGAGATAAAGCGCCAAATGTTAGTATGTAAAATTTGAACTATCTATGCAAATTAATATTATAGACTTATTATCGGATCAGCCTTTGCTTCATAAAATATCCAAGCACAACCTGACTGAACGTCTGTCTTAATATAATTAACACGAAAGTGTTGAATTTGAAAAAAAGCTACCATATATTATTTTTTCTTATTTTTAATAAAATAAAAAAAATAGTAAAATTTTTGTATTTCAGATAAAACATTTTAACTTCTAAACATACTTCTAACATATCTCACTCAATCTCTGTAAGGGTCACGTAATTGGATGGTTTATAGAAATGTAAGTAAGGGTGGGTGCCAATTTTTGAGCATGCGACAGCCATTGCGACACTAAAATGCCGCATCCTGATTTTATGAGAACCGAAAGCACCAACTTTAGGATAACTAAGGAATTTCTCGTGAAAGCTCAAAATGTTAAAAATAACCCCACTCGGGGCAGTGTATTATTTCCATTTCCTTGCTGTGATAAGATAATATTTCGATTTGGGCGAAAAATAAAAATAGAGAACATAATACCTATTCTCTCCGCGTACCCTACTTACTGCTAATAAATAATCAATTGTTAATATTTTATATCTATACTAAAAAAAGTTCTACAGACGGTGAATTATTTAAAGAAAACTTACTTACTCTTTTTAACTACCCTTTTGTTACAATTTAAATTTTATGTTTCTATATTTATAATACATGTACAAAGTCGAATGTACTTTATGTACTAATAATATTTTTTCGCGTGTCACATTTCTGATTTAGGATCCTATGGCTTCGCCCGCATGGATTTAAGTAAAACGATACAAGGATAACAACTGCGGAAGAGTGAATATCAACATGAATGAAAAAACATAATCAGAGCTGTCACCAAAAAAAAAACACTGACTGAAGACTTGTTAGAAATATTGAGAGACACTTCTCCATATTCCACGGTGTCCAGGTGGTAACTGGGAAAGATATCGTCGTTAATGTCGTCCATCTACGTCCTGTACTGAAGATAAGTGAAAAGGTTAAAGAAATTGTGTAGGCAGATTGAAAAATGACTATCCAGCATGTAGCTGATGTCATATGGATCTTATACTGGAATATTCAAAGAATCCATCAGCCATCCTGAACATTCGAGGAGAGCAGCAGAATTATCAAATACAAGACCGACTTTTAGAAGTGCTCTTTTACTTTTTCAAATACCAGATATCCATCCCACATTGAGGAGGAGATTCCTAAACCTCATTAACCCTAGGTGTTAGTCATTTTGCTTAAGAAGCTGTCGTAACTTCAACCAACAACATAATTAATAAAACTATAGGATCAAAAAATGCACGAACAAGAAAAATCTACGGCGTAAAACACCAAGTAAATATTTAAAAAAATAATGTTGTTGCTATTGAAAGATTATTAAATAGAATCTTTTATATTATTTATACAGTTTTTACCAAGTTGTGTCAACTTGGTAAATACTAATAAATATAGTTGACCCAAAAAAAGTACTGGTTGCTTTGCGTCATAGGTAGGTTACATGTATTGTTCACTAAGCGATTTAGTATTTCGGACTTTTACGCTGGAAATTACATTTACGCATACAATCCATGACGTATATAGAATATGTATGATGATGCTTACATGCTTCTTGTCGGTTACAATATAAATGATAAATAAATAAATTACAACATTGACATACATAAATGACACATTTTTTTAATTATGTTTCATGTGTGTATCTATTGTGGTGTACAAATAAAGTATTGATAATAATAATAATTAAATAAATTATAAATATAAATAATAGTTCCCTACAAAAGCTTTTCAATAGGAAACCAATTATTAAAATAAGTAGTGTATGGACTCTAGGGAGTCAATATGCTAATTGATCGACAACTTAATTGGATCATAACGCTGGCTGGACTAACCTTACCTAATAACAATTGCCAAGAGCAAGTTTTCTACTAACAACATGGCAAGAAGGACCAAAATCTAAATATTAAAAAAAAACATGTAATGAAATCGTCAAAAAAAATATTTCGTCTCTATTAATGTAGAATTTGTATTTGACATCTGAAATGATTTCTGTTGCTTTCAAGGAGCGAAAACATCTGTCAAACAACGTCACGAAACGTAGGAAAGTTGTTCAAATATTTAAAAAAACCGGACAGGCGCGAGTCGGGATCGCCGAACAAAAGTTCCGTACAAAAATTGGAGGTCCAGAGCTTTTTTTGAAATTCAAGCTTAGCTTAGACCCCTTTCATCTGATACCTCACTTGAACTAGCGATTTTAAAACCAAATTTTGCCTCCCTTTTAAGGCTATAATTTTTTAGTGAAAACATCTAAAAATTTTAGTTTTTTCCTGAACTAGTAGTATCTTCGTACGTGGAGATGCTAGCTGCCAAATTTCATTATTCTAGGTCAACCGGAACTTCCCTATTCATTTTGATTCCCTTTATAGTGTCGAAATATAAGTTTTATACAATATAAACGACCATATTTTTTTTAAATAAATGTAGAAATACATTTTTATCACGAAATCATGGGACCGTAGATCTGATTGTATGATAGTTTGCATTCCAACTGGATATCTCCAAACATTCCTGAGATCCCCTTGAGCTCAGACAGACAGACACACGGAAAATAAAGTGATCTTACAAGGGTTCCTTTTTTCCTTAAAAAGATAAGGGACCCTAAAAAACAAACAAAAGTATATTTTTTATAAATATATATTTATATTCAAATCTGATACTAAAATATGTTTTTCATACTTAAATATAACAAATATCATATTTAACTACACATGAAGTCGAGAATATTTAAATCATTAGCGGCAGGTTTCTTCAAAGCAGTTTCAGTTGTATTATATTTTAAAAAGGATAATATAAATAGAAAATCATAGAACAGATTGTCACTTAAAAACATTCCGCATAACGACCAAGCATTGATTCATTGTGCAAACAACTCAGCGTCCTCCAAATTCTAAATTCATGTTTTGTCCGCATGTGTTCGTTTTTTGCTTCACATCTCGTTACCAAGTATAGCTTTATACTAAGAACAGACGTAGAAACGTTGTTAAGACTTCTTGTTTTGAAGCAAATGTGGCGAGCCAAATTTAATTTGATTTTTTTTTAGCAACACACAAGGAAAAATTGTATGTCTTCGGTTAGAAACATAAACAAAAAAATTGAGATAGTGCAAATTAAAAGGAAAATATGCTAGATATTTTTCCATTAGAAAAACAAAGCAAAAAAAACTCATCTTTTATCTTACGAATCTCTTCTATACAAACAACGAAACCTTCCCAATTTTACACTATATATTAAATATTTCGATTGTTATTACGAAATATATCTTAAAAAAATATGTTTTCTCTTTTACGGCTCGCATGACTTATTTTATTTTGTCACATCTCTAGAAATAATCAAAAATGTTTACATAAATGTCAAATTGAGAACCTAAAAGCTAAACACAACGTTAAACAGAATAATAAAAGCTGTAAAGTAACAAAATAATTTTTAATATATATTATTACTATTATTACATTGTAATATGGGTTTTCCTATGCTTCCCTCTCATCGCACGTTCTTGACTTTGGCACCTTGACGTAAAACCGGTTATAAAACAATATTTATGAACAAGACTTGAACTCATTAATCTTTTCAGTTCTCTAGTTCAATTTTATAATAAAATGTACTTAGTTACTTAGTTGTATTAATTGTAACTAATTTAAAAACAAAAGTCATAACATTTTTACTTATTTTGGCTAATTAATTGTATTAGAATCCAGAGAAATATTTAAGTTGGTTGGTTGGATGGTTAAGAGATCAAAATATTTCTGCCGTTTAATATGTAGTAAATTAGGGTTCAAAGGACATTAGTTATATTTTTAATCATTATATAAAGTATTGTATATATAAAAAATATTCCTATTTTAAAATACTTACTAAAATATTATGGAGTACTTTTTGATATTTACAAGAATCATTGCCACATGAAAATGAAATGTGAAATCGTAAAATATGATAAGAACATCTTTTACTGTAGGGCGATTGAACGACGATAACTTTTTATAGAGTCCCATATTCTTCTTTACTTTAATTAAATATACCATGCGCATAAACTGTTCAATATTTACAATTCCTATAAGTTTCCAGATGTCGATATTTTCTATTATATTTGCGTAGTAGTAGAAGAAGATAAAATAAGACAATGTTCTAATAAGTTTTTATATTATATTTAAAAAAAAAACATTTCCTAATACCGATGTGTATTACTTATACAGCCTACGTTACTGAGATAATATTGTGTTATTAAAAATATTACATAAATACACGTTACCTTTGTTCTATATAAACGATACAATAGTAATTCTCACAAAGGACAAAGTTCACAAAACATGGTTAAAATGTACATAATACAAATAACGATATACATACCGGAACGACAAAACCTTCTGACGTTGTTGTTTAAGAGTTAAAATTCAATGGACATCCTCCCATTCGTTGTGGAAGCCGGTCTCAGCTCAGCTGAGTGTAGGGCGCGCGCCTATCGATTCCTACAAGGACAAGGCCACCCACACGAACGCGAAATCGTCACACCACTGTACATAGATTTTAGGATAGAATAATGTTCAAATAATACCGGGATGATATCTATACTTCATCCTGGTATTTAATATACTTTTTAATATGTATATTTTAGGTAATTCTTAAAAAAGCAGCTTCAGTTTTCATTCTTTCAGTAGGCAGAGGGAACCTAGTGTCACTCTTAAGATGCTCCGTTTCCCACTTTCCGCCGAATTTTTCGAGGCATTTCGTGTTGATCGGCGTAACTCAACGCCGGGCTTTTACCTCGATGCCAGAAAACCAGGTAATTCAAGAATGAATTTAAAACAATATTGTATTATTACATAGAGCTGGGCATTACGGCATACAAAGTAGATCCTTTGAACTTTAAAGGTCATGATATAATAAACTTTTAAAAGTAAATTATATTTCTTTAACAGGTAATAAAAATTGTAGCATGTTCTAAATAAATGCATTTTAAAATATTATTTACTACGAACAGTGATCTAGATCATAAAAAATAATTTAATACTGCTAAAGATAAACCATAGACAACGATTGGTGTAAGTATGAAGAATTACTTGAAACTAAAACAATACTACTATGGTGAACAAAGACATATTGAAAGTCAATTGGACTTCAATTATTAATAATTAATTATCTGAAGTTATACCCCTTACGTGGATTTCATCTACCTATCTTTACTTTGTATTAAGTGGCATAATTTACAAAGAATTCTTGAAATAAAAAATGAAATCAAGCCTTTGTACCATTAGATACGAAAATTCTTAAAGATATCTTTTTAATAAACCATATCTAAATTAAAAGTCGATTGATTAACTACATACAAATTTGAAACGAGACGCCGTGCTTAGCGTATATTATTTGTAACTAATATTTATATATTATTTTGAATATCTTTCATCTATCGTTGTTCATATTAGATCATCAATCAATCTAATATGAACAACGATAGATGAAATATAATCAAAATCTAACATTTCTTTTAATAATCAATCTAGCTAAAAAAATAATATTTTTACTGGAGTGCCAAAGGTCAGGTACGTACATTTTGGTTAAAACTTAATTGCAACCCGCCCAAGCATATTAGAAAAATATATAAATCAATAAATGGTTATTACAAAGACGATATTATTTTCATCAGCTATTTCACTATTATTAATACTATAGTTTTATTTTTATTGTACTCAATAAAATTTACTTATTTTTTTTTATTTAATCGTACTAATGTTTTGTTAATACAGTTCATTCCTATATGATTTCCTAACTTTATACTGTTAGACTGTATAATTTAAGTCAATTAATATCTCATATTCAGAATCTGAATTTAGTCACGAAATGGACGAATAATGTAGCGAATAGTAAGGTTCGATAGTGCCCAGGAAGGCTGTATGGTGGTGATCAGCGCAGGCGCGCTCGCATCGATCTCTGCCTCGCCGGCTCTATCCGCGTAGAAGACGCCTCGCCTGTTTAACTCAATGGTGATTTTATAAATCATTATGTTTTGCTATCTTCTGGCCTTACTTTTTATGGGTTATTGGTAGTAAGAACTAGTGTCAAGACACTCCGTTCCCCAATTATCGATGAATTCTGGAGACATTGCGTGTTGAGTGGTGGAATTCAACGCCGCGCCTTAAAGGCGCTGGCCTTATTAAAACTTTAATTAGGTATATGATATGGTATCAAAATACGCTTACAAAAACGTTTTAGTTGTAAATTACATCAGTTGCTTACACATCAAAAAAAACGCTTGGAAACAATAGCCTTATCCGTAAAAATATAATTAAAAATTTTGATTCTGTATTTTTTGATTATGTATTGGTTTTTAAATATCAATAATTTAACTTAATTGTTTTGTAACAATTAAGTTAAATTATTGATATTAAAAAACCGCAAAAAATTATATTTAATAAATCAGAAAGAAATATATTGTATCGCTGAACAGTGTTGGTTATATCAGACTTATTGATTCAAGTCAAGCTATGGCTGGCTTTCATTAATAATTTCAAATCGTACCTCGATACTAAATTTAAAATGGGAAGGGTTGGTCTCGGCGATCTCGGCAAGGCGGAAGGACGGCGGGAGGGGCGGTGCAGCTGCCGGTGCATCAGCAGGCGGGCGGGGCCCCGCGCCCACGCGCCCCCCGGGCCCCTCGCCCCGCGCCGGCCCATTGCCAAGTTCAATGCCAAGGTCATGCGCGAGCGAGTGCGACTGCGCGCCGCAATGCAGGAGCGGCCGGCGACGCGCACCGACCGCCGTCAGTACCTCGACGACGACGCTGCACACCGCATCGCGGAACTCCCGACACACCCTAATTATCTTCACCAGCCCCAAGCCCCAAGTACCCTCTGGTCCTCCCAAATAAAGCGGAATATGTGCAAAGTGGTAGCTGCCGCGGCGAGTGGTATTAAGCCGGTGAACACCATGTGCATTGGTCTGGCGCGCGGGACCGGCTTCCAGTTATGCAATACCTGACCGAATACAAGAAGACTACCGGTAAGCCGTAACTTACTACTTTTGCATTTTGACCATCACGTCTTTAAATACTGACGCCATACATTCGATACAATCTATAGCGTGTACAAATTTTATTATTACAGTAGATAAGGTAAGAAATGCAAGTTTGTTTTTATTTTCTTATAAATGGTTTTGACGATGAAATGTTTCAGTATCTGATTTTTACGGGTGACAGGACTATTGGGAAGTTGGATAGTTTAGATTTGATCTAAGCAGTAGCCATATTTGTCTCAGATAATACTTACAGTTCCCAGTTAGACAATCGTTTGCATTCGTGGCGGTCAGCTTATGAATTGCTGTTCTTATCTATTTTACATTATTGTTGAAATAACGAGATGTCTTCAAATGAATGAAATATTATAATCACGTATCTAATAATCTATGAATAGTTCCGTTGAATGAAGACAAGGTATTTCTTTAAATATCTAATATGATCCATTCCCATACATAAAAACCAAAACTTAAAGATTGGTGGAATTTTAAGCTTCGTTTTCAAAATGGCTGCCAAAAATTCTAACGCCCATCAAGGGCATCAAGAGTAAGGGCCAAAAGTCTGATACAGTGCGGCGTATCCTGTTGTGGAGTTTGCAAAAAATGTCGAACACACAAGTTCAAGGCGATCGGGTGATCCTAACCAACTAGCTTTTGTTAGGCCGCTTTATATGGACAGTATTCGAGTTTTAGAGTACTGACTTGTTAATTTTGCAATAATATATTTTTATAACTAATATTTATATGTTATTGTAGAATATCTATTTAAACAGCTACCATCCGTATGGAAATTAATATATAGTGGCAAATAAAACATAGACAACGGATGTAATTTTTTGTGCTTATTATGCTATTCATTTTGAATGTATGAACTATAAGGTTAAGTTTTTGTTTAAAAAGCCTTGTAAATTTAAAAATAACGGAAGTTTTCCGTTAAATCAAGGTCAGTTATCAACAAGATAATTAATAATAGGTACATTAGCTCTTATTGTTATTTCTATTTGTATTTTAGATATTCTTTCAAGACCTCTGTCTCCCCGTAATTGTTTGAAAGCAACATTTTGTTTAATTTTGACTCGTTGCTTAGTCTTAAGTTTTACCAATTATATGTATAAAGTTAAAAGTATAATCAATTTTTTGTCCTGGACCTCCCACACAATTTACCTTGAACCAGACCCGTGAAGCCTGAATATAAATCACCTAAGAACTACTTTTAAAGTGTTTTCTCAATATATTTTAATGCTATTATTTTATACATTTCCTATTTTTCACAACATCTTCCTCTAATGGAAGTTTTTTATGTAACTTCAAAGTAGTAAAATGCCTCCAATAAGTGTTAAATTTATTTTAAAGAAATATTGAAAAGAAAAATAACATACGTACTGCATTTATAGGAATGTTACAGCAATTGGAATTCAATAACAAAACTTCAGTATATGAAACCTATTGTTCATTATTCGATCTAAAACCGGATCGAACGTATACAAGTTATGGATTAGAACTGTCCTTGATTTGATTTATTAAGTATATCTTTAGGGGTAGAATTTCTTTATTTTTAAAGCACGCGGAAAATAATAAAATATTATGAGCGTGGCTGTATGGATTTGTGCATTAGCGCTATCAACAATATCAGCTGACGGCTGCGTCACGTTGACGTATCGTCACCAACATGGCGGTCAATATGGCTGGCTGATCGTTATGTTTATTTACAACAGTATTAGTCATAGTTTGCAATTATTTGGTTTTTTATGGTGTATTTTATTTAAAAAAATATATTCTATAACGTAAAATAATTATATTACTCTATTTTGCTAATATGATCTCTAAAGTATTTTTTCGTAGTTTTAAATTTACTTCTGTTATAATTATCTTAGAAATTACTAAAGATTGCCACTGTTTTGCCATCTATTTATGTCTTACTTAAAACCCTTATTCTCAATGTAATAAATAAAAATAAATCAGCTTCACGCTGTATCCCGCACACAGAAGGGTAGGCAGAGGGAACCTAGTGTTAAGATACTCCATTCCCCACTTTCTGCCGAATTCTGGAGGCATTGCGTGTTAAGTGGCACCAGAGTCGACACCAGAGCGAAGAAAATGGAAATATAAATTTAAGTAAATATTTCATCTCCTCGAGTGGGGATCGAACCCACAACCAGTCGGTTTTACAGTCACACTTCGTGCCACTGCGCCACGACTGGCCTCAATGTAATAGAGGTGTAAAAATGTGTTTCATATAAATAGATATAAGATTTGAGTTATTTATTCTCCTTCCCCTAATATGAATGTAGGGGCGAGCAATTGCCCGAGGGTAGTAGTAAATAAGTAGGTGACTAGGGACAAGGTCATTTAAAGCTTTACATTTTATATCATTTATTTATTAGGAATATTGTTCTGTTAGATTTGAAAAATATTTTTTCTGATAATTTTGTTAATTTCATATCAACAACACGAATATCCAGAAGTACTTTACTTCAAATAAACATGTTTGTTTTTTTTTAAATTAAACTTATCTTGTATAAAAACATATTAAACATATAAGATACAAAATTAATTCCTATATGATAAATACTCAATGGTATTATTTTTATGTCTATTTAACGATATTTTTTCAAAGTCAACCTACTAATAAAGATGAGAGGGTAAATATCAAATAAAAAGAAAGCCTTAAAATAAAAAATATCAATATAATTAAAGTTTATATAAAAGAATAATTTTTGCATCGTAATATCGGCAACGTGTGTCATACGAGAATCAAATGGTACGTAATATAAATGAATGTAATGTATCCCATTTTCATCTCATTGGACGGATTTCCTTAATTTACAAGGGAGTTTTTGCAAACTAGTTTAATAAAAGGGATCATTAAAATGTATAATATTTATGTGTTGATATTTTTTTATTTACTATTATACGTATATCTATTAACTTTCTTTTTTATCTCTTTGTTATCTGTATGGCCTTATGTAAAACATAGTCACCAAAGCCATACACGCGATGTCTACTTCTTTGCAAGATTGAGTGCAATTAATCAATATTTCTTATCTAAGATAAGATTTAAAAAATATTCTATTAGTTGCTTTCTTCGCTTTAATACCAATTTTTCGAAAGTTGGGTGGAAAGTGGGGAACGGAGTGTCTAACACTAAATTCCCTCTGCCTACCTTGCTATATGCGAGATAGAACTAGATATAATAGAACGTGAAGCTGAAAAAAAAATCTTACTAGTTGACCTTCATGTCATGGTTTGTATAGAAAAGAAATATCATAACAATAGGAATCCCATAAGAATAGGTTGTTACGCTGATTAAAATTCCACTTTGGAGAGTAATATGTTCGTAAAGAGCTGTCCAACATATGCTATATTTAAACACAGAAATACACATATCAATATATTTACACAGATACAAAATACAAATAGCAAATATATACATATCTATAAAAGACTACGTCATAAAATGCACTCGCGTCCAAGATTGATTTGTTAATATATATCAAATAAATCCTGTTTATCATAGAAACACGTTTTCAGAGCGTTGTAAGTTTTGGATATTCGCACATTTCCATACAAAACCAAGAATGTATCGTGTATTAATCATACATCGGACGCACACATACTTATGACCCTTTGAGCGTGCACGTGTCGCTCGTTCGTGTTAGTCTTCGTTACGTAGTGTGACATGGCACGGGAGCTGGCTTCATTTTGAATGTGACAATGTTGCTTTTAAATACATACAATATATATTTGAATTTATTTTAGTTTTACGCTGGCTCCCGCACATAGTAAACAGAGGAACCTAAGGAATTAAGACACTCACACTTCCCATCGAATTATTGAGGCATTGTGGTGGAACTAAAATGAAATTATTAAATAATAATTAATCGCCCCGAACGGGAATGGAATCCACAACCGTCGCGCTTACAGCCACATGTTTGTCTTCTGCGCTACGTCGGCCTCTTACAAATCTTTTGTTTAATACTATAGAAAATGCTTACAATTGCCCAGAGTTTTATCTTGTTAAGTTGTCCAGTGTAAAAAAAAACCCCATTGATTAGATGTTTTAATTTAAAAATCATCCATTAATTTCGCACAAAAAAAACCCCACCCAACATAATTAAATTATATCGTTCAATCAAAAACAAAACCTGAATGCCGAATTGAAAAAGTATATATAAAATAAAAAAATAGATATATATTGAAAAAGTATGTATATATCATTTATGACCAATTTGTATACTTGCCGAGATATCGAGCTAAAGGCTCGTGGGCAGCCGGGCGAGTGCAGCTTGCACATGCGCGAGGGGAGGGGAGACCTTGAGACCGCCTAGCAACGGCAACCAGCGAGCTCCTGCTTATTTATTTCTGTTTTACCCGTCTGTCGGTTTACTGGTAATTTTTAAACATACGCTGGTCGTGTGGCTGTGGAGCAGTGATGGCTGTGTGGATATCGTTTGACCTTCTGTGCGCATTTGTGGGATGCCAGTCCCTTTTGTTGATGTGGATCGCGGTTCGTTGATATGTTGATCGATGTTCTTTTTTATATAAGTTAGTAGAGTTAGCGCTTTTTAAAATTATTTTATTAGCAATCAAAACAAGTTATGATATACTCGAAAGTAGAATACGCTGGTCTTAATTTAGTGTATCAAAATGTCTTTAAAGTTTTACCTTTTTATCTAAATTGTCTTGAATAAATAAAGCATAATTGGATATATTTGATTTTTTTATTAAAATATAAATTATTTCCAATTACAAATATTTACTTTAATAATATAACGTATTGTATTTTCAAGTGATATATAAAAATTATATCTACATGAACTGATCTACCTTATAGTATATTAAATATCCAACATATTAAAACATATTACCATAATCTATTACATGTCATACTTATCAAATAAATATTAAAACAAAGCAAATACATTTTAAATTAAAGACATTTCAAAGTCTCTACATTTACATAAGTAAGAGCCTTGATTACAATCTCTCAGGTTGCAAATTGCTAAGTAAATGTTGCTTACATTTTCGTTTAGTATCTCTTTTTGCGATTCACATCTCGAACGTATTAAGTGTATGGATGTATAATAATTGCAGCTCTTTTTGTGTACTAAAATCGAATTGCCAAAGAATATTATTTCGGTATTTTGACTCCCATTTTGTCGTTTAATACATGAAAAAACTAAATATTTTTAGCTAGGAACTTAGTGTTAAGACACTCCGTTCCCCACTTTCTGCCGAATTTTGGAGGCATTGCGTATTGAGTGGCAGAACTCAACGCCGCGCTTAGCCTCGACACCAGAGTGAAGAAATGAAAATATAAATTTAAGTAAATATTTCATATCCTCGAGCGGGGATCGAACCCGCAACCAGTCGGTTTTACAGTCACACTTTGTGCCGCTGCGCCACGACTGACCTCGTAAGTAAATATTGTATATAATTATATGACGTCTCTACAAAGAATTGATTTTAACACAAGTGTGTTACAATAATAAAAATTATATTGTTATAATCGTAATTTGTAAGGTCATACTTCATGAATAAATATATTTAATCATGCATGTCTATGTTCTTACTATATTTTCATTTTTAAATGTTAATATTAATATTAGTAAATAGTAGAAAATTCTTAGTAAATAAATCAATAGAATAAAATAATAAAGTACCGACATCGGTCCACCGATATGGTGTCCTAATAGACCCCATATTATTAAAGCATTGCAAAAAGTTCAAAAAAGCAAACATATATTGATATTGGACGCATCAAGATAAATATATATATATATATATTATAAAATCACGTATATATATATATATATACGTGATTTTTATAATGTGTTTTTCTTTTATATGACGGATTTTATCAGTATTATATTTTGGTTATTCAATGTTATATTATAAAATATTCAAATATATACTTTTGGCCAATACAAGCTTAAAGCGATTTGAACGTATTTTCAGTAAACCAAAAATGAAGGTGTATTTGAACTAAAAAATATTTATTTTCGAAACTATTTGTATATTTTTTTAACATTAGTAAATACTTTTTTTTATTAAAAGTTTGAGCGTACGTACTTGGTTAAAAAATATAAGATACCCTAAATGGCTATTAACTATACAATATTTACAAAATATGAAAATAAAAATTGTTAAACTGTGGTAATATACCTATCATATCGTTACGATTTTATTTTAGATGCCTAGTGTATGTCTTTATTGTAGACGTCTACAATGAGGATGTATCAGGATCCATTCTTTAATTTTGAATTTGAATTTGTTATTATTTCTAAACAATATTAGTAATTTATTAAGAAAACGTATAAAAATTTGAACGTAGCGGGATGCGAACCCGCTACGTAAACTCGACGTTAACACGCACGTAAACCCGAGAACTAAGTTGTCTTCTCAAGTAATGTATGGCTTAGTTGATCAGAGGTGGTCGATTTATTTTTCTCTCCCTAAGTGTGGAATAACTTTTTAAAAAATGTTATAAATGTAAAAAAATATTAGTAATTGATAATATAAATTATAATCTATATTCGATAAAGAGCAAAACAAAAAATACAAATAGTTATTGTGAGAAACAGCTCCCACGGACCAGACAGACGAATATAGAATCCATGTGCGTACTCAGGTGATAGTCATATAAAAACCACATAAGTTCATGAACTTGGAAAAAACTAATATTTTCAAATACTATATTACATTAACATAGAAATGTGGCAGGCGAAGTCATTAGGAAAGAGCATTTTCAACAAAAATAAAATCAGCTTCACGCTGTATCCCGCACACAGCAAGATAAGCAGACGGTTACCGGACCTAGTGTTAAGACACTCCATGCCCCACTTTTTGCCGAATTCTGAAAGCATTGCGTGTTGAGTGGCAGAACTCAACGCCGCGCTTTGCCTCGACGCCAGAGCGAAGAAATGGATATATATTAACTTAAGTAAATATTTCATCACCTCAAGAGAGGATCGAACACACAACCAGTCGGTTTGACAGTCACACTTTGTACCTCTGCACCACGACCGGCCTCTAAAGTTAGACAAAATCTATTAAGATAAACTTTGATCACAATAGATACCAGCACCACATTTTCATCCATATTGAAATTTAACATTGTACAAGTAAGTACTCGTATAGGTAAAATCAATTTAGCTTTAACCTAGGATCCAGCTCGCCCGGGTCTGCCCTTTGACATTCACGTGGCAGGAAGCGCATGCGCCCGCATCCTGCCACCCCCAACCCCCTAGCGTGGGTAGATGACGCAAAAGCCCTAGCCAATCTATTTTTAGCATTTCCTGAAAATTCCAAACAAGGTAATAACGAGGATGTTTCATTCCATTTGGTTATCGATTTCCAAGAACCGATATGGATAATTTATATTCAGTGAATAAATATTGTTATTCAAAAAAAATTAAAATTAGCTTCACGCTATATCCCGCACACAGCAGGGTAGGCAGAGGGAACCTAGTGTTAAGACACTCCGTTCCCCACGTTCTGCCGAATTTTGGAGGCATTGCGTGTTAAGTGACAGAACTCAACGCCGCGCTTGGCCTCGACACCAGAGCGAAGAAATGGAAATATAAATTTAAGTAAATATTTCATCTCCTCGAGTGGGGATCGAAGCCACAACCAATCGGTTTTACAGTCACACTTTGTACCACTGCGCCACGACTGGCCTCATATTCTTATTCGATATTTATTATTTATTTTATAATTGCTTTTGTGTTTAAGGATGATGTTTTTATCAAATGTTGTGTTTAATACGGTTTTCTGAAAGTCATTTCAGCTTCACGTTGTATCCTGCATATAGCAGAGTAGACAAAGGGAACCTAGGGTTAAGAGGCGTTAAATGTTGAGTGGCGGAACTCATGTATTAATAATTTAATCCATATTAACAAAAACGAGAAACAACAACAAGTCTACAATTATTTTATTAATGTTTATATTTTTACTTTAACGATTTCAACTGCCGATACACGATCCTTGACTCGTTGACAGGTAAACTAACTTGTAGGATAATGCAAATGCTATCGCACGTCGATCTGGATGTAAGCTGTTTATCCAACAACATAATCCTTTGTCTGAAATTAAACATGGCTAGGTTCGTTTGAAATATATTAATGTTTGGAACCTCAGTTTTAAACCTATCACTCGCAGTATTTTATAATTTATTTAGAATTTTATGTTATTTTATTGTATTTGAGGCCAGTCGTAGCGTAGGAGCACAAAGTGTGACTGTAAAACTGACTGGTTGTGAGTTCGATCCCCACTCGAGGAGACAAAATATTTACTTAAATTTATTCCATTTCTTCGCTCTGGCTTCGAGGACAAGCGCGGCTTTGAGTTCTGCCACTCAACACGCAATGACTCCAGAGTTCGGCCGAAAGTGGGGCACGGAGTGTCTAAACACTAGGTTCCCTCTGCCTACCCTGCAGTGTGCGGGGTACAGCGTGAAGCTGAGAAAAAAAATGGATTTTAATATCGTAATTAAAACAACTATATACATCATTCGAGTCTAGACCTATACTCGTATAATACTGTAATTTAAATATAGAACTAACCACTTCTTGATTTCAATTAATTTTACTATAACATCACTTAAGATTGAATAAACATGATAAAATTTTATTGAATTTATTCATGAGCTTAAAGTTTCTCATGTAAAGCTAGATTTTCGCTTGTTAGTATTCATTAAAGGTATATTTAAATTACATATAAGATGGGATACCTAATAAACTTTAACATTTCTTATCACATACTTGTCCGTTTCACGCTCTACGTACAGTAGTGCAGTAAATAACTGCGTATGAACCACCAGATGCACTAAGATAAGGGGACATCTTTATGTTGCAAAAACGTCGGAATGCATTTGATGCAATTATTATATTGTTAATGTAAACAGGTTATTCTGTTTGAATTTGATCAGTGGTTTTTGTTTTTTTAAGTTTTATTTTTAAAAAATGTTATTATATTTCGGTTAGTTATATACATTTACAATATAAAAAATACAAAATTAATTAACATTTTTTTATTGAATTACTTTTCATCTAATTCTGGTAGGCGTGTTTTTATTTTTTCTGATTAGCGTCAATTATTATAGATCAAAATTATCTTTATTAGCGTAAGCAGTCGGATCCTGGGAATATAGTGCTAAGACACTATCGTTTCTCACTCTCCGCTGAATTTTGAGGTATTGCATGTTGAGTGCCGGAACTCAACGCCGTCCCTTTTTGTTTTGGTGCCAGAGCGAAGAAATGAAAATATTAATAAATAATAAAAATAATTAATTCCCACGAGTGGGGTTGGAACCCACAACCATCGCGTCACAGTCACAGCCCTTGTGCCCCTGCGCCACGAAGGCCTTAACTTTTTTTTCTAGTAACTACATAAATATTGTATATCACTAAATTATATGTTTTCCTTTTCAGATTCTACAACATCTGAAATGATTATTGCAGAACTGCAACAAGTAAGTACTATTTATGATATTATTCAAATAATTTATATATTTTAATTGAACATAAATCCCGACGGATGGTATGTAAAGGCACTAACTTTATTTTAGTCTATAAACAAAAATGATGATAGCTATTTTCATTGATTACGGGATGGCATTAAGTCTTATTAGGTACTATTTTATAAATGCTATAAAAAAAAATAGTTGTCAATTCTTGAAATGTCAGCTGTTACGTTTCGTAGTACTTACATATATTTGTTATTTATTTAATCTGTCGATTTTAGATGCCTTAACTGAAAATCTAAATATAATTCTTCCAACATAATTCTATATTGGTATCAGTTTGAATATCTGGCGCGCTGGCCAAAGCGCGGCGTTGAGTTCCGCCACTCAAAACGGCTCCTTCTAAATTCGGCGGAAAGTGGCGAACGGAAATGTCGTAATTGGAACGGAGTGTCTCAACACTAGGTTCCCAATTACCAGATTCGCTTTGCCCACCCTACTATGTGCGGGATACAGCGTGAAGCTTAAAAAATAATATAAATATTAAATAACTAAAAGTCGTATAATATAAACATCAAATCGTCAAACGAAGTAAGCGCCAAGTGCACTCGAGCTGTCAAGGCCAAGGTTGGCACGTGGCGACAAGCTCCTCCCCCAAGCCACCCAATGAAATTATCTTCAACTAATGTCACTTGTACGGTTATAAATGTCAAAATTGTTTTTTTTTTATTGTTAACAAATAATATAATAGGCAAAGACGAGATGAGAGAATTATGATTCTGATTTATAGTTATCAAAAATATTTTTAAAGAATTAACTATGCAATTTTTTGTAAATTTTTATTTGAAATATTCTTGGTCATTAATTACGCAGTTATAAAACAATATTCCAACAAATATTAAATTATATACCTATATGTATAAATAATTTATTTTGAATATACATGCCATTACTAAAATTGATATACTTTTTGAATTAATTTATTAAACAATTATATTTCATCCTATTCTTCTTTTTAATTTATTTAAATGGAGTTAATGTATAATTATGTTATTGTTAATAAATATAACATATATTGTCTATCATCAAGATTAGTGCCATCTATTGTTTATCTTTAAAAGTAAAAGGCCAATTTTGCACGAGTGTAACTGTTGAAGTATAGGTGGCTCTTGTAACTTTCGAAAGCCTTTAGTTTAGGTAATTTGCAGTAGATGACGCTGTCGCATATTTGTTAATTATAATATTTTAAATTATTATTGTTATTAAAAATTAGTAGAATACTAGAATTGTAATGATTTAATAAAAATTAATAATGTATAGTCGAGGCCAGTCGTGGCGCAGCGGCACAAAGTGTGACTGTAAACCTACTGGTTGTGGGTTCGATCCCCACTCGAGGAGATGAAATATTTACTTAAATTTATATTTCCAAATTCTTCGCTCTGGTATCGAGGCTGAAAATGGGGAACGGAGTGTCTTAACACTAGGTTCCCTCTGCCTACCCTGCTGTGTGCGGGATACAGCGTGAAGCTGATTTATTTTATTTAATAATGTATTAATTGTGGAACGAGATACAACATATTTTTTATTTAGTAACAAAATAACAAAATATGTCGTCGCAAAGCGATAAAATCATATGATCATGGGATAATTTTTTAAATTAATTATAAAAACAACAAATGAGACCCCGACAAAAAAAATATATGATCTCTTAAAACCATTCTTTTAAATAGAGTCTATAATTTAAAAAAAGTCTATAGAGTCTATATTTATTTGTTTTTAAATGGCTTTTTTTATTATATTATTATGTATATTGCACAAAGTGTTTAGATTGTTTTAAATTTAAATATAATAGAATAATAAATATCCTATTTTTAATAATATTTTATTTAAATATGTATATAATTTAATTCTATCATACCAAAATAAAAAAAAGTGAATTAAATATACACACACACACTTTTTATTTTAAGATGACAGAATGATGTATTCGATGCTTACTTTCTCTACACGATACAATTTATTAAAAATATTTGTTTTATATTATAGTTTTTTTTATAATATAAAAAAGAAACAAAGTGGTTCCACTATTACAGCGTAACGAACAGAGGACAATAACTTTTGTTTCATTAAAAAAAAAAAGAATAATTTACTAGTACTTAACAATATGTTATTTATGATTTGTTTTGTTTCATACTGATGTGTTACATAATTATATGTATACTATATTAACTGATTTATAGGTTACTAAGTTCAATTTTGTATGTAATCTTGATTTTGTTGAGAAATTCGAAAAACAAATCCTTTCTTCCTTTACTCACAGTGTTTTCATACAATTTTATTAGCAAAAAAAAAATATTTTAAATGATCCGTACTACTGTCTCGTAACGTCTTTCAACGATTTCGTCTGAACAAGAGAATCCGAAGCACAGAAGATAATAAGTGATAAACTAAAAGAAAGAGAAGAGAACGGGCTATCGAACGACCGGGTGCCACGCTGTGCTCTCTCGGTGTTACTGGTGAGTGAACACAGCTGGTGGTATCTCAGTTGTTCCCTAGTTCACCCACACTGCAGCTACGAAGATCTAATACCATCGAAAATACGCAAAATGAAGTCTGTATTGAAAGACAAGTTTGTAATTTTTTTTTTTTTGTAAGTTAATATAGTAACAAAATTTTATTTATGTAGAATATTAGGATGAAATATAATTAATTAATTATTATTATTGGTCAATGTCCATTGCATTTTATTTTTATATTTTTACAACAATTATTTCTTGGTAAAGCAGGAAATTCATTTCCATCAATTACCACAGATTTTACTGTTTAAAGAAAATGGTAATTTTAAGCTTTAATATCTCTTTTATATTTTATTAGGCTTAATAACAGGGGAAAGTAGAGCTAATGTAAGATAAATATAAAAACAATAAAAAATAAAAAAAAATGTAATGAATTTTCATATAGGTGATTTTTTTTCTATCTATACATTCTGTTGAGTAGAAGTCATTCGTGGCGCAGGGGCACAAATGTGACTGTAAAATAGTTGTGGGTTCGACTCCCACTCGAGGAAATAAAATATTTATTTACATTTAAGTATATTTTCATTTCTTCGCTCTAAAGTCGAGGGAAAGCGCGACAGTTGAGTTCCGCCACTCAACATAGAGGCATTGCGTAATGCTTTCAGAACTCGGCGGCAAATGAGGAACGGAGTGCCCTAACTACTAGGTTCCATCTGCTTACCATGCTGAGTGCGGGATACGGCGTGAAGCTGACTTAATTTGCTGACAATATCATTTCTCAATGTTTCCTTCCCATGTTCCCTATTCCAGTTACTACAAAAATTTTCTCCTTTTGCTAGATAAGGCAAAGGAAATCTGAGACCCTAGTGTGTTCTGTTCTGCACTCTCTGCCGAATTCTGGAGGAATTGCATCTATACATTCTGTTGAGTAGAGTATAAGTGAATTTAAATATTACAGATTTCATTTTCTTGAGTGGGAATCGAACCCACAACTTCGAGTTTACAGTCACACGCTTGTAGCAGATTGTTTTACGAAACTAAAAAATAATAATTCTTAATAATATAATTTTATTTCTTATAATAACATACAACTCTATATCTTTGTATAATAAACGTATGCGTAAATAATGTAACAAGAAATCTGTAGCGACTTTCACCTAAATGCGTTCAACAAGATGTTAAAGTTCAGAAGCTGTTCTTCGCAACCTTTTTAAACCCCTCGCTTTAGTACAGTACGGTCAACAAGTCGTGGCTACCCTGAAGTTAGCTGTAGACGGCTGTGCATATTTGATTTTAGGATTTTTCTTACTTTCGAACGTTTACTTTCCGAGTGAACAATGCATAAAAGCTTACAAAAACCAAGTTCAGGGCGACCACGACTTGTTCACCGTACTGTACGTTGTTTTTTTTTTTCATTAAGCGTTCTTTCAGTTTTATGAACGAAACATTTTTTACTATATATAATACAGTGTTCTTTATGTTGTTAGCAAAAAAAAACGACTCCAATTTAGTTTACTTCAATCTATTCAGAGGCCAGTCATGGCGCAGTGGTGCAAGGTGTGACTGTAAAACCGACTGGTTGTGGGTTCGATCCCCACTCGAGGAGATGAAATATTTATTTAAATTTATATTTCCATTTCTTCGCTCTGGTGTCGAGGCAAAGCGCGGCGTAGAGTTTCGCCACTTAACACGCAATGCCTCCAGAATTCGGCAGAAAGTGGGGAACGTAGCTTAACATAAGATTCCCTCTGCCTATCCGGCTGTGAGCGGGATACAGCGTGAAGACTGACTTCAGTCTATTAAATTATATTATTATAAATAAACGCCATTTACTTGACTGCTTTGCTAAAACAATAGAAACTGCAGCATCAACACAGAAACGAGAAAATATTATTATTAGATATATGTATGTATGCACTTAGCACGGTAAAGATAATTTAAAACTTACTTTCAGATACTTTGCATATATAATTTTGGATAAAAACAAGTGAGAGCGGCCAAAGTGAAATGTTAAATGCGTCATGTTATAAAATTCTTGATAAGCAAATGTGCCTTTTCAGCGCTTAGTAAAAGTTTAAATTTCTTAAAATCAGCTTCACGCTGTATCCCGCACACATTAATGTATGCAGAGGGAACCTAGTGTTAAGACATTCCGTTCTTTACTTTACGCCTAATTCTTCGAGGCCTTGCGTGTAGAGTGGCGGAACTCAACGCCGTACTTTTTACCAGAGCGAAGAAATGAAAGTATTTATAAATAATCATTGCTTCCGTTGCGTCGCGTTACACACCTCTGCACCACGAAACGCCTAGTTTTTATTTTGATTTAATTTTCTGTTTTTATTATTAGACGATATGAATTATTAGTCAATGGTTATGGGTAAATTTGATGTAAGTGACGTGATGTTGTACCAGGGAGCTTCCCAATGGAAGGAACCTTTCTCAATGCCTGAAGTCTCTTGAATATCATATCGTTTTAACCGTCTATGGTAACTAATATTGAGTAAGTTAGATATTGGGGTGATATCTTGGATATCAAGAAAATGCTTTTTTTATTACTATTTTGATTTCATGGTATTTTTTTCATATTTGTTATATAGAGATACTTTTTACGGTATGCATTCTACGCTTGGGAAAATTAATGATACAAAATTCGATTAATTTTGAATGAAGAAAATATTACGGCTTTATAATAGAACGAGATTTTTTATTCATAACTATGTATATAAATTAGCTTCACGCTATATCCCGCACACAGCAAGGTAGGCAGAAGGAACCTAGTGTTAAAACACTCCGTTCCCCACTTTCTGCCGAATTTTGGAGGCATTGCGTGTTGAGTGGCAGAACTCAACGCCGCACTTTTGCCTCGACACCAGAGCGAAGAAATGAAAATATAAATTTAAGTAAATATTTCATCTCCTCGAGTGGGGATCGAACCCACAACCAGTCGGTTTTACAGTCACACTTCGTGCCACTGCGCCACGACTGGCCTCATATTCACAATTAAAATTAATATTACAATTTTTTTCCAAGTCAAACTTGATAATCGTCTCTTGTATATTCTGTGGAAGACACGTGAAACGAAAAGAAAGTAATTACAGTGGCCACTTTGGTCACACAAACCGGTTGTAAGTAGCACATCAAAGAACTACCAGCCTTCGGATACACATATCTTTATATACTTTTATTACCAAGAAATTGTGAAAAAATCTACATATAAAAATACTTTTTAAATGCCTTCTTTAAAGACAACTTTATAAAATACGAGGCCTGTCGTGGCGCAGGCGCACAAAGTGTGACAATGAAATATTTAATATTTTCATTTCTCCGCTTTGGTGTCGAGTGAAATCCCGGCGTTGAGTTCCGTTATTTAACACAGCATTCAGAATTCCACTGAAAATGGGGAAAAGAGTATCATAACACAAGGTTCCCTTTGTCTACCTATAGGCTGCGTGCAACAAGCGTGAAACTAAAAAAAATAAATACGATCAATCAACACCTGTTAATATTGTTTTGTAACTGACGACCTTTTTGCTCTATAACGTAATGCATTTTAACGAGATGTTTCATCGTCCTTGTGATTAATTTCCATAGCTATGCAGTATGCAGCCGCGTTATGCGCACGCGCTATTATACATTTGTTGTTGATTCTGAGCTTCACAATATAACTTGATAAATTACCAGTTTTATGTCCTTAATGTCCATCAGAACATGTTATATTAGATATTTGCATTGCAGTTTTTATATAATTTATATTTTTTTTAAAAAGTAGGTTTCTTGTTTATATATTTTAATAGTAAATTTAAGCATGAGCTGATGTTAAACAATATTATAAAGTTCAATGTGATAGTATCAATATTTTAAAAAATCAGTTTCACACCGTATCCCGCACACAGCAGTTTAGGCAGAGGGAACCTAGTGTTAAGAAACTCCGTACCTCATTTTCTGCCGAATTCTTTTGGCATGCGTTAGTGATGGAACTTAACGCCGCGCTTTGCTACGAGCTCAGAGCGAAGATACAAAAATATTTAATATTTTATTTCCTCGATTGGTCCCGACCCACAATCAGCGTTTACAGTTACTTGTGCCCCTGTGTCACGACTGGCATCTGATATTTAAATAGTTAGATTCTGATAATTCAACCTTTTATATGATAAACTAAAGTATCACACTTAAACAACATATTTTTTTAAAGTAACGTATATTTAACTACTCCGGGTGATCAAGAGTAAGGTTATGTGAAGGCCATTTTAATTGTTTTGAGTATGGTTCAGCACTTGCTTAATTAATCCTATAGCAAAAAGGCCCAAGGGTCCCTGCTAAAACGTTGAATATATTTTTAGAATGTAAAATGTTCATGATTCATACATAGATAGAATATAAATTTATGGGGTGAATACTTTAATGGGGTTGTACTTATATAAAATAAATAAATCAGCCTCACGCTGTATGCGGACAGCAGGGAAGGCAGGGGGAACCTAGTGTTAATACACTCTCCGTTCGTCACTTTCAGTCAAATTCTGAAGGCATTGCGTGTTGAGTGGCGGAAATCAACGCCGCATTTTGTCTCGTCACCAATGCGTAAAATTGTAAATATAAATTTAAGTCAATATTTCATTTCTGCGAGTGTGGATCGAACCTACAACCTGTTGCGTTTACATACCCTGGTGGGCACCAGGACCACGACTGGTCTCTTATATTATTTATGTATGAAAAAAATCCGGATTGTGATGATGAGGCTCTTTCACGTAATTCTTAAAGTTGATACCTACGCTATAACGAGAAAAAGCAAAAGATCGTATCTCGTTTTAAAGTACAATTTACCAACCAAATCGTACAGTGCTGAATCCGGTGAGAACGGCTAAGAGACTGGAGTAATTACAATATACAAAAGATAATATCTAAATTATTAAACATTTCCACATCTGATAATGTCATTTGCGAACTAACAATGACGTTTTGAAGTAGAATTGTGTTATTATTGTTTCAAAAATGTCGAGGCAAAGCGCAGCGTTGAGTTCCGCCACTCAGTACGCAATGTTTCCAGATTTCGGTGGAAAGTGGGGAACTGAGTGTCTTAACATTAGGTTTCCTTTGCCTACCCTGCTGTGTGCGGATTGAAGCTGATATATACATATATAACTGATAACATTCTTTTCTCAGTATTATCTCAAGAGTTACGACACTCGACTTTCCGCTTACGCTTTTTGAGTCGTGCAAGCAAAGGAAAATATACAATTCCGCCGAGTGGGAATCGAACCTGTTCATCTGGGCTATTAATAGTAATTTATTCAGCTTTTTAATTATTAATCATATTTTTATTTGTTTTTTTCTTTTCTTAAACTAAGAACTGAACTGAACTTTAGCCACTGTCACGTTGTATGGAGAACAAACGATTAAATACAATAAAAAGGAGATAATGTTACACAATAGGAAAATTATGTTTTTTATTATTGTGCAATGGATAAACAAACATTTTTGCTTTGATTGTAATTGCACTTGTTCATTTTCTCTATATATATAGTTAATAGGTTCTACGAAACGATTTCTTGGATCTTATACCAGTTCACTGTATTATTATATACCTACATATATTGTGTATAGTATATTTATTTGTCTATATTATATTTTGGTTTGATAATTTATAAAAAAAAAAAATCATGACTTAATTTTTTTTAAAAATACAAACATTTTTCACTCAACTACCATTGTTTTTAAATAAAATCTTAAAAATATTTATAATTAAGAAAATCTACATTCTTATCATAGCTATCTTTATACAGCCTCACATTTATATAGTGATTTCATCTTCGGCATGTGTGATGTCATACAGCGTCATACAACATTGACAAGTACATGCTATAATAAACATATAGGATTTGATAAAAAAATATATTTTCAATTGTCTATTTTTTTTATATTATTAATACAAACTTTCACTAGACATTTAACGACACTTGTAACCGTTTCTTATAAACCCTTGTTTTTTGAAACAACATAACATTTTCTTTCTTTTTTGTCTTATGTATACGTTTTCACGTTGTATCCCGCACATTTTGGAGGCATTGCGTGTTGAGTGGCAGAACTCAACAACTGCCTATCTTGCTATTCCACGTTTTTATGGAATAGCAAGATAGGCAGAGGGAACCGACGGAGGCAATGCGTGTGTGACGCACTTCAACGCTGCACTTTGCCTCATTACCAGAACGAACAAATGAAAATATTAAATACATCATTTCCTCGAGTGAGAATTGAACCCACAATCTGTCGCGTTTACACCCACATACTGCCACGACTGGCCTTAATTTTCCATATTGCATTGAAGTTTAAAAACAATTGTTTTTTTTTTATCATCTTACAATAGAGAAAGATAAGATTTAAACTGATAAAGTTTTGGCGCCTTAGAGTCTAAATAGCTTTGGCCGGGGGCTCGGAGAAGCTCAGCCAAGACCTATCTGCCAACTGTCTCTGGCACATCCCTTGCATCAACAAATATATACAAGGGCAACTCAATATTTAGAATTGGTACAATTGGGAGTTGAGAAAAAAGAATGGAAAATATGGTAATTTTTTTTCATTACAAAAATAAAGACTATAGTGTGTTGAGAAAAAAAATGTATATATGGTTATTTCTATTTCAAATATAAACTCAAATCCCGGATTGGTTAAAAATCGTTTTGTTCGTTACCATTGAATTTATAATAATATCAGATGTTTCAAGAAATATTCGGAAACAAATATTACCTAATATTTATAATCCAGTGAGGAACGGAGTGTCTAAATACTTGGTTTCCTCTGCCTACCTCGCTGTGAGCGTTTATACAGCGTGATGCTGATTTTAAATAATACCTAACATTTTATATATCAAAAATTGAAAATAATGTAATATTCAGCGAAGCTTAGTTTACCCCTTAGCTTAAATGTAAACGACGACATGGAATCTACCGATAGGGAAATCAACATTAAAATGTACTTTTATAGAAGAAATAATTCCCGTACATGTACTTGTAAGTTGAACTTGGTTAAATTAAATTGAAATAAATTGCTTTTCTTTGAGATATGACATTTTATTATCAAATGCACTGAACAATGTGAAATGTTGCTTATTGGGCCCTAACCTAAACAATACGTAAATCATCGTCTTGCAATTTTTTTTCTTTTATGTTTTATACTACTCAGTGGTGTAGCTGGGGGAGGTGCGAGCGTTGCAGTCGCACCGGGCATCAAAAGGAAAGGGGCGTCAAATTCTACGATCAATTTTTCTATATTTTTTTAAATTTACAAGAAAAATGAGAAAATAAAAATGAAAAATACAATCTCGCTATCATGGCAATCGAACATGAACTAGTCGATACTATTGATTGTGAAAATGTAATTAATGACTTTACTAGTCAAAAAGCGCGTTTTGTCCGTAAATTTTTGCAATAATTTTTACCAAAATCTAATGTTATAACTTATATATAGTTATTATATTTTTGAAGCAATAAAAAATTATATATCTACTCTACTGTGTTTTGAAATCTGAAATTATTTTGACCATTTTAAAGGGCATCAAGTCCTAAGCTGCACCAGGCAGCAAATACCTTAGCTTCACCACTGATACCACTAATGATAAAATTTATAAATAAATTCTATATATAGGTATATTTTATATTAATTATATAAATACATTTAGTTAACCAATTGAACTTTCTTTCAAGAGGACTTACCCTCTAAAAGGCTTAATACATTCTGTTCCCTTTCAAATATTTCGTTCCCTTCCGTCCGCCGAATTTTTCAGGCGTTTCGTGTAGAGTGGCGGTATTCATTCCTTGTTACCAGAGCGAGGAAATGAACGAATTTTCCCAAGTGGCAATCGAACCCACACAGTCGCGATAATATACCAGCACTATAATAATATACTTACTACTGTATGTGCATATGTATCTAATATTTATGCTGTTTTTTGTGACATTCTTTTTCGATTTCGCGTATAAGTGAAATTAATTTAAAATGGTAATGTTTGAGAAAAAAATTTTCTCATTGAAAACTGTATTATCTCATTTGTGATGACATCATTACAATCGAAGTGCAAGATGTATTGGAAGCTTCCATCCGAAAGGTCTGAAGTTCAAGGACATCTGGGAGCTGAAGCAACAGCTGGATCGATACAGGCTCAGAACTCCATCGCCATGACGACCTGCAGCCGTGACCTGGAGGGGGAGGGTGGGGTGGGGGGGATGGTTGCATCGAGCGGCCGGGCTGCACCGAGCAGTTATTTCGGTGCAGCTCACAGTCGCCTGCCGCGCCTCCGACAGTGCGCGCGTGTTACGCCGTGCGATGCAACGTTGACGCCCCTGTGCATTCTGCCTTTATATATATTGTTACTTTAGTATTGCCATATATATATTTATATATAATGTGATATCATATTTATCGTTTTTTTTTCTATATCGTTTATATTGAACCGTGCCGCGGTGTACTTGCGACCGCGATCGCACCTGTTGCGCGAGGTGAAACCGCGTGGAAAACTCTTTTACTCGGTAGCGGACAAAACTACTTTCACCGTTCACATTCCGTGGCGTTGTACCAATCATTACATACGCTATATGAAGGTACTGAGAGTACCCCAGGTGCTAATTACATATTAAAATCTGTGATTCAATATATTTTCTTAAGTCCATATGTGTATCAGTCAAAGGTACGGTATTTATATAATTTGGAAGGAAAATAAACAGTTTTATTTTGCAATAATAACAATAGCAGCCGATTCTGATCTGTGTTTGTCGTAAACAGCAGCCTCGGCGCGCCCCGCCCCCCGCCGCCCTCGCCGCCTTCGCCGCCCGTCCCCTTTGATAACAACCTTTCAACATTATCTGATTAATTCTAATACCTCTTCAGCCATTACATTGAGTAGTTAGAGGATATTATTTTGTTTTGTTAAATACTAAATAATTAAAAATGCTTATATAGAATATTATGTAATAGAACACAGTAGTGTATATCGGTGTTGTTCATCGATTACAAATTAGTTGGCATAATTTAAAGTGTTATGAAATTTTATAAAGTACTGCTGCACCTGGCGTTTGGCCAGGGATGCAGCACTGAAGGTCGCCAGTGGGTGCGGGCGGGGTAGGAGCGTCGTGGGGGCGGACGGTGATGTGAGGGGTGAGGGGGAGGGAGGTGCTATAATTCACGAGCAAAATGCGCAGGTGCACCCGGACCTCCGGGTCCCGGGCATGTTGCATGTCGGCCCACACATACAGCCACCCACCCTCTCCCTTCCGACTATCGATTGGCACTCCAGTTAAAATTTTATTAACTCGTTGCCCGCGACTGTACCGATTGACATTTAACACATTGCCAAACGTATGTTTTTGATAAAGCAACTTTTTTTTATAGTTCACGGCGTGGCCCTATCATAGCATATTATGGCAGTTCGTGATATGTGATCAAAATGTGTATAGCACTGAAAATTGAATATGTATTTGATTTTTTTTAGTAGACTGTATTTGCTATACCGTCTTCACCTTTCCAAAAAAAACCGAATAGTGCTATAAAGACGTTTTCGTGACTCTCTAATTTCTTTTCCAAAAGGTCACACCACTTCATATAGCTAACGCTATCTCTCACTTTCATCTCACACTCGAGGCCCGCACGACATGCATCTTATTGCGAAACGCACGCATTCGAGGCATACAAGGCACACGCATACGAAACTTTCCCTGGCGAGACCATTGACCGTGGCTCGACTTTCTAAATCATTTCGTAACGTCGGTGATCGCCCCGGCCATTGTAATTCACGATACGCCTCGACGAGACACGCGACGTCATTAGCTGTTTTTTTTTTTATAACAATTTTCGCAAATCCGTAGAAAGTTCGATTGCAATGTTTAATAATTAAATTGAGGCCAGTCGTGGCGCAGCGGCACGAAGTGTGACTACTAAAACCGACTGCTTGTGGGTTCGATCCCCTCTCGAGGAGATGAGATATTTGCTTAAATTTATATTTCCATTTTTTCGCTCTGGTGTTGAGGCAAAGCGCGGCGTTGACTTCTGCTACTCAACACGCCATGCCTCCAGAATTCGGCAGAAAATGGGGAACGAAGTGTCATAACACTAGGTTCCCTCTGCCTACCCTGCTGTGTACGGGATACAGCGTGAAGCTGTTTAATCATTAAAATTGTATGTTGCATTTTGATATTGCAAAATGGTGTTTCGTAACGCGCGAGATGTCTAAGATCTTTGCCAACCCACCTGTGGAATGCGATGAATGGCGACGGGCCTCCGCTTTTCGTGTACCTGGTTCTCTGTTGGTTAGGCCAGTTGCGCCGTACCTTTCTTTATTATAAAGCCATAGCAAAATCGTACTTTATTTCATTATTCTTCTTCTTCTTAGAGTAACATATTCTAGGGAAGTTCGACGATCATTGATGCAACTTGGTTCTTTTATATCGGCCCCCGGATTGTTCCCTGGATTTTGCCTTGTATGATAGATAAGCCGCAGCGGTCCATATTTCGCGTTTCTTGTAATGTGGCCTAAATAATTATTATACTGCTTATTAGATTTAATATATTAGACATCGTAATTAAGGCTTGATTATATTGATTAATTCCATATTGACCCTGACCGCAAGTCCTAGGTCGCCTAGGTGCGTCCTTGGGCGAGCTGCCAGCCCTCCCCCTCCTCCCGCTCGCCGCCTCCCTCGCCCGGGTACAAATGCAGGAAGTCGTTGATATTGGCTATAGTGCATCAATAGGCATAGTCACTAATTAGTGCCGCGTTCCCGTTTATTCCAATTCAACCGAGTACCTACTGTTTTTATTAAGATATTTTTTTTTGTATTTTACATCACTCTTCTTATCACTCCTTACATCATAGCAACATAATAATCTAGTTAAATAATATAAATAAATCAGCGTCACGCTGTATCCCGCACAGAACAATATATGGCAGTGAAAACCAAGTGCTAAGACAGTCCGTTCCTCATAATCTACATATTATTTTCTCAGTTCCTTATGAACATTGAACTTTTTCGTTAAATAATATCAACTTATCCACAGCATATCTTTCATCGCTGAGCTAAAATGGCGGAAAATACCGTCCCAGGACTCCTAAAATACATCTTCGTGTTGCCCTCGACTCCTCCACGATAAAAATTATGTCTTAACTGATTGCCTCTTCTTTAAATTACCAACTTATTATAACAACGACCTTACTTTGTGTTTTCAACGAAGTAATTAGTATATACTTATACAAGATGTAATGTTTATATTTTTATAAAAGGAAAAATATAAACAAATTAACTTTTTATGGATTTTCATTAAAACTTACTAGTAAATAACAATACGTGTCTGTGCCAATCTTTAAATTTATCCAAATTTAAAACAGATTTTAAAAGAAAATTTCGATAGAGAATGTCACTCTCTGCTCTCCTATGCTATAGTTTTATAGGTATTATCAGTAACGAAATATACATATATGTATTTGCGGTATATCATTTCAGGAAATACTTCAACAACCTCACCCTCAAAATTATTTTCTTCCATCCTTTTATTTACTATTGTAATAAATAAATATCCCTCAATATCTCAATTGTAAAATAAAATGTAAAAATGTACCTTATACATTCAATCGCAAAAATATTTTATTCCAAATTTTATTTTAGAAAGTAATTTTAAATAAGAATTTCATTTAACTTTAAAAATGAAAGTGTCGTTCGCTTTCATTTTTTGTAATAATTTGAATGTTTTGCAATTTTTGTGAAGATGTAACTTAATAACAAAATTTTGTATCGGACAATCTAATAACTGACTTTGATATAGATACTGTTTTAAGAGAATACTAAAAAAAATTTAAAGGATGATGTTGAGACCCGTAAGTTTTGACAAAAATAGTATTTTATTATGTCCAACAAGTAATACTAAAATAACCTATAAAAATACCGATTTAAACATAGCATTTGTTTATATATTAATTGAAATAGATATGTGAAACGCAGCGTGCGCATGCGTGTTGCATGATCTATGATCTCTGCGCGTGAGTCAACCGGCCTTGATTCATAGTACAACGCAAAGTAAAGCCAGTGCCCACTACTGAAATATTGTTTTATCGGCGGCCAACAGCGCCGGTGACAGCGCGAGGTCACTTCGCTCTCGTGAAAACGATACTAGGGCTACTCGGTGACACGTACCTTCGAAAATAGATACATCAAAAACAATTTTTGTAATATTTTTGTTTATTCTCTCCGTTCTATTCAATTGCAAATCCACGCGGAGAATCATTTTGGTTTAGTTGTTTCCTTACTTTGCTTTCTCAATCGCTTATATTAGTAAAATATATATTTTTTTAATTTTGTTTATCGTGATTAGTTATAGGACTATTCTAAATATAAAATAGAAATGTTTCTGCAGTGTTTTCGCTTATCTCGTTGGGTCGGCACTCGGCCGACGAAATGGAGCATCTATTTGTGGCGCTCGAGGCCCGCGGCGACATTACTGTAACCGAGAGCATTTAGCCTTACAGCGGTTATCTTGTTAAGGCACGGTACTCTACTGTACTATTTACACAAAAGTTCTCATACTAAACATAGAGTAAACACGTTAGAGATTAAATACCATGCGCTAGTTAAGAAAGAACTGAAGGCAGACTGTACGCACGGTGACCTAATTGACGTTGCATTCGCTGTAGTGCGTGATTGACGTGACGCAGCATGTCCCGCGCACAACATACCACTCCACTTCACGAAAATTTCTACAAATCATTCGATTCACTGAGGATGAAAGCGAGCTCGCGGGCGAAAGTGAAGTGACGAACGGTGGGGTGACAGGTGGGACACGCGGCGACTGCGGCGGCGGTGGCGGTGACGGTGGTGGCGGTGGTAGCGTATTTCCAGCCGGGCCGCCCGCTGCACCGACCGCTTTGCGAAACCGACGGTTATGCAAGACGTGCCGCTGCCAACTCGCGGCGCGGCCCGCACGCCGCCGCCGGAAGGAAAAGTGGAACGCGACGCAGTGCTGTGGCCGCGCGCGCCGCCTCTGCACGCCCCGGGCCCCGGACTCCGGCCGCCAGTGTAGTGCCCAGTGTCGTGTAGTGTCGCTTCTAGAACGTTGGAATTGAGTGTTGCGCAAGTCTCCGCCTACAGCGGGATTTATTTTAAACTAGATAATTAGACGGCCTCGCCGCGGGCCGGGCGGCTACCCCTACCTGTATATAAGTACCCGGCTAGGCGCGTACAGCATTGCATTCTGATCATCACTGTTTCTTCTTTAAAATTGGCATAAGATATTTTAGGAGCTCAAGGAGGCTCTTTGCATGTATATTTTATAAATATTTTAATTATTAATTTAACTCGTTTAGAGAGGCTTCGCATGACTGCATATTAACAACATAAAGTATGATGTGGTTGTACTTGTAGGTCGCAATTGGAATGTTCGCTATGCGACATTTAACGTTGAATATTCATAGTAATAATAATAGATGAATACAGCTCAAAGCTAATTCAAATTAGCTATGTGGACGTAGAAGCTCTTTTTGGTGAGATTTTAAGTTCAGCGATCGTTTTAATAGAAGACCTTAAAATACTATAAAATATTCACAATTGCTAACAATTTCATTGAAATACGTATATAAAACGATATACATTCCAATCGCGATTTAAACATCAAAATTATATGTCGAAACTGGATGTGACGTAGAGAGGGAAAGTGTTCGTTAGACCGTGGCGTGTCCGACCGGCTCTCGTGGCGAATCAACAAAAGTAGCATCACTTATAACCGCTTCTGCGTACTAAAATCAATATATATATATATATATATATATATATCATAAAAAATATATGTAAATAATAAATATATAGATATTATATAGGTAAAAAAAAACGGAACGGAACATTCCATTTTGTATGTAACAGCATTAACTATGACATTCTAACCGGTAACCGTTCCATGCAGGCCATGTATTCAAGGACATATTAATAGTGTAGAACGGCAATCAAACGACCATATTTTATCATGTCGAGTCCCATATACAATTGCACAATGCAGCTTATCTAGCGCATGGGAGCTAACCATTGTTTGTCCCACTTTCTTACGTTTAATTCGATTATGTACTTTCGAATTATCGATTTCATTATCGATTAGTTATATATGTTGTATATAATTTATGTTTTTTTTAATTATATTAATTAATTAGGCCCGGCTGAAGACAGTCGTGGCGCAGAGCATAAGCGTGTGGCTGTTTACGCAACATATTGTGGGTTCAATACCCGTTTTTCTGCTGCCTCTTCCATTTTCTTCCCTATAGTATTAAGGCAAAACGCAGCGTTCAGTTCCGACACTTAACGCGCCATGCCTCCAGCGTGATATTAATTTTGTTTTAAACTTAGCTACAAATTAATAAAATTAAATGCTATACATAATATTATGCATAGAATGTTATTTCATACTGTCTTATACCTAATCTTGGTTAGAAGCTCTGGCTGTTTCTAATGTGCAATCTTACGTATGCAGTTTGCGTCAGTGTGCGTCGAGCACATAGCGGAGCGTGGGCGGTCGGCATTGCGGTTTAAGATTGGCCTCGGTCACTATTTATTATATTCGTTTAATTTGATGCATTTATCGGTAAATCGTTTATTTTTCTCACGTGGTTTGTTTGCAATCAGATCGCTTTATCTTTGAGTTTCTTTCAAAACAATATATTTTAAAGTGTATTTTACTTTAAAACTTAGTGTATTTGCAAATTAATATGTCACAACTAATATATTAATAGATAGATACAAACAAAATTCATCCCTACATATTTTTTTGTGTCATTGACGAGGGACTCGTGAGTCAAAGATCATCGGATGCACACGGGGAATTACAATATGCTGAAGTCACGATGCCTAATAAACGTACCTACAGTATACACGTGTCTTTGAAACTACGTATTAGAAAATATTCCAATACCATGTTTATACTAGGCGCACTGTTTTTAACTTAAAGTTATTAATTTTACTGAAAAATCTACTGTAAAACAGTGTTTTACATGCACACACCTAATTATTTACTAGTGTTTCTTTTTTTAACTAATTCACGATTTAATAATACAATGGCTCGTACACTTTCCATTCAATTCCATTCAAAGATATTTGTAACTTGGATATGTTTCGGTTTATTTCATTGCCTAACAGAACGGATGGAGGGCTACGTCTGAAGCAAGGCCGTCTGGCCTACTTGCGCGCGCGCACCTTTATACGCTGAGCGAAAACCGTCTCTAACGACACAGTAATTACAAACAATTGACTTTAATGCTCTATGCTGTAGTTGTCGACACAATGCCGACGACTCGCGATTCACACGGTTAAGAGACAATCATTAAAAAAAATATCACAATACTAAATAAAGTTCATGAATTTGATATAATATTTAAATATTTCATTGTAATTTAAAGGGGATAGCACATTTCTTTATTTTTAATATCTACAGCGTGTTTTCTATCTATAAGTAAATAATATAGAGATATCAACTACACGTGTCGACATTATCATTAGTATCCTTTATTCTATTACGTCACGTCAAAATGACGTTTCGCGCTTGAGTCATGATTTGAAGTGAAAATACTTAGACTCGTACATTTTTATGAAATAGAATTTAAATGTGGAAAGTTTGTTCTATATTAACTAGAATAACGTAATCGTTTACTATTATTTTATTAGATAAATAATACAATGCTCGAATGGAAACTTACAATTTCTACCTTGCCTTGATCTGTTTGCTGTTTGCCGTTTGACGTCTTAATGACCAATGAACATATAACGTAGAGGATACATAATAGTAAATTATAATATAATGTATCTCCACATTACGTAAATAGATACATTCTCATTAAAATATTTTTGAAATAAATACTGTAAACAACTAAAAAACATATAAAATCGCTTCTATTTTAATTATCATTGTTGAATGAAAAAGAAAAATGTTAAATAACGTTTCCGGTTAGATTTTCTAATTAAATGCTATTATAAAACGTGAATATATTTTTGATCGTGACTTTCCTTTAAACAATTTGATGGAAAGTGATGAACCTAGAGTCACACCCATACTCTAGTCTTACATAAATCAAAATTAAATTAAATCATGCTTCATGCAGCGATGTAGGCACAGGGAACCTAGTGTTAAAACACTCCGTTTATTCCGTTTCATTGTATATTCTAATTATTTATGAAATATGCGGCTTGTACGTTGTAATCCACATCACAATCCATATTTAATCCAATGTTACATAAGGTATGGTGTCAATCAGTTGATGTGACAGTCGTCCACACATAAAATATTAATTAGAGCACGCGCTTAGAAACTAAATTAAATACAAATGGCAACACTTACGTGATTCTCATCCTATAGCACTAACACACTAACACTGGCTAAATGCTTTATAATATAATATAATACAATGTAATTATATCTTCTTAAATAAATATAAATTTAAAGTGATAAAAACACAATTTAGTGCAAAATGTGCGTAAACATCTAAGTGACGTTCGAATTCGCGCGTGAACTATCGATATCGACTGTTTTGATTACGTCTCGGGGTTCGTGCCAGGGGTGCGTTTGCAAAGCCCGCTACAAGTTTGCGTTATTGCAAAGTTGACACTGTAAATGCACTATCTGGTACGACACCCCGGGGTGTGTTGCGACGCTACTGTACCTTCTACTTTGGAATATACCACGTATGGTTATATGAACTGTTTACAGATTACATACAGACTGAAAAGTGATTTTTTTTTAACTTTTACTATTTTAATTTATTTCATAGTTATTATTTTTATTATTATTTATTATGTGTTTGGCCAAATATGAGATATTATGAAATATGTCTTTCCACGTAACGTAACGTGGTTATTTTTTTTTTTCTTGAGATATTATTTACTTTTGGATAAAAAATATCTCATATTATGCTTATTTTAATTTAGTACGTATGTTTATGTATATTAATTTTATTATTGTACTTATTTTATATTTTGTACCTTTTTGTTACTTTTGTTATAATTTTGATATATGAAGATATTTTCTGTTTATTATTTCATATGCTTACTAAGAATTGTTCGCCAAATGTTATCAATTTATTTTAATTTATTACAGTTTTATTTATTTTTTATATTTCGTTTTATTTCTCAATATCAATAGATCTTATTACATACTACCCAAAAAGCATAGTACATTATCGGACCTTAGTTATTTTTTTTTCTAGAATGCATTAAAACAAAATTACACGTAATTTAATTTTTTTTAACATTTAATCTGAACATTGTGCTCAGCTACATAAACAGAATTTAAAAAAAAATACATTTTTTTTAAAATACTTTATAATATTCCAATGTAAAAAAATTAAGAAATCTATTAAATATAATGGCTTGCTACATTACCAACTATTACAAAATTGACACTTGCGAGACCAAACAATAAAACATTGGCTGCGATATATTTAGCAGTGGTTAATAGTAACAAACATCGTTGCTCCCACATTCTCACATCTACACTATTCTTGTACAACCTTGAAAATCTTACCAAGTTACGAGTACGAGTCACTGAGGTTTCTAGGAAAGGACGCTACAATTAGGTATTTAGCTCAACAAATCATGATTATGATCAAACATGATATAATACCTAAATTGCAATTGGAGATGTAATAAAATACACATATTTTCAAAATACATTGTGATTAATTAAAATTTTATTTTCTTAAATAGTAATAAAACCAATTATTTCGTTACTCGTTATAAACAATTACAGATTAATTAAGCAATGAATATTATAATGACTTCCAATATTTGCATTTTTTTATAATTGTACATTATTTGAGTTGATTGAGATAGAATAATATTAAAACAACGAGAAAATTTCAAATAATTTATGTTTATGTATGTTTTGTATCGATCTCAATCTAAAACGGCCAACTAAATATTTCCCACATATCAGTTAACTTTCAATTAATGAACAGAGGTTGCACCGTGGGAAATCCCCGTGCTGTTTAGTTCATAAATTATCGGAAATTGAATGGCGAACCCATTACTGCTAGAGTTAAATAAGTGGATTTACTACCTTTAAGCTATTATTACTAATATTTTAATATTATGATGAAATAAATTTATCGATTTAATAAATAATAAAAATACAAAGTAATTGTTATAATATAAGGATAACATTCGAGAAAATAAATTTTATGGACGTTTTAGATATTTTATAATCACTTATGTATGATTAGAAATCAAATATTGCTTAAATAATTTTTTTAACAGGTTGTGTGAATCGAGTTGCAAGCGGCACATCACTAAAACTTTGTTAGATATTATGCAAAATGACTATGAAAACTGCATTTATGTTACGTTTTTTTTCCCGTTCAGACCAATATTCCAGATATTGATAGATATATGTACATCTAAAAAAAATACTAAATAACACACACAACAACAATAACAACAATCGTTTAATAAAAGAAAACTGAAGTGTTAATATTTAAAAATTATATTTATATAATATATTTTTGGAAGTATATATTGTTTATTTCTACTCATCTACTTTCACATATGATATTCAAATATATATATACTTTGAACTCTTAGAACTATTTTAAACATTTTGAAAGTGTTATTCCACACTTTAAGTAAAGAAATATACTTATTTACAAAATCACCGAGACCGAGACAACCGACCAGGTCCTGGTCGGTTTCCAGGAGGCGCGGGTTCGATTCCCGCTGCGTTCAAATTTCTATACGTTTTCTAAATAAGTATCTTTTAGAATCGTTACGTAAATTAATGGAATAAGCAAACGGTATTAGGTCAAGTATAGTAACTCGACGAGTGCGGGGGAAGCCTTATTATGGCCTTGCATTGTAATTTGTAATCTCATTTTATGGTACCTACTACTGTAAAGTTAATAAGAATTAAACGTACTACACTAGAATTTTATTATGTTTTTTAAATATAATTTTTAATTATTAATATTATTTTTGCCTATTTGATTATTTATTGGACGTTTATTTATTATTTGTATTGCTTCTGTATGTTTTGTTATAATTTTTTTTTATTTTATGTATGAATAATAAATGTTTATTTCGCTTGTTTTCTGTTTTATTTTACCCATTTTATTTATAAATGTTTTTTTTTTATTGTGCATAAACTTTGCACAATATGCAGTTCATTACAAATTAGCTACATTTTAAAATTATTAATTTATTTATATTTAAAATTATTTATTTTATTATGTTTTTTTTATTGGGGACAAGCTCCAGTTTTTTTCCCTATTAGTTGTAGGCAAGGTCTTCGAACTTCAAAATATTGGATTTAGAAATATATACCTAACTATACATTGCCATATAAATCAATTATAAAGGGGGAATACAACATATTTGTTATATATCTTTACTGTTTATTTAATGGCAAAGTATGTATTGTGTGACTGTTTTATATACACAGTATTAACAAAATTAAAATAAAACTTTTATAAAAAGATTCAAAGCCTGAGTTTGAGGCCATCCCACTATAAATTAATTGGGTAATATTTTCATTTCTTTGTTCTGGTGTCGAGTCAAAGCGCAGCGTTTAGTTCTGACACTTAACACGCAATGTCTCCAAAATTCGGCGAAAAGTGGTGGCTGGAGTAGGTTCCCTCTGCCTAACCTGATGTGCGCGGAATACGGGTACGGGACGCTAAAACAAAATCAGTAAAAATGTTGAATGTCAACCTCAACCTTATATATAAATAAATACTGTAAAATAAGCATCAGCTATTATTCATGCACAATAGTATATTTATTTCCCACCGGAAGTGTATCAACTCAATTCTTAATTCGTAGGAAGTAGTCCATTGACGTATTGTAAGTATCCTTTGTCCCACTGTAATGTGATCTAGGAGTGACTTGACGGTATAAATATTACTGTGCCGAGGCGTGAATCCGAATCAAGTACCAAGTACTACATACATTTTTTTTTTAGTTTTAAAATACCCCGGTCCCCACTTTCCGTCGAATTCCGGAGGCATTGCGTGTTGAGTGGCAGAACTCAACGCCGCGCTTTACCTCGACACCAGAGCGAAGAAATGGAAATATAAATTTAAGTAAATATTTCATCTCCTGGAGTGGGGATCGAACCCACAACCAGTCAGTTTAACAAGTAAAGTTTTTTTTAAGTATACTTAAAACAATTTCTTTTCAATAATTCATAATTATATGAATTTTCATAAGTAGGCAAATATGTAGTTACTATCGATTGAATATCGTTTCTAGACTGCATTGACATTAGATAAGGCTGTCCTACATTGCACTCAATATTGAAATAATAATATTTTAACTAGCACTGATGTATTATAGCGTAATTTGCTAATGATATCAGTAATATTATAGTGTTCATATTTAGGCTTGGCTCCTAGATAATGTTAGAGGTCATAAAAAGATAAATGGATTATGAATTAATCTAATTTCTAAAAACAGTTTGTCAGATCATTATATGCCAAGATAGTGAAAAGAAAAGTTTCGTATTTTTTTTTTAGCCGCAGTAATAAATTATGATTATTTATTATTAATTATGAACATAAAACTTATTTATAAATTGCATAAATTTTAAAATATAATTAATGAGCGAAATACGCTTTCGTTTACGTTTCACGATTACTTTCATAAAAAAAACGGTAGAAAGGTATAACTACTATCATACAGTTATGAAAGTTCAAAGAGATCATTTTTTTCTTTAAGATGAACTGAATATAATAACCGGTTAGAGTACAAATGATTTTGGTTAAATTTTGAACATTGTTTAAAAAATATAATTTCTTGTTTTTAAATTGAATGAAAAAAAAACCAGACAAGCGCGAGTCGGGCTTGCCCACCGAGGGTTCCGTAAAAAATTGGATTCCCTTTTACAACTATAGTTTCTTAGGATTTAACCACAAATGTATAGTTTCGCTGTTTTTTCCCGTAACAGGTAGTACCTGTATATGCTGCCAAATTTCATAATTTTAGGTGAACCGGAAGTACCCTATTAATTTTTATTCCCTTTTTTTTGCGATATAAACGGCCATATGTTTTTTCAAGTAACTGTAGAAATACAATTTTTTCGACAAATTAAGTGTACGCATATCTGAGTATATGGTTTCAAATTCAAATCGATACCTCCAAGCGCTCCTGAGATAAAGCTGGATGGACGGACGGACGAACAAAGTGATCTATAAGAGTTCCTTTTTTCCTTAATAGGTACCGAACCCTAAAAAACAAGTTTAATTAATGAAACAAGTAACAGAATGTATGACATCAAGATTCAATTCAACTTTCATCGTAAGTTGTAATTTAATTACATTTGAATACAAAATTAGCAAGCAAGATTAAAATTATAGATTTGAATACGGCAATACTACGACGTTAACCGTTATGGCGCAATATTTATTTTATAAAAGGACCGCCAAGGTTGATAATAGATTGGGTTTTTAGCTCCAGGTTAAATATTAATGTTAGAAACCTAACTTTTAATATAATAAAATAGTAAAAAAAAATGCATTAAATATAACTGTTATAAAAATTATGTAAGGAAAGGGAAAGCACTAAAATAAAATGAATTTAGGATTTTCTTAAAATTTTGTCTGTCGGTTTGTATACACATCTTTGGAACTTTTGAACAGATTTGAATGAGCCTTTTTTGGTTGTATATATTAGGCTGAAAGATTTAGGCTATAATTGATTTTGAAGATATCTATTTTAAAGATATATAGAAGGCATAGTATCGAAACTATAACATGTAAAGAAAATTAAAATACTGCCTTAAAAAAAAATATTGAGCGAGCGAAAGATATGGGAAATCTGATAAGGAACCATAATATTTACTAAAGTAGAACCTACAAGAATTTATAAAAAGCCATGTGAATTGGTTTTTTAAGGCTCACGCTGTATCCCACGCACAGCAAGGTAGTGCTAAAACTAAAAAGGGAACCTAGTGCTAAAACACACCGTTCCTCACTTTTCGGCAAATTTTGGAGGCATTGTGTTGAGTGGCGCCATTAACGTATCTAGGGATATTTTCTTGGGGGCTGGATTTCAGCTTTCAACAGTGTTCCTGTAAATATAGTTTTTTTTTTGGGGCAAATTTTGTTATAAGGAAAAATTTTGGGATGGGCATGTATGATTCATAAGAAATATAATCCCACTTAAAAACACCCCGTAAAACATTCCCAAGTCTCTCTGAAGCTGGTTGTTTTTCTACGAAAAAATATAATCTCTAGGTAAAGCCAAATCAAGCCTAAGGCTCCATGTTGGGCTTATAGACCAATATTTTCAGATTCCATATTTTTTAATTAATAATAGTAAAATTTTATGTGACCGAGCGTGAAACATTCTTTAAGCATAAAGCATTGCATTTTTTACGTGTTGATATATGTAACTCAATGGCCAAGTCTAATACATACATCAATAATATGTTCACAAATAGAAGAGGCCCATCACACCGAAATACTTTTGTTTAGGTCACATTTTCATTTCTCCCACAGATTAACCGAGCCCTTGGAATTTCTCGTAAGATACTTCTACTCCGCTGAATAAATTTTGCAAAGGAATTATGTCGATATCAATAATAGCTTGGTTAGGTTTTTACAATTTCTCATCAGAGCCACCACATTTTCGATGTTCCTTCATTTGTTAATTTTTTCTTCATGTAGTATTTTAGCTTTAGCTAAACCTAAGCCTGTACTAAATTTCAGTTACATTTTGATGATCAGTGAGTGAATGCGTTAGTCTGAGTCGAAATGTGTAACTTTACGTTCGCACAACTTCAAAAATAAAAACAAGTTCAAAATTAACAACAAGATGTACAAGTTTAAAATCTTGACGTTCTGGTATGTGCATATAACTTACTAGAAGATGATAATTTAAAAGCACTAAATCTGTCAAGAGGTTCTCAAATAATTCCAGAAAAGAATGGTAAGACGTGCTATCGAAGCAAAGCGTTTGACTTTAATGAAGATTGTTTTTAGTGAAGAGCTTAACCGAACGGTTTCTAACAAGTTCACACAATTAAGACGAAATTTCGCACCATTAAGAGATAACGTAAAGTTGAAGTATGAAAGTTACTTTGGAGTATGTATAGATATATAAATATAAAATGTAGATAATTTATATACATAATATCTATTAGTATTTACAAAGTATATAGTTTATAGTTTAAAAATTTCAATTTCCTTCTCAAATCGTAAAACTTTTATACAGCAATAATAACGTTTTAACATTTATGAAAAAGTAAAGTTAAATTATTAACACCAATATTCAAAGAAGGAAAGACCAGCAGAAAAACTATTAAAAACATATATAATAGGAAAAATACAATAACTGACTGTGAAATGCTACACGATGCTGATACAGGCTATACGATGTAAATAATATCAAGCGGTGTTAATCATTGAGGGTATTTCTAGTTCTATGGCCCGTTTAAGTCTATCTAGTATTTATATTACCTATAGTATTTCTCTATTGTATGCAACAATGTTCTTATATAATATTCTCAGTAAACTATGAATAGATTTTTTTTTCTATAAAGAAATGAAGACATGCGCCAGCGTATCCAGCCAAGTTAAAAGCTGGAAATGTATTCTACACGAACTCTCCACACAGAGCTCGTCATATATATAGATCTTTCATTCTTATGTAGTTGAGAACTACGCATTAATAAACTTTTAACTTGGCTCTTTTTATATTTATAATTTTGATGCGATTATTTAAAAACAAACCATTATTAATTTTAACAAAATGTGTGATTCAAATTGTCATATTTCAGAATCGTCAGTCTGACCGAGATCTGATCTCTAGTATGAAAACATGATTTGAAACTACATGCAAAATTAGTATAATAGAAAAATAGTATGTAATTGAAACACAAAAGTGCGATTGTAAGCGTGACAGGTTGTGGGTTCGATTCCCACTCGAGGAAATAAAATATTTAATATTTTCGTTGTCTCGCCCTCGAATTCGGGGAAAATGGGCAACGCATATTCCTACCCTTCTGAGTGCGGGTTACAGAGTGAATCCTAAAAAAATAATAAAAAAAAAATCACTCAAAGTGAAATAAAATCTAACGAAATACTAAGCTACAGAACAAACTACCTAATTCTATATGACGAGTTAACAATAACAAATGACCAACGATTAGGTACTGATAACTTTAGAAACTAGTAAGTGCATACGTTACTACAGAATATTCTACAACAATACAATTTATATCAAGGATATTACAATACAACGAACACGCAGTATGCGTGACTGCAATAGAAAACGCGGGCTACCTGCAGAAGTTATTTTAATAAGACTCGAAGTTTATTACTCACTGTAAAACCTATTTCACATTTCGATGTTAAATTTAAAGTGGAAAATTTGTTTGGACTTAATAGAAATCAAATCAGCTTCACGTTGTATCCCGCACACGGCAGGGTACGCAGAGGGAACCTAGTGTTAAGACACTCTATTCTGCCGAATTCTGGAGGCATTGCGTATTGAGTGGCAGACCTCATCGCCGCGCTTTGCCTCAACACCAGAGCGAAAACATGGAAATAAATTTAAGTAAATATTTAATCTCCTCGAGTGGAGATTGAACCCACAACCAGTCGGTTTTACAGTCACGACTCGGCCTCTAGTATCAATTTAGTTAAAATGAAGAAAAAAAATGAATAGTCTCTCTTAGTTTAGTATTTCGATAATATGTTATTATATACTGTTTGGTCTTAAATTAAGAAGAGACACGAGTACTTAACTTGGACCAATCTATATATGTATGTTATTATATTATTAACATATCCACTTTCGATATCTGTCCGTTATTTTTTTAATACAATCAACACGTATAGAACGATTACAGTCTTATCTAGATTGTGTATGTTCAAACCATTCATTTTTTTACTGCAAGACATTGGCAAAATGTCATAACATTTCTTTACAAACTGTTATAGATTACGGTCAACAAGTCGTGGTCGCCCTGAAGTACGCCCCTAGCTGAAGACAGCTGCGTCCAGATTTTGATTTTAGAATTTTCCATTTTTTTTCAGCTTCAAGCTATATCCTGCATATAGCAGGGTAGGCAGAGAGAACCTAGCGTTTAGTCCCTCCGTTCCTCTTCTTTTCCTATTTTTTTTTATATTAAATATTTCTTTTCCAAGTGAACAATGCGCATAAGTTGTGAAAGCCTTGACTACAGCCCGGCCACGATTTTATTGTCCGTATCTACTGTAAGTAATACAATAAAGAAAAATATTCCAATTTTCATTTGTATTAAAAATACTTAACATAAAAAAGACGATATTATCAAGCGTGTGAAGACACCTCAACATCATAAAATAAGCCTATAAGTAATCAAAGGAAGCGATTTGGACGGAATGCAATAATCGGTAAACACTTTCAAATGCCTCTGTAAATTATTTAATTTAATAGTTTTAAATAAATTGAATTGGATCGGAGTTCTGGCAGAATAAAGAACTTTCTCTTTTATAACGTTTATTCATTTTTTTTTATTCAAAATTGTTAGCAACAGCGCGAAATTAATATAAATATTATATATATTTATTTTAAATTTAGTTTTTTTATTAACTATAAATCGTTTCATAATTTGGTTTTTGAAAGTGGTTTTTATAAAAAGTAAAAAAACGTGGCGCCAAAATTTGAAAATAAACATGATTTCTTACGTCTTAAAATAATATGACTCATCACATTAAACTAAATTAATATACATTTTCAAATATAGATAAAATATATAGAGGCAGATGTGGCGCAGAGAGTCAGCTCTGGTTATATACGTTATGGTTGTGAGTTACATACCCACTAGAGAGAAATACTTATTTTCATTTCCCAGTTCCTAAACAAAGCGCTGTGTAGAGATTTGACACTTTATTACCAATGACATGAATTCTTGCGAAAATATGCAAAACAAAACCTTAAGCTGAAAATAAATACATTGCAGAATTGCATGAGACCGTCTTGGCCCAGGAGCACAAGGGTGAGACTGTACGACGGTTGTGGGATCGAGCCCCGTTCGAGGAAATAAAATGATAACTTTCATTTATATTTATATTTCTTCGCTCTAGTGTCGAGGCAAAGAGCAGCATTTAGTTCCGCCACTCACCACGCAATGCCTCCAAAATCGGCGGAAAGTGGCGAACAGAGTGTCTTATCACTAAGTTCCCTCTGCCTACCCTGCCGTGTGTTGAGTACAGCGTGAAGCTAATTGATTTAATTTTAATAAATGCATAAATAGTTATTAAACAAGGAATGGAAAAAAGAAACAGCGTTATTTCATATATAAATATTGATATAAAATGAATAATATATCGCGAGCGTAAATCCTTTTACGTTTAGATATTTAAGACTCAAAGTTGCAGAACAAGTTTTTAATATGTAATAAAACAACATAGTATGTAAAACATTGTATAATGTTGTGGTTTTTGATGCAATTTCACTAAACAGGCTTTATATTGGTATTTATTTCTTGCAAACTCCTAAGGAACCTCATCTTTCTAAAAAAAATTGAATATATTTTTTTTAGAAAGAAGAGGTTCTTAAAAATATTATAATATTATAGACATTAAAAATATTATAGATTTTTAAGTGCTACAGGCACTCTAAAACCTAAAATTGACTTCCCCTTAAGATATTTTACCCTGGAAAAGCTTCAATTTAGTGAAAATAAGTATTATATATGCAGAAATATTTGCAAATCTCATCATAAAGTCTACAAAATAAAATATTGAGAAACATTCTTTCTTTTTCAGATTGGAGAACACATCAATGCTGGGAGATTGGGAGACATCCATCATCAAAAGAAATTTATTTTTCACCAAGTCCGTCTTGAATCAAATTTTCTTGATAAATGCACAAGTTAAATTTGTAAAAGATTTTTCAAAATGTTAAGAAAAATAATGAGAAAAGAAATAATACGTAACAAAAAATAAATTAAAATCTTTATTGTAATTTATGGAGGCCAGTCGTGGCGCAGTGGCACAAAGTGTGACTGTAAAACCGACTGGTTGTGGGTTCGATCCCCACTCGAGGAGATGAAATATTTACTTAAATTTATATTTTTATTTCTTCGCTCTGGTGTCGAGGCAAAGCGCGGCGTTGAGTTCTGCCACTCAACACGCAATGCCTCCAAAATTCGGCAGAAAGTGGGGAACGGAGTGTCTTAACACTAGGTTCCCTCTGCCTCCCCTGCTGTGTGCGGGATATAGCGTGAAGCTAGTTTAGTTTTAGTTTAGTTTATTGTAATTTATGAAAATGACACAAAATGATATAGTTCCATAATGGATCTCTTGGCTTATCACTGTGTTGTGATCATTAACGCCCACATGCAGAAAATCATAAATCGATTATAAAACAAGAAACACAAGTACCTAGTACTAAATATACTTAAATTTTTTTTATAGATTCACATAAGCTACATAATTTTAAATATTTTAAGATAACAGAAAGATCAGATATTTAATTAAATTGTCATTACATTGTCTAAATAATTAATTTAATTTTATTATTTTGTACTTTGGTGATTATTTGTTGTATTTTGTTTTTTTTTTTGTGTATCTCAACCGCAAAGCATATAGAAGCCAACTCGAGAGTGACAGGCCGATAACTTTAACATTCATGGTCATTTAGTCTTGAGCTTGACTTCTAGAGCTTAGCACAACGTGATCAAGAAAGGCAAAGAAGATTCCACAGTAGATAATACTATTTATTTAATAAGAAAATGTAAATCAAATAAACTCTTAACTGATATAAAAACAGACAATTATCACGAAATGGTTGATTGCTAAATAAAATAAAAATAAAAAAAACCCATGCCGTATTGCGTGGATCAAATAACTGATTATCTAAATATTAAAACCACGCTAAAACCTGTTTTAATTTTAATTGTACTTTTAGTTTTAAAATGTATTAATATGTATTAAAATTTATATATTTTTTTACATTTGTAAATAACAATAAAATATATTGTAGTAGTTGCCCCTATAATTTTAATCTGTAATTATAGTATGAGATAGTTATGTTCGAAAGTATTTCAAGAAGAAGTTTGAAGATCTCGAAGAACAAGAAGAAGAGCAGGAGAATAGGTATGCCACAGTGGCAGTGTGGTTAGCTGGTTGTTTAGTTGCACCAACAGCCAGTAACGCCACTGCCTCTGCGTCTTGCCTGAAGCACCAAAAGAAATCTATAACTTTGAAAATCATTTTTGTATATTATATTGTATTTTTTTGTATGTATGTTATATTATATTGTATTGCCATATTATTATCCTAAAAAAAACAAATCACCTTCACGCTGTATCCCGCACACAGCAAGGTAGGCAGAGGGAAAGAACTCTGTTCCCCACTTTCTGCCGGATTTCTGGAGGCATTGCGTGTTGAGTGGCAGAACTCAACCGCGCTTAGTCTCGACACCAGAGCGAATAAATAGAAATATACATTTAAGTAAATATTTTATCTCCTCGAGTGGGGATCGAACCCATAACCAATCTGTTTTACAGTCACACTTCGTGCCGCTGCGCCACGATTGGCCTCATATTATCTTTAATAATGATAATTCAAATTTTTTTATTTAATAAAGTATATTCTACCATAGAATTATTCAAAACATAATCAACATTGTAGGATCTGAACAATTTTTTTAATTAACCGATTCAAATATAATTTTAACCGATTTAAAAAAAAGTATTTTGTTCCAAAAAAATTTCTTCGAAATGTATGTTTTATTATTCTTCTAATTCAAGCGGGCGAAGCCGTAGCTCGGGATTTTAAATATGCAGATAAATGACAGTGGACAAGAAGTTCCTTTTACCTCAGGATCCACATGTTTTTAACGATCACTCTCATTTGTAGAGTTTAAAAAATATTATATCATTCCTAGCATTGAATAAATTAGTTATCATAAATTATATTTTAACAGTTTGAACTGTCTCAATCCTACCATGTTTTCTCCGCTGGTTATTTCCTTAGACAAATAAAGAACAGTACCTATCTATATAAAAAAAATACTAACACTAAATTTTCAATCAAACTCAGTTGGTCTAAATAAATATTATTTAAAATGTAACAAACAAACATACATTTCAATGTGATTTATAAGTGGCCCTAATATAAAGAGACGGATTGACCTACAAATAGATGAACAGAAATAGACTGTTCGCGTAACTCGTGTCACCGATGCAGACTCAGGTGCATGGATGGGACGGACGCCAAGAAAGCGCACATGGACTCACGCCATAACGCTAATTTAAAAATGTTATAATATACTTTAAAAAAAAAATCTACGTATTTTTATCATTTTTTGTGCTATTCCACACTTTAATATGATAAAAAGAAGTATTTTGGACGAACGGTTTCCAAGAAGTGTAGGTTCAAATCCTGCTACGTTCAAATTTTTATACGTTTTAAGTATTTTTCTAAGTAAAATAGCACAATATGGGAGTGACGTTAACTATGATAACATTATATATATTTTATATATTGTTGTAATAAACTGTTATTTTAAGTTTTTTTTTAATTAATAGTCTGTAGTATATGTATATTTAGAAAACTAATGTAAATAGATAAAAGAAATAAAAGATTATACAGTAAAATGTTTATTTATTTCACTACACATAAATTACAAGTTAAGAAAATGATATCCCATATTCAAATTACATATTGTACACGTTACTAACTAAAAATGCGATTTAAATATAAAAATAGTCGATTCTAACTTATGTTAAGAGACCAAACGCTTACACAGAAGTAGACATGTCCAGAGATAAAATTCCTATAAATTCAAAAAGTACACAGTATTTTTTACTCAAATAACTTGTGCCTATTATTTTCATGACAAAAAAAAATCATATTAGACAAACTAACTAAGGCATTGGATTATATGTAATCTTACATTTTCTTGTTATAAAAAATAAGTGCTATTGAGAAATCCAATAAAAAAGTTGTAGGAATGTCATCTGTTACTCATTTCCTGTTGAAGTGAAAAAAAAAAACATGAACTGGACTTCCCACAAACCAATGTCACGTATTCAATTAATTAAAAAAGAAAGTTTAGAATAACATTTTGGGATATGGGTAGGTTATTTTTTATCAAATCGCATGAAACTAGAAATTTTGCAAACATATAGAAATATTTTCATTGCTAAAAAAATTAATAAATTAAATATGATGAATAATGATAATCAAAATTCCTATACAAGTTACGTCTCTAATAATATTTTCTGTTTAATAAAAAAAATATTAAAAAAAACTGCCGCTTTTAATTGGCAATTCTGCTTTGTTTTTATACTATATACTCTGCTTTGTCTATGTAACTAAAAATTAAAAAGTAAAATGTCACACAGACAATCCACATTCAAAAACAACACATCGATTCTGAATGATTATGAACATGATAAAATGAGCCAACACAAATGATTATTTGATGTATTTTAATATTTTATTCATATATAATAAAAAATGTTTTCGAATAATTTAATGATTTTTATCATAAAATTTTAAAATGTGATGCTGAGGGCACAATATTTTAAAATATTATGCCGAACTCAATTTATGAACACAACTCAAGGGCTACTAAATTTTGATGAATGAGAATTATTTAATCACAAAATGAATTAAAAGTACATTATACAGGTACAAAAATAAAAACGTGGGTCAAATTAAGACAACAAATTGTAAATCTGAGCAATGAGTGTTTTATGTTTATTTCCAAATTTCAACAACTTTACACGCATTGGACAACAGACCGTCAACAAGTATCAGGCATTCAAAGAGGTAGCAGTTTCTTATTTTATTCACATATTATTGGAACACCTAACATCCGTTCACTGTTCAATATTTGCCAAGTAAACTGAGTCTCTTGAGGAAAAATACAGCAAGTAGAAGTTACATACATATATATGTTTTAAAAAACATATTTTAGTAGACATTCTAGTAAGAAGACATAATATTGGAGTTTTAAAATAATAAAATTGTAAATATTCACAATTTCTTAATTACACAGGATATACCTATACGTAATTAATTACTATTCTAAAAGTCTCTTCACACGTTTCGCTTTGCAAATATTGTAAATGGCGGATCGTCTGTACAACACTTAATAAATTTACGTACCACATCTCACTCACACTACACCGATACTACCATTACAATAAAAACTTTTTGACTTTTCAAATATCTTCAAAATACCTAATGTAATACAGTTATACGGCGGCTGTTTTCATTCTCAACGGAAATCCTAAGTTTTGTTCAATAACGAGACATTTTTCTTGTAAAATACGTGCTGTATATCGATATATTATAATCGATATTACAGCGTTATTTGTTTTTTTTTAGTTTGTATGTAAGGAAACAGCATCCATTAAAAACAATGGCACTGTGTTACAATTTACACAATATATGTATGTATGTATATCTTAAATATTACATGAGATATCTTATATAGTGTTATAATTTACTATAATATATTGTAAATGTATTCTGGACATATTTGTTATTGCTTTGATGACCACTTTATATTGTTACCTACTTGAATATAGATGAAATGTTCCGTTCGAGTTATAAATAAAAATGGATAGCCCTAAATAAATTAAAATAAAGAGTCGTCCCACCATCGTCAAAACGTGCGATTACTATCTGTCACGAAAGTAAAAAAAATGATTAAAAAAAACTAAATTATAACCACAAATTCAGTCTAGTTATAATTTAAAAAGCATAAACATTAAAAATCGATACTGAACGAAATTATTATTAAAAGAACAAAAACAAGAATTTGAGTGTTCTCTAACGTGATTCTACCTTAAAAGCGAAGTGCAAATACTTAAAAGTCTACGTAACGTTAATCTCCCTAAACGAAGTCAGTTCAAATTGATCTATAAAATTTAAAATAAGACTGTCGGTACAAAAATGATCAAAATCGATAAACGTCATATAATAATTTGTCATTCGGTTTTCTGTATGTTTATTTAAATTATGTTATATTTTCTTTCATAAAAATTGTGGGTAATTCAAGCGTTGGTCACATAAAAAATATACTTTTTGGAATAGTCTTTTGAAGATTATGCACTGTTCAAAACAGTTCATTTTCCATTATATTTAAAAGGAAAACTGATAAAAAAAATCGCTTTCGACCGAATAATGGGAAAATTGTATACTAAATAAATCCCAATTCAAATAGTATTTTTTTTTCTTTGTTTTTTACTTTAAATGTAAAATAGACCAATTCTGTACTGACAGACTAAAATAATAAATAACTAAAAAGTAATACATACTTATAAATACAACTTCTATACTATTGTTATTTGTATATTGTTACAAAATGAATACAGGTACTGCCTATGGGTAAGCGTATCTGACATTAGACTAAGCCAGGGGTGGCGAACCTTTTTTTTAGGTATTCTAAAATAATAATTAATTAATCAATTATAGAGGACGAGTTATTTATAAACTTTACGCTAAAAACTTTTTAGAATCGATTTCAGTTCCAATATAAATTTAGACATTTTTATAAACCTAATTTTGAAATATATTTATTATTTGGTTTGACTGTGTCATGGTGATTTATTTCGTTTTTGTATGTTTCGTTGGAAAAATACTTAGATTTGTTAAGAATTTTATGGAAAACTCTTTATTATTAATGTCTCTTAAGTGTAAGTAAATCAAAAAGACAAGTAGAACCATACAAGGGTTCTATAGTAATGAAATCTTTGAAAAAATCAATGCTGCCCATTTTCACGTTTTATTTTTAGATACTGGCTTTACACATTCTTTAGTGGAAATTTTATTGTTTTGTTTTTATTTATACACATTCACAGAAATTGACACTCAATAGGAATGGAAACCTCAAATATCTTTAATATTAGTCATACACTTCTATGCGTTTTAACTTTTGACAAAGTTTCTACGGAAAACATACTTTGACATTACTTCTGTTACCATTGACCTATTAGTATTGTTTGAAATTATAAGAAAAAATTCAAAGATTCGCCATCTCTAGAAACTCCTCGACAACTGAGGCTGATGGCATGCGTCAATGTCTTAAAAAATTCTAAATGCAGATATCGACACAATTATTATAACATCAATGATGGTGCGGTGGAACGTGGGAACTAGAGTTAAACACTAGGTTCCCTGTGGCTGGTTTGAAAAATTATTTACGGACATAAGAAGAATACTACATCGATTTCAGTTACAGATATAAAATTATTATCAGTTTGGGATGATTTCGATCATGGTCAATGAGATATCTCGTATTTCGTATATGTTCTGGGGTGTCTGACGAACTTTAGTTTTGCACAGATATTTTCATGTACACTGTGTTTTTTTTTTAATTTTCGGGGCAATTTTTTGTTAGTAAAATTTATGGGATCGGCACGAAACTATTCTGGGATGGGCACGAGATTTCTGGGGTGGGCATGGATCACCTGCGCACTTATTTGATCTCATTGATCTGATTACCAATGGATCTTTTATATTTGGACATCTGATATTTTTGGCTACAATGTTTCACAAAAGCCCGTTATTTGAGTGGTAAAATTAACCTGGATGTTGTCTGTATAATTATTTCCTTGCGTTGATATCTGCATCTGCATCTAAAATACTTAACCTACAACGTTATTGACCTCAAGTTTTCGATATATCATATACAAGATAGTAAAATAAAGTTTTTAATAAAGAGTATGGTATTTAGAATAAATACAAAAAAATAAAGTGTTGCCAGATCACAAAATAAAACACTACCTAACTTCTGTTTGACATAATAAACAAACCATAAGCGAAGAGTTTGAAATTTCATAACTTCATGGAAACATTTAAAAAAAACAATACATTTTAAATCTAGACACGTTCATCGCTCCCTTACAAATTATAAAATACCAATTTTAATTTTTTTTCCCTCAATACCGCCAACACTGTGGCAGACTCACTTCGAATCACAAGAATTATATCATATAGGAACATAAACATTATTACAAAAATATGTTTCTTCATTTGGTTCTGTTTATAACTATTTCTATGTATAGTTGTTAGTCTACGCGTATTACATACTATGTGAAAAGGAAATTAAATGAATATAAATAAAAAATGGTTATAAATAAATAAATGAAAAATATTCTGTTATGATACAAACATCTACTAATCGTTTGTCACAGCTTGAATATTACGTTTAAACGTTGTATGACTAATTAGTTTAATTTTTCTTTTTTTCTGTTCTGTATCCCGCACATGGCGGAGTAAGAAGAGGGAACCTGGAAACCTAGTGTTGAGACACTTTCCGGCGATATCAGGAAGCATTGCATGTTGAGCGACGGAACACGATGCCGCGTATATGTATATTTTTATACATACATCAAATCTAAAAATCAATTTACTTGAAATAATTAAGTTAAATTTAGAAAAAAAAACAACTAAACGTAATTTTAAAGCTACGACAATAACATTCATTCATAAGATGCGTAATAAAAAATGAAATTACAAAAATATAAACTTAAAGATTTGAAGGGCGTACCTCTTATTATTGTTTTAAACGTGGAATATAACGTTTATAGAAAAGTCTAAAGCAACACCTCACAGCTTTTCACATTGACCAAACAAGTAGAAAAACGACACCGCGACATATCATTTTGTTTATGTACTAAATACTTCAGTTGTATGAAATACTTTGAATTACTGTTGTTGTTTTACTTTCATGTATTTGATAGAGAAGCAAAGGAAACATATTTTAAAAATATATTAAATTAATGTTTCCTCAAACATATATTTTTTTTTATTTATTTCTCATCTTGGAGTATTTAATACATAAACGTGCCTACACTCTATAAAACAGTTTCTTTAATCTACCAACAATAAGTGAGAACCGACAAATTTATAGCAAATTGTAGATAAATGACATTTTTAAATTACCAGCCATTTTGTTTATTTTTTAAATAAAATTACCTCGTCAATAGGTTAGTTAAGTACTTTAAAAATAAAAAGCCTAATAGAATATTTCATTATAAATATTAATACTGATGAAAGTCACAATAAAAAAAACCTATATACAATTTAAATGCCAATTTGTGAATAATTAATAAAACTACACTAAATTTAATGTATATGCACTGGAAATTATTTCTTTAATTTAAATATTGAAATGAACCTATTAACGAAAAGATTAATATGATTTCGTCTAAAATCAAAATTACTATACAAAAAAATATAAAATTTATTATTTTTACCTATTGCTATTTTCATTGACGTAACCACAGATAATTAATAATTATACATAGTATCCCGCACATACCGCGGTAGGCAAGAGGGAACCTGGGAACCTTCGCCGAATTAATAATTTACTACTAACATTCATTTATCGGAACTCCCTTATCGTGCATCGTTTTTCATCCTACAATACATTTCACTAGACACGCACACACGAACTTAAAGCATGAAACAACTTGAGACTACAGTTTAACCAAATTTGTTCCTAATCGTATAGTACATAAGGGTTATTTCAGCTTATAACTATGTTATGATGGCGCGCTAGAAGGCTCCATACTGACCGCCGGTACCATCTGAAATGGAATAAAAATCAATACAATGAAACAGGATAATAAGATCGTCATATACTGTGTGTAGAATACGATTGTAAATGTGGTGGTTGAGGGTTCGATTCGCACTCGGGAGATTAACTTATTTTCGTTTCTTTGCTTTGGTAACAAGAAAGTGTGGCTTTAAGCTCTCTATCAGTTAAGTCAAGTATTGCCACGAATAAACTTGTAATAAATTTCTTTCACCAACCTTCTTGTGCTGTATAGCACTATTTCTTTTTATTATCGTCTATTTTTTCACCTATCTAAAAGGACAGTACATTAAACAAATATTGTTTAAAACGTTAATGTTTTAATAAAGTTATTATTAAAATGAAACAAATAAATCAGCTTCACGCTGTATCCCGCACACAACAGGGTAGGCAAAGGGAACCTAGTGTTAAGACACTTCGTTCCCCACTTTCCGCCGAATTTTGGAGACATTGCGTGTTACGTGGCAGAACTCAACGCCGCGCTTTGCCTCGACACCAGAGCAAAGAAATGGAAATACAAATTTTAAGTAAATATTTCATCTCCTCGAGTGGGGATCAAACCAGTCGGTTTTACGGTCACACTTCGTGTCGCTGCGCCACGACTGGCCGCTGGCAAAATGTACAGTTTTGTATTTATAAAGTGCACACACACGCTGCAACGAGTCGTCCCGTACCTTATTCCTAATATGCGCGGAGTGCGCGAACACGTCGGCGATGTCGAGCGGTCTCTCGTCCAGCACGCGCTCGTCCAGCACCGCCTCCAGCGCGGCCGCCAGCTCCGAGCTCTCGCCGAACGGGGCGCCCGTTTCCGCTGAGGGCATTATTATTTATATTATTATAGTAGATTATTTATTGATTTTACTACAAACACTAATGAAACTCCTAAACTGGATTAATCGCGACTTGACATTTCGAACACCCTTCAGTACAACGTGGTATGCTACACAAAGATTTACTACGAGCGCGCTGACTCCCACTCCAATCCATCCAATCGAAGCGTAAAGGTAGGGCCCTCTACCCTGATTAGCATACGCAGGGCATTCCCCTGCGACCGTCAACCCTTCACGAGCGTCCATCAAAGTTCGTACTTTCTCTTCAGGGGCGAGCTACGGTCAGCTTTACCGTTCGGTGACGTTGTCAAAACCATTCCAGGTAAATAAAACTAAATCGAAAAAAAAGTCAATCGGGAGTAGTTGCTTATAGGCAACCCCGTTTATTGGAAGGTAACTCGTGTGAAGTATTGTTATTGAGTAATATATATCACTTACTAGAGGGCGCGCGCAGCTAAGCCCGCTTATTTGCACCCTTAGGGGGTAATAAAAAAAACCACGAAACATGTGTTTAATAAATTTTTTTAAGAATCTGAATTTAAGTTTTTATAAAAATCGGTGCCGATTTAAAATGTTTTCCATACAAACTTTCAACCCCTATATAATCCCTTTAGTGTTATTTTTTTTCCAAATTCCCTTCTTAGTGGATGTCCAGATTATATAAATAAACATTTCACAGCGGTTACGGCTGTGCGTGCGTCTTACCTCAGTCAGTCAGGTACATGTCCTTTTATATATATAGATTGCAATAACATAAAATCTCTTTCTAAATCATTTAGAAACGTCTTGTGTTTATAAAAACGTCAACCGCTCCTGATTTCTAACAATATTTATATATTTAAGTTAATTTCATAAGTAAATTATAAAAATAATAAACCTTGATTAAAAAACTCCGTGAACGCTTCGTCCGGAATCTGACTGAGTACCGACGGATCCAAGATGTCATCTGGCGGCACTTGACCCACTTCTACTGTAAAAATAAAATATTACCATAAAGTGCTGCCAGCGCCTATCTAAGAAGTGCTGATATTAACTAAAAATTATAATTTTCTGCATTGAAAAGAACAACATACATCTAGACATACACTCACACACATACCCACACCCATTCTCAGACACGACGTACGCATCCTCGCACACACACATGCACGCACACACAAATATACAAAGTAGAAATTTACACAGGATACTCAAATTTGCATGACAAAAAAAAATTATATTAATAATATATATAAAATCCTAATGACACAGAATTTATTCGCGTAACAAGATATATCTACTACAATTTAAGTTACATTAATCATTTTTATATAGACCATACTTTTTTATCTATAGATATAAAATAAGGATAAAATCCATACCCAAATCATGAGAGCTATTAGTCATATATTCATTTTCACTCAACGCCCCCATCGCTGCATCTTCAGAACTGTCGTATGTGGAAGAGTTTGAACACACATTGATCTCTGTAAATAACAGCATATTATATTTGATTAAAATATGGAAAATGAAGAATAAAAATATGGTCATAGCACATTTTTTTAGAAGAATAAATACACGACCTTAGGCAATCATAATATTAATAAGTAAATTTTTTTTGTAATCTTAACAAGATTTTAAAAGCTATATTATAATTAAAAAAGCCGTTCAAGTGTGAGTCTAACTATCCACCAAAGCTTCCATATCAATTTCAGGATTTTAGATTTTCTTTTGATTTCGTTTCGTCGATAAATATATAATTTATTTCGAAACACAAGATTTATATACAAAAATTTTGTTTACATTCTCGTGAGACTGTTGCATGTACTCTAAGAACTGAGCGCATGTCGCCAGGTTCTTTCTAACTCGTGGAAGAAATAAATATACAGGTTTGCACAGATTGTTGTAGGTAATAGAACAAAGGTAAGGAAACAAGTACAACACTAAAACTGGAAAATACCTAAAAATATAAAAATTAACTACAAAATGAACCTACACGAGTGTTTCTCTATTGAGGGTTGGATCGCTGAATGTAATTTGTTTGGTGTAAACTGGTTCATACTGCTTTTTGACAACTGGCCTACACCTCTCGTACCGATAGCAGCGTCACATATTTAATGGGCAATTTGGTTTTAAAAGATTTTTTCTATCTCTACTTTTATAATAACTCACATAAATCCAAGACTCAGCTTGAGCCACGTGAACTATACTGTGGTAACTAAATGACTGTTTAAGGTATACAATTACCGGACAGGGCCTGCGCGTGCGCGTGCGCGGGGCGCTTGGCGGCGGTGCGCTTGCGGCGCTTGGCGCGGCGGGCGCGGGGCGCGCGCGGCGGCCGCGGCGTCCACGCGCGCTTGCGCGCCGCCTTGGGCTTGCTCTCGCGGCTGAGCAGCTCGTAGTTGTCCTAAGGATCATTTTTTTTGAGAATTAAACCTTCAAAAAATGAGGCCAGTCGTGGCGCAGTGGTACAAAGTGTGACTGTAAAACCGCCTGGTTGTGGGTTCGATCCCCACGCGAGGAGATGAAATATTTCCTTAAATTTATATTTTCAATTCTTCGCTCTGGTGTCGAGGCAAAGCGCGGCGTTGAGTTCTGCCACTCAACACGCAATGCCTCCAAAATTCGGCAGAAAGTAACGTTAGTAATAATCAGGGAGAGTTGAAAGTTATATAGTAAAAAAAATCCTATATTTTTTTATTAATTCATTAATTAGCTTCACGGTATATCCCGCACACAGTACGGTAGGCAGAGGGAACCTAGTGTTAAGACACTTCGTTTCCGCTGAATTTTTGAGGCATTGCACGTTGTGACGAAACTCAATTGCGTGTAAATGACGGAACTCAACTCGCTTTTGCCTTGATACCGAAGCGAAATTTATTCCCGGAACCCACAACCGTCGCATTACAGTCACACGCTTGCACCTCTGCGCCAAGACCACTTCTAAAAAGTTTATATTCTCATATTATATATTCTGACGGACTAAACTGTTATTGACCTGAAATGATCTTTAAAGGGGGAGGAGGCGGGAGTAGCTCGAGTACTGATGGACGCTCGTGACCGCCTCCGAAGAGTGTAAGGGAGACCAAAACTTACCCGTTTCCAAGCGTGTTCGGCACAGAGCGGGGTCTGGTCCTGCAGCGGCAACAGCGGCTGCTTGCAGCGCTCGCCGCCCGCGAACACCGCCGCGCACGCCGCGTACAGCCGCTGCTCCTGCGCGTAGTGTATAGCATATTAACTTTAACTTCATAATAAACATTAACATTTAATTATTTTATTTTGAGGCCAGTCGTGGCGCAGCGGCACGAAGTGCGACTGTAAAACCGACTGGTTGTAGATTCGATCCCCACTCGAGGAGATAAAAATTTACTCAAATTTTATATTTCCATTACTTCGCTCTGGTGTCGAGGCTAAGCGCGACGTTGAGTTCTGCCAGTCAACACGCATCGTCTCCAGAATTCGGCAGAAAGTGGGGAACGGAGTGTCCTAACACTAGGTTTCCTCTGCCTAACCTGCTGTGTGCGGGATACAGCGTGAAGCTGATTTAATATATTTTTTATCTTATATAGTTGTAATTGTTATGTAAAATGGTTATATGCTAATACAACAATCGTCTCTAATACAACAATCTCTCTGTGATATAATAAAACAGTTTAAGAAAACAATTAGAAAAATATAATATAACAAATAATTAATTTTCAAAATAAAAAAATGGCGAAAAACTCTACCTGCGCGTGAGTCACGTGCGTGAGGCAGTACCGACCGCACGGGAGTGGCGGTTGCGCGCACTTGTCTTCGCAACACGTCGCGGCGCCTCGGTCGTAGCTCTCACCGCCTGACCAACCGGTTTCTCTGTTGAATTGGATAGAATTTCTTACTTGATTTATTTATTTATATATACATTATGTGATTTAAACGTAAATATATTTAATATAGAAATATTAAATAAATTCAATAATTTATTAATTAAAAAAATATTTGATTTTTTTATACACTTGTATATTTTACTTAAATTAGCATGAGAACTAAATAATCATCTTCTTCATAAAAACAATCTATTCATTATATTTAGATTTAATATTAAAAAAATAAGTCAGCTCTCGCTAAACGGCAATATAATATATTATAAATCAAAAAGCGTTTTTTAAACAATGCAACAATGAAATATTCGGATAATTGACTAACTTGAGTTATCTAAAACTTAAATTTTGATATGTTTTTTGATTATGGTATTCCGAGCGTGCCAAAATAAAGATATAAAAAATAAATAGTAAAATAATTTAAAAATAAATGTCTATAAATAGTTCACCTGAGTTGTCTACGTTCCTGTACCGTCAAGACGGAAGTCATGCCTCGCATCGCTAGCAAATGGTTAACTGTTTGTGTTGGAAGACGATATGATGGAGATTTTCCGCTTATTTGTTTCTATAAGTAATGAAAAATAATACATTTCTTATATAGCCACGCTATTTCACAAATCTATGTATATTATATTTATGATAAATATGTAGCTACAATAAATATGTAACGGTGCCAATAAAATAATGTTTACATTCAAAAAACTTTGTAATTAAAATAAATTCCGAATATCACATTACAAAAATTAAATACATATATACATTAAAATTCAATTTAAGGAAAAAGTAAGGACTATTTAAAAAATAGCCTACAGTTTAAATTGTATATTTAAAATGTAAAAACCCTCATTTTTTACTAATTAAAACTAAAACACTTACAGAAAATATTTTATAACTCACACTTATTTTTGACTAATGACATTTAACATCGCATGGTTTTACAAACTTATATTAATATGACGTAAGTAAAGACATATATTGATAATTTATTATAATTAATAATATTTCGATCATTCCACCTCCTTGATAGAACTCGTTTTTATTTATTTTTTCTTCTGTCTCGTCTTTTACCAGAGCAAAAAATCTATGACAATCGAACACACAACCATCGCTATTCGCAGTTCGCTATGCCACCACGTCACGACGGCACCAATATTTGTTTTTAATGATTATTCACATTAATATTATAATATAATTAAAAAACAATAAAATCTAAACTATCGATTATAAATATAATGAAATACAAAAAAAGAGCTACACCTACTTTTATCAGGGTTGCCAACGCTCTATCCTCGTTATGCCCTTTACTCAAGTGCAGTGTGGTGGCAGCCCTGGCCACTTGGCGTCTCATGGCCGCGCGGCGTAACGCTAACCGCGCCCCGCGGGATTCCGCCGCGCTCTCTTCAACACACACAGGCCCTACGCAGGATTCTAAAAACATATAATAAAAAGAAATATTAAATCAGCTTCACGCTGCATTTCAGATAAAGCAGGGTAGGCAGAGAAAACCAACTGTTAAGAAACTCCCTTTCAAACTTTCCACCGATTTTTTCAAGGCATGGCCCGTGATGGAACTCAACCCAGGGTTTTTGCCTTTGTGCCAGAGCGAACAAATGAAAATATTATTGAATAATATTTAATTCCTTCGAGCGTTGGAATTGACTCCACAACCGTCACGTTACAGTCACACCTTGTGCCTCCGCACCACGACGACGGCGCTTTAATAAAAAAAAATCTTTTTTATAATTGCATACAATTATGTTTTTTTTATTTCTACAAAGTAGCGTAAGATTTATGAAAGATAACACTAGTAATTGACTCTATTTTATAATTAAATATTATATTTTAAAAGTCCAAACTAATATCAGAAAGCCAAGCTTATATAATAGTTTTGTTATAATCCACTGCACACACGGCTAAATTAAAACAGCTTCACGCTGTATCCCGCACACAGCAGGGTAGGCAGAGGGAACCTAGTGTTAAGACACTCCGTTCTCCACTTTCAGCCGAATTCTGGAGGCATTGCGTGTTGAGTGGCAGAACTCAACGCCGCGCTTAGTTTCGACACCAGAGCGAAGAAATGGAAATATAAATTTGTGTAAATATTTCATGTCCTCGAGTGAGGATCGAACCCACAACCAGTCGGTTACAGTAGTTTACAGTCACACTTCGTGCCACTGCGACACTACTAGCCTCAAATTAAAAATGGCTAAATTGAAGGGGTGCTTAAAATGTGTCATTTGTAATACATAATTCTTAGTGTTATATATGTTACAAATGTAGACACATTTTTTTTATTAAAATTGACCTCACTTGGGTAGAGAAAAAGAATTATATTTTATTCTTAATTTTAACGAGACCAATTGCTGAGGAAGGCTGTATTTTAGCTAAAATCGAATCGAAATTTATACATATAACATTACGGGAAGTATGAAAACATATTTAAAAACACAAATAAATATACACAAGGATAACAAATTATATGTTTTGAAACATAACATCTGACCACAAGCAAAATAAAAAATACACAATACCAAGTTCTAAAACTAAGGTATATGTACCTCATTATTCAAAGTACCTTTCAAAAGTGATAAAAAAAGATGAACAAATAAGATGTGATTTGAACTGAACCACTATTATGAGGATTTGTCAATAATGTGGTTATCTGACATTTTTGCAATATTTGTTAGAATTATAATAAGACATAAATAATATAAAATAGAATGAGTTATATAATGTGATTATTTTTAGTGAAACTTAGTTACGTAATTTTATTTTTTAATTTATGATAAAAATAATAAAAAAAGAGTCAAAATAGCAGCTGAGAATAATATTTAATTCATTTCATGAATATCTATATATCATTAATACAAACTAAAGTTGGCCAACTTACCTTTCATGTATTTAAAACTACTGTGTAATATGTAAATCTTTATTTACCGAATTCCGGCATATTATCATCATCGCTACTGCTACTTTCAAGTTGTCGGAAGGCATTTGGTTTTTTATCATCTAGCGGGCCACATTGGAACATTTCTTCTCCTGGTGCATGCCAGGGTGTGTTTGAAATAGGTAAGGCTCGCCGTTGCTGTGGTATCCGTTGTAATGCTTCATGGACTGTAGGCCCACGACCTTTACGAGGTTTTGCTTGAGAAGATTTAACTAAAAAATAATTGTTAAATATTTTAGAACTGTTGTTCTCTCTATATTTGATTTTTTTTTATCTGTTGATAAAGAAGAAAGAGAAGACTGAGAAGATTTAACTAAAAAATAATTGTTAAATATTTTAGAACTGTTGTTCTCTCTATATTTGATTTTTTTTTATCTGTTGATAAAAAAAAATCAAATATAGAGAGACTACAACCTGTGCATTTTGAAACTCTCCAGGCAGTTTATAACTTTTCTAAAATATTTCTTATCCTTTGTGTGGAATAGTACTTTAAAAATATTTTGTGGGTAATTTATTTTATTTATATATCAGACACACACAAAGCTATGTGAATACACACACCAAGCTTTGCAATCAGTGAACTTATTATGACTAACAAAAGTAATTATAAACTCTATATTAGAGTTTATTTACATATTGGAGAATTGTACATAGTATAGAGGAAAATAATAACTATTATTATCTAAATATTCATACTAAATGGGGCAGTACCTTAAAATATACCTTTATTTATTTTTCAAATAACTAACTTTATTTTTTTTATATATCCACAACCATTGTTGTTACAGTCACAAACTGTTTTAATTTATTCCATTTCCATAGGTTATACATATATTTTGAGAGCAGTGGTACAAAATGTGACTGTAAAACCGACTGGTTGTGGGTTCGATCCCCACTCGAAGAGATGAAATATTTACTTAAATTTATATTTTCATTTCTTCGCTCTGGTGTCGAGGCAAAGCGCGGCGTTGAGTTCTGCCACTCAACACGCAATGCCTCCAAAATTCGGCAGAAAGTGGGGAACGGAGTGTCTTAACACTAGGTTCCCTCTGCCTACCCTGCTGTGTGCGAGATATAGGGTGAAGCTAATTTAATTTTTTAATTTAATACATATATTTTACTATTCCACTCCCCTATCCTGTATATATCTAGAGGCCAGTCGTGGCACAGTAGTACAAAGTGTGACTGTAGAGAAAAATATTGATACATTGTCTTCTTACCGGAGCAAGAAAATGGAAATAATTTATTCTGAGTGGAAATAGCACCAACTATTGTCACATTTACAATCAGTTGGTGTACCTCGGTGATAAACATAATGTTATGGTGATATTTGTTTACCTGCTGGAGGTTTTTTTGGAGCCGGAGTTGGAGGCTTTATGGAAGTCACAGTTGCTGTTGGTTCAGTTTTTATTGCTGATATTGAATTTTCACTTACACCTTGTTCTCTTTTAAACACATCCAGAAATGTTTCAGTATTACTTTTAATACTTATTGAAGATTTATCATTGCTAACACTTGTATTACTTGTACTAGTTTTAGGACAATTATTCAACAATGTCAAACCAGTATTTTGGGCTTTCGGACTAGGAATGCCTATGTGATGTGTGTCTATTGTTTTTGATGCACTATTTATGTTGGATTTTGTTTTTGGAACTCTTGCACTTGACTTTGTTTCTATCTGACCTTTGGGCATAGTAGGTGATGGAAGCGGGTAATGACCATTTGAAACATGTTCCCGAGTCTCAGGCTTAACATCCCCATTAGTCATTGTAGTCAATGAAGGCATTTCTTTATTAGAATTATCTAAAATCTTTGTTTTGATATCTATATTGTCAGGAAACATTATATTATCTTCAGTGTGACTAACAGTAATTTCTCCAGCAATAACATCTGAATCATGGAAGGTGTATAACTCGTTAGGATCTATTTTAAATTTGGTATGAAAAAAAGATTCACTAAGATGAGGCATATAAGATTGTTCATCTCCAGAACTGTCATGGATGAACATATTTACTTCACCACATCCTCCTGATACACTATCAACTGCCATTTTATATTGTGTAGCACAACTCGCATCTGATATATTTTGGGTAATACCACTGAAACTAATAAAGCTATGTAAACATATATAGTTATGATAATATAATATTTTAAGCATTATTAAAGCAAGCATTATTAAATAATATAATATTTTTATAAGAGTTACTTACCCCACATTTTCTGAAGCGCTCAAATAAGACATACTGTATTCATTGTACCATCTAATTATACAAATAACTAATATTGAGAAATACAATATTATTGCATTGGTCCCTCTGCTTCATACTAAAAATAATAATACATGTTATAAGTTTTTATAGGGGTAATACTTTTATACTAAGCAAAATACGTATTATTTTGCTTTTAAAGATAAGACTACCAAGCAATGACAATCATAATGACATCTGTCATATACAGAAATTATTAATTAGTTTCTTAGAATTTTAGCACGATTTAATGCAAGTAAGGATTGCAAAATAAACTTTAGTTTATTTGACAATTGTACCGTTAAGCATAAACACTGACTAATGTAAAACATATTTTTATAGGATATTATGCAAAATTCGTACATTTAATTCTAGAACGTTCATAGATCAATTCTGGTTTGTATAATTGAATCTCAGTTTTACACCATTAACACTTAATAAAAATAACTATTTTTTTTTATTTGCCAGAAAAAAATTATAGCTTTGTAACTCAAAACTTTTATTCAATAACATCAAAAGATTGACAGATTAAAGCAAATGGTAGCTGAAACGCAGTGCGTTCAAAAACAGTAATAATTAAAAGTAGTAAATTTTAAATTATACATAAAAATTATTGAAAAGTACGGTTAAAATATTGATATTTAAAATTTTATTAATTGCGAGAATATATAAAACACGACTTTGAAAAAATATGTAACAATTAAAGATGTTTTTTTTGCGTAATGATGAAGAAATATATTTGTTTACATGTTTTTCATAAAATATTACTGAGAAACTAAGAAGATATCTGGGAAGATAACTGATGATATATCATTATATAAGTCGGAAGAAATAAGTATTCGGAAAGTGAAAATATTTTTGTCCTGCTAAGCTAAGTTTGATAAAACAGCAAGCCTTTTATATCAATTTTTTTTTATTTTGGATTAAAATGTTATAATTAACTTTATTTCTACTTGACTATCTATTACCTTGATAGAAAAATCATAAATTTCAATATTAAAAATATAGCTAAAACATATTTTCATAATTATAGTGTTACGCGTTCTTATGTAGTAAAAGTATAATTGTAACAAAAAAAACCTCATAAGTAATATTATTTTTTTTACATTTTTTTTGTTTAACAAATGTAATTATTTTATTTGTTATTATAATAATATTATTTCTATAAATTATATTATTATTTTTTAATTGGCAGATTAGACTCAAACCACGTTGTCTATTGGATAACTTGTTATTAAAATTATCGTAAGGTATCGTACGTAACATACTAATTTAACACTAACATGTTTACATGTTTTGTAAATAGTATATAGGGGATACACTTTTAACTTGAATTTGTCAATAAAAGTCCTTTACATATTTTTTATAAATTATTATAAAAACAATAAAACGAAAGTGAAAAATTATTTCAAATTTCCCGCTACAAAAAAATTTAATTTGAGAACCCCTATATTCGAAGCGTTGTTGTGAATCCAATATGGCGTTGTCTGATGTTTTAATATTTTGAAGGTACGTCAATTTGACGATTCTATAATGTGTAATCCGGTAAATATCTTGTTTTTAGAAAGTTTACTTGATGAAGATCTTAATTAAGTTATAGTATACGTATTTAATAATGATTATTTAGTGTAGTGAAAGGCTTAAGTTGTATTGTTTTGTTTGTGATTTCCGATCATTTAGTGAACCATTGTCATACAGAAAAAAAATATTTTAATTATTAAAATTACATCGATTCGTTGTTTTAAGTGCCCACAATGTTATTATGGTGCCGAATTTTTATATATTTATTTTTTGATGAGGCCTTCGACGTACAAGTCTTGTAATTATAATTACTATGTGCATTTTTGTGATTATTTTGCGATTTATTATTGGTGCTTATATTTAAAAATGCGTTGTTACAGAAGTGCATAAGTTTTAATACAAATGGGAGTTAAATAAATATATAAACCGGTGCCCAGGATAAGCGCCAGAATAATTGATTCTATATTTGAGTATATAGTATTAGTTGCCTTGACTATCATGACAGACACTAGACGAAGAGTCAAGCTTTACGCTCTGAATGCTGACCGACAGTGGGATGACAGAGGAACTGGACATGTTTCATCATGTTATGTGGAGAGATTAAAAGGGACCTCATTATTAGTAAGGGCTGAGTCAGATGGCACCCTTCTCTTGGAAAGTAAAATACAACCTGATACAGCTTATCAGAAGCAGCAAGATACTTTGATAGTTTGGTCAGAAGGAGACAATTTTGACTTAGCCCTAAGTTTTCAAGAAAAAGCTGGTTGTGATGAAATTTGGGAAAAAATATGTCAGGTAAATATAAGTATTGATATAGTGAATAACCTATTCTAGTTGGAATATTTTCTCGAAATATTGTTTTTTTTGTTTTTGTATATTGCAGTTTCATTTTGATACAATAGTATCAACTTCAACATTTCATAGTAAATATTTACTTTCATGTGTAAAGTGCTCAGGTAACCTCAAATATTCTATTTACATTTAAGGTACAAGGAAAAGATCCCTCAGTTGAAATAACACAAGATATAGTGGAAGAATCAGAAGATGAAAGGTTTGATGATATGTCTGATAGTGTTCAACCAGTGGAACTGCCCGCATGTGAAATGGGTAGACTGGAGGATATCAGTGAACTAATGAACAGTTGTCTAGTATCACCAGCCAGAAAAGATAAACTAGCTGCTGCCTTAGACACTCAACATTATATTAAGAAACTATTAAATCTCTTCCATATGTGTGAGGACATTGAAAATATTGAGGGGTTACATCATCTCTACGAGATATTTAAAAGTATATTTCTCCTCAATAAAAACACACTATTTGATACAATGTTTGCAGATGATACTATTTTTGATGTAGTTGGCTGTTTGGAATATGATCCCAGTCTACCCCAACCGAAAAAACATAGAGAATACCTTAGAGAGCTAGCTAAATTTCGAGAGGCCATTCCTATTAAAAATAAAGACTTATTGGCAAAAATACATCAAACATACAGAGTACAATATATTCAGGATATTGTTTTACCCACACCAACAGTTTTTGAGGACAATCTGCTAAGCACATTGTCCAGTTTTATATTTTTTAATAAAGTAGAAATAGTGAAACTCATAGAGGAGGACGACAAATTCCTAACAGATTTATTTAAATTACTTATGGACGAGAAGACACCAGATGGTAAAAGGCGAGACTTAGTTCTATTTTTAAAAGAGTTTTGTAATTTTTCACAGAATTTACAACCACAAGATAAAGAGACTTTTTATAAGACATTAGTTTCATTGGGTATCCTGCCAGCTTTAGAAATAACATTAAGTATAGATGATCAGAAAACAAAGACTGCATCTATAGATATATTAACATATATCGTTGAATTTTCACCCTCTGTTGTTAGGGATTATACATTACAACAATCAAATAATACTGAAGAGGTAAGAAGACATTTTTTAACAAGTACATGGTATTATACTACTAGGTTTTGACTGGCTTTATCTGTTTCCTCAGAATTAAGGAATAATTGTGCAGTAATAGATTATATCAAAATTATATACATTATGTAATATAAACATATAAAACCCATAAAAAGTTTGCTTTGTAAAACATTTTTTAATTCAAATCTTCCTGATATAGTGAGAAGCAAAAAATTTTCTTTGTCTTCTGTTTTGCATATAGAAGCAGGATTAGTCAAAAGTACTATTTATTAATATATAATATATATATATATATATATATATATATATATATATATATATATATATATATATATATATATATATATATATATATATATATATATATATATTTTTTTTTTAAATTTAATGTTTTAATAAATGTCATACATTGCTATTTTCCAGTTATTGTTTTTTAATATTTTATTTATTGTGTAACTATCATAACCCATTAGGGCTGTATTTGACAACACTGTCAATGACTGAATTGAACCTATAACCACATGGTTATAGGCCCAATGTCCAAGAAAAAATATTTTATATATCTAGTCTAATATTGTATAGAGTACCTAGAGTACCTAGCAGCTCTCAGGGCCATATATGCACAAAAGTTACATTAAAATTTTAATATATTACTTATAAAAACAATATTTTTATTTCTGTTATTTAATTTTCAGGAACAAATGCTATTAAACATAGTGATAGAACAAATGTTAAGGGATCAAGATCCAGAATTGGGTGGTGCAGTGCAACTTATGGGTGTCCTACGTATACTCCTTGACCCTGAAAGTATGCTTGCATCAGTCAATAAGAGTGAAAAGGCAGATTTTCTTAACTTTTTCTATAAGCACAGTATACAAACGTTAATAGGTGAGAAATATTTTTATTTAATATTAAGATGAAGGCTGTTGTGGTGCATTGAGTCAGTGCTTGACTTCAAATGTGATAGTTGTGTGAATCTCATTTTTTATTTATGCCTATTATAAATCCTCATTCATCAATAATTTTCTAGTATGATACAGTTTTATTAAGAAGCAGAAATGAGATTTAAAATAAATAAAAGTGAAATGTATAAGAAAATATGACTCCTATTTTTCATTTTTACATTAAATAAAAGTAAAGGTTACTAATTTACAACCTTTGTTTATATCAGGTTGTCATATCTTATTAGAAAATTGACTGAAAATTCTGTTAGTTTTGGCAATCTGATAGCCGAGTTATTAGAGATTTAGTAAATGCCCCAAAATTCACACAGTCCACATTCATAGTGTCGGTGGTTATTAAATTCAAAAGATTTTTGTGTCCACTGGTGAAGCTAGGGTTGTACAAAAGTAGGCAAAGCCAAAATCCGTGAAAAACAAAGCAGTAGTCATTGAAAATATCAAAGAAACGCAAGGAGTGAAGCAAAATATGTAAATATCATTAGCCAAAGTGTCAATGTTAATCAGCTGTCATGTCTGTCATTTAAAATAAGATTGATTTTAATCAACTCAAAATGGGTTTCTTTTTGTTTTTTTTTTGTAATTAATTGACATTTTCCTTATTTATACTGTAATTATATGCACTAATAAATACTTGACTTGATAAAAATTTACAAATAGTACTGTTTACTATTTAGCAAAACAATTCTTTTCATTATTCTCTGTTTCAAGATTGTCAACTAAGTTGATTTTTGGTATTCTAAAAGTACATATATAATTTTTAGGACCATGTCTTAACTGTCTGTCTTTTTTTTGTGTATACTTTCTACATACAATTGCTTAATTACAATTGGTCCATTCCAATAATAACATTAGAACAGCAATGTTATCTTAATTAATAGTTTTTTTTAACCCACATTCAACAAAATACTTGTTGAGTAGTGTAACTCAAAGCTGCACTTTGAGTGAGCAAAAGAATGAAAATAATTATTTTTCCTAGCAGAGAATGAAACCCTAAACATTGCATTTCCATCGCAGATGCTGTTCTATTTTTTTTACAGTTCTACACTGTATCCCACATATAACTGATTAGGCACAGGAACATAGTGTTAAGACACTCTGTTACTCATTTTCCACCACTCAAGGCATTGTGTGTTGAGTGGCAGAACTCAAAGTTTCATGCCTTGGTACCACAGAGAAAAAATGATAATAATAAATATTTCATTATCTCCCAAGTGGGAATCGAACTCATAACTGCCATCGTTAGTTATGCATCTGCTTCAAAACGGCCTCTTGTTCATGCTGTTCCATGTTAACTAAATATTTTAATATTATTAAATATTTCAGCGCCATTACTTCAAAACACAACAGGGGAGAAGCCTTTAAAAGAGGACTATCACACGGTGCAGCTACTGGGCTTAGTGCTTGAGTTACTTTCCTTTTGTGTTGAACATCATACATACCATATCAAAACCTGCATATTGAATAAGGTAAATTGTTTTTTTTTTTAATTATAAATAGAATTTGATAGAAAATGGAGTGTCCTACCACTAGGTTCCCTCTGCCTACCCTGCTATATGTGGGATGCTGAAAATAGAACATTATGAATGTTATTATGTTTTTTATGCATAACTTAAAACTAACTGTAAAAGTTATATTAAGATTTTATTTCTGTATAAAAATAAAAGTAAATATATATTTTGATGTAGTTATTTTTATATATTGCTTAAATATGCCCTTTGTAATTTTATTTGTAATATTTCTATTAACTTTTATTTCAATGTATTTACTCAAATTGAATGTCATACAGTTGCTTTCATAATATTTATAAACTAAATTAGACTACTCCACAGACATTTGAAAAATCAAAGACATCTATATGACATGAAGAATATATGACATATATTATTTACTTATTGTTTACATTATAATAAATTATTGTACATAAATAATGTACATTTATCTATATATACATTATCTAAGAAAAACATAACATAATGCTAAATAATTATGTTTTAATTGAAAGTTTAATTTCATAAGAGACTATATATAAAAACATATTATATATATATATATATATGATATTGAGAAAACTATACAAGAAATACAACTTCTATTAATAAATGTGTAATTAATAATTTATATAAATGTTTTGTAAATGTCTAATAGAAATATATACGAGTTGTTCTTAGCCAAGGTTGCTTTGCTTATCATTGAAGTACATATATAATATCTAAAGCATAAAATAAATCTTTTATATATGTTAGAAAAGAATATTAATGAATAAATAGTTTCATACTATATTCAGCAATGTATAATGAGGGAAAGTAGTGCCACTTTTGCCATGCGCTTTGTTTTGTTACCATAAATGAGGAAAATAATTCATGCCACTAAGTATGATTTGAACCGACTACCGTCACCCTCTACAGTTGAATGCATAGCATTCACTGCTCCACCACTACGACCTGCCCGCCCGCTTGAACTAAATGATTATTAATATTTATTGATCTGCATTACTTTTTCTTCTATTAATAAGATCATTTAAAAAAATATATAAATACAAACAGCAATAAGGCAATAAGGCAAAACTTAAAAAAAAAAATTGTGTTTGGTTCTATTACATTATTAAATGCTAGCAATAACATTTTTTCTCATATATCTTATATATCTGTACTTAGACAGACGCCGATCTGTTACGTTTTTATTATATAGATTTCTAAACGTTTTTATTGGTTTGTGAACTATCAACTTGAACATTTTTGTAAAATTAGATGACTCAGTTGAGTCTCATCTGACTAACCAACAATATTATATAAATCAGTCATGACGTCAAGTCAACATAGACTTGCTAAACAACACATACAAATGTGTTTGTTCATCGCAAATGTGAAAGGGATAAAATAATGCAAATTGATTAAATAAAAACTAAATGTAGCCATTTTCTTATTTGATTTTTTTTTTGGAAAAAAATAATGTTAATTTATATTTAATTTACACTCCATTAAAACTAAATTGTTGATTAGTTATTGTTTTAACAAATATAATTACATATTGTGTGCAATAAAACATTGAATAGAATAGAATGCTTTCTGGCTGGGAAAGTTAGTATGTGTCTGTGATGATTGTAGGTTTACATTTACTCCAGAATTCAGCAAATAATGGGGAACGGAGTGTCTTAACACGAGGTTCCCTCTGCCTACCCTGCTGTGTGCGGGATACAGCGTGAAGCTGATTTTTATTTTATTTTTTAGTATTTTTCTTATACATATTTTTAATGATTGCAGGACCTCCTCCGTCGCATACTGGTTCTTATGAGATCCACGCACACGTTCCTAGTACTCGGCGCGCTCAGGTTTATGAGGAAAATAATAGCGCTCAAAGACGAATATTACAACCGCTATATAATAAAGGGGAATCTCTTTGCACCAGTTATAGATGCTTTTCTTAGAAATAATGGCAGGTCTGTGTTTTTTATTTATATATTGTTTATATTTCCTTTTTTTCATATTATTTGTCTATGTTTAAACTTTTCAATAGATTATTGTTTATGTTGATTTGATATTCTTTAAATATTGTTTTTATTTACAAAACCAATAACAGTATTACATTTTAGACATTCAAAGTCAAAAGAAAAAAATTGCTAATTATATAAATATTTTTTTCTTATATAAATCAATTTTATGTGTCAAATGTTTAGTTTAGTAGAACGTTGTCAGATATCTATGTAGTAAAATTGAATGTTTATCACAAACATTAATTTAAGATGAAAATTCCAATAGGAAAATGTAAAAATAAAATCGGTCTAAATCATAATCATTTGTAATATATTAACATATTACATTCCAGGTATAATTTATTAGATTCTGCCATATTAGAATTATTTGAATTTATAAAATTGGAGGATATCAAATCGCTATGTTCTCATGTTGTGGAAAACTATGGAAAGATCTTAGAGGATGTTGAATATGTACAAACGTTTAAGGCTTTAAAAACACGATATGATCAACATCAGGACAAGTTAAAGGAACGGGATAGAGGTGAGAGTTTCATATATACTTTTATGTAGAAGGGCCATGTGAGCCATTGTAACTTTGCCTCGACACCAGAGCAAATGAATGTAAATAAATATGTATTTCCACCAGTTATATTTTTTCTCAAGGAGAATGTCGATTATTTCTTCTATTCTGTACAAAAAATGTAAATAATAATCAGACTAACAGTATTATTGTAACCTTGACATTCTTTTTGTGCCTTTCATTCACGTTTAAGAATATTTTTGTGGCATGTCGTAATGTTACGTAACGCGGTTATATTTCGCAATTGATTGGAATCGAACGTGATCTTAAGAGATAGCGAGTCGATAGCCTACATGCTTAATGATAAGTATAATTAGGTAAAAATAATTTTAATAAAAATGTGTATTAAGAAACAGGTTTTTTTAAATTGCCTATTTTTTTGATGACAGGCGCAAAAAATAGGGTAATTGGATTGGATTTAATCCATGATAGAGACTCACGTAGATTCACAAGTGGAGAAAATGAGATAATAAGAGTAACCAATTTACTAAGGTTTGGCCATGGTGTCAAATGATAACAAAACATATTGATGTAAAATCGAGGGGATGATTGACCTTAAATAACATGATTGAGATGATACTGCATTTATTATTATGAATTACATTATGAACCTATTAATGTGACGCTTAAAAGACAATAGCAACCTATATGCAGAATCTAGTGTCAATACACACCACTGTTCACTTTCAATTTATTAACTGAATGCCACCTTTTCTTACCTAAGTGTGGAGATGATAATAAATACAATCATTTATTCATCAAACCTGCCATGAGTTTTTTTTATTACGTATATCGCGATTGTTTTGCTATAATGTCATTATAATAATAATAATAATTTAAATCGTCTAAATTCCTAGTATCGGGCAGCGTAACAGTAGCGGAGGCGGTGGTCCCGTCGCTCCTGCGCACGCGCTACCGCCGCGAGGCGCGCCAGCCCGACGACGAGGAGGAGATGTGGTTCAACGACGACGACGAGCTGGAGGATGACGCGCCGCTCGACGCCGCGCACGCGCCGCACGCACACGCGCACCCGCATGCGCACGCGCACCCGCACGGACATGCGCATGCGCACCACGCGTTGGACGCCATTGGTAATTATTATATATATATACTCTACTGTTGACAAGTAGTGGCCGCCTTATTAGTTAGTAGATTTTTTATAATAAATGCGCAAAAGCTTAGAAAGAACAGTAACTTGGCGGCCACGATTTTTCCGACCGTACTGTAAAACCTGTCTGACTGTAAACGCATATATTGTGGATTCGATTCCCAATTGTCGGGGATATACATATAATATATATGAATTATTTTAATTTTATCCACTCTTTTTGTCTTTTAGTTGGGGCGCATTTGCTGTCACAATTAAAATAATTTTAAAATTTATTTAATAAAAATTTTTATACTAAAATATTATAAAAAAGGTATTATGTAATGCTGTAAATAATTGTAAATTTAAATTTCTCTGGCGATTGCCATTAAGAGCAGTATTTATATATTAAACTATTTTTACCTTTCAAATGTAAATCAAATTCAATAATATTATATATTAATAATTTAAATTAGTAGATTCTGAATATAAATTTATATTTTATAAAACTTAATTTACAGGTAAAATAGTAGAGAAGAAAGTATGTTCGAGCACTGAAACAGTGAATGGTCCGTCGCGGGTGTTGTTAAACGCCGCCAAGCCTCCGCACACCGACGTTCAGGTATCCACGCCCAGATTACTCAATAAGGTAACTGTTAGTTCACTCACAATATTGCTTCTATATGGAGAAACATAAAAAATATATATATTTTGATGACGCCTAATATATAAACGGACATGTCAAATAAGAAGTTTGACCGCATAAGGAAATAAAAGTTCCAAAACTAAAATAAAAATATAAACAATCTTATAGTATACGCTATATATTTATTGTTTTATTTTATTTTTTATTCTGTTCTCACGTAAGGGCTTTTATTATATTTCCCTTTTGACATGTACGCTTATACATAGGGACCGTCGAATTATATATGTTTTAATGGCCTCAATGTATGGGGGAAATACTAAAGGTGATTTGGTGGTTTTATTAATAACATTGTATGGGAGTTTTGTTTAGTCTTTTATTTTTGTTTAAATAGGCTTAATTTGATTTGTGGCCTGTGGTGGAAATTTGTTTTTAAATACTATATATAATATGGCTTATTAATTTTATGTTTTAAATAACTTTTTTTTTAAATGTAGTATTGCATGGAAATAATATGTTTTGTTTTGGTTTTGTATGTGTGTTGTCAATTACTTACATTTTGATGATTGTGGATGTTGACATAAATAAAAACAATTACAATTATACTTTATAAAATATATTATTATATAAAAATAATATATATATATATATATATATATATATATATATATATATATATATATATATATATATATATACATATGGAAACATAAGAATATGACAGCTTTTATTAGATTGGTTGCAACTTGCATTCATTTTAAAGTTGTTTCATTTAAATCTCTAATCTTCACAATTTTAATTAGAAACTTAAAACTACTTTCAATTTTACAATTTTCTCACTCTCCTAATCGTAAAAGATATCGTCTAACCTAATTCTCACGTTATATTATAGTGATGTTCACTATTTAAGGTAAAAAAAATATAAAATTTTATTAAGTCAACACTTTCTTTAAGTACATCCGTTCCGTCCGTTTTAAGTACATACTATCATACATGTGGTCTATATATTTTTTTTTTATGAAAATTATAAAGCTTCAAAATTTATTTACTTTTTAATCAGCTAGTTGCATCTGGCATTAACATTTAATTTCTTAATATGTCAACATTCCAATTTTAATCTAGCCAAAGATTTTTAAGTACTTTAACTCAATTCTAATTACTAAAAATAATATTTTTATATATAGGGTCTTGTAGACTACGACGGTGATTCGGACGAGGAAGAGGAAGCTAGTACCACCACTACCGCCACTACCACCACAACCACAACCACTACCACGAGTACGGACGAGAGGGACGCCAAGAGACCGCGTCTTGCGTAGTCGCCCATACCTTGTATGTAGATACAAGTGTTTCAAGGAATATATGTAAAAGTCTCGCTCTACTGTGTCATGGAATGCCGGATGCTGAACGGTCGCAGGTTCATTTTTTTAAATTTTTTTAGAGATTTTTTTTGTTGTATATAAGTGGCAAGTTTGTTGCGTAAGCCTATTTGTGTTTGTTGGTGTTTATTCACCATAATGGTTTTGTCTCAAAGAAATTTTAATTATTTTTATTTCGTTATTGTTTTTTTGAATTGTCGTTTGTTTTTTACCTGGTGGAATAGCTGTTTTGCATATGAATATGTTTACGTAACATTCTTATACTAAAATGAAGACAAGTTAAATTAAATAAATTTTGACCACAATCAGACGAAATTAGGACTAGAAATTATTAAAATAAAATAAAATTGTTGGAATTGTCCACGTTTGTAAACTTGAACTATAATATGAATTGTGTAGTGTTGTTGTAATTTCGGACGGTATCGAAATACACTTTGGAACAAATCCGGTCGTATATATATGTTAAATATGAAATTTTAAACGTTAACTTATGTTTCTGAAGTAACAAAGTACAAAGGATATTGAGTGGGGTTTAAATTTTTTTATGTCAAAAGAAAACTTTTATGTATATGTATGTATGTTTAAGTCACAACGAGCACATATTATAAGGTAATACTTGTGGAATTGCTACTGTTGTCTTCATTTGATTCTTACACAAAATAAACTCACCGTTTTTAGTTTGTTACTTTAATTACGTTTCTTTCTTCGTAGTTGAGCTTTTCATGATTTTAAGTTTTTCAAATATGAATTGAGAATCATTTCAAAATGTTACATTAACAATATTAAATGTAAAAAATATTATTATTTACTTATAAAAATTGTTTTTTTTTTTCTTAAATAGAAGATCTTCCAACAACGTGGAAACAGTTAGCTCAACTTTGAATTTACAATATATTAAATAGAAAATATTGAAATGGTTTTTTTTGTTCATAAATTTATTTTGCTATCAAATTATTAAATTGATAACTACAATAAACATAACTTATTTAAATTATATAGTTAGAAACAATATAATGTTATTGAAAATACGTTTGATAGTATGATAAATTCTTTTTTTTTGTCAATTAAATTTCTAAAGAGCTCAACTAGCATGTGACTAACTTTCTCCCTCCCATATAATAAAAGCTTCCGTATCGCATGTTTATTTGGATCTCATAGAATTAACATTAATGTGACATTAAATATATTATTTTAGTGGCCATTAACTATTTAAATTTATCGTTATTTATAATAGAAGTAATAAAACTGATTTATTTTTAATTTTTTTGTGTCTACAGAATAGAATAAATGTCTTCTATATTATAACAAGTGATAAAAAAAAACAGATATAGGTATGTTTGATTTTATTTGTGTTGTATATTTAAGATTAGTAATTTCTTTGATCTTTGAAATCACAAAATATTTTAAAAAAATAAAAGAATTAAGGAACAAATTATTTGCATATAACTATTGCAGAAACGGATTTTTTTAAAAGTGACCTAATACATTACTGGTACACTAAAAAATTATTCGAATTTGTAAAAAAAAGGTTTTTTTAAAAATAGATATAATTTGCTTAACTTATGGGGGATATTTTTTTAGAGTAAATAACAGTAATCTAGTTATTCAAATCAATTTCGAATATTAGTTTAACAATTTTTTTTGGATATCCTTAGGAATTATTGACCACTACTGATTTTAAATTTACTGGAGTATGTACAATTACAGGTTCTGCAATAAATTCTCGAGGTCCAAATATTTATGCTATTTTTAAGAGTATTTTTGATTGAAAATAATTATTTTAATTTGTCAATAATATAGTTATATTATTTTATGTTTTGTCGTGTCGTGCTACCGACTGGAAGATTATAAAATTTATAAGAATATATATATAATATAATTTTATATTTATTTTATTTAAAAATGTATATTTTCTTTGCGGTCAAGTAATTTTCTGTCGGTAATACGTTTCTACATCTTCCATTATAAGAAGTTCTTGTTTGTCTTCGCTTGTTTCTAATCGCTTCTTTATTATTGTATAATGTGTATGTGATAAAAAAAAATATCTGATTAAGAACCATTTTATTTTATTATACTTATAATATATAGTTTAATATAATTACTATGTAAATAACATTAGGTTTCATATAGTATTCACGTCGGCGATCGATTTTGTCGTTTTGCTATTATGTTAGATATAAAACTCTATTCTTAAAGGTTGGAGCGTTTGCATATAGATATATTCTTCAGAGTTGTATGTATGTATGTATTGATAACAAAAAAAATACGTGTGCATTATAATAATTTACCAAGATTTTGATTTGACAGCTATGTAAAATTTAATATATCTAAGTATAGCCGATGATATTTATAAGGTGTGTGTTAAAATAAGAGACGCTCTAAGAGCTTAAATGTATCTGAACTAAGTACTTCGGTCGGCGATTTGATGATGTTTTGTGAAGTGATGGGACAGGAAAGAAATATTAGATAATTCGATATAATATTATACGTATTGTTCATGAGAAAGTAAATTTTTAATTACATATCGGTTTTTTTTACAATCATAATATTTTTATTTTTAGTAAGTCAATAATTCTTGTGACACTAATATTGATAAAAGTTCTTATGATTCGATTAGACAGCAACGAAGGTTATAGAGTTCTTTTTGTATCATTCTATCGTTTCCACTTGTGTGAAACTGACATCATAGCAACTTGCGATGTAAAAATAGATCGCCGTTATTATATATTAATATATTAATCCGATCCCAGAGGCCGTTTCGGTCTAAAAGACGTTACGCACATTGAGTTCTACGAGAAACTATTGATAAGTGACTAAAATTGCTGTACAATCATATAATGTGATTACAAAGTTACTTCCCTATTATACTTCCTTATTTTTAATACTTATTGGACTTGAGGATTTGAAAAGTGATTTTAGTTACAGAGTGATTTGTTTCTTCATATAATCAATGCGCGGATTCCGTGATTTGTTCGGACTCTTAATATTAGAAATGTTTTCTCTTTCCAGGGCTTCAGATAATGCCTAATAATAGCGTTTCGTTCGTTTGTAATGAAAATTGTAATTTTGGATAGCTTCATTTCTGTGGGTTTTAAAAAATATACCTTAGAAGTGAGGTTTAGGTTTTTTTTATATAAAAAAAACATTTTTAAGGTTAAGAGTCCAAATTTGGTGACAGTGTTATATAAATATCGACGCAGCGTCGTTAGGGCACAATAATATTATTTTATGCAATTTGCTTGTAACATGTTAAGCATGAATGTAAAAATTACAAATTGGATGCATGTTTAAAAAAATCGTAATTTATTTGGTGTGTAATTTTTCTTTTTTTTTTGTGTAATATACGTGATATTTTTTTTGTGTGATTATTTATCGGCAGATCTAACCGCTACTGTACTGTACTGTATGTAAATTTGTTTAAGATGCATGCAAATACATATCAATTTTATATATTTGGCAAAATAATATTGATCTCTGTATTGATAGAATTGTTTAAAGTACTCCATGCCAGCGTACGATGGTCACACAGAATATTTGAACAGGCAACACTATAGGTCATTTTTATACGATAAAACCAATTCGTGCCGTTGATACTGATTTGGACATTTTTATACTATACATAATAAGGTTGTTAGTTATTGGAATACGAAAACTGTTTATACGACACGCGCGTAGTGGTCCCTGTACAAATATTTCGCTATATCGCTATATCTGTCCCCCCCTCCCCCCCACACACACAATTCTTGGTTTCGTTTTCGACATTGTTAAAATGGCGTTCGTGTGGTGCACAGTTGTTGCGAGACGTATATTTATTGCATTACATACGTGGAATGGATGTGTCGGATAATTGTAAATAGTTTTATTGTAATACTTTAATTTTGTACTCTGTGTCAAACATCCACGTGTCTAATAACATCTGTCTAGCTGTCAATTAGATTTTGAATAAATCTTTTTCGTTTTTTTATCTATATTCCTTGAAATGAAAAATTCCCGTACGAGAAAGATTTCTAGATGAATGTAGACTTAACGGAATATTTTTTATCTGTCTAGGTGGGTGACCATCAAACTAATTTATACACAGAAAATTAAAATAGATTTACCTATTGGCAAGGTGTGTAAAATAAATAAGCTTATTATAATGCTATTATTATGATGTCACTAGTTACGTAAGCAATATAAATATAAGGAAATACAATGCGATATTTAGTGTCTGTTTTATTTGTGTGTGTTTCCTTTTTTTTTGTGTTCGTGTACATTTTGTTTTAATGTAATTGTTATAAAAAAATTGAATTTATTAAAGTTAGTACATTGATGTTAAGGAATGGTTAAATAAAAAGATTTTTGTGACACTTGATAAGTTTAATAATAAATATTTCAAATTAAAGCTAAATCTTAATATCGTCGGTTTTTTTGCAAACAGCGAACGTTTATTATATTAAATTTTGCATTGCATTATAGTTAAAAAAAGTAATATTTCTCATCAATATGTGAAATCAATCAAAAAAACTTCAAATTAGTAAGTACCTACATTTACATAAATATATGATTTTATTTTTATTGATTACTGTCATTATTAACCACTTCAGTTTTCAGCTTAGAAGCAAGAGCTCGTCGTAGTTGCATTGCATCTGAGGGCGGCGGTAGCGGGTTCCCAGCGAGCGCCGCTTGGGCAACGCGCGCTGACTTCGGTCGGGAGGCTTGTTGACCTACAACATTGTTCACTCAATACTTAAAAGTGACAGAAAAGACGTTGATGTTTTGTGATTACGATTTTTTTTGATTCACATCGTATCCTGCATATTGCAGGGTAGCCAGAGAGAATCTGATGTTAATTTAGCTTTTTTATTTATAAAAAATATAGAATATAATATAAGACACTCCGTTCTCCACTTACTGCCGAATTCTGGAGGCATTGCGTGTTGAGTGGCAGAACTCAGCTCCGTGCTTTGCCTCGACACCAGAGCGAACAGCCATCTACATCTACCTTAAGCATTTTTTATAAATATGTATATATTTTTATACCTTCTGATTCGTTTTCATTTTGCACTGCACCTAAACGCTTCTCACGTACTTGTTTCTTTAAACTTAGTAGTTTATCGCGTTGTTGTTTTAAATATTCTTGTCGAGCTTTTATTTCCTCGTCAGTTACCTACAAATTATATAACAAATCAGCATCACGGTGTATCCCGCATACAGCAGGGTGGGTAGAGTGAACCGGGTTTTTTTGCTTTAGTGCCAAAGCGAAGAAACTAAAATATTAAGAAATAATAATTCATTCCTTCGAGTGAGGATCGAACCCACAGCCGTACAGTAACAATGCGCAACGACCCACCTATCTGCCTATCTACCTATAGACTACAAATCATTAAGTATATACTTTAGCTTCACGTTGTATCCCGCACACAGCAGGGTAGGCAGAGGAAACATAGTGTTAAGACACTCCGTTCCCCACTTTCTGCCGAATTTTGGATGCATTGCGTGTTGAGTGGCAGAACTTAACGCCGCGCTTTGCCTCGACATCAGAGCGAAGAAATAGAAATATACATTTAAGTAAATATTTCATCTTGTGGGGGTCGAACCCACAACCAGTCGGTATTACAGTCACACTTAATGCCACTGCTCCACGACTGGCCTCTAGCCAGTCTCAAAGTATATATTTTGAGTTAAGACAATATGTGGTACATTGGAGAAATATAAAAGTTTTAAGGTAAGCAAGAATTGAACCCGCACCTGTTGGAACTGACAGGTTAGAAAATAAAATTATTTAATTTAAGGACTGATTCCTAAAATACATGTCAGTTACATGGAGGGAAAAAATCGAGTGAGCATGCCGAGTAGGCGAATGTCATGCTCATGAGGTCTTTCTAATGGTATGAAGGTTTCTAAAAAGTTTTTTTAAAAGAGATTAAAAGGAAATGGTAACAGAAAGGCCGTTACCAATTTCCTATATTTTTTTTGAACTATGGAGGGGAATCTTGTAATAAAAAATGGTATTATAGAATTTAATGACAACTGTAAAGGAAAATTCATTTGACCAAAATCTATTTATTGGTTGAAGAAATTTGATAATTTCGATAATTTAATTCGGTTAAAAATAGGCGATCGAGAAAAATAGGTAATGTATGTTTTTTTATGTTCTGTCACGGAACACTTCATTGGCGCGTATGACTCGCTCTTAGCAGGTTTATTTTGAAAAATATTTTTTTTAAGTATGGAATACTTAATACTTAGAAAATGTTATACAAAAAGAGACATACCTCCACTTTTTTTACTGGTAATGTAATCTCGTCTTTCTCTCTTAATATCTTAGGCTTTTCTTTCTTAATATCCAGAGTGTCATCTTTCTTATCGATATGTTGCAATTTTGTTATCAATGTTTGTTTCTCAGCCACCACCTCTTCAGGTGGCACTTTCATTTCTTCTTTTACATCGATGTCTTGTAATTGTAATCTGCAAAGTGAATGGTTTAAAGGTAGAGGTAGGTTTAATAAACAAAGAAAATGTCTTGAAAATTTAGCAGCAGAGTGGGGAACGGAGTGTCTGGACACTATATAGGTTACCTCCACTCATCATGTTATGTGCAAGATACACGTGAAGCTATAAAAAAATATCTAAATAAAATGCTTAATGTGTTAAAAAAATGATTATGAATTATTTTTTTTACTTTATAATACCACCTATGAGTAGACAGCTCATTTCCGTATTAGCCATATGAAAATATATTAAAAGAAAAATACTTTTTTATTTCAGTCATCACATCATCGCAGTCTGGCCAGTCTGAGTCCCCATTACCAGGTGATGATTTCAAATCATCGGTTTGCGTAGAAAACAGGCTAGGCATAGTCCCAAATCTCTTCTCAATGAGTTCCAGTGCCTATTGTCAATAAATTAAAAAAAAAGTATAATCTATCTAGTCGAATCGTAGTCGGAAAAATACCTATACTAAAAAAATCTTATTGTTATTTGCTCACGTATAATATACTCATATCAGTTTTAACTTGTACCAATATAACATTCGAGGTTAGTCGTACTGCAGGGGCGCAATCGTGTACCTACTGTAGGCGTGACAAGTTGTGGTTTCGATTCCCAATCGAGGAAATAAATATTAGTGTGATTTCCAACATCTCTAAAAATCGGCAAACGAAAGAGAACGTCATGTACGGTACATGCTTACGTTCGGGAAACCATACCATTATAATATTCTAATATTGTAGCTGTGGCTTGCTCGCGTAACTAATTTTAATTAGGTTGAAATAAATTTAGTTTATTACGATTAAAAAGTAAACGAGGCCAGTCGTGGCGCAGCGGCACAAAGTGTGACTGTAAACCGACTGGTTGTGGGTTCGATCCCCACTCGAGGAGATGAAATATTTACTTAAATTTATATTTCCATTTCTTCGCTCTGGTGTCGAGGCTAAGCGCGGCGTTGAGTTCTGCCACTCAACACGCAATGCCTCCAAAATTCGGCAGAAAGTGGGGAACGGAGTGTCTTAACACTAGGTTCCCTCTGCCTACCCTGCTGTGTGCGGGCGACAGCGTGAAGCTAAAAAAAAAAAAAAAAAAGTAAACGAACCTGTAACTGCAACTCCACATTCTTATGAGTCATCATCTTAACGAACATTTCGTAGTCGTTAGCGGCCCATATCTGCTCAAACAGGCGTTTGTGAAAGTACGCGGGTAGTCCGGCCAAGTCGTGGGCGGAGAGACGGCACGCCGCTTCAAATTGGTCCGCCGTTATACCAATGTCATCCATAAACGAGCCCAGCATTACATCAACCTTGATCAAATTTAAGATAAATTAACATAAAAATAATAATAAATCAAAATAAATCAGCTTCACGCTGTATCCCGCACACGACAGGGTGGGCAGACGGAACCTAGTGTTAAGACACTCCGTTCCCCTCATTCTGCTGAATTCTTTCTGAAGACATTGCGTGTTGAGTGGCAGAACTCAAGGTCGCGCTTTACCTCGACACCAGAGCGAAGAAATGGAAATATGAATTTGAGTAAATATTTCATCTCCTCTAGTGGGTGTCGAACCTACAATCAGTCGGTTTTACAGTCACATATAATTGAAAATTATCTACTATTTTTAAACTGGTAAAATTTCTTTATTGGTATATTATATAGCTTGAACGAAATTATACTTGAATATAGTGCGCATCTCCAGAATTGATGATGCGGCTAACGTACAGTACGGTCGACGAGTCGTGGCGGGTCCTAAATTTTGAACTTATCATATTGCAGGTAAGTTATGAAATTAACATAAGGTTACTTAAATTGTAAATTATGAACAATTTTTAAACTGGTAAAGTTCTTTATTGGTATATTATAAAGCTTGAACGAAATTATACGTGAATATAGAACGCATCTCCAGTATTGATGATGCGGCAAACATACAGTACGGTCGACGAGTCGTGGCGGGTCCTAAGTTTTGAACTTATGCCAAAATTCACATGAAGGGATAATTTTTATTCCTATACAGTTAACTTTTTTAAGTCGATCGTACTGTAATCAATATCACATTAATTTATGAGCATATTTAAATCAAACGTCTTACTCTAAATATATGCCACATACCAAGTTGCGGTACTCATCGTGTATCTTCTTGTATTCGGGACGATCAAGCACTTGTCCATCTTCAGTGGGTTCAAAAGCTAGAATGTTTTCGACTATTTAAAATAATCATCAAGATACTGTATAAATTATGACATGAACGGTCTTATAAATGAAAAAATAAAAATCTAAATGGTTTACTAAAATACTAGAGAAAGAACTTATTGTTAGCTCATCACATTCCATTTTCCGCTTATTTTAGAAACTATTGAATGTACCTAAATAGGATAGGATTTGTATATTTCATGGATAAATATTATTTAATTCCCTCTTTCACCAATTTTCGATATGTCTTTACCATCACGGTGTTATTAATTTATATGTTAATTTTTTTTTATACATCTTCGTTTTATACATATTGTAAATTGTAGATAGCAAATGGTAGTTTTAAAATCTTACAATTACTTAATCACATTTGATTTTTTGGCACAATAGAAATAAAAGCAATAGATTTGGGGTTGCGATGTTTTTATTATCGACAAGACATTTTTAACACGAGATAATACAATGTTTTTGTCTAAGTACATAAAGCCACGAGCAAATTACATACTGCGACACCTATCAAAGCAAATCAATAATACGGAGTAGAACCTTTTAAAGAACAAAAAATATTTTAAATATAAACGAAGACTTACGAAGTGATTTTTCCTCAATGAACGTTTGTAAAGGTATATTCCATACAGGGCCATGTAGAAAACCCACAAGGGAATCGAACACCCATGCATTATTTTCCAAGTTATCCATATTTATGTACACAGTCTGTTACCCCAAACACCGAGGGCATTACTAAATTATACAGAATAGTTAACACAATTACCTTGACATTAAGTTTGTATTTGTACTTTTGTTGTTATGGTTACCGTCTTTTTTTGCTGTTACTGCATTTTTTGGCGAATTTAAATCATAAATCGTGATTAATGTAAGGTATATATGATATCAAACAAAATATTTAATGATTTATTGGTGCTTTTAAATATGTATTGCTTCTATGTATTGGTAATATGGATAGGTATCGTCTGCTGTATTCATTTAAATGGAAATTTATTCTCTTTACGGTATGTAGGTATATCATACTAGTAGGTGTTGTGGCCGGTTGCGTGCAGCTTATGTTTATTTCCATGTACTATCAGATATCCGCTAACGGTAGCCAATTTCGAGACTTGAGAGTCATGACAGGTTGAACCCAACGCCGCGTTTTGACTTGCCGGGATGAGAAAAAGTGCCGTTTATTAACGGTGCTAGTGTACATTAATCTTACGATTATCTCATTTACAGTCAAATGCTTCCTATTATGTGGTACATTTTAACAAATTTTCAATAATTTTATTTATAAACGAACATTGCTTACCGTACCGTGCCATATTGAAACTAAATATACAGTAACAATAGGTAGTATTTTAATTGTTACAAAACCTTTGATTTGAAGCTAGCAACATTAATTATGACATTGACAGATAGTGTCAAATAGTGAAGCACAACGTCAAATTGTTATTAAAACAAATTTTAAATTTAAATATTTATTTATCAAAGATATGAAATAAACATAAGCAGAAATGTCTAATAATTACAAAATTATTACTCAAGATAATGTTAACGGTGTCAATTTGTCATTGAAAGTTGAAAGTCGCAGTAATTCGCCAAATTCTCAAAGGTTTACCATATCGTACAAAAACAAGGAAAGAAAATCGGCATGGCCAATAAAATCATTATTTTTAGCTATTATATTTAATGCATTAGCGCTATGCTATGTACAAATAAGTGTACAAGCAATATTAATTATTTTTATAGTCTTGTCTTTTCTTGTCTTTTTCTGGATTACTCATACGGTTCAGTCAGGTAAGAAAATAATCTAAAGTGTATATTAAAAATATATATTTAGTTTTTCAATATACTTATAATAAAATAAATAAATAAAATAGCCTTTATTGCTGTTTCTTTCTTTACAATTAATAAACATTCATAACATGCCTACTTTCTGTAACTAAATTATTATTATTAATATATATATATATTTTTTAATTTTAATTGAATTCATCGGCAACTGGATTTTTGTGTAAAACAGCTTGTTTGTTGACAAAGGCCTCCTCTAAAGAGTTCCATGTTTTCCTGTCTCTTGCTACACGGGTCCATATCGGACCAGCTACTTTTTTTATGTCGTCTTCCCATCTTTTCGGTTGTCTGCCTTTATTTATAACTTAGTCCATTTCTCTGTACTTTCTCTTAACATATGTCCCGTCCAACGCCATTTAAGTTGTCTGTAGACTGTGTGTGTGTGTATAATAATATACTTATACTTTAAAATAAATACTTCAATATACATTTAATAGAGTTATGTGTTTTAAGAATCTTTTTATTATTACAGAGAGCATACTAGTCATTCCAACTGTTGGAATACAAAGTTCAATCAAGTATGTTTGTGGACGGGAAGATTATTTTATACCATGGCCGAATATAGATGATGTCATAATAAATGAAGTTATAAAAATGGTAAGCATATTAAAAAGAATTTAAGAAAATAAATAATGATCACATAGTAAGATTAAAAAAATCCATCGTCTGAACACTGAATGTTGAGTAGGGAACTCAATTCTGTGCTATGTTTTAACCTATCACAATTGAATTAAAATTAATGAGTTTCCTTAGAAATTGAAAGCAAAAAACTAAGTGTTTGATTATAAACCCGCAAAGATATCTTGTTTATATAAAATGGTTTAATAAATTATTCAAATTATATTGAAATTCCTCAATTTGTTCTAGAATCGAGTTTTATATTTTCTAACTCTGATAGTCAAAACTGGGAATGCAGGAGGACAGGATACTGAGCCTACTAAATTAATACCATTATTCAAGGTAATGAAACAACATATAAAAGACTGTAATATATAATAAATTTTTGGAGGCATTGCGTGTTGAGTGGCAGAACTCAACGCCGCGCTTAGCCTCGACACCAGAGCGAAGAAATGGAAATATAAATTTAAGTAAATATTTCATCTCCTCGAGTGGGAATCGAACCCACAACCAGTCGGTTTTACAGTCACACTTTGTGCCACTGCACCGCGACTGTAATATATATAAGTGGATTATTCTAATAGTTCTTTAGGAAAGAAAAATATTTAGAAACAAATAGAAATGTAAATGTACCAATGTCTAAGCTCAAGTTGGACTTACTGTTATAAATTATTAATAAATATTTTTTACATAATTTTTATTTATTATTATACATAGGAAGTGACACAATTTTCTTTTTTTTTTATTACAGTACACGAAACCTCGACTATTACTGCTGGAGACTATTTACTCAGAACTTCAAACATTGCTGACAGTTTCTTCAAGAGAATATAAGGACATGGGAACTGGGGATATAAAATAGTAAAGTATGGTATAGTTAGTTGTAGATGGCTGTAAATATTAAATTGAAGGTTTTTCTCACTTTTGATGAAGTTCAGAGAATCATTTCAATGCTGCCACAACACATTGGCCATACTGTAAAATATTAAAGTATTAGACAAGGCATTTACTGAAAAAAAAAATAGCGATTGACTAATAATATTTTAAATTTCATTTCTTAAAATGTATGTAAATAATTGAGTAAGATTGCTGATGCTTGTCATAATTGTATGAGATGTAAAGAATAGATAATTGAAATTGGATTACATGCTAGGTTAGTTTGCTTTCTAAACTAGTACATAATTTGATTTCAATATTGACTCATGAGTGTTTATTTATAAGAAAAAAAATTACTATAATATAAAAATATGACTTAGAGTCTAGACTAATAAATACTTTATAGCCATACTGAAGTTATAAGTATATAAGCACACACTTAAGATTTATATATCTTCACACTGTATCCCGCACACAGCAGGGTAGACAGAGGGAACCTAGTGTTAAGACACGTCCATTTCCCACTTTCCACCGAGTTCTGAAGGCATTGCGTGTTGAGTGGCGGAACTCAACGCAGCGCTTTGCTTTGACACCAGAGCGCAGTAATGAAAATATAAATGTAAATAAATATTTCAGTTCCTTCAGTGGGAATCAAACCCACAACCAAAAAAAAACAAAAGATTTTACAGTAGAAGTAATATTTTGTATTATATTGATTTTAAATATATATAACGTAATTATGTGTATTTTACCTTTGGTAGAAATTATAAAACTACAGTTATTATAGTAAACAACATTTACACTAGCTTTAATAATTTAAAGATAGACAGAAATATTCAAATATTAATATGTTTTGTTATCTATAAGTGAATAAATAATGGTACAAAAATAAATGTTGTTGTTTTAATTGGTATACAGAAGGGAATGTTTAAAGTTATATACATAAATTGATTACTAAATAATTTTTGTCTAAATTTGAGACACTGTGTGGCGGAACTAAATGCTGTGTTTTGTTTCCTCGAACGGGAATCGAATCTATTAAAATTGTGGTTAAACTCAAGTTGCTATTGCCTCAAATTTGTTTTTCTTGCCACAATTCATTATATTAATGATAAAATATTTTTCTTGTGGGAAGATTGACCATTAGGAAATTGTAAAAATTAAAATTTTCAGTTTTAGTCTTTAATCAGAATCCAACCATATCACAAGAAAAAACAATAAAATAAATAAATTAGCTTCACGTTGTATCCCGCACACTGCAAGGTAGGCAGAGGGAACCTAGTTTTAAGCCACTCCGTTCGCCACTTTCTGTCGATTTCTGGAGGCATTGCGTGTTGAGTGGCAGAACTCAACGCCGCGCTTGTCCTTGACACCAGAGCGAAGAAATGGAAATACAAATGTAAGTAAATATTTCATCGCCTCGAGTGGGGATCGAACCCACAACCAGTCGGTTTTACAGTCACACTTTGTGCCATTGCGCCACGACAGGCCTAACAATATTTATTTATATTTTATTACCTTTTACGTTGTTATAATAGTTAAAGCGAGTGAGAAATATTTAGGTAAAATTTGGAATCTGTTTTCAATTCCCTGCGCTTCAGTATGTTTTCCCATCACCGTGTGTCATTTTCCATTGCCTATAACTAACGAGCGTTATCGTACTTTGTGCTTTACAGCGTTCAAATTGATACATTGTTTGTGCAATATGTTAATTATTTTTTTTTATGAACATGAGATAGAATTTGGGAAAAGATATGTTGCGTCACTAGGTTTAGGAACAGGGCGCTTCGTCACTATGCGCGACTTACTCTCTATATTTTTTTTAGTTTCACGCTGTATCCTGTACCAAAGAGAAGGCAGAGGGAACCTGGTCACATACCATTGAGACACTCAGTTCCTATTCAGATACTTTTAGAGGCATTGTGTTTTCATTGGCGGAAATGACAATATAAAATATTTCATTTCCATGAGTGAGAATCGAACTCACAACCTGTCGCGTTTACAGTCGCACGTGTCTGTGTACGTGCACAACGACTTCCGTAACGATGTATTTATACGATATGATGTACGATATTATATTCAAAATGTAACAAGGTGTGACGAGTGACTTTTCTCCATTTAGATTATTTATTAATGTAGTATTTCTACTACTCTTTATCTAACTAGTTAGTAACTTATTGCTTAAAAAAAATTAAAATTAAAATATTCAATTCTGCCTAAGTCATAATAGCATCAAATGAGTTCGCCGGGACTTCGTCCAGCTAGATTAGGTATCTCAAAAACAATAAATAAATATACATACGGCTTCACGCTGTATACCGCATATGGGGTAGGCAGAGTTAACCTAGTGCTTGTTTCCCATTTTACGCTGAATTTTTCTAGGTTTTGCATTTTGAGTGGCGGTACCGAACGCCGGGCTTTTGCCCAAGTGGCAAAGCGAAGAAATGAAAATATTAATAAATAATAATTGAATCCCCCGGGTTGCGGATCGAACCCACAACCGTCGCGGTATCCTGCGCCACGACAGTCACTATATCAAGTAAAGCTCACACAAATTAAGCCAAAACGCGACCATTACTACGATATTATAAATTCAAATTTTACATCCATCTTACATTTGGTGTAATGATGATTACTTATTAGCGTTAAACGCCGCGTCGTTGCTCTGAAGCGAACGCTAACTAATTGACGGTGTGCAGCCTCCCGCAGTACACCGTCGAATGGTCTCAATTACCTAATTAGATTCGGGATGTAGCAGCGAGATATACGTTGATTGCGAAAATCGTTACCGTTTCTATATATATACATGGCTTGCTTATAGGGAATTAGAAATAATTGTACGATTTTATGCTTTCTCCATCTATTTGTGAGGCCAGTCGTGGCGCACCGGCACTAAGTGTGACTGTAAAACCGACTGGTTGTGGGTTCAATCCGCACTCGAGGAGATGAAATATTTACTTAAATTTATATTTCCAAGTCTTCGCTCTGGTCATGAGGCAACCGTGCACACCGTGCACACCGAGCTGGTGTTGAGTTCTGCCACTCAACACAGAAAGTGGGGAATGAAGTGTCTTAACACTAGGTTCCCCCTGCCTTTCTGCTTCGACAACAGAGCGAAGAAAATTTAAATATTAATAAAACAATAAAAAATATCTAATTCCTCGAGCGGGAATCGAACCAACAAACCGTCGCGTTTACAGTCACACTTTCTACTCTTTCTTAATTTAATAGGTATCTAGTATTTTATAATACTTTTAAGATTTCAAATAATTACCATATGAATAGATGTAACTTTTCAACCTTGAACAAATTCGCATTGTATACTTCAGTTTTACATTCAGAATTGAGATCAAAGCAGAATCGAGTGGCGAGGGTCGAGACGAGCTCGCGTTAACGGATACTTAACATTTTTCATAAGTCTATATGATGTATGTATGTTTGTATGTATGTGTATTGTTGTGTATTTTTTAATTAGTTAGTATTACATTAGGCCAGTCGAGGCGCAGTGGCACACGGTGTGAGTGTAAAATCGATTGGTTGTATGTTCGATCCCCACTCGAGGAAATGTAATGTTTATTTTCATTTCTTCGCTCTGGTATTGAGGCAAAGTGCGGCGTTGAGTTCCGCCACTCAACATGCAATGCCTCTAGAATTCGGAGGAAAGTCTTGAACGGAGTGTATTAACACTAGACTCCCTCTGCCTACCCTCTGTGCAGGATACAGCGTGAAGCTAAATTTTTTATATTTTTAGTATTACATGATTGTTATAAAGCTAAATATTAAGGTGAAAGATTTTTTTCAAGAAGAAGAAGAAGAAGAAAATTTATTTTTTAGCTTCTCTTTATATCCCGTATCATAGCGTTTCTCTCTGACTAGCTATATCCCGCATGTAGCACCCTGCTACATGCGGGATATAGCAACTAAGACATTCCGCACCCCACTTTTTGCTGAGTTCTGGAGGCATTGACTGCTAAGTGCCGGAGCGTAGAAAATTAAAACATTAGTTATTTAATCTCCTCGAGTGGTAATCGAAACCACACCCTGTCGCGTACATGTGCCTAGGCCACGACTGGTCTGGCCGTACTTAGAATCTAGCTCCAGAAATGTTTAAAATATTTCTTTAAATGTGGCATACTCAATAAAAATCTGTTTTCAACATCTGTATAACAAACAGTAAGGAAAAATCAGTGATCGATACAAGAATATAGACATAATATAACTTCATTAATCATCATTTAAACACGCAACTGCTTTGAACCACTTATAGCCTTAATGACCTAAACATTCATAGTGAAGATCGTATCAAAGTTTTAGTAAACAAATTAGGGGAAAAATATTTAGGTACACATACATACCTAATTCGTTTTTTTCCTATTAATTCAACTATATTTTTTATTAAAAAAAAAAACAAAATTGAAATTTGAGTCGTTTTCACATTTTTTTCAATGATAGAACCATTGAGGCCAGATCCCCACTCGATGAAACAAAATATTTACTTACATTTATATTTTCATTTCTTCGCTCAGGTGTCGCGGCAAAGTGCAGCGTTGAGTTCCGGCACTCAACAAGCAATGCCTCCAGAACTCGTCGGAAAGTGGGTAACAGTGTGTCTTAACATTAGGTTCCCTCTACATACATTGCTGTGTGCGGAACACAGCGTGATGCAGATTTGTTGATTTTAGAATCATAAAAAACGGTTCAGCCAGTTCAAAATTCTCATAAAAAAAATACAATCGAATTGATAGCTTTCTTCCTTTTGCAGAAGTCGCTTAAAAATATCAATTACATTTTCCAATAAAAGATTAGTTTATTTTAAATTCTCTTACTTGTTTTCCGATTGTTGTGTTAAAATATTATGCCTATAAGAATAAACTTTTTCCTTTGGGGAAAAGCGTTTTAAGTAGATTTAAGATGACAAGTTTTCATATGAACGTCAAGTTGTGTCTTCGTATGTATCTATTAAAATTTATATTTCTATTAGTTCGGTCTGGTGTCGAGGCAAAGTGCGGTATTGAGTTCCGTCACTCAACACGCAATGTCTCTAGAATTCGGTGGAAAGTGGGGAACGGAGTGTCTTAACACTAGGTTCCCTCTGACTACCCCGCTGTGAGCGGGATACAGCGTGAAGCTGATTTATTAATTTTTGTTGTTTCTTAGAACATTATATTACTTTTGTATCTCATCTAGACTTTTAGATTTATATTAAAATTTAAATATCTGGTTTTATTAAAAAGACTTAATAAAGATAAATCCTATACAATAGTTTCTGGAGAGATTTTAAAATTAATATAATCGTTTAAATTTAACCTACATTTTCTTGTTAATGCTTGAAATTAAGCTGCAATAATAAATAATTTTTTGAACAGTCGCTCTTAAAGATATCAATCACGATTTAACTGACATTAAATAGTTATAAGTGCAATTAATATAATATACTCTTAATATTTATTAAGAGCTAAAGTGAAAATTCAATATTTTTATTTATTTATTTTACGTATATCAACACCGTGCTTTGACTCGACACCAGAGCGAAAAAAATAATAATTAAATATTCCTCGAGTGGTAATCGAACCCACACTCTGTCGCATTACAGTCACACGCTTGTCCATGATAAAAATATTTTTAAACCTAATCTCCCTATATCAGGTTGATAGTTATCTCGCTACCTGTCCATCTCGTGTGTGCTTAAGTGGTGTCACCAGATAAGCCGTTTATCACTGTATGCATGTTTAACGGCGCTAGTAACGACAGCCGTTACAGTTACGATTTTACGACTTACTTATATCAATAGGTATATGTAGGTATCGGCTAGATAAAACGATGTACTTTGACGGTATTAGACAGGGCTATGATAAAGGTGTTTTGAAGTGCTTTGTTATATTTTATTTTTTTATTTTTAGGGTTGCGTAACTCGTTGGGAAAAACAGAACCGTTATATAATAGCTTTGTTGTCGTCGGTTTGTCTGTTTGTCTCTCTGTCTCTCTAGATTATTTTCGTTCAAGATCCCGTAGTGATAGCAAGCGAAAATGTATATCAAATATTCAAGTCTATTAGTTTCCCAAAATAAATTTTTATATTTAGTTTTTACCATATTGTATAATGTAAAATTCGTCGTATAATCAAAGGGAGAATTTTAAAAAGAGAAATTTAGAATATTTATAAAAAACTTAAGTTTGTTTATTTTGTATGTTGTGCTTTCCATTGTGATACAAGCATGAAATTGGAACGTTCACCGAGGGTTCCGTACTAATTAAGTATACAGTGACTTGCTTAATAGTTCATAGTTAATGTTATATTATCAAAAATATATAGAAATAATAATTTCCCCATATACATATCACCATAGGCCTATTTAGGCAAGTTTTCCAGGGAAGTCTGGACTTTATTTTTGAAAAAATCTGTTCGTGTAAAGGTTCCGTCTTTTTAATTTTCAGTGATTTTTTTTTGTAAGTAAAATTTTGGGGTGGGCACAAGTCTCTTCTGAGGTGAGCATGGACATATTCAAAATCTGCAACGATTGATATCATAATATGGAATTTGATTAAGCAATTTTTTTTGTCTGGTTCCAAATAGTTCCTTTTTCATATAATTTCTAGGATTTATACTTACATACATCTAATTAGATTTAGTACTTATAAAAATACAAATACAACGACCTATGTAGAACTACATCTAAATCTGTACGTTGGAAAGGTTTCTAAAAATAATTCTATCAATCGCATAATAGATATAAAAAGATTTAATTTCATAGTAATACATTCAAAATGAAATATAAAATCTTTAAAAATGCTCGAGGGTAATTTATTTATAGTCAACCAAATTAGTAACTGACCGGGCTTATTGGGTTTCCTTGCATGCTAGTATCCTCGAGATCCTATATTAAATTTCGAGCTCACCGATACTCTACGAACTATTACCGAAGAAAATATTATAGGAACATAGGTAATATAGGTACATGTAGCTGCATCCACTGCATTGTAGACTTTGAGAATTTAAAATTAGGTTTTAACTTCATCTTATTTACTCCTTAGGTATTGATATATTTTGAAATATTTTATGTTTGGTTCATTTTAAAAGCCTGCAGCGAATTTTACAAAGTCAGCATACAAATATGAGGCCAGTCGTAGCGCAGCGGCACGAAGTGTGACTGTAAAACCGACTGGTTGTGGGTTCGATCCCCACTCGAGAAGATGAAATATTTACTTAAATTTATATTTCCATTTTCTTCGCTCTGGTGTCGAGGTTAAGCGCGGCGTTGAGTTCTGCCACTCAACACGCAATGCCTCCAGAATTCGGCAGAAAGTGGGGAACGGAGTGTCTTAACACTACGTTCCCTCTGCCTACCCTGCTGTGTGCGGGATACAGCGTGAAGCATACAAATATGTTTGTTTGTTTTATTTAACGAAGGAAATTAAAAAAATATTTAATACATGAAAATTGTTAAGTTTCTAGTTAAATGTCTTGTGTTTTGCCACGTTTTTTCATTTTCCCAATGTACGGAATGAAAAAGGAAAGTGACATTTCTTTTGGGTTTTCTCTGCCCATAAAATAAAAAAAAATGGGAAAAGAAACCGTATGTAAATCTTACTTTGTAAAATTGCAAATTTATCTATATCGAGCAGACTGCTCGAACCAACCTAAATCGAAAGAAAAACAAATGCTTAAAAGGTGAATAACTATTTTGTTTAAATCCTTCTCCCGCTTTTCCTCTGTTACTATTTTAAAACCTGAAGCAGCCGTTAGCTGCATTTTTTAATATAAATGCTAATTAATCTGCTTCGATACAGGGCTTACAAAAATTTACTTAAAAAAACCGGTCAAGTGCGAGTCTGGCTCGCCCACCGATGGTCCCACACCAATTTCAGGTTTGTAGATCAACGGGAATTTCTATGAAATGAACTACAATTATAAGTTTGTAATTATGTTTTCTTGCGAAATATTTATTTATTATACATTGTGTTAAACGTAACTCGTAACGTAACGTAATCGTCGTATCGTAACTCGTTCGTAACTGTAGATCCACGGAAGGTACCCTATAGGTTTTGATCACACGGTGAAGTTCAAACAAAATATCGTATCTCTTGATTCCATTGACTTATATTTTTAATGTCTTAGGTATGGTAGACGTGAATATTTGTTATTAATTCCAGTTTGATACCTCCACGCAATCTTGACTGACAACAGTGTGGTCGTATAAGGATTCCATTTTTCCCCTTTGAAGCGTGGAACCCCAAAATAATAAATGTTTAAGGCAAAACTTAAATTAATTCATTAGATATACATTAAATTTTGAAACTATACCATAAAGGCTAAAAATATAAGAATGTTCAAGACTCCTTGTTATTAGTTCACATTTCTTTTATAATTTCTTCAAAATAACTTAAGAAAAAATAAGATACTTTAAATAATACACAAGAATAACGTAAATAATTCTCATTTGTTTCTTATTTCTCATTTGTTTCTGAAAATGATAAAAATAATTATTTTCAAGTTAATTTTAAAAATTTAATAAGCTCACGCTGTATTTCGCACACAGCAGGGTAGGCAAAGGAAACCTAGTGTTGAGACACTCCGTTCCTCACTTTCCGCTGAGTTCAATAGTATTTCTTAATATTATTTTATATTTTGATTGTAAAAGTTATATCGAAACTAATTTAAATTCAATATTTAAATAATAAAAAAACTTTGTTTCCCAGTTTTAGCTTTGACAAATTTGACATGATTATTTATATTTTATGTTTTAAAATGGTAGACTAATTCAAAATAACTATAAGTATATTGAGGCCAGTCGTGGCACAGGAGAGCGAAGTGTGACTGCAAAATTGACTGGTTGTGGGTTCGATCCCCACTCGAGGAAATGAAATATTTATTTACATTTATATTTTTATTTCTTCGCTCTGGTGTCGAGGCAAAGCGCAGTGTTGAGTTCCGCCAATCAACATGCCTCGAGAACTCGGCGGAAAGTGGGGAATGGAGTGTATTAACACTAGGTTCCCTCTGCGTACCCTATTGTGTGCGGGATACGGCGTAAGCTGATTTATAAGTATATAGCAGTAGGTAAAGTAAAAATATTGATTTATTTGAACCAAAAAAAATTAAACACAACGAAACATACCTACACACATATGTACATTAGGGTTTAATGGACTCCAGTAATAAGACTTGTATTCAAGAGTCGTTTTTACAAACGTTTACGAAAAAAAAAATTAAAGCAAAACAATAATATCTATGTAGGTCTACGTTTTTTTATTTTTTTTATTATATAGATTTGGTTATTCATGTATATATAAAAATATATATAATTGAATTGAGAACCTCTTTTTATTGATATTGGTTAAAAGTTACACGTATAAACCCCACGTTCCTACTTCCTCCATTTGCTGAATAATATACAAAATTTAGAAGATGAGTAAGGACAGGGCTTCGGGTAAGTGCTAATTAAAAACAATTACTACTTTAATCAAGATGGTGTCGTGGAGGCGGGCGTCGGAATGACCTCTATAATCCTCTATCCTTAAAGTCCATTTGTATTAAGGGTATGTAGTGTCAGTTTGTGCGCCAGCATTTTTGTTGACGTTCCATTTGCAAAGATAGATAGAAAAGACAAATGTAGTCACGTATATAGTTAAGAATGAGTGACGCTTTTAAAGATAGATAAATCTATAGACACGAGTATAACATGTAAAAATAAAAAAATACAACCATTTAATGTGACACTGTAATATACTAAAAAATAAATTGTAACATGTTGTAGAGGTTATAAATTTAGAGTATATTTATAACTTTTTAATTATCAAAAATTGCGGATTTTGTAGTGATTAAATTTTGTTTTCTTACAAGGAATCGAATTCACTACCGTGAGATACGTACGTACGTAGGTATGTTTCTGAGTTGAGCTCTAAAAATATGTGTTACAACAATTTCAAAAGTATATTTTTTTAAGAAGCCTGATGTGATTCGTGACGCGATGGCATGAGCGTGTGACTGTAAAGACGAAAGGTTATGGGTTCGATTCCCATTAGAAGAAACGAAATAATGAATATTTTCATTACTTCGCTCTGGAGTCGAAGCTAAGCGCAGCGTTGAGTTCCGCCACTCTATACACACGCGTCCAGACATCTGCGGAAGGTGAAGAGCATAGTATTTTAACTGTCTACCCCTAGCGTAAATTCCCCAGCATTCGTCTAAAAAAAAATTAAATATCTTTATTTATTTTCTTATTGTTATTATTTTCTTATTAACTAACAATTCAATGAATCGTTATAGTATGTACTTGTATGTAGCACGCTAGTACAGCAATACGGACTTGATTGATTGCGCCGTCCACGCGCACAATCTATATGCAAATACAAAAAGATCTTTTTTAAAGGTTTATTATGTAAAGTAGAAACCTAATCCCAAACGGTCTCCCACTAGACTGGAATGTTTTTAAAAGCTACATAAACTTTTGTTGGGACAACTTTGAATAACATTATGGCTGTAAGTTGCGTTACGAAGTCATTTTCTTTTATTTTTGTGTAAATAAACTATTTTTGTTTAATGCTATTTGTTTTAAGGGGTTCTATGGCTCAAAAGAAAAACGGCACTTTTATAGATCATTCTATTGTCTGTCTGTCAAGAGGATTTATCTTGAGATCTTGTGGATGTATCAATTTGAAAATCATAAATTATAATCTTTATATGAAAATTCTGTACCGGACCGTACACCTACTGTCCCTAGAGCACAGAAAAAATCAGCTTGTAAGTGAAAACAATTAAAAGATACGAGAGTATATGCATTGTTTTTGATGCGTTTTATTTGAAAATCACTACGTAATAAAACACTATAGGATACTCCACGTGAACCTACAGTTATGAAATTTGGCATAAAATGAGAACATACAATACAAGTAAAAGGGAAAAATCCAAAAAGTTCCAATCCAATTAAGGGATATTTAATAGATTTTTTGCAATCAACTTATAAAAGTAGTTCATTTCATACAAAATGAGTGAGTGCATACGTCCGCAAAATTAAGTTAGTCAACGTTTTAAATTGTACTTTCCTTCCTCCTGAAGTTGGTACGGAACCCTCGGTATGCGAGTCCGACTCGAATTAGATCAGTTTTCTTGTGTGTTTTCTTTATATAATGAATGATGGAACATTACTCCACGTTTTACTACTACACAACAATCCTTTAAACCATTCTATTTTACTATTAAATAAATATATATTTTGAAATTTATTATTATAATAAAAAAAATGTTAAACATTAAGACAAAATATACATACTTTAAATAATCAATAACCAATATAAACAAAAATATTCTAATACATTCATCTATCTATACTTTTAAAACGATGCAATTACAATAAATACAATGTATAAACTTACGTCTCTATTCCAAGGAAATAACACAGAAGTTATAAGAAATCATTACCAACAATGTAACGATCAGAAATAAAGACGCGTTAAAGAACTTTACCGCCGTTCCCAACTTCACCTCCCCAGGCTGTTAGTTTGACAGTTCACTTTAACTTAAGACCTCACCTATAAATAGTGTTCCCTGCGGTGGGAACATTCCGAATTACGGAGAGTTTTTCATTATTGTTAAAAGTCCGATGGGAGATAACTAAAACAACCATTGAAGATTGTGTAGTTGTTTTGTGAGTTGTCAAAGAAATATACTTTGTAGTAAAATAATTAGTACAGAATTATAGATGTATTAGTTTCAAATTTTTTATTTAAATTTTTCAATAAGAAAAATATTCTTTTTTGAAATAAGAAAACGTATAAGATTTAGGCTCCTTTCCCCACTTTCCCCACTTTCCATCGAGTTGAGTAGTGAAACTCAACGCCTCGTTACCGGAGCCAGGAAATCAATATATTAAATATTTTATTCAATCGATCCCAAAACCACGTAGATTTGTTTCTTTGCGCCATGTTGGCCTTAATTTACGTATAGGTCAATGTTTGAAAAATTATACAAATTGTATAATTTTTCTTACAATTTGTTATATAATAAATTGTGGTGGAGTTAAAACTTCACAAGGAATCAAACCCATAAGCATCGCATCAGAATTTTTATTAGGAAACAGGATTAGGAACAACTTTATTAGGATTTATTATGTTGATACATTTTTTTATTTAAAAAAAACATAAATGCTATAAATTAAAACCGTCTAAAAGTAACGCAAGCAATCTTTAAATATTAAATTTGAGTGTGTAAGTTGTTCCTTGAGTGCACTTTAAACAAAGCAAAGTAAGAATACCCGCCATTTTGGTCTACAACCCATTTATATGGTTTAGTTAAAGCATGGAATATATTTTAGCTTGGCTCGGCTTAAGTTCTGAAATTAATAATATATATATATATATTTTTTTTCAAAAAAAGTAAATAAGCCATGTTCCGCGCTCAGTCCCGCGGGAAATCACTAGCTACTGTAATTATGAGTTGTCCCTCAACCAGTTTTTTCTGATGCGACGTGACGACTGTACAATAATATTTTCTACTAACGGATTTTTTATTTTTCTGCAATTTTTTTTTACATTTCAATTTTTTTAATGTGAAACCTCAAATTCTATATTTGGATTAAAAATTTAGCAAATTACTCACATATTTGCTGAGTAACGACCCTCTCGCGGCTTCGCCCGCATTTACTACATAATTATTTTTTTACGCAACTGAATTACTTTCGTGATGTAATAATTGACACTAGTCGTGGCGCAGGGTCGCACAGTGGGACTGTAAACGCGACTTGTGGTTCGATCCCCACTCGAGGAAATGAAATTAAAATATTTATTTAAATTTATATTTTCATTTAGTCTAGGTTGCCTCTGTCCAGGGAAAGCAGAGGGAATCTAGTGTTAAGACACTCCATTCACCACTTTCCGCGAGGCATTGCGTGTTGGTTGGCGGAACTCAATGCCGCGTTTTGCCTTGACAAAGCGAAGAAATGAAAACATATATAACATAAATATTTCACTTCCTCGAGTCGGGGATCGAACCCAAAACCAGTCGATTGTGCCCCTGCGCCACGACTGGCCTCATATAATAGTATAGATAGTTAATATAAATATTTGAAAGTAATTAAAAACATAAAAAGGTATAGCTTGGTTGTAAAACATAAAACATATTTAATAATTCACAACATTTATTTATTTAAAGATATTACATTATATTAAACATTTAACAATAAAGGTTATCAAAATGAAACGTTCAAATTTACATAATAACAATTTATTAATATCACAAAGTCTGTCATCCCTTAAATAAATTTTAATAACCTTCAATAATTCGATGAATAAATATAAAATGTTTGTACTGAAACACTTGACATTTCTCGTTTCCATTTTGCAGGATACTTATTTAAAATTAGGATTTAGCGTTGACCTTCGATCGGGGGCGAAAACGATTTGATCATTAATTTTCTTACCTTGTTCAATTTTGTTGTCATATCTAAAACCACTGGTTTTATCAACTTTTTTTGATGCGGACGCCACGATCGATGCTGCTGTGTGCGACGGATGCGGAAGATCCGGGATTTGGGAAACGAAGTACTGGAGAAGCTTACGTCTTTTATCTTCATTTGCGTCCACGGTGATATTGCTTTTGGAGTCTGGACCACAGGGCTCGTAGGTTGAGTCACTAGTACTTGAGAGATCTCGACATTGATAATAGGATAGTCGAAGATGGGAATAATCGTCGATAAAATAGTTCTCTTCCATCGAATGTTCTGATAAATTGGAATTTTCTGTTTGATCTATTTCCTTATTATCCATTTTGTTAAAACTGAGCGTGGTTTTCAAAATAATGTTTATTTCAAGACAGTATTGCAGATGTGAAAGGATTAGTGGTTCTGTATAAACTACCCACACGGTTGTTTTATATGAAAGAATATTCTTTGTAAATTGAGGTAGGTATATAAAAGATAATTGTAGGTTATCTGTTAAATGGAATAACAATATCGATTTTTAATCTGTATTGTTTATTTCAAATATATCATTGAAAACAATATTCAAAAAATATAGTTATATTTTTATTATTCTTGGAATAAGTAATCGAAGTGTCTTAACACTAAGTTAACTCTCCCTAACCTGCTATATGCGGGATACAGGGAGAACTTAAAAAAAATACAAGGTACATCAACAATTTTAAGCTTTTTTTTAAGTTCCGCATATAGGAGAGTAAGCAGAGTTAGCCTAATTTCAAGATACTGAGTCGTGTACTCCAATTCTTTTGTAGTACCATCATTTTATTATGCGAGAATTACCTTGATTAAGTATCGAACCCACAACCATTGTGATTGCTGTCAGATGCTGACCCACTGTGCCATGATCGCCACAAATGATATAGATTATAAATGTGTGTAAACATAAATAGGTCTAAAATGAAATAACAATTCATAAAATTCTTTGTTTTATCAATTGTCAGTTTCATCTTCAATTGGGTACGATGTTTGAAATCATTTATCTGTCCGTTTATTGAGAAGCCCGAAACGAGATACAAAAGATAAGATCTCTTGTGTATAAGAGCATAAGTTAAAAATATATTTGTGTGCATAAATATATATTTTTTATTTATTTTAAATAAGGCACATTAAAATACAATCAGAAAGTAAAATACAAATAAGTTCATAGTGCATTTGGCATGTTTTTTTGAAGTGTTTTTTTTTTATTTAAATGAATTTCTTAATCTACAATTCTATAATAACTAATGTACATGACTTACTAATTCAACTAAAAATAAAATTAAATAACTTTGAAAATGAAATGAAAACTGCTTCACGCTGTATCACACGGCAGGTAGACAGAGGGAACCTAGTGTTAAGGCACTCCGTTCCTCACTTTTCGCCGAATTTTGGAAACATTGCGGAAACTTAATTTAGCAGCGGAACTTAACGCCACACATAATTACAACACCAGATCGAAGAAATATAAAAAATATAAATTTTAAAATAAATATTTCATTTCTTCGAGTGGAGATTGAACTCGCAAACCAGTTGCGTTTACATGCAGGCTTTGAGCCATTGCGCCATGACTGGCCTCGTGGCCAATTCTACTAATATATTTAAAATAGTCATTTGACAAAATAATCTAATAAATTTTTTAACGGGTTTTGTTCGTTGTTGATTTTCTAGTCAGGAATGTGGCCATTTGAACTTCACATTTTTATTTCTGTTAACCTTTGATTGACATATTGGATATTGGGTGGTGAAACCTTGTATCATTTTTTTTTATGATCTAGAGCGGAAATGCATTCAATGGTCACAGGTTCAAATATCGTGGTGTATCTATGTGGACAGCAATTCTTTGTTTCGGCCTAAATTGAAACCTTAACTAGTCAAGCGCGATTTTTTTTAAATGTCCGTTTCCTAATAATGTTTTTATCTGGAGTACAAAAGTTATGTTTTTATCTGGATTTACTTGTAGTTCAGTAGCTTGTTCACGTATTGTTTAAATTTAAAAAAAAATAAATCAGCTTCACGCCGTATCCCGCACAGAGTAGAGTAGGCAAAGGGAACCTAGTGTTGGGATACACAGTTCCCCATTTTTGTTTAAGACGTGCTTATTGTAGTTTGACAGACAGACAACTTGACAGCCGTATTAGTAGTTCTTGATAAATATCATGCATAAGCTTAGTGCAATATATCCTTATATAATTTTAGTATTATCAGTGCAGGTGGTTTCAAATGTTTAATATTTTTTTTAAGCAACGACTAGCTGTTCTCTCTTACTTTTGTATGAATTTTAATACTTTAGTATGTTTTTTTTACATAAAAACAGATAAGGTCATTTTTTTCTTCAGTTTCGCGTTGTATCCCGCATGCAGCAGGGTAGGCAAAAAGAGACTAGTGCTAAGACACTCTGTTTTCCACTTTCTGCCGAATTCTAGATAAAGTAGATATGTAATATATGAAAATGTACGAGGACCCATAATATATTGGAACATAGCTTTTCAGAAAATATTTGAATTCAATGCATTCTCTTCTAAGTACATCTTGTCGTCTTTTGTTTCTGCTGCCACAGAGTAATCTACTATTCACTCACTTATGTATATGTATATAAATAATAAATATTATATGAAAATGTAAAGGAGAATGAGGCCAGTCGTGGCGTAGGGGCACATGTGTGTGACTGTAAATACTACACGGGTTCGATTACCACTCGAGGAAATTAAATGTTTTATATTTTCATTTCTTCTCGCCATTCAACATTCCAGGCCTCCAGAATTCGGCAGAAAGTGGGGAGCGGAGTGTCTTAACACAAGGCTCCCTTTTCCTACCATGCAAGGATAACATAAAGGATACAGAGTGAAGCTGACATAATATAAAAATAAAAAAGGAAATAATAAAAATAGCATTTTAAAATAATTATTTATTAGTCAAAAACATTATCTTTAAACATTTTTTCATATTAAACATCACAGACATGTATATATATTATCGTATCGCTATCAGATATGATTCACTATATAAGATGATTTCTCGCAAAACTGATTATCACCATTCTACAAAACAGGCTCAAGATGAAAGTCGCACTTGCATTCCTCGCCCTGGTAGCCCTGGGACATTCAGCTCCACAGCCGAGGAAGCTGTTCCACGAACACTGGGAAGATTTCACCAAATTGATCTTGGAAGAGGTTGGCGATGACTTGGAGCACATTTTGGAACACTATCTCGAATTCGAAGAGTTCCAGGCCTCTTTGGACTACCTCATCACGGCAAATTTTAAAAATATAGTCTACGAAATGGAAGATTTGCCCGAGTTCAAAGCTGTTAGTATGAACATAAAAATTCAGCAAAAGATATTATCTTTAAAGATATAAAAATGTGATATTATGTAACTGTTTCTGTTTTTTATCTGTTTCAGGTGGTCAGTTTCCTTGAAGGTCATCATGTATCGACATTTTGTACTTCATTGATGCTTTGAACGATGTTGTTGGTAAGATCGTGATTTTTAATCTTTTGTATAAATTGATTTTTTTTTTTTTTTTTTTATGGAAAAGGACAAGGCAAACGAGCGTTCGGGTCACCTGATGGTAAGTGATTGCCGCCGCCCACGGCCCCGTGCAACACCAGAGGAGCTACAGGTGCGTTGCCGGCCTTTTAAGGTGGAGAAAGACGCGCTTTTTGAAGGTACCCATGTCATATCGACCTGGAAACACTGCCGCGGGTAGGCCATTCCACAGTTCCGTGGCGCGTGGAAGAAAGTTCCTACGAAACCGCACAGTAGTGGATTGCCACGTATCCAGGTGGTGTGGATGATATTTTAGCCGATGACGTACGGTGCGGTTACAAAATTCGGCGGCCGGTAACAGGTCAAACAGTTCCTCAGAACACTCCCCATGGAAAATGCGATAGAGAACGCAAAGCGAGGAAACGTCTGAAAATACGTCTATATTTTAATGAAATTAAAGTGAAATTGCAATCTGCGATTGTCGTCGAGTCTTTTTCAAGGAGTTTATTATGACGAATAACTATCATTAATTAACGTTATTAAAACACATGAGTGTCAATTAATTAAAATTATTAATAAAATAGATTTTTCCTATAAAATAAGTTCAGTTAAAGATATTATATTACGTAAGAATAAAATCATGTGACACGACGTCTGCCGTACGGAAAACCTACATTTATATAATTACCTATATAATTCGCTTATTAAAAATGTATATTTAATTTTACAGGCAGCATCCAAAGAAGAAACATCCGCCATTCAGTCAGTGGCCGTGACTTCCGTGCCTTCATCCAGGATCTCATTGCAGAGTTCCCTAAAGATAAATTAGTTGCTCTCTATGATGAGAAGATCGCTGAAGATGAGGCATTTAAGAACGCTATGGAGAGTCTTGAAAGCGAGGAATGGGATCAGATCTACGGTGCGCTCTGGAACAGTGAGGTATTCCTTAAGGAAGTCGCCGATCTTAAAGCAAATGGCATTGACATTGACGTCCTATTAGACGAAGTCAAGGCCATTTTTGGTAAATTCTAAAAAAATGTAAAAAAAAAATTACAAAACGATGAGATTTAATGAAAATAAACATTGACATGTCTTGTACACTGTATTTAATTTCATGTAATCTGTAAAAATATATATATATAATATGATTGTTTAATGGTTTAGCTCACTGAGTTGTTTTATCTTCCCGTGGTAAAGTTTCTTTAAGTTTGTTACAATATAAATTGTCTCTATAGAAAACATCATTTTAAAAATAGTATTTTTACAAAAAGTAATATTTTGAAACTAAAAGTGGTTTTTTATAAGAAATTTATCCTTACTTATTCTTTCTTTTTATTAAACAAATAATAATTGTAATTAAATTAAAATACCTTTTTTTATATATCTATAAAAACTAACAAAGAAATTTACTTAAATTGAAGTGAAGAAAAACGTATTAGCAATAGAACATATTTTCTTCATCTCCATGTCAATTTGAAATGTCATGTGTAACGTATTGAGCCAATCTTGGCGTTGGATCATAAACGTTCGAGTGTGTGCGCGACGGTTGTGGGTTCCATTCCAACTCTAGGGAATGAAATATCTAATATTTCATTTTTTAAGCGCGACGTTGTGCTCTGAACTCACCACACAGTGCCTCAAGAAGCCGCTGGAAAGTGGGAAACGGAAGTATCTTAATGCAAAATTAAGTGTACTAACACTAAGTTTCCAGGTTCCTTCTGCCTATCCTACTATGAACGGGATACAGCTTGAAAATACAAAAGAGACTTTTCAGAAATATTTACTATCCACTCTCGGCCAATTCTAAAAAGACTGAATCCTGAGTGAAATACTCCAGAATTTCCATTTTATTTGTTCCCAAATTCAATAATATAAAAATAGAAAAAAAAAATCTTACACTCAGATCTGATGCAACTACAATAAAGCATCTGCTGTATACAATATTGTTATGTGAACGACATCACAACAAACCATTTAAAAATTCTTGCCATTGTTCAGACGGAAGTATTTACACAACAGTATCCTCAGTGGAAAACCAAGTCTTAGTCATTAGCGAAAGGTCGTTCCAAAGAAATAAACACTTAAAGCGATTTATATTGAAGCAACAGACATATTTGTAGCGTCCATTCGTTTCGCAATTGTAGAAAATGAGAAATGCTCTCGTTGTTCTAGTTCCCGTGTGCATTGGACTCAGTTCCGGATTTACTGTTCCCTCTAAAGTACAGGAGGAGGTGAGTATTTTGAAACGTACAGTACGGACGCTATGCATAATATTCAAAGTGCTGTTTACAATGGATATTGGTTATTGTATATTCCAACATGTAACGGCGATATGGTACAAGTTCGGATATTACTTGCGGAATTTGTTGGAATGAAGCTATGTACTGCATAAATTCTTTCTTATCTGAAGACGGGAATGTTTTGTATTTCGATCGCGTCTTATGGTTTCTTCTTCAAAATCATTTTTATGTATATAAAATGTTGTATTTGTTGTGAATTTATATTTTATTATATACATATTATATGGTTTTGAGATGTCTTGTGATATTGAGTATAATTGTAGGTACTAGATTGTACGTGGATATTTAAGTTTTTTGATTTTTTTCTCTATGAAATAGAGATCTGTATAAAAGAATTCGAAATTTCAAAAACTTTTATAGATTTTTTCGTATATATACGAAATAATGTTTGAAGAAGAGAGAGAACCCCGTGTTAAGATGCTCTGTTCCCCACCTTCCGCCGAATTCTGGAGGCATTGCGCGCTGAGTGGCGGAACCGCGCTTTGCCTCGACACCAGAGCGAAGAAATGAAAATATAAACAAATATTTCACTTTCTCGAGTGGGGATCGAACCCACAACCAGTCGATTTTACAGTCACGCTTTGTGTCCCTGCGCCACGACTGGCCTCCAAAATATTTTGTTTTTTATATATTTATAAACCAACAATATACCTATATGTACAATTAAAGTTCATATTCGTTTCTAATAGACGTCGTGGAACATTGAGTATGTACTTAAGTAGGTTTGTAATATTTGTGCTTCGCGTAGTTGTTTCTATATATAATTTGGTCATAAGTGCTTACTTTGAGAACTACAAATAAGTTTGACAAAGAGATAAAGATAGATTAATTATTAAGAATAAATAAATTCTCCTGGCATAACATTTTTGTTAAAATATTGTTTACCTGAAATATTCATAAATATATGTACCTAAAGTGTTACAGTTGTAGTTCAGCGTAATAAGATTAACAAAAATAATAAGTGATACAAAAATAACGTTATAATAAGCTAATTATTTTCAGACAACACAAAATCTCCTAAACGAGAAATATGTTAGCAAACAGGACACTAATAAAAATATTTATCAGATAAATGAACGTTACAATAGAACAGCTAATGTTACAAGTAATAACATGAACACTACGCAAGGGATCGACATTGAAAAAATTAATAATGACATATATGAATATATCATTAAAAAAGATGTCAATTTAACTGAAAGATCATTTATTTACATAAAAAATCAAAGAAGCAGAATGTCGGGACAACGTTTTAGTAGAAAAAATAAAGATAAATCTTATTTCGTTAGCATTAAGAACATTTTTGACGATTTACATCATCGCTTTCCCTTGGGGCATATTGATAAAAATATTTTCAATACTCGAAAAATTTTTGACGCATCTGGACATCGGTGTAAAGGAAAATCAAATCATGTTACAGCAAATACCAATAATAGTCAATCTAAGGATAAAGAAGAATTATTTAAGTTTTTTGGAATTCCTATTAATCTATACGATTTGGAAAATACTCCTCAAAACGAAAAAATCGAAAAAGATGCTAAACAGCTGTCATATTTAAATGATTTATTTAAAGCAAATTCGTATAACGAAAAAAGATTACACAGAGAGCCTAATAGTAAAGATGAATATGACCAAAGAAAACTAAACGAACCGAAGATTAATAAGATTCGTAAAACATTCTTACCATCGAATGATATCAGTGACAGCGATGAAGACGGTAATGAAATATTAGATTATTTAATAAATAAAGATTTAGTGAATCAAATGCCTGCAAATAAAAAATACATTATTAGAAACGGATTCCACTACTGTCGAGATTGCATTGAAGAGAATTTAAGTAATACATCTTCAGATGTGAACTGTACGTGCGACTTTAAAATAATGTAAAACAATATTTTGAGCTTATTTTTCATAATAATATGAACGTTTTTTTTATTATTTTCGTTAAATCAAATAAAGATAATGTAATATTGGTTGTAATATGTGTCTACACATATAAATTGGTTTAAATTTCATAGTTTTTTTGTAATAATAACAAAAAATATAACAATGTTAGCAACCAAAACACTTTAAAACTGATTTGTACGTTTTATACATACATACATACATACATATAAAAGCGAGGCGTAGCGACTTTTCATGGCGTGTGCTCGTTGATCTCGATTACCAGCTCAAACCTATCAGAATTGCGATCTCTGCGCGCGCATCCTTCTTACTACGTCTGTTGCTTGGAGAAATGAAATGTAAACACTGCAGAATGCCAACAGATGTCCAGATAGCCAATAGAACTTCAAGGCTGTAGAGTTTCGCGATGTGCCTTTGAATTATTTAGTTATCTTTATTTTTTTTTTTTCTTCATGTATTTTTTTGTTTGTTTTTGTTCGTTTTTTTTAAGGTAAGGACAGAGATTTATAATCTTAGGCTCCTTTGTTATAGTCTTGCAAAAAATATATATAATTCTAGTAAACATGTACAGGCTATAACGTGAACCAACATTAATACTGTATGTTGAAAATGATATATTTTTTTCCTTAATTTAATGAAAAAAGATTTTTAAATTAATATTATATGATATTTAAGGAAATTGAAAATTGTTATTATAAAGCATACTGTTTTGAAAAACTTCTAAAGCAAAAGAATTTAAATTAACTTTTGCTAACAATTTAAACTTTCAGTTATTTTTATATCTGTTACATTTTATCTGTATTTGTTGGAGAAGATGACTTCGCTCTCCCAAGCATATTGTTCGAAAATATTGTACCATGGAGATAAAACTTTTTTGGTACAGAATTTTCAATTTGTATAAACATATTACACAAACGAATCGAGTATGACTGTGAGCGCGAAGGTGTGGGTTCGGTTCGGCCTCGGGGTCAGAAACTATTTTCATTTGTCTGAGCCGGTAAAAAGGCGCAATCGAATTTCGCCACCCAAAACGCAATATTTAAAAAAATTGGCATTAATCGAAGAATGGATTATCTTAACACTATATTCTCTGTACCTATCCTGATTGTATATACATTATATGTATGTACATATTATATAGTATATATTATACACATATATATATATATATTGTCGAGAAAAAATCTTGGAAAAATTGAGTTTTACATTCCTGTATGAAATTTTATGATACTAACGATTTTTACAAATAGCATTTATTTGTCAACGAATTTATTGGTATTTTTATATTTTAATATTTTATGAATAAAAATAAAAAATAAATAAATATTTCATAAAAATATTGTTAATGCCGTTCCCTAAGAACACTAGAAAGAAAAAAAGAAGAATAACAATATAATATACTAATAATTAAACTGTACGTTACCTTACACGTCTATTTGTACTGTTCACACTGACAGATATGACAGCGTTTTGATCGTTTTACCAGCGATGGTAAGAGATTCTATTATCACAAGCTTTAGATTAATATCATACACTATCAGATACGCATTTACTATATAAGCTGTAAATACTAAGCATTAGAACATTGTGGAAAAAAAGCAACAATTTCAATATGAAGGTCACCATTGCTTTCCTTGCACTGCTAGCTTTGAGCTACGCTGCTCCTCAGCCAAGGAAACTGTTCCACGAACACTATGAAGACTTCACCAGGCTGATCTTGGATGAAGCAGCCCACGATTTGGAACACATATTGGAACACTACCTGGAGTTTGAAGAGTTCCAGGCCTCATTAGACTACCTCGTCACCGCCAATTTCCAAAACTTAGTCTACGAAATGGAAGATTTACCGGAATTCAAAGCTGTAAGTATATTTATTAAATTTTAAAGTTTATAATGCTTATTTTTTTTAAACTAATATATTGTTTGTAATTTAGGTGGTCGAGTTCTTGGAAGGTCACAACATTGACATCTTATACTTCATTGATGCCCTCAATTCTGCTGTTGGTAAGCATGCATTTTAAAACAATTATCATTAGTTTTAAAATTATAATGTTCATTTCATATGGCGCATAATTTTCCAAATTGCTAGTTGGTGTTTTCCAAAATTATTCATAGCTACTAATTTGAGATCTATCGTGGCGCAGAGGCATAAGCGTGCGACTGAAATATTTAATATTTTCCCATCACACATTGCCTCCAGAAATGGACGAAAAGTGGGCAACGGAAGTGAACGGCTATGTGCAGGATACAGAAGCTAAAAAAACAACTACTGAATTTATGCATTTTTTTCAAATAACAATTATTTATAAAATAATTTAATGTTATATTTAAACATATGTATTTCATACAGATGCTATCCCCCGAAGAAACCTTCGTCACACACTGAGCGGCCGCGACTTCAGCGCCTTCATCAAGGATCTCATATCAGAATTCCCTAAATCCAAGCTTACCGCTTTGTATGAAGAGAAGATTGCTGGAGACGAAGGATTCAGAAACGCAATGGAAAGCTTGAACGGCGAGGAGTGGAATAAAATTTACAGCGCTCTGTGGAACAACGAAGTCTTCCTGAACGAAGTTGCTGTCCTTAAACAAAACGGCATTGAAGTTGAAATGGTGCTAGTCGAAGTTAAGGCTATTTTTGGCATTTATAACTAAATAATTGTTATTAAAATAAAGTAATCAATTAAATCGATGCCTTTTTTCTGATTTCCCTAAATAATTCTAAATTTTCTTAGCAGATTATTATGTTATAATTTTTGTTAATATATATTTATGAGGCAAATCTTACAAGTGCTTTTATAAACTATATGATTCTGAGGAACTTTTAATTATTCGAATTTATATAACCTTGAAATTGATAATAATGATTTTTTTATGCTTTGAAAACATATATATATCCTCGAAAATTATAAGAAAAGTCATTCCAAATATACTAGCAACTTATATTATTAATTTGTGAGGAAACTATAGGAACAAATAGATTCAGTATGTAGTTAGTCTGCCATCAAAGTGGCATGCATACATTAAACATACAAAAGGACAATTTCGAACAGATTTCGAGTTGGGAACTTGGTGTCGAAATCGTTGTCTAAATCTTGAGATGTGCATATTTTATTTATCCAAACCCGAAGTCGGGCTGAGTTTATGCGAAAACCTTATTTAATTATGCAGATGTAGATGAATGTACCCATTTATTTAAGGGGGAAATAAATGATTCTCTTTATATTGTCCCATTTTTGTGAGTGACGATATTTTATATTAGCGTCAGTGTTTTTAAGATGGATTTGCTTTGTTAAAGTTTATTGAGATATAAAATTTTTGGTCATAACGTGTGTTCTGTTAGGCTAGTCGTGGCGCAGCGGCACGATGACTGAAAAACCGACTGGGTGTGGATTTGATCCCCACTCGAGGAGATGAAATATTTACTTAAATTTATATTTCCATTTCTTCGCTCTAGTGTCGAGGTTAAACGCGGCGTTGAGTTCTGCCACTCAACACGCAATACTTCCAGTATAAACACTATACAGTATAGTCCAACACTAGGTTCCGTCTGCCTACCCTGCTGTGTGCGGGATACAGCGTGAAGCTGATTTTTTTTTTGGTAACTTTAGAAGGTAGGAAGGTAGGTACATACAAACCTTAATTCGAAAAGTTTGTCTAAATATTAAAATATTTGTACTACCGATCTTATCACTTTTGTGTTTGCTGAATGTCGGAAAATTTATATTAATTCCAAATAACGATATTAATGAAAAATAAACATTATACAGCTTATCCAAATATGCATGTAAATAGCGGTCTTTCAATTTCTTCACGTCTTACGGAATTGATTGATGTATACAGCTTTCTCTTTGAAATAAAGCGATAAGGGATTCACCTTCAAATTATTTTCATAATAAAATTTTCCTCAAATATATTGAGATAATCATGTGATATAGGAGTGTTAGATAGCGGTGCTAGACATCCTTTTATATGAGCCGGAAAGAAAAAAGTGACAGCAGTTTCAGTGCGATTTCACTAATTATAAGATCCTTTTAAACAGTTAAAACTCGCAAATTACTACTCCAGTCCAGTCTATCTGGTATAATAGTGATAATAACTCAGACAAGGCCTCTTAGACGATGTAATTGTCGTACACAGCCTCGAAATAAGTGAAAATTATAAATTGTAAATTTGTAAATGTTTAATTTTCGAAATAATAAAAAGAAATGGTAAAGCTCGAGTCGGACTCGCCCACATCGCTTTGATAACAATTTCGGGACTGTAGTTTAACGAGAAGTACAGCTACAGTTTTAAAATATATATTTGCGGGAGAAAGTACCGATTTTGTAGGAAATGAACTAAAATATAAGTTTGCAATGTTTTTTATCTGGAATTAACTTTTTGGATTTTTCCTTTATTTGTATTTGTTAATGCTCACTTCGTATAAATTTCATAACTATAGTTTTACAGGTTTAGATTTGGGGCGAATTTCATATAAAATGCTGTGAAAAAATTACATAAAAGTTCGTGTCTTTTGAATGCAATGACTTAAAAGCTTGATTTTTAAATATGAATGCTACAAGAGATCGTAGACCTCAATATTAAATTCTGCTTGATACCTTCACGCGAACTCGAGATAAATGGTCTTGACAGCTGAACAGACGGACAATAAAGTGATCCTATAAGCGGTTTTTCCTATAAGCCGAAATTATTTCATAAAATTAATATTTACAAAATAATTAGAGATCTATTTTCAATATAATATTCTATTGCTTGAATTTAAAACAAAGCATTCAACCACAAACCGCACTCTGTTTGCAATTATTCAATTAAACTATTGCTTACTGACGTGAATATATTATTATTTTATTAATTTTAGCATTACACTTTAGAAATCAGCTTCATGCCGTAGGGTAGGCAGAGGGAACCTCATGTTAGACACACCCCATTCCCTAAAACAAATATTACATTTTATTAGTAAAAATAGTTAAAAGTTATTTAAATATTTTAGTTGATTTCTAATCTCGGTATCATATTTTATGCTTCTCCTCTCCTTGTCGAAAAGATTTTAAATAAATTTGGAATGTTCTCTAAATTGTAATACATATCTGATTTACATCGAAAATTTTTCATCTCCTCGAGTGGAGATTGAACCCACAACCAGTCGCTATTACAGTCACACTTCGTGCCGAGCACTACGACTTGCCTCAAATATGGCCTAATTAAATAATGATTTTAAAATAACAAACAAAGCTTCACGCTGTATCGGTAGGCAGAGGAAATCCAGTGTTAAGATACACCGTTCCCCACTTTCCGCCGAGTTCTGAAGGCTTTGCGGGTTGAGAGGCGGAACTTGACGCCGCGCTTTGTCTCTACGCAAGAGCGAAGAAAGAAATGAAAATATAAATCTGATTTATTTATTTTACCTAATATAATGTTTCGTCCGTTATTGCTACACCCAAACATCTAACTATCGGAGCTGAACCAACCCAGCGTGAATGAAACTATAGTTCGATAGAACTTCTTACCATTAGCAATAGTTAACGAGGTTCAATGAATACAGCTTAATAGTAATTTCTAACTCCAAAACATTTAACAAACTAGTTTGTTGCGCGAACTGCGGAGAGGTGGGTGGGACGTGGTTATTATATACGATGCACAGTACAATTCTTATGGAAACATACGGTCGGATAATGGCTTAAAAAACGGTCGTTTTTGCTTACTAAAAAAATTAAAAAAAGAAATGGGTTATAAACGAATACAATAAATAAATAAAATACTATGGTTGTTTATTATAGTAAATGATTATATATTTTTTTCTAATACACTTATGAGATCGTCGTCGGGCAAGTAAAGTTTTAGGTTTGGAGAATTCATATGGGGAAACTATTTTCATTTCTTTAATTTCAAATTAATCACAAGATGCGGCGAGTTTGGTTACTCCACAGGCAAAAAAATCGAAAATTGTGTGGGTAGTGGGAAACGCAGTGTCTCAACACTAGTTTACTCTTGCTTGTCCTGCAATATTCTGCTATAACTAAAAAAAACACGGTGGCCAGGTGACCAGGCTGTGATTCGCACTTGTTTGCACTGTTTTTATTGATTTAGAGTATATAATAATGCCTTAAAACTTTAATAAAAGTCTATGAAATGTGTCTCCTCCTATAACAAGGAACAACAAAAAAAATTATCAAAAAATATTTTAATGTCATTTTTTAAAAGATTAACATAATTTTACTTTAGTGGTTTGTTATTTATTTTTAAGATATTTACTTAAAGTGGATTATGTACTGTAATCTAATGTTAAGACATTTCGTTCTCATTAGATATTTTTGTTTCCCGCTTATCGCCAATTTCTGAAGAAATAGCGTGTTGATTGGCGGAATTCAACGCTGCGCTTTGTCTCGTCACCAGAGCGAAGGAAATTAAAATATAAATATATATATTTTTACTTACAATAAATGTAAATAAGGTTTTACTATCATCAGAACAGCATCAGAATCGTCACAACAATTCAACCCGTATATCATCTGTCTTAGGGTCTCTGCCAACTTTCAGTGAACTGAGCAGTAGTTGAGAACAGTCCAGGGCGAAGATAACAAATATATGGATAATATATTGTTCCTACATAATATTATCTGGCTCATATTGGTAATGGCACCTACATTATGAGAGACGCGTGTAAAAAAAAAAATTATCATAAATTTGAATAGCTATTTTTACAGAAGCAGGTCGTGGCTACACAACAAGGGTATAAGCGTGTGACTGTCAGCGAGACTGGTTATGGATTCGATTCCCACTTGACGAAAAGAAATATTCAAAATTTCCCACTATGATTAACTTCCCACTACGATTAATAGTTACTAAAGTGAAATACTAAAAATTGTAGTTGAAGTTAAGAAAACATTGTTTTAAACCGACCGAAGATTTTAAAAGTATTTATACACGGATTGCTAGCCAGTATAGAGTTAGGAAGTGACTTCCATAAGAGCGCCGCCTGAACTATGATTTTTTTTATAGAAAGATGTATTAAAAATAGAGAACTCAAGTTTTCTTAGTGACACAGTAGCGTACAGAACATTTGCTTGGAAGTGCCGGAGGAGGAAAGGATAACTTAAAATGTTAAAAAGAACAGTGGGATGTAGCGTACATGCTAATTCAGTTAAGTCGGAAATCAGACAAGTGGTGAAATTTGTGTAAGCCGAAGATAAAACGAATACACATATTCCGACGTCACTCAACTTTATCGAGGAACTCCTCATTAGCGTCAGGTCGACACACGACGACAAAGTGGAATCCGGCAAAAAGGAGGAAATGGAGTGTCTCAACACTATTTCCCCCCTGCCCTGCTGTATGCGTGAAGCTGATTTTAATTCAATATTAATTAAATACATTTCGTTCAATAAGAATATGTCCGAAGCAGTGAGATTTAGAACGCAATGCGTCTAACAATAAAATTAAATACAGTAAAAGCTTCCCATTGCCTGCGGATGTTCCGCACAGTAATGAAATATTTTATAGCGCATGTAACAAAGAGCGGAATTACAACTAAGGGGATACGAAACTTGTTAAATATTTCATTAATACTATTAAAACGATTTATTAACTACTTTATTATAATTGAGAGGTATATCATTGCAAAAATATTTTATGTACTATATTGTTATTATATTATATTATTAGATCCATTCGAGGGAATTGATTATTATTTATTCATGGTTGCACAAGGTTAAAAATACGGCGTTTAGTTCCGCCGATTTTATAGCGGATAACGGAGTGTCTTAATAAATTTTAGGTATTGCGTGTTGAGGCGTGGCGGGACTCAACGCCGCGCTTGCCTCTTTACCAGACCGAGGAAAAGGACGTGACCAATAAATAGCTTTTATTTTTTTCTTTTTTTCCTTTTGTTAGTTGCTATGATGCTGAAATTACTTTTCTTTATAATAATGCCACATAATGTTCATTATAATATACATAACTAGTTATGATAACGTCGGGTTTAATTTTACGGAAAGTGGAGAACGGAAGTGTCTTAACGGGAACGGATTGTTCAAGCACTAGGTTCCCAGGTTCCCTCTAGCCGTGATGTGCGGAATACAACATGAAGCTACAAAAAAAAGGAAAGAATATTTAAAACCCATCAAAATCCAATGCAAAATAAATCCAACAACCAAAAGCAAATAAAGAATTTGTTACATTTCATTGATATACAGGAAGACGATTTATTATATTGTTAGGGACAGGCTGGAGTGCGGCATCTCTTGTATTGGGCAGCTTCTTACCTTTGTTATCCGTCAATTGAATTACTGCGGGCTGCGACCGGGAAATAGGAAAAAGGTGTAGTAAATTAATCTAACAGGAAATATATATGGATACACGATCACTCTTTGCTAATAAAACAAAAGAAACCTTTTTTTAGCACTCGACCAAAGTTAATATATTTTAGTTTATATGGAATTACATATATTTGTTTTATATTTTTGCCATTTTATTTTATTTTAAATGTGAGTGTAATTTTATATATAAAATTATAGGCAATGCATATTATATAGAATTTATATTTATTTGAGGCCACTCGTAGCGCATGGGCACGAAGTGCGACTGTAAAATCGGCTGGTTGTGGGTCGATTCCCATTCAAGGAAATGAAATGTTTATTTACACTTATATTTTAATTTCTTCGCTCTGGTGTAGAGGTAAAGCGCGGCGTTGAGTTCCGTCATACAACACGCAGTGCCTCCAGAACTCTGCGGAAATTGGGGAAAGGAGTGTCTTAACACTAGGTTCCCTTTGCCTGCCCTGCTGTGTGCAGTATACAGCGTGATAATAAATTAGTAATAGAAGCTGATTTATTTTTTATTTATTTATATAGTATGGTGGGCAGAAATAATTCCGTTCCCCATTTTCCGCAAAATCCTGGAGGCAATGTGTATTTAATGATTTAATTATTTCATTTCCTTCACTGGGAATCGAACCCACAATTATGCTTTTATTACCTACTATGTAAGTAAAAGTACCTTAGAGGAATAAACATATCACTACAAAAATGAATATATATATATATATAATTAATGTTATATATTTTTTTTTATCTACAACTATTTTCATCTATTTTCCAAAGCTACGCGTTTCGTTTGGTAAGCATTTCACTGGGATCGTTAAAAAAATAATTGGTCCGCCATCTTTGAAAGATTTTCATTTCCATATCACATATAGTAGTGGCATATAACGAATCGTATATTGTGATGCAAATCAAAGGATGACATTTATAAAAATCGGTGGTAAGAATGAATCTTTACCACATAACTTTGTAAACTAAGTCTTAGTTTTATATTGGATCTGGATACATACTTCTTTTTTTTTTAGCTTCACGCTCTATCCCGCATATGGCAGACGCACAGGCAGACGTGATACTAAGACACTCCGTTCCTCACATACCGCACTTTTTTTTTTAAGCATTGCATGTTGAAACGAAGAGAACACTGCGCTTTGCCTTGTTACAAGAGCGAAGAAATTAAAATACTATTAAACAATAACTCATTCCCCGGAAGCGGTGATTGAACCCGCTACCATTGCGTTTACAGTCATACGCTCGTCCCACTGCACCACGACGGTCTCAGCTTCTTGGTTTAAGTTTCAATATTTTTATAGATAGCTTTAAAATTGTTTTAGTGCCATAGCTATTAATTAATCTTAAAATACAATTTGAAATATTTACTTAAATTTATATTTCCATTTCTTCGCTCTGGTGTCGAGGCTAAGCGCGGCGTTGAGTTCTGCCACTCAACACGCAATGCCTCCAGAATTCGGCAGAAAGTGGGGAACGGAATGTCTTAGCACTAGGTTCCCTCTGCCTACCCTGCTTTGTGCGGGATGCAGCGTGAAGCTAATTTAATTTAATTTATTTTAAAATACATTGACAGATGCGGCTCGTTAAAGGCAGAAAACAACTGCACATGCTTGCAATTTCAACTTCCGAACGTATTGTTTTGTAGTATTATCTTACGGACTTAAATAATAGAGTGTCTTAACACCAGGTTACCCTTGCGTACCCTGCTGTATACGGTATACAGGGTAAAGCTAAACATATGTTTACAAGAAAATTTTACACAAAAAGAAACCATTAATCAAACATATATTTTTTGGATCTTTCTACACCCACACAAATTATAATCACGAACTTTAAACACGTATTACAAAACATCAAAACCTAACATAATTTAGGTAAAGTAGTAGCAATAATCTATCCAGGTGCAGGTTTGCAGGCAGCTAAGAGGGCGGTAAGTAAATAGAGGCCAGCAATGAATCACCGTAACAGTTTTCCGATAAGAGCCGGCTCTCGGCCGATACAGTGGGCCCTGTTTTATTGTGCCACTATTTTCACTCTATCGCCGGAGAAACCAGTGGTTCGGAAGCTCAGATAAAGTCGCGGCCCACTAATATATAACTGGTATAAAAGCTTTTGGCTATATACAGGGTGGGAGCGTCTGCGCTTCTTTTACGGAAGCGGCATATAAGGTGATATATTTCAAGTTCATACCTGAAAAAAGTTATCAAGATTTGTTAAGTTCAATTAGTAGATGTAGGTTTTTTTTTCTTTTTACGATTTTTATCCATACTGTATTACATGTGACGCAGTTACGAATGGATACCAATAACGTAAAATATTACTAAACTTTGCCACTTTCATTTTCAAAAAGCATAATATAAGAACGAGAAAACGATCTCTCGCTCGTTTATATGCAATTTCTTATTTTCTATAATAAACCTAAATAACGTTCAACTTCACGACCAATACCTATCTATTCGATTTCACGTATGAGGCGCGTGCGATGTTGTCGCTTTAATAGGTTAGTGTCTATATGCGTCATTCTTAACAAATGGTGTTTTATTTATCAACGAAAAATTTATAAATTATTTTATTTGAAAACAGCACTTTTAAATTTTTGGCAAAATCTCTTTTGTTTTAAATGTATAAGGCTTTTATACAGTAGTTAAAACTGTCCGTTCATTTTAAGTGGTAATGAAAAAAACACACTGTATAACCAGTATAATATATAACTGGCTTTTGGCTACAGAAGGCGGGTGGAGCTGGTCGATCGGTTTGGAGTTCGCGTCACGTTCTGTTTACAATGAGGGCACGTAATTGTTTCGTTCTAGCAATGTGCCATCAGTGGTGGACACTGCAGTGAGTATCGTATGATAGTCGATATCTTTTGTATTGGATTTAAAAAAATATATATATATAAGGTTTTTTGTTTGTGCAATATTGATTAATATTTAGTATGTAATGTGTTTTAAACAAAAATTAATAATAGGCCCCTTAGAGGCCGTCCTGGCGCTGGGGCACATGTGTATGGATAGCATTGTATGTAAGAAATGAAATATTTCATATTTTAGGGAGATGAAATAAGGCCACGACTATTTTGTGGATAGTGGAGAACGAGATTGTCCTAATAGGAACGGAGGGTATTAACTATAGTTTCCCAGCTTCCTTTGCGTACCCTGCAATGTGTATTCTTGTTTGTTTTCCGCATCTTCAAAAAAATAAGTCGCCGAAAATCATCGTATTCTCCTTTAAATTTAATAAAAAGAATTAATATTGGTAATAAATATCATCAATTACTCATTATTATGATTAAAGTTGCCGGCATATACTGTAAACAACACAATTCCAACATTTAGTGTTTCGTATATCAAAATATTTTTATTTTATTTTTAAGGTTCCGTACCTTTTTAAGGAAAAAAAGGAACCCTTATAAGTCACTTTATTGTCCGTCCTTCTGTCCGTCTGTCAAGACCCTTTATCTCAGGAACGCTTGGAGATATCGAGTTGAAATTCAAACCATATTTAGATCTGCGGCCCTAGATTTCCTGATAAAAATGTATTTCTATATTTTCTTGGAAAAAATATATGATCGTATAAATAGCAAAAATGCGTATTGCGTTTTGACAGTATAAAGGAATCAAAATTAATAGAGTACTTCCAGTTCACCTAGAATTATGAAATTTCGCAACTAACATCTACAGCTAGTAAGTAAGTACTACTCAAGGAAAAAATCTAAAAACTATACATTTGTGGTTAAATCCTAAAAAATAATAGCTTTAAAAAGGAGGTTAAATTTGGTATTAAAGCCAGTAGTTGAAGTGAGGTATCAAATGAAAGGGCTCTGCATAAGCTAAGCCTGCATTTCAGAAAAAGCTCAAGACCTCTAATTTTTTACGAAACCCCCCTTTTTACGGTGGGTGAGTCCGACTCGCTCTTGTCCGGTTTTTTTATTTATTTATTTGGTAACATACAAATAATACAAGAACTTAAAAATAAAGGCCAGTCGTGGCGTAGCGGCATGAAGTGTGACTATAAAAACGACTGATTGTGGTTTCGAGGAGATGAAATATTTACTTAAATTGATATTTCCATATCTTCCCTCTGATATCCAGGCTAAGCGCGGCGCTTAGTTCTGCCACTCAACATGCAATGCCTGCAGAATTCGGCAGAAAGTGGGGTACGGAGTGTCTTAACACTAGGTTCTCTGCTGTGTGCGGGATACAGCGTGAAGCTGATTAAAAAATAGTACAAAATTTTCCATGTTAAAAATTGAGTCATCGTTTTCCATAACTCGGTTCATAGGGCAGTTGTACCCAAGAAAGATTTGACTTTTCCACTTAGAAAAGTGGAAGTTCTTCTTTGTTTGTCCCTACAATTGCATTCTGCCTCGGTATAGCAAACATAAAGTTTTTTCAAGTTTTTTCAAGTACTTTATTGCAGTTATAAGTGTAGTTATATAGTTATTATAAGTTTATATGAAAAACAAATACAATACGTCTGGATAGGGAAAGAGTTTTTAAAAATTTTAACATATCCTTGTATCTTTTATTTTCCTTCATTGCATTATCTTTATAATTTAAATATTTAAAAAAAAATATTTTGCACTCTCTCTATCTTGTCTATATGTATTTGATAGAAAGGATTCCAAACAGTGGCACAAAATTCTACCTTACTTCTTACTATTGAATGAAATATTATTTGTTTAGTCTCTAATTTCTTAAGTTCTTTACTATTCCTTATAATAAGTGCTACTGTTTTTGATGTGGATATTACAAATTATGAATTATTTTATAGTTCTTTTTTATTTTGTTGTTCATCTCTCCGTCTGTCAAAACCATTTGTCTCGTAATCACGTGATACTTTCAAGTGATTACGAGATTTAGGCTGATATTTATATCAAATATTCAAACTTATGATCCCTTGGAGCATAGAAAAAAGATTTATTGTTTTTGCTGCATTTCGAAAAAAATCGTCGCGTACTTCTGCTGGATTTACTTATGAATTTAGTTAGGAATTTTGACACTAAGTGAGAACTTGCAAATAAATGCAAAAATCCGAAAAGTGAAAATTTTATGATATTTTATTGAAAACACTTTTTACTTGTAGTTCATATCATACAAAACATATGCATGCGGTTGCAAAATTAAGTTTGTCAAGTTTTATAAGTTATATTTCCCTTTGACCTACAATCCTGAAATTCGTACGGAACACTCGATATTCGCGCCCGACTAGCACTTGACCAGTTTTTTCACATACACACATATGTATTAGCTTTATTATAAAAGTTATTAAAAGAAAAAATACGTACTAAATAACCTACTCGTGCCTTATAAGACTATAAAAAGGAAGTGCGGTAAATTGAAATAGATTGTTTCTATCGTTACTAACTAACCGTGACTGTACAAAAATTACTATGTTGAAAATAAAATCAACTTCACGCTGTATCCCGCACACAGCAGCGTAGGCAGGGGAAACTAAGTGTTAAGACTCTGCGTTCCCCATTATTCACCGAATTTTGGAGTGGCGGAATTCAACGCTGTGTCTTGCACCAGAGTGAAGACATGAAAATATTAAATATTTCATTTCCTCAAGTGAGGATCGAACTCACAACCCGTCCCACTTAGTGCCCCTGTGCCACGATAAAATAAGAAAAATACCATCTAATCCGCCTATTCGAGCTTAACATAAAAATCGCGAAGCAATGCCAATTTTATTCGCTTTTGGGCCTATTTCATACAATTGTTATAAAAGTGAAGAGGGTCTCTGATGTCAAGGAGTCTAACAAGGGTTAATGTACGAACATCCCCTTATTTCTAAGGCACTGTCCGGATTATTATGAAACGTGACTTCAAAAGATTTTAAATACGCTCGCGTGTGTCTCTTGATCTTATTACACTAATCTGATGCGCGATATCCATCGTTCAACCATGCAGATGTTGCTTGGAGGAAGGAAAGATGGATATTGTCGATATGTATTTTTTTTCAGTCAAGTTATTTGAGTTCATTGAAGAAAATTGAAAAATCTTTGTCCGTATAATTTTTTTCTTTAAAAAAAAAGACAGCTTGTCGAATTCCGATTGCACTGCGTGTTGAGTAGAGTAATTCAAGCCCCGCGATTTCCTCGAGTGGGAACCAAACCCACAACCTGTCGCGTTTCACACATTTAGCTCCCCAACCGCACGACTGGCCTCATTGATATTCTCGAAATGTATTTTTCCAAGTATTTTGAGATTATTAAAGAAAATTAAAAAAATCCTTTGTCTATCAGTTGTTGTTTATAATTTCATTATAATATAAAATTTTATTGTATACAGCAAGATAACTAAGTTAAGCCCCCGCCTGTCGTCCGTAAGCCTCTTAATATTCTAATACTGGCCGAAGGCATCTTCGTCTTCTATTAAAGAGAAGGACGCGATCATAATTTTCACTTAAATTAATAAGTTTGTTTTGTTACTTCAGTCACATAGCAGATTTGGTTCAATAGGAAGTGACATTAAAGGGTCAATTTATTTATATACAATATTGTTGTGGTAGGAGTCCGTCACTTAACACGCAATGCCTCTAGATTACAGGAACGTGGTGTATGGAGTGTTTTAACACTAGGTTCCCTCTACCTACCCTGCTGAGTGCGGGATCCAGCGTGAAGCTGATTTATATAGGGAAGTGCGTCATATTAGAAAAGCATCAATATTTCTTTAGAAAAATTCGAGCCCATCATATTAAGACAAGGTGAAATAAGTGCATGTAGAACAATGTATATTTCAATATTGATTGGTTGAGAATAAGCTCTATTTAGTCCCAAAGTTCGTAAATTTAATACATATATTTGTGTACCATAATAGTATATATGTTATGTAAGCCAAAAGATCATGAAAAATGTTTGAATGAATTATTCAATATTTTCATTTCCCCGTTCTTGTAATAAGCAATGAATAAAAAAAAACTAAGAAAAGCGTGGCACGGAGTGTCTAAGCACAAGGACCCTTCTGCCTATATTTCTATATGCGGGATAAAGCGTGAAAATGAAAAACAATACATACAATATACAAACTAACACAAAAGATTTTACTGCTGATGTACTTCGAACAGTAAAAATGTGACTAAGCTACAAGTACATGGTGCACAACGACTGTAAAACCACCATTACACCACAAAACAAGGAAGACACACATCTTAAGAGCGCAAGCTGTTATTTCAAGTCCGTTTTATTTTGCCTCGTAAACAATAAACCAGCGTCATATCGTTGTGAGAGTGCACTTTTAAAAACACGAATAAAATTCCTAACTAGCTGGTTATATATTTCTGTGTTCTTCATATCTCCATGTTGCTGTTTTTTTTTATGAATTTAAAAATTCAATTTATTTTTAAAAACTTACTATTTTTTAAATTTTGACATATTTAAAAAAAGTCGTGATATTTCAACGAGAATTATGTTTAAGTGATAACAAAATAAATAGTAAAAAAACCGTTCGTTGTAATCTTAATTAACTTTTATGACCGATTAGATTGACTATATTCAAGAAGATAGAATAGACATAATTTTTTTTTAGCTAGATTCAAACAGTCCGTTCCCTAATACATACGTTTCCGTTTCTCACTTTTGTGGCATTGCGTGTTGAGCGGTGGAATCCAACACCGCTCTTAGCTTAGTTATCAGAGCAAAGAATTTAAAATATCAAATATTTCATTTGCACGAGTGGGAATCGAACTCACAACTGTGTCACGCATACAGTCACAGTTTGTGCCCCTGAGCACTACGTCCTACATACTGATACACAACATACATTCACATGAAAATCTCACAAATCATTTTCATGGTGTTAATGAAACACCATAACTTGTTCATACATATTAACTTAGTTGGTTAATGTTTATGTTAGTTTTAAACTTTAATCAAACAAAGCTCCACATCGGCACTTTTCGGTATCAGATCGATACATTTGTATCTTGTAATTTTGAAATTTAAATTAGAAGTGATTAAATATTCCCGCTACATTAATCGGAATTCGTATTTAACTTTGATACAAACGGTATGATGATAGCGAGGGTATATAATGGTAGTACTAAATACACGAAGAGAGGCGTATGCAAGTCTATATGTAGGTCAGTAAATAAATATAATAGCCAAACGTTTTCCAGGGCATTACGGGATTATTATATCGGGATTCACGCTGTATCCCGCATATAGAAAGCAGTGTAAGCAGAGAGAACCTACCGACCTTATTTAACTACTTTCAGCTGAATTTTTGAGGCATTGTGGGTAGAGTGGCGGAACGTTACCAGGGCGAGTGTATTACATAATTCATTCTCTCAACTAGGTATCGAACCCACAACCGTCTCGTTTAGTAGATTTTACAAGCACATATCATTACAGTATTATTTGCAAATCCAGCAATTCTAGTAAAGGAAATATCAATAGAGGCCATGTCGATTACTTCGATGCTATTATTTATTCATTATTAGATAGGAGTCTGATAAATAAAAAAAACAGATGTCCGAAACAAAGTAATCAGAAAATAAAAATGTTGAAAGTCAGTAAAATCGATAAATTAAAATTATTAAAAAAATCTCAGATCCTTGCTTCTTAATGAGGTGTCACCTAAGACATTTGACACAAACTCATGACAACACACATGCATCTTTTAAACATTTATATTTACAGAGTTAGAGGAAAATTATTAAAAGGAAAAATATAATCAATACAACCTACAAAAAAAAAAAACAAGCGCAAATGTCTCACAGGAAACCTAAAAAACTATATTTTTAAAATTCGTAGGTAAATATTCAAAATTTCTACATTATAACATTAAATATACAAAAATATTTTTTACTCCGCCACCAGTAGTAGGCATTTAAAAAGCTTACCGCATTACGTTCCAAGTAACATAGTCAAACAAAAATACGGCAAGCGTTTCTAGCTGTTTCTATATAATTCCAATTTACTAAATCCGATATTGTGGTATTCAAAAGATCCACGAAATGGATACACAAACACGGCTTAGGGTTTGTGTATTCTTTGGTACAATTCTGGTTGCATTTTGTGGTAACGGAACGCCTCGTAAGTGGCTCGCGCCGAGTTCCGGGGAAAATCGTTTCGTGTATCGCGTTACAGCGAACCTGTCGAAGTTTGAAAAATTTAGTCTTCTTATACTGTATATTGCACATTCTACTTGCTACAGGTTGTGATCGTATGAAGATTATCTATCAGGTGCGAGGTGCTTGTGCTCTAAATATATTTTTCTATTTTAAATTTCAATTTTTCTTCAATATTAAAAAATATAACTGGAGCTGTATTTTTTTTGATAAATAAGTACAAATCAAATCTAATTAGTTTTCAAAACTCAATTTACTCTAATATAAAAAAATACAATAGAATTAAATTAGCTTTACGCTGTATCCCGCATACAGCAGGGTAGGCAGAGGGAACCTAGTGTTGAGACACTCCGTTCCCCACTCTCAGCCGAATTTTGGAGGCACTGCGTGTTGAGTGGCAGAACTCAACGCCGCGCTGTGCCTCGACACCAGAGCGAAGAAATGAAAATATAAATTTAAGTAAATATTTCATCTCCTCGAGTGGGGATCGAACCCACAACCAGTCGGTTTTACAGTCACACTTTGTGACACTATATAAAATATACTAGTATAGTAGTTAAAAATTAAGTTTAAATTAAAAATATAACTCTAATTAAAAAGAAGGTGTTAATTTAATTTCACAGTACAAAACCGCAAACCATCTAAGTTAAAAATAAACTCAAAACGAAATATACATTTCAGTTAAACAGTATTAAATTTAAAATAATAAATTATTCCGGTCACTAATAACTTTAAAATGCCCGGTCAAATGTTGACTTAATATGGAGTGAGGGAAACGCTCCGCTTTACGGTTGCCTTCGTTCAAGTTTCACAGAGGGTTCGCCGTGCAAATTTACAGAGGCAGCAAGAAAGGCGTTTTAAAATGTTTACATAGCATTGCCGGTTTGATTAGCTACGGACTTGCAGGCGTTAGTGAGAACTTAAATGAATTAACGATTTTATATCAATAGAATATTAGCTTTTAATGCCTTTAAGAATTGGCTTTCACGTCGTATAGTACAATGTTGTTATAGGATTATAACTTTAAATCGGTTTTATGTTTTTTTTTTTTTAGCTTCACACTGTAGAAATGGAAATATAAATGTAAGTAAATATTTCATCTCCTCGAGTGGGGATCGAACCCACAACCAGTCGGTTTTACAGTCACACTTTGTGCCACTACGCCACGACTGGCCTCGGTTTTATGTAATTGTGATTTACTACTACTGTAGTTATGAATGTTTTTGAAGGCGGTAGTTAGTTTTCTTTCCACATCCTTACGGTTTCTCTAGATTGGATAGATATATGGAACAATCGAAGATTGACGTAGGAGATCGATTATTAATATTGGGTGTTAGTAATCGCTCAGGAAACGGTTTAACACTTCTACATTCATTGATAAAATTAAATCAGCTTCACGATGTACGACGCACACAGCAGGGTAGGCAGAGGTAACCTAGTGTTAAGCCACTCCGTTCCACACTTTCCCCCGAGTTCTGGAAGCATTGCGTGTTGAGTAGCGAAACTCAACACGCCGCGCCTTGCCTCGACACCAGAGCGAAGAAATTAAAATATAAATGTAAATAAATATGTCTTTTCCTTGAGTGGGGATCGAACCCACAACCACTTGATTTTACAGTCACACTTTGTGCTCCTGCTCCACGACATTCATTGTTATCTATCTATACAAATTTTATTTCATATCTATATTCGATGTGTTGTGAAAAATGTGCAATTCACCGTACATATGTACATGTACGTTTATTCGGCCATGTGGATTAACAACAACATTAGAGGCAAGTGAGGCCATATTTTATATTCACAACAACATTAGAGGCCGTTAAGGCCAGTCGTGACGCATAGTACAAGTATTTGACTGTAAATAAGACTTGGTTGAGGCTTAATTTCTTCGCTCTGGTGTCGAAAAAAAGCGCGGATTCGAGTTCCGCAACGCAATGCCTCTAGAGTTCAGCGGAAAGCGGAGAACGGAGACACTGACTGAAAACTGCGTCAAGTTGAGTTTGAAAGATTTCGCATACTTTAACACACATACTAACACTGCAAGTCAAATAGAAGCAAACAAGTTCCATAGAACTAGATAAAAACAGTAAAATTAAGGAAAAACTCAATTTTACTCAACAATAAAAAGATATTAAAATTTTCCTCTTGATAATATAATTAATTAATAGCTCCACAAAACTGGCTGTAATCATTTTAAAACTTAAATACAAGAGCTAGGCATTTTTAATTGGTTATTAGGTAGTTAATAGGATTTGGGAACTTGCAGGAGCCCCAGAACTCCCAGGAGCGTCTCAACAATTGTCAGTTATTGGGTCGTCTGCCCAATGAGGTGGACTCATCTCGTTTGGTCGGCGAGCAAACGAACCCGCTACGAAATATTCAATTTCCCTCCCAAGTGACGCCATTCAGATCTAATCGATTTTTTGAAGCATAAATTTTGCAGCGTTGGTATAAATCTCGACTCGACGGGTGCTTTTTTGCTTAAGTTCTTATTATCTATACAATTACATTGTACGTGTTTATATTGCATTCTTCTAAAACAGTATTTTTTTATTTATTCAAAATATATTATAGACTACGTTTTTTTAATTTACCTACTCCAACAAATTATAATTAGATAAAAAAAGATGTATATAACAAAAATTTTAAAAATGTCAATAAATATTTATAATGATAATAAACTATAAAGGTCCCAAATGCCAAATATCTATAATATTTCAAAAGACAAAGTCGAAAACAAAAACAAAAATTTAAACTATTTTAAATTGAATAATATTTTACAGTTCTCTATACTTATATTTCATTGTCTTTCCATACAGCAAAAAGTGAAACATGTCCGAAAATAAACTAAATTCAAGAGAACACATAATATTCCTTTACTTTTATATATTAATTTGTTATTATATTATATCTTTTATAAAAGAGTTAATAAATAGTCGCTTGAGGCCAGTCATGGCGCAGTGTCACAAAGTGTGTTGTGGGTTCGATCCCCACTCGAGGAGATGAAATATTTACTTAAATTCATATTTTCATTTCTTCGCTCTGGTGTCGAAGCACAGCGCGGCGTTGAGTTCTGCCACTTAACACGCAGTGCCTCCAAAATTCGGTAGAGAGTGGGGAACGGAGTGTCTTAACACTAGGTTCCCTCTGCTTACTCTGCTGTGTGCGGGATACAACGTCTAGCTGATAAAATTAACAAAAAAAATTGCCTCTACCAAAAACTGTAAATCTGAATATATTACGACTTTGTAAGTAATAGGATGAAACATTTTATTAACGTATTACATATTCGACAGTACTAGTTGAATTATTTTTATGCTTTTTCCGATTCACGCTTTTAATCCTCTTATATCAATGTAAATGGAAAGGGCCTAGATTCATTTTACTCCTACAATTTTTTATCTCGAGACATGACATGTTGATAAGCGGAACTTAACGCTATGTTTTGTCTTACACGAGCGGAGGAGATACGCGAGAAAAAATGGGAAAAACAACAAAAAAGTAATTTAATTACAATAATTATTTTAAGTGTAAAAAGATTATGGTTTCATAAACGAATACTGTCTGTGGTTAATAAGGCTGATGATGATGAAATCAGGATCTTGGATATAATGGCTAAAAGAAAAAATACCATATCATTTCCAAATTTTCATCCGAAGTTAATATCTTTAACTTTAGCAACAAAAAACAATCTAAACTACTCACAAATAATTTTATACTCATTATTAACATGACAAAGTTTCCCTGATATTTTCATAGAATCCATGTAAGCAATTTTGTAATATTTTTTTAAGTGTTCCGACCGACCTGGTCCATTTCCAGGTGGCGCGCGTTCGAGTCCCGCTGCGTTCAAATTTTTATACGTTCTCTAAATAAGTATCCATGTAAGCAAGTTCTCTAAGAGCAGAATTTAAAACCTGCAACAATAACGCGAGCGGATAACCACGTGAAGTGGTGTCTTTTAGGTGCACTACATCTGAAATCCAAATACCTAAGAATGTAAGGAATTAGGTTGTGGTATTTGCCTAATGCTTCCTAAGCTTCGGTCGGAGAGTAAAATAAATTGCCGTAAAATAAAGTGCCACGTACGCAAGCTGTGTTTGTGGAACGATAGGTCGCGGAGTATTTTCAAATGTTTAGCCGTTTAGATGGCTTATCTTACTTCATCCAACAAAAGTAAGATTTATATGTATATTAAATTCATATTTTGATGCCAGTCGTGGCGGTGGGGCACAAATTTATATGTATAATAAATTCATATTTTGATGCCAGTCGTGGCGTGGGGCACAAAGATCACAACAACTGTTTGCGTTTTTTTTTAATGGAAAAGACAAGGCAAACGAGCGAAACACGCGATATGCTGTGGGGTCAATCCCCACCCGATTATTAATTTTGAGTGATAGATATAAAATATATAGTAATTTATTTAGATTCTAGTTCTGAGAACAAGACAAAACGCCACGTTGAGTTTCGCCAATTGGAATGTCTCGAGAATTTGGGAACGAAGTGAAGTGAAGTAAGACAATTCACATTTGTTTTTCATATAATTGTCTCAAATTAGTAGTTTCTATATTTCATACAACATTCTCAATATGCATTACATTTTTTAATTTATCTCTCGTGGTTGTACTGACCTAGATTTTAGGTCCCCTTATTTGTTTGAACATTATAATGTACTAACCTGGATTCACGGCTCTGTAGGGACTACGAGTTAGTGTTTTCAGCGTGATAACTATAATCAAGTTGTGCAGCTAGGGTATGTGGTTTGAATATGGGTCAAAATGTTGTTTTTTTTCAGCTGAATGTCTTAACACTTCGTTCTTTGCTCTCCTCTCGAATCGGCACATTTAGTCCTTGTACTCAGTGACAATTTTTGCAAGTAGACAGCTTTGTAACTAAGCTAATTCGTCAAGGTCACTATCGACGTTTACTGCTTCGATTATGTTTTGGATCTTAATTTTGTGACTGACTGCCAGTATTGCGATCATCTGGAGAGCTAAGAGCTATGATATATAAGGGCATAGATGCCCTCGAAAAACTGAGCGTCATCATGGGCAAGATAAGGTTTCAAGCGAAAGCATTGATGTGGCCTTTACTTGGCCCGGGCTTAGCCTCATATGGAGTACTGTTCTCATTTCTGGTATAATCCATCCCAATATTTGCTTGATCTATTTGGTCGCATAAAAACAGAACGGTTGGAGTGATTAGAGATTCAATAATCTGTGAGTAGAGTGAGTTCGGCTGCATAAGTTTCCTCGTGTGCGTTCTCTACCGCAAGTAGCGGGGAATTGTTCAGCTTGACCTTGACCCGCCGTAATTTTTTTTATCGTGCTAAATAACTAATAAAATGTTTTAATTGTGGTTAATTTATAATATATATTTTTTTAATTGTAAATTTGTGTTTTCTTTTTTATCTAATTTTTTTTTATTTGATTTAATTTAATTTTATTAATCTAAAATTGTTAAAAGTATACTTTATCATGTGTTTTTATCTGATAAATTGTAATTGGATCATACGTTATTATTCTCAGTTATCTGTATTTTTTTATGTGGAAACTTGATTGGAATGTGTATTATTTTAAAATGTGTAATGTTTGTGAATTTTATGTTCTGTTTGTTTCCTTAATAAAAAAAAGAAAATAAATAAATAAAAGTCACAATCCCACTGAAGTACCTTCTAGAAGGAGCTTCCTTCTACGTGACACACAGCAGTTGGTTGACCTACCTGAATCAGTATTTCCGGGTCGTTATGATTATGGCGCTGAGTATGACTGCCACGCTATGATTATGGCGCTGTGTGAATTGTGCGATAGCCCCACATTTACCAAATCTCTTATAACTCAGATCTTAGATTGCCAAAACTGTCAGAATTTTCAGGTAGGAAATAATGTACCTGAATCTATAAAATCATACCATTTTCATCTCTTTACATTCTGGAGACACTGACTGATTGACTCTTTACATTCTGAGAGACCTTACATTCCCGAGAATGTATGCAATCAAGTCAAATCTCACTTTTTTCTGTGCGCTAAGGGACCGTAAGTCACCGTCCAATATTTGATATTAACTTCAGATACCTCCATGCGACCTTGAAATAAATGGTCTTGACAGACAGACAGACCGACAAATTGTTCTTTTATCTAATAGCTTTCTTATAGCTTTCGTTTATTCCTTTTTAAGGTACGAAACCTTATACCATATGTAATCTACTTCGTTTACAATATAGAACATGGAAAATGCATTATAGCTGTTCAGTACATACAGTGCTTAGTGGAAACTGAGAACTCACAAACATAAGTTAGTTTATTATACTCCTAGTAAATATCGTGTTGTAGTTTAATGTTTACTGTTTTATTATTGACCTGCTTCTGTTTCTGTCATATTTGTAAACATATACATGTAGATTTGTACACACAAGAAAAAAGACTGAAGCATTGGTCGTTTGAAGCTAAAGTCTATGAAATGATTTTTACAGTATCACATTATCAGTACGAATTTCAAAACGTGTATTTTAGCAAATAAGAAAAAAAACACATCTTAGATCTCAGATTGTCATGTTTAAATTTGTATTTTGTCCCCTTGTTAGGAGGCACGAGCCATTGCGCCCTAAGTTTAATAATATCTATGTGTTTTTATGGAAAAAAGCCTAATGAGCGTACGGGTCGCCTGATGGTAAGTGATCACCGCCACCCACGATTCCATGTAACACCGGAGGAGCTACAGGTGCGCTGCCGGTCTTTGAGGGGAAATAGACACGCTTTTTGAAGCTATCCATGTCGTATCGACCTGAAAACGCTGCCGCAGGTAGGCCATTCCACAGTTGCGAGGCGCGTGAAAGGAAGTTCTCATGAAACCGGACCTACGTAATGAAAATTTAATATTTAAACTATATATATTAATCTATACAATTTTTTTATCAATTAGTCAAATTTAAGTATTTAGTATATATGAAACGCATATATGTATATATGAAACAGGAAACATATATATGTGTTAATTCAAACAAAATAGAAAAATACAACTTAGTTATAATAGAAGGGAAAAGATAGTAAATGAATGTAACAATTTATTTCGCTACTAAACACTAAGTCAATTTGCAGTAAAATTTCGATCTTTGACTATCTAAAATGAAAGAACGCTTGTCATTTTTTTCTTGTAATAGATACGTATAAATTTGTAGTTTTCAGATGTTTTTCTTATTTATATTGTAATTGTGATACTTCAACCCAAATTTCATATTTGTAAGTCCAAGGGAAGTATCCTATAGATTTTGATTACATAATGTAGCAAAAATGATTACATCTTTTGACTACGTTAAATTATTATTTTTCTATGCTCTAAGGGAATATAGACTTAAATATTATATTGATTTAATTATCTAGATAATGATATCTACCTTTATATATTGATTTAATCTATCTATCTATATTTGTCACTACTTATATTATCTGTATTCACAGCGCGCATCGAACTGCTCCTTATACAATTTGTCAAGTTCCGACGCTAGCAAGTCAATTTCAGTTGATGAGCACTTTTATTTAGAAAGTTTATTTCTTTTTTTTAAACTCTACTCTCACAGAAGTATGATGTTGCTTCGTTATTTGCGAACAGATAAAGGAAACGAGTTCAAAATGAAACGTGAAATAAAAGTTTGCACTTTTAAAATCTGTGTTTTACATTATTTTGTTTCGCGATTCTCTCTTGTTGCGACCTCGTAAGTTTAATTCTGTTTTGGATAGAAACTGTTAAATTGCGGATGCTGTATATAATTAGTTATATTTTCATATGTCGTCGTAAGGTAAAGCAGTCAGAATTCGATAAATCCGATGATTGTAGGTTAAAATCTCATACTTAACCTTTATGTTTATATAATATAGACCATTATTAAAAAAAATCTATTTCACACTGTATGCAGAGGGAACGTAGTGTTAATACACGTTCCCCACTTTCCGCCGAGTTCTGAAGTCATTGCGTGTCGAGTGGCGGAACTCAACGCCGAGCTTTGCCTCGACACCAAGGCGAAGAAATTAAAATATAAATTTGAATAAATATTTCATTGAACCCACAACCAGTCGATTTTTCAGTCAGACTTTGTGCCTCCATGCCACGACTGGTCTAGAGACCAGACAACATAATTTAATAACTTAATGGCTTATCATTTTGGCTTTTTGCCTTTGCCGCAAAATCTCTAGAATATCTGAAAATAGATACTATCAATTGGGCGGAAAATGGGAAATGGAAATGTTTTAATGGGAATTGAGTGTTTACCACTAGGTTCCCAGGTTATTAAAACTAAAATCGATGATATAAAGAAACAAGTTCATAATTTTTTAAATTATTTCCGACTTTATAAACGACTATTATTAATTACAAAGCTCAACCACCGTTCTAAAATCAGAATACACCGTTCATTAGTTCCTCATAATTGGTATGTATGGTTATTTGATCACGAATATATTTACGCGACGTCCACATTACTGTAACATGGAATTATATGGTGAGTCGCTGATTACGTAATATTTTTTTTGTTTTATATATTTTAAATCACCTTCATGCTATATCCCGTACACAGCAGGGTAGGCAGAGGGAACCTAGTGTTAAAACACTCCGTTCCCCACTTTCTGCCGAATTCTGGAGGCATTGCGTGTTGAGTTTCAGAACTCAACGCTACGCTTAGCCTTGACACCAGAGCGAAGAAATGGAAACATAAAATTAAATAAATATTTCATCTCTACGAGTAGGGATCGAATCCACAACCTCTCCTCTCTCCTCTTTATATATTTTACTTTTTTATATATGTATGTATTTCTACATTTCGCAAGCATATTGTGCACTTTGAAATCATAATTTTAAAAAAAAATCTTGAACTAAGAAACAAAAGCTAAAAATAAGAGAACAGAGGTACCAAAAAAGAGAAAACAATTATCATCGGCCGTATGAAAGCCTACATAATTATTACTCTCCTAGAAAACAGATATTTATATGTATATAAAAAATCACCTTGACGCAGATTTTTACCATACCTTTACCATTTAAGGGTTCATACCTTTTAAGGAAAATAGAAACCCTTGAAATATCACTTTGTTATCCATTTGTCTGTTTGTCTGTCTGTCAAGAGTCTATCTCAGGAATACTTGGATTTATCGAGTTGAAATTCAAACCATATACCTAAATCAATGGCCTAATATGTTCCTAAAAAACGTAGTTCTACATTACAAAAAAAATGGATATGGCCGTTAAAAACGCATATTTCGACACTCAAAATGGTATCAAAATTAATAGAGTACTTCCAGTTGACCTATTATAATACTGAAATTTGGCAACAATAATTACGAAATCAGGTAGCATCTACAAGTAATCAATAAAAATCTAAAAACTATAATTTGTGGTCAAAGCTTAAAAAATAATAGCCTTAAAAAGGGTGCAAAATTTGGTATCAAACCCATTTGTACGAGTGAGGTATCAGATGAAAGGGCTCTGGCTAAGTTAACCCTGAAATTCAGAAAAGGATCGTGACCTCCAATTTTCGTACCGAACCATTGGTGGAGCCTGACTCGCGCTTGTCCGGTTTATGTTAACACTTCGTTACTAACTTTATGCCGAAATTCCATGTCATTGTGTATCGAGTTGTAGAACCCATCGCCGCTCTTTTTGGCCCCAGAGCAAATATATTGAAAATATTAATAAATAATTATGGAAACCGTCGCCATACAGTCACATTTTGTGCTCCTGCACCACAACGGCCTCTACATCCAACTTTTTATAATATCTATATATGCACATATGTATACAGAGTAGTATCTAAACTCTACATTTCAACACTGTAATGATATTTGTGTTGGTAGATGCTCCTAAGATTGAGAGTACAATAAAACAGCTCGCTGTATCGGCCGAGAGCCCACTCTTATCGGAAAACCGTTAGGGTGATTCATTGTGCGCCTCTATTTACTTACCGCTCTCTTAACGACCTGCAATGGCGGGTGCATCTTGAACAGATATTACGAAATTATACTACAAAATGAGATATATGGAGACCTAATGGGAATGTTGTAGGTATTGGTTTCGTTTTAAATTTATTATTTTGTTTCTATGCATATTTGTATACTTAACTTAGGTTCACAATGTATCCCTAGAGGGGTAGTCAAACACAACATACCCTTCTGTTCTGTTCTTTTTATTATGGCGTTCCGAGCGTGCCAGTTGAGCACAAAATCACTTCGCCAATGTCACGTTGAATGGAGAACACAGTAATAAGATTGTACGGCATGTTTTAAAGAGATTTAGCCTTCACCTATAACGAGACCAAAATATATCTCCATATATAATAAAAGGATAGAAAAGTCAATTCTGTACATGAAAGATATAAAAAAAATAAAAATTAGGTCGGTTAATATGTCGATTATAGAACCTAAAAAACCACTCAGCAGAATTCTTGTCTGTCTGTCTGTCTGTCTGTCTGTCTGTCGGTTTGTTTGTGCGTCAATCACGCAAAAACTACCTGACAGAAATTGATGAATTTTTGCATGGTGTTAGCCTAGGGCCTCAAGGTACATTTTTTTTGGGTTTCATTCCGAATTTCATGATAGTTTTCTTTAAAAAAAAACAAAAACTGAAAAATATAAATCACCTAAAATACCGATAACTACTGTATGAAATTAAATTAATTTTGGCATGGTAATAGTTCAAAGCCTAATGTCACTTATAGGATAGCTTTTATTATGGAGTATAAAGAATTTTTTGTAGAAAAAATTACATAATTATATTTTTTAATAAAAAAAATCGACTTCTTCAAATTCAACCGGATTTCACACTCTGAACTTAACTAAACTTTCACCAAACTACCCCTTATATGTACCCTTTCTAATAAAAAAAGAATAATTAAAATCGGTTGAATTGATATTGACTTATACGTTCATTTGTCGCGCATATACTTAATGTAAATTTGAGATTTATATGATTTTCTCATAGATACCATTGTTGGATATAAACTAAATTAAAATAAGACTACACGGGAGGCATTAGCTTTCAAATAAAAAAAGAATCATTAAAATCGGTTCATACAATCAAAAGTTCTAAGGTAACAAGGCTAAAAAATACAGCCCAATTGATGACCCCTTTTAAGAAGTCGGTAAATAGTAATCTGACATAATTAAATTACGACTATTTCATTTAACCACATTTTAAAAGAAGAAAGTAAATTGAGGCCGTTCGTTGCACAGGGGCACAAAGTGTAACTGTTGTGGGTTCGATGACCACGCTAGGAAACGAAATATTTATTTAAATTTATATTTCCATTTCATCGCTCTGGTGTCGAGGTAAAGTGCGGCGTTGAGTTTCACTACTCAGCACGCAATGCCTACAGAATTCCGAGAAAAGTAGGGAACAGAGTGTTGTTGTTAACACTAGAGGTCCTATGCCTACCCTGCTGTGTGCGGGATACAGCGTGAAGCTAAAAAAAGAAGTATAATCAATATTTGTTCAGTCTACCATAATTATTATTTCAAACGTCAACGTTGGTGATATTAACAAACATAATAAAGTAGGTATATTTTACGGAATTAGCTCATATGGCGATGTGTAGAATAAAAAGTATATATATTTGGAAAGTAAATTCTGATTGTGAGTTCATAGTTTATAAAAGTTTATATTGTGTTTAGATGGATCACGTGGTGATGTCAATACGTTTTAATGTCATCTTATGTTATCTGTTAAAATAGCGTGAAGCTGATTAAACTTAGTGTTATATTCAAAAGAAATTAATTGTATGTAATACATAATATGTAATTTATTAATACGTTTCAAGTATGAAAAAAAGAAAAAATGCAATATAATTGCATTTGTGTTTCCTTCCTATATTTTGTATTTCTATTATTTAAATCGATATATCAGGAACGTAAATGTGGGAACAGAGTTGCATGCCATTTTAGTACAGAGTAACCTCTAAAAAATGTATTTACTAAACTGAATAAAAAGAATGTGTGATTCCTCTATACAATATATTATTCTATATTATACATAAAACAGGTTAAAACAGTGCATATGAAGGTCCTCCTGTAGTATAACTATTTTCAATTACTATCAACACTACATTGTCGATACTAATGTGGTATTACAATATGAATGAAATTTTTCCGCCATTATGATGACATAGACAATTTTTTTAATTTGGAAAAATAATATATTAACTATAAGAACGTTGGTAGTTTTTTAAAAGGAATTCTTATAGAATAAAAAATTGCCTAAACTATGCTTCTTCGCAAGTGGTTGTAATAACTATTGGTATCAATTTTCCAAAAAATCACTATAAATATTAAATATGCTCAATTATACAGAGTTTTTTTGTTAGGACCACTTTAAATGAAACCACAGTTTAACTACTCTATAAAAGCCTATTACATATTAAATTAAAAACCCGAAAATAAAAAAGTTATTTTTTCAAACAAAATCTCCATATATAATAAAAGGATAGAAAAGTCAATTCTGTACATGAAAAATATAAAAAAAATAAAAATTAGGTCGGTTAATATGTCGATAAAAAATTAATATGTTTAAAGTTAATATGTCGACTAAAACTTGACGCTATGACGGTACAATTGAGAGAACTGAGATTTCTGGTTGTAGCACTAGTTGTATTTTAATTAGGTTAAATTCCCACTAAGTGGAAGAATATATTTATTTTTCTGCCCGTAAAAACAAACGAAGCGAAGCCTTGTGTTCCGCTATACTATCTAAAGAAATTGGAAAGTGCAAAATTGAGTAAGTGCACCACTATCTTATTTGAAATTCTTTCTTCTCTCCATTATAAATTTTCATAGGATTGAAATGTAATAGTGACGTCTTTGAACAATAGTATATGTTCATAACTGTTAAAGTTAATTATCGAACAAATGGTTTACAACTCTGATGATACAAAGACATTCTGCTTCAGCTGATAATTTAATTAAAATGTCTACCGGATGATCAATTAGCCTGCAGTTTACGTTTTAATTGTTATTATGTATGATGTTACGTAACGTTTCTTTACGTTTATTTATTTATATACATATTACATTTAATGAATTAAATATATTTTATAAAAGGTTCACATATGTGATAACATGTTCACACATGTGGTCCACATATGTGACCACATATTCACACATGTGGTCCACACACGTGACCACATATTCACACATGTGGTCCACATATGTGACCACATGATCACACATGTAATCTTCATATGTGACTACATATCACACATGTGGTCTACATATGTGACTACATATTACACATGTGATATGCCCATGTGAATACTTATTCACACATGTGGTTCACATATATGACCACACGATGCCACATGTGGTCCACATATGTGACCACATGTTCACATATGTGGTCCACATATGTGAGCACATATACACACATGTGGTCCACACACGTGACCACATATTCACACATGTGGTCCACATATGTGACCACATGATCACCCATGTAATCTTCATATGTGACTACATATCACACATGTGGTCCACATATGTGACCACATTTTCCCACATGTGGTCCACATACGCGACCACATATTCACACATGTGGTCCACATATGTGACCACAAATTCTCACCCGTGGTCCACATGAAAGACCACATATTCACACATGTGGTCCACATATGTGACCACAGGATCACCCATGTAATCTTCATATGTGACTACATATCACACATGTGGTCCACATATGTGACCACATTTTCCCACATGTAATCCACATACGCGACCACATATTCACACATGTGGTCCACATATGGGACCATATATTTACACATGTGGTCCACATATGTGACCACAAATTCTCACATGTGGTCCACATATGTAACCACATTTTCCCACATGTGGTCCACATACGCGACCACGTATTCACACATGTGGTCCACATATGTGACCACACATTCTCACATGTGGTCCACATGAAAGACCACATATTCACACATGTGGTCCACATATGGGACCATATATTTACACATGTGGTCCACATATGTGACCACATATTCACACATGTGGTCCACATATGTGACCACATATTCACACATGTGGTCCACATATGTGACCACATGATCACACATGTAATCTTCATATGTGACTACATATCACACATGTGGTCTACATATGTGACAACATATCACACATGCGATCTGCACATGTGAATACTTACTCACACATGTGGTTCACATATATGACCACACGATGCCACATGTGGTCCACATATGTTACCACATGTTCACATATGTGGTCCACATATGTGAGCACATATACACACATGTAGTCCACACACGTGACCACATATTCACACATGTGGTCCACATATGTGACCACATGATCACCCATGTAATCTTCATATGTGACTACATATCACACATGTGGTCCACATATGTGACCACATTTTCCCACATGTGGTCCACATACGCGACCACATATTCACACATGTGGTCCACATATGTGACCACACATTCTCACATGTGGTCCACATGAAAGACCACATATTCACACATGTGGTCCACATACGTGAGCACATATTGACACATGTGGTCCACATATGTGAACACATATTCGCACATGTGGTCCACATATGTGACTACATATTCACACATGTGATCTATATATGTGACTACACATTCACATAAAAAATTTTTTACTACACGAATAAACTTCAATAAAAGTTTTATAATTTAAAAAAGTTTATTTTTTATGTAGGCTGTCTCCTATCTGAAGTGTAGTTAAATGGAAAAACTAGGAGGACCAGTGTGTGTGTCAGTGATGACCTATTGCGTTGAGAGACAAGGTCCTTCATCCTTAGCCTCATTCGCAGGCTCCAAGTCAGCTATGGAGACAGCTATTTCTCTAAGCTACTGAATTAGAAACGATGGTACGACGAAAGAAGGTTACCAACACATTGTTTCGGTAAATGAGCGATGTATAAATGCACTTTGTCACGAAAGGTATTTAAAATTTGTATTGAAACGAACTGAAAAGTCAAAAATTAAAAGGAGTTATAAAATGTAATTTATCACATGAATTCACAAAACAATCTATACCTATTTTTTATTTTAAGAATTAAAAAAATGATGTTAGTTTTGTCTTGCCTGACCTTGTCGCACTCATTATCTTATTAATGTGATTAATCTCCATATATAATAAAAGGATAGAAAAGTCAATTCTGTACATGAAAGATATAAAAAAAATAAAAATTAGGTCGGTTAATATGTCGATTATAGAACCTAAAAAACCACTCAGCAGAATTCTTGTCTGTCTGTCTGTCTGTCTGTCTGTCTGTCGGTTTGTTTGTGCGTCAATCACGCAAAAACTACCTGACAGAAATTGATGAATTTTTGCATGGTGTTAGCCTAGGGCCTCAAGGTACATTTTTTTTGGGTTTCATTCCGAATTTCATGATAGTTTTCTTTAAAAAAAAACAAAAACTGAAAAATATAAATCACCTAAAATACCGATAACTACTGTATGAAATTAAATTAATTTTGGCATGGTAATAGTTCAAAGCCTAATGTCACTTATAGGATAGTTTTTATCATGGAGTATAAAGAATTTTTTGTAGAAAAAATTACATAATTATATTTTTTAATAAAAAAAATCGACTTCTTCAAATTCAACCGGATTTCACACTCTGAACTTAACTAAACTTTTACCAAACTACCCTTTATATGTACCCTTTCTAATAAAAAAAGAATCATTAAAATCGGTTGAATTGATATTGACTTATACGTTCATTTGTCGGGCATATACTTAATGCAAATTTGAGATTTATATGATTTTCTCATAGATACCATTGTTGAATATAAACTAAATTAAAATAAGACTACACGGGACGCATTACCTTTCAAATAAAAAAAGAATAATTAAAATCGGTTCATACAATCAAAAATTCTAAGGTAACAAGGATAAAAATACAGTCCAATTGAGTCTTAACACTAGGTGTCCTATGCCTACCCTGCTGTGTGCGGGATACAACGTGAAGCTAAAAAAAGAAGTATAATCAATATTTGTTCAGTCTACCATAACTATTATTTTAAACGTCAACGTTGGTGATATTAACAAAAATAATAAAGTAAGTATATTTTTTGGGATTAGCTCATATGGCGATATGTAGAATAAAAAGTATTTGGAAAGTAAATTCTGTTTGTGAGTTCATTGTTTATAAAAATTTATATTGTGTTTAGATGGATCACGTGGTGATGTCAATACGTTTTAATGTCATCTTATGTTATCTGTTAAAATAGCGTGAAGCTGATTAAACTTAGTGTTATATTCAAAAGAAATTAATTGTATGTAATACATAATATGTAATTTATTAATACGTTTCAAGTATGAAAAAAAGAAAAAATGCAATATAATTGCATTTGTGTTTCCTTCCTATATTTTGTATTTCTATTATTTATATCGATATATCAGGAACGTAAATGCGGGAATAGAGTTGCATGCCATTTTAGTACAGAGTAACCTCTAAAAAATGTATTTACTAAACTGAATAAAAAGAATGTGTGATTCCTCTATAGAATATATTATTCTATATTATACATAAAACAGGTTAAAACAGTGCATATGAAGATATCCTCCTGTAGTATATCTATTTTTAATTACTATCAACACTACATTGTCGATACTAATGTGGTATTACAATACATTTTGAATATTTTTCCGCCATTAGGATGACATAGACAATTTTTTTAATTTGAAAAAATAATATATTAACTTAAGAATGTTGGTAGTTTTTCAAAAGGTATAAGAATAAAAAATTGCCTAAACTATGCTTCTTCGCAAGTGGTTGTAATAACTATTGGTATCTATTTTCCAAAAAATCACTATAAATATTAAATATGCTCAATTATACAGAGTTTTTTTGTTAGGACCACTTTAAATGAAACCACAGTTTAACTACTCTATAAAAGCCTATTACATATTAAATTAAAAACCCGAAAATAAAAAAGTTATTTTTTCAAACAAAATAAATAATAAAATTATCGTTTTAAAATAAAATACAATTTGTCAAGAACGACGCACGCACACATAAACCTATCAAAGGGAAACCGCCGCATACGCCTCATTGCGAAATCGAGTGGTAGGTATTGGCGGCAAAGTTCAAAGGTCTAAAAATTTTAGTACTATTTTTGTAGTAGTATGTGTTTACATTATTGGTACCTATGCGTAACCGCGTCATACGAAATATAGATATGAATAAACATTGTGAAATGAGAAAAAAACCTACGTCTTCACTGTTGATGTATCTTGCTTAAATTCTTTAGGTACGGGTTTAAACTATTTTACCCTATATGCCCAATTGTAACTGTAACGCGACGTTGTGGGTCCGATCCACACATGCAGGATTGAATTATAATTTAATAATATTTTCATTTCGCACATCAGTCACACATTATACCCAATATCTTACACTAAGTTGCCCTACTAAGGGCGGGATAAAGCGTGGATCTGGTTTTAACTTTATGTGAACCGATTAAAATAAAGTCCAATCCAGTTGAGGCCAGTCGTGGCGCAGCGGCACAAAGTGTGACTGTAAAACCGACTGGTTCTCTGAGTTCGATCCCCACACGAGGAGATGAAATATTTACTTAAATTTATATTTCCATTTCTTCGCTCTGGGGTCGAGGTTAAGCACGGCGTTGCGTTCTGCCACTCAACACGCAATGCGTCCCGAATTCGGTAGAAAGTGGGGAACGGAGTGTCTTAATACTAGGTTCCTCCCTCTGACTAGCATGAAGCTGCTTAAAATAAAACTAATACTTAATATTTAAGGGCAGTTTGCCAGAATACAAACAAAAAAAGTATTTAAATCGGTTAAGCCGTTTCTGTGATTATCGTGAAGAAACGCACATATAGTAAGTATCGATAAGTTGTGTTTTTATTTCAAACATTCAATTGAAGATTCTTATGGGAGGTACGAAAATGCGACCTAAAGTTTTAACAACTTTCTCATAAAAAACTTCATTACATTGCAAACATACATTATAAGTATATCAAAACACGAACATAATTCAGTGTGTTAAATAAATAATTCTGTGGTTTAAGCGGGCGAAGCCGCGAGCGGGTCGCTAGTATATAATATATAAACACAGATGGTTAGTAATATTTATTATCTTACAACGATGCTAGTTTTTAGTTTGATTTTGTAAACAACATACCCTTTCTCTGCATACCTTTTTCGCTTCGTTCAATGTCATCAACCTCGTTCATTTCTCATTCATTCGTTGTTTTTTATATTGAACGTAATTAAATACATATCAAAATAAAAAATAAATCAGTTTCACGCTGTATCCCGCACACAGCAGGGTAGGCAAAGGGAACCTTATGTTAAGACACTCCGTTCCCCACTTTCTGCCGAATTCTGGAGGCACTGCGTGTTGAGTGGCAGAACTCAACGCCGCGCTTAGCCTCGACACCAGAGCGAAGAAATGGAAATATAAATTTAAGTAAATATTTCATCTCCTCGAGTAGGGATCGAACCCACAACCAGTCGGTTTTGCAGTCACACTTCGTGCCGCTGCGCCACGACTTTCCTCAATAAAATATATATCGCTCATTTAATATATTAATTATGTATAAATTATACTTTTTTTAATTTTGTAGGTCACTCAATCAAAGTTCGTCAACATTCTTTCTGGATACATGTATTATTGTATTGTCAATTTGATTTTGGGTTTTTGTCATTGTTGTACCGAGTATATATAGTTTATCGATTTATCAATCAGCTTTATAGTGGTTCGATAATTAGTAAAACCAAAACAAATAACTATACATATAATATATCTAAATAATTTACTTTACTTAGGTAAGAATAAGTTACAACGATTTTGCTATGTGATTCTGTCTTAATTGAAATTCTCATTCCTATTACATTTCCAAGGTGGACAGAAATTTGAGCAGCTTGATGTTGTTTCCAGCACCTAGCTGGGTAAGCAAAGAAAACTTTGAAACCTTGTGATAAGACAACTCCGTTCCTCTTCCCTTTCCTACTTTTCGCTAAATTCTGGGGGTATTCGGTGTTGAGAGGTGGAACTCAATTCTGGGCTTTGCCTTGTTACCAGAGCGATGAAAAAAAAATCAATAGTGTGGAAATCGAACCCACAACTGAGTTCAAAAGAAGAAGTAATTAGATAAATAGAATTAAACTACTTAAATATTTTTAACGACATAACACACCTCTTGCTATAGAAAAACTTCTTACTGGTTATATTTTTCGACAGATTATTAATACAAAATTTTAACTAAATTTTATTTACAATTATTTTACTGAACAATGTTTAGTGGAAGAAGCCTAGACAATAGAAAAAAAATGATACCATTTTTTTAATTTGTAGAGGTACATTCTGTTGTTATTGCGACGAAATTTCGGGGAAAACCCGAACATCTTTTGTCTCTTGTCAAAATTTAAGGTACAGGATTGAGATATTCATATCGATACGAGAACACAATACAAGAATGTATAAGTCAAATATACATTACTTTTCTTTGTTCAGTTTAGTTTCTTATTTTTAGTATATTCTGATTTTATTTGTTATAGAAATAGTCACTTTATTGTATGTATGTATATGTGACGGAAAATTCTGTTAGAAGTTCTTATACAAAACCGTTAACGACCAGTGAATTTGTCAAAAAAAAATCAAAGCTTATTTGTTGGATGGAACATTTTTATACAATGTTTTTTATCCATAGAGATATAGTTTAAGACAAGAAGAAAAAAAGAAAAAGAAAATAGAGAGGATCTAGTAGTATTAGTCTTCTCGTATCAAACATAATATACGAGTATGTATGTTTAAATATGTACGATGTTGCAATAAAAACAATTATTAAATTTGCGATTCCAATAATAGTCACAAATGAAAATAAAATCAAAATGTCCAGATAATATAACAGTAATTCGTAACGGTAAACGTTCAGTCAAACGTTAATTTAACATAGAACGATGCTAGTGCTCAGTTTTGCGGTTGTCTTAGCCCAAAACTGAGCGATGGCTCTGCAAATTTGCCCGTTAATCCGCAGAAAGCCATTTCAAAAGGTTTATAGTGCAATCGTACTTAGATTAGACACGGTACGGATTTGAAGACGTTTCCTTCATGTGCAGGAGGTGGAGTGTGTGATATATATCTATATATCAATATGTGAAGCCAGCTAGAGGATGGTCGCGGTGTAGGAGCACAAGCGTGTGCAAGTTCATGTTATATTTATTTAAATTTATATTTTCATTTTCTTCGCTCTGGTGTCGAGGCAAAGAGCGGCGATGAGCTCCGCCACTCAACAAGCAATGTCTCCAAAAATTCGACGGAAAGTGGGGAACGGAGTGACTTGACATTATATTTAAATTATTAAAATAATTATAATACACACTACCAAACACGTTGCTATGGCAACGGCTATTCTCTAACGCATATATAAATCTACACATGTCCTTTATATTATTTCAAAAGGTTCCCGCTTTGGATCGTGTGCTTGTTTTTTTTTCTGGTATGAAGCATTCATTCTGGTGTTAAAATATTAAAATCAGCTTCACGCTGTTTCCCGCATACAGCAGGGTAGGCAGAGGGAATATAGTGTTAAGACACTCCGTTCCCCATTTTCTGCCGAATTCTGGAGGCATTGCGTGTTGAGTGGCAGGATTCAACGCCGCGTTTGTCCTCTACACTAGAGCGAAGAAGTGGAAATGTAAGTAAATATTTCAACTCCTCTTGTGGGGATGGAACCCACAACCAAAATTTATAATTTTCAAATTATATATTTTTTTAATTCATTTCAATAACATTTTTTTATGTAGACTTCTTATATTAAAAAGTAGATAATCAGATTTAGTGTGAGGTAAAGTCGAAACGTGCCTAAAGACTGTTCGTAGCATAGAAATGTTCCACCGTGGTTGTTAGTTCGAACTCCTAACACTAATTTTACTTAATCTTGCTAAAATTTAAATGGCGTTAGCGCATATTAAAGTCTCACAAAGCTTAAAATAAGTCAGTTAAGTTACTACTTTATATTTGTGTTTTTGGAAATATTTAGTTTCGCAAATCTTTACTGACAAAATTTATGATATTTACTTTTATGATTAAGAGCTATTGTATTTTATTATTAAGACGTCATTTATATATTTCTCTAATATGATGAAGCACGTGCACCATACACTGACGTTTTAATTAAAGGAATTGTAATCTTTGTTAGCAGTATAATAAACTCAAGAATCAGGTTTCTACGGTAATAAAAAAAAAATTGAGTAGTAACATAAATTAAATTCTCTGATTTTCAAATATCATAAGATAATTTTAATACATAAACAATAAAAAAGCGCATGATTCTAAAATGCATTTGGCGGATGTTTCACGCTGTATCCCGCACACTGCAGGGTAGGCAGAGGATACTTAGTGTTCCGCCCGTTCCCCACATTTCGCGGAATTCTGGAGGCATTGTGTGGCGTGCTGAGTGGCGGAAGTCAAAACCGCGCTTTCCTCGACACCAGAGCGAAGAAATGAAAATACAAATGTAAATAAATATATTTTTTAAATTGTTTTTTCGAATGGGGATTGAACCCACAACCAGTCGCGCTTACAGTCACACTCTGCCGAGCGGCCTCAATCCTATCTTAAAATACATAAAACTAACAAAAATATTAAATTAGTAGAAAAAAAAAACAAATATTAATGCAGTTCAGTTCTTCTTTCGACGTTTCAAGCGTACCATTTGTGCACACTTCACCAACGCCACGTTCATGGAAAAGACGAGAAGGAAATCGGGCGACAAAAAGAGATAACTACACGCTATTATAGGATACGTATAAAAGAGATCCAGAGAGAAATACAACCTTCAACTATAACTATAACAAAACAAACAAATATTTTCAATATGTACACAATTGAAAATATAGAAAATAATAATGTTTTTTTTACAGATATTTGAAAATAACATGCCAGCTTCCTATTTTGTGTTACGTTTTGTCTGAGAAGCAGTTTCCTCATACTTGAGCGCCTTTTAAATCCTTTTTGTGTTCATCCCGCCACTTTGCAAAGTATATTATTGTTTACACTCGAGTAAGAATACATAGCGTCGTCGTTTAGTACTATTTTAAAACGAGTAGTTTGCTTATAATCCTGTTTTGTTTTAGTTATGCGTTCAAGAATCATATATAAGAATATTTTATATGAGAATGTTTGAAAGTTTGTTTGTTATGTTTTTACGCCAAAACTACTAAGCCGATTATTATGAAACTTTGTACACATATATTTAGAGATGTTGGAAAGATAAAAAAATTATAAAATATTTTGGTTGTAATTTAAATAAAAGTAAAGCGAGCGAAGCCACGTTTGAGTCTAGTATAATAAATTTGTTTGTGAAATGTGATTAAAAATTCTGTGCTGTGCAAAAGAATCTTGTGTTGTAGGGATAAACAATAAAATTAACTAACTTGATTTTCAGTAAATTATTTTATTTAGATACACTTGGTTCTTTGCTTTCTGTCTATTCTGTAAATATTGGTTAGTTTCGAAACAAAATTTTGTGTTTTGTTTAGACTCACGAAGCTTTTTTTTAACAAGAAGCGAACCTATATTAAAAAAAATATTAAATTGAAATTCAAAAAAATTATCATTTATGTTACAAACAGTTATGTTGTAAGGAAAAGTTATATCTTTTTATGCCTATTTTAGGCACAAAAGTAAAGAAATATCGAATACATTTTTACTGATTTTCTTAAATGTCCATAATTTTTAATAATAGGTACACATTATTACAAACAAAAATAAAGGTAAAAAGCACGAACTAATTGACCTAATTTGTGATATATACCTTAGTCCTGTTTCTCATTCTACAGTTTAATGTTTCATCCATCAATCAAGTTGATCAGCTCGCCTTTGACATACGATATTTTGTGGAGGCTTTTATACTTTCAACGATAAATCTGTTTAAATATCGGTTGAGGCCAGTTGTGGCGCAGCAAAAAGTCTGACTGTAAAACTGATTGGTTGTGGGTTCGATCCCCACTCGAGCAGATGAAATATTTACTTAAATTTATATTTCCATTTCTTGCTCTGGCGTCGAGGCAAAGCGCGACGTTGAGTTCTGCCACTAAGCATGCAATGGCTCCAGAACTCGGCTGAAAGTGGGGAACGGAGTGTCTTAACACTAGGTTCAATCTGCCTACCCTGCTGTGTGCGGGACGCAACAGCGTGATGCAAAATATTAGTTGAAATAAACTATGGAGTAGCTAATTATAAGTGCGATATTTGCGGGTTCGATAACCACTCAGGGGATGTTTTTTTTCCCATTTCCCAACTTTGGTAGGACAAGGTTCGCCACCTAACACGCAGCATCCTAAATTGTAAAATGGAGAAAGGTCTATCTTGACATTACATTCTCAAACAAAGTCAAGAGAAAATTAATTTGGGGAGCTAGAAAATGAGCGATTTATCGTAACTCAATTTACTTTACGGATATCATCATATACAACATCAATCATTTAAGAAATACAACATTTAAATGTTGAAGTGTCTTAATATACCTAATTATAATTTTTACCTTGTTTCTCATTTGCTATTGTTCGACTGCTTGAGAAAGTTGTAAAAATAAAAAATACTACATAAAGAATATTAATGTCTATACGACCGAATGTCTCAAATAAAGTCTCTTACGCTTTACGTTATTAACGTTTTACGTTTTTCGTTTTTCAACATCAGTATTAACAGGATTGTGGATTCGTTTGTGTTTTGTATTTTTATTTTAAATATTTCTTCGATTTATTAACTTAAAAGATAGTTATTTACAATATAGTTTACGTATCAAAAATAAAATAAAATTTCGCTAAGCATTTTTTTTTAAATAAAGGAACAACAACATATGTCACACACGTTTTCCAAAAACGCAGGGTTGACAAAAAAAAAGGTTAAGACACTCCGTTTCCGAGATTCCGCCCAACTAAAACTAACCATTAAAAAAAATGATTACAAATCTTTTAAAGTAAAGAAGTAGTCTATAAAATATTTTAAATAATTATAGTTAATACAATAAAATTTGTCGTATCGTAACGTGTAAAGGAGTAACCAGAGCAGATTGCGGTCGAGAAATTAAGCAACTATTGATGACTTGAGCCCCCGACGAAATTCGTTTTAGAAAATTATATACTCAACGAGAATATATACGTCTATATTTATATAACATAACGTTGTATATAGGCAGTATTAATAATGGGGTTTCTGTAATTAGTAGTTACAAATAAACTTTAAATTATTAAAAGTTTTTATTTAATTTGCCGTGTAAGTATGTTTGTATGTAGTAGTATGTAGTGTATGAGAAATCTAGTAAGTTAAATTTGAACTACTTCTTAGGGGCCATTTAAGTGATATTTAATGCTAGTTGTTAAATGTTTTAAGCATTTTTAAACATGTGAATTTTAAATAAATTAAATATTTAATTTTAATGTGAATATAAAAAAATGGTCTTTATATACTTTTTGTTTTTTTTAATGATGATATATTTAGATTCTGAGCGCTGTTTGTAAAGTAATCGCCTTAAAAAACATTTCGAAAACTTTCAATTGCAAATACATATTTACCATTTTGTGGGTTTCAGATAGGCGAGGCATACTCTAAGTGCTTAAAATCACTTCCTTGTTTAAATATAAATCGAAGATTTGCCGGTTACGAATCAGATTATAGAAAGACATTTCTTTCTATAAAAACTTATTATACAACATTTGTCTAGATTTAGGAATAACGAATTAGACGCGTTACATTTATAAAGATTGACTAGACCCATCTGTGGCTTTCTTCTTCTTTTATAATTTTTAAAATTATTGCATCATCAGCACAAAGAGATGTGCTGAAAGAGATTGTATAATACCATTAAGAAAAATGTTAAAAAGAAGAGGCCCAAGATGGGAACCTTGTGGTACACCAGAATACTAGAGGTTGATAGTAGGTACAAAACTAGAGGTTACAGCCACTGCTTGAGTCCTATTCCGGAGATAAAATTCCAGCTTTCCTAAAACATCACCACGTATACCAGCTTGTTTATTTTATCAATTCACAAAGAATGTGAAATTTCGTCGAAAGCCTTCGAAAAGTCAGTATAGATAACAACCATAATTATATTTAACACGATAAAGTACGGCATTGTGTCCCAACACTAAATAAAATTTAACTTGTTATATGATGAAAAAAATATATGTACATTTCACAAAAATAAGTGCAAAATTTTTTTGGTTTTGTTATTATCCATTTTTCAACCAACAATTGTCCTACTTTTGTACAACAACTTTAAATAATTCAAGCTGACGAAATACTAACTTTTGAGTACTGAAGTGCTCAAATATTGTTCGGAACAACTTTATGGGTTCGTTTTAAATTAACATAATATTGGTCTCGTGTCATACATTTAATTTTAAATTATTTGGCAAATAAGTTTCTTTGTGTACTGTAAAACCGACTGGTTGTGGGTTCGATCCCCACTCGAGGAGATGAAATATTTACTTAAATTTATATTTCCATTTCTTCGCTCTGGTGTCGAGGTAAAGCGCGGCGTTGAGTTCTGCCACTCATCACGCAATGCATCCAAAATTCGGCAGAAAGTGGGGAACGAAGTGTCTTAACACTAGGTTCCCTCTGCCTACCCTGCTGTGTGCGGGATAAAGCGTGAAGCTAAGTTGGACAACACAATGGTTCGTAAAAACATACAATGCATCCTATTCAAATACACGATATTGAAATATGCGAGTTAGTTTTCAATGATTTGATCAATTGCAGTTTGTTAAAAACAGTTTAGGTCAGATTTAAGCGCAATTTTGACGTGTACTTGTGGAAAATTGATTTCGTTTAATGCCGAAAGTTTCATTGACTTTGGAGTTTTATTTACCGAACTTCTATAAATTTCTGGACTATTGTAGTGAATGGTCTTAAAACAATATTTGCTGTAAGTCAAAGCCAACACAACCTTGGTAATGGAAGGTTATACAAACTATTATTATATATACATCTATATCAGTATTTACAGTAGTGAGGCCAGTCTTGGCGCAGCGGCACGAAGTGTGACTGTAAAACCGACTGGTTGTGGGTTCGATCCCCACTCGAGGAGATGAAATATTTACTCAAGTTTATATTTCCATTTCTTCGCTCTGGTGTCGCGGTTAAGCGCGGCGTTGAGTTCTGCCACTCAACACGCAATGCCTCCAGAATTCGGCAGAAAGTGGGGAACGGAGTGTCTTTACACTAGGTACCCTGCTGTGTGCGGGATACAGCGTGAAGCTGATTTAAGATTTAAGATTTTTTTATATCAGTATTTTGGATTTTTACTGTATTTGTAATTTAAGTTAATATTTGTTTTTAAAATTTAGAGTTGGTCAATGAAAATGGTAAGTCGTTGTCGTGCTGTTATTTTGAAGTATCGTTTAGAAATGTTATTATTATTTTTATTTACGGGAAAAGACAAATGAGTTTACGAATCGCTTGATGGTGAGTGATCACAGCATGTTTCCAAATGGTGTAGATGGTACTTGGAGACACACAGTTAGAGAATTCGGCAGCAGGTGAAATATCTCCCAAGAACAAGAATATGAGGCCGAACCAGGACCTACTGAGGGCCTACCTTCTGACCAAAAACCGCGCCACTGCGCCACGACTGGTTTCTTGACTGATTCACACTTAATCGATTTATTTTCCTTAACCTATTACACATGTTCAAGAAGATTTTGGAAACTAAAATATTTTGAAATTGATATATTATCCATTATTTATATAACAGCTAAAATAAAAAAAAAACTATACAACGCCGCGCTTACATCGACACCAGCGCGAACAAAATAAAATATCAAATATTGAATTTCCTCGAGTGGGAATCGAATCCACGACCAGATCATGTACAGTCACGCTACAACTTTAACTATAATGTTAGTTTCTTAAACATCGTACACCCTCGGAACTAGTCACAATTACTCAGTTCAAAGCTTTGACTGCACCCTTGAGTGCTCTCCAATACCGTGCGCTATACATATGTATATTTCTATTCTATGTAGTTGTGTTTGTTTATCTCCGCGCATGATTGAAATGTCCCCTTTAACTTTGACATTTGACAAATATTTTTTCTCTATTTTAGCTTCTCGCTGTATTCCGCTCAATGCAGAGTGGAGGGAAATTAGTGTGAAAAATTATAATATATGCTTAACGTGTTACATCCGAATGCTATAAATGTAAAAATTTGTGAAGATGGGTGTTTCATACACTTCCACGCAAAAAACGAATTTGTATGAATCCTTCCGGTAATATTGTTATAAATCAGCTTCGCGTTGTATCCCGCACATAGCAGGGCAGGCAGAGGGAACCTAGTGTTAAGACGAGTCGCGCTTAGCCTCGACACCGACATTTCGTCTCCTCGAGTGGGGATCGAACCCACAACCAGTCGGTTTTACAGTCGCACTTCGTGCCGCTGGACCATGACTGGCCTCAACTGGTAATATAATTTATATATAAGAATAACACATAGATTACAAATTATGTGCAGATTTTGTATGATATAGCTATAGCTTTAAACGAGCGAAACCTCGTTTTGACCGCTTCTTTGTAAATATATTTGTAAAATTTTCATTTCACACGATAAATTATGTTTTTAGAAATATATTTTTATAGCTAAATTGCTAAAATAATTAATACTTATTATAGAGGACGAAGTGTCATTTCACATGTTTTTTTCAATCTGCCTTTATCGAAATATGTAGAAGATTAAAAGTCTACTAGAAATTGAACCGACCACGATAAAACATCACACGTTAATTTAAATATTAAAAAAAAAACGAGACCTCCATTATTCCTGTTCTCTTTAGACTATAGTTAATAGCAGACCTTTACACTCCGCGACAAAGAGATCATTATTTAAAGTACCATCTCAAGGAGAAAATATTGCTTTGTTTATTGACTTACTTATAAACCTTGTTTGGATGAGGAATGGTTTACAATTAAACAAAGTCGCCTTTGACTCGACTCCCGCTGAGATGGGGCGCTCAATTCGCAGTTAGACATCAGATGTTAGAAACTATTTTGTACGCCGCGCCGTACATTTCAAATGTCAAAGGTACCTTTTGAAACGCAGAAATTGCAGGTGCAGCGAGAATGTATGGTGTTATCTTAATCTGGCCGTCAAGACGCCTCCACGTCTGGCTATTGTGCTCAAGTTTCCAGCTCGCTGACGTATGCAGGAGAGAACACAGAGGGGTAATATTTCCGCGCCTTTGGCTCGACCTGTTTAAGTGACGGCCTCTTCCACCCCCGTGGCTCTTAATGTTGAGGAGGGTTTATCGTGAGCGCGAGTGCAGTTTTTATCGCTTGTTTGCGATGTTTTGCAATTTTTTCTTTTTACAATTTTTTATTTGTAAATGATGTAATGGGAATGCCTTATTAGTATCGCTTATTAGTACTATTGGAGTGTGTGTTAATTTAAGTTCAGAGACATTTTATCTCTAGTGTGGATACATCTTCTTGTTTAGCTTAACGATATCGATAAAAATATTGAATTGAAAATATAAACATATTTCTTTTCTAATGAAATTTGGACATACTAGTGCTTTACGTTGGTTTCAAAAGTATCATATCAGCTTCACACTGTATCTCGCACACAACAGGCCAGAAAAAGTTTATTGCTACTGGAGACATTGCGTATTGAGTGGCGGCACTCAACGCCGGGTCTCTCTACGACACCAGACCAATGATCAAAAGTTATTAATTTTTTTTTAAAAAAACCCTTCACATCATCATATTTAATTAAATAATTCGTCATTGAGTAATACATTAATAATAATTGAAATTTATGATACTTATCCAATATTAGTGTTGCGAACAGAACAAACACTCCCCGTCTAGTGCCTAGTTGGTAAACTAGCAAAGTCAAACGCAACGAGACTAGCGAGTACGTTGTTTAAGCTCGAAACTACTCTGTTGTTCCCTAAAGTTCACTTTTAATTTCGAAACGAGAGAGTTAAGCCGCGTTCATATATTTTCGCAGTATGATGCACTGAAGTGTATTTACTTTAGTTTTGTTGGAGTATTGGGTTTCAGTATTTTATTGATCATGCAAAAAGTTATTATTTAAGATTTGATTAAGTTTTCGGTTTTTTTTATGGTGAAACTATATAATTTTCTCTTTTATTAAGGCGAAATTTTACTTTAAAAATGATATTTAAGCAGTATTGAAAAAAATATATATGTATGTATTTAATGAAAGATTTATTATGTCCCATCGATTTTTGTTCTACTAAAAAATTGTTCTAAAACTTATATATTCCGACTAGAGGGCACGCGCAGCTTCGTCTGTGTATTTGCACCCTTAAGGGTGAATTCTAAAAGTACACGAAACAAGTGTTCAATAAAAATATTTATAATAGTTTGAATTTAAAATTTTATAAAAATACGTGCCGATTTAAAAAAACGCAAACATATTTTCAACCCTTATTACATCCCTTTAGGGTAAAAAATTTTCAAAACCCTTTCTTGGTGGATGTTCAGATTATGAAAATAAACAACTGTCCATATTTCATCTACGCACAGCGGTTACGGCTGTGCGTGCGTCTTGCCTCAGTCAGGCAGGTAGGTACATGTCCTTTTATATATATGGAAGAAAAAGATAAATCGCGAAAAGTACAAATATACAGCAAGGAAATTTAACATCGTATATCACTTATTGTATTTTTTTCTGCTTTCTGTCAAATAAAACTTTCTCTTTCTACTTGAGTTGTTAAAAAAACCATATCTTATATATTATGAACGTGCCTTTATCCATAGTGACACTTCGGAAATGAGCCGGCAGTTGCTTTGAATGCGAATATATTGTCCACTCCCACCTTCCACGGGGTTTTCGAGTCACTCTTAGAAGCGGTTCTAAACTGCACGCTTTACTTTAACGTTATAATTTTCTTTGTGAAATTTACTTTATGTTGTTACCTTTGCTTGATAATTTTGGTATGTTAAATTTTATGTTAGGTTAGCGTTTTTACAGAGCAAACGCGATGGGTTGTGGGTTCAATTCCCATTCGATGAAATTAAGTATTTTTTTGTTTCCGCCCTCTGTGTAATCTCTGTGGTAACGAGGCAAAAGCGCGGCGTTGAGTTCAGCAATGCCTCCAAAATTAGGTGGAAAGTGAGGAATGGAAGTATCATGACACTATTGTAGGTTCCAATGTGTCCTCTGCTTCCACTGTTATGTGCGGGATAGTGTGAAGCCAAAATAAATATATTTTTATAAATTTGATGAAATATTTTAAATGGAATGTAAATATTGTGGTTTAGAACCGATTTATTCAAAAGTATAATATTTTACACTACAAAATGAAAACATGGATGAATAAAATATTTCACAAAAGTTTGATTGAGGATGTTTGATTTGTTATTTTGTAAACTATTGACATTCATATATGCCGCTTACAGTGTAGTGCATCCATTTTAATTTTTCATGTAAGTAACGTAAAACGGCCAAGTGAAGGCTCGAATTCCACTGCGGGAATAATATATTTAATATTTTGATATCCTCGCTAACGAGACAAACTGAGGATAAGGTAACGAGGAGGTAACGAGACAAACTGAGGATTTGAGCACCTCCACTCAATACGTAATGTCTTAAGATGTTTTTATCGGTTCAACAGTTACCTGAAATATTTTGTTGAAATTTTTTGATATGCGAAATAAAATAAGACATGTCTTGAAATATTCTAAGTCAGTCGTGGCGCAGGGCGGCGTTGAGTTCCGCCTACCCGTTGGGAACTACTGCGTGAAGCTGAGAAAAAAAATGTTAATAAAAAATAATAAACAATATTGAACAAAGAACCAAAGTGTTTATGCTAAATTCCCTGGATATTTTCCCTTGAAAGTGTATCAGGGAAACTGGGACCTCATATTACAAAGCATTTTAATTTGTCCGAACAATTTCTTTTTGTCGTAAAATTTTGTAGTAACACCGCGTCGGCAACAAAAGGATGAATAATGACTTTAAAACAAAGTTAGAATTTTCGAAACTTCCGCGATTCACTACTGTGCCGCCGTTGTGCTCGCTAAATTTATAATTTCGCAAGATACGTTCGTTCTGTTTAATTAATAATTTAAAGGAGTGGTGTTAAATTAAAACGATTTGAGATATCTTTATTTATATTAAAATTAAAATTTAATTTTCCGGTCCACAATGTATCCCGCAGGTACCTAGTGTTAAGAAACTTTATCCCCCATTTTCCGCGGAATTCTGGAAGTATAGCGTGTTGAGTAGCGGAACTTAACACCACGCTTTTGCTTCCACACCAGAGCGAAGAAAATGAAAATATTAAATATTTCATTTTCTCGAATGGGCATTGTACCCAAAATCTGTCGTGATTGCAGTCACACGCTGTGCCACTGCGCCACGCTGGCCTCAAAACATAGCAGGACAACTTTTAAAAATGTTGTCTGTACTTCTGTTTAAGCCTTATATTATAGAAACGTTCAGCTAGTTAGTTAGTTAGTTCAGTTAGTTGTGTGTTTTAAAACCTAGTTGACAATTTAACTGTTCGTTTTTTTAGTCGTTGTAGCACAGTGAGACAGCGTATGAAATATGTACCTACTACTCGACACCAGAGCGAAGAAATGGAAATTAAGTAAAATTAAGTAAATATTTCATCTCCTCGATTGGGGATCGAACCCACAACCAATCGGTTTTACAGTCACACTTTGTGCCGCAGCGCCACCACGACCGCTCTCAAATATTGCTTTAAAATTAATTTAAAAACTAAAACGTAAAATCTAAATTTAGATTGGAAAGAATAATTTACTTTTATCTTTAATATAAAAACAGTAAGAAAAACTGTTGCCAAAGCAAGAGAATATTTTTCAATAAAACAATGAGCTCTAGATAGGCACACATAAAGACTTGAATAATGATACCGGATTAACATAGACCCTTCTGAAGCATTATCGTATTTTTTGTGGATTCCAAATAACCTTTAGGCTTTTTTTCCTTAACTTGAAAATTCATCACAGGGATATAATTTTTCTCTCTCAATTGCGGTGGATCTTCACATATATGCATTCGCTTAGCGAAAAATCCACTTCATTTTTATTTTACTGGGGAAAAGAAATTTGTAGCTAGCTGCACAAGTTTTCTGTTACTATTTATTTACTCACCTAGAAAATGTATGAAAATTTTAACGTAGCGGGACTCGAACCTGCCACTCCTGGAAACCCACCAGGGTTAAAAATACTATTTATTTAAGCAGATTTAATTTAGAGAACTTACAGTTTTATATAGACGATGATATATTAATATATAATTAATTTTTATTGATTAAGTCCAAGTCATCTTTTGACATGTGAAAAATATTTTAGATATCAGTTAAATAATAAATCAGTTAAAATGTAAAAAATATATTTGACCTTAACTTAACTTCATGCTTTATCCCTAGCGGAGTAGTCAGAGAGAACGGAGCGCCAAATGTGCATAATAAAAAATATGTTTTAAATATCAATATAAGAGAAATATTAATTTAAATGACATTTAGGTTTATTTCTTTACATAATATAAATTAAAAAACTTTCTTTTAAACTACGTAACGGCTTTTTTATATATTATGTTAGATTAAAGTCAAAAATTAAAGAAAATATCAAAAATTTATTTAAATTCTGAGACCATGTAGGCGAAGCCGCAGTCGTCTGTCATAAGTATGGACAGATCAAAAAATAAATCAGCTTCACGCTGTATCCCGCACACAGCAGGGTAGGCAGAGGGAACCTAGTGTTAAGACACTCCATTCCCCACTTTCTGCCGAATTCTGGAGGCATAGCGTGTTGAGTGGCAGAACTCAACGCCGCGCTTAGCCTCGACACCAGAGCGAAGAAAATGGAAATATAAATTTAATTAAATATTTCATCTCCTCGAGTGGGGATCGAACCCACAACCAGTCGGTTTTACAGTCACACTTCGTGCCGCTGCGCCACGACCGGCCTCAAATTGGACAGGACAGATCAATTTCCACAATTTAACATACAATAGTGAAATATATACAAATAAAAAAAAATATTATATTCTTACAAAGATAACTACGTTAAATTTTACCTCGCTCAGCTGATTAGCTAATGCATGCACTACTTTGAATGCAAGCCGGGGATGTTCTTCGTTAATACTTTAAAATACTTTTTAATGAAAGATGAAAATTTCGCTTCAGGTTATGCTGTGGTTAAAATTATAATAAAATTAGTTATACGAACTGTATAATGAGGCCGCCGCCGTGCCGAAATTAGATGACTGTAAGCGTGATGGTTGTGGGTTCAAATCCAGTTCCGGGGAATGATTATATTTAACGCTAGCTATGCTACCTACAATACAATATACAGGCAAAAGAGAAGTTGAAGAAAATAGTGTCTAATTATTATTGATATAATATATTAGATACATTTTGCTTACTACAGGTTAAAATACCATATGAGGTATTAAGACATTTACTACATTTCCTTTACTGTTTTATTAGGGTTCCGTACCTTAAAAGCTCAAATGAGTTATTACTGCGCGTGCACTAGTACTAATGTTACTATTTAACGAACAGAGGCCGCGTGCGCTAGTACTGGTGCGTCAAAAAGTACGCGTGCACTAATACTGGTGTGTTATTAAGTACGCTTGCACTTATATTGGTGTGTTATTAAGTACGTGTGCTCGTATACTGGTGCGATAATCATTACATGTGAACTAGTACTAGTATATTTTTAAATACGCTTGTACTGTAACTGGTACAATATTAAGTACACTTGCACTAGTACTGATGCATTATTTAACGTACAGAGTGCGCGTACCCTTGTATTGATGCTTTATTAAGTACGATTGCCCTAGTACTGGTGCGTTAAAGAGTACGCGTGCACTAATACTGGTATGTTATTAAGTACGCTTGCACTAATACTGGTATGTTATTAAGTACGCGTGTACTAATACTGGTATGTTATTAAGTACGCGTGCACTAATACTGGTATGTTATCAAGTACGCGTGCACTAATACTGCTATGTTATTAAGTACGCGTGCACTAATACTGGTACGCTGTTAAGTATGGGTGTACAAGTATTGATGCGTTGTTTTATGATCAGAATTGACGTGCACTGGTACTAGTCATGGTGCTTGATTAAGTACACGCGCACTACAGGTGATTTATTTAAACGCGTACACTAATATTGAGGTTGTAATGGGTAATTTAGTATAGACAGTGCGCGTGAATTAGTACTAGTGCGTTCTTAAATAAAATAATATTTTCTTTGATTTTCACGATTATTACACATTTTAAATAAAACTATTTTAACCGGATTAATCGCGTATATTTAGTTTTTACATACCCGTGGTCACGGGTAGACTCGTGTCTACCCGTGGCTACGGACTACTGCAAAGTGTTCGAAACGTCGGGTTTCCAAAAATGTAAAACTAAATATACGCGATTAATCCGGTTAAAATAGTTTTATTTAAAATAATATTTGCTCTCTTTATATTCGTGGCGCAGCGGCACGAAGTTTGACTGTAAAATCGACTGGTAGTCGGTTCGATCCCCACTCGAGGAGATGAAATATTTACTTAAATTTATATTTCCATTTCTTCGCTCTGGTGTCGAGGCGGCGTTGAGTTCTGCCACTCAACACGTAATGCCTTCAGAATTCGGCAGAAAGTGGGAAACGGAGTGTCTTAACACTGGGTTCCCTCTGCCTACCCTGCTGTGTGCGGGATACAGTGAAGCTGTTTTTTTTCTATGTTATGTCTGCTCTTGTGAAAGAACTTTGTAATTGTGACAATTACAAATTCACTATATAACGCTAATACGAGTATAAAAATTATATTTTTAATATTTAAATAATAAAAATATTATTTTTTGTAAGCTATTGCCGAACAATACCAAATAAAGTGACAGGTAAAGGTAAAGGAAGAGATCCTTCGTTTTTATTACACAAGATTACAACATTGCTTAATTTATTCACAAAATTTGTCTCGTCTTGAAAAATTTGCCGTCGCGATCGCTAACAAAAGAATGACTAATGGTTCCAGAAACAAAGTTGCCTCGCGAACAAACTTCGAATGCTTTCAAGGGCGTGAATTATTATCTCAGAGTTTCGTCGCGATTAGGAGTTAGCCAATTTTACTTCTTTTTAAATAATTTTTCGCTTGTTAATTTAAAGGTATTTTCGTCTTGGATAAATGGAAGTTGAAAGTGTTGTACTTTTAAAAAAGTTTGACGTAATTTAATTTTAGGGCACCAGGTAACGGTGACTGAATATAAAATTTTATAATAAAGAATTTATAGTATACTAAAGTATGTATCGTTTTTTTTTTTGCGAAATAAACAGAAAGTTGAACTTTGTAACTGAGTGTAAGTTCTAAAATGAATGAGTAACTGTAATAGAACTAGCAAAGTTTGTAGATATTATACAGTGTTTAGATATGTTTCACGCTGTATCCCGCACACAGCAGGGTAGGCAGAGGGAACCTAGTGTTAAGACACTCCGTTCCCCACTTTCTGCCGAATTCTGGAGGCATTGCGTGTTAAGTGGCAGAACTCAACGCCGCGCTTTACCTCGAATTAATATAAAATTGAAGCAATATAAATATATTTTAAAATAAAAAGTGGGGAGTGGAGTGTCTTAACACTGAGTTCCCTCTGCCTACTCTGTTGTGTGCGGGATGCAGCGTGAAGTCGATATTTTCAAGCAGTGTAAATCGAACTCCCGACAGTGCGTTTATAGTAAAATGATATGCCATTGTGCCAAGATGTATGCAAATATTAACTATAAAATTGCAATTAGCTGGCTAAATTGAACGTGGTTTGCACGAACTGTAGAGAGGAGCTGTTTTATTGAGAACAGATGTGACGACTTCACTTTATCGTTTTTATAGATTTAAATTAAATTTAAAGGCCGCATAAAAATATTATTGAATTTTGGAACGAAAAAAGGAATGTTATTACATCATATCTTTGGTGTTTCTTAATATTAAATATATCTTAATAACGTTAGTGAATTATTAAAAATATAGTAATAAATATAAAAAAATACAACGTAACTTTTTGAGGGGCATCGTAGCAGAGGCACAAGTGTGAGACGCGGCTGGTACTGGGTTCGATCTCCACTAGATGCAATGAAATATTTAATATTTTTATATCTTCGTTTAAGTGTCAAGGCAAAGCACGGCGTTGAGTTCCGCCACTCAACATACAATGCCTCCGGAATTTGGCGGAAAATAGGGAACACTTCGTATCCATAATATTATTTGGCGTACCAAATCAATATGTCAAAATTAGATATCGACCGACCGACGCTATTAAACTACGAAACGGAAGAGTAATGACAAATTTAGTTCCAAAACTTTCGGCTACAGGTAACTAACTGGGAAACTTTCCTTATTATTGTCGATATGCCAACCATTGAGTTTTCATTACGGGAACCCAAGGTCGGATGGCCCTTCCGTTTGATTGTACTCAAACTTTACGAGTTAGGCTGGCTATGACTACTGTAATGTTGGCTTGAATAATTGAATAGAAAAAAATGTTGAAATAGAATATATATATAAATATATATAGAACATATATCAGGGTAGGTAAAGGGAACCTAGGGATATAATGTTAAGACACTTCGCTATTTTAAGGCACTTTCGACCCCTATTTTCCGTTCAATTCTGGAGGTATTGTGTGTTGAGTGGCGGAATTCAACGCCGCAATTTGCCTAGTTACCAGAGCGAGACATTAAAATATTAAATTATATTTTTTTCGAGTGAAGAAATAACTTAAAAAGATAAAAAAATACGCACATCCAAGTTCCGGTGAATACTACTGCAAAAAGAAAAAACCAATGAAACTATTAAAAAAAAGCAACAAATATAAAATAGAGTGTTGTTTATTCTTTATGTTTAAATATCAAGGATCAGCTTCACGCTGTATCCCGTACACAACAGGGTAGGCCGAGGGAACCTAGTGTTAAGACACTCCGTTCCCCACTTTCTGCCGAATTCTGGAGGCATTGCGAGTCAATGTCGCGCTTTACCTCGACACCAGAGCGAAGAAATAGAAATATAAATTCAAGTAAACATTTCATCTTCTCGAGTAATCGAACCCACAACCAGTCGGTTTTACAGTCACACTTTTTGCCCCTGCGCAACGACTGGCCTCAATTTATATTATATTAAAAAAAAAAAACTATAATTGAATCATATAAATATATACAAAATAATTAAAAAAAAACAAGATTATTAAAGATTCAATTACTGTCCTAAGTAAGTTACAGCCGAAGATAATATAATTTCGCGACGAAAGTACCTACCACTCAGACTTTACTCAGCTCGTTCGTAGCTACGATAAAGTGAAAATGGCGGTACTGTGTTTAGAGGAATGAGAACAAATTGTGTATCTAACTTTGTTGATAAGCCTGTGTCAATTACGTATTGAGCAGGGTCCTGATGCGACAAAACAAATCGGATGACCTATAAAGTAGTGCAGATTCGAATTTCTTTGTAAACTTAGGGGGTGTATTCTAAAAAACTGTAAACACGTGCACATTTAAATATTTTTAAGAGTATTAATTTCAATTCATTTATTCATTCATTCATTTTATTAAAATCTAAATTTTCAACCTCTATTTCATCCTTTTAGGGTAAAAATTTTTCAAAATCTTAGCGTTCGTCTTACCTCAGTCAGTCATTAACATATCCTTTTTTATAATTTATAAATTTATTATTATTTTTCTATTTAGAAGAAGATTATATGTTTTTATAATATTAGAGTATTCTTATAGCATCTATTTTATCGTGCGAACCAGAAAGAACGAAGCGTCAAACGCGATGTACGTCTTTGGCTTCGTCCTCAATCAACCTTTTTATATATGTCCTCCGGGGTTCCTCATGATTTTCACGTAACCTTCCTCAGATATCATTGTGCTCTTGAGTTTTGAAATCCATCGAGGTTTTCACCGTTCGATTGATTTTCGTTTTACCGTATTCCGTTTCTCGCTTCTTTAAGAGATATCGCTCGAAAAAAATGGCGGACGCGCAAAAAGCAGTGTTTTAGCACTTCTGTCTTAGCAGTTTCCGTATTAATTTTGCACGATGCGAAAATAACGTAAATTAAATAAATAATAATTGAGGCCAGTCGCGGCGTAGGGGCACAAAATGTGACTGTAAAACCGTCTGGTTGTGGGTTAGATCCCCATTCGAGGAGATGAAATATTTACTTAAATTTATATTTCCATTTTCTTCGCTCTGGTGTTGAGGCAAAGCGCGGCGTTGATTTCTGCCACTAAACACGCAATGCCTCCAGAATTCGGCAGAAAGTGATGAACCGAGTGTCTTAACACTAGGTTCCCTCTGCCTACCCTACTGTGTGCGGGATACAGCGTGAAGCTGACTTGACTTAATTGCAAAAAAAAGTAATAAGAAGAACAAATATAATAAACAAATCCTGACATACGTTTACCGTATATGTTTATATCAATTAAGGGTGTGTTTGTATGTTTCATTGTGATAATATGAAACTTAATGCAATAAAATTCTTTGAACAACGCAAAGTTTATTTGTGTGGGATGAACCTCACATACGGGGAACCATTACCGGGTTCCCACGTAGATGACATTTGTTTTGTGGGGTGCCAAATAATTCTGACAATTTGAAATATTAGAACTTAGATGTTCATGTATTTTTTTAGTAGAGATAAAGGTTAGCTTTTAACTTTAGTCATTCGAATGAACTCCATATGTGCTATTAAGTTGTCATATAATAAAACTTAAAGTACAAAAGTAAAACTAATAAAAAAAATAAAACTAATACTAATAAAGTAAAACTTAAAGTACAAAAGTAAAACAAAAAAAAAAAAAGTAAAACTAATACTGCCGTGTGAGACAAGAATTGCGATGTATTAAATTGCAGGAGCACAAGCGTAGGACTACAAACGGGACAGTCAGTGAGTTCGATTCCCACCCAAGAAAATGAAATATTTTCTTGTGAAATGGAAATAAAGTAATGGAGTTCCGCCACAAAACTCACACTGCCTCCGGAATTCGTCGGAAAGTGGAGAACGGTTTGTTAGGCTTCTTATCGCGGTATCCAGCATTAAGTCAAAAATATAAATGTACTATATTTCTCTCAACTGCTAACATCATAAAACCTTATAAAATATGAATCTATTCTTCATATAATATATTATATTTGTTTAACAAGCAATAAGCTATTTTAATACATAATTTATTCACCATTACTCAACAATGTTTTTAGGTACTTAGCCGAGCAAACGAAACGAAAAAGTTTTCCGTCTTATCTTCGGAATCAATGGTGAACTTTTGTTTTGTGCCATTTCCTTGAAATATAAAGAAAATATAACAAAAAAATATCATTTTCTATAAAAGGAACCATTCGATTTCGTCTGTTTCCGCTGCTATCTCCTACAGCAATTTTCTTTTAATAGGATTATAATATTATGAATGGCATCGATAATTCAAAAATTCAATGGTACAAAGATAATAAGTATCGATATGTTCGTTTTATTCGATACGAATCAATTAGAACGATAGAAATTGTTAAAATGTTTTGATTTTAGTCCGGTTTTTATGTGTATAATCTGAATACGATGTTTGATTTTTTTACAGTGATGTTTGATTGTATATATAGAGTATTTAATATTTATAGTAAGTGTTATTAAATAATAAAATTATTGGGGTTTGGATGTGGACTAAATGGATTTGAATCCGGTATATCCTTAGTTGAGGCCAGTCGTGGCGCAGTGGTACGAAGTGTGACTGTAAAACCGACTGGTTGTGGGTTCGATCCCCACTTGAGGAGATGAAATATTTACTTAAATTTATATTTCCATTTCTTCGCTCTGGTGTCGAGGCTAAGCGCGGCGTTGAATTCTGCCACTCAACACGCAATGCCTCCAGAATTCGGCAGAAAGTGGGGAATGGAGTGTCTTAACACTAGGTTCCCTCTGCCTACCCTGCTGTGTGCGGGATACAGCGTGAAGCTGATTTATTTATTTTTTTATATCCTTAGTTTTATACTGCTACAAAATTGCTACGACATCCTGTAGCGCTTTTGTAGCACTATAAGCTACAGTGGTCAGTGAATTACGATAGGTTGTGGGTTCGATTTCCACTTGAGGAAATGGAATGTTTGTCATTTTAATTTTTTCGTTGTGATAACAAGGTTAAGACCCCAATATTCTGCTATTAACGTCATGTCTCCAGAGTCATATAGTTACTGGAATAATTATAATCTAAAAAACTAAATTTGTGAGTTATTCTTTACTTTTAAATAATAGATCAAGTGATATTTTCTATTATAAAACCTATATTACTATATATCTTCCCAAAGGTAATATGACAAGCAATTTCCAATTACTATTAAACGCAGACAAGAGTTAACCGTTGATATATATTAGAAAATTTAAGTTTATCCACATACTAGTAAAAGTTTTTGAATATCCTGACAACAAACATGAAATACTTATATGCTTATTACTTGTCTGTTTCAAAGTATCATTGTCAGAAACCTAAAATGTGATTGTGTGTAATTGATTTAAAAAAATAAGTCCCGCTGAGTTTCTTGCGCCGGTTCTTCTCAGGTCTGAGGCACTAACTTTAGTGAACTGGTGGTAAATTATTTGACGTTCAAAAAATGAAGCATGTAACTTCTTATTTTGAATAAAATTATTTGACTTTGACTTTGACTTACTGTAAAAAATGTGTTAGAAGCCAGTCGTGGCACCTATGTGTGTGACTGTAAACGCGACAGTTAGTTTTGATTCCCACTCAAAGAAATGAAATATTTAATATTTTTATTTACTTACTCTGGTAACGAGGTAAAGTGCGGCGTTGAGTTCCGCCCCTAAACATGCAACGTCTTCAGAATTCATCGGAAAGTTGGGAACGTTAAGGGAGTGTCTTAACACTAAGTTCCCAGGCTCTCTCTACCTGCCCTGCTATGTACGGGATATGGCATAGAGTTAATAAAAAAACGCAATAAAATCACGAAATGGTTACACATACGATACAATATTTATAAGGCCACACAACCTTCCCGAGTGGAACCAATTTTGACCGCAAATCATAATTTACTACGAAGCTGCCACATTCGACGCGGTTTACCGATAGCGGAAGTAGGAAGATTAACGTTAGTAGCACGATATCTTATAAACATTTTAGGTCATCGATAAGAAGGCATGGGCGTCACTATCGCTTGTCGATTACCCCTGTGTTATTGACACGGTTCGTGATGTTCTTAGTAAATTAGTTTGTTCGAAGTTATGCAGGACTTGCGTATATACTTTTGAAGCCACGTACGCTATAGCTTACCGTATGGATTGTACCGGTACAGTAGAAAAATATATATTGTACCGGTACAGTACCGGTATAGTACAAAAATATTTACTTTTTTATATATGAATGTGGCCTCCCTTGCCACGACTGGCCTTGAAAGACAGTCGTGGCGCAAGTGTAAGCGTGTGACTCTAAACACGACAGATTGTGAGTTCCATTCGCACTGGAGGAAATGGAATGTTTTATACTTTTTCGTTCTCTAAATTAGGCAGTGCACGGCGTTGAGTTCCGCCACTCAAAACACAATGCCTCTAGAATTCGGTGGAAAGTGGGAAACATAAGGTACTCGAGGTACGTCTGTCTACCCTGCAATGAATATGAATCTTTATTTACATATATATCCCATTAAGGATTTAACACTAACTAAAGCGAATATTAACTTCTCTCTAAATGGCCATCAAATATTTCTTACTGTAAAGCTCGAGTGATATTAAAAATACGCCATCATGCAAAACATCTTATAAAATTCTTTCCTTTAATATCAATTCAAAAGATTTTTCACATTTCTATTCTCAGCTTTTTCATAAAAACGCAAAATAAGTAACAAAATGAATTCCCCGTAATAATTATATATATATATATATATATATATATATATATATATATATAAAAAATAAACAATTTGTTTATAAGTCTTCGAAAGTATTTTCAAAATAAAATTAGTTACTCGACTCTCTGTTCTCACTCATCTTTTCTTTTATGGCCGATGGTGAAATTTTATTTTTGATTTCAATCATGAATCATGAAATCTGCGTTTTGCAGGTAACTAGCACATTTTGTATATTTATAAGTATATATGTATATATATTTGGTAGTGAGGTCGTCGTGGCGCAGAAGGGGTAAGAGTGTGACTGTAGCTCTACGGTTGTGGCTTCGATCTCCACTCGGGGGAATGAATTATTATTTATTAATATTTTCATTAATTAGCTCTGGCACCCAGGCAAAAGACCCGCGTTGTACTACGCCACTCAATACGTAATGCCTGGAAAAAATTGGCCTAAAACTGGGAAGCGGATTGTCTTAAGACTGTGCTGCCTCTGCCTACCCTGCTACATACGGCATAAAGCAAAATGAAAAAAAAAATAAGATAAGTACATAATAAGTCACTTTGATGGATAATTAAAGACTTTTGTTTTGAGGGTTGCCAACTAACTTACATAATTCTTGTACAGGTTTATTTACATGTTCAATTCTTCGCTCTGGTGTCAAAGCAAAGCGCGGCGTTAAATTCCACCACACAACACGCAATGCCTTCAGAACTCAACGGAAAGTGGGGAACTGAGTGCCTTAACACTGAGTTCCCTCTGCTGACCTGATGTGTGCATCCCGCACAGCGTGAAGCTGATCTAATAATAATACTTAAATACAACAAAAAAATATCTACGCCTACAAAACTGCACCCCCATAGCTGTACGTGAACAATAAAGGCTATATTCCCATATAACGCTATCAACAACACAACTAATAAAGTAGTCATCAGTCATCGTATTCCCCTTTACATTGTTCTATCTGTCATATACATACAACCTTTGACAGGTTTGATTGACAATAGTCAATACTGTCCGTCTGTATATACTTATATAGGGATAGACAATTATTAATATATTTTTTTTATCTATTATTTTATTATTTTGTTATGAAGATTTTTGTAGGATATCTTTAAGAAAGTAAGCTAAACAAAGGTATATTATAATTTGTAAAGAATAATGATTTGTCAAGAAACTATGCTAGAGGCCGTCGTGGAGCAGGGGCACAACGTGTGACTGTAAACGACGACTTCGGGTTCGATGCGCACTCGGGGGAATGATTCATTAATATTTTCGTTTCTTCGCTCTGGTACCAAGGCAAAAACGTTTCGTTTAACTCCGCCAGTCAACGCAATACCTCGATAATTTGAAAGTGGGGAACGGAGGGTCTCAATACTAGGTTCCCGCTGCCTACCACAGTATAATGACTTAGTATGATTTTGGTTATAGTTTTGCAATGTATATAACTTTATATACATATAAAACACGTAGAATTATAAACAGTTCTAAACACCACATAACAATTTAAACGTACATTTATAAAATATGATATATCAATATCACTAAAAAAGCTACAATTTATAAAACAAACTGAAATAAACATACAAAAAAAAATACATTTCTTACAAAGAAAAATGAAAAAAAAAAATTAAACACCAAACCATTACGGAGCACCACGGAGCTTATCAAAAAAACACACCTAATACAGCAGTCAATAAGTCGAACGATTTGTTCACAACGTTTGACAGGGTCCAACGAGAACTTTCGCACGGCCAGTTCGCTAATTTGGATCTCAGTAATTAATATGTACCAGGAGTTTACCTGTAGAGGGCGGGGGTGGTTTGGTGGTGCCAAGTAAGGTAGTCAATGCGTCTCGTATGCCAGTACAGCGCGAGCCGCGCGTCGCTCCACACGCTTGTGGCGATATCCAAGTTAAAACTTCGCAAAATCATTTATAAACACGATGTTACACGTGACTGTTGGTGTTGTGCTTTCATGATCTGACTTTTGATCTCTGATGCTCAAATGGTTGGGCTGTTGACACTGTTGATGTGTTAATGCGGCAGCGATTGCGGATTTGGTTGGCTGTACGTTTTTTGTTTTTTTTTTAATTGTAAGTATTGTGTGATTTGAGATTTTTTTGTTGTTAAGAATTTAAGTTTGATTTTTAATTAAGTAATGTTTAAAAAAAATGTTTTTTATATAATAATATTGATTTATTTTTGTCTGTTTTTCAAAATTCTTATATGATTTTAAATGTCTTGTACGTTATGTGAGCTATTGTAGTTTTTATTTCTTTTTCTTGATTATTTTCCTTATATAAAGAACATTATTTCTTACCTTATTATTACATGTGAGGTCAATTGCGGGGCGGGGGTACAAGATGTGTCTGTAAGCGCGGCTGGTTGTGGGTTCGATACCCACTCGTGGAAATGAAATATTGATTTAAATTTATATTTTCATTTCTACCATCAGAGCGGTGTCGAGGCTAAAGTGCGGCGTTAAATGCCGCGTCTCAACATGAATGCCTTCCGAATTCGGTGGATAGTGGAGAACGGAGTGTCTTAACACTAGGTTTCCTCTGCCTACCTTGCTGTGTGCGGAGTACAGCGTGAAGCTGATTTGATTTTTATTATTATATGTTATTATTATACATATTATTGGGTTAAAGCAACTTTATTATCGACAAATACACTTCAACTATCACTTATACGATAACTCAATTGAACTTAATGTTTATCTGAATCTAAATCATGCATCGTCGTTGCTTATTATGTTAAGTAAATATAATAAAATAACAAAATATATTTTAGTTATAAACTATCTTAATATATATTTTTTTCTTTTAATTTGGTGGTAAAATATCACCATATTTTCAAATTATTTATAAAAATAGATCTCTGCAAAAAGATTCATAAGATAAATATTTAAATTCATAAGACAAATATTTAAATTTTTTCACAAACATAAAAGAAACAAATTATCAAAACTAACAAAATACATCGACCACATTGAACACAAAAAATATATTTTAACATTTCGTATAAAATACAAAGTAATTTCTCAGATCGTTTTTTTTTCATACCAATGAAAGTCAACTCAACATCTCAAGTAAACCTTTGTGATATTAATGTGGTGAAAAAACCTTTGTATTGCTTTATAAACAACAATTCCAAAGAAAATGTTTCAAATCATATTTAGTACATGTGTAGCGATGAAGTACTTGTTAATTCCATCAAAAACGAAAATGTTAAATGAGAGCCAAGTTAAATGTTGAGTTAAGTGTCGTTTTGGACTTCACCGACAAAATAATGAAATAAACTTAAATCGACGTTTTTTTATGTAGGTGCCTAATGAAAAAAACCTTTAATTGTATTTTACAAGTGAGTTTACTTCCAGATTGTACTAGAATTTGATGTTGATATTTGTTTTGATACCTGCTGGTAAAATATTGCCAGATTTAGAGGTTAAATTTTATTTCGAGTGAATACAGAACTCGTCACCGAAATACATCTCCCATTATTTTGTTGGTGAACTCGAGAACGCCACATTTCTTAACATTTAACTTGGCTTTTGTTTTTGATGGGATATTATTACTTTTCTTTGATACACGTGTAGAGATGAAGTACTTGTTAATTATATGAGATTTTCTTAACACAATAGCTTTATGTTTCTGTGAGCCTTTGATTTAAGTAAGACTCTTTTATACTTTAGTATAATTATTTTATGTTAAAAATATTATTATTGGTCGACTTTATGTTGCTTTGTGAACTAGCAAGTCTAGCTTCAATGGGAAACGTTGAAGAGCGGTTTTAACGTTTATTTCTTTAGTTATTTTTGTATTTCTGTCATTTCATTATTATATTTACGTTATTTTATATAATTGATAAGCCATTTTTGTATTTTACGTAAACAAATGTCCAGATGCAGCTAATTCATAATAAATTCTTCTTAATTTTTATGGGGTTTTTTAATAATATTATATAATATATTTTGATTATTGACTTTTATTTATTTGATTAATTTCTAGTTTCACACTGTATCTAGCACACAGCAGAGCTTACATAATTTCTTATAAAAAATTAAATTGGAAATAATATGATTTACAATTTATACTATCAAAAATACCTACAAATATGAAGATTTGCATATACATATATTTATTGTTGAGAACCATGGTAGTGTTAGAAAGATAACTGTTAACGTGATGGTTGCGGGTTCGACCCACAATGGGGGCACAAATTATTTTCAATTCTCCGTTCTGGTATACGAGTGCGGCGTTGCGTTCCCAGCGTAGTGTTAAAAATATTCTGTTCCTATTTAGTCCGTTCCTCCGTTTTCGTTACTCACTCTCCGCTGAGTTGTCCAGCCAGTGCATGTTGAGTGTCGGAACTTAACGACGCATTTCGATTCGTTACCAGAGTGTAGAAATAGAAAATATAAAATATTTCATTCCCCCAAGTGGGAATCGAACCGACAATCTTCGTTCGGTTGTGCACCTTACGCTACGACACCGACGATTGTTTGAATATTATTGTTGTTTGAATCAGTGTTGAGATACTTAATGTCAGTATTTTTATTTGTTAACATAATAAATTCTTAAGCACCTTTTGTAGAGGCTGTTTTAAGAGGCTAGTTTCAGTGACAAAGCTGCCCAGGTCAATAAATTTTATTTAAAAATTGTATTTATATTTTTATTACTTGTTTTTATATTTTTATTTAGTAGAGACTGTGAAATTGACTGGTTGTGGGTTCGATCCCCACTCGAGGAGATGAAATATTTACTTAAATTTATATTTCTATTTCTACGCTCTGGTGTCAAGGCTAAGCGCGGCGTTGAGTTCTGCCCCTTAACACGCAATGTCTCCAGAATTCGGCAGAAAGTGGAGAACAGAGTGACTTAACACTAGGTTCCCTCTGCCCTGGAGGAATTTCATTAATTTTTTTTTGCCACTATAAAAATATATAATATATTATAGAAGTTTCATAACGAAGTAAATTACTTAAAATCATATTCGCTTCCATGTTCCAACAAAATTGCTAAAATAATTTTTCAGTTATACCGAAAGTCATTGAAGAGAAAATAGGTCGCTAGTCACTTAGTAAACTAATTTTAAATAGGGACTTTGCTTGTTAGTGGATGAAAAAAATAACAAATTTAAAATTGTAATAATCAATGTTATTATTGTGTAGTTGGTTGTAACAAGGCAAAGCGCGGCGTTGAGTCCGGCGAAATTCAACACGCAATGCTTCGAAAATCCGGTGGAAAAAGTGTCTTAACACTGGCTAACCTGCCATGAAAAATAGTGGAGCTGCTTGAAAAGGTTTAGCCCGATAAGCATGAGAAAGTTGCACTGACTCCTAAACAATTATTTTTTTACCCTTAAGTGCCATAATGATTTACAGAAACCACTAAGACACCAACTTATTTTTAAAATTAATTAAATTATTTATTATTTGGATGAAATTGTAAACAATTTACCAGTTAGTATAAATTTAGCTGGGTGTTTTGACACCTGTATAGCTTTTAAGGGTTAATATTATTGTATTGATTTTTATCTGAAATAGTGACATTCCATGTTTTTGTCTTTAACCCATACTGTAAGGGAGTTATGGGGGTAACGACCCTTAACAATAAAGTTAATTTTCTCGGTATCTATTAAAGATATCTTAATTACATTTAAATTGATATTGGCTATATTTTTTTTTTTCGTAAAAATGTCTTAACACTAATTTTCCTACGCCTTTCTCTTCTTTATGTGCGTACAGAGCGTGTCACTAAAAATTAGCATTAACTTTATATCGAAACGTTATAGCAAAACTATAGTACAAAACAAAAAGGTTATTTTTTTTAGTTTTTTCGTAAGATTTTGTATATTACTCAGTTACGTGTTTAGTTTACGATTTTCTTACTAATGAGTTTTAGATGACTTTTGTCGTGTTTCTCGTTTTTGTGGGGCGAACAAGGTTGTTGTCTATTTGTGGACGCGAGCGTTGAAAGCGCATGAAATGGTTTTGTTTACACATAAACTAAATGTTTTCTTTTTATTTCTGTAAATAATTAATTCTGGTATATTGGTTGTAATTGTAGTAGTGGTGAGACTCAATGCCACGCGTTGCGTAATGAAAATGTAAAATACTTCTTTTCCTCGAGTAGGAATCGAACCCACAAGCTGTCACGTTTGCAGCTGCACACTTGAGCCTTGCGCCACAAGTGGATATTATACAGGTTTAAATATTATTAATTTTCTGCTCTTATAAATTAAAAGGCGGCATTAAGTTCCGTTCATCAACACGAAAAAAATCAATTCGGACTAACAAAATAAACAAGAGCGGAGAAAAAGGTGTCTTGACACTCCTGTCTCTGTCCATAACGCTATTCTTTAAATATCGATATTTAGAAATAAAACATACTAGCACTACTTAATAAATAAAAATATCAACTGCTTTATACGTTTTAGTTCACTTTACATAAATATAAAATATTCATATGAAGCTATAATAAAATGCAATAAAAGTTGTTTGTGTATGTTGAATATTTATTTAGACGTTCAATTTATATTTATTGGTGTATATAGATTTTACTGTTCACTCGTAATGGATATGTCTATATAAAAATGCATACTAATATTCACGGATATAGATGTATATTTTTAAAATTAAAATTAAAAAAAAAATCTCGCATATAGCAGGTTAGGCAGAGGGAACCCAGTGTTAAGACACTCCGTTCCCCACTTTCTGCCGAATTCTGGGGGCATTGCGTGTTGAGTGGCAGAAATTAACGCCGCGCTTACCCTCGACACCAGAGCGAAGAAAATGGAAATATAAATTTAAGTAAATATTTCATCTCCTCGAGTCGGTTTTACAGTCACATTTCGCGCCACTGCGCTACGACTAGCCTTTAATTACTTTTAATTAAGAATTAAAATTTACTACAAGATTATTTAGGCGACGTTAAGTTCCGCCACTCAACACACAATGCCGTCAAAAGTCGGGCGAAATTAGGGAAAGGAATATCTTAACGCTAAGTTCCTTCTGCCTATCCTGCTGTGTGCGGGATACAGCGTGAAAGTGATTTACAAATTTATGTAATTTATATTATGTAATTTCCTTGGAAACATTGAGTTTTAAAATTTTGTTATTTATAACTTAACTTATAATCGATTTATAGAGAGGAAAAGATTAACAAACAAGGAAAAGATTAACAATAAAAATAAGATTTTGATCTTTAAGGCTCTATTGAGATGTTGATTAATTTAAAACTAACATAGCTTAAGGAATATTTATATAACGGCGTGTTTTGCCTCGATACCAGAGAGAAAAAAAGGAAATATAAATTTAAGTAAATATTTCATCTCCTCGAGTGGGGATCGAACCCACAACCAGTCGGTTTTACAGTCACACTTTGTGCCATTGCGCCACGACTGACCACACGTACTATATAAAATAAGTAGTATTTAAAAAAATATTTTATTTACTGATTGTAGGCTGTTACTGAGTTTATTTATTAAAGTTGCTTTTTAAATACTCTTATAAATTCGAAATGAAATGAACAAGGCTTTTTTATATATGACATTATGAAATTTATAACTTACACTTCCATTTGTGAGTGCTATGTTATGCCTATTGCTTGTACTAACATAAAAATATATTTGAGTCCATAAAATGATTTAGAGAAATGTATACTATAATAAAATAATCTGCATATTTCTTTTTATTTTGTCTGTCCTGTTTGTTCTGTCTGTCTGTCTTAGACCGTATTAAATTAGATTTAATTTTATTTTTAAGATATATATATATATATATATATATATATATATATATATATATATATATATATATATATATATATATATATATATGTATATATATATATATATATATATATATATATATATATATATATATATATATATATATATATATATATATATATGTATATATATATATATATATATATATATATATATATATATATATATATATATATATATATATATATATATGCAATGCCTCCAGGACTCGGCAGAGAGTGGGGAAATTAGTGTCCTAACACTAGGTTCACTCTGTCTACCCTGATGTGTGCGGGATGTTTTTTATAATAATAATAAAAAAACAGCCTTTAACCGCAATACGACATCAATAAAACGGACAAACTTATGAATTTTGTTCTAATGATAATTTATAGTTAATATACGAGTATATATGATCATCAAGTTTACTTATGAGTTAGAGTAGATTACAATGCTTGAAATTAGACATTATTTTTTATAATAGAAGGAGGTTTAGGTCTTAAAACTAGGTTCCCAGGTTCCCAGATGCCTACAGTGGAAGAGAAGTAGAAGCTGAAAACAGTGCGTAATACTATGTAAATAAAAAAAAACACTAACCAAAGCGACGGAAGTGAGGTACAAAATAATATAATTTATCAATAACGTTTCGCTCGTTTTCTAGCATATTTCTTTTTTCTTGTGACTTGAGAGCGTCAGTAAAAAAATCTCGTAAACGTTCTTTTTTTACGGCAGTTCTGTACTACGAAGCGCCATCACGTAAGACATTTCTCAGCTGTTTAGAGTACGGAGTACTTAGAGTAGCCTTTTTAGAAGTGATATATATATATACATATAGGTACATTCCTAACGGGCCAGTCGTGGCGCAGGGGCACAATATGTGACTGTTAACCCGACAGGTCGGGGGGTCGATTCCCACTCGAGGAAATAAAAATAAATGATCAAATATATTTTCATTTAGTCACTCTTCAAAGCCTTCAGAAAAGCAGAATGTTTTAACAGTAGGTTTCATTCTACTCCACTACAAGGGCAATGCAAAAGTGAAGAAAAAAATTATTTATCTTTTCTTAGAACGTCCTACGTTTACAAAATATTTAATAGTAATATTGAAATGAAATATTTTTTGTTTAAATGCGTCTGTAACTCATATCTTGGAATATAAGCTACAAATAAATACATTTTAGTATTAAAACGAGAAAGCAGAGCGATCCTATTGGTACGAAACTCCCACTCCTATAAGCGGGATCCAGCTTGAAGCTCCAGCGAAAACCGTGAAAAAATCGACAATTCAAATTCTGAGACTTTATTTTTTGATACAAAATCTATTTTTTTTCGTCCATATGACAGAGAAAAACACTTTACTGTAACTTCTGATAGATCCATGTTCTATAGAGATAGAGGCGTTGTCTCCTAAACTATATTAACGCTTCGGCACTCGCTACGGGTCGTTGAGCTGCTTTGATGAAAGATTTGCTTCTTGAAAGCTTTTGTTAAATTTTTCTCAAAGTATTCCTTTTAAAGCAAATACAAAATCGTGTCTTATAGCTAGGTTGTCTAAACTTGTTATATGGATGCTTATAATTTTAACATTTTGCGATGGTGGTGGGTTCGATTTGTGGGGGAAATGTTTATGTTAATTAAATTTTTCATATTCATAGCTTAGTAATTTTAGCGATATGGGTTAAAATACAGAATGTAGTAGCTGTAACTTTAGGTACTTTCTGCTTATGTTAAAAAAAATGGTAAACGAAGTATAGGAGAAGAGGCCGTCGTGGCGCAGGGGCATAAGTGTGACTGTAACTTGACGGTTGTGGATTTGGGTTCGTGGGAATGCATTATTGTTTTTTAATATTTTCATTTCTCCGTTCTGATATCAAGGCAAGCCCGGCGTTGAGTTTCGCTACTCAACACCCCTCCAGAATTCGGTGGAAAATGGGGAACAGAGTGTGTTAATATTGGATACAGTGTGAAGCTAATATTTTAAAATACACTACTAAACACATAGTTTAATTATTTTTTATCGCAATTTTTGGTGTATTTTTTTTAAAATGATTCTATACTATACATACCTTAAATATTTCTATACTAGGTAATAGGATAGAATTATTTATGAGTTCTTATATTTTCATACACAACTTTCTCCTTTTTATTTTTCTTGCCCTTTAATGACAAATAAAAAAATCTGCCTCACGCTGTGACCCGCATAAAGCAGGGTGACTGAGATTAAGCCAATAGTGGCACAGCGTGTGACTGATACAACAATTTGTAGGTTCGAATACCACTCGCGGAAATGAAATAATTAATTTTCATTTCTTCGCTCTGTCAAAGAGCGGCGTTGAGTTCCGCCACCCAACACGCAAAGTCTCCAGAATTCAGCGGATATCCCTAAGCTCCCTCTGCCCATTAAAAAAATAATATTAACAACATATTATTTCACCTTTTATAGTATTTCAAAATATATCATTAACGTAAGATATAATTAATAATTTTAACCAAACAGTTCCTATTAAAACACAGCTACTAAAACATCACATTTTGCACATCCCAAACGTACTTTAAATAAGGGTCTCTACTTTGTTCCAGGTGTCCGTCCCGAGTTAAAAGAGTACTGAATTATTCATCGGCATATTTAGCCGGGCCCCGAGCGCCCGTGCGCACAACGTTATAACGGTTTTTGAACACAACAATATACAGGAATGAAGGATTTGTATCATGAAATCTGATATCCAGATACCAATAATAGTTTCTATGATAATATACAGCTAATTTTGAACAATAAAAGTAGAAATACTAGACATAAACTCGTTTTGTATATATGTATTTGAATATTAACAAAAGATATACGAATTTGCTAACAACAGTTTTCATACTATTTAACGAGGTGTTTTCTTCAATGGCATAAATTGAAAAGGCGTTGTAGACCTTCAAATTGCAATTTCTAAAAGAGCTCAATTAAAGATAATTTTGGCTTGGAATCGGCGCGATGAATGAATTCTATAGGAATCGATGGTGGAAAATCGACAATAGGTAACGAAGGCTACACGCTGAAAAGAAGAAAACCGTTATTATAATTGAAGCGCGATACGCTTCAGTTTGTTATACCAGTAATTTGACTTAATGTGAAATTGATGTTTCTCGTGTTCAAATTTTGATTAATAATAAAATAATTGTTGTGATTGAAAATAATAGTGTAAATAATAATATAGCAATTGTTAGTGAAAATAATAGTGTTGTAGTTATTATAAGAATAATGTGAAAGCGGGTTCGAATAGAACAATGTGGTGCAGTGACAGGACGATGTTAGTGATATTGAACTCTGTACTAGCTGTGATTTTCGCTGGTCTCGTCGAGGGAACCGGTGAATGGAGTGAAGATGCTGAAGATTTAGGTAAGTTTTTATATCTATATAGATGATTTTATTTTACAATTATAAATTATAAATGTAATTATATTTCTTTGTGTTTTAGATAATTTGGTGATATTTTTAAATTTACTTTTGACTTTTACAATATATATATATATATATATAATTAATAGAATTTTTGTTGTTTATGAGGATAAATGTTGTTGTCTAACATTGTTATTAACAACGCTGATACGGCATAAACATGCATAAATATTATGCACTACTCATCCTACTAAAATTATTAATCACAATAAAATTGACTTAGTTACCAATTCTAATATAATTTTTCACAATAATACAAAACGAAAAGACAAAAACATCACAAAATCAAATCGAAAGAATATTTTGAACTAAAATTTCACATTTTAAAAAAACTTTATACTACTACTACATCCATAAAAATTTACATTCGCCTCTAAGATTTCCAACGAGCTTTTACACGGCAGTTAAAGCAACGTCAGTTGGAAGCGATGTGATGGGATCGCGTGACACTATTAGGTAAGACTTTCTATTATACATGTTTGTTGGAAGTATAGAAGCTAGTACGGAAGTAAACAAGGCGAATGCATCCCTGACACTGTCAATAGTGAAGCAAAGAAATATTATAATGATTAATTTTATATTATTGGATATACTAGGTCGTCGCTGGACAGCGGTAAAATCGACGGTTGTAGATTTGATTCTCATTCGGGGACCTGAATTATTATTTATTAATATTTCAGTTTCTTGCCCTGGTAACAAGGCAAAGTGCTGCGTTAAGCTCCGCTATTCAACACGAAGTGAGAAAAGTAGAGAACGGACTGTCGTAACTCTAGGGTAATTCTTCCTGGTTATTGTGCTTTATATAATTTGAATGGAAATAGATTTAAATATCAATAATGTTGTATTTCAATATTGTTAATTTATTTAACTTCAAACTGGTAAATAATAATATCCAAATATTTAATTTGCTCCAGGAATAATAGAAACCACAAATATCCTACGATACATAGGCTCTGCAGTTTAATCGCCATTTTCTGCCGGACTCTGGAAGTATTGCTTGTTGAGTAGCGATAAATATTTGATATCCTCTGATGAGAATCGAACCCACAACGAGTCCGTTTACGGTCCTACATTGTGTTCCTGCGCCACGACTGGCCTCAGGAATCTTGATAATTGTTTTTGTTTTATAATAATGTAATGACAAAAAAACAAAAATAGTATTACTATTCATAACATTGGTGGTTTGGTCCTATCATCCAAAACCATTAAAACTCCCAAACATTTCATCACTTAACAAATTTAAGTCGTCGTCTCTATTTTACAAAGATGACAAAATGAAATTAAATTAAACATAATAGACGGAAAAAGCAATATTCTGATTTCAAAGTTTGCCACAAGTAGAAAATTGGACGTCATTAAAATTGGAAATTTGAAAAGCAGGACAATCCAAGTTTCATGTTTTGCCAAACAGCAACAGTCCTCTGTTGTACAACAATTTACATTTTTAGCTACTATCGGTTTCCAACGACACAACTTTGCATTCTTGTTTTAAAAGAGAGCAATCTTTGATCGGCCCGTCTCCTACTTCCCCGCTTTAGGGGAGTGGAGTTTCCGTTCAGGATGCACTTGGCGTCATGCCAATTTCTTTGTCTTTCTGTTACGGCATTTTTAAGTGAAGATATCGATTTGAATGTTATTATAAGTTAAATGTAACGTTTAGAAGTTATTGGATGAATAGTATTGGTTTTTTTTGGTAATGTACGTATTGAAAATAGTAACCATAGTCTTCATTTATAATTGAGACCATTCGTGGATCCGTGCGACTGTAAACGCGACAAGTTGCGGGTTCGATTATCACTCGAGGAAATTATATATTTAATATATTCATTTCGCTCGCTCACGTAACCAAGGCAAAAACTGTAAACGTGATAGTCGTGGGTTAGATTTCTGTTTGGGGTAGAATTAGTTATTTTCATTTACTCGCTCTCAAATTGACATAAGGTATCGAGCTATATGTGTGATATAGCCTAAAGCTATTTTATAGTTCAACGTTCCACAGAGTCTCTTCTCTATGGATTATGTTATGGAGCATAGATTATAATAATATTTTATATAAAATATAAATTTCAAGAATAATAAATAAAACGTAACGTATAGATTATTTTAAATTTAGGGAATAAAAGAAAAAATCTTTAAAATCAGTAGTTAAAAATTAGTAAAAATTAATACACTAAGTAACTGTAGTGATTCGAAGTTTTTAAGTTAAACGCAGTTGTAAGTTCCTACTTTCTGTCAACTTATAAAATATTTCCGTTGATGTAGAAACTTATTCAATATACTTGAAAAGTTTAAATACAAACAAAGCAAAGTATAACTTTGCTATTTTGATAATAATCGTTGTTTGGATTTTAACAAAATCTACAAGAGCTGTTCTAAAGAAAATGTAAAGTGAATGCTTATACATTCTAACATATAACGATTTTATAGATAAAAATGGTTGCTTGGTTTGCATTATATTTAGTGAGAAAATACCCTTAAATATTATGAAAAAAAGCGAGCATAATCGTGCAACTGTAATTGCGACATGTTGTAGGTTCGATTCCGACTCAAGGAAATAATAATTTTATTATTTTATAATTTCTTCGCTCTGGTAATGAAAACACGCCTCTTAAAGCCTATTGTCGGCGTAAAGTGGGGAATAAAAATGTCTCAATAAGGAAGTGTCTTTACCCTAGGTTCCCAAGTTCAGCTAAAAGAAAATGCTATTCATATTTCTTTATTTACACATTATTTCTGACGTTCTACATATAAGATATGCATACAAAGATGAGTGAAAAAGGCACTGCATTATGAATCCGTATTAACAAAATGCACTGACATTTAGACAGACAACGAAATTTCACACGAACACGTATCCCGAAAAGAATATCCGAGGTAAATGTGAGACATTCAAGTCCCATCAGCCGTGGGAATGCTCTTGACGAGACAAAGTAATTGTTTGGAGTGTCGCCAACTGGAGTCTAACATACCGGAATCGCAATGGTTATGGAAATCTGCTCGAGACAGCGTGGACTTATCTTATTTCTTTTGGTTATTTTTTTTATATTTTAAGATATCATTCTACCCTACTAATATTATAAATGTGAAGGTTTGTGATGATGTTTGTGTTTCTTTCATGCAAAAAGTAGTAAATCGATTCTGATGAAACTTTACAGTAATATAGCTTATACAACAGAATAAGACATTAGCTACAATTTATTTAAATATTTTGTATGTATGTATATTTTTTGACTATAATATAATATATAAAATTTAAGCGGACGAACCCGAATTTAGTTTCGTGAAACCTATTCATGAAGGCATGAGATAAAAGGTAAGCAAAATCAAAAAAATATTATTTTATAGGTTACGATTGGAGAGTGGACATTTTTTTATTAAAATGTGATGTTTTGTCATCGACAAGATTATATCTGCCATTTTTACTGTCGGTTAACCTGCTCATAGGACAGTACTGTTGTGATTCCGTTATTACTTTTGTTGTTTTTATTAAGTTTCTTGTTTTGTTAGGTGTAAAGTTGTTTTCTATTATATAGGATAGTTCCTTTTTGTTATATATTTTTTTATATTTCAAAATATGTGAAGACCTGGACCAAATTAAATAGAAATGAAAAAGTAATATTACAGTTTTAGTAACAGTATTTCTTTCTTTACATTTTGTCTCTTGCGAAAATAAATAGAGTTAGTTACATATAATAGACATACACAATGTCAGGATCGCTTCGCAAAATGAATATTAGGAATTATAGATATGGTGTAACACAATGTTTTTCTTATATAAGTTTTTTTTTTGAAAATATAATGTATAGTTTTTATTGAACAACAAACAGTTGCAGCCCATCAATTGTATTTTGTTTATTAATATTTTGGACAACAAACACTTAAAATTTTTCTTCTGAAGTGTGAAAAGCGGAGAGCTAGAGAATATAGAGTCTTTTTCCACTGATGACTTCACAGTTCCTATCATGATAGTGATACGAAGATAAAAAAAAAAAATTACAATTCACTATATATTATATTGGTCATACTATCATGTAATGGTCAAAAGTTTTTTAATAACGCATCGTTTGAGTCGAGTTAAACTTTGAGGTCACGTTTCCAAGTTTGCATCCTTCAATGTAGTGTTTATATTGTTCTTAGTGAAGTTTTACGATATGATTAGCGCGGTATTGCGGTAGGTTAGTGTTTGTTTTGTATATATAATAATATTTTCTTCTTCTTCCTGGCATTAATCCCGGCTTTTACCACGGTCTGCCTTCCTGCTCGACCTACTCCATTTTGCACGGTCTTTAGCGTCCTCGGTGGTTAGACCATTGGCTCCCATGTCCTGCCCCACGATATCCAGCGAGCGCTTCCTTTTTTATATAGAAAACTACTTAAATATAATTATTATATTTTTTTATGTATAAATGTGGGCGGCAGTGATCATTTACCATCAAGTGATTCGTCCGCTCGTATGCCTTGTCTTTTTCAATAAAAAAAAAACAAAAAACTTAAAGTCTGTAAAACGAATAATATTAATAAATTCATATTAAGAGGCAGTTTGAGATACTTCTTTTATCTCATATTTTTGATAATTATGCTGCACGTCACGCCTACTATGTACTCCATAGGAAGGTAGGCAGGGGGAGTCTGGGAACCTATTATTAAGTCACTCAGTTCCTATTAAAACGCTTCCGATCGTTACTTCCCGTCGAATTCTGGAAGCATAGGCTATGGAATGGCGCAGCGCGCTGCGTTTTGCCTTGTTACCAGAGCTAAGAAATGAAAATATTAATTATTTCATTTTCTAGATTGGGCATCGAACCCACTACCTACCACGTTTGCGGTCCCACGCTTACGCCACGACTGGCATTTGATTTAATTTGACCATAAATGACATTAAAAACAGAACAAAAAACCTACAGAGAATTGGAAAACTCATCACCATAATATAACAGACTGGAGATGTTCCTGTATAATGTTCTCATACATTTATAATTATAAAGACTATATAATTATATAAACCAACTCCGGGCGACATTTTGTTCATTTGGAGTAAAACGTTTTTCATATATTGTATTCGAAAAATAGTGTTTTATTTGTCTTAATAATTATAATAGATGAAAAAAATCTGCTTCACGCTGTATCCCGCACACAGCAGGGTGGGCAGAGAGAACGTAGTGAAAGAAACTCCGTTCCTCATTTTCTTCCGAAATCCGGAGGCATTGCGTGTTAAGTGGCAGAACTTACGTAAATATTTCATCTCCTCGAATGGGGATCGAACCCACAACCAGTCGGTTTACGGTCACACTTTGTGCAGCTGCGCCACGACTGGCCGGATAATAGATACTTTTTGTAATAGCAAATATTTGTATAAATATATGTATACAAGTATTTGCTATTTTTAAATTAGGAAGCAGATAATTCTTATTGATATAATTCGAATACCATTCGGGAGAAGGAATATTATTTTTTTTATTTCTATGCTTTGGTAACTAAGCAAGGCGCGGTGTTCAGTTACGTTAATTAACACGCAATGCCTCAAAAATTATTTTAATACGAGGTTTCCTAAAAAAAAAAAAATATAATTAAAAACTTCTACTGATATAGTTAGATTACTCAAGATTTAACAAGGCATGGCAATCCTTGGCGAGATTTAATCGTGTGGAGAATAGCTCACGACAACCAAAAACAATATTTCAAAGGTATACAAATATAAATTCATAGGAAATTTGATAATACCAATTTAAATGTTATCCCACTTTTTAGAAAAGAGTAATCAAAATGGATTTTCTAAAATGAGTTCTCTTTTGGTTGAGGTTTTATATTAATGTAAAATTAATTTGTCAAACAAGGTGCGTAATACTTACGATCTGTTCAAATTTTGATTAGGAATTAAGTCTTAATTAAAATTTTATCCTCTGAGCAATATTGAGTAAAGCAAATATAATTTTACTCTTAGTATTACAAATAAATCCAAATTTAAAAGTTAAATTCAATCAGCTTCACGCTGTTGTGTTGTTCCCACACAAAGCAGGGTAGGAAGAGGGAACCTAGTGTTAAGGACACTACGTTCCCCATTTTTCGCCGAGTTTAGGAGGCATTGTGCGTTAAATGGTCGAACTCTACGCCTCTATACCAGAGCGAAGAAACAGAAATATAAATTAAAATAAATATTTCATTTTTTATGCCCGCGAGTGGGCATCGAACCCACAACCAGTCGCGTTTACAGTGACACTGTGCCCCTGCGCCACAATGAATATTCAATATAAATCCGAATAATGCGTTTACGATTACATTGTATATTTTTTATAATTTCTTAAGGCGTAATCAGGCCGTAACATAACTTTATATTAATATAGGCTCTTTTGCACTTTTATAATATTTTAATTTATTTTGTGGCCAATCGTGGCGCAAAGACACAAGCGCGTGACTGTAAACGTGACTGTGAGTTCGATCCAATTCGAAGAAATATATATTTAATATTTTCATTTCTTAGCTTTAGTACCGAGGCAAAAAGTGTGGCGTTGAGCTCCGCTACTTAACACGCAACCCTATCCAACGCCGTAAGTAGGAATTGGAGTATCTTAACGCTACATTCCCTCTACCTACACCACTACATGCGGGATACAGCGTGAAGCCAATGTTTTGCTTGCTTGACAAAATACAACAATTAAAAATAATAACAACAAATTATAATTCCAATTGGAAATATACGCAATATAAATACATATTTAATAAAATGTCGGCACCGCTAGTGTTGGCAGCATAGATTCTGTGCGGCCACATATTTGTTAGCCGAATACGCGGGTTTAACCGGCGTAAATTAATTACACATTCGACCCCACTGTAATTACAGTATATACGTACATAGTGATGTAACTCTGTGTAACCCAGTTTTTTTTTTATTTTTTTATTCAGTAGTCACTGAAGCGGGATAATTATGGAGTTTAATCGGCGTGGAATAATAAAATTAACTGTTTTTTTTTAAGTTGTGGAAGTTGTGCAGTGTTTTTTTTTGTAATTTAGCTTGGTGGTTGGTTTGGTATTTTAATTTTTTTTGGGTCGTGGAGGCTGTATTAGTTCATAAATGGTGATACGTTTAGCAAAGCAACTGTCACTGTTTTGTTTAAAAGTTCACAAATATTTTCATAAACAACTCTTTCTTTCAATTTTTTGTGGTTTTCACAATATACTAGGTCTATTTTAGAATAGGTTTACAAAACCTAAGACTAACTTGGAGATACTACTTTATCAAGTTTATATCGAGTTCCCCTTTAATGTTTACTTGCTATGTTTACCTAACACACTAAATTAATAATTAACCTACTCGTCTATAGCTTAGCATCTCTAACTTTTGGCTTCTGAGTGTGGCTCTCCTAAACCTATTTCTAGTTGTGTAGAGTTCGTTGGCGCTATTTTAGAATGAACGACAGAATCACGTGAAATTTAGTAGTACTTTTAGTGTCTATTGAACCATCTCTCTGTTTTTTATTAACATTGAAATCTGTTGTGTGATTTTTTTCATCTTTTAAAAGATCAAAAAAAAAAACTCAGGAACAGAACACGAGAGTGAGAGAGTATCTTATTTTCGTCATATCTTTAAATTTTGCTATTGTATTACAGTAAAAATGTGCGACGAGAAAATTATTGATTTCAATATGACGCGGAATGGAATATATCCTGAAAATTGCGAAAACATATGAGTAAATCTATTATTGGAGAAATTTATTAATATAATAGAAGACAAAATATATATTTTGTCTGTTTGTCGGTTTCTCCATTTGGCTTAACCAATTTAAATGCATTTTTCATGATTGTATTTTAGCAAACTTCCCTTTAACATTTGGTGTTTGTTTCAATTAAATCGGTTTATCAATAAATAGGAAATATCAATATACGGTCTATTGTTCGCCAAAATTGCTAGAAAATAATGAATTCATAGAATTGGCTGAAACTTTAAATTGATAATGTTATTTGTATACTAACAGAATTCAGAGTAGTAATCAAATAATTGTGTTGTTAAAACGGGCAAAGCCGCTGGTTGGGTCGTTAGTTATTTTATATATAAAAAAAAACAGGCCAGTCGTGGCGCACTGGCTCAAAGTTTGACTGTACGATCGACTGGTTGTGGGTTCGATCCCCACACGAGGAAATGAAAAATTTATATACACTTACATTTTCATTTCTTCGCTCTGGTGTCGAGGCTAAGCGCGGCGTTGAGTTCCGCCTTACAACTCACAATGCCTCCAGAAATCCTCAGCCGAAAGTGGAAAACGGTGTCTTAACACTAAGTTCCCTCTACCTACCCTGCTGTACGCGAGATACGGCGTGAAGCTGGTTTAATATTTTTATTATAAAATACAACATTTTTTATTGTAACTATAAGTTAAATTTTAATAAAATATAATATATATACGTACTTAAAATAAATTAGGTGACCCACTCACGCTTTTAGTTAGCGTACGTGAACAAACTCTTTACAGGTAGCAAAGTAGTTGTAGCTCGCTAGTAATTATAGGCGTGGAAGACCTAGATATGAAAACGTTATGCCTATCTTACGAGGACAACGATAAATTAAATAATATTATAATAAAAACTGATATTAATACACAAGCGTGTGTATGTTAACGCGATAGGTTGTGGGTTCGATTCCTGTTCGAGAAATTTAAATATTCAGGTCAGTCGTGCCGCAGGGGCACAAAGTGTGACTGTAAAATCGATTGGTTGTGGGTTCGATCCTCACTCGAGGAGATGAAACATTTACTTAAATTTATATTTCCATTTCTTCGCTCTGGTGTCGAGGCAAAGCGTGGCGTTAAGTTCTGCCACTCGACACACAATGCCTCCTCGCAAAGAATTCGGCAGAAAGTGGGCTACGGAGTGTCTTAACACTAAGTTCTCTCTGCCTACCCTGCTTAACGCGGGATACAGCGTGAAGCTGATTAATAAAAAATATATATAATATATTATCCAACACAAATAAACGCTACCGCCAAGGTAGAGCACTGGCGAAATCCATAATGTAGAGATTGCGTGATGCTTTGCAGTCTGACGCGTATAACAATTGTTGAAATTGTTCTAGTTTAACCTAATCTATGAACACAGAAAGTTATGTGGCTATATAATTATTAAAATATATGATTTGCTACATTTAGATCTCTATCTCGTATGTATGAGTATGTATAGCTGTAAGTGGTTTTATTTCCTGTCGTAGCATGTGCTACGGTCAGCAAAACAGTACGATATGTTTTTTAATGATATGTTTATTTTTTTTGTTATCTGTATTGTATAGTTCTAGATTTTATTAATAAATAGCAGCGTAGTCAAATGGAAGATAACATATGGGACGTTCTAAATGTCTGAGGTAACTCCGACCGCCGGTACAGTAGGTTACATCACAACGATTAACGTGATATAATAGCTTCATGCTGTACCTCTCACCTTGCAGGTTAGGTATAGGGAACCTGGGAACCCAAAGCTAAGACTCTTCTTTCCCTTTACGACACTTCCAATCTCTACTTTTCGCTGAATTCTGGAGGATTTGCGTGTTGAGTAGCGGGACTTAACGCCGCGTTTTGTTTCTTTACCAGAGCGAGAATATGGAAATACAAAATATTCAATGATATAAAAATCTTCCTCGAGCGAAGAACTATTCAATGCATAACATATTTTTTCAATTAGAATCACTAGTTGAGAATTTTAAGATATTTCAAAGTATTGAGAAAATTTAAATACCGCCGTTGCAATCCTGACGCCGTAGAAAATTTGTAATACGTAATAATACAATCTTCGGAACCTTGCATGATATTCAGCAATGAATTTATATATAAATGTATAATAATATTATATACAGCTTCAAAGGGTCACTAGTTCGATCCTTGCCCGCGGCTATTGTTCACAACCTATATCCTGCAGTCGCTTAAGGTTCATTTGAGCAGGAATTGGAGAATATCAATAATGTCAGAAAATATTGTTGACATTTATTATTAAAAAATCTTGTAATATATTTTTAATAAACTTTGCATTATTATAGAATTTTTTTATTTTATTTATATACTATATTATATAAAAATACTTGTAATATAGCAGTGAACATAAGCTTTATAAAATTATATACTATCATATTAAAAAAACTAAAGACCGTTTGATGTTTCTCCCTAATCTCAAAAACTAGGGGTTCGAGTTAAAAAAAAATCTTTAGGATAGTCAATTTATCGAGGAAAGCTTAAGATTACTACATCACATTCTTTATTTTCATAATATAACACGCTATACTCTTGTAGACTTTATTTTTTACTTTCTATGGTAACATAAGGCAAAGCTTTAAGAAAAATGATAAATGTTGGTATTATAATGTAATTGAAAACACAATACATATATATATTTGTAAACATGTAGGTCAGTCACGGCGCAGGGGCACAAGTGTATGACTGTAAACGCGACTGGTTGTGGATTCGATCCCCACTCGAGGAAATGAAACATTTAGACAAGAAGACAACTTGGTACTAGTGTCAAGGCAAAGCGCGGTGTTGAGTTCCGCCACTCAACACGCAATGCGTGCAGAATATAGCGGAAAATTGGAAACGGAGTGTCTTAACACTCAGCCTACCCTGTCGTGTGCAGGATACAACGTAAAGTTGAAAAAAAAATGCAAAATTAACTTTTTGCCCGTACATGTTACACTAGTAAATAAATTGGTTAAACCATTTCATTATCTAAACAAAATTCTAAATTTCGTTAGTTTCGTGAAAGACTAGTACAAATGGCGAGGTTAAAGGTGACATGTGAAAAACGGTGCGGTACAAGCAGAGGTCACCGCGCTTTGTTACACGTCAGTTTAAACCCCGGTTCTGATGTAAGTCATGAGGGTGATAGGTCAGTAGTTTTGTTATAGATTATTTTTCTCTTCGTATACATAAAAAAAAAACTATATAAGATATTGTTTTTTATAAAAATTATAAAATTTCTGTCCACTCCATTGAGATTGGACGTAGTGCATAGGCACGAGCGTGCTACTGTAGACGTGACCGGTTGTGGGTTCGATTCCCTCTCGAGGAAATTAAAAAAGCAATATTTTCATTACCTCGCGCTATTAGAGCGAGGAAAATATTAAATTTTTCACTCCGTTACTCAACAGACGTTTCTCTTTCCGAATGATGAAAAAATCGAACCCACAACAAGAGTCAAAATCTAAATAAAAGTTTTATAACTTCTATGCGAGACACAGCGCAAAACTTTAATTTTAAGTTTCATTACAAGTATGTAAAATTTAATTTTCTTTAATAAATTAATGTATCAAGTTATAAATTTTATAATATATTTCCATTAACTCTCGCACAGCCGTTATTAAAGAGGAAAGTCTCATCGAATTATTGTAAGAGGTTTTGCATAACGACGTTTTTTTACACTACTGTATATTAAAATGTTAATTCAATCAGAAATATAATATTGTTAGCGAACTCGTGTAAAAGAGGGTAGATTTAAGTGAAAAAGATTATAAAAGCAGTGGAATTGTGCCAATCGCAGGTAGTTGCTTGGAGACAACGACCCTTATTGGAAGGAAACTCGTGTGAAGTGTTGTTAGTAGGTGATACATATCACTTATTGCAATTACAACTTCGAGCTAAAGTTTTTTCATCATCAAGAAAATTTAATAAAGATAATCTCTGGCTTTTATTACATATGTAATAATTTGGACGTATACTTTTTGAGAAAATGTTAAATTAAAATAATTCAACGCTCTGTTTACGGGTGCAAGCCTAGGCACGAGTCCCTCGGGGGGCGCCCTCGCCGCCGCTGACGCTCTATCATACAGCCACGTAGTGTTCATGATTGAATAAAATAAAAATAATAAAAATAGAGGCCAGTCGTAGCGCAGCGGCACGAAGTGTGATTGTAAAACCGACTGGTTGTGGGTTCGATCCGCATCCGAGGAGATGTAATATTTACTTAAATTTATATTTTCATTTCTTCGCTTTGGTGTCGAGGCAAAAGTGCGGCGTTGAGTTCTGCCACTCAACACGCAATGCCTCCAGAATTCGGCAGAAAGTGGGGAACGGAGTGTTTTAACACTAGGTTCCCTCTGCCTACCCTGCTGTGTGCGGGATATAGCGTGAAGCTAATTTAATTTAATTTAATTTTTTAATTTAATAAAAGTATTATAGGTGGTATGCGAGCGAAACCGCGAGTGGGCCGCTAGTATATATATATTGGATAACAGTTTCATACTAGTTTTAATAATGTAAACTAAGCTGAGTTTGACTTTTAGAATATTTTAGTTCTTTATTTTTGTATTAAAGTTATTATACTAAAATTTACTGTAAAAGTTTGTTTAAAACATAATGTTGATTTTTCTTAGGCTTGCTTTATATCAAAAATCTGTGATAAAGACATTCAATGCCACCAAGATTCGACTGTAACAACGCTGTAATAATCCGGAAGAACCATAGATGTATATTATTTTGTTATCAAAATAGCGAGTGAGGCAAAGCGCGGCGTTGAGTTCCGCTACTTAACACGCAATGCCTCCAGAGTTCGGCGGTCTTAGTGTCTCAACTCTAGATTCCCTTTGCCTACATTGCTATGTGCGGGATGCAGCGTGAAGCTGTATTATTGTAAAATTAATACAATACATATTTCCAAATATTTGAAATTAAACCTGGAGAAAAATAAAAACGTTTATTTTTCTATGGAAGATAATAGTTGAAAAGTTTTAGGCATTACATTGGCTGCAATTAAGATGTACATCTTTCACCAGTCAACACGCTGGGTCTTAAAATTGAATAAAAAGCGAAAAATGGAATGTTTTGACACAATTTATTCTTTCTCTTCATCTATCCTTCTAAATGCGAGATAATGCGTGTTGAAATATAATATTTGCTTCACGCTGTATCCCGCACACAGGAGGCAGAGGGAAATTAGACACTGCTTTTTTTACTTTCCACCGAATTCTGGAGAAATTGTGTGTTGAGTGGTGAAACTCGAGGCCGCGCTTTGCCTCAACACCAGAGCGAAGAAACGAAAATATAAATATAAATAATTATTGCATTTCCTCAAATGGGGATCGAACCCACAACCAGTGTATATTACAGTCACACTTTATGCCCATGCATTAAGAATTTGAGGCTAATTCGTGTTGAAATTTTTAATAAATTGTCAATTTGCAAGAAACTTTCATATTAGAATACATTACCGCTACCTTCGCGGTATTTCCTGAATTTATCTTCGTTGTTTAACCTGTTTTAGCCTCTCGACGGTAGAATTTGTGAATTATAAAAACGGTACGTCCCTTACTTGAGGGTTCCTGTCTTGTTCGGACGAAGTTTGTTTAATATGAAATTTTAATCCCGATTTAAATAATGATATAATGAATCTGTATTCAAGATTGCATAAGCGTGGTGAAAGTTAGAAGCGATATTTTATTATATTTTATAAAAAAAAAAGTTAAAAATTAAATCAGCTTCACGCTGTATCCCGCACACAGCAGGGTAGGCAGAGGGAACATAGTGATAAGACATTCCGTTTCTCACCTTCCGTCGAATTTTTCCAAGCATTGCGTTGTTAAATGGCCGAGCTCAACACCGGACTTCTCCTTGGTGCCAGAGCGAAGAACTGAAAATATTATGAAATAATCATTAATTAGGGTACTAGCGTGCGACTGTAAACGCGACAGGTTATGGATTCGGTTACCACTCGAGAAAGTTAACTATTCAATATATTAATTTTCTCATTCTGGTAACGAGGAAAAGCGTGGCGTTGAGTTCCACAACTCAAAACGGAAAGCCTTCATAATTTTGCGGAAAGTAAAGGATTAAAGAGTGAAAATAGGCCCTAGACAATAATATGCAAATATATACATTTTTTTATAAAACTAATTATTTGTTTGTTACAGGAAATTTGATTTCATCCATTTACTTTTTTTGCCTTTTAAAGTAATATCATACGTACCGTAAGGGTTTTTAAAATTTAATATTTACTGGTAAATTTTATTATTTTTTATAATAATATTATATATTGAGTCCAGTCGTAGTCCAGTGACACAAGCTTGTGAACGAAAACGCAGGTTGTGGGTTCGATTCCCACTCGAAGAAATGAAATATTTAATATTTTCCTTTCTTGGCTTCGCGAGGCTCAACGCGGTATTGAGTTCAGCTACTTAACACGCAATGCATTCTGAATTCAGTGGAAAGTTAGGAGCGGAGTGTCTGTACACTAAGCTTTCTCTGCCTATTCTGCTGAACGGGATACAGTTTGCGACCTAGGAACGCATTTCAACAAACACAATGGTTATATATATCACTTTCAAATCCCGCTTAGTGAAATGTTTATTCAAATATTGTTTAGTCGCGATTCGCGATCTCAGGCTTGCATTTGTAAGCCGCTGTTAAGTCTGATATTGATCTTGAGATGCGAAAACGAAATCTCAAGATCTATTTCAGACTTAAAAGCGATTTATGAATACGGGTTGGTAACAATACTAAATGAGCAAAGCGAAGAGAACAGAGAGACGTGTAGCAATATTATTTCTGTTTTCTTTTATAGATATATTTTGATAGCAATGCGCTGTGTGTAAAAAACACTCGTTTTTACGATTAACTTTATTATTAAGCAATAAACAGGAATTTTATTTTTGATTGCTCAATATTTCCAGTGTTCAAGTGTTCTGTTTTTGTTCTTGTATTTATAGTCTTACTGTTCATAAAAATATTATAATATCGTGGAACTTGATGGCTTTATATATTTTTTACAGCAATAAAATCAGCTACGCGCTGAACCCCGCACACAGCGGGGTAGGCAGAGGGAACCTAGTGCTAAGGCACTCCGTTCCCCACTTTCTGCTGAATTCTGGAGGCTGTTTTTTGAGTGGCAGAACTCAACGCCGCGCTTAGCCTCGACATCAGAGCGAAGAAATGGAAATATAAATTTAAGTAACTATTTCATCTCCTCCAGTGGTGATCGAACCCACAACCAGTCGGTTTTACAGTCACGCTTCGCTGCGCCACGACTGGCCTCAATCATAGCAATACATTATTAATATTAGTTATTAGTATTAATTTTCTGATACCTCCACGCGATCTTGAGATAAATGTTCTTGACTTGTGATCCTATAAGAGTTTCACTTTTAACACTAAAAAATCTAAAAAAAAGAAAAACTCTAGTTAATATGTAAGCACAGAGTACTGGTCAAGGCATATCGAATAAGCCCATTCGCTAGGATTACATAGTATCTTCCTAGTGTTCTAGTTACCATAATGTTGCATTGTCATCTAACTTCCACGTCTATTCAAAATTTCAGAACAATCCTTCCATTTCCAAACCATTTTTCAACCTCTTTTTGATTCCAGGAAAAGGTTGAAAGATTAATTGCAAGATACCCAGGTAAATAAATCTTTCTAAAAATATTATTTTAACTGCATCGCGTCAAAAGCCTATAAAATTTGTATTTAAAATTGTAAACGTGAGCGTAAGTGAACTATCAATAACTACTTTAATTTAACTTTTACTAATACGTGTAGACTAAACTTATACTTAAAAAAATATTTCAAAGATTTCACTTTGGACTTTTAAAATTCATATATACAATGTTATAGCGTCGAATTTATTTTTTTCTCAATAAACTTCTTCACGCTGTATGCCGCATATAGCATATGGGTATACAGACAAAACCTAGTGCTAAGACACTCCGTTCCCTACTTTCCGCCGGATTTTTCGAGGCATTAGGTGTTCAGTGACGGAACTCAATGCCGCGCTTTGGCCTTCATCATCAGAATGAAGAAATTAAAATAATAATGTATAGCAATTTATTCCTTTGAGTGGGAATTGCATCCGCAACCTTCGCGTTGCACTCACACGCTTGTACTTCTGCGCCACGACGGCCTCACCATTTTTTGTAAACGCATTTTGGGGAAAAATGCGTTTTTTTTACTTTTTTTGCGGTTTTTTTTCCTTTTTTTTTCACACATAAAACTGAATGTACGTACGTGCGATGCACAGAAAGTTATGTGGCAAGAGAGAAATGGACCGTTTACCGTAATTGTCCATTCGTGAGTACATTTAACGCTGCACACACAAAACAATACACTAAAGTGACGAGAGAGCTGTGGTTTGTGGGTGTATGTTTAAAAATTTTTAGTTTTTAAAATGTTTGTTTCAACGTACGGCTGTTCTGCATTCGTTGGTAAATGACCCGGCGAGTGAGAAACGCTCGTACTGTTTTATTATTTTTTTTCGTGCCTAATGTGATGTATGACAGTATGAGTATGTATGGGTATAGTAAGATCGTATAGTGGCTACGAGAGTTGCTACGAACTGTGCTACAAGCTCAGAATTTTTGTTTAGCTTCTCGCTGTGTTTCACCCATTTAACGGTTAGCAGGATAGCAGGCGGAGGGAACCTGAGAACCTAGTGTTAAGACAATCCCGTGGCGAAATGTCTCATGGAGCTGTGAGTGACAGAACTCAACGCCGCTCTTTCTTGGCCTCGTTATCAAGGCGAGGAAATGAAAATATTTTATATTTGATTTCCTTTCTTTATAGCCATAACTTGTCGCGCTTGCAGTCATACGCTTGTTCCCCTGCGCCTCGACTGGTCTTCATATCAGTTGTATAAAATCAACCGTTGTGGTTTTTAATAATTAAATCAAAACAATATTCGAAAAATAAATACAGTTAAAAAATAATCTTGAATTAGAAATATGTAATTAGCTTCAGCTTCGCTTTAGCTTCACGCTGTATCCCGCACACAGTACAGTAAGCAAAGGCAACCTAGTGTTAAGACACTCCGAGTTAAACAGATAGAAAGATGGATATGAACACGAACACATATTATTGTAAATAATTATAATTTTTATAAGCAAATTAAATAAAACTAACTAAGTTTCTTCTGATGTTAGACTTTAAAAGTTTAAATAACACTTTGTAATCTTCTTTTAAAGAGATTTTTTGTGGGATTCGAACTGACTACTTAAATGAAACACACAATATATTCACAAATCCATCCATTGACCAGTCATAAAAATTATTTATGATTTAAAATTACATACAGTCGTAAGCGCGATATGCATATCACGTACGTACGTATGAGAACGACCGTTTACTATAATTGCCTATAGGTGTATACCGGCAGTGTATGGCGCGGACTGTACCCAAAATAATTCACTATACAGCTATATTGCGGTTTCGGAGTGGTTTTACGTACATGCATCCGAAAATTTTATACGAATTTGTAATTTAACAACAGGATTTTGAGGATTTTTAGTTAAAAGTTTATTTACAAAATAAAAATGCCATATTGTTGTCGCGATGTTTGAGCTTTAATTGTTGTTTTTTATGGAAAAAAAACGTAGTTAGATTTAACATTCAGCTAAGAGAGTCTTACTATTTATTTTAAAAAGTTTTTTTTTTTTAATGTTTCAGTTATTTTTTGCCACATTTTGTGTTAAGTTTTGGTGTAAAATTAAATAATAGTCATTCATATAACGGCTTTCGTTATATTATCTCAACTTTGTTCATCTACTTAATTTCGTTTGCTTTATCGGCAACGCGCGGCGTTGAGTACTGCCACTCACGCAATGCCTCCAATTCGGCAGAAAATGAGTAACGGAGTGTCTTAAAACTAGTTTCCCTCTGCCTACCCTGCTGTGTGCGTGATACAGCGTGAACCTGATTGATTTTTTATTTTATTTCAACTTTGATACTTTAACATTTTTTTTTAAATATTTTAAAATTAAATTCGAATAGTTTTCATGAAAAATTAGTTTAAACATAAAACTTAGTCTAGACTTCATCGTAAAACGTATATTTGCATTTACGAGTACTAAAGATTGCATTAAAGTCGTAAAAGGGAAATTTTAAATTGACCTTTATTACAGATATATTACAAATGTCATAAGCTTTCTTATTTAAAGAAGTGGTTAAATAAATTCCTTTTTTTTGAGCTTCATAGATATAGAACTGACGGAGGGAGCGTAGTGTTAAGACACTGCTCCACAGTCACATCCAAATTCTAGAGGCATTGCGTGTTAAGTGGTGGAACTCAACGCCGCGTTTAGATTTTTTACCAAAGCAAGGAAAATTAAAATATCTTATATTTTATTCCCGGGAGTGAGAACCGAATCTACAACTTTCACGTTCAGCGTCATCTTGTACATCTTCGCCATGACGGCCTCAATTATTATTTTCTATTTGATAAATTGGAAATGATTTCATGCCAGTAAGACAGCCAGACAAGTTGAAAACATGTTGATTTTAGATACTTATTTATAAAACGTATAAAAATTTGAAGGAGCGGGACTTGAACCCGCGCTTTTTCGATATTTTTCTTCTCCTAGTGTGGAATAACGCACTAAATTTATAAATTTAAAAAGGTTCAAAAAGTTGATTTTAGGTTATTGTTAGGTCGATGCTCAGTGGAGAGAATTAATTATTTTCGTATTTCCTTCGTTGTACACAAAATGCAAAGTTTAATTCCACCATTCAAAACTCCTACGTCTAAAAACACAGTCTCTTGACACTAGGATCTCTTCGCCTACCTCGTTATATGGAATATAAAGTATAGCTTTAAAAACAAATCAGCTTCACGCTGTATCCCGCACACAGCAGGATAAGACATGAAAATGTAAATGTAAATAAATATTTCATCTCCTCGAGTGGGGATCGAACCCACAACCAGTCGATTTTACAGTCACACTCTGTGCCCCTGCGCCACGACTTGCCTCGGCTTTAAAAACAAATATAAATATATTATATATCTATAGAAAAATGAGTTGAGTACCAAAATTTTCACACCTTTGAAGGAAAAGGGAAAAACATTTTTGTCATTTGTTCATATCTTGGTCTTGAGTAAATATAAATATTTATAGGTTTCATGTTTTCATGTCACTTTCGTATAATTTTTAATTAAATATTTCCTGGTTTACTGATGATGTTGATGGTATTAGATTTTAATGTGGCTTTGTTACTATTGTACAAAATTTCTTTTGTTACTAAAAATAATAATAAAGCTAAACGTTATTGCAAAGTATTATTTAAAAAAAAACTTATGAATAGTTTCGCTTTCTAATAATGAAAAAAAAAGATGCTACGTCGGGTTTCCAAATATGTATAATCCGGTTAAAATTGTTTATTTAAAATGTTATTCTGTTATTATGTTTCAGGTACAAGCTTTTCCATACACAAAGCAGGGTAGGCAGAGGGAATCTAGTGTTAAGACACTCCGTTCAATATTTTTGCCCGTGACCACGGACTACTATAGTCTATATATATAAAAGAACATGTATCTTACTGACTGAGGTAAGACGCACGCACAGCCGTAACCGCTGTGCGTAGAAATGTGAGATTTGGACAGATGTTTATTTTCATAATCTCGACATCCACTAAGAAGGGGTTTTGAAAAATTTTAACCCTAAAGGGATGAATAGGGGTTGAAAGTTTGTATGGAAAAAAAAATATCTTATATATTTAGTTTTTTTAGAATTCACCCATAAGGTGCAAATAAGCGGGCTAAGCCGCGCGCGCTCACTAGTGTGTAATAATCGTGACAATCAAAGAACTTATTAATTACACAATACACACCTAAATTTTTGCTATCAATCACTCATAAAATCATAATAAAACCATTGTTCAGTATTTCACCGTAATTATTTTGGTCGGAAACGCGCCACAGTGGCGGGATAAACAGTTTATTCTGCTATAATATTTACTAATGTACAAATATTTCTCTGTGAATACAGTACAATACTGTATTATGGTAATTTTCAATTTACAATTCATAATTCCATAAAATAAGCAGCTTAATTTTACGCGAGGAATAAAATATGGGACTGACTTGAGGGGAATGGTGACTAGCTGAAATGGCCCCTTACATAAATAAAAATGAATCAAAATCGGCTTCACGCTGTTTCCCGCACGCAGCAGGGTACGCAGAAGGCCTAGTGAGAGGACGAGAGAGCCTAGTGTTAAGGCACAGCCTATCCCACTTTCAATCGAGTTCTGGAGGCGTTGAGTGGTGGAACTCAACGCCGCGCTTAGCCTTGACACAAAAAAAGAAATAAATATTTCATTTCTTCGAGTGGGGATCGAACCCACAACCAGTCGATTTAACAGTTTGCGTGTGATTGTAAGAAAGCGTGATATCTACTAAAGTGAAAAATAAAACAAATATATTACTGGCTTTTGGTTTCTTTTTATACAGACTTAGTAACGATACGAGTGGAAAGTTCGCCCGACGTTGAGTTCACGGCGGTAGTATGTTATAACTTTACAGTAAAAAGTGTTTGTTTTCTAATTTAACTAACAAGAAGTTAATGTTTTTATTCATGATACAAATCCTTGTTTTTATATATTATATTAATCTGTATAAAATTTTTATTAATTAAAATATAAAGAAACTGCAATTTTTTTCTATATGTTTACTTAAGGCTGGTCGTGGCGTTGAGGCCCAAAGTATGACTGTAAACGCGACCGGTTTTGGGTTTTATATTATATATATATATATATATATATATTTTTCTTATTAGGTAAATATATATATATATATATATATATATATATATATATATATATATATATATATATATATATATTTACCTAATATTTTTCTTATTAGGTAAATATATATATATATATATATATATATATATATATATATATATATATATATATATATATTTACCTAATAAGAAAAACAGTTGAGGCCAGTCGTGGCGCAGTGGTACAAAGTGTGACTGTTAAACCGACTGGTTGTGGGTTCGATTCTCACTCGAGGCGATGAAATATTTACTTAAATTTATATTTCCATTTCTTCGCTCTGGTGTCGAGGTAAAGCGCGGCGTTGAGTTCTGCCACTCAACACGCAATGCCTCCAAAATTTGGCAGAAAGCGGGGAACGGAGTGTCTCAACACTAGGTTCCCTCTGCCTACCCTGCTGTGTGCGGGATAAAGCGTGAAGCTAATAATAATAAAAAAAAAAATAAGAAAAACACAGAAATTTGCGTTCTTTGTTAGAAAGAAGATGGTAAAATATATATTTTTAGGATTTAATTACGAAATTTTTAAATAATAAAAGAAAACAACCGATAAGAAGACAACAATTAGATTTAATACAAATAAGCATATACAAAAGACAGATTAAAGAACAAAACAATTACCTAGAACATTTATAACAAAAATTATTTAATTATGTTGGTACTCACAGAATAACTATTTTACGACTCACTACCTACTATCCAATAACTAGCACTTAACGTCCTCGAGCGATGTTACCTCGTCGAACGCCAGCCGACCAATGTGCGCGACCGGGCTGCACGTTGGTATTATACCTCCGTTTCGACGTTTCCCTTACTCGGCCTCTCCTGACTCTGGTTCGTCCTCGACCACATCCCCAATTGTTGGTATAGACGGTCCAGCTATGTCGCTATCATCATCATCTGGAAAATGATTGCTTACATTAGTTTAACGTCCAAGTATTTAAATACGGAACCACGGAATTAAAGCAATATAAGCAAGACAAACACAAAAGGAAAAGTAGAATCAAAAGTAAAGATGTGAAATCATCAGCGTCCCAATCATTCCACATCCTCACCGTATATTACCATTGTTGGGCGACTAACGCCAGTGCGACTAACGCAATTGACGACAAACGTCAGTGGCGACTAACGCCGGTGCGACTAACGCAATTTGACGACTAACGTCAGTGGCGACTAACGCCGGTGCGACTAACGCAATTTGACGACTAACGTCAGTGGCGACTAACGCCGGTGCGACTAACGCAATTTGACGACTAACGTCAGTGGCGACTAACGCCGGTGCGACTAACGCAATTTGACGACTAACGTCAGTGGCGACTAACGCCGGTGATTAGCAGGAGTGCGTCCAGTACACCCACAAAGCAGCAGACCCACGAGGTGCATACGTCTTGTGTCTCAGGGGGAGACGTGGGACGTCACTGGTCATTCATTGCTGCTTCTGAAAACAATCACCAAAACAAAAACAAAGTATAGTCATTAGATAATTAGAGGATCTTACCATTGAAAAATATGGCACAAGACTCAGGGCACCATTCGCCTTTCCATGGTACCATGTATTGAGCGGCTGCTTGAGTTGATTTTCCCTTGCTACCGCTGAGTAACTGCAGTTCATAGCGCCCATTTGGCAGAACCTTTGTGACCCGGTACGGCCCTCTCATTCCTGAGTCTAGCTTGCCTGTTGATTGTGAATATTTTATGACAAAAGCTAAATCATCAACGGCGTATATCCGAGGCTGATGTCTCGATCGGTTAACATAAAGGTTTTGATTATCTTGATTCCTTCGAAGCAGTTCAGCGGCACGGTTCCTGTTGATTTCTCTGAGAGCTTCTCGATTGTTCATGGGACTACTCACAGCAACATCTCGTACCAGAGAACGTATAACTGGAGTCGTAGCTTCAGTACCTATCATTAAATTAATTGGAGAGACTTGCGTGGTCTTCTGCTTAGTGATGTTTAGGACCAACTGGAGCTTCCAGAGAGTTTCCGACCAGGAGGCGTTTCGATGACCTACTTCGACGCGTAACATATTTAGGACCGATCTTACATACCTTTCCACTTGTCCATTTGAGTTATGCATTTCTGGGGTAATGTAATGCAAATCTGCCCCAAGTTTAGATACCCATTTGACAAAAGTTCCGGCTACAAACATTCGGCCCCGGTCGGTTATCAGCAGTTTAGGAACGCCAAACAGTGAGATAGCCTGTGTAATTACCTTTTGGAGTTCGCTGGCGTCTTGACGATACATCGGATATAGCAAGCAGAACTTGGTGAAAGAGTCCACTAATATCAGTACGAACTTGTAACCTTCAGATGCTGGTAATGGTCCAAGCGTATCCACATGTACGGTGTCGAATGGAGTACTAGGCTTTGGCCAGGACGAAATGTTCTGAAGCGGAGCCCTTGGTACGCGCTTCTTTGAAATGCAGACCAAGCAATGTAAAATGTATTTCCTAACAAATTGGCGAAGACCAGGAAACCAAAAATGTTTTAGAATAAGATGTAGCGTTTTATCAAAACTAATATGTTGGTGCTCGTCATGGAAGATACGTAATAAGCTTAGTCGATGACCCTTCGGAATATAGCACAAGAGACGTGGATCTTCCCCTACTGTCGTATATCTGTAGTACAGTAGGTCTTGGCGTATAACGTAACGATCAGAATCTAACGTACCTTCTAATATTTTTTGCATTAAGTCCCTAGTTTCGCTATCAGCCGCTTGCGCGATTTGAGCCCAATTACGCGCGTTAGATATTTGGTTAATTGTGACTACCGGGTTTCTGCTAAGGTAATCAGCATGTTGTAACAAGATTCCTTTGCGGTACTCCATGGTAAAGTGGAAATCCTGGAGATATATCCACCAGCGAGCTACGCGGGGGAGAAGGTCCTTCTTACTTTGAGTAGATTTGAGGGCATTACAGTCCGTTATAACCTTAAATTGAATGCCTACCAAGTAATGACGAAAATGCTGCAAGGCTCGAACTACAGCCAACGTTTCTAACTCGTAACTGTGATATTTACTTTCAGCCCCCTGTGTGACCTTACTAAAGTACGCTACTACATGCGTACTACCATCAAGATGTGTTTGCATAAGTACAGCTCCATAGCCTGCACTGCTCGCGTCAGTGTGAACTTCAGTTGCAAGTTCAGGTCTAAAAATAGTAAGGATAGGTTCACTTGTCAAGCATGTTATCAAATCTTGACGAACCTGCTCCTGTTCGGGACCCCAGTTAAAGTGAACTCCTTTTCTAGTTAGAAGAGCAATACATGCTGTTTTAGTGGCAAATCCAGCGATGTACCTACGAAAATAGCCCGCGAGCCCAAGAAACTGTCGGACTTGTTTAACGTTCTCAGGTGGAGATGAATTTTTCAGAGCCTCAACCTTTCTAGTGCTCGGCCTTACCTGACCACCCTTAACTAGTCTTCCTAAATACTCAACCTCAGTGGTTAAGAAGGAGCATTTTTTTATATTAATTGAAAAACCGGATTCCGTTAGTTTTTGAAGTACTCTTCTAAGCAATAAAATGCCATCTTTTACTGTGTTGCTCAAGAGAAGCACGTCATCTATATAAACGAGCGTGTTGCCGGAATCAATGAACTCACGTAAAGTGTCATTGATGATGCGCTGGTACACAATTGGAGAATTCGTCAAACCGTACGGCATCTTTAAATATTCGTAGTGCCCTTCGGGCGTGACAAACCCTGTGTAATGAATACAGTCGTCCCTAATCCTTATCTGATGAAAACCAGTGGCCATGTCCAGGCTAGTGAAAAATGTATATCGCCCAAGGCGATCAATTTGGTCGTCGATCAGGGGAAGCGGATACCTCTCTCTCTCCGTAATTCGATTAAGTGCCCTAAAATCGACGCACATACGGTCAGTGCCATCTTTCTTCTTCACTAGAATTATGGGACTGGCATACTGGGATCGAGATTCCCTGATGATGCCCTTGCCCAATAGATCTTTTATTATATCGCGAACTTTTAATTTCTCCCCAAAAGATAATTTATATGGGCGGTAAGTTATCGGAGTTGAACTAGTAAGTTTTATGTCCATCTCACCAGTGGTGACGGTGGTGGTAGCTGTACCCGAGATAAGAAAATTCGAGAAAGGCATCAACACGTGCATTAATGATTCTAGTTCACTACCCAACAACGGAGTTTTTACTGAGGAACTTTCAATAGACATTACTTGGTTAACCTGACCAGTCCCCCCCTCAACACGAGTTATGTACTGTTGGTCTTTCGTGCGCACATACATAACCCCATCGCGGTTCAAAACATCTGTCCCTATCACTATTGATGTGTTCATGCAGGCTGAAGGCACCACAAATAAATCGGCCTCCAATGAAATATTACTCAATTCAATAGTAACAGTCACGTAAGAAGTAACAACAATTTCGTGTTCACTAACGCCTTTTAACGTACACCGTGTGTATTTGGGTTGACACGAAAGAAACTTAAGAACGTCGGAAGAAATTAGCGATATATTGTGAGCACCACTATCAATAAGAACGTCCATCGGTATGCCTTGGACTACTGCGGGAACTACATCGGTATCTGTGACAACTTTAGGAGCACACAAATTCACATTTCGTTGGTTCCTTAGTTCAGACCTGTTTTTAACAAAACATTTATTTTCCGTGTGCCCCATCTTTTTACAAAAAGTGCACGACACCATGGGCTTTACAGTAGAAGCAGTACTCGTATTCGGGATATTGTAGGTGTTACTAATTTTATTTTTTTTACAGTGACGTCCAGAATGTCCGCGTAGACCGCATTTATAACATTTAATTCCCGGCCGTGAAGCTGTTTGAGTCTTAAATTGACTAGTATTACTCTTAATATGACTGGGTTTGGTATAAATTGATAAAAACGAGACTAAATCTCCGGCTAACAAATTCGCGTTTGCCGCTGCGGCCCTAATTTGGGGGTTATCGATACCGCGTATGACTATGAGCGTCCTAAGCTCTTCAGATAAACCTTTAACTATACGTAGACGTAGTAATGTGCGTCTCGCATACTCAGCGTATGTCATGTATTGGTCGGATGTCGTTTTCATACATTCGAATAGAATGTTAGCGTAATCCAATTTCCGGGGGCAGAGAGACTTAAATTCGATTTTGAAATTTGACCAAGTGCGGTCACTCGTAACCCATTCATTTAACCATATTTTAGCATCGCCTTTTAAGCACGATGCCACACGCGAAAGGCACTCCTGATCGCCCCAACCGTTAGCAGCCATAGCGCGATCCACCTCTGAACACCACAAGTCGATATTATGTATGGTTGGATCAAAGATGGACACGTGATAATCATTTGACTTAATTGGCCTTAGAGATTTAATAGCTTCCGCAAGGGCAGTAATAGAAGAAGTTGACATAGTATCGTAACTGCGAACCGCGGGGTCTTGATCATGAGTGGATGGTAAGCCCTCGGAATTGTTCACGCACGTTCGAGGAACATCGCTCAGGTTAACTAAACTATTTCCGCATGACGCCGCTTTACTATTATTATTATCTACATGATCGTTAACTACACATATTTTTTTTTTTTTTTGGTACTACCTGATTTGGAAATATTATCTCGAGTCGACGTCACAGCACTAATACTAGATTTTTCGACAGCATTTAATCGCACTAAGATGTTATTTAGTGTATCCTGCAGTACATCGCTACTGATAGAACGCGACACGGGTGACCGTCGTGGAGGCGATCTATACGACACATATTTCGATCTACGATAACGACTTCGACGAGAGTCGTAACGTCGGTACGAACTATCCTCTGAATTGCTTCGGCTACGGGACTGGCGAGCAGGCCGGCTCCGTGATCTACTGCGTGACTCGCTACAGGTCCTCCGACATCTACGTGGACTAGGTATCAATGACCTACTTCTTATTCTAGATCGACTACGTTTCATTTCTTTAGGCATGATTATAATTAAATAATAGGTAGTTAAGCAACGTAATGTAAATAATTTAAACAGATATATAATTATTTTGTTCTTTAATTATCGAAACAATGGGGATCTCTAACCCACTTCTGATTTTAGGATTTAATTACGAAATTTTTAAATAATAAAAGAAAACAACCGATAAGAAGACAACAATTAGATTTAATACAAATAAGCATATACAAAAGACAGATTAAAGAACAAAACAATTACCTAGAACATTTATAACAAAAATTATTTAATTATGTTGGTACTCACAGAATAACTATTTTACGACTCACTACCTACTATCCAATAACTAGCACTTAACGTCCTCGAGCGATGTTACCTCGTCGAACGCCAGCCGACCAATGTGCGCGACCGGGCTGCACGTTGGTATTATACCTCCGTTTCGACGTTTCCCTTACTATATATATACAAGATAAATACATGTCAAAATGGCAAAATACAAAGGAGAACATTGTAAAAAATAGAATAAAATAATAAGTATATTCCATATACTATATATTTATATTATTTTTTTATGAGCTAGAACAGAACAGAACAATCTCCGTCCGTCCGGAGACTACTCTATAGTAAGTGTTCCCTTTTGACATTTTATAAACGGACTACGTAGGGAAGATCGACAAATTTGAAAAGAAATTACATAAGCGGTTTAGCCCAAGATCCCAGAGCCTCAAGACCTACGTCAGTTTAGTAAAGGTGAAATTTGGAGTTAAATTAAATTTTCAAGCGATATTACCGCACATAGCAAGGTAGCCAGAGGGAACCTAGTGTTAAGACACTCCGTTGCCGGCCGGCAACGCACTTGTAGCTTCTCTTGTGTCGTGGTTCCGGACACAGGGTCGTGGGCAGCGATTATCACTTACCATCAGGTGACCCGTAGGCTCGTTTACCTTGTCTTTTCCCATAAAAAAATAGAAGAACTTTTTTATGGAATATTTACTAAGAGGAACAATATTTAAATAAAATGGAAGCGTTAACAAATAATTTAATCACAGCGCAGTCCTCGATTTTTATCAATATTGACAGTCCACAGTCATTTCACTTATAGTTAACGAAGAATAACTAGCAAAGTAATTATTAGAAAAATGTATTTTTTATTTATACTCTCATATAGTTCGTTAAGGAAGAATACAAATGTCGAAAAAGATGTCGAATACACTGAATACCGAATATCAACGAACGGAGAAAAATCGACTGGTTGTCAGAGTTTGGCAGGAAGTGGGGAACGGAGTGCCTTAACACAAGGTTCCCTCTGCCTACCCTGCTGTGTGCGGAATACAGCGTGAAGCTGATTCGGCCCATCTCTAATTAGAATATTTATCCTAAAATTTCAAATTTGCTAAAATGACATAGGTCTATGGGCCCTGGGATCTTAGTCTTTTAATAAAAAAAATACCTCGCGCACAATTTAATTGTGTTATATATATTTCTGTCAATTCAACTTCCTGTGTGAATTCAACACGTGGTACATTCATAAATTATGTATAATACGATCAACGGAAGTAAAGTAAAATCAATGAATTCTTGCATTATGATCCTATAAAAAATATATATATCATTAAATATAGAAAAGGGCAGATTTATTCAAATATTTTTATAGTCTTACATCTAATAACACCGATTTAGCAGTGTAGGGAGTGGGAATCTGGTGTTAAGTCACTTCTTTTTCCAATAATTGCAAAATGAAGTTGATTGGTGGCACTCACAAAATTTAAATGTCCCAAGCGGGTGAGACACGGTCTCAAGCTTTTCATGAAAAATTCCACGCACTTTGACTTTATTTTTTTAATAAATTATATCAAAGATACTGGAGGAAGGTCACGTAAAAAGCATGAGGACCCCCGGAGGGTATGTATGAAGAGGTTGATGACAGTGGACGAGGCGAAAGAGGTATGTAGAGACCGTAGCGTTTGGCGCTCTGTTCTCTCTGACTACCCCGCTAGGGATAAAGCTTAAAGTTAGTTTAATTTTAATTTTAATTATAACAATAAATGATTAGTAACAATTACAAACATAAAAATTCCGCTTTTCCCGGAGACAAATTCTGGCAACGCTGGTATGTTCCCAGTGAGTTTGTACCCACTTCATGCCTATGATATAGATATAGTTTAGGTATATCAACATTTTAAAAAAAGTTTCATAGACAAACTAAACAATTTTTAAATGAAATGATAGAATAAGAAAATTTCAAATGAATCACGATTTGTAACAAGACGCGTCCGGTGACTAGTCGACTCAGCTCATTAATTTCTTCTCGAAACGCTAATTAAGCACACTTTGAAGAATCCACGAAGCGATTCCATCCCGACACCCATCTGCATCTCAATTATGCAATACAATCTCGTTGGATCAGACTTGAAAAACCAATTAAAATATCTGAAAGGTTAATGAAAAAATCCATTCTATTATATCGAATTAAACGTCGCCACCAGACGTTTAGGTTAAAATTGAAATTTATTATATTTTTTTTTAGTAGACACCGCACACAGCAGGGTAGGCAGAGGGCACCTAGTGTTAAGACACTCGGGAACGGAGTGTCGTGTCGTTTCCCACGAAATTCTGGCGGAATTTAATCTCGCGTTTTGCCTCGACGCCAGAGTGAAGACAATGGAAATATTAAATATTTCGTTGCTTCGAGTTGAAATCAAACCCATAATCTGTAGTGTTTGCAGTCACACTTTGTGCCCCTGCGCTACGACTGATTTCAAATTATATTTTATAAAACTATTTATAGCTCTTTTAGAATTTATATTCGGTAATTTATCTAAAAAGCCTTTAAATTAAACATTGTATGTGTTCACTATGCATATTTTCTAATACAAGTACTCTATTACCATTATATAAAATGGGAATATTTGAGCACTGCATTTAAATTATTAATAATTATTTATTATATATATGTCATTATCTCTAGATTCTACATATTAAAACCTGTACATATCATAATGGACGTGCAGAAAGAATCTTTTTACTTATTTATGACTTTGCTCTTATTGCCTTTTTGTTAAACTTAAATGAAAATATTTTCAAAAGTAGCTGAAAATTAATCTTATACTTTTGTGTGTACAGCTAAACATTTTTAGGGTTCCGTAACTTTTAAGGAGAAAAGGAACATTTACAAGATAAATTTGTGGTCCGTCTGTCTGTCAAGAACGCTTATCTCAGGAACGCTTAGTTATATCGGATTGACATTCAATATTTGTGGTTAAATCCTAAAAAATAATAGCCTTAAATAAAAAAAAAGGGAATTCAAATTAATAGGGTATTTCCGGTTAACCTAGATTTATGAAATTTGGCACCTAGCATCTACAGGTGGTACTAGCTTAGGAAACCGTAAACTATACATTTGAGGTTCAATCCTAAAAAATCTTAAAAGGTTGGCAAAATTTAATATTAAAGCTATTTGTTCAAGTGAGGTATTCGATAAAAGGGCTTTGGCTAAGCTAAACCTGAATTTCTGAAAAAACTTGAGACTTCTAATTTACTACTTTATACCCTCGGTGGGCGAGCCCGACTCGCACTCCTCCGGTTTTTTTAATGGTACCATGAAAATAACTTAAAATTAAAACAATTTTAACGATATCAATAATTTCTTTATATCTTACGCAAACCATTATTTGAATTGAGGATTTCTTCATATGTATAACGTACGTGATTGCCATTATGGTGCCTGTGAACCATTCTTACAATCTACAAAGACACGTACCCTCAGTAGGCCAAGTTTGGTTTAACCTCGCAAGCGAACTTGTGAAAGGAAGATATCCAGTCAAACGTGCTTTGATAAACTGCCTTTTGTGTCCTTTGTGACTCCTCGATAATCCCGGCTCAGAATGGCGCCCAATGTGGGTCTAAAATGCGAATTCTTTTTGTAGCCAACCATCCTCCTGATTTTCCGAAAGCATTTCTTTTGACATATGCGAAATCGGAATTGAAAGTCTAAAGGATAAAGTTTGTATAATTATTATCAAATGTAAAGTTAATTTTGATGATCATGTTGGTTGTTGATTTTCGTTGAATAATTTATTTTTAGTTTCACGCTGTACTTCGTAAAAGCTGGGTAGGGAACGTGGGAACCTATTGTTAAAACACACCGTTCTTATTTAGGTTTTGCGTTTTGGGTGGCTGAACTCAATGCCACGATAACTAGGCTGAGGAAATAAAAATATTAAATAATTTCTTATCCCAATTGGGATTCAAACCCATAACCGCCGCATTTATAATCTCATCCTTCTCCGATCGGATTACTGAGGGCATGTATGAAGAGGTGGATGACATTGGATGAGGCGAAAGAGAAATACGTTTAGCGCTCCGTTTTCTCTGCCTACTACGCCTGGGATACGGTGTGAAGCTTAGTAAATTCATATTGACAACGTTTTCATAAAATTAAATCGTTTTTAAACTGTACAATACAAACTTTCTTATGGAGAAAACTTTCCACGTTTCTCAAATTCCAAATCCTAAGAGTTAATAGCCGCTATTATTGCTTACCATGAAATTAAGGGGATTAAAAGAACCTAAATCCGCATCAAATCTTCATTTTATCGGCGATTTTAAGTATTTAACGCACGAAAGCGATTAGTATTAAAACTTTTGCAACAATAAAATACTTAAACATCGTTAAACAGATAGCAAAGGCGCTCAAACAGCGACTTAGAAAATTTTTATTTCAAAAAGAAGTCATTAGGGAAGTTCGTTGGAACTTTCTGACCCAGAGGGAAAACAAATATTTCTTGGGCGGCAGAAACAATAACAATGCTTTGTTTAGTTTTTCTAAGCTTATATTAGCTTAGAAATTTTTCTGGTGTTCCTCCGTAAGATTGACTTGGGAAATGTTTTTATAGAACGGCCTATTGTCAATATATATAACTTCTACTGATGTAACAATGTAGAATAGAGTTTCGATTTGATTAAATTGTTTATTTCCTTAGACAGTAAATATATATTTTTTTTCTGCTCTAAGCCGTATGTAGAGGGAATCTGGGAAACAAATGTTTAGACACTCTCTTCTTATTACATTGCGTGGTAAGTGGTGGAAATCATAGCCACACTTTGAATCGACAGCAGAGCGAAGAAAATGAAAATATTAAATATTTCATTTTCAAAAATCATAAACAAATATACATAAACAAATATACATAAACATAATTGATAATAATATTAATAATAAATGATATTTTTTCACACAAGTACGCATATTAAAAAAAATTGTCACTACCAGCTATGAATTTTACGCATCGTAATTTTACAACAACGTGACTACCAAATAAAAAAGAGATCGTTTCTTGTGGGCCCGCTACATTGAGGAAGGAAGACGTTGGCGTGACGTTAGTTTGATATACGACCGAGGTCCTTTGTGCGTTGGTCGTTAGCACAGGAGCACAATGACAGCGGGACAGCATTGAAACTTGAGAGCTGAGCGTGACAACGCGTAACCAGCCCGCTGATTTACTAGTCGATTGTTCTGACGAATCCATAGTATTTAGATTGTTATTGGTGATGTTTAAATTAATGGATGCCTCGGTTTATGGTAATTTTGAGGTTATATATGTGTATGGTTGTGAGGTTTTGATGTTTGTGTGCTTGTTAGGTATATTGAAAGTTGTGATTTTATCAAATATTTAAGTAAATAAATAAAATAAATCAGGTTCACGCTTAATCCCGCACACAACAGGGTAGGCAGAGGGAACCTATTGTTGAGACACTCCGTTCCCCACTTTCCGCCGAGTTCTGGAGGTATTGCGTGACGGAACTTTAGCGAAGAAATGAAAATATAAATGTAAATAAACATTTCACTTCTACGAATGTGCATCGAACACACAAATAGTGGATTTTACAGTCACACTTTGTGCCTCTGTGCCACGACTGGACTTTAAGTAAAATATGGCAATAATATATGTCAATAAAAGTTTATATTAATGTTAATTAAACTCATGTTACACCCGTGCTGGTAGGGCTTTAGCGATGTGTAAGTGTGGGTACTACTTCCTCAAGATAAAGTTATTATTAGTTAACTTTTCACATCCAACAGCAAATGTCAGTTCAGTTCTTCATAGTTTATGGCGTTCTGTGCGTCCCAGTTGAGTACTAATCACGTCGTCAATGTCACGTTATTTTATATGGAAATAGCCAATGTCTGTTAACTGGTTGGAAAGTCAAGAATGCAGTAAAAGTAAAATTTTCTTTAATTCTTAATGCAGGTGTTTGTTTGTATATTAATATATATATATGTTTTAACATATCAATACAAATATTACAGACGGCTAGACGTTTTATATTCTGCTGAATAACGATAATTTTGATAAGTTGATGGAACCATGACCCACTTCCGTCTGCGATAGCGAAAGATTCGTGAGTTAACCAACGTCGACCCAATTCGTTGTTGGACAGAGTGACCGACTTGTGTCAAAACTAACAAGTCTACCCTTAAAAGCTTTAATCTCGCCTATTACGAGTAGGTGTATAACTTGTCAGTGACGTGACGTGACGTGATCAATGGTTTGTACTAAAGTTTCCGGATGGAAACATCAGTATCTTAAATGGCATGGTGATTTGGAAAACCACGTGTTTTATTTCCTGTCTTTCGGTAACGGCAACAGGAAAAGTATTTTACAGGTAAGTAACATAATTGGTTAAGCTCGTCGTCGTCGTCGTCGAAGACAGCTCGGCTACGTAACGTAAAGAGACACCATCTGGCTGTCAATGCCACGATTGTGGGTTCAGTTTTCACTTGGGGGAATGCATTATTTTAATTACAAGTAACAAGAGAAAGCACAAGGTTTCGCCTCTGAAAACGCACTGTGCCGAAAATTTGGCGAAAGTCTTTTATGTGATGCAGAAAAAAATGATTTTAACGGAGTTTGTCAAAGACTATACTTTTTCTCCTCCTCTTTCCTTAAGATTTGTTGAAATTTAAAGATGGAATGATTTTTCATAAAAAAACAGCTTCACGCTGTATTCCGCATACAGCAGGGTAGGCAGAGGAAACCTAGTGTTAAGACACTCCGTTCTCGAATTTCTTTTTTCCGACAGGTTGTGGGTTCAATTCACACTCGAGGAGATGAAATATTAACTTAAATTTATATTTTCATTTCTTCGATCTGGTGTCGAGGCAAAGCGCGGCGTTGAGTTCTGCCACTCAACACGCAATGCCTCCAGAAAATGACGCGAAATGGGAAACGGAATGTCTTACCACTAGGTTCCCTCTACCTTGTTTTGTTTGGAATACAGCGTGGAGCACTTAATTATATTATTTATTATTAGAATCTACTTAATTACTTATGTTAAGATCAACAATTTTGGGTAGGATCGACTAAGAGGATTATTATTATTAATCACTAAAATATGGATTGGTTATTAGGAGCAACTTTAATTTCCCTATAGTATTGGCTTAGCCGTGTTGTATAGAAGACGTGTTAAAGCACAGGTGCTTTATTGGTATAGAGATTTATACTTATAACTATATACATATATTAAATTGACTGAAATAAATAGGACTATAACTTCTATAAAAAGCAAATGTGTTTCAAAATTATAAAATATCAATCATTATTTGTTTTTTCATAAATTTCCATACAAATTATATGGAAATCCAACAATATGAAAGGGGATTAAAATAAAACAGCAGTTACAACCGCTTTACAGGTAATCCGTATCTAAAATAACATCAAAACAATCCACCATCTAAATAAACTTCCAGTCTTATTCAAACGGAGAGAGGAGCAAGAGATTAAAACAACAAAGTGAAACATTCAAAATGTTTACCAAAATTAACATTATGATAAATTATAAATTTAAATTAAATGTACACCTTTTATTTACGTTCTTGGAGGTGTGTTATTGATATATGTATAAATGAATTTTTAATTAAACTCGAGGGTGAGAGCGGGATAGGTGGCGCTACATAATAAACGTTTAGAAAATAATTGTATGCACATACATAATTATTTGTGAAACGCCCGCTTTGTGCGGACGGACACCCCGGGACAAAGGGGAGACGTAGCTCTTTTGTAGGAAAAATGTAGACTATAGCCTCTGTACTCGATGATTGTATTCTGGAGACCGTTTACGTTGTGGTGCTTCTGCTTCTTTTATTTTTCTTCAGCGTCACGCTGAAACCCGCACACAGCTGGGTAGGCAGAGGGAATCAATTGATAAGACACTCCGTTCCTCACCTTCCACCGAATTCTGGAAGCATTACGTGTTCAGTGGCAGAACTCAACGCCGCGCATTGCCTGGACACCAGGACGAAGACATTAAAATATTGAATATTTAATTTCCTCGAATGGAAGTTCGAATCCACAACCGTCGCGTTACAGTCATTCATTTGTGCCCCTTCGCCACGACGGCAAGTTTTCAGTTAAGTCAAAAATATTGATAAAATGTATCTTTAAAACTTTTATTTTTTAAACTCTATCCACTTTATATTTTCTAAGCGAAGCGAAGCTAACAGTAGCTCGCTGAACCGCTTTAATTCAGCCAAAACGGAAAAGGGGACCATAACTGTTTCCATTTATGCAGCGTGAAGACGAAAAACGTGGATGTTTCATTATACAGTTTTAATGACGTACGAGTTACATATCAAAGTACGTTCGTCGAATAAATTTTAATATTAATGTGAGATGGACTTGAAATTATAGCTAAATCCTATATTGGAGGCCTGTCGTGAGAGTGATAGGTTGTAGGTCCGATTTTCTTCGTTCTGGAGTCGAGGCAAAACGCGATGTTGAGTTCCGGCACTCAATACGCAATATCTCCAGAATTCAGCAGAAAGTAGGGGTGGTGTGTCTTAACACTAGGCTTCCTTTGCCTACTCTGTGGCTAAACAAAATATTTAGCGCGTTTGAAAGCGGTCCAGCTAAGTACTGGAATGATTGTGGGTTTAATCCTCACTCGGTTCGCATCTATAATATCTATGATCGGTTAACAAAACGCGGTGTAGAGAGCACTCAATAGTAGTTTTAGTGAAATAGGAACAAATTAGAAAAGTAGTGTCACAATTCACCGCTCTCTTTGCGTACACTGTGGCATATGGGTAAGTATCTATGCAATAATTGTAAAAAAAAAATTAAAAAAGAAACGAAAAAAAAAGAATATTCCCTTTTCTTCGTGTCAGATTGTTCAAATTGAGATTTGTCAATATATATATTTGCCTTGCTAAGTGCATTATCCGTCGTCATAGTTAGATCGTGAAACAAGCAAACAGATGACTAGTTTGGACAGGAGAACAAGAGCCATCATTTGAGGGTTGGCGCCATAGTCATGTTATTTGACCCTCCAAAGCGTATCCTCATTTTACGAGATTTTCTTTCCTTTGGCCAACTTGGCGACGTAAACGGTTTAACGATTTCCAAGTTGACCTCTGCAAGTTATGACCTGGGGGTAAGCACTCTTCGGGAGGGACAAACCCTGTAGGAGGTGGGTTGTTTTTCTGCCTTAGCCGCTTCCGCGCCTGTCTCGTATCAAATTTAAAGCTGTATTTGATCTCAAAAAATTGTGGCGACGTTTTAGACGATCAAGAAAAAATAATGTTTCATATTTACTGACACAGGATCTGAAGCAACAACTATTGCACATTATCAACCTCATGCTGTTAATATTAAAGAAGCACGTTAATTTACTTCAATGACTTTATAATCGAAAATTAAAATAAATACAACAATATAAATCCACTTAGAGCGAGGAAAAATATTGAAACTGATTTTAAAAAAAAACTGCTTAATAAAAACTACCTTCAATAAAAATATGAGGGTTTATAATAAATTTCTATGAAACTGCTATTTGAATAAGCTGCGAAGCTGATAGTAATAAAAAAATATCTCACTACACTAAGTACTACGACGTAATTTGATTTTTTTCTTATAAAATTCCTTACATTTTTATATAGTGCATTAAAAATTGTTAATTAAAAATAAATGTTTATAACTTAAAATCTTTATTGAAAAAAAAAAATGCTTTAAAACATTTTTTAAAGTGTAATTACACACACACACACACACACACACACACACACACTTAGGAAAGAAAAATAATTATTTAGAAAACGTATAAAAATTTGAACGCAGCGGGACTCGAACCCGCGCCTCCTGGAAACCGACCAGGCGCTCTGACCACTAAGCCATGCGTTCTCGTCAAGCTACGTCGAAATTTTTATACGCTTGTTACAACTTATACAACAACTTCACGCTGTAGCCGTGTAGCGCTAAGGCATTCCGTTCCCCACTTACCACCGAATTTTTCGAGGCATATAATACCACATTTGTACATATATTACGTCTAAAGTTATATTAAGATACCAGCAATTGAAAGAATTTCTAAACAAAAAGATGATGTGATGAAATCATAGAAAAATAATAACAATTTTTTTTTTTGAGAATGCTAACAACAATGCTAGAAAATTTTTGTGTACAACTACAGTCAACAGAGTCAAATATTCTTGACATAAATAACAAAAGGTACTTAAATTGATCTTTTTAGAAAGATTTATATATTTTGTATCTGTGTATTTTAAATATTTCTATAAAAGAGTAGGAGGGTTCGTTCGTTCATTCTCTGCTTGCTTCTCCCGTCAACTAGATTGGAATTGAAATAAAAAAATAAAAATTAAATTAGCTTCACGCTATATCCCGCACACAGCAGGGTAGGCAGAGGGAACCTAGTGTTAAGACACTCCGTTCCCCACTTTCTGCCGAATTTTTGGGGGCATTGCGTGTTGAGTGGCAGAACTCAACGCCGCGCTTTGCCTCGACACCAGAGCGAAGAAATGAAAATATAAATTTAAGTAAATATTTCATCTCCTCGAGTGGGGATCGAACCCACAACAAGTCGGTTTTACAGTCACATTTGTACCACTGCGCCACGACTGGCCTCAATCAAGATTGGAATGGAAATTGTGAATTTTACTTAAAAAATAAATGAACCCTTACAATGTTATATCGTATACCTTATAAAAGTCACCCGAGACGTCACAACAAAGTAAAAAATCTGAGGAACAGATATGAGTTTATCTTATTATCTCTTTTTGTAATTCACAATAATCGCTTCTCTTACTTATTTTCCAGTGAAACAATTAAGCATATAATTTTTCACGTCATTACTCACATTTTATTTCATTTTGCTTTAAATAGATAGAGTCGACAAAATTGTAGAAAACTAAATTATTAAATATATATTTTTTTGCTTAAATATATATAGTTTTTAAATAAAGTATAGGCCAATATTGGCGCAGGGTCACTAAGTGTACAGAATGCGTGTTCCCCTGCGTTACCATGGTAGGCAGAGGGAACCTGGAAATGCGCTTTTGCATTGAAACAATTCTATATTCCCTGGTGCCCCCGCCTACCCTGCTATGTGCGGGATACAGCGTGAAGCTAACAAAAAAGAAGAAACAAATCCTCAACAACAAGACACAAATTTTCTTCACCCTTAAACCGAAAAGTGAAGATGAATATAAAATTGTTTACGTTTTCTGCGTGAACGTCCTTGTAACGGGCCGTAACGCCATGTTCATTTCTATATATCCAATCTTTTATGATTTAGTAATTTCATTTTATTGGCGATGTACGTGCTTTGAGTGCATCCATCGACTAGTCCAACTGAATGCTCTTTATATTGCACTTATATTAAACGGTACAGTTTGTTATAAGCGAGTTGTAGTTGTTTTGAATTGTTTTTAATCAATTTATGTTTTTAATAAAAAAAACGGTTAAGTGCGAGTCGGACTTAGCTATCGAGGCTCCTGTACTAAATGTAGGATTGTAGGTCAACGGGAAGCAGAAGTTATGAAAGTTGAAAAACTTAAGTTTGTCGGGTAACAGCACTCATTTTGTATGATATAAACATAAATTACATATATAAGTTTGTGATCTTTTGTACCCTTTTGTGGGTTCGACTCCCATTCGAGGCAATTAAATATTTATTATTTGACGTTGTGCGCTCTGGTTGGTAATGGCCCTGGCAAAGCACGGCTATGCGTACAGTCACTCAAAACGCAATGCCTTCAGAATGCGGCGAAAAGTGGTGAGCGGAGTGTCTTAGCACTAGGTCCTTCTTTTATCGTATCGTTATATTGTTATTCTGTTAATGAGGAAAACAGCGTGACGCTAAAAAAAAAATGTACAGTCGTAATAAATTAACTTACTTTCGTATTTACTTAGCGAGACGACAATTAAAATAAGAAGGAGCCGGGCTGACAGAGAAAAAGTGAAGGGCTATAAAAAAAGTTCCATTAAAGCCCGGTTACAAATGAGAACAGAATGCCGCATTATCCCGGTTATCTCCCTGAGAAGGGCCGCCTGCCAGCGCGCCTGGCGGTCCGTGCCTGCGTAAAAAGTGTTTGATTTCTTATAGCTGGTGAATTTGGTTTTTGAAAAATGATTTCTTTTGCATTATTGCTTTTTATTACGTTATCAATTTTTACTGTTTTACTGTATTAATCGAATTAATATAACAATTTCAGGGTATTTTATTCTTTAGTAAGTAACAGTGGTAAGAGAGGTGGGGGAGACTTCAGTTGACCTTCGAAAACACAGTATCAAAGATACCGGAGGAAGGTCATGTAACAAGTATGAAGACCCACCGGAGGGCATGTAGGAAGAGGTTAATGACAGTGGACGAGGCGAAAGAGGTATGTAGAGACCGTAGCGCTTAGCGCTCCGTTCTCTCTGACTTCCCCGCTAGGTATAATGTGTGAAGCTAAGTTAGTTAGAAAATATCATGAAATATTTAATACTTTCAGTTATTCGCTGTGGTGTCAAGGTACGCGGCGTTGAGTTCCATGACTCAATGCGCAATGCTTCTGTAATTCGGCAAAAAATGAGGAACGGAGTACCTAACACCAGGTTTCCTCTGCCTACTCTTCTGTTTGCGGGATGCAGTGTGGAGCTAGAAAAAAAATAGCGTATCTATCGGCTTCATTTTGAATATTTCAATCACAAATAAGAAATGATCGTTTCATATCCATCCACATATTGTAATTAATTTATTTTTATTAACAAAAATTTAGCAATATAAAACAGCTGCTGCTCATGGCGACGTTCAACGAACATTTGATACATTCCCAACGAAACGTCAGGTCGAGGCTTACATTTTTAATAGGAGTAAATGATCAACAATTGCGAACAAAATATGGGACGGGACACACAAAGTTATTCGTACGATATAATTTGTTTGAAAAAAATATATATGGTTCAGTTCATTTAAGTGGAATAGGGCGAAATGGTAAAGTGAAATTACACGTTTATTTAAGAAAACACGTGTTTTGTGTATATTGTATAATGTTATTTTACTTTGTGTGTAGTCTAGCGTTTATTATTATATTATAGCAAAGAATTTCCTACAAACGGAAATTATTAAAAAGATATAGAGCACAGGAGCATAAGCATGCGACTGTAAATGGGACAGGTTGTGGGTTCAATTACCGCTCGAGGAAATGAAATAATTAATATTTTCATTTCCTCGCTCTGGTAACGAGGAAAAATGCGGCGTTGAGTTTTGCCATTTAACACATAATTGCTCCAGAATTCGACTTAAGCGTCTTAACTACGTCCCTATGTTCCCATAGTTTACCTTACTATATGCGGGATTGAACACTTTACAAGCTACAAAATCAAAAATAGTTACAACACTATTATTTTATTAAGCTATATATATTTACTTTTTACGAAAATAAGTACCCATTTTCCGTTACTTAACATAAAATAACATCGAACCCAATTCTTATTTGTACAGAGTAAAACAAATATTTTTTAAGGGTAGCGTATTTAACCGGGGAAATAATGTGGAACATCAGTGATTATGTTGGAAGATAATACGCGGGCTCGTGTATTTATGGGCGAGATAGCAACGCGATGATTTAAGGAGGGCTGATAACGTTCGCGATTCACAGTTGTAAATAACTCTTTAATATTTTTCTTATGACAATATAATATTATTTTGAACATGTTGGGTTATGCGTCTCCATATAAGACCGTTTTAGGGTTCCTTACCTCAAAACGTAAAAACGGAACTTTTATAGCATCATTTTGTCGTCAGTCTGTCGAGAGATTTTATTTCGAGATCGCGTGGAGGTGTCAAACTTTAAGTCAACGCAATCAAACGATATGAGCATTTACGGAGCATATTTGCTGCATTTTGTATGTAATTCCTGTAAATAATGCCGCATAATTAAAACCTATAGGGTACTTTCCGTGGACCTCCAGTTATGAAATTTGGCAAGAAGTGAGAACTTGCAGTATTCATAAAGGAAAAATACCAAAAATTTAAAGTTAATAAATACTTCATAGATAAAAAAATATTACAAAGTTATAATTGTAGTTTATGTCATACAAAATTAGTGCATGCGTCCGCAAACTTAACTTTGTCAACTTTAACTGATATATAATTGAGAAATTGGTATCTACGGAACCCTCAGTATGCATTTTTTTATAGAGGTTCTGGAGTTCTTCACTCGAAGAAATAAAATATTTAATATTTTCATTTCTTTGCTTTGTTTTCGAGGCAAAGCGTAATGTGGAGTACTACCAGCCAAAAAAGCAATACCTTCAAAATTCGGCTGAAAGTGGAGAGCGGAGTGTCTTAGCACTAGCCTCCCTTTGCTTACCCTGTTTTGTGTGGAATAAAGCGTGAACCAAAAAATAATGTTTGACCAGTAAAAAGGTTTTTACATCGGCAGACAACCGTCAAGTGTCAATTATTGATAAAGGGTTGGTCAGCTATGGGAACTTAATTGAAGCTTTTTGTTAGCGGCCGAGTCATTTACTTCGATTTTTTGTATTATTTTTGTGAAGTGTGCGTAAGATTTTGGACGCTGTTGTTTCTTAAATAGAACCAATCTTTGGACACAATGGTAGCGGATACAAATTTTTCATTAAGTTCTCTTAATGCAAAATTTGTATCGTTATGCCTTGTTAATTTCTCCTTGTTGATGTCCATTGTTATATCAACAAATCATACTATTTTGAACTTAATATGAATATATTTTTAACCGCTTATAAAATATTTTCTATATATACTTTATTTTTCTATATAAACTTTATATTTTTAGTTTTTAATGTAAGATTTGTGTCGAAAGTTTCTCACAGAATTGCTTGAATTTGTAAAGAGTTAAGTTTTAATTGAATTAATTCAAGATGGAAACTCGTAGCGGAGTTTTATTATATGTCAACTTTGATATTACTGTTGTTGACAATTTGCAATGTCGAAACATTTTAAAATAATACAAGGAACATGTTCTTTAACTTAAAATTAATAATAATTTCAAATTATATTAATAAGTAATTAATCATTGTTATTTTAATAAATAATTTTTTTCAATAATTTAAAATAAAAAAAACCGTAAATAATCTATTTAAAAAAATATGGAAATTTACCGTTATTTGTTTGTAATCTGATAATGATATTATTAAATATATTCAAATTTCCTTTTACTTATTAATAATAATTGCTACTCATTTAGAGGCACGAGGCACAAAACCGTTTTTACATTTATACAACGCTTTTATCAAATCAAGAGTTGATTAATTCTGCTTTAGTTCAATTAACCATAACCTACGTTCTTTAACTCCTTTCTCCAGTTACTGCCGAATTTTTAAATGCATTGTGTGTTGAGTGGCGGAGCTCATCACCGAGCATTGACACCAGAGCGAATAAAACGAAAATAAAAATAATAATTCATTTCCCCGAATCGGAATAGAACCCACAACCGTCACATGCTTCATACATGGTAAAACTATTTAATAATATCTAAAAGCGCCATTATATAACATACACGAGAACATATCATAAGTAGAAATTTTAAACTCGGGAAATATCGGCTATTTTGCCAATAAAAGAACCCTGGCGAGGTATTACATACATATATACTTCAACAAATGTGGCCTTCACGTGCAAGGAAGCAGTTATAGCCACACGAACAGACCGCAGGAATAGAGAATACTAAACTTAATTACACGTTAACAGAACAGGGTACGGATGGTGTTGTGGAACTGGAATTGTATGGAATTTGTAGATTGAATTGGAGGCTTTTTTTTCTTTGGAAAATTCGTCAGTTATTTATTTAACTTTTCTTCTTGAACTGTTATTGCTTTTTAGTCATTGTTCTTGGATCGGTCGCACAGTGGTGGCACAGTGTGGGGGGGCTGTGAGTAAATAATATCAGCTTCACGCTTTATCCTGCACACAGGAGTGTATGTAGAGAGAAGCTAGTGTTAAGATACTCCACTATCGTATTTTGGAGGCATTGCGTGTTGCTTTACTTCAAAATCAGAGCGAGGAAATCGAACTTGAACCCACAAGCAGTCGCGCTTACAATCACACCTTTGTACCTCTGCGTCACGACTGGCCTCACTCACAGTAAGTAACAGTTAATAGGAAGAAAGGGAATTATTTATCAGATTGTACAAATTGTGATAGAAGCCAATGTTATATTTAACGATACTTATCATATGTACATACTCGATATGTTACACGTCACGTGTACCAAGGTAGAAACCCGGCGTTGAGTTCCGCCACTCAATACGGAATGCCTTGAAAGTTCACCAGAAAATGGCGAACGAAGAGTCATAACACTAGATTCCCTCTGTCTACCCTGCTGTATGCGGGATACAGCGTGAAGCTGGTTTATCTATTTTTTATTTATAATATTAAAATTTAAAAAAATATATATTGATATGTATATAGTAAAACATTTTTATACGTATATTCTTTTTCGTGATAGAAGCCAATGTTATATTTAACTATACTTATCAATGTACATACTCGATATCTTACACGTCACGTGGACCAAGACAGAAACCCGGCGTTGAGTTCCGCCACTCAATACGGAATGCCTTGAAAATTCACCGGAAAATGGGGAACGAAGTGTCATAACACTAGATTCCCTCTGCCTACCCTGCTGAATGCGGGATACAGCGTGAAGCTGGTTTATCTATTTTTTATTTATAATATTAAAATTAAAAAAATATATATATTATGATACATACAGTAAAACATTTTTATACGTATATTCATTTTATTTAAGTATGTTTTCGAAGCGTACAATATTATGAAGTGAGGCATGAAAATTGGCTTGATAAACGAGCAGCCGCTATCTTTTGTCCAAGTCGTTTAAGAAATGATCCATCGTGAGGTGGCGAAAATACTTCCATGTCATGCAGATACAGACCCCCACCCACGAATTTGGTGTACCTTTTAAAGATTTTCTGATGGAGGGGAGCTATAGCTTGTGCTTAATTTAGATAAAATTGGGAAGAATATATGATAATCTATACGTTATAATGGCGGGGTTGTGCACTCGTATGTGGTAACTACGAGGTCTTATTTTGTCCAATCCACGCTTTGGAGAACGAAGAAATGTTGATGTTTAAAAAAGACGGACTATTAATAAAAAAAGACCTACAAGATCAATTTTGAGGCGAGGTGGTACTCGCCGGACTAGATGGTTCTAGTGATATGTATATATATACATACACTCCGTTAGTCACTCTAGGCCTATTTTGGAATTTCGCTCCAAAGGTCAACGTCCTCAAACGCCGAATTTGTCTCTCATTGTCACTTTGTTAGGCATATTACTGTATCATCATTATGACTGTCAATTAAAAAAAATTTAAAGTGTTATTCCACACTTGGGGAAGAAAAATACTTTTAAGAAAATATATAAAATTTTGGACAAAACCGTCCAAATCAAGCTGTTAAAAAGTTAAAAATTTAATTATTTATCAGTTGAACAATTTTAAACATAATTTTGTTTATTATAAATAAATCAATCAGGTTCAACTGTATCCCACACTCAGCAGGGTAAACAGAGGGAACCTAGTGTCCACTTCAGAACTCAACGCCGCGCCTTGCCTCGACACCAGGGCGAAGAAATGGAAATATAATTTTTAGTAAATTCATATTCTTGAATGGAAATCGCACCCACAACCAGTCGGTTTTACAGTCATACTGACACTGACTGACACAACTTTTAATTTAATTATAATTAATATTAATAGTATATACTCACATCGGCTCTCGTTTCTGATAATCCTCCTATCAATTATTCAAAGATAACGTTGTTTAGCTATGGGACATTTATAGGCTATAACTTTACTACATTGTTAGCTGAACTCGATCTATCTTCTGCACTTCGTAACTTTGAAGATAATCGAAATACGGTGCCTGTATATAGAAATTAATTTCCATTTTGAAAATTATCGGACAACATAATATATAGGTAAGTGATGTAATGCTTTTGTTAAAAAATTGGAATTTGAAAATTTGATTTTATTTTTCACTAAGAACTATAAGAAATGTGGCTTTTTTTAATCTGATTTTTAAAGTGAAATAAGTTTTTTTTTATTATTTATTATTTGAATACATAACTTAGTTAGTTTAGGCATAGGTACATAAATGTTAATAGTCATTGTTGAAAATACCGATTTAATACCGAATTCTGGAGGCATTGCGTGTTGAGGGGCAGAACTCAACGCCGCGCTTGTCATCGACACCAAAGCGAAGAACTATAAATTTGAGTAATATAATTTTAAGTAAATATTTCATCTTCTCGAGTGGGGATCGAATCCACAACCAGTGGGTTTTACAGTCACAATTTATGCCCCTGAACTTTTAGTTAAATATGAAGAAAAATGTTCTTTAATTTAAAGATCACTGTTTTTAGAATCTTTAATGTAATATCTAAAACCTATTGTCGATATAAAAAATACTAAAAACTAAAATTAGTAACAGACGTAGGTGTATCAAATAATATCCTAGGAATAGTTCAATTTTGAACCTACGTTCAAATATAAATCAAAAGCTCAAGCTACGAGTATTACTCAATTTGACGTTGTTACAATATCATTTTAAATTGGAAATATTTATTTGATATTTGTAGTAACAAAATTGTTACTTATATTAAAAAATAAGAGAGGTAGATTAATAGAGGTAGGGGGAGACCTCGGTTGACCTTCGAAAACACAGTATCAAAGATACTGCAGGAAGGTCACGTAAAAGCATGAGGACCCCTCTGAGGGTATGTATGAAGAGGTCGATGATAGTGGACGAGGCGAAAGAGGTAGACCGTAGCGTTTGGCATTCCGTTCTCTCTGTCTATCCCGCTAGGGATAAAGCGTGAAGCTAAGATAAGTTTAATTTTTTTATTAAAGAATAGCGGCCCCCGTTCGGCTTCGCCTGCTTGAAATATACGAAAGTTTATTTAGATAAAACAATAGTGTATCCTAGAAAACACCAACTCGCCCACAAAGGGTCCGGTACCAATTTCAGGATTGTGATTGGGTAATATTTTACAGGTTTTGATGATGCGGCTGCGATTCTTATTTATTCGTTATGATTTTTTATTATAAGTATAGATTGTCAGTTGACTGTTATAGCAAAAAAATATTTTTTAGTAATTATGTATGTATGTATGTTTTTTGATGTTATTATAAAAAAATGGTGGCAATTTATAGCGTTTTATTATTTTGTATCAAATACGAATCACTAAATCAAATAGTCTAATAATCTTATATTCCTTAAACTTAACTTTTATTTACCCAAAATTCCTGTAGACAAAAATATTTTTTAATTTAAATTGAAGGGTTGTATCGTTATGGGTAATACATATTATGTTTGAATTTGTATTAAATTTGGCCAACACATAGTTTATAATTTAATAATGTAAGTTCATATATATTTATACAAGCGATCTGAACGCGGCTTCCCTCGCATAAATTTGTAATAATAAAAAAAGTCAGCTTCACGCTGTAACCCGCACACAGCAGGGTAGGTAGAGGCAACCTAGTGTTAAGACACTCTGTTCCCCACTTTCCGCCGAACGCCTTGCGTGATAAGTGGCGGACGGAAAAGCCGCGCTTTTGCCTCGACACCAGAGCGAAGAAATGAAAATATAAATGTAAATAAATATTTTACTTCCTCGAGTGGGCATCGAACCTACAACTAGCCGCGGTTGCAGTGTTGTGTGCGTAATACAGCGTGAAGCTATTTTTTTTTAACAAATTATATTAATGTAAAGTTTGATCTAAGTCCGTTCAGTACCTTTTGCATGAAAGTAAAAAATATATATATTCCTAGGATTTCTTCATGAAATCGGTTTTTATATTTTTTCAAAAGAAGTCGCGGCCAAAAAATCAAGTTAGACACTTGATTTTTTTTGACATGGAGACAATTGAATAAATATTTTTTGTCTGTATACTAACAAAACTATATATTAAAAAAAAAATCAGCTTCACGCTGTATCCCGCACACTGCAGGGTAGGCAGAGGGAACGGGAAGACTAGTGTTAAGACATCAAATATACCTTTAAAAGGTCACTGAGCTAAAATGTAGTTTAATAATATTATATAAAAATAAAGTATACTAAAATGAAAACACTAAATCATCGGCGGTACTTCTGTCCAGATGCTACAGGCGTCGCGTGTTGAGTATCATAAAGCATTCACTCAGCTGTACTACGACTGGTTATTTACTGTGGAATAACGTTTATTTTATTTTAAATGCCTTTATACTTTAAAAAGATCTTTTTTTTACGTTTGGTATTTTGAACTATTGTTGATCTTAATTTCGCGGTGGTATTAGATTTTGAGTGTTTTGATATATTTTATGGGATTATGGTTTGATATAATTTTTTTTTCAGCTTCACGCTGTATACCGCACACAGCAGGGTAGGCAGAGGGAACCTAGTGTTAAGACCACTCCGTACTCAACGCCGTGCTCTACCTTGACACCAGAGCGAAGAAATGGAAATATAAATTTAACTAAATATTTCATTTCCCCGAGTGGGGATCGAACCCACAACCAGTCGGTTTTACAATCACACTTTGTGCCTCTGCGCCATGACTGGTCATTTGATATAATTTATGAGATTATAATTATCTTAATTAATAATTTGTAATGAAATGCTCTTGTAATAGATATCTAAATTATAATTGACCTATGTTTACTCGACGTCAGTCGTGGCGCAGGGGCAAGTGTGTAAGCGCAACTAGTTGTGGGTTTGATTTTCACTCGAGGCAATGAAGTATTTAATATTTTCATTTCCTGAGCGATGAGTTCCGCCACTTAACACGCAATGCCTCTAAAATTCGTTGGAAAGTCAAGAACGGAAGCGTCTCAATGAAAACGGATTGTCTTATAACTAAGTTCCCAGGTTCCCAGCGCCATGCTAAAGAAAATATTTAAGTACTTCGACGAATACAAGGTGTAACAATATGAATTTGAATTTTAAAACGTATGAATTTAAAGATCACTTCCTCTCACCTATTTATATAGAAAATTGTCATTAAATTATCTAGATGTAAATATAAGGAAATATGATACCATAATGTTTTAGTGGTATATTTTACAGTGCGTATATTAATTATTTCGAAATCTAGTCTAGTATGATGCTGTTATAGCGCAGTTAGCGCGTCTGAGTGTATACTTGTTGATTCAATTTAAACTCACCATTCTGTGGGTAGAAGTAAAAAAAAAAAATAATTTGTTGTAATTTTACAAAAGGGGCTATTCGTGGTACAAGAAGCATTGTGTTTAGTATGCACAGCACAGTTGTGGGTTCGATTCTCGTATAAGGAAAAGAAATATCTCATATTCTCATTGGTGTGTGAAGTGTCTCAATGGGAAGGGAGAGTCTTAACACTAGGCACTAAAGGGAGTAATTAATAAATACAGTATGTATTTCATAAGTTATAAAATAACATATGTATGCTTAAAGCTATACTTAAAATGTTCAAAGTCATTGGTTAAAATAAGTTCTTTTACGTTTTAAAATTTATGATTCTATAAAATTATGCACTCTAATTAAATTAACATTTTGTTACATGCTTTGATTTTGTTTAATAAAGTTAAGCTATAGTGTATGATAATAAAAATATTTTAAGCATAATGTCGTCCTGAGAAAACCAAATCGATTTGTACGAGTATATCCCGATTAAATCGATTTGTTTCTCAGGTCGTGCCTCAATTTCAATAAACTTCGAATATTATTTTAGACTCACGTTAGATCTTGCATACAACAAAGTACACAGAGGAGACTTAGTGTTAAGACCTTCCGTTCTCCACTTCCCACTGAATTTCCGACGCTTTGCATGTTCAGTCAACTGAACACCGCGTTTCATCTTATTACCAGAGCAAGAAAAAGAAAATAATTTATTTCTCCAACATAGAATCAAACATAAAGCCGTCGTGATTGCAGTCAGACGCTGCCCCACAGTGTCATGATGATTTAAAATTCAAGTTTTTACATAGAGTATTTAAAAAAATGTTAGCACATATCGATATGATATTTTACGCGATCCTCACACAGTGTATACATTGCTTGTGGCATCTAAACAGGTCTACCAGCCAATGATATATTCCCCCATTAAAGGCGTTTTTACTACGAAAAAACATATAATGTTTTTATAAATATATATCAACATATTATATGAAACTTTGTACATAAAGCAATATCTTTTTCTAAGAGTTAAAATTTTAAATATATTTTTTTTTTATCTTAAAATATAACGATAATTTCTTTCATAGAGCTCACTTTCGCTCTAAAAATAACGTATTTACAAAATGTTAATATTCTAGGTTCAGTCATTTGGATTTCGGAGTATGTCAGTCCCCTTATAAATATTTATGTAGAACATCCTCTTTCAAGTGGGATTTAAACCTACAACTATCTCAGATACTTTTTAAATGAAACTCTTTAACAACTCGAAGCCGTCGTGACGCCGGGCATAAAAGCAAGACTGCAACACGACGGTTGTGGGTTCTATCTTCGCTCAAGGGAATGAATTAATCCAGCCATTCAACACGCAATATGAAAATTGGAACGGTAGGAATAGAGTGTCTTAATATTATGTTTTCTCTACTCTGCTGTGTTCAGGATACAGCGTGAAGCTACAGGTGACTACGGACTATTGCAAAGTGTTCGAAACGTTTCCAAAAATCTATAGTACAAAATATACACCATTAATCGGGTTAAAGATTTCATTTAAAATGTATATTTTTTCAATTTGACGCTGCATCCCACGTAAAGGAGAGAGTAGGCAGAGAAAACCTACTGTTAAGAGATTTCGTTCAAAGTACAACACACAATGCCACCAGAATTTGTCGGAAAGTAGGTAACGGAACTGTCTTAATGGGAATTTGCCATATGCGGGACACAGCGTGAAACTAAAAGAAAGAATAAAATATAATGATAAAATTTGCAACATCCATTTCTGTTTACATCAAAAATAGCATCGACATTTACCGGTAACATGCAATTTCGTAACGAAATAACCCAGCTCATTCATTTAAACAACTTAATTTACCTGCTTATCGTACAACATTAATTAAATGTATCTCTATATACGAGTATGGAACGATTTTAAAACATCGAACAATTGGGGTTTAATTTGCAAAATCTTATCTTCATTAAAATGAAATTTTCTTTATGGCTTCCGACTCTAATAAATTTAACTTGAATATTTTTATCGTTTCACCTACATTCGAGGAAGTCTCGTAGAGCACTCTATTGTGAACGCCGCAGTGGATTTCTTTGTAATGTAATCATATTTTTTTCGTTTCTAATGGCGGTTACGTTGCTTGTTTAACACGAAGATATAATGTATAAAGTTTTGTTTTTTTAAATAAGTTCCGGAGGTATTGCGTGTTGAGTGGCGGAACTCAACGCCGCGCTTTCCCTCGTTACCAGAGCGATGTAATGAAAATTTTGAATATTTGATTTTCTCTAGTGGGAATCGCAGTCACGCGCTGTCGTGTTTACACATCGGTTGTGATTATGTTTTGTTTACCCACCACTTATAAAAACGTGGTTACAGCAAAAAAATATTATATATCTGCAATTATGTGTAACATGTACATATGTAAAGGACCCAGTCCAATTTCACAAGCGTGTGCTTGTATACGTGACAGGTTGCGAGTTCGAGTTCCGACTCGAGGAAATAAATATGTAATATTTTCATTTCTTCGCTCTGGTGTCAAGGGAAAGCGCTGCGTTGAGTTGTGACACTCAACACGCAATGCCTCCAGAATTCGGCGGAAAGTGGGGAACGGAGTGACTTAGCACTCCGTTCCCCACTTCAATCTGCCTACCATGTTGCATGCGGTACACAGCGTTAAACAAAAATAACAAACTAAATAAAGGAAAAACAAATTGAATCAGCTTTCAAAGAAAATTTTATAATATACAAATGATTAATATCTTGAAAAAATAATTGATGGTGTTTTTCTGCACTGTAATGTAATCTGTATCTTAAAGGGAATTCTTCGTGAATAAGGAAATGACGGGGCAATATATAAAAAAATCAATAAAAATATTTGTTTATTATAACACCAAATTTATATGAAATAAATTCAAATGTTCTATATTTCTTATTATTTCTTATTTGATATCAACATTTCATCAACAACTTGTCAACATTTAAGGTAATAGAAAAATAACACTATTTTGTGGCATAGCATTTATAAATTACTATTTTCAACTTTATAAGAAGCAGTTAAGATACTTCGTTTCTCACATTTCGCCAAATTTTCGAAGCATTTGCCTATTGAATGATGGATCCCACCCAACCTTTGTACCAGAAATGAAAAATTTTAATAACGCGTGTAGGTTTGATTCCCACATACATAGTTAGTCAATAATAGATGCCACTTACTCTTATATAAGAACTAAGATGATGCCAATCAAAACCTCTTGCCTCCCCTCAGTAAGTGCACTGTGAGATTCTAGTCGCTTTATGGTTGCAACCCTCGCGTCAATAAAAAAAAAACATAAGCACACCATTTTATTGAGTAAATGCAGACTCTATTTTTTATATGTTTGTTATATTATTAAAAATTTTTCGCTATAGAATATAAATATAATATGTAATATATAAACAATCATGAATAAACATTGAATTTAGTTTTTTTACGTTCATCCTGTATCTCGATCATAGCATAGGGTGGAGGAAAACTGGGAATCTATTGTTGCTTCTGCGCCACAACTGGCCTCAATGAATTTAGATGAAGCACAAGAAAACAATATAGTGAATATAATATTCTATAAGTAAGTATGAATCGATTATTAATAGTATAACAATACCCATTATTAAACAGTGAATATATAATTAAGAACAAATTATCATTAAAATATTTAATTTTATCGTTGTTTCTTGTCTTAGAAATGTCAAGAAATGAATAAATATTGTTTTTTTTTTTATATAAATTCCATGAAATATTTTTTTTTATTTGATTCTACCTTTTAGGGCGGCTTTTATGTGTACTTGATCTTTCTAGTACAAAAGAGAGCTTTTTATTTGTTTCATATTATTGATACATTAAATTATTTATGTTAAGTTATTGTAAATTAATAGGTTTTATTATATTTATTGAAGTAATAAGGTAATATCTATAAAGGACCACGAGGTACTGAAAGAAAGGGTCTTGGGGAATTGAAGTACTGGTACTTCTTTCAAAATTTAGATTTAATATAATAAACAAATACATTTTGGGTCGAAGTTTTTTTTTGTTTTTATTTGCATTTAATCCAATTTTCAATTTTAACGTTTAAAAATTGTTATTAAAGAACACTGTACACCAAATCGCGTTTTTCTCATTTCAATGTTCACAATATAGCTATAATGATTATTTGTATAAAATGTACTGAAGTTTCGTGTTTTTGGCACTTTCACGGCAATAAATTATATTTCCATACTTCCAGAAAGAAAAAATATAATTGTTTGATCTTTGATCACAGAACTTTTAGAACATTGTACGTTGTAATGTTTTTTTTTTATTTTTAATATTTTTTTATGTAGATATTGCTTTATTGCTTGCTTGCTTTATTGCTTGCTTTATTATTTATCATTATTCTTGTTTAATCCACATAAGGTTAGTTTTAGGTATTTTAGATAAGGTTTTGCTTACAAAAAATATATATATTAAATAAAATAAAATATTTTTATATCGACATCTTTTCTAGGAATAATAAGTAAAAAAAATATCTATAGATTTATAATCACTATAAATGGACGCAATAGATATATATACATTATACATGTACATATACATACAAACAGCTTGACACTGTATTCCTCCAGCACTCAGTAAGGTAGGAAGAGGAAAATATATTTTTTTATGGAGAAGGCAAACGAGCGTACGGGTTACCTTATGGTAAGTGATCACCGCCACCCAGTGTAACACCAGAGGAGTTACAGGTGCGTTTTCGGCATTTATGCTGGAGACAGACACGCTTTTTGAAAGTACCTAGGTCGTTTCCTGGAAATACTGCCGCAGGTAAGCCATTCGACAGTTTTGCAAGGAATGCCCCATGCTACGCTCGATCGAAGGCCTAGCAAGGGAGAGGCCCTTGCTTTCGATGACCGCGCCTATCGGGATTAGGTAGACCAGTAGATCACCAGTTGATCAACCATGACGGAAGCTTAATGTCGGTCATTAATCAATAAGTGATCCTTAAGATAAACCAAGAGAACCAAGAGAACCTGTAGGACCACGCCCTGGCAACAGCAGCGGCACAGATACTATGATCATCGGAAGAGAAGCAAGCTGGCCCCCAAGGATGCTATATAGTAGCAGAAAGTCCAATAAGAAGGCATTGTGGTTGTCCACGTCCACGAGTCACATTGGTGATACAACCAATTGGGATTGTGCGCATTACAAATGCCAAGTATCAAGACTTCAGCAGAGGTGATCAGTGAGAGCATATAATCGATAACCGATCCGTTTTTGCATTACCACTGTGGGAACTGTACAGGTGGAAAGGACAGGTAGGAAGCGTGTGAGGTTGGTCTGGACTGGACTGGTCTGGGCCCATTCCGGAAAACTTTACTTACAACTAAATTTGACCCGAAAAAGTAAAACAAAATACATATAAGCGAATATATATCTTCAAAGCTAAAGTCCACCCTTTATATGTATATAGGTACATGTGGATCAAAATAATATCGTGATATATTTAATTTGACAGCTAGTGCTGTACATTACAACAAAAAATAATCCTACCAATTAGGATATAATATAATTGGTTCATAAATTAGGGAAAACGTCCCATTGGGTATAAAAAGGCCTCACAGTGGCCACGATCACAATAGTGGGGCGTCCACTAATACGTTTTTACAATCGTCCGTCGGTAATAAAACAAGGATGGGACGCGGATTAAGCTCGTTTATCATTCGTTTTGATAGCCCTTTTTGCAGTAATCATTCATTTTTCTTCCGTCGTTTTCTGCTTTACTTGGTTTTAAGCGATCTTTCGCTGCGGTGTGCGGTTTTATTAAATTGACTCGCATAAATAATGCTTTTTTATGTAGAGTGGATAGAAGTAATGGAAAACTTTGAAGAAGTCTTGAGGTATATACTTATATGGATGTCTCGATTTTTTTTGTGTCACGTACACAGTAGGATAGGCAGAGGGAACCTAGTGTTAAGACACTCTGTTCTTCATATTATGCCGAATTCTGGAGGCAATGCGTGTTGAGGGACAAAGCCGTGCTTTGCCTTGACACGAGAGCATGGAAATGAAAATAATAAATATTTCATTTCCTCCACAGGTTGTGGATTCCTCGGGAATGGAATCCACAACCTGTCATGTTTACTTGTGCCTCTGCGCTACGACTGGGCTCTATTTTATTGTTTGTTTTATGTTACATGAAAATAATAAAATTCAGTAATAATTTTGATTGATGTTTAGTAACAAACTAGTATTATAAATGTGAATGTAAGTTTGTCTGTTACGCAATCACGTCAAAACTGGTGAACCCATTATCATAAAATTTAGTACACATAATCTTAGAGGTGTTAGAAAGGACATTGGAGAATTGTTATCAAAAAAATATATACATATCTCTCAAAAACACTATCATTTATATATAATATTAAAAATAGGTTAGGCGTTATGTTTGCGTGTTGAAGGAGTCTTAAATCCTTCATGTCGGGTGTTAAATCAATTAGCGGCTTACCCTTAAGCTTGACATATATTGATGGAATTTAATTAATAATAGTAAAGTGGTTTATAAGGCTTTAGCAATAAGCGTCTTTGGTATTGTAATAGAAAGTAAAAAAAATGTAGGTAAGTAAGGATATATCTTCCAAGAAACATTATTTCTTAAATTGGAAAATGGAGTTGGGTGCCTTTTTTGACTGATTTAGAAGAGGAGGAACCAATTATCAATTTCTTAGTTTTTGTATTATATTTTTGAGTTCCTCAAAGACACTGGTAAATATTTATGTTTGGAAGTACGTACTTTATGGAAGTTGTTTTTGTATCAGGTGAGGCTATATTATTAATTCTTGATAATTTATGATTTTTAAAGATAGCACTGGTATTTAGAAACAATTGAATTTGTTTATTTTAGCAATCTACAATGATTTCAACATATTTATGTCACGAAGTATTTCCATCTACTTCGCATATTACTAACATGTCAAGAGCTGTTCCGTCGCATGTCTAACTTTGTCGATGTTAATTTGATCTTAGCTTTGATTCTGTATTATTAAGAAGTACGAATATATTTACCAGAATAAGTAACCAGTTTTTTCACCTTAACGCTGTATCCCGGAGATTCCAAAGTAAGGCAGAGGGAACCTAGGACACTAATAAGACATTCTGTTCCCCAATTTCCACCGAATTCTGGAGGCATTGCATGTTAACGTGCGGTGTTAAGTATTCGTAAATATAATAGTAAATATAAATTTTCCTCGAAAAGTAATCGAAGAGACAACCTGTCGCGTTTACACACGCTTGTGCGCTGCGCAGTCTGCGCAACGACTGCCCTCGAGCAAGAAAACTTTTAATAAAATTAAAATCTCTTCTGTCTTTAAAACTCTCTGCTCGCAATAAATAACACGCCTATAATAAAAGCGTATCTTGAAATAAAAAAGTAAAGAGGCACACTGTCATGGGGGGTCTGTAAATCAATTAGACGAAAGACGGTGCGCCCGTCGGTTTAATAAGAAGTTACGATGCCACCGTTCCAGCCATAAAACTGACCAGGGTCCCCAACAATAGACTACCTAGATAATGGGAGGTGGTCTGAGGGTAGTCTTATTATAACCGAAGTACCCACTTCAGTTGGGATTTATGGTGAATACCTTTTATTGTTCACAGTATTTGAATGTGTTATTGTAATTGAAATTGGTGAAATATTGTAAGATAGGATCGGATTTGTTGTTTTACTATTTTTTGTTTTTTTTTTTGTATCATTTAATGTATTTGAATTTTCTTTATGAGAGTTGAAAACGAAGTGTTGTGACACTAGGTTCTATCTCACTATCTTGCTACGCGGGTCGCTGAAAAATATACATATCAGTAATAGTTTTACCAATATAGTTTGATGATTGAATGTTTAAATATTAAAATGTTCTTAAGAACCTTTTTTATTTTGGTCAATGGCTTAAATGACTGATAATATTTTTGTTTATGTCTCTCTTTCCCTCTATAGCAGGGTAGGCAAATGGAACCTAGTGTTAAGAATCTTTTTTTCCCACTTGCCACCGTGTTGAGTGCCTGAGCGAAGAAATGAAAATATTTATAAATAATAATTAATTCTCATGAGTGAGATTGAACCCAAAAACATCGCGTTGCGTACAATCCCACCCTTGCGCAACGCTACCCGGGCGCCACAACGGCCTCAGTTTATACCTCTTTGTATAGTTTTCCAGCCCTAGCCAATGAAGTGTTTACTGAAGCCTAATAGAAATTCTTTAAAAGCCAGCATGTCAAATACACGAACCTAAAAAATAGATTTTTCGTAATAAAGTGTCATTTCGTCGTAGTTTATGATGAAGCTGTGTAAAACGTGGCTTCATTAAGGCCTCATATTTCCTATTGTACGTTGAAACGGCGTACATCACACGATATTACTGACGGAAGATTGGACGCGGTGATGAGCCTTTATTACTTTTGAGCCAATGAAAGGTTTTTAGCTTCTGCCTTTTCTCATTTAGCTGTAATTAGTGTTACAGTGTCATATTACAGGAACTTTTTCAAGGTTTTCTTGTAAAAAAAATTTAAAAGTTAAATTATTTTTTTTGATATAATCTTTTCGATTATCGTCTTTTTATTAAGTAAAATTTTTGTACTGGATAATTCAATATCTAGAATATTATATATGTTTCAAATAGTTTTTTGTATACATATGTATGTGTACAAAAATATTGTATCTCACATAGTTCAACGTTTATTTAAATATAAATTAAAAACATTCTGTCAGTCTTATACGATTATCACGAAAGCTTTTACTGCCCCACATGCATTTAAAAATAGTTATTAAAGCAAGGTATTACGAACATCCAAATTTTTTAAATTAAAACTGGTTTATACATTCACGCTGTATCCCGCACATGGCGTGGCAGGAATTCTGAAAGCATTGCGTATTGAGTGGCGGAACTCAACGCCGCGCTTTGTCTTGGCACCAGAGCGAAGAAATGAAAATATTAAACATTTCATTTCCTCCAGTTGGGATCAAACCTACAACTTGTCGCGTTTTAATCATACACTAGTGCCCCTGCGCCACCACTGGCCTCCATTTATTGTGTTTGCACTCTATATTATCAATTCGGGTAGACGCGTGCGTAAGTCTTGTGTGACTGACATAGAAATGTTTGTGAACAATCTTCTATATTAATGAAAAGCAAATTTCTCACAACGTTTGAAGATATCAATAAAAAACTATTTCTCAAACTCCTCAGAGGCTTTGATGAAAAATATTTATTTTGCGGAGTCTGATCGAATCGTCGGTAGATAGGGCTGATCTTATACTGTTGATATTAGATGATAAATAAATATACAACAAGGTTAACGACCGATCGATCAATCCAAGTGCCACTTGTACAGTAGTACTACTGATAATACAGCTTTAGAGGATTGCCAATAACAATATTGGCAATTTGTTCAAGTGTTCACAAATACATACAGATTAAAAGATAATAATATGGAGCCATTTTGTTATATGTCCAGTATATTTATTTAAGCTTTATGCTATATTCTTTATTCGTAGTAGGGTAGGTAGAGAGAAATCGGGAACATCTCGGACACTAGGTAGGGTTAAGGCATTCGTTAGCAAGGCAGTCGAGCCTTGTCACGCCGGTTTTAGAATTTTAATCAGACACTTTGAAACCTCTCATAATTCCGAAACCTCTTAAATGACTGTAAAACTATTTATGGCTACTTACTAGGGTAGGCAGTAAAACATGGAATAGGTACATCACTATGCTTCTTTTTTCATCAAATTTTGGGACTGCGTCTTGTTTATATGAAAACAATACATCAGTATAAACTTTTGCCTGGAGTTAAAATTTTAAAATATTGAAGTTTCCTACACGGAAATACACATCACCATCTAAGGACGGTTTTTACATATGACCCGATAGTGTCGCGAGGATATTGCCGTAGTAATATGTGTACATTTCCATATACTAAGAAATTACTGATGTATACAGTTATTTGTTTTTTTTTCTTCTTCGAGTCCTTCCGATAATCTATTAGGTGCCACGAAATTCTCGGAAGTTGATCAACTTCTTGTATAAGAGAGAGTTGATCTTGAATATTTTATGTTTAACTTTTAACAATACTGACCTTACGTCGGGCGTCGACGTTAAGTTTTTTATTTAAAATATTCATATACGATTACGCTTTATAAAATATATTTTACAATATTTAGGTATCACTATGTGCAGAAACTTACTCAAAAACTGATTAAGTTAAAACCGCATCAAGAGACGTCGAAATATCAGCACACGTTTGGCCGTACACAATGCAGTGTCAGTGAGATGTGATCTGTTCGTAGAAAATGCCGAGTCAGCTTAGTGATTGAATTCACAACGTAGAGATACACAGAATTGCAAATACTAACGAAGATATCACAGTGAGAATGAAGAAGACCGTGTTCTGCTGACTTGGACACGTTGAAATACTGAGTGTTAAAAGAATCGCAAAATCTTGATCTTTCAAGGTATTGGAAGAAGATCACGTAAAGCATGAGGATCCGGCTCCGAATCCTGGAGGGTATATAAGAAGTATGTAGAGATTGTAGCATTTGGCACTCCGTAGATACTTTTTGAATATCCCGCTATGTATACAGCGTGAAGCTAATTTGAGTTAAGTTTATTCTGTGAAGCCGTTGTGGCACAGGGCTACAAGCGACTGTAATCATGATTAATATGGGTTCAATTTCCATTCAGGGAAATGAATTAATATTTTCATTTTCTCGCTCTGGTTACGACGTAAATGGCAGCGCTGAGTTACGCCACTTAATACACAGTGGCTATATTTTAACTAGGCTTCTAGGCTCCCTTTGCCTTCTTCTGTTCTTCTCCTGTTTTGTGCGGGGTACATTGTGATATTAAAAAAAACAACTTTCCAAAACGATTTCAACTCACAGTCATTTATTTATGTTTTAATTTTAAAAGTTCTAGAAATTTAAATATATATAATATTTCGCATGTAATACAAAAATCTTCCTAATTAAAATGCATAATATACAGTTGTAGAACAAAAAAAACATTTTATATATTTAGTGAAAAAAAAAAAATTATAAAGAAAAAAATACAACACGATACTGTAAAATCATATGGTCCAGATGTTTTTGTGAACAGACGCGGCTGCAGACTTAATTATACTCAACATATAGCATCTCAACGTCAATTAAGATGAAAGGCCGTATTTGATGCACGAGTGGCGGGGTCATAGCGGGGTTGCAATTAAGGGGTCGAATATCTGGGGTCCTTGGCGTGGTGACACCAAGGACCTGGGCTTGGGGTCGCGAGGACTCTTATAAATCGTGAGGATCCCTTATCCATATAAGTTTATTATGTATGGATTTAGAATTGTCATTTGTTTGTCAATTAGTTGAAATGATAAAGCAAGCGCACGTACTTTATTTTTATTAATTTTCATTAATATCTTTTGTTCTAATAAAAGTATATTGATCAAATATTTCATTTATTAAAATAAATTTGGAAAACATATAAAAAATTGAGCGTAGCGGAATTCGAACCTCGCCTCTTTGACACCGTCTTAAAGCTCTGACCAACAAAGCCTTACGTTCTCATCGGACTACGTCGAAATTCTTATATGCTTGTTAAAACTTAATATTGTAGCTACTGTATGGAGATTTTTACAAATTTCCGCTACCCAAAGATAATTACTGCGAATTATCATTTGGCGAGAGAGAATGCTATTTATTCAATATTTTTTACAATTTTAAGTGTTATTCCACACTTAGGAAAGATACAAAAATTTTAAAGTAGCGGAATTTGAGCCCGCGCTTCTTAGAAACCAAGCGGTCTTATCTTAATCAATTATATTTTTTTTTCTTCAGTTTTACACTGTATCCCGCATGTAGCAGTCACACGCTTATGTCCCTGTGCTATGGCTTTCTTCTTATTTATTTACAGATACATATTATATCAATTTGATACAATTGAATCGGCGTTACATAAATATTTTAGATGTTAGATTTATTTTATTAACGCTCACGCTATGAAAAGCTCCACGTTGACATGTTTATAGTTTTTAAAAAGTAAGCACTTTCTCGACTAGACTCGACTAGATCTAGTTTAATACCAAACGTCTCACCAAAATAAGAATTAACTGGAGATAAATAAAAATGATAAAAATATGAACAATTTAGCAATTTTCTGCGTAAAATTTACAGTAACTTCTCAAATTTGTCTTGCAAACGCACATACTATAGTTAATGTTGTAAAAATTTTAAGTCCTAAGAGAGGTGTACGTTCAAAACAGGTGATGTTAGACTCGCCATAAATTTTGTTATGAGGCTAAATGGGCTTACACTTTTATGCCTCGTAGTACATTACCAAGGGTTGTGGAGAGTTATCAAGATATTATGATCTCGGGTGCGTGCGAAGCGTTTCAACTTTTCTTGAGAATGTTTGTTTTTTTTTTTCGGTAAAAAAAATATTATGTCACCCCAAGGAGAGTTTAAGGAAGTTTTATTAACGACACTTCGCTGTAGATTAGGTTTTAGAGCGTTTGTTGCTTGCTTGCTTGTGTATAGCTACAGATTTACAATGGTCCAAATGAAGGTTGAACGTGGTTTGTACAATTCATATTTTGTTAAAGGAAAAAAATATATTTAGTGTTATTTTTCAAAGTTCCAAGAGGATGAGAACAATTTATATACATATGTTTTCGTGATTAAATTCAAAATGTGTAATCTAGGTTAATATGGATGTCCAGGTCAGACACATTAAGACAATCTGATTGAAAGAGATAGTTGTAGGTTCAATCCTCACTGAGAGCAATCAAGTATATTTGCCCGTTCTGGCCAAATAGAGCGCGGATTTCTGACAAGCCTTTTATCATGGAGTGTCTGGAGTACCGGCGGAAATCGAAGAACGGAGTGTCTCGACACTAGGTTTTACTTGCCTACTAAAATGCGATAGGCTGTTTGTGTATATTTAACATTTTAAATACTTAAAATAATAGTGTGTATAAAATAAATCTGTTAGTAAAATATGTACTATATTAAAACATCAAACAAAATAATGCAATATAAAAATAGCGTCACTTCTACATAAACACTTTTAGCTCTTCTTATATATTAAAAATGTAATTTCTCAATGTTTTTAAAAACTTACTTTGACTTGGTGACATTTAAAACGACTAGGACCATTAGGAACAAAGAGAATCTACGAACTTACCCGAAAACCGAAAAAAAATTACATTATTATTTATATTGTACGTACATTAACGGTCACTTTCAGGCTTTAGTTTGATGGAGTGGTTGAAACATTTTATTTTTAGGTAAAGTGATAATTTACTTGTGTGTGTTAAATGTAACTATGAAAGATTAATGTCACGGTCCCGTTTTAATTTTACATGTAAGTCACGGTCCCATTTGGATTTTATGTGTAATAAATTAAAAAAATGCTTTTTTAATTTATTACACATAAAATTTTATTCTTAAATTTAAGACGGTATCAATTTTATACTTTAACACGTTTAAATATTAATTTAAAAGAAATTATTTAAAAATGTGTTTTAGACACTAAAATCGAAGACAGCAGTTGATAGTTTAAACTCGCAACCGGCTTACTAAGTTTAAATTGAACAGTATTCAAAAAACGCTTTTGAGATCAAATTAAGAGTTTTTGACTGTGTAGGTGATGGTTGTGAACTCCGATAATATTTTTAAATATGCTTAGGTCCACTTTCACCGGTTACAAATAAATTTTCAGATGGTTATCTAATATACTTATATATTTGACTCGAACGCGCGTCACCTGAAAACCTAAGTGTGGGATTACACTTTAAAAATATTAAAAGGAGTTATCTAATAATTAATGATCAGTAAAAAAAAATGACTAATTTTGAAGGGGAATAACATTTCATTATTATAATATTAATATTATATAATACTGTTATAACAATGATCTAAATCAGATTGATTATACATAATTAATTGAATGTGCTATTAATAGGAAATGAAATTATCTGGTATATTATTAAGAATATTATATATTATATGATATTCTTCATAACATTTGTATGTCTTATTATGTATGAATTTGGTGACATAAAGACTGTTATATAACATTTAAATTAAATTAAATCAGCTTTACGCTGTATCCCGCACACAGTAGGGTAGGCAGAGGGAATCTAGTGTTAAGACACTCCGTTTCGTTTGCGTTTTGCGTGCTGAGTGGTGAATGAAAGTCGATTTTACAGTCACACTTTGTGTCTCTGCGCCACGACCGGCCTCAAATCGATCCCTACTCAAAGAAGTGAAATATTTATTTTTATTGATATTTTCACTCTTCGCTCAGGTGTCGGGGCAAAGCGCAGCGTTGAGTTCCGCCACTCAGCACTTAATGCCTACAGAATTCGGCAGAAAATGGGGAATGGAGTATCTTAACACTAGGCTCCCCCTGCTACCCTACTGTGTGCGGGATACAGCGTGAAGCTGATTCAATTTATTAGGGTTTATTTTAAGTAAAAGACAGCAACATAAAAATTGTTCACATTTTTCCCATACAATTGTGCAAACAAATAGAAAAATGAAGTTAATATAATCCTTATATACGTTTATTTAATATTTTCAACATATAGACGTCAATTAAGCTCAATTTCATAAAAGAAAAACAACGTACACAGATTTTTTTAAAGAATAGTACAACCAGAACTTTCATTCTAAAACAGGCCAAGGTTTCCACTAAAATATGTATTCACCATACAAAAATAATTCACCAGCATTTGTATGTAATTTACCTACGTAGCATACCTACAGAGCACTCGAAGATTTTTCAGTAGAGATATTTAATTAACGAACGTAATTTTAATTGTTAATTGTCTTTTTAATGATTTATTGTTGAACAATGTAACTGATTAATTAACCTATTTACTTCAAACTACTTAAATAAGAAAAAAATGTAATTTGTTAATATATTGAAAATCGAGTAAGATGCGTCCAATATCTCGATGTTATAGCTAGGAAATATTGAGAACAGGTCGACTTGATTTACGTTCGAGAAGAAAAATATAAATTCTGTCATATACATAATATTAAATATGATCGGTTTTTATTTCTTTGTGAAGGCATTTTTTCCAAATTCACGCTGTATCCCGCAGTGCTATCTGCGGTCTGGTAGGCAGTGAAAATCTAGTATTAAGGCACTGCGTTTCACACTTTCAAGGCATTGTGTGTTGGGTGGAGGAATTAAACGCCGCCTCTTACCTTGTTACCAGAGCGAAGAAATGAAAATAGTAGTCAATAAGATTCTTTCCCCCGAATAGGAATCGACGGTCTCTTGTAAGAGAATAATTTTCAAATGTTTATTTTATAAACGTATAACATAGCTATGTTGGTAAAATTTTGTTTAAAGCGCTTAAGCGCTTCAAGTTGAATTTGTAAAGCATGTTAGAAAAATATATATTTTTTTACTCAAAATCTTTGTCTAAAGATAACGGGGAACAGATTTTCTTTTTAATTTCTATATTTAAACACCAAAAATTTACTACCAGCTTAAAGTATTTTTATGCGTTAATAAAATTTTACCCCCTCGTAGCACAGTGGCTGTGATATAAATGGAATAATGTATATAATGCTACGGTTGTGGGTTCAATCGGGGGAATGAATAATTTTTATTGTTTTACTTAACTACATCAGCGTCATCTCCACATTAGGTTCCCTCTGCCTATCCTGTTAAATGTGGGTCTTACAAACGATGATATTATATTATATTTTTATTTCCGCATATCTGATCAAATATATATTTTTTTCATATATTATGTAATTTCTCATACTTCTAAGAATATTAGAAGAAATTTTCATTATAATCGGTTGAGTAATTTGGCGTGAAAGCTAACAAACAAACTTTCATTTACATTTATAATATTAAAATGGTGATATTTGATTTCGTTTAGACAAAATTGTGATTATATTGAAATGTAGTGTGTGTATTTGCTTAAATTAATTTATTTTAATTAATTAAATAAATAAATCAGCTTCACGCTGTAGCCCGCACACAGCAGGGTAGGCAGTAGTGTAGCGTTAACACACTCTGTTCCCAAGTTTCTGCCGAATTCTGGAGGCATTGCGTGTTGATTGGCTCGACACCAGAGCGAGAAAATAGAAAATATAAATTTAAGTAAATATTTCATCTCCTCGAGTGGCGATCGAACCCACAACCAGTCGATTTTACAGTCACACTTCATGCCACTGCGCCACGACTGGCCTCAATTAATGAAATATTTTTAAAAGATTTGCAATAATTATTATTAGTGTAATGTTGTATTTTTTAACTAAATACTACAGAGATATGGTCCTGTAACTGGTATCTCAAACTCCTTTGAGAATATTATTTAATAAATAATGCCTTGGCTCGTGAGTTGTCCAGTGGTTAGAACCGTCTATAGTTGTGATCGTGAAGAACCCAAAATCTTTTAGAGATTCAGAGGTAACAGTGTTAAGAATTTTATGTTATGCCATTAGAAGGTATCGCTTTAATAATATATTTGCCATCAGAAGTTGTTCTTGTGTCAGTTATTTACATAACTGGAAACTCGACAATATGACATTGTCATAACTCGAAGCTTGTCCGAAGAAAAGCCAAGAGCGCGTCCTATCCTCCTCTCCACTATAACTGCGAACTAGTTATAATAAAAGGAAGAAAGAGTACGGGCACCTCCCCGCCCTACACCGTGAATTCCTACCAGACTGCGGCTGCAACAGTCTTATTGAACTCTCCGGGACGTTTGTGTGTGATCAGTCTGAAGGTACTTGTTACGCTTATTTATATTAAGATTATTATATTAGAATTGTGATTCGTGATGTTGATTGATTTGTGAGATCAATATAAGTCGTTGGAACGAACGCACTGCCGCAAGGCGGCCGATATGTTGAATAAACGCACGGCACACACCCCACAGTCGTGTCTCGAACCGTAGGCGGACACTACTACATACACCAGAGTTCCAGGACATAAAATAGCACCACACACCCGTATGAGACGGGCGGACACTACTACATACACCGGAGCTGGGACATAAAATAGCACCACACACCTACTAGTCGTATACCAAGTCGTAGAAATGGTATATCAATATATCAATGGCTAACGCCATACAAGCACAGCTTACGTACCGCGAGCGTACTGCGAGACGGCATCAGCCACGACATAGTCAATGTCACTGCAACAGTTCGCATAAGCCCATCACGTCAGCTTCCGCGACGTCAAGCAACATTTAATATTATAATATTGGTCAAAGATAACTTTGATCCACAATATGTGTCGCTCCTACACATATATTCCTTTACAAGGAATTCGATCCTAAAAGATCGTGCCATCATAGACTTCGAATTATCGTATTATATTCATTATACATTTGGTACGAGTCTTTATGTGCATCATATTTATTAGTACCGTAGTACTTTAGAGTTCGACTCGACCGCTGCCTTCCAGCATCACCACCACCTATATATACGGAACGACGGTCGCGACATTCGGGACGACAATACACGAACTCGTCTCGATTAATATGGTATCAAAAATATATAGTTTGTATTATACATCATTAACTATGTTATTTATGTGTATTGCCATGCATATTTTATTTTATTTATTTATTTATTTTCAACTTATATCCGTGGTACATACTGTTACAGTCCGTACTTTTTTTTTAATTTTTTTTAATTAACAGCTTTATTTTTATATTTATCTGCTACTTCGCCAGTCGTGGCTCAGCGGCACAAAATGTGACTGTAAACCCGATAGGTTGTGGGTTCGATCTCCACTCGAGGAGATGAAATATTTACTTAAATTGATATTTCCATTTCTTCGCTCTGGTGTCAAGGCGGCGTTGAGTTCTGCCACTCAATACACAATGCCTCCAGAATTCGGCAGAGAGTCGGGAACGGAGTGTCTTAACACTGTGTTCCCTCTGCCTACCCTGCTGTGTGCGGGATACAGCGTGTAGCTGATCCGAAATTTATGTAGATTAAAACAGTACCAAAAAAAAATAAAGAACTCAGAATTGAATAATCCATTACCCTATCATGTAAATATATCCAAGAAAAAAAAATCTCATAGGGCCGTTGACAAACGACCGCCGTGCTGCTGTTTCACGGTGATTAGGAACTTAGGTAACCCCGCAGGGAAAGATATTAAAGTCGGATGACCCTCGGAGCCTTGTAAATTGTAAGAGGATTTCTGCTTCGTATGAACTTTGTTAATATTATCTAATTAATAGTTATTCTATAGAGTCTGGAGGGTAAAATTATAAGGGTTTGTGTGCACAGGTGTATAATGTAGAAGTTAAGGTTCGAGATAATTGAATTGATGTGAACTTAATTTTTATTGATTTCATTAGGAAATTATACGGCAGTCGTGGCGCAGAGGTGCAAGTGTGTGACTGTAATCACGAAAGGTTGTGGGTTCAATCCCTATTCAGGCCTACTCTAAGAAATGAACACATAATGGCCTCCAGAACTCGGTGGAAAATGGGGAATAGATTGTTTTAGGTTCCTTCTGTCTACCCCGCTGTGAGCGGGATACAGCGTGAAGCTGATATAAAAATTCATTACAATAAATATTTATATATTCGTTTCTACCATTATTGGTTTTATTTAGGAAATTATTTGTACCGACATGTACGTGTAACAAAATAAACTCGAATTCCGTTTGGTTAAGCTCCTTTTAAATTTCCCACAGGATTCGGAGCTAACTACATCGACGTTACCTTTTAGCTAAACTAAACTTTTTAAATAATAATATGATGAAGACTAAATTAAGTATTTTTATCATATTTTGCAATGATTTTGGTTTTTAAACTAATACACATTTAAATTAATTAATTTATATCAATTGGGTTCATATAAAAAGAGATAAAAAATTAGGTATATTTCATAAAAACTAGGTTTATACTATCTATATTTGTGATTTGTTTAATGTTTTATTTTTCAGTTTCACGTTCTTTGTCACATGTAGCAGAATAGGCTTTATCCTAGCGTTAAGATACTCTATTCTCCATTATCCGGCTCTGGAGGCATCGGGAGTTTATAACGGGCGGAACTCTACGCCGCCCCGTGTGTTATTAAATATATTCAAGTTGTTTTAGCGTAATATTCTCTTGTAATCTCAAATATATAAAACGGCTATAAGAGCATTATAAACAAAGAAAAGTTCGATGATTTATGTAGTCCTTAGTCCGAGTTGCGAAATTACGAAGTTTTGTCGAGAAAATTTCTAAAATTGTAAAGTGTCGCCTTCCCTCTGTTCTCCACTGTGTCTAAAACTGTGGAGTTTGTAAGCGAGTGGAACTTTGTATGCCCTTAAATATAAATTGCGCAAGTTCGCGCCTCTCCGCGAATGAAGTTACTCTGTTATATCGTCTTTCAAACAGTTAAAAGTGAGACAGGTTTTGTTTTGTTTTTCTTTTTTTTTTCAGTTTCACGCTGTATCCCGCATGTAGTAGGATAGGGAGACGCTGTCTAGTGCTAGATACTCTGTTCTTCACTTTCCGTCGAATTGCGTGTTAGGTGGCGGAAGTCAACGCCGCGCTTCGCCTGGAAACCAGAGCGAAGAGAGAATAAAAATATAATTATATTTCATTTTTTCGAATGGGAATCAAAGCCACACCTTGTCGCGTTTACAGTTACACGCTTTTCCCCCCGCGCCACAACTGGCATCTGCGAGTGACGTTCCATTGTTATATCGTCTTTTAACCAGTTAGCGTGAAATAAGTTGAACATTTTTTTGACCTTTTTTTTTAAGCTGGTGTTAAGACACTCCGTTCCACTTTCTGCTGAATTCTTTATGTATTGCGTATTCCGATTAGACCGAGGAAATGATAATATTAAATATTTAATTTCCTAAAAAAAAAAAAATTTTTCTTTCTTTAATTTCTTTGAGTGGGATTCGAACCCACAATCTATCGCGTTTACAGTCACACTTAGTGCTCCTGCGCCGCCATCGGCCTTTTAGTTTAACTTTGATATTCATAAAAAATGTATGGACAGTTCCAATATGAAAGCAACATGTTACGACAAGCTTTTAAGGACTGGTTGAAATTTATTTGCTGTAGGAAACGTAAGTTCCAATAGACGTACAGTGTGTTTGGTTAGAGCGCTTGTGGTTATTTTATAGATGGAAATTGTAGTTGTTGTTTGTATTGATATTTACGAATCAGTTAAATTTGTTGATTTGATTTTTTGATTTTATATTTTTCGGATTGATTTATTTGTAATTAATAAATAATATATATTATAAGGTTCCTCGTGAATCATCTATTTACGTTTTTTATAGCTGTACAATGTATTCATATATTGTATCAGAGTAGGCAGAGGAGACCCAGTGTTAAGACACTCCGCTCTCCATTTTCTTCTAATACTTGAAATGAAAGGTAAAATCCAACGCCAAATTTTGTTTGTTATAAGAGCTGTCCCGCTTACGGCACAAGCTAGGTCTCACAAGGGGCGCCCTTGCCACCGATGACATCCTTTAAAGCAACCACGTAGTGCTTGCACTTTATGAAAACAAATTAGTCATGATTGAATGTAGCACGAGGCCAGTCGTGGCGCAGCGGCACGAGGTGTGACTGTAAAACCGACTGGTTGTGGGTTCGATCCCCACTCGAGGAGATGAAATATTTACTTAAATTTATATTTCCATTTCTTCGCTCTGGTGTCGAGGTTAAGCGCGGCGTTGAGTTCTGCCACTCAACACGCAATGCCTCCAGAATTCGGCAGAAAGTGGGGAACGGAGTGTCTTAATACTAGGTTCCCTCTGCCTACCCTGCTGTGTGCGGGATACAGCGTGAAGCTGATTTATTTTATTTATTTTTATGAATGTATGAATCTGTTAGGAAATGCTAAATAATCGTATTTATAGGTGGTATGCGGGCAAAGCCGCGGACGGGCTGCTAGTCTCTTGTATGGGCAGAAAGTGGAGAACAGATCTCGATAGTTTGCATGAAGATGCAAGTTCTCAAGTAATTATCGACTTCTGAGGTAACCACGGTTTAACAATTGAACTCTGATAGCTTGTAATCGATATTGAACGTTGTGTGGAATTTAGCTGTATGATTATGGTTTGCTTAAGTTTCACATATCCAGTACTAACGTGCAAGAATCTGACTATTAGAGATCAGTGTAATGTATTATTTTGTACTGTAGTGGTACTGAGTTCTATTTTGTTACGTTTTAACGCTGAAACTACTCAGCTGATTATCTTGTAACTTAAAATCAAATAAATAAATCAGCTTCACGCTGGATACCGCACACAGCAGAGTAAGCAGAGGGAACCTCATGTTAAAACACTCTGTTCCCTACTTTCCGCTGAGTTTTGTAGGAGTGTTGAGTGGCGGAATTCAACACCGCGCTTTACCAAGACACCAGAGCCAAGAAATGAATATATATATGTAAGTAAATATTTTATCTCCTGAGTGGGGCACATTTTCTAAGAAATATCTAGAAGGACATAGGATATATTTTTTTTTGAGCTTCCGACTGTATCCCATATGTAGCAAAGTACGCAGAGGGAGCCTAGTGCACTACACTCTCCATTTTCCGCCTGCATTCAACGGCGTGCTTAGCGTCCTTACCAGAGCTAAAAAATATAAAATATTTTCATTTCCTCGATGGCGAATCGAACCCGCAACCCGTTTCGGTTTACAGTTATTCAATTATGAATATTCTTTTTTTTTCTGCTATACTATAAAATATTACGGCTTTAAGTGAGAGCTTTTGATGTTCAAGAATAATGTGGATCCATAGCAATCGGTTTTCATTAAAGTTTTCGGTTTTGTTATCACCATAGTTCTGCTCGGGAATGTGGCATTGTTTTGTTATCTGCATTGTTTAACCTCATCTCAAGTTTTAACAGATTGTGTATTATCAATTAGAACCGTTCTGTATAAGTATTTCTATAGTGTTCCACTATCGTGAAAGTTGTTAGTTTGAAGGGATTAGGTTTTAGTATCTAGCTTTGGAAGTTTGAAGTTTGTAGATTCATAGGATATTACAACGCAATATCGTCTTATTAATATGTTGTATGTATTGTTTTAGTAATGATTCGATGTAAGATGGTCGAAGGTTCAATTCCATTCGGAGGATGCAATAAAAAAACTCTGATATCCATACATTCTGACTGTAAGCATGATGGTTGTGGGTTCTATCCCTACTAGAGGTAATCATTTTTTTAAAAAACATTCTTATTTCTCTTTATTTGCTAAGCACGCAAGCGAGGAAGTGAATTCATTGATATTAAGTCAAAAAAGAGTTAAACATATATTCTTTCCATTGACTTGAAGTTCTTGTAATCAACACGATATGCTTCCAGAATTCAGCAAAAAGTGGAAACCGGAGTATGTAACCACTTTGCAGCCTATTCTACTAAAAAATAAATTAAATAATTAAATTTCAGGCCAGTCGTGGCGCAGGGGCACAAAGTGTGACTGTAAATCGACTGATTGTGATCCCCAGTCGAGGAGATGAAATATTTACTTAAATGTATATTTTCATTTATTCGCTCTGGTGTCGAGGCAAAGCGCGGCGTTGAGTTCTGCTACTCAACACGCAATGCCTCCCGAATTAAAAAAAGTGGGGAACGGACTGTCTTAACATTGGGTTCCCTCTGCCTACCCTGCTGTGTGCGGGATACAGCGTGAAGCTGATTTATAAGATAAATTTCAACTACAACTTTATTTAAAAAACAGTGTACGTATCACGTTTATAGCAACATTTTTTAGAGTAAGCTTTAAAAATGTTTGAAGCTCACCGAAAGTCCACTCCATAGGGCCGGAGTTACGCACACAGGGAGACAAATATTTGGTTTGTTCGACATGCTGCTACTTTGCTGTAGTCCGAACGACGTTCATCAATACAGTGTACGAAACTGATGAACAAAAACAATCCAATTCAATTTACTTTAGTGACTCAGAAGGTGGCTTTTCGGTTACTATTTGAAATAACAAAGTTTGTTTATTATACTGGTAGAAGTAGAAAATAATAATACAGTGCTATGTGTATGTTTTCGTAGTGAGGATGGATTTTGAATGAACGTACCTGATTTATGTACTATGTTTATGTAGATACGGCTGTGGCCAGGTGTGGCGCAGGGGCGCAAAATGGGACTGTAAAATCGATTGGTTGTGGGTCCGTACCTTACTAGAGGATATGAAATATTTATTTACATTTATATTTCATTCCTCGCTCTATACGGCGTTGAGTTCCGCCACTTATCATGCATGCTTAACACTAGGTTCCCTCTGCCTACTCTGCCATGTGCGGGATACATCGTAAAGCTGATTATGATTATTTACAGCATGTATATTTTAGCATGTAGGCATTGTTGAAAGACTATTTTCTTCGCTTTGTGTAGCGTACATATTGAAGATAATATTTTTTTGTGATGTGTCAGCAAATTAAGTTCTGATTCTGAGATTAACAAAACATTTTTAATATTAAAACTTATCTTTATTGAAGTGATATGTTCTTATTTGATGGTAAACCGTTTCGTTACGTAACGCGTAACGGAGCCAGTCTGTCTTCCTTTCCATTCTCTCACGCATATGGCAACGGCAAGCAGGATACTCCTCTCTCACTCTAACCCACGGTGGCTAGTACATATATCAGACAGACGCTTTTCTCCCCTTTCTTCACATGACTCAGTGTTAAGTCTGCGTTAGGCATATACTGTTGACCGTGAGCACATAAACTAAATGGTTATTGTTACTTTTGTAGAATTAAATAATTCTTTTAATAATAATATACATACGCAAAACTCCTATATATATATTCAAGAATCATAACTAAGAAAAAAATATGTTCTATAATCGATAAAAGATTTTATTAATAAACAAACTTTCCTTATATAAGCGTATTAATATACATAAAGTTTAGGTAATAACCTTAGCTTTTCACAAGTTCAACAATTTCAGTATTAAATAGTTCAACTTAGATTAGTATAAGTTGTCACTTTTGTCGGGCGTAAGTGAAACTGTTATTAATCAAATGTTTAATTGAAGTTTTAAAAGAAAATAACGAACAAATTTCCTCGTGTGTCTCCCATACAACGTGACATTGGCGAAATGAAATGTGCTCAACTGGCACGCTCGAAACGCCATAATTTAAAAAATCAATTAATCGAAAATAACGAAATACATATTTTATTATATTACATAAAATGTATACGAACACAATTTTATTTCATAGTTTAAAAACAAAAAAAAAATAAACATATTATAATAAGTTCAAAATTTCAATACACAAATGACAGCAAATTTATCCTAAATATAAACTCCTTCATATCGAAGCGTCCAGCAATAGTAAAAGCTATCTGCATTTGAACCAGCAACATCCATTAACACGTCCGCGGCGTACCGCATTTCTCAGTGCAGAGTCCAGTCTAACACTTAATGGGGCCGAATCGACCCCACGTATTGATGCAATTCCCTAACAGTGACCTGATTGTCTCAATTATCCTTTGTACGACGAATAGGCTGAAGTAATTAAAGTGGAACGTCATGTACACGCGTGTTGGACTCCAGCTTCATGGTCCATGTTTGTATATGACTCACAAATAGCGGAATGCTATATTATAATTGGAAGGTATTTCGAGGCTTTCACTGGTAACGAGTTTATTTTAAATGTTTTTTTTTTGTTTTTAGTGATAAGGTTTAGCTTAAGCCGATTGACAGTTATTGTGAGATTGTTAAATGTTAAAATACGGTCAAAGTAAATATATATTATTAAATATTTTGTAGTTTAGCTCAATAGCATGTTTGTAATAAAAAAACTAATAAGATAATAAAAAAAATATCTTGATGCTATATCCCGCACACAGCAGGGTAGGCAGAGGGAACCTAGTGTTAGGACACTCCGTTCCCCACTTTCTGCCGAATTTTGGAGGCATTGCGTATTGAGTGGCAGAACGCCGCGCTTTGCCTCGACACCAGAGCGAAGAAATGAAGATATAAATTTAAGTAAATTAAAAAAATAATAGTATCCAATTTTTTAATGAAACTGCTCTTTATTCTGCTTATAGCAGGGTATGCTGAATACAGTATTAAGATAGTTCGTTCTCCACTCTCCGTTTGCACCGATTTACAGTTAAATCAAATAAATAAATCAGCTTCACGCTGTGTCTCACGCACAGCAGGGTACGCAAAAGGAACCTAGTATTAAGGTACTCCGTTCTCCACTTCTGGAGGCACTGCGTGTTGAGTGGTGTAACTCAGCGCCGGGTTTTTCTTTGATATTAAAGCAAAGAAATAAAAATATTAATAAGTAATAATTCATTACCCCAAATGGTGACTGAACCCACAACCTGTCGCGTTCACCGTCACACTTCGTGCCCCTGCGCCACGAATACCCTCATATAACATATAATAAAGGTGCATAACTCGTGGCTCAGGTGTCGGCGTCTAAGTATGACATCCGGGGCGTAATGCTCTCGTAAACAACACTGTATGAAGCCGAGTTTGAACAAACTTCGTATTAGCGGCATAAAAATAAATTGATATTTATTACCAAGTAACTCGTGTCTTTGAAAATTTTATTAGGTGTTTGGTGTGAAATTGAAATTTTACTATCATAATAGATTTTGGTTATCGTTTAGTTTGAAGAAAAATTTATTAGGTATATACTAGCGGCCCTTGTGTGGCTACGCCCACTTGATATATACAAATGTTTATTCAAGTGTATTTAAGAAAAACTGGCCAAGCGCGAGTCGGACGCGCCCACAGAGGGTTCTGTACAAATTTCAGGATTGTCATTGGGAAATATCTTATAGGTTTTGATGATACGGCGAAAAGTTAAAAAACTTAAGATTGCAAGCATTTCTGTTGTAAGATCTTATATCGTCCTTCATCCATACGGTATTAATAGGTAAACGGTAAGAACGCGTGCACGGCAAGCGTAGTTTTTCCGCATAGACTCCTATCCCGATCCTAGATCTTGTAATCTCGGTGTTTTTACCATCAAACAATTGAAAACAAGCTTTTCAGCCAATTCAGTGAAACAGTTGTATAAAATAACTGTTATAGCAATTAGCAAATTCGTCGAACTGAGTGGATACTTTAAATTGACATAACTTTTTGTTTATAAACGGATTGTAAAAAAACTAAACCCCATATGTTAAGGGAAGGCTTGCCAGAATTGGTGAAAACCGTATTTAAATTGGTTAAGCCGAAGTGTTTAGGTTCTACTACATTAATAAAGGGGGAGGACCCCCCCAGTACCATTTTTTCTTGTACATCTTCCATGTAAAGCCACCGATCCGTTACGATTTTATTATAAGTATAAATATGCATAAATATGAAAAACATTTTATGCGATATAAAGAAATTTTTTACTAAAAAAAAAACATGTTGTGACTATATATTTTTTACTATCGCTTTGTATTCTACATAAGCTCCCCACTCTCCTGCAAACAGCCGCACCCTTGTCTGGCCTCTATATATATATATATATATATATATATATATATATATATATATATATATATATATATATGTATATATATATATATTACAAATATCTCTTCCAATTTATTCGCGATTTCTAATTACTATGCATGCTATCTCCAATAATAATTTATGTGAACTATAGACAACGGACATCTTGAATGTGCAATTAGTGTATTAAAGGATTACCATTAAGACGTTAATTGGTATTAAATAATGTCTGATATGCTTAAGTAGGATGTATAAAAGTCATTTATTATTATCGTATACTATGAGATCAAATTCAATTCAAATTGAGGCCAGTCGTGGCGCAGTGGCACAAAGTGTGACTGTAAAATCGACTGGTTGTGGGTTCGATTACCACTCGAGGAGATGAAATATTTACTTAAATTTATATTTCCATTTTCTTCGCTCTGGTGTCGAGGCAAAACGCGGCGTTGAGTTCTGCCACTCAACACGCAATGTATCCAAAATTCGGCAGAAAGTGGGGAACCTCTGCCTACACTGCTGTGTGCGGCATACAGCGTGAAGCTAATTTAATTTTTTATTTTAATTTAATGAAATCAAATTATAAGTTAATCCAACCATAGAGTTTATATCTTGTTTTTTTTAATTCACTCATTTCTATCGTTTTCTTGATATCAAGCAATTTTTATGTGTATAATAAAAGTAAAAATTCTCAGCTTCAGTTTACTTTGATAAATAAATGGCGTAAAATTCGTCGTAAAGCGGATACTGTAGAGTAGGCTTATAGCAATATTATTAATCAGCTTCATACTGTTGTTATTCAAAGACAATTTGGCGTCAGGAAGATCTATTCTTTATTTTAATTTGCGTGTTACGTAGCGGAACTGAACGCCGTTTTTTTTTTGACAAAATTAGAAAATTATCCATTTTTTCCTAAGATATGGAACCTACCATGGGCCACGATGGCTATACAAGTTAATAGGCAACAAATACATTATTTAACTATTTCTCATTTTCCATGGCTAATATTGTTTTACTTTACTTACTGTAACACACTTCATAATATACGAAATGAAGAAAATTGTAACTTTAAGAAATCGTAACATATTAATTTCTGTTTCACTGATAATAAAGTGTGAAGGAGGCAGAGAGAACCTGATATTAAGATTCATCGTTCTCAGATCTCCGCCCTAATTTGAGAAATAATAAATCAGCTTCACGCTGTATCCCGCACACAGCAGGGTAGGCAGAGGGAACCTAGTGTTAAGACACTCCGTTCCCCACTTTCTGCCGAATTCTGGAGGCATTGCGTGTTGAGTGGCAGAACTCAACGCCGCGCTTAGCCTCGACACCAGAGCGAAGAAATGGAAATATAAATTTAAGTAAATATTTCATCTCCTCGGGTGGGAATCGAACCTACCACCAGTCGGTTTTACAGTCACACTTCGTGCCACTGCGCCACGACTGGCCTCAAATTTGAGAAATAAATGATGATATATGTATATTGAGTAGCGGATCTCAACGTCGCACTGATCCCCGAATACCTTTAAAGTGGAGATGATACGCACAACAACCTTGTAGTCGTCTTACAGTCAGACGCGTCCCTACTGCGCCACTCCAGCAGTTACCAATAAAATAATAATTTAATTTTATATGCAAATGTCATAAAGAATATAAAAGTAAGCACCAAAAAAAAAAACCACACCAAAAAGGGAAATTGAGCAAAAATATCTGAGTAAATTAAAATGATTGAAAAAACAACAAACAAACGAAAAAATGCAATAACATTTACAATTCACAAAATAAAACGGAGTCAAAAATAAACCCGTCATGTTCGTACACATGATTAAACCAATAAAAAATGTCGCAAATAAGTATTATATCGGTTGGACACAGGATGTGGACAAATCGTCCCAGAGGACATAAAAACAATGTGGCAGTATAAAAAGTTGAACAAAAATTATTCTTTTCATATGTATTGCATACGACGTGGATTGATGAACTAAAGAGAGACGTGTACGTACAGCTGTCCTTTTCCTCACTTAATTATGAAAAACGGAAATATTAATATGTTACTATTTGCTTAAATTACCATTTTGAACGTGTTTATATTATGGAGAGTATATTTTTTTATATGTGTATGTAATATGCGATGGTTGTGAGTTCGATTTTCAAATAGATTCAAGAAGAAATAAATAATAATTCATTTCTTCGCTCTGATAATCAGGCAAAATGCATAAAGTACTAAGTAAGTGGAACGGAGTGTCTTAACACAAAATTTTCAGGTTTCTTCTGCCTATCCTGCTATGCACGGGGTACAGCGTAGCGAAGTAGCGTCTGATTACAAGGTGCTTGTCTGTACGATCCCCACTCGGGAAAATGAATTACTTTCATTTTCATTTAGATTTTCGTAGTTTTAAATATTAAATTAAACTTTTAAAACGGAATATTCTCGTATATTTAGTATGCAACATTTTTTTTAAAACCGACGCTTATAACATTCTACAATAGTCCACATTACATAATATAGTCAATTTCCATTTTTAATTTAATAAGTTACCTTTGGTCATTTATTCATTGCCTCGCTTATTCCATACCCGTAACTTCTTGTCTTTGTCTTGCCCTTTGGTGTGGTGGGTTTAAAACTTAAAAGTATTTAAGAGCGAGTCCCCGGTGATGGAAAATAGTGTTCATTACAGCCACATTGATCAATTATAATTTGTAGTCAGCCATATTGATTATTTATTTTGACTTTTTTGTAGTGTACGTAACAGAATTTGGTTCCATATTAGTATATAAAATTCTACAACCTATTTTATAGGAAGAGAGCTGTATCCGCACACAATATTATTATTTCTGGATTCCACTGGATCTCCCGGTCAAGTAGGTCGTACCGTAACACCAAATTGCACAGTAAAATTAAATCGATATAAGCATTAAGCAACGTGCACGTAATGCCTCTGGAAGTGTACTATTGAAGATTTTATATGGGTGCTGTATTTGCAGGGATATAATATTTTTGAATTGCGACAAGAAATATATTTTTTGTTATATTTACTCAATTTTGTTAGCAAATAATTCGAATCAAATAAGCTTACACTTAACACGCTGTATCCCGCACACAGAGGGTTGGCAGAGGAAACGTAGTGTTAAGACACACCGTTCCCCACTTTCCGCCGAATCCCGGAGCATTTTGTTCTGTTTGTCTGTTCTGGAGGTGTGTTGAGAGGCGGAACTCAACAACTTTAGTTACTTATAGTATATATTTTACATTTATCTTTTTCGAAAACCAAAATATCTTATTGCATTTAATTTTATTTAACTATATACAAAATTAATTACTGATTTCCGTTTATTTTGACCAAAATCATTTTTCGCTCTGGTGTCGAGGCTAAGCGCGGCGTTGAATTACAACACGCAATGCCTCCAGAATTTGGCAGAAAATTTGGAACGGAGTGTCTTAACACTAGGTTCCCTCTGCCTATCCTACTGTGTGCGGGATACAGCGTGAAGATGTTTTTTTGATTTACAATGAGACACTCGTGCCACTGTGCCACGACAGATTTCCTTACTTGTTCTCACATTAATCTCATCAAGATTGCGTACATATTAATTTTCGTTCGCTGCAATTTATTTGCCGAGCCATAGAACTTCTAAATTAATTACAACAAACATAGTTCGGATAGGGACCGAAACTATTTCTACGTTTTGATTATAATCAAAATGAACGCCGTATTCAAATTATAATTTAAATACTATTTATATTTTATACAAGTTTATGAATGCCTATATCCGTTTACGTGCGTAACTGTTAATTTAAATTCTGCTTATGGAATTCCGATTCTGGTAATATATATCTATTATTAACATAGTTTTGCTTTGTACAATGGTAGATTTGCTAAAAATTAAAATTAGTTATCGGTATCAAGGCACGCGTCGGCGTGCCGAATCAAGTTAAAAAGCTGAAAAATTTTGAATTATTAAAAATTTTGATAATTACTATCAAGAAAGTAAAAAAAGTTTAGTATGAAAGTGTGTAACTTTCATAACTAAGGAACTTAGGAAATTAAAACGATTTTAAAAATAAAAATATATTAATATTTAAGAGTAATTATTTCTTTAAAAAAAATATATTATTCCATAAAATATATAAATTTGAAATGTAAGTCAAGTTAAATGTTACGTAATCGTCATTCTCGACTTTACCAAAAAAAACATTGGGATATCTATATGTGTGCCGAATACACTCGGGATAAAATTCAAGCTTTAAATTTGACTTGGATACTTTTTGCCACCAGACGTCAAACTAAATGACAATCTATTGTGAAATAGAAGCTGGAAGAGTACACTAACTTACAAATACTATGAAAGAAAAGAAAAGAAAACAGAAAAAAGAAAGCCTATAAGTCAAGAAACGTCAAGTGAAATTTAGATCTAGAATTTTATCCGGACTAAATCTGTCACCTATATATGCAGATTTTCCAGTCTTATGTTGGTAAAGTCGAGAGTGACACATTAAACTTGGCTCCTATTTCGCATTTACGTGTTTAATAGGATGAACTATACTGACGCCGTTAATATGCTTTTGGAGTAAAATTACAATTCGATGTTTTTTTTTAATTTATTTCTCCACACTGATCTGGTTAAACTAAATACGGAAAATGGTGAAAAATAAAGAAATATATTATTTAAAATATAATTAATAATTTTCGATGCTACTTATTTCATCAATTCCATCCAGTATATTTGTATATATGAATTTGCATTGTTAAATTTTAACTACTATGTACTATATTCTATGAATACTAAAATTAACTGAATAGATTTGGATAGTTGCAGAACAATACAGTCCCTACCTATCGGAATGTTTTGCGTCCATTTATCTACGGAGTATTCATGATTGTAGTAAAAAAAAAACAAAAATCTTTTTTAGAACTAAAACAAATTTTATAAATAATATATTAAAACTTGATGCCAGTCGTGGCGCAGGGGCACAAACGTCAGTTTGTTAACGCGACTGGTTGTGGGTTCGACCTCTGCTCGAGGAAGTGTTGTTCAAGCACAGCGAGGTGCTGAGTTCCGCTATTCAACACGCGATGCCTTCAGAATTCGGCGGGTAATGGAGAGCGGAGTGTTAAGACACTAGGTTGACTGTGTCTATCCTGCTGTGCGCCGGACGTGATTTATTATATATAGTAACATATTAAAAAATTCTTAATTTCCTTAATTTATTATATACTTTCACTACTAGTCCATCCCTCTAGACCTGTCCGTCTGTTAAGTAATCATGACCTGACCACTGAAACTTGGCGTAACCACAGACATGCTTGCATATGCGGTTTGCGTTGAGAAGATGAAAATAAGCCACTTTGATGGTAAAACACGATGAATAATTTAAGTTTTGCAGATTTTTTGTATGAAAAAATGTATTTTTTTAGTAATTTTATTGTTATAAAAAATTATACTTTATATTTCAATTTAGACGTAGTATCTTGGATATTTTTTTTTTATAGTAATATAAAACTCAAGTAATTTGATCATTTATAAAATATCTTTAAGTTTAAAAAAATATAGGTTAATGTTTTTTCTGTATTAGGCAATGTGAACCGTTCTCCACTTTTCGTCCAAGAATAATGAAAGTTGAGGCAGAACTCATCGCCGCGTTTCATATATTGGTGGATAAACTAAAATCATTCAAAATATTTCTTCCTCCGGATGGGAATCGAACCCAGGATCAACGTGAGAAGCTGTCTCACCGCTCTCATACTAGCCTATGATAAATGAATATCAGAGAGATGCATAGAAACTAAATTTGAGTAAAAATCATCGTTGCGTAGCAGTTTTAATTGACGACTAGAAAGTGAGAAACGATATTGAATGTAGCTTTGGTATATTTACATCAGTCTTTAGGCAAACGAGTCCAAAGTTTATATTAGTATTACATTTTCGGCCTATGTAGTTACATTATTAATAAATATGCATATATATTATTTAGGAATTTGTACCCCAGAAGGTAAAAACGGAACCGTTATAGGATCACTGTATTGCTCGTCTGTCCGTCTGTAAAGGCCATTCATCTCAAGATCCCGTGAAAGTATGAAGCTGAAATGAATAACGTATGATCTCTTGAGGCATAGGAACAATTAAGTTTCTAACAACCAACGTCAACGCAACCCAAAAGATACGTGCATTTATGCATCGATTTGGCTGCATTTTACATAAAATTTGATGCGTTATCAAAATCTATAGGATACTTCGCGCGGACCGTGGAGTTAATTATAAAAGCGAGCTAGCGTGTTATGAAATTTACATAACATATACACTTACATTATTTAAAAAAAAAACCCAAATCTCGCTTACAATACAATCTTTCAACAGCCGCGCCGTCTGAAAATGGTTCACATTTGTGTTTCTTCGTAACCTGAATACAGCTTTATGAGGACACGTCTGCATTAATTTGAATGTATTAAGATCGGAAATTGTAGTTTGCAACGTAAATCATAATTTCAAATTTAGCCTTTGTATGCGAAGAAACGGGCTTAGCTAGTAGGTACTGTGTATTGTGCTGGTGTTGTTTAATAAACTCATTTGCTGAATATGCTAAAAAGTGTATATACGCTCGCTTAAAATAAAATGAGTGACTGTAACGCGAGTGGTTGTAAGTTCGATTCCTGCTCGAATCTTTGCTTGGATGTCGAGCGTGACTTTGAGTTCCGCCACTCAACACGCAATGCCTCGCAAAATTCGGCGGAAATTAGTTAATGGAGTATCTTGACTGTAGATTCTTCCTGCCCTCCTGCCGCAGGACACGGTCGTGAAGTTAAAAAAAAGCGACTTCCACCGGATCCTATAATCAGAACGCAACCAAACTTTCATCAACCTATCCTTGAAGTATCCTTTCAATGCAAAATAACAATCGAAATCGGCTGTGATGCTGAGTTATTCTTCCATTTGTTGAGTACATACCTAATGCAAATTTAAGATTTATGTGATTTTCTCATGAACAATAACAACAGAAATGGAAAAAATAAAATGGGACCACACAGAAAGCACCAGTTTTCAGAAACAACAAGAAACAGTTGAATTGATAACTTCCTTTTAACGAAAGTCGGTTAAAAACAATACAATATAATCATTTTCCAAACAAAAATAATTTAATAAATACATATCTATTATTTTATGTTTAACGAGCACTTGTTAATCGTGTCAAACAATTGGAATGCAGGCCCACATCAAATGATGAACCTAAAACGACGAAAACAGAGTAAATTAATTAATTTGTAAAGCGTGACCGGCGCCGCGTCCGTCACTCTGGGACACTCCTTATTTTAAGAAATTAGGACCTAATCTCGTCAAACGTTTATTTTATTAATGTCATCCTCATTAAAAGTTTATATTGTTTCAATTCGCTGCACGAGTATGTGATTAAAAGTGATATATATTTCTGCTTTAAATATATGTTTTTTTAGCTCCCTGTATCGGTATAATAAGCTAGGCAAAGGGAATCAGGTGAACCTTATGTTAAGGTACTCCTTTGACGGACCGGACCGGATCGGAGGGGATGGTGAATAATGGAGTTATTCAATTCTTGAGACACTGACAACGCCGCCAAACTTTATCACACTTACCGCAGGTTAGGCAAAGTGGTACGGGGAAATTAAAATAAGTCATTCTCTGAGTGAAAATCGAATCTATAACCATCGCGTTAACCGTTTACCGTTTACTGCGCTACGCTAATTAGAAAATTAATTATTATATATACAACACGCACGGTGAGATCCGGTTCTAATTTGTTAGACTAGAACGAGGTGTGTCCTAGCGTCAGATTGAGGGTAAATAATGTGCTGGTCACGAATTTGTTGCGTTAATTAATTATAGCTTAAGTCACAGTAGAGCATGTATCCTAGATGACCGCTTGGTATGCTGTACTCCATATTTAAGAATTGAAGCCAGTCGTGGCGCAGGGGCACAAAGTGTGACTGTAAACGCGGCGGGTTGTGGGTTCGAGTTACACTGGCTCAAACGAAGTAATTATTATTTTCGTTTCTTCACTCTGGTGTCGAGGTAAAGTGGAAAGTTGACTAAATATTTCCGTCACTCATAATGCAAATTCCTCTGGATAGAATGTGATGGAAAATGCAGAACTGATCATAACACTAGGTTCCCTCTGCTTATCCTGGTGTGTGCGAGATACACCATGACGTTAAAAAATTACTAAGAAATTAACCGCATATCCCATATCGAAATATAAATTTTAATAAATATTTCATATCCTTAAGTCAGAATCAAACCCACAACCAGTTGCGTCACACTTTGTGCCCCTGCGCCACGACTCGCCTCTACTACAACACACTTTACTATAAATAAAATATATTCAAACAATAATATAATTAGTTTCTACCCACTTTGATTTTCTTTATACAGCTAACATCACTCAAAGATCGATATACCTATCTATGTATTAGTAACGATAGGAATCTCGTTCCTAACGAACCGTATCTCACCTGAGTCGGCATTTATCGAACGTTCGAACTACATATATAAGTTTCCTCGATACTTAATGAAGTACGGAGGGGGCGGGTTACGTCGCTCGTCACTTCAGTCTGCACTTTAGGTTGCTAATTAACACTTACACACTTACACTTGTGTTTGTGTCACTTAAGAAGTGATAAGTGTTTACGATTTGTGTTATCAGGTGGCATGTGTTTTGATTTGACGTAATAGATTGTTATTATTATTATAATTAATATTATTTGAGGCCGTGGTGGTGCAGTGGCACACGTGTGCGTCTGTTAACGCGTTGTACCTAAAAGAATTTAAAATTTTACTTTTTTATCAGCTTCACGACAGCGGGATACAGATGTGCGGGATCTGTATCCCGTACATCAGGGTAGGCAGAGGAAATCCAGTGTTAAGACACTCCGTTCCACACTCCGAATTGCACACACTGCCTCCGGAATTTGGGGGAAAGTGGGGAAACACTAGAGCGAAGAAATGGAAGCATAAATTAAAATAAACAACAATCGCTCGCGTTCACGGTCATACTTTGGACCCTTGCGCCACGACTAGCCTATATTAAAAATGTTCACATTAGAAATTATTGTAAGCATATTGCAAATATATATTAAAAATAATCGTGTAGTTCAAACGGACGAAGCCTTGGGAAACCGCTAGTAAAAAAAAATACAAAATATATTTTTAATTATATTTTGTATTTATTTAAATGCACAATATAAAATATTCATAGAATAAAGAAACAATTTTTATAAACAAAGAAAGAATTCAATTAAAAGAAATAAACGCCTTTTCGTATTAATTTTATTATTGTTCTTAATACTGAGCGCGTTACTACAATTAGTTTATAGTTGGTCATAAAACTTTTTTTAAATTTATTGCAGTTCTGGGAATTGAATTTAATTAAAATCATGCAAATGTCCACCTTTCAAGAGGCCAAACAACCATTAGGGAGTGCCATTTCAAAGAGATTTTTTATTAAAGGCGAAAACTTACGGCAAACGAATTTTTATTTATTTAAAACGCAAGAGAAGTGAATGTTAAGTGATTTTTCTAGCAAGCCAACGACGCTTCGTCCAAGCTTCAACCTCACAAATTATGATATTTAAAAAATATTATTTTAATTATGATGCCAACATGATCGTGTAGTAGGTAAGTTCGATTCCCGAGCGAAGTCGTAGCGCGGGGGCGCAAGCGAGCGACTGTAATTGTGACAGGTTGTGGGTTCGATTCCCATTCGAGAAAATGAAATATTTAATATGATATCCATTTCCTTGCTCAAATAACGACGGCGCTGCGTTAAGTTCCACCACTGAACACACAATGCCTTCAGAATTCGGCGGATGAAACGGCGGTCTTAATTAGAACAGATCAGACCGAGAATGTTTTTACATCAGGTTCCCAGGTTCCATCTGCCTACCCAGTTGTGTTAAATGCTAAATAAAACATTTAAGGGAAATGATAGAATGCAACATATATCTAAAAACTAAAATCAAACCCATAACCTTTGGCTAACCAAAGAAGTTAGTTGCCACTAGTTTAATAATTTTGTATTACAACATTAATTACCCGACTCAAATCAAATAGCAATAAAAGATGATAATAAAACGTTCGTTTTACCAAATACGGTCCGAGCCCCTATTTCACGGTGTCCTTTACGACTTTATCTATTTGTGTCTATTATATAGCCATTTCTCAATATTATTATCTTATTATACTTTATAGTATCTAAACTAGCTATAAAAAAAAAATATCAGCTACACGCTGTATCCCGCACACAGCAGGGTAGGCAGCGGGAACTAAGTGTTAAGACACTCCGTTGCTCGCTTTCCGTCAAGTTCTGGAGGCATTGCGTGTTGAGTGGAGGAACTCAACACCGCGCCTTTGCCTCGACACCAGAGCGAGGTAATGAAAATATAAATGTAAATAAATATTCGATTACAGGATCGAACCCACAACCAGTCGATTTTGCAGTCAAGTATGTAAGAATTAAACCCAAAAACCTCGTGTAAATTAACTGTAGCCTTTGCCCTTTAAAAACAACAACGTTATAAAATCATTACTTTATAGAAAAACATTCAGCTTTGTACTGTGAATTATAACAACATACAAAAAGAAAATAAAGACCTTGAGCTCACTCGTGTCGCAGGGGCACAAGTATGGTGTGGTTGTGGGTTCGATCCCTACTGCGAAATGAAATATTTATTTAAATTTATATTTTCATTTTTCACTCTGATGGTGAAGCAAAGCGCGGCGTTGAGTTCCGCCACTCAACACGCAATGCATTCAGAACTAGGCGGAAAATTGGGTAAACACTAGGTTCCCTCTGTTGTTTGTGTGTGGGATATAGTGTGAAGCTGATTTCTTTAAAATAAAAACCTCATTGTAACTCTTTACAGAAAAAATATTTTTAAATAAAAAACAGTACAGCCTTCATCTGTTATATAAGAATTATGTATGATAGTGTAATAAATTTTGATTCCAATATTAAAATGCCGTAAGATCATAACATAATTTTTCAATAAACTCATGATTAAAAAAAATCAAAATTGTCTTTCCATCCAAAGCGTAGCCCAAGCATATTGCCAGTTTCATCTTAAAACTGAGGTTTAGGTAAAATTCAGGTAAAATTCAAATACCTTGAGCTTCATCTGCAATATTGGTTTACACGATAATGCTGTTTAAACAGCAATCACTCTGTAGTAGTGCCTTTTAGGTCAATTTAATTAGCAAACTGCCGAGGAAACGTAAGAGAAAACAGCGCGTTCGTAATTTATTTAAGCCTGTAAGATTTGAGGGCGTCGTGGCGCTGGGGTACAAGGGTGTGGCTGTAACGTTACGGTTGTAGGTTCTATATATTTTCTTTTTTTTTGCTTTGGCATCTATTCAATTTCAAAAATCTTTTGCCAATCAATGTCTCCAAAATTCGGCGGAAATGGGTTAATGGAGTGTCTTAATACTAGGTTCTCTCTGTCTATCCTGCTGCGAGGAATACAGCGTGAAGCGTGATAAGAGATTTTTTCAAGTTATTTCATGTTCGAGTGGCGTACACTCGGAACGTCTAAACAAGCCATAACCTACAAAAGCATGGCGTGACGAGGGTTTATTCATAAAAAATAGACCGTTACCTCCACAGTGAATGTACTATTGAGTTATGACTTACAAATTCTTTGGTGGCAGCACTTTTTGTTTTCGTTTCGCTTATTTACACAAACATACCGCAATGTACTGGTTTTTTGTGTTTGCTTTAACTTCTTGTGTACAGTTTATGGCTCTAAAGAAAAGATTATTAAATTTTTTTTTTCATCTTTACGCTGTGTTCTGCGTGTAGTAGACTAGGCAGAGGGAGCGTAGTGTTACGACACTCCACTTCCCATTTCCCGCCGAATTCTATAGGGATTACGAGTTAAATGGTGGAACTCAACGCTGCAACGCTTTGACTTGACACCAGGGAGAAGAAATCAAAATACTAAATGTTTCATTTTCTCGAGTGGGAATCGAACCCACAGCCTATCGCGTTGACATGCTGCCGTATAAGAATTCAAAATAAGTAGTGACAATGTTTTTAAGATTACACCACAGTCGGAGAATATGGAGTGTCAACAATATTTTTAGTGTTCCGTACCTTTTAAGGAAAAAGGAACCCTTATAAAGTCACCTTGTTGTCCTTTCCGTTGTCTTTTTGTCAGTCAATGGCTTTTATCTCAGGAACGCATGGAGATATCGAGTTGAAATTCAAACCATATACTCAAATCTACGGTTTTCTGAAAAAAAAAAATACATTTATTTAAAAAAAAGATATGGTCGTTGATAATATGAAGGAAAGCTAAATTTATAGACTACTTTTGGTTGACTTAGAATTATGAAATTTGGCAGCTAGCGTCTACAGTTGGAACTAGTTCGAAAACAATCTGAAAACTATACATTTGAGGTTAAATCCAAAAAAAATAATAACTTTGAAAAGGGGGCAAAATTTGGAATTAAAGCTTCTAGTCCAAGTGAGGTATCAGATGAAAGGGCTCGGGCTAAATTTTTAAATAAAATTTCAATTTTTTACGGAACCCTCAGTGGACGAGCTCAACTCGCGGTTGCTGGGTGTTTTTATTCATAAAACAAACTAAATAGATACATATGTAAATATAAATTTACTTAGTAATTTCCCTTATTTTAACGTCCTAGCTAAAGTCAACATTTCTTATTTCTATTGGAACTAACGATTGTAGAATGTCAACTTGCCTAGAGGAGCTGTATCACTGGCAAATACACTGATTGGTTGAAGTTTATTTTATACTATACACAAAATGTCATTTTTGATATTACTAAGAGATGAAGTTTTAAAATAGATATTTTTGTTGATATAAATTATTTATTTTAAGGACCTATTTATATAAAAACTTTTTTTTATTGTAAACTGTTATAAGGCTACGTATTACTCTTGGATTTATGTCTGAAGCCGTCGTGGTTTAGGAGTACAAGGATGTGACTGTAAATGTGGACAGTTGTGGATTCGATTCCCTCTCGGGGGAATGCAATATTTCATATTTTCTTTTCGTCGCTCTGGTTACAAGGGAAACGGTGACGTTACGTTCCGCCATTCAATACCCAACATTAAAATTTGGTGGAAAATGTGAAATGGAAGTATCTTAACACTAGGTTCCCAGATTCCCGCTGCCCACCTTGTAATGGGTGTGAAGATGAATAATTGCTTTTTTCATATTAGACCCTTCTATAACTAAAAATAACTTTTTGGGAAACTTTTATAACTTTCGTAATTTTCCAACTGAAATTTACTAATTGCTCAGATGATTACGTGTAACTAAACAACTAAAGGCGAAATAATATTGTTTTAATATCATCAGGGAGGAATGCGAGTCACGTGTCGCCGGAGGGTGGTCCCCGGGGACTGACCGGTACCTCTCCGTGAGATGGATTCGAATATCGTAATTGATTTTGGATGTCACTACAATATGGTTATCGTCGTTCAGTTTCTATTGATAACGGCAGTTTGATAGATGAAATGACATACGGTCTTATCTCTTTGTTTTATTTTGTTGTTAATAAAAAAAGATAAGAAGATAAAGCACGGCTCTAATTTCCGTCTTAAGTTTTGTCAGAAATTGGGAAATGGAATACTATAACACTGTATTCTCTCTGCCTACACTGCATATAGCGTGAAACAAATGAAAAAGATTATTAACAATAATTGATAAAAAAGCCATTAAAAAATGGGAAACAAAACTGACTAAAATAAAAAAAACTAAACTGAAATTAGACAACTAAAAAAAAAGATAAACATATTGTGTTATTTAAAAACAAGGCTTTGAAGTCTTAAAATTATATATGTATCTATTAGTCTTAGCATTATATAGTAGCTTTATCCCGCACACAAAGGGAACCTAGAGTTAAGACACTGCGTTGACCATTTTCCTGGAGCGGAGAAATGAAAATATATAATTATTAATTTCCTCGTGTGGGAATCGAACCCACAAACTGTCACGCTTACAGTCACACACTTGTGTCCCTGTGCCACGAATTACCTTCTCTGAATAAATTAATTTAATCCTTTTATATTAAAAAAAAAGTATTTGAACAAGGTAGTTGTGGTGTTTCTATTCAGTCGATTACAATCGATTACAAATTTAAACGGTGAGGTCAAGAACGTTTTCATTTCAATATTACGAGAGAACCACATCACAGAGCAAGGGGGTTCGATCCCCACTCGAGGAGATGAAATATTTACTTAAATTTATATTTCCATTTCTTCGCTCTGGTGTCGAGGCTAAGCGCGGCGTTGAGTTCTGCCACTCAACACGCAATGCCTCCAGAATTCGGCAGAAAGTGGGGAACGGAGTGTCTTAACACTAAGTTCCCTCTGCCTACCCTGCTGTGTGCGGGATACAGCGTGAAGCTGATTTATTTATTTATTTATTTAAATATTATTATGTTATATAAAAAAAAAACTCCACGATTTGAAATCTTATTAATATTTACATTATTTATATTTTGATAACCATTTAAAAATAGATTTAATGTGAAAAATATCGCGTGCCAGAGTCCGTTTTTAGGCCAATTTGACGCGGCACTTCAGTAGCGGGTAATAATACATCTATGAAATAAACATCACCTCGGGTTATTTATGCTAAAGCGAAAAATTATGCAGTTATTTTTTATACCAAGTTTACCTATATTGGAGTAGTATTTTGTGAAAGTTAAACTTGTTATTAGAAAATTCAAGTGAAATTAAATCATCTTCCCGCTCTATCTCGCACATAGCAGGGTAGGCAGAGGAAACGTAGTGTTAAGACACTCTGTTCTCCACTTTCCGCTGAATTCTGGACGCATTGCGTGCTGAGTTGTGGAACTCAACACCGCGCTTTGTCTCGACCCTAGAACGATGAAATGGAAATATAAATTTAAAATAATTATTTAATTTCCTCGAGTGAGGATCGAACCCGCAATCAGCCGCGTTACATTCACAGTAAGTGCCCCTGCGCCACGAATGACCTCAAATTGTTATTTATTGACAAAAATCTTATTCGTCTTTCTTTGTTTAGGCATATTAATAATATGTAGGACTCTGTTAGAGTAGGTATTTATGCCTTCCTTTTTTATAAAACCTATAAAAAAATACACCATGGAATTTCAACCTACGCTTCTTGGAAATCATCCAAACGCTACCACGACTAAACCATACGTTCTTGTCGAGCTACGTCAAAATTATTATACACTTTTTTAAATTTATTTATGTTTAAATCTTACCAACTCTTCTGTAGTTTTGAATGTCTGTTTTAGCAGACAAAAATTCTTATAAATATTATCACAATCTCAAGCGGGTTCGAACCTCCAACAATCGCGGGTTAAACAACAGTGTTCACTGCGACAGGATTGCGTTAATCAATATATGACATCATTTAAATAAACTTAGTATAAAATAACTTATTAACATGAATCTAATTAGGCGTGGACTTAACTTCGTATACAAGGGAAGCCGTTTCAGCTTCCTTGAAGCCTTTCAAGTAAATCTACATCTTGTGGAAGTTTCCTTCTAGTTTTTGTCTATGTAACAACTAACTTTTATTTTTGCTCCAACAACTAACGTTGTTGTTGTACAATTTAAATAAAATATATGTATTTATCCAAATAAAGACAGTAACACTAGGTTCTAAGGTTCCTTCCGTTTTGTGTGGCTTACAGGGTGAATCAAAAAATGTCTGCTCCTTCAGACTCCGTCGTGACCCAGGGGCACAAGTGAACACCACTACTGTTGTTTGGTCGTCGTCGGTTGTACGGTCAGACGCAATACCACTGTGCTACAATAACCTTCGATATTCAAAAATTATAGTTATTATACATTAAATTATACATTTCAAGAGTATATTTAAGTATGTATTTCGATGGATAATTCTACTTACGCAAGCCGTAAAATTGGTGACCCTAATAATGTACCGAAGAACAATTTACCTTTAAATAAGAGAAAAGTCAAAAGTGAAACGACTCAATGATTTTATTTCACCAAGCCGCGATAAATATTGGACCATCCTTGTAGGTGTTGTTTTTGTTCGTTTAAATATATTATAAGACAATACTTTTCTTTTGTATGATTGGATCATATTTATTTTATTTATTCATATATTTTTTTTTACGGGATAAGATCAAGTTCACGCTGTATCACGCACAAAGCAGGGTAGGCAGAGGGAAACTGGTATTTCCGTCGAGTTCTGGAGGCATTGCGTGTTGAGTGGCGGAACTCAACGCCGCGCTTTTCCTCGACACCAGAGTGGAGAAATAAAAATAATTTACATTTAAATAAATATCTCTTTGCATATCAATCTGCGCCACGACTGACATCAGCTTACTTGGAAACATTAAATAGTATAAAACCACAAAATATGTTTTTTTAGCATTTCTAGCTTTTTATTCCCATAGTATGATAGGGTCATTGAACTCTCTTAAATTTAAATATCTATTAAAGTTGTAAATGGCGGACACTCGGTCAATATTTGTCTGTGATTCAACTTTAACACGATATTTTTTATTTTTGTTCCATTTCAAATGTAAAAGTTAAGTAATATTATTATTATAAGTATTCTATATGTATGTATGTATGTATGTATATATGTATGTATGTATGTATGTATGTATATATGTATGTATGTATGTATGTATGTATGTATATGTGAATGAATGTATATATGTATCAATATGTTTATGTTTATATTATATTCTTAATTTATATATATTTAGTTCGTGATAAATACTTCTTAATACTTTATGCACCTACATAAGTGTCCTAATAGTGGTTATTATATCTTAGTGGTTGCCTGTAAGAAATCACTTGCAGTGATAAGGCCGCCATTGCACATATGATTGTAAAGTCTTGTGTGCAATAAAGTGTTATTAAATTAAATTAAATTAAATTAATATATGAAATGTGATTCCTGTGAAATATAATAAGAACGGTTTTGTTCAAAATAATATTTTGCTTGACTGGATGCTATTATTTTTATTGAATTTGATTTCTATTCTAAAATGTATATTATATCCATACTTGTAAAAACACCTGAATAAGTTATAGTTAGGTATATAGTAAAGATAAAAGATTTTGAGGCCAGTCGTGGCGCAAAGGCACAAGCGTGGGATTGTAAACGCGTGAAGTGTGTGGGTTCAGTTCTCAGTTGAGGTAATAAAATATGTAATATTTTCATTTTTTCGCTCTTGCGGTAGCAAAACGCGGTGTTTAGGTCCGCCTGTGAATACGGAATTCCTCCATAATTTGGAGGAAAGTCGGGTGCGGAATGTCTTAGCATTGGACTCCTTCTGCCTACCCTGCTTAATAAAAAAAAAATATTTTCTAAAAATTTTACATTTCATCACATAAGAAAATGCCTAACATTTTCATAAGAAAATGCTTAACATCTTCATCTTTGGTGAGATGAAAAAATGAAAAAAAAAACATTTGTTGCAAAACTCTAATAAATTATGTATGGAGAGCAAGCAGAAAAATCCAATTAACTAAGCCGAGATAAATGTTGATAATAAAACGGAGCTATTAAGATGCTTTATTTGTCCATTTTTTATGCATTAAAGTGTCTAGAAAAATTGTTTGCACGAGATTAGTGTTTTAATAGAAATTTTAAATATACGACCTGGTCGGTTTCCAGGAGGCGCGGGTTCGAGTCCCGCTGCGTTCAAATTTTTATACGTTTTCTAAATAAGTATTTTTCTTTCCTAAGTGTGGAATAACACTTTAAAAATATGTTTAAAAATTTTAAACATTCTGTAGCCAGTTGTGGCGCAGGGGCACAAATATATGACTGTAAACGCGACTGGTTGTTGATTCAATCCCCATTTGAGGTAATTAAATATTTATTTAAATTTATAATTTCATTACTACGATCTGTTGTTGAGACAAAGCGCGGCGTTAATTTCCGCCATTAAAAGCGGAATACCTCCAGGATACAGCGAAAGATGGAGAACGGAGTGTGTTGAAGGTGACGAGACGGAGCTCTCTTCGAGTTTTTAGTACAAGAACAACGTATATGTCAAAGAATAATGAATTATATTTTTTTAATGTCATCAGGTCGATCTTCATCAGTTCTATCAGTCAAGTATTGCTTAGTTTTCTTTTTATTTGGATTTTACTTTTACTTTACAACATACAGTAAAAAAATAATTAAAATGTAAAATGTATTGATTGATACAAGAAATGAAAACTTAATGTTAAATAAACTATAAGCTTTTTTATTTCTTTATTCATTGTATACATAGTATTTTGGATTTTTAGTTTTTTTTTAATATATAATTCGATTCCCTTCAGTTCTGGTGACTAGGCAAAACTTCAACGTTGCGTTTCACCTCACAACATAATGCCTCTAGAACAGAAGTGTCTCAGTGGGAACGAAACGAGTTAAGACTAGGTTATAGGTAGAAGAAGGTTTTTTCATAAAATTATCGAATTTCAATTTAGCACCGACACCAACATATTGCCGTTTTCATTAAATTAATTGAGTAATTAATAAATATATTACAAGGGGAATTCCTTTCTATATTTTTTTTATTCTACTATAATCTGGAGGAAAGTGCTCTTATGCCTCATTCCTTATCTCGAGCATTATATGTAAATTATATTTCGGTATCTTTCTAGATTTATTTTAAATGTAAATGACTTGACCTGGTGACAGTAGCTCTTTAAATTTTTGACGAAGTAGATTGATATCTACGCACGTATTATTTTAAATGATCATTTTTGCCTTGAAAATTAAAGGATTATTTATTATTAGTGTGCTAAAATATTAATCCGAGGTTATTGAGGCCTTCGTGTTCGATTTAATATTTTTATTCCCTCAACACACAATGTCTTAAGAATTCAGCGGAAACTGAAGAGCAGAGATGTCTTAATGGAGTATCCTGTCACTAGGTTCCCAGTATCCCTCTACCTATAAGTGATATGTGCAGGATATGGCGTGAAGCTATAAAAAAAGATTACTCTTTGTCCACAATATTAGAGTGTTATAAATTGAGCAATGGCGGGTCTTGCGCAAATACTAATATTGCCTATATATAAAAAGGTTGCTTTGTGGACTGACTCCCGATGTGTAAAGTGCAAACAAGGGCGAAACCCGCTTTTTTGGTCCAAACGTTTTTATATGTTCACGTATTTACTTTTCATATCAAATAAACAATACTACATATGTAGTATATGTACTAAATATGTTTTTATTATAGAATAAATTAAGTTTTCATTTTTCAGTTGTCCTTGTCATATGCCAAAAATAAATGTTTTAATTAAAAAAGAAGCGTGAACACTTGTCACGTTTCGTTTTTAATGGAAATATTGAATTTTCTTTGTAGTTAAAACAAGATAAAAATATAATGTAATAACACTAGAAGCGCCCCCGTCCCATTTTTTTTCAATACACAACTTTGATTTTATGTAACTTTTTTATTTATTAAGTTATGTCGTTGAGACTTTTTGACTTTTTCTATTTTTATACATTTGTATAATTCAAAATATCTATTAAAAGTATAACGTTAATAAAAGAAAAACTTAATAAAATAAATTTAATGTACATATAGTAGGCTGAATACGTGCACTCACTTGCAATTAAAAAAAAATGTTTATTGCCGCCATTTTCAAATGTCATTCCCATTCTAATTATTCAATTAGTTTAGTTTATTGAATAACATATGAAAATAAAATAATTTATTTGTTTAAAAGGTATATAGGTAATATTTTTTATATATGTTTTAAAAATGTAGTTCGCATATTTTAAAACAATTTTATAATTTTAATTTGAATGTTGATAACTTTTATTCTAAATCGGAAGTATAATTTATTTCTAATTTTAATTAAACTCTAAAGTAAAATCTGCCAAAATATAAATAATGATTATTTTATATATAATCATTATTTATATTTCGACAGATTTTACTTTCTAATATAAATTACATATATACTATAAACACCTCCATTTTATTACGTTTAGAATCTTTCAAAATAAAAACTATTTTAGTATTAAATCAATTATAACTATATACTATAATATAACAAATCTTAAATGGTTTTTTTGCAGTGTCTACAGTGGATGTGGATGCGGTGCTGGGACGAACTGCGTCTCTGCCTTGCGATGTTACTCCAGACACAAACGAAGATCGGGTGTATATGGTACTTTGGTTCAGGAAGAGTGGTGGAAAGCCTATATTCAGGTATTTTATGTTTCTAATTTTATATAACATTTAATATATAATTCAAATTAAATTTTAATATATTTTTTAATAAATGATGTTGAAGCAAGTTAATAGGCTGTATATAACTAAAATAAATAATTAAATTGATAAGTATGATTAACGCTGTGATTATGGGTTCAAATCTGAAATATCTATAAAAGGTATTTTGAATATAACACGTGTTGAATTCCTAAAAGAATAATAAATTATAAATAAACATAAACTGAGGCTATGTTTATCACAATCGCACCAGAAGTGTGACCATAAACGTAATCTAAAATATAATAGTGTTGAAATAAAAACGCAGCGTTGATTTCCGCCACGAAACATTCAATTCGTCCAGAATTTGGCAGAAAGTGGAAAGCGGAGTGTCCTAACTCGTCCTAAAGCGTGAAACTGAAAAAAAAATAAGTTAACTTAGATGTATGGATGTACAGATGTGTAATCTAAAATATTTTTTTCACTCTAGTGTTGAAGTAAAAACGCGGCGTTGATTTTCGCCACTGAACACTCAATTCGTCTAGAATTTGGCAGAAAGTAGAAAGCGGAGTGTCTTAACTCTATCTTACCCTACTTTTAGCGAAATATAGCGTTAAACTGAAAAAAAAAATAAGTTAACTTAAATAAAAATCCAAACAACATCAAGACTGACTGACAAAAAAAAAAGACTGACTAACAATTTGTTTACACAATCAATTTTTCACGGCATATATAACAAAATAATTAAGCTTGTTAAGGCGGCGCTAATCAACCGTTGGCGTCACCTTAAACGGATAAACGGAAGCCGAGTACAGTCTATCCAATTATAGTAGAAAATACACTTACAACGGAACGCACTTAAGACGTTTCACGCGAGCTCGTTACCGATCACACTTGATTTGCGGGGTTCCCAACCTTTTATTGTCCCCAAGTTCCGAGGGGGCAGCGCCATTCAATCGTAAACATCAAATTAGCCCACGAAAGCACTTACGACTTCCATTAGCCGTTGCTTGAAAAAAAAATCTTTATCTTTTGTCGGAGGCTGAAAATGTTTACGATCCAGGAAAGACCTTTTTGAATTCTATTGAAACAACCTAATAATTTCCGATGTGTTTTTAAGTGACGGCTCCTTTGATTGTGATTAATTGGTTTTTCGATATTATTTTTGTACAAAATGTATGTAAGTTGCGGGGTTTGCGAAAATTATGGGGGTTCGAATACGGTAAAACCAAGCTGTTCCTTATCTTAGTCTTATGTTATAACATACTCGTATTTATTTTATCTTTCGACAAAATGTCTTGACACTAGATTATCTCTGATTTTTCTGGTACCTATGTGACATGCGGCATAAAGTTACAAAAAAATATTTTGTGGTTAAGATTTAATAAAATTTTTACAGCTCTTAAAAAATAGTACATTTACTTATCTAAAGTAAATGACAAATATATATAAAACACGCGAATATCAAATACAATTGTGCCTCAAAATGAATATAAATCAAAAAGGCCTAAAATCTCAAAAGATATGATCTATCTTTTAAGTTTAACACTAAATAAAAATATAAAATATCCTATAAATCTTTTTATTTAGTAAACTTTAGTTACACTTTTTTCAGTATGTACCTACAAAAATATATATTCTCATAATTTGTAAATTATTATAACTTTTCCAAGTTCATAATTTTCCACTACGAACAACATAATATGAACATTTCCCGTAATCGTTTAAATACACTCGTAATCTAGCACTTATTTATTCGACAAACGAAATTGAAAACACCATTTCGCCCGCTCACGGCAACGATTACGCAGATTCCCAATTATATATATCTATGCGACAATAAACGACGGCGAAACGAGCGTTTTGCGGGTATAATGCTATCATTAAAAGCCTAGAGGCCAGTCGTGGCGCAGCGGCACAAAATGTGACTGTAAAACCGACTGGTTGTGGGTTCGATCCCCACTCGAGGAGATGAAATATTTACTTTCATTTATATTGTCATTTCTTCGCTCTGGTGTCGAGGCAAAGCGCGGCGTTAAGTTCTGCTTTGTGACACGCAATGGCGCCAGAATTCGGCAGAAAGTGGGAAACGGAGTGTCTTAACACTAAGTTCCCTCTGTCTATCCTGCTGTGTGCGGGATACAGCGTGATTTATTTATTTATTTTTTTACAAAAAGCCTACTAATATTGTTAAATGTACCTGCGAACAGCAGGACAGAATGAAATCATCTTCCAAAGCTTCTTGCTGTATTAGGACGAAAGTAACAAAATTGAGAAACGTAGCCCTGTCCGGAAATTGAAAAAGTTCAGCGTCGCCTCCTTATTTTATTCTAGAATTTGACAGAATTTTTGCTTGGAAAAATAAATTTGGGCGCGGACCATGTGGCAATTTACCCCAACCCACCTTTATTAAACTGGAACCGGCCGTAGTGATTGTTTTGTGCGTAATCTTTTTATAGTGATTTTTCGCAGTAACTCTGTTTACCTTTTTCGTGGCTATTAATATTTTGAAAGTACAAAAGACTTATATTTGTATGTTATTAGGGAAATAACAAAAATTTCCAACGCTATTTCAAGTTGGATGAACAATGTTGATACACCAGCGCCGAGTACCGTGTTGCGTGTGTATTATTTCTTTCATATAATGCTTGAATGTTATAAGTCCCTTTAGTACAATATATTTCCACTATCACTTTACCATAGACATTAATAAATTGCTTTCGTGGAATATTGAAATGTAATATGTAGTAGTGTTATCGGAAAATGGAGTGAAGTATTTCTTCACTTAAAATAAAATGTAAAGTGTTTCTAAACAATAAATATACAATAAATTCAAATATGATTGTGCTTGTCAAGATTGTAAATACGTAAATAAATCAAACTAGCTTCACGCTGTATCCCGCACATAGTAGTATAGGTAAGCCGAGGGAACCTAGGTTAACCTGTAAAACACTCCGTTGGTTACTTTCTGCCGAATTCTGGAGGCATTGCGTGTTGAGTGGCAGAACTCATCGCCGCGCCTCGACACCAGAGCGAAGAAGTGGAAATATAAATTTAAGTAAATATTTCATCTCCCCGAGTGGGGATCGAACCCATCACTAGTCGGTTGTACAGTCACACTTTGTGCCTCTGCGCCACGACTGGCCTCTTGTAAAACACTCCGTTGGTTACTTTCTGCCGAATTCTGGAGGCATTGCGTGTTGAGTGGCAGAACTCATCGCCGCGCCTCGACACCAGAGCGAAGAAGTGAAAATATGAATTTAAGTAAATATTTCATCTCCTCGAGTGGGGATCGAACCCATCACCAGTCGGTTGTACAGTCACACTTTGTGCCTCTGCGCCACGACTGGCCTCTTGTAAATACGTATAACGTATAAAATATATTAGTACGTTTAACCAAGCAAACTCTTCCACTCTATAACATTAGTATAGATTTCAAGGTATTGCTAGCAACATCTGTATTAAAATCATATTTTATTTTCAGTTTCGACGTCCGTGGGAGGTCATTCGACAAAGCCTTGCAATGGTCTGAACCCGGAGCTTTCGGTCCAAGAGCTCACTTCGCCACGATAGCTCGACCGGCATCTCTCACATTAAGTTCAGTACAATTGGACGACGAAGGGATCTATAGATGTCGTGTCGACTTTAAAAATTCACCAACAAGAAATTTTCAAATACGTCTCATAGTAATAGGTGAGTTATGTTTTAAAATGAGTATTTTATTGTACCTATGTTTATTTTATATTTACGTATAATTAGAGAAATATATTAAACATTTGATTTCTGTATTTTTCCGAGATTTACTTGTACTTCTGTCACTTATTCAGAGGATAGTTGTGGCGCAATGGCGCAAGCGTGCGACTAAACGCGATAGGTTGGATTCGATTCCCACTCTAGAAAATTTAATATTTTCATTTCTTGTTTATTTTGCGTTAAGATCCGCCACTGAACAGGCAATGCCTCCAAAATTCATAACATGAAACTGAAAATATATACATACATACTAAACAAAATAAATAATCTAAAGAAATATTACACAAAAATATTAGAAAAATTGCTAAAAAATAAAATCAAAATTAGTATAAAAGCAACCCAAATGGCAGTTCCACAAGACGCCGACAGGGTATCAATTTGGTGATTACGAACGAAACGCGAGAGCATCGCGGGCGGGTAATGACGTTCCGTGGACATTTTAATTATGAACTGTCGACGTTCAGACCAAGTTCATAAAAACGCCAGCGATGATGCTGATAAAAGCTGCCGGGGACAGGTTGGATTTAAGAGGAAATTAGATTTGAATTGATAAAAAATAACTTTTTATACTATGTAAAAGTTTGAATGGGCCAGCTGTGATCGGTAAAGCTTTAAACTGTTGTAGTTTCTTTTTTTTCAGTTTCACGGTTTGTGTCGTATTTAGCAGTGTAGTCAGAGGGAAGCTAATGTTGAAAATCTCCGTTACCTAGTTTCGGCCGAATTTTCGGCGTATTGAGTGGTGGAATTCAACGCCGTTCTTTGTCTGTTTACCAGAGCAAAGAAATGAAAATATTAATAAATATGAATTCATCCCGCCGAGTGAGAATCAAACCCAAAACTGTCACGTTTATTATAGTCACACGCCTATACCCCTGCGCCACGATGGGTATATTTGTAAATATTTTGCATTTAAATCTTAAAATATATATGCAAAAATTTAAATTTATTTACATACACATCTCAAGAGACTAATCTAAATTATTTCATAAAAAAATTAAAAAAGACTATTGCAAAGTCAAAAAACATAAATACACGTACCTCCGGAAGCGCATCAAAGACGACAATTCCATACAAGCTCTAAATGCAGAGCAAACTACGGTGGGCTCTTCAAACAAATTACCCCATTCAAAGCGACGACAGACGCGCAAAGGGGACGAGGGAAGTAAATTTCTTTTCAGGACAAAGCATTTAAAGTAAGCCTACATACCGTATGTGCTCATTCGAATCCATTAGACAACTTGTGCCAAGAGGCAATTTACTTTGAATCTTTTGTTATCAAAGGGACCGTCCCACAGTGTTATCCTGTAATCAGGTATGCCTACACCATAATAAATCAAATTACATTTTATAACGTTTTAAACGAAAATATTGGATTGTTTGAACGAAAATGGGTTAACCATTTTATCTTATTTTTTTGGGAAATTATAGCTACGTTTGTTGAACTATTAAAAAATAGTTTATAAATGATATGCTTAACGAATGATCTAATTAAATCACCATCAGATTTTCATCTTCAAAATGAAATAGTATTTACTATTAATAACAAAATAATTACCGTTAAAACAGTAATAAACAATATTTTTTGCGAAGCAAAATTAGTATTTATTGAGGGCAGTTATAGCGCAGGGGCTAAAGCGTGAGCCTGTAAACGCGATAGGTTGTGCGTTCTGTTCTGTCGTCTTGAGGCAAGCGCGGCGTTGATTTCCGCCACCCAACTCGCAATGCCTCCAGAATAAGAGGGAGAATGGGCAACGGCGTGTCTCGGTGTGAAGCTAAAAAAATATACGGCCATTGCTAAAATCAATAAGTAAAATTGAAGAATAGCTTTAAATAACTAAAATAATCCATTATTGAAATTTAATCAAACCGTAACCCATTCTGAGTTACACCTCTTTTACAGGAGCTGTCCGATATAATAGAGAATAACGCTATTGTTCGATGAGTCTATCGAATTCGTGATCGTGAGCTTCTCACGTTCTTTTATGTTATTTCGTGTTTGATTAAATGTCTTGTCTTAATTGAATTTCTAGGATTGTTTTTTTTTCATTATTACCATATCGATAATGAATATCGATTTTGATATGATTTTTAAAATTTGTATGTGTTATATTTGCATTATATACATATTTGCTTGCTTTGCTATATTGAAGAACACGCGGGTGAACTCTATATATATTTATTAAATATTTTTATGAAATTATTTTTAATTTTCAACAGTATTAGTAAGAAAATATAAGCCTAAAAAATAAAAATAAGCCGAAAAAGATGAATAAATAGAGAAAAATCTAATTATAAGTAAAAGTAACTAAAGAAAATTCTTATCAATAGAAAAAAATACCTTGCACAAATAATAAGCAAACGTACTAACCAAAGAAACACATTAATAAAAATACCTAAACAAAACCATCTACATTATCAATATTATCAACGTAAATAAATATTTGAAAGTATTGAAATTAAAAGTAGCGCGAAATATAATCTGTATTAAAACACATAAAAAAAATTGATAATTCGTTACAATATATGATTTTTGCGTAATCATTTACGCCGCGTATGACCGTTCTACTCACGTATTTTTAAACTTTAATTGCTTCTAAAATATCCATTTCTGTGAAATGCTGTAAAAACCAATTGCAATCTTTCTAAAGCGCAATATGTAGTATGTCTAACATATTTAATTGGATAAGGAATAATACTGTATTGTTGAAAATAATTTTGTTATTATCCGTTCTTTATCATATAGACAAAAATGGTGGCTGTGTGTTATCCTTAAGAGATATCCATATATGGCCTATAGGCTATATAATTTGAGGCCGGGCGTGGCGCAGTGGCACGAAGTGTGACTGTAAAACCGACTGGTTGTGGGTTCGATCCCCACTCGAGGAGATGAAATATTTACTTAAATTTATATTTCCATTTCTTCGCTCTGGTGTCGAGGTTAAGCGTGGCGTTGAGTTCTGCCACTCAACACGCAATGCCTCCAGAATTCGGCAGAAAGTGGGGAATGGAGTGTCTTATCACTAGGTTCCCTCTGCCTACCCTGCTGTGTGCGGGATACAGCGTGAAGCTGGCTATATAATATTACGGTGTATTTCTTTAGTTAGCCGTACATAACCAAATAACAAAAATAATGAACGCCATCGAAACGCAGGCGCTGCAGAAATAATAAAATATTATATGTAAGTACATCGTACTAAAAAAATATTAAATTTCATTCATTCTAATAAAAAATGGCGACATCTTATATCCTATAACTAAGTCACAATAAGGCATTTTTTGTGACAAAAAATAAGTGATATTTTTTTTGTGATAAAAATGGTTTCCGTTGCTTTGAGCGTTTCTTATAAATAAAAATTTAAGTGTCTGTATGTAATTTCAAAAAAAACTGTGGTATTGCAAGTGCATGTGGTTATATACATGATATACAAATATATAAAAAAATATATTTTATAATATTTTTCTCTGTCCGTCTGTTCTTCTATTTCCCCTATCTAATGCACACAACAGCTGAACTCATTTTTACGGGACTATCAGTGACCGATAGACTGGGTTATGGAGCGACACTTAAGCTTTCCACGGGATAAGGATTCACCCAGGAAGCGTTATTACACGTATTACACGTTTTCCTTTCTATGAAGAATAGTTTCTTCATACAAAATATATATAATAGAAAATATATGAAATAAATAAATAAAATCGAATGAATTGATGATTTTTATATAATAACGGTATATATAACCGGACTGAAATAACAAATATTTTTTTTCCTAAATACACTTAAATAAAAAGTGGAGGGCTATGATGTGTTTGGCCAAAACTTACACCACACCAAGAAATAAAAAAAAGCTAACTAATATACATATAAATTAATAATAAAAAGCCACATAAAAATTAACAGTAGATCGAAAATATATGAAAAAAAATATATAATTTAAATTATATATATTAAAATGGTTACTGTGGCTCAACCTTCAGAGATAAGCATATACCATCTCTAGGACTTTTTAATAATTTTTTTAAAGGACAATATTTTTGTGAAACATTATTTTTATGTGTTTCTGAAGATTGAGTCAGCACACGCCATGTAAGCGTTCAGCGAGCTAGTTAATTTTGAGCGTCCTTTTCTTAAAACAACAAAAACCCTATTTTCTTAGCAACGGTTGTTATTAACATGGCAGAATAAATTGTAGGTCAAACTGAAACGTATTGTAATATATTATTATGTGTCTTTTCTACTATACGTGGCAATATACATTGGCAGATTATTTTGAGCCTGTCATCGCAAAATCAGGCCATTAAATTATATATATATATATATATATATATATATATATATATATATATATATATGATCAGATGTTGTATATCTATCCTGCTTAATGAGGAATGCAATCTAGCTTAACTCTCCCTCTTCAAAAGAAATATAAAGCAAAAAAAATGTCAACAATACGTATAATGACAATATGATGCGTAAAATGATAATTTGAAATAATAATGTAGAAGGCAATGTAATATCTTATAATCTTGTAAGCCGATCAACGGTATTAAGTACGCGGTAAAATAATAAGAAAATTCTTTATCTCCGTCGGCAACGTTTTGTTCCCTCTGTTTTCTTTGGGCTAAGACTGTTTATATTGGAAGTAAAAATTACAACTAACCTTATATACATAAAATATTATTTAGTTTATATTTGAAATTTTAATTTTTTGTTCTGAATTATCGTACCTAACTATATCACGATGTAGTAGAATAGTTTGACTCCAAATGTGATGATTGTGGGTTCGATCCCAGTCGAGAGAATAAATTATTTTCAAATTCTTGCTCTGGCAAGAAGACGTCGGATTGTGCCAGTGAACGTGCAAATTTGGCTGAAATTTGGAGAACGTAGGCTTTGACGCAGGCGCAGATTGTCTTTATATATCTGTGTATTTGTATGGCATTTTTTAATTTGAAAATATTCTATTAATTCTGTTATTAATGTTAATACTATAAAGTATATACATATATATTATTGCCAATAATACATTATCATGTAGTCAGTGCGAAATGATGCTAGACATAGATAGCATAAATCTATTTCTATCTAGAACATTAGTATTTCATTTCAAAGCTTGGTTTAACTAACTGGACGAGATTTTCTATCTAATTTGTATGTAAGCTTGGGTTTCTGTTATGGGAATATAAATTACCGCACACAGCACGAAAAGCAGAGGGAATCTAGTGTTGAGGCACTCCGTTCCGCACTTTCCGCCGAATTCTAGAGGACACCACTAGACACCAGAGCGAAGAAATGAAAATATAAATTAAAATAAATATTTATTTCCTCGAGTGGGGATCGAACCCACAGCAGTGTTTATAGTCACACATTTTTGCCACCTGCGCCACGACTGGCCTCATGGAGATTTTATATAAGAAAATATAACTCGATTGCCACCTCGATTAATTGAGTTAAGCTCCGTTTACCTGGGTCAAGTGTAGGATGGGTGATCAGAGGGCATCTTAAACAATCAGACTAATTCGTAATATTGGTCGTAAGATTGGTCTCGAGATAGGTCAGTAAATATTTGAAACTAGACAACTGAGATTGGTACTGGAAGTCAATACGAGTTAAATTGAGCAATTGCGATGGAGACATTTCAAACGTATTTATATGGAAATTTCGATGAAAAAAAAGGGGAACAGAGTGTGTTAACACTAGGTTCCCTACCCTACTGTGTCTGTTTAACCAGTGCCTCTTGATATCTAATTTTATTCTATTATTTTTTTTAAATATTATAGAATTAAACAACTTAATATTTTTTTTATTTTAGTACCGCCACATCAAATGTTGTTATATGACAAATCGGGAGCGGACGTTTCTGGTATCGTCGGTCCTTTAGAGGAGGGCTCAGCGCTAGTACTCGTCTGCGAAGTACGCGGCGGTAAGTTTCCAATGAATATATTTTTTTCATTATAGGTATACAATTATACATTAAAATATATGTCGATTTCTTTTATTTAGCTTCACACTATATCCTGCACTTAGCAGGTATACAGGAGGCATTGCGTATTGAATGGTGGCGGAACTCAACACCGCGCTTTGTCACTTATCAGAAAACGAGGAAATGAAAATATTAAATAATTCATTTGCTCGAATGGGAATCGAACCAAATCCTGTGACTGTAAACGCGACACTCCACTCTTTCAACTATCAATAATATTTATTTATTACTTTATCATTAAAAACAAATTTAAAGTTATAAAACGGCCGCAATCCTAAATTCATTTTATTCAATGTACTCAAATTCGTTGCATATATTGATTTTCCACCTTCGCACATTTCATGACCAGGTATAGTGTTTGGAATATACCTAAACGGTTGTATGGCAAATCATTTCTTCGAGTTGGAATTGAACCCACAACCTGTCGCATTTACTGCTTGTGCCCCTGCACCAAGACTGGTTGCAAAAAAATATTTTCAATCCATAAAGTATTAATAATTATTATTTAAAACTTTATGTTTAGAAAAAAAACTTAACATGAGAAAAATAAATAACCACAGCTGCAATCTTAAATTCATTAATCATTTTTTATTGAGCTTCACGCTATATCCCGCACACAGCAGGGTAGGCAGAGGGAACCTAGTGTTAAGACACTCCGTTCCCCACTTTCTGCCGAATTTTGGAGGCATTGCGTGTTGAGTGGCAGAACTCAACGCCGCAATTTTGCCTCGACACCAGAGTGAAGAAATGAAAATATAAATTAAAGTAAATATTACATCTCCTCGAGTGGGGATCGAACCCACAACCAGTCGGTTTTATAGTCACACTTCGTGCCGCTGCGCTACGACTGGCCTCATTCATTTATCAATGCACCGCGATTGCAAAGTACTCGATTTCGAACCACGTCGAACATTTCTCAGCCAGGTATTGTATTCGGATATTCCGACCTGCAAGCTTTTTTGTTAAGTCATTTCTTCGAGTGGGAATCGAACCCATGATTCGCGCTTACAGTGACACTTTTATGGTCCTGCGCCACGACTGGCTTCATATCTAGATTGTGACTTTAAACACGATCTTAAACATAACCTTTACACTTCCCATAAATATAAATAAATATTATTTAATGCTTTGTCATTTTAAAATGATAAAACGGCACGTTCTTTGGAATATAGCGGACATAACCACACTCCACAGCTGCAATCCAAAATTCATTTATCATTGTGGAGCACTCGATCCCGTTGCTTGTGTTAGTTTTCTACCTTCGAACATTTCTCGACCGGGTATTGTAATCGGAATATACCTAACTACCAACCAACAGGGTTCCTTGTCAAATTTTCGTCACTTTGACATATCAAGAACAATGGCATCCATCACAGCGTGGAGTATGATGCGCATTGAAATGGTTATTACCTTATTACATTTTCATATATATATATGTATACGTTTTGAGGCAATCGTGGCGCAGTGATACAAGCGTGTGACTGTTTATGCGGTGGTTGTGTGTTGAATTCCCATTTGCCATTAATTATTATTTGTTAATATTTACATTTTTTTGCTTTGGTAACGAGGCAAAGCGCGGAGTTGAGTTGAATCAGAACGCAATACCTCGAAAAATTCGGCTAAAAGTGGAGAAAGGAAATGCGTTAATGGGAACGAAGTGTCTTACCTATAAGTTCCTAGGTTCCCTCCGCCTACCCACCTACCTATATCCAGAATATAGCGCGACATTACAAAAGAATAAAATAAAATGTATATAAATAATTATTTTTATATAATAGTAGCATTATATATCTTTAACATGTATTTTTTTTAAACAACATACAACCCAATATTGCAGAAAACAATTTCATGAAAACGCGTAATTCAATTTCAAGAAACGGTGACGGCAAATGGGTCAAAATATAACCAAAACCGTTTTTATATTTCCCAACAAGAAATAATTTACGCTACGATAATGCATTTGGCACGTCCCCGCCGCTAACTGAAATTACCACTCTTCGATTTTTCTATTGCTCGACTCTTTTATGGAAACATGCGGAGAGATATTCCGTTCCAACGGGTTCATTGAAAAATCCGCAGTATGGACGGCTGGCGTTGCGCCAGTACAGTCGACCGCGTACAAAGCTATATAATTGCATCCAATTTTGGGCTTTAAAAACAATGAAAGAAGAGTTGATTGTGCACCTGTTTTTGAGGCTCGTTGTACTTTTATGGATTATCCTTGCCTGTGTGCAGGTGCAGCGAGGCACACCAGGTCAATATTATAGTGCTTTTGGTAGTATTTATATGTGGATTATTTGGTACATACACCAATTAGTGATGTTCGTTTATTGGTAGGTGCGTTTACAGTATGTAAATTTATATTTTGTAAAAAAAAATTGAATGTGCATTTCGTTTTTGTATAATATCTTTTGTTATGGAAAATGTTTGTGTGAAATGAGTTTTATTAAGATCTGAAAAAAACCCTTCTAGTAAATTTCATGCGTTCTGAAATTGTTCAAAAATGCCAAAAGTTATCCCACCCATAGCAGGGAAGGCAGCGGTATAGTGTGAAGGCATTTCGTTCACCATTTTCCGTTGAATTACGTGTCGAGCGAGGCAAGTCAAGGCCGCGATTTTGTCTCCACACCACGGGGAAATCGAATCCACAATCTGTCGCATTCACAGTTAAACTTTGAGCGACACGTTTGACCTTTTATAAATAAATTTCTAATATATATAAAAACAAAACAAACAAACAAATTTACTTAAAAGTATAACGTTGTGTAAATTGCTTCAAAATAACGCCCAACATGATATTATTTTAATAGTTTCAGCGCGAACATTCTAGAGAAAAGTTTCCAGACATTTTCATTAAATAGCACGTCTTATGAGTAAAGCTTTTGCCTACCTGGACCTCTGCCAGGCTTGGAATGCTGACTTCCTCATAATAAGTACTTTAACTGCGAAAGTTATCGCGATATGTGGAAAAAAATCTTATCACATGCTATTTTACTGGAAAATAAAATTGTTTCTTAAATTTGTGTGTATTTTTGTACAGTGTCGACGAGTACGTAAAGTATTTTTTTTGTTTTTGTTTTAAAACTTTTATCGCAGTGGGAAAGCTTTTAATTGTAAAAGTGAATGTTATGGGTTCGATCTTCTATTGAGAGTAGGAACTTGAATTTTTCATTTTCCCACTTTTTTCTGGCTCTAGTATAAAAGTGTGACGTTGAGTTTTAACAGTCTCGATTTAGGCTAGACACCAGAGGATGGAGTGTCTTAACACTAGGTTCTCAAGCTGCCTCTGCCTACCTTGCTATGTGCGTGATACAGGACTAAGCTGAAGAAAGAAATTAACGGTTGCATTAGTTAAATCTCGTATAGATAAAGAGATAAAAAAGATTAAAAATATATATAAAAAGTAGAGATATTCACTGTTTTTGTAAATTCTTCTGTAATACAACAAACTTACATGGCAATATATATGCGATATACTTTTTATAGCCGGCTAAATTGTTAAACCTTAAATAAAGTTCAAACGTTCATTCAACTACAACAGTTACAATAGTAATATATTATTCCATTCACTACTTCTGTTTCAAAGGTATCATTGTCACAGATAATTAAATATGTATTTGTTTTAAATTGATTAAAAAAAAATAAGTCCGCTGAGTTTCTTGCGCTAGTTCTTCTCAGGTCTGAGGCATTAATTTTAGTGAACTGGTGGTAAATTATTTGACGTTCAAAAAATGAAGCATGTAACTTCTTAGTTTGAATAAAATGATTTTGAATTTGAATTTGAACTAATTACATCACTAGTAATTTCTTCGCTCTGAACTCCGAGTCAAAACGCGACGTTAAGTTCCGCCACTCAACACGCAATGGCTCCAGAAATCAGTTAAAAGTGGGAAGCGTAGTGTCTTAAGACTGAGCTCTCTTTGTTCACTCCACTATGTGCAGGATACAGCGTGAAACTGAATAAAAAATTAATAATAAAAAAAAGCTTCACTAGTTCCACAGCACTACAACTAATATAACCTTTGAACCTTTGTCAATTTTCCAACAAAAATAAAATAACTGATAGCTTTGTCAGTACTTTGGCGCTTATTGTTTCAGTTTCAGTTTTCCAGATAGCAAAGTTTGCTATTGTGCTATGTCCAAAGGCTATTGTTTCTCACGAATTTAAGTTTTACAAAAGATTATATTAGAATAAAATTTTGCCATGTAATAAACAATTTTATAATGAATTTGCTTGTTGTTTATTTTGTGTAATTTAATTGAGTTTGTGATTCCTTCAGTATTTGGCGGAAAAGGGGAAAGTGTCTTAATGGAAACAGATTGTTTTAACACGAAGTTCCCAGGTTCCCTCTAGTTACTAATCATTTTTAAGCTACGTGAAGCTATCAAAATATATATATATTAAAATTTATGTTGCTAACACATTACAAGCGCTAAGTTTTGCTACTTAAAACGACGTGTTTCTAATTTCGGGCGAAAAATGGATAAAAATCAAAAGAAAACATCGAAAAATAAAGCATCCAAAAGGATTTTTTAATGAAATTATTGCAAAAGATGTTTTTAAAATGTTAAATATTTTTTAATATTAATATTCATATTCAAAAATAAATAACATTTTAAAAATATATTTTTATATTAACCTTATATATATTTTCTAATTCCATTGTGTGAATTTTAAATTAATTAAAAAAAGAATACTAAATACTTATTTGACATAGATTATTATCTGTATTTTTGTTATAGGTCGACCAGTACCCGTAGTCTCGTGGCTGATAGACGGCACTCCAGCGCCCCAGTACATAGGAGAGAAGACTGACACTCACGTGGTTGTGAATCGACTGGAGCTACAACATGTGAAACGAGAGGACCTCAATAAGACGTTCAAGTGCCGAGCTGCCAACACTCATCTGGTACCTCCTCAAGAGAAAGCCGTGAGGCTGGAATTAAATTGTAAATTGCAATTGTTTTTTAATTTATATACTGAAATATTCCAGGCCAGTCGTGGCGCTGGAGCACAGAGTGTGACTGTAAAACCGACTGGTTGTGGATTCGATTTCCCATTTCGCCATTCGAAAATTAAATTCGGAAATGAAATATTTATTTACATTTATATTTTTATTTCTTCGCTCTGGTGTCGAAGCAAAGTGTGGCGTTGAGTTCCGCCACTCAACACGCAATGTCTCCAGAACTTGGCGGAAAGTAGGGAACGGAGTTTCTTAACACTATTCCCCCATACAATGCAATGTGAGGAATACAGCGTGAAGCTGATTACTGTAAAATTTTTTTTATTAGCTATGGGTTCCAACAGGGAAAACATTTTATGTTTAAATTTATATTTTTATTAGGTTAACGGAGTTTTTACTATTAACGAATAGGAATCATATGAATTTTAATTTTCGTTACCGATTCTTGCAAGATAATACATACGTAACTTTAGAAAAAAAATTAATTTAACTTATCACAATTTTTAAATATGAAATATAATAATGAAGCTATATAATCTCTATATCTCTCGCTTATCTCTATAATCAATGGTGGGAATTTAAGAATATTTTAAATGTTTTAAACAGATTACAGCCACTAGATAATTTTCATTTCCCCGTTCTGGGGGAGTTAGGCAGTGCCCCGTAGAGGCAGTGTCATTAAGTTCCTTCACTCATCACGGAATTCCATCAGAATTCGGCGGAAAGTAGGAAGCGGAGTGTCTTAACACTTAGGCTTGCTCTATCTAATCTGCTACACGCGAGATACAGCGTGAGGCTGAAAAAAAACAAAGTAATTTTTACACGACTTACGTATTACAAAAATACAAAAATTGGACAAAGTCCTCTGGCTCCATTCTTCAAAACTAAATAACAAAAGTTTAAATCAAATCCCCGAAAACCTTTTAAGCTTTAAATCTTCTTTTGTTATACTTCTCGTTTGAAAAAATAGAAGCCTGCTAGTAGTTGATATAAGCCAATAGGGGAGTTAATACGGCAACAGTTTGGAAAGTTTACAGGTACTCAAAAACGTGGAAAATGGTAGTCAAAAATGTGAAAAATTTATAGCTCTATATAGAGGTAGAGTTTTAGGTTGTTCTTTGTGTGAGAGACTACGTCGACTAGAACAATTAAAAATCAAATGAAATGGGTATAGCAATAGTACAGTTGGTCAATGAAGAGGTAATTATATGATAGCTTGGCTTGGTGTTTTTATATATGTTTTATAATTTCTTTGGTAGATAGCTATTTTTGACAATTAATAATAATAATTTGATTTTAGCTTAAATGCGACCAAAATATAATATACGTTTCATAACGTTTCAATTTAAACACACAATACATACGTACAAAATCTGAATCATTATTATGGATATGATATAATAAAACATACTTGTATATAATATGAAATATATATAATTCATGTAAATTTTGCATGAACAATTTCCTATTATATACCCCAGAGGTGCAATTTTCGGCAATCGTCTACAACAAATTATCATTTTAGCTCGTTATAACTATAAAACAGTTGAAATTTAATTCTAACCACAGAATATTCGCTTTAAAAATGTAAGTAAACATTTTAAAATCTGAGTTTCTTTGATAAAAAATAGAAAAAAATATATATATTATTGATATCCATTCTCACGCAAAATCTACTAAATGGTTTTAGATAAAACTTTAAAATAATATCGATTTTGTATAATATGGCTATATAATAATAAGTTTAAGCTGGCAACGCTGCGGTAAAACACATTTCTTTAATCAGCTTCACGTTGTATCCCACGACTGGCCTCGTTTATATACAATCAAAAAAAAAATATTTTTCCGTAGTGGCGCCGTTCTCGGTGTCTCTACTGGACCGGCCGCCGCAGCTGCCGGCGCGCGCGGCGGCCGCGCTGCGCTGCGTGGCGGAGGGCAGCCGACCGCCCGCGCACATCTCTTGGTACAAGGACAACAGGAGTTTCGATAAGGATAAGGTAAGTATTTTGTATTTGATTGAAAATGTTCATTTTCATTTTCATTTTCTTCGCTCTGGTGTCGAGGCCATGCGCGGCGTTAAGTTTCGTAACTCAACTCGCGATGCCTTCAGATTTAGGCTAAAATATAGGGGATAGAACGTTATTATAACTATACGCGCTTTGCCTAGGCACCAGAGCGAAAAAATGAAAATATAAATAAACTAAATCAACGAACGAACCCACAACCAGTCGCGGTTACAGCCACACTTTTTGCCTCTACGCCATGACTGGCTTCAACTTAAACGTATATAAGTTTATTTCTAGAATAGTAACAATGGATAATAGAAAGTTTTGTCAACAAAATTTATTAAATATTTATATTTGTATTTTATTATGAAGAAGATTTTGCCGTTGATATATTTAAAATATATATTTTTTATTGTATTGTAATTCAAAGAAATATTTTTAATATCATTATATGTTTAAATATAAACTGTAGCGTCTGAATATACAAAGGACGACGCTGAGCTTTGTCATTTCATGAAAAGTAGATGCATTGTTTTATAAACCTATAAATTATATTTATATATATCGAGAAGTATAATGTATATCACGCAGTGAGACAGAGATACCTTAGTGTCAAGATATTCTGTTCTCTACATTCCGTTCAAATTCAGGACATTGCATGTTGATTAGCGTGACCCTTCACGCCACGATGGTTTCTGTGGCCTCGTTATTTGAAATAATATTAATAAATCTTATTTTTAAAGTAACTAACTAATTCAGGCCGTCGTGGCGCTGAGGGGCAAAAGTGTGCTTGTAACGCGACGGTTGTGGGTTTGAGTTCCAGACGGGGCAGAAATGTATTATTATTTTTTGATATTTTCATTTATTAGCTCTGGTACTAAGATAATAGCGAGGCGTTGAATTCCACTACTGAACACGCAACGCCTCAGGAATTCAGCGGAAAGTGGGGAACGGAGTTTTTTAACACTAAATTAAGTTCCTTCTGCCTAACCAGGTATATGCTGGATACTGCGTAAAGCTTAAAAAAAATATATGAATACTTTCATTTCTTCGGCGTGGCTAAGGCAATAACCCGATGTTCAATTCCACGTAAAGCCTCGGCAATTCATCGGAAAGTGAGGAACGGAATGTCTTAACAGCAGGTTCCCTCTGCCTTCCTTGCGATATCGGGAATACAGCGTGAAACTGATAAAAATTGTAACCAGTCCCTCCGCGTAGGTGAGCGAACACCAAAACGGCACGTGGACGGTGAGCACGCTGGTGTTCACTCCGGCGCCGGACGACCACGGCGTCACGGTCAAGTGCGTCGCGTCCAACTCCGCTCTGCCCAGCAACTCTATTGATGATCATTTGAAGCTGAACGTCGTATGTAAGTATTATTTTTTCACATATTTTTAAGATTTCGTACCTCAAAAGGACCCTTATAGGAACCCTTATAGGAGTTCTTTGTTATTTGTCTGTCTGTTTGTCTGTTGTGAAGAGCATTTCTCTTAACGAAGCTACTGTACTGAGAAAGTTATATGTTCTATAGTATGTAGGAAGGTTAGGGAGTGGTATGAAGTACTAAGAGGATTTCTTTAAATTCTTACGGCAACGGAATATTTTTTTTTCCCTTTACATCTTAAAGTTCTCTCAAGCAACAACCATAGGCAACGATAAGTGGTTATTAAAACAGTAAATGATTTATGTACTAATTTGGAAGCTAGCTGTATAATAAAAATAAGATTAATTTATACGATGCAATACATCGTAAATTAATTTCATCAATATTGCAAGATGTAAATAAATAAGTGTATCTAATTAGGTTGACGCCTTTTTTTTCTTTTTTTTACATAACCGGTAGGTAGAGGAAATCTGGAAACCTAGTGTTAAGACACACGTTCCCATTAAGACTTCCCACTTCCTTTACCCATTTTCCGTCGAATTCTGCAGGCAATGCATGTTGAGTGATGGAACCCAACGCCGCATTTTACCTCGTAACCAGAGCGAAAAAATGAAAATATTAAATAATTCTTTCTCCCCAGTGCAAATAGAACCCACAACCTGTTACGTGTATAGACGTACATTTGTGTCCCTACGCCATGACTGACTATAATATCATAACAGTTGTATTTAAATTGTACTGAAAAGTTACAAATTCTAAAATTGCTTAAGCATTTTATATAATCTATTTGGCTTGTTCCTTAAAATAACGATACCTAAATAAAATAACAGCTTCTTCACAAACATTATTCTGGCATTAAAGATTTCTAAAAGCTGAAATCTTCTTTATTACAAAGGCAAAAAAGGCGAGGGCCAAAGATAGCATTCCTGAACTATTTTCTCATCTTAAACAAAGTAAATTTTCTAGAAATTGGATTCGTATTTTATCAGGACGTTGTAAACTTTTGTTGTTATGAAGAGTCCAAAGTTATTTTTATCTTATAAATAGAAGACTGGAAGTGCCTTGATAAATATAAAGTTTTAAAGGTTAATGTACTTGTTCTTTCACAATATAGCTTATTAGGAGTAAACTTGGTGTTTTCGATTTTCTTTTAGTCAAATTAGTGTCTGACATTGATAGGGAGAGATAGCAATTACTACTTTATTTAAATACTTATTTAGAAAACGTATAAAAAATCGAACGTAGCGGGACTCGAACCCGCGCCTCCTGGAAACAGACCAGGCGCTCTAACCACTAAGCCATACGTTCTCATCAAGCTACGTCGAATTTTTCATACGTTGTCTAAATAAATATTTTTCTTTCATAAGTGTGGAATAACACTTTAAATATGTTTAAAAATACTATTCTTAATACTGATTAAGTATAAAAAAAATCAACTTCACATTGTATGCATTGTAGGCAGAGGGAACCTAGTGTTAAGACATTCCGTTCCCCACTTTCCACCAAATTCTGGAGGTATTGCGCATTGAGTGGAGGAACTCAACCACTCGCTAAACTTGGCACCAGCGAGAAGAAATGAAATATTATTTTTCCTCTAGTGTATCGAGAATATGTTATTATATATGTCAAAAGAGATATGTAAAAAAGTCAATGATTTAGTTATAATTCCCTCTGAAATGAAGTGTCTTAACACTAAGTTCCCTCTGCCTATACTGTTTTGCGGGAAAAAGCGTGAAACTGAATTAGATACGACGATTGGAAAGATACTGACAATAAACACGCTATATTAATAAAAATATTTATTTTCCACACGCTATGATATAGCTTACATTTTCAACAGCAAATAAAATTAACTCCAAATATTCAAACGGTGATCTTTTACAATATTTACATTACGAACTGTAATCTATCAATATTTTATGATATTTTATAAATGTTAGATATATTTATTTTTAGCGTTATAAAAAAATTAAAATTTCTTCTGTAGCGTATATGTAGATGAATTAACTTAAAACTTTATCCTTAGCGGGCTAGTCAGAGACGGAGTGCCAAACGCTCTCTACATACCTCTTTCGCCTCTATTACTGTCATCAACCTCTTCATACATGCAATTCAGTTGTATATTATACAACAAGTACCTATAAATACGTGTTGCATATCTATACTATAGAATTTTATGTTTCTGTACATGTGTTAATTCATGTCTTAGTATAAAATCGTTCAATTCTGTCAATATAAATGTCAAATCAAAAAAATTGATTATCTCTATTTATATAGAAAACTGAACGATCCACTTAAATAAGGCATAACCTAATAATCTATTAATATAAAATAGTTAATTTAGTCAGCCCGCGGGCGTCCGTCTGATCACAAAGTGTCAAACGTGTTTGTGCACCGCCTGCTATTTTCATACGCAAATTATTGCCTTTTCAAGCCATTGTGTGATGTAAATAGCATTTTTGATTAAAAAACTATTTTTGTACTTTTATGATATATTCAGCTTTTGATGCAACTTTGACTTTAAGGCTCGACATATACTGTTTTCGTTCGTAAATACATAATTTATGAACGGCATTTCAAGATCGATCTTAGAGTTGAGAGCGGCTTATAAATACAGGAAAAAGTCTGATAAAAGTAGGTTTTATGAAAAAAATATTTGTTAATAGCTTACATAGACGACAAATTGAAATAAAAGAAACGTTATTTAATTTATTACTATTAGAAAGTCTACATTACGTTGTTTCGGAGGGACAATTAATGATAAGCGTGTGTCTGTGAATGCGACGGCTGTGGGTTCAATTCACACAAGGGAATGAAATATTAAGTATTTTTATTTCCTCGCTCCGGAACAAGACAATTCGACGTTGAGTTCCACTACTCAACACTTGCTTCGAGAAGTCGGCAACTTTGAAAAGTGGAGAACGGGGTGCCTTAACACTAGATTCCCTTTGGTTACCCTGATATGTGTGTAATACAATGTGAAGCTGAAAAAAAAGACTACGTTACAAAGCTTTCACCATAAGCTTAATCACAATATAAAACACGAGACAACAAGAATTATTAAATAAAAAGATTCTTTGCAAATTTATATTTTCATTTCTTCGCCCTGGTGTCGAGGCAAAGTGTGGCGTTGAGTTCCGCCACTCAACACGCACTGCCTCCAGAATTCGGCGCAAAGTGGGGAACGGAGTGTCTTGACACTGGGTTCCCTCTGCCTACTTTGCTATGTAAGATAAAGCGTAAAGCTGATTTGATTTAATTTTTACATTTATAAAAGATATAAAATGAGAATAGAAGATCTAGTGAACGCAGATACTTAACTAAATATTCACATATTATCCAGGTGGAAAATTACAGTATGCGATGTTAGATTCAATTTATACGGATCACGAGCAATCGACTTTATCAAAGAGAAGGACGTCAGACGTGGTATAGTAGCCGGCTGTAATTGTCGTACTGTGAGTGGGATCGCACGTTGCTAGTTATACTCGTACATACGAATTACATGTGGTCCCTAGAAAATCGATTTTGCTCCTTTAAAATGTCAATTAGTTTATCGATTTATTTTGTTAAGTTTAAGGATGTAATGTGTTACTTTAACTTTGGTTTTAAAATGATTTTGTTCTTTTAAGTTTTAAAGGAAAGAGGAACCTTTACAAAATCATTTCTCTGTTGTCCATTCATCTGTCTGTCAAGAACCTTTATCTCAGGAATGCTTGCGGAGATTCCGGTTGAAATTATAAGGTCAGGTCTACGGCACCATAATGAAGTGAATCAAAATTAATAGGGTATTTCCGGTTAACCTACAATTATGAAATGTGGCAGTTAACATATTAGGAAAAAATCAGAAAATTATATATTTGTGGTTAAATCCTAAAAAATAATAAGCTTAAGAGAGGGGCAAAATTTGGTATTAAAGGCTCTGGCTATGTTTAGCTTGAATATCAGAAAGCGCTCGGGACCCCCAGTTTGTGTACGGAACCCTCAATCAATTCGCGCTTTTCCACTTATTTAAGAATTATTATTTATTATATAAGTATGTAACTGATTTATTATTTATTATATAAGTATGTAACTTATATAATAAATAATAAATCTAGTATTAAGTCACTCTGTTCCCTCTTTTCTTCCGAATTGTCGCGGCATCGTGGGCTGAGCGGCGGAACTGAACTTTGCCTCGACTTTTATGATATTAAATTTTTACGATTAGGAATCGAACTCACAACATTTACAGTAACCCACTTTTGCCTCTACGCCACGACTCAGTTATTCACTATTTATATAAGATTTTGATCGCCATTTGTCTCTTAATATTGCCATAGCTAACATATGTTTTACTTTAGACAAACATAATTCAATACAACATGCTAATATTAATAATATCGAATACATCAATTATCATAGTTTACCATAATATTTAATATGTTGCAAATTAATAATTAATTATATAATATGTTCTACATGTATATGGAACTGATTAATTAAATTTTAATGTATCGTTGGATTATTATCTTAGATTTGTTGAAAAGAAATAAATCTTTTTGTAATATATGAATCAACTATTTCTTAAAATAAAAAATCAAATCAGCTTCACGCTGTATTTCGCACACAGCACTAACTTGCTGGTTACCAATAGATTTCCTCTGCCCAGTTTGCTATGAGCGGCATTCGATTGCGGTTGTGGGTTCGATCCCCACTCGAGGAAATGAAATATTTATACATTTATATTTTCATTTCTTCACTTTGGTGTCAATACGTAATGCCCTCAGAACTCAGTGGTAAGTGGTGAACGGAGTGTCTTAACACTAGGTTCCCTCTGCCTACCCTGCTGTGTGCGGGATACAGCGTGAAACTAAGAAAAAGAAAACGTTCTTACATCTTCTTAAATTTCATAGTTTTAAGTCATCATGTGGTAAATGAATTGATAAATAAGTTCTCATTTTGTATGAATTAATATAAGTATGTAATGTTTTCTTATCGCAATTTCCCAACTATAGGTCCACGGGAAGTACTTTAGAAGTAATGAAATTGTAGTAATTTCATATAAACATCAAGAGCAATGCTTAAAATATGCTCGTATTTTTTGATTGCGTTGACATAGAAGCTTAATTTTTTGTGGTCCAACTAGATATTAATTTTAGAATAATACCTCCACGTGATCTCAACATAAATAGTCTTGACAGACGGACATACAGCCATCAAAGAAATCCCCATCAAGGTTCCGTCGTTTCCTTTTGAGGCATGGAACCCTAAAAACAGGGCTTCAACTGAAATAGTAATTAATTGAACTTGTTGTCCTCCAGACAGTCCGTTAGTGACTTTGAGCCTCGGCAGCACCCTCAACCCTCATGATATAAAGGAAGGGGACGATGTGTACTTCGAGTGTAACGTGCGCGCCAACCCCCGGGAACATAGGATATCGTGGTACCACGATGTAAGTATGCATTTATTTTGGTGTCTTTCACCAGGAAAATTGGTAAAGTTTAAAAAGATTTTATCTGGTATAAACATGTTTTTTTGTAAATACCATATTTCGTTAGTAAAAATTATAGAATTAAAGTCCATTGAGCTTAATAGACTGGTTTTATATTAGCAGTAACGTAATCCTTGCAGGAGATTTCGATATGTTTGTAGTTAAAGTGGTATAATAACATTTCACATTTATTTTAAATAAACATTCATTTTTTTTTTCATTTATTTTAACTTCATTCCTCATATGGTTTAGCTTTTTGCAGTGAGAAAATTCAACCTAGTGTCGAAATATTTCGTTTACCACTTTTTCACTCGCATTAAGTTGTGGATATGAACGTCGCATTTTGTGTAGGTGTGGGATGAGGCAGAGAAATGATAAAAATAAATGTTCTATAACATAAAATTATATAAAAAACAATCGAATAGCTTTTAAAACATATACCTCTGGATTATTTATAAAAGGAAATGTACTGACTGACTGAGGTAAAACGCACGCACAGCCGTAACCGCTGTGTGCAGATGTTTATTTTCATAATATGGACATTCACTAAGAAGGGATTTTTTTAAATTTTAACCCTAAAGGGATGAAATAAGGGTTGAAAGTTTGTATGGACTTTTTTTAAATCGGCACCGATTTTTATAAAATTTCTAAATCATGCTCTTAAAAATATTTCATTGAATACGTGTTTCATGGTTTTTTTTAGAATTCACCCCTAAGGAGCAAATAAGCAGGCGAAGCTGCGCGTGCCCACTAGTATTATAATATTAAATTAAACATAATTTAATCACTTTTCGTTCTAAGAATAAAAATAAATAATACAATTTTACCTTTTGATTTAAAGATAAAGTACGAATTACCCAAAATTAAATTAAAATTGAAATATTCAAAAGTTCAATTATTTAATAATCAAAAAATTAACAATTTCTTTTGTAAATTTAGTAAGATTGTAACTAATATTAATTTTAACCGTATCGTAGTAAATCGCTTGAGGTCCCAAGAGCGGATTTGTACGTAGGTAATTACCATAGAAAACTATTCCGTTAATAGTCCCATTTGAATAGATATCGATCTGCTTGATTTATACCTCAAATATGCCAAATAGGTTTTAAATGCGTTACATTAAATAAATTATGGTAATATACATATATTAAGTTAAATTAGTTCGTATATTCGTTGATGTACTTAAGGTATTAGGAGTATGTAGTGAGTGAGTTCAAATACTTAGGTCTCGTAAATTTTGTAAAAATATTTTCGGTTCACGCTGCGTCCCGAATATACCAGAGTAGGTAGAGGGAATCTGGTGTTAAGATACTCCATTCTTTATTTTCTACAGAATTTTCGAAACTAAACGCGGCGCTTTGGTCTCGTTACGAGGGCGAAGAATTGAAAATATTAATATTTTTATTCTCCCTTAGTGGAAATTGAATTTACAACCGTTGCCTTTACACTCACACTTGCCACTGCGGTACGACGGCTTCTAGTTAACATGTTATAAGTATTTTTGTACAGTCTATTGTCTTTATTTGAATGTCTAAGTGAAATATGGTTACTATAATGATACAGTGTTCTATCATGTTTTGTATTTTCTCTATAAATTTATCGAGTAACTTGAGTTAAGGTCATCGGAGATCAGGGGCACAGGGTTACTGCTGTAAACGCGAAGGGAGTGTGGAATGAAATATTTAATATTTTAGTTTCTATGCTCTGGTAACAAGGCAAAAACTTGTCCATTTATATGTTCTAATAAATAATAATTTTCCATGACAGATTAGGTTTACAAAAATGCAATAATATAAAAGCCCATCGTCGCACAGGACAGGCAGGTGGCGCAGAACGTGTCGGGGGGCGTGATCGTGAGCGCGCGCTCGCTGGTGCTGCAGCGCGTGGCGCGGCGCGAGGCGGGGCGCTACGCGTGCCGCGCCGCCAACGCGCGCGGCGAGACCGCCAGCGCCGCCGTGCGCCTGCGCGTGCAGTGTGAGTCTTGGATTATGTTTCTGTTTTTTTCATCTACTTGTTCGCGGCGCTGAGTTCCGCCACTGAAACGCAATGCCCCCGATCTCTCGAATCTAGACGGAAAGTGGGGAACGAAGTAATATTATTATTTTTTGAGTAATTCATGTATCTATTTTTATTTATTGAATTTTGTTTTTCTATTTCCTGATTGGTTCTTGTTAAATATTATGTTATTATTTTATTTGTTTGTAAAATTTGTTATATTATTATATGCAAGGATATTAGCGAAGTGGGTGTTAATAGCTGCAACACAGTTTAATACTAATCCAGTTATTACCGATTTAAGTTATTGTTGTGTACGAAAAAATTTTATTTAATAAATATTATTATAAAAGTGTCTTAACACTAGATTCCCTATGCATACCCTGCTATGTGCGGGATACAGCGTGAAGCTAAAAAAAAAATCGTAAAACTCAAATTCAAATAGTACAGGTTAAAATTAATAAAATTATTTTGTATTTAAGTTATTTAACATCACATTACAAAAGCGTATCATACATACATACATACAGCTCGTACATACTAATTGGACGACAAATGCACACGAGTACACCTACGACCACAGCTTATAAATTATTTCTGTTCTAACTCTTTTGTCATATGGTGGTGCAATGATTTATAATGGTGTCTAACACCTCTATACATTGTGAAAAGCATCTTTTATCGTAGGAAGCAAACCGTGGCGATATACAAAGAGTAACAAGGCAGGAAACTAGATACTACTAAAGTGGGAGCTTTGTGGAAATATAGAGTTTAAAGCGCGGTCGTATTGGTTTCTTTTCACATACATAAGTGTATATTTTTTTTTATTTCAAAGGAAATACAGATTTTTTTTTTGATTTAAATCGTTGGCTGCCAGTAATAGTTTTAAAATTTAAATACCTTACGCGATGTTATTTTGTTTAAGTTATAATAATAAACATTTAAATGCTATCTATATTCTAAATTATCTAATAGCAATTTAAAAAAAAATCAGCTTCACGCTGTATCCAGCAAACAGCAGGGTAGGCAGAGGGAACTTAGTGGTAAAGACACTCCGTTCCCCACTTTCTGCCCAATTCTGGAGGCATTGCTTCTTGAGTTGGCGGAAGCCTCAACACCAGAGCGAAGAAATAAAAATATAAATGATCGAACCCACAACCAGTCGATTTTACAGTCACACTTAGTGCCGCGGCGCTACGAACGGCCTCGAAATAATAATTCATAATATTTTTTATATGACACAAATATAAAAGAGATAGAAAATAAGTACATAGAAATGTAAATATAAAGTAACTTATTGCCTCGATGTGGCTATAAATCTATCTTTAACCTCTTTTTATTTACTTCTCATTGAATACCGGAAGAAGCTTTTTTTAAAGTGCATTCTTTGTATTTATAATAGAAATTAATATTAAAGTCTTTATAGTGTAGTATTATTTATGCAAATAATTGTAATAGAAAAGTTTTATTTTTTATTATAAAATATCCCGCACACAGCAGGGTTGGCAGAGGGAACCTAGTAAGTTAGAAAATGGGAAACGGAGTGTGTTACACTAGGTTTCCTCTGCCTACCCTACTGTGTGCGTGATACAGCGTGACACTGATTTATTACTAAGTATTTAAATGACCTTGTGCTCGTTCAAATATAATCCACAAAAAATAAAGAAAATGAGACTGAGCACTAAGCTCAGCATTATTATCATATAAATTGGTTTGGTCAAGCAACGCTTTGTCCCGTCAGGAATGATGATGGGTGAACGGTATAGGTGACTCCATTCAGGTGTACCAGGATCTTGTATTAATGGCAGTTAATGCAAGCATGTAGAAGTTTGTAATGTACTCTGTTCTCTCTTTTCGATCTGAATACAAAACACTGTATCTTGAGTAGCGAAACTTAGCGAAGAGTAGGGGATCAAACTCACAAGCAACGAGATTTTGTCACTGCGCCATGGGACGGGGATTCTGGAAGCAATGCGTGTCGAGTGTCAAAATTCAAACGCGCTTTGCCTCTACACCAGAGCGAAGAAATAAATAGAAAATAAAAAAAATATATATTAATTTATTCGCCCTTTTATTTATTCCTCGAGTGGGAACCGAACCCAAAAGCTGTCACGTTTACAATCAGACGTTGCGCTACTGGCATAAATAACTAAATACTGAGAACAGTAATAGAAAAATAATTTAACATCTCACAATATATACATTTTTACTCAATTCCATAACAAAAAACAAAAAAAAATGCAGTAAAATACACAAAAACCGCTAACAATACAATCAACTGTGATTCGTAACTAAAGTATTTTGTACAACGAATAAACAGAGGATCGCGCGGTTTAGACAAAGCTCTAACAGCAATACAATACAAGTATGTTAATGATATATCCGTTTCATTGAATCGTATCAATTCGTGTACCGTTACTCTAATACCGGTTGCCCTTTGTCCAACTATTTCAATCAAGCCGCCGAAGGTACCAGCCGCTACAAAATAATTTACTAAAGTATCAACTGTTTTTGAGAACTAATAAGTTATTTATATAGTATCTTTTAACTATATGTGAGGCCAGTCGTGGTGCAGTGGCACGAAGTGTGACTGTAAAACCGACTGGTTGTGGGTTCGATTCCCACTCGATGAGATGAAATATTTACTTAAATTTATATTTCCATTTCTTCGCTCTGGTGTAGAGGCTAAGCGCGGCGTTGAGTTCTGCCACTCAACACGCAATGCCTCCAGAATTCGGCAGAAAGTGAGGAATGGAGTGTCTTAACACTAGGTTCCCTCTGCCTACCATACTGTGTGCGGAATACAGCGTAAAGCTGATTTATTTATTTTAATTTTTTTAACTATGTAGATTTTTTTTGTTTAATTTATTTTTTATTAAATATTTTCTTTTTGGAATTTTTGCTTTAGGTTTTTTTTAGTATTTATTATTATAGCGGCAATGGAACTTCGTAATTTACCTATTTTCAATTGTCTAACTATCAAGATTCGTGAGATACAGACTGGTGACATACAGATAGACAACGTAGTCTTGGTAACAGGTTCCGCTTTGTTCTTTAGGTACGAAACCCAAATAAAAAGCAATTTCTTATTACAGCAAACTTTCCGCTGTAAATGAAATGAACCTGCGTGACTAAAATACAACTTAAGTATCGCGGAAATAATTTAATTTGCTTTGATATTCAAAAGGAACTACAAACTAGCACAATAATAACAAAGTTCTTACATATATTTCAATCTACTTAATCAGGCTAGCGCTGGGATTGTACAAAACGGCGTGCGTTTTTGTATTTATGACTTTAATATCAACCTACGACGGTTAACGCCTATTCGATTTAATATAAATTTATTTTTTGTATAAATTATTGAGGCCGTCGTGGCGCACGGGTACCAGTGTGTGACTTTAACTGTAATGACTGAATGAATATTAATGTTTTCATAAGGCTAAATAAAACCTGGCGTTGAGTTCCGCCACTCAACACGCAATATCTTGAAAAATTCTGCGTAAAGTGGCAAAACAGAGTGTCTTAACACTAGGTTCCCTCTGTCTACCCTAATGTGTACGGGATACAGCGTGAAGCTCAGTTTCATTTAATTCTTTTGTTGAGAATGTTACTTTAAGCGCGACTGGTTGTGGGTTCGATTCCTACTCGAGGAAATGTAATATTTATTTCAATTAATTGCGTTCTGCCACCCAACACGAATGCCTTAAAAATTCGGCGACAATTGGGAAACTGAGTGTCTCAACACTAAATTCTCGCTACTATATGCGATAAAGATTACATTTTTATAAATTTATTTTTCATACCTTGTACTATACGTAAAGCAATGGGTTTGACACATATCCCACGATTTACATTTTAATGTAATCTCCAAGTCTAATTTGCATTTCCCAACAAATGTCGGATAACAATAAAACGTCACGGCACTGTATGAATTACAACGCCATAAATACTGATGTGTCTACGACTAGGTATTCAAATGATCGCGGTCGGGATCGACGTAGCCGGTTCCGTTGCGGACCGGCCGCATAGGAATTGCCTCTGGGGAAGGCGGTACCGGTAGTAAATCATCGAAATTATTAACCTTATATTACTAGAGTTCAGTATAAGACTTGGCAATCTGTTGTTTTGCGGTACCACTTTCACTCGTTGCTCTGTACGAGCTTGCGTGTCGTGGTTGGAGTGCATGTTAGTTGTAGTTACCGTTTTAGATTTGTTACAGGTTTAGCTAGAATAGGGTTTGTAAATCGACTTTACGCTGTATCCCGCACACAGCGGGATAGCCAGAGCGAACCTGTTAAAACAATCGATCCTCCATTTTCCGCCGAATTGCGGAGGCACTGTATGTCGAGTGGCGGAACTCAACGCCACGCTTTTCATCGACACTAGATAAAAGAAATGAAAATATAAATTAAAATAAATACACCATGTCCTCGATTGGGGATCGAACTCATAACCAGTAGTGTTTACAGTCGATTAACCCACTTGTACCCGTTCGCCACGACTGGTTTGTACTGACTGAAATGTATAAGGTGAAGTTGTAATTATGCGATAGATTAATATGTTCGGATGAATGAATGGCTTCCGTGAACAGTCATGTATGGTTGTAGGGTGCGATGGATTGGCGGGAAACACTGTAACGGCTATCATTATTTTTTTTTAAATATAGAGGCTTAAAATATTTACGTTGAGGCCAGCCGTGGCGCAGTGGCACAAAGTGTGACTGTGAACCGACTGGTTGTGGGTTCGATCGTTCGTAGCTCAAAATGTTGGTTATGGGATCACCTTTTTTTTCTATGTATATTTTATTACTGGAGGCAAGTCGTGGCGCCGAAGTTCAAAGTGTGACCCCTGGTGTCGCTCTGGTGTCGAGGCAAAGCGCGGCGTTGATTTTCGCCACTCAGCAACGCAATGCCTCCAGAATTCGGCGGAGAGTTGGGAACGGAGTATCTTAACACTAGGTTGCCTCTGCCTACACTGCTGTGTGCGGATACAGCGTGAAGCTGATTTATTTTTTTATGTTATATAATCGTATATAATCGTATATGTATTGACAAAATACTCTGCCATTTTTTTATTAAAAAAAATCTAGGTTAAAAATAATTTTATAATACAAAGTAATAATACGAAGTAACACACTTAGAGGTGAAATAAAATAAATTTTACTATTAAACATTTTATTATACTTACAACTATATTACGACGCTATAAAAAAACGCCATAATATTTATATTATTGTAATATTTTATTTTTAATGTACAAATTTAAAAAACTTTAATGTACAAATTTCAATAGATTGCAGATGTGCAGCGGTGGTCATCCAATTATATTTACATTCAAAGTTATTTGAAAAAAGTATCATTTTATAAAGATAACAAAAAATCTAAAAATTTGACAGACGTGTCTGACTTTAAACGTGACGGTTGTGGGTTCACATCTCAGTCGAAATAATATAATTCATTCATTTCACATCCCCGTTCTGATAACAAGACACCGCTAGGCGTTGAGATCCGCGTATGAGGCACATAATGACTGAAATTTGAACAAAACAGACGCGCCGGTGTGCGGCGTGGCGTCCCCGCAGGTGGTGGGCGCGGCGCTGCACGAGGCGCTGCACGTGCGCTGCGCGGTGCACGCGGACCCCGCGGAGGTCACGTTCCTGTGGCAGTTCAATAACAGCGGAGAAAGCTTCAACGTGTCTCCGGCGAGGTTTGGTAAGGATGTAGTGTTAGTTCTCTCTGTTTTTTCAGTTTCATTTCGCTATAAGTTATATATGAGGTTAGTCGTGGCATAGGAGCCAAAGTGTGACAGTAAACGCCACAGGTTGTAAGTTCAATTCCCACTCGAGGAAATCATATATTTAATATTTTGTTTTTTTTCGCTCTGAAGCGCGGCGTTAAGTTTTCGCCACTCAACACGTAACTCCTTAGAATTTTTTGCTCAAATATCAGTAAATTTGTTAAGATAAGTTGTTAGATTGAAATAACGCAAATTTTAAAGTAGCTTTCATATACTTTAAAATGACAATTAAATTTATACATTTTTTTGTTAAAAAGAGACTTACAAATAAACTATCATTTTTCTCATACATTCCGCAGAGGACCAATCACTGAAAAATATAGCCTTTTGGGTCCTCTGCGTTAAATGTATTTAAATAAATGGGTGGACCACTGAAAATAAAATATATCTATAGTAACTTTATTATTCAAACAAATAAAATATATTCTTTTATATAATAAAAACGATATTCATATGAATGTAGATATATATTAATAGTATATATGTAGGTTGTGGGTTGAATTCCTATTGGAGAAAAATAAGTTTGTAATATTTTCGTTTCCACGTTTTGATAACGACAATTTCGAGAATTAAATGGGAAATGGGGGTAGGTAGTGTCCTAATGGAATGGTTCCCACTGTCCGCTATATCACTAGATTCCTCTCTGTTTTCTTCTTATGCCTAAAAGTGTATAAAATAAGTATTCTGTATAATAATCAGGTACTTATTTAGAAAACGTATAAAAATTTGAACGGTGGTCGGTTTCCAGGAGGCGCGGGTTCGAGTCCCGCTGCGTTCAAATTTTTATACGTTTTCTAAATAAGTATTTTTCTTTCCCAAGTGTGGAATAACACTTTAAAAAAATGTTTAAAAATAACCAGGTACGCTGAACGGCAGCACGAGCGAGCTGCGCTACACGCCGGCGTCGGAGCGCGACTACGGCGCGCTCACGTGCCGCGGCGCCAACGCCGTCGGGCGCCAGGCGCGCGCCTGCGTGTTCCAGATCGTGCCCGCCGGTGAATATGCTGAGCACTTGTTATGCTAGGCACAGGCTTGTGGGTTCGATTCCCGCTCGAGGAAGTATTTTTGTGTTCAATTCCTCGTTCTACTGTCAAGGTAAAGTGGGCAATCAACACGCAAAGCCTGCAGAAGTCGGCGAAAAATGGAATGTTTCATCATAAAAATGATATTTATTAATAACTCGCTCTACACCAGCCCGCCCGTCTCCACCGAGGAACTGTACGGTGTCGTGGGGCAACGACTCCAGCGCCCCCGGCGACCGCGGCGCGCTGCTGCGCGTGCGCTGCGAGGCGGGCTACGACGGGGGGCTGCCGCAGCGCGTGGTGCTGGAGGCGCGCGACGCCGGCTCCGGCGCGCTGCGCCTCAGCCGCGGCGCCGACGAGACCGGTGAGTGCCGGCGTTGAGTTTCGCCACTCAACGCTCAATGCCTTTAAAACTTGGCGGAAAATGGAGAAAAAAGTAGGTATTTCTCACTAGATTGTTCCCTCTGCCTATCCTGCTGTGTGCTAGATGCAGCCTGAAATATATAATTTTGAATATATAAATATATATAAGTACATAGTCTACGATATCGATTATTATATAAATTGATAGTAGTAAATTCCAATTGCCAAACACCGAAATGGGTATGTGAATAACAAGCATGTTAGTATGATAAAAATGAGACAAAAACTAAATACATAATAACAAATATAAATATCAAACAAAATATACATACACACACGCACATACACATTGCTCTCTTCCGTACACAAAGCTAACATGTTAAAGCTATAAAAATATTCATTTTAAGTACAAATTCACCAAAAGGAAGTCCAATCCACGTTTCTGGCAATGGAATGAGCTCGAGTTTCCATCAAAACCTCTCAACGCCGTATTCTGTGTCAACAACAACAACACACAACACTCACACTATAACAAACACTTACTTATCGAATCAAATATTTACTATACGCCGAAATTGAATACGCTCCTTAGTTGTGTATACTATGGATTAGTAAAAAGTAGACTGGATATTATATTACGCGAAATTTAAATACAAACATGACGACATGACGTCATTGTGGTTGTATTATTATAATTGTATGCAATTCAGGACTACTCACTCGCTCGCGGCTTCGCCCGCTTGAACTACAAAATTATTTATTTACTAATCTGAATTAATTTCGTGGCCTAATAAAATTATGTTTTGAATAATTATATAATATATACATTGAAAACTAAGGTTTCAACAAATTTAATAAATCATAATATATTTAGTAGTCATTTCGTCTAACAAAATAATTTATATATTTTTTTTAACATGTATGAACCAATTGTAATAAAACAACACAAAATATTAAAGGAAGTTTAGTAATATATAATAGTGAAAACTGCATTTGCATCAATTAAAGCGTTACTGAGATTAGCAGGCACAAACGTACATACAAACGGAGAAACCCTACCCACGTGTCAGTATTAATATATCTCCTATGCTGGCAGCGATTAGTTACCCTTTTATTATATTTATAGTAGGAGCTAAGCCTCCCGTTTGCTTTGATCACTGACTCCTGCTGGCTTAGCTCATAAAATATAATTTTATTAAACAATTTAAAGAGTATAATGTAGTCTTGATTTTTCAGCCTGCTATATAAATAAAATTCATTCATTCAGCTTCACGCTGTATCCCGCACACAGCAGGGTAGGCAGAGGGAACCTAGTGTTAAGAAACTCAGTTCGTCACTTTCTGCTGAATTTTGAAGGCATTACGTATAAATATAAAAAGTACAATAAACTTTTTTATATAAAAAATATGAAGAATTATGTAGATTTTTACTGGACAAAAAGGAGAACTAATTGTCTTATTGATATTACTTTATTTTATTATTATTGAATTATCTTTGACCCAAAATTAAAGAAAATGTAGAAAAAAACACTCCAATATATATATATATATATATATATATATATATATATATATATATATTTATTTATAAATAAAGGACATGTACTGACTGACTGAGGTAAGACGCACGCACAGCCGTAACCGCTGCGCGTAGGAATGTGAGATTTGGACAGATGTTTATTTTCATAATCTCGACATTCACTAAGAAGGGGTTTTGAAAAATGTTAACCCTAAAGGGATGAAATAGCGGTTGAAAGTTTGTATGGATTTTTTTTATCGGCACCGACTTTTATAAAATTTAAAATTCAAACTTTAAAATATTTTACTGAGCACGTGTTCGTGGTTTTTTTTTAAATTCACCCCTAAGGTACAAATAAGCGGGCGAAGCTGCGCGCGCCCGATATAATATAATAAAAAACCTAAGAAATCTTGAAAGACATTCAACATTTATATCCCGTTTTTATAAAGAAAAACGTCCCTTTTCAATTTTAGTTTGAAAAGTTTACCTATGCCTCAAAGTAATTAGAGACGTTGCTGGCCTTCTGTTTGTGTGTATAATTATATTAATTAATTTAATTAAACTGACCCGCGCGAGATAGTACAGCAATCACTGCTTGTAAAATTATTTTAGATGGCACATTGTTTGACCTTTATGTTGGTATATCTACATAAAGAGGCCAGTCGTGCAGCGCAGGGGCACAAAGTGTGACTTTAAGTAAGTGTAAAATTGACTGGTTGAGGATTCGAACCCCACTCGAGGAGATGAAATATTTATTTACATTCATATTTTCTTTTCTTCGCTCTGGTGTCAAGGTAAAGCGCGGCGTTGATTTCCGCCACGCAATGACTCCAGAATTCATCTCATGTGAAAGTTCTAACACTAGGTTCCTCCTGCCTTCCCTGCTGTGTTTGGAATACAGCGAAAAGCTGATTTATTTATTTTATTTTATCTATATTAGTGTAGAAAGTGTTTTAATTTCATACAATAAATTGGAAATATAAATTTAAGTAGTATAATGCAGTGTCTCGCATTTTCCCGCAAAACCTGCTTATCCTGGTAGAGGAAAGCTAATCTAAGTCCTCCCATACCGCCCAATTTCGGAGACATTGTGTATTGAGCGGCCTATAAACAATTTAAATACCATCATTCCCGATTGAGGATCGAACCCACAACCACAGTGTTTACAGTCTGACGTTGTTTAACTATGCCACAGAGGCTAGCTCAATAAAACGTTGAAAGGAAATTAAAACATATTGAAATGTTTTATTTTTATTTTAAAAGACGTCACATAATCTCTTTTATCGGTAATTCAATAATTTACTTTCAATACATTTTTATTCTTCGAGATTAATATTCTCGTCTAAGCATATATCTACTTTTCAATATTATTTTCTATTTATATAACCACTACATTTTTATCACAAAATGGTATCTATAATATGGGATGAAATACTATTTTTAATTAAAACCGTCGTACAGTAGACGTCTCATACTCTTACGTTTAAAAAATGATTTGACTTAAAATCTTATTAGGGAGAATGTTTACATTTAAAACGATACATTTGTCTAGTCTGTTGAATATTGGGAATAAACGTTTGAAATATTTTGAAATGATTATTATGCAAAATTCTTGGAGACAAGTCTTCAATATATTGAAGGAGCATTTGACTGTACTTGTTGGAACCAACCCTAATTCACAGGGTTTAGTTAATTTAATTTCCCCGCACTGATAGAGACAACGCGGCGGTTAACCCCGCCACTAATGCTCGAATTAGTACAAATTATAGAGTGCGTAGTATTTTAGCACTCGATTATCTGTACTTTATGCGAAATTAAACAAAATTCAGTTTTTTATCACATTAAAAAGTTCTCTCACGTCAATCTGACATTTTCAAAGATTTTTTTTCAACCGTAAATGAACTCAACAAAACGAAACACACAACTCTCTATAATTAATCATTGAGTTAATTGAATTCTAAAACAGCCTAACATCCTGTTTCTTAGAGAACATTAATTATACTGTTACTAGTAATTACCTCAATAAGTAATTGGAACTGGGCTGTTGTTTCGTGACCTTTATATATATATATACAGTGTGGCTACTCGAGGTTTACTTGGACGATTCTATTTTTATTATTATAATTTTTTTTTATCAGCTTCACGCTGTATCCCGCACACAGTAGGGTAGGCAGAGGGAACCTAGTGTCAAAACACTTTCTGCCGAATTCTTTAGGCATTGCGTGTTGACTTGCGTCCTACCACTAGAACTCAACGCCGCGACCTTTGTCTCAACACCAGAGCGAAGGAATGGAAATATAAAATTTAGTAAATATTTCATCTTCTCGAGTGGGGATCGAACCCACAACCAAGTCGGTTTTACAATCACACTTTGGGCTGCTGCGCCACTATCGATCTCATTTTTATTAATACTATATATAATTTGTTTACAAAGTTATTTTAATGTGGATATGTGAGACTGGACTGATTTTGATGCTGTTTTGCATTTGCATATCCTGAATCGTAATATTATATACATATAAGAAAATTTTAGATTGGACGGGTCATTATGTATGTATAGAATTTAATTGGAACCCTTAAACCGTTAATATTATTATATATTTTTAAAAAAATAATTTCAAAGTGTCGGATAGACTGACGGCGGGTCCCAACGTAAATAAACTAACATGTCATATTAAATCCTATTACATAAGCATAATACACATATATTTGAAAAATACATACTATTATAATATATAACTTTTGGTTTATTCTCACAATTTCAATGATATTTAGTTCTACAATCACCTTCTGTGCCATTGAAGTTTTCCCCCGTATTTTCCTCCACTAACGGACATAAGATGAATGGCAAACATAAATCAAGAATATATATATATGAAAAATTTCTAACTTCCTTCGATTCCAGTCGTTTGACAAAGATGCGTGCAAAATCCATTTGTCTCATTTCCTTGCTTCTAGGAATATTCTATAACAATTGTCTTTTAAAACTCTACTGTGATATATAATTGTATTTTTTCAAAAAATAATGGCTCTATTTCTCTTCTTTTCTATGGCTTTAAATTAATTAATTTTACATGTTATAGTGTATTTAATAGTTATGGGTAGCGTTACTGTCTTAATACAGCGTGAAGCTGATTTTGATGAAAATTTTATTACATTCCAACTAAAGGAAACCAAAAGAATTATATTATATATTTATTTACATACGTCAATCGTGCGACTGTTACAGTATATAGAGGTAAAGCTAACAAAAAATGTATACCGTAAATATATTGATAAATGAGGAAAAAATTATGCAAGGAAATGGTGTCGGAGAATTGGGTGAGGTCAGTTAACTTTTGAAAACAAAACGTTTTTTGTTATAAGTAGCGGAGGAAGATTTATTCGAGAGTCTGAATGAATGTGGTGGTTTTATTAAGTGAGAGCCGTGATCGTTGCGCTTTTTGACAATTTCTTTTAACCTTAATTACTATTTAAAAAAAAAAATTAATTAAATTAAATTAGCTTCACGCTATATCCCGCACACAGCAGGGTAGGCAGAGGGAACCTAAAGTTAAGACACTCCGTTCCATACTTTCTGCCGAATTTTGGAGGCATTGCGTGTTGCTCAACGCCGCACTTTTGCCTCGACACCAGAGCGAAGAAATGAAAATATAAATTTAAGTAAATATTTCATCTCCTCGAGTGGGGATCGAACCCACAACCAGTCAGATTTACAATCACACTTCGTGCCGCTGCGCTATGACTGGCCTCACTATTTAAAAAATATTAATAATAATACATTTTATTGAGGGCAATGGTAGCACAGGGAAACGTCGTGTTCCACTGCGAACGCGACGGTTGTGGTTCGATTTCCACTCTGAGAAACTAATTATATTTATATCTTTACTTGTTAAAAGACTAAGCAACTCTACTTCTGCCACTCAACCCGCAATGTCTCGAAAACTTTAGCTGAAAGTGGCCCACGAGTGTCGTACCACGAGGATTCCTATGCCCGTCCTGCTTTTTCCGGGAAACAGTTTAAAGTTTAAAATAAAAATAAATTATATTATATAAATATATTTTTTCATATGTCTATGCTATAACAATAACAGTCTCATCCTCTTTTAGATGGTGTAGCGGTAATATTAATACCAGTAGAAGCGTTATGGCCCAGTGGTAGCGTGTTACGTCTCACAGTGCATTCTCAGAATGATAAGGGTGCATCCGAGCGTATTGTAATACAGGCACTGTCTTATCAGGACCCAGAGAGAAGAACAGGTAAGAGATTTTAGCTATAGTTTTTAGTAAATATGGAGTATTTTATATATTGTCTTTTTTTCGAAATTCAAGCCAAATATTTTGGTGTATTACTATTCAGATGCACGCTGTATCCCGCACACAGCAGGGTAGGCAGAGGGAACCTACCCACTTTTCGCTGGGTTCTGGAGGCATTGCGTGTTGATTGACGGAACTCAACGCCGCGCTTTGCCTCGATACCAGAGTGAAGAAATGAAATATAAATGTAAATAAATATTTCATCTCCTCGAATGGGAATTGAACCCACAACCACTCGATTTTACAGTCACACTTTTTGCCCCTGCGCCACGACTGCCTTTCCTTTGAAATATTGAACCCAGTGGTCGTCGCTAGGCACTTTCATACACAAACTGTCGCTCCTGGTTAAAAAACCACACTATTCATAGTTTCCTATGTTAAACACCTGGATATTAAAATGTTTTTTTCGTATGTTCCTTTTGCTTGTACCATAGTCTAATATAATAAATAAATAGTAAAAATCATAATAAAACAGAATATTTATTTATTATTTATATATAACAAATAGAAAAAAGAGATTAAAAAAAATCTATTATACTTATATTTAAAATTAGTATTATTTTTGCTTTGGAAACCGGTAAACTGATATTAGATAATATAATAAGACAACAATAGCAAAAAACAAAGAAACTTATATAATATAAAAAATGCGATAAATGAAGATCAAAAATCACTTTAAAAAAGTTATCAGTATTTATATTATGATATAATTATACTTCAATTTTTGATAACAACTTCTGCAATTTTCCTTATAACATATTTCACAAGGTGTCTTTGTTTTCCGTTCTTTCATTCAGTCAAAATCTTCACATGGAGACATGTACGGATGTGATCGGGACCTTGAAAAACTTAGCATATTGTCTTCGTTGTTTTGTGTAAGATCAAAATAAATTTTGGTTTTAGTCTTTATGAACTGTGCCAAATAAATGACGCGTAATATAGACGTCAAGGCATAAGTAAGCATTTCGCCAATTCTTTTCCCGAGTGTGTCTTAATATCTCGATTACTCCCGATTTTAAGAAGTCCACAAAATATTCTCATTATATAAATAGTTTTTTTTCCAATTGCACATGTAATGTTAACACTTTCTCATCTTCAAAATACAGAGGAATCCCAGGAATGTTACTGTAATATGCTTTCTACTAAGCATCACTGTCATGGATACTGATCTCCTCGTGACCTAATTTTCTGATGTTATTACATTGCTATCTTCTTTTTGTAAGTCTTTTTTGTAGTACTCGCTCAAATTTAAAATTTTTTATGGTATTGAAGTGATAAAACAAAAAAATATATGTCAAAAAGTCGTTACAAAAACGGTAGCTACCGGGTAATTTTCAACCGTTCTACTTTACATGTCTACTGCGTCCAAGGGTGTGGTGCCAACTGTCAGCCACTCGGGGAGCACGTCTCTTGTTTCTAAGCAGAAAGATACCTAAAGCGACAAGTTTCTAAATTATGTAAAAAAAAATGATATCTGTGTTTTGGTTAGCTTTGTGGTATTTTTTAACCGGTAGCGATGGATGCCGGGTTAATAAAATTTATTTTCTTTCCTCAGTTACTGTTTTAAGACCCTCTACTTTTCATCATTACTCAAGAACAAATATGCAACTCATACCTTATTTAAAAAAATCGATATTATACACGCGGTCTCTCAGACCTCACGGCGGTACTAACGTTACAAAAACTGCACGTCGCTACTGAAAGGTTAACCGACCCAACAATGTCGACAGTACTAATTATTTTATATGAAACATATCAATTTCAATTTGTATAGCAAAGATTTATTATTATTTATTTTAACTCCACGTCACATAGCCGGACGGGCACGCAATCGGGATTCGTACAAACAACCATCGCTGTATTATTTAACTCTCATTATGCATCGAGTAAGGAAAACAAATAAGTAAATAAATTAACTGTTGTTTATTCGCTTATTACATGCGGTAAATGCTTTTCTTTGAACCCGTATTACCATACGGCTGGTGTGGTTTTTTTTTGTGTGTGTGTTTGTTCTCGTAAATTAATTTTTGTTGTGAGTTTTTGGTAGGTTTTTGGTGAATAGAAACTACTACTAGATACTAAATGACTACTAATCCAATCTCTAGATTGAAGATATATAGATATATGGAAGATATATGGAACAATCGAAGATTGACGTAGGAGATAGATTATTAATATTGGGCGTTAGTCATTCCGTATATATTTATAGTAGCTTCACGCATTTTCTCGCAAAGCATGGTAGGCAGACAGAACCCAGAGTCAAGACGCTGCACTCACCCCACTTTCCGCACAAATTTTGAAATAATAAGTGTTAAACAGCGGCGGTTCAAAACAACGTTAATTTTTTGCTAATGTAAACATAATAGTCTTTTTTTAAGTGAGACGCCAGTCGTGGCGCAGCGGCACGAAGTGTGACTGTAAAACCGACTGGTTGTGGGTTCGATTCCCACTCGAGGAGATGAAATATTTACTTAAATCTATATTTCAATTTCTTCGCTCTGGTGTGGAGGCAAAGCGCGGTGTTGAGTTCTGCTACTTAACACGCAATGCCTCCAGAATTCGGCAGAAAGTGGGGAACGGAGTGTCTTAAAACTAGGTTCCCTCTGCCTACCTTGCTGTGTGTTAGCGTAAAGCTGATTTTCATTATTAAGTAAATGCTTCAGCAGCTCCAACTATATTCACTTATTAGATAATGGACCTGTTATTCATCTAATAACATCTGCAGCTACAAAAAAAAAAATACTATATAAGAAATATCAAAATAACTGAAGGAAATTTACGTTTACAAACAGAAACAACTATCAAATTAATGAAATCATCTTCTCCAACTTTGCGAAGTAAAATAATAATCTATTACTACGGTAATAGAAATACGAAGTAAGTCTGTGGTAAATTAATAACTTTTTTTTCTTTTGGGAATTATGATAGATCTTTATATAATCCAAATAGTCTCTCTGAGTCGATACGCTATAAGGAAAATTTAATCTTATCTTTTCTTACTACTGTTCTAATAAATCAACTTATCAATTATATTAATAGATATAAATAAGGCCAGTCGTGGTGCAGAGGGACAAGCGTGTGACTGTAGAGGCACGCGGCGTTGAGTTCCACCACTCAACACGCAATGCCTCCAATAATCTGTGGAAAGCGAGAAGCGGTGTGTCTTAAAACTAGGCTCCCTCGGCCTATCCTTCTATATGATCGAAAAATAGAACAAAATTTACTTACTGAGTTTATTTCTGACTTTTTTAGATATCTGGTATATTTTGGTTATTCTCTTCAGTTATCATAAAAAACCTCTAAATATGATAAGTTATACAAAAAAAAAATAAGATTCCAACACCTACTATAGAATTTTCAATTGAAAAATAAAGAAGAATATTTTCCCCTTAGACGGCAGTCACAACCTAATGGCGGGGATGTCTAACGGAGCCTTCTGGGCTATAATCCTGGCTATAACACTTTGTACCGGCGCCGCTTTATTGGCCGTGCTTTTTTTGAGGAGAAAAAGGTAAGGAAGGGATTGTCGCTTCCACCCTTCAATGTTATTATTTATAAGATAAGTTATGTAGTTCGAAATTGTGTGCTTAATATATTATTATGGTGTCTTTTTTAGTCTATTTTTCATTTTGTTTTTTTTCTTTTTTCTTTCTTGCTATATAATATAAGTTTATCCTCTGTAGTGTATGCTTGTATTAATAATATATTGTTTCGTATCATATTAATGTTATATAACAGCAGGCACAAATACAGGCAAATTTTCGTGGCCTCTTTTCTATCAATGTCCTATTTTTGTATACATTTCTACATTAGAAAGTTAAGCAAAAATTGCATATAAAATAATTTTTTTATGTATTTTATGAAAAATATAAAAATAGCCAAATATGGGACGCAAAATGACTGCAAATTAACATTTTTTAAAATAATATATCGTTAAATCAACACTTTTAATTTCATATTTAATGTTTTAATACAATATTGTACGGACGGATGTATCGGACTTACTTAGTGACTTGCTTTACTTGTACTACTCGTGTAAAGTAATAATTAATATAAAAATAATAATAGTAATAATAATAGTTAGTCCGTTAGTCTCACTCAATAGCCCAGTAGCCAGTCCATCCAAATTTCATTCCATAGTCCTAGTTTAGATTTCCACATTTTCCATAGTTTCTACGCATTAACCGGCGACCATCTCTGGGCAATTACCTGTGGTTACCCAGAGATGGATCCCGGCTGATGCGTCACAGTAAAACATTTGTACATCCTCTAAGGGGCCTCTACGTGTTGGACCTGTGTCCCCACGCAAGCCTTCCAAAGGACCGGGTTCTTTTGAACCCGAGTACTATGAAAGAGAAACATAGTAATAATATTCTTTTATGGTAATAAGTAAAAAAAAAATATTTTACTTTAATATAAAATAACTTTCTTAACTGAATCATTGAAAAAAATATTTATTTACTGTCACTACATACTGCTCGTCTTTATTATTGTTCCATCTTTTGAAATAGAGGAGCAATAGCTTTAAAATTTTATTATTATTTATTAAAATATATAATAAATTTAATATATTCATTTAAAAATTTGAACGTAGCGGGATTTGAGCGAGTGCCTCCGCGCCTTGTTACAACTTATTTATGTTCTATGTAGAACATAAAATAGTAGTATAATGTAACAAGCGTATAAGAATTTCGAAGAAGCTAGATGAGAACGTATGGCTTTGTTGGTCAGAGCGTTTGGACGGTTTCCGAAGAGACGCGGGTTAAAATCCCGTTACGTTCAAATTTTTATACGTTTTCTTAATAAGTATTTTTCTTTCCTAAGTGTTGAATAACATTTTAAAAACGTTACAAAAACAATAGTTTAATTTTATTATGATAAATATATTTAATATATATATATTAAATATATAAATATATATATATGTAAATATATATATAGTAAATATATAATACGAAACCAATTAAAGAGCCTGTACGATTTAGGGGACTGCCCTTTTTATATATAACATTGCGTATATTGTTTTTTGTTATGTACAGAACTCGGTCGGCAAGCAAACAACATACGCCCGAACTCCAATTAAATTCCGGCGACGGACAGTACGTAGTGGCCTACACGCTGAAGCCCCCCAAACACGCGCAACCGGATATTTTAAACCCCCCACCTGGTAAGCTGGCTGTCTGTTAATTACTGGTGTTTTTTTTTATTTCATTTTTTTTCCATCGTGGCGCAGGGGCACAGAGTGTGACTACAAAACCGACTGGTTGTGGGTTCGATCCCCACTCGAGGAGATGAAATATTTACTTAAATTTATATTTCCATTTCTTCGCTCTGGAGTTGAGAACTCGGCAGAAAGTTGGGAACGGATGTCTCGATACTAGGTTCCCTCTGTCCACCCTGCAGTATGCGGGATACAGCGTGAAGCTCATTGATTTATTTGATTTTTTTTAACAGTAAATTTTTAAGGTGACCTTTTCATATTTCATGTTATGAATGTAAATACGAATATGATAGTAAATTAAAAAATTAAATTAAATTAGCTTCACGCTATATCCCGCACACAGCAGGGTAGGCAGAGGGAACCTAGTGTTAAGACACTCCGTTCCCCACTTTCTGCCGAATTTTGGAGGCATTCCGTGTTGAGTGGCAGAACTCAACGCCGCGCTTTGCCTTGATACCAGAGCGAAGAAATGAAAATATTAATTTAAGTAAATATTTCATCTCCTCGAGTGGGGATCGAACCCACAACCAGTCGGTTTTTACAGTCACACTTTGTACCACTGCGCCACGACTGGACTGGACTGAATATGATAGTGAGAACAAAAAATAATATTACCATCCAAATGGATTATACTATTAGTAAGTTGCTTTAGATCTCGATTTAAAAGGAAGAGGAAGTCGCTTTACGAAGACTTAAAGTACGCTTCAAAAAATATATTATTATAAAAAATTGAAAGAAAAAGGTAATAACGGTAAATCGGTAAAATCTTATTACTAATATACAGCCAGTAAATAAAGTAAACCAATCTGTTACAAGAGCCTACACGTGAAAAGTGTAAAAAGACTAAAGGGCCATTGAGATAATTGACACTTGAATTGAAAAAAATATTTGTTGGACTCTATATTTGTGATCAAAATCTCTAATAAAAATTTCTCTCTCTCTCTAAAAAAGATTTTTTTTGTAGTTACAGACAATATGTACAGAATAAAAATTGTTTTAGCAAATATTGCTTCTTTACCATTATTATAAACAATTAAACTAAGATTTACTGGTAAATTGACTGATTATATGATTATACTGGTAAAGTCGAGTCGGATTTACCCATCAGGGATTCTGTATCAATTTCATAATTATAGGTAAACAGGAAGTACTTGATCTTGATAATTCGGTGAATTTCATACAATATTATGTAGAGAAAACATCAATATTAATACTTATATATCTTTTGATTGCGTTGTTCTATACGAGTACGTTTTATTATTTTCTGTTTTCCAAGAAACTGTAGGCTTTGGATATTTGATATTATTTTTAGATTGATACCTCCACGCGATCCTGGGAAAATGGTTTGGACAAACGTTTTTTTTTTAAACTTACATTTAAAATATTAAGAAAAACAAAATAGTTGTAAACGATCCGACTAATTAAATAATACCGATTTATACGTTTCGTATGTTCTATTTTTATATATTATTATTTAAATTATAAAAATCTAAGAAGACTAAGATATTCCAATTTATTTTTATTCCATTTAGTTGACAATATTTTATACACACAATTTATATTCAATTTTTTTTTCTACAATAAAAAAAAGAAAACCACAACCACCCGAATAAACGTTCCATAAAAACCGCATACAATTTTTCTATGATCGTCACAAACGGGAATTGTCAATTTTTGCGTTATCTGAAAAACATTTGCAAAAAACATATCCCAAACGAAGTGAGTGCATTTGCAGCTAAAGGGTTGAATATATGTATATATATATATATATATATATATATATATATATATATATATATATATATATATATATATATATATAATTTGAACACAATTGTAGACGGGAGTCCCTCGCTGGGGGCCGGCGCGGAGTGGGGCGAGCGCGAGCGGCGCGCCGCGACTGCGGACGACACGGTGAGAGCATCCTTTGCATTTTCTGATACTTGTCGTCCTATTAACTTTGTGTTTTCTGTGTTTATTTTATTTTTGATAACATATGTTGTTTTTTTTGTAGCTTTTATGAATTGTACGAAAATATTGTTTTTAAGCATACAGCTTCACGCTGTATCCCACACACAGCAGGGTAGGCAGAGGGAACCTAGTGTTAAGACACTCCGTTCTCCACTTTCTGCCGTATTTCTGGAGGTATTGCGCGTTGAGTGGCAGACTTTAACGCCGCGCTTCCCCTCGACACCAGAGCGAAGAAATGGAAATATTAATTAATTGTTCTAATAGTATTATTAAAATAATTTCTTCTCAGAATCATATAAAAGGTTTATTTTAAATACATATTTATATTTTAATAGTAAGCATACAAATTTAATATAAACAAGATGAAATTATTGTTAAATTTATTATTACAAAAAAAATTACATTTCGATTTCAGTTCACAAAAGCTGATTTCAAAGAAATTTCAACCCCTCGAATAGAGATCCATAGATAATGGATATAATAGTCCTTTCGCTAATAACGTTATCATGTTTATAGTTTGTGATACTTTATAATATTTTCCAATAACAAAAACGATGAAAGGCATCAAAATAAGAATTAAATTTAAATTTATAATCGTCGCTTGGAAACCGTCCAACACACATTACCGCGCATTTCGTACATTCTAAACGTATGGTTTGTGGTTAGAGCGCTTAGACGGTCTCCAAGAGGTGCAAGTTCAAATCCCGCTACCTAGTCTAGGTTGATTTCAATGATGTAGCCTTACATTTAGATTATATTATATATATATATATATATATATATATATATATATATATATATATATATATATATATATATATATATATATATATATATATACAGTAAATAATTTTTATAAGTGAGTGATGTATCTCTACATCATGTTAAATTAACATTTGTTAAACGTCTAGTCAGAGTTCGATAAAATATTTGAACTTTGACATAAAATATGAGGCCAGTCGTGGCGCAGTGGCACGAAGTGTGACTGTAAAACCGACTGGGTGGGTTCGATCCCCACTCGAGGAGATGAAATATTTACTTAGAGACACTCCGTTCCTCACTTTCCGCTGAGTTCTGGAAGCATTGCGTGTTGAGTGGCGGAACTCAACGCCGCACTTTGCCTCGACCCCAGAGCGAAAAATGATAATAAAAATTAAATTATGGAAATGTGATGGCTGTGGTGACTGATTTAGCAGTAGCTTATTGTTATTGTTTAGTTATGATTTAGTTAAGATGTTTTCGTAAGACATTTTCATTTTCCACTTTCCGCTGAATTCAAGCATTATGAGGGCCAGTGGCAGAACTCAAAGTCCCGCTCTGCCTCGTTATAGGTTAGGATAGGAAAACGTTAAGCAAATCCTTCTTCCAAGTGAGAATCGAACCCACACAACCTTCGAGTTCACAGTCTCACATCACTGTCCCTCCTCCACGACGAGCTCTTTCTTTATTTCTTCGATTTTTAATAGCATTTTCCTTCGACAGTCCGTCACATCGAGTACAGCGAGTAAACCAGTAACAATGAGTACATCGACGCTAAGTAGGAGAGAGCATCTCATAGCGGAAGAAATTCCAGGACCAGAGAGTTGTGTTTAGTTGTTTAGTTGACTAGTTCAGTTTGTAATATAAATAAATATATAAATATATGTATAATGTATGTATTGACTGTGAAAATTGTGATAAATGCGATGTAAATAATGTAAATGATGGAGAATAATAAAATTTCAAATCATATTTGGTGTTTTTTTTTCTAATTTAATTTATTATATAAATCACAAGGCACAAGTTTTTTTCCTATTTTAAAGACATCATGCTTAGAGTTGGTGAATTAAACACTGTACATATTTAGATCTTCAAAATTTCAAATACGGGAATATAATAAGTCAATTTCCAAATCAATTTTCAAGTGAATTTCCAAACTACAACCTTCACCAGTCGTAGGCATGTTAGTGAAATGTAAAACATACAAATTTCACAGAATTTGACAAAATTTTGTCCAAACTGGGGCCATCTCCCGTTGACCTCTGAGAACATAGTATCGATACTATGCATTTATGAAGAGTTTGTGGAAGAGATAATAGAGGCGGAGACCTTATCATTCCATTCTATGTTACTACCCCGCTAGAGATAAAGAATTAAATATATAAAAAAATACTATATTATTTTAAATATCTCTTTGATTTATTAGGATAGAAAAATCGATATTAAAATCGAGATATCTCTAGAGTTCTCTTAAAAATTAAAGGCTACAATCGAAATGGCGACAATTTTTATTTGTACGACTTCAAAAGTACGAAAATGAACTAAAGCGACGTGGTTACATTCGGTCGGTCTACGAGCAATTTGGTTCAAGTTATTACATCATAATTATATGATTCATTTCCACCGTATTAGCTATTCGTGTGTCAATGGAGGCAATTTCGGTAATGATTCAGCTTTGAGGGGTGTTTGAAAGTAACCTGGGATTGCTATCGATAGGTAATTATTTTGTAATTAAATAGTAATTAATTAATTTTGTTGTTTTTTATGGCGTTTTTAATAGCTACACAGCAAATGGTACCTGGAAAACTAATGTTCAGGCACTCCGCTCCCATTGAGATACTTTCGTTCTCCACTTTCCGCGTAATTTCGGTGGCAATTCGGATTGAGTGCTGGAACTCATATATATAGTCCTGCTCCAGGGTGCGGCTGAGCTCCCAGTCCTCCTCCTTCTGCGTCCAGTCGAAGCCAGCAACCTTCTTCAGGCCGTCGTTCCATCGAGCTGGACTCCCTCTGCTCCAACGGTCATTGTAACTTCAACATAATAATTCTGCGAGCGATGTCGGTACTTACGATTTCTCTACTGAGCACGTTGGGCAACTTGACATTTGAGGACTGTTAGTATCAACGTTTCAGCACCATTGGCCATGACAGGTAAGACGCACTGATCGACAAACAAATATATTTATATTTATAAGTGAAAAAAAAAATAGAAAGATAATATATGACAGACATTAGATGGGGGTGAAAACATTCATAAAATTGACACGTGTAAGGATTCGCTGGATCCCGCACACAACAGTTTCGGCAGAGGGAACCTAACGTTAAAACACTCCTTTCCCCACTTTCCGCCGAATTCTAAAGGCATTGCGGCTTAAGCAGCGGAACTCAACGCCTTTGCCTTGACACCAGAGCGAAGAAATGGAAATATAAATTTAAATAAATATTTCACATAGATAAGATATATTACATAGACATAAAATTTCACAATACTCATCCAGTTATTAACTAACATAATTAAATACCCAAATTAAAATGTCAGAAACGCCATCGCTTCTATCAAATCTGTTTATAGTTTACCAATAAAAATTATTTTCTTGCATTGAAACTGTGCCTTCACGTTACCGAGAGGCTTTTCCAATTTGTATCCATCAACTCGACTTAAATAAACTTTGGTCTTTTTATAAGCGCTAGCTCGATTAACCCGGCGGCTGTTGGTCTTATTTTTTGCGAACTCTGTTTATTGGCTGCATGAATTTTTGCATTTTATATTTAAAAATAGCAACACTGTGGCGCTCTGGTCAAGTTTTTGTGAGGAGATTCTGTGCGTGATGGTTGTGATTATGAATTTTGAATGGGAAACACATTGAGTCCAGAACTCGGTGGAAACTGGGGGACGGAGTGTCTTAACACTGGGTTCCCTCTGCCTATACAGCGTGGAGCTGAAAACAAAAATACATTGAGGTAATGTATTTCATTTCTAAACTTCTCTCTGTATTCTGCAGAGTAGACAGAAGGAACCTAGTGAGAAACCTAACCTAACCTAAGGAACCTAGAAGAAAATGAAAAAAAAATCATTTCCTCGACTGAGAATCGCATCCACAACCTGTCGCGCTTACACTCACACTCTGTGTCCCTGGCCACGGCTGGCCTCTTGACGCCATGAGGCATATACGTTTAGTTTACATCACTTAAACAGAACATGTGTTTAATGCATCGAGGTTAATTGTTTGTGTGAGTTATGCAGGTAGCCTTAGGGGAAATCCCGAAAGCGCAATAATGAACAGCAAACCTAATCCTCGGACCAACTAAACAATTACGAGACCTCTCCCGCTCATATTCTATTAAACAGTTTAGGACAAACATTCGATATGTAATTAGTATAGGTAATGTGAGTTTCGTTTCTGTTCCATGTTTTTTTTGATTTACTCGTAAACGAGGTGAAATCTGTTAGCCGCACTCAGAGATCTGAATTAGCGTTTAATTGATTTTAAATCAGTACAAAAATATTTGTGTACATTGGTTTCATATATCTCCTCCCCGTATTCAATAACTGCGGGCGTCTCTTAACTACACCACATTGGTAGTGATTTATAATCCCGCATTTTTTAGGGTTGACAAAGGAAACCCTTGTGCTTAAACACACCGTTTCCCACTTTCCGCTTAAGTTTCGAAGTTTGAGGCGTCAGGAATTTAAAAATTCTTTCTCCAAGTGGGAATTGAACTCGCCACTGCCGATTTACATTCAAGCCGCTGTACCGCTGATACACAACAACCTCAAAATAACTTAAAATCAAATAAAATATTATTACTCCGCTTACACAACCATTATACGATACCAAAATAATAAAAATAACATGCAAAATCATCAGACAAAGTATAAAAAATAACGATAGTGATGTCAAGTGGGGAACTAAGGAAGTGAGGATACAAACACGCTCGTTAACGAGCCGCCGTGCGTGAATAACGATATGTTGTTTAGTATGCAGTTATCCCGTAAATAGGATGCCGCGAATATTATTTTTAACTGAATTCAAAAAAGGAGGTTATCTTTTTAGCGTGTGTGTTTGATCTATTGCTGGAATTTGATAGGACGTTAGTTTATTTAGCGGTATGTAGTTGTGTGTCATGATCGTTTTCCTTGAAACTCTAAATATTTATAGCAGCTTCACGCTGTATCCCGCATGATACAGGGTAGGCAGAGGGAGCGTAGTGTTATCACTTTCCATTTTTTTGCCGAATTCCGCAGTCATAGCGTGTTGAGTGACGTAACTTATCACGGCGTATTTTCTTTTAGTTACACCTAATTGGACACTACATTGAAATCGTTTGAAATAGAAGTTTATACAAACGCTTTGCTTTATTATAGTTATATGTGTCTATATAACTAAATCACATAACAAAGTGTTTTTTCATTTCCTTAAAATGTTCTATTTCAAGAGGTATAATTGTACAAAAGAATTAGAACGTCTAAAACAGTCTTTATAAGGTGGCAATGAGGTTACTGAGACTTGTATTTTATACCTATATGTGGGTATATTCTCCAAAAATTTTCCTTCCACGGTGGAACACCCCCGCGTTCTCGTTTAACTCGTAATTTTTCATTGAGCCCGAGTCGGGAAAGCCTCCAATTAAGTTTCTCTTTACTGTTTGCCTCTTGAACGGAGAAGAAAAATGAACAACAGTAGGAAAGGACAGGACGTACGTTATATAGCAGTGTGTATGTACGTATACTGTAGTATACGTGAGTATATATTGTTTGTAAAGAGAGAATTTATGTATGGGATTTTGAGAGCGTTTGTATTTTTGTGTGTTTGCGGGTAAATATGTATTGTGTCTAATGTTTGTTTTAATATATAAGTATCATAAAGACGTTACGTTTATTCAAAGAGCTTTTTCCAAAATGTATTTTCCTATATTGCTTATCTAGTAATTACTATATTATAAACATATATATATATATATATATATATATATATATATATAATAACATAATATATTGTTAAAAAACAGCAACTAAAACAAATATCACATACATATATTGCTAGTTTATTCACACAAAGGTTAAGCAAAACGGTCGTTTACTACTCGCAATAAATGAATTGTTTTATTGCTATGACATCGCTGTGTCCGCCATAAAGTATTTACCAGCGCGACTTGACTGAGGTGTAAATGAAGCATTATTTTATTTGCTATTGTACAATAAATTCACTCACTCACCTTCAAAGCCTATAAAGTTTGTTGGGTTGATTGAGTCAGTATTTTTATTGTTTTTGGTCGTGAATCAATGGTGAATGTTTGTGTAATAAAAACGTTTTATTATTTTTTTCACGTGAAAATTTGTGGGTCGTATAATGCTCTTACGCAGTCGTTTTCTTATTGAGCGCTCCCTTCTGGAGACATACTTAAATTTCTTTTGGGATATTATTTTAATAGTTCACACTTTCGTCCGCGCGTCGTATCGGGACTGCATTGCGGCTAAGTTATAGAATACGGCCTCTTCGCTATGAAACAGAATTTGTGAGTTTATTTTCCCGTTGCGTTAGTGTAAAACGATAGAGGCGTTCGGATAAATCATATTTGTGTATGCAATTTTATCTCTTCGTTCGATATGGGTTTGTATGCAGTCTACTGGGGTGATATAGTCTATGTAGTCTACTTTGGGGGGGTGTTGGGGGGGTTAAAGTCATATCTCACTTGCTGTACATGGATTATCTAAAATAATTCGTGTCAAAACGACCAGATTTTATGCGGATACTAATGGGTACTCAAACTTTTAGTAGTGATGTAAGGATGGAATACGGCGTCGACAAATGTGCGAGCATGCATGTAGTGTGGGGGAGTGTGACAAGATCTGACAATATCTATATTTCAGATTCTATTTCCTTCAGAACTCTTGGTGAAGGTGAGACTTATAGATATCTTGGAATGTTTGAATCAATGTCATTGGATATTGATGTTTATTATTCAATGATTGCAATTGGGGAAGGAGCGTTGCTTTGGTCGCCTGAAAAAAGTGCTTGGCAGCTTTTTATCTGGTGCCTCTATACTTTTGACATTACAAGATGAACACAGACTGAGATAGAGATCTATGTAAACTATTGACGTCATACCGAATGCGAACGCCAAATATCATCGATCTAGGGAGTCCCTTAGAAATATTGTCTCTGGTTGTTCTCATCTTGCTATTGGTAAGTATTTTCATATTATAGAAACAATCAGGTAGTCAGCAACTTGTTCTTCTATATGGTCATGTGGAATTTGAGGTGCTTTACTATACGAGTAGGTATAATTCCACGACTTTTCTTAAAAATAGCTGTGCTTTGCTCTGATATTACTATCGCACATGATGACATTCTCATGATAGCCGGAAAAGAAAAGTTATCGTCTTAAGAGGTTATCGTTTAGCTGTTGGATCAAGAACCGGATGCAGAAGACAGTTTTACTTGAGACAGCGCGTATTGTGAGGAGGTTCCTGTCTCTGGAGCCCTAGGAACCGATGGTTTGGATCTTTGCCACACTGTCGGAAGATTGTTTTTTTATATTTTTAAATGTATTTAAAAATGTAAAATTAATTTCTTGTATGTAATAAAAATACATATAATTTAAATCAAAATTATTTAACAAACAGAACTTTACGAGCCAAATATTACGAATCACTCCTGTATCCCGTTTTCGAACACGGTAAAATTAATTCACTTCAAACCGACCAACTCATTGATCACTCTCCGTGCTAATAATCTCGTTCACTGTTTAATTGCTACAAAATCAGCTACAATTCACGTATTGTACATATTGTTTGGTCCCGTGCGTACGATACGTTCATTATTACACGATATTACCTTATAGTACTTTGTAAATCATGAATCAATTTAGTACACGGACAGTCGGTTATTATGTTTGTTTGTCGATAAATATTGGGTAAGTCGGTTTATCTAATTTACTCGTTTGGTAAATTACCCGTTAATCATAATATAGTAGTTATAATATATGTATATCTTGGGATAATCTTGGGTTAGTATAATATCAGGGTAGGCATAGATACTCTGTTGTCCAAGTCTTGTTTTGTCATCAGAGCTAGGAAATGAAAATAATTAATTTCTCCGAAAGAGAATTGAACCCACAGCCGTTACGGCTACTGACAGTTGCTGTGCCGATGTTATGCTACGACCTCATGTATTATACTTACTTATATTATAACGGTTGCATTGAACAAAAGACACACTGTTATTAATTTTAGTAAACTTTTGAAGAGGCCAGTCGTGGCGCAGTGGCACGAAGTGTGACTGTAAAACCGAATGGTTGTGGATTCGATCCCCACTCGAGGAGATGAAATATTTATTTAAATTTATATTTTCATTTCTTCGCTCTGGCGTTGAGGCAAAAGTGCGGCGTTGAGTTCTGCCACTCAACACGCAATGCCTCCAAAATTCGGCAGGAAGTGGGGAACGGAGTGTCTTAACACTAGGTTCCCTCTGCCTACCCTGCTGTGTGCGGGATATAGCGTGAAGCTAATTTAATTTAATTTAATTAAATTTTTTTTTTATAATTTCTTACATTGAATATAAAACTAGCGCGGTGCGGTCTTAAAACCAAAAAAACAAACCGAGAGTTCCGTATAAAAATTGGAGATCTCGGTCTTTTTCGGAAATTCAGGCTTAGCTTAGCCAGAGCCCTTTCATCTGAAACTTCACTTGAACTAGTTTCACTTGGGTTTAATACCAAATTTTGAAAATCTTGTCGCCATCACATTATCTCGTAAAACGCAACCAAAAGTCAAACATTTATTCCTATCAATCCACAATTAATCACACAACCAAAAGTAGCGATCCCACAAATTCGCACCAACGAAATTATAGAATCAAAAATCCTTTTATTTTGTCCGGGTGGCCAGCGAAGGGCCGAGGGAGATGATAAATCTTCATTTGCCTTGTTCGCACATCCGACCCGCTACACCCAATTAGTTAGCCGGTCTGACACCCGCTCGCTCGGATTTCCGCTGCGGTCACCTACATCCATTGTTAGCAACGACTGTGGATTGCAAAGGTTGTAATGAAATAGTTTTTGAAAAAAAGGACGTTTTGTAGAATTTATAGTTTTCGATAATGGTCAGTCTTGGTGGACAAGAAATATTGTATTAGAGAAGTATGATGTAAGATTTTTTTTGTTATTAAATGTTACTGTGGTTGGATGGTGGATTCTCTGGGTTACGCTTGTGCCATCGAAACATAATGATGGCCCAAGGTGTATTTTGACTGTAGAAGAGATGGTTACATGTTTGATCACCTGCTCGAGAAATTGTTCTCCTTTTTAAAAAAAATTTTATCATTTTCCTGGTCTCATCAGATTCTATCCATCAGCGTGTATAATGGACGTCTTATTATTTGGCAAAAAGTAAAAAATAATTGCTTTAAAATTAAAAGCATGCGACAGAATACATTAATAAGAGTTAGGTGAGGTTAGGTCAAAGGTTAAGTCAAAAAGTCCATCAGCCATCTTACAATTTCATCATCCGACCAGCTTGATGTACTATCATGAATATAAAAAGGAAACATCTCAGGGATCCCAATCACCGATTTACTATCGGTGTTAATTATTAACTAGAAATATTTTATATGCAGAACGTCGAAAAGATTCAACGTTCAACGTTTTCTAAATAAGTATATATACATACTCTCTGTTATTATTAACTCAATTACCTATATTTATATAATAAGAAAAATAATATACTTAAAAAAATCGGAAACATATCATGCTAAAAACGCTTAAGCCATATTTATTTTCACCACGGTCGACCTAAGCTCGGACAGCAAATAAACGAGCGATCCTAGTTAATACATTAATCGATCGGTTGGTATCAGAGCGCGCAATCCCAGTTAGCGGATCAACCAATTTTGAAACTCCCGGCAATTACAAATGATCGATTAATGATTTGGTCTAGATCTAGATTAAGTATTATGTTCTTTAGAATTTAAAAAATACAACTATATATGCTATATGCATAGTTGTATTAGCTTCACGCTGTATCCCGCAAACAACAGTGTAGGCAGAGGAAATCTAGTGTTAAGACACTCCGTTCTCCATTTTCCGGCTAATTCAGGAGGCACTGCACGGTGGAACTCAACTCTACGCTTTTCCTCTACATCAGAACGAAGAAATAAAAATATAAATTTAAATATATATCCATTTCCTCGAGTGGGGATTGAACCCACAACCAGTTGCGTTTACAGACACACCCTTGTGCCCCTTGTGCTACGGGTGGTCTCAATATGTATAGTTAAAACTGTAATATGACAACAAATATATGTTGTTACTCTACTTTTTTATTTTATTTTAATATCCTCGCTTTGGTACCAAGGCACGGCATTGAGTTCCGCCACTCAAAAAAGAAAAAAAAATGCTTATATTTAAAAGCTTAGAACATTTGACAGAATATCTTATCTCGTGATTTTGGGTTGGATCATTAAGTACGACGAATAGAATTCAAAATGAAATAAAAATTAATAAATTTTAATAACCTTTCGTGTTTCCAATTATTTGGAAAATAAATATTTTTAATGTTCATTTGAGTACAGGCTAACCAATTAATTGTTATTGTAAAAATATGTTTTTTTAAAGAGCAACTCAGGACATGGTTCACCGTCGTGCAGACAGTACTTGTATTAAATTAAAGATTCAAAAGTCCTTGTGAAGTCACAATTGAATAAACAATATTTTTATTCCAGAAGACTCGATCATATCACAGCCTATTTGATTCATGAGAGTATTTTAAGAGTTTATATAAGGAATATATATGTGTACTATAGGAAAGTTAATTTTTTTTTTGCATACAGATAAGTAAAAGCGTTATAATCACTTGTATTATATATACACAGCCTAATTTTATATTTGGCAACATATTTGGAACGAAACTAAGTAGTGAAGTAATGAAGTTAATATACTCCGTTTTTTTCTCATTTCATCAGCATGTAGTTTATTAAGTGGTGGGGAAATAAAAAATATTAAATACAAAAAGTTGGAACTTTTAATACCTAGTATAATCTATTTACCTTTAACCATTTATGCCAATGTAAAATCATTGGCATTTTTTTTAAATCTATTTACAAAAATATAGGGATAAATTTCGAATGTAACATGTCATGACACCTAGTCGGATGTTTTACAAATAATCAGCTTCACGCTGTATCCCACACACAGCAGGGTAGGCAGAGGGAACCTAGTGTTAGGACATCGTTCCCCACTTTCTGCCGGATTCTGGAGGCATTGCGTGTTGAGTGGCAGAACTCAACGCCGCGATTTGCCCAGACACCAGAGTAAAGAAATGGAAGTATAAATTCAAGTAAATATTTCATCTCCTCTAGTGGGGATCGAACCCACAACCAGTCGGTTTTACAGTCACAATTTGTGCCCCTGCGCAACGACTGACCTCCTGTTACAAATAAGTTTATAAAATAAAAAAAAATCGGTTAACTGCAAGTCAGACTCGTCCATTGAGGCAACCGTATCAATTTCAGGCTGGTTTTATTGATTAAAAAAAAATACATTTTTAATTAAATTAATCAAAATGATAAAAAATTCAATATATAAGAGATAAGATAACCTAAGGTGCAAATAGAATTAGGTTATTAGGTAGGTTAGGTTTTAGTGGGTATTCGAACGGCCTACCATCTGCCGGTTCGCGAGCCCCACATAACCCGCTCGACTCCCTCGGTTCCTTTACGGATACTCGGGCTAGTATCCTTATCCCTTAAAGGGATTTCTTCACGAAAAAAAAAAGTGCAAATAGAATTAACATTCATCATAATCTTGCAAGTGGAGCACTAGTGCAGTCCAACCGTTGGAAAATGGCAACTGGCTTTTAATTTAAACACAGCTCCTACTTTTGTTATCATATTCAGTTCGTTCCCGCTCCGAGAAAAAGACCAAGCCGTCTCGGTAGAATACGTCGTGTTTAGTTCCAAAATTGTATTGGATGCCTGCCAAAGTGATAATTGGCCTCCATAAATACGTGCCAACTGTGGTGCCTTGTGTGTTTTCGGTTATAATATTATGATACAATTTGTTTGAACATGTATATGACTTCATCGCTTAGAAAATATGGTCATGGAAGGCTAGGCAGATCCTAGAATACTATGAGGCTAACATATCTCTTTACTACTAGCGGCCCCGTGGGGCTACGTTCGCTTGAAATATACAATTAATTTCTGCCAAATTCTGGAGGCATCGTTTGTTGAGTGGCAGAATTCAACGCCGCGCGTAGCCTCGACACCAGAGCGAAGAAATGGAATATAAATTTATTTAAATATTTCATCTCCTCGAGTGGGGATCGAACCCAAAACCAGTCGATTTTACAGTCTCACTTGTTGCTGCTGCGCCACGACCGGCCTTGTATTTAAATTTACAATTTATTGAAGTATATTTAAGAAAAAAATCTGCCAAGCGCGTGTCGGACTCGCCCACCGAGCGTTCTACCAATGTCAGGATTGTAATTAGGAACTACCTAATAAGTTCTGATGATGCGGTGAATAAAGTTGACAAACTTAAGTTTTCGGGCGTATGCACTTATTTTATATGAAATTAACTACAAATATAAGCTTATAATAGGCAGTCGTGGCGCAGGGGCACGTGAGTTCTGCCACTCAACGCGCAATGCCTCCAAAACTCGGCGGCAAGTGGGTAACGGAGTGTCTTAACACTAGGTTCTCTCTGTTAACCCTGCTGTTTGCGGGATACAGCGTGAAGCTGATTTAATTTAGTTTTTGATTTAATTTAAAAATAAAAAGTGCATCAGGTTGCGGGCGCAGGGGGACGCGTGGGGACTGGGGACTGGGGACTCGTCCCTGCCCCCATTTTAAGCCCGTTGAGGGCAGTTTTGATCTTAAAATGGTCAATGTAACTAATATACTTATTTATACGCTGAAATTAAGGGATAAATAAAACAGACACAGCTGCTACAGCTGTTTATAGTCGTCGCGGTTTGTGTTAACAATTAAATACGTTTTTTTATAAATCAAAATCCGTTTCGTGGTTTATAAGAAGACTTAGAAAGGCACAAAGACTGAGGGCGGATATTTTTTTATACTATTATAGGTATATAAGCAGTTATTGGTACCACAGTGCCGTACTTTAAGTTATGGAGTACGTTTGTGGCGTTACGTCATACAAATGGTTGTGAATTCGATTTCCACCTGAGAAAATATTGAAACATTCAAAATGAGGCCGAGTCGATTCGCAGTCGAGAAAACTTAGTGTCGAGTTAAAAGAGCGGCGTTAAAATCCGCCAATCTATAAGCAATGCCTCCAGAATTCAGCAGTTTCCTAACACCAATTACTCCAAGTCTACTCTACTGCGTACTGGTATATAATGCATAAAACAAATAATCACATCATTTTCTCAGTTTCTTTTTATATATGCAGAATTATCTTCTTTCAAATAGACTATACCTATAAATGGATGTAAAATGGAAAGCGGAGTGTCTCTTCCCTGTACTCTACGAGTATATGTGAAAGATACCTCACATATATTCACTAAAGTATATATCAAACTTAAATATTTATTATACTTAAAAATACAGATTTGACTATAATATCATAGTTTTGGATCTCAGTTGTGGCGGAGGGGTACAAAATATGACTATAATTTAATGTTAATCAGTCTTCGCTCTTAGATCTGAGAAGCAAAGCGCGGCGTTGAGTTCTGCCACTCAACACGCAATGCCTTCAGAATTCAGCGTAAAGGGGGGAACGAAGTGTCTAGGTAACACTAGGTTCCGTCTACCTTACCCGGCTGTGTGTGGGATTCAACGTGAAGCCGATTTAAGTATTTTTTTATTTTATTCATAATTTTACCTACCATAAAATCATGAATTATATGTAGAACTTAAAACAAATAATTTTGTTGACTTATTTACATGTGATAAGGTAAATTACATCAGTTATCACCACCATACAAACTATTTATATAAATCTAAGTAATTTAACATTAGAAGGCTCAATTGAGTATTGATGTCAGATTACCGCAAGTGGGCGTGTAATGTAATCGAGGTTGTAATTATGTGAATCGATATATACAGCTTTACCGATTGTCGATTTAAACGGTTTTGTCGGTCGATTGGAGTGGATACACTATACTTTGGATGTATGTTTGTCTTCGTTTCAGTTGCTGAGATGAATGTTTTGTAGGTATGTAAATAAAATATGATATACATATATGTATAGATTTATTTTTTACAAAAAAATAAATAATATTTGGAAATATGTGAACATTCAGTAGTTCCGTTATTAAATAGTTTATTTGAGAAATGTTATTTTAGTTTGTGTATGTAAATGGAAGACAGAGTAACGGAGAACGGAAGTGGAGAATAAAGTGTCTCAGCACTACCTCTAGTACTTACTTTAAGGTAAAATATCTTATCTGGTTTGTGAAGCACATATTATTTATATATTATTCTTCCAATTATAATATTTAAAACTGAAATCCATGAACATGGACTTATGGAGAGGTTGATGGCGGTAGACAAAATGACAGAGCTATGCAAACCGGCAAACAGACATACTTTAAAAACACACAAATTAAAAACTTCTTTTTGTAAAAATAGATATAAAATAAAAATAGATATATATATATATATATATATATATATATATATATATATATATATATATATATATATATATCAATATTTTTTTCTCTACTTTTCAAATATACTTACTAAAGTTAGTCTGGAGCAAAAAATACATTGAAACGTAATAAAAATCGGCTTAGACGACGCATGACATGTATGAGCGAATATGAGAAGTGCTGTGGGATTAGGTTTTTGCGTTTTTTTTTACAATTTTCAACCGTACGCTGTTTTGATAAAGTTGGCAAGAGAAATATATTTGTCCAGACATATTCTTAGGGCAAGTTTACATATTGGCTGAAAAATATTTTATTGAGAGTAGGCAAAAGGAACCTAGTGTTAAGGCACTCTGTTTGCCATTTACGCCAAATTCTGAAGATATTCTGTGTTGAGTGGCGAAATTCAACGCCGTCATTTGCCTCGACACCAGAGCGAAGAAATGAAAACATTATTTATAATAACAATGACAATATTTCATTTCAGCCAGTGGCAATGGAATCCACAACCTGTCGTGTTTACAGTCACACTGGTGCCTCCGCGTCACGACTGGTCTCTATTTTCTTTTATTATATTAATTTTAAATACCGATAACCCGATACTGATATTATTTTAAACTTCAAAAACGCTCGCTTGAGTATTTTAATTGAACTAAACATCATTTAATTGTTTCACGCGATGGATAAATTTCCAAATATTATTTAAAGAAATACAGTACTATTATATAATAACTAGATTAAAATAAAAGTTTCTAGAGCAGTCCAGACCATTATTTAGTAAAAACTAACAAACTTAAAGTTTTAAAATAAAATAATTAAGAAAAACGTCTTTTCATTTTTCTCTAGCGACTTGCTCTGTAAGTGCTCAAGAAACGGTATTCCGTCACAAAGCAACAATGTACTGTATTGTTTACAATTCCACTGTGGGGTGAGAGGTGTAATTACGAGCAAATGATAAATAATCTTAGTTCCCAAGAACGATGAGGCGGGCTGAAAAAATAACAGGTTAAATTTCTTACAAGAATAATAAAGTTTTATATGTTGTTGTGGATGATATTTTTTAATCCTATTATTATATTACTATACTATTATACTACATGGCGCAGCGGGACTAAGTGTGACTGTAAATCGACTGATTGTGGGTTCGATCCCCACTCGAGGAGATTAAATATTTGCTTAAATTTATATTTCCATTCTCTGGCATCGAGGCTAAGTGCCGTGTTGAGTTCTGCCACTCAACACGCAATGCCTCTAGAATTCGGCAGAAAGTGGGGAACGGAGTGTCTTAACACTAGGTTCCCTCTACCTACCCTGCTGTATGCGGGATACAGCGTGAACCTGCTTTTATTATAAATATGAAAATTTGTTAGGATGTCTGTTACACTTTCACGCAAAAATTATTGAACGGATTTAAATGAAACTTTACAGAAATGCTATTTATACAAGATAATAACACATAGACTACATTTAATGTAAACATTTTATGTGATTTGGTTATAATATAACAATAGATTTAAGCAGGAGAAGCCGGATTTAGGTCGCTAGTTTATGATAAAAACATATTATAAGTATTAATAATGTATAACCGAGGTTAAACTCTGTAAATTGATTTTGAAACCTCAAAACTGGCCGGTAAATATATTTAATTATCAAAATAATCATATCCACATTATATATTATCCGCACTTGTCCATAATTAAAATTAATAATTTATTGGTTTTTCATAATTGATGATGAAAGTAATAATAATGCAATTAATTATATTTTTTTTTCCAGAATTCGGCGGAAATTCTAGAGCGGAGTGTCTTAACACCAGGCTCTCTCTATCTCTACATGCAGGATACAGAGTATGGCTAAAAAACAGGCTATACGTTAATCATTTAACATTTTAAATACAATAGCTACTGTGTTAAGACATTCCGTTCCCCGCTTTCTGCCGAACTCTGGAGGCATTGCGTGTTGAGTGGCAGTACTCAACGCCGCGCTTAGCCTCGACACCAGAGCGAAGAAATGGAAATATAAATTTGAGTAAATATTTCATCTCCTCGAGTGGGGATCGAACCCACAACCAGTCGGCTTTATAGTCACACCTCGTGCCGCTGCACCACGACTGGCCTCAAATAGATTTAGATTAGATTTCGATATTTATTTCGCGCGATCGAGCCTTATAAAACAGTATTTCGAAAACAAGTGAGTAAACATTGATGTGAACACGCCGCGGTTTTATTCCACATATAGTAAACACCTTTAAAGATGAATTTGACTTGACAAACAAACTGTAGGTATGAGTATTTTAATATTTTTCCCTTTGATCTTTTTGGATGTATAAAAATGCTTTGGATCTTGACTCATTTTGAATCGAGTGCTTTCTGAAAAGGTTTCCTTTTTGTAAATGTGCTTTGTTTTCACACACTTTTTGATGGTAATATTTGTATTTTATTTATTAAGGGTATTTTATTTTAATAAATGTGAATATGTTTATGTTTTTCTTTTTGTTAGCTTTGGATGTTCAGCTGAGCTGAAGTCGAAATCATGATATTTTTAATTATTAACGTTAAAGTAATATAAAAAAGTTTGTAAATTGTGTTGTTTGTAAATATATGTTTTTTTTTTCAAATATATTATTGTTAATCGTTTTTACCTTTATAATTAGGATATGTGATGAAAAAATTATTTTACAAAATTTGAATGTCCAAAGAGGCCAGTCATGGCGCAAGCGCACAAGAGTGCGATTATAAATGCGGATAGGTTATGGGTTCCAATCCCACTCAAAGAAATTAAATATTCAATATTTTGATTTTCTCCCTCTCATAACGAGACAAGTCGTGGCATTCTACAACTCCGCACGTAATGCCTTCAGGATTCGATGGAAAGTGGGGAACGGAAGTGTTAAACGGAACTTTAGGTGTTCAGGTTCCCTGGAAACATAGTGTTAAGATGCTTGCTATTATGTCCAAAAAATTTATGTGCTTATATCTACCATCAAATAAAAGACCGTGACGAATATAAATACAAACGCGATATAGAAAAGAAATTAGCAAATATCACATAAAAATATAACGGATACATCAAGATATAATGGCCCCTAGAAATGCGATAAAATTTTGTCACCGACAAACTTAATTTTATGGTTGGCATAGTCGCGATAAAAACTTTACTACCTGTTTATTGTACGAAATCGATCGGGACTCGACAATTTTTTTAACCTACTTCTGCAAAAAAAGGAGGTTATTAATTCAACTGTCATTTTTTTCTTGATGAACAATATGATACATATATTATGATAAAAAGAATATATGTAGAGATCGTCGGAATAGTGGCACAAACGTGTGACTGTAAGCGTGACAGATGTGGGTTCAATTCTCATTCAGAGGAATTAATTATTAAATTAAAAATTAAATTAAATTAGCTTCACGCTATACCCCGCAGACAGCAGGATAGGCAGAGGGAACCTAGTGTTAAGACACTCCGTTCCCTACTTTCTGCCGAATTTTGGAGGCATTGCGTGTTGAGTGGTAGAACTCAACGTCGCAATTATTACTTATTAATATTTTTTAAATTATTACTTATTAATATTTTAATTTCTTTGCTCTGGTAACAACGCAAAGCGCGACGTTCAATTCCGCCACTCAACGAGCAGAGCCTCCGGAAATTAACGGAAAGTGGGAAATGAAAGTTTCTTAATGGTAACGGAGTGTCTTAACTTAATTTTTACTCTGCTATATGCAGGATACAGCATAAAAATAGAAAAAAATAGAAAAAATTAAAGTCCACACAAGCAAAGTTGTGGCTGAAAACTAGTATAATATAATATAATATGTAATTGCATATCGTTTTTAGCTCAACGGATTATTTGAAAATAATTTTTGAATATTAAGTTAAATTAAGGTTGTTTATCACAGCGAGACAGTAGTAAATGCTGGTTTAAATATCACAAATTGAAATATAAATTTAGATATTATTTTGTACTGTAGTGTTGTGTAGTCACTTTCCAGAATTCACGAATGTTCTACTTAATATTTAGTGATGCGAGTTAATGATTAGTGTTTCAATTCGTATTGTATTATCTGTGTATATATATTTTGTATTTATTTCCAGGAGGAAATATATAATCGTGGCGCAGGGACACAGAGTTTGACTGCAAAACCGACTGGTTGTGGGTTCGATCCCCTCTCGAGTAGATAAAATATTTAATTAAATTTATTTTTCTATTTCTTCGCTCTGGTTTGGAGGCAAAGCGCGGCGCTGAGTTCTGCCACTCAACACGCAATGCCTGCAGAATTCGGCAGAAAGTGGGGAATATCAGGTTGGTAGCTGTTGGAGCAAGAACCGGATGCAGAAGACAGTTTTACTTGATGCGGCGTGACTGTTAGAAGGTTCCTCTCTATTGAGCTCTAGTCCGGTGGATGGGGCCCCAACTGGCTTGGACCCTTGTTCCACCCTTAGGGGAATGTTTTTTTATTCCTTCTTTTATAAAAATTTGAACGTAGCGGGACTCCAACCCGCGCCTCCCGAAAACCGACCAGGCGCTTTGACCACTATACCACACGTTCTCATCAAGCTACGGCAAAATAAGTTGTAACAAGCGTATAAAAAAATCCAAAGTATTATATATAAAGTATTTTTCTTTCCTAAGTGACTAATTTACTAACTAACACATTAAAATTTTTAAATTATATACTGTTTTTGTTATGTACGCCTTAAATTGCAGTCGTCAAAAAGATATCAATATAAGATCAACATCTAATACTTACAAACAAAACAATTTATCCACCTACTCTACTTTCGCCAAAAATAATCTTAAAAAAAAAGAATTTACACATAAAATAAACAAAAAGAAAATAGATCTTTTTCACATCAATCACATATAAAATGTACAATAAAATGTCCGAATAACGGTAACTAATATCTGGTTTTAAAAATGATAAATGGATTTCTTTACATTGTACGAAATTTTCAACAATCCATAGAGACAATGGCGTAGTAAACATCACGCTTTGTTCGCATATATCGTGTTGATACAAAAATGAGGTGAATTTGTACCTCTACTATGTGTTGCTTTGGCTGTTTGTATTATTAATATATATTTATTTGTCATCAATTTAAAAGGATAAGCAGGTTAACAGATTTCCTCCAGTTTGGGAACCTTAAAACGCTCGATCTCTATTAAGACACTTCCGTTCCTAATTTTCCGCAGAATTTTGAAGGCATTGAATGCTGAGTGACGGGACCCTACGCCACGAAAACCGAAACCACGAAAAAATATTAAATAGACTATACAAATAAACATTGAATCAATACTATTAAAAATAAACAGAAACAATATTAAAATCCATATAAATAAACTATGTATGAAAAAAACAAATATTAAAATGCGAAAATCTAAGAAGTTATTATTTAAAAAAATATTAACTAAACAGAATTTCTAATTAAATAAAAAAAACACGCCAACTAATGGTACGAGAAACGTTTTGTACGGTCACCGGCCATCAAGCCTACCCGCGTCAACAGTACGTGATTAATTGATATGGAATTAATTATATTATATTATATTATATTATACATCCATTCCAGTTATTATAACTGATCTTTATCATTTGAATACAATAGATTTGAAAACTCATACGCACTCTCACTCTCTTTTATTACTCTTTTTAAGTACTCTTTTTTTATTTTAACTAATAATGTGAGAATTTATTTGAAAAATGATTTGAAATTGAGTTTTCTCTTGTGATTTTATTTGTATGGACTATAAAAAGTTAAGTCTTGTATATTCCTGTTCTCGAAAGAATTGAGGTAAATTCCTCGCACGTGTTCCTCTCAACTCTTCAAGGAACCCTCGTGTACAGCTCCCTGAGGTATAGTTTCAGAATTATATTGTCTATTTCTCTATCTTTACAGACATTTTGATTATCATTTTGTTTAATACAAATTAAAAAAAAAATGATATTAATTAAAGACCAAGTTTTCCAAATTTGAATTAATTTAAGTGAAAGGTTTCGCTCACTAGTAAAATATAAAATATTTTGTATTATTATAATACAATAAACATAATCAATGACAGAAGCAAAATTTAAATCAAAGAAAAATAACGTCGATGACGAACTCTAGTTCAATTCAGTTATAATTATTAAGCAATTTATTATCAACAAAGTTAAACTATGTGAAGAAACCTTCTCAATGTCAATTTCTTTGGTGCTATGTCAATTCGTCAATATACACTCATATACTTTTATTCTTTAATTCCAAAGTGAATTGACGCTGTGGCGTTTTTCGAAAATCACAAGAGTTTGACTTTAAACGCGACAGGTTGTTAGTTCGATTGTCACTCAAGGAAATGAAATATTAAATATTTTAATTTCTCTTCTCTTTAATTTTTCAGGTCTTGAGGCGCGGCGTTGAGTTCGGCCACTCAACACGCAGTGCCTCCAGAATTCGGTGGAAGATGAGGAGCGGAGTGACTTTAGTAAGTACTAGTAAGTGGTAGTACTAAAAGAAATTATAAAGTAGACTTATGAGAGAGGAACTCAGGGCAGTGTTTGATTTTAAAACTCTAGTGATGAAGCTTCAGGGGTTGTATATGTTACCATTGGCGAATAAAAAAAAACTGTATGAACAAACCATAAAGACTTATATCACTTTGTCTATCTGTTCGTAAACAGTACGGGGTCTCAGTACGAGAGATAATTGAAAATTAAAGAGATTAAATAAATCATTTTCTTGTTTTAATCGTTGCAAGACCATTTAGCTAAAGCGCAGTGGCTACTTTAACTGCTCTATTGGCCGTTTCACTGATTGAAAAACTTTTCTAATATTCCGCAGAACGATAACGTTAAACTGGAAATTCACATGAACAAGCGAGTTGTGACATAGTTATCAAATATTCATTTCATAACTTCAAATGAAATTAGCCAGAGGCTAGTCGTGGCGCAGGGGCAAAGTGGGAATGTATTACGCGGCAAGTTGTAGGTTCAATTTCCGCTCTAGGAAGTGAAATATTTAATATTTCCATTTTGTTCGTACTGGTGTCGAGGCAAAGCGTGGTGTAGAATTCCGCTAATCAATATGTAATGCCTTCTAATTTAACGCAAAGTGAGCAGCGGAGTGTCTTAGTACTACATTTCCGCTGCCCATCATGACAGAAATTTTACAATTCAATTTTTTTTTAAATACATATATCTATTTTTTTGTCCTCTTTTTTCCTTGATTTTTTTATTATGGAATATAAAACTAATCTAGTGTAAAGCTAATCTAGTGTGTCAACACTCCGTTCTTTACTGTTTTTCCCTTAAGCATTCCACTGTCAAATGTAAGATGAAGTGATAGAAGATTGTTTCAGCAAGAATAGAAATATTCTATATAAATACGACAAGACCGCGCTACGGGCATTACAGGAGAATATTGTACGTGACTTTATTAAGATACAGGTTATTCTATTACGGTCCGTTGAAATTTTATAGCGCAGTATTAAGGATAAACAATATTTTATCTTCTTAAATATAAAGCAAATGCTTTAGTAGGTCGTTTGAAACTAAATTTGAATCATCTAAATCTTATTATAAAATTGCTTTTTTCTAGGATTCAAGAGATGCAATTTACGAGAGGGATTCATATGCCGCTTAAGATAATCGGAATACTGTGTAAATCAGGGATTTCCAAGCTTTTCTTGATCAAGGACCACTTTTATATCATTCTTGGTAGCAGAGACCACCATGCGTGGTGGTCTCTGCTACTTTTAGGCTTCTGCGGACCACTAGTTGTCCGCGGACCACTGGTTGGAAACCACTGGTGTAAATAAACAGATTTATAGAATATTAGGAATTTTTTTATAGATTTTGTTTCGCATTGCAGGGTAGGAGATAGTCTAGTGTCACGTTACTTTGTTCTACATTTTTCACTGAAGTCTTACTAGAACTGGGAAAATAATTTAAATACCGTGAAACAAAAGGTTTTTATACCTATATTAGGATTAAACAAACGAGTTAGATCACTTGATGTTAAGTGATTATCGTAGTCCATTAACATTCTCAGTACCAGAGGAACCATTAATACGGCTTTTGAAGGAATTTGTTGATTCGCCCCTTGACGATTCCAATATCATAGCTTTCTAGAAATACGACTGCTGGTAATAATCATTAATCGATCAGCTTCACGCTGTATCCCGCACACAGCGGGGTAGGCAGAAGTTAGGCCACTCCGTTCCCCACTTTACATCGACTGGAGGACTGGAGGCTTTGTGTATTTAGTGGCGGAGCTCAACGCCGCGCTTTGCCTCGAGACCAGAAAAAAGAAATGAAAATATCATCAAATATTTAATTTCCTCGAGTGAGAATCGAACCCACAACCTGTCTTGTTTACAGTCGCACCTTGCGCCTCTGCTGCGCCACGATTGGCCTCAGATTTTCACTAGATTCGATTAAAAAAGTTTTCAATTTATAAAACGTTTCTTTGATAAAAAATATTTTTATTTTTAAAATAAATATTTCAGGCCTCAAGCTAAACAGATTATTCGGGATATGTTAACATTTAAAATTTTGTACTGCCCTTGTATGTTCAAAGCCTAGCGGTCTTAAAATAAAAATAGGAGAACGAGTACACGCTATTAAAATTTATTTTATTTTCTATTTTGCTAACACCGGTTTACTCTTAAAACTTTTAATTATAGAGTTTGTATCGCCGCAAAAAATGCGAAGAAAAGGAGAAATATCAGATTTAGTGTTAGTTTCCAGGCTTTCGGTGGTCTGCTACGTGACCTGGTGTGAGTACACCTTTTAAAACACATGTGAGTTCAAGCGGTCAATATTTTTATACTATCATATTATTTTCTAAAAATATATATATTTTTTGTTATAATGATAATTTTTATTGTATTTTCCTAAAAATATATATGTAATGAATACTACATTTATATTTACATTTCAAATAACTAAATATGACACAGTATTTATGTTGAAATAAAATAATTTCTGGTCCAATTTAAAAAGAAACGAATAAAGCCTCCATAGGTACGTACCGCCATCACAAAAAATGGCTGGCTGATCAAAAAGAAATGCGTTGTCCTCGCTGTCATTTCATTTATCGACATTTAAGCCGTGGCGCACTGACAGTCTAAAAATGTTCAGTTGAATTTCAAATTAACCGGTTCGACCTTTTAAAAAAGCGAATTCAAGTTTTCCAGTGAACATGGTAAAAACGGTGGGAACCTTTACCCACCTCTCTGCGGCTCGCGGCGTTTATTGAGATAATGAAATTAGCATAATAATGAAAAACATTGACCGTCTGTATGTATACTTTGGACTTTTTCCATTTGACCTAATCTGAATCTGATGTTTCTATAGATAATGTAAACTAAATATATTTTTCTATGTTTTTTTTTTGGGGCTTGATAACCTAGTGCTAAGAAACTCCCGCCGGATATCTCGAGCTATTGCGTGTTGAGTGGCGGAACACAACACCGCGCTTTGCTTCGTTACCAGAGCGAGGAAATGAAAATATAAAATACTTCGTTCTCCCGAGTTGGAATTGAACCCATAACTGTTGCGTTAAGAGTACACGCTTGTGCTTCTGCGCCACTACGGCTTTAATTTCTTTTTAATTTTAGAATTAAGACAATGTGCGCGATTGAGTTAAAGCAAAAAAAGAGAGCGGAGAGTCGTCGAGAGACAAAATATATTCTCTTAGCTCTCTATAAATTCAGTCGACCTTACTATCAATAATGTAAAAAATTGAAAAAGACTCAAACGAACATTCATACTCTATTTTACATGCATAATTGAATATATCAATTCATTATCAAATAAAAATTTAATGTAATACATACATTTTGTGAGTGAGATCATCGACGCACAGGGCGACCGGCTGGCGAATTGCACCTAGTGTTAAGACACTCCGTTTTATTCACCTTCCTTCTACTTTACTATGTATGGGATACACCGTGATGCTAAAAATACCCTACATTTTGAAAACATAACATCTAATTATTTTCGTTTAAAATTACATAAATTCAAAGCCATTTCACAGGCAACAAAAAAATCTTTCCAGTTTACACGTTTACATTCAAAAGGATATTCTTATTAAGCATACACATATGTATTTTCTCTCACAGCTTCACGCTGTATCCCGCACATAGCAGGGTAGGAAGAGAGTAAGGACACTCCGTTCCCCACTTTCCGCAGAATTCTGGAGGCATTGCGTGTTGAGTGGCGGAACTCCACGCCGCACATATATGTATATACTTACAGTAAATACATAGTTATCATTATATTTATTTATAACTTAAATTTTTACTAAAATATAAGTGTGTGTGTGTATTTTATAGTAAATTGTTTTTTAAGGTTAAAATGTTAATGAAACGAGATTGTTAATCCTCTTGTCTACTTGAAGCTTTTGCTGAAACTTAAGAAGTGCTTCATGTATACTTGAGTACTCGTTCAGTGAAGATAAAGATTGGGGAGCCGTTTATCTAGGAACTTAGGGGTCTTTGTTATACGCTGACATATCATTTTCAGATTTCTTGTTCAAATATTTATAATATAATGTTTACGTTTTAATATAATTTCTTTATGATATTTATTTTTTAAAAATTCGGACATATATTTTTTCTTTAATTAAAACTAAACTGTACGCGTGACAGGTTGTGGGTTAAATTCTTTCTTGGGCAAATTAATTCTTTAATTCAGTTCAGTTTCACCACTGATCTGACTTAACCTTAGGTACAGTCTGCTAACAATAGTCAGTAGTATAATATACCCTATATTATTAACTTCTTTATAATTTTTTGCAGCTTGGCACACATAGGAGGTAGGTAAAGAGACCTTTTTTTAAAATACTTATCGTTATTTTGATTTATCAGACCAGAAAAATCAATTTTTTGAAATTATAAGAAATTTTCGAGTAAAACTTCTGGTACAACACTATACATCCAAACCGTGCGTGATATATAGTAAAATCCAACGATTCTCCTTTATGTCATAAATTTTGTTCTATAATTAATGCTCCCCCCAATAACTTTTGCCTTGTGGGATTTGAATCTGCGAATATTACACGTTAGCAAAGCACATTTCATGTCTTCCGTGATGGGGTCATGATTTATTATCAGCATAAAATTTTGAACCGCGGCGCAGTGGCACATGTATATAATTGTGAACGCGACTCGTGGTGGGTTCGATACCCACTCGAGGATGCAGTATTTATTTAAATTTATACTTTTAATTTCTTAGCTCTGGTGTCGAAGCAAAGCGCACCGATGAGTTCTTCCACCCAATACCCAATCCCTTCAACATTTAGGGGAACGTGGGTAACGGAGTGTATTAACATTGGATTCCCGTAGCTATCTCGTTGTGTGCTAATAACTACATATGTGATTTATCAATAATTTGATATTAGCGTGAAATTATTATGAGCAACTATCTTGAGCCTACTAACCTAGCTAGTGTCTTAACATTCTCTTCTTTTCTTCTCAATACCTCTGATTACCTTCTATTCACGAGATATAACATGATTTCTCGTAAACAACGCGGCGATGGTCCCAGCAAAACTATATAAGAATCATATTTTGTACGTCCATTCTTACAAACTCCATGATATATTAGGCAGGGGAGTGACAGTGTAAGACATAGGCTTCCGAACGGATATTATACGATGACCGATTCGCTTTATACTACAAATTTGACGTTGACTAATAGATCCGACGTGTCTTTGGTTAATTACTGTAAGTTTATGTGCATATCTAGTTGTCTAATGGATGCCTGTATTGCATAAATCAATGATATATTTGGTTACAATTTCAATATACCGATTCAAATTCTATTGACAGACTGTTAGTGGGCTATGTTTAGATGCTGGTTTATGTTTCATAACCGTATTTCTTTAAAGAGTAAATTGCATTAACTTATGAACAGTACTCAGTCATAGTATAGTAGTAATATTTGAATATAAAAAAAAAATTATCAGCTTCACGCTGTATCCCGCATTCAGCAAGGTAGGCAGAGGCAACATAGTGAAAAGACATTCCGTTCCCCAGTTTCCGCCGAATTTTTCAAGGCATTGCGAGTTTATAGGTGAAATTCAACGCCGGACTTTTGCCTTGGTACCACAGCGAAGAAATGAAAATATTAAGAAATAATAATTGATTTCCTCGAGTGGGGGTGGGATCCAACCCACAACCGTCACACCTTTTCACCGTGTTTCAGTCACACCTTTGTGCCACTGAGCCACGACGGTCTCATCAAAAATAATATTTAACATATGAATAATATATTTGTTAAGCTATCTACACTAATATAACAAGAAAAAGAAAAAGTCTCTGGATAAAGCTACATTTTTCAGGAGTGCTATAGACTATATAACATCACGGTTTAGTTCTTAGTCAGTTTTAAATAATTAGGGATGCCATCGAATTACTTTAGGCACATGCGCTACAGAAATAGATAAATATGTATATGTAAGTACATTATAATAGAAATTCAGTTTCATTAGTTCTAAAATAAATTTCGCGACACCCTATATCTATAACTTATACATAACTCACAATAAGACATTTTGTGACAAAAAATAATTGAAAATTGCAAGGTGATATTTTAACGTTTTTTTTTATTTAACAAAGATATTGAAACTTATGAGCGAAAGTTGTTCCATCATCAAGGAAATTTTATGAAGATAAACTTTGACTTTTATAGCATGTAAATTGGACGTATACTTTTCGAGAAAACGTGAAATTAAAATAATTCAACTCTCTGCTTACAGCCGCAAACTTGCGGTGGGACGCTTGCGGTCTTTAACGCCGATTTCGTCCTCGCAAACAGCCACGCTATGCTTGCACTTTCTATATATATGTATATAGAATATATATAAATGCAGCTTAATGAAATAATCATAGGTGGTATGCGGGCGAAGCCGCAAGTGGTCCGTTATTACTATATAAAAAAACAGGGGGGTTCCCTGTACATTTTAGAAAAATTAAGAAATTTAAATTAGCATTTTGTGTGACTGAAAAATAATGAAAAATGTTATTATGGTAATGGTATTTTTCTGTGATTTATTTATAAAAATTTTTTCTTCTGTTTGTGTCTTATATTTTGACTTCTTTCCAAATTATAATCTTGATTTGACTTATTTATAATAGTGTAGACAATTAGATAGACAGACAGACTGACAGATCTAGACTATCCATCTGGTCATTTTAACGGAACCCTAAAAGTAAAATAAATGCGACATGCATTTATTTATTCTTTACTTGTATTTGCAAAATAAAAAGATTAACAATTTTAAAAAATATATCACAAAAAATGGAAAAATAAATATAATGTAAAAATATTAATCAGTTACTTTCGCCGTGATTCACCAAAAAAATTTAAGCCTTTTAAATCAATAAAAAGTAAAACAAGTTTCTATATTATATCAAGCCTTCGGTGCACCATAGGTTTCATAGGCAATCCTCGGGATTTGACTAAGGCCTTAATCATTGCAAAAACAAATATAGTTTTTTCATTTCCTGAAGTGGGAATCGAACCCACAGCGTGTCGTGTCTACAGTGTTACACCACGACTGTCCAATTACACAAAAGGAATACAATGTTTTATTTTTCTGTGTTAATTTTAAATAGATCTATCTAGTGTATTCTTCAAAGAGCAATACATTTACTCATCTTGTCACTTATTAGGAATAGTACGTAGCGTGAAAAACTGTTTTTTTTTATCAGCTTCACGCTATATCCTGCACACAGCAGGATAGGCAGAGGGAACCTAGTGCTACAACACTCCGTTCACCACTTTCCGAAAAGTGGTGAATGGAGTGTGGTATTGCGTATTGAGCGGCAGAATTCAACGCAAATTAAATAAATATTTCATCTCCTTGAGTGGCGATCAAACCCACAACCAGTCGGTTTGACAGTGACACTTTGTGCCACTGCGCCGCGACTGGCCTCAATGATCATTTATACATTTTCTTAATGAAAAATGCAATGCTTTATTTTTCTGTGTTAATTGTAAATAGATCTATCTAGTCTATCCTTCAAAGAGCAATACATTTTCTCATCTTGTCACTTGTTGGGAATAGTAATTAGCGTGTAAAACTGCACTTTGAACTAGTTAAATGACTTTTGTCTTTACGGTTTGCTTCAGTGTAACCGGGAGTCTACCCAGGTCTTGTGTTTTACTTTTTATTTGACTTTTAAATGTGAAAAAAAGATGAAAAGAATTAAATTTAATGAGATGCCGTCGTGGCACAGTTGGTAGGTCAGTGTCAGATTTATTTACGCGGTTGTTGTGAGTTCGATTTTCATTCGAAATAATTAAAATATTCGATACAATAAATTGTATTTAGTTAGCCTGGTTTAGTATTTATTGGGTTAGATAAAAATAATTATACATTGCTTGTATTTACTTTTTAAGATTAGAAGCAATTTTTGAAATAAGATGTGACGTCTACATATAAAAAATATTAGGTGGTATAAAAATGTATAGTAAAACATAATTTTAATATAAAAGCATATATTTAACACATTGTTAGCAGTTGCACTGCATCTTCTTACATATTCTACAACATCATACAAATTTCAACCCTATTCCCCAAGTATACAGTCTATAACCGTATGTTTAAGCACAATTATTTTCATATGAGTTTCGTCTTCAGAACTATTAATCCTCCAACCTTAGACTTCCTTGTCTTGACAAGATAAACAGGAAGTCGTGAATCATCAGCGAGGCATTGTCGTTACTAGGGTGGCGGATGTGAAGAAAATGCTCCATCACTGGCCTCGTCCAAGCCGGATATGAAGCCTGTATCGCCGTGTCTTCATCATATTAATGACACACGGAATTGCCTCTACGAAAATATGTTTAGATTTTAAGGAGTAAGGAATATTTTGTTTTTTTTTTAAGTATTAAGAAATGTCAAGCATAAAATTGGGGTTTTACCTTTAGTAAAGGATTATTGTATTAAATCTTCATAAATGTGTCTGTGCCAGACCATAAAAGTTGATTTCTTTTATATTCATTTGTTAGTTCACAATTTTAATATTTCAAATAATAAAAAAAGCATCGAAATTAATTTAAAAAAAAATATGATCTAGACTTTTAGCGTATGTTAGTTTTCAGAATGAATTTATTTTCTATTATTTTAAAATGGCGAATTTGTAATTGTTATCAGTCTGTGTCTCCTAACAAGCTATCTGATGCAGGTATTTGTCAGCGCCTGCACCAGTCTAAACGTCAGGATACTGGTTTTGGTGGTGCCTTTAACCCAGCGTCCCAGGTGCTGGATGCCTTCGCCATCGCTAGACTTACCGTCGAAAACCCTAAATCCCCCTCAATAAGCGGATAAGGGATTCGTTCGCACTTCTCCTGATCCGTGCAATATCCTTCCGCGATAGTTGTACGCCTCGTGGTATGGTATGCTCCTGTCCTCCTTCTCTTGGGTTGCGGCTGTCCAGGACACCGCACAGTATTTCCAAATTGCTTTCAGACCCTTCAGACCCTTCAGTGCCACGATATAGTCAATGACAAGGTGTCATCCGCATACCAGATGACACTCACCCCAGGTGGGTGATCATCCACAACCTGTCACGTTAACAGTCCCCTGTACCACAACTTGCCTCAACGGTTATTAAAATAATAAAAAAAATGTAATTAAAATTAATATAAAGAAACATGACATATCTAAATCGATTCCAAAACCTAATAAACCGGGTAATCCTTTCAAAAGCGAGTTACAAATAATTTCACATTAATTAAACGCAAACGCTGACGAGGGTACAATCGATATCACACTTTGACCATGTGAAGCTCAAAGTAACAATTGATTCCGTATACAAGTATGCATACTGTATAGAAATACGAAATGTTTAATCCATTTCGATGTTATTTTACGCTTTATTTTTGTTTTTATTGTATTTTGTAAATGAAATTGGTTGTGGGTTCGATTCACTTAAAGAAATGAAATATTTAACAATTTCAAGCCGTGGTATCGAAGCGAACCGCGGCGTTGAGATCCGCGAAAATGGAACACGGAGTTTTTTAACACTAGGTCCACTCTGTGTTTCTTTCCGTGTATGCGATAAATGCTGATAAAAAAGTAGGACTATGTACGATGTTTGTGTACTTGACTTTGAAGATTGGTTCCTGTAGCGCTAAAAAATCATTCCACTTTTCACGCAATGCTTTCAAAATGAGAAACCAAGTATTTAGCGATAGGCACGTTCTGCCAACCCTGTATATCCTATATGCGGGATAAAGCGTGAAGAAAAAAATAAATTATAATAAAATTGCGCATATGTATCTTGACATCTAGGCTTTACTTTTTACATAAAAAAAATTAAATTAGCTTCACGCTATATCCCGCACACAGCAGGGTAGGCAGAGGGAACCTAGTGTAAGACACTCCGTTCCCCACTTTCTGCCGAATTTTGGAGGCATTGCGTGTTGAGTGGCAGAACTCAACGCCGCGCTTTGCCTCGACACCAGAGCGAAGAAATGGAAATATAAATTTAAGTAAATATTTCATCTCCTCGAGTGGGGATCGAACCCACAACCAGTCGGTTTTCAGTCACACATTTGCCACTTGTGCCACACACTACTTTTTGAATTTAAGCAGAAAATCTATTAAGACTACAAACGAGCGAAATGAAGGGTACGATAATAAATATTCTATACAAATCGCCGCAGCCAGCTATAGAAGGCGACGGGTCTTATCAAACTATTGATAATACCATTTTTCGAAACATTCAGATGTCATTAGCGTTATTTACGAGAGCGCCGTAGCGGCGCGTGGACGCAGGCATCGAAACGAACGTGACTGTAATTTTGAACGTTATCTGGGACTATTCTCATTTAATTTATGATTACTTTTATAAGATGCCTCGTATGAGGTTGTGGCGCAAAGGTACAAAGTGTGGCTGTAAATGCGACAGTTTGAGGTTTCGATTCCCATTGTTTTTTTTTATTTTCTTCGTTCGATAACTATACGCTAATACTTTGAGAATTTTGAGATAAATGAGATTGTGTCTTAATAACGACACTAGGTTCCCAGATTCGGTTTGCCTACGCTGCTGTGTGAGATACAGCGTTTAGATAAAATTAAATTTCGCTAGTTGTCTTTTCAATATCACTAGTTGCAGTCAGCAAAGCCGTTTGCGTTTACATAACATCAAATTTTGTTTTTTCCTGTTCCGTTAAATCCGTGAAATTTCGTGAAATCCGCTTTTAGTGTACTACGCTCCTACATGAACCCTATAAGAATTACACATAAGAAAATTTCACTCTTTATACACGATATATTTTTTATTATTATAATAAAAATTAAAAAAAAATAACAAACCTAAAATAAACTTTAGAATATAGATTTTGTTAAAATAAATTTTTAGATTGTTAATAATTAATTATTTTCTACTCAAAACTGTACAATCGTTGATTCAAAAAGGGAACCTAGAGGTTCACAGGTACATTCCGTTCTTACCAAGACACTTCTGTACTTCACTGTCCGCCGAACTATAAAAGGATCACGTGTTGAATGGCACAACTCAACGCCGCACTTTGCCTATTAACCGAGAAGTGAAAAGTAGGAATGGAATCCAGAACCTGTCGCGTTTACAGTCACACTCAGGCCTCAATTGATATATATTTATCATATTAATAAAAAATATGAGCTATCAAATATATATAGGCCAGTATATATTGAGGCCAGACGTGGCGCAGTGGCACGAAGTGTTACTGCAAAACCGACTGGTTGTGGGTTTCATCTCTTCGAGTTGGGATCGCCCACTCGAAGAGATGAAATATTTACTTAAATTTATATTTCCATTTCTTCGCTCTGGTGTCGAGGCAAAGCGCGGCGTTGAGTTCTGCCACTAAACACGCAATACCTTCAGAATTCGGCAGAAAGTGGGGAACGGAGTGTCTTAACACTAGGTTCCCTCTGCCTACCCTGCTGTGTGCGGGAAACATCGTGAAGCTGACGAAAAAAATATATATATGTATATAGGCAAAACGCTAAGTAGAACTAAAGTTGTGATTTCGTTCTCGCCAAATGTGTATTCGTGACAAGAATATGATGTTAATAATTTCTTATATAAATGTACCAATCTTTTACCAATACTTGTAACCTACATTAGACGTGCCCACGTAAATTTAATTATCTATAATAACTGAAATTTATGGGTACCAATTTGATATATTAATATTTTTTTGTAATTTTATCAATATGTACTAGTATATATAGGCCTAAATTGAGGCCAGTCGTGGCGCAGTGGTGACTTTAAAACCTTGACTGGTTGTGGGTTCGATCCCCACTCGAGGAGATGAAATATTTACTTAAATTTATATTTTAATTTCTTCGCTCTGGTTTAGAGGCTAAGCGCGGCGTTGAGTTCTGCACACAACACACAATGCCTCTAAAATTCGGCAGAAAGTGGGGAACGGAGTGTCTTAACGCTAGGTTCGCTCTGTCTACGCTGCTGTGAACGGGATATAGCGTGAAGCTAATTTAATTTTAATGTTCTAGTATATTCATATATTTCTCGTAACTTAAAATAAATGTGCTTGTTCCCTACCCATAGTACCGAAAATGGAAATAAATTAATAATTTTCAAATCAACTATAAATTTATCTGTTTTATATTTTTTTAGGCCTTTCGTGGCACTGGAGCTCGAAAAGTGACTGTGAAATTGACTGGTTGTGGGTTCGATCCCCACTCGAGGAAATGTAATGTTTACCTTTATATTTTCATTTCTTAGCTCTGATGTCGAGGCAAAGCGCTTCATTGCTTTATGATAACTCAACACGCAACGCAATGTCCAGAACTATAAAAAAACATCAGCTTCACGCTGTGTCCAGTACACAGAGGGGTAGGGAGAGGGAAACTAGTGCTAAGACACTCCGTTCCCCACTTTCCTCCACGTCACCTTGCATGTAAAAGACTACGTAGATTTTTTTCTGTCCCGTCAATATATGAGTATAATGAAAAAAAAAACTGTTATGGAGAGCTGAGTGATTGTTATTTTAGAGATTTTTTTTTTTCTTTATTTCTCACAGTAAACACGAAAGACGTATACACTTGACAATAACAATTTATAGTTTATACCATTTTTAAGTTTGTAAATTTTAAGAAATGAAAAAAATACGACAATAAAATCTTATTATTTTATTATTAAATATGTTTTTTTTTATTTTATTTTCATTGCGTTACTCTTATACGTACTTTTACACACCGTTCCGCATGCTCGCCACCGGGTCCACGTTGACTTTTCAGCCCAACCATTCTATGTAACGTATACAAAAAAAAACTTTAGAAACGTTAACACTTTAAACTAGATACATTAACTCACAGCAACTGCTATAAAACAAAAAAAAACCGACTACACGCTATTAAAATTTATTTGACGGTCTATTTTACCAACACCGGTTTACTCTTAAAACTTTTAATTACATACTTGGATTCGCTCCATAAAATTACGTAAAATAAAATATATTGCACACTGCATCCTGCTTCTTTATAATTTGTGCGCCGTTGGCGGAATTGTGGTTCTTTAAAAATTCAAAGTTAGGTTAGAATTGCTTTTACTGTTCTAGCTTTAGGAAGGCAACTTGATAGGTTTATGTAAATAATATCGTGTGACGTCTACGATCTACGACTAATGTAACCGTGGCAAGTCCACTGTCTGTTTGTTCGTTGTTCTTTAGGTTTTTTTTGTTAATTCATGATGTATCCCGCAGGGAACGCAGGGAGCGTGGGGACCTAGTGTTAAGGCACTCCGTTCCTATTAAGGCACTTTGGTTCTCCACTTTCTGCTGAATTCTCAAGGCATTGCGTGTTGAACTCTATGTCGTGCTTTGATATACAACACACACATCACCACAATGGATTCGAACCCATAAACATTAATGTTTAGGAATTGGATTTTTGACTGTGAACTTAAGTTTACAGTCAAAAATCAAATTCCTTCTAATACTGGAAACTACTGCGTAGAAATGAATGATATCTGTATCTATCTAGACATAATAACAGCTTAAAGTTTTAACAAACTCAAAGGATAGTTCTAAACTATCCTACTATTTGGTGCAGTTTTCGTAGGAAAATTAAAAGTTGCACAGAAGCAAATGCCCTGTAAACATACTCGTATGTAAGTATATTACAGCATGAACGTAATATACGGTATTAAATAAAGAGTGACACAGTTCAAGCGGGCGACGCCACGGGTAGCTAGTGATATTACAAGATTTAAGTACAATTTTCAAAATTAATTGTTAATTTATTTTTTTCAAAATTACTGTTTTTAAAGCATATTAAATACAGGAATTTACATGCTATACATTAATATTAGCATTAAATTTCTCATTCCCTACCAATATCTGGAGCTTAAATTGCTTAATCTAGGAACTATTCAACACCAATATTGTTCAATAATCGCCTTCCGAGAAACCGATTGAAAGCATAAATGCTGAGATTGCACACGTACTTTGAGAATACTATACGTACATCCATATCCATATCCATACAATAGATAGTGTGACTGTAAACGCAACAATTTGTGGTCTGAATTCCCACTCGATTGAACTAAATATTTAATATTTCCATTGTCTTCACACGGGTGTCGAGGCAAAGCGCGGCGTTGAGTTCCGAGCACGCAATGAAATCTAGAATATTCAACACGCAATGAGTACTTAACACGCAATGCCTTCAAAGTTTAGAGTTCTGCGGAAAATGGAGAACGAAGTGTCTTAACACTTGGTTCCCATAACCTACCCAGCTGTGTGGGTTATAGCGAGACGAAAAAAAATAAAGATAATCACATTTCACCCCTACTTAATTGCCCATAGACTATTGGGCTGCAGTGGATACGTAAATGGCTTTATTGAAAACTTTGCTTACATATTGTGAATTGGCACGCCGCCAGGAGATTATCATACCAGCTCTGCGATATTTGTGCCTCACGTAGTCCTATTCCGGCAATCGAAAAACTTTTATAATATCACATTCTAGAAATGCTAAGGAGTTCTGAGATGGTTTCAGGATTATGATGTGCAGGTTATTGCCTTCGCTTGGGAAGTTGTTTGATGTTTCGGACTTTCTTTTCTGAACTTGTTTTAAGAAGATATGGTGAAGTTTTGTTAGTTGTCTGGAATTTTATGCGTATGGCGATTGGTTGTTCATCTAGATCAGGTGAATGTGAACATTTCCGGAAAATTTGAGGCAAAAAAATTTAAATAGACCAACGTCTCACACATGAAACATGAAAATTTACAACATGGTCCGTGAACCAATTTTGTAAAAACCAATATCATAAATTTATTTGCATTTAAAACAGGTTTTACGATAAAAAAAAAATGATTAATAATTCAGGGCGTCCCGCAAACAGTCGCAACTTATCTCAGGATAGTCACGTACGGGCCCCGTAACGTAGGTTTATCAATTCTTACCTTGTTTGAAATAGCAAGACTTCACAAAGAACATTCATTAAACGAATCTCGACTTATGCGTGTTGTGGCATACGGAACGTGATGTTGTAGTTTCTACGAGCTGATACATAAATTAACGATATTTTTTCGTGTTACAACCGATTTTTTATAATGTGTTGAAGGTTTTTTTTTTGAATACAAAGAAAATTCAAATGAGACGAGAATCTAGAATAATGTGAACTAAATTTAATCGTTGTATAAAAAAAGTGACGAGCACATTGTAATTAAAAATTACACAAGTTGTGGATTCAAATCCAAATCGTAAACATAAAATATTTAACATTATACCTTCCGCTCTGTTAATGAGGCAGAGTGCGGCGTTGAATTCCGCCACTCAATACCCAATACGCCGGAAAGTAGAGATGACAATATTCTAATGGGAATGGCATGTCACAACACTGTTCCGAGGTGAAGACAGCGTGACGCTATTAAAAAAAAACGCAAATTATAGAACTTCGTAAAAATATTTGATTATTTCGCTTTGGTACGCTTTGAACTCTATTTAAATCATACATAGTATATTTTGTATAGATTGAGATTTGAAAATAGAAAAATGAATTAGCAATTTAGCTTCGAGCGATGACAGAACATTTTTTACTTGTATTAATTTTGAATTTTATCCGACCGACTGGATAAAACCAACGGACATTTTATTTTAAACAACGTAACATACTAAAATATGTAATTTTTGTCTTATGTATTGTGAACGGGTGGCAAATTGGGTGCGTAGGAGCCACGGCCGTACGGTCATTACTATGTAAATTTGATTGTGCCAATGAACGGCACGAGCCGCGCTGCCGCAAAGAGGTTAGCTTTTACGAGCTTTTTTTTACAATGTTCATGTTAAAAAAATTAATTTACATTCCAAAAAGTTTGGTTTGCTATATTTGAAAGTGAACTGGATGTTTTTTGTGTTTATTATCAACGTTTTGTTTAACGGTCACTTTTAATGAAAATACTTTATGCTTTTTTGGTTTAGAGATGTTTTTATGGAACGGAGTTAAAAGACAATGGATATTAAATTTAGAAGATTTATTGATGATTAGAATGGAAATGTATTAATAGAAACGAAGGCTTAGCGTTAGATTTTTAGGTACCTTTCCCTACAATGAGCGTAAAGCTACAAAATTATGTGCTTGAAGTTATTGATATAAAGAAAATAAGAAAAAATATACCTACATAGTTTGTCCCAATATTTATTACTAGGACTTGTTCAAGAAAGTATTTCTTGAACAATATAATATATACGGAACAGAATTCAGCTAAATTATGTGAAGATGCCATTGCAGCCTTTGAAATCACACTTCAGTATAACGGTCATATCGAGCAGACAATACTAAGAATCAAGTGCCTCCCAACAAGAGAGGATAATCAACAATCGCACCAAATGACCCAATACATCAACGTAGGGAGTACGAGAAATTGTACGTGATGAGGACGTACAATATTATCAATACAAAAATAAAAAGGTTTTTTTTCCTGCATTTTTTTTCAGTTAAACGTGACTTAATAAAACCGGAGAAGCTAGGGTTCCGTAAAAGATTGGATGAATTGTTGAACTTTATCTGAAATTCAGGATTAGCCAGCCAGAACTCTTTCATCTGATACTTCACTTAAACTAGAAGGTTTAATACCAAATTTTGCTCCCCTATTAAGGTTATTATTTTTAGAATTTAGCCACAAATGTATAGTTATCAGATTTTTCCTGAACTAGTCTTGTCTATAGATGCTAGCTACTAAATTTCATAATTCTAGTGATTTATAGTTTCTAATGATTCCTTTTATAATATAGAAATACGCGTATTTCAGAAAAAGCTTCAGACTTCTAATTTATGTACGGAATCCTCGGTGGGCGCTCCAAGTCGCGCTTGTCCAATTTTTTTATACGGATTAATGACCACGGTCTACGGTATGACAATTCACACGAGACGGCGTTGTGTTGACTATGCAATATATTTTATTTTTCGAGGTCAGTCGTGGCGCAGTGGTACAAAGTGTGACTGTAAAACCGACTGGTTGTGGGTTCGATCCCCACTCGAGGAGATGAAATATTTACTTAAAATTATATTTTCATTTCTTCACTCTGGTGTCGAGGCAAAGCGCGGCATTGAGTTCTGCCACTCAACACGCAATGCCTCCAAAATTTGGCAGAAAGTGGGAAACGGAGTGTCTTAACACTAGGTTCCCTCTGCCTACCCTGCTGTGTGCGGGATATAGCGTGAAGCTAATTTAATTTAATTTTATATAGATAAAAATTTGAACCTACGCCTCTTTGGAAACCGTCCAAGCGCTCTGACCAGCTAAGCCATACGTTTTTATACGTTTTCTTAATAAGTATTTTTCTTTACATAAACACTAAAAATGTAAAAAAAATATGAACTCATATTTGTTTATACCTCTACAATTATTTCGACTGGATGTAATGATGTTTTTAAGCGTGACGCACATCTTTAACACTGCCTTTTGGTTTTTAACACTGAAAGAGAGGAAAAGTGGCGTATTCTTTATTTGATGTTACTGCATCTTTTGTACTCATTGCAACGATACGTGTTTAAATCTTAATATTTAACTTATTTGTTCGATTTAATAAAAGTTAAAGTACAACTACAATAATAGAAAAATGTATATGATATAACAAAACAATTCGTTGAGTGGCAGAACTAAGCGCCGCGCTTGTCCTCGATACCAGAGCGAAGAAATGAAAATATAAATTTAAATAAATATTTCATCTCCTCGAGTGGGGATCGAACCCACAACCAGTTGGTTTTACAGTCCCATTTTGGGCCACTGGGCCACTTTGCCAACAAAGAAGCTCTATAAACAAAATAATATTTACTACATTAGAAGAACAATCCCAGGGATCTAGGAGACAAATCATGTCACTCTTCACTGTCCCCTTCATGTTTAACAATGTGATACAGTAACAACACTACTATCACAATAGAATTTCCGTTTATACCACAACACTATGTCAGATGTAATCTTCTAGCGAACCATTTCTGGTTAAGACCAACACGAGCTATGGGATTACACCCGTCGACCATTATCCAAAGACTAAATTTTGCGTTCAATATCAGTGTAAGGGAGATGAGATCTTGAAACGGAAATCTAAAAAGCAATCAAACGACAAAATAAGTGCCTTGATAAAGCGTTGTGCATTACAGTCACGTATACGAAGCGACGCCAACGCGTCCGTGGCACGACGCACTCATAAATAACGCTAATGACATCCGACTGGTCTGTGGTGTCCCGAAAAATAGTTATCAGCTGCAAATCGATGTAGCAACACGATATTCAATTTTCCTCTAAATATGCAATATACAGGGTGTAACTCGATTGATGGATCAATGGTGGTCTATGGATAAGAGACCTCAGTCCATTTATATTTATACATAAATGGATAGGTATTGATGAACACATGTTCAGTGGTTTCCACTGGTTCAATAGATATTTGAAAATTTATGATTTTTTGGCTGGATCATGGATTTTTTTCCTGGATTTAATAGCTTAAAACTATTAGTCAGTAAATTTCTGAAATAACATCAAAACAAAAATCGTTTTGGAGAGAGTTTAATTTGGACAATAACTTCCAGGGGCTTCAAACTGAGGCAATACATTAATGAAAGTTCGCTTTTTTTTTTAGTTTTCCGCTGTATACCGCACACAGTCTAAGAACCCTAGCGCTAAGACACTCTATTATGATTAAGACATTTTCATTCCACACAATTCTGGAAGCGTTGTATGTTGAGTGAAGCATTGCAGGAACTCACCGCCGCGCTTTACTTCGTTACCAGAACGAGGAAAATGATAATATTAAATATTTCATTTCCTCGAGTGGGAATCTTCTAAATTTATTTTTGTTCTCACATTGTAACAGTTTACTCTAATTTTTATAATAATAATAATCTGAAAATGACATCTCAAAAAGTGCAAACCATTCAATCCATTTAAAAACGTCGAGTCAATTTAAAAAAAAATATAACAAAAACACGGATAAAAAATGCATTACATTTTATCCAAGCACCGGGAAATTGGGTGCCGACTAAAGTCTTTCTACAGTCAATATTTTTCTTTACTATGCTAATTTCATTCAGCCAATAACGACAAGGCCACGTTGCCGCAAACAGGCTAGTTTTAAACGTTTATATTTTGTCCATTGGAATTGTTGAATCTGTTTTCAAAAGACTGGCTCGGTTAATTTAAAATTCTACTGAAGACTTTGATGTTATCGTTTATAGATGCTTTTAATTGAAACACAGTTTTTGAATTATAAAGCTTAAATATGCTCATATTTTTTTTAACTTGATGACACAATTAATTTTATTAGAGTTTCGCACTTCAAAAAGTAAACACGGAACCCTTATAAGATCACTTTGTTGTCCGCATGTCCGTCTCTCAAGAGTTTATCTCGAGAACCTTATCTCGAAAAGACCATTTATCTCGAGAATGTGTGGAGGAGGGTTATCATGCCGAAATGAATATCAAATATTCAAGTCTACGATCCCTTGTAGCACAAAAATATATAAGGATCAACGCAATCAAAAAACATATATTTAAGCATCTCTTTTGCTGCATTTTGTAACAAACTTGCCATGCATTCAAAACCTATAGGGCATTTCCAGCAAACATACAATTACAAAATTTGGCACGAAGTGAAAACTTGACAATGGAAATAAAGGAAATAAGTCTAAAATGTAAAAAAATATAGGTAAGTAAAACATCACAAATTTATATTTGTAGCTCATTGCATATAAAATATTCCAGCTAGCTTAAGTTTGTTAATCATTATCTAGACACGTGGTAGCGTGTCAAGACAAGTTTTTTTTTAATTTTTCATGCCAAGTTATAGAGCTGGCGAGCAGCACCATAACCATTTGAAGTCACTTTTGACCTTAAACTTAACTTTTTTTTTTAATTTTATAAACACACCTAAATAGTTACTTAGACATTTACACGACAAGTTTTATCACGTATTGATTGACATAATATAGCAAAATCCTTCAAGTTAGAGTTGTCTATTTCTTTTTTATTCATTCATACATTCTATTTTTTCTTCTATGTTTAGTTCTAGGTATTACAAGCTCGTCTGTTATGAGCGTTTTTGTATGAGTTTATTCTTTGTAAATGGTAAATTTTAGTGTATATCTTTAGTCTAACTAAATTATTTTTTCTTATAATAATCAGCTTCACGCCGTATCTCACACACAGCAAGTAGGCAAAGGAAACCTAGTGTTAAAAAACTGTCGTAATTAGCTTTTGGTGTTAAGATACTCCGTTCCCCACTTTCCGCCGAATTTTGGAGGCATTTACATCTCACCTCTTTTGTCAATGAAGTCAACATTTAATGTACATATATTGAACTTGGCTCTCATTTTCCATAAATATTTTTAATAGGATAAGTTGTGCTTCCCGTTGACCTACAATGCTAAAATTGGTACCATCGGTGGGCGAATCCGATTCGCACTTAGCCGGTTTTTTTTAAACTGTCTATTACTAAATATTAATTATTAGATAACATCATTCTATTATCAATGTTTCAACTCCTTCGCCATATTTTTTGATTAACCGATAAACGTACCAGATACGAACCTCCATTTGTTCGACAATTACATGTTTTAGTCAAAAATATACTTTTTGTAAAAGAATTGTTATGACTTTTTTAGCCCACAGGCTTGAACAATTCACGCAAAAAAAACTAAATGTATTTAATAGTATTGTCCGCACTGCAATTTAGTCCATCGTTTCGAACGGTGTCCGAGTGATCTAAAAATGACCAGCTGAATTTCAAATATTCGAGCCAGCAGTTTAAAAAGAGAACTTCAGTTTTGTGTGTGTTTGAATTAAAATATTTATATATTTAGCACACACACTACAATATTAATCAAATATAAAGCACAATATTTATTGATAAAATCACAATATTTATTGAGAGATTACAATTTGAGAACAGAGTATTTGAAGTGTAGGTTCTCTCTGCCTGCATTGGTGGTGGGAAAAGGCGTAAAGTATCACATAAGTCTTTAATGGGGAATGGAGTGGTTTATCGCTAGGTTCCCAGGTTCCCTCTGTCTATCCTGCTATATGCGAAATACAGCGTAAAGCTAAAAAATATTTATCTAAAACAGTGTCACTCGTACCGTTACACACGCATTTATGTAAATACGCGTATATTGTACGTGTCTATCACGTCCAATTTGCTGCAAAATAGAATTATACGTTTTTCCGCGCAATTACGAGAGCACAGTAAATAAATAGTATTGAGGTTTCGACTTGTCAGCCGTTACAAATTTAAATGCAATGTTCATTTATTTGTATTACTTATATTATTAGCAAAAATATTTTGAAATAACATTTTGAAGTGATTTAACTTTTTGCTGTACTACACTAGATAATATATCACATTAAAAATTGTAAAAGAATTTATATAATATATTATGTAGATACACTGGTCGAAAACATTTGACTTCAATGCCTGAAATCGAAAATTTTCGACCAGTGTGTGTTACCAGTCCTATTTATAGTGACCTATGGCACTAAGACGTGGTCTTTCACCGCAAGCCTTATCCACAGGCACAAAGTCGCGAAGAAGAGATTGTTATTGTCTATCTCTCTGAAATCCGTAGAAGATTGTAGACTATTGACATAGCTTTCAAAATTTGTAATCTAAAGTATGCTTTAAAAGGTTGATGGATTGGTAGAGTGATTATGTATTATATATTAATAACAAATTTTAAAACATAATCAGCTGTACTTTACTGTACTTACTGTCAAATAAATTTAGTTTTTACTTTTTATTTTATTGTTTGAAATTGTTTTTTTTATTAAAAAAAATATTATAGTATATGAACGTTAATTTTATACTACTAATCTAATTCAAAAATCAAATCAGCTTCACGATGTATCCCGCACACAGCAGAGTAGGCAGAGGGAACCTTTTATTACGACACTCCGTTCCACACTTTCTGCCGAATTGTGGAGACATTGCGTGTTAGGTGGCAGAACTTAACGCCGTGCTTAGCCTGTCTAGCCCGCCGTTAGCCTTGATACCAGGGCGAAGAAATGGAAATATAAATTTAAGTAAATATTTCATCTCCTCGAGTGGGGATCGAACCCACAACCAGTCGGTTTTACAGTCACACTTCGTGCCGCTGCGCCACGACTGGCCTCACTAATCTAATTATTTATATTAAAAATATAATATGGATATTAACATATATAATTGAAAGAATAAACCTATATTAAATGATAATATAATCTGAGCGAGGAGGATTGACAATCAAAATTAAATATAAAGCAAAAAGTCCACTTAGTTAAATGTGAGCTAACAAAGTAAGCGACCCGAGTCTAATAACTTCTAGTATACTTCGTTTTCTCAAGAAAATATTTGTAAGGAAAACAATATAATTAAGATTCAAAGTTCATTTGAACGTTTAATTTTATTTTTGTGTTTGTTATTATTTTTTTTGTTTTTTAAACGAGCATATATAACTCACAATCTATTCATTATCCTAGATTAGTTATTAAAAATAGTCATTTATGTTTCTCTTATTATGTACATATTACATTGTAAAGTAAATTTTTTATTTTCTCTCATGTTCTGTGAACATTTACATAAATGCAAATCGCAGCGGCATCAATATGCGTAACCGCGACAAACGCGACAGGTTGTGGGTTCGATTCCCAGTCGAGGTAATGAAATCTCCATATATAATAAAAGGATAGAAAAGTCAATTCTGTACATGAAAGATATAAAAAAAATAAAAATTAGGTCGGTTAATATGTCGATTATAGAACCTAAAAAACCACTCAGCAGAATTCTTGTCTGTCTGTCTGTCTGTCTGTCTGTCTGTCTGTCGGTTTGTTTGTGCGTCAATCACGCAAAAACTACCTGACAGAAATTGATGAATTTTTGCATGGTGTCAGCCTAGGGCCTCAAGGTACATTTTTTTTGGGTTTCATTCCGAATTTCATGATAGTTTTCTTTAAAAAAAATAAAAACTGAAAAATATAAATTACCTAAAATACCGATAACTACTGTATGAAATTAAATTAATTTTGGCATGGTAATAGTTCAAAGCCTAATCTCACTTATAGGATAGTTTTTATCATGGAGTATAAAGAATTTTTTGTAGAAAAAATTACATAATTATATTTTTTAATAAAAAAAATCGACTTCTTCAAATTCAACCGGATTTCACACTCTGAACTTAACTAAACTTTCACCAAACTACCCCTTATATGTACCCTTTCTAATAAAAAAAGAATCATTAAAATCGGTTGAATTGATATTGACTTATACGTTCATTTGTCGCGCATATACTTAATGTAAATTTGAGATTTATATGATTTTCTCATAGATACCATTGTTGGATATAAACTAAATTAAAATAAGACTACACGGGAGGCATTAGCTTTCAAATAAAAAAAGAATCATTAAAATCGGTTCATACAATCAAAAGTTCTAAGGTAACAAGGCTAAAAAATACAGCCCAATTGATGACCCCTTTTAAGAAGTCGGTTAATAGTAATCTGACATAATTAAATTACGACTATTTCATTTAACCACATTTTAAAAGAAGAAAGTAAATTGAGGCCGTTCGTTGCACAGGGGCACAAAGTGTAACTGTTGTGGGTTCGATGACCACGCAAGGAAACGAAATATTTATTTAAATTTATATTTCCATTTCATCGCTCTGGTGTCGAGGTTAAGTGCGGCGTTGAGTTTCACTACTCAGCACGCAACGCCTACAGAATTCCGAGAAAAGTAGGGAACAGAGTGTTGTTGTTAACACTAGAGGTCCTATGCCTACCCTGCTGTGTGCGGGATACAGCGTGAAGCTAAAAAAAGAAGTATAATCAATATTTGTTCAGTCTACCATAATTATTATTTCAAACGTCAACGTTGGTGATATTAACAAACATAATAAAGTAGGTATATTTTACGGGATTAGCTCATATGGCGATGTGTAGAATAAAAAGTATATGTATTTTGAAAGTAAATTCTGATTGTGAGTTCATAGTTTATAAAAGTTTATATTGTGTTTAGATGGATCACGTGGTGATGTCAATACGTTTTAATGTCATCTTATGTTATCTGTTAAAATAGCGTGAAGCTGATTAAACTTAGTGTTATATTATACATAATATGTAATTTATTAATACGTTTCAAGTATGAAAAAAAGAAAAAATGCAATATAATTGCATTTGTGTTTCCTTTCTATATTTTGTATTTCTATTATTTATATCGATATATCAGGAACGTAAATGCGGGAACAGAGTTGCATGCCATTTTAGTACAGAGTAACCTCTAAAAAATGTATTTACTAAACTGAATAAAAAGAATGTGTGATTCCTCTATAGAATATATTATTCTATATTATACATAAAACAGGTTAAAACAGTGCATATGAAGGTCCTCCTGTAGTATAACTATTTTCAATTACTATCAACACTACATTGTTAATACTAATGTGGTATTACAATATGAATGAAATTTTTCCGCCATTATGACATAGACAATTTTTTTAATTTGGAAAAATAATATATTAACTATAAGAACGTTGGTAGTTTTTTAAAAGGAATTCTTATAGAATAAAAAATTGCCTAAACTATGCTTCTTCGCAAGTGGTTGTAATAACTATTGGTATCAATTTTCCAAAAAATCACTATAAATATTAAATATGCTCAATTATACAGAGTTTTTTTGTTAGGACCACTTTAAATGAAACCACAGTTTAACTACTCTATAAAAGCCTATTACATATTAAATTAAAAACCCGAAAATAAAAAAGTTATTTTTCAAACAAAATCTCCATATATAATAAAAGGATAGAAAAGTCAATTCTGTACATGAAAGATATAAAAAAAATAAAAATAAGGTCGGTTAATATGTCGATAAAAAATTAATATGTTTAAAGTTAATATGTCGACTAAAACTTGACGCTATGACGGTACAGTTGAGAGAACTGAGATTTCTGGTTGTAGCACTAGTTATATTTTAATTAGGTTAAATTCCCACTAAGTGGAAGAATATATTTATTTTTCTGCCCGTAAAAACAAACGAAGCGAAGCCTTGTGTTCCGCTATACTATCTAAAGAAATTGGAAAGTGCAAAATTGAGTGAGTGCACCACTATCTTATTTGAAATTCTTTCTTCTCTCCATTATAAATATTCATAGGATTGAAATGTAATAGTGACGTCTTTGAACAATAGTATATGTTCATAACTGTTAAAGTTAATTATCGAACAAATGGTTTACAACTCTGATGATACAAAGACATTCTGCTTCAGCTGATAATTTAATTAAAATGTCTACCGGATGATCAATTAGCCTGCAGTTTACGTTTTAATTGTTATTATGTATGATGTTACGTAACGTTTCTTTACGTTTATTTATTTATATACAAATTACATTTAATGAATTAAATATATTTTATAAAAGGTTCACATATGTGATAACATGTTCACACATGTGGTCCACATATGTGACCACATATTCACACATGTGGTCCACACACGTGACCACATATTCACACATGTGGTCCACATATGTGACCACATGATCACACATGTAATCTTCATATGTGACTACATATCACACATATGGTCTACATATGTGACTACATATCACACATGTGATATGCCCATGTGAATACTTATTCACACATGTGGTACACATATATGACCACACGATGCCACATGTGGTCCACATATGTGGCCACATGATCACATATGTGGTCCACATATGTGAGCACATAAACACACATGTGGTCCACACACGTGACCACATATTCACACATGTGGTCCACACACGTGACCACATATTCACACATGTGGTCCACATATGTGACCACATGATCACACATGTAATCTTCATATGTGACTACATATCACACATGTGGTCTACATATGTGACAACATATCACACATGCGATCTGCACATGTGAATACTTACTCACACATGTGGTTCACATATATGACCACACGATGCCACATGTGGTCCACATATGTGACCACATGTTCACATATGTGGTCCACATATGCGAGCACATATACACACATGTGGTCCACACACGTGACCACATATTCACACATGTGGTCCACATATGTGACCACAAATTCTCACGTGTGGTCCACATAAAAGACCACATATTCACACATGTGGTCCACATATGTGACCACATTTTCCCACATGTAATCCACATACGCGACCACATATTCACACATGTGGTCCACATATGTGTCCACAAATTCTCACATGTGGTCCACATGAAAGACCACATATTCACACATGTGGTCCACATATGGGACCATATGTTTACACATGTGGTCCACATATGTGACCACAAATTCCCACATGTGGTCCACATATGTGACTACATTTTCCCACATGTGGTCCACATACCCGACCACGTATTCACACATGTGGTCCACATATGTGACCACACATTCTCACATGTGGTCCACATGAAAGACCACATATTCACACATGTGGTTCACATATATGACCACACGATGCCACATGTGGTCCACATATGTGACCACATGATCACCCATGTAATCTTCATATGTGACTACATATCACACATGTGGTCCACATATGTGACCACATTTTCCCACATGTGGTCCACATACGCGACCACATATTCACACATGTGGTCCACATATGTGACCACAAATTCTCACGTGTGGTCCACATGAAAGACCACATATTCACACATGTGGTCCACATATGTGACCACATTTTCCCACATGTAATCCACATACGCGACCACATATTCACACATGTGGTCCACATATGTGTCCACAAATTCTTACATGTGGTCCACATGAAAGACCACATATTCACACATGTGGTCCACATATGGGACCATATATTTACACATGTGGTCCACATATGTGACCACATGTTCACATATGTGGTCCACATATGCGAGCACATATACACACATGTGGTCCACACACGTGACCACATATTCACACATGTGGTCCACATATGTGACCACAAATTCTCACGTGTGGTCCACATAAAAGACCACATATTCACACATGTGGTCCACATATGTGACCACATTTTCCCACATGTAATCCACATACGCGACCACATATTCACACATGTGGTCCACATATGTGTCCACAAATTCTCACATGTGGTCCACATGAAAGACCACATATTCACACATGTGGTCCACATATGGGACCATATATTTACACATGTGGTCCACATATGTGACCACAAATTCCCACATGTGGTCCACATATGTGACTACATTTTCCCACATGTGGTCCACATACCCGACCACGTATTCACACATGTGGTCCACATATGTGACCACACATTCTCACATGTGGTCCACATGAAAGACCACATATTCACACATGTGGTCCACATACGTGAGCACATATTGACACATGTGGTCCACATATGTGACTACACATTCACATAAAAATTTTTTTACTACACGAATAAACTTCAATAAAAGTTTTATAATTTAAAAAAGTTTATTTTTTATGTAGGCTGTCTCCTATCTGAAGTGTAGTTAAATGGAAAAACTAGGAGGACCAGTGTGTGTGTCAGTGATGACCTATTGCGTTGAGAGACAAGGTCCTTCATCCTTAGCCTCATTCGCAGGCTCCAAGTCAGCTATGGAGACAGCTATTTCTCTAAGCTACTGAATTAGAAACGATGGTACGACGAAAGAAGGTTACTGACACATTGTTTCGGTAAATGAGCGATGTATAAATGCACTTTGTCACAAAAGGTATTTTAAATTTGTATTGAAACGAACTGAAAAGTCAAAAATTAAAAGGAGTTATAAAATGTAATTTATCACATGAATTCACAAAACAATCTATACCTATTTTTTATTTTAAGAATTAAAAAAATGATGTTAGTTTTGTCTTGCCTGACCTTGTCGCACTCATTATCTTATTAATGTGATTAATCTCCATATATAATAAAAGGATAGAAAAGTCAATTCTGTACATGAAAGATATAAAAAAATAAAAATTAGGTCGGTTAATATGTCGATTATAGAACCTAAAAAACCACTCAGCAGAATTCTTGTCTGTCTGTCTGTCTGTCTGTCTGTCTGTCGGTTTGTTTGTGCGTCAATCACGCAAAAACTACCTGACAGAAATTGATGAATTTTTGCATGGTGTTAGCCTAGGGCCTCAAGGTACATTTTTTTTGGGTTTCATTCCGAATTTCATGATAGTTTTTTTTAAAAAAAATAAAAACTGAAAAATATAAATTACCTAAAATACCGATAACTACTGTATGAAATTAAATTAATTTTGGCATGGTAATAGTTCAAAGCCTAATGTCACTTATAGGATAGTTTTTATCATGGAGTATAAAGAATTTTTTGTAGAAAAAATTACATAATTATATTTTTTAATAAAAAAAATCGACTTCTTCAAATTCAACCGGATTTCACACTCTGAACTTAACTAAACTTTCACCAAACTACCCCTTATATGTACCCTTTCTAATAAAAAAAGAATCATTAAAATCGGTTGAATTGATATTGACTTATACGTTCATTTGTCGCGCATATACTTAATGTAAATTTGAGATTTATATGATTTTCTCATAGATACCATTGTTGGATATAAACTAAATTAAAATAAGACTACACGGGAGGCATTAGCTTTCAAATAAAAAAAGAATCATTAAAATCGGTTCATACAATCAAAAGTTCTAAGGTAACAAGGCTAAAAAATACAGCCCAATTGATGACCCCTTTTAAGAAGTCGGTTAATAGTAATCTGACATAATTAAATTACGACTATTTCATTTAACCACATTTTAAAAGAAGAAAGTAAATTGAGGCCGTTCGTTGCACAGGGGCACAAAGTGTAACTGTTGTGGGTTCGATGACCACGCAAGGAAACGAAATATTTATTTAAATTTATATTTCCATTTCATCGCTCTGGTGTCGAGGTAAAGTGCGGCGTTGAGTTTCACTACTCAGCACGCAATGCCTACAGAATTCCGAGAAAAGTAGGGAACAGAGTGTTGTTGTTAACACTAGAGGTCCTATGCCTACCCTGCTGTGTGCGGGATACAGCGTGAAGCTAAAAAAAGAAGTATAATCAATATTTGTTCAGTCTACCATAATTATTATTTCAAACGTCAACGTTGGTGATATTAACAAACATAATAAAGTAGGTATATTTTACGGAATTAGCTCATATGGCGATGTGTAGAATAAAAAGTATATGTATTTGGAAAGTAAATTCTGATTGTGAGTTCATAGTTTATAAAAGTTTATATTGTGTTTAGATGGATCACGTGGTGATGTCAATACGTTTTAATGTCATCTTATGTTATCTGTTAAAATAGCGTGAAGCTGATTAAACTTAGTGTTATATTCAAAAGAAATTAATTGTATGTAATACATAATATGTAATTTATTAATACGTTTCAAGTATGAAAAAAAGAAAAAAGGCAATATAATTGCATTTGTGTTTCCTTCCTATATTTTGTATTTCTATTATTTATATCGATATATCAGGAACGTAAATGCGGGAACAGAGTTGCATGCCATTTTAGTACAGAGTAACCTCTAAAAAATGTATTTACTAAACTGAAAAAAAAGAATGTGTGATTCCTCTATACAATATATTATTCTATATTATACATAAAACAGGTTAAAACTGTGCATATGAAGGTCCTCCTGTAGTATAACTATTTTCAATTACTATCAATACTACATTGTTAATACTAATGTGGTATTACAATACATTTTGAATATTTTTCCGCCATTATGATGGCATAGACCATTTTTTTAATTTGAAAAAATAATATATTAACTATAAGAACGTTGGTCGTTTTTCAAAAGGTATAAGAATAAAAAACTGCCTAAACTATGCTTCTTCGCAAGTGGTTGTGTTATTACAACCACTTGCGAACTATTGGTATCTATTTTCCAAAAAATCACTATAAATATTAAATATGCTCAATTATACAGAGTTTTTTTTGTTAGGGCCCCTTTAAATGAAACCACAGTTTAACTACTCTATAAAAGCCTATAAATCAAAAACCCGAAAATAAAAAAGTTATTTTTTCAAACAAAATAAATAATAAAATTATCGTTGTAAAATAAAATACAATTTGTCAAGAACGACGCACGCACACATAAACCTATCAAAGGGAAACCGCCGCATACGCCTCATTCCGAAATCGAGTCGTAGGTATTGGCGGCTATAAGTTTAAAGTTCTAAACATTTTAGTACTATTTTTGTAGTAGTATGTGTTTACATTATTGGTACCTATGCGTAACCGCGTCATACGAAATATAGATATGAATAAACATTGTGAAATAAGAAAAAAAACCTACGTCTTCACTGTTGATGTATCTTAAAAACTATTTTACCCTATATGCCCAATTGTAACTGTAACGTGACGTTGTGGGTCTGATCCACACATGCAGGATTGAGTTATAATTTAATAATATTTTAATTTCGCACATCAGTCAAACATTATACCCAATATCTTTAGCGTGATAAAGCGTGGATCTGGTTTTAACTTTATGTGAACCGATTAAAATAAAGTCCAGTCCAGTTGAGGCCAGTCGTGGCGCAGCGGCACAAAGCGTGACTGTAAAACCGACTGGTTCTCTGAGTTCGATCCCCACACGAGGAGATGAAATATTTACTTAAATTTATATTTCCATTTCTTCGCTCTGGGGTCAAGGTTAAGCACGGCGTTGCGTTCTGCCACTCAACACGCAATGCGTCCAGAATTCGGTAGAAAGTGGGGAACGGAGTGTCTTAATACTAGGTTCCTCCCTCTGACTAGCATGAAGCTGCTTAAAATAAAACTAATGCTTAATATTTAAGGGCAGTTTGCCAGAATACAAACAAAAAAAGTATTTAAATCGGTTAAGCCGTTTCTGAGATTATCGTAAAGAAACGCACATATAGTAAGTATCGATAAGTTGTGTTTTTATTTCAAACATTCAATTGAAGATTCTTATGGGAGGTACGAAAATGCGACCTAAAGTTTTAACAACTTTCTTATAAAAAATCTTCATTACATTGCAAACATACATTATAAGTATATCAAGACACGAACATAATTCAGTGTGTTAAGTAAATAGTTCTGTGGTTTAAGCGGGCGAAGCCGTGAGCGGGTCGCTAGTATTAAATATGATCATCTCTCGCTCTGGTCAGAATGACGCAAGATACAGCGTTGAGTTCCATCACTAAGCACACAATACCTCCAAAATTCGGCGGCAACTAGATAACAGAAGTATCTTAGTGGATACAGAATGTCAGAGAAACAATGTAAAGCTTAGTGCAAATCCTACCAACTAAAAAAAAATCAATTTTCAATCAATATTTAAGTATATACAATTAAAACGTAACGCACATAATATTTTTCTATAAAATTCCCAAACAAACCAGACATTAACTACAACCACAGCCTCTACAGTGTGGTACAATATCAGTTTATAATTTTCGAGTCACGTAAAGTCCAGTCGTATATTTCAACTATAAAGTAGCCAACATAATTCATAGAAAAATTCTAGATTAAACATCGCGGGCGGGAAGTTCTTGAATTTATTTGAACGTGCAAATTGCCGTCGCGGCGGTCGGCCTTCCTTCGCCGGCTTCCTCGCGAGATATAAATAGAGTACATTTTCTCCAAGTCTCATACATTTTTGTAGCTTCATATTACGTGACAAATAGGTAACTGTGACTGCCGTGGGTGCGGAGCGGGTCCCGCGTGCGGCGAGAGTTTCTGGGGAATAATTGCTTTTAGTGAAATTGTATTTCTATTTCTACTCTATCGAAATTATGACTCTTTTATGAGAATATTTTTTAGTTTTTTTTGTACTATTTAAATATGGTGGATAAATAAAGTAAAAAGATATTATTCACGTATTAAGTTCCTTTTAGATTAACGCACATAGCAGAGTATGGAAGTAGTGTTGAGACACTCTGTTCCCAGTAAGACATTTCTAGTTCTCCTTGCCGCTGATTTTTGGAGGCATTGCTTGCTGAGTAGTGGAACTCAAAGGCGGAAATGAATATATTAAATAATCAATTTGTTCGAATAGGAATGGAACACATGACCTGTCGCGTTTACAGTCAGCTTGTGCCCCTGCGATGCATTAAGTATAACAGCAGAGTGCTAAAAATTTTAATAAAAATATATAAGAAAATAAAAATACAACCTTACTTTATAGGTAATAAAAAACATGGCTATTTTAAATAATCAACCTAATGATAAATGTTATATAGGCAGGATAATTTAAAAACAAAGAAATAAAAACAATAAGAAAAAGTAAATTAAATGTTCAAATGAACTGACCAGCGAACAAGTTGACAGCCAGGAATCGAATGCCCAGACGGCTGTTTTTACAATCGTTAACAAATAACTCTCGCGGTGAAATGAATAAAGATTGATGACGCGCCTGATAGTAGCATGATCGGTGCTCGTGCCGCGTAATAGACAACTTGAACGACGACACGTGTCCCTCTGTCTACCCTGTCATGTGCGGGATACAGCGTGAATCTAAAAAAATGTAACGAACCTGTTCTTATATGAAATATTTATATAAATTTATATTTTCATTTCTTCGCTTCGGAGTCCATACAAAGCGTGGCGTTGAGTTCTGCCACTCATCACGCAATGCCTTTAGAAGTAAGTCAGCGGAAAATGGGGAACGGAGTGTCTTAACACTTGGTTACCTCTGCCTACCCGGCTGAGTGTACGATATACCGTGGAGCTGATTTGATTTATTCCTATATAAGTACCATAGGTTAACTCTGTCCTGTGTGGACAGCCAGACCATTGTAATCTCAGTTCAGTACACGCAATAAAACGTATCTGGTTGTTAAATCCGAAGCTGAACTATAGGGATTAAAAGCAGCCCGAGCCATTACTACGGCGTTAAATTTTGTGTTCGATTTCATCCGGAGCGTACGTACAAGTAAGATTACATTCGGCCAATCTCGTGAATAGGCCTCCTGTATTTTGAAATGTGTGTATGTCAGCTTTATTTGACATCAATGTTTCACTATTTACTAAATTAATAGGAATAATATAACAAAAATATTATAGACAGGCCGTGGCGCAGGAGCACAAGTAAACGCGACTAGTTATGGGTTCGATCTCTATTCGAGGAAATTAAATATTTCTTTTTAATTTGTACCTTTATAAGCTCTGGTGTCGAGCCAAAGCTCTTTTTGTTCCTCCACTCAACACGCAATGCCTCCAGAATTCCGTGGCAAATAGACTACGAGGTATCTAACACTAGGTCCCTTCTGCCTACCCTGCTGTATGTGGAATACAACGTGAAGCTGATTTATATAGCAAAAATATAAGAACGTTTCTTTAATGTTATGATTTTATTTATTACAAAAAATAAATAAACACGGTACAAACGATTATCATCGATTTAATTTAAAACTTTCAAACGACCCCCATTCCACTCCAGGAGACTCCCTGACATGGATTTATCAGTCTAAAGATTTAACCAGCAGCTTCCTTTGAAAATAATAGCCCACATATTTCTTACCGCGTTTATAATCTCTTCGCGGGAAACACTAGCTAACGAAGTTAGTTCCAAGGTAAAGTTTTAATTGCTCCACAACCTCGGTTTATCTTTTCGTAGTCCACGAACATTGCTTTTGTTTATTGCAAATTCAATTTGAGAAAGGAAAAGATTGGATGTAATTTAAATTTGTCCCAACGAGACTTTTGGTAAGTCTCAAACGACTGTGCTTATTTGTGGGGTTAAACAAGTTCTACTTAAACGTGAGTTTAATGGTACGGACTGGAATGAGTTTGTATTCTTATAACCTGATTATAAAGCTAAATTTTGCCTGTATGATAGTTTTGTTTGCTCAATAATAAATACTAAAGACCACCAATGGTCATGGTGCAAGGGCCTGAGAATGTGATTATAAATATATGACAGCTTGTGAGTTCGATTCCAACTCGAAGTAATTAAATATTTTTATTTTTTCGTTCTGGTAACGTAGTTAACGGCGGCGAATTCGGCGATTAGTATGTAATGAAGTATTTTAATATTAGGTTTCTAGGTTCCCTCTGCTGCCAAGTGCAGATAAGCAGAGGAAACCGTGAAGATTATTTTAAAAAATAAAGAGAAAATAGAGGAAAATAATTTTTAAATATATTTTTATAGACAATTATTTAAAACAAAATTTATTAGTTTACCACATATATTAGACATATTACGATTTCTCACTAAATTAAGGGTCCATAAACTCACTCACCGCGGTAGGCACGTACAAAGCCCATAACGTAGTTAATGAATTCCTTGTTTGCAGCAGTGAGTGGCTTTTACGAAGAACATACGTTAAACTGATCTTAGCTCACACGTGATGTCGCGGAAACGTGACAATTTGCAGTTTTTTCATATCATAAATATGTCAAAAAATCTTAATACGCAAGATTGAACGTTAAAGTTATGATGTATCCCACAGATACAACGTTACAAGCTCATAGCACGGTAGGCAGAGGGAACCAAATAGTTAGTTATACGTTCCCAGCACTCCGCCACATTTGTAAAGTCAACGTTGTACTTTATCGTATAGCTACAGAAAATTTAAATAATTCATTCTCTCAACGTCTGGGAATTCTGTCTACAGAATTCGGAAAATTATGGGAACGGAGTGTCTTAACACTAGGTTCCCAGATTTCCTCTACCTACCATGCCATGTGCTGGATTAAGCGTAAGGCTCAAGTGGAAATCAAATTCAATGTCATGCCATGTTGAACACGACGTCCACGTTATTATTCTACATAACCACTCTATCAATCCATCAACCTTTTAAAGCATACTTTAGGTTACAAACTATGAGATCTATGTCAGTAGTCTACATTCGGATTTCATTATTTCACATTCTGGCACATAGAGAAATAGCCAAGCGTAGCTCTCCATTTCGCTTAAGCGACTTTGTACCTGTGGATAAGGCTTGCGGTGAAAGACCACATCTTAGTGTCATAGGTCAACACTGGTAACACATACTGGTCGAAAACTTGCAACCTCAGAGCCAGAGAAGACATTAAAGACAGGTTCTTTGTTTTTGCTATTTAAGTCACCTTCACGCTGTATTCCACACACAGCAGGGAAGGCAGAAGGAACCTAGTGTTAGGTATCTCGTTGTCTATTTGCCACGGAATTCTGGAGGCATTGTGTGTTGAGTGGAGGAACAAAAAGAGCTTTGGCTCGACACCAGAGCGTATAAAAATACAAATTTTAAAAAAATATTCAATTTCCTCGAGTAGAGACCAAACCCATAACTAGTCGCGTGTACTTGTGCTCCTGCGCCACGACCTGCCTATAATATTTTTGTTATATTATTCCTATTAATTTACTAAAAAGTGAAATATTGATGTCAAATAAAGCTGACATACACACATTTCAAAATACAGGAGGCCTATTCACGAGATTGGCCGAATGTAATCTTACTTGTACGTACGCTCCGGATGAAATCGAACACAAAATTTAACGCCGTAGTAATGGCTCGGGTTGCTTTTAATCCCTATAGTTCAGCTTCGGATTTAACTACCAGATACGTTTTATTGCGTGTACTGAACTGAGATTACAATGGTCTGGCTGTCCACACAGGACAGAATTAACCTATGGTACTTATATGGGAATAAATCAAATCAGCTCCACGCTATATCGTACACTCAGCAGGGTAGGCAGAGGGAACCTAGTGTTAAGACACTCCGTTACCCTATATCCGCTGACTTACTTCTGAAGGCATTGCGTGATGAGTGGCGCAACTCAACGCCACGGTTTGTGTGGACACCAAAGCGAAGAAATGAAAATAAAAAATTATATAAATATTTCATATAAGAACAGGTTCGTTACATTTTTTTAGATTCACGCTGTATCCCGCACATGACAGGGTAGACAGAGGGACACGTGTCGTCGTTCAAGTTGTCTATTACGCGGCACGAGCACTGATCATGCTACTATCAGGCGCGTCATCAATCTTTATTCATTTCACCGCGGGAGTTACTTGTTAACGATTGTAAAAACAGCCGTCTGGACATTCGATTCCTGGCTGTCAACTTGTTCGCTGGTCAGTTCGTTTGAACATTTAATTTACTTTTTCTTATAGTTTTTATTTCTTTGTTTTTAAATTATCCTGCCTATATAACATTTATCATAAGGTTGATTATTTAAAATAGCCATGTTTTTTATTACCTATAAAGTAAGGTTGTATTTTTATTTTCTTATATATTTTTATTAAAATTTTTAGCACTGTGCTGTTATACTATATGGCCGCGAACAACTTATTAGGATCATTGGTTGAAGTGCAAATCGCACAGACTGACTGCAAACGCGACAGGTCATGTGTTCCAATCCCACTCGAGTAAATGGATTATTTAATATTTTTATTTCCGCCTTTGAAAAATGAAAGTTTGAGTCCCGCTACTTAGCAAGCAATGCCCTCCAGAACTCAGCGAAAGCAAGGAGAACTAGAAATGTCCTACTGGGAACAGAGTGTCTCAACACTATTTCCCTACTCTGCTATGTGCGTTAGGCTAAAAGGAACTTAACACAATAACGTGAATAATATATTTTTACTTAATTTATCCACCATATTTAAATAGAACAAAAAATTCGAAACAATATTCTCGTAAAACAGTCATAATTTCCATAGAGTAGAAATAGAAATACAATTTCACTAAAAGCAATTATTCCCCAGAAACTCTCGCCGCACGCGGGACCCGCTCCGCACCCACGGCAGTCACAGTTACCTATTTGTCACGTAATATGAAGCTACAAAAATGTATGAGACTTGGAGAAAATGTACTCTATTTATATCTCGCGAGGAAGCCGGCGAAGGAAGGCCGACCGCCGCGACGGCAATTTGCACGTTCAAATAAATTCAAGAACTTCCCGCCCGCGATGTTTAATCTAGAATTTTTCTATGAATTATGTTGGCTACTTTATAGTTGAAATATACGACTGGACTTTACGTGACTCGAAAATTATAAACTGATATTGTACCACACTGTAGAGGCTGTGGTTGTAGTTAATGTCTGGTTTGTTTGGGAATTTTATAGAAAAACATTATGTACATTACATTCATTCTAATTGTATATACTTAAATATTGTTTGAAAATGGAAATATTCCACTTGGTGGGATTTGCACTTTAGTTTTACGTTTCTTATACGTTAACTCATACACTAGGTTCCCAGGTTTTCTCTTATTACTCTGGTAATGAGAGAAAACCTGGGAACCTAGTGTTCAGACACTCTGTACCCATTAAGATACTACTGTTATGTACTTGCCGCCGAATTCTGGTGGCATCGCGTGCTGAGTGATGTAACTATATCTATACTGTATTTTGCGTCCATACCAGAGTGAAAAAATGATCATATTTAATATTTCGTTACATTGAGTGGGAATCGAACACACAAGCTGTTGCGTTTGTCGCGGCTACGCGCGCTTGTACAACAGCAATTTGCATTCAAATAACAAAACATGAGAGAAAATTAAAATATTGCCTTACTATGGAAACCGATCAGTTTAGGTCGGTTTCCAGGAAGCGCGGGTTTGAGTCCCGCTATTTTCAAATTTTTATACGTTTTTTAAACAAATATTTTTCTTTCCTATGTGTGGAATAAAAAAATGGTAAAAATTAATGACTATTTTAAATAACTAACCTGTGAGAATAAATACATTATCAGTTATATATGCTCGTTTAAAAAACTAGAAAATTAATAAAAAAACTAAAAATTAAATTTAAACGTTCAAATGAACTTTGAATCTTAATTATATTGTTTTCCTTACAAATATTTTCTTGAGAAAACGAAGTATACTAGAAGTTATTAGACTCGGGTCGCTTACTTTGTTAGCTCACATTTAACTAAGTGGATTTTTTGCTTTATATTTAATTTTGATTGTAAGTCCTCCTCTCTCAGATTATATTATCATTTAATATAGGTTTATTCTTTCAATTATGTATGTTAATATCCATATTATATTTTTTAAACAAATAATTAGATTAATAATATAAAATTAACGTTCATATATTCTAATTATTAAAAAAATCAGCTTCACGCTGTATCCCGCACACAGCAGGGTAGGCAGAGGGAATCTAGTGTTAAGACACTCCATTCCCCATTTTCTACCGAATTCTAGAGGCATTGCGTGTTGAATGGCTGAACTCAACGCCGCGCTTTGCTCGACACCAGAGCAAAGAAATAGAAATATAAATTTAACTAAATATTTCATCTCCTCGAGTGGGGATCGAACCCACAACCAGTCATTTTACAGTCACATCGTGCCGCTGCGCCACGACTGGCCTCATATTCTAATTATTTTTACACGAAAAAAAGATCGATTTCAAACAATAAACCAAAAAGTAAAAAAAATAATTCACTTACTATAATCAAAACGTACTTTTATTTAGCGGTTCTGGAGATAAATAAAAAATATTAAATTAGCTTCACGCTTTATCCCGCACACAGCAGAGTAGGCAGAGGGAACCTAGTGTTAAGACACTTCGTTCCCCACTTTCTGCCGAATTTTGGAGGCATTGCGTATTGAGTGGCAGTGACTCAACGCCGCGCTTTGCCTCGACACCAGAGCGAAGAAAATGGAAATATAAATTTAAGTAAATATTTCAGGTTCTGGAGATATAATAAAGAATATTACAAATACATACATACAAGATACGCGCGAAAAACATAAACATACCTTAGCATTTGGGAAAAAGTTTATTTTTATAAGAAAACTGTCAATATTTCTAAATAATTAATTAAATATATGCAGTTTTCAAAAATATATGACTGAAAAAAAATCTTATTGAGTAACCCTATATCGAATGTGATTTTTCATAAAAAACAATTTTTTATTGGTACAGCGCAGTTAAATTATTCACATAACAATTACTTTTGTTTTTTATTTCACCTCTAGAAATATACAAAATTGCAGCTTATGGATACAAGATAGTTTATAAACATTTTATTTATTTTAAAATATTTGTGTACGCGTCACTTAAAATTCATTTATTTTTATTAATATACTGTGCATATGTTGTTTATTTTAAGCACAGTATTATTAGGTCGAGCTTTATATCGAGGGAACCTAGTGTTAAGACACTCCGTTCCCCACTTTCCGCCGAGTTCTGGAGGCATTGCATGTTGATTAGCGGAACTCAACGCGGCGCTTTGCCTCAAAACCAGAGCGAAGAAGTGAAAATATAAATGTAAATAAAAATTTCATTTCCTCGAGTAGGGATCGAACCCATGACCAGACGATTTTACAGTTACAGTTTGTGCCCCTGCGCCACGGGTAGGTATTTATATAATATACATAAAATCTAAGAATTTGAATTTGAACCACTTGTAATGATTTTATCCTCGTGTAACTTGCTAGTTATACGTAACTTATAATATTATGGTATCGAGAAGCTGGTGTGATATTTTTTAGAAAACATATAATAAAGACTACGTAGCGGGATTTGAACCCGCGCCTCTTCGTCCGAAATCGTCCAAGCGCTCTAACCAATTAACCCATACGTTCTTATCGTGCTTAGTTAAATTTCTTATATGCTTATTATAACTTTTGTTGATAGCATCTCTGTAAGGAGATTTTAACAAATTTTCGCTACCCAAAAATAATTGCTTAGAATTATCATTTGTTTGGTTGACTATATATTAAATATTTTTCACATTTTTGAAGTGTTATTATTGCTCACTTAAGGAATAAAAATATTTTTTTAGAAAATATAAAAATTTTAACGTATCGGAATGTAAACCTGCGCCTCTTAGACACCGTCCAAGTGCTCTGACCGACTAAGCCATACGTTCTCATCATTTTTATATGCTTAAGTTTAAAAATTCTTCTTTCCAAAAAAAAAAAAACAAAATGGGGAACGGAGTGTCTCAACACTAGGTTGCCTCTACCTACCCTGCTCTGTGCGGGATATAGCACGCTGTAAAATTAAAGAACCCGAAACGGAATGTATATGGAAACGAAAACTTTATTATTAGTAAAATGCCAGTCTCCTCGAGCTAGGGAAGTGCCTGTTACGGGAAAAATTCAAACGACTCGACTGCCAGTAAAAATCTTAAGCTTTGATGATATTTCCACGAGACAAATAAACTGAAGTTTATGTATAAAGTTTTAAAATATTAATATTATTCCTGAATTTTATTCTCAATGCACTTGTTTGGTGTCGTCGACCTGGATTGGATTGTATGGATTAAAATTAAAATAAGAATTTTAACAAATAAACTCGTGATGTAAATGAAAAATCCTCCAGAATTTGGCGGAAAGTGGGGATCGGAGTGTTTTAACACTAGGTTCCCTCTGCCTACTCTGCTGTGTGCGGGATACAGCGTGAAGCTAATTCATTTATTTTATTATTACTTCTAGTTAGTTCATGTGATATATTTCAAGCACATGTGCTATAATTCGTAAGAACACATTTTGTGTATATGTGTTACATATATTTATATATTTATGCCGTACTTTACCTCCGTTACCAAAGACTGGAAAGGAGAATAATTTAATATTTTATTTCCTCGAGCAGGGATCGAACCCCTGATGCATTGCAGTCGCACACTTGTACTCATGCGCCATGACTTACCTTAGATGGTCTGGTTTGTATATGACTTAACAACTACCTCGAAGTACCGAAATAACGCTTTTGAATTTATACCAAGTATCTTCCAACTCAGGGAACAGTCCACGATTCATAATATTATGTAGTTCAGTTCATACAAAGTAAGTGCATGTACCCGCAAACTTAAGTGTATCAGCTTTTATAAGTTATACTTCTAATTGACCGACAATCTTGAAATAGATGCGGAGTTACCAGTTTTGTTTGTGAGTACTTTGTAGTGCATATCTTGAAAATTATGTGTTTCTTCAAAATTTTTTTTATGGAAACGGCAAAACAAACGAGCGTACGGGTACCCGATGGTGAGTGATCAACGCCGCTCACCACTCCGTGCAACAACAGAGAGGCTACAGGTGCGTTGCCGACCTTTAAGGTGGAGATAGATGCACATTTTAAAGGTACTCGACTCATATTGACCTGGAATATATCATATTGACACAGTTGTGTCCCGTGTGGAAGGAAGTTCCTATAAAACGGTGGAGTCCAGAGGGTGTCCAACGGTATTGGAGCTTGTGACGTACTGTGCGGTTAGAAAATTCAGCGACAGGCATCAGGTCTAACAGTTTCCTAGAACATAAAACAGCAAATGCGATAGAGAACGCACAGCGAGGAGACATGTCGACACAAAGTCAAAGTATTAATTAAGCCTTTTACAAATTTGTAAATTCTTATCTCATAATTTCTCCATATATTTTTTTTTATTGTAATAGAGTGTAAGTGGTGTAATTTTGTTGTAATGGAGAGGCAGAGGGAACCTAGTGTTAATACACTCCGTTCCCCATTTTCTGCCGAATTTTTGAGGCCGAGTGGATATCAAACTCATAACTGTTGTAGGAAATATATAATAACAATTAAACACCCTGTTACATGTGGAATAAAGCATAAAACTGAACTAAAAAACAAAAATATACAATATTCAATAAATTATAGAAAAAATAAATTATAAGCAAACCATTCAAATAATAGTCATGTAGACAACGCCTCGTTAACGGATTCATGACGAGCCTTCTTCTCTTTTCATTAGGAACCTTCTGGAACTTTCCTTATATAATAACACTATTATGGTGCAATAGAATAAGATCTGATCATACATATCGTATTCATTTGATTCGAATTAAGTTTTTTCAAGTGTGGCATAATTCGTTTTAAATGTGACAATTAAATAAAAAGGATAATATTTCTTGAAATTAATTAAATAAGTTTTGTGATTATTTCGTAATATAAGTTGTATTAACAATTAACAAATAATTTATATCCATTTAAAAAAACTGTAGCTTTATTGCCACATAAAGCCACAGTTCAGTGGAAGCGTCAGTGCTCCTTTTACGGGAACAGTATATAGGGTAAAATATTTTAAGCCGATACCTAAAGAAATTAGTCAAGATACCTCAACAGTTTAGACGTTGACTTTTTAATTTCACGATGTTCATCCATACCTGTATTTTGTGTGATACCAATAACGTAAAAGATTAAAAAAAAAAAAAATTAAAATGCGGCGGTTTTCCTTTGATAGGTTTATATGTGCGTGCGTCGTTCTTGACAAATGTCATCTCGTATTACATAACAACAATAATTTTATTATTTATTTTGTTTGAAATAAATACTTTTGCATTTTTTGGGAAAAAAAATGTATTAGGCTTTTATAGAGTAGTTAAAACTGTGGTTTAATTTAAAGTGGTGCTGACAAAAACACTTTGTATATTTTTAACTAAAACCAAATTTGTTTTGTAGTCAATGTAATTTATTATGGTAATTATTTATTCATGCAAATACCAGTAAATGAAATTATGTGGTATTTAGTTATTCCTTTGACTGTAAATTAACTTGAAACTCACTTGCTTGAGTGGTTCCGATTCGACTACTTTGTGCTATTGAAAATTATATTAATATAACCTTATATAGTCTAAATTATGTAATTTTCTTATTAACAGTATAATGCTATCATTTTATTGTGGACAGCAACCATTAGTGTAAGCCATGCGTATATCAGTTATAAACAAAGTATCGGAAAACCGTGGTTATTGAATGAAATTTCGAAATCAGGTTTTCAATAATTATTAATCAAAGAAAATATGACTGTAAAATCGACTGGTTGTGGGTTCGATCCCCACTCGTGGAAGTGAAATATTTATTTACATTTATATTTTTATTTCTTCGCTCTGGTGTCGAGACAAACGGCGGCGTTGAGTTCCTCCAGTCAACTCAATATCTCCAGACCTTAGTTCCTAACTTTCCGCTAAGGTCTCTCTTCGTTCTCACTTGTAAATGCAGCAAAATCGATGCAAACATAAATTCTCTTATTTTTTGAATACTTTGATTTATAACCTTTATTTATTCTGTTATTCTGTGATTCTAAAATTATTATCAAATATTCAGGTCTATAGTCCCTTACTATAGACCTGAATATTTGATGATAATTTCAGCTGATTCAATCGCTGTTCGTGACAGACAGACACACTGCCAACCAAGTTGAAACTTTTGAGTTACAAAACTCTAAAAATATAATATGAAATATTTCATATTAACTTTTATTTAATTTTAGAACTAGACCATCGGTTAATATTTTTAATATGAACAAGATGAGAAGAGCAAATATATATTTTTTTTGTATCTCCACCAAACAAAATACGAAAATGATGACTAAAACACTCAATCACAAAAATTAATAAAGAATCATCAAGTCATAAATACTGTATTTATTTAAATAATTTTTCACTTTAATTGACATGGACTTCGCACAAAAAGAGACGGTTCTTTCTAAAGAAGATTTTCCTCTAGATGCCAATTTGTTATCACAAATCGATCACCGACACCGTCGCCCTTCAGGATTCACAAATTTACATTTCAATTTTCAGATGGTTATGTTAATTCGTCGGAATATTTCGAAATGGCGTCGTTCGATTTGTCAATGTACCTAAATGGGCCACCTCTAACAAAATTTGTTTCACAATAACTAACCTATTGAATTTCTGGAATTTATGTTATTGAGGCCAGTCGTGGCGCAGTGGCACGAGGTGTGACTGTAAAAACCGACTGGTTGTGTGTTCGATCCCCACTCGAAGAGATGAAATATTTACTTAAATTTATATTTTCATTTCTTCGCTCTGGTGTCGAGGTTAAGGGCGGCGTTGAGTTCTGCCACTCAACACGCAATGCCTCCAGAATTCGGCAGAAAGTGGGGAACGGAGTGTCTTAACACTAGGTTCCCTCTGCCTACCCTGCTGTGTGCGGGATACAGCGTGAAGCTGATTTATTTATTTTATTTATGTTATTCATTTCAGATCGAGTATTCGATATACTGTTTATAATTAAGTAAGTAATTAGTATTGGATTATTTTCATAATCAAGGCTTACAATGTGTCTCACATACAGTATGGGAGGCATAGGGAACCTAGTGTTAAAGTAGTTTACTCCGTTCCCTGCTTTAAGCAGTATTTTTGAGGCGTTGCGTTTTGACTGGCAGAACTCTACACCACACTTGGCCTTGTTACCAGAGCGAAGGATTAAAAATATAAATAAATAAAAAATTATTTCCCCGAATAGGAATCGAACCCATGACCGTTGCACGCACGCTTGTACCACAGCACTACGACGATTTCATAATAAATTTTGTATAATAACTATTTATTTTTCTTTAAATATTTATCTCAAATATACCTATTACGCCAGTGTTTTATTTGAATGAATAAGAATTCGTATGCGAAGTAAATAAATGAGATAAAATTTGACTGAACTCAGCGTTGAGTTCCACTCAATAAGGAGATATTATCTCCAAAGTTCGGCGTAAAGTCGGAAACGAAATTGTCTAAATGGAAACGGAGTGTCTTAACACTAGGATACAAAGTAAAGCTAAAAAAAATTACAAGACTCACCTATCTCTTTGAACATTGAAATTGACCAAAATCTATTTAAGTACCTCAATCATGTAAAATTGCACGACACCTGGACAAAGCAAGGACTGCTACCAAACCAGCCATTTATCTTTCCTTACCCCTAATTATGTGATGAAAATTTATCGTAGTTGAACCCAAAACTCAAAAAAGTGTAAAACGTATGAAGCATTTTATGACAGACTATAGAAAGATATTTATTTTTCAGCTTCACGCTGTATTCCGCATGTAGCAGGGAAGGAAGCTTAGTGTTGAGACACTCCGCTCTCCATTTTCCAATGAATAATGGAGGCATTGCGTGTTGACTGGTTAAATTTAACACCGCGCTTTGCTTCCACACCAGAGCGAAGGATATGGAAAATTTTTACATCTCTTTTCCTCCAGTGGGAATCGAACCCACAATCAGTCGTGTGACTGTAAACGCTTGTGCCCCTGCGAAACAACTGGCCTTAAGCTATTCAACTGTATTTACTACATTGGTAAATACTAAACGTCTATATTTAGATTGCATGTGATATGATTTTTTTTTGAGTTTTTATAGATAGCAGAACCTAGTGTTAGGACACTCCGTTCTGCACTTTCCGCCCAATTATCGAGGCATTACGTGATGGGTAGCGGAACCAAATCTAAGATTGTTTTATATTAAATGGTATTTGAAGCATTTTTTTAGAAAAATTTATAAACTATGAACAAATTTAAAATTGCAATATATCTTAAATAACAATCATTTGAAATTTTGTAAACCATTTATTTTTCTATTTTCATTTTATATCCTGTATATAATAGAGTTAAGACACTACGTTTCCGAATTTCCACATCATTTTCAATATATTAAGTTATGAGCTGCCGAACTTAATGCCGAACTTTTTTTTTTAACAGAGCGAATAAATTAAAATAAAAAACCTGTGATTGGAACCTACAACCAGCCAACCAAAACACTGTACCACTGCACCACGCTACCCTAAAAAAATAAAACAATCTAAGTGATTTTGATCAGTCTAAAATTTTAAAATAACCTAAAACATTCTGTTGACACACATGTGGTAAAACAGATGAGGGTAGAATAAAATTGAAAACAAAAATTTAAATGATATATATATGTATTATAGAATATAAAAGATCAAAACAATTTCGCCATTACGGTGTTTGATGTTTTAATTAAAAAGTTGTGTCACATGAAAATTCTGCGTTTATTTTGAATATGTTATATGTTTTAACAAAGTAAATGTTTTTTGAGTATCAGCTTTGAAGATCGGAGACAATGAAGGGGTTATTGGAAAATGTTTAAACAGTTTTTCTCCAATTCTATAGTCTATTATAGTATAAGTAAAATTGAAAAATGAAAATATTATTATTATTATTTTATGAAAATTATAGTAAATGTCTTTTTAGACTTCAGTCCGTCTGTCAGTATGTTTTGAAATCGTTAGTGAGAGGTATAAATGTGAAATTAATTTTAAATATTTAGATCTGTGGTCCTTTGAAGTATAGAAAAAATCAAGTTTAATAGTCAATGAAACTAAAAGATGCGGGCATTTATACGTCGATTTTATTGTATTTCGTATGAAAATTCCCGCGTCCTCAAATCTAATAAATATAATTCCTACAATACAAAAAAAAATTGAAAAGTGATTTTTGTTTGGCATTTCATACCTTTCTCGTTTATTTCATACAAAAATAGTGCATATGTTGTAAACTTTTTATAAATTGTATATGAAAATATCAAATATTTCCCCCGATTAAGAATTGAACCCACGACCGTCGCGTTACAGTCGCACATTTGTGTCCTGTACCACGATAGCCTCAACTGACTTCTATTTTGGTAGCATAATAAAAAAGATACAATTTTTGTAAGATACATATATTAAGAGCACAATTTAAAAAATACGAAAGTATCCATTCAAACCCATTTATTTTCTAACAAACGTACCTACCTGAAGGTACCTATATGTGGTATTGGATACATACGTTTACATTAAAATCATATAACAATAAGATTTAATAATATACAAAATCAAATGTTTATTTTTAATAATTACAAGCTCATATTATTGTTTTTACAATAAATATTCATATGAGAGCGTTTTTACTTTTTAATTAGAGCTACAGTATTAAAGCACACGTATTATTCAAATCTTTGTTGGCTTAGGTCAACGCATGTTTACACGGGAAGCGTAGGGTGGAAGCAATTAAATAGAAAATAAACAATTTCTAAATTAAATTCATACAAAGACCAAGATACAACTAATTGATTATATTAAAAGCTCTCCACTTTCTAAGGCCGCTGGACAGTATCTGTTTGTAAATGGGGTGGTCGTGGGTTCAATACTTATTCGGGGAATCAGTTATTTTCATTTCCTCGCTTTGATATAAAGGGGTTGTGTTCTGCCATTCAACACGAAAGTGCATGGAGGATCACACGTCAAGATTCTTGACACTAGCCTGTTACTCGCTTTTTGAAAAATACTTTTTTGAAAATGTGTTAAAAAATACATGGCGGAATTTGAAACAGCACCTCTTGGAACCTATCCAAGTCGACTGATTCTGAGGAACCTTCATATGAAAAATAATTAGGATAAACAAACATAACACCTCATGGTATATATATGGGCTTTATTGTTCTGTCTGCTTGTAGTAGTTAGGTTCAAAATTAAAGTAACAAAATTATGATCGCCGAATTATGAGAAATAACTGTCATGTATATACAATATATATATATATATATATATATAATTCTCAATTCGATCTCGTTTCAACAGAGGTAAAATAAACGCTTACAGAACCCACGTCATGTTTATAACATCAAATGAAAAGGTAAATATTTTATTGGAATGATATTTGTAAAAATGAATCGATTAAAAAGAGCTGACTTTTAACTGGACATGACTGTTATACCTTTTTTCAGTAATTTGTTTTTCAGTAACTTATTTATAAAAATGTATAAAAATTTGAACGAAGCGGAACTCGAACCCGCGCCTCCTGGAAACCGACCAGGTTGGTTATGCAAGTATTTTAATTTAATTTAGTATAATAAGTATTTTTCTTTTCTATTTTTTTTTTCTTTTTACTTTAAAAAAAATCTGTAAGTGTTTTATAACAATTTGAAAATATATTTGACGCCAGTCAGGACACTATGGCAAAAATGTGAGACTGTAAACGCCACTGGACGTGGATCCGATTCTTTTTCAAGGAAATCAAATATTAAAATTAATTTGTATTTTTATTTCATAGCTCTAACGTCCAGGCTAGCAAGGCGTTGAGTTCTGTCACTCTACACGCAATACCGTCAAAATTGAGTGGAAATGAGTAACGGAGTGTCCTAACACTAGGTTTCCTGCCTACTCTGCTGTGTGCGGGATATAGCGTGAAGCCAATATATATTTTTTCGAAAATACATTTCCCTATGAAACGGCGGCCATATTAATACGCCTGTGGCTGCAACTGCATTTTAATAATAGATTAACCTCTATCCGAACGCGGTACGCTATATAATCTTCAGCGTACACACAAATTTAATTAATTCTGGTATGACAACGTTACACAGTGTATGTCACGTTTGAGTCATGTAATGGGGAACTTTGTTAAGTAACTATGTTCCAACATTAGTAAGTGTATGGCAATGCTTACGATATTTGTACTTTTTGATCCCTTTATGGCGCGCAGTTTGAAACATGTTTTAGGACATTGTCGAACAGAAATAGGTTCGATTTATGCGTGGTGGTGTGGAATTATTAGTTTTGATTGTTTAAGTTGCTCATAGGTGCTAGTCGTGGGGAAGGGAATGGTTATGGCTTCGATTCAAATTCGAGGAAATTAACTATTACTTAAATGTATATTTTCATTTCCTCGCTCTGGTGTTAGTCAAAGCGCGGCGTTGAGTTCCGTCACTCAACGCGCCACGATTGGCGGAAAGTAGGCAAGAACACTGGACAGGGACAACAGGATAGGGACTGTTGTGTGTGGGATACAGTGAAACTGATTTATTATTATTTTTATTTACAAGTGGAACTAATAGTGAGCTGTGCCGTGATGCCTTCGTGATGCTTTGTGACATGCGAGATAAAGCGTGAAGCTGAAAAAAAAAATTGAAGCTTATTTCACTGCATGATCAGATTATAGTGTTATACATATTATCGCACTATAATGTTAATACATTTTTTCCGATGAATTTTAGAGGCATTGTGTTTTGAGCGGCGGGATGCAGCAGGATAAGCTGAAAAAAACAGAAATAAAAAAAATGTTCCATCTGTGGTACGTAAAGCAAAAAACATTGAAAAGAAAACTTTTAATCGCTGTGACATGCGAGTGAGTCAAGTGTTTCTTTGCTCATAAAATAAAATAAAGTATATCTCGAAGACCAACTTTTAAGTGAGGATATCACAAAAGATGAGCGGGATCAAAATGACTCGGGCCAAATCGGGCCTAAGTTTTCAAAACACAATACAGCGTAGTGGGTTCACGCGGCACAAAAGTACAGCACTAACGACCAGTCCGCTTCAAGTTTTAATAGCGCCGCACTTTCAGGTCCAAGTTTAAATACTGAAACGAGGCCAAACGTGAAAGCCATATACGGGATTTTATTTAGTAAATTATATGTTTTGAGGCCATTCGTGGCGCTCGGGAACAAGCGTGTGGCTGTAAATGCGACAGGCTGTGGGTTCGATTCCCAGCCGAGGAAATTAAATATTTAATATTTTTATTTCTTCGCTCTGGTGTCTAAACAAAGCGAGGTGTTGAGTTCCGTCATTCAGAATTTGGTGGACTGCCTTCGAGGCTTAGCAGAAAGTGAAGAGCGTAGAGTCTCAACACTAAGTTTCCTTTGACCACTCTACTACATGCGGAATATAGCATGAAGCTGAATAAAACAAATACTATTAGTCAGAAATTGCTACATTTTTCCACCACTGGCATAAAAATACGCGACATTGGTCCAAAAATTACGAGTAGGTATGATACGGAACTATATCATATATATGATCTATTAAGTCTAAGTGGTGGTCTAAGGCTCCATATCTCTTCACATATTATTTGCGCATTTTTTTTTTCAGTTTCACGCTGTAGGCTACATGTAGCAAATGAGATGGAAAATAATATTTTGCCACTCCGCTCCTCAATTTCCACCTAATTTTAAAGCATTGCGTGATGAGTGGCGGAACTCAACACCGCGCTTTGCCTCTACACCAGAGCTAATAAATATAAACATAAAATATTAAATTTCCCCGAGTGCCATTCGAACTGTCCGTTTGCAGTCTTACGCATGAGCCCCTTCACCACCACTGGCCTCTAGCTAAGCATAATCTACAAATAAATGGCGACAATCAAAACGTCTACTACAAAAATTAACAAAATATACCGTTAAAAAAATATTCTATATTACCCAACAACCTTGAATACAGTGTAAATATTTAGCTTTGATAAAATATATATATATATGACAATATGACATCATTAACTCGTTAGTACCACATTGGAGACATCGTATTGCTATACTGAACTTAAACAGCAATCGCTTGGACAAATAAATAGTTGGACTGCAACCAAAAACGGGGCGGCATCTCTCTCAAATGGCTAGGTAGCATCTGATCCTGGTTTAATTAAAGACAATGTCTCGTTACTGGTGCCAAGTTCATAGTATAAGTATTATCATTGTCACCCTATTCCAATAGTGTTCGTTTAACTTATAGAGCAGATATCTGAGATATATTGTTTAATATAGGTTTTTTTTATCAAAGTATCGACATAAAAAAAAAGAAATTCAATTGATGCTAATACTACGTTAAAAAAAAACTAAACGTACAGAAATGAGAGGGGCAGTATAGAAATTATTTAAAGGGATAAATAATGTGCTATATATCAGCAGAAATTCAAACCGATTAAAACTCTGACCACGAGCTTTGACTTTAAAGGAGTTAGCAAACAAGAAAGAGGAATGGGAGGGAATTTTGAGGACAAGATTTTGATTGGATTGGAGAGAATAATCATGCAAGTTGCTTAAAATCTATAATCATTCTTTAATGTAAAAAGGACTTGATAGATTAAAAAGTAAATAAGATGTAATATATGAGTATTCCCGCGAAGTCTTATGAGCGAGCCATTTCAGTTTGTTTGAAGTGACTCAAATCTATTATGCTATCTCTAATGTAGCATGAGCATGTTCAAGAACTGGTTACGGTAACTGGTGGTAGTTATAAAGTGCTTACAAGCACAATTTGGAAAGTATAGGAAGAAAATTGCGCAGTCTACGAAGAGAAGCAATTCCTTCAATAATGTTCCGTCTAAGTTCATTAACTTGTGGCTCCAGCGACAATTTTTTTATCTTTTGTGCATAAATAATCGGCGTGCTGCCCTGTCAAAGACGGCAAATCAGACATATTTAATTTTGACAGTATACCTTATGTAAACCTTTGTTAATCGATTGTTTCTTAGCAGGGTTACTGCAAGACCATACTGGGGTACTGTAAGACCGTAAGATTTACTCCACGTAGAGATACGAGCAAGATAATGCCAATGGTACGAGACAAATTTAATCATGATGTTCGAATCTATAAATCATTAGCATACCACCTATGTGGCAGAGAGAATTACCGAGGACAAAGTGTATAGATGAAATTTGAAAATAGGAGTGAAGACACCTCGCCACAAGGTGTCTCCACTACTGCACTACACTAGCATTAATAATAGGCCAATCCAAAAATGATAATTTTATACGTATACGTCGACGGTGGTTTCACATGCTCCGAATACATTAAGAGAAATAAAAATGGCGTTGCTGAAATCAAACCGCACCATAACAGTGAACGTTCTATCGTTCACACCTTTCCTAGTGTCTCCTGTTATTTTGAAAAGGGCAATTGTTGTATTACTACTTACTTTTTTATACTATATTACTACTACTTTATGAGGCCAGTCGTGGCGCAGTGGTACAAAATGTGACTGTAAAACCGACTGGTTGTGGGTTCGATCCCCACTCGAGGAGATGAAATAGTTACTTAAATTTATATTTTCATTTCTTCGCTCTGGTATCGAGGCAAAGCGCGGCTTTGAGTTCTGCCACTCAACACGCAATGCCTCCAAAATTCGGCAGAAAGTCGGGAACGGAGTGTCTTAACTAGGTTCCCTCTGCCTACCCTGCTGTGTGCGGGATATAGCGTGAAGCTAATTTAATTTAACTTAATTTTTTTACTACTACTTTTTTATTTCCAAATGAATCTAAAATTCTTATGGAACTTATGATAATTTAACCTAAGGAGCTGAAATTTTCACATATATTTAGATACATTTCATTCAGACTTTGTATAAGATCAGCTATAATCGAATCTTAACTAAACCATTAAGGAACTAGTATCCGTAACATAGCCAGTTGTTTTTCTAGTAGGTAAACAGTGATCCTGCTTAGTCACAAAGGAATGATGGCCAAACATCACATTACAGTGACTGGCAGTAAAAGCCGCTCGTTTGGACCCATATCACCATTTAATGACATGACAGGAATGGAGTTGTTCTTGATAGATGCCTCTGTACAGGAAATGGATTTCTGCAACAAACTTATCTTTTAAACAGTTCAACAGCTCTTGTTTATTGTCATAATCCGTAATGTCAGAGACCGCTTTTGATGTGTATTTTAAGTATTGGAATTATTTATTATAACTTAATAAATATTTTTTTTAGTAAGTTGCAAGTATATTGTTATTTGTATACTTTATTTATGAATCTTCTTTTATCAAAGCAGCATTTATGAATCAAGCTGTTAAATCTAATTAAGTAAAAACTAAATTTTCTTTGAATTTTATTTTTGTATTGTATTTTATTGTGTGTTATCTTTGTTTGTATTTTATCTTACTAACATAGTTCTTAAGTAATTCCATTGTACTAACCAAATATGCACCTATGTTGCTTGATAAAAAAAATATATTTTTCTTATTTTATAGCTATTAAGTTTCCTAAAGAAATTCAATTTTGATTGTATCCTTTACATTACAACAGACAGACTGATCGTGAGTTTCGATTCCACTCGAGAATATAAAATATTTAATAATTTTATTTCTTAGCCCAAGTATGCAGAAGGAAATCGCGGTGTTGAGTTCCGCCATTCAACACGCAACACCTTCAGAGTTCTCCGGAAACTAGTTTACTAGTTAGATAACTCTCATCTAGATCTAACATCAACCATCCAACATATACGACATAAACGCACATACATACCACTCAAAAAACACGTAAATGAAAATTAACTTCCACAATTTATTCACAATGATCTGATATACGACACGATTAAAGCACTGTTTCCAATAATTAACGCAGCAAGAACATTGTCCACCAAATAATAATTAAAAGAAACGGGTAATAAATTTAATTTAAAATTTTGCAACCGACGCCATATCTCATAGGTGGGAACCTCACATCATAGGAAATTGATATTAAATTCCTTTAAGCTTTCAATTACCCCAATCGGGAATATCGGGCTATCGGAAATTTGCACATTCGCATATACGTACTTTCCTTTCCTTTGATATATTGCCAGTCTTCGTTCGTATGACAGTTTGAATTGTTTCTGACTGTTGAAAACGGTGATGTATTAATAATTAAAAATGTTAAATTGAGAAGTTTATTTTTTAATATTTTGTTTTTTATTTGTGGATTGAATTAATGCAGGGCCCTATTTATATTTAATTTATATGTTTTATTTCAGCTTCTCGCTGTGTACAACAGAGTAGGTAGGCAGGCGGAGGGAGCAGGGTGCTAAGATACCGCGCTCCCTACTTTCCTAATCCTGGAGGCATTGTGCGTTCAGTGGCGGAACTCCACGCCGCGCTTCGTCTCGATAGCAGAACGCAAAAATTAAAATATTTAATATTTTATTCCTCGAGTCATCAATTAGAAAATTTACCCGCAACATTTTGTATATAGTTATAGCAACTTAATTATATACTTTCTGTGTGTACGTAAACTTTCTCTAAGAAGACCTTTCTCGTGGACCCCTCAAAGGTCTTCTTAGAGAAATGTCAGACACACGCATCAATATTGAGCCATTAAGTTAGATTTGTTCGAAGGCACATGGCTCGGTAGTTTCAACTGGAATGTGATGTTAACCTCGTTTGACTGTGGAATATTCACTAGTTTCAGTTTCAGCGAGGAGGGCTTGGATACGATCAATTATGTATATTGAGATTGACGAATTTGCGCATTGTCAGTTATTTTCTTAATTTGTCGATGATAAAGAGAAACAGAATTATTTTGATTGAATAAATTTATTTTGAGGCCAGTCGTGGCGCAGTGGCACAAAGTGTGACTGTAAACCGACTGGTTGTGGTTTCGGTCCCCACTCGAAGAGATGAAATATTTACTTAAATTTATATTTCTATTTTGTTCGCTCTTGTGTCGAGACTAAGCGCGGCGTTGAGTTCTGCCACTCAACACGCAATGCCTCCAGAATTCGGCATTAACGCTAGGTTCCCTCTGCCTACCCTGCTGTGTGCGGGATACAGCGTGAAGCTGATTTATTTATTTATTTTATAAATTTATCAATTTACAACTTTTGTTAAATGAATATCCAATAGATAAATTATAATCGGATGCAATCGAGCAATATCTAAATGTAAACAGCTATTATTAATTGAATTCGATCTCTACTCGGAGGGTAATATCCTATGTTTAAATTATTTTCACTTTCCTTTCGCCACTTACAACGTAATGTCTTGAATTTTGTGGGATGATGGGACAAAGGAGTTTACAACCTGCCTAATTTTCTACGCACAGAAAGGTAATGTTATTAAAAAAAAACCTTTTATTTACGTCAGAAAATTTACAACAAAAAAGATTGTCATGCGTTAGTTCCATTCATTTTCTTTCTTTAATTAAACTATTTGATAAGAATCGAGGTTCATATATTAGAAGTAAATTTCTGTAACGGTAATACGAAAAATATTATATATAGCTTTATCCGAATTAAAACAATCTCACTAACTATCAAATAATAAACACAAATTATTCATTGCTTTTGTCCAAAATACAAAACAAATAAACGCATCCATCTCCACCTTAAAGGTCAGCAAGGAACCTGTGGTCCTTTCGGTATTTTACGCAAAGTCGGGGGCGGAAGAGATCACTTATCACCAAGTGACCCGCTCGTTTGCCTTATCTTTTCCATAAAAAAAGCATATATTATATACAAAGAAAACACAAGAATTCTAGAAACACTCCCATTTTGAAAATATCCGTACGATAACTATAACTATACGTGAACTAATAAGGCACGTCGTATTTCTGGTGGAATGTGCGAATTCGGCGCAGCTGTTTTGTGACCGTAACCCAGGTTACGGAAAACGGTTAAGAACAATATATGATCGCCACGTCACAGGTTGAGAATAGCTTACTTACTATTAACATAAAGAACTGAAAGCTTTTTGCTTTATTTTACGTTTTTTGGATCAATAAAATATATGAGAAATATATATTAAGGATTTTCAGTTTTATATGTTGAGGTTAGTCATGGCGCAGGAGCACAAGAGTGGAACTGTAAACGTGAAAGGTTGTGAGTTTGATTTCCAGTCGAAGAAGAGAAATAACCAATATTTTCATTTCCTCGCTCTGGTGTTGAGACAAAGCGACAGGTCTGCAGAAATGGCTGGAAAATGGCTTGGGCGTAACACTAGGTTGCCTCGACACTTGATATGTGTGATACAGTGTGATATTAAAAAATATATAGTTTTACCTATAAATTGGGTTATATCAGCCCAATTTATGGGTAAACTTATATTTATGTCCTAATGACTTATAAAATTTTCTTGGGTCACGGATCCTCACTTAAGAGAATCACTTTCACTTAAGAAAATGCCTCTTAAACAATCTTCAAATCTCAGTTATGTGATCGATTATAATATAAGCAATTACTACAATGGGGAAAATCTAGTGAAAAATTACACTGTTCTTTAAGTTTTATTTATGTAGAAAATTTTCGAATTAAATGACAAATTCGATATTATATTTTGTTATAAGCAAACAATTTTATTTTCCACTAAATTCAAAATATGATTTCTTTTTCTTTCTTTCTTCTCTAGATATGGTTCAAATCCATTGCTGTCTATAGTCTTGAAAGTAGTAAATTAGAAGCGATCGACACTAGCCGTGTTTGATAGCTCCGGTCCCCGTGGCGGGATGCCAGAAATGTGATAGTACTGCATAGGAATGTTGTACAATCGAAATTCTACTTAACTGTTTTATGTATTTTCTTTTTTTCTTACTTACGTGCAGTCGTGGCGCAGTGGCACGAAGTGTGACTGTAAAACCGACTGGTTGTGGGTTCAATCCCCACTCGAGGAGATGAAATGTTTACTAAAAATTTATATTTTCATTTCTTCGCTCTGGTGTCGAGGCTAAGCGCGGCGTTGAGTTCTGCCACTCAACACGCAATGCCTCCAGAATTCGGCAGAAAGTGGGGAACGGAGTGTCTTAACACTAGGTTCCCTCTGCCCACCCTGCTGTGTGCGGGATACAGCGTGAAGCTGATTTTTTTTTACAGTACTTACTATTCAAGACCTATATTATTTATTTTGTTTTAATTTTTTCATTAAATTGAAATAAATTTACAAGGAATACTGTAAAAAATTATATATCTTTATATTATATCGGTTTTTTCGCTAATTTTGTTTATTAATATTTTGTTATTGCTAACTCAGTTTTGTTTTCAAATATTTCATGTATACAAAAAAAAATTGCCCGTGTTATTCCAGACTTATCTCCAGAATAGGTGCTGCTATGCTATTTTTTTACCTCGGAATTCCGTGAAACCGGGGCGAAGCCGTGAGTTGGATGTTAGTATGGTACAATAAAACATTCGTTGTAATGTTTGTTTTATCATTACCTACAACATCTTTCTATTATTACATATCCCTGGTAGGATAGCCAGGGAGGAATTCAGTAAGTATCGCTTTATTTCATGAGTTCCTCATAAGAGAAATAAATCTTATATACAATCGATATATACATACACAAAACTTTTTATTTAAAATAATATAAAAAATTATAAATCACCCTCGAGTAGTGATCGAACCCACAATCATTACGGTTAAAATTGGATGCTGTTCTACTGTGCCCCAATCGTGATTTTATTTATTTAGCTTTAAATTTCATTTTCCTTAATACTGCGACAATTTCTGTAATAACTATTGTCTTTTTAGTATACACATAAAAGTTCCTAATGCTGGACCGTATCCTTTATATGGCTATAAGGCTTGACTAAAAATGTTTATGAGATGATGCCTCCGTCACTTCAGTGTTTTTGAACCTAGTTTCAGCATTACAGTATAATAATATACTAAGATTACAATATTTTTTAGTTAATAATTTTAAATATATTAATAATTTAAAATATCACATGTTTTAAATTTTATTTTTATTGAATGAAAATTTTAAAACGGTTTGAAGTCGGTATTCTACGGATCATATGTTCATATTATTATTGCACTACCATAAAAAAATATTCCCAAGTTTATTTTGGATATATATTATTATACTATGTTTTTTGATACATTTAGTGCAAATTATTTTGTTTTTTTTTATTCCTTCTATGTGGTATAGAAAGTAAGTAATCCTTAATGTATATTTTCTATTCTTTATAAAAAAAATGAAAACATAGGGAACAAGTTACAAAATCCAAGGATCAAGTTGTATAAAAGGTCCCAAGTTCTTTTTAGAAGCAATATTTTTGTTTTTATTTAATTTTTTCATGAGCATTTGTGTAATAATTTTTAAAAGTTATCATTTCTTTAATATAGAATAGAAAATCCACCAATTTATTATAATTTATATAACCACCAATTTATACTGTCTATCCTATATCTCCAAAATCCAACGATATAGTTAATATTTGATGTATTTGAACCCACAATCATCACATAAAATTAACAACATAATGCTCAATACAAAAAACATAACAAGGCATTTAGTATCTAAAGATATTATTACATGAAATAATGTTTATACTTTTATAAGATTTCTCATGATTAATAAAACATAACTCAATCCAAAATAAAAAAAGAAGAATATTAGAATAAAAAATATAAAAAAATGTTCTCTCCGGCGGGGAATCGAACCCCGGTCTCCCGCGTGACAGGCGGGGATACTTACCACTATACTACCGAAGATTATGATGACAATTGCTAAATAGTTTAACTAAATGTATATTTAAAAATCAACTCTCTGCCATAGTTAAACGTGATAATTTTAACAGTATTTTTTTTGGGTTCACGATGTATCCTGCTTAAAGTACGATAGGTATAATAAACCTAGTGTTAAGACACTCCGCTCCCCACCTTCTGTTGAATTTTCGAGGGATTACGTGTTGAGGGGCGGAAGTCAACGTTACGCTTTGCTTCGCTACGAAGGCGAGAAAATGGACATATTAAATAAGTCATTTCCTCGGTGTGGGAATCGAACTCACAACCAGTCAAACTGCCAAATACTAATAATAGTATCTAATACTATCTAGAAGTTAGATTATTAATACTATTGTTAAAAACCGTTTATAAAAACAAGATAAAAACACATGGTCATCTTTATGTTTCTTAATTATTGAGAAAGATATTCTACATAATTGCAATACGCGATATGCATGTAACAGTATGTACCTCCGATATAAGTTAAAAATAAATAAATAAATAAAATAAAATATGCATGGCAATACACATAAATAACGTACTTAATTATGAATAATACAATCTATATATTTTTGATACCATAATAGTCGAAACGAGTTCGTGTATTGTCGTCCCGAATGTCGCGACCGTCGTTCTGTATATATAGGTGGTGGTGATGCTGGAAGGCAGCGGTCGAGTCGAACTATTAAGTACTATGGTACTAATATATATGATGCACATAAAGACTCGTACCAAATGTATAATGAATATAATACGATAATTCGAAGCTATGATGGCACGATATTTTAGGATCGAATTCCTTATAAAGGAATTATATGTGTAGGAGCGACACATATTATTGTTCAAAGTTATCTTTGACCAATGTTATAATATTGAATGTTGCTTGACGTCGCGGAAGCTGACGTGATGGGCTTATGCGAACTGTTACAGCGACATTGACTATGTCGTGGCTGATGCCGTCTCGCAGTACGCTCGCGGTACGTAAGCTATGCTTGTATGGCGTTAGCCATTGATATATTGAATACCACTTCTACGACTTGGTATACGACTAGTAGGTGTGTGGTGCTATTTTATGTCCCAGCTCCGGTGTATGTAGTAGTGTCCGCCTGTCTCATACGGGTGTGTGGTGCTATTTTATGTCCTGGAACTCTGGTGTATGTAGTAGTGTCCGCCTACGGTTCGAGACACGACTGTGGGGTGTGTGCCGTGCGTTTATTTAACATATCGGCCGCCTTGCGGCAGTGCGTTCGTTCCAACGACTTATATTGATCTCACAAATCAATCAACATCACGAATCACAATTCTAATATAATAATCTTAATATAAACAAGCGTAACAAGTACCTTCAGACTAATCACACACAAACGTCCCGGAGAGTTCAATAAGACTGTTGCAGCCGCAGTCTGGTAGGAATTCACGGTGTAGGGCGGGGAGGTGCCCGTACTCTTTCTTCCTTTTATTATAACTAGTTCGCTGTTATAGTGGAGAGGAAGATAGGACGCGCTCTTGGCTTTTCTTCGGACGAGCTTCGAGTTATGTATGGCAATGTCATATTGTCGAGTTTCCAGTTATGTAAATAACTGACACAAGAACAACTCCTGATGGCAAATATATTATTAAAGCGATACCTTCTAATGGCATAACATAAAATTCTTAATACTGTTGCCTCTGAATCTCTAAAAGATTTTGGGTTCTTCACTATCACAACTATAGACGGTTTTAATCACTAGACACATCACGAGCCAAGGCATTATTTATTAAATAATATTCTCAAAGGAGTTTGAGATAACAGTTACATGCATCACCCAATAATAATACTTCACGTGAGTTTCCTTCCAATAAGGGCCATTACCTACAACGGCACCTGCCTCGATTTACAGAATTCCTTTGATTTATCAAATCAAATCAGCTTCACGCTGTATCCCGCAAACAGCAGGGTAGGCAGACGGAACCTAGTGTTAAGACACTCCGTTCCCCACTTTCTTCCGAATTCTGAAGGCATTGCGTGTTGATTGGCAGAACTCAACGCCGCGCTTAGCCTCGACACTAGAGCGAAGAAATGGGAAATATAAATTTAAATAAATATTTCATCTGATCAAGTGGCGATCGAACTCACAACCGGTCGGCTTTACAGTCACACTTCGTGCCACTACGTCACGACTGGCCTCAATTCCTTTGATTTGATATAGTCTTTTTCATCTCTTTTACAAGAGCTTATTAACAAAATTTGAAAACTCATATCAAAACTCCACTTTCCCTAAGCCCGATTCCATATCAATACAATATGTAACAATATATAAGTTAAACAGAGTTCCATAGGTGCAATGCTTAAACGTTACTTTAGTAGTACTAATAAATGCACTTATTATTTACTTAGAAATTTATAGGTGGAGGTAGAACACACCTGCTTCTCGTAAACTTTGTTTCGCTACGTTTATTGACACGTAACCCTACCCTGTGTTACGAACAGGCTTCGTTAAAGATCGCTCTTGATACAGCGTTATTTAGTTCGTTTTAACTTTGTTGGTTTATGTTCATATAAATGTATTTTAATTATTTGATTTGTATGGGTATTGGTACCTTATGAACGAAAATGTGACAGAAAATGAAATATTCAAGATTTCCATTTTGCTCGTAACTGGGTGAAGCGTGGCGTTGAGTTCCGCCACTCAATTCACAATGTCTTTAGAATTCGGTGGAAAGTGGGTAATGAATGAGTCTTTAAAATAAGTTCCTAAGTAAATAAGTTCGTAGACAAAGAAATATTAAATATTGGGGCCAGTCGTGGCACAGGGGCACAAAGTGTGACGGTAAAATCGACTGGTCTTGGGTTCGATCCCCGCTCGAGGAAATGATATATTTATTTATATTTTCATTTCTTCGCTCTGGTGTCGAGACAAAGCGCGGCGTAGAGTCTGTCACTCAACAACAACCCTCCATAACTAGATGTAAAGTGTGGAATGGAGTATTTTAACACTAGCTTCCCTCTGCCTACCCTGCTGTGTGCGGAATATAGCGTGAAGCTAAATAAAATATCCTCGATAAGGGATGGTACCCACAACCTTTGCATTTACAGACAATCGCTCTCCCACTGCACTACTATGATCTCAAATAAAAATAAGTAATAAATTAAAACATCAATCACTTCAATTCTATAAGTTAGTGCTAACAACTTCATTTTATAATTTGCTACTCCAAACTGGCTGAAATACCGCGTCAGACCTGAGTTAGGTGTGAACTTATTTCGAAGCAATTAAAACTTCGACTTAGCTAAGGTTGTTAGCAAAATTCGAACCTTTTTGTGTTGTTCCGCTTACAATTGCAAAGTAAACAAAGAGATCGTAGACAAAAGAAAAATCCCCAAAATACGAGTAGGATATATATAGTAGGAAGGAGCTAGGCTTGGTACATGATGTCGTTCACGTTTCTTTTTCTTTTTTATTTTAAAATATTTTTTTCAGCACCACTACGTACATGCTCAATAAGTTATCTTATGAATAAATTGCTTTAAAGATCCATTAATGTCTATTTAAGGTAGATTTAAATTTCTTTTTTGCAATTTTGTAGAGATTTTTTTTTATATTGATATATGAATCGATTTAAAAAAAATAAATAAAATTTAACCTACTCCTAACACGAATAGTTTCACAAGTTCCGACTACATCACTAGTACATGTTATAAATATAGTATTTGTTTTATAAAGTTTGTTATTTTTTTTCATAGTCATGTACATATTTAACCAGAAACATTTAAGACCTTGAGGCCGTCGTGGCGCAAGGACACAAACTGATTGAAACACGGCGATTTTGAGCTCGATTCCCACTCTGTGCTTTTGTGGACTATTGTTGTGGGTTCGATCCCCACTCGAGGAAATAAAATATTTATTTACATTTAATACTTTCATTTCTTCGCTCTGGTGTCGAGGCAAAGCGCGGCTTTGAGTCCCGCCACTCAATACACAATGCCTCCAGAACTCTGTGGCAAGTGGGGAACGGAGTGTCTTAACATTAGTTCCCTACCCTGCTGCGTGCGGGATACAGCGTGAAAAAAAGAAGTATCACGTAGTAAACACAACACAACATTAAAATAACCAAACACCACAATCCAACAACATTAACATTAAAAAAGCGACATTTCAACTGGATCAACCCACCGAGTTCAATATGCAGTAAGCGACGTGAGATGAAGCCAGGCTGGAGTTTATCATCGGGCTGTCACTCCACTTTTATTTATGGACCAGTAAACTTCGAAATACATTTTCCTCGCCAGCGGCCGCGTCCATTTCAGGTTAAACCCCTTGGGCCCAGCTAGACGAGACAAGTGTCGTAAATTTGAAAACTGTTTTGTGAATGAAAAAAATTAATCAAATATTTGCCCTTCGTCGCATTCTGGCTTCAATAGATGGGTTATTGAATGACTGTTGTGTGTAGTGTTACTGTTGTTTTGTTAAATCAACAAGTTTAAATTATTTTTTGTTTTGTTGTTGCATCTGTTGATATGACGCAATGACTCTAGAATTCGGCGGAAAGTGGAGAACGGAGTGTCTTACACGTTTTCAACCGTTTCCCACTTTCCATCGAATCTTGGAGGCTCCATCATCAAGCTTCACCTCCTTACCACAGCGAGAAAAATATTAATATTAAACATTTAATTTACAGGTTGTGGGTTATTTAACCCACAACCTGTTGCATTTACAGTCCACCTACGCTAATACTGACCTGTGAAAAAATATTTAAAAACATATAATTGAAACAAAATAAACAGTAACAACCGCGTGTTCTACGGATGCGTCGCCGCGGGCGGTACACTAGTTTTAATAAAATATCACTACATACATATACTTTAATCGAAAGTACCGCAATGATCACATAATTTGAATCGGAAATTTATTTCATGGATTATTTATTATTTATAAATTATTTAATCAATAATTTAAAATTGTCTCTGTAATACGTTGTTAATTTACTGCACGCATTACGTCAACACTATTGTTTTCGGTCCAATTACTTCTTGGAATATTATTTACCAGATTAACAGGGTAGGTGGAGGGAACAGAGAGAAAAGAAGGAGTCTTAATTTTAGAAATTTCTAATGGCAGAACTCAACGACAACTAAACTATACTCATTAGTTATTTGTTAGAATGGTGTTTAATAAATGGTGGATAAATGAAAGACGTTTAACTACAATATACACGCTAGGTTCCCAGGGTCCCTGTGCCTACACATGCTATATGCGGGCTACGGCGTGAAAATAAAGTAAAGATAACGGTATTCTGTTATTATTTCCGTTACATTATTATGTAACATTAAATTTTCCCTGTCGAGCAGTACCGTTTATTTTATGCAGGTCTTTAAAATACTCTATTTTCATATTCTATTTTTTTATTTAAATTAAGACTGATTAAGTTTCTTACAGCAAGTGTCTTCATCTGCAGTAAGAAGGGTGGGGTTTACGCGCATAGTAAGTAGGGAGTGACCATGTATACTTTGAAAAATATTATGAACTGTACCACGAACATAATAAACAAAAAATAAAAATATTTTGTTTTGTTCGCTGCGCCTTGTCTCAACACCAGAGCGAAGAAATTAAAATATGAAATATTTCATTTCCTCGCGTGGGGATCGAACCCACAACCTATAGTGCTTGCAGTAACACCCATACACACGATTGTGCTCCTGCGTAAAAGGCCGTAAAAACGTATAATAATAAGATGCTTATATTTTTAATCAAACATAGTATTAAAGAGTAAATAGCACATTAGCACAATAACCGTTTCCGAACCGGCGATAGGTATCTCACCCAATGACGGGTGCTAAAATACTTAATTTAATGATACTTTGATAACTTTTATCGCAAGCTCTCGCTTCAGTTGTCACGTTTTCAAGCCATTAGTTTTATGTGAATTGCTACTGAGAAATTTTTATTTATTATACAAGTTTCATAGATTTATCCTAATGTCGTTTGGAGACAACGGGGAAATCGTGTTAAAGTCTGATAGGAGGTATAAAATGGTGGAAAAAATGTGATGTTACTTTGGCAACGTAGAAATATCGGTATTTGTTCAATGCTCGTCTTATTTCTCTGACAGCATTAGAAAATATTTGGGTAATAATATAGGAGTAGGCAGGAAACACCTTTAAACCTCAGGATTCGCGTTGAAACTTTGAAAGTCATGTTTCAGTTCATAAAACAATGGTGTTGTCGTAAGTGTCGATCATCAATAGACGGCTTATTGGAGTCATGCCTTTAAAAGCCAATAGTATACATACATTTGCAGGAGTAAAGAGCAGATTGCAAATTCATCATAGAAAAAAACATGTACACAATATATATATTTTGCTTTTGAATTTACTCTCCAAAACTAAAATTAATATAATTTTTTTGCCAACGGCAAAAAGAATTACGTGAAATATCTATAAATTATAAAACTCTTGAAATTGTAAATTTTCCTGATAAAAAAAGACCAAAATGTGGAAATAAGTTCCATCATCTATAATGCATAATTTGAAAATTAATCTCCACATACAAAATATGCATAATTTTCTCTTAACATTCTCATTTTTTTCTCTTATTTTTTCTCTCATCATTCTTTTTTCTAAGTGCAGAACAAAAAGTTGTGTAAATATATTGTCCCATAAACTGTAGTATATTGGATAATGCAGTGCTACGCTACGTTCTACGACGTAGCAAGTTTATACTACTTACAAACAACGATCTACACACTTTACCCTAACTTTCCGCTTATGTTTTATAAATACGTATATGTACCAAAATATTCTTTTTTTTGTATAAAATCAGTATGTTTTAAGACGTTGTATATAGTAATAATTAAAAATATATATCAATGTCGAATTCAGTTTGAAGCCAGTCGTGGCGCAGGACCTTGCGACTGTACGACTCACGATACTTCCAAAAATCGGCGGTAAGCGGGGAGTGGAGTTTTTACTCTAGGTTCCTTCTTCCTACCTCGCTGTGTACAAGATACGGGCTAAAGAAAAAAAAAATTGAATTCAATATTTATGAGCCGATTTTGTTGTAATTTTATCTTAGTCCAAATAGGTTATATAGTTTATATAAATTTAATTGGAATATTGGTATCTGCCATTATCTGAATAAAGCGTAAATAATGTTTGGTTCTGCACTAGCTTTTATACAAAAATAAAGTAAAAAGTATTGGTGTGTGTTTTCATAGTGAATACATCGCGGGTTGGCTAAGAGAAACCGCATGTTTGAAACACTGCGTGCACTGTAATGACTGACGGAACTCAACGCCGCATTTGTATTTTTAACAAGGCGGGGGAGTAAAAATAATTGAAAATATACAAAAAATAAGAATCAAACCCACAATCATATACACTACTACTTTGTAAAAATTATTAAAAAAAAAATACGTTTATATTCTAGTTTTTTCGCTCTGGTGTCGAGGCTAAGCGCGGCGTTGAGTTTCCACCACTCAACACGCAATGCGTGCAGAACTTGACGAAAAGTGAAGAAAGAAGTGTCTTTACACTAGGTTCCCTCTGTCCACCATGCTGTGCGCGGGATACAGCGTGAACCTAATTTTGATTTCTTAATCACATTTACAATAGCCAGTCTAACACATTTCCATACCAATAACTACACTACAATAACTTTTTCCTATCAATATTAAACATTTTATAAAGAGGCCGCCTCTATCATACACGAATATAACGCGCAACATTTCATATATTCACTTTTGCGCCATATATCACCTCTTCTAAACATTTCCACAGTCTAAAACTGTATCGTGTGCAGATTTTTAATATTTTTCTAAAGTACACTAGTTCATAACGCAGTGGCGGGTGGATTGTGGAGATAACTGTGATAAATGACTATTTTGATATCCCTCCTCGTAAAGGGAGGAGGAGGGAGGAGGCGAGAGGATCGATTGTTTAGATAAAATACGCTTCAAAAATTCAATTTTCAACTTACCCTGCTTTAAGTTGTAACTTTGTGGATAACAGGTGCCAGCTTAAAGTTTTGGATAGAGTTGAACGTGTTGTTATTAAATGAAACATTCATTTTTAAGTTTTAAATATACTGTAAGGATTTTTTTTTTGTGATTTATTGATCCTTAGATAAAAATTTAATTAAATCAACTTCACGCTTTATTCAGCACACAGCGGCAGTTTAATCATCATGCCAAATCAAAATAAATCAAATCAGCTTCACGCTGTATCGCGCAAGCGACAGGGCAGGCAGAGTGAACCCAGTGTTAAGCACCCCCTTCTCTACTTTCCGCCTAGTTTTTTGTGGCATTGTGTACTGAGTGGCGGAACTCTATCTATCCTCAATCTATATACGTATATATCCTCTTAATTTAAATATACTGATGTCGAAACAAAGCGCGGCGTTGAGTTCCACCGCTCACCATGCAATGCTTCCAAAATTTGGTGGGAAGTGGGGAACGGTGGGTCTTAACATCAGGTTCACTCTGCTTACCCTTTGGTTTGCGAGATACACCGTGAAGATTTATATAAGAGCTTTACTGGCAGCTTCATGTTTTGTTTTCTTTGTATTGTATATAATTTTTTCGGCATTTAGTGGAGTGACGTGGCGAAACTCAACAGGCCGTTTTTGCTTCGACACCATAGCTAAGAAATGAAAATATTCAATATACCTCAAAGGGGAACTGAACCCACAACCTGCGTATACAGTGACTAGTACCCCTGCGCCACGACTGACTTCAATTTAACTGTTTTTTTTTTAATAATAATAAAAAAAATGCACCAAACTTCAATTTCACGTAATTATCAACGGTAATTAAACACATTAAACAAAAATGGCACCCCAAAAATCGAACACCAAGTCATTTAACTTTAAAACAGTCGACACAAAGGGGCAATAAATTAAGCGGTTCATTTGAGCGAGTGAATGGCACTGTAATAGAGTGCGAACTGTCGTCTGTCCACAAAAGAAAAGAACGCCTTTGTTCTTAGTGAATCGAGCTGGAGTCGTTTATCGACATTATACCTAGCTGATTCGACGTTTATGGCTGTGGAGAATGAATGGAACTAACATACGTATAGGTTCCCTTGTTTTTTTCTGCTCACGTTATATTATGCAGTGAGGTAGGTAGGTGGCTAGATCTTTTTTTCAGGTTAAATCTGAACCTCGGAAAAAGCTGGGTGGGCAGGTGCCTTGTGTTAAGACACTCCGTTCCACGTTTTTCGCTGTTCGAGGCATAGTGTGTTGAGTGGCAGAACTCTACGCGCTGCCCTTTGCCTATATGATGGCATAAAATTTGGTGGATCTATAGGTTAGGCTTACTTTATTAGAGTTCGATCCGTGCAAAAGAAGAGGTATTTCTCTATTTTGCTCTTAACAGGTACTTAAAGACATCAATTTTGAGTCCATTCTCATGAAATCTCTAAAAGATGGTGTCTAAGTGAAAGCGTAATATGAAACTTTCTGCGCTAGTGAGATTTAGTCAGACTTTTACCATTCGACACGCCATTTTTCCGAAATGACAAAAACAGGGGGTCTTGTCACAAAATTTCAAAAAAAAAGTAAAAGTAAAAAAAAGAAAATACATAAACACTACTTCTCGAAATTAGATTTAAACTCAAAAGCTAATATAAGCTCATATATATTTTGTTTTATTTTATATATATATATATATATATATATATATATATAAAATATATATATATATATATATATATAAAATAAAACAAAATATATATGAGCTTAACGTTGTATACCGCACACAGCAGGAAAAGCAGAGGGAACCTAGTGTTAAGACTTTCCATTCCCCATTTTCCGAGACTTTTGCCTTTGTGGCGGAGCAAAGAATTGAAAATAATAATAAATATTAAGTCACTCATTCGAGTGGGGATTGAACTCACAACCGTTACGTTACAGTTAAAGCCTTTGGTTTATAGGTCGACATGTATATTAGAAATTAATTCGACGAGAATTTTAGAATAACGTTGTTAGCTAAAAACTTCACACGATATGCAATAGTGTAACTCGATTATCACTGCAGTTATTTTTTTATTTTTTTACATACGCTAACTCTTGTCGTTTTTAAACATTTTTGTCGATAAAAATATCAAGATTTTATATTGCGACGTTGAATTTTGTCACTTAACACGCGGAATTCAGCGGAAAATGGGGAAGGGAAGTATTTTATTGGGAACAGACTGTTTTAACACTGGGTTCCCAGGTTCCGTCTGTTACTCTGTTATGTACGGAAACTATGAGCGTGACGTTAAAAAAAAAGAATATACTTTTTAGTACCTTTTGTTCATATTAATTTATATTTTTTTAAATTGTATACAATAAAAAATAATTATCTAATTAATGTTTCTAATTCTATTCCCTACCTACTCTGCTGCTGAGGGATATAGCGTGAAACTTTTTTTTTATATTTAAAAATTCCATATAGAAAGTAATTCTTACGTACAAAAAATGTTAGGCAGTAAAATTTAGCTTCTAGAGTATTTAAATTGTGAGAGGAATTTAACGAACCTCCATAACGGACGGTAAATGTTAGCGAAACTGACAATTACTTTGTTTTAATACATTCAAATTCCATATGAAGTCTCGAACGTTTGTTATACTTTAAGTATGATTTTATAATTAAAAGTACTCGAATAATATTCTTAATCATTGTTTAAAAGATTCATTTATTCATTTTATTATTTTAATGTAAGTCGACAAATATTAGGAAATATTTATTATAAATTGGTCATAATTATTTCATCAGCTTCAGCTGCACAATGTATCCCGCACACAACAGGGTAGGCAGAGGGAACCTAGGGTACGAAACACTGCATTCCCCACTTTCGCCAAAACCTGGAGAAATTGCGTGCCGAGTGGCGGTTCTCAACGCCGCGCTTTCCTTCGACACCAGAGGGAATATTTCATTCCCTCAAGTGTCAATCGAACGCACAACCAGTCGATTTTACTGTCACAATTTGTAACCCAGCGCCACGATTGGCCTCAATATTTATTTAATTTATTATATTAATAGCAATTTGCACAGTTATTGTTTATGTGATATATTAAATAAATATGATTCATATCTAATGACCCCAATTTAGAGATTACTTATATAAAAAAAAACTGAGGCCGTTGTGGTACATTGTTATAAGTAACTATCAACGTGACGGTTATAGGTTCTATATAACGTAGGGTTAAACTCCGTTTGTCGCTTTTCGTTCAATCGTCACCGAGGCAATGAATTATTATTTATTAATATTTTCATTTCCTTGTTCTAGTATCAAGGCAAAGTGCTGCGTTGAGTTCTGCTACGTAATACGCAATGCCTCAAAAATATAGGATCTTAACACTAATTTCCCGCTGCCTACTCTTCTTAATGCGGAATATGCCGTGAATTTAAAAAAAAATAGAGTATAAATACATATAGATGATGACCTGATTCCTTTTTTCAGATTATATTAACCAACGCCTATTCAATCCAAATTATATACGATAAATCTTCTTAATATAAAAAAAAAACTTTAAATATATCACTATTCATAAAAAAAAATATTATGAACTGACATAATAGCGAGTAACTTTTGTGACTACGTGAAAGCTTTCCGCTCTACGACACTCGCCTTCTAACCTGATTTACGGCCAGCGCAGACATGACGCATTAGCCGGGAGACAAGGCGTTTAACGACACTTGATTAAATACGATGTGTTGGTTATAAAAGAGCCAAGTTAAAGAAAAACGACACCTGATTAAATACTAGGTGATGATTATAAAAAAGCCAAGTCGAAGGAAAATGTCACTCGATTAAATATTAGGCAGTGGTTGTGAAAGAGCCGAGTTAAAGAAAAACGACACCTGATTGAATACTAGGTGTTGGTTATAAAAGAGCCAAGTGGAAATATTAGATTCAATGACGTGATAAACTGATTGTTAAAAAAAAGTTAAAATTAAAGGAGAGAAGTAGTTATTTTTGTTTTCATCTTCTATTTGCAGACTAAATAATGATAATTTTATGAAAACATAGTATATAACTACATACATCTATAAGTCACAAGTATTATTTGGTCATGACAATATAAACCATTTGTTATTTTTTTCAGGTCTATGTCGTATTTCGAATATAGCATAGTGGACAGAGTATAAATTAGGACTAAAACACTCCGTTTTTCCCTTTTCGTTCAATTTTCGAGACATTATTTGTTGTTTAGTGAATGGAATTTAAAACTGTGCTTAGTTTTTTTAACTGAAATTAAAATAAGAATTGAAGCCAAAACTGAAGTATTTACAGTCAAATGCTGTCCTGGTGCAATACTACGACTTATATTTCAGCAATAGGCAAGATAAAATAACAAAATAAATTATAATATTGTGAAGTTGTGGTGTCTGTCTGTTTTAAAATAATGATATTATTCATGATTTGATCAACATTCAATCAGAAGAATGAACTCTACAATAAGACAAAACCAGAACCAGAATCATAAGAGGAAACAATCGTAAAATAATAAAATATTGTTAATAATAAAATATTGTAATAATAAAATATTGTAATAATAAAATATTGTAATAATAAAATATTGTAATATTAAATCCGAAATGCCTGAAGTCTGAACTGTCGTAATCTGATTTACTGTATTTAACGTTCTTAACAAGTATGTTTCTCTGTCTAAAACTTGGCGCTTCAAAATTAGCTGGATTACAAGTTTTGAATGACGTTATATTTTTATAATTCTATTTTTTTTCTATATAATAAAATATATGATATTTTATTTAATAAAAATATAAGGCGACAATAACTATCAAATATGTTATATATTATAGATAGATATTTCTATATTTGATAAATTAAATAACAGCTCATAGAAAAGATTTGCATGCCTGCTGATACCTATAAAATATATATACTTTTCCCCTTAAGCTTTTCAAAATTTAAGTCCACATTTAAACGATAGGTTAATAAACACAATATTTAACAAAAACATGCCGATTTTTTCAATTTGAACCTTATATTATAATCAAAATCTAACTAAATTTTCATTAAACTACCCTTGAAGTGGATGCTATCCAATAAAAAAGAATCATTGGAATAGGTTGACGTCATATTAAGTTATTAATCTATTTGCCGAGCACATACCTAATACAAATTTAAGACTTATATGATTCTCTTGTTGATGCAATTGTCAGAAACGGACCAAATTAAAATGGGACCACATGAAAAGCAAATAAAATCGTCGATAACGGTTTACCCAGTTGAAAGTTCTGAGGTAAAAAACATTAAAAAAATACAATCGAATTGTTAGTTTGTTGTGTTTGAGGGAACCTCCTTTTTCATAGAGAAGTCGGTTAAAAATATAGTTTCTACGCGTTTTACAACATAATTCCTATTTCCTACATAATACCCTTTTGTTAGCTTTGTTAATAAATATAGCTTTTTTTTTGTTCCATGGAATATATGGTTTTTCAGGTTAAATTTGTTATAGAAAAAGCGACCCGCCCAACCGCGGCTTCACCCGCTGCTCTGGTGAAGATTTAGCCGTCATGTTTTAATATACTCTTTTAGCACAATTAAGGTGACACCAATTTATATATTACCAATTTTCACAGAAGTGAAAAGCTTCATTAGGCCAAGTTATCGATATTTCTCATAAACATATTATTTTATTGTAGTCTCAAAACTTCAATAATTTATTATCATACAAAAAGGTTACTAAAAATAATTAAAATACTAAATACTAAGTAATTTCCAGATTCACTTTATATTTCACCTTTCCGTACCAACAACGGGCACTCAGTCATTGCTATTTGTTTAAAGATATTATCCAGTTTGAAGCCAGTCGTAGCGTAGCGTGTAAATGTAAATGCGACGGGTTGTGGGTTCGATTCCCACTGCAGGGAACGCATCTCTAGTGTCAAGGCGAGTTCAAAATGCGGCGTTGATTTCCGCCTCTCAACACCTATCCTCCAGAATTCTGCAGAAAATGTAGTACTAGTGTACTAGGCTCTACAAACCCTGCCATATGCGGGATACGGCGTGAAACCAAATAAAATATAACATCCAAGTCGTAAATTTCAATAATGAATAACAAAAATCATGAAGCCAATATCAAATAGATTTATCACGGTGAGATTACCTAATAAGACAGTGACGGATTGGCTGTAAGTCCACCTTTTCCAACGTTCTCCACGAACCATCGCCTCGTCTCTTGGCTAATAAGATAGTACCTGCATTTGTTCGGGCGTCGTCGATAGCGCCGTCGGGACTTATCTGGACGTTGCTAATACCACAAGATTGATGGATATCGCACTTGCCCATATAAATTAAGTTCGTAATCGCTTTTATAGACTTCTGTTTAAGTATCTGAAACGATTTAATTATATGATAATGTTCTTTGAGTAAGTTATGAATATATTTTTTTCTTGGGTGTAATTAATATAGTTATAAAGGTAAATTGTTAATTCAATGCAATATATGTATATTAGATGAGGGCATTCGTGTGACTTGTGACATTCGTCACAAGTGTGACTGTAAAAACGACTGGTTGTGGATTCGATCCATACTTGAGGAGACAAAATATTTACTTTGATTTATATTTCCAAATTTTTTGCTCTGGTGTCGGGGCAAAGCGCGGCGTTGAGTTCTGCAATTAACACGCAATGACTCCAGAATCCATGATTTATTTATTTAAGTATTTATATATTAGATGAATTTTACTTGGTTGGCTTCTAAATTGCAAAGGACAGAACAAATGATTGCCTCGGTCCAGTTTCAGCCACTGTGGCAGAGCATACAGTTTATGTTGCATTGTAAAGTGAGTCTCCACATGCTTCAAATTTCAAGATAGATTACAACTATTTTTAGCATAATTATTATTTTAATGAACAATTATTAAAATTACCTTAGATAAATAAATTTTTAACAAAAAAAAAGCCGACTTCAAACGACGAACTAAAAAGTATAAAATGATTTTACATAAAGATTTTATTAAAGAAAAATAATAAAAAAAATGTTTTATATTTTTTAAGCCGGTGCCAAGTAAAACAAATCGACTTAAGAATTCGATATTGTAGTAAAGTTGTTGTAGCAATAATAACATTTTTTTATTACACGAACGACACAACTACTCCAAAATTATTCCATACTTTGGATATAGCGGTACAACTGGTCAGCACTCATCAAATATTTCGGTCACGTCGTGCTTGATGACACGCTTCGACGCGGAGACGCAACGGCCAAGTAATGACTTTTCATATTATCCTGTTGCCTAATTTGTGCGGATTGACCTGTGTTTTTGCTGATATTTAGCTTCATTTAACCTATCTAACGTACATATAAAAATTAATCTGTTAAGAGCGAGTCGGATTCGTTTATCAAATTCATCGTCCCAATTTCAGGGTTCTAGGTCAAAGAGAAGTACAATGTAAATGAGTTGAAAAACTCACTATCACTCGTTTTGTATGAAATGAACTACAAATAAAAGTTTGTAGCGATTTATTTCTATGAACATAATTATGGCAATTTTTCTTTTATTTCTATTATAAATTCTCGCTTCGGAATAAATTTTATAGCTATAGGTCCAAGGAAGTATGGATTTTAATTATGCGGCGAATTTCATACAAAATCAGCGAAATCAATGCATAAAGCTAGTATGTTTTGATTGCGTTGACTTTGAAACTTTGTTTTTTTTTATGCTTCTATATATCCCGCCAGCACCCGCGCCTTTAGAAATTACACGAGTACTCGCGCGTAGAGCATTTCGCTCACGTTTATAAATGTTATTAAGTGCAGGTTTTACCAGGTAATATTTTTACTTTTTTATTTTATTAAATAAAATACACTTTATTTAATGTAAAAAACATATACTTCAAACTTTTTCAACAGTAATATTTTTTATTCTACTTAACAATCATACTAACTAATTTGCCAGTCTACTAAGGCAGTCTTGCGGAAAAAAATAAACAAATTAAAATCTTCTCTAACAAAAACTTAAATGTGTAGAAATAATTAATCCTCATCATATATACGAGCTTTACACATATCACATAATGTATGACTATGCTCGTTACATAAAAATTTTTGGCAGTAAATGCAGGACTTTTTGGTTTTGCGATTTTTGCGCCTTGGACAAACCGCGCAGATCCCATTTAGTTTTTCTTGTCCTGATATCTCAGAATCTGGTACAAAACGTTTAATCACTTGCTGTAGAGGATATGCAATGTTTTTCAAGGTGCTTCTTCTATGGATATGCGGCTGTATTAGTTGAAGAGCTAGTCGTTTCAAGTAATCTCTGCGCGTTATGATTATATTCGTGTTTTCCTTGTAAATGATTTGACTGTTGATTCCGGCTATATTTAGGATCGTGGAAAATAATCTCAGCGGCCATCTACATGCTACCCTTGCAACAGAATATTCTTCTTTTAGTCGATCTACAACATCGACGCCTCCTTTTGTTTGGTTATAGTAAGTGATAATTTCGGGTTTTGCGTTAACGCCGGTAGTTGAATCGATTCGGTCATCGTTATGAAGTGTACTTATCATAAGAACATTTTTCTTGTTCTTTTTGTTTGGCACGTAAGACACCAAAACCTTGCCCTTGTGAAAACCAAAGATACTACTAGGTTTTGGTCTTTGTTTGATGTCAAGAAAGAATGGTGGAATTTCTCTCTTATTCTTTCTAAGTGTACCTACGATAGTAGTCCGTACAGCTAGTAATTCATCAGCCAGTGGTATCGATGTAAAATAATTGTCAGCCGTAATATTTCTGCCTGTATTCAGAATATCTTGTGATAAACGTTTTACAACTGCAGATGCAGTATTATCATATTTGTATGGACCGTTTGGTTGCTTCCCGGGGTAAATTTCTAAGTTACTTGTATAAAAATTCTTTGAATCACACAAAGCATATACTTTTATACCATACTTAGCTGGTTTGTTTGCTATATACATACGGAATTTGCATCGTCCTCGGAACGATTCCAGCATTTCGTCTATAGTAACGTTTTCTCCAACCTGGTAATTGGCTCGACACTTTGCGACAAAAGATTCGAATAATTCACGGATTGGAGCAATATTATCATACTTTGCCCTTTCCGAGCGAGAGTTTATATCATCAAACCTTATAGCTCTCATCAAAAAAAGGAAATTATTTCGGCTCATTGCAGCTCTAAAAATATCAGGAGCCGTGCCATCTTTGTCCCACATCTCTTTCAAATTTAAATGATTCATTTTTTTTATACCAGCCATGTATAAAATACCAATAAATGCTTTTAGTTCTACAATATCAATTTCTTTGCAATCTCTGTCCCTTGAAAATTGTTCCTTAATTTTTCTGATGTGGGTATTTGTAAAGCTAACTATATCGTTCAGCATTTCTTCACTCATAAAAAGGTTAAAACATTCCATTATAGTATTAATATTTTTAGCCACTGGTTTTACCCCAGGTTGTTTTTCAACAATATTGTGAGCTCTTGTCCGTACATTAGAACGAATCGGATTATAGTTCCACTTTATACTTCCATTTTTGCCTATGTAACAAAGCTGATTCCCCAATGAAATTGAAGAAATCTCACCTTCTACTTCTGATGAAGATTGTTCGGTATCAGTGAAATGATGACTGTGTTCACTGCTTCGATCGCTTTCAATATCATCGGCCCTAAAAGACGGATCCTCAATGTCTTCCTCCGAATCTTCTTCCATCAACCACGCCAAAATTCTTTCATCCCTTCTATTCATCTATAATAAAAATAGATAATAGGTTTCTAAAACGATAATTTAAAACAATAATATTACATAAAAGTAGCAATAAAACCATCAATATGATGAAAACAAAAAAAAGTAATGAAGTGAAAAGTACTTACGTCGACACCCGCGCGATGAGCAAAACGCCGCTTGATGATACACGGCGCAACTAAACTCCTCGTCTGAGCGACTAGCGCACACTGACAGAATGGGAACCATATCCAGGGGTGGGGGAGGGGTTAAAACTCAGCTATCGGAAGAATGATGCCCGTACGAATAATTTTGACAAAATGGCGCGTGTTTCAAATTTACTGTGAGCAAAATGCTCATAGCGCGAGTGCTCGCGGGTTAAAGAAATAATATATATTTTTATGCAATAGAATAAAAAATTGATATTATTTTAAACAACAACACAACGAACTGATCCTATGAAGGTTCTATTTTTACCTTTTGGTAGGGAACCCTAAAAATAAAGCATATCTTTGAACAAAAGATTTAATTTACGTTTACATCCACACCTATATATCTTCTAGAGCAACATAAATAACAATTTATAATTATTCATCATTACCAAATAATTAATAAACGTATCACTTTTGGTACTCAACAATGCTCCACTTGCTTTGTTTATATTTAATTAAACCACTTTAACAGATTAAACGAGTCAGCCCACCGGAATATTAACGCAAACCTTCATGATGATATGGAATATCTAAATAAGGGTGATTTCACACTTTAAATTCGATAACATTATTAAACAGATTTAAGAAAATCATCTTATAAAATATAAAATGATTTTCTTAGAAAGAGAAATATATATAACATTTTATAATAAAAATTAAAAATATATTTTTCATTTAACTATTTTTATCGATGTTTACTTTTTTAATCATACGTTTTCACAGCTAAGAATACTTCTACAGTATTTTTTATTTGTGCAGAAGACAGGAACAATCTGGCGATGTAGTGACAAGTGGATAATAATAGGTTGGGGCAAAAGTATTTTCGTATTTTGAATGTATTATTAGTAATCAAACCTCTTTGGCTGTACTGTATGCTTGCGCACCTAATGCTGTTTCAATAAGAATAGCACAAATGTGGTTCCAGCGTTTCAAGTCTGGAAATTTTTGTATGATAGATGAGGTTCACTCTGGACAGGGCGTCTAGAGCGAACCTCACCTTTCATACAAATAAAATCATCACAGATAAAATCAATACCATCTTTGAGCACCTCTCAAAGCAAGATCGACATATTAGTAGCTACGATATTGCTGTAGAACTAGATGTTGATCATAAATTAGTTTTACGTTATTTATGAAAATCACAGCAAGAAAAATCTTGCCGTGTACTGTAACTCCATGTAACCCTGACCTTGCTCCATCATATTTCCACCTGTTTCGATCATTGCAGAACTCTTTAGGACGCATAAAGCTAACCTCAAATCTAACCTCAAAATCAGACAGTGTTCCTGTCTGATTTTTTTAAATCAAAAAACCTTAAAAGTCATCGATCAGAACGGCACATACATATTTTAAATAAATAAAATATTATGCATAAAAAAATCCTTTGTATGAACAATAGGAAAATACTTTTGCCCCGACCTTATATTACTACAGATACAGATTGTATAAACAAAAAAAAAACACACACACACACACACTGACAAAAATTTTTTAGCACCTATATATGTACAATGTACCTAAACACACATTCATAATAATTTTAATAGACATGTAAAGAGATATAATGATAAAATTTAAATTAACCAATCTCATTCAACGCAAGTCAATATACAGTAGTTAATTTACCTTCAATGCAATACATCTATACATTTCCAATGTATGTATGTATTTGTATGCTTTACTGAGATTTAATTGCAGCTTATTTACTCAAAATAGTTTAATGTACTTGTATGTGTGTTTGTACGTATGTACGTGTGTATGTATGTATGTATGTATGTTTGTATTTATTGACAAAACTTCCACTGACTGAATTTTATTTGTAATTGGCCTTTGCTAGTTAATATAAGTTAATATCTAGTTAATAATGAAATATTTATTTAAATTTTAATTTCCATTTCTTCGCTCTGGTGTAGAGGTAAAGGGCGGCGTTGAGTTCTGCCACTCAATACGCAATATCGCCAGAATTCGGCAGGAAGCAGGGAACGGAGTGTCTTAACACTAAGTTTCCTTTGGCCTATCCTGCTGTGTGCGGGATACAGCGTGAAGCTGATTTATTTTATTTATCCAATTTATATACTTATAATAAATCTATATCTAAATATGAACTATATGAAATCACTATACACGCAAAGTTTTGCATATTTGCGTATTTTTTTACGTTTTAATTTCGTTTTGGTATACTCTTTGGGATTAAAAGAGAAAAAATAGTGTCTTAACACTACATTCTGTGTGCCGTGTGAGGAATATATAATATATTTTTTTGATAATCTTTGCAAAAAAAAGCTATGAAACTATAAGCACGGAAGGTGAAAAAAATGTGTAATATATTAACAATTAAAAAAAAATTCTTTAAGAAGAGCGCCATTTTGCAAGAGAGCTATCGAAAAACAAATAAAATATTAATACAGTACGTGACTACAAAATGAATGTAACCAATAACTCAATTTATTTTATTTAACGGCTTACTATGATTTTTTTATTATCAAACAGTTTTCGGACGTTAAAAACGTGATATATAACAGTTATACGGCGTCTCGCTAGCACTGTCAAATTTTGTACGATTCCGCAGATATGACCAGTCATATGTATGTATGTATGTCAATTTTTTTGTCAACTGATAACATACGACCTAAATTGCGTGTTTTACAATCGGGAAAAAAGATTAGAATTTATGTTTTATTGATGATGAATTTTTATAAGGGAATGTTTATTTGTTTGTGGAATTTAATATTGATTATTTATGCGGGCATTTTGTATCGTAAGTGCTTGTATATTTCGATCTTTTTTCTTCGAAAACTTGGCATAAAAAAATTTGTATCCTTTAGAAATGTTAAAATACATGCATTTTTTTAAAAAAAAAAAAATTTGAATCGTAATATCGTTTGTAGCGATTTTTTCTATGAAATTATTATAAATTTTGACTTTTTGTTTTTTTTTCTTTATTTATATTATAAGTTCTCATTTTCATCCAAGTTTCATAATTATAAGTCCACGGGAAGTACCCTGTACATTTTCATTGATTATCGTGTGACGAATTTCATACAAAATAGACCAAAGTCGATACGTATATGTCTGTATATTTTGAATGCGTTGAATTAAAATATTTTTTTTCTGTTCTTTTTAATACCAAATATATATATATATATATATATATATATATATATATATTGCAGGTTCCATTATTTTCTATCATCAGCGTCACACTATTGGAAAAGTTTTTCGATCAACTGAATAGTACTCTCTCTACGTGAAACAGAAATGGGCAGATGGGACTCCTTTGTTATTCTACACACAATGCTTACGCGAGCTAAACATTTTTATTGTTTCACCGTACAGTGTCTTCCAATTAAAAGCCTGAGGGTTTGGTTTTATTCGCTTCTTGGATACATGGCTCGAATAACCGCCTTAATTTATTCTGGTCGAGTCAAGTTCGTATTGTTCTGAGAACTAATCATGGATGGGTGTCATGTGTACTTGGTTAAGTTATTTTTGTAGTGTAAGTTACTTGAGGCCAGCTATGGCGCCAGTTATGGCGAGTTTCGTCACTCAACACACAATGCCTGGAGGCCGAGTTCTGGAGAACTCGGTGGAAAATGGGGAACGGAGTGTCTTAACACTACGGTTCCCTTTGCCTACCCTGCTTGTGTAAAGCTGAAAAAAAAGTTACTTAAAGATGTCTTTTATTATTATTTAGTATTTTTAAATAATATTGTAACAAAATCGTATTATTGTTACAGTTTGTAAGTTCCAATGTTTACAAATCAGTAGAATATTAAAAGTAAAGTAAACTGCAACTGCATGTCGCTTGATCTCCAAGGATCGGTCGTAAATAATATTTAAATGACGCAACGGAGCAAAAATTTCGTAATTAACCATCTGAATAATTTGTATATATTTAAAAAATGAAAATAAGCTTCACATTGTATGCCACACTTAGTGGACAGAAGATACCTAGCGTTAAGACACTCCGTTCCTCATTTAATTTCGTCGAATGGGGATCGAACCCACGACCATAAATAGTATTTTTTTTTTAGTTTCACGCTGTATACCGTATAAAGTAGAGGAAATCTGAGAACTTAATGTTAAGAAACTCTGTTCCGATTAAGGCCATTCCCCACTTTACACCGAAACCAGCGAAGAATTGAAAATATTAAATATTTCATTCCGCCGAGTGGCAATCGAATGCGTATGAAATGGTCATGTAGGTTTGAATAATATAGGAAAGTGGAAAGAAAATAACAAAATTATATCACGAAGAACAAACAAAAAAAATTACACAAATTTTTGTTTACTTAATAAAATTAAATTAAATTAGCTTCACACTATATCCCGCACACAGCAGGGTAGGCAGAGGGAACCTAAAGTTAAGACACTCCATTCCCCACTTTCTGCCGAATTTTGGAGGCATTGCATGTTGAGTGGCAGAACTCAACGCCACGCTTTGCCTCGACACCAGAGCGAAGAAATGAAAATATAAATTTAAGTAAATATTTCATGTATAGGTAAATACATAAAGAAATATCTCAAACTGACCGATCAATATTCATAGTTTAAAAACTAAATCATAATCTATTATACATTCTATACTTGAGCGAGTTAATTTTCCCAGCTTGATTCCACATGTTGCTGCACGTGACGTGTGACGTCGACTGGAGGGATGTATGACAGATCTCGTCTTAGATACGCAACTACATGGCACGCCACGCCATTTACGTGACTTCAGGATAATTGAAGTAATATTATATACTAGCGATCTGCTCGCGGCTTCGCCCGCTTGTACTAGACAGTTGTTGTGTCACGTTAATTTCAGGGAAATATTTTGAAATAGTAGAAAGTGCATTTAAATCAGTTAGGCTGTTTCTGAGATAAGCGTGCTCAAATGCACAGAGAGACGGACAAATAAACAAAAATTTAAAAAATCAGCCAAAGGATCCTAGTTTTACTTTCTGCCAGAGCTGAAGGAATGTAAGTTAAGTAACGCCTCACTCATCTTACAAAAGCGGAAAAATTAAAATAATTAACTTCTCCATGTGGGGATCGAACCCACAACTGTCGTGCTTAAAGACAAACGCTGCCCCATAGTGCCACAATGTTTTAATATCTCAATATTGTTTATAGAACGAACGAAAAACTAATTTAAATGAAAATTTTGTCACTAAATCTACAGTGATTGTGAATTTATAATATTTTAATCGAAACCATATAAATGATTCTATTTTTTATTTCAGTATCATTTTTGCTAACAAATTTCGATAACGAATTTTGTGTACCATAAGGCGATCAAATTGAATATTTATTTCGAAGTTTATTTAAAAAAAGTGCCTTGCCAATTAATCTGAAAAATCTACAATTTGTATATTTTATATCTCAGTGTATATCTGTCCTCTTGATGCAATCTCAAAAATCTATACATACTGTATGCATTTAAAAAAATAGTAAACATCAAACACAGCGTACTTTTACTATACACCATTCGACGACCATAATACTTACAAACCTAGCAACCATTTCCCTGGATATTCATTTATCCATATCCATATCCAAATAAAAGCAGAAATCTTTCGTGGTTTAATAGTTTATATGATGTACCTTTCCTGCACAACCATTTTTGGCTGGAGTTAGTGGAAGCCGCCGTTTTGTAGTCCACTGGCGCATATAACATTAGCATAAGTATAGGACGCGTTGGGATGAGACCTTCCTAAAAGTCCCGATGGGGCCGAGCCCTTAAACCCGCTTTCTCGATAATGACTATCGATGATTCTACCCGAAATGTGCCCCAACCACAATATTATTACGTAGTACGGCCGTTCCGGGGAATTGCAAAATATAACAGCCGTGTTGGTATTCAGTTATTTGCTCGATGGAATTCGGGGGGACTATTCTTTGAAATTGTTTGTATCTGCATGTATTTTTGTTAAAAGTCTTGATTAGATGTAAAAAAAGGTACAAAGTGTGACTGTAAAACCGACTGGTTGTGGATTCGATCCCTACTCGAGGAAGTGAAATATTAATTTACATTACATTTATATTTTCATTTCTTGGCTCTGGTGTCGAGGCAAGGCGCGGTGATGAGTTCCGTCACTTAAGATGCAATGCCTCCTGTCTGAAAGGGGAATGGAATTCGGGGGGACTATTCTTTGAAATTGTTTGTATCTGAATGTATTTTTGTTAAAACTTTTGCTTAGATGTAAAAAACTATTTAAGATACGTTTCAAACGTATTTGAATTAGTTTTTAACATTTTATATTTTTGGATTTGGAATACATAGAGAAAGATAGACAGAGCTAGGGTTAAGACTTTCCGCCGAATTTTTAAGGCATTGGAACCCAATGCCATATATTTAAGGTAAGTACATTTTATTGTAGTATGAATATGAAATAAAATAATAATAAAATGTATAATGTAACAAAATTTTTCGAAAACAAAATCGATTTTCTTATGAACATCATAAATTTTATGAAACAAATTCAATACTCAACATCCGAGACACACAAACAACTAATCAGTCAAAACTCTAACTTATTAAAAGACAAAATGGATCCTTACAGAAGGTGGACGTTTTCTTAAGAAATCAAAACGGGGGGATTGGGAGGGAGGTGGTAACATTTTCGATTAATAATCTTCTCGTCGCATTAAAGCTGATGAAATAAAGGATTGAACAGGCGTAAGATTCAATTTCTCACAATCCTCGATGTTTCCGAATGGAGGGAGCATTTTATTTTGTGATTGTGATATAGTATACGATTTATTTACAAAATGTATTTATTTGCCTTCTTGTAAAACTTAAATACTTCAAACTGATAATATTGTAGTATATTATATATGGTATGTGGTACAATGTCTTAACATAGAATGTAAATGAAGTGATTTTTTTATATAATTACTAATTATTTCTGAATGCACTGTTTGCAGTCAGTATTTTTTCTTAGCTACACATCTCCTGCAGTTTGCTGCAGGAGATGTGTAGCTAAGAAAAAATATTTACTAAAATATATTTTTCGTACATAAAACTTACGGTAATATGATCCTGGTCGGTTTCCAGGAGGCGCGGGTTCGAGTCCCGCTGCGTTCAAATTATTATACGTTTTCTAAATAAGTATTTTTCTTTCCTAAGTGTGGAATATACTTTAAAAAAATTTTAAAAATATGATCCAGTTTCATTAGACAAATATACATTTGTATAATATAATTATATATTATTATAACACTACTTTTTGAGGCCAGTCGTGGCACAAGTGCACAAAGTGTGGTTGTGGGTTCGATCCCCACATTACATTAATAAAAGTTATCATAACTTTTATTTAATGTAAAGATTAAATCAGATTAGTAAAACTTATTAATAATAATAAATTAAAATCAAAATGCTCTTTTTTAATTCCAAAACAAAATAAATGATATACGCTTGTTTTTACATTGCCACACCAGACAAACCAGGCAAAAAAGCAGCAGTGTAATAGATTAGGTAAAAATCACCTATTGTTAAGACACCCCCAAATTAATAGACAGTGCGTGCTACATGACGGAACTCTACGACGTGCTACCAAAGCTGACGTTAAACAATTATTTTATTTGATTATTATGTTATTATAACCAGAATTTAGAAATTAAGATGTGCGATCCTGAGAATTTCAGATTCAAATCAAAAATATCAACAAAATTTTATTACAAAGAATTTGCTTATTAAATCACTTTTCATAAAAAAAACGCCATTAACGTAGACAATCTCAGCAACGACCGTACGATCGTATAAACGCAAAAACAATACTCAAGCGTAAAATTCGACTGGTTTGATTAAAACGCGAGCACATTTGCGATTCAAATCTTTCTTTTACTGATCATAAAGTATTCAAATGTCGAGTTAATATTTCCGACACGTCTACGGATGGCGGCATTTTTTTATTTTTTTATTCGAGCGACGGGACCGATGGTCGCGTGATTTATATCGTGTAACGCTTGGTTTGTCTGTTAGCGTTTACTCGACGTGGATTTGTATGAAATATGAAGTTATGGAAAATATTATATTTTCTTATATTAAAATTCAAATTATAGCGTCACGCTGTATACGTATACAGCATACAGCGGGGTAGGCAGAGGTTACCTAGTGTGAAGACACTGTGTTCCCCATTTTCCAGGGGAAATTCTGGAAGCATTGTATGATGAATGGCAAAACTCAACGCCACGCTGTGTTTCGGTACCAGAGCAAATGTACCTAGCGGGGTAATCAGAGAAAAAGGGGCGCCAAGCGCTACGGTCTCTACATAACTCTTTCGCCTCGTCTACTGTCATTAACCTTTTCATACATGCCCTTCGAAGGGTCCTCATGCTTTTCACTTGTCCTTCCTCCACTGTTTTGTTTTTTGATTGAGTTTGACTGAGTTTTCGAAAGTCAACCGAGGTAGTAATCCTACCACTCTTACCACTCACCTTTCCATCATAAATCTTTTTTGCCATTCTTTCTTCACTCATTCGTTAGACGTGCCCAAAATATATGTAATACTAAATATTTAATTTCCTCGAGTGAGAATCGAACCCACAACTTGTCGCGGTCATTTAAGACTTTGTGCCACGATTTGTCTCTAAATTATAACATTATTCTATTATATAATAATATTATTATTTCTCTTTCTTGAGAAATTAATAATGATTTTACTCCATAATTTTATTGAGATCTCAATATATATAGTGAAAGACTCATTTAATTAAAAAATAATCAGTAAATATACAGCACTTTTCAAACTATAATATTTTTATTTGACAAAATACAAATAACTTCTTTTATTATTTCTCTATCTTATTTACTATAAATTTCCATATAAAATGTTGTATATTAAATATCGCAAAGCTATACGTAATGTCTTTTTAAAGTAAATATAAAAAAATGTCTTATCAATTGTTCTGGAAGACATATTATTTAAAATAATTTTATTATTTATTATTTTATAAACTGAGAAAGTTTATATCTTGACGCAATTGACGTTTTGTATGGGAAAGGAATGGTATAAATAAAATAAAGATATAAATATATTTTACTTTTACAAACCTACGTACATGTGCGTACGTGCTTAGTGATGAGAGCATTTGGACGGACGATAGAGGCGCAGGTTCAAATCCCTCCAGTTTCCAGGAGGTACGGGTTCGAGTCCCGCTACGTTCAAATTTGTATACGTTTTCTAAACAAGTATTCTTCTTTCCTAAGTGTGGAATAGAACTTTTTATGAACTTTTTTATTGAACTTTTTATATTTAAAAAAAGTATGTTTCTTTCCTAAGTGTGACATAACACTTTAAAAGTATAAAAAAATGTGTAAAATACCACCTTTTCCATATCAGAAAAAAAATTAAAACAAAGTATTTTTTTTTTCTAAAAATGACATTAACATTATGAAGTACAATAGAGCTAAATTGCAGCGGTCCATTAATTGTTGAAAGTGGACTTGTACAAGTTCTATTGTCCGCGTTTTAGTACAGCAATGCGAAATAAATTATTAAATATACATTCACTTTTTAATTATACAAATTTAGAAACGTTTAACACTTTTTGAAAATAAACTTTCCACTCACGTTAATAGTACTCCATATACTAGTTATAGTTAGTTCGGAATTTAATTTGCAGCACAAAATGAAAATACGCTGTGTGACACCTTCGCGGTATAGTTGACAAGGTTGATACTTTCAATTCCATGCCAATGTTAGTGGCAACATTTAAATACAAATGTCGGTTGGTTCCGCGAATATGACAGCATAAATAAAATAAAATAAATCAGCTTCACGCTGTATCCCGCACCCAGTAGGGTAGGCAGAGGGAACCTAGTATAACACACTCCGTTTCCCACTTTCTGCCGAATTCTGGAGGCATTGCGTGTTGAGCGGCAGAACTCAACGCCGCGCTTAGCCTCGACACCAGAGCGAAGAAATGGAAATATAAATTTAAGTAAATATTTCATCTCCTCGAGTGAAGATCGAACCCACAATCAGTCGGTTTTACAGTCACACTTTCGTGCCACTGCGCCACGACTGGCCTCTATGATAGCATAAAATTATAAATTTGTAATTTTTTCTTCAACTTCACGCTGTATCCCGTATGAAGTAGTGCGGACGGAGCTTAGTGTTAAGACACTGCGTAATTTCTATCGACTCTGGAGCTATTACGTGTTGAGTGGCTAAATTCAACTTGATATCAGAGCGGAGAAAAGGAAATATGAAATATTTTTAAACATTTTTTAAAGGGTTGTTCCACACTTAGAAAAGAAGTATACTTATTTAGAAAACGTATAAAAATTTGAACGCAGCGGGACTCGAACCCGCACCTCCTGGAAACCGACCAGGCACTCTGACCACTAAACCATGCGTTCTCGCCAAGCTACGTCGAAATTTTTATACGCTTGTTAAAACTTATTTATGATGTTAGCCTTTATGTTGTAACCTAGATAAAATATGAAATATTTTATTTCCTCGAGTGGGAATCGAAACCTCAACCTATCGTGAAAACAGTCACATACTGGTGCCACGAATGGCCTCTATAATCGTTTGGTAAGTTTTAATTTTTATTCTATTACCAATTGCAAGTTCTAAGCATTTTTTTAAACGACTTTTACCTTACTCGACGCGTGCAGAAATAGTATTTTGAGATGTGCTATGGTAAGATTTTTCAACAAGTTAAAATATTAGTATGGAACGAAGAAATCTTAAAGTATTGCAATGCCTTTTCTAATATTTATAGAATAATTTCTTTTCTATTAATGGAATTATAGGGAGTTTTAAGTATCTATTTTGCTATATAAAGCATCAAAATTAAATATATCCAGAAAGTTTCAAAAACAAAGTTCTTAACACATCTTCGCTCTTCACTCGAATTTAATACTATCGATTTAAATATTTCCAATAATGACTTTACTAAAAAAAAAAAAAAAAAGTTAGCTTCACTACTTCAGTAGGCAGAGGGAACCTAGTGTTAAGACACTCTGTTCCCCACTTTCTGCCGAATTTTGGAGACATTGCGTGTTGAGTGGCAGAACTCAACGCCGCGCTTTGCCTCGACACCAGAGCGAAGAAATGAAAATATAAATTTAAGTAAATATTTCATCTCTTCGAGTGGGATCGAACCCACAACCAGTCGGTTTTACAGTCACAATTTGTACCACTGCGCCACGACTGGCCTCAGCTTACTAAAATAACTTTACTAAAAGACATAAAAGGGGAAATAGAATTAACTAATACATTCCTAATACAATATTATCCATCATTATTAAGTTAAACAGATATTCAAAGCACGATCAAAATAATATATTTTTATTCAAAGTAACGAATGCCATACCTTTCAAGTAAACACAATGTTATTGCCATCTTCCTTTCCCCCTACAGAGGACAAATATCACCCGTAGGAAATGATGAGAGTGGTCTTTTGGTCCTTAGAGTCTAAGAACTGTAATGGAAGGGTATAAGAACTTTGTAGAGAAACGAGAATTGAACGGCGTTTTTTTTTTAATTTACTATGTAAGTTAGTAAATTTAGTACTTTTGTACTTCGTTTGTTTTATGGAATTTAGTAAATAAATTATTTTTCTATTTAATATGATTATCAAAAAATTTGCAGCAGAGTAGGCAGAAGGAACCTGATGTTAAGACACTCCGCTCCCCACTTTCTGTGTTGAGTGGCAGAATACAACGCCGCGCTCTGCCTTGAGCCATCAGAGCCATCCAGTGCCATCAGAGCGAAGAAATGGAAATATAAATTGAAGTAAATATTTCATCTCCTCGAGTCGGGGATCGAACCCACAAGAAAATTTTACAGTCACACTTTGTGCCACTGCGCCACGACTGGCCTCTTATTGTAATTTGATTATAATTTTAAACAATTTCCGAGTTAGTTACGGAATGTTATTAAAAGGGCACTCCCTTGAGTGACAAAAGCTATTGATAACAGAGTTTCATTTACATATTTATGGAACGATCTAATAATAACTTATATAAGATAAAAATAAAAGATATGTATATATATGTATGATATGTATAAAAATAAAAGATATACAAACTATGTAGTTTGTATAATCGTTAAATGTCATATCACGTTTTAAAGCGATCATTTCTTAAATAAATCTTTTAAAGTGTAAAAAGTAATGGGCAAGAGCACAAGCGTGCAGCTGACGTGACGACGAGATTGTAAGTTCAAATCCTACTCGAGGGAATTATATATAAAATATTTTAATTTTCTTCAGCTTCAGCTTCACGCTGTATCCCGCACACAGCAGGTAGGCAGAGGGAACCTAATGTTAAAACACTCCGTTCCCCACTTTATTTGGTTTATTTTCTTCGCTGTGGTAATAAGGAACAGTGCAGCATTAAGTTCCACTACTCAACCCACAATGCCTATAGAACTCAGCGGAAAGTGGAGAACGGAAGTGTGCGCTGCTACGTGCGGGATACAGTGTGAATCTAAAAAAATGTGAGAGGCGGTCAGAGCGCTTGGACGGTTTCCGAAGAGGCGCGGGTTCAAACCCCGCTATGTTCAATATTTTATTCGTGTTTCTTAATAAATGATTAAAAATAAACTTAAAAAGGAAATTTTACAATAAAAAAAAAGAGATGATACCTTTTACAAAGCCGTCTTGTTCTATATTTCGAGTGAACACGAAATGTCAGTAAAATGACGCGGTGACGTATTGAATACTACTGGATCTATTTCATTTGTAGGTAATGCTTACGAATTCGTTCTTATCCATATTTTTCTTATGACCCATTTCAGTGTCATAGGAACGTAGGGGTTATTGAATAAATTTAATATTGATTTATATACATTTTAGCTTTTACGAAATGTCACCATAGGCTCATATTAGGCAGCCACGCCATAGTTTCTCTATCAATGGCAAAATTGAAACTAATTCATTTTTTTGAGTGGGAATCGAATTCATAACGATCGCAATTGCAGTCAATGGTCACACTGTGCTACGATAGCCTCATATACATATGTATATATTTGATTGATTTGTGCTTTTTATAATGGTTCGTTGATTAGTTTTTTTTATTTTATCTGTACTTATGTACTAATAGGTCACTATATTGTTGTAGTTTTTCATATTGACATAATTTTTAAACGATAAATATTGATAAGGCGTGTAAAAAAATATGATGACAATTTTTTTTGCTCGAATCCGGACATGTTATATTAATTAATGTATTAATAATATCAATTTGCCAAAATCTCGTAAAACTCTACCAGACTATATTTAAAATAGACGCCTTCGTGGTGACAAAGCGTGTGACTGGCAACACGATTGTTGTGGGTACAATAACCACTCGGGGAATGGCATATATAGATTTTTCTCTGGTAACGAGGCAAAGAGCAGCAAGGTTGAATTCCACCACTCAACACGTAATGCCTCCAAAATCCGGCGGAAAGTCGGGAACGGTATGTCTTAATGGGAACGTAGTGTCTTCATACTAGGTTCTCTAGTGAGAACCTAGTATGAAGACACTACTATAGCTATGTTCTAATACTGATGTTAAAATATATATCTTTAAAAATTAATCAGGACAAGGTTGCGTGGCGATGTATTATATTATAAATAATAAAATATATATATATATATATATATGTAAAGGCCAGTCACAAAGTGAGACTGCTCGTGGGTTCGATTCCCACTCGAGGAAATGAAATATTCATTTAAATTTATATTTCCATTTTCTTCGCTCTGGTGTCAAGGCAATATGCGGCGCTGAGTTCTGCCACTCCACACGCAATGCCTCCAGAATGCGGCAGAAAGTAGGGAACAGAGTGTCTTAGACTAGGTTCCTTCCGCCTACCGTGCTGTGTGCGGGATACAGCGTGAAGCTGATTATTAATACACAATGTTACTCAACAAAACCCATAAAAATAACAGTTTACACTAAAGCTGTGTAACATAGCGGATAGTAACACATTAACGCCATTAAAGCTCGTACCGTTTGAGCTTTTAGCGAATATCCAAGTTATGGTGATAATAACCAAATTGCATGGAAGTTGGTTAAACTATTATATAATTGCATTATTGGAATTCATCGTAGACTTTAGCTACGATATTACTACGACGCTACGGCGTAGATGTTTTGCTATGTGTGATGTAATATAATATGAGGGATTGTACAAAGAAATTTGTTGATTAAATTGTTGAAATGGTATTATTTTCGTTTTTTTTTTAATTTTTATCTTCACGTTGTATTCGATATAGCAGGGTAGGCAGAGGGAACTTGTGATCCTAGTGTTAAATCACTCCGTTCTCATTAAGACAATTCTCATTAAGACAATTTAAGACAAATTCTAAAGCTATTGCGTTTGCGGCAGATCTAAACGCAGTACATTGGTACTGCGTTTAGATCTGCTCTGGTTCTCTCTCTCTGGCTCTGGTGCGCTGGTATCTAGGAAATGAAAATATTAAATATTTCATTAGTGGGAATTTCATGTAATATACAGGTGAATATTTTTTATATTATTATTTACAATACCTAATTAACTATGATATGATTTCTTTTTAGATGCTCATGCATAACAAGGTATACAACGAAGACAATTCCTTCTCCTATTTCCATAACGCTACGACAGTCTCAATTCTTCTGTTTAAAATACAAATGAAATCAAATCAACTTCACGCTGTATCCCGCACACAGCAGGGTAGGCAGAGGGAACCCATTGTTTAGACACTCCGTTCCCCACTTTCCGCTAAATTCTGGAGTGGCGGAACTCAACGCCGCGTTTTACCTAGACATCAGAGCGAGGAAACGGAAAAATAATTTTTTATAAATATTTTATTTGTTTGAGTGGAGATCGAACCCAAAACCAGTCGCTTTTAGTCACACTTTCTGCCCCTGTGCCACGACTGGCCTCAAACTACAAATCATACAGCAAATTAATATTTAATAAATGTTGGACCTTTATAAAATTGGAATGCGGTTAACCGACGTCATCACTGCACGCGACCAACTAACCAAGTAGACTCGCTTATTATAACTTTTAAATAAAATATATTTTATCAAAAATTATACATATTTATCGATTCATTGCAACAGTTTTTTTGTTCTTTTTTGATAATATATGAAGAAATAAAAATTATGAAAATAAACTGTTTTCTCTATAATATATAGTAAATGAAATCAGTCTATTTTCATAAAAAAATGGCTAGTACAGAGAAGTTATTGTTTTCTCTTAGAGATCCAGAAATATATCATCTTAAATTTTAATGTTTTATTAAAATTATTTATTCTTTTCGAGTAGTAAAATTTTTAAAAAGATTTCAATCAAGTTCTTAATCGATCTTTTAAATGTTAATTAAATTAATTATTTGGCCAGTAGTGGCACAGGGGCATAAGCAACTGTAAACACGACAGATTATGGGTTCAATTTCCACTCAAACATACATTCAACATACGATGTCTTTAATGGAAAGCCTATCTTTTCCTGCTATGTGCGGTATACAGTGTGAATAAAAAAGCAAAAAGCAAAGCAAAAAGCTTTACGCTGAATCCCGCACACAGCGTCATGGAACCAGCAGGGAACCTTGCGTTAAGATACTCTAGTCACCAATTATCGCCGAATTCTGAGGGCATTGCAGGTTGAGTGCCGGAACTCAACGCCACATCTAAAAAAAAAATATTTAAGTATTTAATATATTTTTATAAGCGAGTAGTAAGAATACAAGTTAAAATTCAAAAGCGATCAAAGAGTTACACAACACGACGACCAAGTCTAGCTTCCCCAATATGCTGTTCGGAACAGAACGACGCCTCATATTAACCAAGTCTTGTTGTAATAATTAAACGTTGCCGCTATCTAACAAGTGATGAAACTACTTTTAGTAACTACCAACTTATCCTGGAACTAACAATTGTTGAGATGCATAGCACATGGAAGTTTATAAAGGAGATTAATTAACGTATGTAGCGAGTGGAAGTTTATTTATGTTAAATATAACACCGTTGTGGCACAGTGGTGTGGTGAACGGTGTAGCCTATTTATTGACGATAGGTGTGGGTTGAGAGAATATTTATACAAAAAATATACTGGAAAGGAATGTCTTACTATTAAGGTCTTCCAACACATCCGTTTCCCAATTTCCTCCGACTTCTGAAGGCATCGCACGATGAGTGGTGAAACCCAACGCCGATATTTATTAACTAATTTAAAAAAAATAGAAAAAAATCAGCTTCACGCTGTATCTCGCAAGCAGCAGGGTAGGCAGAGGGAACCTAGTGTTAAGACACTCTGTTCCCCACTTTCCGCCAATTTCTAGAGGCATTGCGTATAGAGTGGCGGAACTCAACGCCCAACTAATTTAATAAAGTGATTAAAACATAAAAACTACTAAAAAATATCAACAAAAACGTATTATCGATAATAATACGACCTTGTATTCCATAATAATATATTCTTAAGCCGATTAACTCGAGTAAAGCATGTCCTGAAAATCTAAAGCAATTACGAGATTTGTTCGTATCAAACCTGTCACTGAAGGATCCGTTACGAGTTTAAACTTAATTTGTCACATTGACGTAACACTGTTAGCTAAGATCCAACGGCCTAAATAACGAGATCACCATTACGTCCTGTTTCCACTGTGAATGATGAATGGTGACGGTATGGTGTGGATGCGGTTGTCATAGGTTCCGTTGTTATACACTGGATGGATGTAGCGTATGTTGTTTATAAGAGAAGAAATAAAACTGGTTTTAGGGTTCCTTACCTCAAAAAGAGACAATGGAACCGTTAAAGATCACTTTGTTCATGACCATTTATCTTGAGATTACGTGGAGGTATGAACTTAAAATTTATATCAAATATCAAGATATATGGTCCCTTGAAGTACAAAAAAAAACTTCTCAGTTGACTCAACTTTTGCTGCATTTTGTATGAAATTCACAGAAATAATTTAAGGTACTTCACAAAAAAAAAACATAACAAATTTATAATTGTAGTTTATTTCAAACAAAATAAGTGTATACATCGGCGACCTTAAGTTTGTCAGCTATTATAAATGATGCCTCCCACTGACAAAAATTCTGGAAATTAGTACGGAATCCCCAGCATGCGAGTGCGACTCGCATTTGACTGGTTAAAAATAGATTTTATTAAAAACCTAAATACAGATACAAAATTTATAAAAAAAAATAACACGCGATATTTTATCAAGAATAGAAACTTCCAAGAAGTCGTCTGTATATGTAAGCCCGACGTCTTATAACAACGTACACAAACTTCAAAACTCATTCGCGCGAAACGGTTCAGGAAGTCCTCATCAAACGCCAGTACCGGGGAGCACTTTGACAACATAACAACCACAAAACTGATTTAAATAAATCAAATTTTGTACCTAGAACATTAGATTCGCCAACTGGGAGCGATGTGACGCCATTCTGTTAAATGTACGTTATTTATATATATTATATAAACGTGTTATATTATGTGAAATTTACAATGTAAACCGTTATAATTGTTAAATTAAAATAATTTGAGACCAGTCGTGGTGCAAGGGCACAAAGTGTAATTGTAGAATCGACTGGTAGTTGGTTCGATCCCCACTCGAGGAGATGAAATATTTATTTACTTTTAAGTTTTCATTTCTTCGCTCTGGTGTCGAGGCAAAGCGCGGCGTTAAGTTCTGCCCCTGAACACGCAATGTCTCCAGAATTCGACTGAAAGTAGGGAGCAGGATATCTTAACACTAGGTTCCCTACACTGCTGTGTGCGGGATGCAGCGTGAAGCTGATTTTTTTTTTATTTTATTTATTATTGGGTATCGTGTCTGCGTGTAGTTATCAAGGAACAAAGCACATTAGTAATTGAAATGTGGAAAATCAAAAATACCAAGAATTTATGCATTAGTCAAAAAAGGAAAGGAAACATAGATAAAATTATTGTAATTCTTGCAAAAGCTTTATTTTAGCTTCACAATGTACCAAAGTGAATAAATGCAAAGATTACTTAATAAATAACAATTCCCCTGAGTGGAAATCGAACATATAACCACCGCGTTACAGTCATACGCTTATGCCCATGCGCTACGACTGGCGTCAAAATACTTTAAACTCATATAACTTTTTCATTTATAATGCAGCCTCATCTTAGATCTTATATAATAATTTTATTAAAAAATTTAAATAACATTTTTATTTAAGATATAAGCTCCCCTTCATGATTTTCTCATACTTCCTGAACGGAGTTTCGGCACATTACACAAGAATAAAGTATATAAAAAGATCTGTTTTTTGTACCTGCCGATAAAAGATTTATATTTCACGTAAAATTTTGTTATCGATGTTTTGCTGTGAGTTATTTTTCCAGAATTATTTAATAATGTACGGTTATTTTCTTACAAGCTATATTTTGTATTTGCTTCCCTAATTTGGTATTAAACAAGAAATATAATTTGGCGCCTTTAAATAATTTAGTACATACTACAATCTTATTTTTTTTTCAGTTTCATGTTGCGCGGAGCATGTAACATAGTAATGGAGGCTTAGTGTTAAGACACTCCGCTCCCTACTTTTCGCCGAAGGAATGCGAAACTCAACTACGCGCTTTGTTTCGAGTGGTGATCGAACCCACAGTCGGTCGCAATTACTGGCACGCGCTTGTTCACGTCTGGCCACGACTGGCCTCAAATAATAAAATATTATATCAATCTAAAGCTTATTATAATTTCACTCAAATGAATTTGCGTTATTGCTTTATTTTTAATATAAAAATTGTCAAAACATAGACAACAAAAACAATTCCAACTAAAATATTTTCAATTTAAACAAATTCTTCTTACAGCATAGACACGAAAAAAGTAGGGCAAATTATTTGAAAATTTCACCAGTACATATACCAACATAATATGAAAATATAAAAAAAAAGTTTTATAACAACTATACTGCGTTAAGAGTTTGTAGCACTTTTCTCTGGAGTGGGCTTTCGAGCTTAACTGACAAGTGGCACCATTTTTACATATAAAAAATGGATAAAACCACAAAATAATCCGCGTAAACTTCGCTCATGACTTATTTACTAGCACAAGTACACCAAATAATATTGTAAAAGGAATAAATTAAATATTCCAGATAAATATATATTTAAATTTATACTTCTATTCCTTTGCTCTGGATGTCGAGGGAAAGCGCGGCGTTGAGTTCCACCATTTAGCACGCAATGCCTCCAAAATTAGGCGGTAAATGATGAACGGAGTATCGTAACACTATCTTCCCTTCTCCGCTGTGTGCGAGATACAGCCTGAAGTCGATTTAATTTTTTTCATTCCAGAGAAAATGTGAAAATGATTTCGCAAAAAAAAATCGAGAAATTCATCTGACCTGGAAAGCGTAGAAATAGTTACCGCGTCGCTGCATTACAGTAGAATAGAATCACGTAAAATATGATTTTGTCGAACGTGTTTCGAGCACCTATACAGCCATGTAAGGTGTACCTGCTATATCAACGTCACGTCTACATAACCAATAAAATTCGTTTCGGAACGAGGTATTTTTAATAATAACGGGTATGTATAAAAAAGACGTTTTATTATATCATTGTATGCTTTTTTGAATTAGATTTTTTTTTTATTTTGCGATCGGTTGCCTGTTATTTTTGTTGTGTAAATATATTGGTAAAAAACCAACTATTTAATTTACTAAATTAACTTGAACTACAGTTCTAAAGAAGATATTTAATTTGCCAATAAAAAACATTCCTAAATTATTTTTTATGTTTTACAAATATTTAATAGACGAGAATAGAAAATAGAGAATAGCCACGAGTCACATGTAACCGATTATTAGTCAAAAATTAAGAAATATACTCGAGTAATAGTCAATTAACACGTATAAAGTTAATAATACAAAAATACCTCAAAATCTTAATAAGAGAGTTTAACAAAATTGAAACATAAAATAGGTGGGGGTTGAAAAACAGAAGTCTCTGATTGAATGGTACAGCTGTTGAGGTCTTTGACGAAATTATTTTTATTGGAACATTTTGTTCGGCGACAAAGTTAAATTGGATTTCTTATGGTGGAAGTACTCTGAGTGGCGGTCGACTTTATTCATCTGTGTTAGCTTATATTACGACTATATATCGACATTGTTGCTGTATACCTATTTTACTATTGTTTTCAGTTTTTATATATAATAACATAAATTAAAATATATCAGCTTTACGCTGTACTGTGTGGGAACCTAGTGTTAAGACACTCCGTTCCCCACTTTCTGCTAAATTCTGGAGGCATTGCGTATTGAATTGCAGAACTCAACGCCGCGCTTTACCTCGACACCAGAGCGAAGAAATGGAAATATAAATTTAAGTAAATATTTCATCTCCTCGAGTGGGGATCGAACCCATAACCAGTCTTATAGTCACACAACGGGCGTTAATTATAAAATAATTAATTTTGTTATATATTAAAAGAAGTTGGCCAGTCGTGGCGCAGGAGTACGAGTTTTAGACGGTATACGCAACGGTTTTGATTTGATTCCCACTCTAGGAAATTAAATATCTTAATATTTAAATTTTTTCACTGTGGTAACGCTCGTTTTTTCCCATCACTTAACACGCAATGCCTTAAATCAAATTGGGGGAAAGTAGAGCACGGAGTGTCTTACTCGATATTGGGTTCACTCTGTTTACCCTGCTATGTGCGGGATTCAGCGTGAAGCATAGAAAATAATAACTCGTATCTTAACATGATTTAATTGACACGACTAAAAGTTATTTAGTGATTTAAAACAAAAACTTTGTTGGTTCCTGCCAGAGCAGTGTGTCGGACTGAGATTTTTACTAAAGGATATAAATTTAAGAATTTTATTTCATATCTTGTATTTTAAAGGAATCCCTTAAAGTATGAGAGTGAGCTGCACTATGGAACAATTTTTATGACTTCAATTTTCGTTCTATACCTTCTGTTACGCAGTGTATTTTATATAATGCGCTTTGTACGAAACTGTTCTGTTTTATTGTAGTTGGTCGTGTTAAATTTATTGTTTTTAATGAAATATTAAGTTTATATCCATTACTCAGGCCTTCACTTCCATTACTCAGGCGAGGCATTTAGGCCAGTCGTGGTGCAAGGTCACAAAGTGTGACTGTAAACGCGACTGGTTATGGATTCGATCCTCACTCGAGGAAATTAAATATTTATTTAAACAAGCAGCACACAATGCCTCCGAAATTTGGCGGAAAGTGAGGAATGGAGTGTCTTAACACTAGGTTCTCTCTACTTACGCTTCTGTGTGCGGGATACAGCGTGAAGCTGATTTATTTTACATTCATTATTTTATATATGCTCCGTACTTGCTTTCATATGATATTCTTGAAGAAAAAAAAAAACAAAAATATTATAGTTATTTATAAAACGTATAAAAATGTTAACTTAACCCGCGCCCCTTCTAAACCGTTTAAGTCTCCTGACCACTAAGCCATACGTTCTAATCAACCTACATCGAATTACTTATACGCTTGTCACTTCTAACTTATGTGTTTAGCATCTCTGTAGAAATATTTTTACAAATTTTTTGCTACCCAAAGATAATTTAGCCCAGAAATTATCATTTAGCTAGAGAGAATGCTATTCATTATATCTTTACTCGTTAAATATACTATAAATTTTAATAATATAATATGATTAATATAATTTTACTATAAGTAACTTATTTTTTTGTGACTATAAATTTTACGACGTCGTTTCCTTTAAAAATATAGTAAATAACGTTATAAAGGCTATAATTATTGTTTTATATTATTCGGTAAATGCTGTAGACGTTACAGTCAACGGTCGTAGCATAGTGGGACAGCGTTTGCCTCAACGACATGGTTGTGGGTTCACTCTCCACTCGTGGGAATGGTTATAGCTATTTTTTTATAGGAAAAGATTATTAAGTCCTGCCGTTTAAAACGCAATTATCTAACAATATATAAAATTAAAGGGAAAGTACTGACTTAAGTGTCGTAATACTAGGTTCCTTGCATGGGCATACTATGCAGAAAAAAGTTGCTTTTTTAAAATAAATTGAGTAAAGAAACATAGTAAAAAAAATGTTTTTAATAGTTTTTCTTCGTATTGATCTGTTGAATTTAAAGTTCCAAATTAAATTTTAGTACCTGAGCTGTTCAGAACATTCACATTGTCTTGTATAAATACAAGACTTAAAATCATATCTAAAAATTCTCTGTGAAATTCCAATTTAATTGCGATCACATACGATACAGTTTAAAATAACTTATTACCATTTCAAAGAACATTACAAAGTTAATTAAAATGTGAATGTTTGTACAAATGTAGGTGGGAAATCTTTATGTATATAAGATACTATTTAGTGAATTTCTACTATTAAATTCAAATTTTGGAATTCAAATAAAAAATTACGTACATTTGTTGAATTTTATTATCTTACATTAAGTAACTCTAAGCTGCATATAGCAGGGCAAGCAGAGGGAACTGGGAGGGAACCTAGTGTTAATACTCTGTTTCCATTAAGACAACTCTTTTACATATTTTGTATAATATATATATATATATATATATATATATATATATATATATATATCTAATCTACAAGGTCTACGGCAGACTTTGAACCAATGTCTTTATTTCACTACCGACACCCAAGCGCGTGACCGTAAGCGCGACGGTTTTGGGTTAGATCCACTCAAAGGAATTATTCTTTATTAATATTTTCATATTTTAACTCTGGCAACAAGTCAAACCACGGCGTTAAGTTCCACCACTCAACAAAATGCCTCTAAAATTGAGCGGAAACTAGGAAACAGTGTCCTAACAGTAGGTTCCATTGGCATACCCTGCTACGGCGGAATACCGCGTGAACCTTAAAAAAATATTTTAATAGCTAACATATTCTCATTTTAGTTTTTTTTTTTTAAGCAACTTTAAATTTTATAGGATAGGCTAATGATACTCGGTTACTTAACAGAGGCTCTCGACTCGTCCGGACGCCCTCAGGTCAGATGACAGCGAGATACAGCACGATTTTGTATGACGTGCAACTCGGATGGAATTTAGTGTTCTAATAACAAACTTTCCTTGTTATTAAGTTTGTATATTAATATTTATCTGTTTAAAATTAAATTTAGTTAAAACGATTTGAAAATTAAATTAGTATTTGATCCAACGTCACGCTGCATCACTCATGTAGGTTAGGGAGAGGGAACCTTTTATTAAGATACTCCGTTCCCCACTTTCCGCCGAGTCCTGGAGGCATTGAGTTTTGAGTGGCGGAACTCAGTGCTGCGGTTTATTACGACACCAGAGTGAAGAAATGAAAATATAAATTTAAGTAAATATTGTATTTCCACGAGTAGGGATCGAACCCACGACGAGTGGCAAATATTAAAAAATTGTTACAAAATTACACACATATTTTATACACCTAAAGAATATATTGTTCATATTTAAAAATGCTACAAACTCAGCACTATAAGTTATTTTGTATATTTTTCTCGTGAATGTGAGTAGAGTGTTTAATACTCGCACTAGACTAGAAATTCTCAGCTTAGAGCTCCTTCTTATATTTTGTTATATTGAAGTATATGAAATATTTTATTACGTTATTATATTAAATTTTGATTAAATACTTGGCTTAATAAGTGAGATATTAAATTTTTATTTAAATATATAGGTTTTGTATTTCAAAAATTTACTTTTCTATACCAGGACACGACAGGTTGTGAATTCGATTCCTACTGGAGGATATGAAGTAATTGATATTTTTATTTCTTTGTTTTGGTTTCGAGGCAAAGGGCGGCGTTGAGTTCCGCTGCTCGACATATAATGTCTCTAGAATTCGGTGGAAATTCAAGAACTAACGAATTTTATCAGTGTTCCCAGGTTCCTTCCGCTTAGCAGGGCTGCTATATATGGGATACAGAGTGAAGCTAATAAACAAACCAATAAATTGACAATTTAAAAACATAAAATAAAGTACAAAATTAACTACTTATATATATTTTAAAACTTTATTAAAGAACAGAAACACAGCTGTTGATTATATCGCAAGATAATATTTTTGTATTATATGAAAAAAACCTTTTCAATTTCAAGATTCATCATTTAAATAGTGCCAGTACAAAGTAAAAATGTATGAAAAACATACTGTACGGCCACATAAAAGCTTCCCGGGACACTGAATCTCGTTTGAAATGCTAGAATTAAGTGTTTTCTATATAAAGATATGTGTAGTTTTTTTTATTTTTTATTAAAATTTAACATATTTTATTAACATAGAAGAATGGCAACTATTGATTTAAGGATAGTTAGAAAATCACGTATCAATCAATAAAAAATGTTTTTTTTTTCTTCATTTCTATTAGCTTCACGCTGTGTCGTGCACATAGCTGGGTAGGCAGAGGGAACGGAGTGTTAAGACACTCCGTTCCTCACTTTTCGCCAAACTTTTTTAGAGGGTTGCGTGTTGAGTGGCGGAACTCAATGCCGCACTTTGCCGTCTTACCAAAGTGAAGAAATAATAATTATTTTATTTCTCACAGTAGGCATCGAACCTAAAAATGTTTACCTTCCAGATTTTTTTCTTTACAAATAAAGTAAAAAAACAATACAAATATTGTAAAATCGTATTTCGTCCTAAATTTCATAACGGTCTACGGGAAGTACACTATAGGTTTTGATAACGTTGCGAATTTCATACAGAATAAACCATAAAGGATGTACAAATGATCATATGTTTTGACTGAGTAGTATTAGAAGCTAAATTTCCAAAGAAACGTTAACCTGAATATCTGATATTAATTTGACAGACGGACTGACGGACAGCAAAGTGATTCTGCTTTTTTTTCCTTTTCCTAAAATGGATTAATTATTTTAGTTTGGTTACATATACTTGGTTTGGTTATATTGTATTTTTCAATGTTTCTGGTCAATCCATCGTACTTAAAAGGACTTATTTCACATCCTCTAGGTCGCAGTTCTTCCCGTATAAAATCTAATTCCTCAAAAATACCGGGTTAAAGCATAGATTATATATTGGGCCCTAAATTTCTACCTGTCATTAAGAAATTTAAAGCACTACGTGGCTGCTTGAGTGGGTTTCAACTTGCATTGGGGAATCCTAACGTCATACAAATAATAATTTAGAAACAATATCAAACCACAAATATTAAAAACTAAAGATTTAGCCAATCCAATAAAACAGTTGTAGAAAATACTTTAAATTGATATAACTTTTTTATTGTATGAATATTTTCATTGCTATTGCCTTGAATCAATTCTAAATAAAAAATCAATTCTAGAGGTCAGTCGTGGCGCAGGAACACATAGTGTGACTGTAAAATCGACTGGTTGTGGGTTCGATCCCCACTCGAAGATATAAAATGGTTACTTACATTTATATTTTCATCTCTTCGCTCTGGTGTAAAGGCAAAAGCGCGGCGTTGGGTTCCGCCACTTAACACTCAATGCCTCCAGAACTCGGCAGAAAGTGGAAAACGGTGTATCTTAACACTAGGTTCCTTTTGTCTTCCCTGCTTTGTACGGGATACAGCGTGCAGCAGATTTTTTCTTAATAGCCTTATTTTGCTCACCAACCCATGTCTATATTTAGTTAGTTCCATAATAATCGGTTCAGCTGGTTCCTAAATTCTGTAAAAAATATTGTGTGTTTTGGGTATCGTAATTTATAGTATCGTTCTACGTATATATACTTACATACTTAAAAAAAAACAGTTATGTTGATGTTACAGATAGACCCTTTAATTTTAATTGTATGTACACATATATATACATAAAGAGTTATTTTAGGATATTTTATTGCCAGCTTTATTGTCTAGCTTAATATAAAACATATCATAAAAATCATAGCATTACCTACAAATCAAAGGTCACAGAAACAAAAGTAAGTTTTGTACTAATTGACCTGTATTTCGAATACGTTCTAGTATTTGTCTTTCTAAAATTTCAGTACTCAGTTTGTTGCTTTGTCGATTTAGAATTGTTAGTAAAAACTAGTAAATCGAAAGGAGGCTAACGAATTAACTATTTTTTCCAAAGAAATCTAGGAAATTCGGCCTGATTGGGAGCAATGAGTTAATCCAAAAATAAAATGGACAACCTAGAGACAAAATCGCCTGAAAGTCGTTAAAAATTGTACATTGCGAGGGATTTTTACTTCGATCATTAGAATTGTTATTAATTGACTTAAATTCGATATCCCGCACATAGCACGATAGGCGGAGGGAACCTGGGAACCTAATATTAAGATACACCTAAGTTACCAACTTTCCGCCGAATTCACGAGGCATTGCGTGTGTTATCGCCGAAAGAGAGGAAATGAATATGTTAAGTATTTTATTGCTTCGAGCGAGAATCAAATCCACGACGGCCTCCAATATTGGTTGGTAAGTGAATAATTCCAAAAATACTAAAAATATTTTAAAATTACATTCTCTCTATACACTCTGATTTAGGTGAATAGAATAAAAACTATGAAACCAATTAACTTATAATTATAAGTTATATTTATATTTTTAAAACAATGGCTATATTTATAAAATTAAGCTTTATAGCTTAACAACACCAAAACCAATATACCAATAATAGGATTAAAAGTAGGTCACCTAGTATTTTGATAAATATTATCCGTACACGGTTTTGTTTTAAATATTAATTTCAAATTAGCGACACCGAGGCAGTTTTTTATATATCTATATATGTATATATATATATAAATGAGAATAGAAAGGATTTTAAATAAAAAAAATTAAATCAGCTTCACGATGTATCCTACACATAGCAGGGTAGGCAGAGGGAACCTGGTGTTAAGACACTCCGTTCTCCACTTTCGCATAATTCTAGAGGCATTTCAAGGATTTTAGAACTTTAAATATTTAAACACATACGGTTTTAGTGATTTTAGGTTGTAGATAACATTTTTTTTCGCCCTGTAGAACACGGTGAGCACGTAGTGTCCGGACACTTCGTTCAGACAGTCTCTACTTTGCGATAACTTTGGAGTTGAAAGGCGAACCTGACACCACGTTTTAACACAGCGGGGAAATATGTAAATATACTTTAATATCTCGAGTGTAAACCGCACAAGGAACGCGTTTATAGTACAATTTGATTTTTATTAACGAGTTTAACTTTTAAAACAAAAGTGAAAAGATTAAAATAAGAAATATAAATAAAACTGTCAAGTGTGAGTCGCCCACCAAGGATCCTGTACCATATTTCAGGATTGTCAACGTCAACGGGAAACAACCTAAAAGTTGACAAACTTAAGTTTGCACACAAATTTTGTACGAAATGAAGTACAAATATAAGTTTGTACAATTTTTATCTATATATAAATTTTTACTTTTCTGATATTTTCCTTTGTTTGTATTATAAGTTCTTATTTCATGCCAAATTTCAAAATTGTTGGTCAACGGGGAGTACCCTATAAGTTTTATGTTTGCAGAGAATTTCATACAAAATTCAACACCTTTTGATTGTGTTAACTTCTTACAAGCTTGATTTTTTCGTACCTTAAGGGATCGTAGAGCTGAACATTTTATATTAAATTAGTCTTGTTACTTTCAAGTGATATTGAGATAAATAGTTTTTACAGACGGATAAGTTCCTATAAGAGCTCAGATTTTTCTTTTTGAAGTACGGAACACAAAAAATAATTTTAAAATTAAATTGGATCTGTAACCATATTATAAGCACAGTATAATAAATTGACAATTCATACCGAGCCCTATTACAGTTTTCATCACAATAAACAATAATATTAAAATAATTTTCTATAGAAAAAACATTCATAAAAAAATCTAATATGCAAGAACTTTTCTTTTCTTATAAATTATTTTTAGAAACTCATTTTGAATATGATATCTCTTCTAGATATCATTTTGTCAAATTAAATTATTTAGTTATAACTAACACAACATGTTATTTTTCCCAGAAAAAATGTTTCTCATTTAATTTTTACAAAGAAAGCGATGTTAGTTTTATCTGCATTACGATAAAATCCTTTTAATACAAAAAAAAACTATTGAAACATTGAATGAATGGCGTCGACTCTACATCTATATACAGCGTGTTTTTTTCTTCAGGACTTTAAATGCAAATACAGTTTTAACTACGCTATCTAAAATCTAAAATCAAAGCAAAAGAGATTTTGCCAAAAATTAAAATGAGTTCTCAAACAAAATAAATAAAAAAATTATCGTTGTAAAATAAAACATCATTTTGTAAAGAATGACGCTCTCAGACATTAATCTATCAAAGCGTAGGTATTGACGGTGAATTTGAACCTTGTTTAGATTGGATTCCATTCTCGTTTGAATATGTTTTTTTGAAAATTTAAAATGGCATATCGGCAACGTGGAGTAGGTATTTTTGTAGTAGTAAGTGTTGTTATAGGTTATTGGTATCTATTGGTCACATCACGACACGTGTGACACGTAATATAGTACAGATAAAAATTATTAATAAATAAAAGTAATAATCCTATGCCTTAACTGCTGAGGAACCGTGATTATTTTTTTAGGTGTGGGTTTGAAATATTTTACACTACATGCTGCTCACGTAAAATAAACGCAGTCGCTTCCATCCTGTATATACAGTTTATATAAAATACATTTATCTCATAACTTAAAAATATAACTTAATTCTGCTCATATTAAAAATGGTTACCTAAATTAGATATATTTTTTTTTCACGCTGTATCCCGCAATTAGCAGAGTAAGTATGGGGAACTCGGGAACCTATTGTTATGACACCCCTTTCTCAAATAAGAATACACTGCGTTTCCGTCGAATTCTGGAGGCACTGCATGTTGAGTGGCAGAACAACGCTGCGCCTTGCCTCTATACTAAAGCGAGAAAATTAAAATATTAAATATTTTATTATTTCATTTCATCGAGTGAGGATCGAATCCACTACATTTCACGTATACAGATCGACACTTGTACCACTGCGATACGACTATTTTCATAGGAAAATTAATTATTTTTCCATTTCTATTCATAGTACAGCTACCTCTTTGACCTTTTCTTCTCACAAGATCCATAAAAACATCACAGTAAGTTGCATCTACTCGTTTTGAGAAACTAATTACGGTTTAAAATATTTTTGCTTCATAATTTATGTTGCTGACAGGAAATAAGAGCTGTTTTTTATAAACGTTTACAAACATTAAAAGCTTTATAAAAAGTTCACTTAAAAATAGTTTAAAACCCCTCCGCCGTTGTAAGTTATGCAGACCGATACATATCTACACGGCTCAGCGGGTAATTAAATTTGTTTGTCGAAGGGGTAGGATTTACTGTTCAACAAATGACGACCAGGGGTTGAAATTTAATTTTGTACGTGTTTTTCATCGGGACAAAGTGATAATTATGTGCGTGAAAAGCTTATTCACGCGATAAGAGCTTTATAGTAAAGTTCAATTAATGAAAAATTGTTTAAAATTTGGAAGTCATATTTCTCGTGTTGTACTTTAAACTGTTTCCTATATAATGCACGCTGTGTGGTTTTCTATTAACTAGATAAACAAAGGCAATCTTCGTTTCTTTTTTTTTTCAATTTTACGTTATAGTAGTAGTGCAGGCAGAAGGAAGCTAGTGTTAAGATACTCTGTTCTCATATAGACATTCTGAAGGCATTGTGTGTTGAGTGGCGGAACTTAACGCTGTGATGTACCTGCGCCACGACTGGTCCTTGAACTTTGTTTCATTTTTAGTTACTTTCTGGTTAAGAGACATCCCTGTTGTTATATTGGAGAGATAACATATATAAAGATTATTGTAAGTGGGAGATAGGCCATTGCGTTCAATGACACTGTTCCTAAATATCAAAATTCATTTTAAGCTTGTATTTTCTTGATGAATATATTGAAATTATAAATAAAGATGGAAAACTTTATATAAATAATTAAATCAAAAATACCAGTTCATTTATTTAAATCATTTAAGCTGCAAAATCAAATTAATTGGCATCTATTTATGTCTTCTTAAGTTATAAATTTTGTAATTCATTTAGTTAGTTATTTATATTATAATCAGGCGTAATGACTATTCAAAACAAATGAGTTTTAAAGCACTCCGTTCCCCATATTCCACCGACTTCAGGAGGCAGTGCGAGTGGCAAAACTCAACACCGCGCTTTGCCTGGTCATCAGAGCCAAGAAATGAAAATATTAAATATTTAATTTCCTCAAATGGGAATCGAACCTTCAACCTTTGGCGTTTACAGTCACACTTTGTGCCTATACGACTGGCCTCTAAATTGTTGGTTTATAAATTATAAGTGCAGTGGCACAAAGTGTGACTGTAAAACCAACTACTTGTGGGTTCGATCCCCACTCGAGGAGATGAAATATTTACTTACATTTATATATCCATTTCTTCGCTCTAGTGTCGAGGCAAAGCGCTGCGTTGAGTTCTGCCACTCAACACGCAATGCCTCCAGAATCCGGCAGAAAGTGGGGAACGGAACTTAACACTACATTCCCTCTGCTTATCCTGCTGTGTGCGGGATACAGCGTGAAACTGATTTAATTTAAATTATAAAATGTTAAATTACATTTCCGTCTTTGGTCGGCCTGACAAGATAAGGCACGCTCCGGCGGCAGATATTAACGATATACCACAAAGTGCTTGAATCACAAACGAGTCCAGCCTCCGTCTTAGTAGTTAGTACCTAGGCAATTACGCAACTCGGTCAGTAATTACGTCGAATAAGGAGAAATTAAAGTTGAGGCAAAACAAAGAAAGTGGATGATAAAAGATTTTAATTAATAGAATTGAGTAAAAGACTTATATTTTTTAATTTTTTTTTATTTTACACTGATAAGACTTGTGGCTGCCATTTTTTTTTGGTAAAATTGTGATTAATAAATTAAATGGATTTAATTTTATTTAATCGCCCTATTTTTTTTTGCAACTAAATTTTAATTTAGCTCCTGAGAGCTCCATGGCCGAAAAGCTGGTATCAAGTTCTTATCAAATCTCCTAGATTGATATGATATTTCTTAAAGAATATATATTCAAGAGAATCGTATCGCTAAATTTTCCTATTAATATATTTAATTGATTTGTCGTATGTAGTTGCCCTTACGGGCAGCCTTAGTAGGATTATTAATTTCCTCTGTCCATTTGAAAATAGGTGGCGAAAGTGGTCATGATTAAAATTCAATTAATATTTTTCTTTTATTTATCATGTACAAAACTAACATTTTTATCTTTTGTTTTGATCTTTTGATTTGTAATAGTATATATTTAATATGTCATTTTCTTAACTACCAAAAATGGTTTTTTTTTTGTCTACTTAGGCATCTCTCCTGTCGATCAATGTAAGAATATCTTACATTTTTTTTCCTAATAATATCTAAATAATATATAAAATGAAATAAAAAAAAACACACTATTTTTTCCGAGTTTATACATATAAAAAAAAATATAAAAGTAAACACAACTTTTACTTAAATACATTATTTATTATTAAAAGATTTCAAAATTATACAAGAAGCGTTGTATCGCACAGATCTCTACGCGGCGTTGAGTCCCGCCATAAATAACACGTTGCGGAGTAAAGTCGTAAAGTATAAAATTGGTGAGAGCACAATATATTTATTGGCATTCTGTTCGTCGTCACAAGCGTATGACTGTAAACGACTGACTGTAAAAATATTTACTATTTTCGTTTCCTTACTCTGGTGGAGAGGCAAAGCGCGGCGTTGAGTTCCGCCACTCAGTAATGCCTTCACAATTCGCCGGAAAGTATCAAACGGATTATCTTAGAACTGGACTCTCCCTGCCTATCATATCTTATCTGTGAGATACATTGTGAAGCTAAAAAAAAAACTATTTTTTCATATAACATTAAACATTTTCTTATAATAAAAACACAATTGGTAGTTAAAACATAAACAAAGGACCTTGTAAATAATTTAATTTTAGCTCGCTAATGAGCTGTCCGGAGCTTCTGTTCAGCTTGTGAAGTAAAAGAATAGAATAATAGTTATTATTTCTCTTTTATTAGATATATAATTATAATATATATAATTTGCTTTTAAAAGTTAATTTAAATGAGGTCGAACGAGCACAACATGTGACTGTAAGCGTTACAGGTTGTGAGTTCGGTTCCCAATCGAAGAAATGAAATATTTAAAATTTTTTTTTCTATCTGAGGCCAGTCGTGGCGCAGTGGTACAAAGTGTGACTGTAAAACCGACTGGTTGTGGGTTCGATCCCCACTCGAGGAGATGAAATATTTACTTAAATTTATATTTTCATTTCTTCGCTCTGGTGTCGAGGCTAAGCGCGGCGTTGAGTTCTGCCACTCAACACGCAATGCCTCCAAAATTCGGCAGAAAGTGGGGAACGGAGTGTCTTAACACTAAGTTCCCTCTGCCTACCCTGCTGTGTGCGGGATATAGCGTGAAGCTAATTTAATTTTTTTTTTTTTTTTATTTCTTTTCTATCTTCTGGTATCGAGGACGAGTTGAGTTCCGCCGCTCAACTGCAATAAATATAGAATTTAGCGATAATGAGGAACGGAGTCTCTTAATTTAGGTTCCCTCTGCCTAGCCCACCACGTGCGGGATACAGCGTGAATCCGAATCACTTTTAAAAGTGAGCTCTGAAAAGCATCACACAAAGTTATGAAATTAGATGAATAATTTATGGGACTGTGGCGGAGTATTTTATTTTCATTATCAAAAAAAACAATGATTTTGTTCTAACTTGTACAAATATATGCTAAACAAGTCAAACACAAATCTTGATATATTTTTATTGTGTAGTCGTATGTACGCAATATGAGTATATCTACATATAACAGACGTTCACATATTTTACCTCTTAAATTAAATAGCGTTAATCACTCTAGAAACCCTACTCTCTCTCATGTATAATTAGTAACTTTAGACTTGATGAGTTGTCGTCGTGGTTCAGATGTATAAGCGTGTTACTGTAAACGCGACAGGATATGTGGGTAACGGAAGTATCTCAGTGGGAACAGAATGGCTTAACACCTAAGTGTTCCCAAGTGATCTCTGCCTATACTGCTATTTACAGAAAGCAGTAGGCAGCTAAAAAAACTTAAGACTTTCCCTAGCCATAGCAAATAGACTATTTTTACAAATATACATACAACAGCCACCGTGTTTAAAAGTAATAAAAATCTTCAAATTTTAAAGAATCAAAGATCACATTCGAACTGAATTCTTTCAAAAAGTCCGGTCCCTAAAGAATTTCTACTAATTAATTCGATGGTAATGCCAATCTACTTCATCAAGAGGCTTAAAAGCTTAAAAGACGGTACAAATTTCAATTACTCACGATTATTGTATAAGAAAAAAAACCGAAAAAAAATTTCATACGCATAAAAGATGCCTTTAAAATGATCCCTATTCGGTATTAATACCTATTGGATGGATCTAAATGATTTTGCGTTGCGTAATTTCAATTTTTTTTGTATAAAAAAAAAATGTTTTCAATAAGAAATGTAGTCGTTCGTAAAATATAAAATTCTTTCTTTGCAGTCGAATCGAGATGAACGAAGGTTGGAAGGGGAGGGAGGGGTTGGAATCACCTTTAGAAAACAACGTAGCCGAATCAGTGCTCGGCGGAAAATCAAGGCGGGCGGTTGTGTTGCCTCGTGATAAATAACTAAGGGTTTCGTGTTTGTGTGATAAAAAAAATATGATGATTTTTATATTGACGTGAATTTTTTTTGTTGAAATTGTGTGGAAATTACACGAAAATTTAAAATGCAGGTTATTTTTTAGTAAAAGTAAATTCTAAAATTACAGAGCCAATGTTCGTGTTTCGCTTGAATTAGGTTTTTAGTTGATTGTTACATCATAATAAGTGAATTTAAATTTATTTTATATAAAGTAAGTATTTACTTAAGATGATTTAATTAGTATCAGTTAGAAAATATTGGGTTTTTTATTGATGTTGTCGTTAGCATTATAAGTTAAAAAAATATATAAATAATAAAGCAATATTATATATAGAAAAATAATGCCTTTATACACAGATAAATAAAAATGTAATATAAATTTATTATGTACTGCAAGTTTCTACCTTTTCTATCTTTTGGAATTAAAATAGTTATCATATGTTAAATTTAGTGCAAAAAAGTCCCGGTCTAAGGCAGTAGCTTAAGTGAACCGGTGATAAATTATTTGTCGTTCAAAAAAATTTTTTTTTTATATATGTAAAATTATTTGACTTTTTCTTTGAGCTAACTACGTATTGAAAAGTATAAAGAAACAAAACTTTCATATTAATTAAACTAAATGTACTATAGAAATAATACGTACATACATTTATAAGTGTGAGTCTCTTTTTGCTATATCTTTTTAAGATGTATGTTTGTCTATACTTTTAATCCTTTTAGTGACGTGACAGGTCATGAGTTCTTTCATTTCTTTCTGTCTTTCTGTCACTGTAGAGCTTCAGCTTTTCTGTTACTTGTTTTTAAATATGTTGCTTTATTTATACGGTATCTTTTAATTCATCCACAGCTTTTATATGTTATTAAACTAAATAAATAAATAAAGCAGCTTCACGCTGTATCCCGCACACAGCAGGGTAGGCGGAGGGAACCTAGTGTTAAGACACTCCATCCGAAAGTGGGGACACTTTCTGCCGAATTTTGGAGGCATTGCGTGTTGAGTGGCAGAACTCAAGGCCGCGCTTTGCCTCGACACCAAAGCGAAGAAATTAAAATATAAATTTAAGTAAATATTTCATCTCCTCGAGTGGGGATCGAACCCACAACCAGTCGATTTTACAGTCACACTTTGTACCACTTGTCTTAACACTAGGTTCCCTCTGCCTACCCTGCTGTGTGCGGGATATAGCGTAAAGCTAATTTAATTTTTTTTATGTTATTAGTCAAGCTATTAGTATACAATTCGTATTGTTATGAAGTTTTTTAGAAGTGAAAAGCTTAGGAAAATGCTAGTAACGTAGCGTGTGTTATAGGTCATTTCCATTTAGTAATTTGCCGTATTTTACATATTTCAATACCAACACCATTAAATACTTTAAAAATATGCACTTTCTAAGTTTAATAGAAAATAAAGTGAACGTATCAAGGGCAAATGATAAATAACATAAGAAACACGCGCGGGCTGTTTATATTCATTGATTTTAAATTGCAAAGTTTCTATTTCAAAACAATTTTTTTTAACTTCATGCATATTCCACATATAGTATATAGTAGGGTAGTAGGTAGAGGGAACCTAATGTTAAGACTCGCCACGCTTCGCCAATTTCTGCCGATTTTTTTAAGGTATTGCGGTTTGAGTGACAGAACTCAACATCAGGCTTTGCCTTGGTATCAGTGCGAAGAAATAAAAATGTTTTTACTTTTTTCCCTCCAATTTTTCTCACTTATTTCTATTTATTATCAAAAGTTATAGTATATATAGCATAGCGCGTAGTGGCGCAGTGGAACAACTTTTAAACAAAACAATATAGTTTTGAATTTGTTTTTTTTTTTCAAATTCAAATTCAGAAAGTGGAATACAGAGTGTCCTAACTCTTGGATTTCTTTTCTTGCTAAGAAAATAGCGAGAATCATGTTTCACAACCTTATTTATACAAGTTTACCTAATATGGACTATATTTGGTAAATGTGAGGAGTCCAAGATTTAGTTTAATTTACAATTATTTATTTACATACATACACCATACATCAGCTACACGCTGTATCCCGCACACAGCAGGGTAGGCAGAGAGAAACTAGTGTTAAGACATCCCGTTCTCCACTTTCCGCCGAGTTCTGGAGTGACTTTCACTGTGTGTTGAATGGCAGAACTCAACGCCGTGCTTTAGTTCTACATTAGAGCCAATAAATGAAAATATAAATGTAAATAAATCTTTCACTTCCTCAAGTGGGGATCGAACCTACAACCAGTCGATTTTCAAAAAGTGATAATTTATAGCTATTTCATTTAGAAAAATCGTTGCAAACTTATATTTTTAGTTCATTTCATACAAAATGAGTGCATATACCTGTAAATTTAAGTTTATTAATTTCTATAAGTTTTACTTCCTTTTAACCTACAATTTTAAAATTGGTACGAAAGCCTCGATAGGTGAATCCGACTCATACTTAACCGGTTTTTTTTATAATACAATAACATTTAACAAGAAGGTGGAATAAATTTGCCATAAAATATATTTTTATTAGGTTTCCTCAATAATCGTGTTGAATGTTTTATCATATGTTTTTGCGAATGACTGGTAATTGTATATTTTTTAAGACGTTATATTATAATGTTATGTTGAAAGTTATATTATGTTGAGTGACGCAGCTCTACGCTGCAATTTGTCTATGAATTACAGCCAGAAATTAAAAAAATAATTTTAAAATCATTACTTGTATAGATAGATACACGCTAATTTTTTCTCCACAAACGCCTCAAATGAGGCTTATATGAGGTTTCAATAATAATTATACTGCAGTCGTGACCACTCGATAATTTCCATAAAAAAATATTTTGATATTAAACAGCGGGGACCACTGATCACCTTGTCTCTTCCGTAAAAAAACACAAACAAATTATATGATTTTATTTTCTTTGAATGCGATTTTTTACAATTCATGTACTAGAAAGCTTAGAAATTCAGGTGTTATTGCCACAAGTTGTGGATTCAATTTACACTCGAGGGAATGAAATATTGAATATTTTAATTTTTAGCTTTGATAAGAAGGCAAAAGACGGCGATAAATTCCGCCACTCAGCACGCCATGCCTCAAAAATTTGACGGAAATTGTGGAACTGAGTAGCTTAACACTAAGTTTCCTTTGCCTTTCCTGCTTTATGATGCAGCGTGAATCTGAGAAAAGTATTTAAAACACCAATTGATCATTCCGTCGATGTGAAATTCATAGACTGTTGACGTTTAGAACAAAAAATTATATGTTATTCACATATGTATAATTTCAAGTTTCAAGAAAAAGTAAACTTCAAGAAACTTCCACATTAACAACACAATGAAGTTTAACATTTTTAAAAGCTTTTACCTTATAATATATATGAACTTAAAGTTCAATTGTTCTAACATGTTATTGGTGGAGAACCACTATCATAAGATATGGCAACAAATCTATTTAAAGAATGAAATGGACAAGGCTGTATAATTCCAATACTTTAATGTTAGAATACTTTATGAGGTACAACAGTAGTAGTACATTATTATCAAAGAAGATAAAAAATTCGAGGCGTAAAATACGCCTCGAATTTTTTATCTTTAAATTAAATTTTTTATCGTTAAATAATTAGAAAAAAAACTAAAAAAAAACGAAGAAATTTATGTAAGTGAATTGCCTTATATTTTCATATACGCTATAGCAAAAAGAGAAAAGCGTTGAGTTACGCTACTCGATACGCAGTCGAGAATTCGGCAGAAACTTGTGAACGGAGTGTCTTAACAATAAAGACTCTGTACCACCCTTGAAACTAAAAAAAAATATCATTATTTATTCTCTTTTACTTTTCTTTGAGGCCAGTCGTGGCGCAATGGCACGAAGTGTGACTGTAAAACCGACTGGTTGTGGGTTCAATCCCCACTCGAGGGGATGAAATATTTACTTAAATTTATATTTCAATTTCTTCGCTCTGGTATCGCGGCAAAGTGCGGCGTGAGTGAGTTCTGCCACTCAACACACAATGCCTCCAGAATTCGGCAAAAAGTGGGGAAGGGAGTGTTTTAACACTAGATTCCCTCTGCCTACCCTGCTGTGTGCGGGATATAGCGTTAAGCTAATTTATTATTTTTTTATTTAATTCTCTTTTACATAGTAGAAGTACTGTACTAGCTTCGCCATAATAATCAATATTGTTTCGTTAGAAATTATTTGTAAATAGCTCTCGGGCAATGTTAGCTGTCGGTAATATTTCTATTTCTATGGATAGAGTAGAACAAAAGCCCTCATATCAAGTGTCCATCAAATAGGTTATTGAAACGAACGTCCGCCAACTGCAGTACTGTCGAACAGTCAAACAGGATTGATATATGAAATCTAGTACTGACAGACAGACATACATATTTTATTGAATTGTTATTGGAAATTTTGTTTAAATTACTTTTCTTTTAATATAGTATGCAATAAAGTTAATGTTTATTAATGATTGTATAATTGTAATTAAAAATATGAATACAATATGAAAATTATACGTTTTAAATTTTATTTTTGATAGTTTTTATCAACAATTCCCTTTGAAATATAATAACGGATTATTAAGATTTAGTACTGACGTTTCTTGAGGCCACCGTGGCGCAGGAGCACAAAGTGTGATTGTAAAATCGACTGGTTGTGGGTTCGATCCGCACTCGAGGAGATGAAATATTTACTTAAATTTATATTTATTTCCATTTCAAAGCTCTGGAGTCGAGGCAAAGCACGGTGTTGAGTTCCGCCTTTCAATACGCAATGCCTCAGGCACGCAATGCCGCCGAACACGGCGGAAAGTGGTGAACGTAGTGTGTTAACACTCGGTTCCCTCTGTGCTGTCTGTCTGTTGCTGTGTTTTCATATAGCATTAGATATTATTTATGTATTTTTTTGTAGAACTCACTACTATGCACGTCAGCATGCACCTACTATTTATGCTACTTTTAGCCTATTTTCGAAATACTTAATTATGGAAGATGCAATCCGACAGTAACCAGCTGAATGCCTGATCAATGTAGGTTTGATCTCCATTCATTTGAATTTCAATTACAATTAATATTAAAATTTACAGATAATTAAATAAAAAAAGTTATTTTTTTAATACAACCTTAAAAAATTTAAAAAGAAAAAAAAATCTTCATATCGCTCATTTAAAAAAATGCAATTGCATCATTATTGCACGAAAAACAACAAATATAGGAAAAATACAGTACTCATATGAATAATTCCAACGGTACAATGTGTAAAAACATTTTCACGAATGGAGGAACAGACGCTTGATCATATCTGGTCCCGTTTTCCCTTTGCCGAGTAAGACCCCAAGTGTATCTACTATATTGCTTAGAGATTTTAGATTTGCCAAATCGGATGGGATCATACTGATTTCATTGGATCACCCCTAAAGTAGGATATGGGGGTGGATTAATATATATATATACATATATATTTTTGATCGTTCCTAATTGAATATGACATTGACGTGTTCAGAGCAATAAAAATTAAAAAATTAATATTTTTAACGTTTTTAAAGTGTTATTCCGAAAAATACTTATTTACAAAAACGTATAAAAATTTGAACGTAGCGAGACTTGAACCCACGCCTCCTGGAAACGGTTTCCAGGACTAGTTCCAGACCATAACCGACCAGGTCAGTAGCCTGGTCGGTTAGATAAAATAAGTATTAGTAAATTAATATATAATATGTAATATATTAAATTACTATTTTCACAGCTTCACGCTGTATCCCACCCATAGCGGGATACCTAGTGTTAAGACACTCCGTTCTCTTTAGCGAATTTTTGAGGCATTGTGGGTTAAGAGGCGGAGCTCAACACCGCAGTTTGCCTTGTTACCAGAGCGACGACAATGTAAATATTAAATATTTCATTTTCCGGTGTGAGAATCGAAGCCACAAATTCTGCCACAGTTGGATTTGCACTTGGAAGTATCGATTATTTTTATTTTCTCGCACTGATAAGAAGACAAAACGTGGCGTTACAATGTAAATAATAAATATTTCATTTTCTCGAGTGAAAATCGAACCCCCAAGCTTTTGCCACGACTTTCCCAAGCCATATATAACTTAATATAAAATAAGAAATCCATTATATATTATTAATCAAAAACATTACCTTAGTTGTTAAAATTAATTATTTTTTATTGCAATTTAATTAGAACAGTTGGCTCCTACAGCGCCGTAATAAACTAACCCTACAATTTTAGGAACTTTGTAGGTAATCAAATTTAGCCTTCCATAATGAGGACCGGGAATACGTTTTACTACGTTGGGAACCTTCCTAGTCGGTGTTAAATACTGGAAACATATTTTCCGGAAGATTACTTTTTTTCTCGAAATCTGTATAAAAGTAGTGTCTTTCTAATTAAGATTAAACTTTTTTCGAGGCCAGTCGTGGCACAGCGGCACAAAGTGTGACTGTAAACCGACTGGTTGTGGGTTCGATCCCCACTCGAGTAGATGAAATATTTACTTAAATTTATATTTCCATTTTCTTCGCTCTGGTGTCGAGTCTAAGCGCGGCGTTGAGTTCTGCCACTCAACACGCAATGCCTCCAGAATTAGGCAGAAAGTGGGGAACGGAGTGTCTAAAAACACTAGGTTCCCTCTGCCTACCCTGCTGTGTGCGGGATACAGCGTGAAGCTGATTTATTTGATTTTATTAAACTTTTTTAATTAAAATACGATTTATTGCGTCAAATCGACTTTGATATTTGAATCACATTATTGTATATTGAATAAGCATGTTACAATCTGTAGGGAACCTATCTTTCACCAATTTTGTAGAGTACGCCAGTTTTAATCCAACATAAGGTAAAACCAGTGGATGCTTATTTTTTTCGAGTTATACAAAACTTTGTACAACGAAACATTATGTGGGGGCCGATTCATATACTTTTTTCTCATACAAAAAATATAATTTTTACTTTTTACTAAATCAAATTGTATAATGTTAAGAGCCCATCGTTTCGCAGGAATACAAGTGTGCTACTGTAAAAGCGACAGTTTGGTGGGTGGATTGAACTTTTTTTCCACAGAAAATAAAATGTAATATTACATATATTAATGTTTTATTACAATATAGTATGTATAACTTTTAACTAGATATCTTTTATTACTAAAGGTATCAACAGCCATATTTGATTATTAAATTTTGGTTATTAAATAGAAACACTGTTTATAACTCCGTCATTAAATGTGAATGTAACCAACATTTGCTATCGTATTATTAACACACGAGAACTACACGTGCGGCTTGTTTGCAAGTAAATCGATAAAATCAAGCAGTTCGAGGATTTCGTTCGATCAAGGATTACGTTATTTTTGTTAACTTTCTCGCTCACACGTAGCAGGGAGGGTACAGGGAACCTGGGATCCTAGTGTTAAAACAGTAGGTTCTCATTAAGATTAAGATAAATCCCTTTCACATTTTCGGCTGAATTCTGGGAGCGATGCCGGTGGAGTGATTTTGTTATTTATAATCGAAAATTAGTAAAAAAATCCAAATTGAAGTTTAGAATGATTCATTAATTTCATCATGTCTGACAATATAGAACACAAAGCCTATAACAGTCTTATACAATTTTCTTATTAAATAATAGATACTTACCGTTTCAAAGTTTAAAGTAAAAAACGAATTCTTCACTGTTTCATAAAGGTTCATTTTTTATTTAACTTACAAACGAAGCCAAATTTACACGTTCTACAATCAACGCATAAAGATGATGAATAAAAGCTCAGATTTGTCCCACCACACAAATGGAAATCGTACCCACAATCACGACGATTACACTTAAAACGCTCCACTGCGTCACAACGATCCCAATATTAAATCTACAACAGTTTCATTCTCCAGCAACATTTAAAACCTTATATCTATAGTAGAATGGTAAATATCTATAGATAAGTCTCCAGATTCTAGCTCATACGAAACACAAATCAATAGTAGTGGTTTCAAAGACAATTACGGAATGCCGACGTCCAAACGATGCACTGTTTACTCTGGTTTGAGCGCTTGTAAAGAGAATTTCTTTCAATCCGAATTTCCCGATATCCTCGTGACTCCGACAACACAACACGGCGTGTTGACCTAACAACGCTGTTTAGTTGACAGGGATTCAGTGGTTCCTGTATAGAAATGGAATGGAATTTTGTAGTTTCTTAACCAGTATATAGTAATAGTAATAAAGTATTTTATTGACAACATTCATAATTTTACATTTTATGGACTACTAACTCCTAAATAAGTATAAACTGTGTTTTAGAAGCTAGTGACTTCCCTGTTTTAAACATAAGCTTATGTGTTATTGTCGCGATCCAAAAAAAAATAAATGATAATAATAATGAAATAAAAACAAAGAATATAATAAGTAATTGTGCGTGTGTGTGTGTGTGTGTGTGTGTATGTGTGTGTGTGTGTTTGTGTGTGCATGTGTGTGTCAAATACTATATAATATATATTTGTTGTTTTATTTTTGTATCATCATCAAATCTTCAGTGTTTGTGTAATCTAGTGTCATTAGCCATTCTACAATTTTTATCTTGGCAGAGTATTTATTGCATTTTTTAATTATTTTATATTTATGGTCTCCATTGATTAATAAAAAACATCCTATAACTGGGAATATATCTATAGATTATACCATTACGTTTGTACATATAAATTTAAACATTTTTCTGTAAGTCCTGATTGTTATTTTACCGTTTATTTTTTTTACGCTTCATTCCATATGTAGCAGAATAGGCAGAGGGAAACTAGAGTGTAATACTTCATTGTGATATGAATTCTTCTTTCTGTCGAATTTTCGAGGCATTGCGTCTTGAATGGTGGAACTCAACGATACACTTCGCCTTGCTATCAGAGCGAAAAAATAAAGTAAATAATAAATAATTATTAATTCCTCTGAGTGGGAAGCGAACCCACAACCTTCGCGCTTACAGTCAAACGCTTATGACACTACGCCACGATGATCTCTCGACGGATTTTGCTGTGTAAGTTCACTATAATTGTTTCTACAGTCCCTATTCTTCATTCCATTAATAATCCCAATTCTTTTTTAATTATTAACACGTTGAATTAACTGATCGATATAATCAACGAACTATGCGTGACCTCAGATATGAAGGAACGACATTTAATAAAGAAACAATAATCGAATGTAGGTCACAATTTTTGTTTAATTATATATAATTATATCAATAAATATAATATACATAATATTTACATGTAATATATGTTATATTCCAGTTTCAGTCCATGTAATATTATATTTGAGGCCGTTGTAGCACGATGGCACTGTAAACGCGATGGTAGCGGGTTTGATTGTTACTCGACGGAATCAATTATTATTTATTATTTTTTTTATTTCATCGCTTTGATAACAAGGCAAAGGCAGGAATTCGGTGGAAAGTGTGGAACGGAGTGTTTTAACATTATGTTCCACCTACTTTGCTATACACGAGATATAGCGTGAAGCTGAAAAAAAAAATTATATTTATTTAGAAAACGTACAAAAATTTGAACAACCTTACCTGACCAGCGCCTGGTCGGTTTCCAGGAGGCGCGGGCTCAAATCCCGGTACGCTCAAATTTTTTCAAGCTCAAACGTTTTCTAAATAAATATTTTTCTTTCCTAAGTGTGGAATAACACTTTAAAGCCGTTAAAAATAAGTAATTAATTAATTCAACAGAACTGATAACCCACATTTTATTTAGGCGCAATCGTCACCAAAGTCTTCTTAATAAGCCCAGACTTAAAACAAAATCCGTCGAGTTTTTCGTGAAATGAAATTAGCTGAAAAAGGCGGTGCCATTAAAATTACATTAGCATAAATAAGAGGGATGCTAATCTTAAGAGAATAAATCTTGGCTGAGAAATAAAAATAATTAGTTCAATAAGGCAGTGACAGAACTCTCTGCAATTATGTTTTTACTTTAACTGAGTTCACGTAGAGTCAATTATCTCTTCTTATCTACTCGCTGCGTCGCCCGCGTACCACTTATTATTCTTTAATTTTTCTCCATTTGCCAAAAGATAGTAAATGTAAGTTATTAAAAATTAAACCAAATTTTAATCAGCTTCACGCTGCACCCCGCACACAGCACTGTAGGCAGAGAGGGAACCGTAGTGTAAAGACACCCTATTCCTCACTTTCCCGCGGGCGGCGGCGCGGGTTCAAATCCCGTTACGTTCAAATTTTTATACGTTTTCGTAATAAGTATTTTTTCTTTCCTAAGTATGGAATAACACTTTAAAAATGTAAAAATAATATTACAAAAATAAAAAATAAATTATAAAACGATATATAAACCAATTCAATTAAAATAATCAATTCACGTTATTTGAGGCCTTTTATCATAATATCTGTGGGAATTAAATATTCATGCCGTTCCCAAAAAGGTTCCCTCTAAGGACTCAAACACGACGTAACTTTAGCACTCTTTTATTCTGATTAGTCCTTAGGGGGCGGAGTAGTTTTGAACTGTGGGACATTCGTTTAATTTGGGGTAGAAACCTCAATCAATTTTCGATTTTGTATGTAAAATAATTTTAAATTTATATGTATATGTGTGTGTGTGTGTGTTTTTGTTGTTGTTAGGTTAGGTTTTGTATTAACGAATTATATTTAAATTAGTGGCCGTTGTGGTGTAAGTGGTGTGACTAAGTGAAAAAAAAATACTTTTAATGTAATTATTGTATAAATGTATTAAATGAGATGCTTCATCTCTAAGATATTTATTTCTTCGAGATGCAGAAGTACATGCGTGTCACTGTACGCGACGGTTGTGGGTTCGATTCCCATTTGGGGAAATTAAATATTTAATATTTTTTATTCGTAGATAATCCAGAAAGCGGTCTTAACACTAGGTTCTCAGGTTCCCTCTGCTTAGCCATACTATTTGCAAATACACAGTGAAGCAGACTAGGAAGAGAGAACCTAAGGTTAAGAGAATCCCTTCTTCAATTTTCATTCACATTCTAGACATAATGAGTATCAGAACTAAACGTTTTGTTTTGGCAACGTGGCAAAATGTACGTATGTTATTTATTATCCCTAGTAAGAATCGAATCTACAACCACCACGCTTACGTGACACGTTGTCTCACTCCGCCATGACGTCCTCCTAATGTTTTATTACACTCAATAATATACAAAATTTATATTTCCATTTCTTCGCTCTGGTGTCGAGGCATAGCGCGGCGTTGAATTCTGCCACTCAACACGCAAAGCCTCCAGAATTCGGCAGAAAGTAGGGAACGGAGTTCTTAACACTAGGTTCCCTCTACCTACACTGCTGTGTGCGGGGTACAGCGTGACGCTAATTAAAAATATAAAAATCATATTGTTCAATATACAGAAAAAAATATTTCAAACAATATATTTATAACGTTGTGATACAAAAAAATACACTCGAATCAAACGACCGTACAACAAATTACCTAGGAAACTTGGAAGCTTAACAAACATAAGGGTAAGCGAAAATAGAATAAAAAGCGATTGTATTATACGGGTACTTTAAATCTCGTTGATGTTTATTATTTTTATGAGCTCATTTCTTGCTTTTAAACCATTTGAGGATTTTCAAATAAAAGAATCTTTGTAAATTCCTCTGTTGATAATCATGCTATATTTTCCAGACATTCACCGTTTTCCGAGCGCTACGACAAAGCTAAACGTTGAAGGTTGAAATGTTCCGCCAAAAGATGTTTTAGAATAACCTCCCTTTTGCTAAATGAAGTTATGCGAAATCGTATTATAATGAATGACACTTCAATTTAAGATCTTTTTAATAATTGAGTATTTGGAGATTTTAAGAAAAGAAATTTGTTGAGATCAGACGTGGTGCAGGGGTAGAAATGCGTCACTGGTTGTGAGTTCAATCCAATTATAGTTACGAAAATTAAATATTTAATGTATTTAATGTTTTCGTTTCTTTGCTCTAGTTCCGAGGCAAAGCGTGGCGTTTAATTCCGCCACTTAACACATAATATCGTCATAACACCTGGTTCCCAAGCTGCTGTCTACAAGCGCAAGTATTCACCGAGAAGCTGAAAAAAAAAACTTTCTATAAGTATAAAAAAATGAACGCTCAAATCATATTAAAACGAGAACCCACCTCGACAAACCCCCATATAATTTACGATACACGGCTATCTATAAAGAACTGACGTCAGCCCTGTTATTCAATTTTCGAAAAAGGGAGTTCCGCAAGTTTTCTGACGACGCACAATACATTGATATTCGCTGGCGCAGCAGCCGCCTTCCCCCACCGACACGTATTAAGTCGATTCCGATCCGGCCTTACGTATTCCACGTGTACAAAAATAGTAAGTAGTACGTACGGCCCCAAATCGATGGAACGAGGTCTGGAAAAGATGGCGTAATATCACAACAGATGTCCACGACGGTTATGTCAACTGACCGTCCATTCACGAAACTAATAAAAGATTCAGAATCGTTGTACGCCCCATAGAGGGTGTAACGTTGCTTTAAGCTAAAATATTTGTAAAATAAAATAAATAAATCAACTTCACGCTGTATCCCGCACACAACAGAGTAGGCAGAGGGAACCTAGTGTAGAGACACTCCATTCCCCACTTTCTGCCGAATTCTGGAGGCATTGCGTGTTGAGTGGCAGAACTCAACGCCGCGCTTAGCCTCGACACCAGAGCGAAGAAATGGAAATACACACAACCAGTCGGTCTTACAGTCACACTTCGTGCCACTGCGCCACGACCGGCCTTTAAATATTTGTTAGATTTCAAATTATTGTATAATATTGTGTTGAGGCCAGTCGTGGCTTGAGAGTGTGAAAATAAACGTGACAGGTTGTGGGTTCGATCCGCACTCGAGGAAATTAAATATCTAATATTTTAATTTATTCGCTCTGGTGGCGAGACAAAGCGTGGCGTTGAATTCCGCCACGCACTAACTTTAGTATACGGCGGAAAGTGGCGAGCGGAGTGTCTTACCACTAGGTCCCGTTTGTCTACCATGCTACATGCGGAATAGAGCGGGAAGTTAAAAAAACAAATTGGTTTTTATTTATATCGTCGCGGCATCTTTCAATAACAGTTTGATTTAGTTTCATTGTAGATATTTTCAAAGTTTTGTGAAGTTTTTTCTTCTTTCTAAAGTTATTTCTAGAAATTTCCTTGAGTAGAGGACGCTGAACTTAACACCAAATAGTGTTAAGTTCGACGAGACCATATAAGGTTTCTTTTTGTTACTTAAAAGAAAAGAAAAAATACACAAAGTAGTTAATAAAATTATAATATTTAAAAAAAAACTGTCTTCTCTAAAAAATTAAAAGATGAATATGAAATGTATTTTTATATTGTAGCTTCACTATGTATATCACACATAACAGACACTCTGTTCCCATTAAGTTCCCACTTTCATTCCCCACTTTCTTCCAAATTACGAGAGCTTTGCACGTTAAGCGACGTAACTCAACACCTCGGTTTGGCTCGTTACCAGAGCCAGGAAATGAAAATATTTAATCTTATCTCCTCGAGTAAGAATCGAACCCACAACCTATCCCGTTTACTGTCACACATATAAGCTACACTTCTATATAATTAGTTAACAATACGATTTTATAAATAATCATAGACGTCATCACTTCAAGCCTACATTAAATCGCATTTTTATACATTTTTTTCTTATTTATTTTAGTGCAGAATATTGTACATACGGGAATGAAAATTAACTGCCGACCGGTAATACCCGCACTTTTAAAACTCCATACACATTTATCTGTAATTAACAATAATCCCTAAACATAAAGCGTTTATTGTAGCATAAAAATTCAGACTGTATTTTTAAAGTGTATTTTCCCATGTTTTAATTTTTCTTCAGCTTTAATATTGTAAGCAACATTTAGCGTGGTTGGGAGAGGGAGCCTAGTGTATAGACACTCCCTACTTTCCGCCAAATTCTCTGTTGCATGTTGAGTGGCGGAGCTCAACGCCACCCTTTGTTTAGGCAACAAAGCGAATAAATAAAATCTTTTAATATTCCATTACCGCGAGTGGGAATCTGACCACAAGGTGTCCCGTCTCATAGCTCAAGAAATCATGGTGCCCAGACCTACGTCATTTTTGCAAAGCTGCAATTTTCTCTAATATGTATTTGAGGTAGTATGCGTACTCACTATCTTGAGAGTACCTTTATTTGACACTAGCTCTGAAAGGGCCCCACTCTTCCCTCTAACTCTCTGTCTGGGATGATGTTTGAGACGTAGAATTGGGTTGGGTGCTTATATGGGATCTTAAAATTATAAGAGTAAACCACGTAAAGGGTCTGGCAATACATTTTTACATTCTTATTAAAAATATACATAAATACGAGCGTAAAATTACTATTTTGTATAATAATAAAGTAAATAAATCAGCTGAGCGCTGTATCCCGCACACAGCAGGGCAGAGGGAACCTAGTGTTAGGACACTCCGTTCATCCTTTCTGCCGAATTCCAAAGCCATTACGTGGCAGAATGCCGCGCTTTGCATCGACACCAGAGCAAGAAGTGGAAAAATAAATTTAAGTAAATATTTCATATCCTCGAGTGGGTTTTGAACTCACAACCAGTCGGTTCTACAGTCACACATTGTACGCCTGCGCCACGACTGGCCTCAAAAAATGCAATCGTATAAATGAATAACTAAATTATTTTTTTTGAGGATTTTAATATACTAGAACATTTTGTGATAAACAAATAAATAAACGCCTACATAATTTCTGTGAACGTTTAAGTATTACCTTATATGAATATTCCCTAAGGGTAAGCCGTTATTATACATTAAGCTAAGCCAATAATACTTGGTTGGTTCTAAGTTAGCACTTACCCAGAGTAAAGTTTACAGAATAGCTCAACCAGATGTAAATAAAGCCGATTATGGTTTAAATTATTTTTGGTTGAATTAAACAGAAAATAAGTAATCTTTGGGCGAGCGATTCTTATTTTTTTACTATTTAGCTTCACGCTGTATCCCGCAGATAGCAGGTTAGCATATGGAACCTGGGAACCTAGTAAGATACATCCGTTTCCCATTTTTCGGCAAATTCTGGTTCTTTGCGGTGGAATTTGAACTCTTGTCTTTTGCAGATTTAAAGAACTCACGCCTTTTGCACTTTTGCTATTTGACCTCTAAGCAATATGTTCACATTAAGCGTATAAGAATTTTAACGTTTTTTTTTTCATTTCACTTTTGTACAACCTGCTAGGCGGGCGGGCTTAGGGCGGCGGTGATCACTCATCATCAGGTGGTCCTCATCACCCGAACGCTCGTTTGCCTTATCTTTCCCATAAAAAAAAAATATTAATAAATCAAAACTTTACCTACATAACTATATTATTTATAGAGGTAAAGCGCGAGTTTGAGTTCCGCAATTTGCAGAACAGAATGTTTTAACCTTCTGCCTATCCTGCTGTGTCAGGCATAGCGTAAAGCTCTTGTTTTATGCTTTTGTGCTGAGCTTGTACTTTCAAGTTGACTTGACTTGACTTTATTTGACTTTGACTTTTACTTTGAATACCAGGCACTGATCTGAGCTCCTCACCCTGTAACGCGGTCGGCCTGTCACCCTGTAAATCCATGAAATGTTGACAAGGAAATACTTAGTAACGCAACGTACAAACGCAGAACCTACTTTACATATAATAATAGGAAATATCACATAAAATATAAATAAATATAAAAATAGAAATTGGCAATTTCGTATCGGAACGGTTCATCCTATAAAGTACGTGAGGCGGTCAAAAACAAACTTGTGCAATAAATAACTGTATCGGATAAGAAAGGTATATACAGCATTTTTATATTCAATAAAAAAATAAGATCAACTAAAATTGCCTTACAATTCGCCAGATTTATTGAAAACAAATAGGTCTTTAGATTTTTGCACGAACGTAAACAAAACATATGAACATATCGTAAAATAAATCCTATTATTCAGATTTCATGTCGTTTTCTTTATGGTATCAGTCAAATGTGCTTTTATTGCGCGTAATTTCGACGTGCTCTCGTGTCTTAAAGTGATTTATATATTGTACTTTTGGAAATATAATTGAAATAAACTGTTTTTAAATAACGTAGTCAATTTGAAACTTTAATTTTATGTCTCTGTCTGTCTTTAATGTTGTGTTTATCATTATTTTAAGATTTTTTTTATTTATTTTACTTCCTTTTACGTGTTGTCCTCTATGCTTGCAAATATTTATGACAATATAAATATTACGTTACACTTCTTAAAGAAGTACCATGTTAAGTTATAACTACAACAGTTTATAAAATTAAATCGATGTTTTATAAATATTTATTTTTATACTTGATATAGTATAATGCGGTAAAATATTTAATATACAATTACATGCCATTTGGAGAGCTCAAAAATAATTTGTGATTATTTACGAAATCTATATAACTATCGAGATATTAGCTAAGAAGAACTTGATTCTATATATACAGGATGGAAGCGTGTGCGCTCCTTTTACAGGAACAGTATATAGGGTAAATTATTTCAAACTAATACCTAAAGAAATTAATCAAAATACCTCAACAGTTTAGACGTCCGTTTTTTTTTTCATTTTACGATGTAAACATCGATGGATAAATCCATACTGTATTTCGTCACGTCACGTCACGCAGTAGCGAATAGGATACCAATAACGTAAACACTTATTACTACTACAAAAATACTACAAAATTTTGCCGACCTGCCTCTTTTCATTTAAAAAAACATGCCAGAACGAGAAAGGGATATCTCTCGTTCTTTTTTACGCAATTCAATGTCCCTACGGCTCCATTTCCTGGATGATGCGTGTGCTGCGTTAACGCTTTGATAGGTTTGTGTTTGTGTGCGTCATTCTTTATAAATGGTGTTTTATTTTATAATAATTTTATTAATTACTTTGTTTAAAATAAAATAAATCAATTTTCACGCTGTATCCCGCACACTACAGGGTAGGCAGAGTGAAGCTAGTGTTGAGATAATCCGTTCCCCACTTTCTGCCGAATTCTGGAGGCATTGCGTGTTGAGTGGCAGAACATAATGCCGCGCTTGTCCTTGACACCAGAGCTAAGAAATGGAAATATAAATTTTAGTAAACATTTCATCTCCTCCAGTGGGGATCGAACTCACAACCAGTCGATTTTACAGTCACATTTCGTTCCGCTGCGCCACGACAAGATTTACTTTGTTTGATTTTTTAAATCATTTTTTTTATTTTTGGAAAAATCTCTTTTGCTTTAATCGTATTAGGGTTTTATAGAGTAGTTAAAACTGTGGTTTTATTTAAAGTGGTGGACAAAAACATTCTGTATGAGATAATTTCTATATTTCTTTGGTATTTACATTTCAATCATAAAGAACTAAAATAACATTTTACCTTTTCCCATGAATCACTTAATCTAATATGTGTTCAAGTAATGCAGTCACGTTCAACTGAAATTTACCGCACAAAAGTAGCAAAGGTCCGCTGAACCAGCCTTATCCTTTCCGTTTGACCGAATGTTGTACAACATAATCGAAAAATAAAATTTTCTTTACTGTGCCTAACCTTTATGGCAACTTTTTACGGGTAAGGGTCTGTAGATTAAAATATATTATTTACTCATGTATCCTAAACGCTACAGACCGCTTGTTTTATATATTTGACGGGGGACTGAAAGGTTGACCCTTCAGCATGTTTTGACTTCTGGTTGACGTTCCGATGTGTTAACATAAACGATTTACTTAGAACGTTCCGATGATTAATTAAACTGCCATACAAATATACGAGCTCGATGTTTGTATTAAATTAAGTGAATGGAAAGAATCTGAGCGTCGAATGAAGAATATGTAAAATGAAGAAAAATTTATGTTTATTTACTACTTCATTTAAGTGCTTGGCTGTGGATTGAGTGGATTTAGATTTTTTTTTTATCTGGAAAAAATCTGGAAAAAAGTAAAAGAAATTACTGTGGCTAGGCATTGACTAGTTTTCTTTATAAAGCTATACTAATATCATTTGAAACTCAATAAAAATAAACTTAATATACAAGAAAAAATATGGTTTAAAACAGAATTACAAGATTTTTTTATTTCGTGCTAATTTTTCTTAATTTGTGTAGACTGCATTAATATAAAAAAAAATATTTACTTCCTATATTTATTTTATTTTTTTTGACTTCACTGTATCCTGTGTATATCAGAGTAGAGAGATCCATCTCTAGCAACACAACAGAAAATGCCTCGAAAATTCGGACTGGGGAACAGAGTGTCTTAGCACTAGGTTCCCTCTGCCTACCCTGCTGTGTGCTGTGATTATTAGCTAGTGTACTTTGAAATACATACAAAGATTCTCTAAAACCTACAAGGGAAAATAAATCAAAAACTTTCACGACAACAAAAGCAATGATTCAATAATAGTCAATTTCCTTGTGAAAACCTGCAGCGGGAAATCGACAACATTACGTCAGACATCCTGTCCCGGGAACTAATACACGTAAAAATACAGTCCAATTGGACAAATTTAACCTACTGTTGCCAGGCATTTTAACGAAATTGGCGAAATAAGGTATTCTTTAAAGAAAATGTTGAATTGCTTACTTTGAAGTATTTCTGTGTAATAATATGAAAAAAAAATAACCGACTTGTGTTAAAGGAGGAGGGTTTTAATATTAAATTTCGATTTCGACTGGGTATACCGATTTTGATGGTTTTTTTTTATTTGGAAGCTGATGCTTTAAGTTTTTCCAGTTCTAATAATGCAATTAATCAGAAAATCATATAAATATTAAATTTGCCCGGTTAAATGTTTTCGGTTTAATTTATTTTTTTGAGTTCATTAGAAATGGTGGTGTATATATATATATATATATATATATATATATATATATATATATATATATATATATATATATATATATATATATATATATTTTATACTGAGTGAAATTGAAAAAAAATATTCAAATTATTAAAATTTACTTATATTCCTAGGTGTAGATGACAAAAATGTTATCAAAGACAGAGATTCCGATGAAACAAAAACACAAGTGATGACAGAACGTGCACAGTTCATGATGTGAGTCATGACTTCCGTCAAATGGATCCGGTTGTTCGTGATGCTGGCAGCTTGCTGGGCACAGGAGGGAGAGTGGAGTGAGGACGCTGAGGACCTGGGTAAGTAGATTGTTATATTTAAGTTAAAATAATAATTATTAGGATAACCTACAGGTTTTCGAGTCACACAATGTGTGACTGTAAAATCGACTGGTCGTGGGTTTGATCCCCACTCGAGGAAATGAAATATTTATTTACATTTAAATGTTCATCTCTTCGCTCTGGTGTCAAGGCAAAGGGCGGCATTGAGTTTCGCGATCCAACGCGCAATACCTCCAGAACTCTGTGGATAGTGGGGAACGGAGTGTCTTAACACTAGGTTCCCTCTGCCTACCCTGCTGTGTGCGGTGAAGCTAAAAAAATAGGATAATAAGAGATTCAAAGAACCAGGTTTTCTTTGGTGTCCGTTAGAAAATATAAGTAGGCAGTTGTTACAATGAAATATTTTTTTAATGCTTATACTTATAAATATTGAACCTTCAAGTGAACTTTGAACTCACAACTACAGCATTTTAATAAAATAATTAAAAATTCATCATCATCAATCAATCAATTCACATTGTATCCTGCACGTTTCATTATAGGCAGAGGGAACTTAATGTTAAGACACTCCATTCTCCACTTTCCGCTAGAATTCAATATTACAGTAAAACGCTGACATCGAACCTGGAATTTATTTTTAATATTTTTCTTAACACTATATGAACATACCTTCGAATTAATTTTGAACCTACTACTACAGTATTTAGTTGGACACAAAAATAAAAAAAAAAATGTAAAGCTGAAGAAATAAAAAGAAATAATCGTCAAATTGCGTCCCCTAGAGAATTTCGTGAAAAATTTCAAAATGTATTTTTGTAGCTTGTCTTCGCCCTGCAACGCTCTATTGAAAAGTCGGCGGCATTGATGCTATATGAATCAGACTTAGTTGATTGTCTACTTTTAGAGCAACAAAAAGCAATTTACTAGACGTGTCCTTATAAAAAGCGTCGAATGTCATTTTTATAAAAGTTTTTAAAAGTATACAATTATCAGAATTGTGTTATGTAACGAGTATGTGGTTTATGGGTTCATTAGGGTTCCGTACCTAAAAAAACAACAACGGATTCCTTATAGGATAATTTTTTTCCCGTTTGTCCGTCTGTCACGACTTATTATCTCGAGATCACTGTAAGGTATCAGTCTGCGGTACCTTATGGCATACAAAAAATCAACTTCCAAGTCAATACAACTAAAAAAATGTATCGTATTTGTATGAAATTCGCCGCTTAATTAAAATCTATAGCGTACCTACAGTTATGAAATTTGGCACGAAGTGAGAAAGTACAATGCAAATAAAAGAAAAACTCCAAAAAGTGAAAATTTATAAATATTTTATAGAAAAACTTGTATTTTTAGTTCATTTTATAAAACATAAGCGTGTATGGCAGCAAACTTATGTTTGTCAACTTTTATTATATAAATTGTACTTAACAATGAAGGTAGTACGGAAACCTCAATAGGCGAGACCAACTCACATTTAACCGACTTTGTTTTTCAACAACATTTATTATTAAATTTAGAAAAAAATTAAATCACGATTCGATATAAAATAACAAAAAAAAAACACACAAAATAAATCACAAATTTTCCAAAATACAATAGGCACAAAATGTAGAAAACAATTAAATTAAAACAAAATCGAATTCAAGAGGGATTCGAGTACAATCCATTAAATTCTCCTTGTCGTAAATTAAAACATTTAAATATTTTTGATTGTTCGAAGCGCGTTAACCATGTTTTTGTCCAATTTTTATGATGCAATCCATCGGGACCTGCGTTTACACACAACAAATTGCTCACTTTGATTTAGAGTATCGATTGTAGGTAATAAATATACACGCTCGTGAATACAACTTTTCACCGCTACCCACTCAATGTATTCACAACTGGTGGAAATATACAACCGGAAGTTAATATGTAAATTCCGGGCCTTTAGGTAGTTTCCAATTATAAAAAAAATATATATTTTTCCCGCTTCACGCTGTATCCCGCATAGAGAGAACGTGTTAAGTGAGACACTCCGTTCCTCATTTTCCGTCGTATTTTGGCATCGTGTGCTTAATGGTCGAACTCAACTCCACGCTTTGCCTCGATGTCAGAGCTATGATATGAAAATATTAATATTTATTTTATCGAAACCACAACCTATCGCGTTTATAGTCACACTTTGTGCCTCTACGACATGAGAGCCGAGATTCAAATCCCTTATCTAGTTACCAATTATATAAAAACCTATAAACTCTTATCTTCTTTATATGGTCATTACAAGAATATAAAAGAAAAAATTGAATAGGCTACCCTTGAGGGAGATCTATCCCCATTGCGTATAATTCGGACTTGTCCTTACGTTAAGGTTGCTCAAATTTGATTTCTCGTCTGAATGATTGCGAAAAGAACAAAAAGATCGACTCAATTAAAAAGTGTTCATGCATGGGCGGCTCTATTCGGCTCCTATTTTATTGGAAAGATTAATTTTATTGCGAAAATTTCTGGACAGCGGAACGAATGGGAAACTGAGTCGGCCGACGTGGTTACCGACCTTTTGTGGTGTGGGGAATGGATGAGTTTGTTCTGTAGCGAATCTAATCAGAGAGTGGAGGGTCAAAAAATTCTCACCGTCTACATACAAACATGCTGTGATAAATGATTACAATTTTTTATTTGTATTGAGGTTAGTCGTGGCGCTGGGGCCCAAAGTATGCCCAAAGTGTGTATAAAATGGAAGAAATTAAATGAGTAGCGGAGTGTCTTAATATTAGGTTCCCTCTGCTTGCGCATGATACATCGTGAAGCGGATTTGATTTTTGACTTTAAGCATTAATATATGCAAATTTAAAACTTATATTGTTTTGCTCATACACAGCATTGTTAGAACTGAACTAAATTAAAATGGTATACCACTCTAGCTTTCAAATAAAAAATAATCCAAATCAGTCATCAGTCAAAAGTTCTGAGGTAACAAAAAAAACATAAAAAATACAGTCGAATTGAGAACCTCCTCCTTTTACAGAAGTAGGTTAACAAGGAAATTGCTTACTAAATTAATTTAATATATATTTTGATATTTATATTAAATTAATTTAGTTTAAATTTTAATTTTAATTAAATTCAGTAATTTAATAATTACTGAATTTAATATATATTTTGATATTATTATGTATTTTTAAATATATTCTTAACTTCAAATTTAAGAAAAACACCATAAGATAATTAATTTTGCTGTCTGTCGGTACGTACAAACATACTTAAGAAACGGCTAGCTAAGGAGTTCCAGAGACTATTTGCTCACGTCATGCTTAAGGCGTTTGAACAATGAATGATGTTGCCATATGCTCCGTACTCACTAACTGTAGAATTGAGAACGTGACAGACGAGTAGGTCAGTCCCAACGCCTGGTACGTTTCTCCACGATAATTTTATTAATATTACTTCCGGAACCGTGTCACGATCGCAACCACGCTCGTATATCTTTGGAGTCCGGAAAAAATATGATATATTGAGAGAACGAGAGACGTAAGAGCTTTTCATGGCAGTTCTTTGTAGAGTTTAACGTCGTTTTAGTGTTTAAACTCACGTTTTATTGCACGATTGGGACGTTGTTTTGAATTATTTAGAACGCGGGTGTTTTAATTCATTATGATTAAGACTACGGCCGTTGTGACAATGGGGAATAAGGATGGGACTGTAACGATGCGGTTGTAGGTTCAATTCTCGGTCCCAGGAGTGAATTATCATTTATTGATATTTCTTCCCTCTGGCATGAAGATAAAGGCCTGGCGTTGAGTTGCACCACTCAACACGCAATGCCTCAAAAATTCAAAGGAAAGTATGGAATTGAGTGGCTTGACGTTAGGTTCCCTTTGCCTACCCTATAAGACTACGCTTAAGTCATTATGATTTTTATTATCTTTTAATTTTTATATTAGTCAGTTTCACGCTGTATTTCGCACACAGCAGGGTAGGCAGAGGGAACATAGTGTTAAGACACTCCGTTCCCCACTTATAGATAGTTCTTAGTAATTATCTTTGGGTAGCGTAAATTTGTAAAAATCTCCCTACAGAGATGCTTACAACATAAATAAGATGTAACAAGCGTATAAAAATTTCGACGGAGTATCTAAACACTAGATTCCCTCTGCCTACCCTGTTATGTACGGGAAATATCCAGAGACAGAGCGGGAAGCTGATTTTTAAATGATGTTAGTAAGAATTCACTTGGCATTTTTAATATATTTTTTTAATAGAAATTCTATTCAGATGAATGCGTGACAGAGATCGCATCCAACGGCAAGATCTCCTTTTGTACGCTGTATTTGTTATTTTTTTATGTCCCTGTATTCCGTTTATTGTATATTATCTTCTAATAGTTTTTATAATAATAAAACTACCTAGACACATATTTTGATTAACATACATATATATTATACATACAATAAGGACTTATAGTGTTAGAAACCTCTCTCTACATGTGATAAGATAACGTTTTGACAATAAAAGCTATCGTCATGGCAATATTTTATATATTTTTTTCTTTGATCGAATTTTATTTTACTAAAATGTGGAAAAGACGCTTGAGGTCGTTTCACAACCGTTGTGAGACGGCTTCAAACATAAATATTGAATTATTGTTTATAATAAACATTTTTATATATTTTCATTTTTATATATTTTTATTTTTCTTACCCACCAATACCATCCATACAAATGGTACCAAGATTAACGTGCGGCGTTGAGTTCCGCCACTCAACACGCAATGCGTCGAATATTCGGCTAAAAATGAGGAATGGAGTTCGAATCAGATTTCTACTGCCTTATATATGAGACACAACGGAGGGCGGAAAAAAATAATAAACAAAGTTTTGTAAAGTATTAGGTGCTGGGTGGGAAGGCCCATTTTTCTGACTATACGACATTTTTATTCACAAAAAAACTAAAAATCTGGAAAATGTTTTATTTTATTTTTTGTCTTTACTTACAAAACATTAACTACAAAAGAGTTGTGATTGTAACTAAGTAGACCGTAAATAATTAATCAAATATTTTTTTTAATTTTTCAAGATAGGTACTAAAATTAATTGGCATTTTCAATTAGTGGCCTCTAAAAGATTTTTTATTATTACTTACATAAATAAAGTTTAGTGTAGTATCATTCGTTGAAACGTCTTTGAATAATTTAATTATTTTTATGGGAATTAGAGAAAATTAAAGATGGAATGAAATGGTTTATAATAATAAAAGAATATGATTTAAGAATTGGATGACGTGTTCATCTTTATATCATGAGTGGCCTTCTCGCGGCTTTGTCCGCATTCCACTAATATTTTTTTTAATATGTTGCATTTGCTATAACATAAACAATAAAAATTATAACATAAATTATAAAATCAATAAAGCGGCTTGCGAGACCAAAATCGGCGGCAAGGGCGCCCCCCGCAAGAGCCTTAGCGTTTAAACTTTAAACATACAAACGAACTCTTCCGCTTTGTTATGTTATTTATTTATTATTTTATTATTATTATTAACTACGTGATACGAGTTTCCAATCCTACGCAATATACATTTAATATTTTCAGTTTCCTGTATAAAAGATAGTAAAATCCCGAAGTTCTTTTGACTGCACTGCTACGCTGGTTCTGTCAATCAATTTGCAACGGGTAGAAAGTGAAATATTAAAAGATTTTTAGTTTTCAGCAAATATCAATGTCTAAAAGAAATAGTAAACTGTATGTAATTGGAACATTGAAAAGAAAATAATAACACAAACAACAAAAAAATATATTTAAAATGTTGATCTTTTACCCTTTAAAAAGATGAACTAAGCGGGGGTGTAAATTATATTGTATAAAATGTGGAATACTATCTTTTAATAAAAATCACATACTAAGAAATTGCATGTATCAGAACACCGTGCTTTCGTCACGTTTACCACAATTACGAGGGGCAGTTCTTTAGTGCTTTCCAACACGGAACCATCTTCGGGATTTTATGGCTGTTCCAAGAACTACCCCCCAATTTAATACAATTTATATTTCCGATTCAATATGCGTGACATCTAACGTTGAAACTTTGTGCTTTGAACAGCTTTTTTGTGAAATTATTTTATATTTTGTAACTTCACGCGGTTTCCCGCACATAGTAGGTTAGGCAGTAACAAGCTGAGATCTTAGTGTTAAAATACTCCGTTCCCATTAAGACATTCCCGTAACCCAACATTACGCTGAATTCTCTGAGCATTGCGTATTGAGTGGTGGAGCTCAACGTCAAGCTTTGCCTCGTTACAAGAGCGAGAAAGGAAATGAAAATATTTAATATTTTATTGCCCTGGTTGGGAATCGAACTCACAATCGTCGTGATTAGTAGTTAGTCATAGTCGTACGCTTGTTCCCCTGCGCCACTATGGAAGCGAAGAAAAATATTTTAAGCTATACGAAACAACCTAAATCAAAATGTTTCAAATTTTCTCATTACATAAATCATATGCCTAAGCAATTTATATATAATATGTACTGTATTTAAAATTGAATATATTTTTTTTATATCGTCGTAATATTAATCAGTAAAATGATAATTTCTCTTTAATTTAAAAACGAAATTGGGAAGTGTAAGATTTAATACGAGGGTACTAGGTTCAAATTCCATTTGATAGATTGCCCATTTTAACATTACTTTTTATTCATACTCAGCACAGCTCAGCCAAAAATAGCTCTCGCATTTGTTTTATTCGCAGTCAGCTCTAAATCGGGGTCACAGGTTTACTCTGGCCACGTTTGTCTCGGTCTGGTTGAGATGAAAATATAGTGTTTGGCGTTCGGCTTTAGAATTCACATTACATAGTTTATTTTGCCCTTTTTATATTTTTATTTATGTTATGTAGCATATATATACATTATACTAGCGTCCGTCTTGCAGCTTTATTCGATTAAAACATAAAATAAAATCAGCTTCACGCTGTATCCCGCACACAGCAGGGTAGGCAGAGGGAAGACACTCCGTTCCCCACTTTCTGCCGAATGTTTGGAGGCATTGCGTGTTGAGTGGCGGAACTCAACGCCGCGCTTAGCGTCGATACCAGAGCGAAGAAATGGAAATATAAATTAAAATAAATATTTTATCTCCTCGAGTGGGGATTGAACCCACAACCAATCGTGTTACAGTCACACTTTGTGCCGCTGTGCTACGATTGGCCTCATTGATACATATTTTTTTATTTACTTTTCTGTATTACTTGTGTGCTATAATTAATATTAACCTTTTAAAGACAATATACATTAAAAACTACAATTTTAGCCAATTCCGAGAATTTATCTTTTGGCTTATATTACATCAATTAATTCCCTTTAATAAAAGATTTTGTCATACATCTTCCATGCACAGACAGCGATGAGTTATAATTTTATTATACATAATTATACATATATATACAACATATAGCATTTCATTGTAAAAGCGATATTTATGGGATCAATCCTCACTTGGATGAATTATTTTCGTATTCAGCTGTGTGAAAAGCGAAGAACGGAGTGCCATGTTACTAAATCTTTCACTGTGCTAGATGTAAATAAAATTTAACATTATCAAAAGTATATAAATATTAAGTTGTATTTAGTCATTTATAACCAGAAACTTTACTCAGCAGGAATCTTATCTTTTTTATGGGTAGAATAATATGTATAGTTTATAAATTGCACAATAAATCTTCGAAATCTTTCTACGTATGTTTAAAAATAAAAAGGCTTTAATAAGTTTATTTTGAAGTCGGTTAAAAATTGTTATTTGTACTCTTATGTTAACTGTTTAGGACAGTGTGATATGATTTATAAGGAAATTTAAACTTAATCCATATATTTTGTGAACAAAAGAAGAATCCTTAAAAACAATTTAGCCTTAACACTGTCTTTTAATATTATATTTGTCTTTAGGCACATCTTTAGGCCAAATGACCACTTTTAAAAATAAAAGAAAAAAAACTAATTGACAACCATGATCGCAACCGTATAATCTATCTCTATTTTCTCAATCTTCAGGGAAGTAAATTGAAAAGTTCCACTAAGTATGACTGATGGTGCATATTACTTGGCCCCAGCACGGTGACATTTTCAGGAAAGAAAAGAGGATTATTTCGTGCGAGAAACGGGACGTTTTAATATTGCGTCTATTTATATTCATGTCTTTTTATCGCCGGAGGGTGAACTCGAGAATCATTGCTGTGTTGGGGAATACAGTGATATTCACTTAGTCATACTTTTCATCCCCAATTTTATATGCTGGGGAACCGTAACATGTTTCTATGATTATTTGTAAATTTTTCGTTTAGCGATACTGTTATTATTATTTATATTTCTAATTTATATACTGATTGTAACTGTGAGAGCGGCAGATTATTGGCGGGTTCAATTCCCTCTTGAGGAAATTATTAATTCATAGGTTCATGCCTTCAGAATTCGGCGGAAAATGGGGAACGGAGTAACTTAACTCTGGGTTCCGTCCGCCTACACTGCTTTGTGCGGCGTAATGATAAAAACAATATTAAATACTAAATATATACATTTGGTGCAGAGTTATTGAATTATTTTTTACTTTGGCTCTTTTATCTAACCACTAAAAAAATATCGTTTTTTATCTAACCACCGACCACGATACTAACAATATTGTTTGACAATATTTCAAAAAGTTTAAAATAAAGCGTCACTACCACTACAAAATACTACTCTCGTATAAAATATCTCTCTCGTATTCAAATGGAAGTTACCGCGGACACTAATTAACTTTCACGATGCATGAATTATCCAAGAGAAAATATTTTTGTCAATTCGGATCAGTAGTTCGCGAGATAAGCGCGCTCAACCAAATAAACTCCTCAACTTCATAATTAGAATAGATAACTTATTAAACTATGTCATATGTATGTAATGGAGAACCGACACAAAAATCTTACAGCATATCCTGATATTTGAGAAAAAAATAAGTTTAAATTTAGAATTTATTAAATATTAAAAAAACAGCTTCACTCTGTATCCCTCACATAGCAGGATAGGCAGAGGGAACCTAGTGTAAGTAAGACTCTCCGTTCCCCACTGTCTGTCGAGTTCTGGAGGCATTGCGTGTTGATTGGCGAAACTCAACGCCACGCTTTGTCTTAACACCAGAGCGAAGAAATGAAAATATAAATGTCAATAAATATTTCATTTCGTCGAGTGGGAATCGAACCTACGACCAGTTCATTTTCACACTTTGTGCCCCTACGCCACGGCTGGCTTTATTAAATATATATTTTTAACAAAACGTTTATTTTTTAGTATCCACGGTGGAAGTGGACGCAGTGCTCGGCCGGACGGCATCGTTGCCTTGTGACGTCACACCGGATACTAACGAAGACCGCGTCTACATGGTGCTATGGTTCAGAGCAGGAAAGAATACGGGCGGGAAACCTATTTACAGGTAATACCAAATTATAAGCTTAACTACAAGATGATACTCATACTCAATATATATATATATATATATTATTTTATACTGGTTGTGGGTTCGATCCCCACTCGAGGAGATGAAATATTAACTTAAATTTATATTTCCATTTCTTCGCTCTGGTGTCGAGGCAAAGCGCGGCGTTGAGTTCTGCCACTCAACAAGCAATGCCTCCAAAAATTCGGCAGAAAGTGGGGAATGGAGTGTCTTAACACTAGGTTCCCTCTGCCTACCCTGCTGTGTGCGGAATACAGCGAGAAGCTAATTTATTTTTTTTGTTTTAATTTCTATATAGCATGATAATTTAAATTCCATATATTTTTATTAATAAATATTTCTAAACATAATAACAGACTAAAAACATAATAAAAGCATATAACTTCATCCAATTTATGTAATAGCCAAATATAGATTTTGCTCGAATCCACCTATTTCTTATTACGGTTGGATCGTAGCACTCGTAGCCGTAGGCTTTCACGTAGCACTAACATTTTATCTACGGTCGTAGACCGTGTAGACCGCAACTTATCATTATCTTTTACACCCATACAGCCTGTTTTTTTATATTTTGACGTTATTTTAAATATCCAGTTGTGGCACAGGGGCACATAGTGTGACTACAAAACCGATTGATTGTGGGAACCCACTCGAGAAAATGAAATATTTATTTAAATTTATATTTCCATTTCTTCGCTCTGGTGTCGAGGCTAAGCGCGTCGCTGAGTTCTGCCACTCAACACGCAATGCCTCCAGAATTCGGCAGAAAGTGGGGAACGGAGTGGCTTAACACTAAGTTTTTTTTTACCTACCCTGTCGTGTGCGGGATACAGCGTGAAGCTGATTTATTTATTTATTTTTATTTAAATATCCAATGTGACATTTCATACTCTACTGTACTGTATTTTAATCGTACAGTGATTTATAACATGTTCTGACGTTTTTTGTGTTGGAAAAAGTATATACAGAGCAAATCTCAGATTTACACCAATTTTAAACTGTATGTATTTTAACAATATGTTGGATGAAAAATATGATGAATAACATTTTATGTTTTATTTTAAATATCTTCATGATGTTTTTTAATAGGGTTTGTAAAGTGAAGCTAGATGTAATTTCATTCAACCATATCTCAGCTCTCGTTCTACATTTAAAAATATAAAGTGAAAAATTATAGTAGCAAATCGCCAATAGGCTATTGTATTTTCATTACCATTTATACTATTATTTTTATGTATCTAATTATTGTATATCGAACTCGATTTTAATCCATGACCATCGAGTAGTAAAAAAATTACAAACTTTTCGTCATTACGGACGTTCGGAGAGGTCCTAGTGTTCTTTCAGCCAAATTCTGAAAGCATTATGTGACCAGTGGCAGAATTTAACGCCGCACTATGCATCGGCACCAGGGTGATAAAAATATTGAATATTTCATTTTCTCAAGCGGGAATCAAACCCACAATGTGTCACGTTTACAATCACATTAACACGCTTGTGCCCATGCGTCACGACTGGCCTCTGTATTATTATAGGTTTAATCACTATGTTATTATAGTTAGATATATTGATTTAGTAAGTCTAGTTTCTACTACTAAATAATAATTGTCTACCACACCCTTCACGTTTCTACGAAGATCCAATATATTATTATTGGACCAACTTTCCAAATCACAACCAAACTTTAGCTTTGTTTCTTATTTTATTGTTTTTTTTTTACATTTTCTAATTCACAATCGTATTTAGATTTTATAGTTTAATAAAAAAAAAGCGTGTAATCAATGAAAGCGGGAAAAAGTCTTGGGGAGGGAACCAACTTAATCAAATCAAAAGTGATATCAATCAACCCCTGTATTTGTTATTTGTATAAAAATACACGGTCGACGCTTGCCTGGTTTTATTTTAAATTTTGAATGTTTTTGACTCGGCGACCGTTTCGTTGATTTATTCTCGAATAGATAGATATTTACGCGACGTACGCGCCTTGCTTTTTGTTGCTTTTTACTAAAAGTGTAAAATATATAACGATTTTATTGATGTTTCCTTCAAATGGAATGAACATCCTCTATGTTTCGGTTATTTTAAGTTTTTTTATATTTTAAAAATGGCTTCTATGGTTCACATATGTTGTATTTGTTTTCGTTTCATCATTCCACGTAAGCTTTTTATTGTAACGAAATTATGAAAATAACATATATTATCACCACTGACTCTATCGGATCTCTTTATATACCAATCTCAAGACACACCTATAATGAACTTATACAAAAATATATTAATATACAATTACCTAAAGTATACATAATATTTACTCATCCACTACCGTTTACATACCGTAAACGCTGGTGACGAGGCACACCGCGGCGTTGAGTTTCGCAACTCTACAATGCCTCCATACTTTGCGCGAAAAATGGGAAAGGGAAGTGTTTTAATGCGAATGGAGTGAATTGACATGACGTTCCCTCTACTACCCTACTTTGTACGAGATAAATTAAATACAATATCATTATTGTATGTTGTGCACAAACAAATGTATAATTTGTTTATATAATAGAGATAAACATAAAATTATATATTTGAATTGACTAATAAGTGAAAATTTATCGATAAAAATAAAATTCAATTAATTTCTTCTTTGTTTTATACATATTTTTTTTCTGTTTATTGGTCCACAAAACAAATTACAATCAAAATATGTTTACATACAAAAAATATCACAAACATAGTAGGTACAAGTGATTGCATTTTTCTAGTTGCAGACACAGCATGCGTTTATAGTGTTGTAATAAATAGCCTAACTTACGGTAACAAAGAAAAATAACTAGTAGATAGAGATATGTAAAAACTAAATAAATTAACAATTTTCAAAACATGTATTTAAAAAAAAAATCTATATGAAAAGAATACATATGATTATTTAATCAAAATTCAACAACAATAATTCAATTTAATTTTCCGTTTCCGTTTTTTAATTTGATGGGATTTCAATCAATATGAAATGCGAATATGAAATATTTCATTCCCCCAATGTGATGATCGAACCCACAACCAACGTGGTGACAGTTGAACGCTTGCCTCTGCGCTATGACGGTCTCAAATACATAATAGTTTTATATTAATGCTTTTGATGCGGGACAAAGCGTGAAGCTAGCTAGTTTTTTTTGGTTACTACTATTAAAACCAGGTGAGATTCATCTCATTACAAACACAGTTAAACCAAATATAGTATAAACATAAAATCAAGTAATTCTAGAATTGTTGGAAAAATTCTACTAAAGTCACTACCAACGACAGAATATCATTTGGAGATAGGTAATCGCGGACCGGTGCGGTGGCCGCGATGGATCTCCGGAGATAGAGGTTTCCGCGTACTAGATATACTACGAACTAACAACCATTTTGCTCCAACCAAGACTCGATCCTATGTCCTATACGATTAAGTTGAATGTCTTACTAAATAAACATTTTTAATATTGGATCGGAAGTCATCATATCGTAAAAACACCATACATTATTATCGAGACCGTGTTTTGGTTCCGTTACGCAAGAGTTGATTCGTGTTGATTTGCGCAGAAATTCGAAATTTCGAATAACACAAAAATGGTGGCGTTCGTTGATTTCAATAAAAATAAGTGAAGCGGGTTGATCGGCTTTAAAACTTTAGAACTTTAGTAAGCCTTCTAAAATAATAACCGTTTATAAATATATAGCAAAAATTATTATAAAAAATATATTATTATTCTTAAAGCAACGAACATTTTTTTAACGAAATTTTAAGTGAATAAATATGTATGTATATTTAAAAAACATAAAATTTGAAATAAGCGGGACTCGAACCCGCGCCTCCTGGAAAGCGACCAGGTTGGTTTCGCTAAAAATTTTTGTATATTTTTCAAATAAGCATTTTTCTTTCCTAAGTATGAAATAAAATTTAATAAAATGTAAAAAAAATAAAACATTTTGTTACACTAGAATATCTTAGTACTCAATATTTTGAATACTTTAAAATAGTTTCCGGTAAGTGTAGACTACTGTCTGCCCGTGACCGCAGACTTCTTAAAATAGTTGTATTTATATTATGCTAAACCCCGCGAGACATCGCCCGCTTCTCTTTTATTTGAGGCCAGTCGTGGCGCAGTGGCACGAAGTGTAAAATCGACTGTTTGTGGGCTCGATCTCTACTCGAAGAAGTAAAATATTTATTTACATTTATCTTATCATTATCATTTCTTCGCTATCGTATCTCAAAACGCAATGCCTTCAGAACTCGGCAAAAAGTAGCGTATGGAGTGTCTCAATACTAGCTGTGTGCGGGATACAGCGTGAAGCTGATTTGATTTCAATTTTTAATTTAATTTGAAGAAAGAAAGTGGCCTGTATATTGTTTCACAACCTCCTCTATTGGACAGTGAAAGTTATATAAAAATCGGTTCACCTGTTCCAAAGATTAGTAAATAAAAATATATTAAAGTAAAATTTAAAGCTTTAATTTCATCCCGATTGAACACAGAACTCGAAACCCATATAGATCTCCCATTCTTTTATCGGTGAAGTCGAGGACGATTCATTACTTAACATTTAACTTGGCTCTCATTTCACATTCATGTTTTCAATGGGATTTATATTTAAACATACGCACACGAATAATCTTTATTTAAACTATTTTATTAAAATATAAACCCATAATTTTTTTATTACAAATTCCAATTTAAATTAAAAGCCAATTTAAATTAAAACAAATCAATAGCATTTGCGACCAATAGTTAAATTATCAATTAGTCTATTTCTACTGTAGCTATTATAAATATATAATAATTTTTTTTGTTGTTCTGCTTTGTGTTATAAGTAATAATTTAGTATCATGAATTCTCCTTTAGAACATCACACACATCAATTTTGATGTATTATATATTTACATAAACATTGGACCTAGATAAAGAGAATATTTGAATACGACGTAAGTACCTATTTGTTTATATAAATATATTGCAAAAAACGATTGTGCTAAATAAGATTAAAAGATGATGTATATCCATAATATTTTTTGAATGTAGGAATTATAAATACAATAAAGAGGCCAGTCGTGGCGTAGGGTCTCATGTGTTTGACTATGAACGCGATAAGTTGTGGATTTGATTTCCACACGAGAAAATTAAATATTTAATATTTTATTTTCTTCGCTCTAATGTCGAGGTATAGCGCCGCATTGAGTTTTACCACTCAACAATACCTCCAGTGGGGAGCGGAGTGTCTTAACACTAGGCTCCCTCTATCTACCTTGCTTCGTGCGTATAGAGTATATCCGCGATGGATGCCATTTTGTATATTATCTATTTATTCATAATAGATTTAAAACACAATTTATACAAGTAGTCAATAATGGATAAACAAAAATATTTAATATAAGTAATTAAGGTCAAAAAATCAAATATTTTTGTTATTTTGCACAAAATTTATTTTTCAATTTCATCACACATCAACGAAAACATAATATACTTAGAAATTCTATTTTTAAAATATAAAAAAATCAAACCACTTTTTTAAATAACATTTTAAAGCACCGTACTTAAGAGTTTGAGCAAATTGAAAATAAAATTTAAAAAAATTAACGTATTTTTTAATTTTAATTTCTCACTTGCGTCATTTCAAATTGTTATGTCTTGTGCAATATAACAGTTATAGGAGTTCAAATCCAATCCAATTCTACATTCAAATTTTAAATTTAATTTTTATTATAAAATATATAATATTTATTTACGTTAAAACAATTAAAAATAAATAGTATATTATGTTCTTAATAATTAATAATAATAAATAGAGTATCAATTTTTTTTTAAACTCAGTGTTGGCTGTATGAGTTAATAGCAACTTATATATTATGAAGATTAAAAAAAGTAGAAAAGAAATTAAAAATGGCTGGAAAATAGCGAGACGGACGGACTTCGTCTTTGTTCAAGTTTTGTAATTTAAACGAAATACATCCGAGTATAAACGTTATATGTAAATTTTATTTAACATGCACGAACCGGAAAATGAAATATACTAGTGCTTTATGTAATCGAAGCTTTTAAAGTAAGATATGCTTGTCTGATTTATTTTTATGTAAAAATAAATAATTATTGTTTTGTTTAAGAAATAATATTATTAAAAAAAATAAATCAGCTTCACGCTGTATCCCGCACACAGCATGGTAGGCAGAGGGAACCTAGTGTTAAGACACTCCATTCCCCTTTCTGCCGAATTTTGGAGGCATTGCGTGTTGAGTGGCAGAACTCAACGCCGCGCTTAGCCTCGACACCAGAGCGAAGAAATGGAAATATAAATTTAAGTAAATATTTCATCTCCTCGAGTGGGGATCGAACCCACAACCAGTCGCTTTTACAGTCACACTTCGTGCCACCGCGCCACAACTGGTCTCAAATAATATTACTATATTTGATTTTATCGAAATATAATAGTAATAAAATAAAATAAATCAGCTTCACGCTGTATCAAGCACACAGCAGGGTAGGCAGAGGGAACCTAGTGTTAAGAAACTCCGTTCCCCGTTTTTCGCCGAGTTGAGTGGCGGAAGTCAACGCCGCTCTTTCCCTCGACACCAGATATAAATGGCCTCAGTAATTAATGTTTCTAAAAAAGAAGAATAAAAGAGTCACAAACTCTACGCTATTAATTTAAAAATACACAACCACACCAACATAACAACATTAATTTATCTTTATTTAATTGGTTCGTACAGTGTATCGATAACTAGGCTTTAGCGGCTTTATTATAAAGTACGCCATAAAAGAAGATACTATACGATGATATTGTTACTGCATCAATAAATCAGTAGGAACTGCTTGTTAAGATGAACGAGATTTTCATGTGATGGAATCAATTTCTGCTTTTTATAGATAGATAGATAGATATCTTTCATTATTTTTTAATCATCATATAGAGATATATGAGGCCAGTCGTGGCGTAGGGGCACAAAGTGTGACTGTAAAACCAACTGGACGTGGGTTCGATCTCCACTCGAGGAGATGAAATATTTATTTACATTTATATTTTCATTTCTTCGCTCTGGTGTCGAGGGGATATCGCGGTGTTGAGTTCCGCTACTCAACACCCAATGCCTCCTGAATTCGGCAAAAAATGGGAAACGGAGTGTCTTAACACTAGATTTCCTATGCCTACCATGTTGTGTGCGGAATACAGCGTAAAGCTGATTTATTTATTTTTTATTTATATTTTTATTTCTTCGCTCTGGTGTCAAGGGGAACCCGAGGCGTTGAGTTCCGCCTATCAACACTAGTCAACACACAACGCCTCCCGAAATTGGCGGAAACTGGGGAACGGAGTGTCTTAATACTAGGTTACCTCTGCCTACCCAGCGTGAACCTGATTCTTAAAAAGATAAATAATAACAACAATTTTAAATCACCTAACGCATACTTTCATATTAGTTCAAAGCTCAATAATATAATATGCGGTAAGCTAAATCATAAAAAATTAAATCTATTAATAGAGCTATTCATAAATAATAACATAATTGATATTAAAATAGAAAACAACACATATAATTGTTAATTATATAGTTAATTACTTTTATTTCGTTAATGTGAAATTGTGATGTCGATTAAATTAAATTTGGTTTTCAATCCAAATTGAGTTAACTTATTATATGTAACAATGATTTTTCGTTTATAATTCGTTTCAGTTAATTTCAGTTTTTAAAATAATTTATATACTATTTATTTATCGTATATAAATTATTTTAAAGCCAGTTGTGGCGCAGGGGTACAACAAAGTGGGATTGTTAACGCGTCATGTTGTGGGTTCAATTACCACTCGAGGAAACGAAGCATTTAATATTTTTATCGCTTGTATGTCAAAGCAAAGCGTGGCGTTCCGTTTCGTCACCCAACAAGCAATACGTCCAGAATTCGTTGGAAAATTGGGAACGGAGTATCTTAACGGTAGGTTCCCTCTGCTTACCCTGCTGTATGCAGGACACCGTCACCCTTAAAAAATAATAAAAATTATTTGATATGAATATTTTATAGATAGTGTTGATCTTTAATAGAATCGCATAGTACGTGTAACATAGACCCGTATTTATAAGTCTTCTCAAATCTAAGATGCCGCTTTCATTCTTAGGTATATAATTTATAAATTAAAACGGCATCTCAAGATCGATCTCAGACTTGAAATTACAAGCAATTTCATAACATTATTACTACAAATCGTTATTATTTTATATACTTTTTTACTTCAAATCGTTTTCATATCGTATCGTATTTTATATACTCTTACATCTTATTCTTAATGAAAATCTTTAAAATAACACATCATATAAATAATAATAATAGTTAAAAATAAATCATTATTTAAGCTTAAAATAAGTATTACATTCGCTAACTAAATCTCTCCCCCGTGAGCTATACCGTTAACCAGAACGTAATGTGGTGTTAGACTTAATGCGATACAGCCGTTTAAGTTTCTTCCTCAATAATAATATTATTTTTGATTAAATTCTAAAATGTATTTTGGTTGAATAAATATTATTTATTTTTTTTATATTGTTGTTTTCTAGTGTATTTATGATTTTCTATGTTATAAAAAATTAAATGAATCAGATTCACGCTGTATCACACACGCAGCAGTGTAGGCAGAGGGTACCTAGTATTAAGACACCCCGTTCCCTACTTTCTGCCGAATTCTGGAGGTATTGCATGTTGTGTGGCAGACCTCATCGCCGCGCTTGTCCTCGACACCAGAACGAAGAAGTGTACATATAAATGTAAGTAATATTTAATCTCTTCAAGTTGGGATCGAACCCACAATCTCATCCCACATCTTATATGCTGATAAAACGAGTACAACTCGTTTTTTTTTAGTAAATTTGTTTACGTGAAGTAAAAATGTTAAATAAATGTGTTATTAGAATTTCAATAAAAAAAATAATACTTATATTCTTACAAATTTTTAACTAAATGGATCTAACCTCCAATCATCGTGTTTACTGTCCGATACTGTTCCACTACGCTACAACGCTCGTTATTTAACTAGGTTCAGAAATATATATATATATATATATATATATATATATATATATTAAATTAAATACTATATGTATATATAACATCAATATACACTCTGTTAAAAATGGAACATACAAAAATTAAAATAATGTAGTACTTCTTTACGACTCGTAAACTTCAATGAAACGTCAATTAAAATTTGTGAATATGTTCACTATGAATACATGTTTTTAATTATGGCTCTACATGATATGTATTTCTCTATCTGTTTACATCGTTTGGCAAGAGAGAATGCTATTTATTAAATATTTTTACATTTTAAAAGTGTTATTTTACACTTAGGAAAGTAAAATACTTATTTTGGAAACGTATAAACATTTGAACGTAGCGGGACTCGAACCCGCGCCTCGTGGAAACCGACCAGGGATCTTTGATCTCGTAAATTTGTAAAAATCTGCCTACAGAGATGCGAATGCGATGTGGAATAATACTTTAAAAATGTTAAAATACATTTTTTTACCATTAGCTTCAGGCTATCCCGCAAACAGTAGGGTAGGCAGAGGGAACTTCATGTTTAAACACTCCGTTCCCCACTTTCCGCCGAAATCTGGAAGCATTGCGTGTTGAGTGGCGGAACTCAACGCAACGCTTTGCCTCGACACCAGAGTGAAGAAATGGAAATATAAAGTTAATTAATTATTTCATTTCCTCGAGTGTGGATCGAACTCAGAGAACCAGTCGGTTTTACAGTCACACTTTGTGCCGCTGCGCCACGACTGGCCTCAACTGGATTGGACTTTATTTTAATCGGTTCACATAAAGTTAAAACCAGATCCACGCTTTATCCCGCCCTTAGTAGGGCAACTTAGTGTAAGATATTGGGTATAATGTGTGACTGATGTGCGAAATGAAAATATTATTAAATTATAATTCAATCCTGCATGTGTGGATCGGACCCACAACGTCGCGTTACAGTTACAATTGGGCATATAGGGTAAAATAGTTTAAACCCGTACCTAAAGAATTTAAGCAAGATACATCAACAGTGAAGACGAGGGTTTTTTTTCTTATTTCACAATGTTTATTCATATCTATATTTCGTATGACGCGGTTACGCATAGGTACCAATAATGTAAACACATACTACTACATAAATAGTACTAAAATGTTTAGAACTTTAAACTTTGCCGCCAAAACCTACGACTCGATTTCGCAATGAAGCGTATGCGGCGGTTTCCCTTTGATAGGTTTATGTGTGCGTGCGTCGTTCTTGACAAATTGTATTTTATTTTACAACGATAATTTTATTATTTATTTTGTTTGAAAAAATAACTTTTTTATTTTCGGGTTTTTAATTTAATATGTAATAGGCTTTTATAGAGTAGTTAAACTGTGGTTTCATTTAAAGTGGTCCTAACAAAAAAACTCTGTATAATTGAGCATATTTAATATTTATAGTGATTTTTTGGTGAAAAGATACCAATAGTTATTACAACCACTTGCGAAGAAGCATAGTTTAGGCAATTTTTTATTCTTATACCTTTTGAAAAACTACCAACGTTCTTAAGTTAATATATTATTTTTTCAAATTAAAAAAATTGTCTATGTCATCCTAATGGCGGAAAAATATTCAAAATGTATTGTAATACCACATTAGTATCGACAATGTAGTGTTGATAGTAATTAAAAATAGATATACTACAGGAGGATATCTTCATATGCACTGTTTTAACCTGTTTTATGTATAATATAGAATAATATATTCTATAGAGGAATCACACATTCTTTTTATTCAGTTTAGTAAATACATTTTTTAGAGGTTACTCTGTACTAAAATGGCATGCAACTCTGTTCCCGCATTTACGTTCCTGATATATCGATATAAATAATAGAAATACAAAATATAGGAAGGAAACACAAATGCAATTATATTGCATTTTTTCTTTTTTTCATACTTGAAACGTATTAATAAATTACATATTTTGTATTACATACAATTAATTTCTTTTGAATATAACACTAAGTTTAATCAGCTTCACGCTATTTTAACAGATAACATAAGATGACATTAAAACGTATTGACATCACCACGTGATCCATCTAAACACAATATAAATTTTTATAAACAATGAACTCACAAACAGAATTTACTTTCCAAATACTTTTTATTCTACATATCGCCATATGAGCTAATCCCAAAAAATATACTTACTTTATTATTTTTGTTAATATCACCAACGTTGACGTTTAAAATAATAGTTATGGTAGACTGAACAAATATTGATTATACTTCTTTTTTTAGCTTCACGTTGTATCCCGCACACAGCAGGGTAGGCATAGGACACCTAGTGTTAAGACACTCTGTTCCCTACTTTCCTCGGAATTCTGTAGGCATTGCGTGCTGAGTAATGAAACTCAACGCCGCACTTTACCTCGACACCAGAGCGATGAAATGGAAATATAAATTTAAATAAATATTTCGTTTCCTTGCGTGGTCGTCGAACCCACAACAGTTACACTTGTGTGCTCCTGTGCAACGAACGGCCTCAATTTACTTTCTTCTTTTAAAATGTGGTTAAATGAAATAGTCGTAATTTAATTATGTCGGATTACTATTAACCGACTTCTTAAAAGAGGTCATCAATTGGACTGTATTTTTATCCTTGTTACCTTAGAATTTTTGATTGTATGAACCGATTTTAATTATTCTTTTTTATTTGAAAGGTAATGCGTCCCGTGTAGTCTTATTTTAATTTAGTTTATATTCAACAATGGTATCTATGAGAAAATCATATAAATCTCAAATTTGCATTAAGTATATGCGCGACAAATTAACGTATAAGTCAATATCAATTCAACCGATTTTAATGATTCTTTTTTTATTAGAAAGGGTACATATAAAGGGCAGTTTGGTGAAAGTTTAGTTAAGTTCAGAGTGTGAAATCCAGTTGAAATTGAAGAAGTCGATTTTTTTTATTAAAAAATATAATTATGTAATTTTTTCTACAAAAAATTCTTTATACTCCATGATAAAAACTATCCTATAAGTGACATTAGGCTTTGAACTATTACCATGCCAAAATTAATTTAATTTCATACAGTAGTTATCGGTATTTTAGGTGATTTATATTTTTCAGTTTTTGTTTTTTTTTAAAGAAAACTATCATGAAATTCGGAATGAAACCGAAAAAAAATGTACCTTGAGGCCCTAGGCTAACACCATGCAAAAATTCATCAATTTCTGTCAGGTAGTTTTTGCGTGATTGACGCACAAACAAACCGACAGACAGACAGACAGACAGACAGACAGACAAGAATTCTGCTGAGTGGTTTTTTAGGTTGTATAATCGACATATTAACCGACCTAATTTTTATTTTTTTTATATCTTTCATGTACAGAATTGACTTTTCTATCCTTTTATTATATATGGAGATTAATCACATTAATAAGATAATGAGTGCGACAAGGTCAGGCAAGACAAAACTAACATCATTTTTTTAATTCTTAAAATAAAAAATAGGTATAGATTGTTTTGTGAATTCATGTGATAAATTACCTTTTATAACTCCTTTTAATTTTTGACTTTTCAGTTCGTTTCAATACAAATTTAAAATACCTTTCGTGACAAAGTGCATTAATACATTTACCGAAACAATGTGTCGGTAACCTTCTTTCGTCGTACCATCGTTTCTAATTCAGTAGCTTAGAGAAATAGCTGTCTCCATAGCTGACTTGGAGCCTGCGAATGAGACTAAGGATGAAGGACTTTGTCTCTCAACGCAATAGGTCATCACTGACACACACACTGGTCCTCCTAGTTTTTCCATTTAACTACACTCCAGATAGGAGACAGCCTACATAAAAAATAAACTTTTTTAAATTATAAAACTTTTATTGAAGTTTATTCGTGTAGTAAAAAATTTTTTATGTGAATGTGTAGTCACATATATAGATCACATGTGTGAATATGTAGTCACATATGTGGACCACATGTGTGAATATGTGGTCACATATGTGGACCACATGTGTCAATATGTGCTCACGTATGTGGACCACATGTGTGAATATGTGGTCTTTCATGTGGACCACATGTAAGAATGTGTGGTCACATATGTGGACCACATGTGTGAATACGTGGTCGCGTATGTGGACCACATGTGGGAAAATGTGGTCACATATGTGGACCACATGTGAGAATTTGTGGTCACATAAGTGGACCACATGTGTAAATATATGGTCCCATATGTGGACCACATGTGAGAATTTGTGGACACATATGTGGACCACATGTGTGAATATGTGGTCGCGTATGTGGATTACATGTGGGAAAATGTGGTCACATATGTGGACCACATGTGTGATATGTAGTCACATATGAAGATTACATGGGTGATCCTGTGGTCACATATGTGGACCACATGTGTGAATATGTGGTCTTTCATGTGGACCACACGTGAGAATTTGTGGTCACATATGTGGACCACATGTGTGAATATGTGGTCGCGTATGTGGACCACATGTGGGAAAATGTGGTCACATATGTGGACCACATGTGTGATATGTAGTCACATATGAAGATTACATGGATGATCATGTGGTCACATATGTGGACCACATGTGTGAATATGTGGTCACGTGTGTGGACCACATGTGTGTATATGTGCTCACATATGTGGACCACATATATGAACATGTGGTCACATATGTGGACCACATGTGGCATCGTGTGGTCATATATGTGAACCACATGTGTGAGTAAGTATTCACATTTGCAGATCGCATGTGTGATATGTTTTCACATATGTAGACCACATGTGTGATATGTAGTCACATATGAAGATTACATGTGTGATCATGTGGTCACATATGTGGACCACATGTGTGAATATGTGGTCACGTGTGTGGACCACATGTGTGAATATGTGGTCACGTGTGTGGACCACATGTGTGAATATGTGGTCACGTGTGTGGACCACATGTGTGAATATGTGGTCACATATGTGGACCACATGTGTGAACATGTTATCACATATGTGAACCTTTTATAAAATATATTTAATTCATTAAATGTAATATGTATATAAATAAATAAACGTAAAGAAACGTTACGTAACATCATACATAATAACAATTAAAACGTAAACTGCAGGCTAATTGATCATCCGGTAGACATTTTAATTAAATTATCAGCTGAAGCAGAATGTCTTTGTATCATCAGAGTTGTAAACCATTTGTTTGATAATTAACTTTAACAGTTATGAACATATACTATTGTTCAAAGACGTCACTATTACATTTCAATCCTATGAAAATTTATAATGGAGAGAAGAAAGAATTTCAAATAAGATAGTGGTGCACTTACTCAATTTTGCACTTTCCAATTTCTTTAGATAGTATAGCGGAACACAAGGCTTCGCTTCGTTTGTTTTTACGGGCAGAAAAATAAATATATTCTTCCACTTAGTGGGAATTTAACCTAATTAAAATACAACTAGTGCTACAACCAGAAATCTCAGTTCTCTCAATTGTACCGTCATAGCGTCAAGTTTTAGTCGACATATTAACTTTAAACATATTAATTTTTTATCGACATATTAACCGACCTAATTTTTATTTTTTTTATATCTTTCATGTACAGAATTGACTTTTCTATCCTTTTATTATATATGGAGATTTTGTTTGAAAAAATAACTTTTTTATTTTCGGGTTTTTAATTTAATATGTAATAGGCTTTTATAGAGTAGTTAAACTGTGGTTTCATTTTAAGTGGTCCTAACAAAAAAACTCTGTATAATTGAGCATATTTAATATTTATAGTGATTTTTTGGAAAATTGATACCAATAGTTATTACAACCACTTGCGAAGAAGCATAGTTTAGGCAATTTTTTATTCTATAAGAATTCCTTTTAAAAAACTACCAACGTTCTTATAGTTAATATGTTATTTTTCCAAATTAAAAAAATTGTCTATGTCATCATAATGGCGGAAAAATTTCATTCATATTGTAATAACACATTAGTATCGACAATGTAGTGTTGATAGTAATTGAAAATAGTTATACTACAGGAGGACCTTCATATGCACTGTTTTAACCTGTTTTATGTATAATATAGAATAATATATTGTATAGAGGAATCACACATTCTTTTTATTCAGTTTAGTAAATACATTTTTTAGAGGTTACTCTGTACTAAAATGGCATGCAACTCTGTTCCCACATTTACGTTCCTGATATATCGATTTAAATAATAGAAATACAAAATATAGGAAGGAAACACAAATGCAATTATATTGCATTTTTTCTTTTTTTCATACTTGAAACGTATTAATAAATCACATATTATGTATTACATACAATTAATTTCTTTTGAATATAACACTAAGTTTAATCAGCTTCACGCTATTTTAACAGATAACATAAGATGACATTAAAACGTATTGACATCACCACGTGATCCATCTAAACACAATATAAACTTTTATAAACTATGAACTCACAATCAGAATTTACTTTCCAAATACATATACTTCTTATTCTACACATCGCCATATAAGCTAATTCCGTAAAATATATCTACTTTATTATGTTTGTTAATATCACCAACGTTGACGTTTGAAATAATAATTATGGTAGACTGAACAAATATTGATTATACTTCTTTTTTTAGCTTCACGCTGTATCCCGCACACAGCAGGGTAGGCATTGCGTGCTGAGTAGTGAAACTCAACGCCGCACTTTACCTCGACACCAGAGCGATGAAATGGAAATATAAATTTAAATAAATATTTCGTTTCCTTGCGTGGTCATCGAACCCACAACAGTTACACTTTGTGCCCCTGTGCAACGAACGGCCTCAATTTACTTTCTTCTTTTAAAATGTGGTTAAATGAAATAGTCGTAATTTAATTATGTCAGATTACTATTAACCGACTTCTTAAAAGGGGTCATCAATTGGGCTGTATTTTTTAGCCTTGTTACCTTAGAACTTTTGATTGTATGAACCGATTTTAATGATTCTTTTTTTATTTGAAAGCTAATGCTTCCCGTGTAGTCTTATTTTAATTTAGTTTATATCCAACAATGGTATCTATGAGAAAATCATATAAATCTCAAATTTACATTAAGTATATGCGCGACAATTGAACGTATAAGTCAATATCAATTCAACCGATTTTAATGATTCTTTTTTTATTAGACCTTTCTAATACATATAAGGGGTAGTTTGGTGAAAGTTTAGTTAAGTTCAGAGTGTGAAATCCGGTTGAATTTGAAGAAGTCGATTTTTTTATTAAAAAATATAATTATGTAATTTTTTGTACAAAAAATTCTTTATACTCCATGATAAAAACTATCCTATAAGTGACATTAGGCTTTGAACTATTACCATGCCAAAATTAATTTAATTTCATACAGTAGTTATCGGTAGTTTAGGTGATTTATATTTTTCAGTTTTTGTTTTTTTTTAAAGAAAACTATCATGAAATTCGGAATGAAACCGAAAAAAAATGTACCTTGAGGCCCTAGGCTAACACCATGCAAAAATTCATCAATTTCTGTCAGGTAGTTTTTGCGTGATTGACGCACAAACAAACCGACAGACAGACAGACAGACAGACAGACAGACAGACAAGAATTCTGCTGAGTGGTTTTTTAGGTTCTATAATCGACATATTAACCGACCTAATTTTTATTTTTTTTATATCTTTCATGTACAGAATTGACTTTTCTATCCTTTTATTATATATGGAGATGGAGATAATGTAACCATATCATCTGAAAAAGAGTTCACTTTATGCAGTCATATATCTCCGTTATTGGGTTCCTAACGGCTGGGCTGGGCTTCTAAAGTGACTAAACTTAACTGTCTTCTAGAGACCAGTCGTGGCGCAGGAATACAAGCATGCGAACGCAAACGCGCAAAGTTCGATTTCCATTCGAGGATTTTTTTTTAAATTTTAAGCGGAGTGTCTTAATACTAGGCTCACTCTACTCACCCTGCTACATGTGGGATACAGCGTGAACCTAAAAAAAAAGGGTGTGGCAATCACTTTTTAGATAAGTGACATAAAAAAAACCTAAATTAAATTAAATTAGCTTCATGCTGTATTCCGCACACAGCAGGGTAGGCAGAGGGAACATAGTGTCAAGACACTCTGTTCTTTATTTTCTGCCGAGTTCTGAAAGCATTGCATGTTGAGTGGCAGAACTCAACGCTGCGCTTTGCTCGACACTAGAGCGAAGAATTGGAAATATAAATTTAAATAAACATTTTATCTTCTCGAATGGGGATCGAACCCACAACCAGTCGATTTTACACACACACTTTGTGCCACGAGTGACTTCAGAAAAAGTGATATCGCAATAAACACGCTTTTTGTTTCGGTATTCATCCAACACGGCAATACAACAGGTAGTTGCTAGCAATCAAAGTTGTATAGCTCATATGAGTCATTTTAGACTCATATAAAAGAAATGCATCCATTAACCGCGTTGTCGGTTAAATATTGCATAATAACTTTTTATATGCTTTGATTGCATTTATAAAATTAAAACTAAACAACAGCAAATATTTGTTCGTTAAATTTCATTTGCTTGCTTAAACAAGAGTATTTTTTAGTAATTGCTATAGTAATCACTGTTAGGGGTGAATAAATACAACGCAAATCGTTTTATTTCACATTAATATTAGAAATTATACTACAATTTGTTCTAAAGTAATTTCAGTTAATTTTACTGTAAATGAGAGTTTTTACTGGTGGAATATCCTATATCCATTTTCACTTCTTCTATCGACCTAATTCTTTTTACTGTTATATTATACTGGTGACTTACGCGGCTTCGCCTGCTTACGTTTTTTTTTATGGTAACTTAAATCAAAATCATAAAAACTTAAATCAGCCTCACACTGTATTTCGCATACAGAAGGGTAGGCAGAGGGAATCTAGTGTTAAGACACTCCGTCCCTCACTTTCCGCCGAATTCTGGAGGCATTGCGTATTGAGCGGCGGAATTTAGCGCCGCGCTTTGCCTCGACACCAGAGCTAAGAAATTAAAAAATAAATATTTCACTTCCTCGAGTGTGGATCGAACCCACGATCGAGTCGATTTTACAGTCATATTTTGTGCCCCTGCGCCACGACTGGCCTCAAAATTTACGGTAACTAAATTATTCGAAATTATTACACATATACATTGTAGTGTATGTTTTGTTCACTAATTTTTAAGCTACATACATCATTATAATACATCATTATTGTCGTTTAAGTTCGTGTAGTATTTTTTGCTAAAATATATAAGGGAAGGAGATCGTAAAACGATCTAAAAAAAATCATAGTTTTCAGATTTTGTTAACAATTTTACAATATATACTTCTGTATCCTGACTCGTAAATGCTTAAGCAGGCACATGATGCTTATGAGTCCAAATTCTACTTGACAATTGTTCCAAAATATGTCATATCTTATAATATGTAAAGTAAAAAGTTAATAAAAAGAAAAGGGAAAAAATCCAGGTATGGATTGGATTCCAATCTTTTCTACACGATGGCTCAAAATTTTAGTTATTATTTAGTTATTTAGTTATCTAAACCCAAAAAAACTAAATAAAAAAATATATATATACAATTGTTCCAGTTTCGACGTCCGCGGGCGATCTTTCAACAAGGCCTTGCAGTGGTCTGACCCGAATGTGTTCGGCCCGCGTGCGTACTTCGCCACCGTGGCCCGTCCCGCTTCCCTGACACTTGACACCGTTCAGCTGGACGACGAAGGCGTGTACCGGTGTAGAGTGGACTTCAAGAACTCGCCGACACGCAACTTTCAAATACGACTGTCTGTTATTGGTGAGTGCTTATGTTATATATTAATATTTTTTTAAATATTTTTTAGGATTCCGTACCTTTTAAGGTAAAAAGGAACTCTTTAAGATCAGTTTTTCGTCCGCCTCTATGTGAAGAGCTTTTATCTCAAAAATCGAGTTGAAAATCAAATTTTATACTTAGTCATACTACATTTACTATATTTTTAAAGTATATGGTCGCTTATATTGCAAAATATTTCGTCGCTATAAAGGTTGACATAGAATTATGAAATTTGGCACCTAGTATCTACAGGTAGTAATAGTTCAGGAAAAAAGGGTTCCGGTTAAGCTATATGTATGGAACCCTGGCGTGGGCGGGACCGATTCGGTCGGATTTTTTTTATTTTGAGGCTGACTGTTACTGTAATCGCGACTGGTATAACTTGGATTTTAACTCGGTGGACGTAACATTTTTTTCATTTTCACCTTCTGATATGAGAACAAAGTCTATCTCTAGTCACTTTGTCTCGAAAATTGGTCACACGATGGAGAAATGAGTGTCTGCCTTTTTATCTTCGACTATCTCCGACGTCGTGCGGTATAAATATATACCGAAGAAAATATAACTTCTGTCTTCAAATTCTGCACATTTTATTAAAAATATTGTGATTGAGTGGTGAAATATTGTTTAAGATATTATTAGCTCAAAGACCAGTGAAAATCTACCCTATAAACTAACCTTTTCATATTGTCAAGGCAAAGCGCGGCGTTGAGTTCTACCACTTAACACGCAATGCCTCTAGAATTCCGTAGAAAATGGGGAACGGAGTGTCCTAACACTAGGTTCACTCAGCTTACCCTGCTGTATGTGGAATACAGCGTGAAGCTGTTTTTTTTTACATAATTTGTTACATAATTAAAAGTCTTCAAAAAAAAAAATCTAATTTGAACCAACCATTTCCAAAGTCGGTTCAAAATGAAAATAAAACGTAAAAGTCAATTTGGAAATAGTAACGTAACTATTATATTAGGTTTATTGTTACTATCGGTGAATTTTATTACTTAATGGCACACGCAAGACTTTTATATACTTAGAACTTTATTTCCTTTTCTATGATTAGATTGGAGTCCGTTACGGCCGAAAATATAAAATTATACATAAAATGGTCGAATATATTAAATTTGTGTAACATTTTAATGTTAATTTGACAGAATTTAGTTTATGATTTTAATTACATAAATATATATATTTAAATGAAAATAAATAAATCAGCTTCAGGCTGTATCCCGCGCACAGCAAAGTAGGCATAGGGAACCTAGTGTTAATGGAAGAAATGGAAATATAAATTTAAGTAAATATTTTATCTCCTCGAGTGGGGATCGAACCCACAACCAGTCGGTTTTACAGTCAAACTTCGCGCCACTGCGCCACGACTGGCCTCTTAATTTGATTCTAATTCAAAAATGTATACAAAATTGTAACATATACGCAAAATAATTAAAGGAAAAGTATAAAGAATGTTGATTAATTACAAAAATTATAATATCGTCAGCTTAAAGTGTAAACCTGTTAAAACCGTTTTTGGAACCGTTTTTAAAACGTTTTCGTATTTAGTTTCATCAAAATCCCTTCAGTAGAGTTCGCTTAAAAATTAAGCGAGCATCCATTCTCATAAACTTTCACGTTATAATATTAGTAGGATTAGTAGGATATGCTTGCATTTTAAAACCGTTTTTGTGTCTCTCCCGGCAATTTGCTTAACAGGCTGTTGGCAGGTTTACACTCTAAACCGACGGTATTGCAGTAACAAAGTTAGGGTAGCTCTTACAAAGCCAGCCGAACGAGACTATACGCGATACGGTATTTTCTAACATAAAGCAACGCCACGTGAATATGCTTATTTAGAAGAAGCTATCGTTAAAAAAAATCCAAGTAAAACAAAATGTTGTTAATTCTATTGTTAAATGTTTTAAGTATTATATTAACAAGCCATCTTGGTGAGATAGATTATGCTTGTAGACATCTGGTTTTGGGTCAGGACTCTCTGGAAAAATAAAGTGAGGCGTTAAGTTTCGCTTCGCAACATTTGGAATCGTCGGAAAGTCTACTATCCGAGCAAAATGTCTTAAAACTAGATTCACCTCTTCCACCTAGGTGTCTAAAATCTATCTTTAATCCTAAATCAAATTCGATGAATACCTTATCATTATAAATTTGTAGATAGTACAAGAGGCACATAACAATTAAATAATCTGTGAACAATTTCAATTTGACTAAACACGCATTTAGATGTTCGACATTTTCTGTGTACGAGCATTTCACCCACAACATTAGCCTACCCTTGCCCAGATAACACGAAAACATATTAAATGTACCGTAAAGGGTCGACCGATAAAAAAAGGTCGCTAAGCGTACAAAATCGTTATAATTTAACATCTCATAATTGCAATTTTTATATGAAGGATTTCTCATATAACTTACCCAGAAACGACCCTCTAAAACTAGAATGGAATGGGAATAGTACCAGATGCTCACATTCCCACAGAAAAACTTTAACCGAACGTTTCGCCCTATGTAGAGAATTTATAGGGGAGCCTTATCTAAAAAGGCAGCCTTTCAGGTTTTCTCCGAGCGAGCGATGCAAAACAAAGCTTTGTAAGACCTCCTTTGAATTTCGGCAAGGAAAATGAGAGGTTACACACGACCGTAGCGTCGTCAAAGAAGCCTCAAAATACTCTTATTACAATAATGTAGAGCGATATCACGTTTGGAGAGATCCAGCCGGGATGGGAGCTAATTTAGAAATTCGCTTCGACTAACAGAATTACCAAGATTGTTGAAATTCACGTCAAGAGTTCTTTCTAAACGCTCTAAGGTTTAGAGGGTCGGAAAGCGAAAAATGTTGTTCTAATATTATTTACTGTAATATTGTTGTTATAGCTATTTATTTGTTATAATGAAGCCGATGTTGTCATGGCACAGGGACATAAGCGAGCGTCTGTAAAAGTGACGGCGTTGAGTTCCGCCACTCAATATGCAATGCCTCAAAAAAATCGGCGGGAAATGGGGAACGGCGGTATTTGAATGTAGAATGCATGTCTTAACACTAGGTTACCCTCATATGCTTTGCTGCTATGAAAATTACAAAATATGAAGATAAAACACACGTTTTCCTATATTTAGGAAACCTTTCAAGGAATTTCTTAAATTTTAATGGATTTTACGCTAAGCCGTAAATTAAGATACATATTTCAGTAAGGAGGCTTATTTAAAATTTTATATCCCTTTATTAAAATGGGCTCGGAAAATTAGTTTAAAGAGCTTAAAACTTTGTTTTAACTTTTCTAATTAGGAGAGGCCAATTTGATGTCAATATATAAGAACTTTAGAATTGTTGATCAACTTTAAATTGTATATATATATATTTAATTATCTAGAAATTATGGTAAATCGTGCGTATCTACATATACACAAAAAAACCTGATTTTATTACTTTTGCTAATATGATTATATTTTTAATTATTATTTATTACATAATTATATTATATAACCATTGTAAAACCGACTGGTTGTTGGTTCGATCCCCACTAGAGGAGATGAAATATTTACTTAATTTTATATTTTCATTTCTTTGCTCTAGTTTCAAGGCAAAGCGCGTCGTTGAGTTCTGCCACTCAACTCGCAATGCCTCCAGAATTCGGCAGAAATTGGGGAACGGAGTGTCTTAATACTAGGTTCCCTCTGCCTATCCTGCTGTGTGCGGGATACAGCGTGAAGCTGATTTTCTTTTTTTTTTATCTTAAAAAAACTTGTTTAATAATTGTAACTTTTAAGTATATTTTATTTTTTATAAATTATATTTAGAAATCTTAGTGTTTTTTAATAGTCGATCATATTTTAACGTTATTCGCAATTCGCAAAAATATCACAAATGTCACTATAATTTGGTTACAAATTAAAAGGATCTCACAAAATAATACAAAAAAAAACGTCTAGAAAGCAACTTTCTACAAAGTACGTAAGCCTTTAAGCCTTATCAAAAAAAGTATCTATTTAGATCTTCTTGGAAATATATAGTTTTTTTGATAAAAAATACTTGTCAGTACATTTCTTATTGAAATACCAAATATTTTTATTTCATATATATATATATATAATTTCACTGGTGAAAGTAATTCAATTGGAGCCAGTAAAAAACGGAACTTTTATTATATCGTCATATCCGTCCATCTGTCGGGATCTGTCTGGAATACGCTTCAAAGTAGTCGTCAATGTGTCATCTTCCCACTCATATTTCAAATGGAAAAAGGAAAAAAATATATATTTATAAATCTAATAATATTATTTAATCAATAGTTATATCGGCGGCATAGAGTGTAAGGCAGATAACAGAAAAAGGCAAAAATTGTCTTTAAAAAAATTATGCATAATATTATGTATTATCAGAAGGTTTTAAACAATTATAAAAAGTGATTTCTATATGAAATTCTATATAAAATGAGACCTTCGAATGGATTTGATACGAGGTTAAGTTTTGTTGTCAAATAGAGCCAAATGCTACTGCCTCGGCTTGCCTCTTTCGCCTCGTCAACTGGTGTCTATATGTTCTTCATACCTGACCTCTGGGGAGTCCTCATGTTTTTACCTTTTATTCCAATAACATCGATACTGTGAGGTCAGTCGTGGCGCAGGGGCACAAAGTGTGACTGTAAAATCGACTGGTTGTGGGTTTGATTCCTACTTGAAGATATAAAATATTTATAAATAAATAAATAAATCAGCTTCACAGACACTCCGTGCCTCACTTTCCGCCGAATTCTGGAGGCATTCAAGGCAAAAACACGCGGCGTTGACAAACCTTGGCGAGGCAACGCTTCGAAAATTAAAACGCGTCTTAACACTAGGTGCCCTCTGCGGATCTTGCTATATGCGGGATACAGCGTGAAACAGAAAAAAAGATGTAGTCGCATTTCATATTTAATATACATGAAATGCGACTATGACTTATATTGGTTTACAACTTAGAGATAATAATAATCTAGTATAGAACCTAGGACTTAAAATAACAAAACTCAGTATAAACTAGACTAGACCTATTTTCTTATAACACATACAAGAAATGTATCAGGGTTGTTGCTAGTAAGATTATTTAGTAATTACATTCGAAACTAAGTGAATTTGCTTACGAACTCACATACTTGTTTCACAATAAACGACTTAGTGAACTTTGTTTTCATTCAACGTGACTATTGTCCCGGGGCGAGTAATGCTATCTCTTAATGTAGGTAGGTGTGTCTGTTCCCAATAACTATAAAACAATGAAATTATGTTTATATAAGTATATGTTATATTGTTTTGGGACTGTTCCCGAGTAATGTGTAATTTAGATGCCGTTGACGTGTTTAACAATGTTTTGTTTAATTTATATTTGACTTTCATGAATATTTAGTTGGGAGTTTGCTTTTGAATTGTGACTTAATAGTATGGGTTGTGTGTCAAATATATTTATTAGAGATGTTTACGTAAATTTATGAGGGCAGTGGCGCAGTGGCATAGGTTGTGAGTGTAAATACAGAGTAAAAGTGACAGGTTGTCGGTTCGGTTTCCACTTGATGAAATTAAATATTTAATATTTTAATTTCTTCGCTCTGGTGTCTCAACAAAGCGCAGCGTTGAGTTCCGCCACTCAACACTTCACAAGAGTTCGTAGAATAATGAGAAACAGAGTGTCTTAACAGAAGGTCTGCTGCCTACCCCGCTTTGTGTAAGATACAGCGTGAACTTAAAAAAATAGATGTATGTTATGAAAAAGGTATATATGTGATAAATAATATTAAAATGTTATTCCATATACCACAAATCCAAAGAGATACATAACAAATGCCAATATAGCGTAATGGACCATTTCAACACGAACAAAAACGTAAAAAAAAACTTATCAATTATGATAATACCAAATAGCGATGTTTGAGTGCTTTGAAAACTCGAAAACTTACTTCCAGTGAATGCGAAAACGACAAGAATATAAAAAGCATCCGAGTCGACTCACGACGTTAGTGAAACGCGGGCTTGAATTAATAAGTAAAACACAAAATTTGAATTTAATGAAACAACTAGGCGAAGCAGCTGAGCTGGTATCGATCTCTCCTTATAAGAAATGAACAGACGGATTTAAAACGTCGATTGTACTCATGAATAAGCTGTAGCAAGCGATAATGGAAATTCAAAATTGCTCCACATTTATCCAGCACTGTTCCAATTTAATATTCAATGGAAAGAACGCGCTATTAATACATCAAACCAACGCCAGACCGATACCTTTAAAAAGTGATTACGTTTTGGAATTTCAAAATTATATAAAATAAAATAAATCAGCTTCACGCTGTATCCCGCACACAGCAGGGTAGGCAGAGGGAACCCAGTGTTAAGACACTCCATTCCCCACTTTCTACCAAATTCTGGAGGCATTGCGTGTTGAGTGGCAGAACTCAACGCCGCGCTTAGCCTCGACACCAGAGCGAAGAAATGGAAATATAAATTTAAGTAAATATTTCATCTCCTCGAGTGGGGATCGAACCCACAACCAGTCGGTTTTACAGTCACACTTCGTGCCACTGCGCCACGACTGGCCTCAATGATTATTTTTTTCCCTTGTCTATTCAAATTATATTTCCTGTCCATAATATACAAAGTTTCTAAGTAAGCTCTCCTTTTCATTTATATAGAAAAGACGTCATAGTTCTTAGAAGATATCTTACGATGCGAGAATCTTGTAAAATAACTTATTTAATATTAACCTGGAAAGTCATACAAAAAGTGAATTTTGAAGCTCGTAATCTAATGTATAAACACGAACTGACGATAAACTACTACAATTTCCGAATAGTATACGTTCGACTGACTCTCAAGGAAGCCAGTTTTACTACTTCTAATACAGTTAATGAATAATTCAAAGCATATAATTTCTGTGCTCCCTGCGTTATGATTTCTGCGGGACAAGTAAAGCGGATGTAGATACAAAACGATGAATTTCAATTTTATTTATGTTGCAAAATTATATTACGTCGTTTATAGCGATATAAAATAATATTAAAATAAATCAGCTTCACGCTGTATTGCACATAGCTGGGTAGGGAAAGGGAACCTAGGGTTAATAAAACACTCCGTTCCCCACTTTCTGCCGAATTCTGGAGGTGTTGCGTGTTGAGTGCGCGCTTTTTGCCGCGACACCAGAGTGAAGAAATGGAAATATAAATTTAAGTAAATATTTCATCTTCTCGAGTGGGGATCGAACCCACAACCAGTCGGTTTTAGAGTCACATTTGTGCCCCTACACCACGACTGGCCTCTTAAAATAAATGCTTTAATATTCATAGCTTTGAGCAGTACAAATACGTGTTTTACTCAGAATCCATACAAAATCATATGTTATTAGTGGAATCTTGTCAGTTTATAAATATAAAGAGTAGGCTGAGGCGAGTCATATTATTTTTTTAGAACATAAAAAATATACTAAAGCATACTTACTATATGAAACTTTTATTGACTAAATATAAATAAGTAACAATCTAGCTGCGTAAGAAACATAACAAAACTAAAATTATTAATAAATTCGTCAAATAATTAACACAAAACCTACAAGACAAAAATATATAACACCCAAATATCCTATATTCCCCAAATTGTGGAACAAAAAAAAATCTAAATATATATTTTGTAACTTCATAATAAACTTTGTAATCATAAAAAAAGTTATAATAATAATTAATGAGATAATATACAATAATAAAGACTAACACACAAATCACACATAGGTATACGGACCGCTTCCCCAGTCCGGTGACGCTGTCAAGACCATTCCAGGTCAATTATATCATCCACACCACCTGGATACGTGGCAATCCACTACTGTGCGGTTTCGTAGGAACTTCCTTCCACGCGCCACGGAACTGTGGAATGGCCTACCCGCGGCAGTGTTTCCAGGTCGATATGACATCAAAAAGCGCGTTTATCTCCACCTTAAAGGCCGGCAACGCACCTATAGCTCCTCTGGTGTTGCACGGTGTGGTGGGCGGCGGTAATCACTTACCAACAGGTGATCCGAACGCTCGCTTGCCTTGTCTTTTTTCATAAAAAAAATAAAAATCTGAATCTGAATCAATTATAAGAGACAAAATTAGTCAACCGCTCGACAAGCCTTTCCAACTTCTCTCTTGAATTTTTCTTTAATGTTTTGATGTTCTACAAATTCAAACGCATATTTACAAACTTAAGTAAGACGCTAGACGTTAGTTATTTGTCTGACATTGTTTACTTACTCTACTTACTAGAAAAATCTTCATACAATCGGGTTACTACCTGAAATTTCAATAAATTTAGGGTATAAATTTATTATGTTTACTGCTATCAGTGACCATAATTTTCTCCTTCATATAGTGAAGAAAACGACCATTTCTACAAACAACGATTTAATTTTATCACCCATAACAATATAAGACAGCATTCGTCGTAAACATTTTCCTCCGAACATTTGTAAGCTATAATTGTTTATTGGGTCTTATTAGACGCGCAATTTCGTAATGTAATAAGAAATTTTAATACGACAGGTTAAATAAATAAAGCGAGTTCGTGTAATATTAACTTATATTTTGATAGGAAATTATGGCACACAGCATGGTGGGTAGAGGGAACCTGGTGTTAAGTCGCTCTGTTCCCCTTTTCCCGCTTAAATTTAAATGAATACGTCCTTTGGACGAATTGGGGATCGATATTATAGTATGAATATAATATACAACTAATGTAAATAGTCATTAAGAAATGTCTAAATTTACTTAATTGCTTACTAAATTTAAAATATTGTCATGCGGCGTTGAGTTCCGCCACTAAACACGCATTGCCTGAATAATTGGGCGAAAAGCGATTCTGCTTGGAAACTGGGTTTCCTCGTTCCATCTACTTATGCCTGTGTTGGATACAACAATAATATATCTTCACCGCAGTCACAACAACAAAAATATGTTAAAACGTTGAAAAATAAATAAACAAAATATGTATTTATATAGTCAAGTTGCATATATACGTAAACTCGTATTTTGCCTTCCGCCAGGTTGCCCGGTCCGATTTCCGTTTCAAAAGAATGTTAGCATGCACGCTATAAACGTTCGTTCCGGTTATATTGCCTGTAACTACGATATGGGAATGTTATATTATTTTATTGAATCCAAAAGTTAACGTTAAAACTTTGTTTTGTATGATTTTTTTTTATATGTTTTCATTGGGAATATACGATTTATTGTTTTTCCTCTTACATAAAGACTCGAGCCGGTCAGTGGTGGTGCTTTGTAATTGCGCCGTTTCGTACCCAAAAGGTGAAATGGTACAATATTACTAAGACTTTGCTGCTTGTTTGTGTGTACGTCTGTTACCAGGCTGTATCTGGTGAACCGCGATAGTTTCACAGTTATTTTTTTATATATATGAAAATTTGAGCAAAACACTGTTTAAAGAGATTTTAAATTAAGTAATTTAAAAAATCTTTAAGTTAAAGTTCTTATTTTAACTTCAAGATTTTTTTTTAAAGTACCTTCGCACAAATTGGAACCTTTCTGTCACTTTGCCCGTTAATTACGAGCATTTACCATCTTAACCTCTGTCGGGATCATTTTTAAGCCACTTAAAAACGAAACAGTTTTAAGGAGCTTATTTTTTTTCAACTCTCATTAGATGTTCTTTATTTTGCTTTTACCTGTTAAAGTTAAAATCTTGTTAATGTTGCTATATTTTAATGTTATGACCAACACATAATACTTTTAGATATATTTTTTAATATTAGGTATATTAATTGAGGCCAGTCGTGGCGCAGCGGCACAAAGTGTGACTGTAAAACCGACTGGTTGTGGGTTCGATCCCCACTCGAGGAGATGAAATATTTACTTAAATTTATATTTCCATTTCTTCGCTCTGGCGTCGAGGCAAAGCGCGGCGTTGAGTTCTGCCACTCAACACGCAATGCCTCCAAAAATTCGGCAGAAAGTGGGGAACGGAGTGTCTTGACACTAGGTTCCCTCTGCCTACCCTGCTGTGTGCGGGATACAGCGTGAAGCTAATTTAATTTTTTAATTTTTAATTTATTTGGTATATAGAGTTTTACATCTCTAAATGCTCAATTGTAATCTTAAACTGATATCAACGGCAATTAGATTGATGTATGGAAACAGATTCAAAGATGCTATCTATATTCTACATAGGCTTTGATTGTTAATTCTCTTTTTTTTATTTCAGGCGTTCATACACCTTTACATGTTAGTTGAAAAATATTTTGTTTCTTAAAATGAAAAAAATAAAATTAAATGAGCTTTACGCGTATCTTGCTCACAATAGGGTAAGCAGATGGAGTCTAGTGCTTAGACACTCCGTTCCTTACTTACCGCCGAATTTTGGAAGCATTGCGTGTTCAGAGCGAAGAAATAGAAATGTAAATTTAAAGAAATATTTCATTTCCTCGAGTGAGGATTGAACCCACAACCAGTCGCACTCACAGTCACAGTTTGTACAACTGGCCTCTATATTTATAAAAAATAATAAATATCATATTTTATTATTGTTTTAGTGCCACCACATCAACTTATATTGTACGATAAGTCAGGCCGAGACGTATCCGGAGTGGTCGGCCCGTTGGAGGAGGGCAACGAGCTCGTCCTCGTTTGTGAGGTCAGAGGAGGTAAGGCTTCAGTTTAGTTAAATAAATATGTTTAGTATTATGTATGTTTTAAAAACAGTACTAAGTTTCAAAATGCATACGTTAAAAATGTAAGTTTATCAATTATATAATATAATATAAGTATATAAGTTTATCAAATATATAATATATATTAGAATAATATAAGCTTAATAATATTTTATAGTGCTTAGTAACTTAAAAATATAAAAGCAAATAAAAAAGATGTCGTAAATATATTAATTTTAAACAAAAAAAAAGACTTTAAACAACGAACTAAAAAGTAAAAAAAAATCAGCTTCACGCTGTATCCCGCACACAGCAAGGTAGGCGGACGAAACCAAGTGTTAAGACACTCCGTTCCCCACATTCCGCCGAGTTCTGGAGCCATTGCGTATTGAGTGGCGGAACGCAACGCCGCACCTTGCCTCGACACCACAACAAGAAAATGAAAATATAAATGTAAATAAATAGTTTACTTTCCCGAGTAGGGATCGAACCCACAACTAGTCGATTTTACAGTCACACTGTCACATTTGCCTTTGCGCTACGACTGGCCTCAAGTGAAAAAAAAAAATTTACATAAAGTAAAATGTACTTTTATTTATTTAAACAAAAATAATTTAAAAAAGATTTTATAATTTTGAAGTCGATGTCGCGTCAACAACCTTACTACAATATTGAATTACTAAGCATGTTTGTTTTACTTGGGACCGATTTGAAATTTCTGTAATCAGTTAATTTTTATTATATTTTTTCACAATCGGAACCTAACCAAACTTTCACCAACCTATACTCTTATTGAAGTATATTCTTTCCAATAAAAAAATCTTCAAAATCGGTTCACCCAGTCAAAAATTCTGAGCCCCTTTACTTACAGAAGTCAGTTAAATATATGTATTTGTTTCTTAGTATAGGAAACTATAAAAATGATCATTGCCCTCTGGAATAAGGTGGAGTTTAACGCCGCACTATCCACGAATATTGCCCTAAACAACAATTATTTGGAAAACTTGTAAAATATTGATTAATAACGATTCATTATAAATCATGATATAATGTTATACACATAATAAGTCGTCTCAAATTATTCTTTATTCAAAGGCACCGGAAGCTTACTCGAGTCCATAGATGAAACGGCAACTCTGTCCAATGAAAAGCACTTGCACCGGAGAAGTCAGTTTCTCAGCTTTCTATTAATATATTACGTTGATGTATTTGCTTCTTTAAGGACAGTAGTAGCGCAGTGGCACAAAATGTGACTTTACACGCGACTGGTTGTGAGTTCGACTGGATTTCGTTCACTCGGGGAAAATAAATATTTAATGGAATATACATTTTCATTTCTTCGCTCTGGTGTCGAGGGAAAGCGCGGCGTCGAGTTCCGTGACTCAATACGCGATGCCTGCAGATTTTGGGGGAAAGTGGGGAACGGAGTGTCTCAACATTAGGTTCCCTTTCTGCCCTGCTATGTGCGGGATACAGCGTGAAGCATTATGTCTTTATTATATTTGTGAGCTCTGCAGTCCGTTATATTATTTCAGTAACGACCGTCATTAAGGACTTCTTATGAAAAACAAGACTTCATACTACATTTCCATAAGTAAAAATAAACTACTACATAACAATACGGGTTCAATTTTAACTGGGATATGTGTTTTTTTCGTTTTGTTCAATCTGGTCAAAAAATAAAAAAAATGGAGGGTGTAGCTTTTCACGGTCTATTTACTTTCTATAAATAGTAAAAAATGATTTATGAAATAAAGATGTATGTTATTTTTTCTACGATTTCGTGTTAACTTTAATTAATCTAACTTAAATTTATCAAAAGCAAGATTTTAATGATATAGAGTGAATGTATATTAATATGTCAAAATAATCCTTAATTTTGTTGCACATATTAAATCAAAACCAAATTTAAATTATGGAATGTAATCTAATAATAAAAAAATATATATTTTTAAGTGTTTTATGTGAAGCCATAAAAAATAAAAATAAATAAATAAATCAGCTTCACGCTGTATCCCGCACACAGCAGGGTAGGCAGAGGGAACCTAGTGCTAAGACACTCCGTTCCCCACTTTCTGCCAAATTCTGGAGGAATTGCGTGTTGAATGGCGGAACTCAACGCCGCGCTTAGCCTCGACACCAGAGCGAAGAAATGGAAATATAAATTTAAGTAAATATTTCATCTCTTCGAGTGGGGATCGAACCCACAAGCAGTCGGTTTTACAGTCTCACTTTTGTCACTGCGCCACGACTGGCCATAAAAAATGACTACGATAAAATAAATCCTATATAATCTTTCGACGCTAAAAGACTAAGTGGTTGGGGAACAGCGGTTAGTAGCATATGCGGCATATTTTAAATATAATGGACATTCCCAGGCTCAATATTTTATAAAACAAGCGGTTCCCAAATTTTACATATAAAAATCGGCTTCACGCTGTATCGATAGAGGAAGTATTGTTAAGATACTCCGTTCCCCGAAAATATAAATGTAAGTATATAAATATTTTATTTCCTCGAGTGGGGAGGAAAGTGTGGAGTGGAGTGTCTTAACACTAGGCTCCCTCTGCCTACCGTGCTACATACGGGATACTGCGTGAAGCAAAAAAAAAAAAGAAAAAAATAATAATAAACAGAAGATATTCCCCATAAATACAACATAAATCTCAAAAGCAAATAAACAGCCCGTTATTACTAATCAGGACGGAATCATTCAAGAAATAAGCATAAACCCCACCCTAGTGGGAGATGAGATATTAAGACGATTACTGTGATATATAGTGCTTAAAGTTGCCGATAAGTCACCCGGAGATCGGCTCCCAATGGCATCCCGCGTTAACTTATCCATCGCCGCCGGGGAGGAATCGCGTTTTAACACAAGATAGACAATTTTATATAGCTGTCTTATATAAAATTGTTTTTGGTTAACGTAGATGTAACAATTTTGAAGAAATGTAATAGGTTTTATCAAATCACAATCAAATCAGCTTAACGCTGTATCACGCACACGGCAGGATAGGCATAGAGAACCTAGTATTAAGTAAAGGGTGCTTACCATATTGCACGTAAAACTGAAAAAAAAATCATTTTAGTATTTAAGACATCAGTCTGTATATATTGTGACTTATTTATACTAATTGAGTTGCGTTGGGCGCCACATGGCACGCGATGTTTCATAAATCCCGTAATTCAGTAATTCTTTTATGGATAATTTTATTTATAATAAACTATTTAACTATTTCACATTATAAAATTGATATAATTATATTTGAAGAGGCCAGTCGTGGCGCAGAGGCAGAAAGTGTGACTGTAAAATCTATATATTTCAATATTACAATTTTCTTATTAATAAACTATTAAGCATTTATAAAATTTATTATTTTACTTTGTACTTTCTTGCTTGCTTCATGTCTATTCTTGTTCAAAATTTACATTTTAAATGTAACAAATAAATTTAATACTTCCATTTAAAATTCATTTTGCACTATATAAAAGTTTAAAATTCAATAATTAAATCAAATATACAAAAATGGATCTAAAAACAACATAATTAAACATACCCTTAATATCGAACTTACCGTCATAAATGTTAATTATACCAAATAATGGCAATAAAACCGTTCCACCAAAACTCCTAAACACGAATAAAATTAAATCTCTTATTAAAACGGTATCTTTAAAGATGTATATCGTGTTTTGTCAAGTACCAAAATCGAGTTAAAAGTCTCCTTGTATAAACAGTTGCTAAGCCTAAGTAGCGATTACGGTTTACTCGGAATTATGCATAACCATTGGGATTAGGAGGTCGTTATTACGCTTTGCGGTTGAATTTGGGATGATCGAGATATTATTTAATATATACGTCGAGGCCAGTCGTGGCGCAGGGGCACAAAGTGTGACTGTAATATCGATTGGTTTTGGGTTCAATCGCTACTCGAGGAAATGAAATATTTATTTACATTTATATTTTTATTTCTTTGCTCTTGTTACTTTTCAACTGACTGCCCTGCTGTATGCGAGATACAGCGTGAAACTGATGTAATTTTTATTTAAATTTTAATTTTTACATTATAGGTAATGAGGTTGTCGTGGCTCGTTCGATTGTCACTCAGGGAATTGCATTTTATTTGTTAATATTTTTATTTCTTCATTTTGGTATCAAGGCAAAAGCTCGGCGTACGTAGTAGAGTTCCGCTACTCAATACGCAATGCTTTAAAAAAATCTGTGGAAAATGGGGAACCGAGTGTTTTAACACTAGGCACCCTTTGCCTTACCATAATATAGGCCGGAAACAGCGTCAAGCTGAGAAAAAATATGAATGATTTGAAAGACGCTGATTTGCCTAAATTTTTTTAATGAGTAGTTGAAATATAAAGATTTTAAAACATTTTTTGTGATTATTTTCTAATATAACGTAGATAACGTTATACATACCTTTATCAATATTATCCATATAACATAACGTATTTCAACCTACACTCTAAGTAAAAATTATATTACGCATTCAGTTGCGGAATCCAACATCGCGTTTTAGTCTTGCCAAAACGAAATGATATAAAAAAAAAAACGTTTATCCTAGAGAGGATCAAACCCACAACCCTCACGTTTCTATTAATCCACGGAGGCCTCGATAACAAGTAAATTAATGCAAAAACTTATTAAGATCTACACAAAGTTTTCAAACTTGAAATTAACAACAGATTAACATAATATTGATATTAGTGATCTTCACCTCAAGAGATAAAGTTTGTATGTAACTAAAGGAATTATGAAAACAAAGTTTGAAATAATAACGTATTGATAAATAGGCGAAGTATGGAACTGGGTAAGAAGAAACAACTTAAAACGTAAGAAGAAGTAACTTTGTTAGAAGTAAGTGACGTGGCATGATCAATAATTCGAAATATTACGATAGAGGTATTGGTACACCAAGATCACAGGGTCCCTAGACCTACGTAATTTTAGTAAAACTGATTTTTTTAAGGAACGGTAGGCGTATTTACTAATTTGAAAGTAGGGCCCTTTAAGAGGTAGCGCCAACTTAACGAACACACACTCACCTATATTAAAGTAGAAACGCTCGCATTTAAATATGTTTTTAAAAATAATATTAAAAATGTATATTTATTATTACCAGATCCTTTACTCCTGCCAGATGTCCTAACGGTTATTTACACTTTGGGAAATATACGCTACTACGCGATAATATAAAATATAATAATAATATACTAGCAGGCTTTTTAATTTTATATATATTATTTAAGAACTATTTTAAGACCCCCTATAAGCACCCAGACCAATCAGATGGCTGAAACATCCTCACAGAGATCCTCAGAGAGATTTACCTTTATTTGACACTACTTCAGAAAGGGCCCCGCTTTCAAGATAGCGAGAACGCATACTATCTCAACTACATGTTTGACTATTAGTCCTCAAAATTTTAGCTTTGCTAAAATAACTTAGGTCTGGCGGCCATGGGATCTTGGGCTTTAAGATACGAAATCTAATTACGGTCCTGTTTTTAGTCTCTTGATTTTTTTAATCTAAATTTAATTTAGTTAATGAAATTTCATCTATTTGTAGTTAGTTAAAAAAACATGTTGTTGATTCTGCAAATTGTCAATATATAAGAAAATAATAGTATACAAGTTATTTTATTTGATATTTTCGTACTACACTTATATTTTATCTGTGGTATGCAATATTTTATGTAGAGAATCAGTAAGGAAAATTTTAATATTTAATTTATGTTTATTTTTCCAAGAAATAAAAGGAAGTTATACCTAGTAAAATTTAATCTTTTGAATATCCGGCGTTGAGTTCTGCCACTCAACACACAATACCTCGAAAAATTTAGCGATGCAAGCGACAATTGGTGAACGGACTGCCTTAACACTAGGTTCCTTGTGCATACCCTACTCCGGGATACAGCGTGAAGCTATTTGTTTTTTCTTTTGAATATAATTATATAGGCTTAACATAGTTCTCAGAGAGAAATAGAACTAACCACCGTCTTATATATTTTAAACATTTAAAAAGAAAAGAACGTATGACTGACTTGGTCAGATTGCTTGGACAGTTTCCAAAAGAGGCGCGGGTTCAAATCCTGTACCGTTAAAATTTTATATACGTTTTCTTTATAACTTTAATAAGTATTTTGCATCTAATATAATCTGGCACATGCTACCAGCATCTTCACTGCGTCATAGACAAGATGTTTTGCGTCTAAAAAAACATTAATTAATTTCATCAAAATATTAAAGCTTTGAGGATTACATAACTTTGTCTACATACTCCTACGCTTGACTGAACACGTGGTTGACTTTCAACGAACCAACAGCTATTTCCAGTACGGCGTATAGTGTTACAATTTATGCTAGTAATTTATGATCTTCTTATAAATCTTTAATAAATATACATATATACGGCTTCACGCTGTATCTCGTATATAGCAGTGTAGGTGGAGGGAACCTAACGTTAGGATACCTCATTCCCCACTTTCTGCCGAGTTTTGTATTGCCAGGGCGAAAAAATGAATATATTTATAAATAAATAATTGAAAATATTTATAAAATAAGGCCAGTCGTTGCGCAGGGGCACAAAGTGTGACTGTAAAAGCTACTGGTTATGGGTTCGATCCCAACTCGAGAAAATTTTATATTTATTTAAATTTATATTTTCGTTTCTTCGTGTATATTTCACAGCGTGAAGCTAAGTAATTTGATTTTATTTATGAATAATAATACATTCCCCGCGAGTGAGAATTGAACTTACAACCACCGCGTTTACTCATGCAAACGCAAAATACACACAAATATAACATAAACTTCCCAGTGAATCGTCCAGAGCGGTGGTCTTAGTATGACGTGAACATAATATTCCTCTCTCCATAATAATAACATAAGCTATTGTTGTCATGTAGGATTTGACGGTTTAGGTAAACGAAGACGTATCGACATCTGGCTGTTATCTAAATTTCAGTGTTTGATATACGTTTTGAATATCAATAAGTATTTGTAGTTTCGCTTAGTGGCACAGTTGTTAAGACGTTAATTGAACGCAGTGGTTTTAGGTTCGAGATTTCTACACAGCACACAGTAGTGTTGGCTGAGGGAGCCTAGTTTTAAGACACTCCGTTCCTCACTCTCTGCCGAATTCTGGAAGCATTGCGTGTTCAACGGCAGATATCAACGCCGCGCTTTGCCTCGACACCAGAGCGAAGAAATGGAAATATAAATTTAAATAAATATTCCAATTTTCCGAGTGAAAATTGAACCTACAACCAGTCACGTTACCACCCACACGCTTGTGTCATTGCGCTAAGACTGACCTCTATTCTAAAATATATTCTCATCAACTATAGGGTACCTTACAAGGTAAAAAAACAGACGCGCATCGTCCATTCTGGTTTATTTAATCATATTTGAGGAGGCAGTATGACTCAGATGACTTTTGTTTATCTGTCCACATGGTTTTCATTATCCACCTAAACTTGGCGTATGGCCAAGCACTTGGCCAAATCTAGTCTACTCCAAAGTATATTATTAGTGGATCTTGCCAAACGACTACAATAGAAAACATATTGTGTGGATAGAAGATTGTAGTAAAAATTAGCCTAATAATGGAACTATTTATGTAAATTGTTTTCTTTGAGATTTTTTTCTCATATATTTAATAATATAAGTTTAGATTTATAAGTGTAACACTATTGATTGTACTATGAGGTCAGTCGTGGCGCAGAGGTGCAGGCGTGCAACAGTTTCTGGGTTCGATTTCTACTGAAACAGGAAATGAAATATTCTTCGCTCTGCTCTCGGGGCAAAGCGCGGCTTTGAGCTCTGCTACTCAATACGCAATGCTTCCGATTTTGATGGTATTTCTTCCTATATCATGAAGCTTTGAAATGACTGCTCTGAAGATATTTTAATGTATTATGAGGAGATATAAACTAAAGTTAACTGCTATAATACTCCTTTTAGCCGCGTTGTCATGCGTAAACGTGTGTTACGATTCCGATCAGTAGCCGTCACGTTTTGACATACTTTCCGCCCATTCCAATATGGTTATTTAATATTTTTTTTTTCAAATTAATTAACTTTTTTAGCGTTATATCCCACACAGTGCAGGGTAGGCTGAGGGAACCTAATGTTAAGACACCCCGGTCTTATTACACATTCGTTTCCCACTTTACACCGAGTCCTGGAGACGTTGCGTGTCGAGTGGTGGTACTCAATACAACCCTTTGTCTCGTTACTAGAGCGAGAAACGAAAATATTAAATATTTCATTTACAGGAATGGCTATTAACGCACAAGCTGTGTGTGCCATATATAGTAAGCTTGTACTCCTGCTCTACGACTGGCCTCATATTTATCATACGATTATATTTCGATTGATAATATAACCAAGTCAGTCGTGGCGCAGGGGCTGTAAAACCGATCGGTTGTGAATTCGATCCCCATTCGAGGAAATGAAATATTTATTTACATTTATATTTTCATTTCTTCGCCCTCGTGCCGAGGCAAAGCGTGGTGTTGAGCTCCGTCACTCAACACGCAATGCCTCCAGAACTCGACGGAAATTGGTGAACAGTGTCTTAACACTAGGTTCCCTCTGCCTACCCTGCTGCGTACGGGATACAGCGTATAGCTGATTTTTTTATATGTAACTTTCAACCCTTAAATTCAAAAATAATAACTGTAATCCGCACAGTGTTCTTTTTCCCGACTGCTATGGAAGGGTTATGTTTTTCGCGCGTATCTTGTATATATGTAATATTCTTTATTACCTCTTATCTCCATAACCGCTGAACGAATTAACATATTTGAGGTATCGTTTATTACGATTACGATTCATATTAGCTGCCCAAGCCCAAGTGTTCTTAGATAGATGACGGTAAAAAAAAAGGTGGCTGTGGGATGCCATTGGACTTAAAAGTTGAAAAAAAAATCGTTTCCAATACCACAATTCTTCTTCTACCTGGCAATAGTCCCGGCTTTTGCCAGGGTCTGCCAATCCAATCCTATTCCTATATTGTGGTATTCCACAATATGGGTATCAAATTCAAGAGCTCAATACGATAATTTCAAAAAGGTAATCATAAGTATAATAAATTCTAACAAAAAAAAAATAATACAAGAAAAAAATAATAAAAAAATTAATACAAACAACAGTCGGGGTATTTATTTTTACAAATATTTTTTTTATGACAATTAAATTTGATTCAGTACTTTAGTTATTTTCTTCTGAGCGTGTCAGATGGACACAAATCTCTTCACCAACGCTGAAAGGAGAACACCCGATCTCACGAGTGTCGTCTATTCTACGTACAATATCCTTATTGTTCGGTAAAAGATTTAATTTGAATACTGTAATATATTGACGTTAAAGAAAGAGAACCAATAAAGTTTACAGGAATTGAATCTACGACGATTTACCTCTTTATGTTACTGATTGCATAATAAAGTAGTTTTTAGTACCATGAGGATAATCAAGATATATTTAAGGGTGTATATTTTCAATGGGTTCCGTGCCTCAAAAGGAGAACACGAAACCTCCTTTTTTGGATGGAAGTGTGTTAATGGGAAATGGATGTTTAACCCTAGGTTCCTACGTTCCCTTTATCTACCCTGTGATATACAGTGTGAAGCTAAAAAAGAAACCTCCTTATAGGATCACTTTGGTATCCATCTGTCCTTCTATCAAGACCAGACAAGTTTATCTCGAGATCACGGGATGGTAGTTGGAATTGATATTAAATATTCAGGTCTACGATCCATCAGAACTAACTAAAAAAAGTCTAACTAAGTCAATGCAACCAGAAGATTACCATTTATGTATCGTTTTGGCATCATTTTTGCATCGATGTGCTAAAAATATAAATAAGGTTTAAAGGTTCGTGCAGTTAAGCTGTCCCTGCCTATTTCGCCAGGTATAGGTTATAAAATAAAAAATCAGCTTCACGCTGTATCCCGCACACAGCAGGGTAGGCAGAGGGAACCTTAGTGTTAAGACACTCCGTTCCCCACTTTCTGCCAAATTCTGGAGGCATTGCGTGTTGAGTGGCAGAACTCAACGCCGCGCTTAGCCTCGATATCAGAGCGAAGAAATGGAAATATAAATTTAAGTAAATATTTCATCTCCTCGAGTGGGGATCGAACCCACAACCAGTCGGTTTTGCAGTCACACTTCGTGCCACTGCGCCACGACTGGCCTCACAGGTATAGGTTATCATAATCAAATACTAAAAATATTTTCTTTCACAGGTCGTCCTGCTCCCACAGTAATATGGTTAATAGATGGTACTCCAGCGCCACAGTATATAGGAGAGAAAACAGACACACACGTTGTGGTGAACAAACTAGAACTACCTCATATTAAAAGAAGTCATTTAAATACAACGTTTAAGTGTCGAGCATCAAACACCAACCTCGTCAGCCCACAAGAAAAGACTGTTAGATTAGAAATGAACCGTAAGTACTTCGTATTTAAAAATATATAGAGATATTTTAAAATTTAATCAGCTTAGCCCGATAGCACAGTGTTAAGACACTCCGTTCCCCACTTTCCGCCGAGTTTTTCAAGGCATTGCTAGACGGAACTCAACGCCAGGCCTTTGCCCTAATATAGATATATCTACATGTTTTATGTTTATGTATATGTATATAGATTTTATTTATTATATATATTTCAATAATTTTACAATCATTTTATAATTCTATGTTGAAAAATATGAATGACTGTATGTAATTACTTTAAAATTAAATTTCTTTTTAGAAAATTAAGGATTTTTTTACTATTTTCCAAAAAAATAAATCATAAACTACAATAATGTGAAATATAAGTAACAAGAACCAAAACTCATTTGTTACAGTGAAACCCACGCTGGTCCAGATACAAAACAAACCTGTGACGTTATCTTCAGAGCGGTACGTCAGCTTATCGTGTGTGTCGGAGGGTAGCCGCCCTCCGGCTCAACTCACTTGGTTCAAGGACAATAGGAAATTTAAGAGGGGAAAAGTGAGTTTTGCACTTTATCTTGACGTCGCAGAGTTTGCGTGTAATTTTAATTTATATTTTTTTAGGATGTGGTTTTGGGTGAACTGATGTTTTTGTGTCGTTATCAAATATATAAAGCTTTGTTTTGTTTGTGACGTTTGTATTAACGTCGCATTTTTACAGAATCCAGTCGTAGCGCGACAGGTTGTGGGTTTGATTCCCACTCGAGGAAATGAAATGTTCAATATTTTCATTTCTTCGCCCTGGTCACGCCACGCTTTGCCTCGTTGCAAAGCATGGTGTTGTATTCTGTCACTTAACAGCCAATTTCTCCAGAATTCGGTGGAGAATGGGCACTGAAGTAACTTAATGGGAACGGACTGTTTTAATACTAGATTCTCACACAAGATTGATGGATAAATCGTATTACGTGAAAGAAAGTAACACAACCCAAAAATTGATAATTGTAAGAAATCACCAAAAAAAAAAGACCAATAACGTTTTTTGGGTAATTTTTGCAAAAAAACCTAAATTTCTTTATAACCTAAATTTTATTTTCTCTTTTCTTACAATTTACGAAAATATTGTATTTAAAGCAAGTAGGTAGTTTCAGCTTAATTCCAAATAGCTTCTTTATCTGTTAAGTCGCTTGTATAGAAGATTCATTTAGTAAATCGCCAAAGGAAAGGGAGATTCATACAGACAGCTTTAGCAACTGTAACTGAACCTTGAAATTGCTTTCTAAGAAACATATCTTTTCCAATCTTAAGTCCAAAATAAAACCGATTGAATGTAATATTTATTATATTGAAAAGAAATCATTAAGTAAATGTTGTATTGGAATTTCAAATTATAATAAGTTATATTAGAATTTCAAATTACGTTACTATTTTACATTATATCATATATTTATTTGGTTTTTTTGCTTAAAAACCTAATAACCTTTTCACTATTTGACAAGGATTAATGTAAATCAATGATAAAAACAACTGGGTGGTGACATAAAAGATACGCGATAGGCTGTGAGCACTACTACGGCACGATTGGCCTCGACTAGAATTATTCTTATAAATAACGGATATATAGAATATAGACAATATATTATCACTTATATACCTAATCTACGTATACCTTAAGCTTCCAACAACATGTTTAAAATGTTTTTAGTAATTAAATACAAAAAATATATATCCACATTCTATAAATGTTGATGGGGCCAGTCGGGGCGCATTGGCACGAAGTGTGACTGTAAAACCGACTGGTTGTGGGTTCGATCCCTACTCGAGGAGATGAAATATTTACTTAAATTTATATTTCCATTTCTTCGCTCTGGTGTCGAGGCTAAGCGCAGCGTTGAGTTCTGCCACTCAACACGCAATGCCTCCAGAATTCGGAAGAAAGTGGGGAATGGAGTGTCTTAACACTAGGTTCCCTCTGCCTACCCTGCAGTGTACGGGCTACAGCGTGAAGCTGCTTGCTTGCTTGTTTATTAATAAACTTGAATTCGCAATAAATAGTTACCTAATACAATTGAACGTTGATAAAAGATCACAAATCACATAAACAGATAACGGACGCTACGAACGACACGTGGGTCACCAGTTCGTTGCAGTTCACACCCTTGCCTGAAGACGACGGAGTTCAAGTTAAATGCCAAGCGGACAACACCGCCTTGCCCGGTCAAAGCATAGAGGATTCCTTTAAATTGGATGTTGTGTGTGAGTGTTTATAGTATACTTATCTTTTGTAGTTGTATTATAGTCTGTAATGTTGATGGGGCCAGTCGTGGCGCAGAAGTACAAACGTGTGACTGTAAACGGGACGGGTTGTGGGTTCAATTTCTACTCGTGAGAATTAATTATTTAATATTTTTATTTTCTTGCTCTGGTAACGAGGCAAAGCTTGGCGGTGTGTTCTGCCAATTGAAAAGCATGTGAATTAGGCGGAAAAATTGGAAATGGTAGGGTGTTAATGGGAACGAAGTGTCTTAACATTAAATACTCAGGTTCCCTTTGCCTACACTGATATGTGTAGGATACAGCGTGAAGCCAAAAAAAAAAGATTGGCCTATTTAACATTATATTTGCTTAGGCTTTTTTAATTGAGTTGTAAAAATAATAAAGAGAAAGAAATATCATTTTTTCTTTTAATTATGTTCTTTTCTATAAACAATATCAAATTAATGTAATAGCTTTGTACGTTCTTACATAATTCATAATGCGAAAAAACAATTAAATTTCCTAAGCAACCTCAATCAAAACCTTCTTTACATTATACTCGTATTCACGTTGAACTCACAAAGCGACGTAACGCTACATAAAAAAAAAACCGCTAACAACATTCACGTCAATATCGCAAAAACACCAGTTCGTAAAGCATTTCTTCCACATCATACAAAATATGAAACTCATGAACGTTCCCAAAATACGAAACACAAGACGCGACCCAATTTGTTCGCCCCACCTGTTTATCGAGTGACGCAGTACCTACTTCTTAATTTCGTACGACGTCCCTTAAATGAGTATTACTACAAAATAAGCTATAACGAGACTAAGCTGAATCAGTTCTCACATTTCTGACGTCGTTAAGTTTAATTATTATAGCCACTTAGCACTCAGCATTCATATGACACACGGTCGTGTTGTTTATAAGCTAAATTGGGGCAATGGAGGGAACAGTTAAGGCAGATAACAAGTTCATATCTACGTTTGTTAATTAAATTAAATTGTAGTGTTATTGTTCAACTTATATGTTAAAATTATGTTACATTTATTTTATCTCAGGTATAGATTAAACTGATTTATATGCATATACGTTTAAATATTTATTTAACATGTTTATGGAATAATGCCCGTTCGGTGCGGTGCGTATGCTAAGTCATTTTGAATCTGTGATATCTGACAGAAATGCCAAAGGTGATTATTAAATTTATTTTCAGGAAGCTCATTTTCGGTGACCTTTTCTTAATACAACGAAATTATTGGAAAATAAAAAAAAGTAGTCTATGTTTATTTGAAGATACTCAAGTATCTCTATATGAAATTTTATCATAATCAAATTAGCGATTTGGCTGTGATTACGACAGAGACAGACGGACGATATGCATATTATATATATTTTAATACATGAATGGAACTATTAATAATTTAATTAATAATTTTCCACAACTTGTTTTCTCTATAAATCAATTTCCATTAATCTAAAGTCGCCAAGTGACTCAATAAGATTATCCTATTAAAAGTAAATCTAGCGATGAATGAAGCTGAAGAAATAAAATAATAGTTTATCAGTTTGCTCTTTCAAAGCAACTTGTACAAAACTTCCACTCAGTAGCGTTTCTTGGAAAACCGTTCAAATGGCGCGGATCTAAATTACGTAAAAAATTTCATACGTTTCTAAAAAACGTATTTTTCTTTAATAATACTTTAAAATAATAATATGGCTTCCACAATGGTCGCTCAGTCGTTGATTTTCTGGTTTACTTAACCCATCGTGGGGATGCGTCAATCAAAAGCAAGGGAGAGGGCGCGGCAGTTCATTTGGACATGGCGAATGCCTTTGATCGAGTGTGGCGTGAGGTGCAAAAGTTATATTTTTATCTCTTATTCATCTATTGAATGTTGATTTTTTTAATACACAGAGCTGAGCTATATATATATATATATATATATATATATATATATATATATATATATATATATATATATATATATATAAAATGAATAATATCTACATTTATTCGACTGTGTGTCCGTATTTTAAAGTGAACATAATAACCGACTTGAGATAATTTAATTTTCTCAAGCTTCGCTTTGTGGTGGATTGCAGAATAAATGTTGATCAGCAGTATTATTAAGTACAATTATATATATGATTGTTGTAAGTAAATAGGAATTTAGACCAAATAAAATAATTTCTGTTTTGAATTAACAAAATATGATACGTTATATCATGTGGATCTCGTTTTACTTAGTAAGTGTTAAAAGCATTTCGCTTTAAATGATTCATTTGCTTTTTAAAGTCAGCACAATACAATTGATTATTAATTTTTTAGTGCAAAAAATATATATTTCAGTTGGTTTTAAGACTGTAAACGCGACGGATATGGGTTCGATTCCCACACAAGGGAATAAATCATTTTCACTAACTAGCACGTCGACCAAGCGCGACGTTAAGTTCCGTCATTCCACCTACAATATCTAAAAATAAGGGTAAATTGAATTTTGTGCAATATTTATCACTCAAAAATAATGTAAATAAGCGATTAAGCTAAAGAAAAAATATGTTTATATTTATAAATCACCTTTTTCATTTGTTTATTTCACTTTTCACGTTGTATCCCGCACACAGCATTAAGAGATAGGCAGAGGAAACCTAGTGTTAGAAAACTCCGTTTTCCACTTTTTGCTTAATTCTGGGGGCATTGCGTGTGGAGTGGCAGATTTCAACGCCGCGCTATGCCTTGACAGACATTATTTTATTATATTTATTTTTAGTCTTATAAAAAAGGGGACCTATATTTTATAGGATTAATTAAGTCAATTTGCTATGATAACAGAGTACTGAGATATGAATGTAAATATTTGTTCCATTTGGATTCATTTAAAAAGACATGCCGTTTGGGCCTGACGAGGAAAAACGAATCTTTCATAATGAAGTTAGAATAAAGAAGATGTTACTGCTAATATTTGATTTAATAAAATTTCCGACTTAAAATAATCATTTCGTTTCTTTTATAATAAAGATTTATGCAACATTTTAAATTTAGGCAATGTGTTCAAAATTTTTTATAGTAGAATTTAAGTCACAAAATTTAAGTAAACTCATTTTACCGTGTTTTGACTAGAATTTTTTTTTAGTTTGTATACTTATACAATTACAATAGATATGTTAGACAATACCATATAGTTGTTAGACAATACCAAGAAAGAAATTTGAAAAAAATGAGATTTAAGCAATAACAAATATTCGATCCCCACTCGAGGAAATGAAATATTTAATTATATTTATATTTTCATTTCTTCACTCTGGTGTTGAGGTAAAAGTGCGGCGTTAAGTTCCACTACTCAACACGCAATACCACCAGAACTCGGCGGAAACATTAGATTCCCTTTGCCTATCCTGCTGTGTGCAGGATAGGGCGTGAAACTTTATTTAAACGCATATATAACATATAAAAAAAAAAAAAAACTAAATCAGTATTTCAATATATTTGTTTTCTGTTACAACTGTGACTTGGCTAACCTGAATCACCTAACAAAATACATATTAGCGAAATTCAACGCTCTTAAATATAAATAAATCAGCTTTACGCTGTATTCCGCACCCAGCAGGGTAGGCAGAGGGAACCTAGTGTTAAGACACTTCATTCCCCACTTTCTGCCGAATTCTGGAGGCATTGCGTGTTGAATGGCAGAACTCTACGCCGCGCTCAACCTCGACACCAAAGCGAAGAAATGAAAATATAAATTTAAGTAAATATTTCTTTTCTTTGAGTAGGGATCGAACCAACAACCAGTTGGTTTTACAATTACACCTCCCGCCGCTGCGCCACGACTGGCCTCTTTTAATATTTATTCTTAATCACCTAACAACATATACACATTAGCGAAATTCAACGCTCTTAAATACAAAAAAAGTTCAAACGAAAAAGTTTCTCCTATCAAAATAACACAATGTAATATAACATCTGGCGTCCTCACAGCGATAACTCTCCCTTTTGCAGAGACATTTTGAGAAAATGCTCACGCCAAGATTCTTGGGACTTGTTAAACTCAAAGTAAACGCGTACAATTACGACCGTAACAATAAACTGAAACACACTGTATGTCTGTATGTACGTTAATTAAATTTGTCTTCCATACGACTGCTCTTGATCTTATTATATTTGTTCTAATGTGTTACATTATATAAGATAAAGACTGACGTTGTCACTTCATTTTTTTATAAGTTTAAACTTTATGATTGGATCATGTTTGATAAATTACCATAACATATTGAAATTTGAGGAGGAGTACTAAGTGTGACGCGACAGGTTGAGGGTTCGATTCCTATTTGAGGAAATAATGATTAAGTCCTAACATTACGTTCTCTCTGTCTATCAGCGTGACGCTAAAATTTTTTTGTGTTATTATACTATTTATTATGTTAAAATAGAGAAAGCTTTAGTTACTCCTTTTATTTTGCGCTTCATCGTTCGTTTTATTAGTTAGCTTTCTATGAAATAAAAACTTTTTCAGGGAACCAATAAATTGCTATTAAAATTTGATAACACCTGTACTAGTTTCAAATTGAATTTTCCTCAGATATTTTAATATTATAATTTTTGTTGAGGTTGCCGTTGGCGCAGGGGCACAAGTATGTGACTGTGAACGCGACAGGTTGTGAGTTCGATTTCCACTGCAGGAAATGAGATATTTAATATATCCATTTCTTCGCTATAGTATCAAGGCAAAGCGCGACGTTGAGGTCCATCACTCAACACCAAATACCTTCAGAATTGGGCAGAAAGGGGAAAACGGAGAGTTTTAACCTCCTCCCTCTACTACATGCGAAATACAACGTAAAGCTAGAAAAAAAAATATATAAACTCAATTTCACATTCCATAAAGAAGCTACAAATCGCCCTTGTGTCTTCGCCGTACAGCGTATGTGCCAGAACTTTCCAAACAGTTTATCCAGTGCATCGGGGTTGTTTGGAACTAGTTTCATCTAATTTAGTCGTGTCTACCCCGATGTGCTATTTACAAGGACACTACTAGTACCCTGTACAGGATTAATTTGTCTTTTGTACTCCCTAAATCCTGCTTAAGTGGTCCTCTTGAACAAAGCAAACGTTAAGATGCATGGCTTTGTTAACGAAATTCGTTTTTATTTTTATGTTATTTTCCCTAGAGAAGGGTTAAACTCTATGTGTTTTTTATAAATATCTTTATATATCTTTGTTAGAAGATCGTCTTAGCACAGGAGATGAAGCGTGCGACATAAATGCGACGGTTGTAGGTTTGATTACTATAGGAGGAGATGTCTTAGCACTAGGTTCCCTCTGCCTACTCTGATGTGTGCGGGATACAGCGTGAAGCTAATTACTTTAATTTACTCTCTCTGGCACCAACTCAAAGCGTGGCGTTTAGTTACACCGCTCCACACGCAATCCTTGGAAAATTCGATGGAGAGTGGGGAGCAGAAATGTCTTAAAGAGAACGAAGTGTCTCGGCCAAGAAAATTCTAATTAACATTCGTATTATCAAATAAGAAAAGATAAGAAAATTGATCTCAAAAAGTAATTAACTTGAGTTTGCAGATAAATAACGGAAAAACGTAAAAAAAAAATCGACTAATTCACCCTTATTACTACTGTAATGACTGTATAAAACTCCAGAAAGACTATTTAACCGTAATATTCAGCCGAATAAGCAAATAAAGGAGATAATTAGTTAGTAGAAAAGTAAAGTAAACGTCTTTGTAAGTCTAAACGCTAACGAATAAAAATCGTGAAAAGAAAATTCTACTTTAAAAATGTTCTAAGTACATTCGCAGTTCTTCATAAATCAGTTTTGTTGACGTAAAACGCATATATATTTTTTCTTTTTTAGCTTCACGCTATATTCCACAGAAAGTAGGGTAGGCAGAAGGAACCTAGTGTTAAGACACTCCGCCGGAATCTGAATCCGCCACGCTTTACCTCGACACTAGAGCGAAGAAATGAAAATATTCAATATTTTATTTCATCGAGTGGGAATCGAGCTAACAACGACTGGCTCAGACTTTAAAAAATTTAATAACAATGTGATTAAACTCACTGCTAAGTAAGTTTACATTAAAAGAATGTCGATAATACTGGAGAAAGGTCACAAAGAAAGAATGAGGACTCCGGAAGACATGTACGGATGTACCGATACTAGTGGTCGAAGTCGTTTTCTCCGACTACATCACAACGGGTCAAGCGTGAAGCTTAAAAAATGTATTGGGTATTATCTGCCTAGATTAATATTGGCGTTAGCTTCTTTATGCTTTCTTTACTGTACATGTCATTATTTCACTTTTACATCGCTAATTATATATTTAAGCATAAACATCGTAGCGTAGTGTACTAAAATTATATAATTTGATAATATTTACATTTCTCCGCTCTGGTTCCGAAGCAAAGTTCCAGAATTCGGCGGAAGATAGAGAACTTAGGCGGAGTGTCTTTACACTAAGTTTTCTCTGCCTTGCTGTGTACGGGATTCAGACTGAACCTTAAATATACATATTTAAACATAAAGATAATACAATTTTTTGTTTTGGAAAATTAGATCAGTTAGGTAAATAGTTAACATTAGGCACGTTGAAAGTAACGTCAAAAACATCCTTCATCTATGACGCTGTGTAAGTCGATGCGAAATGTAATTAGGAACTTGTTGTCGGGTTAACATCGAGCAACGCGGTCCGACCAAAAACTAATACCCACCACTGAATGCTCGTCAGTTTCGTGCTTCAAATAACACTTTCCAAGGATTAAATTAGACTTCACAGGTTGATTCCCAAAAGGTTCCAGCGTAAGCTGATTTTACAGCAAGGTTGAATTTCAAGATAATATTCCTTTATATTATCCCGAAATTCAACCTTACTGTAATATCGTTTATTTAGCTTTGTAATATTAATTATGTATTTATTATACATACACATATTATGAAATTTGCGTTAGGATTTTCATTGTGAGCAAAATTATATTTAATAATAGATCTAAAGATATTTTTAAAGTAAACATTATATAGATTTTTCCAGATGAAAGGTTTTACTTCCTAAAAATGCATTTTTTGACTTGATAACTTCTTATAAATCGATGAACGCCGGTTGCACGCACGAAAAAATTCTCTTTGTCACGTTCCGCCGCAGCCGAGTGTGCGAACGAGAGCGTGGAACAAGCGATAGAGAGTCAAGATATACTTACTAGTAAAAGTGGAAATAAATTTTTATTTATCAAAAAAGATATATAAATATGTATATATAATAATAATAATATAATAATAAAAACGGAAACAATACTTAATTAATAATTATGTGTAGTAATGAAGTAAATGAGGCCAGTCGTGGCGCAAGCGCACAAAGTGTGACTGTAAAAACGACTGGTTGTGGGTTCGATTCCCATTCGAGGAGATGAAATATTTACTTAAATTTACATTTCAATATCTTCGCTCTGGTGTTGAAGTAAAGCGCGGCGTTAAGTTCTGCACTTAGCATGAATTGTCTCCAGAATTCGGCAGAAAGTGGGGAACGGAGTGTCTTAACACTACCTCTGCATACCCTGTGCGGGTTTCCAGTGAAATATGTTATTGTGATAAGAAATGTATTCACCATTCGCATTACATTTCTTAAATATTAAGATAAACTTCAATTATATGACTAAAGTTTTTCAATAGCTAATTTCATTTCCAACTGTAACAAGTAATTTTTGCAATAGAATCTATTTATTTCGTAACGAAATGAGATGGGTTAAAGTGAGAAAATACTCCACAAATACAGGTTCACCGTATAATAAGGGTTGAATGAGGAGCTCAGTAAAACATAATTAAAATCTTGTTAGTGATGTCGAGCGTTCAACGTCGGGACGTGGAGGTCTGGTAAAAACGAGTTCTGACCACCGAATGGTTCCCTTTTCAGGCTTCGACTAACACTTTCACGGGGTTTAAATTGAACTTTACAGGGTTGTTTTGTGAAAGGGCTTTCAAAGTGTACATAGAAATGAGCAAACGTCATGCTCTTATGTGACATGTGACTTATGTTGTGCTGCTTTTTGTCTATTATTGAGATCGTCGGTGCAATTTTGGCTCTAATTAAAAAAAACGTGATACTGTGAGGCTTTACTCTTTTGTTTCTGTATTCACGACGGTTTTGGATTCAAATCACATTAGATTCCCTATGACTACCCTGCTATATGCGGGATACAGCGTGAAGCTGAAAATATATTTGATACTTAAAGAACATACTTTTGTTTATCACTAAACGCCCTAATATAAGAAAAATAACCAATGAAAATTCACATTAACGTATATTGTAATAAAAATGAACACATTTTTTTTATTTCAAAGCAAATCATAAACACAAAATGTGATCATTGGCACAAAATGTGACTGTAAAATCGACTGGTTTTGGGTTTGATCCTCATATTTGGGGAAATAAAGTATATTTTATATTTCCATTTTTCTTCTGGTGTCGAGGCAAAGCACGGCGTTCAGTTCTGCCACACAACACAGAATTCCTCCAGAATTCGGCGGAAAGTGGGAAACGGAATGTCTTAACACTAGGTTCCCTCTGCCTACCATATGATGTGCGAGATACAGCGTGAAGCTGATTTAATTTTTAAAATTTTTATCTAACCAATCCAATTAAAAAAATTAGCAACCACGAAACTAGCGTTGCGGACAAATTGACTTAACTCTATAAAAGGAGAGTTATCAAAATGAGCAAGGAAGAGACTCTATCTATTACGAGTGAGGAAATTAATTTACAAATATAAATAAATTTTATTTACTTCTGCTTGGCAGACCGTAACGTATTTAGAGCGGATGGAATTGCTACGCTCCCGTCTTGAATCGTTTTGCCAACAATTTAATGGGGAAATCGTAAATGTTTATTTTGGGGCTGTTCTCGCGGGTCGACATCGTTATGGGTCTTTAATAGCCAATAAACTGTCAACGTATTGGGTACCCTTCACCTGAACGAGCCAGATGGTAACGGAGTGGTGTAATTGTAAAAATCTTTGTAGGTAACAGTTTCTACTGATAGCAGTGGTGAGTAGTAAACGCGATAGTTTGTGGGTTCGATTTCCACCCGAGGAAATGAAATGTTGAATATTTTTCTTGAGTTCACTCTGGTGTCGGGGTAAAGTGCGGCGTTAAGTTCCGCCAGTCAGCCACAATGCCCTCATAATTTAGTTAACATTAGGCTTCCTCTGCCTACCCTGCCTCACGCAGGATTCTGCGTGAAGCTAAGAAAAAAATGGCAGATTTGTTTGATCAGCCTCTACAGTATTTACTCTATAAATACAAAATTAGGTTTTAAATAGATTAGGTTTTTTTACTAATCTATTTCATGAAATTCACATTTAATTAATGTATATTGTTATTATTTCAAATTATTTCTATTGAACACTGAAACATTCTATTATGCAGATTGATTGAATTTTGTGTTGTAATTTGATATTGTTAGCAGATATAAATCCAGTTTCGGTTTATTTTATATAAATTATAAAACAGTCTTATCTTATGAAGTGTTTAAACTAAAACTTTAATTTGGATAAAAGCTAATATAATCGATTGTTTTTTTGTATTTTTGGGAAGTATGTTCAGTTCTAATGGAAGCTACGAACGGAGCCTTAGCTGCATTGATGAGACGGTGAAACGTCAGCACAGCTGCACATTTGGCTGTTTACAATGCAGTATTGGTACCGACTCTGTTATACTGCAGTCAAACGTGGGTATTACATAAGAAGAATGAAAGAAAAATTAATACCGTGGAGATGTGATCTCTTCCTAGGATATGTGGAGTCAGCTTAGATGATCTAATCCGCAATGAAGAGATACACATAATGGCGGGTACTAGCGAGGATGTCACGATGAGAATGAATAACGTGCTCAGCTGATTTAGACACGTCGAACGAGTAAATGATGAAAAAATGGCAAAAAAGATTGAGAACAATGAAGAGGTTGATGACAGTGTACGAGGAGGGAGAGAGACTTTCTCTCTGACTATCCCGCTAGGATGTATACCTAGATACGCTACAGCGTGAAATGGAGAAATGCATTGTATTTTTTCTTCCCGTTTAACAGTAGAACTACGTGGCTTTATAACAGCACATAATGTTCAATCATGTCCCTTCTCTCTCTCTTCAATAACCCTAGTTGTTGCCAGGGTCGGCCTTTTAGCTCAACCTACTTCACTTTGTATGGGATTTAACATCTTCGGTGATTAGACCATTAGCTCTCATATCCTGCATTACGACATTCAACCAGCGCTTCTTTGGGCGTCTGGGAGATCTGACTACAGGGACAGGTCTGGCAAGGTACCTGGATCCGATATATGTTTTAACGTGGCCGTTTGCGGTTCTATCTAATTATGCTGCCCAATCACCTCAGCATCTTATAGTGATCTGCGTCGCGATCTTATCCATGACATGACAAACAAAATTTCTTAAAGAAAATAATTTCAATTTGTATGACTTAGAAAGATCGCTCTTTAATGTCTCATTATCAATGTCCACTCTACATAAAAGACTAAGGCTAAAACTAGATAAAATAAGGAAGTTATGTTTTATACATCGAACGTTGAAACCGCCATGGCACAATCCTGTGACTGTAACGCAAAAGTTGTAGGTTTGATCCCCACTCACGAAATGAATTATTATTTATTTATATTGTCATTTCTTCTGGCAAAAATTGCGGCGTCAAGTCCCGCCCCTCAACAATGACTAGAACGTTCAGAGGATAATGGGGAATGGCCTATCTGAACCCTATGTTCCCTCCGGGATACAGCGTGGAGCCCAAAAAAATATATTTCACATATATAATATAAAACCCAAATATATTATAAAACTCTTCTACAATTTACACAGATAAAAAGTAAAAGTGATTTCTTTCATATTTTTTTTAATAAAACTCAGTGGAACACATGTTCACCAAATATAATTTGAAGTGGCGTTCATCCATTGGCCTTTATTAGGACTGATTCTTCGAAACCCAAGGCGTAATTTCTCTTAAGTAATTTCATATAATGGAATTTTGCTCCAAACTGGAGTTCTCTTGAAAGGGGAGACGTCCCTCCGAGTTTTAATGGCTTAACAGAATCTTGAAGTGAATTAACTTTTTGACATTTAGGTAATAATTCATAATTTCAATATTGACTAATTCAAGATTTATTTTAATATTTTATGTTCTTTCTATTTATAACTAATTTATACAAATATTTGATTTCAGTTTTAAAAGTAAACTTTAAAAATTATACTTCTTACAAAAAAAATATATAAATTGATAAATTAAATAGATACGATATTCTACAATAACAGAGGCATTACGATTTGAGTGGCAAAAAATAACTCCGCGTTTTGCCTCTTACCAGAGCGGCGGAAATGAAAATATCAAATATGTTATTTCCGCGAGTGGGAATCGAACTCATAACCGTCGCATCCTCAGGCACACATTTAAGCCACTGCACCGCAACGGCCTCAAAGTTAAATAGATAAAATAAAAGACATAAAAATATATTTTAAATATGTTTAAATTGTTTCAGATCCTCCAGTAGTGTCTCTATCTCTGGGCAGTACCCTCAACCCACACGACATTAAAGAAGGTGATGACGTTTACTTCGAATGCTCCGTACGTGCCAACCCAAAGGAGCATCGTATTTCTTGGTATCACAATGTAAGTGCTTATAATGTATAAATTTATATGTGGTAAATTGTCGTATTATTATATAGGAGTAAATAGCATATACGTATTGATTAATTTCTTAATAAATTTATATATTTAAACTACATCTAATAAACAAAATATGGAGATTTGATTTTTTTATGTTTTTCCTTATTCAAGTATTTAAATAAAAATCAGCTTCATGTATCCCGCATACAGTCGAGTAGGCATACGGAACCCAGTGTTAAGACTCCATTCTCCACTTTTATGACATAATACATACAAAAATATTATCATCGTTCGTCAACATTTTTTTTATTAATTTAAATCTAGGAACCTAGATTTGAAGCCTAGAAGTGTGACTGTAAAACCGGCCGACTGGTTGTGGATTCGATCCCCACTCGAGGAGATAAAATATGTATTTAAATTAATACTTCCATTTCTTCGCTCTGGTGTCGAGATTAAGCGCGGCGTTGAGTTCAGCCACTCAACTATGCCTCCAGAATCCGGCAAAATGTGGGGAACGGAGTGTCTTAACACTAGGTTCCCTATACCTACCCTGTTGTGTACGGAATACAGCGTAAAGCTGATTTTGATTTTTAAACCTAGAAATCTATTGAGTACAAACAATCACCTCTAATTTGAGTCACAACATAACCAAACGAGCGACGAAAGTATACTTCATATTATGCATAATGTTCACTTAACTTAATTTTCTACTTGCCTTTTAAGTGGTACGTTTTTGGTGGAATTCAGGAAATGACGTTATTTTATGTTATACCGCTAAGTATCTCAAGGCCTGAATATGTAGGTCGCCATACAAAAGTGCACAGGCATTAACTAGGTTAAGCTGTAGTTATATTACTTTTAAGCTAAAAGCTTAGAAATTTTCGTTAAAAATAAGCCAGTTTTTACCATCGACGTATCACGGATGGAGGTTTTTTTTTTATATTTCCTACAAAATATATACCTAGGTACAAATATAATATGACAGTCGTTACTACGTTACATTTTAAGTAAAATTTTCGTATGAAATGTGTAGATGTGACTTTATCTATGTATTTTTATATATTTTATAGACATTTGAAAGATATTTTTAAATATTCTTATATCTAATTTAAATAAAAAAATTAAATTAAATTAGCTTCACGCTATATCCCGCACACAGCAGGGTAGGCAGAGGGAACTTAGTGTTAACACACTCCGTTCCCCACTTTCTGCCGAATTTTGGAGGCATTGCGAGTTGAGTGGTAGAACTCAACGCCGCGCTTTGCCTCGACACCAGAGCGAAGAAATGAAAATATAAAAATTTAAGTAAATATTTCATCTCCTCGAGTGGGGATCGAACCCACAACCAGTCGGTTTTACAGTCGCACTTTGTACCACTGCGCCACGACTGGTCTCAAATATCTAATTTTCACGAGTTATATACATTAGTACATGAACTAGGAGCCTATAAAATAAATTTCATTTACGATTCCTAACTCAATACTCAGGACAAAATTAGGAGAAAACCTATTACAATACATACAATACATATATGAAAAAATAACATCTTAACGTGATTTTTGCGGCTCTACCTTTAAAATATATTATTTTACTTCTAAGTTACATTTAATTATTTATGATACCGTTAATTATTTATCCAACAGATAACAACAATTGTGCAAAACAAGTTAATTAATTGAACACTCTCCTGGAAACGTGCGATACACGGAAATATTTCCAGTTACATTATCAATATTACTGGAAATCTTTCTGACAATAATTCTTATTTCCCTAATGATATTAAAATATATATATATATATATATATATAGTATGTACAAATTCCATTACAATTTCAGTACATTCCACTGATTATATTCACACTCTAGTAGGCCCGAAATCGGAACACGGTTCTGTGACCTTTATCACACGAACGAGAAAGCTAAGTTAGTCATTTTAAACATGTATATATTTATATATATATATTTGTTAGTGATCAAATGATAAAATCGTTATATTAAAATTAGTTTGTTTTTTTTATTCTCAAGAAGATGTATAAAAAAGTTCTATAATTACAAATTTTATATTTTACTAAATTATATATTAAAAAATACGCGAAAATTGATTAAAAAATCAGTCAGGATGAACATGGGCAATTTTTTTTTATATTTTTAAAAGATTTCTAGGAATTTCATTATTTTAAGAAAAGGTCGCCGAAAAAGGGCTTTCTCATCGCTTATGCGCATGACATGCGCTGACTCAACCATATAAGACTCATAAAAATAATGTTTCATAAAAATATTGTCCTTTGAAAAATCTATAAAAAGTCCGTGATGGTATGTCTATCTCTAAATTGAGCCACAGTAACTATCTTAATATTGAAATTAAATTTTAAATCATCATCTGATAATAATTTGATATTAATCTATGTCAAACTAAATATAATAGTCACCTTTGACATTTCATAAAAAAAAAAAAATTAGCTTCACGCTATATCCCGCACACAGCGGGGTAGGCAGAGGGAACCTAGTGTTAAGACACTCCGTTCCCCACTTTTTGCCGAATTTTTGGAGGCATTGCGTGTTGAGTGGTAGAACTTAACGCCGCGCTTTGCCTCGACACTAGAGCGAAGAAATGAAAATATAAATTTAAGGAAATATTTCATCTCCTCGAGTGGGGATCGAACCCACAACCAGTCGGTTTTACAGTCACACTTTGTACCACTGCGCCACGACTGGCCTACATTTGACATTTCATCTAGATTGAAATTGTACTTCAAAATGACCTATTTACTATCACTCTATCTCTCTTACTATCACCAACAGATTCACGAGAAACACAAAGAAATACATTTTAAATAACGCTTTATATAAAAATTAAAACTTAATTTTTAAAAGCTTCAGCTATAAAACTTTAGTACAAATTTAAATAAGTTACAGGAAAGCTTTACAATACGTTTAGCTTAACGTACATTTAAGACATATCAAATTGCATATACACAGTGGTACTGGTGTGCTACCTTTTGTAAATCACCTTTAAATATTAACCACGCGAAGTTCAAACGTCCGTATTTACTTACCATGTTTGTACGCTTATGCAAAATAAGCGTCTTAAAGATTACAGTAGAATAAATATTTTTAAAAGATTTCAAAATTGCAATTTCTATCTAATTTAACATCATAATACAAAACAATAAGCAATACAAAACAAAAAACAATAAATTATAAAAGTAGAGCCAAAAAATAGAAGTTCAATATTAGAAATCAATTAAAAAAATTTTAACGGAAAAACATTTATCAATTCTTCTACACTCGGTATTGGATCCTCATATGGTATAAAGAAAATAAAATATTTGATTTTTTCACTTCCACGCTTTGGTAGCGAGGCAAAGCGTGGCACTAAGTTAATTGAGCACTCAACGGAATAAATAATATAACCAAATGGGAAACGGAAACGGAAAACGGAGTGTCTTAATTACCTCTACCTACCTCGATTATATATCATAGGCTGTGTGAAATTAAAAACATTACTGTTTTTTAACCGAAGAATCACGTCCTTACGTCCTTATAATATTTTTAAGAAATCACAAAAACATACTAACAAAAGTACCTATATTAATCACATTCTGTATTCAGGACAAACCAGTGCTCCACAATGTAGTTTCCGGCATCATCGTCAGCACTAAGTCGCTGGTGTTACAAAAGGTGACGAGGGAGCACACTGGGGACTACTCGTGTCGCGCCACTAACGCGCTCGGCGAGACCGCAAGTCAGGCAACGCATTTGAGTATACAATGTACGTATCGTGTTTAATATTAAATATATGTATTTTATTAATTATTTGGTTAATATAATGTTGAACTAACAATCCGCTCGTGGTTTCGCTCGCTTGAACTATGTGTTATTAATGTACTAATCTGCTTTACTTTCGCCTTTAATAATAATATTGTTATAAAAACGATGTCTATATCTATAAATATTAAGTTTTATCCACCTCAATAAAACATTTAAAATTTATAGCATTTTGTGGAACAACGTTAAGAACAATAATTTAAAGAATTTAAATGACATATACATCCATTTTGTTTACAAATCCATTGAAATAAAAAAAATACTAAATGTAAAGGCAATTTTAAAAAAATAAAATAATGAAAACTGCATATAAATCGTTTAAGCCATTTCTCATAATAAAAAAACCAACAAACCGACTAATATTTTTAAATCAGTATCTAGAGCTCTATTACATTATTGAATCTACATTTATTATCTACATTTCTTAAATGGAAAAGATGCACTTAAATAAAATAAATAAAATAAAGAATAATACTGAGACCAGTCGTGGCGCAGTGGCACGAAGTGTTACTGCAAAACCGACTGATTGTGGGTTCGATCCCCACTCGAAGAGAGAGAAATATTTACTTAAAATTTATATTTCCATTTCTTCGTTCTGGTGTCGAAGCTAATCGCGGCGTTGAGTTCTGCCACTCAACACGCAATGCCTCCAGAATTCGGCAGAAAGTGGGGAATGGAGTGTCTTAACACTAGGTTCCCTCTGCCTACCCTGCTGTGTGCGGGATACAGCGTGAAGCTGATTTATTTTTAGTAATATAACAGTAAAAATCAGGAATCGAAGGGACACTAAGTGTGACTCTAAACGCGACTGGCTGTGGGTTCGATCTCCGTTCGAGGAAATGAATTGTTTATATTATCATTTCTTCGCTCTGGTGTCGAGGCAAAGGGCGGTGTTGAATTCCGCCACTCAACACGCAATGCCCCCAGTATTCCGCGAAAAGTGAGAAACGGAATATCTCAACACTAGGTTCTCTGCCCATCCTGCTGTGTACGAGATACACAGAAGCTGATTTGATTTGATTTAGTTAGATTTTTTAAAGTGTGAAGTGTATTTTATTAATAAATTCTTTATTTTCTATATTCCTGTGTGCATATATATTTATAAGACGCATTTATGCCTTCTAATTGTAGGCAAATTCTGCCTAATGACTGATCTTGTATGCAAGTCATGGCTGCGTATAAAATGGGCATGGGCGTTCCGCTGCTCTCAACGTACAAGACACAAGTGGATCTACAGACAATACGACAAAATTATCTTAATTTATATATACATATATATGTATGAATAAAGTTAATATATATGTTTAAGATTTCAAAATCGAATCGGAAAGAAAAGAGAATTGGAAAGAGGCCAGTCGTGGCGCAGGGGCACAAAGTGTGACTGTAAAATCGACCAATTGTGGGTTCGGTCCCCACTCGAGGAAATGAAATATTTATTTACATTTATATTTTTATTTCTTCGCTCTGGTGGCACAGCGCACTGGAGGCAAAGCGCGGCGTTGAGCTTTACTACTCAACACGCAATGCCTCTAGAAAAGGAAAGTAGGGAACAGAATGTCTTAACAGTAGGTTCCCTCTGCCTACCCTGCTATGAGCGGGATACAGCGTGAACGTGATTTTAATGTTTTAAAGTAACTGTGTTTCTTCAAGTGCATTTACACAATACTAAAATATAAATCTTAATAATTTTAAACAAGTATATATAAAAGCACATTATATTTACATAAATTGATACTACAATACCCATTCAGCTGTGTGCCTAATAGGTGTTCTTCTATTCAGATCACGATTACGTACGATATGGGTTCTTAGTCCTCATTATATTAGAGATAGATTAGGAAGATTCGCACAATATAATGTATTAAATTTTAAAACTGGATTTTTTACCCTCTGTCACTTACAGGCCTAAACGCAACAGGTTGTGGGTTCGATTCTCAATCGGGGAATTGAAATGTTTAATAGTTTCGCCACTTAATATACATGTAGGTATTAGATCTAAAAAGCTGAAGAGTCGAGTTATTTATTACTGTCATCTTTAACAAAACACAGGAGACACTAAAAGCAGTTTTTTTTATTTTTATTTTGACAATATAATGTCATTGTCATAACCGTATATGGTCACTATAGATACATTGTATACTTTTTCTCTTCCTTCCAAATCTGGATGATACCTTCGTTAATTCACCATTACCAGGAGACGTCAGCCGTAGAGCCAAAGGCTTAACGTGTTTCTCGGAACAAGGGCGTGTAGTGCCGTCAATCTTCTAACTCCGCTAAAACCGTCATGATAGAAAATCCAATAGTAACGAAGTGACCTAAATTTTTAAATTTATGACTTTTGAATCCTTTTCTTTTATCTAGATACACCCCTGTGCCACGACTAGTCTGTCTGTACAGAAACAGAGTGTGTTTGTCATCCCTACTTTAAATTAAACCACAATTTTGACTACATTTCATTTGAACATTATAATTGCTTATACATTTTATATACTCTCTAAATATCTACTTGTGTTCTAAAAATAATGTTTATAATAATATTTAATATTATAACTTCTACAATAGGACTGTTGGGGCCGTCGTGGCCAAAGGGCACAAGGGTGTGACTGTAACGCGATGGTTGTGGGTTCGATGGGATATTTTTATTTCTTCGCTCTCGTCGAGGCAAAGAGCGGTGTCGAGTTCTGCCACTCAGCACGCCGTACCTAAAATATTTGACGGAAAGTGGGGAACGGAGTGTCTTAACACTAAGTTCCCTTCGACTACCCTGCTATAGGCGGGATATAGCGTAAAGCTGATATATAGATATAGAACCCTAAATTCACAATAACGAAAAAGTATATTTTTTCCATTTTTCCTTTCTCATTACACATAAACTTCTCACTATAATAAAATACAAGATAAAGAAGGTAATTACGAGTTGAAAACTAATCCCTATATAAAGTTAATAGGGTAATCTAGAAAATAGGTTTAAGCTTTTACTCTCATGCATTAGCAAAACCCTAGGCAACGGATAACATAAAATCGTAATAGCCAAATCGACTTTCGATTGGATAAAATTTTGCTTGATAAAAATAAAACACCTCGATGACTAAATTGTACAGAATATTGCTTATCTAGTTAGATATAGATTGAAGGGAGTCTGCTGTATGAAAAAAATAAAATAAAAAAAGACAGCTTCACGCTGTATCCCGCATTCAGCAGGACAGGTAGAGGGAAACCAGTATTAGTATTAACACTAGTTTCCCTCTACCTGCCCTGTCTTAACTAACGTTTTAGTCTTAGCCTACTTTCCGCCGAATTCTGGTGGCATTGCGTGTTGAGAGGCGGAGCTGAACGCCGCGCTTTAACAATCACACATTGTGTCCATGCGTCACGCCTAGTTTCTTAAAAAAAATATATTATATATTTATATCATTTCTAAATATAGCCTGATTTGTTAACGAAAATCAATCTTTCCAGATTGTATCGAAGATTTGTTGTAGGCAAAAGATGTTATATATATTATAATTATTATTTTAGCTTCACACTGTATCCAGGCGCTGTGAGGCCAGTCGTGGATCAGGGGCACAAAATGTGACTGTGAAATCGACTACTGTGGGTTCGAGTCCCACTCGAGGAGATTAAATTTATAATGACAATTTTTTTTTCAGTGTATCCCGCATATAATCTGGGAACCTAATGCTAAGACATTCCGTCAATATATTTAATATCGATTTAAATAAAATCGAATCCACAACCTTTCGCGACTACAGTCGCTTGTGCCCGTGTCTGGACTACAACTACAACTATATATATAAATATATGTGTGTGTGTGTATGAAGAAGGTAGATAAGAAGGTGTGGGAGTGGATATATTAGAAAATTTATGAAGATGTAGAACAAGTAATGCTGAATTAATCTTTTTAGAGATTACATATTGTATTTCTTATCTATTTCTGCTAAGCATTACGTGATATAATATTAGTATCTCATACATTTTCCATAATATTTCTGTAGGCGTTACGGATTTCCAATACTTCCCCAATATTTTTACTATTAGACACGATGTATTTCATAAAATAAACGTATTAATTTCTCATATGGAAATGAGGCCAGTTGTGGCGCAGGAGTGTTTGACTGTAAACGCGACTGGCTCTGGTTTCGATCCTCACTTCATATTATCATTTCTTCGCTCTGGTGTCGATGTAAAGCGCGGCGTTGAGTTTCACCACTCAACACGCAATGCCTCCAGAGTTCGGTGGGAAATGGAAAACGGAGTGTCCTAACACTAGATTCCTATATACCCTGCTATGTAATACAGCGTGGAGCTTATTAATTTCTCTCCTACTTCATTATATAGCAATTAACTTGGAAGCTTCGGTAATATAATAAGTCATCAAATTCGCATCGATCAACAGTATAATGAACAATAAATATTCTCCAACGGTTTTCATTTACTAACTATAATACCAGAAGAGGCAACAGGAGGCAAATTATGTTGGAAAACTGTTTTTGGCGAGAATTTTGACGTGAATCGTCATTAGGATCATTAATCAAATCACAGCGCGCAAAGTGAATGACGTGCCACCGCTAATAGGAAATCTATGATGTTTTGCGGGACCGATGTTTCTTACGAGATAAAACTATTTTTTCTTACATTTTTTTTCGGTCACGCTTTATTCCGGATACGGCAGGGTAGGCAGAGAATATTGGATTTCATCTCTCCTCTGCCTATCCTGCAATATGCGGGATATAGCGTGAAGCTAAAACAAATAAATAAAATATATTACCCCACATTCTCAATCTGTAATAGTGTATTCTCTGAAGTTAAGGTAAGGGACCCATAAGATTTACGCTACCCATGTCATGGCTATCGGCTGATCAACGACAAATGTGGCCTTGTGCTCTTTTTATTTGTAAGCATTTCTCCTACATTTAGTATGGAGTTTATTGTATTGACATTTCTAGTACTATCTTGACTTAGACCTAGATCTAGAAATTATACGACGTAAATTATTGGTTATTGTTATCAATATACTATTGGAATTTATAGCTTCAAATATAATTAAACTACACTATTGGAATTTAGTATTAAAATAATTTTACTGGTAATGTTGATATGTTAATTCTAATATTTTCTCAAATATCTTGCCATACCCATTTTATGTATACCCATATATATGTACATATATGTATATATATGGGTACCCATATTATGTACAAAAATTATAAAAATTAAATTAGGTTCACGCTATATCCCGCACACAGCAGGGTAGGCAGATGGAACCTAGTGTTAAGACACCCCGTTCCCCACTTACTGCCGAATTTTGGAGGCATTGCGTGTTGAGTGGCAGAACTCAACGCCGCGCTTTTGCCTCGACACCAGAGCTAAGAAATGAAACTATAAATTTAAGTAAATATTTAGCCTCGAGTGGGGATCGAACCCACAACCAGTCGGTTTTACAGTCACACTTCGTGCCGCTGCGCTACGGCTGACCTCTTTTATGTATAAATATTATTATTTACTGGAGGCAAGTCCTGGCGCAGGGACACTACGATTCATCTATAAATATGAAAGGTTATGAGTTCGATTTCCATTCAATTAAAATGGAAATGAATATTTAATTTCTTTATTTGCCAAATTTGGCAGTAAATGGAGAAAAAAAATGTGTTAATGGGGACGGGCTGTCTTAGCACTACGTTCTCAGGTTATCTGTGCCTATCGTGCTATATGCGTGATACAGTATGACAGTATATAATTAAAAAAATATTTAAACCCCTGTTATTCTAAACTTAAAAGCGTATTTATTGACAAATTAAATGAACAAAACGACTTAAAATTCTCATGTATTACAATATAAAACGATCCCTCTACAAGATTACTTAAAGGAAATGTAAGGGGGGGTTCAGTTTTGTAAGTGGGTATCTAAATGAATCACAGTCACCGAGTGCCTGCCTGGGGGAACAGTTGGTGATAAAATTTATATATTAGCGTCAACTTCTGTTATGATTTAACGAAATCACTTTGTTTGAAATGTTTTAGCTACTAGCGTTTATTATAATTTATACAGCCATGGCAGAAAATATATTTTTATTAAGCTACTTCAGCTTCACGCTGTATCCCGTTATAGCTCGGTAAGCAGAGAGAGCCTAGTGTTAACACTCCGAATTGTTTAGGTGATCGCGTGTTGAATGGCAGAACTTGAGAGCGAAGAAAATTATAATATTATTAAATAATAAATCATTCCCCGCAAATCAGAATCGAACCCACAACTGTCGCATTACAGTCAAGCGCTCGTGCCCCTTTACCACTACGGTCTTATATTTCCACTTTTAAGTTATATTTAGGGTAATATATATTAGGGGAAGGCTAGGGTTATATTAAGGGTGGGCAGAGAAACCAAGTGTTAAAACACTCTGAATTTTTGAGGCATCGCGTATTGAGTGGTAGAACTCGAATGCGAAGAAAATTATAAAATTAATAAATAATAAATCATTCCCCGCAAATCAGAATCAAACCCACAACCATCGCGTTATAGTCAAACGCTTGTGCCCCTATGCCACTACGGCCTTATATATCCACTTTTAAGTTATATTTTACGTTTAACCTTAAGTACAATTTGTTATGCTAAAAGTTTGAGAGGCGGAGGTTGATTTAAAGCCAATTATTTTCACCTGCCTGATTCATAATATATCATACATAATATAGCAGTTTAAAACAGGTTGTTACATAAGTTTTAGTTTGCCGACGGAGTAGCTTCATGTTAAAATGAACTCTTAAATCATGTGCAGGTTCTATTTTGAACGCAGAATTTTCTATCTAGTTAATTTTCTACCTAGGAACGGTTTACGGCTCGATCCTAACGAGTTTAATTTATTCTTTCTACTTTTAATTCTTTTTATATTTATTTTAGCGTCACGCTGTATCTGCTAGATCATCTCCCCATCTTGCTAGGTTCCCTGTGTCTACCGTGCTGGGTAGGCCCAGGGAACCTAGTGTTAAGACATTCCATTCCCCACGCAATGCCTCGGATTTTGACGGAAGCGTCAAAATCTGGAGGCGTTGCGTGTTGAGTGAACTCGAAAAAATGGAAATATTAATTTAAATAAATATTTTATTTCCTCGAGGGTGAATCGAACCCACAACGACAACGTCACGACTGGCCTAGTTGCCGAATTCTTTTATTATACTAATAGATATATTGTTTTCAATAGATGCGCCGGTGTGTATGCACACGTCGCCGCAAGTTTTGGGTGCGCAATTGGAAGAAGCGTTACGTGTTCGATGCTCGGTTACGGCAAATCCACCTGATGTCACTTTCTTTTGGCAGTTCAACAATAGCGGTGAAAGTCTCGATGTTTCACCTACTAAATTTGGTAAGTGGTATATTTATATATTTTTTTACGTTAAGAATTGGAACTTTGTACCTTACCTTACCTTTTTTATGTTGTAATATTTTTAAGAAAAATCTATTTACATATGATTTTAACAAAAAAAAAAAGTTAACAGGGCAACGTATGTAGATATTAATAGAGAATATAGGCAACATTTGTTTTTAATATTTTTTGTATATTTTAAATATTATCTACAGAACTTACTTGAATAAACACCGTATTATTTGTACGTAACGTCTCTATTTCCCAACTAAATAAAAGCCGTTTGAGTGAAATGTTAGTTCAGTGACGCCACGTCACAAGACCGTAACCTTATACAAACAAGACGCAACAACAACAAAATCAAAAGTGACTTTAAGTAAATCGAATAGTTCTAAAATCTAGATCTAGACGTAAAAGGGACACGTGACTCGTGATCTGAAATTAATAGGGCGTCCCGAATTAATAAGTTCCCAATGTACGTCCAAAGAGAACTGGAACTGAACTGTAAGGTGAAGTTTTTTGAATGTCTGCCAACTCTAGTTTAGAAATAAAATAAAATAAATTAGCTTCACGCTGTATCCCGCACACAGCAGGGTAGGCAGAGGGAACCCAGTGTTAAGACACTGCGTTCCCCACTTTCTGCCGAATTTTGGAGGCATTGCGTGTTGAGTGGCAGAACTCAACGCCGCGCTTAGCCTCGACACCAGAGCGAAGAAATGGAAATATAAATTTAAGTAAATATTTCATCTCCTCGAGTGGGAATCGAACCCACAACCAGTCGGTTTTACAGTCACACTTTGTGCCACTGCGCCATGAGTGGCCTCGATAGAGATTGTGATAAATTATTTCCAACAAAATGCATACGTTACTAAAATATTTGTTTGCCGTGGAAAGGAAACAACTGGATAAATGGGGTCACTTCTCATAGTTTATGGAAAATAAGACCTAAACTTAGATCTTTTAATTGCTTTTCATTGTGGTCTGAGCTGCATTTGTGTTAGTACGTTGTTTATGCAGGGGAGTTTTCATATTAAATGTTTTGTATGTTTTGTTCTATTATTTATTGCATTTATATTTTGCGGTAATATAGTATTATTTTTAATATTTTCTAGTTAGGTAGCTTTATTAGTCAAATTGAATGTGGATAGGAGGTTAGCTGGGTTCCCAGGTTCCCTCTGGCTACCCTGCTGTAATGTAATAGAAACGTATGATATATGAACTTCCGTTTTAGTTTTTTTTGTTTAATATAAACACATAAACACAAAGAGTGACTATAAAATCGACTGGTTGTGGGTTCGATCCCTACTCGAGGAAGTGAAATATTTATTTACATTTATATTTTCATTTCTTTGCTATGGTGTCGAGACAAAGCGCGGCGTTGAGTTCCACCACTCAGCACTCGCCCTGCCTAGCCTGCTGCGTGCGGGATACAGCGTGAAGCTGAAAAAAAAACGACTATGAGACATATACATTATAAAGCTTTATGTTATTTTGTCTCTAAGTTTAACTAGGACGCTGTGCGTGTACCGTGTAGCGGTACTACTCCTATATTGTCGATATATAACAATGCGGTCTAACTAATTCCAATCTATAAACCAAGTATTGCTACCGGGTATTAAAATATGGGAGCAACTTTATCTTTATAATAATTTAATGCTTTTATACAAATATTTATTAATATTAGCGCAGGGGCGCAAAGTGTGACCGATTCCGTTGATTTCATTACTCGAAATAATTAAATATTTGATTTTTTCATTTCTTCGTTGTGGTATCGTAGTGTTTATAGTTCGGCAAATAATGGATAACGGAGAGTTTAGCATAAGATTCTCTCTGCCTACCCGGCTATGTGCGCTATACACAAATGTAGCTAAAAAATAATAATAATAATACTTTTTTTGAACCCTAAAAACTACGTCATGTAATGCTAAAATGCGAGAGGTGAGTGAAGATAAAAAATAATCAAATAATTTTAATTTTATATAACAGGTACCGCAAACGGCAGTACCAGCGAGTTGAGCTACAAACCGGCAAGTGAACGAGACTACGGAGCACTGAGCTGTAGGGGAACTAATTCTGTTGGCAGGCAACTCGAACCTTGTGTATTTCAAATAGTACCGGCGTGTGAGTATATTTTTTTACATTATTTAACTTCTAGAACAAATATTTTTAGTGGCAGTCAACTTTATATTTGTATATTAAAACAGTACCTAAATACTTTCAGACAATAAGCCAAACAGTGTTGCCAGACTTTGTATAGAGTAAAAGCGGGATATTTATTTTTGAAATTATTAGTAAAAATCAGCTTCACGCTGTATCCCGCACACAGCAGGGTAGTCAGAGAGAACCTAGTGTTGAGACACTCCATTCACCACTTTCTGACGAATTTTTGGAAGCATTACGTGTTGAGTGACGGAACTCAACGCCGCGCTTCGCCTTGACACCAGAGCGAAGAAATGAAAATATAAATTTAAATTAATATTTAATTTCCTCGAATGGGGATGGAACCCACAACCGTCACGTTACAGTCAAACCCTTGTGCTCCTGAGCCACGACGGCCTCAAAATCATTATTAACTTATTACAAAGCATAAAGTATTTAAAAAGGGTCATCTAAATGCGTGGAATATTTACAAAAAGTGGGAGACCATGTATAGCCCGTTCGAGACAATTAAATTTTAGGCTAAAAATTAGAATGTCTCGCCAAATTCGGAATGTCTGACAGCGCTGGAACCAAACCCTTTATTCTTATGGCTATGATGGATGTAACATGTTTAACACTACAGTAGGTTATCTTAAGATTTTACGTACATATCTTCATATACTGCTTTATTTATTTCCTCTACAGTAGTACTGTAGAGAAAATAAAAAAAAATAAACTTTACTATCAAATAAAAATACGTAATGATATGATTGAGATGTTTGTTCGATAGTAAGTATCGAAAACTTCTATAGGGACCGTAAAAACTGTGACTACATTATGGAAAATAGAGCAATAAAATCCTTTATTGCATCAAAAAAAGTAATAAAATGTAGGTACATGTATATAATAAGAAATTCTTTAGTTCAATGAAAAAAAACACCGGTTAAGTACGAGTCGGAATCGCCCATTTCGGCTTCCAATTTCAAGATTCTAGATTAACGGATAGGAGAACTTATAAAAGTCGAAAAACTTAAGTTTGCGGGCGTTTGCATTCATTTTGTATGAAATCAAATACAAATATAAGTTTGTAATTATTGTTTTCTATGTAATACTTATATATAAATTATACTTATACATATATATAAATATAAATTTTCGTTTTTCAGATCTTTTCCCTTATTTGTATAATAAATTTCACTTTGTTCCAAATTTCATAACTGTAGATCCACGTAAAATATTCTATAGGCTTTGATTATGCGGCGAATTTCATTCAAATTTCAGCAAATTCGTTCACATAGGAACTTGATTTTTCCTGTGCCTCTAGGTAATGATGCAAATGCTGAAAATAATAGTTTTAGCTTGCTAAGTAAACACGATTTCGAGATATATGGTCTAGACAGACGAACAGACGGACAACAAAAGGTATAAGGTTCGGTTTTTACCTTTTCCTTGGGTCCTATATATATATATATATATAAATATGAGTTAGCCACGAGGTGTATATATATATATATATATATATATATATATATATATAATAATATAATGGAGAATCACGTTCTAGTTATAACGGTGGATTCATTTAATTACAATGTATATACATATATATGTATATATATATATATATACATTGTAATTAAATGAATCCACATATACATATATATATATATACATTGTAATTAAATGAATCCACCGTTATAACTAGAACGTGATTCTCCATTATATTATTATAGGTCACAGTGAAAACTCCCAGGTGCTCACCACGTGGCTATATTTCAGTATCGATTAGCTACTTTCTTATCGTTCTATCGAAGTATTAGGGTGCGGCGGTAAACACCGGTTGTACGGACGCTAATAAAATTATTACGAAGCCGACGTTATAAACCTCACCTATGTTTTTTATGATTGCCAACAATTTCGTACGAATAGGTATTGTACAAAATTTTAGTTGCTACATTGTTGCGCTAAAATGTGTTTTTATTTTTATTTTATAATGAGGTCGTCGTCGAGGTGTGAGCCGATGATTGTGAGTTCGATTCCCCAAGCAATGCATACATTTTTAATAATTTTTTATTTCTGCTTTGGTAGACAAACTGCGGTATTACATTCCGCCTCTCTACACATGGTCTGGAAAACTAGGCGAAAAGTCAAAAACATAGCGTTTTTTGCTTTTACGAATTTTTTCTTCAGATAGTCAAAAACTCAACTCCCAAAGAGACATCTAATATACTTTTATAATTCATAAAAAAATCTATCATAATATTTTATAAGAAAAATATATTATTAAAACTTTCTTAGTACAAGAAATGAAAAATTAATATTTTTAATCGTAGTCGTACTTTTCGTATTTTCAAAGACTGTTAAGTCGCTAGTAGACTTCTTCTAAGGTACATATTTCCAAGATGTCACTGCCTTTTGACCTTTGACACTTCCTAACTACCTATTATTGACACGGCCAAGTCGCTCGCCTGAGTTATTTATATCTTGATGAAAATAATTAATGAAATATTGTTTTTTTATATTTATATAACTAAATCTGTATAATATGTTTTTATTCAAATCATATGGTTTATAGGGTGTTGTGGTTAGAGAAACATTTTTTGAACAAGAAGAAATAAGTAGAAATCCATCGACTTATTCATATAATCACTTCTCGCTCAGGTGTCGTGGTAAAGCCCGGCGTTAACTTACGCCAATCAACACGCAATGCCTTCAAAAATTGCCTTCTATCACAGTAGGTTCCCTCTGCATAGCCTGCTATTTGCGGGATACAGCGTGAAAATGAAAGAAAAAAACTAATTTAATACCCAAGCTAAAATGCACTCATATAAATGCCACACCATTGAAAATATCGCCATGACGCAGCTGCACTAAGAAATATGAGTTAGCCACGAGGTGCAACGAAGCATTCGAACCGCAACATTTAATAACCTAGAATTATATTATACTCATATAAATATGTTGTATGTTTGTTTATTATTGCTAAAACAACATTTGTACAACATTTTTAAAAAAAATACTTATTTCACTTCACGCTTTATGCCTAACGGGTTAGCCAGAGAGAACGGAGCACCAAACGCTACGATCTCCGCATACCTCTTTCTCCTCTATTATCTACCTCTTCATCATACATGTCCCAAAAAATGTTAAGTTTTTATCTAGATTTTATAAATATCTGGACTTAATAACCGTATGAAGCCAATCATGGTCATCACAAGCACAAACGTGCGACTCGAAACGCGACAGCTTTTGGATTCGATTTTCACTACAGAGAATGAAATATTTAATAATTTAATTCCCTCGCTCTGGGTAACGAGACAAATCTCGGCGTTGAGTTCTGCCACTCAATTCACAATGCCTCCAGATTCCATTGAAAAGTTGGGAACGGAAGGGAATGGAACTTAATGGAAACGTATTGTCATAACACTAGCTTCCCGGGTTTCCCTTGCTAACCCAGCTAACTGCGGGACACAGCGTGAAACTAAAAGGAAACATATTGCGAATACTAACAATAATTACATATAATTTTATATATATATATATATATATATATATATATATATATATATATATATATATATATATATATATATATACATATATATATATATCTACAATGTTATCTTATTAGTTAAGCACCACTATAAATTGTCAGCACGCCATATTTCAAGTCTTGACGCAGTTTTGCATTTAATTTTCATTTAGACACGTGTTATGTGTGAATTAATTTATCCCCTTGAGGGGAAGAGATTAAAATGATTAAATTGTAAGGCATCTCGCAAAGCACCCTCTGCTCTGTGAGAGGGAAACCTTACAATATACCTACTTCATTTGCTTGGAATATGAAATTATTTATTACGATATGAGGCAAATTGAGATTTTTAAATTTTGAGGCCAGTCGTGGCGCAGGGTCACAAAGCGTGACTGTAAAACCGACTGGTTGTGGTTTCGATCCCCATTCGAGGAGATGAAATATTTACTTGAATTTATTATTTCCATTTCTTCGCTTCGGTGTCGCGGCGTTAAGTTCTGCCATTCAACACGCAATACCTCCAGAATCCAGCAGAAAGTGTGGAACGGAGGGTCTTAACGCTAGGTTCCCTCTGCCTACCCTGCTGTGTGCGGGATACAGCGTGAAGTTGATTTATTTATGTTTTTTTTTTAATAAAAATTAATACGTTTTTCTATTGTTATATTTATTCTCTATTATTGTCTTTTAGACACTCTATTCTATTCTCTTCTTTAGCAGATTTTTTAGTCGGAATTAAGTTTCATTTTTGCCAGATTACATTGATAAATTTGTAAGTACAAAATACACTAATGTTTTATATAAGTAATTTAAAAGAAAAAAAAATTAAACAAAATATATTTTTCGAACTCATAGACTCCGTGGATTATTGATTACAAGATTCATAGTTTAAACCATAAACTAAATGTCAGTAATTAAGGTCAAACGAAACGTTTATTTAAAGGTGAGCACCGTAAAATTGGATTGAACGGGACTAAATTGCAGCCACGATGAAACCTACTATTTGAAGCGACGGAAAATCTACACTAGTATATTATATCTTTCATTTTAAAAAAAAATCTTCATGGTGTATCCCGCACATAGCAGGGAAGATACAGGGAACCTAATATTAAGACATTCCGTTCTGTATCTTCCGTCGAATTTTGGTAGGAAGTGGAAGTCAACGCTGCGCTGTTTTGTCGACACCAGAACGTAGAAATAAAAACATAAGTTTAAATATTTTCATTTCCTTGAGTTGCCTTAAAAAATATATATATTTTTTGTCGAAAAATGCCTTATTGTAAATTATTTAGAGATTTCAGTGTTTCAACAAACAAACAAACTATTCCGCTTTATTATATTACTATATACTCATGCTTCAGAATTTGGAGTACAGGTCGTGTTGAGTGAAAGAATGAAAAGCCGAGGCGAACTTAGCGCGTCTCAACACTAGGTTCCCTCTGCCTTCCCTATTACATACGGAATACATAAAGCTAAAAAAACACAAATATTAGTAGGCGGCAAGGTAAAATAATTTTACCCTTCCTATTATTCTGATTAATGCCAAAAAAAGATTGAATAGATAAAAATAGCCAATTTAGGCAATAGGAGTTTTACTCTTTCATACAATATGGTGTTAAAATAAAATGTGGGGGATAATTATATTCTTTGTATTTATTTCAATAAATTACTATGAACTACTTTTTTTGTATTTTCTGGCAACGAATCAAAATGTTTTTTTTTAATATTTAAAAGTCTAAAAAATATTTCGTTGCAAGATTTTTATTCTTCAGTATTAATATCGATAAAATCGCTGTGTGGTTCGAACCCACAACCAGTCGGTTTTACAGTCACACTTTGTGCCACTGCGCCACGACTGGCCTCCTGCGCCACGACTGGCCTAATAGTCTACTCTAATAATTAGACTATATTAATCCACAAGCAAACGCGGATGAATTTATAGCTTTTTGTAATCTGTATAACAATTTACTAATAGGAGCTCACCAGTCAGATGCGAAACTGCAAAATGTCAGCGTTTTCATTAATTACTTCAATCCAGCAACTTTTGTTGGTTGTTGCGCAAATACGAAAAAAAGATATTTTTTTTATAAATATATTAGTATGGATTTTTACGTTATATAATTGATAGGAGTTCGTGTTATTTTAACTGTAATCTAATATATTCAGAACATGTCGGTTGAAATTATATCATTATATTGTTAAGAACTAATGATAGAATAAAAAAAAATAAGCCGACTTTAAATTGATATAAAAAAGAAAACACGTATACTCAAAATGGATAAAAATTGTACTGTTGTTGTATAAGTTGTACTTATACTGTTCCCTAAATTGCAATATACCTAAACTTAAATTAAAAAGAATCATCTCGATATGAGTTTAAGAGAAATTCGTGGACAAACATACAAACATATACTTACCATTACATTAAGCACACGTGTTTGGAAGCCTAAACGGATCATCATACTAAAATAACATTCAATTCCAACATTATTACATACATATTTATGTGAAACTGATAACCTCATTTTTTGAAGTCAGTTAATAAGTGCTTAAGAAATGTTACCGTTTTTGATAAATTTAAAAATAAATTAAAAAAAATACAAATTTATCTCTCTCTATCTCCCTCTCTCTCTCTCTAAATGTAAGAACTAGCTTTATAAAACATTCTTTTTCTCAGCTCGTCCAGCACCACCACGGAACTGCTCGCTACAGGCCGGAACTAACAGCTCTGAGGGCATCAGCTGGCTTATCATTAGGTGTGTGTCCGGATACGACGGTGGACTTCCCCAATCGTTCGTCTTGGAAGCTCTCGATCCGGTGACGAGCAAAACCAAGTTTAACACTAGTGTCAATGAAAGTGGTAAGTTTATATGTTATTTGTATTCGTTTCTAGTTTTCTCTTTATGTCATGGATTAATATATTATGAAAAGTAACAGTTTAAGGTTTTTTTTTGCATAATATTTTACACATATATATACATGAAATATATTAGAACGATACCAGTCGTGGCGCATTGGCACAAAGTGTGACTGCAAAATCGATTGTTTGTGGGCTCGATCCCCTCTCGAGGACATCAAATATTTATTTAAATTTATGTTGTGATTTTTTCTTCGCTCTGGTGTTAAGGCAAAGTGCGGCGTTAAGTTCCGCCACTCAACACGCAATGCCTCCAGATTTCGGCGAAAAGTGAGGAATGAAATGTCCGAACACTAGGTTCCCTGCTTACCATACTATCCAATATACTACTGTATGCGGGATACAGCTTGAATCTGTTTTTTCTTATGATTAGGAAAGAAAAGTCGTTAAGGAAAAAGTTTTATATTCTTGATTTGAATTTCAAAACATAATTTTACTCAAAATAAATATTTCTCCACTACTTTGCAAAGCAAGCAGAAATAAAGAAATATAGAAAATATATGTGTTATATTTTCCAAACGACTCGCTCACAGGATAAATCACAAAAGAACTTCATAAAAAAATACACAACTTTGACTTCAAAGCGATATTCATTCAGATTTTAAATAAATAAAAGAAAAAAAAATGCACTACAAACACTACTATTTACATTTTTTTAACCACAAATTGTATAAATTAAAACATCACCGACGAAAAATAATATTTTAGTCCAACTTCGATCATTTACATGGAGCACGCAACTTTGTAACGGGTTATTTCGTTCACACCGCTCAAAATGTACCGATATTTTGAATTATATATAGTTTTTTTAGTGAAATGTTTATTCAAATATCATAATAGTATGGAAATATTTGACTTCGTCTTACTAATTTTTTATATTAATTGTGAAGTTACTATAAAAAAAACTTTTTACAAGTATTATGACACAACGTTGAGGCCACTTGTGGCGCATGGGCACAAAGCGTGACTGTTTAACCGACTGGGTGTGGGTTCGATGCCCACTCGAGGCGATGAAATATTTATTAAAATTTCTATTACAACTTATTTAGAAAACGTATAAAAATTTTGAACGCAGCGGGACTCGAACCCGCGCCTCCTGGAAACCGACCAGGCGCTCTGACCACTAAGCCATACGTTCTTGCCAAGCTATGTCGAAATTTTTATACGCTTGTTACAACTTATTTATGTTGTTAGCTTCTCTGTAGGGAGATTTTTACAAATTTCCGCTACCCAAAGATAATTACTAGGAATTATCGTTTGGCAAGAGAGAAACTATTTTTAAATATTTTTAAACATTTCTATTTTTATTTCTATTTCTTTTTTCATTTCTTCGCTCTGGTGTCGAGGCAAAGCGCGGTGTTGAGTTCTGCCACTCAACACACAATGCCTCCAGAATTTGGCAGAAAGTGGGGAACGGAGTGTCTTAACACTAGGTTCCCTCTGCCTACCCTGCTAAGGGATACTTTTTATTAATTTAATGTTTCACTTCTTCCAGTCCCCACTACCTACAACAGTCACACCCTGTGCTTCTATTTCCTTATTCGAACCTTTAACAACCGCGTATAACATCAGACAAACAGACGAACCTAACTGCTCACCAACACGGCGTCAGCTCCCTTACTTACATATATAAATAAAATAAAAAAAAACGGTAGACGGTTAAGGAATATTCATTTGGATCTAAAAGTCAGCTTGTACATTAAAATGCATCTCACGATTAAAACGAATGGATACCCTCCGGAGTTCGCGTCGTGAAACGTTTAAATTAATGAAGACTGGATGCTAGTGTTTTAGCTTTTTTCTTAATAAATATGTTACTTGGATAATATTAAGATAATATTATATATCGTTTTACAAATTGTATTTACTATGTTCTTTATGTATTTGTATACGTAGAAAAATTAAATAAATAGAAAATCTAAGCTTTTACAGTCAGTAATTATAAAGCAATAATAAAAACAAATGTGTTTTTTAAACCATATTAAATTTGCATTTTTCTTTGGCCTCTGGTTTTCATCTCTTCGTAGATTGCAGCCTCTTTTCCAGAAAAAATGTAATATAAATATTTTAAATAAATAAATGAAAGCGAAGAATGGAGTGCTTGACAATACTCTCTGTGTCCACCTAGCTATACGCAGACTACAGCGAGAAAAACATACTTTTTATTATTTATTTTTAAATTTCACTCTATATCCCGTTTCTAACCGACTAGATGAAAAGAACTCGGGAACCAATGTTGAGACAATGCGTTTCCTATTAAAACACTTCCGATCCCCACTTCCCTATGAATTATTGAGGCATTGTGTGTTGAGTAGCGGAATTCAACGCCGCATTTTGCCGTTTTACCAAAATTATAATGTAATACAGTATTTACTATCGGACACTGGGGTCTCGCCTTACTATTTATAATATTACATAACATGTATAAACATGCATTTCCCTTTCAGATGGCTTAGCAGTCTTCAAATTAGATTTGAACCAGCTATCGGCGGGGGACGTGGAGGGGGCTACGTTTAATCTACTTATCTATGCAAAGAACCTCAAGGGAGAATCTGAGAGGACTCTCCTTGAAAATATTGCCTTCAACGACGCCGCTAAGAGAACCGGTAGGTTATTAAATGGTGTAACTAGATTTTCTTTTATGTAAACAGAATGCTGTAATGAAAAGTTGCATGTTTTCCCGTGAGAATTGAATGATTTACTTGGCTTTGCACTGGTTTTGGTGATTTTAATGTATAAACATTTATTTTTAGCTATAGTTAATAGGTGAAAAATAATTTTGCTTGTATTAAATATATGAAAGGAAACACTTGTTGGTCGATCAATTTGTTTTGATTTTATTTATCTCTATTTACAAAAATATTTACTTCATAAATATTAAATTTAAATTGGAAATTTTGAATGTTGTGGTTTAAGCTCTGGACTGTGAATATCTCACTACGATTCCTCGTTCAATGATATTAATGTATGATTATGATTTTAAGATTTTTCTATTTCTATTAATGACAACGATTACATATTGCAAAAAACTATACATACCAATATAAAAACCATATTTTTTAAGATTTCATTAATGTTTTTAACACCTAATCAATTATCAGCTTCACGCTGTATCCCGCACACAGCACTTTATTCCCCATTTTCCGCCAAATCACTCAAATACTTCTTCAAACTCGAATCATTTAAAAAAATAAAAAATATAATTTGTAAACAGAAGGCAAATCATCAATGAGCAGCATAACCCTGGGCGTCGTGCTCTCAGCGGTACTGGCGACGGTCCTGGCCGCGGGTGTGGCCCTCGCGGTCTGCGCCAGACGTCGCCGGTCTCACCCACAGAAGCACCCTCCAGGCGACATGCTGGAGCTCAGCGATGACTGCAGGAGATATGTCGTGGCGTACACTATCAAACCGTCTCCTGATAGCAAAACCTCGGAGCCTCAACCGGATATTTTGAATGCACCTGGTGAGTATTAATTTTGAATTATTATTATTATTTACACTATATACAGCAAGTATGAGGAAAGGCAAAGACTTTGTGTTAAGACACTCAGTTCCATACTTTTCGAATTTCAACGCCGCGCATTGCCCTGTCAATAGATCGAAGAAATAAAAACATTATTTTTGATAATATATAATTTTTAATATATATTTTTTATTTTAAATTTAAGGGAAATCGATGAAAAATATTTTTTATATATAAACAGTACCTATAAGTCAAGCAACTGATAACTTGGTGCACTCCAAGAATTGGGAATAACGCCTAAGTTTTTATAATCTCAACTCAAAATTCTAAGATATAAAACAATAGAATGTATGTATCATCATAAATCAATAAAAAAATTAAAATTAAAATGTATTTTCTAAATTGTATCAGTAACTATTGTCCACTTTTTACAGTGTAGGTAGGTAGTTGAAAGTTTTGTTAAAATTACTTTTACAACATAAAAGTGAAATTGCGTTTTAAATAAAATTGTATATTATAATGTAATAATACAAGCAAGAGAAAATAATATTAGCCAATTTACAGTAGAAAATGTAAGTTTTTATGTTATGCGGTCAAATTGAGGTTTTTATCTTAAAGAAAATTACGAGTGAACGTTGATAACCTTGATGTAGCAAAAACTGCAACTTTTATTTTTAAACATCGTCGCTTATTATTTCTTAGTATTACTCTAATTTACTCCATATTTAATAATTATTTTACGTCCTGTACTTGATGATTATTTGATTTATTTTTATTTATAATTTGTTTCTGGAGTCCAGTCCAGGCCAGTCGTGGCGCAGTGGCACGAAGTGAGACTGTAAAACCGACTGGTTGTGGGTTCGATCCCCACTCGAAGAGATGAAATATTTACTGAAATTTATATTTCCATTTCTTCGCTCTGGTGTCGAGGCTAAGCGCGGCGTTGAGTTCTGCCACTCAACACGCAATTCCTCCAGAATTCGGCAGAAAGTGGGGAACGGAGTGTCTTCGCACTAGTTCCCTCTGCCTACCCTGCTGTATGCGGGATACAGCGTCAAGCTGATTTATTTGATTTAATTTATTTGTTTCTGGAGTCATTGCCTTTTGAGTAGCGTAACTCTACGCTGCGCATTTCCTCGTTACCCGAGCAAAGAAATGAAATTATTTTATATTTAATATAGTTTTCTTTTTCCTGAAATGAACCTTGAGTAGAAATTAAATCCACAATATGGCATTTACAGCCCCACGTATGTACCCTTGCGCCGCGACTGATCCTCAAAATATCTTATCCTATTAAATCAAAACTAAAAAAAGAAACTATTAAATAACATTTTAAATACCCAATAACTTAAGTGTACTTAAAAGTCAATGTGGCGCAGGGGCACAAAGTGTGACTGTAAGATCCACTGGTTGTGGGTTCGATCACCAATCGAAAAATTTTATTATTTATTAGATACTTATATCTTCATTTCTTCGCTCTGGTGTAGAGGCAAAGTGCGGCGTTGAGTTCTACCTTTCAACACGCAATGCCTCCGAACTCGGTGGAAAATGGGGAACAGAGTGTCTTAACACTAAGTTCCCCCTGCCTACCCTGCAGTGTGCGGGATACAGCGTGAAACTGATTTAATTTTCAAGTATAACTAAGATCATATACAAGTGTGCTATTGTTTAAACAGATGGTGAAATCCAAAAAGCACCGCCCACGACCATCGAGGCGGAGGAATGGCCGAGTGCAAAGGAAGTTAGAGGTACTCACTCATATAAAACGTTCGTAAAATCGTCGGTTAAGGATGATAAGTTGGCAACTCTAACTTAAGAGTGGAATGTTTAAATTTTTATTATCAACGTTAAGCTTTATATTTCTCATGATATTTTATGATGCTACCTTATTTTGTGAGTTGCACGCTGTATCCCGCATGTGACAGGGTAGCCAGTGGGAACCACGTGTTAAGACACTCCGCTCCCCACTTTTCCATTTCTAAATGCATTGCGTTTTAAGAGGCGGGAATTTAACGTCGCGTTTTGCCTTTACACCAGAGCGAAAAAATGAAACATTAAATATCTCATTTCGTCGAGTGGGAATCGAACCTAAATCGAGTGGCCGGTCATGGCGCAGCGGCACAAAGTGTAACTGTAAAACTGACTGGTTGTGGGTTCGATTCCCACTCGAGGAGATGAAATATTTAGTTAAATTTATATATTCATTTCTTCGTTCTGGTGTCAAAGCAAAGCGCGGCGTTGAGTTCTGCCACTTAACACGCAATGCCTCCAGAATTCGGCAGAAAGTGGGAAACGGAGTGTCTTTCAGTAAGTTCCCTCTGCCTACCCTGCTGTGTTCGGGATACAGAATGAAGCTAATTTATTTATTTTAACTTTCGAATCGAACCCACAACCAGACGTGTTTACAGTCATACACTCGTGCCGCTGCGCCACAACTCGTCTCTGATGATGCTACATTTAACAAAAAAATGCATGTTTTTCTCTCATGTAGTCTAATTAAGGCTGAGACATTAGACTAACGTTAACGACATAGTGGGGATTCTCTTTGCAATTTTCAAATGTTCCGCTATAAAGTGCTGTACAAACATACTTATGCTTTTTTTGAAGGGCAGTGTAATCAGTAAAATAACTGAGTATACAATGTGGTATAAAACCACGTAAAATATGACAATATTTTAGCTACATTTTTTAATTTTTTTTTTATTATGGCTATAAAGATATGGCATTTGATTATGGCAATATTCTATATTTTTAGGCGATTGGAGTAAAACCGGGGCCGTGTTTTCAGCTGAGGATCTCGCTCTATTAGATTCGACCGGAAGACCGCATCAGGTGATATTTAAATTATAAATCATAAAATTTATTCTGCGGAAAATGGGGAACTGAGTGTCTTAACACAAGGTTCCCTCTGCCTATCCTGCTGTGTCAGGATACAGCGTGAAGCTGAATTATTTAAATCAAAAAATAATTATATAGATTCATGTAAATTAAAACGTATAAATCTTCTTTTATCAGCTCACGCCTGGAAGCGACATTACGCCAAGACAAGACGACGTTATCAACCAAAACTTGTCCCAACCAATATTAACTAACTTCAGACCAAACTTTGTGGTGACTAATAGTCCGACTTTAGGGAGCCCTAACTTCGTCTGTCCTAATGGGAACGTGGGGTCACCTTTCGGTAGCCAGACGTTGGCTCTCACTGGGCCAACTTTGAGCTCCAATAGCTTGGCCACATCCACGCTACACAGGAAAGGCAAAAATGTTCGGAGAAGAGAACATGTTTTAGCGGAAAATTTACCCGGTCCAGAAAGTTGTGTGTAAATATACTATAGGAATGAATTGATATAAACTTTAGTTATATCTACCTATAATTATCTTTATATTAGGATGTGTAACCTAGTGAATGCTATGCTATACTTATATACTTTTGTAGCGTACCATGCGCTATATATTAACATATATCTCATCGTTTTTTGTACCATTTTTTTTATTTATTTATGTAAATAATAAATAGCAGATTTTAATAAAATTACTAAATAAATTTGAAACAAAATATGTAAGTATACAATATTTTTTCAGCTTCACTTATTTTTATATCCTGAATATAGATGAAGCAGGATAGGCTGAGCCCTAGTGTAACTCACTCCGCTAACCACTTGGCGCTGAATTCAGGAGGCATTGCATATTGAGTGTCAGAACTCAACGTGGCGTTTTGCCTCAACACCAAAACAAAACAAATACTTTTTATATATTTAATTTCCTCGAGTGGCAATCGAACCCATAACCCCCACGACTGGCCCCATAAAATACATTAATAAACAAAAATAAAAAAATGTTAAATTACATTAATTTCGATAATTTAAAATTACGATACTGCCATATCCGACTAAAACTCGCCAACATTATAATATAAATGTCTACTATATATAAATACTACTATATATATATATAAATAAATGTCTACTATATATATATATAAACTCTCTAGTTTGAGCTCAATAAGTGTATTATATAAGCTGATTTTGAAATATAATTTACTTACGGGAGGCAAAGTGAAACCGACCACCGACTTCACACACCCGACGGAAATTCCCGTCGTCTTCACCCGTCATCGATGAGAAGATCCTGGCATTGTTCTGTAAACACATGTCTTGTCTTTCTTGTTTAATTATTCTTGGTAAAATCTTATTGTATGCTGTTTATTTTAAGAAGGAAGAATGTATTGAGGCCGTCGTGGTGCAGTGATACAAAGCGTGTGACTGGAAACGCGATGGTTGTCGGTTTGATTTGTTATTGATTATTTCTTATTTATATTTTTAGTAACTTTCGTAACTTTTTAATAGTGTACGCTTTACACTGTTACGAGAGCGAAGCTAAGTTCCGCCATCGAAAATTCGGAGATAATTGAGGAACAGAATGTCTTAGCACTAGGTTCCCGCTTCTTACCATGCGAGCGAGAAACCGAGAAAGAGATATAAAAAATCTTTTCCGCAGCGTTTTCTGAAAAGTTATGGTTAATACCACATCGTATTTATAAAAAATAAGATGTGGTCTTAATATATCATAGAATTCCTTAAAGATATGTCAACATTTGTTCACAATATTAAAGTTGTTTACGAGAATTGTAAGCCAGTTTATTATTATCATACTTTATATTGTAGACTATCATAGCGCAGGGCACAAGCGTGTCAGCTTAAGCGCGACGATTGTGGGTTCGATTCCCACTCGGGGGAAAGATTTTTTTATTTATTAATAACATCATTTCTTAGCTCTAGTAAGAGAACAAATGTTTAAATGCCTCCTTAAGTGTTATTTTTTAATAAAGTACATGTAAAAGTCGTTTTAATGATATTATTTGCTCAAATTTAGACAAAATGATAATATTTTCTATTTCCAAGACTGTAAAAAAAATGTAAATATTATACTGTTAGTGAATTTTATGGAACGCCACTATAGTCCAGAACTGGCTTGTAGGATATCTATTTGATACATTGGTTCTGTACATAATAATGTATGAAGCATATTATTAAGACAATTCGAATATACTCAAAATAAAATTGAGTAAAGAAACAACATTCATGTTATTTAAAAGTAAATAACATGAATGTTGTTCCTTTACAGTATTGAAATTATAGCTTCAAGCATTTTGAATGTAAGGAGTAATTATGATTTACAATATACTACACTCTGAAAATATTATAATAATATTTGCTAAAATAACATAATTTTTTTTTCGTTTCTTAAAAAAAATAATATAATTTTGATTATAATATTACTTAAAAGATTAGATACGGTTAAACATGTAAATGGAACTGACTACTTATTTTCATTGTGTTCTTCGTTAGCATTTTATTATTATATCAATATATTTGTAAAGAATATATGAAATTCATATATTCTTTACAATATATAGTCATGTTAAATACCACCCTGTACCAGACGCGTTAACATGTGACCATAAATAATATCTTGAAAAATAAGTCTCAGTTATTTTATAAGATTGGAATGTAACTACTTTTGTATTGAACTTGATAAAGCTGATGATGGTAAAGATTAGTGTTTTACTTATTTTCAAAAAAAAATACAAAAATAGTCTAATAGACTAATAATGTAATTTATTTATAGCCTAACAGACTAATAGTCTAATCGATTTATAGTCTAATAGACCAATAGTCTAATAGATTTATAGTCTAACAGACTAGTAGTCTAATAGATTTATAGTCTAACAGACTAGTAGTCTAATAGATTTATAGTCTAACAGACTTATAGTCTAATAGATTTGTAGTCTAACAGACTTATAGTCTAATAGGTCTATAGTCTAACAGACTAATAGTCGAATAGAGCTATAGTCTAACAAACTAATAGTCTAATCGATTTATAGTCTAACAGACTAGTAGTCTAATAGACTAATTAGTTTGATTCTGTAAACTTGTACAGATTGCTGTTTCTAAAATATGTATACATCCATAAATAGTATTTCAATACTTCTGGCTTACATTGTACTATAAATTGTATAGATAGAATAAAACTTTGGTTATTTTTTAAAAGTGTACATATTTGTTAACTAAATTAGGTAGTGCCATTTTATAATGATAATAATCGCCTAAATGTTCCCATTTTTATTATGTTAATTTTATTGTATAGAGTTTATAAGGCCTCGGTTTTAAAAGAATGTAGTATATACTTGTTGTAGCTGTCAGTATCAATTTTCTGCGGTCCTAACGATCTGATATGATGATTTTATATTTAAATAAAATATTTAAAAAATATATAAATGTGTATTTTTTCCCTTTGCTATTTTCTTGCCTATTGCTTTCCATTCTCCATTTTCCCTCGAATTCTGGAGGTATTGGGTGTTGAGTGGCGGAACTCAACACCGCGCGTTCCCAGAGCGTGAAATATTCATTATTTCGTTTTCTCGAGTAGAAATCGAACCCAGAACCTGTCTCTTTTACAGTCGCACGCATTTGCCCCTACAAACAAACTGAAATAAAACGAAACTGAAAAAAAAAAGTGTTGACTGCATATTATAGATATATTTCTCAAAACTAATGATTTTTTACGAATTACATAACAAGGTGACAAAAAAAATATTAATTTATAATTATAATAAAAAAATTATAACTCTTCCTCTAAACAAATTCCACAACTCCCCGGAACTTTTACTACAAAGTAGAAATAATATATAAAGTAAAAATCTAAATTTTGCTTTAGCATTGAACTTATGACCATCAACTGTCACCATCAACCATCAAATAGTTGACGATGATTAATGATTAACACAACATACATTAATAGTAATATAAAATCATATCAGAGGTCATATAAAATAGATAAAATGTACGATAATATTAAAATCCCAGCTTTAAATATCCATATTGACATTGTAATTCGTTTTGAACAAACATCTACCTGACTGCCTAAAGCGCTGCCTGTCAAATCCAATAAAATGTCCCTTACAACCTCAAGCTATATTCCCACCTACTTGTCGTAGGCTGAGGCTACATTAACCATATTTTATGTATAATATTTTTATATATTATATGTAATATTTTGATAATTGAGGCCAGTCGTGGCGCAGGAGCACAAAGTGTGACTGTAAAATCGGTTGATTGTGGGTTTGTTCCCCACTCGAGGAGATGAAATATTAATTTAAATTTATATTTCCATTTCTTAGCTCTGGTGTCGAGGCGAAGAGCGGCGTTGAGTTTTGCTACTCAACATGCTGAAAGTGGGGAACGGAGTGTCTTAACTAGGTTCCCTCTGATACTCTGCTGTGTGCGGGATACAGCGTGAAGCTGACTTAACATTTTGATTAAATTTATAGTGTGAGGCCGTTGTGGTGCGCTGGCACAAAAATGTTTAGTAAACGTGACGGTTGTAGGCTTGATTCCCACTCGAGGGAATGGATTATTAAAGAAGTTCTCTAAATATAGACTAGTCGTATAATATGGACAACGTCCTCTTTCGGTACTCCTTGCTACTAGCGAAGTGAAGTTAGTCATCTTAGGCGACCCCAACCCACCGTTCTCATAAGTACAGAATGCGACAAAAATGGGGTTCCCTCTACCTACCCTTACACGCTTTAAACTTAGTGGGCACACTTTAAAATTATAAATGAAATTAATGAAACCAAAAAAGAAAAGAAAAATATAATATTGACAGTTTATAGTAACACCATTCCAATATATACTGCTTATATTAATAAAATTTGCAGTAATTTTTTCTCCAATCCAGAGCAAAGTTAGAATTTAAATTTCAAACAAAAAAAAAAGCCGAAAATTCCCCAATTTCGTGTCCGCACCCTTATACAACATGGTGAACCTAATCGGATTAGTAGGCTTACACGTCACTGCAAAGAACCTTAGAGACGTCTAGACGCGTAAAAAATTAAAGCATTATTATCGCTATATTCCGTATAGTAATGGGTAATCCTAGATTTGTATCGAAAAATATTATTGGAGTATAATACTTTCATAATTTACATTAAACTTTAACCATAGGTTAAATTGAAACGATTTTCAAATTTGTTTTTATATTTTGAAATGTGATAAATATTTTTATAAGGTTATTATTGTAATTAAGCCTTCAATAAAGAAGACTACACTGCAGTGTGGTTTTTTATTCAAAAATCCATTTGTGAAATATTTTTTATTGAAAATATTTTCACGGTCTATATTTGACAAATTTACGGCGATGGCGTACTCATTTTGATACTATACGATACGCTGTTGAAGGACATGAAGCTGGTCCCTAATTTGCGAAATCTGTCTATATTATAATGTATTCAAAGATCTCAGACTGCTTGCCGTTGTGATTAAAACTAACAAAGTTGGATTTCTACTATGCGTAGCCCATATGGAGAGAATGAGTGTTAGTAGAATACCCAAATCCTTGCTAAAGGGTAAACCTGATGATAGAAGAAACCGGGGGAGATCAAAGCTCAGATGGATGGACGGAGTTGATGAGGACCTGAGAACTCTGAGTGTAGATAGATGGAAAGAGAAGATTAGCATCTGCTGTAAGACGTTTCTAGAATATATTTCGAAAGTGCCATTAAAAGAATAAAAATAAGTTTAAATTATGTCGTGGCGCAGCGGCACGAAGTGTGACTGTAAAACCGACTGGTTGTGGGTTTCGATCCCCACTCGAGGAAGTGAAATATTTACTTAAATTTATATTTTCATTTCTTCGCTCTGGTTTCGAGGCAAAAGTGCGGCGTTGAGTTCTGCCACTCAACACGTAATGCCTCCAAAATTCGGCAGAAAGTTGGGAACGGAGTGTCTTAATACTAGGTTCCCTCTGCCTGTGTGCAGGATATAGCGTGAAGCTAATAAAAAAAAATAGTTAGGTAAGAACAAGCGTCCAGGCTCCAGAACCTCTTTTGAGAAAAAAATCAATTCTAACTTTAATTTTTTTTTTCATTTACAAAACCAAACTACATTTAATCGTGGTCGAAAGTCGTGGACTAAATTAAATACAAACTATATTTAATTTAGTCCACGACTACTTTTTGTGGTAACAGTTACATGTAAACTATCGTTCACATTGTTTATTAGTGACACATATTTATATATTATTCAATTTTAATTATTTCCAATTTTATTATTACGTTAGTAAACGAGAGAAAACAAGACAGATCATGAAATTGATTAATATAAAATAAACAAAGCTTATTAAATCTGATTTTAATTAACAAACAGGCGTTGTGGTTTTGTGTGAGAGTTGGATAAAATTAATACTACAGTCCAAATAATGAAACCTCGCAAAAAGTGGAGATGTTTGGATATAATGTGATTTACTTGACTTTTACTGCCACTTTTGCTACAAATATGAATAAATAAATCAGCTTCACGCTGTATCCCGCACACAGCAGGATAGGCAGAGGGAACCTAGTGTTAAAAAACCGTTCGCCATTTTTTGCCGAATTCTGGAGGCATTACGTGTTGAGTGGCAGAACTCAACGCCGCGCTTAGCTTTAACACCAAAGCGAAGAAATGGAAATATAAATTTAAGTAAATATTTTATCTTCCCAAATCACTCACAGTTATTTAACATGATACTTTGTTAATGAGTATTTATCTAAAGTACATACGTACATACATATATTTGCGATGTTTCCCCAAAGTTTATCTCCACGTCATGTCAAAAAGTTTACGTTGCCAAGTTTTGATACAACATTCTATATAATCTACAGAACGCTTTATCAAGTAGTGGCATAATATTGAAGAGATCGAAGCGCTGGGGTACAAACGAGTGACTGTGAACGCTATAGGTTGTGGATTCAATTCCCATTCGGAGAAATTAAATATTTAATATTTTGATTTATTTGCCCTGGTATCGAGGCAAAGCCGAGTTCCGCCATTCAACGGACCTCCAGAATTCGGCGGGAAGTGGAGAGTGGAGTGTCTTATTCCTGAGCTTATCTAGCTAACATCTGCCTACCCTATGACAAACCGGATACAGCGCGAAACGTAAAAAAATAGACCAGTACAAGTAATCAATAAAAATAAAAAAAAATATTTCCTACAAATTATGCAAATATCATTTTGTACCGATTCCGACTAACAAACCTTTTTTTTACATTACAACTTTCTCAACGGAATTAGTACTCAAGACGACCTACAATTTACACCTCAATGAGGTAAAAGTAAATTCTGAATACAAATTCCACTTTTAAGTAAGTTGGTTTTAACCAACTCAATCAAAACTTTGTACCTGTTGACAACTTCACATCGAACGCTCTACCACTCCTCGAGTATTTTCCAACTTATTTGCAATTTTTTAACCAATTTAGTATCGATATATTTACACTGGTTCGTTGGTATTAATAACTGCAAATCGATATAGTATCTATTGGGCAATAGATAAAAAACCAGAATAATTTGCTATTTTTAGCTCCACTCTATATATAAGGGTAGGCAAAGGGAACCTGGACACCTAGTGCTAAGACACTTCGTTCTCATTAAAGCACCGAAATTGGGGAACCACTTTCTACTAAATTCTGGAGGCATTGCGTATTACGTAGCGCAACTCAACAACATCAAACTTTACCTCGTTACCAGAGCGAATAAATGAAAAATTACAAAATTTTATTTCATCGAGTGGGTATCGAACTCATAATCTGTCGCGTATAAAGTGTCGCACGCTTGTGCTTCTGAGCCACGACTGGCCTCGGCCTCTCTTAAAGAATGCGTGATATGTCAATCGTCATTTTTAAACAGTAAACAATTTGTATAGTCATCGCGTGTTGAAATTGAACCAGTGACCGCCGCCGTAATGGATGAATAATTAAATCCAATTTGCGTGTATTTCATTTGTAAAATACCTATAGCTTTTTACCAAAACCAATAAGCTTCCTTTTCTATGAAAAAATATTTGTTATTTTCTTTTGTTCTGTTTATAAAATATATATAAAATTAAAAATCTGTCTGTGATTTAAAAGAAGAGTATATATATATATATATATATATAAATTTAAGTAAATATTTCATCAAGGCCAGTCGTGGCGCAGCGGCACGAGATGTGACTGTAAAACCGACTGGTTGTGGGTTCGATCCCCACTCAAGGAGATGAAATATTATATTTCCATTTCTTCACTCTGGTGTCGAGGTTAAGGGCGGCGTTGAGTTCTGCCACTCAACACGCAATGCCTCCAGAATTCGGCAGAAAGTGGGGAACGGAGTATCTTAACACTAGATTCCCTCTGCCTACTCTGCTGTGTGCGGGATATAGCGTGAAGCTAATATAAAAAGAAGAGTGAAATTAAGAATATTGTGTATGAGATGACACTCATGTACGATCTATAATAAAAGAAACCTTCCTTGACTGGTGATAGAATCTACAGCCAGTCGCGCTTACAGCCACACACCTGTGCCCCTGCGCCACGACTGGCTTCTGGTTGTGGTGTGTGATGCTCATGCAATATGTAGAACTATTAATTCCATAGAATAGCAAATGAATCGTCCAATCCCTTTACCTATACGGTTACTTTAAACCGTGAAGTCCCGTTAACTACACGACGTCGGTTTGTCCCAACACTCGCAGGTCAAGATTGTTTTCAAAAGGCAAAGCTTTGAAAGCTTAAGTTTACTAAGCTGCTCAAGCTGAGCTTGGCACAAAGACGTTGTTCGTAGACGCACTCTGCATTAGTGCTCGAGTGTGGGTGAACTTAGGTTCCCTGTGCATCTGGTAAATTAAATCATACTAACGTTATATACATAACTTTAGCGTGGCTAAATGTGGCGCTTATGTTAAATTTTAATACTTTTTTTAGAAAAAATACAAAATTTTTTTTAGGTAGCGGAATTTGACCTCGTGCCTTTGGGAAAGCTAAAGTTCAACGATCTGACCAGGAAGCTATAAGTTCTCATCAAGCTACCTCAAAATTTATATATATTTTTTTTATTTTTTTATAATTTATTTATTTTGTTTTCTAAAATATTTTTATTTGCTAACTTTAGAATGACACTGTAAAAATGTAAAAAAAAACCTGAATTGTATCTATAATATACTTACTTTCTTTGATAATTGCATTAGTAATTTAGGTAATGAGAACTAGAAAGAGAGAGAGAGAGAGAGAAAAAAACTACCAATTTTACCTGGTACACTACCATTCTTAAAATATTTTTTTCTAAACTTTTAGCGTATAGTATTAACTATCTGTACAATCAAATATTTAAAATTATTATTTCAAATTAAACAGTAAAAATTAATATTTTATGCATTTTTATTATAAAATTTAACCCTAACCATATTTTGTATCTGAAATAACGTAAAACTCTAACCCTCTTAAATTAATTTGAAACAAATTAATTTAAAATATAACGTAAACAAACCACGTTTATTGAAACGTAATAAAATCAACATTATCAAGCTTTCCAAACTATAATTGTTTACAACCCCCTGAATGTTTAAGAAGCGTTTTGGGGGTTGTTAAATAGCGTACGCTGGACGAATAAGAATTACATCCAAAGGACCATCCGTAAAAGCCTACCCTTATCTTTTCCTCCAGGATTAGCTGAATTTATTACTTTAATAATGACATAAATGATTTTCAAATTGAAAATCAATTGATTTTATTTACTTTACTTTTAGTAAAATGTAAGTCAATCTGTTCCGTCTTAGTTTAGATCGATTTTAAAAGGAAAGCAAAATCTCGGATAAATCTCTTAGGAGATCAATTTGTGACGTAACGTGAGTAGTAAATGAACCTAGAAGCTACATATATGATCAAACCAAATCGATTAAAAAAAACAAAGCATTTATAATTTAATTATTTGAAAATATTGAGAACAAATACTTTTACACTTTTCACATATACTTTTAAATGTGAACTGTCGGTTGGTTAAGGCCAGTCGTGGCGCAAGGACACAAAGTGTGACTGTATATCGTCTGGTTGTGGATTCGATCCCCACTCGAGGAGATGAAATATTTAATATTTATATTTCTTCGCTCTGGTGTCTAGCAAAGCGTGGCGTTGATTTCCGCCGCTTCCCACGCAGTATACGCAGTGCTTCCAAAATTCGGCAGAAAGTTGAACATGGGAGTGTTTTAGTTGGAACGTAGTGTCTTAACAATATCCTACTCTGCTATGTAAGTGATATAGCGTAAAACTCAAAAATCGTTTTTAATTAGCTATAACTATATTTGTATTTTAAATATTCCACAACCGACAATGCATTAGTGTTTTATCACTAGGCACTCTCTCAAATTATTTTAATACGAATATATGAAAATCACACACACAGGAAATAATAAAACAGAATATAACCCAGTGACAATATGGAAAAATGTGCAAGACTGAAGAATAACACGTCGAAAAGTACCCTTAAGTGCCCATAACTAAGGATTAAACCAATTTTGGGTCATATCAGTTCAGAGGACCCATTTGGGGAGAGTGGTAAATGACGTTCTGAATGTTAGGGGCATGATACAGTTTCCGCGGGAAAAGGCTTGGCTTTAAGACATGGTACTTTATTGTTCTGTAAAAAAATCAAATCAACTTCACGCTGTATCCCGTACGTAGCACCGTTCCCAAATTTCTTTAAATTTCTCGTTTTCTCTATTTGTCTCTATACGTACCTAATTAGCACAATATTTATTGATTAACGTAATGATATTTCATTATAATAATGAATTTATTTTATTTTTGTAAATTTAATCCTTATTTGGCAATTTTAATACATTTTTTTTATTATATTTTTTTACGTAAAGCTGCAGCTTTATGCTGTATCCCGGATGTAGCAGAATAGGCAGAGGGAGCATAGCATTGAGACATTCCACTCTCCGTTTTCCACGAAGTTTTGAGGCTTTCCGCTTTTGCATCGTCTTCAATGCAAAGAAATGAAAATGTTAAATATTTTTTTTCCATGAATGGGGATCGAACCCATAATTATATAAATATATGAAATCTAGAAAATATTGGCTACAGTACCCATTGTTGTTGTAAGTTGTATCCAATGTATTTAAGTAAGGAAGATTTTTTAAACAATTTTTTAAAGTGTTATTCCACACTTAGGACCCACGCCTCCTGGAAACCGACCAGGAGGCGTGGGTTCGAGTCCCGCTGCGTTCAAATTTTTATACGTTTTCTAAATAAGTATTTTTTCTTTCCTAAGGAAGATTTTTTCGAAATTGATAATCGATCAATCGATTCCAATCTCACTAGAAATAATATTTATTGTATTTTAAAATGTGTTTTTCGCTGTTTTGAGAGGCCATGGTGGCGTAGACTAACATTGTCTAATGCCATGGGCGTTGGTTTCAATTACCATTCAAGAAAATGATTATATTTATTTCCATTCCCTTGCTCCGGTACACAAAACACGACGTTGACTTATGTCACTCAACAATCACGTATAGAAAGTTGTACAAATACAGAGAGTCGGAATGTCTTAGCACTTCCATCTAGGTTCCATCTAGGGTATACTGTGTGAAAAGTGATAAATAATAAGAAATTAAAATTAAAGACGTAAAGAGAGATTATAAACATATATATATATATATATGAATAACTGAAATATACATCGAGAGATCATACGAGAAAGGTGAGAAAATAAAGCAACATAGAAAAATATATGTTTACATAATAGCGAGTAAAATATGAACACACAAAGGATGCTCCACCAAATACATTATTCAATCATTCAAAGTAAAAAGCAAGATATAGTTGCATCGACTGCAGGGTAAAGGTTTTACTATTTTATTAATGTTTCAAACAAAATAGACCATTTTTAATAATAATATTAGAGTAGGTTAATTTAATTAATGTGTATATGTTATGAACGTTTGTTAAATTTCTTACTCTTTTCTTTTGTCTAAGAAAATAAAACATAAATTATTGATAAATTAATGAAATGTGAGGCCGGTGGTGGCGTAGGGGCACAAAGTGTGACTGTATACCGTCTGGTTGTGGGTTCGATCCCCACTCGAGGAGATGTAATATTTACTTAAATTTATATTGGAAATATTCTTCGCTCTGGTATCGAGGCAAAGCGCGGCGTTGAGTTCTGCCACTCAACACGCAATGCCTCCTTTTGGCAGAAAGAGAGGAACAGAGTGTCTTAACGCTACGTTTCCTCTGCCTACCCTGCTATGTGCGGGATACAGCGTGAAACTAATTTATTTATTTAAAAAAACATCTATAACGATCTGAAATGTCGCCATCTCACCTTTATTCAAATTAAATATTTCTTAGTTCACTATTTAAAAATGTCACTATTTTATTAACATTTGAAGAAAATATAAATTAACAAGAAGGAGTAAATATATGGAAATGAGTGGAATGGATGAAAGGGAAATATGTGTTAATTTCATGCGTTGTATGAAAATATCACGTCACGCTAAAGGAACTCAAACATTATTATAATCATATCAAGGCAATCGAGAGATAGCTCAGACGTACAAGGGTGTGACTGCAAACGCGACTGGTTGTGGGTTCAATCCCCCCTCGACAAAATGAACTTTTTATTTAAATTTATATACTTTTTATAATTTTTTATCAAAGCTCGGAGTTGAGTTTCGCCGTTCAACAAACAATGTCTCCAATATGCGTAAACTGGGGAATTTACTGCCTCAAGATTAGGTTCCCTCTGCCTACCCTGCTGCGTGCGGATTACAGCGAAGCTGATTTAATTTGATTTAATATCAAATAGACAATAACAAGTTTCCGTTCCGTATCAAATATCAATCAACTATCAATATCACACGAAATTTCAACATTAATTCAAATTAATCACTTATACAAGTATCCAATCAGATTCGTATGAGATGTTATTAATATGTAATATTATATAAATAATAACTTAATTTCCGTTCCGTTCCTTCCGAAAGACAGAGGAGGAGATGAAATACTTATATCGTTTCTAATTTAGGCCAGAGGCCAGTCGTGGCGCAGCGGCACGAAGTGTGACTGTAAAACCGACTGGTTGTGGGTTCGATCCCCACTCGAGGAGATGAAATATTTACTTAAATTTATATTTCCATTTCTTCGCTCTGGTGTCGAGGCTAAGCGCGGCGTTGAGTTCTGCCACTCAGCACGCAATGTCTCCAGAATTCGGCAGAAAGTGGGGAACGGAGTGTCTTAACACTAGGTTCCCTCTGCCTACCCTGCTGTGTGCGGGATACAGCGTGAAGCTGATTTTTTTTTTTCTGTTTCTAATTTAGTTAAGAGAGAGGAGTTTGTACCAGTGAAAGCGAGTACCAAGCACTTCTCTGAGATCTCTGCAACGCTATGAGTCCGACAACCGCACATATTTATATGTATATGGAATGCTCAGATTCTTTTTTTCATATTAATGTATTAACTGATATTCCCGTTTTCGTGTATAACAGAATTTAATGTGGTCAATTTTAAATTACTAAATAATATTATTATTTTAATTTTTTTTTAGCGTCACACACGTATCTGTTTAGGCAGAGAGAATCTGAGAACCTAACGTGAAGACACTCCGTTCCTCATTGTGATGAATGGCGGAACACAACATCGCGCTTTTGTATCGAGGCCAGAGAGAAGAGAGGAAAATATTAAATATTTGGTTAAGAATATAAAAAATTTGGTCGAGTGGGAATCGAATCCACAATCTGCCGCATGGTGCTCTTGCACCACTTTACAATAAAAACTAAATAGTATATTAAACTAAAAAAAAGCAGCAAAACATAGTAGAAGGTTGTTAAAAACTTCTTTTGGAAAGCGAATAAAAGCATATTGAAATGGGACCGTAGTCATTATATGGGTCATAATGTAGATGGAATGCTCTATCCCGGGAAGGTGGGGTAATAAAAACGCTTCCTTGTTTTATTAAGACAGCCAAAACGTTATTATCCAGGTTACAGCCAATTTCGCGTGGGCCATATAAATATATTTGTAAATAACTTGAATATGAATGGGTTATTACAAAGAGTTATTTCTTTTTTCATTTTGACCTCATTTTGACGTAAAATGAGAAAGATATCAATAAATTTATAAAGGTACACTTTTTTTGAGGCCAATCGTGGCGCAGGGGCATAGAGTGTAACTATAAAATCAACTGGTTGTGGGTTCGATACTCACTCGAGGAGATGGTATTTTTATTTATATTCTATGTCCATTTCTTCTCTCTGGTGTCGAGGCAAAGCACTGCGTTGAGTACCGCCACTCAACACGCAATAGCACTAGAATTTGGCAGAAAGTAGGGAACGGTGTGTCTTAAAACTAGGTTCCCTACTACCCTGCTGCGGGCGGGATGCAACGTGAAGCTGATTTATTTATTTTATTTTTACATTTTTAAATTATTTGTTATAATATTACGTAGTATAACAATAAATACTCGTATATATTTTAGATAATACATTTTTTTTAGAATCACGCTGTATCCCGCACGTAGCAAGCTAGGCAGAGTGAACTTGGGAACATTTCTTTTGCACTGAATTCTGAAGGCATACCGTATTGAGAGGCTAAAGTCAGCGCCGCGCGAGGAAATTAAAATATTAAATACTTCAATATATTCCTCAAATATGAATCAAACCCACAACCCACAAGTATTTTGATTACTACAGTTCTACTAATATTACGCAACACCCAATCAAACAGAGGTGGATCAACAAAAAGTTACATATGTATATATTGTTTAAAAACACATAATCTACAGTTGTGTGTATTAAACATCATACAATGTCCACAGTAAACTTCCCCACAAGAACGCCTTGTAATGTCTATAGCTAGCAGATGCTCCCGTTTCCAATAGACATTACCCTTTTGTCTTATGTTACGAACTATTAATCCAAAATAAACTTTATTTCTTTGTGGATATAGCTTACTTTCCAATATCCTTTCACACTAAGCCACAACACACTATGTTATTGAGGTGGAAAATCATTGGAAACTCAAAACTGCATCGCTGCGGTCATTTCCACTACGGCCGGCGGTAATAGCTCAAAGTACTGTGAACAGAATACTAAGCTGCTTTGTTAAAAATACATTTAAATTTTAAATATTTGTTTTATAATTTTTATTTAAATATAGATTTTTCTTTATTTCTTTTAGCCCTGGATTTTTTTTTTGTTTTAAATTAAATTAATCAGCTTCCCTGCTGCGACAGCCTGAGGGAACCTAGTGTTAAGATACCTCGTTCTTCCATTTCCACTGAATTCTGGAGGCATTGCTTGTTGAGTGGCGAAATTCAACATCGCGCTTTGTCTTGACACCAGAGCAAAGAAACGGAAATATACATTTTGAATAAATATTTCATCTCCTCGAGTGGTGATCGAACCCACAACCAGTTGTGTTTACAGTTACTTTTTGTGCTCCTACACCACGGCTGGCCTCGAGAAAAATATATATTAAGATAATATTGACTATGTGTATTTGATAATAACGGTTTTTTTAATATTCTATTAAAATATAACTTTTTTACGGTCTTAATATTATATAATACATTAAGTGGACATCCCCAGTGTCAGTTTATTTGTCACTGTTAGTCCTATAACTAAAAATCACATATATTATTGCGCGTTACGTTGTGTAAAACAACGTCACGCTTTACCTCGACTCCAGAACGAAAATTAAATTTAACTTAATATTTAATTTCTTCGAGCGGAGATCGAACCCACAACCAGTGGCGTTTACCTCAATCAAAATATATTCATTCACATTTACCTGTTACAAATGTTTCTAAATCAACCAGTAACCAAGGTAAGGTGTAAGAACTTTGTACCGAGGTTCCTGAGATTACATAAATCAACATCGTAATACGTTGTATTATTGAGACCGACACGGAATCCGCTCGTAACACTTCAAACACGAAGCCATTTACTGGACTTAATACAAATTTTATTATTTTTGTTACACGTGGTGCCTGCATCGTTATAGAATATAGTCTCTTTATCAAATCCAACAAAAATAAATACATATTTCTCTTTATTGATATTTAAAATATTAATAAATTCAATTCCGTCACATTATTTCTAGTAATAAATAAAAAAAATACATATAAAACTTTTAAAATTCAGAGCATTGATGTGATTTTTGTGACGAATTTTTGGTAAAGATTATACTCTTAAACATCTATAGCAATTTATGAACGATAATATTATTTTGTTTAGCCTCACGCTGTATCCCGCACATAGGCAGAGGGAACCTGACAACCTGCTGTTAAGAAACCCCATTCCAATTAAGACTAATTCTCCACATTTCACCGATTTGTAGAGGCGTTGCGTGTTGAGTGGCGGAATTCAACCCCGCTTTTTGCTTTGCTGCTGAAGCGGCGTGAGCGATGAAATGAAAATATTAAATATTTCATATTCCCAAGGGGTAATCGCACCCACAACTTGTCGCGTTTATACGCTCGTAGCCCTGCCCCGCGACTGGACTATAGGTATAATAATATCATATACAACAATTTCAAAATGGTATTAATATTGAGCATATATATGGTATTAAGTTGTCCCTATCCATTGTATTTAGGAGTAATAGTCAACAAAACATCAACATTGCCAATTTAAAGTCAAGCAAGATAATCGATATTAAGATACAAATACGCCGTTACGTTGCTACATAACGTTCACAGGCATACCAACGAAATGATTCGATCATACTATGCCGAGACGCAAATTATTGAAATTCTCAAGTATTTGTAAGTTTAAGTGATGATGAGACGGAACGAGCAACGCACGAGGGAAACGATTACCATATTCTACGTATTTCAACGCCACCGGAGGCGGAGGTAGGCTTCTGCGGAATTATTTGTCATATTAACGTCACTCCAGCCGAGTTCTCGAGCTGTAATGTTAATATATTAAATCTTGCCGGCGTGTTCCGAAATAATTTGATACGGATATTTTATGTGTTTCTACTTTTCACTTTGCGCTGTGAAGTTTGTTAATAAGGGGTTATTATTGGGGGTTATTAATGAGGGGTTACAGTTCTGTGTTATTTTTTTTTATTATATTAAAAATATTTTTGTATTCTTTTGTATTTTTGTTGTTATGGTTAAACTATAATTGATATTGAAATTAAGATATTTTATGTTTGTTAGATGATGCCTTTTCCAAAAATTTCATTTTAATTTTAATTTGGATAATTGTATACATTTAAACTAATCTTTAAAGGTTAGTTAATGATTTTCTGCTTATATAAAATACCATGTAATAAAACGATAATAACACAGAAACACTTGGCTGCTTAAAATAAAATAAAAAAAAATATTACCTTGCTATTTTTTTTTACAAATATATACAAAATTGGTATATTTAGTCTGAAGCATCCAATAGTTGTATTAAAAAATGTGAAACATTGTAAGATTATATTAATAGGATATATGCATTACGGAACATCCTGTATATATGGATACTAAATATGTATTTTACAATAGAGAGATTTTCGCTTTATTGTAATAGAAATAAAATTCCGCACCGATTATAAAAGAACCGTTCTTATCAAGTTTTGCTAAAAAAATATTGGACGTCCACTTAAAAGTACTCCACATAAAATTGAGTTATCTCGAAAAGAATAGCCATCTTAGAAGATACATTCAATAGATAATTCTATCCAATATCGTGACGCAGAGGGCTCAAGCTTCACTATTACACAGTAATTTATAGATGTTTTTAGGGCCCCCGTAGTGGTTGGTCTATTAATCTCGTTTTATCGTCCATCTGTCTGGCGTTCCACGGGCGCTAACAAACCGTTACCCCGTGAAAAGTGGTCGTCGTCAAACGGGCAAAGTACCAACAAGGTAGAAATTTTTTTCCAACTTTAATTAAACCGCAGTTGCCGCGACAAACAAATACCGCGGAGCCAGCAAATCAATTTTCCGTCGGGAAATTACTTTGTAAAGTTGTAAAGGGTTGCGCGATACGGTACCAAATTGAAATTCTTTTGTGGGGTGCGCCTTTACATGTCCGAAGTGTAACCTGCGTCTGAATCGTAGCTTACTACTACCATTTTTACAGAGAAACTTTAAAATAAGCTCCCGTCGAACAACTAACAGCTAGCAACTATATCATACTTTATTCGAGGTATCCATTTGAGTATTTTTACACGTACTACGCTAGGTAAGTTGCTAAAATTTTATTCACATTTTCAGATAATATACAAGCGTGTGACTGTAAATGCGACGGTTGTGGGTTCGATTTTCACTCGGATGAATGATTTTAATTTATTGATATTTTCATTTCATCGCTCTGATAACGACGAGACAAAACGCGGAGTTGAGCAAGTATAATGCCTACACAATTCGACGGAAAACGGAAGTATCTTGATGGAAACGGAATGTTTCCCACAAGCCTACACTGCTATGTACGCGATATTGTGTGAATTTAAAAAAATATATCTACTATATAATAACATGGATAACACATACGTATCCTTTACCCAAACAATAGTAAATGGCTTGATATCTTTTTTTTGTATTAAATGATGTATCCATTTATTTTTAAAAGTACCTACCTAAGTTCATGGAAATGAAATCTCTTTTTACTTAAAAGTAACGCTCGTCACGCCGTTTTCATAATCCCTTAAAGTATTTTTAAAAGGATTTTTGTATTTGTGTACTTCATATTTAAAATAATAAAAACTGCTATTGTGAATGTATTTTAGAAAAAACACAAAAACACGTACGATTCAGGTGTGATAAAAATTTGATATATTTTTTTCGACGAAAACGGTGTAAATATTAAATATTTCAAAATGAAATGAAATATTTACTTACATTTAAAAATGAAAATATCATTTCTTCGCTCTAGTGCCGAGGCAAAGTGCGGCGTTGAACTCCGCCACTCACTCAACACGCCCTCCAGAACTCGGCGGAAAGTGGGGAACAGTGTGTCTTAACACTAGGTTCCCTCTGCCTGCCCTGCTGGGTGCGAGATACAACGTGAAGCTGATTTAATTAGACTTTTTTAATTTGTACGAATTCTTTTACCTTTTGCCTAAGAACAGGTGTTTAAAAAATATGATCATAAAATCCCTATAATATGCGAAAAGTTTGGTTCACCAGAGGTTCATTAACAAAATAAGCAATCTTACTAAAAGCATGAGCCCATCGAGGTAAAAAGCAATTACAAAGTTATGGAATATTCTTGTCGATTATTATGTTTTACGATCGAATTGGGATTGTGAACTCATATTTAGTTCTTTTTTTGCAACTTTCTTATCTTCTTTTATTTCTTTCTCACAAGACATCACAAAACCTGCACCATATATCAATATTTATAGCATTTGAATAGCTAATTCCATTATAATTTGACTGGCTCCAGATGTTGACTGGTGCACGTTGCTAATTTCAACAGCAAACAGCGGCCATTTATGAACTGTCAGTACAAACAGTACTAATTACCTTTTACAGTAGAAAACACTAAGTAAGCTTAGCGGGTACATAACTCAACGTCAACTTCACCGAGTAGGTAGTAGGTTTAGCTTCAAATAGTTTAAATCTTTAACACAATGTTACCCGACGCGCCGCAGAAGTCGCTAACAAGCAACAAGGCGGACCAACATCTAATACTAAACTGCAATACCCGAGCTGCTCACTCGCGTACATATATATTGTCAGTACTACATTATTCATGTACAAACGGTATCTAGTTATTGTAGATTGCTCAAGGATTACAGGGCGGGAACTACTTTATTACAACGCGGTGGTTACGGCTGTGACGCTATAGAAGCTGTCGAGAGGGATATAATTATATATGCGATATCAGCTGAAGCGACAAGTCTAGTCTTACTAAAGAAAGTTAAGTTACTACATTACAATTTTTTTATCTTTTTCTTAACAGGTGTAAAAAAATGTGATAATGAAAGCCCTATAATATGCGATAAATTTAGTTTACCACAGGTTCATTATTAAAATAAGCAATTTTACTAAAAGCATGAGCCTATCGAGGTAAAAAGCAATTACAAGGCTATGGAATATTCTAGACTTACTAACATTTAAAAAAAACTTTTTAGTACTAGTGTAGCGGGATACAGCGTGAAGCTAATTTTATTGGATTTTTTTTACTAGTATATATGTTTGTATATATAAAATACATAAAAAAATGTATATACTAGTAAAAAAAATCAAATAAAATTAGCTATAAACTGACAAGACAAAAATCTTTTGTCGATATATAACTTTACAACAGTTAAAATTGTCACTTGGCCCGCACACAGCTGGAGAGGCAGAGCAAGTCTAGTGATAAGACACTCCGTTTCCCACTTTGCGCTAAATTTTCGAGGCTATGTTGAGTCGCAGAATTCAACGCCGCTGATTCTTATCGATTACTATGTTTTACGATTATAATTTTATCGTAAAACGTAGTAATAGTAATAGAATTATGAAGTCGTTTTTTGGGTACTTTTTGCAATCTCCTTATCTTCTTTTTGATCTCTACGTAGCTCACCTGCTCTTTTAAAATATACTAACTTAACGACAACGACGAGGTCGTGGGATCGATATCGACTTGAGAAATTAAATATTTTAATGTATTCTGTGATTGACTTCTGACATTTAACACATATTGCCTTCAAACTTCGAAGAAAAATAGGGAATGGAAGTGTCTTAATGGGAACGGAGTATCTGAATATTTAAAGTTCCCAGATTTCCTGCCTCTCCTTGTTATGTGCGGGATACAGCGTGAAGCTATATATATATATATATATATATATATATATATATATATATATATATATATTATATAAAAACAGATGTATGATTAACGATTGATCTTCCAGATGGAGTACCCTTCCGTTCAGTAGGATTCGAACACCGTTTAAGGTCTCTAACGAGCAATAAAATTCCACAAAATTCCTTTTTAACTGCAAGCGAGTTTACCTGCGGGTTGGTAAATACAGGCCTACGTTCGGTTCTGGAAATAAGAAATTTCGTTTCATTTACCTTACAATTGGAGCATTTGAATCAATTGAACTCGTTATTGTTATCTGCTTATTTTACGGTTGTGATAGAATTGAGAAAAACGTATATCTGTAAAATCAAATAAATCAGCTTCACGCTGTATCGCGCACACAGCAGGGTAGGCAGAGGGAACCTAGTGTTAAGACACTCCATTCCCCACTTTCTGCCGAATTCTGGAGGCTTTGTGTGTTGAGTGGCAAAACTCGCCGCGCTTAGCCTCGACACCAGAGCCAAGAAATGGAAATATAAATTTAAGTAAATATTTCATCTCCTCAAGTCTGGGCGATTGAACCCACAACCAATCGGTTTTACAGTCACACTTCGTGCCACTGCGCCACGACTAGTTTGTACATAATTATAATATCTTGTAAAGATTTACTTCGTTTGTAAAGTAATATTTTTTTTTTATATTTTGTATATGAACTAATTAAGATTAAAAGTTTAACTTTTCTAACTGAAAGTTTTTCAACGTAGAGAAATAAAAATAAAAGTTCTTTAACACTCACTTGGCGCACTTGGCCTAGCAAAAGTTGTTCAATACGGTGGACAGCTTGACAAATAAAAATCACATAAATTTCAAGACGTGGCTCCGTGACTATCGACTTTTATAGCGGTGGTAATGAGTTCGATCTCGACTTAGTAAATGCGTGTTAGCTTGTGCGAAGATGTGCTAATCGTCCGTTGAGTGACACAACAAAAATTTTCTGCTTTGAAAAACGAAATTAAAAATAAATATAACATGACAACGACTTCTCTAGAAGTACCTACTACACTATAACATAAATACAACAATAAAACTGCAACAAAAAAGATCTTTTCCAATTTTCTTTCTTTTTCTAGAAAACTATAATATAAAATCAAAGAAAACGCAGAAAAAGTGTCTACTTTTCGTATTTGAAGTTTTGGCGTAACCTTCCATACCTGCAATGTGAGCACCTCGTGTAACAAACACTGGGCGGCTTCGAGCCATGGCGATATCTTCGGCCCGCATTTAAACTTTCCCACAGTCGTTACCTATCTGCGGAGACAGTACAACTTCTGTAGAGCTTTTGAAGGATAAAATGCGTCCTATCTGGCAAAGAAACGTAGAAAAGTTGTTATTTCTAGTAATTGTGTATTATGGTTCCGTTCCTTGAAAGATTGCAACGGAACATTCATAGCATCACTTTGCTGTCCGTCTGTACAGTTTGAAATACGAAATGAGAACTAATAATTTAATTATTATTGGTATTTCATAGAAAAATAACCTCATTTTTTTAATAAATTTCATACAAAATGAGTTAATATGTCTACAAACTGAAATTTAACATCTTTTATGAGTTGTATTTCCCGTTTACCTACATTCCTGAAATGAGTCTCACGCTTAAACGGCTTATAATATGAAATAAATCATTATGTTCCATTAAAACCAAAACAATGTATCTATCACTGATATTTTACTAACTGTTTACTTGAAAAGGCCTAACTGTAGAGGCATTGCGTGTTTGAAAGATGGAACTCAACGCCGCGCCTTACCTCGACACCAGAGCGAAGAAATGGAAATATAAATTTAACTAAATATTTACATAGGAACATAACAAGTATCATTGCAAAGAACGCTATATATTTTGTCAAAATTAAAGTTAAGTTTTATCGGTTAATAAAATTGACTGTATTACGACGTTGAAGGAATCGTTAACCTCTCGTAAATATATATAGTAAAACTGGTTTATAATATGTAGTAAAAAAATCTGTAAGTTTTTAGTTCACTTATGTATAATATATAATACCTATATACATATCTTATTTTTTTAGGTTTTTCACATTGTATCCCGCATATAGGGGCATGGGAAACTAGTGCCAAGACACTCCGTTCCTTGTTATAATATTCATTTATAATCCGAGTTCTTGAACCAAGTTTTTTACCAGAGCGAGGAAATGAAAATATTAAATATTTCACTACCCCAAATGAGAGTCGAACCCACAACCGTTGGAGCTTACTTTTAGAATCTATTTTAATATTTTTATGTATGTGTTCCATAAAAAAAGATATATAATATATAAATAAAAAGATATAAATAAATGATGACATTTTGAATACTCGGTAACAAATAATTGGAATTTTATTTCAGCAGTAAGTAATTGTTTTATTTCAAAATAAAAATCTCTTTCCGCGTCACATTTTTCAATTATAACATGTTTTGTTTTTTTTTTGTATTAAAATGTTATAATATTTTTAAGGTAATGAATTAAGCGTTTAATAACATATCAATATACATTTTTTTATCTAGAACCATTTATTTTATTTTATTAAAAATAGGCTATTCGTGGCGCAGTGGCACGAAGTGTAACTGTAAAACCGACTGGTTGTGGGTTCGATCCCCACTCGAGGAGATGAAATATTTACTTAAATTTATATTTCCATTTTTTCGCTCTGGTGTAGAGGTCAACACGCAATGCCTCCAGAATTCGGCAGAAATTGGGGAACGGAATGTCTTAACACTAGGTTCCCTCTGCCTACCCTGCTGTGTGCGGTACAGATACAGCGTGAAGCTGATTTTATTTAATTTAATTGATATGATATGATATATTGAATATAAAATTGATTTATATTTTTTTATTTACTTACTACCAGTACTTTGATCCAATGTTCGGGACATTGTGTATTGATTGCCGGAATGTAAGTCACGCTTTGTCTTGTTACCAGAGCGAAGAAATGAAAATAGCCCATTTCCAAATGGGAAACGAACCCGCAACCTTATTCAATTATAAACATTTCCATTTTCTTATCATAAATTAAATAAAAAAACACCCACATCAGGCGTGAAATCACACGTACAGCAGCGTAGACAGAGGAAACTCGGTATTAGTCTACTCTTTTCTCACTATCCGCGGAATTTTAACGCCGGGCTTTCTGTACTGTTACCAGTGTGAAGAAACGAAAACATTAAAAAATAATAATTCAATCCCACGAGTGGGGATCGAACCCACAATCGTTACATCACAGTCACACCCTTACGCCCATTATTACTGCGCTACAACGGCCTCTTTATATATCATAATGTAAAAGGAAATTATACAGCACATATTACTATTTATTTTAAAAATTTTAAAGCAAAATTTTAGCTATTACGTATAATAACCAGCAAAATCTCCACAATTTTACCTGGAAATTGGAAGTTGTCAAGCAGTTGTATAGCTAGGTATGGATGAGAGCTCATCCACCCACTTGTATATAATATTGTATGTGACGTCTTATAATTGACCTACATTAAACAGACTTCATAGAGTAGGGACTGGGGAGTATAATTTTCTATTATAGAGGTTATTGGGAGGCAGGTTTTTTATTTTATATTTTCATTTCCTCGCTTTAATGTCGTAGCGCGGCGTTAAGTTCCGCCACTGAATACACAATACCTTCAGAATTCGGTGGAAAATGGGGAAGGGGGTGTTGAAGAACGAGATGAATAAAAAATATTCATCCATTTATTATATTCTAGATAAACATTTATTATTAACAAATGAGAATCGTGAAATGGAGTAAATAGTCAAAAAATATATATGCACAATAATGCCGCGTGGATTATTCATTAAGCTTAACTATGGTATTGGTATTGTATTGGTATGGTATTGGTATGATATTGGTATTGGTGGAACATTTAATAATATTACACCATTTAGTTTGGCAGAAAGTGGGTAACGGAGTGTCTTAACACTAGGTTCCCTCTGCCTTCCCTACTGTGTGGGGGATACAGAGTGAAGCTGATTTATTTTTATTTACACCATTTAATATTAAATCAGAGGCGAAGCGGTTTGATTCTCAAACTCTCAACTCAAGAAGATGAAATATTTACTTAAATTTATATTTCCACTTTTTCGCTCTGGTGTCAAGACAAAGCGCGGCGTTGAGCTCTGCCACTAAGCACGCTATGCCTCCAGAATTCGACAGAGAGTAGGGAACGGAGCATCTCAACATCAGGTTCCCTCTGCCTAAACTTCTGTGTGCGGGATACAGCGTGAAACTGATTTTATTTTATTTCTTATATAATTACAGAGTGCATATGATTGCCTACTAATTCGTTAATATTAAACTATTACTAAACTATATTATACCTACTTTCCAAATCTAATTTTTATATCGGCCTTTGATACAAAACCAACAACCCTGAAGATTTATCCGTGAAACCGTTAGCTAACTGTACTGTATTCAAGTGTCGGACAAAGTCAATTAGTTTGCTATTAATCGTTAGTAAAGGCTGACGACATCAGCTCAGCGGTCAACTTGCACCCGGTCGGTCGTAGGTCCACGCGGAACCTGGAAGTCGGACTGCGGTGTGTACTACTATCTCGTTACGTTATATTAATATATAATTTAGCTGTATTATATTGTATAAAAAAGTCTTAAATAATAATTATATTATTTCCCCGTGTAGGACGTTGCCCCAATTGGAGAAAAAACCAATAACCCCCATTTTTAATCAGACTTGTCCCTTACATCATTGATTATTGAATATTATGTGTATGAAAATATTTAAGTCTCGCTTTTTTGTTATAATTTACTTCCCAGTTACATTGCATTATTTTTTTTTCAACTTAAATAATTGCATTTGTTTCATAAATAATAATTGAACAGCAACTAGCACAAGTACTAAGGTTTTAGTGGTACTCCATAGCACTCGAATCGCTCGCAAAGTCCAACCGCTAAGGCTATTAAGCTACTCCGACCAACTCTTAATTTAGATTTTGGCAATTATCAATATCTCTTGAAATTTCTTTGGCTTTCAAATAATTGAATTGTAAAATTTTAATTTAATTCTAAAAGATCATAAATTATTATTTAATTATAATTAAAAATCCAAATTATATCTAAATTACATCAGCAATGAAGAGGCAGAGGGAACCTACCTAAATTTTCGTTCTCCACTTTCAGCCGAATTTTCGAAATATTGTATTCCCCACTTTGTAATGTTACCAGAGAAAAAAAAATTAAAGTATTCAATATTTCATTCCTTCGAGTGGGAATCGCACCTATGTACAACCATAGTACTTACACTGTGCCATGACGGCGTCTATATATTTTCACATATATGGGAATGCGAAAGAAGAACAAATTGATATAATTGAATAAAGAAAATTATATTATGCCTACTAATTCTTTTACTTTTGTTCTAGGAACAGGTGGAAAAAAATAAGATGATCATAAAATCCCTATAATATGCGAAAAGTTTGGTTCACCAGAGGTTCATTAACAAAATAAGCAATCTTACTAAAAGCATGAGCCCATCGAGGTAAAAAGCAATTACAAAGTTATGGAATATTCTTGTCGATTATTATGTTTTACGATCGAATTGGGATTGTGAACTCATTTTTAGTTCTTTTTTGCAACTTTCTTATCTTCTTTTTTTGTCTTCAGCAATACGTAGATAGCCTGCCTTTTCAAAAATTGTAGTATTTGCACCTATGATATAAAAATACTATTAAACTTATACTATAGCGCGGTGTTGGATTCCGCTACTCAACACGCAATGCTTCTAGAATTTGGCGAAAAGTGAGGAACGGAATGCATTAACACTAAAATCCCTCCGCCTACAATGAAGCGAAAAACATAAATTTATAACGTTAAATAAACAGATGTATGATTAACGATTGGTTTTCCAGATAGGGTACAATCAGCAATAAAATTCCACAAAATTTCTTTTTAACTGCAAGCGATTTTTCCTGCGGGTTGGTAAATACAGGCCTACACTCGGTCGCTGAATTGTGATTTGGCTTCTGGAAATAAGAAATTTTGTTTCATTCTATACCTTACCTTACAATTGGAGCATTTGAATGCGTAATCGTTATCTGCTTATTTCCCGGTTTTGATAGAATTTTTCAAGTAATCATTTCTATAATATATTGTGAACGTTGACAAATAAAAATCATGAAAATTTCAAATTATGGCACATTGGCTTTTGATTTTTGTTACAGTGGTAACAAGTTCGATCTCAAATCAATAAATACGTGTTGACTTGTTATTCGGTTATTCGGTTGAGTGGTACAACAAAAAAACAATTTTAAAGAACGAAATTTAAAGGTAAAGGTAAAGTAATAAAAGACGTTCCTAAAAGTAATAACCACGAATGCCTGTACTTACACGATTTTATCATGCTATAGCGGTAATACAAAAAAGATCTTTTTCTAATAAAATAACTTAAAAGTTTACTTGAAAATCAAAGAAAACGCAGAAAAAGTGTCTACTTTTCGTATTTGAAGTTTTGGCGTAACCTTCCATACCTGCAATGTGAGCACCTCGTGTAACAAACACTGGGCGGCTTCGGGCGATGGAGATATCTTCGGCCCGCATTTAAACTTTCCCACAGTCGTTACCTATCTGCGGAGACAGTACAACTTCTGTAGAGCTTTTGAAGGATAAAATGCGTCCTATCTGGGAAATTAGGTTAAAAAAGTTTTTATTTTTAAAAAAATGTAAAAACGGGAACTTATAGGATCACTTTGCTGTCCGTCTGAGCAGTTATGAAATTTTGCAAGTAGTGAAAAATTACAATGAGAATAAAAAAATCGAAATGTGGAAATTTATAAATATTTCATAGAAAAAAAACTGTAGTTGATTTCATACAAAATAAGTTCATATGTCCGCAAATTTAAGTTTGACATCTTTTATGAGTTGTATTTCCCGTTGACCTACATTCCTGAAATTAGTACAGCCTGGGTCTCGTGCTTAACCGGTTTTTTTCTTATTGTACCACTTCTTCATATTTTGATATCCCAGAAATTTCGTTATTTATCTTTTTATATTTTTCTAGGATACCTTTTATGCTATCCACGAGCTTAACGTAGAACATGTTAGTATAAATTACTTATAGTGTAGTAATAATACTGTAATTACGAGGACGTCATTTGATATTGTTTCCATTATCAATTGTATTAAGTGGCGGTAGTGTTCTGCGTCTTTTCCCGTGGATTTCCAATATAAGCATAAACGACACGGCACTCATGTGTTCCACGAGCGTCCATCAAAGCTCGTATTTTTTTCTTCAGAGGCGAGCTCCCAGCCCGGTGATGCTGTCAAGACCATTCCAGGTCAACAGCATTAAGTCCATCAAAAAAAAAAGAAAAAAAAAGGCACTCATATTTATTACAGACAACTTGTCATTAGAACTAATATTTAAATATTGTAACTAAGTGAAGAACAAGTGTAAATAAAGTTATTGTAAAAGCTGGATTTTGTGTCTGATTTGTTGGTTCGTCCGAAAAACCCGTGATAATTGATAATTGATTTAAAAAAATAAGTCCCGCTGGGTTTCTTGCGCCGGTTCTTCTCAGGTCTGAGGCACTAATTTTAGTGAACTGGTGGTATATTATTTGACGTTCAAAAAATGAAGCATGTAACTTCTTATTTTGAATAAAATTATTCGACTTTGACTTTGAAAACGTAATATTAATAAAAGCTTACAAACACTTTTGTCTGCACTTTCATATATCTGAAATAAATGTTATTAAATATAGCGGAAAACAATATAACATATACTCTGGTATTTTATCAATAAAGTACTTAAAAAGGCCGAACTGTAAATGAGCGATACTGAAGAGGCGTAACTTTGAATAAACAATGCTACGGGTTCGACCCAAAGTCGCAAAAATGATTATGTTTAAATTAATTTTAGCCTATTTAAAATACAATAATACAATTATTTTTTTTTTATTTTTTTTAATTTCGTAAGTGTACGAATCACACATACGGAGCCTAGGCAGATGAAACCTAAATTTAAAACACTCCATTTCCCACTTTCCCGAAAATTTTTCCAGATTTAACATGTTTAGAGGCGGCGGCCTTGATAACAGATCAAAGAAATGAAGAAATTTATTAATATTTTATTAATAAATAATAATTCACTCCCCCGAGTGGGAATCGAACACAGAACCATCGCGTTACAGTCATACCCCTATACCTCTGTGCCACGACATCTTCAGTAGTACGTATATATGTTAATATTTTATCCTATAACTGAAAAAATGTACTGGAAATATCTTCTGTCTACATAGTTTTTAACAATTTAAACCAGTTAAAAATTTCACTTTGACTCAACATTCGATCATAAACAAATTTTTAAAATTCAATTTAAATAAACCAATGAAACTCAAATATATCCAGAAACCAGGCAACAGAATTGGATTGAGTTATAAATTAATTATTGTCATAAGCACAACGACAGACTGATGAGAGCAATGAGCTTCTCTCTATTATATTATCGTTCATTATTAAACATTATTTGTGCCAATTGTTGGGAAGCTTTTGGAATGTTTTTTTCTTCATGTAGAAGTATCTTTGTTTTATGTATTTTTTTGATATAAAAATAAATAAATCAACTGTATCCTAGGGAACCTAGTATTAAGACACTCCGTTCCCCACTTTCTGCCGAATTCTGAAGGTATTATGTGTTGAGTGGCAGAACTCAACGCCGTGCTTAGCCTCGATACCAGAACGAAGAAATGGAAATATAAATTTAAGTAAATATTTCATCTCCCCGAGTGGGGATCGAGCAACATAACTTGCCGTATTTAAAAAATTACCGATTTTCAAACATGATATACAGAGTAACATACCATATCTCTCTCTCTCTCTCTCTCTCCTAAGAAACTTAATACAGTCTACAATAACTAGATACCGTTTGTACATGAATAATGAAGTACTGACAATATATATGTACGCGAGTGAGCAGCTCGGGTATTGCAGTTTAGTATTAGATGTTGGTCCGCCTTGTTGCTTGTTAGCGACTTCTGCGGCGCGTCGGCTAACATTGTGTTAAAGATTTAAACTATTTGAAGCAAAACCTACTACCTACTCGGTGAAGTTGACGTTGAGTTATGTACCCGCTAAGGCTACTTAGTGTTTTCTACTGTAAAAGGTAATTAGTACTGTTTGTACTGACAGTTCATAAATGGCCGCTGTTTGCTGTTGAAATTAGCAACGTGCACCAGTCAACATCTGGAGCCAGTCAAATTATAATGGAATTAGTTATTCAAATGCTGTAAATATTCATAAGGTGGAGGTTATTTAGTGTAATTATTTTAAATAACCTAGATTCTGGATTGCCTCTATTTGGATAGCCACGTCAATCGCAAAGATTTAATGAATTCTTTGAAAAATTATATTAACTATAATCAATTAAATTAATTAAGTTTGTTAAAAAACATCTGTTTTGTGACGTAATTAAAATTTCCGTGAAACATTCCACAGCTGCCTAAACAAACATGCATATTTACTCGAACTGGCGCTCGGAGCCGGTTGCATACAATACAAGCTAACAACACTTACAGCGAACGTATAGCAACGTACTTGATGCCAAGAGTAATTAATCATTTTCCTTAAAATATATATTGAAATTAAAAAAAAATATGTAATTACAGTATTTTTTCGGCTTTACGCTGTATCCCGTACACAGCAAAGTCAACAAAGGGAATCTAGTGTTAAGACACTCCGTTCCCCATTTCTCGCAGAATTCTGGAGTTATTACGAGTTGAAAGGTGCCCTCTGCCTACCCTGTTGTGTGCGGGATACAGCGTGAAGCTGATTTGTTTTTTATTCATGTAATGAGGCAAAAGTGCATTTATTATAAATATTTACATGTAATATCTATATAAATATAAAAATAAAACAATGTCAATAACTTGCAGTTGACCATCACTTCGTGTAAGTGTCATTTTTGTTTCGGACGAATTATTTATTACACCACATTTTTATCCAACGTCAGAATGGCGTAACGTTAATATCGTTACTGTGCTTATTCATCTGAAAATACGTACAAAAATATATCGTGCCTCAATTAACATGTAAAATTTGAGATTGGAGATTGGAGCTGTAAAAATATAACTTCTAAGACAATCAATCAATCAGCTTCACGTGTTGAGTGGCAGATCCCAACGCCGCGCTTTGCCTCGACACCACAGCGAAGAAATGGAAATATAAATTTAAGTAAACATTTCATCTCCTCGAGTGGGGATCGAACCCACAACCAGTCGGTTTTACAGTCACGCTTTGTGCACCACATATGTTTCGTGCACCACGACTGGCCTCAACTTCTAAGACAACACAATCAAATATAGTCGTTTATACCGCAAATTTTGGAAACTCGTAAGCGAATTAAAAGTGTGCTTTCCGTGGACCTGTATCTATGAAATTTGGTACAAAACAACGTCTTATAGCAGAGATAAACGAAAAATGCCAAAATCCTAAATTAAAAGGCATTTCATAGAAAAGTAGCGTGGTAGAGGTCTGTCGTGGCACAGGGGCACAAAGTGTGACTTTAAAACCGACTAGTTGTGGGTTCGATCCCCTCTCTAGGAGATGAAATATTTACTTAAATTTATATTTCCATTTCTTCGCTCTGATACCGAGGCAAAGCGTGGCGGTGAGTTCTGCCACTGAATAAGCAATGCTCCAGAATTCAGCAAAAAGTGTAATACTAGGTTCTCTCTACAATGAATTATTTTTATATTTTAGTTCAGAGAATAAAAGTCATAAAAGAAATATAATTCGCGTGCATATGCCTGCAAGCCTCTGCTTGCATTTTTATAAGATGTTCTCCCTTTTCTTACTCTACCTACAATCCCGAAATTGGTAACGAAACCTCAGTGATCGCGTTTGACTCGCACTGACGACACACACGGTTTTTTTTATTTTATTTTATTTTATGTCATATTGAGAGACTGTGACTCCACTGTGCCACCTGCTTTATTAAATCCTTAAAAAAAATCTTCAACTGAGAATCTAATCCACGACCACTGCGTTTACAATCGGATATTCCACAACGGTCTCTTTTATGACGCCTAATAATAGTAATAGTCTATTTTATATATGAAAATGGGAACACAACAAATGTTATTGCGAAGAACGCTATATATTTCGTCAAAATGAAAGTTAAGCTTTATCGGTTCATAAAATTGACTGTATTACGACGTTGAAGGAATCGTTAAACTCTCGTAAATATATATAATAAAAATGGTTTATAATATATATAACATTTTTTCGTTTAGTTCATTATTCACATATATTTTAATTTCTCTAAGCATCACGTTGTATCCCGCTTATAGTAGTGAAAGCAGAGGGAAACTAGTCACAAATCACTCCGTGCAATATTAAGATATTAATTTATAAGTCGAGTTCTTGAGACGTTGTTTGTTGAGTAGCGGAACTCAACGCCGCGCTTTGCCTAGTTACCGGAGCGAGGAAATTAAAATATAAAGATTTCATTATTCTGAGTATCCCGCACACAGTAGGGTAGGCAGAGGGAACGTAATGTTAAGACACTCCGTTCCCCGCTTTCTGCCGAATTTTGGAGGCATTGCGTGTTGAGTGGCAGAACTCGACGCCGCCCTTAACCTCGACACCAGAGCGAAGAAATGGAAATATAAATTTAAGTAAATATTTCATCTCCTCGAGTGGGGATCGAACCCACAACCAGTCGGTTTTATAGTCAAACTTTGTACCACTGCGCCACGACTGGCCTCTATTTTTAATTTTAATTTATTATTCTGAGTGAAATTCGAACCGTTTTCAGCAGCACGCTTGGACTTAAAATAAAATAAATTTTCAGTCATTTCATTTAAAATCTTTATTTATTTTTATCTACGTGTCCTTTAAAAAAAGTATATAATATAAAATATAAAGAAAAAAAATTACAGTTTCAATACTCAGAAACAGATAATTGGAATTTTATTTCTGCCAATAAAGTAATTGTTTTATTTCAAAATTATAAAAATGTCTTTCCGCGTTACCTTTTTCAATTATAATTTTTTTTTTACACTTTTGTTAAAAGTGTTATTCCACACTTAGAAAAGAAAAATACGTAAAAAAATTTGAACGTAGCGGGACACGAACCCGTGCCTCGTGGAAAACGACCAGGCGTATAAGAATTTCGACGTCACTTGATGAGAACGTATGGCTTAGTGATCAGAGCACCTAATCGCGCACACAGCAGGGTGCCTACCCTGCTGTGTGCGCGATTAGGTGAGGGAACCAAGTTTTAAGACACTCTGTTCCCCACTTTTCGCCGAATTCTGATTGATTGATTGATTGGCGGAATTTAGCACCGCGCTTTGCCTAGACGCCAGAGCGAAGAAATGGAAATATAAATTTTATCTCCTCCAGTGGGAATCGAATCCACAACCAGTCGATTTTACAGTTTTTACTTGCGCCACGACTGGCTTTTATGAACATAATATATTAATATAACGTAACGAGATAGTAGTACAAACCGCAGTCCGACTTCCGGGTTCCGCATGGACCTACGACCGACCGGGTGCAAGTTGACCGCTGAGCTGATGTCGTCAGCCTTTACTAACGATTAATAGCAAACAAATTGACTTTGTCCGACACTTGAATACAGTACAGTTCAGTTAGCTAACGGTTTCACGGATCACTCTATAGAGTTGTGGTTTTGTATTACAAATCGATATCAAAATTTCATTTGAAAGCTTGGAATAGATCACCTGTGGTGATAAGGCCGTATGTACCATATTTTCCATTTGATATTTCTCTCTCTCTCTCTGCTCTATATAAATATTTACTAAACACTACGTAGCTATTTTTAGATTACCACTTATTATCTATGAACTTAATATCTATTACAATTTTAATAAATTAATTTATATATAAGTTTAATTTATATATAGTTTTGGTTTTTACTCTTAGTGCCTATCGGAGGATGGATTCAGGATGTGAAAGGTATAACCGAAGTGGTCATAACCTCTACTAAAGAGGATATGATCACTATTGATTATTTTATTTAATAATAAACGTTCATACTAAAATATTAAATAATCAAAAATATTATATAATGGTAATATAATTATTATGAAATGAATGCAATTGAGATATGTTACCTTTCTCCGAGGCGTAATTAATATATATTGTCATCGTGGACATTGCCTAACGCTATATAACATATGAAACTCGTGGGTAAATAATGCCGCTAAAGTGATTTTAACCAATTAAAATATAACGTTTCTACAGTTAATAATAAAAAACCTTTTCTTGTGTAAAGGAATAAAAAGAAATAAATATTTACAAACGTCATACGAATTGAAAAATTATTATTTAATAAAATAATAAATTAAATCTACCATGTTTATTGCTTTTATTTGACTAGTTAAACTTAATGAATAATCCACGCAGCATCGGTTATGGTGGATAGCCTTAATTACTAAAATACTAACCACTAGACCATAAAACCGCACCATTTTTTGATTAATCTACTTATTTTAGTATTCTTTTTTGTTATTGATGAACGCTTATATTAAAATAAATAAATTTATTTACTAGACATCGTAATGCGGCTATATTAAAGGCAAATTATACAAAAACTTTACATAAATTGTAGTCTATGCGTTTTGATGTATAAGTTATAGTAGGTATTGTAATTTTACTTATAAATCCGTTTAGTATTTCTTCAGTCAAAGTGCAACAACCATACATCCTTACGATCATTCATATTTATAATATTAGATAGAATATTTTCAGCCACATAAAGCAAGGGGACAACCTGGGACAAGTGATCCGAATGGGTAAGTCCAACTTTCAGAAAGAGGTCACTCGTAGAATCCAACTCGGCTGGGCAGCGTTTGGGAAACTACAAAAGATCTTCTCGTCTAGTATCCCTCAGTGCTTAAAGTCAAAAACTTTCAACAAGTATGTGTTGCCAGTGTTGACTTACGGCGCTGAGACGTGGTCCTTCACCGCCTTATCCACAGGCTCAAAGTCGCTCAACGAGCGATGGAGAGAGCTATGCTTAGTATTTCTCTACGCGACAGAATTCGAAACGATGAAATCCGCAGACGAACGCAGGTTACCGACATAGGTCTCAAAATCTGCAAGCTGAAGTGGCAATGGGCAGGCCATATTGTCAGGAGGACTGACGACCGATGGGGAAGAAAGGTCCTCGAATAGCGACCACGGCTCGGCAAAAGGAGTACAGGCCGCCCTCCAGCCAGGTGGACCGATGACCTAAGGAAGACAGCGGGAATCCGCTGGATTCAGAGGGCGCAGGAACTGACGGAGTGGCGAGCATTAGGGGAGGCCTATGTCCAGCAGTGGACTTCGAAAGGCTAATGGATGGAAAGCAAGGGGGGCTGAGGGAACCTTATAGTAAAGTACTTCGGTCTTGCTGGTCTCGCGTGAGTTTGATTGATTGTGACACCATGCTGAGTGACTGACTCAACGATGTAAGATAAAGCTTCCCTTGAAACCCGAAAATTAAAATATACTGATTGGAGAATGAACCAACAACCATCGCGTTCACAATCAGAAGCTGAATCGATTGTGGATTATTAAAATACATATTATACGTTCGAATATATTTAAGTCTTGTAGTTTTGGTATAATTTACTTTATTTTATTTAAATAATTGCATTTGTTTCATAAATAATTATTGAACAGCAACTAGCACAAGTACTAAGGTTTTAGTGGTACTCCATAGCACTCGAATCGCTCGCAAAGTCCAACCGCTAAGGCTATTAAGCTACTCCGACCAACTTTTAATTTAGATTTTGGCAATTATCAACATCTCTTTGGCTTTCAAATAATTTATGATTTTATTATTTTAATCGTATTCTATAATTAAAATAGAAAATTCAAATTAAATCAGCTTCACGCTATTTCCCGCGCACAGCAGAGTAGGCAGAATCAACATAGTGTTAAGACATTCTGTTGCCCACTTTTCGCTGAATTCTTTGAAACTCAACGCCGGGCTGTGGCTTGTTGCCAAAGCGAAGCAATGAAAATTATTAATAAATAATCATTCCTCCAAAATCATTTCCTCGAGTGGGGATCGAACCCACAACCCCCCTTCGCCACTACGGCCTTATCTCTGTCTCTCTCTTCTATAACTTATAACATATTAAAAGATATTCATAAGTAAGTTATGGTTATTTACATTGTCATAAAGTAAAATGAAAACAATCCAATATTGAATAATTAACAAACTAAACGACAATTTAAAAATATATATTTTTTGTTACAATAATTATTTCTATTAACAATAGCATTGAATAAAATATTTATTTTTTGTTAAAACAAAAGAAAATTTAACTATATTTATATAAAACAAGTTAAATTTTCAGAAATAAAAATTGACGACGAAAAATATCGTTATTGAAAAAACATTCACGGAAAACTTTCATAGTTTCACATTAAAATAATACTAGGTCGTTACTTTCTATTATCACTTTGGAAAGCTTTAACAAATTATTGAATGTAATACAATAATAATATATTAGACTTCAAAAGGTGCGGGTTCAAAATTTTGTACTCCACTACAGTATACTTTAAAAATGCAGTCAAGTGCGAGTCGGTCTAATTCTTCGATGATTCCGTACTTCAGGAATTCAGGAATATAGGTCGATAGGAGGTACTTTTTGTAAACGTTCCAACCTTAAGTTTACGAGCGTGTGCACTTACTTTGCGTGAAATGAAGTTCAAATATAAGTGTATTAAAATATAATTTTTAATTTTTATGATTTTTTAACTTTTTTTTGTACTGCAGGTTCTTACTTTTTGCCAAATTATTTCCCTTTAACCTACAAATTACTCCTATAAATCTACAGGATTATAGGGGTCTATATATTTTGATAAAGCGGCAAATTTCTTAAAAACAAGTCAGCAAAAAAATGCTCGTATCATACGATTGTTTTGACTTAAAACCTATTTTCTTTTGTGCTCTAAGAGACCAAACATTGAATAATCAGAATATTATATATTAAATTTATATAAACGTTTGATATCTCCACGCTATCTGGAAATAATGAGCGGAGGACAGACGGATAGACGGACATCAAAGTGATCCTATGAGAATTCCGTACTTTCCTTTTGTAGTACGAAACCCTAAAAATATTAAAATTTGTCTTTTCCCCAAAAATAATTTTACCAATAATTACAAATAATATTATCAATTAACTAATATTGGGTTTATTTCTGCCGATTCCAACCAAGTGATAACATACATAAGTTCCAATTTTTAATACAAATAATCTTTAATACGAGTGAATTTTAAAAGAAAATAAGCAATTTTTCTATGTTGAGTAAAATTTCCACAACATAATATAAGTAGGTACCTTCTGTCATCAGAACTCCAGCGTCTGTCGTATTGAAGGCTATTTTTGGAAGACTCACATTTTCAATTCCTTTCTTTGTTTACAGCTAGTCTGATGTTCCAAATTGATATCTAAAACAAAGTGAATATTCGTATATAAAACAAATTTTATAAGAGTCTCTACTCTTTTTGACTTGAGTCTCTATTCTTTATTGAAGCTATATTATTTAATAAATAAAGTCATCGTCTTTCAGTTATTTTATGTATAAATTCTATTAAATAGATTATTTTTATGATTAAATATTCCTATCGTCAGTGGCATAAGCGTGTGACTGAAAACGCGGCGATTGTGGGTTTGATTCCCACTCGGAACAATCAATTATTATTTATCAACATTTTCATTTCTCGAGGTCAGTCGTGGTGCTGGGGCACAAAGTGTGACTGTAAACTAGACTGGTTATGGGTTCAATTCCCAATCGAGGAGATGAAATATTTATTTACATTTATATTTTCATTTCTTCGCTCTGGTGTTGAGGTACACCGCGGCGTTAAGTTCCGCCACTCAACACTCAATGCCGCCAGAACTCGGCGGAAAGTGGGGAACGGAGTGATTTAACACTGGGTTCCTTCTGTTTACCCTACTGTGTGCGGGTTACAGAGCAAAACTCAACACGAAATACTTCGAGAATTCGGAGGCAGATAGGGAACGGAGTGTCTTAATATTGGGTTCCCTCTGCCATAAAATTACATTAAAATTTGGTGTTTATTTTTACTTAGCACAAAGAGAAACCACATGTGATTTGAACTTTGAACACCTAATATTGTATATTATACAGAATCTTAATAAAATATATTTATTTAATTATTTCCTTACTACCGATTAAAGTACACATGCCAAAAGTTTTTAAAGTGAAATAATTTCTTAAACTTTTATAAAATTTCTTTAGCTAAATAAATAATGTTACGAGCGGGTCTAGGTTATTTCTCAATCGCTAAAATCAAGACGTAATTGAAGTATTACGAACAATGGCGCCGCGATTGCGCTCGCCGATCTTTCTGGAGAACTCGATTGTTTCCAAGAAATTATTAATTGAAAAGTCAATTAAAATGTAATTTTAATTATTGCCAGCTTAAAATTAATTATAATTTACCGTGTATTTTGTTTGTGATTCGTTACGCATAACGGTTCGTGGCATCACGTGTTGAGTGGCGGAACTCAAAACTGTGTGCTTACCTTGATGTCAGAGCGATCAAACGACAATATAAATAAATAATAACATTCCCCCCAATTGGTACTGGAACCTACAATCATCGCGTTACATTCACATTCTTCTACACCTGCGAAACCTGCGTGTTAAACTCACAGGTGGTATCGCTTTATGGCGACGTAGAACCTTTTGTTGTAAATTGATTTAAATATTTATTGCTATGTTATCCGGGGCACCGCAGAAGTCGCGCTAACAAGCTTCCTGTGCAGGACCAAGTTCTGGAAACTCTTGAAGTTGCTAATATAAGTGAGCTCCACCGCTGCCCACTTATCTGTTGAGAGTTGAGGGTTGTCTTGGGGGTTGGTCTGGGGGTGGAAACGGTTAATACATTACAATACGTTATGTATATAATAATATTATATCTTAAAAAATAAAATATTTATTTGAAAAGGCTTTTTTTTAAATGAATAAGTTTTATAAATTTTTCATGGCGTTTGGTATTTTACAAATAAAACCTTTTTATTTGATACCAATATTAGGCGGGCTGTGCAAAAATTGTTATCCGCCATTTTGTTGGGGCGGCCATTTTGGACTACCGACTAATTTCACTAACTCATACACTAACGCGGCAAATTGTAAGTATATTTTTTAATTAAATTTAAAACAACAGTTTTTAACAAACATTTTTTTTTATTTAAACACGAATAGTAAGAATAAAATATTTTTTCTTCAAATTAAGTACTCCTAAAATCACATAACTTTAATAGACAAAATATCATTTTTAATTTAAAATTATGTACAATATAATTACGAATATGCTATAGAAAGGAATTGAAATATACGACACCAAAATAGATATAGTACAAGGTGTCCTTATTACGACGTACACTGGTTAAAATGGAACAGAATTTCATTTGAGAAAATATATTCGAAGTAGGTGACTCTCGATAAAAATATGCATATGGAGGACTTACGTTGCGTTTACGAAAAATATGGGGTAGGGGCTGGTTGATGTTTTGTCTTTTTGTTCATAAGAAACAATATTAGTTATTCACCTGGAATTTAATATGGTATTTTCATTAAATTAAATTAGCTTCACGGTATATCCCGCACACAGCAGGATAGGCAGAGGGAACCTAGTGTTAAGACACTCCGTTCCCCACTTTCTGCCGAATTTTGGAGGCATTGCGTGTGGAGTGGCAGAACTCAACGCCGCGCTTTGCCTCGACACCAGAGCGAAGAAATGAAAATATAAATTTAAGTAAATATTTCATCTCCTCGAGTGGGGATCGAACCCACAACCAGTCGGTTTTACAGTCACACTTTGTACCACTGCGCCACGACTGGCCTCGGTATTTTCATTAAATATAGTAAATTTTATGTTTTCACCAATATTCCAGCTCAAGGTGAAATATATATATTTAACTTTATGTAATATTAAATTTAGTTTAGTTTAGAAATTCTTACCATTTTCACCAATTCTAAATAAGTACAAGTATACTTAGTACGTAGGTACCTAATTTTTACCAGGTCAGGCAGACGATACCTGGGATTCTAGTATTAAGATACTCCCGTTAACCATTTTCCGCCAAATTCTTAAGGCACTACGTGTCTAGTGGCGTTTGACGGCGTGGAATCAATATTTGAACGCTTTGAAATGAAAAGAAAAACAAATTAAATATTTCAGTCCCCTAATAGGAATCAAACTGACAACCGTCGCACCTACAGACGTACGCTTGTGCCCGTACGCCACGACAGCCCTAAACATTCTTACAATACTTTATTTATTCCACGTTCAATTTTTAAATATTATTACATCATTTCTATTTATTTCACACATACAAAAATTTCTTTAAAATATTACCACCATAATTCATAAAAATCGCAATTACCGTTCTTATATGCAGTTATTTGCTTTTGCTTGTTATTTTAATAAAAAAAAAAAAATAAAAAAAAACTCACATGTATATTTCCACGTCAAAGTATTCAGTGTGCCAGTTACATTGTAATTACCTGGCACACAAAGCAATCCGACTGAGATATAAGTTAAAATTTGAATACAGATTGAGTTTTTAGGTAAATTACAAAAAAATAACCGTAAACCAGTTTGTTTTGTTGTTAATTATAAGACACTCCGTTCTCCGGCGGAGAGTGGGGAGCGAAGTGTCTTTACGCTAGGTTTTTCTCTGCCTATGCTATGAGCGGGATACAGCGTGAAGCGGATTATATTTTTTTACAACTTCACGCTGTATCCAATTTATTCTAGTATATGCAGAGGGAATTTTCCCACTTACCGCCGAATTATTCGAGGCATTGCGTGTTGAGCGGCGGAACTCAACGCTCCATTTTACCTCGCAACCAGAACAAAGAAATAAAAACATTACATATGTAATTTCTTCGAGTAGAAATCGAACCCACAGCCCGTCGCGTTTACAGTCACACTTTACACCCATGAGCCACGTCTGGCCTCAGTCTGTATTATATATTTTTAAGTATTTTTAAGAAACAGACATCCATAGAAATGCAGATGAGTAAATATTGAACAAGGTTGCGAAACACCGGAGTCCGGCATTGCACGTACAATGGCCCTTCACCGAGATTTGCTTATTCTCCAAATAACTGAGACCCACTGCTGTTTGTAAAATGGATGCTATATTCAAATTGCAATTTTATTAGCCTACTTCCATAGTAGTCTAGTTTTTACGAAAATAAAATAAATATTAAAACCATTATTATATTCTAGTTGTACGGTTCTGTGTTGTGGTTGTAACTTTTATGTAAATTCTACACGATTTAAAGGTTAGATGAACAAATACGTTAACCGTCAAAGAGGCACGGATTCAAATCCAGCTACGTTCAAATTTTTAAATGCTTAATAAATATTTTTCTTTCGTAAAAAAAAAAAACAGCTTCACGCTGTATCCCGCATACAGCAGGGTAGGCAGAGGGTACCTAGTGTTAAGACACTCCGTTCCTCACTTTCTGCCGAATTCTGGAGGCATTGCGTGTTGAGTGGCAGAACTAGACGCCGCGCTTTACCTCGACACCAGAGCGAAGAAATGGAAATATATATGGGAATCGAAGCCACAACCAATCGGTTTTGCTGTCACACTTAGTGCCGCTGCGCCACGACTGGCCTCAAATATTTTTTTCTTTCGTAAATGTGAAATAACACTTTAAAAATGTTAAAAAAAAAGGAAAATCTCAAATATCTTATACAAACCCACAGTGGTCTTGGCTATGATTATATCTGAGCTATCTTAGGAAGTACATATCTAGAATTATTTTTTTCTATTTTTATTTTATCCATTTGTTTGGGTAATTGTAAAAGTAACTAAATATTGCGTATTTTACTTTCACTAAATATTTATTTGAGGCCAGTCGTGGCACAGAGCACAAAGTGTGACTGTAAAACCGGCTGGTTGCGGGTTCGATCCCCACTCGAGGAGATGAAATATTTAATTAAATTTATATTTCCATTTCTTCGCTCTGGTGTCGAGTTCTGCCACTCAACACGCAATGCCTACAGAATTCGGCAGAAAGTGGGGAACGGAGTGCCCTAACGCTAGGTTCCCTCTGCCTACCCTGCTGTGTGCGGGATACAGCGTAAAGCTGACAAAAAAAACTAAATATTTCACAATAATTTTCATTTAAAAGTAAAAATATTGAAACTTATTTACTATTAAACTAAGATAATGTACTGTTGTTTTCGCGCAGAATTCCTATTACTTTCCTTATAATCGAATTTTCTTTATCCGCCAAAACTTGCCAACTTTGCGGCTCTCCATGATAACTTTCATCAGGTATTCGCTAAACAAGGACGAAAAGCACCGTCGAGGTGCCTTAAGAAACTTAAATTAGTTCTATTTGGTGCCGATGCTATCTCTCTTTGTAAATTTGTATTTTTTCATTCAAATCTCATTACATTTTTACTTCATTTCTTCGCTCTGGTTTCGAGGCAAAGTGTGGCGTTATGTTCCGCCACTCAACACGCAATGCCTCCAGAACTCGGCGGAAAGTGAGGGACGGAGTGTCTTTACACTAGGTTCACTCTGCCTGTCCTGCTGTGTGCGGCATGCAGCGTGACGCTGATTTCTTTACTTATTTGGTTGAAAAAAATACTTGATGGCATAATAAAACAACTTCTGTTCAGAAAAAAATCCCATGAAGTTTTTTAAGGCCAATCGTGGTGCACAAAGTGTGATTGTATACGCGACATGTTGTGTAGGTTCGATATCTACTCGAGGAAATTGAATATTTAATATTTTTATTTCTTCGCATTGATGTTGAGGCATAGGAAAGCATTGAGTTCCGCCACTAAAAATGCAATGCCTCCAGAATTAATAATAATATAATAATATTTATTAAATTAAAAACTAATTCGGTGGATAATGGACTATCTTAAAACAAGTTTCCTCTGCTCACATGAAGATTAAAAAAAATCTTGAAAGGTATAAATGAAGTACATTTTTTTTTAAATACATATTTTCGTAAAAAAAGTAATATTACTTGATTGAAATAATATATATAATTATCAAAGCCACGGCCATCAAGGTTCACAGCTAGACCCTTCCACTGCGCCACAAGAGCCACAAATTTCTCCATAAAATATATACAGAATGCAAGTCAGTATTTTACATTACTTAACTTTGTAAACTATATAACGATTGATTGAAGTGCTTTTGGTAATATATTTAAGAAGTCTTTACAACTTCCCACAACTAGTTAGAACGCTGTCAAAGTTTTGTTCAACCATTTCATAAGACGTTAACTTACTAAGGCGATCATAAGTTAATTGTATTTTACACTGATTCTAGAAGATAAACAGTTCATTTTAATTAGGTTCTACTTATTTTTTTTTCTTTTATCTTCACATGATATTTTTATGAGGCCAGTCGTGGCGCAGTGGTACAAAGTGTGACTTTAAAACCGACTGGTTGTGGGTTCGATCCCCCCTCGAGGAGATGAAATATTTATTTAAATTTACATTTCCATTTCTTCGCTCTGGTGTCAAAATGTGGCGTTGAGCTCTGCCACTCAACACAAAAAGTGTCAGAAAGTGGGGAACGGAGTGTCTTAACACTAGGTTCATTTTGCCTACCCTGCTGTGTGCGGGATACAGCGTGAAGCTGATAATATTTGTATAATGTTCTCTTGACTTTTTATTCTTCTTCGTCGTCTAATTGTTACATGTTACATAGAAATTATCAATCTACAAAATACAGACATCGTCTGCCTGTAAACACGACGGTTGTGAGTTTGATTCTCACTGGAAATTAATAACTTCTATTTCTGTTTTGAAATAATCATACAAATTTGTAATATAAAAACAATACAATATGAAAACAAAACATTTTGTATCATATAATTCTCTCTATTAATAATATATCAATCTGTTACATCCACATGTTTCACTGTAGTACAATAAACATCAATAGTTCCAAATGGGTAATTTCCACTATTCTACATTAGTACTGATGCGTGGCATCATTTCTAGATCATTTCAATATCTCAATTGAAGCTATAAATAAGGCTGTGTTCCATAGTACCCATTATAATATACTAATTATATTTACGCACATTTGAATAGAACCAGCTTTATGCTATGACAACCTGTAAACGGATGCTGGACGAGAACAAATAAGATTTGTATCAAATGAAACACTTTTCATTTATTTTATCTTCAAGTATGTATAATATACTTATTTAGAAAACGTATAAAAATTTAAACGCAGCGGGACTCGAACCCGCGCCTCCTGGAAGCCGACCAGGCGCTCTGACCACTAAGCCATGCGTTCTCGCCAAGCTACGTCGAAATTTTTATACGCTTGTTACAACTTATTTATGTTGTTAGCATCTCTGTAGGGAGATTTTTACATATAAACGCAGCGGGACTCGAACCCGCGCCTCCTGGACCCGCGACTCCGCGGGTTCGAGTCCCGCTGCGTTCAAATTTTAATACGTTTTATAAATGAGTATTTTCTTTCCTAAGTGTGGAATAACACTTTAAAAAATGTTTAAAAAAATGTATAATATATTTGGTACAGAGAAAAGTAAATAGAAATAATAAGGAGAATGGTTATGTGGTTTTTCAAATTATAAAAATCTATGTGGTTTTTTTTTATCACATATATTTAACAATGCGCCGTGACTGGCGCAGTCATGGTACAGTGGCACAAAACGGTGATCGCAAAATCTGACTGGTAGTGAGTTCGATCGAGTTCCGATATTCGAGTTCCCCACTAGGACATGAAGTATTTATTTAAATTTTTATTCTCAGTTCTTCGCTCTATCAATAATTTGTCTATATAATGCCACAATACAAAAACGCAATACAAAAAGCAAAAAGTAATTTAATCAAATAAATATTTAATAAAATGTTTTGACATAATTAAAAAAAAAAATTAAATTAGCTTCACGGTTTATCCCGCACACAGCAGGGTAGGCACAAGGAACCTAGTGTAAGATACTCCGTTCCCCACTTTCCGCCGAATTTTGGAGGCATTGCGTGTTGAGTGGCAAAACTCAACGCCGCGCTTTGCCTCGACACCAGATCGAAGAAATGGAAATATAAATTTAAGTAAATATTTCATCTCCTCGAGTGGGGATCGAACCCACAACCAGTCGGTTTTACAGTCACACTTCGTGCCACTGCGCCACGACTGGCCTCAACATGGTTTTGACATAATAGTAATTAGAAATGTCAGAACCGTTTAATTTCTTATTGAATGAATAAAAATAGATTTAATGTTTTTTCTTCACATATAAGTGTCGCATTTTATATAAATTTTATGTTGTATAATATATTTATTATTAAACAAGTCCATGTTTGCCGCGCAGCGCTTGTCGCCGTAAAGCGTTTTATTAGTACAGCGATTGCACAGATTACATTTCCTTTCTGCAACTACATATATTCGTTTCTTACGAGAACAGAATATTTAAATTAAATTTGTGAGAAAAAAAAATTAAGAATATAAAGGTAATGTAATTTTTATGTGTAATTTTCTTAAATTTGCTCTTTAGGTTCACACTGTATCCAGCATGTAGCATGGTAGGCAGAGAAAGCTTAGTGTTTAGTCACTCTACTCGACGCCATGCTTTGTCTCGACACTAGTGTAAAAAAATAAAAATATTAAAAATGTTATTTCTACGAGTGGAAATCGAACCCACAACCTGTCACCTTACCTACAACTTTGTGTCTCTATTTCATGACTGCCAAGGTCTTTTTAAATATTGAATATAATAACGACAGAAAACCATCAACATTAAAATACAATCAAAATTAAAAGTCAATAATATATGTATTAACTTCACGCTGTATCCCGCACACAGCAGGGTAGGCAGAGGGAATCTAGTGTTAAGACACTCCGTTCCCCACTTTCTGCCGAATTTTGGAGGCATGGAGGCATTGCGTGTTGAGTGGCAGAACTCATCGCCACGCTTTGCCTTGACACCAATGAAAGAAAATGAAATATCTCGAAATATAAAATTTAAGTAAATATTTTATCTCCTCGAGTTGGGATCGAACCCACAATTAGGTTTTACAGTCACACTTCGTGCCGCTGCGCCACAACTATATATGTATTTACGTATAATATGACGAATCACATACTATTTTCTGTTTATATATATACAAATGATTATAGAAATGCATCGCCATCATTTCTCTATGACCATATCTTATCCTGATAGTAATAGCAGGGAGCCGTTATAATTACCGAGTATAAGGTAATAAGCTATCCGGATAGGCTCGATTAGTCAAAGGGACCTCGTCCGATTCACTGGACCATATATGGAGTATTTTGGCCGTATACCGTTATATATCGTTATGTACTGTCGTCAGCAGCCGTCGTGGCGCAGGAAGACAAGGGTGTGACATGACGGTTGTGGGTTCTATCACCACTTGAGGGGATGAATTATTATTTATACATGTTTCCGTTTCTTCGCTCTGGCGTCGAGACATAAAGACGTTGAGTTTCGCAACTCCGAGTTCAGCGGAAGGTGGAGAACTTCCGTACCCTACTGTGTGCAGCATACAATGTGAGCTGATTTTTTTTTCATATTTTCATTTCTTTGCGCTGGTACCAAGACAAAGGCGCATTGAGTTTCGCAACGCAATGCCTAGAAAATGGAAGAATTAAAAAATGAAAGGAGGAGAGTGGGGAACAGAGTGTCTTAAAACTAGGTTCCCTCTGCCTAGCCTGCTGTATGCGAGATACAGCGTGAAGCCGACTTTAATTTTAATTTAATTTTCAGTATGTAATACGCGCTAAGTGGATACTCAGTACATAGTATTTATGGTACATAGGAACCTAATTTAATGCTCTAACAAAGAGGGTTGAGTGAAAGGCGTGTTTTGCAATTCATGGAATATGTAAACGTAACGGTTCGTTGCTCCGCTGTACCTACATATAGATATAAACGTATGTACGTGAATCTAAACGTAACATTTGAAACGTTTTAAGTTGATTTAGAAAATACAATACTATTTAACAATTTGAAATTGCTTTGTACGGTCTGATGGTGGTAAAGTAGCGTTCTTTGAAAATGTTATGTAATAATGTAGAAACATTACGAAGAATTCCAGTTCCAATTGAGGCCAGACGTGGCGTAGACGCACAAAGTGTGACTGTAAAACCGTCTGATTGTGGGTTCGATCCCCACTCGAGGAGATGAAATATTTACTTAAATTTATATTTCCATTTCTTCTCTCTGGTATCAACAAGCGCGGTGTTGAGTTCTGCCACTCAACACGCAATGCCTTTAAAATTCGGCAGAAAGTGGAGAACGGGTTGGCTTAACACTAGGTTGATTGACAGACTGATTTATTAAGAAAAATAAGTAACGTCATCATCATCATCAACCAACCAGTCCTCGTCTACTATCGTGAAACAGAATAAGTTTATTTATTTCATTTATGCATACGAATTGCAGTCCGCCATTCAACAAACAGTGTCCCCAGAATTTCATGGAAAGTGGAGAATGGGAGTGACTGAATTAGAACGTAGTGCCTTAACACTGGTTTTTAGGTTCCCAGATTCTACCCTGCTATATCTGGGAGCCAGCTAAAAAAAATAAATTTGAAGCGTTAATTAATATTATGTTAAATGGAATGAATAAACATAACACATAATTGTTATATTTACAGGATATAATTTATTTTAAATTAAATATTAATTGATTTTATTTTTTTTTAAATTTACGAAACTACTATGAAATATTAAATTTTTTATACAAACTTGTTCCTTGAAATGACATTTAAACCCACGACATTGATCGATAGACGTCTCCTCGTCATGACAACGTGTTCTTAAACTTATTTTTACTCATTATTACAGTCTCATAAATACTCAAACGATCTCGTAAAAAGAATTCTAAAACCACACATAAATAGACATCTAGTGCCAAAAATAGAAAGTAAAAAAAAAATCTTAACCACTAATGTCTTCTAAAAATTATAAGCAATCTCTTGCGTTAAATTATTAACAATTAGCTAAAGAAACGCAAACATTTTCATTCAATATAAATTTATATGTCTTTTAATTCGTCTTTTTACATAAAAACTGGAAAAGCGGGAGTCGAGCTTGCCCACCAAGGGTTCCGTATGTAAATTGGACGTTTCGAGCTTTTTCTGAAATTCAAGCTTTGCCAGAGCCCTTTCATCTGATACCTCACTTGAACTAGCGACTTTGATATAAAAGTTTTGCCCCTTTTACAGGAATTTATTATATTTTAGGTTTTAACCACAAACCTATAGTTTACATTTTTTTCCTGAACTAGAACCTGAATCTGATCCTATTGCTTCCTGCCAAAATTCATAATTCTAGCTCAACCAGAAATACCCTATTAATTTTGATTCCCTTTACATTGTCGATATATGTATATGTATATATATGTCCCTTTACATTGGGATATAAACGACCATAACTTTTTTTAAGTGAATTTAGAAATATTTTTTTTTTCAAGAAATGAAGAGATCGGAGATATGAAGTATATGAATTGAATTTCAACTCGATATCTTCAAGCATTCCTGAGATAAATGCTCTTGACAGACAGACAGACAGACAGACGGACTGACAATCGAACCCACAACCGTCACGTTTACAATCGACACACGCCACGACGGCCTTTTCGGCCAAATAAAAAATCTTATTTACCCATAAAATGTGCTATACGTGCCCCAACAACCATTATTCATTAATACCATACTAAAATGTAACAATTTCCCGTCAAAGAGATTGTTGAGACGTAACTGAGGCTGTTATCTCTGAGGCTATCACTCGAACTCGAACAGCAAACCATTACGTTTATGTTTAATGATTATTTAAATGCTCCTCGTAAATTTACTTTATTTATAATAACTAACAATGTTTCGTTGTAAAAATAGGTTTATACGAGTGTGTACCTAAATAAATAAAATAAATAAATCAGCTTTACGCTGTATCCCGCACACAGTAGGGTAGGCAGAGGGAACCCAGTGTTAAGACACTCCGTTCCCCACTTTCTGCCGGACTCTGGATTCATTGTGTGTTGAGTGGCAGAACTCAACGCCGCGCTTTGCCTCGACACCAGAGCGAAGAAATGGAAATATAAATTTAAGTAAATATTTCATTTCCTCGAGTAGGGCTCGAACAACCAATCGGTTTTACAATTTTTGTTTTATTATACTGTATATTAAACACATTATATATATATATATATAATATATATATATATATATATATATATATATATATATATATAGTTAAGATTGATAGCAATAAAATTTGATGGCGCAGCTGTACTTTCTACATTTACTAGATTAACGCTGTATCCTCCACATAGCAGAGTAGGCAGAAGGAACCTGGGAAGCTAGTGTATAGTAAAGACATTTCCGTTATTACCCAATTTAAGCTGAATTCTTAACGCCTTTGCCTTGTTACTAAAGCTAGGAAATGAAAATAATAAAATAAAATAATTATTTCCTCGAGTGGAAATCAAACCTGTCGCATTAACATTCGTGCACTTGTGCCCCTGTGCCTCAACTGGTCTCATAAGAAAAATATATAAGATGGAAAAATGAACTCACGATTCCCGTCAATATAGTCAAATTAACAAGGTGTCTATTCAAAACATTATATATTCAATTTATTATGTTTATATTATTATTAATTGTTACTACTATCTAATAAATTGGTTGTAATGATGTAAAGTTATAATAAAATCTACACTCACTTCTTCATTAAATTTTCAGCATCTTCCGCTATGAGAATAATGAGAAAATTAATGACAACGCCAGTTCTAGAAAGGCTTCTTTGGAATTTAAATGAATTTTATTGTAAGTTCCATATTATTTGTAAAATGGAAATAGAAATTATTATTTCATTCATTATATTACAATTACTCAGCTTTCATAATAATCGTGCTTATACATAACATAAAAGTTAATTTTAAATTTGTGAAAAAGAACTAGTGATTAGACTTAACTTTATCGATATAATAAAAAATGTATTTATAAATAACAAGTGAATTATAAACAAAACAAAAATTTGACTGCGTAAACTAAATATTTTTTTCCAGTAACACTCTCGCATCATTCAATCATTTATCAGAATCCATTCACTTTGTGTTTAACGGTTACAAAGGAACAAAACGAACGACGAACGAACATACATCCGTATATACTATATTTATATCGATGTAACGAGGAAATTAAAATTATTTAAATTGCACTTTGGCAAACTAATAGTTAAGAAAGTAGTTTTACTCCAGCCAGCGACAAACAGATATCAAAGATTTTGTGACGGAACTCAACGCCGCAAAGACATTTATATAAATTATAAATTCCTATTAACTTTTTATCAGATATTATTAATGTTGAAGACAAAGTCATCGGTAGAAATATTGTAATATATAATATAATATAAGTCTTTTTCATTTTAATACAAAATATGTTATTTTCTCAGTTCAAAACCATCAATTGTACATCCAAGTTATTTCCCTATGGATAGAAAGGTAGCCTGAAAATACAGCAATTTCTATAATGTTTTCTTAGGCAGACTAGCATTGACGGGTGAATTTACATATGGACCACAGTGAATTACATTTAGTTATTTTTTATTTAATATTTTAAATGTAAACCACAAGGGTTTATATATGTGTGAGGAAGACAAAATAATAAATGAACTATAGCAAGGCCACTGTCGCTCAGTGTGACAGCTTCTGACTGTGAACGCGAAGATTATGGTTCAAATCCCACTCGGGGAAATTAATTTTATTTTGTTAGCTCTGGCTATGTGGCGATAGAAAGCAAAGAACAACGAGACAAAAGGCGAATTTCTCGAGTGCTGTGTGTGTCATATCCACTGTGTGTTATATTCCTGTCGTATTGGCGTCGTGTCAACCTGCGTGGAATAATTGTGTTTTTGCACTCATTTTGGTTACTTTTAATCACCATTCACTGGTTAGTGGTACACAATTTTATCATTATATCGAAAATAAATACCAAGTGCCCGATTTATGATAGTAAGATAGACAAAAAGTACTTTTTGCTAAAAAAAAGTCGCGACATAATAACCGTCATACAATAGGGTAAGCATAGGAAACCTAGTGTTAAGATACTCCATTTCCTGAATTCTGGAGAGATTTCGTGTAGAATGGCGCAACTCAACGTTGTGCTTTGCTTCGACACCAGAGCAAAGAGCTAAAAATATAGATTGTAATAAATACTTAATTTCCTCGAATGGACATCGAAGCCACAACCAGTCGCATTTACAGGCACACTGCGGCACGACTGGTCACGATATACAATATGTGAAATAAAATATATAAATTATAGATTTTTAAATGGTCATAACGTTCATAAATATGAACGTTAAATCTACTAAAGAGATAACATGAAAAGTAAATCAAACAGTAATAAACGTTTCCATTACCATTCCAGAGCACTATACGATGCAATAACGTCGTAGACAAAAGTATGGCTGGAAAGTTTATGTGGGAGTTTCCGCAGAAGTAGCAAAATTTATTTTCTTCGCAAACTCCAACTAAATAAACATTAATTTTGTGTAACTTTTTATTTATATTCATTTCGCATTGACGCCCTCGTAGTGCAGCTAATGCATTTCTGACTGAGGGCACTTATTGAAGATTCAAATCCCAGCCGCATATTTTTTTATGCTTCACACCGTATCCCGCTCATAGCAGGGTAGGCAGATGGAACCTAGTGTTAAGATACTCCGTTCACCGCCTCTTTTTGTAGGAAGTAGGAACTTAACACCGTGCTTTGCCTTGTTACCAGAACGAGGAAACATCCCGTTTGGCACTCCGTTCTCTCCGACTATCCCGCTAGTGATAAAGCGGGAAGTTACGTTAAGTTGTATTCGAAAACAAATAATTATCATTAAATTATTTTGGTACTATAGCCCAGCTTTACATAGTGTCCCCAAAACTTCTCACATTTTTCATAATAAAAATTTACTACGTTACATACTAACCACAGCTCTCACAATATTTAAAAAAAAACTGGAAAACCTTTGGAAAATATCCTTATAGAAAAACAATATTTCAGTCCAATTCAAATTCAATACATTACCCAGTACCCACATTCGTATAAACTAGTTCCAGACAAAATGCATTATATTAAAGTAAAATGTAAATACTCAGAACGCTGTTTATCTGATTCTGCGGACGCTACTCCATTCATTTTGGCATTTTTATTTCCACCAATCTCCATCTTCTCCGTTTTAAATTCCACCACGATATTGGTCTTTTGGTTGGAAAATTTAGAGTGCGTTCCATGAATGAACGCTAGCGGCGTTGTGTCGCATTCTCCAGATATCGGTGGATTTACTGCGTCAAAGGCTTTGTACTGAAATAATGCGGCCCGTTGAGAAATACAGCGCGCGTAAGGAAAAATGTTGCATTTAAATCGACTTTTCAATCAGCAAGAGATCTGTGGCTCCTGTGGGCTGTCCTTTAATGTATTAAACTCTTACAAGTATATCATCTAGGTGTGAATATTAATATTTTTTTAAAGATTCAGTAGGCAGAGGGAACCTAGTGTTAAAATAACTCCGTTCCCTATCTTCAACTGAAGTTTTGAGGTATCGCGTTGAGTGGAACTCAATGGGCGGCGTGGTCAGCGTGTTTACCTTAGCACTAGTGCGAAGAAATGAAAATATTGACAAATAATAATTCATTGATCGAGGGCTGTGACGCGATAGTTGTGGGTTCGATCCCCACTCGAGGAAATGAAATATTTATTTTATTTTAAATTTCCATTTCTTCGCTCTGCTGTCGAGGCAAAGCGGAGAAGCGGGGGAACGGAGTGTCTTAGCACTAATTCTCTGCCTACTACTGCCTGCTGTGTGCTGGATACAGCGTGAAGCTGATTTTTTTTATTTTACTTTAAAGTTAATTTATTTGTCTGTTACTTAACAGTTTTACGATTAAACGAAACGTTTTTGATAAAAATCATATATTAAAAAGGTGAAAGGAGGTGGAGTAGGTACCTATGTATGTTGGTTTTTTTTTTCGTTACTTATTAAGATGCAACATAGAAGGAACAGCGATATGAATTTAGTGCATGCTAATCAAGCCTCTAAAATGCAAAATTTTATGGAAATCTGCAAAGTTACTTTTACGTGATTTATCGCGTGGGCTTTAGTGGCGACATCTAAGGCTTTCAAAACATTATTATATTAAATTATTTTTTAATTTGGCCGTCGTCGCGCAGGAGCAGTAATTATTACATGACATATAAGTATATAATATTTTGAACAAAAAAAAAATTACTTTGCTCACAAAATTATTGTATTTAATAAAAAAATGTTTAGTTATTTTATATTTGTGTAGCTAAACGCACACAGTAATGCGGTTTTTTGCGCCTCAAGATTTTCTGGATAAAATGTTAAAGTAATAGAAAAGTATAATTTTTTAAATATTTTTTTGGTATCGTATAAATATCTAATGCACATAAAAACACCGGTTTAAAAAAAACACATACAGATAATGCTATTTTATTTATATGCATAGATAGATGGAAATAGTGTAGAAAAACAAAAAAAATCAATATAGCGAGATTTGCATTTGTGTGAGTGATTATAAAATTAGAACTAGAAAAATCTAAAAAAAAAATATTTCAATTCTTCTGCGCTGGAAACTGTAACCTCATAAACCTAACCTCTTTCGAGTAAGTTATGATTTTTCTTCTCTTTTCTTACTGCTTTGTCTCATACATTTTTTCGTTCTTGTATAGTGAGAGTACCAAATTTATCTTTAATTTTTAGAATTAAATGTGAGTACACGAGGTGTGGGATAGTTGTCAAAAAGCAGTATAAACCGGTTTAGGCCAAGAACCGATCGCTTTATAAACAAACACCCACACATCTTAAAATCTTACATATTAGCTCTTTATTGCATGTTCTTTACCTCTCTTTCTCTTTAAAAGTACAAATAAAAATGTTATATTGTAATAATATAACCTACAATAAGTAAAAAGACGAGCGTGGCCTTTACATCGCCTTGAATAAACCTTAGCGCGCGTTGTTATTTTTGTTATAAGGTTAAGATTATCTAAAACATTTACTGTACAGTTTAATTTTAATATTTATATAAATGAAGGCCAGTCGCGGCGTAAGTTTGTGACTGTAAGCGCGACTGGTAGTGGATTCGATCCCCACTCGAGGTAATGAAATATATTTTTTTAAAATTTATCTTTTCATTTTATCGCTCTGGTGAAGAGATAAAGCGCGGCATTGAGTCCCAACACGCAATGTCTCCAGTAATCTTAACACTAAGTTCTCTTTGCCCACCGTGAAACTAAAGCACAAATAAAGTTGTTCTTACTGAGAGTATAATATAATAATTTGCTTAAATTGACTTATAAACCATTGACTTATTAAGCGCTGTAGGGGAGTGGGAGGCTTTGGGTTTGCTTATTTTTGATGACATGGGGGTATTTAAATAAACCACGAAACACGTATTTAATTAAATATTTTTAAGAGGATTGCTTATTTTTTATGACATAGGGGAGGGGGGGGTCAACAATTGCAAAAAAAACTGCTTGCGTAATACTTGAACGGCCCCTTTATAACATAAATTTAATTCCACTTTTTATTATTCGCACTATTATAAAAAAAAGCAAAAAATATATATTATAAAATTTCAACAAAGCATAATATATTAAAGAGGATTTTTCTTCAATACGCCTTTATGAATGCCTGCATAATTCATATAACATTTTCACTTTGCAGTCACTTTGATAAATCCGCTCCAACCTGAGTTTCATATAAAAGAATATTAACATTAACAGTAAAGATATAGTAGTTGTTTTTTTTTATTTCCACCATACGCTATTTGTATGGAGTGTGGCTGGTACTGCTGTGGTATAGGAGACTTTTATCTCTTTTATTGTATTGAAACAAAACCAGTAGGAAGAGATGTGTGTATGGAAGTAGCGAGGGGAAGCGAGAGGGTCGTCGCTCGACGTTCTGAGTGAATGAAGCAAGTTTAGTTGTTTACCGAGCGCCTATTAGCGTGTATGTTTAAACAATATCATTAAACGGTAAGCACACACAGTAATGGGTCCGCTGTAAAGGTGTTTGAGACTATTATATTCAATTATACACCTTTTACACGCGAATTTAAATTTCAGTTTTGTATTGTATTGCTTTTTGTGCTTTTTCCGTTTCCGTACATTTTGAGGAAAATCTATTTTTCTGTCTGTCTGTCTATCTGTCTGTCAAGAGGCTTTATCTCAGGAACGCTTGGAAATATCGAGTTGAAATTGAAACAATTTACTCAGTTCTGTGGTCCCTTGATTTCCGAAAAAATCTTTTACGTATTTCTTTGTACATTTACTTAAAAAAAAGATATGGTCGTATGTATCGCAAAAAACACGTGTTTCGACTCTAAGAGGAACCAAAATTAATAGGGTACTTCCGGCTGATGTAAAATTATGAAATTTGGCAACTATTTCATATTCATTTGAGTAAAACTCTAAAATATAGTAGTCTTAAAAGAACAGATAAAAGTGCTCTCTCTGGCTAAGCCAAACCTGAATTTCTGAAAAAGCTCGAGACCTCCAATTTTTGTTCGAAAACCACAGTGGGTAAGCGTGATTCGCACTTGTCCGGTTTTTTTTTAGCTTCACGTTGTATCCCGCATATAGCAGAGTAAACAAGGAAGTAAACAACGTAAACGTGTGTATTGTTATGTTTTTAATAAAACACCTATGAAAGGTAACATTTTTTGTTTCTACATATTTAGTGAATATCAAGAGAATCTTATTTTTATTTAATTTTACATGACACAAAAAAAACTAGATACTATATATTACAATAAAATAAAACAATTGAAATTTTACATTATAAATTCATCATCCCCGAGATAGTTTGCCACCATCTTACGAAATGGTGAAACAATTAAAAGTTCGACGCCGTCTCTAACCAGACGGAAGGAGTTGTAAAGGCTTCTCAAATATATTGCGTGTTAAACTTCATCAATCGGTATCATTTTTATTATTATTTTTAATTTAAAGTTTTTTTTAGTTTACACTATATATAACCCGTGTTATACACTCGTGGTGCAGAGGCACAAAGTGTTACTTCAAAATCGACTGGTTGTAGGTTCGATCCCCACTCGAGAACATAAATATTCATTAAAATTTATATTTTCATTTCTTCGCTGTGGTATTTAATCAAAGCGCGGCGTGTTGCGCCACTCAATACGCAATGCCTCCAGGTTTCGGCGGAAAGTGTGGAATGGAGTGTCCTGATACTAGGTTCCCTCTCCTTATTTTTAATAGATCCCTCAAGTGTCAAACTCTATTAGTAAAACTATTGTTCATACAAACACGAAGAAAACTTCTATATATTATAAATATATTCATCCCCGAGTTAGAAGTGAATTCAAAATAATCACGTTTACTAAGATTTATCCATATTAGGAGAGACAAAACAAAATCGTATATTTAATTCTCTACAAATTTCACTTTAATATAAGCCATAGTAACAAAGTGAATGAAATAACAAAGCTTAAAAGGCGAATATGACGGAGGCTGCAAGACGCAGACACAATTGTATGACTGTAAGCGCGACAGGTTGTGGGTTCGATTCCTACTCGGGGAAATGAGAAATTTTGTATTTTAATTTCTTCGTGTGTTGGTGTCGAGGCAAATCGAAACTTAGAGTTCCACCACGCAACACACAATGCCTCCAGAATTCAATAATAAATGGAGAACGGGGTGTCTTAACAATGTGTTTTCTCTGCGAACCCCTGCGAGATACAGCGTGAAACTGAAAAAAAAATTATGTGAATATAGCGTACATTAGCTAATCTATCAGCACTTATCGCTCGATCTGAGATTTTAAACCTACCTATCAATTATTATGAACTTAGTAGCAGTTTAGTTGAACTTATGATACTTAGTTTAAAGATGAAAAGTTTCATCAACCCAGAAGTTAACATTATCTTTAACAGCAAACTTTGTTTTCATTTGTTTTAACTGTTGCCAAAACAAATCTTTTTAACTTTTAAACGGCATATATATTTTGATTTCTGTTTTTTTTTTACGTTTACGCTGTATCCCGCATTTAGTGGGATAGGCAGAGGGAGCCCAGTGTTAAAAATACTCCACTCGCCACTTTTTCGCCAAGTTCTGGAGGTATTGCGTGTTAACTAACAATTAACTATAACTCAAATTTCATAAACAATATTTCATTTAAAAAAATTACGTATTATAAAAAAGACACAAATAACAAATATAATATAAAAAAAGAAACAAAGTTATATTAAATGAGATTTCCGTTACCATATTACCCATGGATACCATTGAGGTCGTAAAGGCCTCATCCCCCCCTCTCCAACGCCAGGACTTTAACGTCGATTTCGGCGTTTAACGTCTCTAACGACCTATAAATTATGCCGAATTTGTTTTTCAGAGCAAGCCGGATTTACCTGCGGCTAGTTACATATGAGCCTATTTGCTCGCTGAATTGTGATTGAGAATCCGAACTAAATTGAAATTTCCACATGTGTGCTAAATGTATCGTTGAAATAAATGTATTTGCTATTGTATTATATATACAATACTTATTTAATGTTATTTTATCTCTAGGCATTTTTATATTTATATAATTTGATTTTCTTATCACAGTCTGTGCCCTTGCGCCACGACTGGCCTGGTTGTGGGTTCGATCCCCACTCGAGGAGATAAAATATTTACTTACATTTATATTTTTATTTTTTCGCTCTGGTGTCGAAGCAAATCGAGGCGTTGAGTTCCTGTCCCCTCTGCCTACCCTGGTGTTTACGGGATAAAACTAAATTAAAACATTTATAAGATTCTGTCGAATCATATGAGCTACCGTTATCTACTATTTAAGGTTTCGTACCTTTTAAGAAAAAAGGAATGCTTACAAGATCACTTTCTTGTCCGTCCGTCTGTCTGTCGGTCTGTCAAGAGCCTTTATCTCAGGAACACTTCGAGATACCGAGTCGAAATTCAAATCATATACTTAGATTTACAACCCCATGATTTCTTACAAAATACGTATTTCAGTTAAAAAGATATGGTTGTTTATATAGCAAAAAACGCTTATTTCAACATTATAAATAGAATGAAAATTAATAGAGTGCTTGTTATTAACTGAGAACTATGAAATTTGGCGGCTAGCTCGCTTTTGTCCGATTTTTATTATATTATAAAAACACACCATCTGGATAGCATCAATTGAAATTTCATCTATACCAGAAACAGACTGTAACGGACAAGCTGCGCTATCAGTAAAACGATCTCCTTTTTCCACTTTCCACTCACTCGAGAGTTGTGGATGCGATGAAATAAAAATAATTCATTTCCCCAATTTGGAAATTGCACCTACAGCCTTCGGATCACATCACATTATACAGTCACTATCACTGTGCCACTATATACTAGAAAACTATATACATTACAAAATATAAAAATAGGTTTTCAGAATTGTAAGCATATAATGATCATAGCTTTTATCTTTGATAAAAAAATATGACAACATTTTTTTTATCAAAGATAAAAGCTATGATCATGATGCTGGGGTACAGGCGTATGTCGGTGAACACGACCGTTTGTGGGTTCGATTCTCATTCGAGGCAATGAAATATTTAAAATTTTCATTTACCTCCACAATGCCTCCAGAAATCTTCAGAAATGGGGAACGGAGTATTTATTCTATTCTATTCTACAATATTTAAACGAAGATTTAATAAAACAGTTAGAAAGGCCGAGGCCAGTCGTGGCGCAGTGGTACAAAGTGTGACTGTAAAACCGACTGGTTGTGGGTTCGATCCCCGCTCGAAGAGATGAAATATTTACTTAAAATTTATATTTTCATTTCTTCGCTCTGGTGTCGAGGCAAAGCGCGGCGTTGGGTTCTGCCACTCAACACGCAATGCCTTCAAAATTCGGCAGAAAGTGGGGAACGGAGTGTCTTAACACTAGGTTCCCTCTGCCTACCCTGCTGTGTGCCGGATATAGCGTGAAGCTAAAAAAAAAAAAGATAGAAAATATAGCTTCCATATTATTTCTAAGCTTTATTTCAGATATATCAATATCTATATAAATAAGTCTTTCAAATTCAATCCACCCAAATATCGTTGAATATTGTAACACGCGTCTAACAGAGCGTGTAAAAGAAAGATAGTAGCGGGACAAGTGTAACGTCACGCTTGACCAAATTGATGTTCCTAATGGTGGCCATTAGAGGCATTGTATGCGGTCCATCGAACACAGAGGTCGACGAGGCCGGGATCAACGTTTAAGTTATATGTATTTGCTTGTATTCATATTTTAAATTTTGCTTGGAGTTTTACACTGTATCTTGTATATAGCAAGGGAGGTAGAGGGAGTCTTGGAACCTCCTTCGGAGGGAGTCTGTGAGTCTGGGAACTTCTTAGTGTTAAGAAACTCCGTTCCATTTAAGACAATTTTCTCTTTCTTAAAAAGGCCATATTTTTAATGCTTTACTACACTAGGGTACTACAGTAGGACAGGCAAAAAGAACCTAATCTTAAGACACTGCCCTCTCAAGCAATGACAAATAAATTGCCTTATATTATAAGTGTGAATGTGAGTTAAATTATTACATTTTCACTCCAAAACTGCTAAACAGAAATTATCGTAAATCTTTGTACACGTTTTTAGAGATATTATAAGCTAGCAATGCCTTATTTAATTCTATAGTAAAGAAATATATATATATATATATATATAGATATATTAACTATATTAATAGTTAATATTTATACATTACTTAGGCATAAAATATAGGAAACACCCAACATTTTAACTCGATTCAAAATAAATGAACTCTATATTATAATATATCAAATGAAAGATTGTACGTGAGTGTTGATTTGAATTTCGAGTACCTGTTCAGTCTTTGCTCCATTAACTTCACACAAATATGATAATTTATGCCAAAATAATATATTCACATTTTGGAGGCGCCTATGAAATCATACAGAAACGTGACGGTGTGAAAACCAGAAATTTTATTTCTACATTTCATTAAAACATTTTATCGCTACTTACCAAAACATTAAAAGGATGTCGTAGCGCTGAGGCCAAACTGTGTGAGTATAAATGCAACAGGTTGTTGGTTCGATTCCCATTGGAAGAAACGAAATATTTTATATTGTATTTATTTAATTTCTTCGCTTTATTAGTGGGGGAAAGCGCGGTATTGATGAATGATCAATCAAGGTTTCTAGATTTCAGTGGAAAGTGGACAACAGAGTGTCTCAACACTAGGTTTTCAGAATCTCTCTGCCTATTCAGCTATGATCTGCGAAATATTGCATGAAACTAAAATAATTAAAAGTTAGTAGTTTCAGCTGAGACAAGGATTTGGATATGTATAAAAAAAAGAAAGCATTAACTTTTGTTAAATATAAATAAAATTGAATTAAATTTTAGTACTTTCCAGCTTTATGCTGTATCCCGGTTATAGCAGAATCTAGTGAAGGAAGGAATCTAGTGTTAAAACACTCTGTTCCCCACTTTCCGCAGAATTTTCGAGACATTGCGTGTTAAGTGGCGGAACTCAATGCCGCGCTTTTGTCTTGGTACCAGAGCAAAGAAATGAAAATATTAATAAATATTAATTCATTTCCTCGAGTGGAAGGAATCGAACCCCATCCACCGCGTTAAAGACACGTGCTTTTGCCCCAGCACGTCGACGTCTAACTTTTGTACTTTGTACTGGTTTTTTTTAAAAAAAAAAAGGTTTCTTGCAATAGCATCACGTTTAAACGACTGCTTGTACAGAGAAATAATATAAAAGTAATCATCAACAATGCTAGCTGCAACAAAGTTCACAACTGTCTTCAGGTGAAGTAAGAAAAGTGAAGAGCGAAAAACTAAAAGAAATAATACGGGTCTTCTTTGAGGTCAGTCGTGGCGCAGTGGCACGAAGTGTGACTGTAAAACCGACTGGTTGTGGGTTCAATCACCACTAGTTAAACTTGTGAAGCTGTTTTTTTTTCTTTTATTTCTTCGCTCTGAGTTACCGGAGTGAAGAAATGAAAACCAGAGCCATAGCGCGACGTTGAGTAACACTAAAAGCCTCCAGATTTTAGCGGAAAGTAAGGTACGAAGTGTCTTAACACTCGGTTTTCAGGTTCTCTTTACCTATCGTGCTAAAAGAAACTAAAAGTTATGTAATTTCAGTTGAGATTTCAGAGAGAAAGATTAAGTGTGTTCATGCATGCTTATGTTTGTATAAAAAGAAAACAACTAATTTGTTTTGCATTCTCTACCGCATTTATCATGGAGAGTATTCTGGAGAACTGCTTTACCTGGTATCTGTTGAAGAATTTTCTAATTCCACAGTACGTTACAAACTAAAGTACCATCCACACCATCTGGATACGTGTCACTCCGCTGCGGTCGATGCGACATGGGTACCTTCAAAAAGCGCGTCTATCTCCACTTTAAAGGCCGACAACGCGCCTGTAGCTCCTATGGTGTTTCACGGGGTCGTGGGCGGCGGTGATCACTTACCATCAAGTGACCCGAACGCTCGTTTGCCTTTGCTTTTTCCATAAAAAAAATATAACTAGATAAAATTGAGCTCAGTTTTAGTATTTTATACGGTTGTTTTTAAGGAGTAAACTAATTTAAGTTCCGTGCAATAGCATCACAGCAACAAAACCAGCTTCGATAGACACAGAATATAAAATAAATCATCTACATCGTCATAATTGTCTTCAGGTAAAGTAAGAAAAGTAGGCGGAAGTTTCAAGTCCTTACTTGAAAAATTAATAGAGGTCACGGAAAAGTTTCTCGAACAAAATAAAATTAGCACTTGTTTAAATTGGATTATTTTTGATGTGGTTGTGAATATTTGCAAGATGGAAATTGCAAGTTTTATATTTGTTTTATAAATTATAATAAGCAGAAAAAAGGAAACGTAGTGTTAAGACACTACGTTTTACGCCGTATTGTGCAGGCATTGCGTGTTAAGTGGCAGTACTCAACGCCACGTTTTGCCTTAATTTCAGAACGAAGAAATGAAAATATTAAATATTTAATTTCCTTGAATGGAGATGGAACCCACAACCTGTCAGGTTTACAGTCACACACCCACTGCTCCACGACTTGCCTCTAATATTATATATAAAAAATATAAAAAAAATCAGCTTCACGCTGTATCCCGCACACAGCAAGGTAGGTAGAGAGAACTTAGTGTTAAAACACTCCGTTCCACACTTTCCGCCGAATTCTGGAGGCATTACCTGCTAAGTGGCGAAACTCAACGCCACATTTTGCCGCGACACCAGAGTGATGAAACGGAAATTTAAATTTTAATCAATATTTTTTCGTTACAGTAACTCTTTGTGCCTCTTCGCCACGACTGTCCTTACATAAATATATTAATATAAATTGTTTACGTGTATACGATACATATCTCCAATATCACCTCGTCACCACCTGTTTCTTAAACGCAGCGTAAGCTTCCCATATGCATATTTTTATCGAGAGTCATCTACTTGGAATACATTTTCAGAAATGAAATTCCGTTCCAATTTGAGAAGCGTTCGACATAGTAACACTGCAATCTGGCAAGACATTGTATGGAAATAAAATGTTCAATTTAATATATTTTGTTCTACTCTTTGTCACACACAAAGAATGTGTGTGTGTGTGTATGTGTGTGTGTGTGTGTGTGTCTTACAAGATAAAAATCAATATAAAATGTACCTTGATTTAGGCCTCAAAATCTTGTATTGTTGGCATTGCTTGAAACAGTATATATTTTTTTTAAATTACTTAACTTGACGCTTTATCCCTAGCGGGGCCAGAAAGTACGGAGCGCCAAACGTATCATACATATCTACGGTCTATACATACCTCTTTCGCCTCGTCTGCTGTCATCAACCTCTTCATACATGCCCCACGGTGGGCATGGTGGGTGGGGTGGGTCCTCATGCTTTTTATGTTACCTTCCTCCAGTATCTTTGATACTGTGTTTTCAACTGAGATCTCCCACTACCTCTCTTACTATTTTTCGTTATTCTCACCGTGACATCATCAGCTAAGCTGACTCCGCATATCCTACGAAGAGGTCACATCTCCACGGCATTCATATATCTTTCATTTATTATCTGTAATACCCACGCTTCTGCAGTAATTTCTCTGTCGTATAACAGCGTCGGTACCAATATATATTTTTTAATTATCCAAAAATAAAATTATTAGTATTTTTTTATTAATTTATTTCTAGATTGGAACTCTAATTCACAATCAATTTTTCTTAATTATTACAGGTCATAAACATTTGGAGCGCTGGAGCGACGGAACTCTGCGCTGCGTAGTTTACGTTCGTACCAGAGCAAAGAAATTATTTAAATAATAAATAATAATTACTTTTCCTGAGCGCAAATCGAACCTACAACTGTCGCCATACAGTTACACGCTTGAGCTCCTGCTGCCCACAACGACCTCTAAAAATTATTTGAAATTGCTCTAACCTGTCTATAGCAACTATATTGTATTCAATTCAAGTAATTTTATTTTTTTACACATCAGTTTATTCAGAAGCCGATTACAGTGATCTTGTATTAATTAGTTACAATTGAAATAAAAAAAAATCTAATAAATCAGCTTTACGATAGCCCGCACACAGCAGGGTAGGCAGAGGGAACTTAGTGTTAGACACTCCGTTCCCGGTTTCTGCCGTATTCTGGAGGCGTTGCGTGTTGACTGGCAGAACTCAACGCCGCGCTTTGCCTCGAAACTAGAGCGAAGAAATGGAAATATAAATGTAAGTAAATATTTCATCTCCTCAAGTGGGGATCGAACCCGAACCCACAACCAGTCAGCTTCAATTATACAATTGAAATACATATAATATTTCAAATTGATATAATAATATTGAATTACTAGCAAATTACATTCCATCTATGTTGTCTCTTATTCAAAGTATTTCTGTTTGACTATTGTATTAACTTAAATATGTAAATTTTCCCCTTATTAGGTTAAGTCTCTCAACACTAGGTTCCCTTTGTTATACCCTACTGCGTTGGGGATACAGATTCATGCCTAAAAAAAATTAAGTTACATTTAAATTATTAGTTGCAACATATTTTTTATTTTTTATTTCCAATATATGTTATTATTATAATTAAAAATTAGAAATAAGCCGCCATCGTGGAGCAGAGACAAAGTGTCTTACTGTGAAAATGACATTTGTGTATACTATTATCACTCACACAAAAAATCATTTCATTGAATTTCATCACAAATTCGTTCACAAAATATTTAAAATAGAGCGAAACGTGGGAAACAAATTGGCTTAACATTAGGTTCCCCTTGTCTTCACTGTTATATGCGCGATAAGCAATGAAGCCTATCAAACTAACTTACTACGTTGTCAAATAACACATAAAAAAAAGTAGTCTCTCTTATAATATTGCCAATTTCTCTAAAACTTTTATACCTATTTATAAGGTTCCTCTTACTTTATTTTTTTTGAATTAAGTTAAAATATTTGTAAGGATATAAAAAGCCCGCCGAAATCCTATCATAGAAAAAAGCGGGGTTTATATCGTGTATTCAATTTGTGTGAGAGCTATCGGCCCTTAAAGGATGTGCTTCGACATTTTCATTAGGACTATGGAAATAAACTTAAAATATTCGTAACATAAAATAAAAATACTATATACGAGGATAACTGTAAAAAAATATTCGTTTTTTTTACCCAGCCTGAACTGTCCCATTGTTAGGCAAAGGTCTCTCTCCGTTTCTTCCTCTCTCCTCCTCCTTTCTGGTCTATTTTATCCAGCTCGTCATGTCATCACCGTTTCAGTGTGCCAATTCTTCTTTAAGAGTTTGGAATCCAGCTGGTAGAAGATTTCGCCCAAGACTCTTTAGGCATACGGCGGACATGTCCGGCCCAGTGCCATTTCACTGTAGCGGTGACCCACGTCAGCTATTTTTGTGTGAGAGCAATTTATTTGAAAGGTAGTTTGGATTTTATCCACCATAGTTGAGCACTGAAAGGATTCACATGTCCATCAGTCGTCTTAAAAATATTAGTAAATTGCAAATTTGTTTTTACTCGAGGCCATCGTAGCGTAGAAATAGGAGCATGTGTTGTGATAATGAGGTAAGCGTAATATTTGTAATTTCGATTCTCACTGTGAATACACAAAATTTTCAAAATAATTTTAATCAATACAAGACTTTATTTACTATGTTAAAAATGTTATACAAAACGAAGGTAATATAAGTTAAATATAAAAAATTGTGCGATTCGCCCACCGAGTGTTCCGCAATAACTTTAGGAATGTGGATCGATGGTCAGTACAATAATATAAAAAATAATAAATAAATCAGCTTCACGCTGTATCCCGCATACAGCAGGGTAGGCAGAGGGAACCTAATGTTAAGACACTCCGTTCCCCACTTTCTACCGAATTCTGGAGGCATTGCGTGTTAAGTGGCAGAACTCAACGCCGCGTTTTGCCTCGACACCAGAGCGAAGACATGGAAATATAAATTTAAATAAATATTTCATCTCCTCGAGACGGACAAACAGACCAATCCCGTTTTTACCTTTTAGAGTACGGAACCCTAAAAATTCTGATATATTTTTTCATGTAAATGTGGAAATGTGTTCTATGTTCATAGATATTACAAACAAACGCTCTTAAATTCTAAACTAACCAAGAGAAAAGGAAAACCCGTACTAATAAACATAACTGAAATATTACAAAAACAAAATATAATTGAAAAAACGTTTTGTTTTCTTGTTAAATTTGTATTATAATTTGTATTGAACGTTACGGACGATAAACGGCTGAAACATTGCGCCAGATCGCAACCTTTCTGATGTTATAGTCCTGTGGGATATAAACAGAAACGTTCAGTCGTTTCGAGAAAAACGTCTCCAAATATAAAACAATTAAACTTTTTTGTATCATTATTTTTAGATTTATATATTTCCTTCATATAGTAGATTAGAAAGTGGGGTACGGAAATGTCTTAATATTAGGTTCCCTTGTTTCCTTTGCCCCTACTATGTGCAGGATACAGCGTGAAGCTAATAAAAAACAGAATTGCTAACCTTAAAAAAAATCTTCTCTAAAAATAAAAAAAAATAAAATTCATACTAAACAATTCTGTCCCGCTAATTTAAAATCACGTTTGGTTTATATTACAATCAGGAAAGCAAAATATTAAATAATTTATAACGCAGATGCCACCGTTGCCTTAAATCTACAAAATTACATTAAAATTTATCTAGTGGTTAAGTTAATACAGCTGTTACGCGACCCACTTGTATCCGGGTCGCAAAAATTGTTAACTTAGCTTAAAGGAAGTGTATCTTTAGTATCAATCATATTATAGTAATTTAGCTTTTGTTGCATCACTCATATCAGTTTCACGCTGTATCCCGCATGTAGGGAGATTGACCGAATTCTGGAGGCATTGCATCCCACTCGAGGAAATTAAATATATTTTACTTTGATTTCTTTGCTCTGGCCCAAGCCAGAAATTTCCTCCAAAGGCAAAATGCGAGGTTGAGATCCGCCACTCTACACGCAATGCATCCAAAAGCAGAAAATGGGGAATGAACTATCTCAACACGAGGTTCCCTCTGCCTACTCCGCTTTATGCGGAATAAAAAAAAATAGACCAAAATATTGTACCAAATCGTTAGTCCGTCAACTCGGTTTCGCATCATTTGCACCAACGCGTCCACGACACTCCGACGGAGTGAGCGCTTGTCACCGGAGTCGTTAAGCGAAGCGAAGTTATTGGAAAGAAAATTGCAAAAATTTTGCCACTATTCTATTTTATCTAGTAGAAGTATTAGTTGTAGTATATAGTTGTTTTTTTCTCTTTCGATTTTGCTAGCGTAACGCTCGTATATCACGTACGAATCTAAAAACTAACTACGTCGATGATTGCTATATTATTTGTGAAGCAGTTCTCGTTATTTTGTGGAAAATATTGTTTCAGTTTTTTTTTTCAGAGTATATGTAAGTTAATGAATAAAAAACCGGAAATGCATATAGTATAATTAAGAGACGGACAGACAGACAATTACCAAATGTAACTTGTGAATATATGTACTTTAACAATGACATTTTATCATAATTTTAGACACAAGTTTGCGCTTAAACCACTAAAAAAATCAAATTTATCGTATCGCCAGTCTTTCAAAAAAAACTCCCCTTACAGCCGCGCTCAGTATCAGCATATTGGGCCTTAATGTTTCGAGTGACTGCCAGTATCGCGATCATCTGGAAAGCAAGGCCAAGTTGGCCTCGAAGAAACTGGGGGTCATCAACAGAGCGAGACGGTACTTCACGCCAAAACACCGTTTGGTCCTATATAGGGACCACGTTCACCTCATATACTGTACAGTACTGTTCTCACCTCTGGGCTGGTGCACCCCAGTATCAGCTTGAACCGTTTGATTGCATACAACGTAGAGCCATTCGAATCATTGGGGACCCAATGGTCTGAAAAAGGCTTGATACTTTAGCTTTGCGTAGAGACGTCTCCTCGCTGTGCGTTCTCTTCAGTTGGGGTCGTTCAGCTTGGGGAGTGTTCTAAAGAAATGTTTGACCTGTTACCTGCCGCCGATCATACTAAAATATCATCTACACCAGGTTGTGTATCATACTAAAATATCATCTACACCATCTATTCAGGTGGATACTGGCAATCCACTACTGTGCGGTTTCGTAGGAACTTCCTTCCACTCGCCACGGCCCTTGTTTCCAGATCGATACGACACCTTCAAAAAGCGCCTCTATCTCCACCTTAAAAGCCGGCAACGCACCTGTAGCTCCTCTGGTGCTGCACGGGGTCGTGGGCGGCGGTAATCACTTACCATCAGGTGACCCGAACGCTCGTTTACCTTGTCCTTTTCCATAAAAAAAAAATTTATTATTAAAATAACTTGGTGACATTCTAAAAATTTAGAAAATACCCGCAATCATAAATGAATCATTCACGCAGTATCCCGAACTTAATGCTAAGATTACGTTGCGCTGAATTTTGGACGCACTTGAGCTTAGATCATAAATTAATTAATAATTGAAAATATTAATAAAATACGATAAGATGAACTAACAATGTAAGAAAAGAAGAGTTTTTTTTTTATTTAAAATCAATTAATTCTTTTTATGCAAAGGTGGAGCTAAAATAACAAGCAATCATGTATGAACGCTTTGAAAAAAATATTCACAAAATTAATTTAAAACTTTTATAAAAGTAAAAGTTTCACTCACAAGTATTTAAACAAAATTTGCATAATTAAAATCCACAGGAACCGCAGCAAAGGGGAAAGAACGCGCTATTCGTTGATAGTAGCAATTTAGTAGTACTTTCATTTAACGTGGAGAGAAAAAATGGTAGTCGTATTAAATTATAACAATACAGTAAACAATGAGATAGAAATAAAAAGTTTTTATAAAAATAGTAAGAATACTTTTGTAGAATTGTTAAAATAAGTGCGTCTATCAAATCTCAGTTCGTTTACTTCCATTTTAAATTCTATTGTGACATTGTACACTACAAAATGGTTCTTGTTTACTATTTTCTGTAGTTATAGGAAAACAATTAAAATCAATGAGTCAATTTATTGTATAATAGATGCGAAGATAATTACATGCAAAGAGGGATCGTTTAGGTTTTTTTAAATTCAGAATTTCCAATTCCAATTTCAATATCTTTGAGATGCATCAAGCAATACAGTATTAAATAAGATGGACTGAGGCCAGCCGTAGCGCAGGGGCACGAAATGTGACTATCAAATCGATTAGTTGTGTAGTCGATCTCCACAGGAGAATTTTTTTATTTATATTTTCATTTCTTCGCTCTGATGTCAAGGCAAAGTGTGGCGTTGAGTTCCGCTACTCAACACACAATGCCTCCAGAACTCGACGGAAAGTGGAGAATGAAGTGTCTCAGCACTAGGTTCCCTCTGCCTACTCTGCTGTCCACGAGTTACAGCGTGAAGCAGATTTATTTATTTGATTTATTTTATAAGATGGATACATGATTCAATACAATAATCTAACACCAGAGACAAAATCAGCTTTTAAAATCATAAAATATGGTCAGCAAAAATCTGAGTTCGACCAGAACCAGCTAAATATTAACACGCCTGTCAGGGCATCCGTGGGATGGTCGTAAAGTTAAGTTTTGCCACAAATCGACTCGTGGTTGCGCCCCAGAGCAATCATACAGTAGTATAAAATCGACCTATACCCTATAAAATTCTCATTCTTTATGCATTAAAGTCAATGTTTATTAGGTTGTTTTGGAGTTGTTTATGTCAATATAATTTATTGTAAACTGTAACTGTTTCCTTGTCCCCTTTTAATATATGTAAATATTTATTGAATGTTGCTTTGGCACGTGGTTTGTATAGCTGTTAGAACCCTGTGCCATTCTGGGCGTAAATAACCAAAAATCTTTTAAAAATTAAGAAAAAATTTTAAAAATCTACTTTACGCTGTATCCCGCACACAGCAAGGTAGGCAGAGGGAACCTAGTGTTAAGACACTCTGTTCCCCACTTTCTGCCGAATTCTGGAGGCATTGCGTTTTGAATGGCAGAACACTTTACCTCGACACCAGAGCTAAGAAATTGAAATGTACATTTAAGTATATATTTCAATCTCCTTGAATGGGGATCGAACCCACAACCAATCGGTTTTACCGTCACACTTTGTACCACTGCGCCACGACTGGCCTCATTAAATCAATCAAATTTGGATAATATTAAGATTTGAATCCACTTGACTGGCATTGACTCTCCACTTGACTGAGGCGGTCTCCAAGACGCGCGGGTGAACATTTTAAAAACAAGTATTACGTGTTCTAAACATTATAGTATTTTTCTTGCTAAAATATTAGAACGCTTGACAAAAGGCGCTGGTTTATACATTTTCTAACAACGTAAGTACTTGTTTTTTTTTTAAATAAAACAATATATATATATGTGTATATATATATACATATATATATATATATATATACACATACCTACTTAATACAAGAATCCAATTATTAGTTACTTTTACCTATTCAATTATAGTAAAAATAAATAGCCTAAAAATACAGTAATTAATCTTTCTTTATATATCTTTTTTTAGTGAACATACAAAAGACACGAGCGTTCCGATCATCTGATGTGTAAGTGATCACCGCCATTAACGACCCCGCGTAACCCAGACGAGCTACAGGTGCGTTTCCGGTCTTTAAGGCTAAGATGGGCTTTTTGGAGGTATCTATATCGTATCGACCCGTAAACACTACCGTAGGGAGACCATTATACCGTTGTGTGGTGTGCCAAATAGATAGTGTAGTAAGTACAGAGAGAGAGAGAGAGTAGTAAGAATAAATTATTTTCATTCCCTTACTCTGGAAAGATAAAAAGCGACGTTGAGTTTCGCCATTCAACTCACAATATCTTGAATTCGGGCGAAAAAAAATAATAATGTGTGTATATAAAAAATAATTAAATGAAAAAAAAAGAAAAGCGGCGTTAAGCTTCTGTAACTTAATGGGTCCAGAATTCGGCAAAAAAAGTGAGGAACAGCAGCGTCTCTATAGGCAACGGAGTATCTTAACACTATGTTCCCATATTCCCACTGCATACCCCGCTATTTTGAGAAAACAGCATGAAGTTACAAAAATAGAAAGCATTTGTCACACTTTTGATTTGATTACTATATGAACATTTTCAAGATTACTGTTAATACAATTTTCTCATTTCTTTCGCATTCTTGTACTAAATAAAATTCTTAACACCAACGCACAGATAGATAGATTAGTACCTAAGAAATGAATGGCTCGGTAATAAGTGAGATAAAACTAAGCAGCGTCGGCATGATTTACAGCTGAGCCACCGAAAGCATTAATGGTGACATATATAGCGCGTTTTGTTACCCGTGAGTGTGACGCGACCCTCGCAAATGACGTGGAAAAAAGCTTACGTCGACATCTTGATCAGTTACTATTTTTATATCGTATATATGCTATTTTGTAGTATTTTGTTTTTACTACTCGAGAAAAAGAAATATTTGATATTATTTTTTTTAATATTTTAATTTTGATTTTTTTTCAAAATTACATCCTTTTAAATCCTTACACTCAACGCGGAATGCTTCCAAAATTTTGGGAAAATTGGAGAGCGGAGTATCTTAACACTGGGCTCTCTCTGACTACCCTGCTACTTACGTGATATAGCGGAAAGCTGATATATTAAAAAAACATATTTTTCAACTTAAGCTTTTGAATAGAAATGTGTAGTACAAAGGAACAATGAACATTGGAAGTATCAAACGTGGTAGACTCATTTACTCGGTAAGCTTTAAAATGTATTTTGAAAAGCTCCAAATTTTATTTTTATTGTTCGAACAAACAATAAAAATAAAATTTAGAACAAATAGGCCAGTCGTGGCGCAGTGGCACGAAGTGTGACTGTAAAACCGACTGGTTGTGGGTTCGATCCCCACTCGAGGAGATGAAATATTTACTTAAATTTATATTTCCATTTCTTCGCTCTGGTGTCGAGGCTAAGCGCGGCGTTGAGTTTTGCCACTCCACACGCAATGCCTCCAGAATTCGGCAGAAAGTCGGGAATAGAGTGTCTTAACACAAGGTTCCCTCTGCCTACCTTGCTGTGTGCGGGATACAGCGTGAAGCTGATTTTTTATAAATATATGTGACATTTGATATAATATATATTTTTTCAAATTCTATATAAAACATACAGTTATTAATTTATGATATAAAATGTGTATAATTATTACTACGATGTTGTCTATAAGCTTTTTTTTAATTCGCATTTATTGCTTTCATTTCGTATTATTTTAAACTTTTGATTTCAAAGTATTTTGTTTAAGACGTTGAATTTTAATTAAACAAATATCAACAAAATACACATGCACACACATATCTACAATTGTTTTGACTCCATCGTGGAACTGAAATCGAACCCATAAACGATTGAGTCGAAATTCCAACCATATACTCAGATCCACGGTCCCATGATTTCGTGAAAAATCGTATTTCTATTTTTACTTAAAAATAAGATATGGCCTTTCATAACGTCACTATAAAGGGAATCAAAATTCATAGGGTACTTCCGTTTACATTTGTGGTTAAATCTTAAATAACTATAACCTTAAAGTTTGTATAAAGCCGCTAGTTCAAGTGAGGTATCAGATAAAAAGGTAACTTGTCAAAAAACTCGAAAACTTTAATTTTTTGTACGGAACCCTCGGTGGGCGAACCCGACTAGCGCTTGTCCGATTTTTTTAGTTGCGAAATGACTAACGAAAACAGTCAAACGATTTTAAATAAAGCAAAAAACCAAACGTTGACAGTTGACGTAGATCATTTATTCTCAGAAATAAATGAAAGAAGTCTAGATAGCTCAAGCTTAAATAGATCCACTTAATATTAACATAAAAAGTTTCGTCCCGAAGCTTTTATTTATTGATTCGTCGTTTCCAATATGCTTTGTTTCTATTTGTAGTTAGTTAATTACTTAGTTAAGTAAAACGGGGGACGGAAGGTCTTAGCACTAGGTTCCTCCTGCCTACTCCGTTATACCCGGGATACAATGCGAAGCTGCTATTATTAGTTAATTAGTTTCTTTTTTGTACATTTCAATTTTGTAGCAATATCTATGGTGATCACAATTGTTGTTAATAGTGAAAAAGTCATTATTTGTCAAATAATAGATAAAATGTGCCGTACACTAAGCCGACATACAGGAAACAATATCAGGGGCATCTTCTTCTTTGTCTGGTGAAAAAATATAGTAAGAAATAATTAAATTTTATGATATGTTATTATTGATTCAGACCAGTCGTGGTGTAGCTGTACAGTGTGCAGTCTCGGGGAAGTATAAATATGTATGTAAATTTATATTTTCATATCTTCGCTCTGGTGTCAAGGCAAAGCGTGACTCACTCATTCCCTCCAGAATTCAACGGAAAAATAGGAACGGAGTGTCTTAACACTAAGCACCCTCTAGCTAGCCCGTTAGCTGTGTACGGCATACAGCTTAAAGCTGATTTAAAGTTACTTCAATTTATTTAAAAATCAGCTTCACGCTGTATCCCGTATTTATGTCTAAATGAAAGTTTTCACAGAGTATTGCTTTCTCTATAATTTTCTTTCGGTTGTCCCGATTCAACCACCGCAATACTAACCAACTCTCTAAGCCGCTTCATAATGTCTCTATGGACCTACGTTTAACCTTTATTTGGTTACGTTTGAATAAATTTTGTACCTGATAACTCGTATTTTCTGTCATTTAAATAAGAAAGTTTTGGCAAAGGATAAAAATGAGAAATCTTTATTTGTAGTATTTGAATGAAACTGCTTAAACACATAAAACATACAAACAAAGTCTTTACCGTATTTGTAGCTAATTAACATATTATAGATGGTTTCTATAAACGACACTGTAGGCTTAAATTACATCAAGACTAGCTTTTAAGACGTGAATACGTCTATGAATTTGCTACCACATGGGGGCAATCCAAAAACCTAATGATAACAAAATCAGGGCATAAGTGCAAACAACTGAATGGGAATAAATTGAACAGCAGCTCAACTTAGCAGCAGCAGTTTATCTGCAGTATTGACGTTTGTCAACAATCCATTCAGACATAAGTATGATGTGTGTGAATGTCTTAAAAATAACGTTACTTAAAAATACTTTCTCTAAAGATCCAGTAGGAAACTTTTAACTGTGCGGTACATGTAAATTAAGTCACGTCACACTATTAGATGGCCTTTATATGATCAATACCAAAGCAGATTTCAAGTTTTGTCACGGATTTGGTCAGATGTCTCCTACAGTTGGAGAGATACAAAATTAGTACTAGAGGTTTGGCCTAGCATTCAAACTACGTCTCTGAGACGATGCGCGGGTTAGCTTACCACCTCGCTAACCCGCGTATGAGACGAGACGTGAACAGACTCGGCCAGTGAGGTGCTGCGGACGAATGTGGACTCCCGCGGCCCCGTGCGAGGAGAGTCCGGGGTGGTTTTAGCCGGTAAGAGTCCGGCACGCTCCTCCGACTTTCCCCAGGCGGGGGAAGTCCATGAGGATCCCCCGATTTCGATTCCTGACAGGGAATGACCTTCTCCAAAAAATAAAATATTTAATATTTTCATTTCCTCACTCTGCAGGTGAGTCTCCCTTAGTTCCGCCACTAAACTCGTAATACCTCCAGAATTCGTTGAAAAATGTAGAATGAGAGCATCCTAAGGGGAATAGAGTTTCTTCTCTAGGTTCCCAGGTTACGCTGCTATGTGCGGGATGCAGCGTAAAGCTAAAAAAACAAACAGTATTTTAATTTTCCACTGAAACAAGTTTTGTCAATACGATTTCTACACATACAAAAGTTATTTACAAAAATAAATTGGCAACCTATTCACAACAGATAATTAATTACATAAAAAGTGGACCTCCAAAGCACTCTCTAGCTTTCCACTTTAATTTCACGCTTCGAAAGTAAGCAGGAAAATGTTCCAAAGTAACGTTTTTCTTAAGATTATAATTCTCTAAAGGTTCTATGAAGCTGCTAAGTAAAGATGTTATAGAGAGAAATGTTTTTGCTAAAATGAAAGCGCCGAATTTAATGATTTATTTAGTTTTATAAACCAAATATAAGATAAATTATATTTTGATTTCAGACATTTTCAAATGTCTTGAGGCCATATAGGTTTAGTAGGACAATGTTTTACCGTAGACACAGTGAGTGTAGGTTGAATCCCCACGGAGGAATAATATTTGTTATGTTTACAGCTCTGGTACAACTAAGTACGGCGTAGAGTTCCGCCACATAAACGTAATGTTCTAAAAATTGGTCTGAATTAGAAAAAATACTGAAAGAATTAATCTAGTTATGTTGTGTGTGCTAATGATATTTATAACTTATAAACTATATAGATTATGTTTAGAGAGCAGTCGTAAACACAACTGGTTACAGGTTCGATTTCCACTCGAGGAAATAAAATATTTAATATTTTAAATTTTTCGTTAGTTAGTAAGGCGCGACGTTGAGACCTGTCACTGAACACGCAATGCCTCTAGAATTCGGTGGAAAGTGGAGAACGAAAGTATCTTAATGGGAACGGAGTGTCCTAACACTAGGATTCCTCTACATACCCTGCTAAGTGCGGAATGCAGTGTAAAAGTAAGAAAGAAAAAAATATTTAGTTTTTTTTTAATTTTCATGTCTAATTAACACTTAAAAAAATAATAAACCAATTCTATTTAGTCTGATAGAAAAAATTACTACATTTACTATGGAAAAGTAAATATGACAGTGAAAAAGATTATATCAGAAACCAATAATTTCATTGACACAAGTACATATGTATAGTGTAAGTTTTATATTTAAATCACCACAAAAATTCGTACTTTGTAAAAGATACTTAATAACTTAAGTACATCCTACTTTGTTTAACGTTCAAATGCTCTCTTGACATATACTAAAGAACAAAGGCGGCGTTCGTCCTACTGTAACGGTATTTTATAGCGTCAAAGTAAATATATTTACATTTTCTTCTCAAGTTCAATAGACACTTAGATACATGGAACGTGTTGCACATTAAATCTCTCCGCCATATTATTATTCTTTTCTGTTCTTCAATTACGGAATTCAAATAGACTTCAAAATCTTATTTTAGTTGTTTATTTACATATTTAGTCATATATAAAGTAAAGCCGACGGGTTGTGGGTTCGATCCCCACTCGGGGAGATGAAATATTTACTTAAATGTATATTTCCATTTCTTCGCTCTGGTGTCAAGGCAAAAACGCGGCGTTGAGTTCTGCCACTTAATACAGTGCCTCCAAAATTCGGCAGAAACTGGGGAACGGAGTGTCTTAACACTAGGTTCCCTCTGCCTATCCTGCTGTGCGCAGGATACAGCGTGAAGCTGATTTATATTGAACAAAGGCAGTAAAAGAGTCAAATGAACTAATATATATTTTTTATACCTCTATAAGATGAACTAACGAATAAATTTTATCTATCTCTTAAAAAGAAATGACTGAAATGCGCCATTATAAAAATAAATGCTTCGCCCACCAATGCTGCCGTACCAATTTCAGGGTTCTACAACTTAGAAAAGTTGACAAACTTAAGTTTGCGGACGTATGCGTTCATTTTATATGAAATGAACTGCAGTCATAAGGTTTTTAGCATTTTTAAAATGTTAATTCCACACTTAGGAAAATTTCATTTCACTTCTAAAATAAGGTTGCGTTTTTCTATGAAATACAAATGATTTTTACATTACGGATTTTATTATTAGCTCTCTGAGGTCAGTCGTGGCACAGCGGCACGACGAGTGACTGTTAAATCGACTGGTTGTGGGTTCGATCCTCACCCGAGGAGATGAAATACTTTTAACTTAAATGTATACTTCCGTTTCTTCGTTCTGGTGTAGAGGCTACGCGCGGCGTTGAGTTCTGCCACTCAACACGCAATGCCTCCAGAATTCGACAGAAAGTGTCTTTACACTAGGTTTCCTTTGCCTACCCTGCTGTCTGCGGGATACAGCGTGATACTGATTTTTATTTAACAGTTCTCATTTCGGTGGCAAATTTCATTATTTTCGATTCATAGAAAGTATCATATAGGTCTCGATTACACAGGGAGTTCCATACTGATACAACAAAAACGATGCATAAATGTTATTTTGATTACTTTGACTAACGACAGACGGAAAGACGGGCAACAGAATTATCCTATAAGAATCCATTGTTTCCTTGTACGATACAGAATCCTAAAAGACCATTTAATTTTCGTAATATATTTTTTTTACAACTAATTATATATTTAAATACTATAAACGTACACATTTTACTTTAATATTATCTTTTACCATTCTACTATAATAACATTAATTTTGAATTCAAAGATTCCTATTTAACATTTTCTACAGACATCGTTAGCTAACGTCAATAGAGTCAGTGCCGTTTCTAAAGACATTGAATGTAAAATTGTGTTCATTTTATTACAAATATAAAGAATTGATATTACATTTCTTTCATCTAGTAGTTAGTACATGTATTTGATTGTAAAATGTAGAGAAGAATTGACATTATATCCATCTATTTATTTCAACTTTTCACGTATCACAAACATGTTTAATTTTTACTCATTGTTTTTTCTTAAAATACTATTTTTAATTGAATATAGATTAAACTTAACAATTAAGAAATATTTTTTTATGAAAATTAAAGAATCACCAAATTCTTCGCCCTGGCACCAAGACAAGAACGTGGCGCTGGATTCCGCCACACAACACGCAATGCGTTGAAAATTACAAATTCGACTGTAAGCGGAAAACGGAGTGTCTTAACACTATTCTTCCTCTACCTACCTTGCTTGCTTATTATTTTTTCAATAAAAGACTCAAATCCAAAATACATGAAATATATTAAATATTATAGGAGAAACCAAATGACGCGAAAGAAAATCTAGGCTTCCAAGAAATATCCATTTCAATGGCTACGCTTTGAACTGTCAAGAATAGAGACAGGCGACGGCTCTACCTATCATTAACGACAAAGTATAGCTCTGTGGTTTTCTAGGCTAAGGAGGGATTTAAGTTTGATTGGCATTTCATAGTCTCCAGTCAACGTAAGAACGTCGTTGAGCGCCGCATTACCTGTTCATTGTAGGGGCTGGCTGGCTGTGTAATTTTGAAGCATACTTTTTGCAATGTCACATATCTTACCTAGTTTCGTTTCACTTTACGTGAGAGTTTGTAAATATGTGGAATTATTTTTTTTTTCAGTGAGATTTTCTTCGTAGAGGGATTTTTTTTATTTCTCCTAAAAGTGTTTTTGTGACTATTAAGTATATATGTAGTTATTTTTTTTTCTTTCTTGCTGATAGCAGAGTAACCAGAAGGAACCTAGTATTGACACACTACGTTCCCCGAGTTTTTCGCCGAATTTTCAAAATATTGGAAGTTTTGATTAGAAATTGAACGCCGCTCTTTGTTTCCTTACCAGAGCGAGAAAATTCAAATATTAAATAATTGATTTCTCTGAGTAAAATCGAACTCATAAGCATAAGCATCATGTCATCACAACAGTTAAGAAGATACTTATTTCAAATAAGCAACTATCATAGATTGTATGATTTCTTGGTAGCTTTTACATATATTTTTTTAAAGATTCAGTTTTTCACAAAAATATATGCATACCTAAATTATAATCAAAATTTTAACTTTTCTGAAGATGAGTGATAACTACTGCAAAAGGAAACGGCAGCCCGCCTCGAAGGAGACGCCGTTATCTGCACAATTAAACCTTTTGTGCGAACTCTATTCACTAGAGAATAATTAATATTGAGATGTGATTGTGTTGACGGCAACCTCCAGACCAGAGTCTATGTTGAGATTATAACATGTTTTTTTTCACTATTGACTGTTTAAAAATAAACCCTTTTTTTTATCCCGCACACAGCACGGTAGGCAGAGGAAACGTAGCGTTAAGACACTCCGTTTCCCCACTTTCTGCCGAATTCACTTGACATTGCGTGTTGAGTGGCAGAACTAAACGCCGCGCTTTGGTTCGACACCATTTATAGGAGTACCTATTTAATGTTTTACTTTCTTCTGGTGTCTCGTGACAAATCGCGACGTTGAGTTCCATCATTCAACACGCAATGCCTCCAGAATTCGCCAGAAAGTGAGGAACAGAAGTGCCACAACACTAGATTCTCTCTGCCTACTATACTGCGTGATAAAGTGTGAAGCTGATAGTGACTGTATTCTATAGTGTGAAAGTTACTGTTACGCCAAAAATTTCTTTTTTTATCATCTTATATTTCGTCTAAAGGAAGTTATAAGACGAGAAACTATAGTTTTAGCTCTAGAAAGCAAAGATTCCTCCCTTGCATTATTTCTACATCATTTACTACGTAACACGCTCACGACACTTCGAACGAACGAAGTGAGCGTTTGTCACTTAACTCCGTCAGTGAGAACTCGCGACAAATTGTGAAATGGTACAAGAAATATTATGCTGAATTTCAAAAATAACTGGAAGAAAGGTGTCGTCCATAGAAACCTATTAGTTGGATATAAAAATATGGAAAATTATTTCTTTATGTTCATATTATATTTTTATATATTTTACATATATATTATATCAATTAATCTAGAAAATTTATTATATTAATTGAGGCCAGTCGTGGCGCAGTGGTACAAAGTGTGACTGTAAACCGACTGGTTGTGGGTTCGATCCCCTCTCGAGGAGATGAAATATTTACTTAAATTTATATTTCCATTTCTTCGCTCTGGTGTCGAGTCAAAGCGCGGCGTTGAGTTCTGCCACTTAACACGCAATGCCTCCAAAATTCGGCAGAAAGTGGGGAACGGAGTGTCTTAACACTAGGTTCCCTCTGCCTACCCTGCTGTGAGTGGGATATAGCGTGAAGCTAATTTAATTTAATTTTAATTTAATATTAGAATATGAAACTAGAACCTTTGAGTCATGTTCATAGCGAATTATTCTACTATTTTTTTAAATTAAGATCAAATGTAATTTGTGGCCTGAGGCCAGTCGTGTGTGTGATTGTAAAGACGACTGGTTGTGAGCTCGATCCGCACTCGAAGAAATGAAATATTTATTTAAATGTATATTTAGATTTCTTCATTTTTTCGTTGAGGCAAAACGCGGCGTTGAGTTCCGCCACTCAACACGCAATACTTCTAGAATTGGTATCGATGTAAACTTAAACAAAACCGTAACATTTATAAGGTTTTGTAAATATGTTAACAACTTTGTGAAGCTCTATCATATTACCAATAATTATATTAAAATTAAAATATATTTAATTTTTAACGCAATTAGTTAAATTAGAAATAGAATAAGAATACATTAAAGATCATTATTTTCTAAATTAAAATAAAGTTCTGTACGCAGTTTCCACTGTTTTTATATAATGTAATTAAATTAAATTAAATTAACATTAAAAAAAGAAAATACTAGCGTTACCAATTACGATTAAACGAGTAAGTATGTATATCATATTATGTATGAAAAAAAAAGCAAAAAAAGACAAGTTAAAGATAAAGATATGTACGTATTTTTTAAACCTTTACTTATATCTTACGTATAGTGGAATAAAAAGAGAACTCAAAGTGTTGAGATACTCCATTTTCCACCTTACCAACTTTTACACTTTAAAAATAGAGTAAAGTTCCATTACATTATATTTACCGTTGCCATTACATTACATTTAACCATTTTAAAAACATAGTGCGATAAAACTAAACAGCCATCGCTAGGCATAAAATTCAATTTCATATAGCTATCTGCGAAAGTAAAAGAAATAAAATCCAGTTCCATTGGAACTTCGATAGCAGGAGTTCGAAACATCGACGTGTCGCAAACTACAGGGTGCCCGTTTGTTTGGTTTAGGTTTGGATGTGCTGTGACGTAATCCTGACGCGACAGTCCTCTGGGAACGTGAATTTTACAGGTTCATTGATTAAATTTTAAATCTGTATATAAAATATGCAAATATAATATACTAAGAATTAACTGCTATATTTATTTGTTTTGAGGCATTGTGTGTTGAATGGCGGAACTAAACACCGCACTTTGTCTAGACACCGAAGTGAAAAATTTAATATTTCCTTAAGTGGGAATCGAACTCATAACATGTCGCCCTATGCTACTACAGGCATCTTATTTACTATGTTTAATTCGATATGTATTTTTATGAGAGATTTTTATTTGAAAAAGCTCATATTATGAATCTGAAGAATTTAGTTTGTTTATTTGAACATTTTAATCTCAGGAAGTACTGTTTTACTGGTATCGAGAGCGGCTAATATGCTACAATATAAAAATTAATTGTGTCGATGTGAATTGTGATTTATTGATTACGTGTTTACTTGAGGAACTTAACGCCGTAGCAGCAGTATTATACTGATATAACTAAAAAAATCAGCTTTACGCTGTATCCCGCACACAGCAGAATAGGCAGAGGGAACCTTGTGTTAAGACACTCCATTCCCCACTTTCTGCCGAATTCTGGAGGCATTGCGTGTTGAGTGGCAGAACTCAACGCCGCGCTTAGCCTCGACACCAGAGCGAAGAAATGGAAATATAAATTTAAGTAAATATTTCATCTCCTCGAGTGGGGATCGAACCCACAACCACTCGGTTTTACACTTCGTGCCGCTGCGCCACGACTGGTCTCTAACTATATTAGTTGATATTACTTGATAGTCCTAAAGATGTATGTATATAAGACAGTTTTGCTTGTATTTTATATGGCAACACCGACAACGAGACGAAGCATCTGAACCACTAAGAAGAATCATTAAAGTTTGATTGGTCTTTCATAGTTTTGGGCATAGTGTAGAACATCGTTAATTTTAGTGTTGCCGCAAATCGCCTGCTTATTGCCAACTGGAACGGATATAAAGCCGACATACACTAGGTTAGCACTTCTTCCTTAAGACATTTACCCATTAAAGTGAACTTTTACTGTCTTGTTATATTACTACTACAAACGATTTAATGAATATTTTTAAACTTTGTGAAATTTTGTAAGTTTATTTTGTCTCTTTTGTCTCGTACGTGATTTGCTTAGATTTTATAAGATTATTGTGATTATTGTAATGAGAAAAATAGATAGGTTTTTATGTAAAAAATGTCTATTTTTAAAAATGTTATTTTAATAGAAATTGAATTTTAGCATGTATTTTTCCATATATTTAATTACGCCTTTTTTTAAATTTAACTTCAAACAGAATTTCGGGAAAACCATTAGGTACCTTCTTAATCTTGATGTTCTAATAAGCATCAGATAACAGTTATTTATTAAACGAAAAATATAACCTAAATATTTATAAAACCAGCAGTTTTTTGGAAAAACAGTATAAAATAAATCCAAGTAGGTTTCTACGTCTCGAGTATAAAGTTACGAGTAGAACTATTAATTACAATTGGTTTTAAACAAAATTGCAACGTAAAATGCAAAAAAAAAAGTGTTGACTCGCGAAACTCGACGCCCGGCTTTTACCTTGATGCCAGAGCAAAGAAATTAAAATATTCACATATAATAATTCATTGCCTGCAGTGGTAATCGAACCCACAACCGTCGCGTTAAAGTCACATCTTGTGTCCCTCCGCCACGACGGCCTCAGACAACAATATATATGAGAAATAATATAAATCCAAATCGATTTCTCGAATCTCAAAGAACGAAGTTACGTGTAGAATCATTAATTACAATTTCTTTCAAACAAAATTGCAACGTAAAATGTTGTAATGTAAAATTTCGTACGCCGTACAGAACTATAACTTCAGCTTCTCGCTATATCCCGCACTCTGTAAGGTAGGCAGAGAGCAATTATAAGAGGCATTGCGTGTTGAGTGGCGGAACTCAACGCTGGGTTTGACGTTGATGCCAGAACAAAGAAATGAAAATATTAACAAATAACAATTCAGTCCCTCGAGTGTAATCGAACACACAACCATCACATTATATTCATATCCTGTGCCTCTGCGCCACTACATCCTCAGCAGTTCATTTGAAAAATAATATAAATCCAAATAGATTTCTACGTCTCGAGAACGAAGTTGCTAGTAGAACTATTAATTACAATTTCTTTCAAACAAAATTGAAACATTTTACTGTAATGCAAAATTTCGTACGCCGAACAGAACGGAACTGTAACTGGATTAAAAGCTGTATATAATACCCAATGCTGAGTTGCCTCAGTTTCACGGCGAAGTTTTCGACAGATTGTTGCAAATTTAATTAATTTACAAAGAATTTATTTATATTTTACGTTGGTAGAGCTTTGAGAGCAAATTTTACTTTATAAATACAATTAGCTTCACGCTGTATCCCGCACACGGCAGGGTAGGCAGAGGGAACCTAGTGTTAAAACACACCGTTCCCGACTTTCTGCTGAATTTTGTAGGCATTGCGTGTTGAGTGGCAGAACTCAACGCCACGCTTTGCCCCGACACCAGAGCGAAGAAATGGAAACCCACAACCAGTCGGTTTTACAGGCACACTTGTGCCACTGCGCCACGACTGACCTCATACAATTATATATAATAATAACTATCGTCGTATTAAAGTTAGAATTAAATATATAAATAAATACTTGTACTTCCGTTAACACTCCGTTCCCAACTTTCCGCCAAATGCTGATTGCGTGTTGAGTGGCAGAACTAAACGCCGTGTTTTGGCTTGACACCAGAGCGAAGAAATAAAAATATAAATGTAAATAAATATTTCATTTCCTCGAGTGGGGATCGAACCCACAACCAGTGCTACAACCCTGCGGTACGACTAAAAAAAACAATCAGTTTCGTACCAATCATCTCATCAGAATTCTATGTCAACTAGAAGTTTAATTAACATAATATCAATTACATTTTAAGTTTGAAATGGTTTTCTTTTGGAACAATTCTATATGTCGCTTGTAACAAATCTCATTTGTTTATTGTCATAAAAAAGTAAAATTTAAGGTTTTCTCTCAGTTTACCCTCGAAACTCCCGTTAACATTAAACATTCTATAGAAATAATACTACTTACGCGTATTTCCACATACCCAAATTAAATTAAATTTTACTTAAATGTAGGCTAAAATAATGAGTCGTACAAAATCAAAGGAAATCCAAAAACAAAGTCAAAAACAGAGAATAATTTTAAATTAAAGATTAATTTAATAGATTTCAGAAACAGAAGTTGGACTATTAATTTCCATGAACTTGAAAAGCTTGTATTAGCTGGAAGGTTAAAAACGGATTACAGTGAATTTAATGTAATTATCGATAATTTTATATTCTTTTCTTTTTTTAAGCGTCACCCTGTATTCTGCACACATCAAGGTAGACACAGGGAACCTAATATTAAGACACAACTTTCTCCATTTTCCACCGTATTCTGGAGGTGTTTTATTGTTGAGTGCCGGAGCAACGCCGCGCTTTGCCTCGACACAAGAGGGAAGAAAATGGAAATATTAAATATTTAATTTCCTCGAGTGGAAATCGAACCCTTTATTACCCCCATTATTTTTATGTTAAGAAAAATAAAAAATAATATTTATATTTCCTAAAAACATTGAAGTAAATCTGTTCAATTTAAAATTGATGTTCTGTTGATACGAGACACATCAGACAATCGATCTCAGTTGTCTGTCATACGAGGAGACCAATAACACCGTTTATGAGCAGGACGTACGCGTCAGTAAATGTGGCAACTGATCTAACCACATCGTACGGAGTGTCTCATTACAAGGACGGACGTTGAATGTCGCTGTGAAAATATGTACGTGAAGTTCTGAGATATTTGGTTAGTAAAAAACTGATTTATATGATTACTAATTATACGATGGCATTAAGATCAAAGGCCGACGTGGCCCAGGGGCATAAAGGTAAGATCGCAACGGTTGTGAGTTCAATTCTCACTCTGATTATTTCTTAATATTTTCATTTCTTCGCTCTGGCATAAATTCAAAATACTGTCGTTGTGCTCCGCCACTCAACACGTAATGCCTTGAAAAATTCGGTGGAAAGTGGAGAATGAAGTGTCTTAACACTAGGTTCCCTGTGCCTACCCTGCTTTGTGCGGGATACAGTGTGCTGTAGCTGATTTTGATTTAAATTTTTATTATATTGAAATCTGGTATTGGTGCTCATTATAAACTTGGTACCAGGGCGAAAAAATTAAAATAATAATAAATAACAATTAATTCCTCGGACCAAGGATCGAATTCAAAACCGTCGCGTCTCAGTCACACCCTTGTGGCCCTTCGCCACGACGGCATCAATTTTCGATTTTGTTGTAACTAGACAAATAGAGACAATACAACAAAATGTATTGTTACGTAATTCACATATAATAACTATAACGATATATTTTATCCATTCCAGGTTGTCGATATTGATCCATTCTGGACGCCCAAAACTGAAGAGGAACTACTACTACGGCGAAAATCACCTGGAGGCTAAACTCAGAGATAATAAGAACCATATACACGGCGGTTATAGAACCTATCGTTGCCTACGGCGCGAGCGCCTGGAGTCAATCAACGGACCTGCGCATGATTCAACAACATCTGAACATGCTGCAGAGAGGCTTCGCGCAAAAAATCTGTAGGTCATATCGTACGGTCTCCCTCACGTCAGCACTAATTCTATCAGGCCTGCTTCCCTTGGACATCAGAATACAGGAGCAGGCCCTAATCCACAGAATGAAAAAGGGTAAAATAACCAACTTCCGCCAAACACCTGCCTGGAAACAAACATAAGTTTTACCTCATTACAGCACCCCGCCATTAGACAACCCATAAAATACCGCAACATAGAAGAAGAACAAACGGAGCTCCCCGAAAACCACCAGAGAGACGGTCCCTCAATATACACGGACGGCAGCAAAATCAACGACAGAGTCGGGGTACTACTCCAATGGAGGTACCATTGGAGTAATGGTCGTATATGGGCGCGGTAAAGACCAGGAAGGGACTGTCGACTGACAAGCAACTAGTACAGCACGCGAAGAAACAGAGGAAGCTGTCCAAAAAAAAGTAGTACTAAAAATAATAACACGACGGAAACTTTATAACCGATTTAATTTAAGGTATCCACGGATTTTATTCACTGAAGAGAGAATATAATTAATAATATAATGCAATTACCTTGATGGTAACCGCAGGATCGTAGTTAGTACGTTACTGTATTACATTAAACGTATAATTTATTTGTTAATTAAATAATTTATTTACTTTGCGGTCTACATATAAGATGGTATGTGTTAAGTGAAATAGGAGCTGTGTTTTGATATAATTAAATTTGTTTAATTGTATAAAGAAATTTTAAAACTAAATTAGTAAGAAATCGAATAATATGCACAGAATATTATCTTCAATTTCATTTCCTTGCTCTGGTAATGAGGCAAGGCGCGGCGTTGACTTCCGACACGCAAATCGCCACGAATTGACCAGAAAGGGTGGTCTAATGGGACAAAAGTGTCTTATAGAAAATGTGAGTGAGCTGTGAAGCTAAAAAGTAGAATCATTCAATAATTATATCTTGAGTTATAATTATTTTCGTATCCCATTTAGGAAACTAAAGTGCAGGGTTGAGTTCCGCCATTCAATACCAATAATATCGGACTTCCGCCCGCCGTCCGGCAAAGAAAGTGTGTTGAAAATAACTCTTTATCACTTCATTAGTCACTTTTAAGCGAACTTCCTAAAAATTGAAAAATTAATAGATAATATGTTTTTTTATACACACTGTGCCCGCACATAGCAAGGATATGAAGAGAGCCGAGAGCTAATTAATAAGACCCTCCACTCCCTACTTTTCACCAAACTCTGGATACATTGCGCATAGACTGGCAGAAATCAACCCAGCACTACCGTCGCTAATACAAAAAATAAACATTAACCATTTAATTTAAACACCAAATTTATCTTAATTTTAAAGAAACAAGAACAATATTAGAAGAAGCGTTAGAAAGCAATGCGTCATTTCTATCTGTTAAGTGAAAGGCTCATTAGATTGCAGTTAAAAAGTCATTAATCGGTGATAAACGGGGGCGAAACAAAGGGTGGTCGGGGGTGCTAATGAACCCACAGTTAAAAGGTGCGATACCGCTTTGATTGCATAGCTCGTGCGGCCTGTTTTAATTGCAAATCTGGACTGTTTTACAGTTTTCATTCATAATAGTAGTTGCTGTGACGCGTCGGTTGTGGGTTCGAGCCCCATTCGAGGGATGGATTATTATTGCTTAATATTTTCATTTCTTTGCTGTTAATACTATTATTGAACATACATTTAAATGACGTAGGTATGGCGGCCCTGGGATCTTGGGCTATATAGAATATATTAACAACATAGAAAGAAATTACAACAACAGCTATTTTTAGCAGTTCCGCCACTCAATATACATTATTAAAAGATTTAAATATCTTAGGTTCTGTTTACATGTTCTGATTATCATCAATAGTTGTAATCGCGTTTTAAAACATGACAATTGAAGATTTTCTCAATATTGTGTTATTAGTGTTTTTTTAATTAAATTAAAAAAAAAATCAGTTCACGCTGTATACCGCACACAGCATGCAGGGTATGCCGAGTGAACCTAGTGTTCAGACACTCCGTTTCCCACTTTCTGCCGAGTTCTGGAGGCATTGTGTGTTAAGTGGCAGAGCTCAACAAAGCGAATAAATGGAAATATAAATTTTAGTAAATATTTCATCTCATCGAGTGGGGACCGAACCCACAACCAGTCGGTTTTTACAGTCACACTTTGTGCCACTGCACCACGACTGGACAGTCCTGACTAGAAATATTTTTTTACTATATATAATTTATTTTAATATAAATTCAAGCAAGCAATTAAGAAAACTTACTCTAAATACTAAAGTATTTAATAATACATAGTCATATTAGGCAAATTATAAACGCTTTTAAAATCTCCAAAGTTTCACTAAACGTTGATATTAAATTAATTATACATGAACTTTATAGCGTTTCAACAAGTACTTATTTTATCAATATACAAAACCATTAGATTATTATTTGGTTTAAAATTAATTTAATTTAATAACCAATTCATATTTTCACTAATATTCCAACATTCCAACTAAATTGTACATTATAGTATGTTCGAACATGTTTGAAAATGCAGATAATTTGGTTTGTAACTTGGAATTAATAACTATTTTTATATATTATAAAATAGTATATATATTTTAAGCGCAACGTATGTTCTGTAGCTATTAGGTAGACATAAATAATCTAGTGTCACGACACTCCGTTTTCGATTTATCGCCTAATTTCAAGACATTATATGCTTAGTACCGAAAATGGAACGCGAATCCTTCTTTTAAAAATGTCACTTATTAGTACTTTGATAAAAGGTGTATAAGTCTAGATTTCGTTTCCTCGTATTTGAAATATATTAAATAATAATTATTATTAATAGTTGCTGGTGTCAACGCAAAGCGCAGCGTTTAGTTCCGCCACTCAACCAACACGCAATGCCCCCATTCGGTTTTTTTAAGAAGACTTTTTGATATAAACACTTTAAAAATAATGAGGTATCCCATTTAATTTTGGTACATAATGTTTATTTAGGACTGAGTATTTAGGGTAGTAGTGCCCCTTGTTGACATTTACCACTTATCACGCTCACTTGTACAACACAATTTTATCGAATAATTGCTCATTTATGTTGTTAATAGTTTATTTAAAAAAAATCTTTAGCACTAATATATAATTGTTTTTCAAATTTCGACGTAGCTGTGAGATGAGAACGTATGGCTTAGTGGTCAGAGCGCTTGGTCGGTTTCAAGGAGGCGGCAATTAGAATCCCGCTACGTTCAAGTTTTTATACGTTTTCTAAATAAGTATGTATATATGTTATTATACACTATCACTTCTTACAAAGACACAAAATTTCTAAATTAGCCTTAAAATACAGCCCGTATTTTGGGGCTAATTTTATAATAATTAATACTGAAACATTCTGACGACTAAAATCTGAAACTAAAGATTTGAAGATAGATATATCAAGAATTGTCATGTTAATTGATTTTTTTTTTAGTTTTTTTTCTCGAATTATCTCTACTCTCAACAACTTGCATATGGATATGATCTGAATATTGCTAGAAAGTTATCTGCTATAATACCTTATATTCCACTGCACCACAACGATTTTATATAACAAACTTAGATAAACTTTTGGAACGGTCTTAAGCATCGCAGAAAACATAAACATACGGCATACGGCGCTTAGTACTAAGTTATAAGCAACTCAATTAAAGAAGTAAACTAAGGAACTTACTAGATCAAAGCTGACTTGGACAGAAGTCTAGTGAATCACCAAGACACATAATATTATACGATATAAAAAAAAATCTGTTAATACATTCCGTTCTCCACTTTCTGCCGAATTCTGGAGACATTGCGTGTTGAGTGCGCTTTGCCTCGACACCAGAGTAAAGAAATGAAAATATACATTTAAATAAATATGTCATTTCCTGAAGTGAGATCGAACTCACAACCAGCCGCGTTTACAGTCACATACTTGTACCACTGCGCCACTACTCGTATCAATCAATTAAAATAAACTTAAAACCGAATTTAAAACGCACGAGACGACGAATTCTTAATCAACATGTCGGTTCTCAGAAGTTACGACATCTCAGAGACACAGTCAACGCTAAATGCAAATCCAGCGAAATAAGTCGAAGGCGATACCTATCACCAAACTCGCGTACGAATTGCGGAAAAAAATCCATTTAAATGTAGATTGTCCTCAGTAATACTTCCATTTGTTTTTGTTCCGGAGTCACCGCTGAGATACGGTTCGAGCTGGCAAACCGTTTTACGGCCGCACTACCTTTTACACCCTCACCTATTTCTTTACGTTTGAATAAGTAATCTCACTTATTATAACCCATTTTTCGTTCTTTCAACGTATTTTTGTGTCAAATTGGATATTTTTCATTGGGATTTTGTCAGAGAAAAATCTCTGAGAATTCGCAGCGGAATTGCAATTGACTAAAGCGAATATTATAATATCCGTTTTACGATACAAAATATTTTGTTGATGCATTAATATTGTATACTTTGTATACTAATATTATAAATGTGAAAATGGATGTTTGTTCCACTTATACACAAAAAAGGGGTTTAAATGAAACTTTACGGTAATATAGCTGATGCACTAAAATAAAACATAGGCTACTATTTATGAACAGGATGATTTTATGTAATTTGACAACAACGTAATATAAATTTAAGTGAGCGGAGCTGCATTTGAGTAACTAGTGGTTTCATATTTAACTGACTTTTGTTAAAGGTGGTGGTTATCAATTTGGATAGATTTTTTTTATGTTGGTTACCTCAAAACCTTTGACTGAGTGAACAGATTTTGATGATTCTATATTATTACAAAACTGGTACTTTCCATGTGGTCCCATTTTTGACCATTCTATCAATAAGGAAATCATAAGTCCTAAATTTATATTAAGTATACTGCACGACAAATGAATAAATAACTCAATATCACGGCAACTAATTTCGATTATTCTTTTTTTTATTGAAAAAGATACACTTTAGGAGTAGTGTGGTGATAGTTTAGTTAGGTTATGATGATGGGATCCGGATGGAGTCGGTTTTTTTTTAATTATTTTACTTAACAAACGACCTTCTTAACTAACCGTAAAATCAAAGAAACACATTTTCTTATTAAAAGAAACATCAAGGCCATCAATAAAATCATTAACTTTCCACAAAAACCTAAAACGAGAAAACCACAGCTGTACAACCCGTTCAATAAAAATCAACCATAATAATTAAATTTAAATTAATTATATAATAAACAATACATGTATTTCCCCATTATAAATCACCATAATGTCTACAACATAGCCGCAACTACATAATCAACACACATAATTGAACACCGAACATAGCAATGTTGGATGTTGTCATCCATTCAGGGCGCGACTCGATTAATTGCACTTGTCCAGATATTAAGCTATTGAGAACGTAATATGGAACTATTACTGGGTATTGATAGTTTCCATTCAGATCTCATACGTGGGATAGTAAGACAATCGAAGTAACAAATGAGGCCACACGTGGCGCAGGTGCACGATTGTGTGACGCGACTGCTCGTAAGTTCGATTCCCATTCGATTAAATGAAATATTTTCTTAAATTTATATTTTAAGTTTACTTGCTCTGGTGTCGACACAAAGCGCGGTATTGGGTTCCGCTACTCCAGAATGCTTCCAGAATTCCGTAGAAAATTCTGCTATAGCTGATTTGTAACCAAGGCCGTAGTGGCGTAATGATTCAATGTACATGCAACGGTTTTAAGTTTGATTTTGTTTGATTGATTTACAAAATTTTACGATCATTTATTTCCTTTTACGGGTGGTAAATGCAAGCACCGTGACAAGGGTTGTAAAGCCATTAAATCTTGTAGCGGTAAAAAAGGAAACTCCTTACTCCACTTTCCACATTATTTATTGAGTTGCACTTTGTCTTGAACTCACCACTTCTGATTATGGGACACGGTTAACATTTTTATCTATGAAAGGCATGTGCGCAATAAATGGATGAATAATTCAATATCACGATAATCGATTCTGATGGTTCTTTTTTTATTGGAAAGAACACCCTAGAGATAGTTCGGTGAAAGTTTGATTAGGTTCTGATTATAGGATCCGGTTGAAATCGAACAAGTTTGTTATGGTTTAATAAAATGGTATGTATTGGTTTAATTTTTTTTTTAATTGTACTGTAATAGTTACAAGGAAAAACATTGTTAAAATGGGTGTCAGACATGAGATTCCTCATTGTTGCATTTCTTTTCAACCACTTCAACAAAGACGATGTTCTTATTTTCAAACGACAGCAAAAGAGCTCCCTCTTCCCAATCCGCCCGAATATTTTTTATGTATGACCTTGTCAATATTCCAAAATGTTAGTTTGCACAAAAATAGTATCTAATTAAGATTAAAATTTTACATATAATAGTACCACCAAAATCTACTCGTTCGAGAAGCATCCTCTTAAGGTCTACCCATTACATGAAATTGTAATCCGACTTATGTAACAAAACATCTAAAAAATAATTCTACAAACTACTATTATAAGCAAAAACGTTCTAGAAACTCATACAAATACTTAAGTAGATGTCATCACAAAATATATTTTGGTTGAAATTGGACTTGCGTAATTATTAATACTTACCTATAGAAAATCCAATAAAAGCATAATATCACGTTATGAACAATAATCGAGGAAATAGATCAAGTCGGCAGATAGCGGAAATGTCATCGGGAATAGATTTCGATTGGATCAGAAATAAATTTCTCTCGAACATTCTACGTACGACGTATGGCAATAACATATTTTTTTCCATTACGATGCAATCCGATGAATCATTGGTACGTTGAGCATTTCGCGCGTCGTCGTTGACCCATATATAGAAAATGTTTGCAAAATCGATTTTAAATTTGGAACGTAATCGATTTTACGCTTTGCATTTTTAGTAATCATTATGTTTTTGTAAATATTGTGTTGGAATTTTATTTATTTGACAGCTTTTATGAAATGTGGCGTCATGCGCGACTATAAATTAACTTTGTTTTCCAATATACTGAGCAAGTATGTTTATGTAGAGTAATTTATCAAAAGCGATCTAAAATTGTATTTGATATTTTTGTTCAAAGATATCACAGTCGATCTATTTGTTTAAAACGTAAAATATTTTTAATATTGGCATGATAATAACTTATGTAATAACTTAAGACAGACCTTTAAGAGAATCCTTTAAGTAGAGACTAAATAGATTAACCGACTTGGTATTACATGGATCTCACAACTTTTTACGGTAGAAGGACTGAGCTGCGAGACTTGGGTTTTTTTACAGGATGTTTTTGATGGCATCTCACTTCTTTTTGTAGAGTCCTACTTTTTGGTATGATCTACTTCTAACAAATTTTGTTAAAGGCTTTGTCTTATGATATTTTCTTATTCTACAGTATTCCATTATTATACAGTAACAACGATTCATTAACTGCAAATGTAACCTTGTAATCCTATACATTTATATGGGATTACAAAGTTATTTATGCAGTTGGTTTATTTGGAAAACTGGACCGAAATTACAAAATATTTAGGTTTTCCCATGATTAAGACACTAAACTCTATTTGTATTCTAAATTTGAAGCTTCTATGTCTGCTAGAAGTGCCTTGGACTTTTGATGATCGGTGAGTCAGTCAGTGAGTGACAAAATTTAGAAACTTTAACAAGTTGTCGTTCTTAAACTACTGGTTCAAATTGACTGAAATTTTAAATATACCGTGTTTATATAATGCTTGATTAGTTACAGAAAATTCAGGTTTCTTGTTTTATCCACAACGAAGTTATAGGGGGTCGAAAATGGCCTGAATTGCTTCGAGAAAACTCGAAAATTCGATGGAAAATTTGGATCAGAGTATCCTTAGATCTGGTGAACAACATGTTATATACTAATAATAATTCTGATTATAACATTTAAACAAGAGTAATGAGTAAAGGAAACAAAATTACTTAGTAATTGGTACCAAAAGAACTGAAGAAGTCATAGACAGCCACTTTAGTCGGCTCGAGTACGTTGCACGACGTGAATACGTAAACCTGACGCGCTCGTTATTTTTAACAATACTATTATATACAAATGTAATTATTTAATATAATAAATAATAATAAATATAGTACATTAAATAAATAGATAAAAAGACGATAAACCATTATCGTAGCGCAGAGGCCTAAGCGGATAACTGTGTGTAACACAACGCTTGTGGGTTCGATTCGCAGTCTAGGGAGTTAATTATTGCTTATTTATATTTTCATTTCTTCACTCCGGTACCAAAGCGTGGCGTTGAGTTTAGCTACTCAACACGGCAATCCTCGAAAATTACTTAAAGTAAACCATATTTTGGATTTTGGAAAAAAAATAATTTATAAAAAGATTGTATTACTTTAAAGTCGGTGCCAAGTTAAACAAACGGGTTTAGTAATTTGATATTGTAGTACGGTTATTGTAACATTAGCTCGACACCGACTTCAAAATAATAAAATCTTTAGAAAAACTTGTCTAATTTCAACCAGATCCCATAATTTTGAGGCCAGTCGTGGCGCAGTGGCACGAAGTGTGACTGTAAAACCGACTGGTTGTGGGTTCGATCCCCACTCGAGAAGATGAAATATTTACTTAAATTTATATTTCCATTTCTTCGCTCTGGTGTCAAGGCTAAGCGCGGCGTTGAGTTCTGCCACTCAACACGCAATGCCTCCAGAATTCGGCAAAAAGTGGGGAATGGAGTGTCTTAACACTAGGTTCCCTCTGCCTACCCTGTTGTGTGCGGGATACAGCGTGAAGCGTGGATTTCATAATCAGAACCCAACCAAACTTTTGCCAAACTATCCTTGAAATGTATCTAGTAAAAACAAAATAATCGAAATCATTGTGCATTTTTGCGCACATACCTATTGCAAATTTAGATTTATGTGTTTTCTCGTAGATACCATTGTCAGAAATGAATTTAAAAAAATGGGACCACACGGGAGGTGTTAGTTTTCAAATAAAAAAATCATCAAAATCAGTTCATCCAGTCAAGTCATGTTCTGAGATAACAAACATAAAAAATGCTGTTGAATTGATAAACTTCTTTTCTTACAGAAGTCGGTTAAAAGACAACGGTTAGCCAAAATTTCTCTTGGAGAGTATAAATGAGTACTAAGGAAAATTTTCTAAAATTTCAATTAGAATTTCCCCCAACTGTTATCGAACCTACAACTATGGATTGACATTTCACCACTACGCCAAGATGGCATAATACCAACAGATTCCGATCAAAAAAATATTAGCTCTAAGTAATATCACCAAGTAAACTCAACTCAGGTTGATGACGTACTTAAGTGAACTAGTGAACTTATTTAAGTAAAAAAGGTACTTCTTAAACGTTTAAAACCATTATTTTTATTACATTAACTTACTTTTGAGGCCAGTCGTGGCACAGTGGTACAAAGTGTGACTGTAAAACCGACTGGTTGTGGGTTCGATCCCCACTCGAGGAGATGAAATATTTACTTAAAATTTATATTTTCATTTCTTCGCTCTGGTGTCGAGGCAAAGCGCGGCGTTGAGTTCTGCCACTCAACACGCAATGCCTCCAAAATTCGGCAGAAAGTGGGGAACGAAGTGTCTTAACACTAGGTTCCCTCTGCCTACCCTGCTGTGTGCGGGATATAGCGTGAAGCTAATTCAATTCAAACTTACTTTTTATTGAACTTTTATCAGTTTTCCTTCTTTGCTAGTTGATAAAAAATAATCTAATTAAAATTTTAATTATATTTTAATAATATTTAATACACTAAATTTTTGATCAGTACACGATCTACCATCATAACAAGTCATTCTTAATCTGGATCTATATTTATAAATAAAAATGGTCACTTGTGGCGCAATGGCAAAAGTGCGTGACTGTAAAAGCAACAGGCTGTGGATCAGTTACCCTGTCGGCGTAATTAAACGTTTAATATTTAAATTTTTTTACTCTGGAGTCAAAGCAAAGCGAGCTCGCTATTGCGAATGGAGTGTCTTAACTCTATGCTTCTTTGCCTAACCTGTTACATGGTGGGGCGAAAAAAATAATAACATCTAAATAAACATTTTCTTTTTAAGTTGAATCGCGTTTCAAATGTATTCCGGAACAGATATCGACAAGAGGCTTTGCTTAAATTGAAACATATTGGCGGAGAAAGGTTTATTTACTTGCCTTATTTTAATCCTATCAACTACACATATGTATGCGCTGGTATTCTATATTATATATAAGATTATTTTAAAATAAACTGTTATAGTATTATATATCAATTATTTATTGTATATGACATTGGTCGTTGAATTATTTTTTTACTTTACACTAAATTCCGCACATAGGCAGAGGGAACCTGGGAACTTACTCTTAAGCGACGTAATCATAGCTTTTACCCGGGTATCGAAGCCGTGGTCGATTTGAAATAACTAACTTACATCGAAGTACGTAATATAATGGAATTATAAGTTAATAACACATAGGCTACAAGTTACGTAAAGAATTTGTACAATTTGACTATAATATTAAATTAAATTAAATTAAATTAACTTCACGCTATATCCCGCACACAGCAAGGTAGGCAGAGGGAACCTAGTGTAAGACACTCCGTTCCCCACTTTCTGCCGAATTTTGGAGGCATTGTGTGTTGAGTGGCAGAAGTTGCCTCGACACCAGAGCGAAGAAATGGAAATATAAATTTAAGTAAATATTTCATCTCCTCGAGTGGGGATCGAACCCACAACCAGTCGGTTTTACAGTCACACTTTGTGCCACTGCGCCACGACTGGCGCATAAAATTAAGCGGTTGTAGCCGTGTTTAGATCGCTAGTACTGTAAATTTGCCGAATAGAAAGTAGTTCAATTTATTCACTTAAAAAATATTAATGCTCAAACAATAAGCGATAATATTATAATTTGAACATGACGCTGCTCCTTTTAACATACCCATATTCAAACCACTACTGTAGAACATATACTAAAATACATAATATATTTTGTTTTAAAACAAAAAATAAACTTCCAACACCATTTATATGAAATACAAACGAGTTTTAATTTTTTTTTTATTTATGTTGTCGTCACAATTTTTAAGATCTTTCTTCTGGGATTAAAATAGATAGTAAAGTAGAAAGTTAAAGGTAAGTGCCGTTGTTTTGGCGCTGGATCCGCAAACTTTTGGATGTTGCTCTTACATAGTTTTTGACAAATCTCGTCGCCTACAATGGATACGATATTGCTTAAACTTAGTTCGGAATAGAATTATCACTAAAAGCCTTAGTGTTATGTTACTTTGGATTAAGAAGAAATAAAATTGTAATATTATTCATATTTTAGCTTAACGCTGTATTTTTTTTGTTCTGTGAATTTTCTACAAATTTTCATTTTTTGAATTTTTTCCTTTATTTGTACTGCAAGATATCTTTTTTTTCAGCTTCAAGCTGTATCCCGCACACAGCAGGGTAGGCAGAGGGAACCTAGTGTTAAGACACTCCGTTCCCCACTTTCTGCCGAATTCTGGAGACATTGCGTGTTGAGTGGCAGAACTCAACGCCGCCCGTAACCTCGACACCAGAACGAAGAAATGGAAATATAAATTTAAGTAAATATTTCATCTCATCGAGTGGGGATCGAACCCACAACCAGTCGGTTTTACAGTCACACCTCGTGCCACTGCGCCACAACTGGACTCGAACTCGCGCCTCCTGGAAACCGACCAGGCTACGTTCAAATTTTTATACGTTTTCTAAATAAGTATTTTTTTAAGAAAAAATGTTTAAAAATAGATTTTTTTTTCTCTGCTCCAAGGGATACGTAGGGGTACGTCCGTAGTCTAGAATATTTGACTTAATATTGACCATGATACCTCTACACAATCTCGAAAGAAATGCTCTTGACATACGGACAGACGGACAACATAGTGCTGACAAGAGATCCGTTTTTCTCGTTTTGAAGGTAAGGAATCCTAAAAAAAAAACAAAAAAAAAGTGCCTACATGACATTTTTTTTATTTCAAAAATTTGTCACATTTCAGAACGAAAGATATCCAACTTACATTCACTTTTGTAAACAACATGTACGTTACATTCAACACACATTTCTCCGAAACAAGTTAAGAAGCCACACAACAGTGGCTGTGAGCTGTGACAGTGGCGCCTACATAAATCTAACTTTATCACCGACATGCCGAACTTTCCGGACGCATTCACCTTTCTTCACGACCACCTATATTTTGTTAATATAACAAATATTCTGTTTGACCATTTTATATAATGTAGTAAAGTTACTACAAATAGAATTTGTTGTTAACTTTAATTAACGTATGTAAAAAAATTATATGTATATGGAGGAATCTAGGTAAGGTATTTGCTCCTAATATGTTCACAAGTTTATTAGAATTTAGGGGTGACTGTCTGGCTGGGAGTTAATACCCATACTGAGTATTTGGCAATGAATATATATATATATATTCCAAATATTTTTATATTGGGAATATATCGAACTTTATAAACAAACTGCATTAAGAGCGGTTGAGCCGTTTCTGAAATTAGCTTGCAGTAACGCACAGACAAATAGATCACATAATAAAGTTACGCGTATATTAATCAACAGAAATGTTTAAAAAAATGTAAACAATTTGAAATATTTTGATAGTATAACTTCCCAAATAAAATTTCACAATATAATTTCAAACTATAAGAAATATACGAAGACTAGTTTAAAACTTCTATATTTACTCTATTTTTATCTAACAAAACATCTGGAAAGACATTTCTACAAAACTACTATTATAAGGAAGAAGAACTTTCCAGAAACTCATACAAACATTTGAGCAGATGTCATCACAAAATATATTTTGGTTGAAAGTGGACTTGCGTATAATATTATTAGCGATAACAGGTAACTGGCGCCAAGTAAGCACACAAACAGACCAATAACGGCGTCTGCATTTGGGGAAGGGATTATTTATGTACCATCTGATGTATGGCGACGTAGTTTATCTCGAATACTTGCAACGGCGGGAGCCCAAATGGATATTTGAGCATAATATGATGAAAATCGTGAAATAGGTAAACATTATTATTTTTAATAATGTTTACCTATTTCCTTCATAGAGAGTGACTGTGACTGTTGTGGGTTCGATCCTCATTTGAGGGAATGAATTTGTCATTAATTTATATTTTAATTTCTTCGCACTCCCACCAACGGAAAAGCTCGGCTTTTAGATTCTATATTCAACGCGTATCACTTCGAGAAAAGTGTCTAACACTAGGTTCTCCCTGCTATATGCGGGATACAGCGTGGAGCTAGTTTTTTATTGATATGATGAAAATAGTAAATTAGGTAAACACAATAATTTTAAAAAATATAGTTTATTTTGAAAATAATTCTATAGATCAAGTTTAAATATATAAAATTTGATATCTTGATAATTGACTTAATAGTTCAGTAGTTGAATTATATTTCTCATATATTTTTATTTAACAATGTTTATTTAAAAATTAGGTCATAGGTTAGGTTAATGTCATTTATATAACTTATGTTTTTTTTTTTTTTAATTTACAACAGGTATGAACAACATCAACCTTTTAAAGATAAAATGTACTTGCAAACCTAGTTTTAAGACATTCTGTTCCCCATCAAGATATTTCTGTTCCCCACCGTTCGCCTAATTTTGGAGCCATTATTTATTGAATGGCGGAACTCAACACCGCGCTTATATAATTTATAAATATTCCATTGAAATTACAAAAACAAGTAACAACACATACTTCCTTTTAAGCAAATGAAAATCAGCATATAACAATTATACATAAGAAATTCAATTTTATTAACTTGTATAATTCGGTTTAATTTTTCACTTCAGAGAATTGCCTAAATTAAAAATTTGCTTCACGCTGTAACCCGCACACAGCAGGGTAAGCAGAGGGAACCTAAAACACTCCGTTTCACACTTCTACTTTTCATACTAAATTTTCAATATTTCTATATTGAAAATTTAGTATGACTTCAATACATATAAACTTATAAGTTCAGAAAATATTCTGCCGTAAATATTCCAGCAATAAACAAGATGTCCACATAAAGCTCGGCTCATATTATGAATTTTTATTTCGTCTAGACTTCAAGAGCTCTACTTTAAAATAGTTTTTTTGAAGACAGCGTTTATTAAGGTTTTATTTCTTTGAATGGAGACGACCACGTCACTGTTTCGGTACAAAATAAAGAAGACGTTGTGATAAAAGAGTTCTTAAGACATTTTATGGCACGTTCGTTTCTAGCAAATAAAAAGAACATAAATGAAGAAAGGGGAAAATCTCACGCATCAAGCTCATTTTGAAGTATCAATTTATGAGGACAGTCAGTTGAGGCCAGTCGTGGCGCAGGGGTACAAATTGTGACTGTAAGACCGACTGGTTGTGGGTTCTAAACCCACTCGAAGAGATGAAATATTTATTTAAAATTATATTCCCATTTGCCTTGAGAATTCAGCACACAGTAAGGAACGGAGTGTCTTAACACTAGTTTCCCCTGCCTACCCTACTGTGTGCGGGATACAGCGTTAAGCTGAAAAAAAAATTGAGGACTTTTATTTCTTACTGTTATAAAACGTCGTTGGATTATACTACTGCGGTTATTAACCCCAAACGAAAATGTAAGAAACTTTTAATTGTACAATGTAGGTACTAGGAGAAAATTTATTACAATACTAACGACCTACCCTCGATTCTTTCTGGTCTTAATGTTATAAGGATAGGGAGGTTGATTTCTTAAAAAACCTATCTAAGTAAGTGAGTATTTAATTTAATTTAATTTATTATTAATGAAGATGTAACGTGAAGCTAATTTTTTTCACAAACTGAAAATAGAATTGGAGATAGTTCTATAGATCGAATTTAAAATAAAAATTTTGACGTTTTGGTAATTGACTTAATAGTTCAGTAGTTTTAAAATGTATAATGTTTCTAATATCAGTTCATTTAACGATGTTCATTTGAAATATTAGGTAAATAACTTTATACTGTATAATGTCTTTTATATAGCTTATTTTTTTATTTTATTGTTTTATGTACAACAAGTATCAACAACATCAAACAATTATAGGCGACTTTAATAATAACTAAACGTAATAATGTTAAAGTTCTTGTATTTTATTTATACATAATAAATACGTTTATTATTAACTTAAAGTCCGTTGTTTAGTTTTGAAGAGGTTCCGATAATTCAAATCGTGAGTTAATTTTTTACACGGCGCACACGGCGGGGTAGTTCTGTATAGTTTTAAGACCCTCCGTTCCCCATTTTCCACCAAATCTGAAGGCATTGCGAATTTGCATAGATACCAGAGCGAAGAAAAGGAAAATATTAATTATTTCATTTCCTCAAGTAGGAATCGAATTCACAACCAGTCGAGTTTTTAGTCAGTCACACACTTGTGTCCCTACGCCACGACTAGCCTCAATCCTCTTTAATCCTCCTTTAAAAATATAATCTAATTAAAAAGACCACACTAAACCGCATACCCGATATATATTTAGATGCATTAGAAACTGTAAATTTTGACCAACTCCTGTGTATTTATGTTGCACTACAACCATTAACTAGTAGCGTATAATTTGTCCGTGGAGACCCGGCGAAAGAGCCACCGACCGCAGCCGAAGAGGAACTTTCTAATCTTTTAAAGAGTTCCCCAGAGTTCGACTGAGCATGTATCTGGCTTCGTCCATATTCACTGAGAAACTCTGAACTGTAAACTTCAAAGACAGCCTTTTAAAAATATTGTGATATTAAAACATTGGTAAGTAACTTAGTATAAGGCTGTTTATTTAAGGAATGAATGTGGAAGTAATTATATGATAGTACAAATAATATAATTAACAGAAATTGTCAATTAAGATTGATTGATTGATCGATTTGGTTTAAGGTTTCAATTTTTCTGTTTTTGAAAAATAAATATTATATACTGTAAAGTTGTTCAACGAGACAATTATACCGTTATCAGATTTAGCAAGAAATTTGGGTCTTATATTTGATAGCTATGTAGTAAACGCGTACATTTTTCTCTGCACTCTCTAAAACGCCTTCAATTTTTTTTACCCATTCGCACTAAGACCACTCTATCTCAATCTTTACTCCTGCCACTGTTAGATTATGGTGATGTTTATTGTGATGTCAATGAGGAAATTCTCGACATGCTTGACTGAAAATACCTCAAAATACATGTATTCGTTTTGTCTTCGGCTTTGGCCATTTATTATTCTTTTTCTTTCTCATTATTCTTTTTAACATTTTAAAGCTATCCTCTCCTCCTTGCTTGAGCATAAATGTTGACAATTCGAAGTGACCTGCTTGTCACTAATCACGCTTGATTTATCTATATTTAATACCCTTTTCTATGAAAATCTTACAAATTTCAGGCAGCGCGCTTATGAAACTCGCTTTCTAACTCTACAATCACTGGAAATCCGCTTCTTAATACTTTTAATCAGATTAATACAATATTTTATCCGTTATCCGTTGTACACATTCATTTTGTTATTATATGTTTTCAGTACTTTCTTTTTTGTGAGGTATATAAATAAATTATAAAGAAATAGCAAGGCAAAGTTTCTATTCAATGTGATCTTACATAAAGGATATTCCACTCGTTAAGTTAGTACTTTTCCCATTCTTGTTACCAACTTTAACTATACATCTAATTATGTAAATTTCCCCAATAAAACCACGATTATTCGTATTTCTCCCCAAAGGTAGGGAAAGTGAATTTTACAAAATAGAGTCTACTTACCGTCATTTATATGCTCAAAAACTTTCAATACGTAGTCGTAATTAAAAGGATCCTTTTGTTATGCAGATGCGTTTCGCAATCAAAGGTTCAAGACAGAACTCGGCATTTTTTGGGTAGTTTTTGATTTGTTTGATAATATCTTCTCTTATATTGAATTAGTAACGAAGAAGAAGAGAAGAGAAGACATTATCAATTATATTTATATGTAAATATGTACTTGTTACCTACTGAAATTCTATTTCAAAACTGAAGCGAAAAGATTTCAGCTTAATTGTTTTATTAAGTTACATGTTTTTATTATAGAGGCCAGTCATAGCGCAGCGGCACGAAGTGTGACTGTAAAACTGACTGGTTGTGGGTTCGATCCCCACTCGAGGAGATGAAGTATTTACTTAAATTTATATTTTCATTTCTTCGCTCTGGTGTCGAGGCAAAAGTGCGGCGTTGAGTTCTGCCACTCAACACGCAATGCCTCCAAAATTCGGCAGAAAGTGGGGAACGGAGTGTCTTAACTTTAGGTTCCCTCTGCCTACCCTGCAGTGTGCGGGATATAGCGTGAAGCTAATTTAATTTAATTTTAATTTATGTTTTTATTACACCACACTAAATTATAAGTGAATAACATTTAAATGGTATTAAAAAACCGCTATATTAATAAAGCATGCCTCCAGCATTCGGCAAAAGTGGGGAGCGAAATATCTTAACACTAGACTCTCTCTGCCTTCCCTGCGTCATGCAAAAAATATAATGAGTGATACGAGTGCTTGTGAATATTGTTTTTTTTTTATTTTTGTATTATTATACTTGTAAAAGCAGTACATTTAATATGCACACTTTATGAAGAAAGTCCATCTTGGTTCACTCCATTAAACAAGATTTAAAACGTATTACTTTGTAGTCAGGTTTATATATTTTTTATAATTTGTTGCCTTGTGATAAAATTTATTATTTTATTCTTGTAAAAACACTTAATTTTTTTTTTTTTTATTGATTAACATATTGTGAGCAAACTCGTCTAAAAGAGGGTAGACATAGGTGAAAAAGCAAATTATAAAAGCAATAGAATTCTGGCAATCGAGGCCATTTGCATGTAGAAAACACCCCTAATTGAAATTAAACTCGTGTGAGGTATTGTTATTGAGTGATACATATCACTTGTTAAAAAAAAAAATCACTTCACGCTGTATCCCGCACACAGCAGGGTAGGCAGACGGAGTGTTATAACACTCCGTTCCCTACTTTCTGCTGAATTTTTGAACTCAACGCCGCTCTTTACCACGACAATCAGAGCGAAGAAGTAAAGATATAAATTAAAATATTTTTTTCATTTTTTCGATTGGGGATCGAACCCGCAAAAGGGCCTGGGCCATGACGGACTCACTTGTTCAATTAAGTAGAATTTCTTTCCGAGTAATTTAGAAACTGTTCGATCAATTATTTCTTATCTTCAAATGGGTATCGAACCCCCATAACTTGTCGCGCTTACAATCACACTTTGCGCCACAACTGGGTTTATAGTTATTTATACTGAGACAAAAATTTCAACGTGAAATGAAATTTTAAATATTCATTAGCTTTAATGAAAAAAAAAGTAAATCCCAAGAGAGTTCAGTCGATGACCTCTTGAAACTTGCTACAAAGTTTGTAACAGTGCAAATTATGTTGCAGCGACTGTTTCAGTCTGAAATTTAATAAATTTTCATTATATTAGACAAATTAGGGCCATTGAAAGCATTGAGCATCTTGGTGCAGTGGAACAGCGTCAGATTGTAAATGAGACGGTTGTGATAATTAAAGCAATGTTTTTTCAGTGTCAGGCTGATAAGTCACTCCGTTCCCATAAAGCCACTTCTGTTAGCCACTTTTCGCTGAATTCTAGAGGTTTTTGTGTTACCAGAGTAAATAAGTAAGTAAGCAACTAAGTAACTAAGTAAGTAAGCAACTAAGTAACTAAGTAAGTAAGCAACTAAGTAACTAAGTAAGTAAGCAACTAAGTAACTAAGTAAGTAAGCAACTAAGTAACTAAGTAAGTAAGCAACTAAGTAACTAAGTAACTAAGTAACTAAGTAACTAAGTAACTAAGTAACTAAGTAACTAAGTAACTAAGTAACTAAGTAACTAAGTAACTAAGTAACTAAGTAACTAAGTAACTAAGTAACTAAGTAACTAAGTAACTAAGTAACTAAGTAACTAAGTAACTAAGTAACTAAGTAACTAAGTAACTAAGTAACTAAGTAACTAAGTAACTAAGTAACTAAGTAACTAAGTAACTAAGTAACTAAGTAACTAAGTAACTAAGTAACTAAGTAACTAAGTAACTAAGTAACTAAGTAACTAAGTAACTAAGTAACTAAGTAACTAAGTAACTAAGTAACTAAGTAACTAAGTAACTAAGTAACTAAGTAACTAAGTAACTAAGTAACTAAGTAACTAAGTAACTAAGTAACTAAGTAACTAAGTAACTAAGTAACTAAGTAACTAAGTAACTAAGTAACTAAGTAACTAAGTAACTAAGTAACTAAGTAACTAAGTAACTAAGTAACTAAGTAACTAAGTAACTAAGTAACTAAGTAACTAAGTAACTAAGTAACTAAGTAACTAAGTAACTAAGTAACTAAGTAACTAAGTAACTAAGTAACTAAGTAACTAAGTAACTAAGTAACTAAGTAACTAAGTAACTAAGTAACTAAGTAACTAAGTAACTAAGTAACTAAGTAACTAAGTAACTAAGTAACTAAGTAACTAAGTAACTAAGTAACTAAGTAACTAAGTAACTAAGTAACTAAGTAACTAAGTAACTAAGTAACTAAGTAACTAAGTAACTAAGTAACTAAGTAACTAAATAACTAAGTAACTAAGTAACTAAGTAGCTAAGTAACTAAGTAACTAACTAACTTACTAAAAAACTAACTAACTAACTAACTAACTAAAAAACTAACTAACTAACTAACTAACTAACTAACTAACTAACTAAAAAACTAACTAACTAACTAACTAACTTACTAAAAGAAGAAAACCAAAGTGTAGTACATAAAAATTAACAATAGTTCAAAAATGTATGAAAATTTATAAAACCATCATAGTCATCTGCCCCTTCACGTCGGTGATGATACTATACCGCGCGAAGGCTCATTCGATTCAATAAGATGTCGCTGATTCGAAGATCATTTCGAATCTCCTTAATTATTTATTAGAATGTTATACAGTAAACTATAATTTCAATGTAGATAAAATGCTAAAAGTGACTATTATTTTTATGTTTATAAGGATGAATATCAAAATACAAAAAATACATTAAAAAAAACCCAATATATTTAAAGTTACTTAGTAACGGTCGGTTGTTTATATGGAAGAATAAATTGCATGTCAAATTAGATAGTATTTTAATATATTAGTATATATTTGTAATGTAATGTTATATACCTTACAGCACTTCTGAAGAATACAGCTTTCATATAAAACAAAAAAAAAGGACCAGTAGATCCAGAGATCTTAGCGTTTAAACAAACAAACAAACAAACTCTTCCGCTTTATTATATTAGTATAGATTTAATTGATAATGTATAAACATTATCTATAATTATTAAATTAAATTAGCTTCACGCTATATCCCGCACACAGCAGGGTAGGCAGAGGGAACCTAGTGTTAAGACACTCCGTTCCCCACTTTCTCCCGAATTCTGGAGACATTGCGTGTTGAGTGGCAGAACTCAACGCCGCCCTTAACCTCGACACCAGAGCGAAGAAATGGAAATATAAATTTAAGTAAATATTTCATCTCCTCGAGTGGGGATCGAACCCACAACCAGTCGGTTTTACAGTCACACTTTGTACCACTGATATTATTTTTTTCAATTTTTTTTAATTTTTAATTTATTTTTATTATCTATAATTATGTTTGATGTTTATTTATATGTATGTATATTTTTTTGGGTGGGGGTTAGTGTCAATTACAATATGCATCTCAGCATTCTATTCTCGTCATAGACATTCTCTAATACGGAGAGTATGCTCGTACATAGAATGCCGGAAGCGGATTATTATCGAATGTTGTTCTAGTATACTAACGAGGCAATTCTCTATACAAAATTTTTATTTGTTGAAATCAAATATTTCGATTTGATATCCCGTAGCTTTTGTTATTGTTTATTTTGTTATGTTTTTGTGCCATGTACACAGTGCAGTCGTGGCCGTTCTAACGTTAACTGAAGATGGCTACGTTACTATTAGTTTTAATTTTTTTTTCTCCGATTGAACAATACCTAAAAATGAAGACAGTCGAAATCTTCAGGGCGGCCACGGGCGGTAAATATAAACTAAATATGATCACTTGTGCCAATGTAACGACTACGTGCTGTGCAGTTAGCAAGAGATGGAGTAAAAAAAATTGTTCTTATCGTGCGATTTTTTATTATTGGAATAATTTAAATTATTATAATTTCTTATATGTTTGTTATATAATAAATAAATTTCAATAAGGTCAGCCGTATAGCAGGGGTACACGCGTCTTGACTATAATGACATGTTGTAGGTTCGATTCCATGTCGAGGAAATGAAATATTTAATATTTTCATTTCTTCGCTCTATCAAAGAAACACGCAATTACTCCAGAATTCGGCGGAAACGGAGTGTTACGTACGTACTTTCATTAGGGTCCCTCTGCCTATTGTTTTATACATGCTGGATGGATGGATACAGCGAGATGCTTAAAAAAAAGGCAGAGTCTTCCTTCATTCAAATAAATTGCGACTCCATATTCACTGCGAGTTCGACGACGCTTGACTAAATACACCAAAAAACGTTACAACACCTACGTAATACATATTTTCAAATAGAACTCTAGAATTGAATTTAAACTATCGAATCGAATGTACTCAGTTTCGACACACACACACACACACAAATATAACTCATCAGCGAACAATGAGCCAGGTATTTGCCCACAATGACATCAGCCTGCGAGTGAGTTTACATGTAATCGGCCCGAACATAGTCCATTTGCATAGCCCATCCCATCGGCCTATAAGATCCAACCAATTGGATAGAATATTCATTAGTAATCCGGGCAATAGTGTCTGTTCTACCGACAATACCCGGATATTAAACTATCTTACAAGATTGCTTCCGGTATATTGATATTGCTAATTGTATTGAAAGGTGGGCCAATTATTGGCTATGGTATGTTGTCGTACATGTGACGGATGTCGTTTCCGGTTAAGTGTTTTGTATGAATTAGCTCAACAAAGTAAATATTTCTTCTATGCTATAAGATGTTTTTTTTAACGTCAACCGTAATAATCGTAACCCGCGTATGACACAGGGAAACTAGTGTTAAGTAACAGTTAACACTCCGTGTCAACTTTTCACTGAATTTTCGAGGCACTGCGTATTGAGTGGTTAAACTCAACACCACTTTTTTGCCTTGATACCAAAGCAAAGAGAATTAAAATAATATAAATAATAACTCATTCCTCCGAGTGGGAATCAAATCCATAACCATCCAAATCCTTCCTTTTGCGTCTCTTGCTTATATTTATTAAATGAAATATTTATTTTATTACTTTTCTCGGTTGAGCTAAAATAATAACCCGATGGTGAGTATTGTTTATCTGTATCCCTTTACTTAATAAAGCGAAGGAAAGCTTAATATAATCCCCGCAATCTGTTTTTTTACCAGATATATTCCAATTTTAGGTCTTAATTGCTCGCATATGTTTGGAAAATATTACTTTTCAACATTTTGTTTACATTTTATAATTTAAAAATCTATTTATTATCCTATTAGTTATAGGTCGTGGCAAAGGGGCACAACGTTCAATTGTGAGTATATTTCCCACTCGAGGAAATGAAATAGTTAATATTTTCATGTCTTCGCTCTGTTAACGAGGGAAAGCGCGGCGTTCAATTTCGCCACCAAACACAAGTTACTTCCAGAATTCGAAGATTCCAGGGTTGCCCCTTTCCTGCTTTGTGCGTGATACAGCGCAAAGCTAAAAAAAATCAAATATACACCGCTCATATTTACCCTATTCTCCCCTATCCTTACAATATAGAAATTTTATCTCAGCAATAAATTCGAGATCAGATTGAAACGATATCGTATCCCAACTCAATTGTTAGAGGTATTCTTCAATGGAAATATAAAATCAACAATATGCTATCCAACACCACCTGTTGGAATGGAATCTTTTTTACCTTTGACATTCTTTCCATATATTATTATTTTATTATTTTAAAAGGAATACATAAAAGTTTGTTTATATTCACCTAAAATTATTACTATCAAAATAATTAAATAATTAAAACTATTGAGAAAATATAATTTCTGTGATCTTCGTTGTATCTATACAATATAAAAGCCAGAAAGTTCCGTTTCTTATTTTATGAAATTTAGGCATATCAGATGAACACACACAGACTACTTCGCCAATGTCACGTTGAAGCACAAAATATTTATATTACAAATATCACAAAATACATACTTTCAGCTGATGTATGATGTATTTTTAGTTTGTAAACAAACAACATTCCAACCAATCTTTACAGATTTTTTTTTTGTCCACAATCTTCGTTAGTACAAAATTCGAGTACTTTTTTAAAACTGTGGAAAATGCCTTTACGCAGACCACTCGTGCTTTGCAGGGTACTCGCTTTGGCAGTACCAACATGTAAAAAAAATCAAGGACTGCGTATACTGCTATACTTATAAAGTAAAAATGTTCTGTCAATAACTTGGACAAAATAGAGAAAACATACGACAAAAACATGTTTTTTTTTAACTTTACTTTGTATCCCACATATAGCAAGGTAGGGTAGTATAAAAGGAGTCTACTGTTAGTACACTCCATTCCCCACTTTCCGCCGAATTTTTGAGGAAGAAATGTAAATATTAATGAAAATAATTGCGTGTGAAATAGTGAGGACAGTCGTGGCGCAGGGGTATGACTGTAAAACCGCCTGGTTGTGGGTTCGATCCCCACTCGAGGAGATGAATGAAATATTTACTTAAATACTTAGCAGGAAGTGGGGAACGGAGTGTCTTAACACTAGGTTCCCTCTGCCTACACTGCTGTGTGCGTGAAGCTGTAAAATAAAAATAATGAATTCCCCCGAGTAGGAATCGAACCTAGAACCGTTATAGTCACATCCTAGCTCCCCTGTACCATGATGACCTCTAAAAATTGAAAATATACTTAGAAATAGGCGTTGGTGATGGCCGCTATGAGAAGATAGTAAAGTTGATTTATTATTTTTAAAATATTTTATTTTTTTACTCTGTTCGAACGTCTTCTCTGTTTCAGAACACTGTAATTACCATACTAAAAAGGATTACAAACAAATATATCAATTATTATTTTTTATTTGACATGGAAGTAAAAATTTAAGCCTAAAATTACTAAAATATCTTTTAGATTTTTATCTTAAGTAAGCTATATATTTAATATTATATTTAAAAAATGTCAACTATTTCGCTTTACGTCACACATAAGAAGGTAGGCAGAAGGAACTTGGGAACCTTATGTTAAGATACTCCATTTCCCATTAAGACATTTCCGTTCTACTTTCATAATATACTGCATATTTAATCCACAGAAATGTATATATCTGTATATAATAATATTTTATCGTGCAAACTTGTTCTCCTCCATTTTGTGCACCTGTCGCAGAAGGGAATTAGCGGCTGACATTACTTCAGATAATATTGCCGTCGTAACGAGAGTTGATACACATCCTGCCGAAATGAAGACATGCTCCGTTATGAGCTTCCGTGATTTAAATATTTTATTTGTTTCATGTAAATCTTATATATGTAAATCTAATCATATGCCATCTATATTTTTCATATTTATTGTTTTTTTCTTACTCCGCATATAACAGAGAAACCAGAGTTTCTCACCTTCCGCCAAATATTTCGATTCACTGTATGTTGATTGGAGTTGAACTTAATGCCAAGCTTTTGCCATGGTGCCAGAGCCAGGAAATGAAAATATTATTAGATAATAATTAATATAATACTCCTAATGGGGAGCAAACCCACAACCGTCGCATAATCTGCCTGCGTCAAAAAAAATTAAATATTAGCCAATTCAGTAAAAAATTTACCAATAAACGAATGAAATAATTTAAGTTTAAGTTTAACTTTTTTTTATTTATTAACCGATTTCAATATAATAAACAATAAATGTTATGTGAAAGCCTAAATAGAATAGAGTTACAGAAAAGAAACTACATGAAAATACTTAAATAAGTTAAGCTGATTCTGAGATTAGCGTGGACAAACGCACAGACAAACACGTAAAAATATATAAATATAATAATTATATATAAACCGAAGACATTAACATTTTTTTCATGTTATCCTCCTATAGGAGATATTACATATTAGTATATTGAAATAATAATAGTAAAAATGTTTATGTGTTATATATAGTCTATAATACAAAAATAAAATTAAAATGAGCCCAATATTGACTTTCACCACAATAATCGGTAATAGGCTCGTTTTCTTAACACGCTATTGCACGCTTTATGCGGGATACAGCGTGAAGTTCAAAAATAGAATTCTTCCAATAGTCACCAATTTCTTTAAGTAGGTACATCGTGGCACTTAAATGCTTAAGAGTTCATTTTTCTGCACTCACCGTCCCCATTAAAATAAAGTGTAATGAAACTCAGCTCCTAAGGGCGACTTTTATTTCATTTATGTTTCCAGCTTAAGGAAAGAGGTTAATTCTGCGAATGTAATGTAAGTTAAAATAATAGAATTCCGTTTTAAAATGGATAAAACCAATTTTAAAGAGCAAATATAGAATGTAATAACTTTATACACGTACATACAACAAACGATTATATAATATGTTGTTGTATGGAGCAGAAGTGCAAGACTGTAAACACGACGGTTGTGGGTTCGATTTCCACGCAAGGGAATGAAATATGTTTTAGTTTCTTCCTTCTGGTATATAAACAAAGCGCGATGTTGAGGTCCAAAATTCAACATGCAGTACTCCAATAATTCAACAGATAGTAGGGAACGGAAGTGTCTTAATGGGAACGGAGTGAACAGTAAGTTATCAGGACCTTTGCCTAACCTGCTTTGCGCTGGATATGGGGTAAAGCTAAAAGAAATCAAACTATTAAAAACATGACGATTATGGGTTCAATCTCCTCTAGGGCATTGATTATTATTGAATTAATTCCATTTCTCCGCCCCCGTAAGTGTCGTAACGTCTCGTGGTATAGAGATCCGCCATTAAACGTGCACTATATCAGATTCGGGCGGAAAGCGTAGAATGAAATATCTCGACACTAGATCCTGAGTAAAAATTGTAAGTTAAAGTAAAAAAAAATCACGTAATTTTTTTTTATCTATATTTCGTTCTAATATAATATTTTCAGGAAATTTGTAAAAATCTCCCTACAGAGATGCTAACAACATAAATAAGTTGTAACAAGCGTATAAAAATTTCGACGTAGCTTGAAGATAACGTATGGCTTAGTGGTCAGAGCGCCTGGTCGGTATCCAGGAGGCGCGGGTTGGAGTCCCGCTGCGTTCAATTTTTTTACGTTTGCTAAATATTTTTTTCTTTTTTCCTAAGTGTGGAATAACACTTTAAAAAATGTTTAAAAATGTATTTTAGGTTTTTCTCTTTTCATATTACTTTAATAAAGGAGTAGGTACAGTCAGCGAGGCGTAAGCTGAATTTTACATTTGTGTGCGACAGTGTAGATGTGTATAAGTGGAAGTGGAGTGAAATGAAGTGGTGTGCGTGAAAGTGGAGAATGTTGACCCGAAAGGGAGACCTTGGCAAACTCAAACCTTGGATTATTGCTAGGAAGCAGAAATATAGATGTTTCCTACATGGACAAACCCACACATGCAAAAAAGCGTGTCCACAGAGAATTTTAATTATCACTTTTTGGGCAGTTTGTGACAGATATATGCATTATTTACTATAACGTAATTCATCTAGACGCATTTTCCACAATTTGAAATAATTAATATTTTGCAAATACAGTAAATATATCCATAATAGTAATGATTTGTAAATGATTATTTAATCAAACAAAATTCATATATATTTTCTCCCGGAAAAGCTGCAATGTGATATCATGAACGCGCTGAAACAAATCACGTGGAAATTAGGAATAAAACAACAATGTGTACACTGTGAGTGTTTCGTGTAAATTGTGAAAATTTGTCAATTTTGTGCATTTATTTGATATTTGATTTTTTTAGCGTCACGCTCTATCCCGCACACGCTGCACTTTTCCACGACACCAGAGCTAAGAAATGAAAATATTAAATATTTCATTTCCTTTGAGTGGTAAACGAACCCACAACCTGTCGCGTGTGACTTCACTTTGTGCCCGTGTGCCAGAGTCCTTGGCCCTGGCAGGGCTTTATGAGATATCATTAAAGACTCTTTTGTTCATACAAACAGACAAACAGACGGCCAGGCTTACATTCACAGTTATAATAATAGTAGGGATTATTATTTTGTATATATTTTCTTCATATATATGTTTAACATGTACAGATTTAAGATCAGCGATGACATGGGAATCATTGAACAATTATTTTTATACATTAAAAACATTCGAGAAATAACTGTTTTTAATTTTATTGTATGTAGCTGTGCTTAATGTGGGAATGTCTACTACTTTGTAGATCACTGGTTCCCAACCAGTGGTCCGCGAACGATTTCAATTTTATGACTGGCGATGGTGAGGCGAAGTTTTTGTTTGATTATCACAGGTATTTTTATTATACCTACATGTACCACTATACATGCTACCAAGAATGATATAAAAGTGGTCCTTGATCAAGAAAAGTTTGGGAATCCCTGATGTAGATGATCTCTATATTTAAAAGCTTCAGTTAAACGTAAAATTTTAATAAAATAAAAATAAATCAGCTTCACGCTGTATCCCGCACACAGCATGGTAGGCAGAGGGAGCCTAGTGTTAAGACACTCCGTTCCCCACTTTCTGCCGAATTCTGGAGGCATTGCGTGTTGAGTGGCAGAACTCAACGCCACGCTTAGCCTCGACACCAGAGCGAAGATATGGAAATATAAATTTAAGTAAATATTTCATCTCCTCGAGTGGGGATCGAACCCACAACCAGTCGGTTTACAGTCACACTTTGTGCCGCTGCGCCACGACTGACCTCTTTATTAAAAATAAAAATTTAATGTGGTGTATTAATAACTTGTAGCTGAATTGTTGTTGAAAACTTTTCGCCTAAATTTAAAAATAGAATATCAACAGGTAACAGGTACCAATATACATATACATATTATAAATAAAATTAATGTACGAGATAAAATATTCTACTAAATCAATATTAGAGCATCAAAGAAATCAAAAACTATCAAAAAAATGCCGTTTCCATCTTGAACCTTTGATTGCCAAACGCATCTGCATAACAAAAGGATCCTTTTAATTACGACTAGGTATTTGAAGTTGTTAGGCATATAAATGAAGGAAAGTAGATTCAGTAAAATTCACTTTCTTTACCTTCGAAGAGAATACGAACAATCATGGTTTTATTGGGAAGTTTACATAAATAGATATATAGTTGTACTAAGAACGGCGAAATTACTAAACATAAAATGTGGAATATCCTCTATATATAAGATCACAGCCAATAGTAACTTTGCCTTGCTTTTTACTTTCATTAAATTAAAAAAAACGATATCGAGAGTAGGCCTCCGTACAAATTCCTGATTTGTATATCAACGGAATTGTTGTATTATAATTGAATTGTGTACAATTTATAAAAGTGAACAACTTAATTTTGCGGTAGTGTATTGGAATATGCACACCAAGCCCTTTCATCTGATACCTCACTTGAACTTGTGGCTTTAAGATAAGAATTTTTGTCCCTCTTTTAAAGCGATAATTTTTTAGAATTTACATTTTTCTAAACATATACTATCTGTAGATGCTAGCTGACAAATTTTAATCATTTTGATTTATCCAGAAGTAAGTACCCTTTAAATTTCTTTCTATAGTGACAAAATATGCGTTGTTTGCGATATAAACGGCCCTATCTTTTTTAAGTAAATGTAGATTTTTTTCAAAAAATCAAGGGATTTTAACAATGGATTTAAGCGTTCCAGAGAATAAGCCTCTTGACAGACAGACGGACGCACGGACAACAAAGTGATTTTTTTTCCTTTAGAGGTATGGAACCCTAAAAACGCTTCATTTTCTAAATTTTACGAAATAAGATTATTACAAAAGACAGGAAAATTTTAACCTTAAATCTATTATCTTAATTCCTGTAAACCATATTTTTAGTATAATCTACCATATAATAATTTGATTAATTCCATAAATAAACTGCCCTACACAAAGTTACCAACTTACCAATGTTTTAATATCACAATATTTTTAAAAGGCTATCTTTGAAGTTTACAGTTCAGAGTTTCTCAGTGAATATGGACGAAGCCAGATACATGCTCAGTCGAACTCTGGGGAACTCTTTAAAAGATTAGAAAGTTCCTCTTCGGCTGCGGTCGGTGGCTCTTTCGCCGGGTCTCCACGGACAAATTATACGCTACTAGTTAATGCTTGTAGTGCAACATAAATACACAGGAGTTGGTCAAAATTTACAGTTTCTAATGCATCTAAATATATATCGGGTATGTGGTAAAGGAGGATTAAAGGGGATTGAGGCTAGTCGTGGCGTAGGGACACAAATGTGTGACTGGCTTTCAACTCGACTGTTGTGAATTCGATTCCTACTCGAGGAAATGAAATAATTAATATTTTCATTTTCTTCACTCTGGTCTCGAGGCAAATACGCAATAACTTTAGAATTCGGTGGAAAATGGCAAACAGAGTATCTTAACAGTGGGTTTCCTGTACTTACTGGATTTGATTTGGGAAACTCAAGATTTGAACTATCATTGAGTATTATATAAAATAACTTTTGAAGATTTTACAAGACCTCAAGACTCGAACTCCACAACTGTTTCCGAATTATATTTAAGGCCAGAACGAGTCAACGGTGGGTCGTTAGTATTGTAATAATTTTTCTCCTTGTACAATTTAAAGTTTCTTACGTTTTCATTTGAGGTTAATAACCGCAGTAAGATAATCCAATGAAGATTTATCATAGTCAGAAATAAAAGTCCTCATAAATTGGTACTTCAAAATGAGCTTGATGCGTGAGATTTTCCCGTTTCTGCATTTATGTTCTTTTTATTTTCTAAAAATGAACGTGCCATAAAGTGTCTTAAGAATTCTTTTATCACAACGTCTTTTTTATTTTGTACCGAAACAGTGACGTGCTCGTCTCAATTCAAAGTAATAAAACCTTAATAAACGCTGTCTTCAAAAAAACTATTTTAAAATAGAGCTCTTGAAGTCTAGACGAAATAAAAATTCATAATATGAGCCGCGCTCTATGTGAACATCTTGTTTGTTGCTGGAATATTTACTGCAGAATATAAGTTTATATTATTAAAATGAATTCTTATATTGACTATATAATTTAATTTTCTAAAGTTTAAATTAAAACCGAATGATGCATGTTATATAAATAAAAAAATAATAAACACTACTTTCTTATGTAAATTCCTAAAATGCTGATTTTCATTTTGTTCAAAAATATACCTGTGTTTATGTATGTATATTTTTAAATAATTTGTTTTTATAACTCTAGGTATATACCAGCGCGGCGTTGAGTTCCACCACTTAAACCTTAAAAATTCAGAGAACCGCAGGCAACGGAAGTGTGATGATGGGGAATGGTCCTCCTTAAAACTAGATTGCCGGGTACCTACTCCCTACCCATAGAGTACGCATAGAAATGCGTGAAGCAAAAAAAAGAGAAAAACGTAAAAAACTTTTTAATAAAATTACTACATAATTGTTAAAGTTAAAGTTGTTACCTAATTAAGTTTTTATCTCAATATGGTAAAATGAATTGATATCATTAACATTATTCAATTTAAAACTACTGCACCGTTAAGTCAGTTATCAAGATATTGGGGTGCGAAGTCGGATAACCTCCACGTGTGTGCGCCTGCTGTTGGCCCTTTTCGAATGCTTGTCATTCGGGGAGGACGAGCAGCATAGTGTACCGGTGCATCCTGGGCGACGTGTAATTATTACCCACAGGATCCGTCCTTGGATAATGATTGCTCGTCGGCGAATAATCCGACGCGATGGCGTTCTTCCGCGTGTTCCTCTGACTAGCAGAGGACACAGTGTGAGGAACTGGGAGGGTGCGCGTGGTTTGTACTCACACTACCACCACGCAGGTGCAGTATTGTGCCAGCGCCAATAAGATCGGAACTCCACTCGTGGTTGCGGTCATGTCTCGTAATCATGAGTGGAACCGAGGGTCTTGCCTTTACCGGCCGGGCTGCGAGGAAGAAAACCTCTATAAAAAACTACCCCAACCCAAGCGGCGAAGCAGCGTGAGGGGTGCGTGGCTGATGGGATGATCAGTCGCTACTGCTGGCCCCGCCAGGGTACCGGCCGAAACCCGTGGCGTAACGTAGGCTTATCCAAGTACAGGGGGCACTGCTTGGATGGACGGATTTTCCCCCATACTCGTGGGATCAAGATGGAGAACTTAAATTTAAAAAACAAAAATAATGACGTGGGAGAGGGAGTAAGGGAGTCCAACTCGGACTCGGGAGCAGTGCAGCGCACGAGGCGCAAGCGGCCTTTGGCCGATAAATTTAGAAGAAGTGGAAATGACTCAGCCTCAGACAATGAGGCAGCACACGGCAGAAAGTGCCATACAGCAAGGAGGGGTAGGCCCCCAAAAACTCGTGGTGCTGGACTAACGCGCACTCGTAAGGAGCAGAGTCAGCGGGAAGCAGATGCGCGAGGTGAAGATTTTGAGCGGGATTTGTCCGACTGGGCATGTCAGGGGGATAGGTCTACTCAAACAACGGACGCAGAGAGCGTAACAGCTGCGGAAGAGAGGAGGGACACCTCACGATATTCAGCCGAGGAGCTACGTACATACGCTGGACAAAGTGCTGCCGCCGTACTGGAAGTCGCCACTAAATCCAGTCATCTTAAGGGCACGTACGTGCGCAAACTGAAAGATGCAGCAGCAGCCCTGACCGATGTTGTAAACTTGCTCGCCACTCGTACAGAGAGTGATGAAGTAAAACGGTTGCAGGAGGAGAACCGGCGTCTTGAAGAGGTGGTTAAAAAACTTCGCGAAGAGTTAAGTTGCTATTGCAAAGACATGCAGGGTCTAAGAGCGTCTCATGCGGCCACTAATAAAGTGCCTCAGATTGACCCATCGCCGGCTATTAGTGAAGGGATGCTTGAGCAGTTGAAAAGATCTATAATTAGTTCTATGAAGACTATGATTGACGCCCGTTTTGCCGGTATTGAAGAACGTCTTCTGCCGGCAAGAAACATGCGTCCGCCTCTGGCTGCAGACGCAATAAGGACGTCTTGTGAGAGAACAGTAAGGGTTGCTCCTCCACTAAATTCGGAGACAGCAGAAACGGAGGACAAGTCTAGACGCAGACCGAATCGTAAAAAGGTTGCAGTTCGCACTCAAGCCGTAGTAGTAAAGGAGAGTACAGCACAAGTGACGGGTGTAGAGAAACCCTCCGCGACTTCCAATGCAGCAGAAGAAGAAGGTGGAACTTGGGTCACAGTTGTAAAGAGAGGGAAAAAGAAGAGCAATACCATAGCTCCCAAGAGGCCACAACGACCTAAGCCTAAACTGGCTAAACCACCTCGAACTAAGGCGGTTATAGTCTCATTGACGCCGGAAGCTATAAGTAAGGGTGTGTCTTATGCTCAGGTTCTACAGCGTGCACAACAGAGTGTGGATCTAGTACAACTGGGTATTTCCGAGGGCCTGGCTATACGCCAATCAGTTTCGGGTGCCCGCTTGCTAGAGCTATCCACTGTGCATTCCTCGGAGCAGGCGGACAAGCTCGCGGAACGCTTAAGAGTAGTATTAGAGGGAGTGGCTGTCATTACTAGACCCCACAAAAATTGCACCCTGAAGTTAGTGGGCCTTGATGACTCGGTCACTAAGGACAAGATAGCAAATGCTGTGGTTAGTGCAAGTGGTTGTGCTGCCGATGCTGTGACGGTATCAGAAGTGACCCTAGGGTCTAGAAGAATGATGTCGGCAATAGTACGATGTCCATGTGAAGCAGGCAAGGTGATTGTGGACAAAGGTCGTCTCTTAGTTGGATGGAGTGCTGCCAAGGTCCAGGTTCTAGAAGAGCGCCCTTTGCGCTGTTTTCGATGTCTGGCATTAGGGCATTCCAGGTTGCGGTGTCCGTCTGAAGTTTCTCGGGAGAATCTCTGTTTCCGTTGCGGTTGTGAGGGACACAAGGCACGTGCATGCCAGGCCGAGCCTAGGTGCATGTTGTGCACGGACGCAAAGAGACCGGCTGGTCATGTAATGGGTAGCGCAGAATGCAATCCTCCGCCTGTCAAGGGAGCAGAGACTCTAAGAGTCGAAGTCTTTCATGAAGCCGGGATCCATGGGGATCAAGAGGAAGGTATCATGTCCCCATAATGGATAGACATCAAGCTCGTTTCCTCCAGACTAATATTAATCACTCTGCTGCTGCGCAGGATCTTTTGACACAATCCATGGCGGAGTGGGGTATTGATATTGGCGTGATATGTGAACCATACTTTGTTCCCAATCACTCACGGTGGATAGGCGACTTAGATGGATCAGTCGTGTTAGTGTCTGGCAGCAGTACTACCCCATCTCTTTCACCACTAGAGAGAGGCTCTGGGTATATCGTGGCAGGGTGGGGGGAGTATATACTCGTTGGTATCTACTTCTCCCCTAATCGTAGCTTAGCAGAATTCGAAATTTTCCTCGATTCTGTAAGAGCTGCGATTACTCGTCAATCACCGAGTAAAGTATTGGCCCTTGGCGATTTCAATGCCAAGTCCCGAGCTTGGGGAAACTCAACATCGGACGCTAAAGGAAATGCTGTCCAGGTGTGGGCATTGCTTTCTGGGCTTTCTCTGTTGAACGTGGGATCGGTATTCACCTGTGTACGACATAACGGTGGATCTATAGTGGACTTGTCGTTTGCCAGTTCATCTGTCGCTTCCAATGTGTCACGCTGGAGAGTGGAAAAAGAAGTGGAGACTTTGTCGGACCATCTTTATATCAGGTTCGAGGTATCCACTCAGCCGGTGTCAATGGTTCACCCGAGAGGCCCATCTCGCAGGTTTCCAAGGTGGGTTTTGACCCAGCTTAACATTGAGCTGGTCAAGGAGGCAGCCATTGTCGCAAATTGGTGCCAAGGTAGATCGATGGGTGCAAGTTTCAGCGTTGAAGAGCGGGCAAATCGAATGTGCGACGATCTAACGAGGTTGTGCGACGCGTCAATGCCGAGAGCTCGGCGTCGGCGACGATGCCGACAAGTACATTGGTGGACAAAGCAGTTAACCGAGCTGCGAAACTCCTGTAACCGGGCTCGGCGGGCTTACACAAGATGTAGAAGGCGAAATGGCCTTGATCCTATACTCGAGGACCAGCTGCGGAGTGACTACAAAGATAATAAAAAGGCTCTTCAGCTCGCTATTAGGTTAGCAAAGGATCAGGGCCATCAGGAGCTTCTAGCAAGCCTAAACAGGGATCCTTGGGGTCGCCCTTACCTTGCTGCCAGGAATAAACTACATGTGCAGTCCGCTCCACTGATAGAAACCCTGTCGACGGATTTCCTGCAGCGTCTCTTAACTGAATTGTTTCCAGAGTCACCTAGACATGTTCCCCCTAGTATGGCCACTTCCTCAGTGCAAGAGGAAGAGTTGGTGGTACCCCCCATAAGTGAAGGGGAGATGGATATGGCGTTCAGGAGACTGCGGGCCAAGAAGACGGCTCCGGGACCAGACGGTATTCCAGGAAGGGTTTTAAGTCTCGCCCTGGAATACCTAGGCGGGGAACTTCGGGGACTGTTTGATCAGTGCCTTGTAACTGGACAATACCCGAAGATTTGGAAAGAAGGACGTCTGTGCCTGCTGCGCAAGGAGGGTCGTCCTCTAGACTCTCCTACAGCATACAGGCCAATAGTGCTGCTGAATGAGACGGGTAAACTTTTGGAGAAGATCATTGCTTCCCGTCTTATTCAGCACCTAGAGGAGGTAGGGCCGGGTCTTTCAGAGGCTCAGTTCGGGTTTAGGGCCAATCGGTCAACCATCGATGCCCTGAACGCCCTGAAGACTCGGTCGTTGGCCGCGACAACAGACGGAGATGTTCTTCTCGCTGTCTCGTTGGATGTGGTCAATGCCTTTAACAGTCTGCCGTTTGAGACGTTAAAAAACGCACTCCGGTACCATGGAGTGCCTCTCTATCTCCGGCGACTGTTAGACGACTACCTCCAAGACAGAGTAGTCTTATGGATTGGGAAAAATGGTCAGATCGGTCGACGAAGCGTTGGTTGCGGTGTTCCACAGGGATCGGTGTTGGGCCCGTTACTGTGGAACATCGGTTATGACTGGCTCCTCCGGGGTCGTCTTCCTAGTGGGATGAGTATCATCTGTTATGCTGATGACACTCTGGTTACGGCCCGAGGACGGTCATATCAAGAGGTGGCACGCTTGGCAGAAGTAGGAACCCGCCTTGTCGTTGACCGCATCAAAGCGCTGGGTCTGAGGGTCTCGATGCCCAAAACTGAGGCCCTCCTTATCCATGGCCTTCGCAGGGGTCCCCCACGTAGGGCTACTCTGCACATCCAGGGTCAGGAGGTGGAGGTACGAACCCAGATGAAGTATCTGGGTCTGACCCTGGACGGTCGATGGTCGTTCAAATCGCACTTCGCTCTGCTTGCACCAAAGCTTATGAACGCCGCCGGAGCCCTTGGCAGGTTATTGCCGAATATCGGAGGGCCGGGTTCTCCATGCCGACGGCTTTATGTCGGTGTGTTGAGGTCCATGGCACTGTACGGTGCACCAGTGTGGGCTGACTCTCTCACCGCTCACAATAAAACCCACTTGCGGAAAGCGCAGCGGGTTATAGCGGTGAGAGCAATTCGAGGATACCGTACAGTATCGTGGACGACGGCTACACTCTTGGCAGGTGATCCGCCATGGGAGTTGCAGGCGGAAGTGCTTGCAAAAGTTTACGCTTTTCGTGCAAGTGAGCGGTCGCGAGGTGAGCAACCATCGACAGAGGTTATCGCGCGGATCAGGAGAAGAGCGGACGAAGCCCTGATCCGGCGATGGAGAGAGGACCTGGTTTCACCGGCGGCAGGCCTAGTGACGGTGGAGGCAGTCCGTCCCCACCTTGAGCGCTGGGTTAGAAGAGGCTTTGGGGTTCTGACGTTCAGGCTGGTGCAGGTACTGACGGGGCACGGTTGCTTCGGCAAATACCTGCACCAGATTGCACGTCGGGAGATGTCGCCGGTGTGCCATGAGTGTGATGCCTCTGTCGATTCGGCGCATCACACTCTGGCTGAATGTCCCGCTTGGGCCCCACAACGCCATGCCTTGATGGCTGTAGTGGGTAGGGACCTCTCACTGACCAGTGTGGTAGGGGCTATGCTGGACTGCGAGAGGAACTGGTCTGCAATGGTCTCCTTCTGCGAATCGGTTATCGCACTGAAGGAGACCGCGGAGCGGGTGCGTGAGTCCAGCGCTAATGCAGACTCGCTCCGCCGCCGTAGACCAGGGGGTCGAAGAAGGCGGTATGCGCATCTTCAACTCCCCCTACCTTAGAGGAGCTACTGTAGGAGGGTCATGGTGATCCTCCTGCAAGTCATCGAGGCTGCGGGTGCCCTAGGAGAAACCCCAGGGCACCCTGAAGGCGACGGTGGCCCGCAATTAGGCGGGCCTTCCACCGAGGCGTCGCAGTAGTATGCGCGAGCGATCCTGCGGCGTTTCATCTTGGTGGAGAGGGTTTCCGCTGGGTTTTAGTGGGTAGGAACGGTTTCACACCGTTGAGTCCCACAGTACCGCTCATCGGTAAGGCACGCCTTCCGTATGAGCAGTCTGCGTAAATGCATTTCCCAGCGACAAAAAAAAAAAAAAAAAAAAAAAAAAAAAAAAAAAAAAAAAAAAAAAAAAAAAGTTATCAAGATATTACAGTTTATAATTTAATCTCGACCTCCACTGTTTCCGCAACACGATATCTTTAATAATAACAATTAAATAAAAAAACAATCAGGTTCACGCTGTATCCCGCATATAGTAAGAGGGAGGCAGAGAGAATCTAGTGTTGATCCCCATTTATCCCGTATTTTTTGAAGCATTGCATGTTGAGTGGCGGAATTCAACGCCAAGCTTTGCCTTGGCAGATTAAAGAAATAAAAATATTAATAAATAATAATTCCCTCAACTGTTACGTTACAGTCTCCCTCTCTCTCTCTCTCTCTCTCGTTTTCCTGCGCCACGAAGGCCTTAAAAATAATAATGTTTACCTATTTCCCGATTTCCATCATATTATGCTCAAATATCCATTTGGACTCCCGCCTTTGCAGGTATACGAGATAAACTACGTCGCCATACATCAGATGGTACATAAATAATTCCTTCCCCAAATGCAGACGCCGTTATTGGTCTGTTTGTGTGCTTACTTGGCGCCAGTTACCTGTTATCGCTAATAATATTATACGCAAGTCCAATTTCAACCAAAATATATTTTGTGATGACATTTGCTCAAATGTTTGTATGAGTTTCTGGAAAGTTCTTCTTGTTTATAATAGTAGTTTTGTAGAAATGCTTTTCCAGATGTTTTGTTAGATAAAAATATAGTAAATATAAGATTTACAACACAGTTTTTAACTATTTTTCGTATATTATATATAGTTTCTTTATTAAATGGTGTCTGGAAAGTTTTTATATTAAAAGTTTCAAATTATTTACAGTTTTTAAATAAAGTTTCAAATTGCAGTCTTTATTTTAACCCATGTCTGTTTTTTTATAGGAATAACACTATTATTTATTGATACGATTACTATTTTATTTCACCTATATATTTATCAAGATTCTCGCCAAGTTAAAAGTTATATATTATACTAGCGACCCGCTCGCGGCTTCGCCCGCTTAAACCACAGAATTATTTACTTAACACACTGAATTATGTTTGTATGTATGTTTTGATATACTTATAAATTATAATGTATGTTTGCAATGTAATGAAGATTTTTTATGAGAAAGTTGTTAAAACTTTAGGTCGCATTTTCGTACCTCCCATAAGAGTCTTTAATGGAATGTTTGAAATAAAAACACAACTTATCGATACTTACTATATGTGCGTTTCTTCACGATAATCTCAGAAACGGCTTAACCAATTTAAATACTTTTTTTGTTTGTATTCTGTATTCTGCCCTTAAATATTAAGTATTAGTTTTATTTTAAGCAGCTTCATGCTAGTCAGTGGGAGGAACCTAGTATTAAGACACTCCGTTCCCCACTTTCTACCGAATTCTGGACGCATTGCGTGTTGAGTGGCAGAACGCAACACCGTGCTTAACTTCGACCCCAGAGCGAAGAAATGGAAATATAAATTTAAGTAAATATTTCATCTCCTCGTGTGGGGATCGAACTCAGCGAACCAGTCGGTTTTACAGTCACACTTGTGCCGCTGCGCCACGACTGGCCTCAACTGGACTGGACTTTATTTTAATCGGTTCACATAAAGTTAAAACCAGATCCACGCTTTATCCCGCCAATAGTAGGGCAACTTAGTGTAAGATATTGGGTATAATGTGTGACTGATGTGCGAAATGAAAATATTATTAAATTATAATTCAATCCTGCATGTGTGGATCGGACCCACAACGTCGCGTTACAGTTACAATTGGGCATATAGGGTAAAATAGTTTAAACCCGTACCTAAAGAATTTAAGAAAGATGCATCAACAGTGAAGACGTAGGTTTTTTTCTCACGATGTTTATTCATATCTATATTTCGTATGACGCGGTTACGCATAGGTACCAATAATGTAAACACATACTACTACAAAAATAGTACTAAAATGTTTAGAACTTTAAACTTTGCCGCCAATACCTACGACTCGATTTCGCAATGAGGCGTATGGGCGGTTTCCCTTTGATAGGTTTTTGTGTGCGTGCGTCGTTCTTGACAAATTGTATTTTATTTTACAACGATAATTTTATTATTTAATGTGTTTGAAAAAATAACTTTTTTATTTTCGGGTTTTTAATTTAATATGTAATAGGCTTTTATAGAGTAGTTAAACTGTGGTTTCATTTAAAGTGGTCCTAACAAAAAAACTCTGTATAATTGAGCATATTTAATATTTATAGTGATTTTTTGGAAAATAGATACCAATAGTTATTACAACCACTTGCGAAGAAGCATAGTTTAGGAAATTTTTTATTCTTATACCTTTTGAAAAACTACCATCGTTCTTATAGTTAATATATTTATTTTTGAAATTAAAAAAATTGTCTATGTCATCCTAATGGCGGAAAAATATTCAAAATGTATTGTAATACCACATTAGTATCGACAATGATAGTAATTGATATAATAGTTATACTACAGGAGGATACCTTTTAACCTGTTTTTATGTATAATATAGAATAAATATATTGTATAGAGGAATCACACATTCTTTTTATTCAGTTTAGTAAATACATTTTTTAGAGGTTACTCTGTACTAAAATGGCATGCAACTCTGTTCCCGCATTTACGTTCCTGATATATCGATATAAATAATAGAAATACAAAATATAGGAAGGAAACACAAATGCAATTATATAGCATTTTTTCTTTTTTTCATACTTGAAACGTATTAATAAATTACATATTATGTATTACATACAATTAATTTCTTTTGAATATAACACTAAGTTTAATCAGCTTCACGCTATTTTAACAGATAACATAAGATGACATTAAAACGTATTGACATCACCACGTGATCCATCTAAACACAATATAAATTTTTATAAACAATGAACTCACAAACAGAATTTACTTTCCAAATACTTTTTATTCTACATATCGCCATATGAGCTAATCCCAAAAAATATACTTACTTTATTATGTTTGTTAATATCACCAACGTTGACGTTTAAAATAATAATTATGGTAGACTGAACAAATATTGATTATACTTCTTTTTTTAGCTTCACGCTGTATCCCGCACACAGCAGGGTACGCATAGGACACCTAGTGTTAAGACACTCTGTTCCCTACTTTCCTCGGAATTCTGTAGGCATTGCGTGCTGAGTAGTGAAACTCAACGCCGCACTTTACCTTGACACCAGAGCGATGAAATGGAAATATAAATTTAAATAAATATTTCGTTTCCTTGCGTAGTAATCGAACCCACAACAATTACACTCTGTGCCCCTGTGCAACGAACGGCCTCAATTTACTTTCTTCTTTTAAAATGTGGTTATATGAAATAGTCGTAATTTAATTATGTCGGATTACCATTAACCGACTTCTTAAAAGAGGTCATCAATTGGACTGTATTTTTTATCCTTGTTACCTTAGAAGTTTTGATTGTATGAACCGATTTTAATGATTCTTTTTTTATTTGAAAGGTAATGCGTCCCGTGTAGTCTTATTTTAATTTAGTTTATATTCAACAATGGTATCTATGAGAAAATCATATAAATCTCAAATTTGCATTAAGTATATGCACGACAAATGAACGTATAAGTCAATATCAATTCAACCGATTTTAATGATTCTTTTTTTATTAGAAAGGGTACATATAAAGGGTAGTTTGGTGAAAGTTTAGTTAAGTTCAGAGTGTGAAATCCAGTTAAAATTGAAGAAGTCGATTTTTTTATTAAAAAATATAATTATGTAATTTTTTCTACAAAAAATTCTTTATACTCCATGATAAAAACTATCCTATAAGTGACATTAGGCTTTGAACTATTACCATGCCAAAATTAATTTAATTTCATACAGTAGTTATCGGTATTTTAGGTAATTTATATTTTTCAGTTTTTATTTTTTTTAAAGAAAACTATCATGAAATTCGGAATGAAACCGAAAAAAAATGTACCTTGAGGCCCTAGGCTAACACCATGCAAAAATTCATCAATTTCTGTCAGGTAGTTTTTGCGTGATTGACGCACAAACAAACCGACAGACAGACAGACAGACAGACAGACAGACAAGAATTCTGCTGAGTGGTTTTTTAGGTTCTATAATCGACATATTAACCGACCTAATTTTTATTTTTTTTATATCTTTCATGTACAGAATTGACTTTTCTATCCTTTTATTATAAGTAAATTTTACACGAACCATTTCAAGGTACTTTTAAGCCATTCATAACTCGTATCATAACCCAACCAATTATTGATGATTAATAGTAATAATTTCTTTCGAAAAAGTTTCGACTACACGGCCAAGGGCATGGCAAATCAATATGGGGGCCAAAATTGAGTTCTGTATACACTCGGGATAAAATTGGTTTTAGCCCTCAGTCAGCCAACCCTAAATCCTAATAAGTTCTAACCGTTTATGAACATATTAGGAACTACCTAGGTTTTCTTCACATTAGATAATTAAAATTAATTTAATTAAATTGAAATGAGGCCAGTCGTGGCGCAGCGGCATTAAGTGTGACTGTAAAACCGACTGGTTGTGGGTTCGATCCCCTCTCGTGGAGATGAAATATTTACTTAAATTTATATTTCCATTTCTTCGCTCTGGTGTCGAGGCTAAGCGCGGCGTTGAGTTCTGCCACTCAATACGCAATGCCTCCAGAATTTGGCAGAAAGTGGGGAACGGAGTGTTTAACAGTAGGCTCCCTCTGCTTACCCCGCTGTGTGCGGGATACAGCGTGAAGCTGATTTATTTTATTATTTAAATTCTACTTGTAGAAACTTTCTTGTTATTATATAATATGATCGAAAGAAATATAAAAGTTTAATAAAATTTAGGTGCTCGTGAAGGAAGGTGAATGCGTCCGGAAAGTTCGGCAGATCGGCGATAAAGTTAGATTTATGTAGGCGCCACTGTCACAGTTCACAGCCACTGTAGTTGTGTGGCTTCTTAACTTGTTACGGAGAAATATGTGTTGAAAGTTACGTACATGTTGTTTACAAAAATGTAAGGTGGATAGGATATTTTTCGTTCCTGAATGTGGAAATAAATATTTTTGAAATAAAAATGTCTATTTTTTTTCTTTACATACTTTTTTTTTGAGGTAGTAACCTCTACAGTCTATTTTGAAAAATCGTATTATAAGTATATCGATTTATTTATTATTTAAATGCATTAGTGTTAATTGATTTAAAATTTATAAATATACTCGTATGTGGCTTTGTATTACATATATGTTTCATATTAATAATAAACTCCTTATAATCTTTAAAATATTGAGAATAAATATATTTTACAATATTGTACTATAATTTTATATTTTACTTATGTAAATATTTCAATGAAAATTATTATTTTTTGCATTGTTATATATTTTATTTAAGCATACTGTCAGTCATTTTACACTTGTAGCCTTTGGAATGATTACACGCGCGGGGCATACAGCGACCTACGAGTCCAGTACAACAACGCGTTCAGGGTTCTGATGGGGGGGTTGTCGCGACAGTGCAGTGCCTCGAGCATGTTTGCGGAGGCGCATACGGATGACTTTTACGCTATTATGAGAAAACGGTGCGCCTCCGCATTAGCTCGCCTCCGCGGTTCCTCCTGTGGAATGCTAAATGTGTTTATTGACCGGTGGGACACGCCTTTAATGGGTCGGTGGGTCAAATTACACATGACCTGATTGTTATTGTTTAGGTTTCACTTACTAACAATAGTTCTTAAGCTTATAATGCTACTAACAATTTATATGGATGTAAATCTGAAATAAAATTATTATTATGTTTCTCTTTCATAGTACTCGGATTCAAAAGGACCCGGTCCTTTGGAAGGCTTGCGTGGGGACACAGGTCCAACACGTAGAGGCCCCTTAGAGAATGTACAAATGTTTTACTGTGACGCATCAGCCGGGATCCATCTCTGGGTAACCACAGGTAATTGCCCAGAGATGGTCGCCGGTTAATGCGTAGAAACTATGGAAACTGTGGAAATCTAAACTAGGACTATGGAATGAAATTTGGATGGACTGGCTACTGGGCTATTGAGTGAGACTAACGGACGTCCGCCTTTACAATAGTCTCAAATTGAACGGTTGGCGGACGGTGACTCGCCTCCCACTAGATGGGCCCCCACAAAGCGGCGTAGTGCCTTGGGCGCAACATCAGCGTGGTCGGCTAAGGGTGTAGAGAGGTGTGCACCGGTTTCACCATCACGAGGAGCTCGTGAGCGGGTTTCCCCGCTATTACGCAGATTGAGCACTTCCACCCTTTCGAGCATATAGCTCTTGCGCTCCACTCTGCCGGCCAATAAAGGCAAGCCAGAGGCGGGGGATAGATTACAATTCCCCTCCGGAGGACTCAGGTCCGTGGGGTCGCCACTCCCCAACAGCTCGCCACAAGCTGCCCTGCGGGTTTATTATTATTATTATTATTTTAACATTTTTGAAACTTTGCCACACGTAAAGAAATACATCAAAATAATAAATGTACCCACAAGCCGGACGAGATGTTGTAGAATAGCATCTGACTGATGGACTGTAAACGCAATTATGAGTTCAAACTCTGCTATGTTTTTTAGAACATAAAAAATAAAATTGGGACCAGCACTCGAAGAAATGAAATATTTAATATTTTGATTTCCTCGCTCTGGTAACGAATAGAAACGCGACATTGAACGTCTTCAAAATTCGACGAAAAGTGGAGAACGGAAATGTCGTAATGGGGACGTAGAGGTTCAGGGAGAAACACTAGGTTCCCCCGTTCCTTCTACTCTGCTACGTACAGAATACAGTGTGAAATTAAAAAAGAACAAAATTACAATTACATTTCTTTCTTAATCCAAAGTAACAACACTAAGGCTTTTAGTGATAATTCTATTCCGAACTAAGTTTAAGCAATATCGTATCCATTGTAGGCGACGAGATTTGTCAAAAACTATGTAAGAGCAACATCCAAAAGTTTGCGGATCCAGCGCCAAAACAACGGCACTTACCTTTAACTTTCTACTTTACTATCTATTTTAATCCCAGAAGAGAGATCTTAAAAATTGTGACGACAACATAAATAAAAAAAAATTAAAACTCGTTTGTGTTTCATATAAATGGTGTTGGAAGTTTATTTTTTGTTTTAAAACAAAATATATTATGTATTTTAGTATATGTTCTACAGTAGTGGTTTGAATATGGGTATGTTAAAAGGAACAGCGTCAGGTTCAAATTATTATAACATTGAACTTTATTATTTGAATATGTATTTTAGGTTGATCGATTGAACTTTGAAATTGAGGCCAGTCGTGGTGCAAGCGCGTGACTGAGGCACGACTGGTTGAGGTTTCATTCCCTACTCCAGGAAATTAAATAATTATTTTAAAAAAATATATTTTAAATGCAAGATATAGAATAAAGCCAAAAAAATATGTTATAATAGTTTTTTTCAACAGTTTATTATTAAAAATATTCTTATACATATAATATAGAATACCGGCGCATACATATGTGTAGTTGATAGGATTGACATAAGGCAAGTAAGTAAACCTTTCTCCGCCAATATGTTTCAATTTAAGCAAAGCCTCTTGTCGATATCTGTTACGGAATACATTTGAACGGCGATTCAACTTAAAAAGAAAACGTTTACGTAATTTTTTTTAGCTTCATGCTGTATCCCGCATGTAGCATGGTAGGCAGAGCGAGCTTAGTGTTAAGATTCTCCACTACCGACTTTCCGATGAATTCTGGAGGTTTTGCGTGTTCAGTGGTGGAACTCAACGCCAACGCCTTGCCTCGACACCAGAGCGAAGAAATGAAAATATTTAATATCGGTAATTATTACCGACTGGAAATCTATCCCACAGCCTGTCGCATCTACAATTATTACGTTTAAAATTTAAAAAAATACTGAATAGGATTATTTAAAAAATGTTTAAAGTTCCATCAACTAGTGAAGTAAGGAAACCGATAAAAGTTCAATAAAAAGTAAGGTAATGTAATAAGAATTATGGTTTTAAACGTTTAAGAAGTAGCTTTTTTACTCAAAAAAGTTAACTAGTTCACTTAAGTAGCTATTATCTTACCTAAGTTTTTTTTTTTACTTGGTGATATTATTCCGAGCTAATATTTTTATCCGTATCACTCTATGAATTTATCTGTTGTATACGCCACCTTAGTGCAGTGGTCAAGTGTCAGACAAAACGATAGATGCAAATTCGATACCAGCTGAGGGAAATGATAATAAAAATAGAAAAATCTCTCTAGAACTCCTTTGTAATATCCAAGATAGAAGTTTAACTAACCTTTATATTTCAGTTACTGAATTAGTAACGGAAAAGTCTTATATAAAAAGATTTAATATATTTTAATCTTTATAAATATTAATATTTTTTAACTACTTTACTTTACTTTATTTGTCTGTTTATATATTGTACTACAGTTTTTCCATATGTTAAATAATTACATTTGTATATAATAGTATTGTTAAAAATAACGAGCGCGTCAGGTTTACGTATTCACGTCGTGCAACGTACTCGAGCCGACTAAAGTGGCTGTCTATGACTTCTTCACTTCTTTTGGTACCAATTACTAAGTAATTTTGTTTCCCTTACTGGGAACTTTTGTTTAATATATAATAATCTGAATTATTATTATTATTATATAATGTGTGCTTTTTAGCTTCAGTAGTACGCAGAGGCAGTGTTAAGACACTCCGATCCCGTTTTTCCGTTTTTTTTCCTTTCATTGCATGTTGAGTGTTGGAACTCAATCTCGCAGTTAAGAAACGAAAATATTAAATAATTAATTAAAACACGAACTTGTCTCAAACGTGTATTTGTTTACACTGTACTATAACGCAAATTAACAATTTTAAATTTTGTCTGTTTTTTTGTTTGTAAGGACATATCTCTGGAACTGCCGAAGAAAGATATAGTAAATTGGAACCATATAGGTTACTTTTTATTAAAAAAAATCCGTGAATCGGGATTTACACGTAAAAACCGCGTTTACCCGCGTGAATATCCACTACTTAGATTTCATATCTGAAATAATAAAAAAAAACTTTTTCTCCTTTTTTGTGAGGAAAACCAAATAAAAAGCCATAATATTTAAATTACAATTTATCTCGTGTATAACATTAGATAGATCATTATATATAGGTTGAGTAGCACACCACAACCACAGGTTATTTATTATTGATTTTTTTTTTCATTTTCTTGTTAATACAAGGATTTTTTGTTTAATCAAACCTATTACAGTTATTAAGAACTTATGAACTGAACGATTTATTTGGAAGTATTAGAATTTTTGTGATTAAACTTTAAACACTATCTTAAACTGTAATACTACGATTTATCATTTAATCTAAAGAAAAAAAATTACAACGCAGCCTGATGACGAATTAGCTTATAGGAATTTTGAATTGAAATTTGATTTATTTTAGTATATAGATCATTATTAGATTATGATATCTTTGTACAAAAATATCAATTGCTTTTTTGTTACTATTTTGGATTATTGCTCGCTTTTAATAAATAGAAAACATAAAAAATAAACACATTAAAGATAAAAACATAATTGCTCAGTATATTGGAAAACAAAGTTAATTTATAGTCGCGCATGGCGCCATATTTCATAAAAACTGTCAAATAAATAAAATTCCAACACAATATTTCAAATAAATAAAATTCCAACAAAAACATAATGATTATTAAAAATTCAAAGCGTAAAATCGATTACGTTCCAAATTTAAAATCGATTTTGCAAACATTTTCTATATATGGGTCAACGACGACGCGCGAAATGCTCAACGTACCAATGATTCATCGGATTGCATCGTAATGGAAAAAAATATGTTATTGCCATACGTCGTACGTAGAATGTTCGAGAGAAATTTATTTCTGATCCAATCGAAATCTATTCCCGATGACATTTCCGCTATCTGCCGACTTGATCTATTTCCTCGATTATTGTTCATAACGTGATATTATGATTTTATTGGATTTCCATGTACCTACAGGTACGTATTAATACATATTGAAATTCTATAGGTACCTGAGGTCATTTGTGGCGTAAGGGCACAAGCACGTGAATGTAAACGCTACAGGTTATAGGTTCTATTCCAATCCAGGAAATAAAAAAAAAAATTTCATTTCTGCCGAGAAAGACGTGAAGCTTTTATATAATTCAATTTAATTATATAAAATCTTAAATGCTGTATGCTGATTGCATGTAAACAATTTTTATTTCCTCGCTCTGGTATACAAAGCTTGACGTTATATTGGACCTCTAATCTCAACACACAATGTCTTGAAATTTTGTGGAAAGTAGAAGAGGTACTTCGTCTCACTGTTACAAGTTTCAATTAGTCATTTTAGCACTTTAATAGAAAGCAGCAAGACAAAGGTCATAACGTTACTGCAAATTAAATTGAGAGCCAAAGGCAGCCACTATTTTTAAATACTACCATTCCCTCGAATGAGGATTGAATCTAAAACCGTTGTGTGAACAATGAATCACTATCCTTTACGCCACGACGGCTATTATTTCTTGAATTGTCTCAGCATCTCATGTATGAGATTAGAGCCGAATTGAAACTATCAATACCCAGTAATAGTTCTATATTACGTTCTCAATATCTGGACAAGTGCAATTAATCGAGTCGCGCCCTGAATGGACGACAACATCCAACATTGCTATGTTCGGTGTTCAATTATGTGTGTTGATTATGTAGTTGCGGCTATGTTGTAGACATTATGGTGATTTATAATGGGGAAATACATGTATTGTTTATTATATCATTAATTTAAATTTAATTATTATAGTGGTTTTTAAACGTACGGTTTGTATAGCTGGAGTATTTTCGTTTTAGGTTCTTATGGACAGTAAAGATGGCTTTAATTTGAAATAGATTTTGAATAAGAGAAAGAAGCAGAATGTTTTGTTAGAAGTCTTTTTCTAAAGAAAAATATAAAGCGTAGGCTTCTTGTTGTGATGTAGGCAAATAATATATGCACAAAATCTTACTTTACGTAAACAGTATGTTATTCTTGTATATAAGTAATGTTAGTATAGTTTTTGCGTGAAAGTGGAACAAAAACCTATCATCACAAACTTTCACATTTATAACACTAGTAAGATAAGATACAATATTGATGCCTCAACTAATATTTCCTATTGTAATATAAATGCTGTATAATATTCGCTTTACTATCTATATTCAAGTAAATTGCCATTCCGCTACAAATTTGCTGAGAACAAAGACAAAATCTCAATGAAAAATATCCAATTTGACACAAAAATACGTTGAAAGAACGAAAAATGGGTTATAATAAGTGAGATTACTTATTCAAACGTAAAGAAATAGGTGAGGGTGTAAAAGGTAGTGCGGCCGTAAAACGGTTTGCCAGCTCGAACCGTATCTCAGCGGTGACTCCGGAACAAAAACAAATGGAAGTATTACTGAGGACAATCTACATTTAAATGGATTTTTTCCGCAATTCGTACGCGAGTTTGGTGATAGGTATCGCCTTCGACTTATTTCGCTGGATTTGCATTTAGCGTTGACTGTGTCGCTGAGATGTCGTAACTTCTGAGACCCGACATGATGATTAAGAATTCATCCTCTCGTGCATCTTAAATTTAAATTTAATGGTTTAAAATTTATTTTATTTCATTGGTGACCATTTGATGACCCGCGCCACGAGCGGGCCCAAAGCGTGAGTATAGACGCGACAAGTTGTGAGTTTGCTCCAATCGTTCTCGATTGGGGATCAAATTATATATTTATTTAAGTTTTTATTTTCATTTCATCCCTCTAGTGTCCAGGCTAAATGCGGCGTTAAGTTCTGCCATTCAACACGCAAATTGGAAAATGGGGAACGGAGTGTCTTAACATCCCTTTGCCTACCTTGCTGTGTGCGGGTTAGAGCGTGAAACTGATTAATAATACGTATGTAATTTTAATGTTTGTTTATTTTTGTAAAACCGCTATTACAAATCTATGATTATAATTCACCATCACGAGTGTGTTAGCTAACTATGTATAATTAATAGAGTCTATAGTGAAATATGAAATTATTAGGTACATTTATGATTAATTTAGTTGTAAATTATACGATATTGTGTGATAGAATTATATTTTACTTGCGTTTTCTTTGAATTTAAATTATTATAGAACTTAAATATAATGAAATATTACAGGACTTTAGTTGTTTATTTGATTTTGGAATTCAAATAAATAATGAAATAAGAAATTAAATATTGAATATTTTCATGGGAGTCCACGATAGGAGATTTGCCCGTAACGATCCCTCCCAGCCTCCAACCCTTGAATTCTATCTACTTTCCTCTTACATTCCACGTAGCTTTTTATGGCTCCGTTCTCTACCTCCCGCCCTCCGAACATGATATGGTTGAGTGACGGTCCCCAACGCTAAAGGTCGCTGCGGGCAAGCCTTCCATCATGGACCCAATTTTTATATAAATATTTAAAAGTATCAAAATTAAAAGAAACCCGAATTATAATACCAAAATAAAACAAAACATAATACTTAACCTAACCAAGAAATTTTAACTAATCCACTATCCTAATAAGGAAAGTGCACCAAATAAAAATATGAAATAATAACACTGTTGTTGTTAGTAGATAACCACATTTTAACAACTTTGGTTTGGTTTTGTTCTTTGATTATGGCGTTTCGAGCGTGCCAGTAGAGCACAATATATCACTTCGCCAATGTCACGTTGTATGGAGAAAATACGAAGGAGGTTGTACGGTAAAAAAGAGAAAATGTTACACAGTAGGAGTTTAACAACTTTAGTAATAGATCGAAAATTTATGAAAATTGACAAAACCGTCAACGTCGTCTATTCGTTCGGGTCTGTTATTCCGTAACCAAGCGCCGGCAGTAAAATACAATTTCAATCTTAATGAAACACCAAAGGCAAAAGAACTATTAATTGTGATGAGCACCAATGACAAATTATAGATTAACATTACATTGACCATATAAATTTAAATTTAGCCATGTTTAATACATTTCATTTAAAATCGTCCAAAAGTGGCCCAATCTTGAGCGATAAACACCATCGCGGATTTTTTATGGGTATTTTACAGGATAATATATTTGTAGGACATTCTTTTAATCTGTCTCATAAGATTGGAGGCAAACGTTCAGGAAGCCTACTTTCGGCGACTTTTTCTAAAAAAAAACGAAATTCCTGGTAGTATAAAAAAAGTAAAGCCTATATTCATTACCAGATCCGAAGTATCTCTGTATGAAATTTCATCACAATCTGCTAAGCAGTTAGGCCGTGATCACATCACATCACATCTCACATCACATACCACAGACAAATCACAGACAAACAAGAGTTATTTTCGAATTTATAATATGGATTTTATGTAGGTGGAAGCCGTCAAATACTGCGCTTAATACAACTGTGTTATGGATGGTAGCAAATTGTGAGGGGTCTCTTTGATATACGTATTTGCGCTCACCTACACTGTCTGAGCTCCTCTCTCCCTAACCCAAAAATAACATAACACATCTTCTATTTATACATCTATATATATTAAAGGACATGTACTGACTGACTGAGGTAAGACGCACGCACAGCCGTAACCGCTCTGCGTAGAAACGTGAAATTTGGACAGATGTTTATTTTCATAATCTGGACATCCACTAAAAAATTTAGAAAAATTTTAACCCTAAAGGGATGAAATAGAGGTTGATAGTTTGTATGGAAAAAATATTAAATCGGCACTGATTTTAATAAAATTTTAAATTCAGACTCTTAAAAATATTTCATTGAACACGTGTTTCATGGTTTTTTTTTATTTAAGGGTTCAAATAAAAGGTTGAAAGTTTATATGGAAAAAAACTTTAAATCGCCACCGATGTTTATAAAAATTTCAATTCAGACTGTTAAAAATATTTTATTGAACACATGTTTCGTGGTTTAGAATTCACCCCTAAGGGTGCAAATAAGCGGGCGAAGCCGCGCGCCCACTAGTCTTACTATAAAAATACTATTGTCATACAAAGATCATCACAATTACCACAATAATAACTGGTTTTGTAATAACTATTTTTATATTTGTTATCCGCGTAAAAACTGATTTCTCACTTATTTTTCAATGAACCCTTTTCTTTACGTTAAGTTCAAAAATATCAGCTATCCTATTGGATAACTGATGTATTGAAAACGTCGCTGTCGGCTATGTCCAGCTGTGAAGTAAAATAGATAAAAAAGTTCCGTAATATTCCCGAAGAAATCTTATTTTAAATCGACAATATATCATATTAAAAAAGTCAGTTTCAATTTTATCACTTCATATTTAGAAGTGGAATATCGCACTTAAGTAAATATTTTTTTATTTGAATTATAATAAATTCCATCAAACACATAAATGTGAAATAAGTGCCCAGTAAAATTTTATGTAATGCGTCGTTTCGACTACACGATCGATCTATACGTATATATATGGGTGCATATATATATGGGTGCATAGTCGTATACGTGTTTGAGCCAACAATAAATATTTTAAAAGTGAACAGACCCAAGATGCACTTTAAAAATACCTAATAACATTTTTATGTTCACATTTCAACACAATAATGCTTTATTACTTTCAACAATAAATATCGAAGCCAGTCGTGGCGCAGCGGCACAAAGTGTGATTGTAAAACCGACTGGTTGTGGATTCGATTCCCACTTGAGGCGATCAAATATTTACTTGAATTTATATTTCCATTTCTTCGCTCTGGTGTCGAGGCTAAGCGCGGCGTTGAGTTCTGCCACTCAACACGCAATGTCTCCAGAATTCGGCAGAAAGTGGGGAACGGAGTGTCTAAAAACACTAGGTTCCCTCTGCCTACCCTGCTGTGTGCGGGATACAGCGTGAAGCAGATTTATTTGATTTTATAAAATGTTAATGAAATTTCATTGTTTTCATTTAATACAAAAATATTTAATATTTCATCGGAATAAGAATTTAATTTAACCAAAATCGACATGAAAAATTGTTTTCAGCAGAACTGTCGTTAGTCAACGTTCGAGTTTTAAAGTTCTACCTCGGTTTCTGTATTCAAGAAGCTTGACAATGTCTTCTGTTAATTTTAGAAACTGTAATATATGTTTTTAAAATAATCTTGATATATTATAAAATAGTAAGTAATAAATAAGGACAATTTTTTAATTTGCATTGAAAAATAAATTTTTACAAGTATCAAAATTTTATATAAATTGTGTAGTTATAGGTACATATAATAGACAGTACATTTTATAAACTGAATTAGATAAAATTACCTAATTTTATATTACTATTAAAGACAATATAAAATTATTTTACTTTAAATTAAGGACTAGACGTAGACAACTTATAAGAGGTCAATCATAAAAAAATCCTATGAAAAGGAATTCTTCGAAAAAATTACATCGTTCATTAAAAGTAATGTTCTCAGATGTTCTATTTGTATATTGTAATCTCTGAACACAAAATAGAACATAGTTTGTGTCTAAGACTTGTTATAATAAATAGTTCAACGCAGTTCTTTTGTTTAATAACAAAAACGATTCGAAAAACTGAAAAATAACAAAGAAATTCATGAAAACTGAAGCGTCGCAGTTTTTGACGTGAGCGAAGTTAGAATTTTATCAGCAAATAGTAGTAGGTACGACGAATTTTGGAGGAAAATTGTGATTTATTTTTACTTTCATGTTGTGTTTGTTTTAAATTTTCTCCTCCTTGTTATTTATTGAAGAAAACTTAAAAAAAACATGCTTAGCTGTATGAACTTTAAGTCGCAAGTACCATCCAGCTGACTGGTTCCCAACCAGTGGTCCGCGGCCCACCAGTGGTCTGCAGAAGCCTAAATATGCGCCGCGAACGATTTTAATTTTATGACTGGGGATGGTGAGGCGAAGAATGGGTTTAACTATCATAGTTAATTAATAATATACCTACATGCATAGTGGTCCCTGCTACGAGGAATGATATAAAAGTGGTCCTTGATCAAGAAACGGTTGGGAACCCTCTAGGTAGTAATATTTGAAAACATCACTAATCTCCTACAACTCGATGTCATTAATCATCTTTTGGCTACTACCGAGACTACTACAATACTAATGCCTGCGAGTCATTTTTAAGTGACATTAAAGGTTAAATAACGTCTCAGAGTGCGCGTCTACTCTAAATACATTTAAACTACATAAAAAAATCCATATAGTAGAGTAAACATCGATCCATTAAATCGTTACAGTATGATTCAGCACGAATACTAATGCATTTCTTTTTATGGTAACATCACTAGTGTATCGCGTCACGTCAAACGTAACCGACGCCGATGACGGCGCCATCCATCAACCAGATATATCCCTCGGCCCCCTCGAACGAATCAGTCATCGAACGATATCTCTTTATCGTTGTTTTGCATACATTAAGATGTGAATGGTAATATTTGTATTGGCATATTGTATACTACTAACATATGAATAAACTACTAATATGAAGTAATACGATATATAAACATAATAACATATATAATTTATAATTACTAATCATTTAATATTTTCATTCGCTCTAGTGGCGAGGCAAAGCGCGGCGTTGAGTTCTGCCCCTCAACACTTCGATTCCAGCTTCAGCTTCACGCTGTATCCCGCACACAGCAGGGTAGGCAGAGGGAACCTAGTGTTAAGACACTCCGTTCCCCACTTTCTGCCGAATTCTGGAGGCATTGCGTGTTGAGTGGCAGAACTCAACGCCGCGCTTAACCTCGACACCAGAGCGAAGAAAATGGTATTATAAATTTAAGTAAATATTTCATCTCCTCGAGTGGGAATCGAACCCACAACCAGTCGGTTTTACAGTCACACTTCGTGCCGCTGCGCCACGACTGACCTCTAAAAACGAAATATTTCGTATTTTCATTCGCTCTGGTGGATAGGCAAAGCGCGAAATCAAGCTCAACACAAAGCCTCGAAAAATTCAGCGGAAAGTGGGGAATGAAGTGGTACACTAGGTTCCCTTTGCCTAGGCTGTGAGCGAAATACAGTATGAAGCTGTTTCTTAATAATTTTTTTTCCTACCTATTTTTCAGTCATTAACCGAACCGTTACAAAAACACATTCCATAACACCATGTCGACAATAATCCGTCGTTTGACGAGCACTGTTTACGGCGACGAGCCTGAGTAGGTATCGTCGAGCGCCAAATAAATGGCTGACGATACTACATTTATAGCTGATAATATATTTAATGGACACCAGGAATGAACCTTGCCGCGATGTCGGATTTTATCTGACACCGTTTTATTTACTTTTAATGCTTACTAGGCTTTTATACCGTGTATCTGTATCTACGAAATACGGATACTCTATAAGTGATATGGAAGTATCGTTGATATGGAATACGTTATCATATTGAGAATCGTTGGTTTCTTGTTCAGCAGCAGCTTCGTTATTTTGCAGTGTGTTTGATGAAAATATGCTATAATATTTTTTAAATCTCTTGTGACAACGATGTTAGGGTAAAGCAATCAGGTTAGACAGCTTAAGTTTATATCAATGGTATATCTATAATTTATATTTAATTTATGATTTTTGAGGCCAGTCGTAGCGCAGCGGCACGAAGTGTGACTGTAGAACCGACTGGTTGTGGGTTCGATCCCCACTCGAGGAGATGAAATATTTAGTTAAATTCATATTTCCATTTCTTCGCTCTGGTGTCGAGGCTAAGCGCGGCGTTGAGTTCTACCACTCAACACGCAATGCCTCCAGAATTCGGCAGAAAGTGGGGAACGGAGTGTCTGAACACTAGGTTCCCTCTGCCTACCCTGCTGTGTGCGGGATATAGTAAGTTTGAAATATTTTGCGTTTAATTAAATATTTTAATTAGAATATACTTTTTTATGACTAAAAATATAAAATAAAAATATACATATAAAATAAATATGAGGTCAGTCGTGGCGCAATGGCACGAAATGTGTCTGTAAAACCGACTGATTGAGGGGTCGATCCCCACTCGAGGATATTTACTTAAATGTATATTTCCATTTCTTCGCTCTGGCGTCAAGGATAAGAGCGCGTTAAGTTCTGCCACTCAACACGCAATGCCTCCAGAATTTAGCTGAAAGTGGGAAATGGAGTGTCTTGACACTAGATGCCCTCTGCCTACCCCGCTGTGTGCAGGATACAGCGTGAAGCTGATTTCATATAAATATAATATGTAGGACTGCTATCACATAGCAAATGTCATATATTCACATAAACTAGTCATAATATTACAAACAATAATAAGAAAAATGTATGCGTCACTCCATTGAATACATAAAAATCTGGACCACAATTAGATTTTTGTGCAAGTTTAAAGTTCTCGAGCTGTGTAATCCGAAAAGTTTGACCGATGAATAAAAGATAACTTTTATCTCCATCGCCGCGACCGGCCACAGTCGCTAGTATTCATAATAAATGTGACGTTTTAATTTCTTAGAAGAAAACTTTTTCATTACTTTACGACAAGAGTTACTGAAATTAAATTAAAACTAAATCAGCTTCACGCTATGTCCCGGACGGGCGGACGGGCGGACGGACGGACAAATGTCCTGTATTTTCGGAATGCCATATAAATATGATCGGTCGAATAGTTTGAAATGATTAAAATGTCAATTATACTTAACAATAAAAAACGAAAGCACCACTATCCAAGAAAAAAAACGAAATCACGTCGACGGTGTCCCGTTTTGAGCCGACTGAAAAATGGTCATGTTAGGCATACATCATATCGCTCGAAGTAGGTTCCACTGCAGGTGTAGTAAGATGTTTTCTTTTAAATTTATCTATTTGAGTTTGGGATATATTTTCTTAGGATTCTTGCCATATCAAAGAAACTGTCGAACAGTTTCTTTGACCTATGGCAACCAGGTGATTTATGTTTTGTTTTTTTTAGCGACACGCTGTATTCCGCACACAAGCAGAGGGAACCTAGTGTTAAGACACTAAGTTCCCTATTTTCCTACGCATTCAGGAAACATTGCTTGTTGAGTGGCGGAACTCAACGCCGCGCTTTACTTCGACACAAAGCGAAGTTATGAAAATATTAAATATTTCAATTCATTATTAAGTCAAATTTCATTTAAAATACACACAAATAATCTAGTTCACCATATAATAGTATTATGTAATTTTAGCTTAACTTTAACGTACCTACTGAAACATGGTTGTGCAACCGAAAACGGATATCACAAAGCACTGAGATAACTTCGATCCCTCTAACACAAAGGATTACCGACGTAATTTGGCGTTTGTTTACTACCCTTAATAGTACAGCGCGAATAATGAACGTTGTAAAGCATTTATTTTGCTATAATAAGTTCATCTTATATGTTCTTCCGTATATGTTCTTATGAAGCCGCTGTGGTATAGGGTCACAAGGTGTAAATTTGAATCCCACTCGAGGGAATTAATTATTATTTCTTAATATTTTCATTTCTTCGCTTTGGCACCAAGACAAAAAGCCCAGCGTTTAATTCCGCCACTCAAAACACAATGCCCCAAAAATTCCGAGTGTCTTTCCCTCTGCCTAATCTGTTGTATGCGGGATACAGCGTGAAGTGATTTATATGTTTTATTATAATTTAATAAAATAAGTAAAAAATATGCTAATATTTCCAATTTATTATTATTATTAATATAATTAAGTTTCATCTTTTTAGAGCTCCTTAACCTAATGATAAGAAACGGAATCGAAATCCATATAATTTCGTCATGTCTGTCTGTCCGTCCGTTCGCATGTCAGAGTCATATAATCTCGGAGACTATGTACTGTATGATTGAAAATTGAACAGCTGGTAGGGTTCATAAAATGCCTTATCTAACTTTAACTTTAAAATATAAAGCAGATATACGCTTTTACTAGCATAGAGATGGACAGAAGAAACCTATTATATATTATTAACTCCAAGTGTAGTTTTCTGGAGTTAGGAAAATAGAAATAATTTATATATGTTCATTCCTGCAAGTGAACCCTCTGCCACTAACTCAACCATCGCATTTATAATCATAAGTAGTAATAAATTAATACATATATTATCCATGATTAATTTTCGTATAAACAATAATTTTAACTGATTAATTTAAAATGCATTTCAATACTAAGTTTTAAAAATACAAAACCAAATTATATCACAGCCCGTCGTCTTGCACCGCTAAACGTGGTCTACAACCGCTTATCGGGCTCCAATCGTTCCGGTCTCGGGCAGCTCGCATCCATCCGCTTAAAAAACTTTAAATATATTTTTTTAAATATGTAAATGTCAATCGTGGCACAGGGTTTTAAGCGTTTGACTACTTTACTTTACTTTGTGTATGTTTAATATTTAATATTTTAATTTTATCGTCGTCGTTAAGTTCCACCACGCAACAGGCAATGCCTTAAGAATTTGGCTGAAACTGGCGAACTGAAATACTTTAAAGAGAACGGAGTGTCCTAGCAGGATGTTCCGAGCTTCCCTCTACCTACATATGTAGTAAAAGTGTTGTATACACCACTGTTAACTGTGTGAAGCTAAATGAAAAAAAATCTAATTAATCGTCTTAATAATTAACGATCATCAATAACATTATAAATGCTTAACCTAAAATCATGATACCAACACAAATTACAATAAAACAAACAAAACAATGGTTTAGAATTCTTAAGATGACTGATAGCCGAGACCCGAGGGGAGGGGAGAGGAGGAGGGTAGATGGAACGGAAGCCTCGAGACGCCATTATCTGCACGTAATGCCTTTTGTTAACACTATTCACCAACGAACAATTAATATCGTGACGCGACAGTGCTGATGGCAACCGCGAGGTCATAGTTCCATTATAGTAATTTATTGATAGGGTTAAAAGTTTTAAGCCAGATTTGCTTTTGTATACGACTAATTGATAGCCGTTATTAGTTTTATTAAAATTATATTTTAATTATGTTATATTACATGGTTGTAGTTTGGTTCAGCCAATTTTATTAATACATGAATGTTTATTATACTGTGGCTTAATGATCAATATTTTGGAATTATTTAACATTTAGGATTCCAAAATATCGTGATTCATTTGGAATAACATACTACATACAACGCAATGTATTTTATAAAAAAAACCCTTTCATTTGATACCTATATTGTCATAAACTCAAATATCATCCACACCATCTGGATATTTGCTCTCCACTAATTTCGTAGAAACTTTCTTCCACTTGCCACGCAACTGTGAATTGCCCTACCTACGACAGTGTTTCCAAGTCGATACGACATCGGGGCTTCAAAAAATTCACCTATCTCCTTTAAAGACCCGCAATACACCTGTAGCCCTCTGGTGTTACACGGAGTTCTGGGCAGCGATGATCAATTTTACCGTGAGGTGATCTGTACGCTGGTTTGCCTTATCTTTGCCATAAAAATATATGGTTGGTTGCGCAAAGATTTGTAATCAGTCATATAAGATTAACAACAATATTAATTTTTATATAAACTAAACTAAACTAACTACCTACCTACCTAGCGGGGTAGTCAGAGAGATTTAATTTTTATATAATTTAATTTTTATATTTTTTAATTTTTATATTTTTTAATTTTTATATAATTTCATTATTATCAGAACTGAAGTCATATTCCTAATTTCAGCTCAATCGGCCACTTGGCAGTATGTCAAATTGAGTGACAAGATTTCACATACACCAACGGTAAACCTTTTAATAAAAAAACACATAAAAATAGAATATAATATTTTATGTTCTATCTACAACTTATTATATAATTTTATATTCAACTATGAACGTAGTACACGCTCTAAGAGACTGTATTGTGACAGGGATGGATAATAAAGAAAAATGCATTACAATTTTCCTAGATCTGGCCAAAGCATTTGATACTCTCTCCATTCCGATTCTATTAACTAAATTGTGAATCAGAGGAATACTGTTAGAGTTTTTCAAATTCGGTTACAACAGATCGGTGGGTAAGTCAACCTGTTCTTTACCTATGGAGTTCCCCAAGTTAGTTGATGGATGATCCCACGCTACTTATAACTTATATAAATATTTATGCCAACTCATTAAAAAAAACAGCTCCCAAATCTTGGGAAATGGACCTGCATTATGCTCAAGTAGGTATAAACAAATTACCTGAAAGATGCCGAACTACTTTATCGGTAAATGTACTCTCGTTATTGGTATGAAAAAATATATTAATCACTCTAGACTATAGGGTAAGTGGTTGATTTTTCAAAGGCAAAATCACAAACAGCAGCCTTGAAAACACGCGCCGTGTGTACCGGGGTGTTTTCGTGAAGAAGCAATACACCTCTATTTTTATGTTCGATCAACAAAATTCCTTTTAGAGTCCCAAAACACCGTGGTTATTCCAACAGATGAAGCGACTTTAAATTTATGTGGAGGGAAGGAGAGACTATTGTTTACTTTCAGTGTCATAGTGACGTTTCATCTTCAGTAACAAATTTTTCGTAAATATTCGAAGGAAGTTGGCCAGTCGTGGCGTAGCGGTACGAAGTGTGACTGTAAATCCGACTGGTTGTGGGTTCGATCCCCACTCGAGGAGATGAAAATATTGACTTAAATTTAAATTTCCATTTCTTCGCTCTGGTGTCTAGGCTAAGCGCGGCGTTGAGTTCTCCCACTCAACACGCAATGCTTCCAAAATTCGGCAGAAAGTGGGGAACGGAGTGTCTTAACACAAGTTTCCCTGTGCCTACCCTGCTGTGTGCGGGATACAGCGTGATGCTGATGTAATTTAATTTATTTTTTTTATTTGTAGAATTTTCACCACAGAGCTCTAAAATGTCCCTACAATACTTGACTCGCACTAACTTTTGGAGAAGTTGAGCCAGTTATAAAGAATAGTATGTATCTAATCTATAGAAAGATTAATCATCTCCGCTGTCATTTTATCTTTATTTTTGCGTCTTCAAGTACAATTTCCAATTTTTTAAAAAATTTCCCTCTATAGAGGCGGTAACCGGGCTGCTCACCAGAGTGAAGGTCATCTTCAACGTTCTCTCTGCTTCTTTTGAAGTCTCTTGACAACTTTTAAAGAGCAGATAATAAATGTTTTTTGTTACTAACTTGGAACCGAATGATTAAAAATGTGTTAAACTTTTTATTTATACCCTCAGATTTAACCGCCGAAACTAATGGAATTGACTTAACTAAGTAAATCATATATATTGTTAGCGTACTCGTGTAAAAGAGGGTAGATTTAGGTGAAAATAATTATAAAAGCAGTGGAATTGTGTTAATGTCTCAAACTGTCCCCTGGGACAGTTGCTTGTAAGTGACGGCCCCTATTGGAAGGAAACTAGTGTGAAGTATTGTTAGTAGGTGATACATATCACTTATTGCAATTCCATAGTATCCCTTTCCAAATAGTTTAGAATCATATAGACGAGTTGTCAGTGTTTTGTTATAATTGTTTGCAAATATATCAGTACAGCCACCGCACCGCGAAGTAATAGGCGATGAGTGGTAGGTACACCGCGTGATGTACAAATATTGTGGTTTGTAATTTAATTCCGTAAAAAAATTATAACACTAAATTAGATATTTTAATGTAAAATTTTGAAATGATATAAAATATTTTTTCAGTTTTACGCTGTATCCGGCATGTATCGGGGTAGGCGGAAGGAGCCTAATGTTTAGACACTCCGCTCTCCACTTTCTGCCAAATTCTGGGGGCATTGTGTGTTGAGTGACGAAACTCAACGCTAATATCTTCAATATCTTCAATATTTTATCTCGACGCCAGAGTGAAATAATGAACATATTAAAAAAAATATTTCTTCGAATGGAAATCGGACTCTCAGCCTGTTGCACTTACCGTCACAAGCTGGTGCCCTTGACTGACCTAATAATATACCTACATTGTACATTTAATTATCTATATCATCTATACACGTTATATATATTTTTTACTTACTTAGCTTCGGTCAGAGAGAACGGAGCGCCAAACGCTACGGTCTCTACATACCTCTTTCGCCTCGTCCACTGTCTTCAACCACTTTATACATGCCCTTCGGTAGGTCCTCATGCTTTTTACGTGACCTTCGTCCTCTATCTTTGATACTGTGTTTTCGAAGGTCAATCGAGGTCTCCTTCTACCTCATTTTTTATTTATTTATTTATCAGCTTCACATTGTGTTCCACAATATATAAGGGTAGACGGAGAAAATCTAGCATTAAGATACTCCACCCATACTTTCAGCCGAATTTTTCGACGCATTGCGTGTTAAGTGGCGGAACCCAACGCCGGAGTCTCAGAGCAAAAAAAAATGGAGAACAGTTAGGATTGAACCGACAACCGCCGCGTTACAATCACACCCTTGTACCCTTGCGCTACGACGGCCTCAATAATTTTATTTGCACAACAAAATAATAAACATAACGAACGTAACATCAAAAGTTTGATAGCCATTTCTATAATATTCAACAATCGTACTCACGCAAATTGCATATAGAACCGGTGATTGCAAATACCGAGCTGCACGCTGTCGATATTTTCAACAAACAAATGCGTGTATAATCAATAAAATTATTGGAATATCATTTGATATTCTGTACGAGGCGTAACAAGACGACGTGGACCATATAAATGATGTGAAATATACATTATGTTGATCGGAACTTTTGTTCAGATTGTTCGCTCTTTTTTGTGATTATTTCTAGAAACCTTTTTGTTTGAATAGTAATGTATATATGTAATAAAATTTAAAATATTACATATAATATATTATTGGGAATGTGTGTCAATGATTTTGTCTGTTTATCTGTGCGTTTGTTCACACTTATTTCAAAATGCGTTTAACCGATTCGATTGATTGTTTGAATAGTAAATACTGCACTGTTTACTATTGTAGTTATAAAATCTTTTCTTAATATTAAATTGTTTATTTACGTTTGTTTACAAAGAAGAAATTTGTATTATTATCGAGTATTTGGTATACAAAATTAGAAACAAAATAAAATGTATTATTGAATTGGCTGAATCTTTAGTTTTCAATGTTAAAGGGATATTTTCTTAAAAATGATAAAGTTATTAGAATCCGTTGCCGTAGAATATAGTGACTGAGATTAATGAATAAATAATCGTAGAGTTGCAGCGGACGAAGCCGCGAGCGATATATATAATTACCATATAGCCCAAGATCCCAGGGACCCCAAACCTACGTCATTTTAGCGAAATTGAAATTTTAAGGTCTAATATGTAGTTAAGACGGTATGCATGCATACTAACTTAAAAGTGGGACCATTTCAGGTTTCGCCAACTAAAATGAAGTAGGAGCCTTAGAATGTCAGTCTTATAAGAAAATAAAATAAAAATCAGCTTCACGCTGTATCCCGCATTCAGCAGGGTAGGCAGAGGGAACCTAGTCTTAAGACACTCCGTTCCCCACTTTTGCCGAATTCTGGAGGCATTGCGTATTGAGTGGCAGAACTCAACGCCGCGCTTTGCCTCGACACCAGAGCGAAGAAATGGAAATATAAATTTAAGTAAATATTTCATCTCCTCGAGTGGGAATCGAACCCACAACCAATCGGTTTTGCAGTCACACTTTGTGCCGCTGCGCCACGACTGGCCTATAAGAAAATAATATGTTTAATCTTCACACTAATTTTATGATAAATAACGTGAAAAAAGGGGGTGATTTCTAGCGTATTTTCTAGCGTAGTGTAATAGATTTAATAAGGTATTTATTTCTATACCCTATATTTGTTTCTGTGTAAATTGAAATGAACACCCATGACACACATCCTTGCAATTTCTTGATGTTCCAGTGTTAATTGATTCGAACTATTAACTTTTCTAATATTTTCTTTTTATTTTATGTGGAGATATCAAGCTGAAATTAAACTAACTTACATTACGTAAATTGGTACCGAACCCTCGATCAGAAAATCCGACTCTCACTTGGCAGGTTATTGATTTTTTTTTGTTACACTACAGTAAAAATATAAACGAAAAAATAGAGATATTCTATTAATAATTACAATCAAATTTTTAAACAAATCACGATCCTGAAAACTTCTAAACACCAAATAGAAAATTTCAATTGTCAAACCACATTATTTATTAATTCACCAGTCTATCACACTGGATTTTCCGCTACACCGCTAATACAGAAATACGATTTGAGGGGAAACCGTACGTATTGTGGAATGAATTCACGGCGAAATAATTTAAGCTTAGTGCTGTCACAGCTTGCATCCGGTATAACGTAATTTCGCATATGTCAACACGTCAGGCTCGTTTTGTCACCGCCTCGTGGGCCGTTTCATGTCATGAGCCCGCCACTCTATACATTTGTTAGTCGAACACACACGTCTTGTATACTGTTTGATAATAGAAATCTATTTTTTCTTATCACCAGTATGACAGTTTACAGCTCGAGGTAACCTTGGATTTGCCATTTAATAATGCAAATTCAAGAATGTGTTTTTCTCATATGATATTATTGTCAGAAAGAAAATTTAAGAATGTAAAAAAAGGGTCATACAGGAAGCACTAGCTTTCAAAAAAAAACATCGTCAAAATCGGTTCACTCAAAAGTTCTGAGGTAAAAACATAAAAAAACAGTCGAATTGATAACCTCCTTTTCTTACTGAAGCCGGTTAAAAATATATTATGTTATATAGCTCTACAATGTTGTGCTGCACTACTCGGCAAGTTCATAAAATTTGGCTGAGCTACATGTCACTAAGCTCTTTCCCAATATGCGGGATAAGTAAATTTATTTTTATTTATTTTTTTCAGAATGATTCCCGCACGAGCATGGTTGGCAGAGAAATCTTAGCGTTAACACTTAGGTCCCCACTTGCCGCCAAATCCTGAAAGTATTTCATGATGAACGGCGGAACTCAACGCCGTGCTTTGCTTCGACACCAGACCAAAGAATCAATATTAAGTATTTCATTTCCCCGAGTGACAAACAAACCCACAACGTGTCGCGTTTACAGTCACACTTTGTGCCCCTGCCACAACTGACCTCCCGTCAAAAAAAAAAAAACTAATAGATTAAAATTATTTTTTGTCAAACACAACCATACCCTTGAAAGCGAAATGACCGCGTGCCCCAAACCATAATAACTGCCGTAAAAAGTACCATAGTGGCGAGATATTAAACTTACCCCATAATAAATTTAATGCACATATTTTCATGTTACAATGTCACGTTAGTTTTGTCACGTGACAGTAAACCAACACTAAGTTACTGAGATTATCCTTTGTAAAAGTGGTGGCACCTCACCGCTTTATAATAACGTCCCTAGGCGTGTCTCACATGTCCTCATCAAGCGGGACGCTATACTTGATACTTGTTAGTTCCGCCTTTTGACCTAAAGTGTTACTTGTGGTTGTGTGTGCAAAATGGTTGAAACCAAGACGTGATACTAAATAAACCATTTTCTAAATACTTAACATTAAATATAAAAAATATACCTAAATTGAGGCCAGTCGTGGCGCAGGGGCACAAAGTGTGACTGTAAAACCGACTGGTTGTGGGTTCGATCCCCACCCGAGGAGATGATTATATATTTCCATTTCTTCGCTTTGGTGTCGAGGCAAAAGCGCGGCGTTGAGCTCTATCACTTAACAAGCAATGCCTTCAAAATTCGGCAGAAAATGGGGAACGGTATGTCTTACACTAGGTTCCCTTTACCTATTCTGCTGTGTGCGGAATAAAAAGTTTAAGTAAACCTAAAAAGAAAATTTAAAATGAAGTTATTTTCTTTGAAAGTGCATTTATCTGCATTTTCTGGAAAAGAACCTGCGTAATCGTTCATCAAGCTAGAAACTATTTGATATTTTCATAAATCTGTATCCAGTTCCCATATGCTAAAGTCTGACTGCATTTCTATATAATGACACAAATATTAGCAGCAATATCGATTCGACTGCGTCGATTTACATATCTACAGATATGTAAATCGACGCAGTTTCGATACAACTATATATTTTCAAAAGTGTTTCTTGCAAACCAGATTTGCCAGGAATTTGGTCTTGAATCTTGGCTAAATGATAAAATTATTATATGAAGTTGAAGTTGAAAAAATTATATGAAGTTATAAATGAAGTATACGTATTGTGAAACTTACTACTGGCTCCAAGAACATCACATTTCCTCGCTTTGTTTGAACAAACTATATCATTGAATTTCGAAGAAAACACAAGCATCTTAACTTCCAACATCCTACATGAAGTATAATGTTATAGATTAACAGCTATACGCTATTTCACGCATAATAAGATAGTCAGGGGGAACCTAGTGGTAAGATTTTTTCGTTCCTCAATTTCCACTCAATTTTCGAAACTCAACTCCTCAACAAGCAATTTGTTAACTAATAGAATTTTTTCATTCCTCAATTTCCACTCAATTTTCGAAACTCAACTCCTCAACAAGCAATTTGTTAACTAATAGAGAATTTTAACGCTACGCCAGATATCAGAGCAGCAAATAAACACAAACATCAGGGAAGTATCCCACACACATCAGGGAAGGCAGAAGGAACTTAAGGTTTAAGGTAAGGTTAACATTCCGTTCCCTACTTCCGCGTTTACACTTGTGCCTCTGCGCCGTTAGTGGCCTCATAGATTTTAATAAATAATTTAAGAGTGAGGACTTCAACCCATAACTGTCGCCTTTAAAGTCTAGCTGTACCACGACGGCTTCAGATCATGTCAATTCATCAAATTCATTGCATGTAAATAGAAAAAATATATGATTTTTCTATAGGAACCAGAAAAACATGCAATTATAAGCATATTTGTACATTCAAATCGACGATCTATTCGCAGGAGACGGGGAACGTCGGCATGATGGATGGCGCCGCTTTTGTCGGTATCGGTTACGTTGTCGAAACAGGATATACAGTGTTTGGATGAAAGAAAATGCATTCATATTATAATGATCTGTAAAATGGTTGTTCAATATTATTTTAGAAAAACATATTATGACGAGGAAAGAAACGAAATTTGAACCTATATTTATCATTTTATATACCATGTACAAAAATGTTATTTAACTTCGTTACAAAAACTTCAATTTAACTTTTGTATCCTAATTTTCAACTGTCAGTTTCGTGGAAGCTTAACCTAAAAAAAACAAAAAAATATCAGCTTCACGCTGTATCTCGTAGACAGTAGGATATGCAGAGGGAACCTAGTGTTAAGACACTTCGTTTCCCAATTTCAAATCAACGCCGGGCTTTTTGCCTTCGTGCTACAGCGTAGAAATAAAAATATCAAAAAATTACTAATAGTTAATAATTCATTTTTTCGAGTGGAGATCGAACCCACAATCAGTCAGAACCTCGTGCCCCTGAGCCACGGTGGCGTAAAATATATTTTTGTTTTTAATTAAATTCGAATTTTTAATTTAATGACCCAAAGTAACTGTAATTTCGTACATAAATTTGACAATTGTAAATAACTAATATGACCAACCTTCCTCAATAGATGGACCACTCAAAACAACAAGATTTTTCAATCCAAAAATTGGTTCCTGAGATTAGCGAGCTGAACCATATTAACTCTTCAACTATATATTATTAGTATTGATACAATGCAAAGTACCTACACTAGTTCTAAAGGATATTATATAAATACGTAACTCTGTATTGTCAAACTTTTTGAAAAATTTACTTTACATACCATACATAGAGACTTGTGCGATTCCATGATATATGTGACAGGTTGTGCTAAAGTTAAATTATTCTAGAAACCGCAGGTGCATAAAATATATTTATCGCAACAATACACAGCCAAATAAAACAAACTCTTGTATTCAAGATACCTCGTGCTAAATGTTACTTTTTAAAAGATACTAATGATACTTGTTTTTGTTGTAAACTGTTTGTATTCTTCAACTGCATTTTTTTTTGCAGAGGCCAGCCGTGGCACAGGGGCACAAATTGTGATTGTAAAACCGATTAGTTGTGGGTTCGATTCCCACTCAAAGAGATGAAATATTACCTTAAATTTATATTTTCGATTTCTTCGCTCTCGTGTCGAGGCAAAGCGCGGCGTTGAGTTTTGCCACTCAACACGCAATGCCTCCAGAATTCGGCACAAAGTAGGGAACGGAGTGTCTTAACACTAGGTTCCCTCTGCCTACTATGCTGTGTGCGGGATACAGCGTGAAGCTGATAAAACAAACTGCATTTTTTAGAGAATTGTATTAATATGACAATACCTTAAATCAATTCCTATATTCTGTAATATGATCAAACTTTAAAAAATATGAGTAGTATTTTTATATGTCCCAAGTCCCGACAGGTCAGTTAAATTTCTGGCTTACACTGGAAGCGGAGGCTCACTCTCTGGATGATGGCCACGTCCAACAGTAGATACGTGGACTGGGTTTATTGATTGTTTAATCCATGTATTTAAAACTAGTTTTGACATAACATTTTACGGTTCTTTTTAGTCATTTTATTTAAATTTTGATGGGTATTTTGACTGTATGGCAGTTTATATTTTCAAAAAAATTATTTAAGTAGTAGTAAATTTATTTAGTTTATTTTTTCGTTTTTAAACCAGTCGTGACGTAGTGGCTCAAGTGTACGACTGTTATCTCGAAAGGATAAATATTTCATCTCCTCGAATGGGTTCAATCCCATTCGAGGAGATGAAATATTTATTTCATCTCTGATGTCGAGGTAAAGCGCGGCGTTGAGTTCCACCACTCAACACGCAATGCCTATGCCTAAACGGAGTGTCTTAACACTAGGTTATATATATATATATATACATAAATAGCTTAAACTCACTTAGCTTTAGATTAACAGTCCAATTGAGAACAAAAATTAATGGAATTATATTAAAATTAGCAAATAATTTGGATTATTCCAGCGAAAATTTCTTCTGAGAATGTCAAAGGCCTGGTTCGGATCGACTTTGTGTTATTAAATATTTGTTTTAATTGTTAAAATGTTTTTGCATGAAAAATGGCAGCGTCCAAGAAAATATATTTCATGAAAATAAATCAAAAACAGTCTCGCTTTGTGCCACAGTGCCACGATTGGCGTTTTAAAAAAATAATTAATATAAAATTTTCCTTATTAAAACGTACATTTATAGACATCTATTTATAGTATGGCACATTTATGTGACAAAGTATGGGTTCAATTCCTACTCGAGGAAATGGTATTTGTAGATAACAGCGTCAACAAAACACAATTTAGCTTTAAAGGTTGAAAAATTATACAGGCATATTCCTTTTGTCAACATTATATTATTTTTCTATATCAAATTCATAATATTTATAAATATCGTACATTATTATAGGACCGCATTTATTACGAGGCACTTTTTAAACATATTTAGTCTTATAAGACAGGCACGGGCAGTTAAATGAAAATACAATATTTTGTGTTAAAGTGCATAAAGCATAAAGAAAAATTAAATAATTTCTGGAATCACATAAAATAAATTTATCGCACACGTTCACTGCATTTCGTTTATTTTGCTTTAAAATATGATACAAAAGCTATATAAAGGATGATTTATAAGTAATGTATTTTTCTTAAAAGGTCTTTATGTTAAATATTACATAAAATAGTACTCGAGGCGAGTCACGGCGTAGAACATAAGGCACAAGCGACTGTAGGTTGCGAGTTCGATTTGCCACTCGAGGGCGTCACAAATTTGATATTTTCCTTTCCTCGCTCAAAAGGCAAAAGGTCGCTGGCACTCAACACGCAATGCCTGGAAAATTGGGTGAAAAGTGAGGTACAGAATGCCGTAACATTAGGTTCCCTCGGCCTACCCTGCTATATGTGAGCAACACGAAGCTGAAAAAAAAACAAACTTTATCTAATGTAACGGTTTCTTTTAAATAATTTTCTTTCGTAGCTTCAGCTTGATTCACTTACAATAATCAAACGTATAGTATTAATAATTTCCATAAAATATTATTTCAGCACTCTATAAATAGGTACATGACGACGGAGCTAAATTAATATAAATTCAACAGAAAAGAATCCATTCCATTTAAATATTTTTATTAACTGTTTTAACCGTCGTTAAAAGAATGCGACAAAGTAAGCAATTTAACACTTTTTAAGCGGAGACAAAGGCGAAAATATTCTAGGTTTTCGTCCCCATCGTTGCGGTGCCCCAATTCTTGTAGGATCGTAAACCCCTAAGATTTACTGAACGATCAGAGTTTAACGAGTGGTGTCCGACGTCCCCCACAAAAATTTAGTTTTACTACTATCGCAAGTGCGCCATTAAGCAATTTCTACTGGTGCCTGCAAGTATGTGGTGGGTACTATTGTATAGATTTTTGATAACGTTTTACATTCAAGCAACTTTCCCTTATATTTTTATATTTTACATTAATGTAATATTTTGCTAACACCCCATTCTCATGTAAGACAGTTTCCACCAAACACAAAAATGGTAATTACTTTCAAAAACATTATATTTTTGGTACTAAAATTCAACACTATCGTACCTCGTTACTTAAAATACAAAATTATTAATCATATTTTAAGTCCATTTAGCTTATTCTAACGATTCAAATAACAAACAAGATTCACATTTAAATAAAATAAATAATAAATAAATCAGCTTCACGCTGTATCCCGCTCACAGTAGGGTGAGCAGAGGAAACCTTGTGTTAAGGCACTCCGTTCCCTACTTTCTGCCGAATTCTGGAGGCATTGCGTGTTGAGCGGCAGAACTCAACGCCGCGCTTAACCTCGACACCAGAACGAAGAAACGGAAATATTAATTTAGGTAAATATTTCATCTCCTTTAGTGGGAATCGAACCCACAACCAGTCGGTTTTACAGTCACACCTCGTGCCGCTGCGCCACGACTTACCTCACTTCAAATTTTACATTTAATAAAAATATAAAATGTTTCTCATATCAATTGAAGCCAGGCCAAAAGGAGTGATCGCGGACGAAGACAATATCAATGTAAGCTGTAACAAACCGGCTTGCAACAGAGGCTTCTAGTCGATACCAATACGCTTTGTGTCACACCAATTTCAAAAGGATATCCGGATGTATCGGGCTCTAGAGAATTTGCCTCGCATCCAGTCGCCGCGTACTGGAAAAATGGATCTCGTTATATTTTACTGTAGAAATATTTACATTTAAAGGTTTTTATATTTGATTAATTTAATTTTTATCAACTTCACGCAGTATCCCGTATGGCAGAGGGGGCTTAGTGTTAATACGCCCCGCTCCCCACTTTCCGTCGAACGCCACTTTGCTTTCGACACCAGGGCACAGGGAAATGAAAATATTATATATTTCATTTTCTCGACTGAGAACAGAACCCACAAACGTAATTATCATTTTTGTTAATGACATATAAAAATGACAAATTAATTTTTAACAAAAAAGAACCGATCACAATCGAAATGTTGGTCCATTTGTTTTGGCCCATAATGAGAACACACGAGAAGCATTTGAAATAAAAAAATAATCATCAAAATCCGTTCACCCAGTCAAAAGTTCTACGGTAGTAAGGTAGAAGGTATCGTGATATATATATATAAAAAAAACAATGGAAACAGTCTCTTTTTCTTACAGAAACCGGTTAAAATATATTTTAACGTATACGCCAATGATAGTATTATAAAAGTGTAAAGGGAGATCCAATTTTTTCACGTTATATTACCTCGTTTATTGTAATGCATCGGGATATGTCATATGAATGAAACCAATAACGCTTACTGCAAGCGGAGATCGCGATATCAGTTTGTTTTACATTTTGAAACCTTTTAAATTTTGCAGCAAAGATATATTCTTTACTACGAAATTTAAAAGCTTTCGATGTTATTGTATAAATAAAAGTTTTTTTTTTTATTTATTGATAAAATCAACTTCACGCTATATCCCGCGCTTCACGCTACACAGCAGGGTAAGGGAAGCTAATGATAAGGCACTCCGTTTCTCATTTTCCGCCTAATTTGGAGGCATTGCTTGTTAAGTGGCGGAACTTAACGCCACGCTTTGCCTATGATATAATATAAATTTAAATAAATATTTGGTTTCCTCAAGTGGGGATCGAACCCACAACCAGTCGCTGCTACAGTCACACTTTGTGGCCCTCCGCCACGACTGGCCCCTACTTTTTAGTATTTTTAAGTAAATTTTATTAAATATTCTGTTTTAATTTTTTTATAAAATTTGATTTAACATGTAGACAAAACGATACTTTAAAAGGCGGACCGAACGATAGTAAATCTCCACGGTACGCTGTGGGCAATTAGCTGTCCTCCCTAATGGCGCTGCTTACAAACAGTGAACATTTTGTTTAATTATGATAACTTACCACATGTGGTAAGTTGTTACCTTCATTTATATGCAAAACAGTTTTAGAGATATGTTTAAATATAAAAAAAACATATAGGAATTATATATTTTAGCGTTACCAATATAACAGGATAGATAGAGAGAACGTAGTGTCAAGACACTTTGTACTTTATTTTCCACTCGAATTTGAGACTGCGTATTGATTAGTGAATATTGACTTCGCTCTTTGCCTAACAACAACGAAAAAAAAATTAAATATACATAATTATTTCCTAGAATGGCAACCGAACACACATATGGAATTTAGACGCTATTCCACTGCGCCATGATGTACCTGTTTGCCTGTACAAAAAATATATTTACTGAAATATGATTTATGATTTTATTTTGATTGATGATATTTTTTCCAATACTTAATATAAAAGGAGCATCGAGGCGTAAACACGACGTCTGTAGGTTCAATTCCCTCTCAGTAAAATCATTTCCTCCCTCATGTAAAATAACTAAGCGTGGCATTAAGTTCCGCCACTCAATACTGAATGTCTGAAATATTTAGTGGAAAGTGAATAACGGAGTGTCCCTAACACAAGAATCCCTTTGCTTCTCTTACTATGTACGAGAATCTTATATAAAACTAGCGGGTGCGCGCAGCTTCGCCTGCTTGTTTGCACCCTTAGGGGTGAATGCTAAAAAAAACACGAAACACGTGTCCAATAAAATATTTTTTAGAGTCTAAATTTCAAATTTTATTGAAATCGGTGCCGATTTAATTTTTTTTCCATACAAACTTTCAACCCCTATTTCGTCCCTTTAGGGTAAACATTTTAAAAATCCCTTCTTAATGGATGTCCAGATATGAAAATAAACATCTGTCCAAATTTCACGTTTCTACCATAAGCGGTTACGGCTGTGCGTTCGTCTTACCTCAGTCAGTCAGGCACATGTCCTTTTATATATATAGATAAATAACTAATGTGAAAATCTTACAATTTGAAACTTTTTATGAAACGCCTTAAATAATTATTCAAAATAAATAATAATATGCTTAAATATGTACACCTTGTAATTACTGTAAAACCAGTTTACTGGAATTGGTCACGCTATTTTGAAAAGAATTTGAGTGACATTTTCAACATAGCATGACTCTGTTACTATGTTTTGACATGTAAATGCTTTTATTAATAAAGTAGTAACAAAGGCCAGACGTGGCGCAGCGGCACGAGATGTGACTGTAAAAGCGACTGGTTGTGGGTTCGATCCCCTCGAGGAGATGAAATATTTACTTAAATTGATATCTCCGTCTCTTTGCTCTGGTGTCTTGTGTGGTGTTGAGTTCCGCCACTCAATATTCAATGCCTCCGGAACTTGGCGAAAACTGGAAAACCAAGTGTCTTAACACTAGGTTTCCCTCTGCCTACCCTACAGTGTGCGGGATACAGCGTAAAGCTGATTAATAAAGTAAATATATATATGTATGACGTTTTATATAGACGCAAATTCTACTAAAAATTATGTTGTAAATGTACATGGTTTTAGTTGAGCCGTAAACACATTGGCGTTTATTTCAAACTCTTTTAAAATGATCTTAATAAAAAAAGTTGTCTTGCAGAAGTTCATCCTACAAGATAACTTCATTTATTTTTGTACCGTTAAAATGAGTGACATAAATGAAGCCTCGTCTTAATTTATTTCTTCCAGTCCACTTTCTGTCTTGGCGCAGGTGAACAAGCGTGTGACTGGGACACAAAGTGTGACTGTAAAAGCAACCGGTTGTGGGTTCGTTCCCCACTCGAGTAATTGAAATATTTATTTATAATTTATATTTCCATTTCCTCGCTCTGGTCTAGAGCTTCGCCTCTAGGCGGCGTTGAGTTCCACCCGAGGTTGGCTGCCTCTGAATACTCTACTATAAGTAAGATACAGCGTGAACCTGTAAAAAAAATATAATAAATATAAAAACAAACCATATGAAATATCCCTTACACGTCACCTTATATCCCAACAAAGAAACGTATAAAGATATAATAGTAAATTACTTGGAAGGACGCACACCTGCATAATGCTCCCGTCAATCATACAGCTGTATGGAATTGAATCTCATGAGCGCAAATCACACAAGCCTCCATTACCATACATGTACATCATATCACTTTAGGGTTCCCAGGGGAAATGAAACTTTAAACTCCAATAATATAAAGCTTATATTACGTTAAAAGAAATTTCGATTATATGTTAAATATATCGCTTATACCGATAATGTTTCTTTATCTTTTTATATTCACATGAGCTCCTCTTGACTTCCTGAGGTTTTTTTTTTGAATACTCGTTAGCTAATAGCACGGTGTGACTTTATGTAATTTTTGACAAGATATTTGAATAAATCAAATGATATATGAGGCCAGTCGTGGCGCAGTGGCACAAAGTGTGACTGTAAAACCGACTGGTTGTGGGTTCGATCCCCACTCGAGGAGTAAATATTTACTTAAATTTATATTTCCATTTCTTCGCTCTGGTGTCGAGGCTAAGCGCGGCGTTGAGTTCTGCCACTCAATACGCAATGCCTCCAAAATCGGCAGAAAGTGGGGAACGGAGTGTCTTAACACTGGGTTCCCTCTGCCTACCCTGCTGTGTGCGGGATACAGCGTGAAGCTAATTTAATCAAATGATATTACAGACACTTACTAGGTCACTGGTCAGTGATGATTAATTATGTTTTTTTTTTTTATCTGTAACTGTCATTGTAATAGTTGCATGCAATATTCACGCTTCACTCGATTATAATCGATTTTCTTAATGATTATTACCCATCTGCAATAATTTCTCTATTGATTAATCGAATCTCTATATTTAGGATTCCGTACCTCATATGAAGAAACTAGGATGACTTTGTTGTCAGTCTGTCTCGATATCGCGTGGATATATCAATCTGAAATTAATAAAACAAATGTTTAGGTCTACGGCTCCTCAGAGTACAGACAAAAATAAAGTTTCGAAGTCAACGCAATCAAAAGACATGAACGTTGCGATATTGTTTTTGCTGCATTTTGTATGAATTTCTTAAATTTGGCAAGAACTGAGAATTTGCAAATAAAGGAAAAAAATACAAAAAGTGAAAACTTATATATAGATATATCTTAGAAAAAAATCATTACATATTTATAATTGTAGTTCATTTCATACAAAAAAGTGCAAACGTCCTCAAACTTAAGCTTAACAACTTTTATAAATTGTACATCTCGTTGACATACAATCCTGAAATTGATACGGAACCGTCGGTATGCGAATTCGACTCCCATGTGACCGGTTTCTCGAATCTTTTTTCGCTTCATACCCAAAAATATAATTATTACAAATAGATAAAAAAAATCTGCACCAGCATCATGACAGAATAAAAACCAAGGTATACTGTATAAAAAAAATCAGCTTCACGCTGTATCCCACTCACAGCAGAGTAGGCAGAGAGAATCTAGTGTTAAGACACTCCGTTCCCCACTTTCCGCCAATTTCCGGAGGCATTGCGTGCTGATTGGCGGAACTCAACGCCGCATTTTGCCTCGACACCAAAGCGAAGAAATCATATCAGCTTCACGCTGTATCCCGCACACAGCAGGGTAGGCAGAGGAAACTTAGTGTTAAGACACTCCGTTCCCCACTTTCTGCCGAATTCTGGAGGCATTGCGCGTTGAGTGGCAGAACTTAACGCCGCGCTTAGCCTCGACACCAGAGCGAAGAAATGGAAATATAAATTTAAGTAAATATTTCACCTCCTCGAGTGGGGATCGAACCCACAACCAGTCGGTTTTACAGTCAAACTTCGTGCCGCTGCACCACGACTAGCTTCAATAAATAGCCAGAGTACTACTACAAATGTCCGAACGGTACATTCGGTATCAATATTGGGCATTACCTGTAATTTCATTGCCTACAACTTGAATTAGACGTAACATAATCCTTAGTGATGTCTGACAATAATTCAATATGTTCTATTAATACAATATCGAGGCTACAACACAGACAATGTTTGTATTCATTATTCAATTAATTTTGATGATTACTGCTGTAAGAGAAATGCGAGAGTTCACTATATAATATATGAAGGTAATAATATATGATTAATTATTTGTGGAAACCTATCTTCGTACTTCTTTATTGTCTTTACTATAAAATCAATTCAAAAAGAAAGGAGTTTCTTAAACAGAGCAGGGTAGGCAGAGGGAACCTAGTGTTAAGACACTCTGTTCCACACTTTAAATGAAAATTAAATATTTATTCACTTTTATAAAATCTAAATTTAAATTAATTTCCTCGAGTGTCTCCCTATCTAATCCTTAGCGGGTAGCTAGAGACAACGAAGCGCCAAACGCACACCTCTTTCGCCTCGTCCACTGCCACCAATCTCGTCTTTCTTCTACTTTTGCCACTGACTTCTCTTTCATAAATATTTCTTTGGCATTCTTTCATCACTCATGCGTTCGACACACCCAAATCACCTGAGCATGTTTTTCTTCATTCTCACCGTGACATCCCCGGAAGTACCTGTAACAGAATTCATTAGAAAGGAGAGAGCGGAGTGTCTTAACACTATGCTCCCTATGCCTATCCTGCTTCATGCGGAAACCAGCGTGAAGCTGAAAAAAAAAATCCATAGTGAATCTGGTGAAACGCTTGAAGCTCGACTATTAAGAGCACATTTATGGAACAAAATACCACAGCTTGCTGTAGTATTGAATATTCATTATACACACGGACTGATTCTCGTAAGGCTGTGGGCAATGCAAATGGATATGGAGACTGATACCACTTATGTATACATACAAATCTATCAGCAACCTCATGTATATGACTCATTATAATTTTTAACCGACTTCTGTGAAAGGAGACTGTATTGTTAATATATGATTGAATATCAGAGTACAATTTATACGTTATATAAAAATAATGTAACCAAAAAAATACATAACGCTTATTAAGAAAACGTATAATTTTTTTTTAACGTAGTGGGATTTGAACCCGCGTCTCTTTGGAAACCGTCCAAGCGCTCTGACCAACTAAGCCATACGTTCTCATCGAGCTACGCATGCATCGTGCATGATATATGCTCTATCTATCTAAAATTATGTATATTGATTTAAATGTTTAGACCAGTCGGTACATCGTGGTAACGAGGCAAAGCGAGGCGTTGAGTTCCGCCACTGAACACACAATGCCTCCAAAATTCGGCGGAAAGGGTTACATTAGAAGTAAGAAATCTACATTTTTAATCGTAGTCAAAACGTGGCGTTAAGATCCGCCACGAAGTGCCTTAACAAAAAGTTTCTTTTAACTCTTATTGTGTTTTTTTTTACTATATTTCGAAATAACCTTGGTAAAAAACTTAATAAAAACACAGCTACGAGTACGACGTAGCAGAATAATCCAAAGTTAATACAAAGTTGCATTGTAAATGTCGCTCGACTTTCTTATGAAAATGTTTCGCTACTGGCAGTTGACTTTAGCATATATGTAAAATAATTTAAATTTATAAAAATATTTACAAAATTTAACATTTTAAATGAAAATAAACTTAATTTTTAACTTATTTGGTTCAAAAAATATTTTGTCAAACCATATCAGGTAAGGTGTTGTTATTTTTATGAAGCTATTATTTAATTCGGCAGAAAGTGGGGAACGGAGTGTCTTACACTAGGTTCCCTCTGCCTACCCTGCTGTGTGCGGGATATAGCGTGAAGCTAATTTAATTTAATTTTTTTTATTGAAAATTATGTGATGAATAAGTGTTAAGACTTTAAATATTTTAGTCCAGTCAAGGCCAGTCGTGGCGCAGGGGCACAAATTGTGACTGTAAACGCGACTCGTTGTGGGTTCGATCTCCACTCGAGGAAATGAAATATTTATTTAAATTTATATTTCCATAGAGTAGAGTTCCGCCACTAAGTACGTAGTATTCTATGATGTATTCTATGACTAAGTATGTAGTATTCTATGATGAAATTTTAACATAGTTGTTCTATTCGTAACAGCTAGGATTATAGGCGTAATCGTGGCGGTTGTCGATTCGATTTCCTTTTGGGGGAATGAATTATTATCATTTTCTAGCTCTAGTAACAAGACAAAGCACGGAGCTGGGTTCCGCCACTTAATACACAACGTATCAAAAATTAGGCGATGTATGGGGAACGAGGTCTTAAAACTACACATTTTTCTCTGTTATAGGTGGCAGGATGTGAAGCTTAACAAACCCTCCTTCCCTTGCTTTGCATTAAACATTGACATGACAGTTAAATACTCCTCCTGTTTCAAACACAATCCCGATTTATGCAAATAAATTTATCCAGGTGAGATAAAACATTATTAAATATTTAAAAAAAAACATAGTTTTAGCTTCACTCTGTATCGCGCATATAAAAGAATAGGCCGAGGGAACCTAGGAACCTAATGTTAAGACACTTCCATCCTTCACTTTATACAAAAGAATATTCGTGTAAGTGTTATACTAAATGAGGCCAGTCGTAGCGCAGCAGCACGAAGTGTGACTGTAAAACTGACTGGTTGTGGGTTCGATCCCCACTAGAGGAGATGGAATATTTACTTAAATTTATATTTCTATTTCTTCGCTCTGGTGTCGAGGCTAAGCGCGGCGTTGAGTTCTGCCCCTCAACACGCAATGCCTCCAGAATTCGGCAGAAAGTGGGGAACGGAGTGACTTAACACTAGGTTCCCTCTGCCTACCCTGCTGTGTGCGGGATACAGCGTGAAGCTGGTTATACTAAAAAAACACATAAATATATGATATTACATATTATATAAATATTCTTTTGTATGTGTAGATTATGTAAAGCACCATTAATCTGGGGCCCTTTATCTTCAGCAACACTCGCGTCGCTAACGAGCCGGGGTATATATTTAATGTACGTCGGAGATGGACATTACCAAATGGACCGAAACACATATGTAAATGTCACTGATTCACCAGACGAGACCACTTTATCTGAACCGAAATTACAGTTCCTTCAGCTTAAGATTATTTGATTTAGTTTCCATATTTACAAGTGCTGATTAATTCAGCTTCACGCTGTATCCCGCACACGGCAGGATAGGCAGAGGGAAGGTGTCACACACACACTCCGTTCCCCACTTTCTGCCGAATTCTAAGTGGCAGAACTCAACGCCGCGCTTTGCCTTAACACTAGAGCCAAGAAATGAAAATATTAATTAAAATAAATATTTCATCTCCTCGAGTGGGGATCGAACCCACTGGTTGTGGGTTTTACAGTCACTCTTTGTGCCCCTGCGCCACGAATGACCTCAACAAGTAATAATTAAGAAACAATATACATTACATATATGTTGTAACATTATAAATATAGTTGTCTGCTTCAACAACTGATTTACCTACAGTAAATTTGGCTCCACGCTGTATCCCGGACATACGAGGGTAGGCAGAGGGAACCTGGGAACCTTATATTAAGACAGTCCTTTTAATAATTTTCCAAATAAGTCACTTGCATTCCCCATTTCGCCCTGAATTTTACAGTTACGCTTGTTGAGTGGCGGAAACCAACGCCCCTATGTTGGTAAAGGATAATTATAAATTGACAAACATATCGAGAATTCCACGTAAATCGTGTAGGTAATAAAAATAGTGTTTTAACTACATTATTTATTAAAAAATCTTATTCTTTTTATTAAAATTATATTTAAAAAAAACGTTTGAAAGCGTTGTCATGAAATCAATAAATTTATTGTGAAATGGATCGATCTAAAACTACAGAAGGTTAAATCAATACAACAATTTTCGTATCACACAAATGCCATCGAACATAAATAATTTGAAATGCTGGTGTCTCCAGACAACGTTATTGGCTTGTTTGCGCTAACCTGACGCCAGTTACCTGTCACCCTCGTACCGATAATCCGTTATAGCTAAAACGTTTATTAAATCTGACAAAATATTTATTTATTTATTGCTAAGAAAACAAATTTACGCAAATAAAAGCAGGGCTGATACAATTTTAAGCAAATAAAAGCAGGGCTGTCGTGGCGTTGACGTGACGGTTTTGGGTTAGGTTGGTAGATATTTTCATTTCTTCGCTCTAGTAACAAGGCAAAGCGCAGCGTTAAGTTCCACTACTCAACAATAACTCAATATATATTTTTTATATAGAAAAAAAGATAAATATAGCACTGCCTTCTTAGAAATTATATATTTACCAGCAAACATTTCTTATTTAAAAATCTAACAGCTATAGTATTGTACTCACGAGGATAACGTTCATAAAACATTGAAAATCGTTATCGATATCCATTGAACGTTATGTATAATTAACTTTTAGTGGTAAGGGAAGTCCCAAAGCCGTCGAGGGGAAGGAACTTAAATAAATAAAATAAGATTCGGGAGGTAAGGTGTCCGGAAAAATCAGCAGGTTCGTGAATGTGGATTTATGTATACTATACACGTAACCGTAATGTGAAAGTATAAAGATTGAAAGTTAGAATTTTGTTTCTTTTTATAGTGATTTTCAAAGATCCTTTAGATCTTTTAAATCTATTAATCGCATATATTTATACGTGAATAGGGTAGTTAAAGCGTTTCATTTTAAATATGTAACAATCGCAAAAATCAAAGATCTTATTAATTTGTAAGGAAAATTCGCGTATTTGATAATCACACATTGTGTCTATTGAAGCTTAAAAGCCTATTATTAGAGCTAAAATTTGAAATTAAAATATAAAGTCAATGCTTTTCTCCATGTAGCAAGATAAACAGATAGTATTTGCTGTGCCAAGGTACCCCATCCTTCACTTTCCAATCTGAAGCAAGATTTTCCGAGTGGAATGCCGGAGCTCAACATCTCACTCTGTTCTGGATGCGGAGAAATTAAAATAAAAGTATCTGCCCGAATGAAGACCGAACCCACTGGCATCACGTTTCCGCTGTAAAACTGCTTGCATGTAATACTTTATTAGTATCAGTAATACTTTTTATTTTTGTATGTAATTATTAGGGAACCTCGTGTTGGAAATTTATAAATTATTGTTAAAATCGATGTTAGTTAGTCTATTATGATCGTCGATTTTTATATTGGTGTACAATTAAACGTTTTCCAACAGCGCGGCGCCAAGACGTCCTATATATTTTTCTTCAGGCCTATCGATCCCTTCAGGTCATAAATTAAATTAATTACGTCTTTGAATATTTATATATTTTCAATACTTTATATTAAATCGATAGAATCAAAATTGCCAAAAGTTTCGTGCGTCGTATCTTATCTCTAGAGGCTATAAATTTGTGATTGAAAAATCGTTCGCTCAAACTTTCGTAATAAAGATAATTTGAAATACATCTATCCATAATGATTTTGATTCTGTTATTAAAAAAAATGCAGAGTATTGGTCATAGTGACTTTTTTCACCGCAAAATGCATGGTATATTTACGTAAAATAGTTAATAGACTACGGAGATTTTGATAACATTTTCCTTTTTTTTTTCAGATTCATTCTATTTCCCGCACATAGCAGGGTGGGAACCTGGGAACGTAGCATTAAGAAACTCCCTTCTTATTAAGATACTTCCGTATCGCTCTTTTCACCGATTGCATGTTGAGTGACAGAACTTAGCGCCGCGCTTTGCCTCGAAAGGAGATTAAAATCTTAAATAATTTCATCTCAAGGCAACATTTCCTCGAGTTTGAATCGAATCCACAACCTGTCGCGTTAACAGACACGCACTCCAGAGTGCCTCATAACATATATTTTTTTTAATTATATAAATTAAATTGACATAAACAATATAATATTTAGTGTATTACAATTTTAACGTCTCAAACAAATATATCATAGCGCCAAATGGAAATACTGCGACGTGTTTCGAGTGATAGCTCCCGTAACACAGGAGGAAACCGATGTTTATGTATGAAGCCCTCTCAATTCATTTGTACTATATTCTTGAACCTTTGTCCTTTCCGGGTCAGTTATTTATTGCCGTTGTTTCGTATATACGCAATGTGCGTTTCTTCGAACGTTAGTTACTGCCTTTGTTGGTCCCGCTGACCTCTATCAGAATAATCTAGAAGAATAAATACATTCATGCATTTATGAGGCCAGTCGTGCGCAGTGGTACGAAATGTGACTGTAAAACCGACTGGTTGTGGGTTCGATCCCCACTCGAGGAGATGAAATATTTACTTAAATTTATATTTTCATTTCTTCGCTCTGGTGTCGAGGCAAAGCACGGCGTTGATTTCTGCCACTCAACACGCAATGCCTCCAAAATTCGGCAGAAAGTGGGGAACGGAGTGTCTTAACACTAGGTTCCCTCTGCCTACCCTGCTGTGTGCGGGATATAGCGTGGAGCTAATTTTTTTTTTTAAGAAATATATATTTACTAAACGTTAAATATGTCTATAGGAAACTTTTATTTTTATCAATACGCTTAACCATATTTATTAAGGTTTAATATTTAATCAATATTAATGGTGCTCTTCTCCAAGAAGTATATATGTTTCGAAATAATAAAATAAAGTAGCCATAACTCCAGATGATATTTACTTGAAAACTCATACAAGCATTTGGAATTCACAACGCGAGCAATCGCGAGCACCGTTCACAAAATAGGAACTGTAATAAAATATGGCTGACTGAAATTTAATAACCTGAATATAGTGCACGTCGTAGAATGCAGAATAACGATGGGTGGACTCAAATAACTCCTTGTGTACACTCTCGTGGGACCTTTCACCATGGCGTATTGTAAAATGGATGGCGGTTGTATCGACTAATGATGGTACAAGGTTCGGTTCCGACTTTTCATATGTCATGTCTAATTGTTTGTATAAAGATATTGTTGAGGCCGTCGTGGCGCATTGGAACGCCTGATTGTAAATGCGATGGCTGTAGGTTTTATTTCCAGAATTATTACATTTAAATTACTGTCATTCTCCGCCCTGGTAGACAAAGTGCGGCGTTCAGTTCCGCCACTGCAGTACAGTCTTAACGCTAGATTTCCTTTATACTGTAAATGTCGATTGAAAGTCTTTCAAGAAAACTGTACGTTTTTTTACATTGGACGATAGCGGCACTTGCCAGATCCAGACGCTCTGACCACTAAGCCAAACGAACGGCTCACGGACAGCTTTCGAGATGCGCAGGTTTAAATTTTTATAAGTTTTCCAACGATATTTTTAACTTTTACTCCTCAAAAATAGTTTATTTAAGTGTTGAAAGTACTAACATAATAAAAAATTGCAAGTATCTTTTTTTGCTGTTTTGAACTACTTAGGGTAGTTTTAGATTACATACACACACATATATATATATATATATATATATATATATATATAGTGAAAAATTGCTAATGTGTATATATATATATATATATATATACACATTAGCAATTTTTCACTTTCGATACTTTACGTACGGACCAACGAAGTATTTATGTTTTCATCTAAAGACGAAGATAAGTCAAGTAAAACAATGAAAGTTACATTTAATTTTATTATGATTTTAAATAGCCCCAGCAGTGATTTATTAATGTAAACAATTTCTCTTTATTTCATATCGTCGCTTTCTATCAATATTACGAAAATATATCCAAAGTAAAAGCTTAAAACAATAAAGGAACTTATGAATGATTTATCAACAAATGAGTATGGCTCAGTTTTAATTGACCTTTTTATGTCCATTAATACATTATTAATATTTAAGGAATGCCACATCTATACTATTATTATAAAGCTGAAGAGTTTGTTCGATTGAAAACTCTAATCTCAGGAACTACTGGTTTCAATAACAGAAAAAATATATAATGCTTTTTAACAATATCTGTATTTATATAGGCTGTTTTTTTGGAATCCGTCGGTGAAAAAAATCACTTTTAATTTTGGATACATATTAGAGAACACAGTGACACTAGGTTCTCTTTAGTTCTCTATCCTACTAGATACTTCTCAACTCAAAACTTCTAGAATTGGAACTTCTATTCGGATTCGGAAAATGAGGGACCGAGTATGGTTTCAATTGGTTTCCTCTGTTTCTGCCTATCCCGCATCCCAGCTACAGCGCGTAGATTATTTTCTTATAAAAATTTTACCGTTGAAAAATTTGAACCCACGTCCCTTAGAAAAGTCCAAGTTCTCTATACATACATTATTTCTTTTTTCAATTCATACATTTTTTTACATTATTGTAGACATATATATTGTTATTTTGAAACTTCAACGTCACACCATATTCCGCACACAGCAGCGAAGGCAAAGGAAACCCAGTGTCAAAACACTCCGTTCCCCACTTTACTGCAAAATTCTGGAGGCATTTTTATTATTTCCGTGTGCATTTCGAATTCACAGCACATACCCAGCAGAACAGCGTCCACAATATGCTGTCTACAATGATCGTGCCGCATTGCTAACATACCACTCTAACACCAAAATGAATTTCTGTCCAGTTTGAGAAAGCATGTAATAATATTAAGACGAAGTGTATATTGCTTTACGTCGGCTTTATAAATCTATGTTTCATTTTTTGCATAATTTCACTTAAAATTGGATGGATATTGTTATAAATGCTTCAAGTACTAACTAAAATTAAGCCGCTACTTTTTCTTTATGAGGAATATGTATATGTATGATGAGGACAATTTTTTTTAATACTTGTTCTTGTTTTTCAATTTTTTGGATATTTTGGAGATAGTACTTATAAGTGACCAACAGGAGACGATTTTTTTTCGCTAGATTTGGGGACCTAAAATATTTAAATTTAAATATTTTTCTGTATTTTAAAAATTTTAATATACATTTGATTTTATAGCAAAAAATTACATAAAACCGTTATAGCTAGTAGATAGCTGATAAAGGGTTTATGGTTATGGTCAATATGATTTAGTTTCAAACTGATTTCGAGGAAGATGCATCAAATGTCACACCTTCTCTTTCTTTCTTTTTCTTATTAATTCTTAACTTACATAAATTATTTTAATTTAAGCCTAATTACGCAATATTTTTGAATGCTAAAGGCGTATTGAGAGGCGGAACTCAACGACACCTTTTGCCTCGACACCATAGCGAAGAAACAAAAATATACATAAAAAAAAAAAACAGCTTCACGCTGTATCCCGCACACAGCAGGGTAGGCAGAGGGAACCTAGTGTTTTTAGACACTCCGTTCCCCACTTTCTGCCGAATTCTGGAGGCATTGCGTGTTGAGTGGCAGAACTCAACGCCGCGCTTAGCCTCGACACCAGAGCGAAGAAATGGAAATATAAATTTAAATAAATATTTTATTTCCTCGAGTGGGGATCGATCCCGCAACCACTCGCATTTACAGTCACACTTTGTACCCCTGCGCCACAACTAGCTTTAAGACTAAATAAATAATTTTCTGATATATATTCTATGATTGTGAGAAGCTAACACCAATACAAGAAAAAAACTCCACAAATAATTGTGCTAACTGGATACAATTTTACAAAAATAGAGAGAACTGAAGGCGCCTTTGACGAGCACTTCCCCGCTGCCGAGTGTTTGCTCGCGCATGTTTGTTAATGCCACTGATTGCTTGTTTACTCGACGAAATTCTTATTTTCCTTGGAGACGAGACGGCATTGAGTTTTCTTTGCTTTGACTGTTCTGTGTTTAATCGTACGACCCCGGCCGTTGTGGAGGTTCGGGAAATATATGTGAAAAGGTCGCTTGAGAGGTTGTGAATTTGGATTTTGTATAGATTGATTTGAATTTATCGATTTATTTGATAGTATTTGTATTGTGTTAGTAAAGAGAAGATAGTGAGGCAGGGTCTCTAGCGTGCAATCGTAAGCGCGACAGGTTCGATTTCCCCTTGAAGAAATGAAATATTTTATATTTTTATTTCTTCTCAATGTGCAATGCCTTCAGAATTTTATCGAAAGTGGGAAACGAAAATGTCTTAATGGGAACAGAGTGTCTTATACGCTAAGTTCTCAGATTCCCTCATTGTATTCCGCTATGTGCGGAATGATGAAGCTAGATAGAATAGAAAAATAGGAAAAAAGATAAACATTCTTTATTTTTCGTTTCAACTTAAAGATTATTTAACTTATAAATAGAACTTACTATAAGAATAATTTATATCATCATGTTCTATTTACCTTTTATATTTCTGTACCAATAAATGTACTTTTATTTATAAAAGTCTATGAATTTTTATTAAATCGTAGAAACTGTTAGGTTTTATTCTGTTTTCAGATCCAGTCGGCGAAGATATTCCATGCAAGCTTGTATCGACAAGCGGCTTAGCTCAAATTGAAACATATTTGTGGAAAAGAAATCCTTAATATAGGCTTTTGTCGCACTTACCTGTAAAAAGCGTAGGCGATGAATGTTGGAAAAATAAATAAAATAAATCAGCTTCACGCTGTATCCCGCACACAGCAGGGTAGACCGAGGGAACCGAGTGTTAAGACACTCCGATCCCCACTTTCTGGCGAATTCTGGAGGCATCACGTGTTGAGTGGCAGAAGTCAACGCCGCGCTTTGCCTCGACACCATAGCGAAAAAATGGATATATAAATTTAAGTAAACAATGAAACATTCATGGTTTACTGGTTGGAAGTAAATATAAAATGAAGTTTAAGTTTAAATGTCATAGTTCTAAAATTAGCATAATATTAAAATAAAGTCAAAATTGTCATTATCGATCATTGTATTTTTTGTAACTGATTGTTAAAAAAATTAAAAGAGGCTAATTTAATGTTAAGAATAAAAAAAAATGAAAATAAATTGCCTATGTGATTTGTTTTTCAGATTCGCTTATATGTAGTTAATATGATAAGAACAAAGCAAACGGTAGTAAAATAAGTAAAATAATATAATATTTGTATGCATCAAATAAAGGATTGGCAAAAATTTACGAATTAAGCGGGGATAACAGTTTTTGGTCTTTCGTTGTTAATTTTTATTAAATTACAAAATTAATTGGATATGGATATTTTTTTATCCAGTCCTTTAATGCGCTGATGGTCAGATTTCAAATGACTCCATATCTAATGGTGTTAAATCACACGGTCTAGAAGGCCAACTCTAATCACCGAAACGAGACGTACTGTTCGTGTACTCACGAACTGGAAATGTACGATGCAGTAATTGAATTGTTTCATGGGCTGTATGGCGTGTGGCACCATCTTTGGCCACATCATATCATATCATTCAGCTTCGACAGAAAAAACTATCTTGTTATCTAGAGCCCCAGTCGCTGCTTGACCAGCCTAAAAAAGTATGATCCATTTATACATAAGTGTAAAAGCCACACCAAACAGTGACACACTGTTAGTTCATTTGTTTTTTGACAATCAGTTGTAGGTTCTCAAAACCGCAAAAGCTTCAAATTTGGAATTTAATAAAATCATCAAGGAGAAAGTGTTATTCATTTGATCATCGCTTAGGATGATTTTACTCCAAAAAACACAATCCACTTGTTCAATAATCCATTCAACGACTGCTTCAGTCGTTGTGTTAATTGAATTCTGCTACCATGGATACACATTTTTAGTGATTATACGCTGTAAGCTTCTTGAAATTAGCAATTCTTGTTCACGACGCCCTATTGAGTGTCCAGGACTCTCACCGACCCTCAAACACTGCTTCGATATTGACAATTGAACGGTTGTTCAATTAGTGTTTTTTGGCGAACATTGTGCTTGGCTTTTTCAACGGATCTAGTCTTCTGAATTTTTCAAATATTTTTTTCACTCTTGGTGAAGTTAAAATAGTATTCCGATCATATTTTACATGATATTTTGAATCTGTGGCCGCCAAGCTTTTATCGTTTTTGATATATTGTTAAATAATGGAGATGCGGTGTTCTATCATGTAATGCTCTATTTTACTAACCCTAAAGTGTCGGATTTTTTTATGGTTGCTAACTGCTTAACCGAACCAATAACGACAAATTTAGATCTTGTGTAATGTTTTTATATGTAAAAAAGTATGTAAACTGCTATAAAAAATTAACAACAACGTTGTAAACTAAAAACATATTTTCATTATAAAATATACTATCGTCGTCTTTCACGGTACAGTGTGCGCGGTCATATCTCAAAGATACCACACAAAGGCAGTAATTAAATAGACAATGAGCTCATATTCAGTTCTGGGCGTGTGTGGTATCGTTTTATACAGCGCTTCTATTTTATAATATAATACATACTCGTATATTATGTTGTAAAGTGTTTTAAGAGTTAAATGGTACTCGTAGATTACTGTTATGACTTAATTTAAATTAGCTTCACGCTGTATCCCTAGCGGGGTAGTCAGAGAGAATGGAGCGCCAAACGCTACGGTCTCTACATACATCTTTCCTCCACTGTCATAAATCTGTTCTTACACGCCCTCCGGAAGATCCTTATGCTTTTTACATGACCTTTCCCCAGTATCTTTGATACTTTGTTTTCGAAAGTCAACCGAGGTTTCTCCCTATCTCTCTTACTATTATAATTTGTTTAAAAATTGTGGTTAATTCGTTTTTTTTATTGTAATCCCCGAGCTAGTGTAAGCAAATTAAGAGATAACCAAGACTTAACGAGAGAAGAGGCCGCCCGAGGCCACCGTCGAGGTGAATTTACAATTTTAGGTACGATTTCCACATATATTTTCACAGCTTCGCTCTAGTACAAAGTCAAAGCACGGCGTAGAGTTCCTCCGCTCGACATGCAAAGCCTTAAAAAAATCTGTGGAAAATGGGGAACGGAGTGTTTTAACACTTGGATCTCTCTGCTATATGCAGGATAGAGAGTAAAATTGAATAAAAATTAGTGTCTAGCGTAGTGTGTTGATAAGAATATTTTTAAATGATCTAGCATGAGTCATATAAATATAAGTATTTTTTTTATTTCCCCTCACTTCGCAAAGTGCAATCTACATTCACAACACTATACATTATTTAAATGGCAGTTCTGGAATTATTCTAATAAATAATATTATTTATATACTCATTAAGTACTATTACCAAACAAACCAAACCAAACCAAACAAAAATTTATTTCGTAATTAAATTAAAACACAAACAATTGTACGTGTTAATAATAAATTCAGCAGTTACTCATCATGTAATTAACTTATAACGTACGCTCCATATATAAATATATTTATTCGTTTGTGTCTGTGTGTTCTTTTACTTTTTTGTGTTTTTATGCGATACATGGTAGTACTTAATTTAATAATAGTAGTGATAAGTCACTCCATTCTCTAATTTGTACCCAAGAAATATATTGGCGCGATAGAAACCAAACATGACCTAGGAAAAAAATTAAATACAAATATTTTCTCAACTGGATGTTGAGCTCAAGCTAAAGCTCGTATTTATAAACCGCTCTCCAGTCTGAGTGCGATCTCGAGATGGCTTTTTTATTCATAAATTATACATCTGTAAATGGAAAGAGCATCTCAAGATCGATCTCAGATTTAAAACGATTTGTCAATATGGCTTCTATATACTGTTATTTTCTATAAGTCTTTGATGTATGTTATACAATGTTGTTAACGCTAGAGTAGTTTGATGTTATATAAATTTACCTTTGATGTTATATAAGTTTAGGTATGTATGAGTGACTGCTAAGACCTTACTTCCGTTTCACATCAAACACTAACATACTATTGAGGCCAGTCGTGGCGCAGTGGTACAAAGTGTGACTGTAAAACCGACTGGTTGTGGGTTCGATCCCCACTCGAGGAGATGAAATATTTACTTACATTTATATTTCCATTTCTTTGCTCTGGTGTCGAGACAAAGCGCGGCGTTGAGTTCTGCCACTTAACACGCAATGCCTCCAAAAATTCGGCAGAAAGTGGGGAACGCAGTGTCTTACACTAGGTTCACTCTGCCTACCCTGCTGTGTGCGGGACATAGCGTGAAGCTAATTTATTTTTAATTTATTTTATTTACCTGTTACTGAAATTTTATAGCAATAAGTATCTATTTGTATATGAGGCCTTTGTGGCGCATTGGCAGAAGGTGTGACAGAAAACGCCACGATTGAATATTAGATTCCCACTCGGGGGAATAAATTGTTATTTATTAATATTTTCATTTTCCTGCCCTGGTAACAAAGCTCATCCAACTGAAAGTGGGGAACGAAGTGTGTTAACACTACATTTCCTCTTCCTATCCTGCGATAATAAGTTAGGACACAGCGTGAACCTGGATAAAATAAAAGAATTACCTGTACTAATTTTATCGTGATTGAAAAATTTTAATACCAATAATCTCCATATATAATAAAAGGATAGAAAAGTCAATTCTGTACATGAAAGATATAAAAAAAATAAAAATTAGGTCTGTTAATATGTCGATTATAGAACCTAAAAAACCACTCAGCAGAATTCTTGTCTGTCTGTCTGTCTGCCTGTCTGTCTGTCGGTTTGTTTGTGCGTCAATCACGCAAAAACTACCTGACAGAAATTGATGATTTTTTGCATGGTGTTAGCCTAGGGCCTCAAGGTACATTTTTTTTGGGTTTCATTCCGAATTTCATGATAGTTTTCTTTAAAAAAAATAAAAACTGAAAAATATAAATTACCTAAAATACCGATAACTACTGTATGAAATTAAATTAATTTTGGCATGATAATAGTTCAAAGCCTAATGTCACTTATAGGATAGTTTTTATCATGGAGTATAAAGAATTTTTTGTAGAAAAAATTACATAATTATATTTTTTAATCAAAAAAATCGACTTCTTCAAATTCAACCGGATTTCACACTCTGAACTTAACTAAACTTTCACCAAACTACCCCTTATATGTACCCTTTCTAATAAAAAAAGAATCATTAAAATCGGTTGAATTGATATTGACTTATACGTTCATTTGTCGCGCATATACTTAATGTAAATTTGAGATTTATATGATTTTCTCATAGATACCATTGTTGGATATAAACTAAATTAAAATAAGACTACACGGGAGGCATTAGCTTTCAAATAAAAAAAGAATCATTAAAATCGGTTCATACAATCAAAAGTTCTAAGGTAACAAGGCTAAAAAATACAGCCCAATTGATGACCCCTTTTAAGAAGTCGGTTAATAGTAATCTGACATAATTAAATTACGACTATTTCATTTAACCACATTTTAAAAGAAGAAAGTAAATTGAGGCCGTTCGTTGCACAGGGGCACAAAGTGTAACTGTTGTGGGTTCGATGACCACGCAAGGAAACGAAATATTTATTTAAATTTATATTTCCATTTCATCGCTCTGGTGTCGAGGTAAAGTGCGGCGTTGAGTTTCACTACTCAGCACGCAATGCCTACAGAATTCCGAGAAAAGTAGGGAACAGAGTGTTGTTGTTAACACTAGAGGTCCTATGCCTACCCTGCTGTGTGCGGGATACAGCGTGAAGCTAAAAAAAGAAGTATAATCAATATTTGTTCAGTCTACCATAATTATTATTTCAAACGTCAACGTTGGTGATATTAACAAACATAATAAAGTAGGTATATTTTACGGAATTAGCTCATATGGCGATGTGTAGAATAAAAAGTATGTGTGTATTTGGAAAGTAAATTCTGATTGTGAGTTCATAGTTTATAAAAGTTTATATTGTGTTTAGATGGATCACGTGGTGATGTCAATACGTTTTAATGTCATCTTATGTTATCTGTTAAAATAGCGTGAAGCTGATTAAACTTAGTGTTATATTCAAAAGAAATTAATTGTATGTAATACATAATATGTAATTTATTAATACGTTTCAAGTATGAAAAAAAGAAAAAATGCAATATAATTGCATTTGTGTTTCCTTCCTATATTTTGTATTTCTATTATTTAAATCGATATATCAGGAACGTAAATGTGGGAACAGAGTTGCATGCCATTTTAGTACAGAGTAACCTCTAAAAAATGTATTTACTAAACTGAATAAAAAGAATGTGTGATTCCTCTATACAATATATTATTCTATATTATACATAAAACAGGTTAAAACTGTGCATATGAAGGTCCTCCTGTAGTATAACTATTTTCAATTACTATCAACACTACATTGTCGATACTAATGTGGTATTACAATATGAATGAAATTTTTCCGCCATTATGATGACATAGACAATTTTTTTAATTTGTAAAAATAATATATTAACTATAAGAACGTTGGTAGTTTTTTAAAAGGAATTCTTATAGAATAAAAAATTGCCTAAACTATGCTTCTTCGCAAGTGGTTGTAATAACTATTGGTATCAATTTTCCAAAAAATCACTATAAATATTAAATATGCTCAATTATACAGAGTTTTTTTGTTAGGACCACTTTTAAATGAAACCACATTTTAACTACTCTATAAAAGCCTATTACATATTAAATTAAAAACCCGAAAATAAAAAAGTTATTTTTTCAAACAAAATCTCCATATATAATAAAAGGATAGAAAAGTCAATTCTGTACATGAAAGATATAAAAAAAATAAAAATAAGGTCGGTTAATATGTCGATAAAAAATTAATATGTTTAAAGTTAATATGTCGACTAAAACTTGACGCTATGACGGTACAGTTGAGAGAACTGAGATTTCTGGTTGTAGCACTAGTTATATTTTAATTAGGTTAAATTCCCACTAAGTGGAAGAATATATTTATTTTTCTGCCCGTAAAAACAAACGAAGCGAAGCCTTGTGTTCCGCTATACTATCTAAAGAAATTGGAAAGTGCAAAATTGAGTAAGTGCACCACTATCTTATTTGAAATTCTTTCTTCTCTCCATTATAAATTTTCATAGGATTGAAATGTAATAGTGACGTCTTTGAACAATAGTATATGTTCATAACTGTTAAAGTTAATTATCGAACAAATGGTTTACAACTCTGATGATACAAAGACATTCTGCTTCAGCTGATAATTTAATTAAAATGTCTACCGGATGATCAATTAGCCTGCAGTTTACGTTTTAATTGTTATTATGTATGATGTTACGTAACGTTTCTTTACGTTTATTTATTTATATACATATTACATTTAATGAATTAAATATATTTTATAAAAGGTTCACATATGTGATAACATGTTCACACATGTGGTCCACATATGTGACCACATATTCACACATGTGGTCCACACACGTGACCACATATTCACACATGTGGTCCACATATGTGACCACATGATCACACATGTAATCTTCATATGTGACTACATATCACACATGTGGTCTACATATGTGACTACATATCACACATGTGATATGCCCATGTGAATACTTATTCACACATGTGGTACACATATATGACCACACGATGCCACATGTGGTCCACATATGAGACCACATGATCACATATGTGGTCCACATATGTGAGCACATAAACACACATGTGGTCCACACACGTGACCACATATTCACACATGTGGTCCACACACGTGACCACATATTCACACATGTGGTCCACATATGTGACCACATGATCACACATGTAATCTTTATATGTGACTACATATCACACATGTGGTCTACATATGTGACAACATATCACACATGCGATCTGCACATGTGAATACTTACTCACACATGTGGTTCACATATATGACCACACGATGGCACATGTGGTCCACATATGTGACCACATGTTCACATATGTGGTCCACATACACGACCACATATTCACACATGTGGTCCACATATGTGACCACAAATTCTCACGTGTGGTCCACATGAAAGACCACATATTCACACATGTGGTCCACATATGTGACCACAAATTCTCACGTGTGGTCCACATGAAAGACCACATATTCACACATGTGGTCCACATATGTGACCACAGGATCACCCATGTAATCTTCATATGTGACTACATATCACACATGTGGTCCACATATGTGACCACATTTTCCCACATGTAATCCACATACGCGACCACATATTCACACATGTGGTCCACATATGTGACCACATGATCACACATGTAATCTTCATATGTGACTACATATCACACATGTGGTCTACATATGTGACTACATATCATACATGTGATATGCCCATGTGAATACTTATTCACACATGTGGTACACATATATGACCACACGTTGCCACATGTGGTCCACATATGTGACCACATGATCACATATGTGGTCCACATATGTGAGCACATAAACACATATGTGGTCCACACACGTGACCACATATTCACACATGTGGTCCACACACGTGACCACATATTCACACATGTGGTCCACACACGTGACCACATATTCACACATGTGGTCCACATATGTGACCACATGATCACACATGTGGTCTACATATGTGACAACATATCACACATGCGATCTGCACATGTGAATACTTACTCACACATGTGGTTCACATATATGACCACACGATGCCACATGTGGTCCACATATGTGACCACATGTTCACATATGTGGTCCACATATGTGAGCACATATACACACATGTGGTACACACACGTGACCACATATTCACACATGTGGTCCACACACGTGACCACATATTCACACATGTGGTCCACATATGTGACCACATGATCACACATGTGGTCTACATATGTGACAACATATCACACATGCGATCTGCACATGTGAATACTTACTCACACATGTGGTTCACATATATGACCACACGATGCCACATGTGGTCCACATATGTGACCACATGTTCACATATGTGGTCCACATATGTGAGCACATGATCACCCATGTAATCTTCATATGTGACTACATATCACACATGTGGTCCACATATGTGACCACATTTTCCCACATGTGGTCCACATACGCGACCACATATTCACACATGTGGTCCACATATGTGACCACAAATTCTGACGTGTGGTCCACATACGCGACCACGTATTCACACATGTGGTCCACATATGTGACCACAGGATCACCCATGTAATCTTCATATGTGACTACATATCACACATGTGGTCCACATATGTGACCACATTTTCCCACATGTAATCCACATACGCGACCACATATTCACACATGTGGTCCACATATGTGTCCACAAATTCTCACATGTGGTCCACATGAAAGACCACATATTCACACATGTGGTCCACATATGGGACCATATATTTACACATGTGGTCCACATATGTGACCACAAATTCTCACATGTGGTCCACATATGTGACCACATTTTCCGACCTGTGGTCCACATACGCGACCACACATTCTCACATGTGGTCCACATGAAAGACCACATATTCACACATGTGGTCCACATACGTGAGCACATATTGACACATGTGGTCCACATATGTGACCACATATTCACACATGTGGTCCACATATGTGACTACATATTCACACATGTGATCTATATATGTGACTACACATTCACATAAAAAAATTTTTACTACACGAATAAACTTCAATAAAAGTTTTATAATTTAAAAAAGTTTATTTTTTATGTAGGCTGTCTCCTATCTGAAGTGTAGTTAAATGGAAAAACTAGGAGGACCAGTGTGTGTGTCAGTGATGACCTATTGCGTTGAGAGACAAGGTCCTTCATCCTTAGCCTCATTCGCAGGCTCCAAGTCAGCTATGGAGACAGCTATTTCTCTAAGCTACTGAATTAGAAACGATGGTACGACGAAAGAAGGTTACCGACACATTGTTTCGGTAAATGAGCGATGTATAAATGCACTTTGTCACGAAAGGTATTTTAAATTTGTATTGAAACGAACTGAAAAGTCAAAAATTAAAAGGAGTTATAAAATGTAATTTATCACATGAATTCACAAAACAATCTTTACCTATTTTTTATTTTAAGAATTAAAAAAATGATGTTAGTTTTGTCTTGCCTGACCTTGTCGCACTCATTATCTTATTAATGTGATTAATCTCCATATATAATAAAAGGATAGAAAAGTCAATTCTGTACATGAAAGATATAAAAAAAATAAAAATTAGGTCGGTTAATATGTCGATTATAGAACCTAAAAAACCACTCAGCAGAATTCTTGTCTGTCTGTCTGTCTGTCTGTCTGTCGGTTTGTTTGTGCGTCAATCACGCAAAAACTACCTGACAGAAATTGATGATTTTTTGCATGGTGTTAGCCTAGGGCCTCAAGGTACATTTTTTTTGGGTTTCATTCCGAATTTCATGATAGTTTTCTTTAAAAAAAATAAAAACTGAAAAATATAAATTATCTAAAATACCGATAACTACTGTATGAAATTAAATTAATTTTGGCATGGTAATAGTTCAAAGCCTAATGTCACTTATAGGATAGTTTTTATCATGGAGTATAAAGAATTTTTTGTAGAAAAAATTACATAATTATATTTTTTAATAAAAAAAATCGACTTCTTCAAATTCAACCGGATTTCACACTCTGAACTTAACTAAACTTTCACCAAACTACCCCTTATATGTACCCTTTCTAATAAAAAAAGAATCATTAAAATCGGTTGAATTGATATTGACTTATACGTTCATTTGTCGCGCATATACTTAATGTAAATTTGAGATTTATATGATTTTCTCATAGATACCATTGTTGGATATAAACTAAATTAAAATAAGACTACACGGGAGGCATTAGCTTTCAAATAAAAAAAGAATCATTAAAATCGGTTCATACAATCAAAAGTTCTAAGGTAACAAGGCTAAAAAATACAGCCCAATTGATGACCCCTTTTAAGAAATCGGTTAATAGTAATCTGACATAATTAAATTACGACTATTTCATTTAACCACATTTTAAAAGAAGAAAGTAAATTGAGGCCGTTCGTTGCACAGGGGCACAAAGTGTAACTGTTGTGGGTTCGATGACCACGCAAGGAAACGAAATATTTATTTAAATTTATATTTCCATTTCATCGCTCTGGTGTCGAGGTAAAGTGCGGCGTTGAGTTTCACTACTCAGCACGCAATGCCTACAGAATTCCGAGAAAAGTAGGGAACAGAGTGTTGTTGTTAACACTAGAGGTCCTATGCCTACCCTGCTGTGTGCGGGATACAGCGTGAAGTTAAAAAAAGAAGTATAATCAATATTTGTTCAGTCTACCATAATTATTATTTCAAACGTCAACGTTGGTGATATTAACAAACATAATAAAGTAGGTATATTTTACGGAATTAGCTCATATGGCGATGTGTAGAATAAAAAGTATATGTATTTGGAAAGTAAATTCTGATTGTGAGTTCATAGTTTATAAAAGTTTATATTGTGTTTAGATGGATCACGTGGTGATGTCAATACGTTTTAATGTCATCTTATGTTATCTGTTAAAATAGCGTGAAGCTGATTTAACTTAGTGTTATATTCAAAAGAAATTAATTGTATGTAATACATAATATGTAATTTATTAATACGTTTCAAGTATGAAAAAAAGAAAAAATGCAATATAATTGCATTTGTGTTTCCTTCCTATATTTTGTATTTCTATTATTTATATCGATATATCAGGAACGTAAATGCGGGAACAGAGTTGCATGCCATTTTAGTACAGAGTAACCTCTAAAAAATGTATTTACTAAACTGAATAAAAAGAATGTGTGATTCCTCTATACAATATATTATTCTATATTATACATAAAACAGGTTAAAACTGTGCATATGAAGGTCCTCCTGTAGTATAACTATTTTCAATTACTATCAACACTACATTGTCGATACTAATGTGGTATTACAATACATTTTCAATTTTTTCCGCCATTATGATGACATAGACAATTTTTTTAATTTGGAAAAATAATATATTAACTATAAGAACGTTGGTAGTTTTTCAAAAGGAATTCTTATAGAATTAAAAATTGCCTAAACTATGCTTCTTCGCAAGTGGTTGTAATAACTATTGGTATCTATTTTCCAAAAAATCACTATAAATATTAAATATGCTCAATTATACAGAGTTTTTTTGTTAGGACCACCTTAAATGAAACCACAGTTTAACTACTCTATAAAAGCCTATTACATATTAAATTAAAAACCCGAAAATAAAAAAGTTATTTTTTCAAACAAAATAAATAATAAAATTATCGTTGTAAAATAAAATACAATTTGTTAAGAACGACGCACGCACACATAAACTTATCAAAGGGAAACCGCCGCATACGCCTCATTGCGAAATCGAGTCGTAGGTATTGGCGGCAAAATTTAAAGTTCTAAACATTTTAGTAGTATTTTTGTAGTAGTATGTGTTTACATTATTGGTACCTATGCGTAACCGCGTCATACGAAATATAGATATGAATAAACATTGTGAAATAAGAAAAAAAACCTACGTCTTCACTGTTGATGTATCTTAAAAACTATTTTACCCTATATGCCCAATTGTAACTGTAACGTGACGTTGTGGGTCTGATCCACACATGCAGGATTGAGTTATAATTTAATAATATTTTCATTTCGCACATCAGTCAAACATTATACCCAATATCTTACACTAAGTTGCCCTACTAAGGGCGGGATAAAGCGTGGATCTGGTTTTAACTTTATGTGAACCGATTAAAATAAAGTCCAGTCCAGTTGAGGCCAGTCGTGGCGCAGCGGCACAAAGCGTGACTGTAAAACCGACTGGTTCTCTGAGTTCGATCCCCACACGAGGAGATGAAATATTTACTTAAATTTATATTTCCATTTCTTCGCTCTGGGGTCAAGGTTAAGCACGGCGTTGCGTTCTGCCACTCAACACGCAATGCGTCCAGAATTCGGTAGAAAGTGGGGAACGGAGTGTCTTAATACTAGGTTCCTCCCTCTGACTAGCATGAAGCTGCTTAAAATAAAACTAATGCTTAATATTTAAGGGCAGTTTGCCAGAATACAAACAAAAAAAGTATTTAAATCGGTTAAGCCGTTTCTGAGATTATCGTAAAGAAACGCACATATAGTAAGTATCGATAAGTTGTGTTTTTATTTCAAACATTCAATTGAAGATTCTTATGGGAGGTACGAAAATGCGACCTAAAGTTTTAACAACTTTCTTATAAAAAATCTTCATTACATTGCAAACATACATTATAAGTATATCAAGACACGAACATAATTCAGTGTGTTAAGTAAATAGTTCTGTGGTTTAAGCGGGCGAAGCCGCGAGCGGGTCGCTAGTATAAAATAAAAATTCAAAAGAACTTATAAGAGTTTATTTGAATAAAGAATATTTTGAATTTTGAATTTGAAAAATATAGAAAAAAAATACAACGGTACACGTAAAAGCTACACTGCGTACATTAATCATATACCTACAAAATAATCTATCAATTTACATTATGAAATAAAGACGTCTGTCTAAAATAAAATGAAACATTTATATATTTTGAGACACAAAGGGTTGTACCGTCTGGAATTTGGAATTGGAATCGATAGAATGCTAAGAATTTCTCTTTGTTTAAATATTGGAGATAAAGTGATTAATTATAATGAACAAGCTTCAGTGTCTCTATAGAGCTATTGAAAATGCTTCGAATTATTACAGGCTGATGAACATAAATGATAATTTTCTAAATATATTTATATAATTTAATTTTTAAATCACAAAAGCTGATTTTATTTCATTTATTAATCATAATCAAATCAGCTTCACGCTGTATGCCGCACACAGCAGAGTAGGCAGAGAGAACGTAGTGTTAAGACACTCCGTTCCCCACTTTCTGCCGAATTCTGGGGGCATCGCGTGTTGAGTGGCAGAACTCAACGCGGCGCTTCGCCTCGACACCTCGACAGATGGAAATATAAATTTAAGTAAATATTTCTTCTCCTCGCGTGGGGATCGAACCCATAACCAGGCGGATTAGAATCAGCTACACTTTGTGCCCCTGCACCACGATAGGTTTTCATTTATTATCATTTATTTTAACAAGAATATTACAATAGTAGAATAATAGCTTTACCTTATTCTCGACTCGATTTTCTATTATTTCTCGATATATTCGAGTCGTATTTTATAAGATCTTTTACGCGTAGTTGAATCTGGTACGAATTGATAGAACGTTTTTTTTTCACTTTAGTATATACTTAGGGTCTAGGGGACTTAAGGTTAAATACTTATTTATGTGAAAAAAAAAGAAATCATTTTTTTTATGTTTTCACTTTTCTTTGCATATTAAGGCTGCTGCATAGCTTAATGGGGAAGCGTATGACTATATACGTGATGACTGTGGATTCAATTTCTACTCGGAGAAAAATAAGAAGAAAAATAATAAATAAATAAATCAGCTTCACGCTGTATCCCGCACACAGCAGGGTAGGTAAAAAGTGTTAACACACGTTCCCCACTTTCTGCCGAATTCTTGAGGTATTGCGTGTTGAGTGGCAAAACTCAACGCCGAAAAATATAACCTCGACCACCATGACAGAATTTGTACCAGAAAGAATGCCTCTCCTCCCGTCCCATAGAGGACGACGCTTTGGGTTTAGTGGTGTTCATGCAACCATCTCTAAGGAACCATTTAAAAAGGACGCCGCAAGAAAAATTTTTTAATTTTGTCGCTATTCCGAGTCGCGACCTAATACAATTATAATATAATGTAAAGAAAAAAAATAGTATTTTCTTATAATAGATATTAATTGTATAAAAAGAATAATACAGTAAGAAAATTACAATAAGGTAAAAAAAAGGTACGGACCTAGTGTCTAGAGTACTGACCTATTAAAAAAACCTGCTTAGTCTCAAATTTGAATGAAGAACAGTCTTGACAGTTGACACTATGTTCTTTCAATCCAACGCAAAGCGGCATAAGAAAATCGTAAAAAAATTCTTCTATTTAATAAAAGTCTTTGCGACGCGTCAGTCAGTGTATAGATTTCCATTTGGAATAAATTATTATTTATTAATAATTTATTTTTTTTGCTTTGGCACAGAATTCCGCCATTAAACACGCAATGCTCAAAAATTCGGCGGACTAGAATTAACACCAAGTAACCTAAGCCTACCCACCCTGCTATATCCGGGAACAACCTGAACCAAGTAAAACGCCTATTCTAGTAAAAATATCAACTACATTATTTACAGATTTTCTCATCACAAATAACCGCAAAATCATTCTTCATCCATCCATCCACATCCAATCCATAATAAGCATCCAAAACGATTTTCAGCGGTTAACACGAACTAGTGACATGAGACACACGAGAGCTTCCTTCACCGGAAATTGGCGCCCCACTTGATCCCCTGACCGATGGCCGCGCGTCCGCCAGCTATATTGCCGTCGAGCTTCTATTTATCATAGGATACTTGTCTAGATATAATTTGTTTGCGGAACTAAACTACAAATTTTACTTAGAAAATAACTTTGGCGACTGCTGGTCGTGGTGGAATGTTTTTTTTCGTATTTGCGGTTTTAAATATTTGATGTTGCATATAGTGAATTATTGTTTTAGTAATAAATAAAAATAATATTGTAATTGATAAAAAATAACAATAAATAGAGAAAACAAACAGATTAATCCAAACATTTTTTACGTACCTATACACGTACATGCCGAAATCAAAATAATCTGTAAGAGACATTTACAAAAGACAAAAAAAGATAAATATTAAAGAAATATATAAACAAATGCGAGTTGAACTCGTATACCGAGGGTTCCGTACCAATTTCTGAATTAAACTTATTTGAACAGAAAGTACAATTTATAGAAATTGACAAACTTAAGAAAGGATTCTTTAGGTTCTGATTACTCGATTAGTTTCTTACAAAATGCTGCAAAAACAATGCATAAACGTTCGTATCTTTAGTAGGTAATACAATATTTTTTTCTTTTTAAATATAAATAATAAGATTAATTATTATGCTACCTTTACCGCGGACGTAGTGGCGGAGGAGCAAAAGGATGTGACTGTAACGCGACGACTGTGCGTTCTATCCCCACTTGAGAGAAGGAATAATTATTTTATAATATTTTCATTTCTTCGCTCTGGCACCAAGGCATAAAACCACTCAACGCAATGCCTCGAAAAAATCGGCGAAAAGTGGAGAACGGAGTATCTTAACACTAGGTTCCTTCTACCCTGCTGTATGCGGGATACAGCCTGAAGCTGATTTGATATAATTTGATTAACAACGTTATTCACAACGTTACACAAATTTTGTTAAGTTTAACGTTACCATTTTAAGAAAATAAAAAATTTAAATTACTTCGTCGCACAAAAATAAGTTATTCCAACTCACTTGTACTCGAGAGAAACTTGTTTCATTAAATTTAAATTTAGCCAGCGCTTATTAATTCATGGCGTTGCTCATCTTCTAGAATTAATCAGGGTCTTTTTTGTTTACCAATTTTGTATTTATTAATTTATAATTTTGTAATAATTATTTGAAATATATATTTTTATATATACATAAATTATGATGTAAAATTATAGGTATAAATATATTTTTATTTGTGCTATACTAGAGAAACAGAGTAGCGCCTATATACCATTAAACACAGAAATGTGAAATGAGAGCCAACTAAGATGTTAAATAATGTATTGTCCTCGAAATTACACATAAAAGAATACAAGATGTATATGGGTGCAAAATTCTATGTTCACTTATTATAAATAAGTGTATTTACAGCACCATTAGATACCAAATAATAAAAACCTATTTAATTTTTTCCATACAATAAGATATGTTGAGGTAACCTAGTGTATTCCGCTTTGCGCCTGGATAAGAATCATTGTGTAACGGACGCTTATGGAATCGAACTTACAACCTGGCCCGCTCACAGCCTCTGCAAATATATATACATATATTAGGTAATTACAATATAATATATTAATTACTCAAAAGCACATAACATGGACTACACTCAACAAATTATTTAAGTATATATCGTACAAATTCGGAAATAAATACCGCTGGTAATTTACGAGTGTAATTGGTTTGCTATAAACAACTGAACATATTTAGTCCAATTAACGTTGATCGATTGCAATTATTACATGTTAAATGCAAATATCTCGATGTATAACATCGATTACATTCAAAATTAATTACCATATTTAAGGAAATTCAACTTATCTCTTGAAAATAATATGTTTTAAAGCTTCACACTGTATTTCGCGTATCCAGTTCCCTGAAGAAGGCATGGCGTGCTGACGGAACTCAACGCCGCGCTTTTCGTCGTTACCAGATCGAGGAAATAAAAATATTAAATATTTTATTTTCTCGAGTTGGAACCAACAATATGCCGTGTTTACGGTTGTGCCCCTGCGCCTTAGATGCGTCTTAAATACAATAATTTAACCCTGGCGGTTATTAAATTCAGCTAGTCTAATCCTACTACTGAGTTTAAAATTGTAGCCTTAACTAGAGCTCTGGCACTCCTGCTTTTTGGAAATGATGTATTTCTATTTTATATCCATTTGGGAAAAATGCATACTAAATACTGGAATACCGACGACGATAAATATTAAAGAACGGATATATTTTTTGTAATTTTTGCAATTACGTTTGAAAATATAGGCAGTTATGATACTAGGATTATGAGTGGAACTTAACGTCGCACTTTGTCTTAACCAATGACCTACATATGTGTCAATATATATATAAAATAAAACCATTATCATTATTCTTTTACATTTATACATGTATTTAAATTAAAAAAAATGTAATACACGAACAACAATAGCACTTAGGAGGCTTTTCCACTTTTTTTCCGTGTAAAGGCTGTTAAAGGAAATACTTTAACGAAATGATGTTTTAAAACGTTCAAAACTTTTTAATGCATCCTTTTTGCCTTCTTGAGAGAAAAGGTCGGAGTAAATAAATTTACTTGCAATCACAAATAAAGGAGCTACGGTACGCTTTGAGACGTTGTTTGACTGTGAGATTAGTATAATCGTTTCATTAAATGGAATTAAATTTAAACTTGTTACGTTTCACTTTGAACGTCTGTTAATAAATTACCTGCTTACGAAATAAGGTTTCAATTTAAAAAATCTGCTTCACGCTGTATCCCGCACAGAGCAGGGTAGGTAGAGGGAACCTAATGAATGAATGAATAAGACACTCTGTTTCCCCTATTTTTGGAGGCATTACGTGTGGAGTGGCGGAACTCAATGCCTTGACACTAGAGCGAAGAACATGAAAATATTAAATATTTCATTTCCTCGAGTGGGGATCGAACCCACAACCTGTCGTGTTTACAATCACATACCCCTACGTCACCGCTGGCTTCCATTATTCTAAAATAATTTAATTAATTATTCTTGCTTACAATGTTCAGCTTACTTATAAAAGTCAAAGCTGTCACGGTCTAATCAAAGGTGAGTCCTGGTTAATCCGAAAATGTAAAAAATCGTAGAATAATAAAAAAAATTATTCAATTCGTTTCACAAAAAAATTATTCAATTTTTATTAACAAACCATTGTTCTAATAAAAAAATATTTGTAAAACGAAAAACCCCGACTGCATAAAACTAAAAAGAAAATAAACAAGCCCAATAGTTTATTAGGATAAACAGTCGGGACCTCTTTAAATTACGAAGGGTTCCTGGTAAAGATTTTTTTTTACTAAGTCCAATGGCGTCCAACAGACACCATGATTATTTTAACGTAACCTATCTAAGACAACTTGGGCGGCTAATACGAATCTAACGACACCTCAAATGTGTATCCGTTCAGCGGTTCTGGAGACATGGGGTAATAAAAAATATTACATACATACAAGATACGCGCGAAAAACATAACCACAGTCGGGAAAAAAAACTTGTAGCCTTATAGAAAAAAAAATTTTTTTTCGATGTTTCCTATCAGATCCATGTTAACTAAATTAACATTTTAACTACCAGTATTCACAAAATGAAAACATAAATAATTATTTGTATATTTAAATATAGTACAAACTCTGCAATCAACAAGCATATGGGGAAGAAGGTAACATAAAACAAGAGATAAAATTACGTCACTTAATATTTTGAAACGGTGTGAATGTTATTTAGTTAAGTCAGAGGTTGTAATATGATGCAAATGGCAGTCTCTAATGAAATCCTACCAATGTATTGCACTTATGTTCCCGCGAGACACGAAAACTCACGCCAACTCATATTAATTAACGGAGGCGTGACGTGACTTCGTAACATTTACTTAACACGTGTCGACAAAAATAATTAATAATGCACCTTCCCCCTCGCGCTCTGAAGCAAAAGTATGAAATGGTTACCCGAGATCCGTATAATTATTACTAAAAATATTTTAAATGTTACTTCGTCAATGCACTGTCGAACATAAATGAAATATCATTTTAAAAAAAGCAGTTTCACGCTTTTCCCTACATAATAGGATAGGCAGTGGGAACCTAGTGTGGAAACATTCTGTTCTGATCCGCGGAGCTCAACGCCACACTTTGTATACCAGAGCGGAAAAATGAAAATAAATTAACAATGTCATTTACAATGTCCCACTGTCAAATCTTTTTTGCAAATGATATAATAAATAACCAAAGAGGATCAAACAACCGGGACTTAAATTATTAACAAAAACATGCGATGATTATTAAATCTCACTCGATTCAAAAAAGAAAAAGGAATTTGTTTGACATTATAAATATATCATAATTTAATATATAGAGGCCAGTCGTGACGCAGGGGCGCTCAGAGTGACTGTAAAACCGACTTGTAGTGGTTGAGTAGCAGAACTCAACGCCGCACTTAGCCTCGACACCAGAGCGAAGAAATGAAAATATAAATTTAAGTAAATATTTCATCTCCTCGAGTGGGGATCGAACTCAAAACCAGTCGGTTTTACAGTCACACTTTGTACCACTGCGCCACGACTGGCCTCAATACCATACCATAATTGAATTTAAAATATAAATTAAAAAAAAATCTTAATATTAATATAAGCTAACATAAAATTCGTTCACAATATCCTTTATTAGGAGGCATTCAGCGAGCGAACAGCGACGCCCAAGGGTAATTAACGCGAGCTGCTCATTAGCAAGCCATTCTCATCAGACGTTTATACCGGCAATTATGCGTCGCGACGCGTGGGTACCTGCACTTCTGGTGCGTAGAATTACATATATCAAATTAAAAGTTATTTTAAATTAAAATTTTATATAAAATGTTTGAGGCCAGTCGTAGCGCAGCGGCACGAAGTGTGACTGTAAAACCGACTGGTTGTGGGTTCGATTCCCACTCGAGGAGATGAAATATTTACGTAAATTTATATTTTCATTTCTTCGCTCTGGTATCGAGGCAAAGCGCGGCGTTGAGATCCGCCACTCAACACGCAATGTCTCCTGAACTCGGCGGAAAGTGGGGAACGGAGTGTCTTAACACTAGGTTCCCTCTGCCTACCCTGCTGTGTGCGGGATACAGCGTAAAGCTAATTTATATAAAATATTTGTTGGAGAGTAACTTTTTATGACTACATTTTTCTGAGTATCTTACTTGAGTTACTTGAGTTTTTTTAAATGTTTAGTACGTCTAAGCGTGTACTGTATCTTAAACAGAGAAAAGCTACTGTTAAGTCGTTTTGCTTTCCAATTTCTGAGCTTTCAGGTGAACTGAGTTGTTTTACTTGCTTAACTTAATACGGTAGTTCGTAATAAGACTAACGTCCTGCTCGCGGCTTCGCCCGCTAGAACTACACTTTAATTTATTAACTAATCTGAAAAATTAAAGTAACTGCCAATTCAACAAAAAAGTTGTAGCAATTTTGTCGAACCAAATACAAAATATTAATTATCTTATCTCAAACTACAAGAAAGGACATCGAAACATGTAACTCTGAGTCGTCCTAATAAAATTCAAAAGTACTATTCATCAAATTAATACCGTATGTAACATGTTAAAGCGTAAAATAAAAATTGAGTACAGAGTTCTATAAGATATATACAGTATGTCCAAAAACCGCTTACTTTTATCCAGCTACGTTTAAGCTTATATTCGAAATTTTAAAATTATCAACTCATTTATAGCTCCTTATTGATTCTTATTAATTCCGTTAAAAATGTAAAAAAAAGAAGAAAAAACACAAAACAAAATTAATTAAAATACAGCATAATTAATTACTTAAACTAATATAATATACAATAAATATATCATATTGTTAGCGTACTCGTGTAAAAAAGGGGAAGATTTAGGTGAAAATAATTATAAAAGCAGTGGAAATGTGTCAATCGGGGGGCAGTTGCTTGTAAGTGACGGTCCTTATTGGAAGGAAACTAGTGTGAAGTATTGTTAGTAGGTGATACATATCACCTATTGCAATTACATAATATCCCTTTCCAAATAGTTTAGGATCATATAGATATAGATAGATATAGATATGTGGGTTTTTAACATGTTTTTTTTTAAAACGTTACCCACTTCCGATTTCTAACAATACAGAATAAACTAATATAATATAGAAAATATATAGACGTTAAGAAAACTCAGCAACGGCTGCACTAACTACTGAAGTCGTACAGCACGCAAGGATGTCGCGGTCTTCGCTATCGCTACAGCGTGCTCGGCGCAAATAGAGCAATCACTTAATTGATAGCGTGACTTCTTAACTCGATTGTAACTTTGATGAATCAGCTAGACAGTAACGAGCTGTCATGTTCTCGAGCTTTTATAAGGATTTAATTAACTTATCGTTGGGCAATTTAAATTTGTTTATAGGAGTTGCAGTTTACGTTTTTGATGGAGTGTTTTTGATATGTAATTTAGAAAAATCCACTAAAATCCACAACGTAAATTGGACTTTTTGAGATGTCAGTTTAAACAATTTTAGTAATAGAGAAATTTTCTTCTACTTTAAAACAGCAAATATGGACATTTGAAATCAAAAAGTTATTGACAGTTTTGAAGTCAAAAAAGTTATCTTACATTTTAGCAACCTGGTTACTCAGGGACTGTAAGATATCTACGTAATATGACGTCTTCCGGTGGTTACTTTATCTAACAATGGGCGATAACTGACAGTAGCAGGTCGGAGACAAAAAGCCCGCGTCGCACTTTTATAATTTACTCACTTTTCCTTTAGAATTTGTTTTAGCCTTCCCTTTTTAGAATAAACGTTATCTCGAACGTCTCCCTCCTGACGCTTTTATGCCGTTCTGGTTTTCTTTCCTGATTTTAAGTAAAGAAAATTTCCTAAAATACATTTAATTATATATATATTTTTTTAAATAAACAACAAATTTTAATGATTCATTGACAAGAAGGAAACGTCTAATAATTAAAGAAAAATGCTAAAATTAAATAAGCTTCACGCTTTATTACGCATGCAGCGCGGTAGGCAGAGGGAACCTAGAATTAAGACACTCCGTTCCCAACTTTCCGTGGAATTTTTCACATTTCACATTTCACAGTTTTGCCTTGGAGTTGAGCAAAGAAATGAAAATATCAATAAATGATCATTTATTCCTTCGAGTTGGGATCGAACTCGCAACCGTCGCGTTAGTCACACTCTTGTATCCCTACGCCGACAGCCTCTAATTAAAAACTTCTAATTTTTAGTAAGTCTAACACTTCCATCTTCATCGATCTTCACAAGGCAGAAAATAAGTACCGATATGAATTAGATCTTGATAAGTTTTAGCTTATTATTATAGTAGTGATTGATAAGTATTGATGATTGATGAAACTGGAAGGTGAACGACTTTATCTCCCAGCTGATATAGTTTTCAAGAATAACAAGGCAATTATTTACAACTGTCATGAAGAATGAAGAAGATTCACTACTAGATATATGGACAAGTTTTACCAATAACTACTGGAAGAATAATTTGGATTTAAGATAAATATAAATTGATGCCGTCGTGGCGCAGATGCAGAAGGTTGTGACTGTAACGCGATAGGTGAAGATTCGATCCCCACTTGATGAAATTAATGATTATTTATTAATATTTTTCTTTTTTCGCTGTGATACTAAGGCAAAAGCCGAACGTTTAGTACCACCAGTCAACACGCAATGCCTCATAATATTCGGTGGAAAGTGGGAAACGGAGTGTCTTAGCACTAGGCTCATGTACCTACCCTTCTATATGCAGGATACAGCGTGAAACTAAAAAAAAAAAAAGAAAAAATATATATCAAGTTTATGGCACGGAAAATCGGTAACTATTAACGGTAGCCGTGCCATCCTCACTAGTAAGTACAAGGCATATGGCAACCCAACGTAACGTAAAATTTCCGATTATTATCCTTTTGGTCGGAGAATATCTTGACAAACGTGGCAGTAAAGAGTCTCGCCGCACGCCCGAAACGTTTGGAAAACCATTTACAAGGTTTATCGACGCTATGGAAATAATAACTGAAGCCGTTATCGTCCTAAATCGATCTAATTCAAAATTATTGTTACAGCGAGCCCTTTATTTTTATTAGTCGTGCCATATTTTTGGTCGAGCGTACCTATCTGTTGAATATTCGAGTACGATTCGATTGTTTTAAATTAAAATTGGTGTGGTATTTAATATTTGCTGAAATATTATGAAATGATATATTTAATATTTCTTCACTTATTATCGAGGTAAGCGTGGCGTTGAGTTCCGTCGTTCAACACGCAATGCCAACAGAATTCAGCGGAAAGTGGATAGCGAAATGTCTTAACAATAGTCTCCCTCTGCCTACTCTGGTACTTTGGAGATACAGCGTTAAACTGAAAAAAATATATAAATATAATGATTTATTGTGGACATTATCGTTTTGCTAAGTTTTATCTTTTGTGTTAATCACGTATTTCATCCCTTTGGGACTTGCGAAGTCAGCATTGAGGCCGAGAACACCTAATGAAACTTTATTTTCTTATTTGGTACAATGACTAATCTTGCAGAGTCAACGTCTCTAAATATCAATTTAAAATTTCGATTTTCCTAAATATTAAAAAATATTAAAGTAATGTAACGAAACTAATGAGACGTTAACAAAATTGTATGTTAAAATTAATATTGTTAATTTATATCACAAATTCATGTAAATCTTATCAAAAGGAATTAAATAGTAGAGGTAAATAATACTTTCCTTTTATATTATTATATTATAAAATTGAGGCCAGCCGTGGCGCAGTGGCACAAAGTGTGACTGTAAAACCGACTGGTTGTGGGTTCGATCCCCACTCGAGGAGATGAAATATTTACTTAAATTTATATTTTCATGTCTTCGCTCTGGTGTCGAGGCAAAGCGCGGCGTTGAGTTCTGCCACTTAACACGCAATGCCTCCAAAAATTCGGCAGAAAGTGGGGAACGGAGTGTCTTACACTAGGTTCCCTCTGCCTACCCTTCTGTGTGCGGGATATAGCGTGAAGCTAATTTAATTTAATTTTTTAATATTATAAAATTGAAAATTCTTTATAAAAAGGTTTTGGACAAATATATTTATACTGTCAGTTCAATCGAGGAAATCGTTAATGTCGAAATTTGTCACACTATATATAAGTTATAATACTGTATATCACACACATATATATATATATATATATATATATATATATATATATATATATATATATATATATATATATATATATATATATATATATATATATATACTTCAAATATATATCAGCTTCACGCTGTATCCCGCTCACAGGCAGAGGAAACCTAGTGTTAAGACACTCCGTTCCCCATTTCCTGCCGAATTCTGAAGGCATTGCGTTTTAAGTGGCGGAACTCAACGCCACGTTTAGCTTCGACACCAGAGCGAAGAATTGGAAATATAAATTTAAGCAAATATTTCATCTCCTCGAGTGGGGATCGAACCCACAACCAGTCGGTTTTACAATCACACTTCGTGCCGTTGCGCCACGACTTGTACTTCAAATAACTATCAAATATTAAACACCAAATAAATACGATGATATATCACAAAATTACAAATTGCATTACGCTATCCCACGATAAATACAGGCAGAGGGACAATAAAGCAGCCGGACAAGCAGCCATCGGTCAGCGGATCAAGTGGGCGCCAATTTCCGGACGTGGAGGAGTTGGCGTCCGTCTCATACCCGGCGCGATGCTCCGATTAGCTCGGACGCTACGGGAAACACAGATAAATTGTTGATTCGAGTTGGTTTATTTCCTATTTAATTTGCGGATAGATTTTGGGATGAAAGAACGGTTTGGAAGGATTGTTATGTTGTGGTGGTATGATGTCTAGTACTCGATGGAGTGGGAAAATTTATGATTTTTTATTGTAAATACTTATCACATTTTTTAATAAATAAATATATCCCGCACACAGCAGGGTAGGCAGAGGGAACCTAGTGTTAAGACACTCCGTTCCCCACTTTCTGCCGAATTTTGGAGGCATTGCGTGTTGAGTGGCAGAACTCAACGCCGCGCTTTGCCTCGACACCAGAGCGAAGAAATGAAAATATAAATTTAAGTAAATATTTCATATCCTCGAGTGGGGATCGAACCCACAACCAGTCGGTTTACAGTCACACTTTGTACCACTGCGCCACGACTGGCCTCATTTTAATTTCAATTTACATTTTTTAATCTCAATTTAAATAAAAAAATTACACGAACAATTGTACTTTTAATTGCATTTTAGCAGTATTTAAGGTAAAGATGCACAAACACAAAATACAAAACCTGTTATAGTTTTCGTATTTAACTTTGATGTTTTTATTATTTAGCTTAAAAATGTATTCCTGTTCTTCATTCATTTTTTATTTAAACTACTCTGGCTGGCTAACTGGCTATCCTGGTAGGGTATTTTTAGTCCCGGAAAAATTTAAAATCGTAACTTCTTTCAAATTCAAACCTCATAAATGAAGTCGTGTGCTGTAGCTTGTATTGCGTAAAACGTTATTCCATAAAGCAATTGGCTACTTAATAGGATTTTATATAAAAACGGAGTAAACGAATTGAAGCGCTCTGACAACAACTCGAGCGCGGTGCGGGCCCAAACGTGTTTGCTTAGTTGGAGTTTGCAAATGCTGCTGATTGGTTGTTTGCTACATTTTTCCTTAGATAGAATTTAGCAAGATTCTAAATAGATATTTTTTTGGCGTCACGCTGTGATCTGAATATGGCAGGGTAAGTAGAGGGAACCTGGTAACCAAAAAGGTATGGCACATTCCGTTTCCGTTCCCAACATTCCGCCGAATTCTTGACATTGTATGTTGTGTGTGTTGAGTGGCGGAAATCGACACCGCGCTTTGTCTCCTCACCTTTTTGATTTCACTCGCGAGCGAGAACCTAACCCACAATCTGAATCTAAATGCATAAATTTGTACAGATACATAATATCTATTAACAATCTTTTAAAACTACACTTCAATCCTCTAGATGCAACTGATCACCAAGATGTTAAAATAAATAAAATAAATCAGCTTCACGCTGTTTCCCGCACACTGCAGGGTAGGCAGAAGGAACCTAGTGTTAAAACACTCCAGTCTCTACTTTCCACGGAATTCTGGAGGCATTGCGTGTTGAGTGGCGGAACTCAACGCCGCGCTTTGCCTCAACACCAGCACGAAGAAATGGAAATAATATAAATTGAAATAAATATTTCATCTCCTCGAGTGGGGAAAGTATTGAAGGTAGGATCCCTTCGTTCCTTCTTAAGAAAACGAAATTATGGCTGGTGACCAAAAATTTATAAATCAACTAAAAAAAATTGCTAAAAAAAATATATGGTGAATGAAGTTGACAGATAGACACCTAATTTATTTTATTTTCATAACATTTATCTAAAATCATTAAAACATCTTGGTCCCACATTTTAAAAAAAATAGCTTCACGCTATACCCCGCACACAGCAGGGTAGGCAGAGGGAACCTAGTGTTAAGATACTCCGTTCCCCACATTTTCTTTTACAAAAATATATAAAAAGAAAAAAAGTTGCATATATCTATCTATATTTATAACAGTTCAACTAGAAAGTATTCAAGGGATCCTCAACGAAATAACAGCTGGTGCCCAATTAACTCGCGATGCTCATTACCAGGTTGTTTCCGTTCAACGCTTGTTCTATTTTTTCGGTGCGCCGCACACCTGTGCACACCTGCTATCGCGTGTTAGATAATGCTGACATTTTAGAGGTACCCAATTATAGTACTAGTTGTTCAGTGTTAATTACGTTCCTAAATTGTGCATATAATTGTAGGTTGTCTTAATTGGTAATGTCTGTGTGTTGCTTTATGTTTATAATTTTGAATGTTACATCTAGGTTTGGATTGGTGGCTGAGGCCAGTCGTGGCGCAGGGGCACGATGTGTGATTGTAAAATTGACTGGTTGTGGGTTCGATTCCCACTCGAAGACCTGAAATATTTGCTTAAATTTATATTTCCATTTTCTTCGCTCTGGTATCGAGGCAATGCGCAGCGTCGAGTACTGCCACTCAACACGCAATGCCTTCAGAATTCGGCAGAAAGTGGGGAATGGAGTGTCTTAACACTAGGTTCCCCTGCCTACCATTCTGTGCGCGGGATACAGCGTGAAGCTGATTTACTTATTAAGCAATATTTTTAATATTAAATTAAATCATTGCAACATTTTACTACAATGTTTATAAACTCGATATATAAAATTAGCATAACCTTTCGCGATACACGCCTATTAGAACGGCCTGATACGGTATATGAGATATTCGATGTAATGAAACGTGTGGTACATTTGGTTTTCATTTTAGCCTGCAATTTGTGCACATCCATCACTTCTGTTACCATATAATATTTATTACTACCGCTGTATACTCGTATACTGTGTTTAAGCTTACTTGTGAGCATGTTTCTCATCTTACATTATGTAACATCAGCTTTATGCTGTATCCCGCACATAGCAGTTTAGGCAGGGGGAACCTAATGTTAAGACACTCTGTTCCCCACTTTCTGCCGAATCCTGAAGGTATTGCGTGTTGCGTGGCAGACGCTTACTGCTCAACGCTGCGCCTCGACACCAGAGCGAAGAAATGGAAATATAAATTTAAATAAATATTTATTCTCCTCGAGTTGAGATCGAACCCACAACCAGTGGGTTTTACAGTCACACTTTGTGCCCCTACACCACGACTGGCCTCTGTCTCTCAATTACATATAGGAATATATATTGATTTTGGGTTTTGTGTATTCCATGCCCAATTGGAGGAATAAATTAGTTCCTAGTCGGTTTCCAGGAGGCCCGGCTCGAGTCACGCTACATTAAAATTTTTATACGTTTTCTTAATAAATATTTTTCTATCCTAAGTGTGGGTTAATACTTTAAAAAAATATATATATATTTTAATTTTTTGTAGCTCTTGTTCCATTACACTGATTCCATTACGTTATAGCATTCCACACACAATGTCTGGATTTAGGTTCTGTTTGTCTACCCTGCATTTTTAAATTAAAAAAATATATTGCCATTGAATTTGCGCACCATCTATTTAAAAGAGTTTATTTCAATGTTTTATGATTTTTTAAAAGGTCCATTACAAGTTTGTGTCTAAAAAAAATTAAAACAATAAAAAGTTATTATTAAAAAAACAAAATATAAATTGAAACAAACTCACTGACTACATCTTAAAATAATATTGCTAAAATATATCACAACAAGGAAGCAGCAACTTAATATCTTTAACCCTATAAATTCCGCCGGAAGCCGCCCAAATCATAATTAAAACATCCTGGATAACGAAAATTAATAGATTTAATTCACAAGATAATCAGCTCAATCATATTTTATGAAAGATGAAGGAGTAATCTATTCTTGGAGGGGGGCGGTCGTGACCGGGAGCTGATCCGTCGATCTCGGCGCACCGAAGTGAGGCTGCGAAGTGACGGGTGCCCTGTAATTAATTGCCCTTCTCAATAGAGACAGAACAAAAGGCGTTTGTTTCCTTGCTGGACGGTGTGAAGCTCAAATCTTTGTATTCACTTTAAAGGAAATTGTTTTTGTTGGAGTTTTATGGAATATAGTATATTTAGAGGAAAAACTGTTGTTTACTTTATAATATTTTCTTATGTTTTTCTAAACTGTAAATTGTATCCCAGATGTAATAATTTTGCATTAATAAAAATACTTGTTTTAGCTTAACGGTGTATTTTGCATACATTAGCAGAATAGGTAGAGTTCCGCTCAAAATCGAGACATTACATATTAATTGTCGGAACTCAACGTCGCGCTTTGTCTTCTTACCAGAGCGAGCTTATGACAATAATTCACACGCTCGACTGGGAATCAAATGCTGTGTTACGAAAGCCTAAAAAAAAGTACTTATTAAAAAATGGACAAAATACCCCACTAAATTAGCAAAACAATAAATAAAAGTTAAATATTGATTTAAAATTTATATAACCTTGCATATTATACAATGAAATATGAATTAAATTCAAAGTAATATAGTAAAATACCACAAGTATATAAATAAATAAATTTAATAAATTAGCTTCACGCTGTATCCCGCACACAGGGTAGGCAGAGAGAATCTAGTGTCAAGACACTCCGTTCCCCACTTTCTGCCGAATTTTTGGAGGCATTGCGTGTTGAGTGGCAGAACTCAACGCCGCGCTTTGCCTGGACACCAGAGCGAAGAAATGGAAATATAAATTTAAGTAAATATTTCATCTCCTCGAGTGGGGATCGAACCCACAACCAGTCGGTTTTACAGTCACACATTGTGCCACTGCGCCACAACTGGCCTCTCCTATATCTAAATTATAACCCAACATTCATATATAATTAATACAAAAGATAAATAGGTGAACAGCGAAAGCAGCTAACCTTTTCACGTTAACACTTTTCTCCGGCGGTCTGTTTGTGAAGGCAAAAAGAGCGAGTTGTAGATAACGGAAACACAATGGCCCCACTCCCGCCCACCGCCAAATATGAACCCATTGTGTACTTAATTACGGCGGGTGTCTTTGAGATATAGCACACACACACACACACACATTCCACCATAAAAGCTCGCCTCACGAATAATATTTCAACGGAGTAAGATATCTCTTTTCAAAGCAATTAACGTTGCTGAGTAAATATTGCTTTGTCAGTCATATTGGGCGCGTATAGAGGGGCACGCTACCTTTAACTATGGCAATTAGATGAGACGACTACCAACTGTTTTAAGATTAATGAAAAATCCAAGAAACGCGGTCAGTCGTGGCGCAGGGGCACAAAGTGTGACTGTAAACGCGTCTGGTTGTGGGTTCGATCTCCACTCGAGGCAAGGAAACATTTATTTAAATGTATATTTCTGTTTCTTCGCTCAAAGAGAGGTGTCGAGGCAAAGAGTGTCGTTGAGTTCCGCCCCTCAATACCTCCAGAATTCGACGGAAAGTGGGAAACGGAATGTCTTAACACTAGGTTCCCTCTGCCTAATATAATCCAAAAACAATACAAGTAAATTGGGAGAATTACAATTTTGTTTTGTACACAAAAATCACTTATTAAAACTGTTTTCTCATAACGAATTCTGCTTTCGGGACTTTCACGCAAAATAACGATGGCACAAATAATTAAGAGGGGTATTTTTTTCAATATGCCTTCACATTTCTATAAAGAGAAACTTGAAACCAAGACGAGTCTAAAATCAGAGCGTGAATTGAATAAAAACGTAAAGCAAAAGTGGAGAGTAGCATCCGAGATAACAGCTATTCAGAGGAGGAAGCCGTTAAAAACAAATTCAAAGAGTAAAATGGGTAAATTATAAAAAAATTGCGGCGCGATCCCTTTGTTTCCACGTCGCGCTGTCAGTTATCATTTTAAGAGAAAATAGCCATTGGCAGGCGTTTCGTAGCTGAGATATTTGACATTAAAGTACTTTAAAAACAATATTCACTTTGTGTTGCACTTTAAATAAAACGACTGCTCTATTATTAGATTTATAAATATTATAAATTTAAATTAAAATTAGCTTCACGCTATATCCCGCACACAGCAGGGTAGGCAGAGGGAACCTAGTGTAAGACACTCCGTTCCCCACTTTCTGCCGAATTTTGGAGGCATTGTGTGTTGAGTGGCAGAACTCAACGCCGCGCTTTGCCTCGACACCAGAGCGAAGAAATGGAAATATAAATTTAAGTAAATATTTCATCTCCTCGAGTGGGGATCGAACCCACAACCAGTCGTTTTTCAGTCACACCTTGTGCCACTGCGCCACGACTGGCCTCCTCATAAATATTATGTCATTAAATTTATATTGATTAGGATTTCTTTTGATGACGTAGTGATGTAATTTAAAAATATTTGACATCTGGATGTGGGCTTGATTTTGATTAGAAAAAAATATTTAAATTATAATAACTTTCTATTTTAATTTGCGTTTTACTACAAAACGCAACGTCTCTCTTTAAATACTAAAGAGGTATCATATCTAGGTTCATTCGACATGACTGGAGATAAAACATGTGGAGGTCTAAACATTTAGAGACAAAGATGTATTTTTAAATAATAGAAAAGGTATGCTTTAATATGTAGTAGTAACGTAAATCTCCGCCTATTACCTAAAGATTTTAACAAATAAATTTTACACCTTTTCCTACATACAGCCGGTTAATTAATATCAATAATGAAATGTCTAATTTTTATGATAAATTTAATGAATAAAAATTTAAAAGTAAGTAAATACATATAAAGTAAGTACTGACTGAAACTATAAATGTTTTTTGAAAAACATCTTTATTTCTGAAAAACAAAATTATATTCAGTTATTTAGTTTACCACTGCAATAGTCAGGCAGATTACAGAATTGTGTATTTTTTTTTTAAAATACTGTGCTCTTGCCTGAATTTTTCACGACTTTAATTTGAATGTTTTGAAGTTTTCCTGTAAGTGGAAATTCCTGAAATTTTTCAACAGTGGGAAAGTGTCTGAGAGTTGATTATTGTATATCCGAAACCTCGAAGAAGCTTATTTTATTAAAAAATATTTTATTTTTTCTATCTGTTAATACGATAATAAGACGCAATATCTCAAACTTCGTCGGCTTTATAAAAAAATTATGAAATTCTAAAAGGAAATTGAGAGAGCTGAAAAATAGAGTTAATAATGGCTTTAAAAAATTATACCCATGATGTTCACAGAAAACTATGTAACGATACCAACGTTTTTATTATAATGTATAGTTATTGGCCACTCGTAGCGCAAGGGCACAAAGTGTGACTGTAAAACCGACTGATTATGGGTTCGATCCCAACTCGAGGAGATGAAAATATTTACTTTAATTTATATTTACATTTTCTTCGCTCTAGTGTAAAGGCAAAGCTCGTCGTTGAATTCTATTACTCAACACGCAATGCCTCCAGAATTCGGCAGAAAGTGGGGAACGCAGTGTCTTAAGACTAGGTTCCCCTCTGCCTGCAGTGTGCGAGATACAGAGTGAAGCTGATTTAGTTATTTTTTTATAATACATTGCGCAACATAGCTTCACTCAGCTCCACCCTCCGTGCGCTGTCGATAAAAAAAATAGTAAATGACATTAAAATTATAACAATAAAAGGATATATTTCTATACATTTTCCTCATTTAATCGCAAATCGACTTAACGTAACTATACACTACACAGCGCCGTCAATACACACGTCGTGCGAACAAGTCAGGTAGAGGCAAACAGAAAAGAAATGCTTTTGATGTTTCCTCCTACATAAGGTAAAATAAAACTGTAGGTTATTCAATAGAATGATGGAAGTTAAGAATAGTATTATTTATAAGACACAATGCTCTCTCAGCTGTTTCTATCTTATCACAAGTAAGTCATTGTATTTAGTATTGAAAAAAAGTTAGCTTGACGCTGTATCCTGCATACAGCAGGGAAGCAGGGGGAACCTTGTGTTAGGACACTCTGTTCCCCAATTTTCATCGAATTTTTCAAGGCATTGCGTTTTGAGTGGCGGATCCAAGCGCTGGGTAATTTGCCTTATCGCCAGAGCTAAGAAAAGAAAAAATATAAATAAATAATAATTCATCCTGTCAAGTGGGCATTGAACACAAAGCCGTCGCGTTACAGATACACTTTTGTGCCCCTACACCACGATGGCCTCAAGTTTCAAGTCAATGAAGTATCTTAACACAAAGATAAAACTTTTAATGAATAAAACATAGGGATGAATAAAACATTTTATTTATTAAAAGTTGTATTTTTGTGTGTTTGATTACGCGGCGAAATTCATACACACAATATGCGAAAAAATAAAACATAAACGCTCATTTTATATGATTGCATTTGCTTAGAGGTTTATTTTGGTGTGTTTCTAAAGACTGTGGATATTTGATATTAATTTCAGCTTGTTTTTTTACGCTCTCTTGAGAAAAGTCTTGACAGACGTACAGATAAACAGATAGACTGGAAGAAAAAGGGAACCTGTAAGAATTCTATTTCTTTGAGGTACGGAACATTAAAAATTCATATTGATTCTTTGTAGGTACTACATACAGAACACAAATGTATCTGAATTCACTAACTTACAAAACAAGGATTACTTCTTCAGAGTGCACAAGAGAACCTAATGTTAAGACACTCCATTCTCCGCCTTTCACGACACTGTTTTTTGATTAGCGTAACCCATCGACGGAGAAATTTAAAATAATTCATTCCACCTAGTGAAATTTGATACATCGATAGTCAGACAACCATATCAAATTAAAATGTCTTAAGCAATATCGTATTACAAAATGTGCATAATATAATACCTGAAAGCGTAATAAATTACGGCGTTATCCGTTTATAATTAAATCATCGGTAATGAAAATGAACGAGATGAATTGAATCAGCTAAATAATATCATCACAATACATATTGATGCAAGAATACAACTGCGAAACGATCTATCAATATTGAGGTCGGAGTGGCGTTCAGTCATAAAGGTGTGACTGAACACGATGGCTGTAGGTTCGATCCCACTCGAGGAAATGAATTATCATTTATTAATACTTTCATTACATTACTTAAATTTATATTTTCATTTCTTCGTCTTGGTGTCGAGGCTAAACGCCTCCAGAATTCGGCAGAAACTGGGGAATGAAGTGTCTTAACACTAGATTCCCTCTGCCTACCCTTTTGTGTGCGGGATACAGCGTGAAGCTGATTTTTTAATTTTTTTTTAATACTTTCATTTCTTCGCCCTGGCACCAATACAAAAACCCGGAGTTGCGGTAGGAGTGGCACATTGGCAAAAGGGCGTGACTGTAACGCGGCGGTTGTAGGTTCAATCTCCACTCGAGATAATGAATTATTTTTCATATTTTTGTCATTTCTTCATTCAATATTCACTTTCATTCCTTCCAACCCGGCGCTGAGTTCCACCACGCTCACAATACGCAATGTCTCGATAAATTCGGCGGAACGTGGGTAACGGAGTGTCTTAACACAAATAGGGAACCTATTTGTGTCACTCACCCTGCTACATACCGGATATAGCGTGCAACTGATTTTTTTTATTGATTTATCTATTAACATGGCGGAGAAGTCACAAATAGACGATCTCTAAAAGTTATTAACCATCGCAATGGCGGTGGATTAAAAAGGAGAATGCTCGCCGCGGAGAAGTCGATGCCGATACTAAGTCCAGATAATCTTTGGCTTTGTATTATGAAAGTTTTTATTTCGTTAGCATTATCCGCCTGTAGACTGTTCTTTATAAAAATAACCGCCTCTATTGTATCGGACTTCCTGTTCTTATCTGACGTCCGTATTGACTTGTTACGTGATGCATTAAAATTTGTTGGGAAATTTCTGGTAGTGTTTTTCATATTATGAAGAATATTATATTTTAGTAGCAATTTATCCAATAAATAATAATCAATTATTTTGTATGAGAATAAGCTTCTGTAATAAAGTTGGCTTACAACAAATAATTTAAAAAATAAGTTATTTCGTTTATAGTTATTACAATATTTTACAGTCAATCTCACTATTATTTTTAACTTCACCCTGTATCTTTAACGTGGGAAACCTAGTGTTAAGGCACTCTGTTTTACATTTCAAGAAAATAATTGAAAATATCATATATTTCATATTCTTGAGTGGGAATCGAACCCACAAACTGTCACTTTTAAAGACACACGCCTGTACCACTGCATCCCCGACTGATCTAAAACAAAGAATAGTATAGAAAAAAATTGCAAAAAATTAATGGCATCTATTCGCACCTGAGTATTTGAGATATGACCTGTAGCACACTCTCCTTACAACACCTGTCACACACAAACGTTATCTTAGAAGCAGGAATGTTCCCTTCAAAAGGCAATTAATGCGAGTAAACATCGCGACGTCAGTCATACAACGTGTCAGGTTCCCACGCAATTTGGTATCACGTTGCTGTAATAGAGGATATAGGGTAGAGTGTACATTTGTGTTGATCTGTCGCGTTTGTTTTGATTATGAGTTCAGCAATTATACCTAAGTATATTGAACGTTGAAATATTTTATAATTTTGAAATATATTATTTACAAATAAATTTATAGAAATTATTAAATATTTCATTGCCTCGAGTGAGAATCGAATCCACAACCTGTCGCGATTAACAACCATTTTTTAGGGAAAGTTGTATAATTCAAATACCTACAGAATAGTACATAAAATATTAAAATATTTCAAGAAAGTAACAAAAGATGTTCCCTGCAAGTAAGTTTACAATTGTTCTTGATTGCGCTTGTTGTCGCGCGTAGTGTTTGCGTTTCTCGGAATAAATTCGCACTACGTCACGTTTTTGTTTGTAACTACTTCAGATTTAACATCAAATCAACAACAAACATCGTCATGAGAACAATATAGATATTACAAAATGAAAAGTAAAACGACAAAAAGAAGGATAAATTACTAAAAATCTATCACTTAAATGGTAATTCTAAAAAATAGACGGCGTGCGACTGTAAACGTGACAGGCTGTGGTTCCGATTCCCAGCCGAGGAAATTAAGTCTGTAATAAAAAAAAATCGCTCTGGTCTCGAGGCAAAGCGCAGCATTAAGTTCCGCCTCTTACAATCACTTTGCTACCAGAATTTCGCAAAAAGTACAGTATCTTAACACTAATCTACCATGCTTTTTTATTATACACAATTAACTATGTATTTTATGTGAATTACCGTCCATATTGTATTAATATTTTTTTTATTTATTTATTTTACAACTTATACCCAAGGTACATACTGTTGCAAGCTGAAAAAACTTTCTATATATTCAAGAAATATTCATGTTTTAAGTAATATAAAAATACCGTACCTATGTTTTTTTAAACTCCGTGTAAATATCCGATTTGAAATTTCTATTTAATGTAAAATGAAAACGTATTTCTATGAGAAAATTATCCGATACCAGCTATCCAATCAAAAATAATATTAAGTTTAACTCTATCGTTTTAAAAATTTATTCAACGCACAATATTTCTATCGAGGTCAAAAGGCGAGGCGTGAAAAGCTCAATGTGTCAATGATTCAATGAAATTGCATCGTAATTGAAAAATATTTTACAAATGTATGACGTGTTGGCAGAATTTTGGAGCAACGGGAAAAAATGATTCGAGCCTGAATAGAAATAAATATATGACCAATTTGATTTCTAATGATTGATTGTTATATGAATTCAGAACGTATCGTATTTAACGTAGAGTATGTAACGGATATTTGATAATTTAAATTAAAAAAAAAAAAAAAATTAGCTTCACGCTATATCCCGCACACAGCAGGGTAGGCAGAGGGAACCTAGTGTCAAGACACTCCGTTCCCCACTTTCTGCCGAATTTTGGAGGCATTGCGTGTTGAGTGGCAGAACTCAACGCCGCGCTTTGCCTCGACACCAGAGCGAAGAAATGAAAATATAAATTTAAGTAAATATTTCATCTCCTCGAGTGGGGATCGAACCCACAACCAGTCGGTTTTACAGTCACACTTTGTACCACTGCGCCACGACTGGCCTCAATATAAATCATATACAATAATCATATATAAAAATAAAAGCGGTGTTGAGTTAAAAAAATAAGTCCCGCTTAGTTTCTAGCGCCGGTTATTCTCAGGTCTGAGGCACTAACTTTAGTGAACTGGTGGTAAATTGTTTGACGTTCAAAAAATGAAGCATGTAACTTCTTATTTTGAATTAAATTATTTGACTGTGACTTTGACTTTAAGTTCCGCCACTAAACATGGAGGTATTGACCTTCAAAATCGGCGAAAAGAGAGGAGCGGAATGTCTTAAGCTAAACATTATGCTCCCTCTGCCCACCCTGCTACAAGCGGGATACAGCGTGACGCTGAAAAAAATATATATATGGGTTAGAAAAAACCAAGAAATCTATCTTTCTAGTACAAGTTTGTTTTTTCAATAGTTAACAACCAATAAAGTTTTTAAAAATGCAAAATAAAGTAGACATCACTATTGGTAATAAAAAAATATTTTGCAAGGAACTTAATAAAGCTGTGAAAAGTGAGTCTTCCCTCCATAAAAGGGAAACATCTGCACATAATCTAATCAAACACAATACAAGGGAGTCAACGGGAAGTCGTAGAAACAGCGCTACGAGTTTTGAATGAGAACGGCCTGCTAACGAGCAGCGCGAGTTAATTGCGGACGGGTGTCACCGTTCAGCTAAGGATCGAATGAATGCGCACTAACTAAACAATCGCTATTAAAAACTTGTTTTGTACGATAGCGGGATATGTTTTGGGAGATTTCTATTATTTATACTAGCGACTTCACGCTGTATCCCGTAGCAGGGAAGGCAGAGACTAAGACCACGCCTACAAAACTAAATTAAAAAGGAAACAAATTCATAAAGCAACTTAAATAAGGATAACTTTGGTATTTCTGTGTACATAGAGGCTGCGACTTCTAGTTATCGCCCGTCGTGAGGCACTATAACCATCGGCAGGGTGTCGTATAATGACTCAGATATTTGACGTTCAAATCCCAAGCGGCTTATCTCGAGACGCCTATCGTTACGGCTTATCTTGCGCTTCTGTTTGGGACCGTGGTAAGGAACATGGAAAAATAAGAGAGCTTACAAATAAAATTGGTAAAAGCTTACTGTTAACATACCATATTTTTATTATTTTGTTCAATTACACGACTTATTTTGAAAAAATACAACAATTTCTCAGTAAAATTCATAAAATTTTGTGCATTAGAATACTCGCACGTAACCAGTGTACGAGGACAGTCGCGGCGAGGAGCAAAAGCGTGCGAGTTGCCTCGAAAAATTTAAATAATTAATATATTCATTTCCTCGCAACTTTCTCTGGCAACGCGGCAAAGCGCGGCGCTAAGCCGCGCACTCAACTCTCAATTCCACCAAAACTCAAAGAAAATTGGAGAACGAAAATATCTTAATGGGATTGGAATGTCTTAAACCTAGGTTCTCAAATTTCCTCTGCATGCCCTGCTGTGTTGTTATTTTTTTTTAAATTATGTCAATAAAATCATGAAATGTAAGATAATGTAAAATACTTATTATTAAAAAAACAAAGAAAACCAAATATATAAAACAAGAGGCAAACTTTAAAAGCGTGTAAAATGTTGACTGTATTTTAATCCTGTCGGTCGGCTTATGTTCTTAAGTGGCCAGTTTAAACGTACATTTTATATAAGGCTTAAATTTAGAATTGTATTTAGCCAGACAGGTTCTCATGCAAGTTTTACATTAGAGCTGCTTAAAAATGAGAAGCTTTTCCAGCAACGTCAAGAATATCGGACACAATTGACGCATACGTACGTAGACGTTGAATTGTAAATCGGCTCAAGAGGAGCTCCGTGCATCGACACACCGCAACTGAGGATAAGGCACGTGCGAGACGCTGATAGCACCCGTCATGTATGCTTCGGCTGGAGCTGAATAGATTGACTGGATAGATTGACTGGATAGATTACCTACGCTTGAACTTTGAAGTTTAAGTGAAACTTTATAATTTTGAATTTATTGACATCTAATTTAGGTCCTTGCTCCATTTCTCCGTTTCCCATTTTCAACCGAATCCTGGAGGCATTGGGTGTTAAGGGACGGAACTGAACACCGCGGAACTGAACTAGCCTCGACACTAGATGGAAGAAATAAAAATATCAATTTAAGTAAATATTACAATTCCTTGAGTGCGGATTAAAGCCAATTACGTTTACTGCGCCACTACTGACCTCAATCCTTTTTTTGTAATAACAACAATAAAATAATAACAATACAAGGATATATTTCTATACATTTTCCTCATCTAATCGCAAATCGACTTAACGTAACTATACACTACACAGCGCCGTCAATACACACGTCGTGCGAACAAGTCAGGTAGAGGCAAATAGAAAAGAAATGCTTTTGATGTTTCCTCCTACATACGGTAAAATAAAACTGTAGGTTATTCAATAGAATGATGGAAGTTAAGAAGCTGGAATGATAATATTATTTGTATGAGACGATGTTCTCTCAGTTGTGACTAAAATAGTCATCACATTAAGCTATTGTACAAACAATTTTATCACAAAAATGAATCTTTGTTGAATTTTTTTCTGATTAATCATTACTTACTCAAATTAAAATGTCGTAAGTAATATCATATAACTAAATGTACATAATATAATATAATACCTGAAAGCGTAATAAATCACGGCGTTATCCGTTTATAATTAAATCATCGATAATTAAAATGAATGAGATGAATCGAATCAGCTAAATAATATCATCACGATGCATTTTGATGCAAGAATACAATAGCGAAACGATCTATCAATATTAAGGTTGTCGTGGCGCAGGGGCACAAGGGTGTGACTGAACGCGATGGTTGTAGGTTCGATCCCACTCGAGGATGAAATATCATATTCATTAACTTTAATTTCTTTTTCGAACAGTTCGGCGGAAAGTGGAGAACGGAATGTCTTAACACCATAGGTTCTCTCTGCCTTGAAATGGTAGAAAAAATATAGTAAGTTAAAATATAAGTTCCCTCTGTAAGGTTCGGTAAAGTACGAGAATAGGTTTTTTTCATAAATAATTAAGTGCATAATTCCTGAAGTAAATAAGTAAAGTCCTAAATAAAAATCGGATCGAAAATCGGATTTAGGCTACACATTTTATTTATAAATGCAGACTTTTCTAATTTTTTTCTTTATTTGTATTGTAGGTTTCCATTTATTGCACAATTTCACACCTGCACGTCCACGAGAAGTTCCCTTTTGGTTTTGATTCCGCGGCGAATTTCATACCAGCACGTGATCTCGAGATCAATAGTCAAGACGGACAATAGAACGATCCTATGAGGTACGGAACTAAAAAATGAAACTAAATCAAGCTCAATAATCTCGTTAGTCTACGAGATAGCAAGGATTACGGAAGCAACATACATATCTCTTACACGAAATTAGGAATCGGCTTAGGCGCGGTGCATTAATGCTGAAGGATTTGTATAAGACACCTGTGCTGGAGACAGATAACGTAAGCGATGCGTCTGAGGTTACCTCCCATTGGAAATACGACAAACTGGAAACGTAGTAAAGCTGAATCTTAGTCAATTTACCAGAACTGGAACTAAAGTATTTCAACTGATGTCGTTGAAAAATAGTAAATAATTTTCTACAGCGTCACAGCTTCACGCTGTACCCCGCACACAGCAGGGTAGGCAGAGGGAACCTAGTGTTAAGACACTCCATTCCCTACTTTCTGCCGAATTTTGGAGGCATTGCGTGTTGAGTGGCAGAACTCAACGCCGCCATTAGCCTCGACACCAGAGCGAAGAAATGAAAATATAAATTTAAGTAAATATTTCATCTCCTCGAGTGGAGATCGAACCCACAACCAGTCGGTTTTACAGTCACACTTCGCGCCACTGCGCCACCACTGGCCTCAAATAATTTTCTCCAATACTATTTATTTATCATTTAATTTACACTTAGAAAAAAATCTTGTAATTTTTCAGAAAGGACAAAAGATAACACATATTCCAATACAGAGAAACAAAAGAATTGCATTTAAGTCACATGTTTCGGAAATCGCAACCAATATTTATTAACAGTATACATGTATTTGTAACTATCGTGGCGCAATGGTACAAGCTTGTAACTAAGTAAAAACGCTACAGTTATGGGTTCGATTTCCATTCAAGGATATGAATTGTTAAATATCTCTATTTCCTCGCTCTGGTAGCTATCTGACAGAGCAATGTATTTAAATGTTTGAAATATAACGATATTACAAATGTACAAGCAATTCTTTTCTACATTCTGCATATTTCAATGATTAAAATTTATTGGAGTTAAGTTGGTTAACATAATATTTGAACATGACAATAAATAAAATATATAATTAGATAAGAACAAAATATTATCATCTTTCTTCAATTCCTAAATTACTTAAGTTGTTATTAGCAACATTTTTTTCCCGACTGCTAAGCAAGAGTTATGTTTTTCGCGCGTATCTTGCATGTATGTATGTATATATGTATGTAGTATTCTTCATTACCTCATATCTCCAGAACCGCTGATCGGATTTACATAGCTGAGATATCGTTAAATTTATATTAGTAACCCAAGTGTTCTTAGATAGGTGACGTTAAATAAAAACAATCGTGGCGACTGTGGGACGCCATTGGATTGAGTAAAAAAAACATTTTGTGTTTCGAATACCACAATATGGGTATCAAATTCAAGAACTCAATACGAGGATTTCAAAAAGGATATATATCATGACTACAATTACCATAATAAATTCTAACAAAAAAGTTAAAAATAAAAAAAAATGTAAAAACAAAAACCCCGACTAAAAAGAAAATAAAAAAGCTTAACAGTTTATTAGAATTAACAGTCGGGACATGTAAGTAATTCTGCAATCAATAAAATCCTTACCAGGAACCCAGCATAATTTAAAGAGGTCCCGACTGTTTATCCTAATAAACTATTGGGCTTGTTTATTTTCTTTTTAGTTTTATGCAGTCGGGGTTTTTGTTTTAAAACAGTTTTTTTTTAAATTGATGTTCTCCTAAAATATTTTTTATTAGCTTCACTCAGTGTTCGGGGGAACAGTGTTAAGACACTCCATTTCCAAATTTAAGGTGACACCTGAGGTTTAGCGTTGTTGAATGGCGGAACCATGCTATCATTTTCTATCATTATCTAAGCATGAATACGATATTAAAAATATCATGAAATTATTAAATAGAATTTATTTTATACCAAAAGTAAAAATATACAATTGGTGCAAATAGGTTATATGATGTCGATACAAAAGACAAAAATATCACAATAATTAGAAAATAGCTGGTCGAGACCACAGTCAGCACATTAGCCACCTTCTGATACAACGGTTTAGGTACGTGAATGTGGCTAAATTAAAGACACAGATTTTTTTTCGATTAATTTATTTATCAATATCAAAATTATCCATTTTGATAAAAATAAATTAAGGAAACGTCGAAATGATCTTGTTGCTCCAAGAAGTAATGTACGCTCTAGTTTTGCAAAACGACAATACGGTTTTCAATCGTCTACTTTGTACAATAAAATAAATTGTCTTCTTCAGATATGTCCTATGCAAAAGTACTAATGCAAGAAAGCTGTGACTAATTGGTTAGACAAACTTTCGTATACAGAAATTGAAACTTTACTTTCATAATACTACTCCTATATTTTACACAGTGCACAGATAATTATAATTTAGTGATATACAAAATAAGACATTCACGGACAACACTCTCAGACTACATACAAATAGGCACACTCTCTCTCTCTCTCTCTCTCTCACACACACACACACACACACACACACACACACACACACACACACACACACACACACACACACACACACACACACACAAACACACACACACACACACACACACACAAAACACACACACACACAAACACACAAACACACACACACACACAAACACACACACACACAAACACACACACACACGCGCACACGCACGTACAAATTGCATACATTTACGGCCCCCTTAGTATTTATAATTATTTTTTTTTGCTAGTTTATTCTTTGTTAGCTGTAGGTATACAAGCTTTTATTTTCTTTATTGTCTACTGTTATACCTATTTATTATTATTTTTCTTAAGTTGAAATGTACCAAACGGAGAAGCGAGTCGTTCCCAACACAAGTTCTTCGATTGACTCAGTGACACAACTTGTAAAAAATTTATGTGAATAAAGCTGTTTTTATTTTTTTATTTTATCAATACCGCAGAAACGAAAGCCACAAAGTGACGGTCTCTAAAATTAATTACCCGTTTCAATGGCGGTAGAACAAAACGCGATTGTTTGTTGCGGAGAAGTCGATGCCGATCCTACGCCCAGATAATCCTAGGCTTTGTATTATGAAAGTTTTTATTTCTCTAGCTTTATCCGCCTGTAGACTGTGTTTCTTATAAAAATAACCGCCCCTATTATCTGACTTCCTGTTCTTATCTTATGCTCGTATTGGCTTGTTGCGTGATGCGTTACAGCTAAATGTTGTTGGGAAAATTCTGAGCCCAAAACCTTAACACACACTTGTGCTTTTGCGCCTTAAATAAACAATAATATAGAAAACGATTGAAGAAAAATAAATTACATCTATTATTATCTATGTATTTGAGATATGACCAGGTGAACGAAGAAATGAACTACCGAGAAATTCGAAGAAAATTAAAATGGAATTACTGGAGCGTTTAAATAAAATAGCAAGCTGTTTGTCTTCTTCGATCTTGATATAAAAGAAACATATTAGGTATCGTACATCGTTGGAAATGTAAGAATTATTTTCTAAGCTTACTATTATTTTATATCGATAGAAAAAAAATAAGTTTATTATTTTTTTTCTATCGATATAAAATAATAGTAAGCCATCGGTTTATATTTTTTATCATTATAGGACAGCAAAACCTAGAAATGAGTTTCTCACTATATGTCTCTCATATACTGTTTAAAATATATTTTCATCCTTGAAGAATCTGAAATCGGTACCATATTTGTAGAATGAAATTCAGCACGAACACACTGTTATTTGGATGATGTAGTCATAGAAAAAAAATCTTACAAAGGGACAAAGAAACGTATGTAAGAAATTTATACGTAGCACTCGTTCGAGGGTTATTAGATTTCCTGTCACGTGCAGACCTCGACCACAGCCACGGGCCTTATTTGCCAAACATACCAAGTCAATGCCGATTTCTTACGCACACATTTTGTGCGGTCATTACGTCCCCGAGCTTATTTTGTTGGCCAGAGCTCTTGAAAATTTCAGATCTAAGTTGGGATTTGAAATGAAAAAAATATTTTTTTAGGTTGAATATGAATTTCAGAATGTCTTGTAATGGTAGCCAATTTAATTTGTGTAACCTTGTAAACTTAGGCATTTTTACCTTACAGTTGCTAAAAAGAAAAGTTTATTATCGGACTAAATTAAGTCTGAAAAATACAGTATTTAGTTTTTAAAATTCTTAAGTTTTTTGAGGACAATGAAATGAAATAGCTTAGACTAAAAAGATAACCACTCAAACTTTAAAGCATTAGAAATAAATAAATAAATGAATCAGCTTCACGCTGTATCCCACACACAGCAGGGTAGGCAGAGGGAACCTAGTGTTAAAACACTCCGTTCCCCACTTTCTGCCGAATTCTGGAGGCATTGCGTGTTGAGTGGCAGAACTCAACGCCGCGCTTTGCCTCGACACCAGAGCAAAAAAATGGAAATATAAATTTAAGTAAATATTTCATCTCTTCGAGTGGGGATCGAACCCACAACCAGTCGGTTTTACAGTCACACTTTGTGCCGCTGCGCCACGACTGGCCTCATAGCAAAAGCATTAGAGGTTAAAAATGTCGTTACTAATGATCCATTGGAATGCCTTTTTTGTATTATAATATAGATCATTTTCACTGTACCTATTGGCAATTTCTTTTTCACACACTCGTACCTAAACGTTGTATCAGAAGGTGGCTAATGTGCTGACTGTGGGTCTCGCACAGCTGTTTTCTAATTATTGTGATATTTTCGTCTTTTGTATCGACAGCACGTAACCTATTTGCTTAAATTGTCTCTTAAAAAGAAATTGGTATCTTCTAGTAAGCGTTATTAGTTGTTGCTATTAAATAATCCCTAACTTTGTACATATAGAATATTTCTAATTTTGTATTGTTTTAAGGCAATGTTAGAAAATTATGTACAAGTCACTTCACTTGCTGTAATTTTTATTTGTAAAAACGGAACACTTACACGATCACTTTTTTGTCTGTCGGTCAAGACCATTTATCTCGAGATCGCATGGAGGTATCGATCAGAAATCAAATATTAAATTCTAGGATCATGAAGTGCACAGAAAAAATCAAAGTAATCAGAACATATGAGCATTCTGCATTTATGCATAGTTTTTGCTGCATTTCGTTTGAAATTTGCTGTAATCTAAATCAATAGGCTCGAGCGAAGTAAAGCGCGGCGTTAACTTTCGTCATTCAGCACCGCAAAGCCTCAGATGTCGCCTGCAAGTGGGGAATGGAATGTCTTAACATTAGGTTGCCACGTCCCCTCTACCTACCCTGCACGAGGCTATACGAGATACAGCGTGACGCTAAATAAATATAACTAAACTAACCTTTTTAAAACTTTACTAACCTCAGACGCATCGCTTGTCTTGGTGTCTTATACAAACCTTTCAGCATTAATGCACCGCGTCTAAGCCGATTTCTAATTTCGTGTAAGAGATACGTTGCTTCCATAATTTTTGCTATCTCGAAGACTAACGAGGTAATTGAGCCTAATTTTATTATATTTTTTGTTTCCGTACCTTAAAGATAAAAGCGAAACCCTCATAGGAACATTCTTTTGTCCGTCATGAAGATTTGTCTAGAGATCACTTGCAGGTATCAAAGTGCATTGTTGCATTTTGTATGAAATTCGAACTTCTCGTGAACCTACACGGATGAAATTGAGCACCAAGTGGAAACTTAGAACACAAATAAAGAATAAAATCCGAAATGTTCAATTTTATAGGTATTTTATAGAATAACAAACTTATATTTGTAGGTTATTTCATACAAAATTAGAGCATGTGGCTGCCGCACTTCACCGGTTTTATTTTATTTAAAACTATGATCTTTTATTGTATTTTAATTTTGGCCTTTCAAATTATGCACTTCATTATTTATTTAAAAAAAATCTCGTACTTTACCGAAACTTACAATAGACTTTATATATATTTTAAATATCCCATTTCAAGCTAATTCAAATGTCCCAATTTCATAATGGCAATGGTACATACATCAGGTCAATTGATTCATATTTTCCTTTTAATCTCACTTAAAGTTCAAGCATAGGCAATCTATTCAGTCAATCTATTCAGCTCCAGCCGAAGCATACATGACGGGTGCTATCAGCGTCTCACACGTGCCTTATCCTCAGTTGCGGTGTGTCGATGCACGGAGCTCCTCTTGAGCCGATTTACAATTCAACGTCTACGTACGTATGCGTCAATTGTGACCGATATTCTTGACGTTGCTGGAAAAGCTTCTCATTCTCTCTTAAGCAGCTTTACCGTAAAGCCTGCATGGAAACTTATCTGATTAAATACAATTCTAAATTTAAGCCTTATATACTACTACTGGTCACATAAGCACATAAGCCGAACGACGGTATTAAAATACAGTCAACATATTGCACGCTTTTAAATTACCTAAGCTGCATATGGTTTTATAAATTTCATATACATATATATATATTTAGTTTTTCTTTATAATATATTGTTTCATTTTACATACAAATTTAATATTCCTAAATAACACATTTTAATATAAAAAAATAAATAAATCAGCTTCACGCTATATCCCGCACACAGCAGGGTAGGCAGAGGGAACCTAGTGTTAAGACACTCCATTCCCCACTTTCTGCCGAATTCTGGAGGCATTGCGTGTTAAGTGGCAGAACTCAACGCCGCGCTTAGCCTCGACACCAGAGCGAAGAAATGGAAATATAAATTTAAGTAAATATTTCATCTCCTCGAGTGGGGATCGAACCCACAACCAGTCGGTTTACAGTCACACTTTGTGCCGCTGCGCCACGACTTTTTAATATGTTAACAATTAATCCTGCATTTTGTCATTATGGCATTGATAAATTCTTTTTTAGCTTCACACTGTATCCTGAGCATAGCAGGGTACGCAGAGGGAAACTTAGGGTTTATAAGACAATCCGTTCCCATTAAGATATTTCTGTTTGACACTGTAATCCTTCATTGTGTTGTGTGGCGCAACTCAACGCCGCGTTTCACTCTTGTGCTCCTATGCCACGACTAGCCTCTTATGTTATTTTTAAGCATAAATTAATATTTTGCATACATATTATTAATGCGCGAAACCTAATGAATTTGAATATAAAGTAAAAAAATATATAATACTTACTATTTATTACCAATTTTATTTGTAAGCTCTCTTATTTTTCCATGTTCCTTACCACAGTCCCAAACAGAAGCGCAAGATAAGCCGTAACGATAGGCGTCTCGAGATAAGCCGCTTGGGATTTGAACGTCAAATATCTGAGTCATTATACGACACCCTGCCGATGGTTATAGTGCCTCACGACGGGCGATAACTAGAAGCCTCTATATACACAGAAATACCAAAGTTATCCTTATTTAAGTTGCTTTATGAATTTGTTTCCTTTTTAATTTAATTTTGTAGGCGTGGTCTTAGTCTCTGCCTTCCCTGCTACGGGATACAGCGTGAAGTCGCTAGTATAAATAATAGAAATCTCCCAAAACATATCCCACTATCGTATAAAACAAGTTTTTAATAGCGATTGTTTAGTTAGTACGCATTCATTTGATCCTTAGCTGAACGGTGACACCCGTCCGCAATTAACTCGCGCTGCTCGTTAGCAGGCCGTTCTCATTCAAAACTCGTAGCGCTGTTTCTTCGACTTCCCGTTGACTCCCTTGTATTGTGTTTGATTAGATTAAGTGCAGATGTTTCCCTATTATGGAGGGAAAACTCACTTTTCGCAGCTTTATTAAGTCTCTTGCAAAATATTTATTTTATTTCCAATACAGACGCGTACTATACATTGCATTTTAAATCCCTTTATTTTAGGTTTGTAAGAATTTCTAATGTATATTTTTGCAGGTAGTCAATTATTTAAAAACAACTTGTACTAGGAAGATATATTTCTTGGTCTTTACTATATGTACATTTTTTTTCAGGTTCTTGCGGGATACAATCTCGCATCTAGATCCCGCAGATGAGGCTTAGTGTTAAGCTTAAGTCACTCCGCTCCCCACTGTCCACCGACTTCTGTAGGCATTGCGTGTTAAATGGCGGAACTCCACGCCGCCATATATTTTCGTATTATTGTATATATTTTTTAATTTTCTATTACTAAGATAACTATAAATATAATATGTATAACATCTGCATCTATGGAATATTTATATTTAAAATAAATCAGCTTCACGCTGTATCCCGCACACAGCAGGGTAGGCAGAGGGAACCTAGTGTTTTTTAGACACTCCGTTCCCCACTTTCTGCCGAATTCTGGAGGCATTGCGTGTTGAGTGGCAGAACTCAACGCCGCGCTTAGCCTCGACACCAGAGCGAAGAAACGGAAATATAAATTTAAGTAAATATTTCATCTCCTCGAGTGGGGATCGAACCCACAACCAGTTGTTTTACAGTCACACTTTGTGCCGCTGCGCCACGACTGGCCTCAAATATATTTATATTTACTTTCTGAAATCCCATAATAATCAATCATTAGAAATCAAAATGGGTCATATATTTATTGCTATTCGGGCTCAAATCATTTTTTCTCGTTGCTCCAATATTGTGCCAACACGTCATACATTTGTAAAATATTTTTCAATTACGATGCAATTTCATTGAATCATTGACACATTGAGCTTTTCACGCCTCGCCTTTTGACCTCGATAGAAATATTTTGCGTTGAATAAATTTAAAACGATAGAGTTAAACTTAATATTATTTTTGATTGGATAGCTGGTATCGGATAATTTTCTTATAGAAATACGTTTTCATTTTACATTAAATAGAAATTTCAAATCGGATATTTTTTATGTTTTAAAAATACATACAGTATTTTGACATTACTTAAAATGTGGATATTTCTTAAACATGCAGATTTTTTTTTCAGTTTCACGCCGCATCCCGCTTGTTGCAAAGTAGGTAGGCGTTAAGACATTGCGCTCCTCACTTTCTGCCGAATTCTGGAGCCATTGCGAGTACGAGAGGCGGAACTTAACGCCACGTATTGCCTCGACACTGGAGCGAAAACATTCAAATACTAAAGACTTAATTTCTTCGACTAGAAATCGGACCCACAACCTATCGCGTTTATAGCCGCACGCTTGTGCCTTGCGCTAATGACCCCTTTTTCTTAAAGTTTTAATAAATTAACATTTTAATGTTGGGTTTTTAGTAATTTATCCTTCTTTTTGTCGTTTTACTTTTAATTTTGTAATATCTATACTGTTCTCATGACGATGTTCGTAAAAGATCTCATGTTAAATCTGAAGTAGTTACAAACAAAAACGTGACGTAGTGCGAATTTATTCCGAGAAACGCAAACACTGCGCGCGACAACAAGCGCAATCAAGAACAATTGTAAACTTACTTGCAGGGAACATCTTTTGTTCCTTTCTTGAAATATTTTAATATTTTATGTACTATTCTGTAGGTATTTGAATTATAAAATAATGTTTACTCAAGAATGTTGTTTCCAAACATAGATTTAACCAGTAGCCATTCGTAATGCGGGCACTTTAAACGAGACAAGTTATGACTTCGACTCCCACGCGAAATAGTTTATATTTTCATTTCCTCACTCTGGTAATGAGGCAAAATTGCGGCGTCGAATTCCGCCACTTAAGACGCAATGCTTCCAAAATTTAATGGATAATGGGAAACGGAAGTGTGCTAATGGGAACGTAATATCTTAACACTAGGTTCTCAGGTTCCCTGTCTCACGTAAAACTAAAAAAAACATTAGTATATTCAATTCAGTCTTCAAGGTAAAAAGTATTTATAAAATATTTCAACGTTCAATATACTTTGGTATAATTTCTAAACTCATAATCAAAACAAACGTGACAGATGTTGATCTGAAAATGTACACTCTACCCTATATCCTCTATTACAGCAACGTGATACCAAATTGCGTGGGAACCTGACACGTTGTATGACTGACGTCGCGATATTTACTCGCATTAATTGCCTTTTGAAGGGAACATTCCTGCTCCTAAGATAACGTTTGTGTGTGACAGTTGTTGTAAGGAGAGTGTGCTACATATATTTTGTGTGTGTGAAACATTTATTTTTTTTAGCTACATACTGTATCCTACATATAGTTGATTAGCTGCCCATTTCCCGACAAATTCTAAAAGACGTAATGCTAGTGTTGAATGGTAGAACTCAACGTTGCGTTTTGCCTTGACACCAGAGCGAAGATAAAAAAAGATAAATTTAAACAAATATTTCATTTCCCCGAGTGGGAATCGAACCCATAACCTGTCACACTTTGTGCCCCTGCGCCGCTACTTGCCTCTATTATTAACTACTAGTTACTATATACTAATAGAAGCCAGTCATATACCCACTGGCGCATTAGGTAGAAAACTTTAAAATTTCACACAAAAATAAATAAATGTATTATTTTAAGCTGCGTATATTTCACTATGTACATAATATGAAAAGATACAAAAAAAAATTACGCTTCACGCTTTATCCCGCACACAGCAGGGTAGGCAGAGGGGACCTAGTGCTAAGACACTCCGTTCCCCACTTTCTGCCGAATTTTGGAGGCATTGCGTGTTGAGTGGCAAAACTCAACACCGCGCTTTGCCTCGACACCAGAGCGAAGAAATGGAAATATAAATTTAAGTAAATATTTCATCTCCTCGAGTGGAGATCGAACCCACAACCAGTCGGTTTTACAGTCACACTTTGTACCACTGTGCCACGACTGGCCTCTACATATGTGATACCACATAAAGATTGGTTCAAAGGCTTCACTGTCGACGGTAACAGGTAAATACAACATTTTTATATTTACGCTATTAGTATGGAAATATTTCGTATTGAATTCTGTTTTCAAAGATCTCTTCAAAGGATTTACACTGTATCAACAAAAATAGGGTAAGTCATGGTTGAGCGGATTGGGGATAAAGACTTTTGATATAATGCAGCGAGGCTTATTGACTACATTTCATTTACAATTTTATTTTCAAGGAAATCTTATATGTTAAAATATTTTGTAATTTTGTTTTAATACATCCCAATAAGTTCTTGTAATAAAATTTTAAAATATGTTGCACATAATGAAAAATAAGATTTTTTTTAGCGTCACGTTGTATCCCGCACACAGCAACGTAGGCAGAGTGAGCCTAGTGCTTAGACACTCCGTTCCCTATTTTCCGCTGAATTTTGAGGCGTGTTTAGTGACGGAACTCAACGCTGCGCTTTGCCTTGACACCAAAGTTAAGAAAATGGAAATATTAAACATTTCATTTCGTGGAATGGGAATCGAATCTACAACCTGTCGCTTATAGTCACGGTTCGTGCCCATGCGCCACGACTGGCCTCAATAAGGCTTTTATAGGTACAAAATGTACTTAAGTCGTAAATAAAAAGTATCGTTCACGTTAAGATATTAAGCCCCAAAATATTGTTGTCGAGGAATTCCACTTTGCTGTATGACGTGTCCCTTGATCGTAACTCATCTCGTCCCGTCTGATATTACACTTTTGTACGCCTTTTGTAGTTTGGAGGTTACAATATGAGGTTCATGCTGCCTCAAATTATGGTAAGATAAAAACTTAATGGAAAGATATATTAGACAAAAGTGTTACTTAGGGGCCGTTCAAGTATTACGTAAGCGCTGTAGGGGGGCGTGGGGGGTCTTGTGTTTGCTTATTTTTGATGACATGGGGGGTGGGGGGTATTAAAATAAACCACGAAACACGTGTTCAATAAAATATTTTTAAGAGAATTGCTTATTTTTTATGACATAGGGGAGGGGGATAATAATACTTGAACGGCACATACAAAAAAATATCTTTTATATACTTGTAAAATTAATATGTAGAAGTTTTTAAAATTTCACCAACGTTGTAGTTTATGTGAATATTTACTTATTAATTCATAACATGTACACAAGCGCGCCTAATGATCCTGCTTTAATTTTTCAAATCCCTATTCTAATTAGTGAACGCGAAAAGAAGTAAAAAGAAACTATATAGATTAGTATTATTTTTATTGGCCTGATGATACTTATTTTTAACTTTTGCGCAACTTTTTTTTAAGAGGACTTTGAATAACCTTCAAAGTCCTCCTAAAAAATATTTAAATCCGCCTAAAAAAAAGCGTAGCGCAGTGGCACGAAGTGTGACTGTAAAACCGACTGATTGTGGGTTCGATCCCTTCTCGAGGAATTGAAATATTTATTTAAATTTATATTTCCATTTTCTTCGCTGTGGTGTCGAGGCAAAGCGCGGCGTTGATTTCTGCCACTTAATACGCAATGCCTCCAGAATTCGGCAGTAAGTGGGAAAAGGAGTGTCTTATTAATTCACACTACTAGGTTCCCTCTGTCTACCGTGCTGTGTGCGGGATACAGCGATTTATTTATTTATAAGCTGATTTATTTGTTTTGTTTTATTTAAAAAAAAAGAGGATTTTTAATTCGATTGTATCCATTTATCGCTTTTTAAAAAAAATATTAAAAGTATACAGATGACGTTTTGATTCCTGACCCAAATAGGGTCAGGTCGAGAAGTGTGCTTAGATTTTTTCAAATGAAGAAAAAAATAATTTCGAGCTGAAATTTACACACAACATACATTAGTTACTAATCTTTGTCCTCCTCCAATCATTATCACTTTTCCAATGAAAACAAAACAAAAATTGTCATTTGCCACTATGTACCGGTACCTACTGATCTACTAGGCCTCAATACTGTAGTGAAGAGTGACTCAATCGTACACAGTGACTCGGCAGTATAATTGTCGGCAGTTTATATATATATATATATTCTCTATTGCATCAAACAAAACATATAGTAATATAAAATGAAAAATTGCTTAACAAGGGTGGCTAAGTATATATAAAAACCTTGATTTATTATAAAAGAAAAATCACATCCATGCCGAATTCTGGTGGCATTGCGTGTTGAGAGGCGGAACTCAACGCCTCTTACCTCAACACCAGAGCAAACAAATGGAAATATTAAATATTTAATTTCCTCTAGTGGAAATCAAATCCACAACCTGTCGCATTTACAGTCACATTTTGTGCCCCTGCGCCACGATTGGCCTCTTAGATTTATTATTGAAAATTTTAATTTCTGTAACTTTGATTAATTTGAATTGTAAAAATACAAAGTTGATGTAAAATGATGATGAAAATTACAAATTTGAGGCTTAAAAAGGTGAAGATCTATATGTATAGTATGCAGATAAATGATACTTATGAAGTTTCGATAAACACACAACAAATTCTGCTTTAATATAAAAAAAAATATGTTCATGTAAATTGGCAATGTGCTTTTAATAGTCATCTGGAGCTTTTCTCTAACATTTTAAGTTACTATTTCTAATTCTATTAAAGATTGCTGAAGTCGTCGTATTTTTTAATTAAAAGTATGAATGACCGAATGATTAAAAAGTTAGTTAAAAAATAAATTAAATTAGCTTCACGCTATATCCCGCACACAGCAGGGTAGGCAGAGGTAACCTAGTGTAAGACACTCCGTTCCCCACTTTCTGCCGAATTTTGGAGGCGTTGCGTCTTGAGTGGCAGAGCTCAACGCCGCGCTTTGCCTCGACACCAGAGCGAAGAAATGGAAATATAAATTTAAGTAAATATTCCATCTCTTCGAGTGGGGATCGAACCCACAACCAGTTGGTTTTACAGTCACACTTTGTGCCACTGCGCCAAGACTGGCCTCAAAAAGTTAGTTGATTTTTAAATTTATTTGCTTTACATAAAATTTTATAAATTTTTACATCCAGCGCCACCTATAAATAAATTACGGCACTATATGACAAATGCCGAACATAAAAGACTCGGTTTCATGATCCATACATTGGTAGATGGCGGTGTCAGCTTATTCGAGAAAGGAGTTATGTTACAATGTGAAAGAGCGAGCGAATACTTTAGTCAAATTCATTTGACGCAATACAGCAAAATAGAGTTAGTGGTGTTTTCCTGCAATCGTGTTGTAATACTAAATTATGGATAGATTTTATGATGAAAATAACGATGTCTTAGCAATATTTTTTGATTTGGACAATACTTTAATACAGACCAGGAAGGGAGACAGCAAGGCTTGTAATAAGGTTAGTGATTTTTTTTTTTAATATTTTGACATTGCCATTTGCCACGGTCATGGGAAGTCGGAATGAAATACGAAGTGAGTGCGCGCGCTGTCACCGTTAGATTCTACGTCGTTTGGAAATTTCGTTTTACATCGCTTGCACCCGCGTGTTTAGCGTTCACGTTCCAGTGTGATGTATAAATAGAACTTTCATAGTTGGAGAACGTGAGCTCGACGTCCAGATTTAGTTATTTTGGAACAGAACTCGTGCTAATTATAAAGGTGATGTAGACAGTTCGCTCAATTCGATTGCTCCGCGCTCAGAGTAGCGTGTGATCTGCTGCGTTTTGTGTGCAAGTCTAGAGTGCTTTGCTACAATGGGAGACATTTCCGAGCCAATAAAAAAATGCATACTCATTTTGAAATCTGCTAAAAGTGACACAGAAAAATTTGCTGCGCTGTTTATGGTAACAAAATTAGTGAAGAGCAAGGACTGTAATGCTGCAGCGAAGAAAGCGTTATTTGAGGCGATTGGATTTAAATTTTTGAAGAAACTTTTAACAGGCAATAATAGCCAAGATGACTGTCCGCCGTCCGTTTACAAATCCGTCGCCTTATCCATACTCACTTGCTTTTGCAACGAACCTGAACTATCAACGCATCCAGAAATGCTGGCCAACATACCCGTGTTCCTTGACATAGTGCAAACATCAGATAATGAAGACTATGATGATAACCTTATTATCATTAGTGAAGCCTACACCTGCCTACAGTGCATTGCAGAACATGAAGCTGGTCAAAAGGCCCTCATCGAAGTTGGAGCTATTACCAAAATGTCAGAAATTTACTCTCATCAAAGCTTCCAAACCGATGAAGCACTTAATATTCTTGTAAAACTAGTTAGCAGATATGGCCCTGAGGCATGGGGTAATGATCCAAAGCCTTTTCATGCATTAGTAAATAAAATTGCATTGGATTTTGCTACAGATCAATCAGAGCGAAAATTTGAATTAGCTACCATATTGAGTGCTTTACTATATAGCTGTAACAAAGCAACTGTGTTACCGGGTTCATCCGATGAGACTTGGTCGCAAAGTATCTATAAGGCTCTTAATGATATTTTAACAAGTAAAATTGGCAAAAATCAAAGAGATCCTGCTCTTAAGCTTGCAGCAAATATTATTGATTTGCTTGGTGTAGAATGGACATTCAATGATGAAGAAAACCCCAAAAAGTTCTTTTTACTATTATTACAATTATGTGCCATCGAGGTACGAATGCAGCTTGAAGATAGAAGTTTTAAACAAGCTTTCTCAAATGCTGAACTTGTTACGGCTTGCTTTATTGTGTTGGAATCTTCTATCAACTATATGGGCACTGATCAGTTAGACTTGGAACAAAAAGAGAAGCAGTCTGTGTACACCAGTCTCAAAGGTGCATTCAACGCTGTTGTATCAATTTTAACAAAAGTATCAAATGACAAAAACAAAGACAAACTTCCAGATGCTGAAAAAGTTTTTATATGTGCAATGGTAAGAGTATTAGTTGCATGGATTGCTCAAGAAACGACTGCGATGAGAGAACAAATTTACAACTTGCTGCCATTTATATTTACCCTTGCAAATGATTCTTTCCATGCTTATAGAGCGAGGAAGTTAGCTGAAAAGAACAAATCTGATGGAGAAGCCATGGACTCTGATATATCTTTGATGGGCCAGATTGATTTATTACGCCTGATGCTTCCTGCATTATGTCATCTTGTTGTAGAAGACAAAGCTAGAGATATTGTTTTAAATTTGAAACAAGAGGATATTTTATATGAAGCCATGAATTTCCATTGGTCAATCGTGCATTACAAAAAACCTCCCATTCCTAAGTCAGAGAGAGGAAAAGTTAGAACTCAACCTGAACCAGAGTTACACCCTCAGGTACTTGAAGATATGAAAGATTCAAGAGCTGCAATGGTTAGTCTTTGCAACATATTCATGAACTTGACAGTATTGGCACCAAAAGTTGTAGAGAATAGCATGTTATTTAATACCCTCCTCAAATTCATATTCAATAACTTACCTGAATTGAAAAATATCCCTGAAAACCTTGTTTTACATGGGCACCTAGCGGTTTTAGGACTCCTCCTTCTCAAGCAACAAGCGAGTAAAGTAAAGAAAAATGATTTTTCTATATGCCGTTACATACAATCAACTATAAGATTTCTTTGGGATGCCTACAATGTTGATGAGTCGAATGATCCTAATGCATTAGTTGTATCAATGACATATAAGGAAAACTGGAATGAAATTGCAGATTTATGGTTTTTGGGAATGCAAACATTAAGTGGTGTTTTAACTACAATCCCTTGGATCTCCGAGTTTGCTATAGAGAGTGGTTGGGCACAAGGTATAGCAGAAATGTTGGTTAAAGTCAAAGTTGGTACACTAGCTCCTAATGTAAAGTCTGCATTTGAAGACTTCTTATGCAGATTAGTAGACTCAAATGACAGTGCCATACCTGTCCTTAAAAAAGGTGGTGCCTTAAAAATGTGTCGGAATCACAGAATGATGGATTTAGGCAAAAAATTGTTTGGTGACTAATTATTTATTACATTGTCATGCTTTTGATATTACATACAAATGCTTTTTATACTGAGAAATGTACTTAAATATTATTTTTGATTGACTACTACATTCTTAATTTTCTGTAAATATTACCTAAATATTATTAAGCGTTACCTGTTACTAATGTAAGAAATAAATATTTTGTCACAATATTCAAAAAGAAATGACTCTTAATAAATGGTGTTGCATAAATGTGTTTTATTTTTATTACATTTATATGCTAGTAGTAAATATATAGATATTGAAACTAAAACTTTTACTTTTATCTATTTATATTTAATAATTGTTTACAACTGTAGTTGTCTAGTTCTCTAGTAGATAAGTATCATCTTACAAACACGACTTGTTGCCAAGGAACAGGTGATTGTACTGCAGTAAGAGTTAAGATCATTGCCCCCAAACTATTCCTGGATTAGACACTTCCTGTTGCTCGACGAGTTTATGTTACTTTCAATTGCAATCTAAATAAATAATTTAAAATAAGAGGTCAGTCGAGGCGCAGTGGTATGAAGTGTGACTGATTGTGGGTTCGATCCCCACTCCAGGAAATGAAATATTTACTTAAATTTATATTTCCATTTCTTCGCTCTGGTGTAGAGGACAAGCGCGGCGTTGAGTTCCGCCACTCAACACGCGGCGTTGAGTTCTGCCACTCAATACGCAATGTGAACGGAGTGTCTTAACACTAGGTTCCCTCTGCCTACCCTACTGTGTGCGGCGTGCGTGAAGCTGAAAGTAAGAACCAACTGTATTTTATGTAAACGTTTATATCAGCGTTGCCAGATGTCCCGATTTTAGCCCAAAAATTATATGTCCCGGACGGGACGGGTATTGTCCCGCTTTTGACGGATTATTCTACGTACTCTTTTCTTTTCTTTTATCTTAAGATTTTGCTTAGTTATTAATCATTTCATAGTAATACAAATAAGTATATTCGTAGGTTACATATAATTAATCTGAAGACTTATATCGTTTAAACATAGTGATGTTCTTCTATAAAAAAATAAATATTTTATTTTGATATATCTATCACTATTAGAAGCTTTATTGAAACTTTAATAAATTGTTAAAAAATAAAAATATATATTTTTTTGTTTCGCTTTTTGTGAAAGAGTCCCGCTTTATTACTTCAAAAATCCCCCTTTTCACCTAAAAAAAAAAATTGGCAACTAGTATAACTTGGCTTGTATAACAGAATACTGTAATAAAATATTCAGATAAATTTCCCTTTCTGTCTCTAGCGATTTGCCAGCAATAATAATATTTTATGAGGCTATGCGTAGTAATAGCAATTCCAAAACCAGAAACTAAAATATTTAAAAAATATAGCCATTACTATCGCGTGGAATCAGGTAGCTACCTATTCTTTAATGGGTGTCCAGCAATAATAATAGTCGTTAGCAAGAATAAAAAAAATCTTAATCATTTTAGCCAGACGGCTTCTAAATAGAAAAATATTTCAATATTTTTTATTTTTGACTTCACACAATATCCTGCATATAGCAGGCTACGCTGATCTTCTGTTCTATATTAAGATATAGACACCAAGGTGTTAAGACACTTTATTTCCCGTTTTCCGCCGAATTTTCGACACTTACGTATTGTGTGTGTAGCAGAATTAACAACGCCACGACCTTGCTACTAGTTCGAGGAAATGAAAATATGGAATATTTCATTTCCTAATATATTTACACACATATTTATGAATGTTATTTAATATGACTACATACACCTTTTTAGGAACATACAGAGAATTTGATAAATAATTACAAAACCATGACCTTAGACCTGTGATATATTTCGTCATAACCAAACAAAGCAACTCAAAACAAGTTTTTTTTGTAGTATTTAACACAATTTGAATTATATTAAGGGAGATAGATAACAGCGTTGATAAAATTGTCAATATTTGTAAATAATGAAATGATGAGATTATAAACAATATGAATAACAATAAATAAATAAATCGCTGTACCGCACACAGCAGGGTAGGCAGTGGGAACCTAGTGTTAAACACTCCGTTCCGCACTTCCCGTTAGTGGCGGAACTTATCGCTTTGCCTCGACTTTAGTGCGAAGAAATGGAAATATGAATTATTTCATTTCTTCGAGTCCAAATCGACCGCACAACCAGTCGCGTTTACAGTCACACTTGCGCCACGACTGGCCTCGATTCATCTCTAATTTTTTGTTTATGTATGTTTTGATCTAATTTTTGCATATTAATTTTGGCAGCTCGTCGAAATACTAGACCAAAAATATGGCATACCCCATGAAGTGGCAGCAGATAGTGCCTCTACTTTCCTTCGTGCATTTAGGGCTAGACCTGACGACGAATCGTACGCAATAGATGAATGGCCTACGCATCTGTGGCGAAACTCCTTGCCGAAAAACTATAGGCACATTGCCAGTCAGTATATTTTTAAATTGTTTTTAAACATTATAAAGTATCTTGTCTATGACAACTACACGTTCGGAATCTTTAAATAAGTGTTGAGTTGATGTTGACATAATAACCTGGTTTTTGATAGTGTAAGTTGCTTTGTTAATTTAAATATTTTATAAACGCTAATATCAGTAATGAATTAACCGATGTTTTTCCTTACATTGTCTGTTGTAATTCAATCGGGTTATTAATAAAAAAGTTGTATCGTTTTAAAAAAATATGTGCAACAAGCTGTTTTATTTAATTGGCTGAAACTCTGCTTTTAAATCAATATAAGTATAGGTATTGTTTTTAAAATGATACTATTAGATACCAGAAGTAACGCAGATTAGTAAGTGCGGGTCGCTAATGTACCTAATATAAAATAAAATTTATTTTCGTTTTGGTCTATTGTGTCATACCTCACTCTAATTTTGTCCACATTCGAATTTTACTGGTGATAAAATTTAAAATAACTACTGCATTAGAACGTCATGAAAAGCATAATAATAGTATATAAATGTATGTTCTAATTTATTTGTTCCAGAAAATGTAGCAACCGAATGGTTAAAATTAAGGTTTCAATATTTAGCATTGACGCCAGATGTGATACACCTTTTAGAAACTTTGAGGTACGTTGAAAAAGATATGCATATGTATAATATTATGCAGAAATATTTATTATTTTAAACACAATATTTCTTCATGATTTTCTTAGTTTAAAATATGAATATTGTGGGCAATCACTCTGTCAGATCCATTATTATGAGAAATTACATTTTACATATATCCTTGCACTTTAAAATATATTAACAAAGTGACTGCTCATTAAAGCCAAAAGTTGTTTTGAGATTTGTTGTAAACAAATACGAAGTAATTCTTGGAACATTGACAAAATACATCACATCGCAACTATAATTTTGAGACAACTTTGGATATTGAGTTTGCATGGTGTTATGTGGTTGAGTTCTCAAACGATCATCGTCATGGTGGACAGCTTTAAGGTTCCCTCATCGTAAACCGCCATCGGTCATTCCCATCGTTACATGCATGCCACATAATACTGTGTACACATCATCTGATTTTTCCAAAATGTCATAAAGTCAGCCCCAATATTTGCGGAGATAAATCGTTATTTTATATATTTTTTTTAATGTTTTTCAGTTTATATTATCTCAGCTAATGTATTGGGCTGGCTTGAACGCATGTCGCTAATAAATGACTTGTTTTTCAACAGTTGTTGCTCAACGAGTGACTAAACTCTGGGCGCCGCGTGCGCAACACTTAGGTTTGAATTGTATTTGTAAAATATATGAGGGAGTACAACAAGAAGGTAATGACTATTGCCTCAAAAATTTTTATAAAACAATGGAGATACTTTACCCAATAGTTTGCTTATTTTCTTTTTCTAGGTCGTAAGTAAATCGTACGAAGTATCTTCATTGTGTTCTATAAATAACGCTATGTTGAATAGTAAATGATGATGGATCGATGATGTTGCACTAAAATACATTTAAAATTTCAACATGGTGTAGTTTTAAGATGCTTTCAGTATTTACATATAATTTTAAATTAAATTATATGTGATTAAATACCAAAACGTCCTTGCATATAAATAAAATGTTGTAAACAACTGTTAAATTGAAACGAAATATGCAAGGCCGTTTTCCCATGGGTGTGGTTTGGAATAGGTAGAAAATGATACTAAACCCTAACCACTGCACATCCATGGTGTTGTGTGCTGTAACAGCCGATATTTGATATAACAAAAGGCTGGTCAATGAATGTGGCACAGGGAGGATTACCTTCTGGGTTTGATCACGAACGGGCCGTCCCGAGCCCAGTGGCAGAAGATCGAGCGTCTGGGCCTCCGCAAGTACTTCGACTGCGTCCTCGTGTCCGGGGACCTGCCCTGGGAGAAGCCTGACCAGAACATCTTCTTGGAGGCCTGTAAGCTTCTGAACGTGGAAGCGAGGACTTGCATCATGGTTGGGGATAAATTAGAAACTGATATTAAGGTAATGGTCAATGCTAGTCAGTCATATACTGTATAAAGGTTTGTAATATGGATATGTTTAATGCAAGCTTGATATATACAAACAAAATATATTTTGCCTTGGCTTTACATCATTTACCATATTTTATTGATTTGAATGAAATATTTTTCTTATCTTTTTTGTCGGTTCCCACCGACGCTCTTGCACGACACTTGAATCTTTCTTTCAGTTTTCAAAAATTCTAAGTATAATGCATGTATAAATATATAATCAAATTAAGGCCGAGATTGTTTCATAGATTCACAAGGTGATGTCGTAAAAACTCATTATTGTGCCAAAACCGGTAAGCATCGAAATAGCCATGGGCGTATCTAGACATATATCCTGGGGAGGGGGCCTGGACCTTAGCTTTGCACACGTATGTTCTTGCAAATGTTGTTTTTTTATATATACATATTTCGGGGGCAATTTTTAGTAGAATTTGTGAGGTGGATAAGTAAGGTCACCCGGCCCGGCTCTGGAACTACCCCTATTAAATTAATTCCTTATCACTCTTCACTAATAGCCCTCAAACTCAGTCAATACTAAATTATATTTTTACATTCCAGGGTGGCAAAGAAGCAGAATTAGGTGGTACAGTATGGATTCCGTTGCGATATGATGAAATGGACTCCGATTTACCAGATTTCAAAATACAAAAGGTGACAGAGTTACCGGAAGTTCTCCCTAACTCACCAAAACTTAAAAAGAAAACAGCACAACAGTGTATGTGTTGATGGTATGCATTTTGACAAACCATATACTATTTAAATATGTGTTTAACAGTATCTTTATCAGTATAAATACAAAAATCTCTGGAGTCGCTACACTGGTAGTTCTCACTTTGCTTATATTTTCTAGACTTAGATAATATTTTCTCTGCAACTAAAATATTTCAGATAAAATTAAAGGGGTTTTGGTATTTTACATGAAATTATAGAATATAGTATGATTTACAAGCTCTTGTTCACTTTGCTAAATTATAGCAATATTAGTAGACATTCCTAACAGGAACATATTGTATTTTTTAAATTTCTTTTAATTTTAGCTAAGCAATAGGTTGCTATTTTTATACCAATAAGACTTGTTCACATTTTCCTTTCTCTTAAATAGTTTTTTTTTTTGTACCAATGCTTAATAACATCAAGAACGTTTATGAATGTTTATTTTTTATTTTTAATAATAGATATTATTAAAAAGAGACCAGTCGTGGCGCAGCGTCACGAAGTGTGACTGTAAAACCGACTGGTTTTGGGTTCGATCCCCACTCGAGGAGATGAAATATTTACTTAAATTTATATTTCCATTTTCTTCGCTCTGGTGTTGAGGTTAAGCGCGGCGTTGAGTTCTGCCACTCAATACGCAAAGCCTCCAGAATTCGGCAGAAAGTGGGGAACAGAGTGTCTTAACACTAGGTTGCCCTCTGCCTACTCTGCTATGTGCGGGATACAGCGTAAAGCTGATTTATTTTTTGATTTTTTAATAATAGATATTTATGCAAAATAGGCCATCACAAGTACAAAACGAAATTTATTTATAGTACAAAGTATAGTATTATACTTTATTGTTGTTCTATATATAAGGTTTATTGAAAATTAAGGGTATCCATTTTAATTATAATTATTCTTGCAATTACAGCCATTTTATCCAATTTGAATGTGATGTTACTTAAAAAATATTATACCTCCATTGCTTGACCTCAATATTAAAATTACCTCGCGCAAGTTTTACTTTCTTGTGATACTTTGTTCCTTCGATTTTATAGGCTTACCTCAGCTTTAAGAGATATTTTATCTATATTTTTTTACTAATGAAATAAAAAATAATATTTTTTTGCTTAATATTAACGTACTATAAATACTGCTCTTAATAAAATGTAAAAAAAAATCTCTAACATACAATTTCAATTCTAGTATAAGTAAAGAGATGTTTAAAGTAAAAAAATTGTAAAATAATAAAACTTATTTTTGTACCTAAATAAATATTATTTTTTGTATGAATACGCTAAATATTAGGTTTTGGGCAGACTGCATGATGTGATATGTACTATATAATAATACTTCTTTAAAAGTATATATATGTATAAAGAAAAAAAGTTGGATATAATAATAACTATTATTCAGAACTTGTATATAAGGCCAAAATTTTTTAATTAATATAATAAAAGAATGTGTTATCTTCTTTTTTTTACTACCATGATTATTTTTTAATATCCAGCTTGTAATGAGTATAGTTATTTTAGGCTTATGTTAGCATAACTTAGGTGCTAATAATTTGTTAATTTTCAAATAATTTATTGAATGTTGTGACTAGTATTTAAATGTATCAAAATTGGTAGACTGATGTGGGTATCTTAGATATATGTTTGACTCTTATTATATAGTAATAGGTTCATTAGAATGTTATTCTATCTTTTATGTTCAATACATTTTTGTAGATAAAACAAGACTTTTATTTCGTAAGAACCTTCCTATGGGGAACCTTAAGTTTAACTTGAACCTTACTACTATACTCACTATATGCTTAAAGTTTTTTAATCATTATATATTTCTTATTTATTGTTTATTTATTGTAATATTGAATTAAATATATTATATAAATATCATAAGAGGCCAGTCTCGGTGCATGGGCACAAAAGTGTGAGTGTAAAACAGACTGACTGTGGGTTTGATCCATACCCAAGGAGAGGAAATATTTACTTCAATTTATAATTCCATTTCTTCGCTCTGGTGTTGAGGCAAAGCACAAAGTTCTGCCAATTAACACACAATGCCTCCAGAATTCGGCAGAAAGTGGGCAATGGAATGTCTTAGCACTAGGTTCCGCCTCTGCCTACCCTGCTGTGTTTGGGATACAGCATGAAGCTGTTTTTTTTAATGTAATATTATTATTATTGTAAATTGAATGTTATTTAATTTAATATTGATCATTCAATAAAACAAGAAAATAATAAAAATAAAATATTTCCTACATTATTTTATTAACAACTAACATTATATTACTACAGTAAAAGTGTTATGCGGTTCTCAACATTTTAGCTTCTCTCTTTTCTTGTAACATTTTCTTTTGTTCTTCAACTTTAATTTTCCTTTCGGCCAAGAATTGACCATATTCCTGAATAAAAATAAAAATATTTTATAGATTAACTGATTTTGTTGGTTGCTGGTATGATGATCACTTTTATTAATAAATTTATTAATTTCATCTCCCCAATCTGGCTAGACTAACCATGGCATTAATTTATCCACCCAACATGGAGTCTTGAGCAGAAAGCAGAGAGTAATCTATCCTGATATGGGGGATACAGTGTGAAGCTAAATAGGTTTATTATAATAAACATTGAAATTTATTGCATTATGGTTATCATATAGATCAGATATCATAGTGTGAGTAAATTAAACATTTACCTGGGGATCTATTTCTTTAACAACTTCAATACCGCATGTTCTGGCTGTTGCTATAAGCAGTGTGCAGATTTCTTTCAATGATTTCCACTCCAGAGGAGGATCTTGTGATTTTATTTTAGCAATTTCATATATGTGCTTGAGTGTTACTTTTCCACAAGTTTCTCTTACTAAAAAATATTACAATATTAAAAAAATTAATGGAATATGTAAATAAATGGAAAATATTATAGCATACCTGGTTCCATTGCACCACGACTGACACCAGCAGCTTGTTTCAAAAAATACGAGGAAGGTGGCTGATGGATCATTAACTGATAAGATCTGTCTGGATTAACTTTAACTCGAGTAGGCAATGGCACACCTTCTTTGATATTCGCTGTACGTTCATTAAAATCTTTGCAAAAAGCTGCTATATTTATATTACGCTAAAAAAATTCAAAATTAAGTTACGCACGCTTTTTGAAATATAAAAATTGAAAAGCATTATTAATAACTTACCTGTCCGAGCATTGGACCCAGAGGAGGACCTGCTGCTGCCAATCCTGCAGGAATATTAGTCCTTAACTTAGACGAATGATCAATTTTATCAGCTACCTTTTTCATAGATTTTAAACGTGATACCGATTTAGACATTTTGAATTTTTGTACAAGATATAAGACGTATAAAATTTATACAAATATTATTTACGTAACTAAACTTATGTTTTGAATAACAAATAACCTAAATATTTTAGGTCCTACTTCATATTTTAATCTGACATTACAGTTATAGTTCTGTAACAAAAGTCATAAAAGTTACATAGTATATAAACAATACTTATAATATCAACTTACTGATATGTTTATAATATTTTTTATTTTAGACAAAACTATTCAATTAAAGGAAAATAAAATAAGCTTATTTGAATATATCTCTAAATAAAACAATTATTAAAATATTGTATTGCTTATAAAGATCACTAAACTTTCCCATTCGTACATTGGCAATACTAGATTAATTATGTCAATCTTTTATTGCAATTTGCAATATTATATACTATGTCTTCGTATTGCCGTCGTATTTTTTAAGAAAGAAGATCTCTTTATAAATAAATTATTAAAAATAATGCTTATACCTCTCTTGATCTAAGTTTAATGATTACATTTGTGCTATATTGAAAACAATTTACAACAAGCTTTTTGTATTATGAAAATACGTGTACCATTGTGCATTGTTAGTGAAAATATGTATGCGTTTTGTAAATAATCAGTAGATAGTTATATTGTTGAAAATGTGGTCATTTTTTTCTCGGGATCCCACTAAGGATTTTCCTTACGAAGTAGGGGATCCAGTACGTGGCCTAGAAGATAAAAGTGTGTGGACACTGCATAAGGGAAAGAAAAGGGGTACTCAAGATGAAGTATCAATATTTTTGTTTGATGTCAACAAAAATTCTGAAACCCTTTTCGATATTGCTAAAGCCTCCTTAAAGAAATTAAAGACTATGAGACACCCAAGCCTTTTACATTATTTAGATAGCTGTGAAACTGAAAAATTTTTATATGTAGCAACAGAATATGTAGAGCCTTTAGCTACTCACATAGAAGATATGAAACTAGAGGGTCCCCAACGCGAATTATTCCTAGCATGGGGTGTATTTCAAATTACTGTATGTATTTTTTAATGTTATTTGTTTCAATATATTAAATAATATATAACCAATTCTTTGGTTTTGAATTATAAACCAAGCACATGCTTTACAAAAATCTTCCCTATTAAATTGTTTTATGAAATATATGGAAATATTTTTGTTTTCAGAGAGCATTATCGTTTTTTAATAATGATGGTAATATGAAACACAATAATGTGTGCTTGTACTCAGTTTTTGTAACGCTGGCTGGAGAATGGAAACTCGGAGGATTTGAGTTTCTTACAGCACATGGACAGGATAATTCTAATCCCATGCCTATTAAAATATTACCTGCCTTAGAAATATATGATCCACCAGAAAAAAAAGATTCAACTAAATTGAAATCAGTAACTAAATGGTAAGAAAATAAAAATAAATGTATAAGATTGCATTATAATGTCTACAAACAGTCAATACACAATAAACTGGTAAAACAACATCTTCACATTTTCCTTATAATAAATCACAATTATTCAGGAAAAAGTCCATATTTATAAATCACTTTCAAATCTGAAATAAATGTTGAGATGCTGTTTTTATTTTAAAATTACATATCTATGAAATACAACATGTAATAAAAGCCTAAGTATTGAGTGGTAGAACTCTATACCACATTGTCTACCACAAGGTGAAAATAAAAATAATTTCGATATAATCTCTAGTGAATGGTTATTTAACATATAATCATCACATTACATCCATTTCTTATTAATAAGAACATTCTATTGCACCACAGTGGGTTTTAATTAATAAGAAATATTTGAGACACAATATTGGCTAACATTTCATTTCAATGAGTTCAATTTTGTTTTTATAACTTTTATAATTGACACAATCAATGTCCCATTTATGCTATGGAGTATTCAATTAGTTTTGCTACTGAGGTTATCACTTCGGCCTACTTTAAAATGATATTGTATTAGTCTCACTGTGAGGCAGCATTTTAAAACTTATCATTTTTTTTTCAGTTTACAACAGTTTCATTTAAAACATTTTTGTATTTTAATTTACTTTTAAAACATACATCTATATTCATAAAATAAAGCAAGTTTTAAATAAACCTTATATTTTTTTCTCAATTTCATAGTGTACTTTCAGATATATCTCAAGGTATATGGAGAGATTGTAGTGTTAAGACATTCTTAATTTTCCTTTCAATTTCAAATCTATATATGTATATATAGATTTGAAATTGAAAGGAAAATTGATATATATATATGTACGGGCCAGTCGTGGCACTGTAGTACAAAATGTTATGACTTCAATTTTCATTTTCATTTCTTCGCTCTGGTGTCGAGGCAAAGCGCGGCGTTGAGTTCTGCCACTCAACACGCAATGCCACCAAAATTTGGCAGACAGTGGAAAACGGACTGCCTTAACCCTAGGTTCCCTCTGCCTACCCTGCTGTGTGCGGGATATAGCGTGAAGCTAATTCAATTTAATTTATATATAATATATAGTACTGTACTGTTACCAGCTCTTCAGATATGTGGGGCTTAGGCTGCCTCATATGGGAAGCATTCAATGGACCATTAACAAACCAACCAGCTCTGAAAACGGTAGATAAAATACCAAAACAACTGTGTACACTGTACTGTGAATTGGTCAGTGCAAATCCTGCCTCGAGACCAAACCCAGCTGATATCATTACAAGGTATTCGCCCTGGTGTCGAGATAAAACAACGGCGTTGATTTCCGCCACTCAACACGCAATGTCTCCAGAATTCGGCGGAAAGTGGGGAACGGAATATTTTAACACTCGGTTCTGTCTGCCTACCCTGCTGCGTGTGGGATACAGCGTAAAGCTGATTTTGATTTAAATTTTTTTACAAAACATTTCTTATAATATATATTATTTTATTATTTAAAAAATATACATATCAGTTTTAACTATTTGTATGCTGGAGTGGAATAGAGATATTGAGATTATTCATTTATTTGAATACACTGTTATGAGTAAGTATAAGGTAGAATAAAAAAATATCTATCAAAAAGAGTTTTGTTCTTATCTTTATAGAGATATCTGAAATAGCCTTGCTTAAACCTATTTATCAAATATTAACTTATTGGCACTAAGTTAAGATGTTATTATAGCGATAGCCTAACATTTTGTCACTATCTAATTTCAGATGTCGAAAAATAGGTGGTTACTTCAAAAACGATCTTATAGACACTATGCTGTTTCTAGAAGAAATACAAATCAAAGATAAAATGGAGAAGGCAAAGTTTTTCTCGACATTAAGCAGCTATTTGGATAATTTTCCTGATGCCGTATCCATTCACAAAATCCTGCCTCAATTGCTTACTGCATTCCATTATGGTGACGCTGGGTCGGCTGTACTGGCACCTATGTTTAAGGTAAAATAAAAAAAAATATTATTTTCTGATGATCGTGAGTTCGAGTACCACTCAAAGGGGGTGTGTTATCATATTTTCATTTTCTTCGCTCAGGTTACAAAGTATAAAAATAATTAAAAGAGTGGGGAAATAGTTAGTAATTAGTGTTAGCTTTTATTTGCGGATTTCAAATCAAAAAGGGGAAATTTCAATTGCTTTTATTTATTTCTTATATGCATAATGGTTGCATAGTGGATACGAAGTCACTTTTGGCTCAATTTTAAGAATACATATCTAAAGAAGAGAAGAAGAATGAGACTCGAGCCCGCTCGAAGACGCGGCGCTCTGGTTCCTTTCAGTTTCCAGAATGTGTAAACGGGTACCTTAACACTAGGTTCTACATGAAAAATAAAAATATTCTATAAGATTTCTTATTTGAATTTCAGTTGGGTAAGTTATTAGAAGATGCAGATTACCAAAAGCAAATAGTACCCTGTGTAGTGAAGTTATTTGCCTCAAACGACAGGACCACACGGTCAAGGCTGTTACAGCAATTGGATCAATTCATAATGCACCTACAGAATTCTACTGTGAGTATAAATAAACAGTATAGAGGTTTCTCAATTAAAGAAACCTTTATATATATTTAACTAAGTTGTATTGAAAAGCATCTATGGCGATGTATACAACTAATACAATATGATGCTTTCTCTCATATACATACATTGGATATATCGAAGGAGGCCATTACGGCGCAATGGGTTAGTCTCTGATTGCAAAAGCGGTGGAAGTAGGTTTGATCTTTCTCAGGAGAATTTCATATTTCATTTACTTGCTCTGCCCTTTCCCTCTGCCCATCGAGCTATGTACAGGTTACATCAGGAAGCTACAAATAAAAGTTTTATTTCATTTGAATAAATGCATATTGGATTCTGCTATTTATTGCTACTTGATGTTGCCTCTATTAGAGAGCTATAAGTAAGAATGTAATATGAAAATAGTACAACAAAATATATTTAAATAAAGAAAACTGTGATTAATAAAAAAAATCGTACTAGGTTAACGACCAATTTAAATAAAGAAAACTGTGATTAATAAAAAAAATCGTACTAGGTTAACGACCAAATATTTCCACAAGTGGTGCACGGTTTCCTGGACACCAATGCCATTATAAGGGAACAGACAGTGAAATCAATAGTCCACCTGGCACCTAAACTGAACTACAATAACTTAAATGTTGAAGTGCTACGCCATTTTGCAAGGTTGCAATCCAAAGACGATCAGGGTGGAATCAGGTTTGTATATTATTATCATTGATTTTGATTTAAACTATACTAAAATCAAAAATGTATATAAGTACAAAAATTTTTAATTCCTTTACGAATTAATGTTTTTATGTTATGAACCTTGTTATAAACTTGTGAGATGTTTTAATTTTAGATAATTTATTGGACTATTTTCTATAATTTAAGATGATGCAACTCAATTTTTGGGCAAGCCCGAAATGAATAATATTTTTTAAAATAAAATAACCAATAATTTCCAGGACAAACACAACTGTGTGCTTAGGCAAAATTGCAGCACATTTACATCCGCAAATCCGACAGAAAGTTCTTGTGTCAGCTTTTGTAAGAGCCACCAGAGATGCCTTCCCACCGGCAAGACAAGCTGGGGTTTTAGCGTTGGCCGCCACTCAGCAGTACTTCTTATTATCTGAAGTTGCCAATCGAGTGCTGCCAGCCTTGTGCCCGTTGACTGCCGATCCAGAGAAACAGGTGAGTTTATTTTTTATTTAATTGTCTGACAAAACACTTGCTTCCACTAGTGTGGCACGGTAGTGGACAGCTATTTAGCAATATTTCTTATTATCTGAAGTTGCCAACCTAGTGTTGCCAGTTTTATGCCTTTTACTGCTTATGTGGAAAAACAAGTAAGTTTAATTTTGTTTAACCCTCCCATGAAATATAGTGACACTGAACGCCACTCAGCAATCCCCTTCTCATTGACAGAAATTGCCACTTAGCAAAGTATTTCTTATTCACTGAAACTGAGAATTTCCAGAAAACAAGATCAATTCACTTTTATTAAATTTTCCCACAAATAACTCGTTTTCACTAGTGCGGCAAGGTGTTATTTTGAATATTTTAATTATTAATTACTCTTTTCGTATTGCAGGTCCGAGATGCCGCGTTTAGAACAATAAAAGGTTTCCTTGGCAAGCTGGAGAAAGTTTCTGAAGATCCTAGCTTAAAAGAAGGAATGGGTGAGTCACTAATTATTAAAACATATGAGTAATGTTTGCTTCTATTTCCTGATACAGTAAACATTATATTTTTAAAAGACACTAGTAATTGCCATGATCGGCACATTTCACAGTAAATGGGCCAAAAATGTTGTCAATTTTTACAACAAAAAAGAAAATTATTTTCATAATACTTTAAATTTATTGTCACTGTAATAATGTCCAGGCTCCCATTGCACAAAGTATTCATTTCGAGTGTAACTTGAATTCTGAACAAACGCAAACACAAATAACCGCTCTGGAGCGACAATGGCTTCGGAATTTAAATTTGATTTACAGTTTGGTCGCCATGTGTACTTTTGCGTACCGTTATCTAAAAAGTTAGTAATAAATTTATTTCAATGGTGTGTCATAGAGGCGGACGTGCACACGGCGACGCCGTCGCTGTCCAACGCGGCGGCCACGTGGGCGGGCTGGGCCGTCACCGCCGTCACCGCCAAGTTCTACCGCTCGCACTCGGACACGGCGCGCGTGCAGCACGCGCCCAAGTCCGTGCTGTCCAAGCCTGGCTCCTTGGGTACGTATACCCTTACCAAGGGGGCGGCTAAGTCAGTGAGCTGTGCCGGCACCGTCATGAGTTCCCCTGGAATTGTTTTTCACTTTCCATCTGAATTCCAAATGATGAGAGAGATGTTATCTATTTTCCATATTTTAATTTGTGAACTAAATTTTACTTATATGTATAACAATGAATATTTATGTTTAACTTAATTATTTAATTAAGCAATATAAATATTAATTACTATTGTAGTCACTACTTAGTGATTACAATAGGACGCACGCATAGATTGTCAACTGATTTTATTTAGGCTTAAAAATTTTATCAGAATATCTAACTCACTTAACCCTCATTTGCTTCTTTGGACTTGGTATTTTTTCAAATAATGGGCTTGTGACATCCCAAACATCATCTGGATAAATAAGCAGCAATGTTTATGTAATATATAAACTTCCAGAACAACCGTCGTCGAGCAGCATGTCGACCACGACGTCGTCGGTGACGTCCATGACGTCGCTCGAGCACAGCGAGTCCGCCTCCGACTACGACCCCGAGCACTGGGACATGACGGCGTGGGGCGAGATCGACTCCAGTGCCGGTAGCTTATTCATTGAATCATGTTCTTTTTAGGTTCACTCTTTAACCATTTCATAACGTGGTATAGGTAGAGAGAACACGGGTACCCAGTTGTAAGACTCCGCATTCCTCACTTCCTTCATTCTTGGGGCATTTTGTGTTGGAACCCAGTGGCACCTTTTGACCTCGTTACCAGAAAGAGAAACTTAATTTTTAGCAATATTTAATTATATAATGTAATAAATTAAGTTATGTCTCAAGCTATATTTGAATGCTTTAATAACTATCGAACCTAACGTGACTTCGACCGTTATACTTGTTGTTATAATATTATTACCTCCCAGGTACATAAACTGTAGCCTATGTTTAATTATGATGCATAAGCTATCACAGTAAAATTTCATCTAAATTTGTTCACTAGTTTTTGCGTTAAAGGGAAACAAACGAGGATAGATTCCTCGAAAACTTTCATATTTTTGTAATAGTAGTAGGATGATAAAAAAAATTATGCACAAGGCTAAAGCGTTTGACTGTAAAAATGACGCGCGCCGGTTCGTTTCGCTCTCCGGGAAATGAATTATTATGTATTAATATTTAAATTTTTTGCTCTGGCAAAAAGGCAAAACTCTACGTTGAGTTCCGCCACTCAACACGTCATGCCGAAAATTTGACTAAAACTGGGGAACGGAATGTTCTAACCCTAAGTTCTTTTCCCGTTACCTGATTATATACAGGATACGGCGTAAAACTCTAATAAAAAGCATGAATTTATAGTAAACCACATATAATTTTGTATTTATTAGGTACAACAGCGGCAAGTGCTAAGTCGCCACCAAGTAGCGGCAGTGCCCAGGCCACGCCCGGCCTCGCCGCGCTGTGCGAGGACGACTGGGACAACGAGTGGGGCACGTTGCAGGAACAGCCGGTGTGTATCATTGGATTATTAACAAAAAAAAATAAATATAAACTACTATATAGGATCAATTTGGTTTTGGTCTGTCTGTTACATAAATCAAATATGATGATTTATTTTATTGACCAAAAATCTTGTCACTTTATTTGACATGTCAAATAAATAAACAATATCGTCTACAGACCGCAGAAGCTGAACTGGCAAGCCCATCAGAAACGTGGAACAATGCTCAGTGGAACGAGCCGCCAAACACCATCAACCAGAGCAACCAGAGCAACCTGAGTAACCAGAACAACCTGAGTAACCAGAGCAACTCGAGCAATATAAACAATGCGAACGCGACATATGTGAGAGTGTCTCGTCTAGAACACCGTCCGGCGCACCAGAACAGTGGCGACTCGTTAGGAGGATGGGAAGATGGGGATTTTGAACCCATAGAAGAGAATGTGGATGGTTGGTACACACAGTGTGTATTATTTACTAATTTTAGTGATACAACAGCGATTTAACTTTAAATAAGCTTAAACTTATTGTTAATTTGTATAATTTTGCTATAATATAGCATTAAATTCGAAAGTAGCTCAGTCCGCCTGTCTGTGATTCAATCAGGGCAAAACCACTGATCCGATTGTAGTAAAATTTCATATAGAGTTACTTGAGACGTAGGTTGCTTTTTTCCTATATTTGTAAAATTAAAAAAATTAAATTAGCTTCACGCTATATCCCGCACACAGCAGGGTAGGCAGAGGGAACCTAGTGTTAAGACACTCCCCACGTTCCCCACTTTCTGCCGAATTTTGGAGGCATTGCGTGTTGAGTGGCAGAACTCAACGCCGCGCTTTGCCTCGACACCAGAGCGAAGAAATGAAAATATAAATTTAAGTAAATATTTCATATCCTCGAGTGGGGATCGAACCCACAACCAGTCGGTTTACAGTCACACTTTGTACCACTGCGCCACGACTGGCCTCAATATTTGTAATATTCTCAATACATATATATTTTTTAATTTAATATATTAGATATTAAAATACCTTTCAATTTGACATGCAATTTATTCTGCCATGTTCATAGCAACCGTCGCTAGGCAACCATTGCTAAGCAACCAGGAATTTTGTTTGTTTTGAGAAAAGATCGAGTTTTTTTGTATTTGTGTATCATGTAAATAACCACATGCACTTGCAAAAACACAGTTATTTTAATATCACAAACAGACACATCAATTTTATTTCTAAGAACAAAAAATGATAATTGTCAAACTATTGTTAACACTACAGTATTATTCCTTATCTGATTTAATATGTTAGATACATTGTGCAATTGATACAGATTAAAATTGGTTTTTATAGCATATCACAGAAATAGATATTTTAAAAGATAGAAAAGTTTAAAAAATACTAGAGTAGAACGGTTGATTGTAACGAACATAGACATAATAGTATAGATTATATTTCGCGTTTCGTTTAATTTTAATACTTTTAAATATTTATTTCACGTTGATAATATTGATGTAGCTGGTTTTATTTAGTTTTTTAAAATAATATTTTTCTTTGGTATATTATTCAGGTATTTTTTCTAATAACAAGATTCTTTTTTGCTCTATTTTGATTATTTCGGCTTATATTTTCTAAGTAACTCTATTGAAAACGGAAAATAATTTCATGAATATATATAAAAAATATTCGTACAGTACAAGCGGGCGAAGCCGTGCGAAAAAATATAGATGAATATTAGTGGTGTATATAACAATAATAGATTAAAAAAAAATAAGCTTTTAAAATTTCCTATGGGATTTATATTTTTTATAGCCCAAGATAGCAAGAATAGAATTAATTTATTTTTTAATTCACTTAAAATTATTGTAATAAAATTTATTATCTTGTTTTACTATAAACTAACTTTATTTTTCTAAAAGGAAAAAAAAATAAACTTTTAATAATTCATTACAGAAAACAACGCGTCCAAAATGGATGAAATGCGACGAAAACGTGAAGAAAGAAAGTTACAAAGGCAACGTGAAATGGAAGCGAGACGCAACGCGCGCGGACAAGGACCAATGAAACTAGGCACCAAAATTACAACCCCACCACCCCCTTTTTAAACCCCCCCTAACCCTATTTCAACACATCTTTTTTCCATAATCCTACTTAACTTTTGCCCTATAAGGAATTTTTCAATTTTTCCCGAAATTTAAACTTTTTTTATTGAAGTATTTATAAATTATGTGTATAATTGTAATTTAATTTAATTTTTGTTTGAGCTAAATGTATTAAAATATTTATAGTTTTTGTTTGCACTTATTATAATTATTTAGAAAAAAAAAGATTTAGTTACTTTATATAATATTATTACATTCCTAAAACTTAGTTTCATTTGTAATTTATGAATACTTCAAACGTATTTAAGAAATAATGTATTTATTCCGCAGACTTTAAAATTTAGTAGAATTGAGAAATATATATAATATTAAAATTCTTTTGCATAATATAGTCTTATAGCAGGGTAGGCGTATACCATTTTTTCACCCTGATATCCGCTTTCCGTCCGAATTAACGAAATTTAACGCCGTGTTTTAGCCTATCGGAGTGTGGAAATGAAAATAATGAATTTGGAATCGAACCTACAACCCTCGCGTTGTCACATGCTGCCTCGTTTTGCCACAATCACATATTTATTTAATAAAAAGAGACAAGAGGCTATTATCTTAATAATTTATATTAAGTTAAAGAAACATTGATTTCTATCATAATATTGTATTAACTTATTAAAAATATGTTAATATTTATAGTTTACAAATAATAAATCCATATGATTTTATTCCTTCAGATATTTATTTATGGTAAATTTATATTATTAATATTTTTTTATATTTGACATGCGAAATAAATACATTATTATATTTTAAAATAGCATAATATAAATCCGTTTTTATCAACCAGTTGTTTAAACGAATGGTAAAACTATTTCATTCATTTATATTGCAAATATATTAATCTCGTGTATAGAATTAAATATTATATTTTATTTTTATATACGCTTTGTATAAAAAAATAACAACAATGAGTTTTTACTCATGTACAATTGAAAGAATCACGTTTTAAAAGAAAATCTTTAGTACCAAGAAGCACTTGAAGTTATCAACATTAAAAATCAAACATTATAATTTATCAAGATCTCAAGTCTGGAAAGCTATCTACATAAAGGTTTATGATAAGATTAATTCTACTAAAAGTTAATTTATTTATTTTATTTATAATACTGAAATTTTTTTAGGCCGCACTAGTGTGGGACTATAGACGCTATTAAATCTAATCTAATATGAGAAAGCGGAAGAATTTGTTTGTTTGTTTGTTTGTTTATTTAAACGCTAAGATCTCTTTGATACATTATTCAGGAGTGCTACAACATTAGCTTCTATAATAATAATTAGGCCATCGTCTTAATTGAGCCGCATGCGCTACAGAAATTGTTAAACATGTGTAAGCACATTGTACTGACCCTATCTATCTTTTACAAATATGTCACAATAAGACATTTTGTGACAAAAAATAAGTTATTCCATCATCAAGGAAATTTAATGAAGACAATCTTTAGCTTTTATAACATGTAATTTGGACGTATACTTTTAGAGAAAACAGAAAATTAAAATAATTCAACGCTGTGTTAAGAAAGCTTAAACTCGAATCCTACAAGGGGCGCCCTTGTCGCCGATTTCGTCCACGCAAGCAGCGATGTAGTGCGTTCTCAAAATTATGAAAAATGATTGAATGTATAAATTATAATCAATCTTTTAGCAAATACAGCATAATATAAAAATTATAGATGATATATGCGGGCGAAGCCGCGAGTGGGCCGCTAGTATTTTAAAAGAACAGCACATGTTATAGTTTCGCCACTCACAAGCACCCAGAATTTGGGGGAATATAGGGGACGAAGTGTCTTAACACAAGGTTCCCTTTGCCTACCCTGCTATGTGTGGGATACAGCGCGAAACTGATTTTTAAATAAAATTATTTTTTATTCTTTCTGTAGGGCATTTAATTTAAACAGCTGGTTGAAAGTATGATTCCAACAGACCGAAGCCTTCTATTAATAATGTTGTGTGGTATCAAAGCATATCGACAGCTGACGACGTTGACTATGTTTCGTCTTAATTGAAAATTAAAGATATCATTTAAATAATACATTTTCCAATGCTTATGAAAATTTATTATTAAATTATATAATTTTGAGTATTCGCCTCTGGTTTTATTTTGTACCTTTTCTTTGAAAAGTTTAACAAAGTGTTTTCAGAGTAGCGGTAATTTATTCCAAATACAAAGTTTTTGTGTATGTATTGTGTCCAAGGCAAGGTTGTCGATTCCCATTCAATCAAAAGCGTGGCTTTTGAGTTTCTCCACTCAATAAGCAATGTCTTAAAATTGAACGAAAAGTGGAAAACGATGTGTCTCTACATTCCCACTGTCTGTAGGGTAACGTAAAAAAACGATGTTTTTTTTTTATATCAGCTGCTTTTATTGTTTTGTTTATCAGTTTACGTGATAGCCGTAATTAAAGTTTTGCTTCGCTGATAGCATATCAACAGTTTCAATTCTAAGAATAGATATGAGGAAATCATCTTATTTTGCTGAATTATGTACCTACCTTAATCTATAGATATTAATCGAAGGTAAACAAATTATAACAAATTCAGGGGACCGATCAAATATACTATTCGAAACAAAAAAAATATATTTGAAGTAGTCCCCTTATTTTTAACTAACGCGCAAGTAAATTTAAAAACGCATATCAGTAGTTAAAAGATTATTTTATTAACCGCACAAAAAATTGTAGATTAACTTATACAAAATTGTTAAATATTATATATATATATATATATATATATATATATATATATATATATATATATATATATATATATCTTCTTCTTCTTCCTGGCATTAATCCCGGCTATTTGCCAGGGTCTGCCTTCCTGCTCAACCTACTCCACTTTGCACGGTCTTTGGCGTCCTCGGTGGTTAGACCATTGGCTCTCATGTCCTGCTTCACGACATCCAACCAGCGCTTCCTTGGGCGTCCGAGAGGTCTCACTCCAGGGACTGACATAGTAAGGCACTTGCATCCGACATAGTTCTTAGGCCGGCGCGTAACGTGACCAAACCATCTCAGGCGACGCTCTTGGAGCTTATCCGCTACGTCACGGACTCCAAGACTACCTCGAATGAATGTGTTGCGTATGCGGTCAGACCGCGTTACGCCGCACATCCACCTCAGCATCTTCATTTCCGTGACGTGAAGCTCCTGAGTGTGCCGAGATAGTACTGGCCAACATTCGCTGCCGTATAAAAGAACCGGTCGAATGATGCTCTTGTATATCAGACCTTTGAGTTTGGGCGGTATCCTGCGATCGCAGACCACGCCAGTGACCTCCCGCCATTTGGCCCAAGCAGCGCTTATCCGGCTATAGACATCGTGATCGATGCCTCCAGACTCGTGCATAACGGATCCAAGGTACCTGAACTTTTCCGACTTAACGGCTGGTTCAGGACCTATAAGGATAGTGCTCGAGTCCGGGTTCCCACAGGCCATGTACTCGGTCTTCGACACATTTAGTTTAAGACCGCCGTTCTCAAGCGTACCCTTCCACAGGTTCACTTTACGCTCCAGCATCAGTCGGTTCTCGTCAATGAGTGCTATATCATCGGCATACATCATCAGCCATGGAGGCTGGTCTTGGATGTGAGCCGAGACAGTATCGAGCACCACATTGAATAAGAACGGACTAAGAGCCGAGCCTTGGTGAACCCCTACTGTAATCTGGAAGGGTGTAGTGTCGCCAACAGCAGTCCTAACCATAGAAGCGGAATCGTGGTACATGTCTCTGATAATCTCAATATAGGCCTCAGGGATCCCTTTGGATCGCAATGCCCACCAGATACACTGACGAGGCACACAGTCAAAGGCCTTCTGCAGATCTAAAAAGGCCACATGCAGAGCTCTCCTTTTTTCCCTGTATGCCTCCATCAATGTTCTGAGGGCGAAAACGGCGTCCATAGTGCCCGATCCTGGCTGAAATCCATATTGAGACTCAGAGACAGTACACTCGCGGCGGAGCCTGAGGTCGATCATGCGCTCGAAGAGCTTCATGGTATGACTCATAAGCTTAATGCCCCTATAACTACCACAATCTTGAACACTGCCCCTTCCCTTGTAAATAGGGGTAATGAAGCTAAGCCGCCACTGGTGTGGCATCTTTCCAGTGTTCAAGATATGATTAAAAAGGGCAGTAAGTATGAGCACACCAAGAGAGCCCAACGATTTCCACGCTTCGATCGGAATGTCGTCAGGTCCCACCGCTTTTCCATTCTTCATGCGTCGAAGGCAATTACGAGTTTCGTCAAGTGTTATTGGGGCAATAAGTCCGAGGTTTGGCGGTGGATCGTGATGAAGACTGCATGGGTGCTGAGTATTCAGCAACTCCTGGAAGTAGCTTCTCCACCTCTCCTTCACAGAGTCATGACTACAGAGCAGCGTGCCCTGGGAATCTCTGACGCAAAGACATTTTGCGATATCTTGCGTCGCTTTATCCCGGGAACGTGCCAGCTTGTAAATGAACTTCTGCCCCTCCACAGTTTCAAGTTTATCATACAATGGTGACAAACTCTCACTGCGGGCTCTGGCTACGGCTCTTTTACTGGCATGTTTAGCTACTATGTACTCCAGTCTGTCTTCAGGAGAGTTGGATTGCTGCCACTTCTTAAAGGCATCCTTCTTTTCACGAGTCACCTCCTGCACCTTGTCATTCCACCACCATGTCTCCCTGTCGATGACACGTCCTCCCCTAGAAAGGCCAAGAACTCGCCTGCCTGCCGCAGTGATTGCCGACTGAGCTCGATCCCAAGCATCCTGAGCAGTCTCGGTGTTAGTCGAGAGATTATGACTTTCCACCTCTGCCAGGAACTCGGTCTGCATCGGTCCATTCAGCAACCACCACTTGATCCGAGGCCTACGTTTCTCAGCTACTTTCTTCTTCGGAGTAACGTTAAAGTCCATGACAAGAAGACGATGTTGGGCCGTTAGGCTTTCGCCTGGAATGACCTTACAGTTAGTTACCCTGCCCATATGACACCGTCTGGTCAATAAGTAGTCTATTTGAGTTGAGTGGGACCCGCTCTTATACGTGATAAGGTGCTGAGGATTCTTTTGGAAGAACGTATTCACGACGGCCAGATCTGATGCAATACAGGTTCTTAGAATATTTTCTCCCTCTGTATTGCGAAGACCGTGCCCAAAACCCCCGTGAACACGTTCAAACGGCTCAGCAGCCTTACCGACGTGACCGTTCAAGTCCCCCCCAACTAAGACCACTTCGGTAGACGGTATAGCAAGTAGCACTTCTTCATACTGCTCCCAGAATGTCTCCTTTTCGGACGCGCTACATCCCGCCTGGGGAGCATAGGCACTGATTAAGCTAGTGGTAACGCCCTCAATCAGTACCCTTACTCGCATCAAGCGGTCGCAGCGACGGTCAACTTCAAGGAGCCCATTCTGAAGCTCTTCGGAAAGCACTACCGCCACACCGTTTCTACCTGAAGGTGACCCAGTGTATATAAGCCGGTATCCCTGTCCGATGTTACGGGACTTATTGCCCTTCCAGCGAGTTTCCTGGAGGAAAGCACACTGGACCCGACGTCTCATGAGTACATCTGCGAGTTCTCTGCATCGTCCGGTTAGAGAGCCAATATTCCACGTTGCAAAGCGGAGTTTCCTTCTGGGTACTCGCGTCTTTAGCCGTGCCCGTACTTGACACGGTAGCCCTTGCCCACTTATCGCAGGTGTAGGGCGATGTGCCTGCGCGTCGTTTAGCGGCGACGCCCTAGCCGTACCCAGTTTCTTACGTGAACTGTCCATTTGTAGCGGCGGATGGCGGTTTTTAAATGGAGCGACTGCCATCTGACCTCCAAAACCCCTTTATGGGGAGAAACCGGGGGAAGAGGAATAGGACATATAGAAAAGGGGGAAGGATGGGTAGAAGGAGAAGGTAGGAAAAAGGAAGAGATTGAAAGGAAGTGACACCACTTATACGGACTGGACGGGGTTATAACAAGTGGTGGCTCGAGGATCCGGGGTCGCGTACCCGTATGCCCAAGAACTAATATCGGACAGATATTAGTCAGGGCACCCTCTGGATGATGAAAAAGTGATACTCTAGTGATCTACATATATATATATATATATATATATATATATATATATATATATATGTAGATCACTAGAGTATCACTGTAGTTGCAGTAAATATTTCCATATTAATATATACGACTAGGAAGATTAGACGTCTATTGCTCCTTCGTTTGATCTGAAAAAAAAATAACTTAGATATTTTTTTACATATATTTTTAATTTTTTTTATTTAATTCAATGAGAACTGATAGTTGATTTTATTTTTAATTATATATAGTTAAATAAATTATGTATCATTCACTATAAATTAACAAATTGTAAATACTGATGTAGTTTACTACTGAAATATATATTTTTTATTTGATTATTATGTATTGTATGGAGGCCGGTCGTGGCGCGGGAGCACAAAGTGACACTGTAAAATCGACTGGTTGTGGGTTCGATCCCCACTCGAAAATGAAATATTTATTTACATTTATATTTTCATTTCTTCGCTCTGGTGTCGAGGCAAAACGCAGCGTCGAGTTCCGCCACTCAACACGTTATGCCTCCAGAAAGTGGCGGAAAATGGGGAACGGAGTGACTGGCATCTAAGTTTAAATGTAATGTATATGCATTGATAATTATTAAATTGCAAACTATACTTCTAACATGCACCAAACAAAGAAATCTTAACAAAAAAAATAAGGAATGATTTTAAAATAGTACACATAAAAAAGCTTTCAATACGATTCTACAAAAAAAATGAGAATCAAATGAAACAAAAAAATGTATGCAAAAATATTTAATAAGCAACAGATTAGTAAATACAAATGGCGGCTTACAGACTATTAAGTACAAAAACAGCAAGCTTTAATGTTATTGACAAATGCTTAATAAAATAAAAATAATAAAAAAAAACAAAAATAACTTAAAATCACAAATAGCGAAATGATAAACAAAATAATAAAAAAAAAAACAACTAAACTAAACACACTCATGTGCTAAGACACCCTGAAATCAATTCAACACCCCATCAATATGAGCATTTTACACTTCACCACATAAAACAAATTTAAACAGCTAAATAAAAAGCGTTTTCTTTTTATTATTATGTAAAATAAAACTATTGATGGATAGAAGTATTGACCCTGCTACTGTAAGAACACAAACCAAGCAGCGACCTCTATTATATTGGTTTCATCGATGAAAATGATTTTAATGCAGTGATACAATTATTTTTTAAAGTGTAATTTCAACAAATGATATTTGCTTGCAAGACATATAAAATTTTATTATCACATAATCATGATCCAATGTTAGAAACAACAGTAAATATTGATAAATTCGTTTATTTTCAAAGGAGGTTTGACAATATTTGATATTTCGTCGCGAGGTCAGCTCGGTGGCGGTGCCTACTTACAGTTTGGAGCGCAGGTCGGATGCCCCAGCGGCTAATTGTCAAGATGGCTCTTCGAATCTGGAATTTTATATTTTTATATAAATATAAGCTATAAGCTATTACTTTTTAATTATTTATTTCTTATAATATAATACATATCAAGTTATGATTAAAAAAAGAGGTTTACATGATTTATTGAACTCATAATACTATATCCAAATCTATTGAATTGTTTTCGTTTCTGCTTGGAAAATTAAACAGTCAAAGATAGACAAAACGGATTTGTTAAAAAATGGTATGGAGTATGGATATAGCCAATGCTTAAATTATATCTACCATAGCTTGCTTTACTCATAGTTTATATTTTTGTTCAGTGCCTCTCATTTTACTCGTTATCCAAAAATCTCAGAACAAAAATAAAAACATCAGAACTCTACAATCATGGACTCTAGGGATATTTCCCAGGGAGGGGCTGGCCTTCAGTAGTTTAAATTGTTCATTATTAAGTAATATAATACGTAAACATTAAATTTATGGGATGGGCATGGACCACTCGACAAGTCTACAATACAATTTCATAGTATAGATAAAACTAAATATACGCGATTAATCCGGTTAAAATAGTTTTATTTAAAATAGATAAAATCTATTAAGCAAATCTATAAGTATATGAAGCAATTTCACGCTATCTACACACTCGAACACTAAAAGTTATCTTTGCCAATATCTTCTTATCAGTCCTATTAAAATAATCAATATAACATTATAATTTTAGTTTTAACTTCGTTAATTTAGCAGTAAAGTTAGAGAGAATTTAATTTACTGCGTTCTTTTTTCCGTACATGAGATTAATGCGTGTAGCCCTATTGGCTGTTACGACGTCCCCGTGGATTTGAGGAAAGAGGGAACTCAGTCCCTGGAAAAGTTGCAAGTACTATGTGGCTACTTGATAGGAAGCCGACGGCGGCAAAGGCGTTCCCTGCGAGACACATCGGCTTGCGCCCATCGATCTGGCTATTAAGTTCCCCGTGGCCTATCCCTAGTGAAGCCACGACTGGGGACAACGACGAATAATTTTACTGCATTCGCGATTCGTCGATTTATACGTTTTGGGGGCATTGTGCAATAAATACAAATGTTATAAAACGTTTTTTAATTTAAAGTCAAGTTCAAATACTTAAAATCTTTTATTATATTCAGGAAAAATATTATTAAACTTATTTACAACATATGTGATGAAGATACAAAAAAAATCATCTAAAATGAATTTCTATTATATTATATTTTATCTACCTTAATATAAAAAGTCCCAGAGAGAAATTAAAAAAAGAACTATTGTAATCAATGAAACAATAAATACAATTAGGGAAACAAAACATCATAAAATAAATAGAACAATTGAAAACAAAATTTGTGCTCTAAATACCTCATGTTCATAGCGTTAGAGTTGCCCGGCTCGAGTTTGTATCCAAGGGTTTCATAGAACTTAATGAGCTTATCTTTGCAGTCGAGCGACATTTTGTAGCAGCCGACCTCCTGAGCCAATAACGAGACTGTTACGACGATTCTACAAAAAAAATGCAAATTTTGTTAAATTTTTGAGTGAGTATATTAAAATTAGAAATCAAAATTTTAAACATTAATAACAATTTTATTATTAAAAATAAATCAGCTTCACGCTTTATCCCGCACACAGCAGGGTAGACAGAGGGAACCTAGTGTTAACACACTCCGTTCCGCACTTTCTGCCGAATTCTGGAGGCATTGCGTGTTGAGAGGCAGAACTCAACGCCGCGCTTTGCCGCTACACCAGAGTGAGGAAATGGAAATATAAAATTAAGTAAATATTTCATCTCCTCGAGCGGGGAGCGAACCCACAATCAGTCGGTTTTGGTGTGACTGACACTTCGTGCCCCTGTGTCACGACTGGCCTCTAATAATTCTCTAATAATAATTTTATAATGTTTTTAACTATTTTTTTTTTAAGTATATTTATTGTAATTTATCAATTATTTTCACTAAATTTTCACTCAAATTTATAATTCATATAATAAATAAATATACAAAACAGAAAATATATATATGTAAAGATGTAACTTACAATTTCCCCAGTTGTTTTCCTCTATACGTGTCGTTTACCACCACATCTTCAAGACGACCTCTCTAAAACAAAATTAAAGTTGAGTCAACATAAATTTACACATTTTTAAAATTTTTAAAGAAATATTCCACACTTAGGGAAGAAAAATACTTATTTAGATAAATAACTAACAACATAAATAAGCCCATAAACATTTCGAGGTAGCTATGGCTTAGTGGTCAGAGCGCCTGGTCAGTTTCCGAGTCACGCTACGTTCTAATTTTTATACGTTTTCTATTTACATAATTAGAAAAATGAAGGAAAACTACTTATTTAATTAAATTTTTTATTCTATTTCCACGCATTTAACGTATATATCGTTAATGTAGTGTTAAGACACTCTATTCTCACTTATCGTCCAATTACGATACATATAATGTAGCGTGGCGGCAACATAACGCCGCACAATTCTCTTTAAAAACTAACATATCGTTTTTAATTCGAAGGCTCTAAGACTTTTCATTTTACATTTAAAAGGCAGGCAGAGACAACCTAGTGTTAAGACATTCCGTTCCTCACTTTCCGTCGAGTTTTGGATGCATTGCGTGTTGAGTGGCGTAAACATATAAATGTAAATAAATATTTCATTTCCTCGAGTGGGAATCGAATCCACATTCTGTCGATTTTACAGTCACACTTTATGCCCCTGTAACATGACTGGCCTCATATTAGTGAGTAAAATTATTTAAAACTTACGACAGAGCAGTTATGGATAAATTTTTGTTCAATAGTAAGTGTTGCAGCACCAATAATTTTCGATATACGTTTGTCTTCGATCACAGTTACATAGTAACCACCAGCACTCTTCATTTGTGTAAATCTCTCTAGAAGTAAGAGAATATAATTATTATTAATATTTTTTTTTCTAGTTCCACGCTCTATCCCGCATATAGCAAGCTAGGCAGAGGAAACTTAGTGTTAAGACATTTCTGTCCCAACAATCTGTCCAATTTTCAAGACATCGCATTTTCAGTGACAGTATGGTACTCAACGCAAAAGCTCCAAAAATCAAATCCACTAGACTTAGGTACATATTTCAAATCCAAATAAAAGAATGATATACATACTTCTTTGCAATAACCTTGGAGTATTGCAAAATTATTTGTAATTAAAATGTAATTCCTAAGACTTGTCTATTTTTCAATTATCATATGGACTTATTGCGTATGTAACAAATTCATTTTGCCTTTCACTCAAAGTATGTCAGATTTTTTTTTATACACGTTTTTTTAAATATTATATTTGTACTTTTATCATATTATATCAGTTAAACTGTTTATTTTCCAGCTTCACACATATAGAGAGAACCTAGTGACAGCACACTCCATTCTCTGCTTTCCACCTTTATTACAGGTATTATGGGATCTGTCTCACAATGTTCCTTATGCAGTCAATCACTATGCAGTTTATCTTGCCAGAGTGAAAATATGAGAAAATTTCATACTCATGAATAGAATTTAAACCCACAGATAATTACATTTTGTAGTCAGACACCATATCACAAGGCCCTAATGGTCTCACCCTTACTTTATTATTTTTAAAAAAGTAAATATAAATATCTATCTATATAAACAGGTCTTGTAACAAAAAAAACTAATTTTATTACATTGTTAATGAGCAGGAAGAACAAGTTGTAAATGTCACTATAGTACGCCCATACTGGTTTTAAAAGGCCATACAAATCAAATGTCTTTAATGACCTTTACATTCTTTTGTGGAAGAGGATTTTTTAAACATTGTTTATAAAATGAGGTAGCCATTGTTCAATATCATATGTTTTTGTTATCATTGTATTGATTGTATTTTAATTCTGCCTACAATGTTCTACTCTATTAAATAACAAAAGAGGAGATTAAATGAGGGTAATCTAATACAGGACAACATATAGCTTTTTTATGTCAAGTCTTAAAAATAAACTTAAAAAATAATAATAATTTATTCTATATTTAAATAACAAAAAAAAAATACCATTAATGTTTTGTTTTTATAAATAATTTACTAAATTTATAACTCACCAATCATTGATAATGATTCTCAATCTTAATTAAAAAAATAATAACATACCATCAAACTGTTTTCTTGTAATATTTCCCGTACTTGTTAGTTGACTAAGTAACTGCAGAAACCCTTTATCATAATCAGCCCTTTGTAAAGGTCTTACAACCATCCAGTCTTCACCTGGCTGTGCAGCACTTATGGGAGGGTTAAACTTTGCTGGACTCCTACTAAAGTCCAATTTAAAAAGAATTTCTGGACAATATAAATATTCTGAATAGCCATCCTATAATAAAAACAAATATCTTGTAGAAATCATAAAATCAAAAAATAAAATCAACCTCACGCTGTATCCTGCACACAGCAGGGTAGGCAGAGGGAACCTAGTGTTAAGACACTCCGTTCCCCACTTTCTGCCGAATTCTGAAGGCATTGCGTGTTGAGTGGCAGAACTCAACTCCGCGCTTAGCCTCGACACTAGAGCGAAGAAATGGAAATATAAATTTAAGTAAGTATTTCATCTCCTCAAGTGGGAATTGAAACAACAACCAATCGATTTGCAGTCACACTTTGTGCCGCTGCGCCACGACTGGCCTTTTTTCGTTTTTAGCAGTTCCAATAAATTTAATGCTGGGTAGTGGGTAGACATACCAATTCATACTGTTAAGTGGCAAAATGGGACTTAAATATATTTTTTTATTTAAATAAAATACAAGCAAGTGAAATTTGAATCCGTATTAAATATATCTTTTGGATCATGTTCTAACAGAGTTAGGAATTGTAATAAAACATAGATTCAAATAATAAAATTTTATAAAATTCATAAATTAATGCCTTACCTCGATACCGTGATGTTTTTCCATACCCATTTTTATTAGTTTATTGAGTTATCACTGAAATGAAACAATTACTCAATACATGTTTCGTTAAAAATGTTCCAACTAAGTCAACGTCGTCGTGGCAAGAGCGACATACGCGTAGTTATCACCAGTCGACTTAGAATGTCGATGGAAATGGAATCTAGTTTAATTTTACTTCAGCCAGCAGCCAATATTAATAACTGATTGGTTATATTTCGAAAGCTTTACATTTTAAAATATCCGTATTGGTTACAAAGTTAAAACGAAAAGTGAAAGTAAATGTGTGATACTGTCAAGATACAACGCAATATGTATATTTTTTACATATATTTAAATTCTTTATTATTTAAGGTTAAACTTAATTAGAGCATTACGTGGAAAGACATACTTAAAGAGTCAATATATGATAATTATTAATATATCTTTAATTGGTATCAGCTGTGAAACCAAACATCATGTAAATATTGACATTGAACTTCAAACGGTTAAAGCCGGTACATACTATGCTTAACTCTCTTAAGAGATTAGGAAGTAAAAAATTAAAAATAAAATAAAAAATATTTATTAAAATAATAAATGGAATGTTTGAGACTAATATATCATCCAAGTAATTGATAATGTAGGTATTAGAGTTGCAACAGAAATAATAAAACAGCTGATTCTGACATGACTGAAAATTTCTATATGCCAATATAATAAACTGTCAAATGAAACTGAAAATGTACTCAATGTCAATAGTATAATATAAATAAAAATAGGTTATAATTCAAAAATAAATTAATGAAAATGAATTAAATTTTATATACATTTTCGAAATAATGGCCTTGTGTAAAAAATTTAGCGTACATAACGTGGTACAAACGTATCGATTGTGTGCAATTTATAATAAAACACTTTTAAAAATCTTAGCGCCAGTCCATAAACTACCACAACGATGTCTTTTTTGGGAAAAGGACCGGAAAGGTGGATATGACACAAAAGAAAAAGTCTCTCCAATTCAACACATCAAACATGGCTTTCAAGAACTTAAGGGTGAAATAAAATTATGGACACAAGAAGCCAAAGAGACTTTAAAAGCTGATCCTTTATTAATTGCAAGACCAGGTTAGTAATAAACGCAATATAAAGGTTTCTTTCATTTAAAAAAATATCAAATATTCTATAAAACAACAAATTTAAAGAATTAGGTATGTGTAACTGTAGCACAGTTTTTGATTGTTAACACAACAGGTTCTGGATTCATTTCCCACTTGAGAAAATGAAATATTTTCATTTCATTGCTCTCATGTTGAGAGCAAATTACTATAACAATTACAAAGAAGCATATATTATCAAAATTACATTCTGAAGAAGGGTAACTGTGCTTTATCTGATCACAATTTCATTATGTTGTATGTAAACTACCCAGTTTCACCAGTGCCGTATCTGCCAGACAAGCTGTAATTTTTGGTTTTTTAATATTTATTTCTAATTTAAAAATGTAACAAATCCTACAAATTGTTATCTACTATTATCATTCATTAATGAGAAAATTATTTTTGTTGGCTCTTTTTAATTCAGTTACAGTAACGTCAATTAGTCAAGTTAAGTTAATATAAAGTACAATGATAACTTTTTATCTATAATAAACTTTTAAAAAATTGACATTGCAAATTATATAAAACTTATGTCTCATGTTAATCACTAAGTGATTGTGAGTGTGTCTCTTTATGAGTAAAAACTACTTATTCAACCTTAATAAATAAAAAAATTAAAACTAGAAATTTGATTTGCCTCTTATTAAGCAGAATAAAACAAGACAACAGCTCCTATGCATAAACAACAATGGAATGAAGATTCATTTTGCTCTTTTTTTAAGTAGATAAAATGTAAAAATTATAAGATATTTTTTTACGATTAAATTAATTAGCTTGATTATCATTCATGATATGAGTCATGAGACCTTATATTATATAGTATTAATATAAATTTACAGTTATGCAAAATTTAATCAAAAATAATATTGAGTAAATCATTATTTATAATTATAGTTGTATACAATTTTTTTTCTTAATAATAAATTATATAATCGTTAGCGTAAAAGCATGAAAACTATGTGTTTGCCCAGTGGCGAAACTAGGGTATTTGCTGCCTGGTGAAGCTTAGGACTTGATGCCCTTGAAAATGGTCAAAATAATTTCAGATTTCAAAACACAGTAGAGGAGATATATAAATGTTTATTGCTTCAAAAGTATAATAACTATATACAAGTTTTTACATTAGATTTTGGTAAAAGTTATTGCAAAAATTAAAAAACGGACATTACGCGCTTTTTGACTAGCAAAGTCATTAATCACATTTTCACAATCAATAGTATCGACTAGTAATAGTGACATGATTGTATTTTTCGTTTTCATTCTCTCATGTACATTTCTTTATTCTTCATTGAAAAAAAAATAGAAAAATTGATCGTAGACTTTGATACCCGGTGCGACTGCACCGCTCGCACCCTTTCTTTCTTCTCTTTATTTTCTAATTGGGCTTAAAAATCTCAACTAAAAATGTTTCAAAAATAATTAAAAATATTTCTTCATCTTTTATTGTAAATGTTTTTTGCGTATTTAGTAGGCAATGTGTCTTTTGTAAGACATGTTAAATTATGTTTGTTAGGTTACTTTATGTTTTCATAATATTATCATTAGCTAATCATCAAACAATTTCGTTTATAACGCGATACGTTTAATGTTGTATACATAACAAACTTCATATTTGAGTATTTATTATTTAATAACAATTCGTGTATTTTAGTTTGATTTGTTTCTTTGATTATGGCTTGTATTTTAGTTCACGCCTGGCAACTTAAGAACTTTATTTTTAAATTTGACATGTAAATGTCAAATTCCTAGCTGTCGGCCCACAGCTGTCGCTTTCAAAACTTTATCCGTTACGTGACTGTGAACTGTGAAAATTTGGGATATTTATAAATTTTCATAGAATTGTGTTTTGTTTTCTTTGATAAGAACTATTAAGCAATCTTTAAGCGTATACATATATTCGGACACAAATTTCTTCAAAGTATTGTTTTATTGGGAGTTACAGTTATTTTACGTTACAGTTAACAAATGCGTCCAGGTGCTTAACTGAAGATCGTTTAACTATAATGAAAAACGTATTTTAAATAATATATTTCTCAGTTTTACATAATCTTTTTGATTGCACAAAGGGCGTAGGTGCTAAATATACGGAAAAAATGCTGTCTTCAAGATCGAGTACTATAAATTCTGAAGGAAGTTTTTTAACTCCCGTATCTTCTGTCGGGGATCTCATGGCATTGTCACCAAAGAGGTCTACGGAACTTTCGGAGCAGCCAGATGTTACCAGCGATCTATTAACAGGCGATGAGTTTGATAGTGTTTGCGATATTACCATGCAGGAAGTTCCTATGTATGACGACATGTTTATTGATGCAAATAGTTTAGATTATTTGGTAAAATGTGCTGAATCTAATCGACAACATAACCTTGTGGATAGAGGCAAAGAAAGTCTTTTTGTTAAGTTTGATCCTCTTTATGCGAAGCAAATGCTACAATCAACTGATTCTGCTGAACTAACACGTCAATCTTCAGATCAAGACACGGGATATGATACAAGTAGTGCCACTTCAGTTGTAACAGACAATATTATGACTACTCCCAAGCATTCTTTATCTGCAAGTTCAGTTCTTCCTAAATGTGGAAAAGAAAAACCAACACAAGTAGTGCCACCTGTTGTAAGTACTGATCTCCCTAAGGTCAGTACTACGCAGACTAAACCTACACCAGCACTTATTCGCAGTGTTTCTGCAATTTTAACATCAAGCCATGTAGCTACTGATAGATTAATAAGTATATCAGGAAACACTCCTCCTACAGCAGCCCCGCGAAGTCCTCGTCATAAACATTACGGGGCACCAGAAGTGGATCGCTTACAATCTTTAAGAGTTATTTTGCAAAATCAAGATCAAGAAGTCTTACAATTAAGACAAGAAAACCGAGAATTAAAATCGTCTTTGCAAGATATCGAACATAACTTTTCACGAACAAAAGAAGAATTAGAAAATAAAATCAAAAAGCTAATTGACGAAAGAGATGCATTGTTGGACAAGGAAAGTAAATTAGCAGAACAGGTCAATAGCAAAACTTTAAGCAATAAACAAATGTGCATAGTTATGGAAGAATATGAGAAAACTATTTCTTTATTAATTGGTGAGCAACAAAAGGATAAAATACAAGCAGAAGAGACTTTAGACAAGTTAACACAGGAAAGGGACCAAGCGTTGAACCACTTATCAAGTATGGAGTTTTCCTTCAATGATCTCTTGACAAAGTATGAAAAATGCAAGATCTTATTATTAGATACTAAAAATAGAGAGAAAGTATTTAATCTTAAAATAAATGAATATGAAGAGGGGATGCGTAAATATGAGGAATTATATAACACTCTAAAAAATGTGACTGCAGAAAATTTAGACAAAGCTAATGAGACACTTGAAAATATTAAAAAAGCTCATAATGTAGAATTAACCAAAATGAATGCAACAATTAAAAAACATGAAATAACAATCTCATCGCTACAAGAATCATTGACACAAAAAACAAGGGACAATGAGGAATTAACTAGAATATGTGATCAACTAATCAATGAAGTGCGCTGACAGTTTCAATTTAAAAAAAAACTTAAACTTATTTGATATCTATTTTTAATTTGTTTATTCATTTAATTTTCACTTTATAATTAAAAAAAATGAACAGCAAACATTTGTTGCTATGTTGTTCAAATTTCAATGAGACAGAGTTTTATAATTTTTATTTGTTATGATTTTCTATGGCATTGTCTGAATTTTGAAAGGCTTTTTGTGGTGGTGCTTATTAAGGTCTTAAAATTAAATATTGTTAAATTAGTTTTAGGCTTAAAAATTGTCTGCATTGTTGAATCTCATATTTTTCATTAAGACATACTTTTAACACATTTTGATTTAGTATTATATTTTAGTATTTAAATAATGACATTTGTATTTTGAAGTATCTGTGAAATAAAAACATTTAAGTAACACTTGTTTTATTTATTACAGAAACATACTTAAAATATATACCTATGTACAGAAGGTACAAAAGTTATACTTTTAATCATCCAATTTAGTTAGTCCTATAGGTATATGTAAATATTGTTTTAAATTGCTTATTTACTTGTTATTTTTGTAGTTTAAAAAATTAGCTTCCCGCTGTATCCCGCACACAGCAGGGTAGGCAGAGGGAACCTAGTGTTAAGACACTCCGTTCCCCACTTTCTGCCGAATTTTTGGAGGCATTGCGTGTTAAGTGGCAGAACTCAACGCCGCGCTTTGTCTCGACACCAGAGCGAAGAAATGGAAATATAAATTTAAGTAAATATTTCATCTCCTCGAGTGGGGATCGAACCCACAACCAGTCGGTTTTACAGACACACTTTGTGCCACTGCGCTACGACTGGCCTCATATTTTTGTAGTATATTATAATATTAATTTGAAATATAATTAACCATATATATGCGTCTGAAATTAAACGTATCATATAAATATAACAATATTTGTTCATAAATGTTAAATAGATACTAAATTATAATAATAATTATTGCACGAAACTACTAATGATATTCATTTATTTTCTTTATTGAGGTATTTTTTCTCAAATTCAGCGCTAGCTACGTTTCCTTTATGATTTTGTACAAAATATGTCGTTTTTGTACAAAAAATGTCGCCCACATTGTAGTAAGTATGTGTAATATTTATTTATGATCAATTAAATTTTTAATGCCAAATTTTAGTAAATTAATTTAAGTAATTAACAAGCTATATATTAATTTCACATGTTATGCTACGTTTAAATTAGAAAAAAAAAATGTTTTGTCGCATCTGCTATGCGGAAAAGTTTAAAGGTTTAGTAGAAAACCCGAACGCCCGTTTTCCACCCGAATTCAAGAAGTTGCATATGTATGGCGCTCTACGCTGTAACTCGTCTTCAGAAGAGTAACGAAAATAATTTACCTGTATAATATATTCATTCCGTTAGAGCCTCCAGGGCTATCTCGTGTACAATCAATTCAACACAATTTTAACATAGATAAGTAAATACATAAATATTCAAAGAATATAAAACTATCAATTACGGCATTTATTTCAGGTGAAACAGATTTGCTGTGGTGTTTCAACGATCCAAAAGTCTTGGACAAATTTATAACAACATGCGACAGTGATCACAATGAAGGGTACAGTTCTTGCGGTTTCGACGTAAGCCCTGCTGGACGTGCATTATTTCATGGATACCTGGATACGAGGGTACCGAAAGATGGTCGAATCAAAAAGGCAGGATATTGTGCTCTACGATCAAAGCGGATAAGAGTAAGTTTTAATTTGACAAATAGTCAAATTGCCTATCCCTATTGTGTATAGTTTTGGTGGATATCAATCTGGTCTGATTGAAGTGTCGAAACGTCAGGTTTAAAAATGTATTCCGACTACTAAATCATACCTACAATAAATCCATTACAATCGTTTTATTCTTTACTTCTTGCGATTATTTTGTGAAAAATAATCGCGAAAAACAAAGTTAGCTTTAACTTCATGCTGTACCCAACATATAGTAGGGTAGGCAGAGGCTAATGTTAGAAACTCCGTTCCCCACTTTCCGCCGAATTTAACGCGGCATTGCGCGTGTTGAGTGGCGGATCTTAACGCCATGCTTTTGCTTTGGTGTCAGAGCGGAGAAATTAACATATTAATAAATAATAATTCATACCCCCAAGTGACCACGTCGCGTTAAACAGTACAGTCGACAAGTTGTGGCCGCCTTGAAGTTAAGTTATTTTGAACTTATGCGCATTGATCACGAGGAAAGACAATATCCTAAAAACAAATCTGTGCAGCGCGAGGGTAGCAATAATGATTTACAGTGGGCGTTGAGTACTGCATCTAAACACGCAAAGCGAATAGAGACACTCCATCCCCATTAAGATATTTCCATGTACACTAGGTTCCGTTTTGGTCACGCCGTATTACTCACATAGCAGGATAGGCACACCGTCTTTGATGTCCCTTTTGATGTACAGCGTGAAATCTACAGATATCTTTCGTTTCAGAAATCTTTTAAACGTGCAAGTACTTTTGATTGGAACCTATATAACACACTCGTCTTGAAAGTCAGAGGAGATGGAAGATCGTATTTATTGAATATTTCATGTGAGGGCTACTACGATATTACGTGGAATGATATTTATCATTACGTTTTGTTTACCAGAGGAGGACCTTATTGGCAAATTGCAAAGGTAAATAATAATCTATGCGAGTGCCGAGTTCTGTTTTTACTCGGGATAAAATTCAAGATATGAATTTCACTTGACAATTTTTTTTACCTACATTCTTCGTTATATTTAGAAATTAGTATTATTTCAATTTGTTATAATAAATAGTTTGGTGCCTGGTGCAAAAAAAATGCTAAGTCAAATTTAGGCCTTGAATTTTATCCCGAATGAGCACAGAACTCGGCACCTATATCGACTAAGTATTATATAAGTAATTAAGTAATCATTACTTTTTTATTTTGAAAGTAGCTTCATTTTCTTACAATCTTTGATCTTTCATATTAACTATTTTTCACTGTCTTGATAGTAATTATTAATAATTATCAGTTTTATTAAGTTATAAATTATTTAGAATACTTTGGTACCAAATATCAAGTTTTATGTCAGTGGGTTAGGTTTTAGATGAGTGAGTCGGCCACAAAAATGCCGGTTTTTAAGGTTAGTAAATAAATAACCGTTTGAATTAAATTTTATATACATTACGAACTATGAGGGTTTTAACAAATGAGCTAAATAAATTACTTGCATGTAAACTAATTGGTTTACGAGTTATGAAAGGCTCAAAAGTAGCTTGAACTGGTTCGTATAAAGTACACATTACGCGTTTCCATTCCATTATCTTTTTTACTTGGCTGGACACAATGGCGCGTGCCTTGATAAGTATGTTATTTTCAGATTCCATTTTCAAAATTCATTTTGGGATCAAAAGGCAGAATTCAAGATAAACAGACACGTATGCGATTAGACAGAATTACACATTTTGGCATATCCTGTGGTGACAAAATAAATGGAGTATTTAATCTGGAAGTTGAATATATTGGTAAATATGCTTGCTATTTAAATAATACACGTGTATTTGCACATCGGTGTTATAAAAAAAAATCTTTTTTCAGGTTTAGAGTTCGATCCAACACACAACGAAGAATTCGCTTATGAAATGTATAAAACCGACAGATATATTGTGGGAGTGTGAAAACTGTAATATATATAAAATAAATAAATTAATTAATTAATTAAAACGGTTTTTTATTGTTCCTTTTATTTTAAATTTTACAAATTTGATTATAATGTTATACAATAAGGTTAATTAATAAACATTTATTTCCTATCAAATTTGTTATTAGATTACTGTAACGTGAAATATTGAGTAATAACTTCTTCCGATTTCATATTTCTCAAGCAAAAATTTAAAAATAAATCCATATGAATTTTATATTTTAAACGTAGAATCCTTAATTACTTTGAGGTAAAGAGCACATATGCTCTTTACTTCAAAGTACCTATTATTCTAACTTTTGGTTCGTCAGTTATTTTGAAAAAAAAATTATCTACTTCAATTTACAAACTGTCCCCGTAGACATGGTAAGTTATTTTTAATCGTCAACACTTTGGAGATAATTTTGATGAATGTCTTCTTCTAAAAGTCCTGTTCGTTGGAAGATGCTAGTACACCTTCCACTTTAATTTTTTTACATAAGCCATTTTGAATGCTAAATATCCATTTTCTGTGTGTTAACATTCTAGTGTTAATCTTTTTTGATTTTTATTGAATTTGCCATTCATAAAAAAGGTTAACACTTACTTTCCTATTCGGTAGCGCACTATGATTATCAGGAGAATTCACAAAAGCGCAAAGCGCTGTGACAAAAATTAAAGAGTGTAGCGATTAAAAACCAAATGTACCTAGATGTTTTACACCCATATAGCATTTAAAGATTAAGCTCGGTAATTGGTAGTTCTGCGAAAAACAGAAACTTGAAGTTTTTTTTTTAAATATTAAATACTTAACTAAATAATAAACAAGTAGTCCAGACAAATTTAATGATAAAGTATTTACAAAAATATATTTTAAGAAAAATCATTAAAAAAAAATTATGTGTAAATTTTGATGTATTAGCTTATTTTGTTGTCAAAAATATTGGAAATTAAAGTACATTCATAAATTTTTCACTGGTCTTAAGGATTGGTTAATTTTCTTATTAGACCTGTTAAATATATATATATATATATATATATATATATATATATATATATATATATATATATATATATATATATATATTTATTGTTGGTACCACAGCATCATTTCCCTTCAGTTTCTTATTATTATTCTCACTCCATATCAACACATTTTTAACGAATTCCACCTTTTTAAGATAAATATCAGTAGTTCATAGATGCCACTTCAATAAATGTGTATTAGAAGGTTTTTAAAAAGACGTAATACGTTGGTTAAAAATAACAAATTTAGAAGAACTGCCATTTTATATACCGCTCTTAACTCTGAGATTGATCTTGAGAGTGACTTAAATGTGCTAAAAGACTGTATCATTTTTAGTAGCAATATTTTGCTAGAGAATTAAAGATTAAAATATAGAATATAAATACATAATGCAATCATCTACTCCTGTATTTCTGACTCTTAGTGCATCCTGTCTTTTGTTTTTTGCATCTGTTATATGTTATTTGATTGTGACAGTTAAATTAGTTATCTATTTTAAGTTAAGAATCTGTGAAATATTCTGAATTCTGATGTCATCCATCCGTCGACCATTTAGAGAAAAATTTTGAGTATAATACCATAAAAAGTGAATTATTGTGAAACAGTGTTATGTACCTTATATCTACTGAAAAATATTTTTAAAATTCTTGTTCCATTAATACATGAACCGATGGAAATATTTATGATATTGCAAACCTATGATACTAATTCGTAATTCCATGCGTGGGATGTTTACAATTATTTTATTATATTTGTGAAAATTGTCTAAGCAGCAGGTGAGCTTCAAATTAAATTAGATTTATTTCATAATATACCTTATCATATTTGAGTAATAGCGTTTCATTAACGTCATTAGTAATGTCATTGTCCTTGGAAATGCATACCTTTATATGGTTTTAGGAGAGGATGTCAGAAGAAAAAAATCTGAAAATAATAGCGATTTAAAATAGTGCAATATAAAACTTCGTGTAGATTTTGTAGAGTACCATGTCAGGTACAGAGCAAAATATAGTTAATTCTATGCAACAATTGTCTGTGCAACCAACAAATAGTGGCCACACAGAGAAACCTACTCAAGTTGTAACTCCAGCTGTTAACAGAAGCCAGCCAGCTGCAGCCAAGGTTACTCCTGTGAAAGCAAATACAGTTTCTCCTGCAATAGCTACTATTGACAGGCTTCTAAGTTTGGGTGTTAATATTCCTCCACCACCACCAGTTATTACAAGATCGTCCGATATGGATCCTCATACCCTGGAACAGTTAAGAGCTGTTAAAGAGATGTTAACAGCACAAGAGGAAGAAGCTCAAAGTTTGCGTGATCTCAATAGGGAGCTACGGGAGCGCTTGGAAGATTGTGAAACAAAAATAAAGAAACTTTCAGATCAAAATGAGGAATATGCTGAGAAAGAAAAAACTCTATCACAGAGAGTTGCTGAGAAAGTCAGAAACAACAAACAGATGAGTGTTGTAATGGAAGAATATGAACGTACAATATCTTCATTGATAGGAGAAAGGGAAACTGAAGCCAAGAGATGGACTGAGGAGAGAGGTACACTATTGAGAGAGCGAGATGAAGCTGCCTCTCATCTGGCTTCCATGGAGCATGCTTTTAATGATGTTCATACAAAGTATGAGAGGTGCAAAGTAATTATTCAAGGATACAAAAGCAATGAAGAGACTTTAAAAAGAGCAGTTGAAGATAATAATGATGCAATTCAAAAATTAGAGGCACGATATGAAACTTTACGGCAACATGCCATGCAACAACTGAACAAAGCAAATGCAGAATTAGATTCTGTGAAGAAGTCGCACCAAGCTGAAATTTTGAAATTAAATGCTATGCTTAAAAAGAGTGAAGTGCATGCATCTTCTTTGCAGGAGTCCTTAGCACAGAAAATTAAGGATAATGAGGAGCTTACTGCCATCTGTGATGAGCTGATAAATAAAGTGGGATAATTATTGGAACACCACATCCATTGACTAACTCATTAACATTTTCATTGAACTAACAAAAACATTATTAGTATTATAACAACAACATTAGAGCATCAACTAACCCTTTACAATCAATCTTAAGTATGATTATAACATTTACTTAAAGCAAGTAACTACTGTTACCATTTCATAAAAATTACATGGTATTTAATGTATAATTACTCTTAGTATGTGCAATTCAAATGTCATTTTTTTATTTTTGTACAATTATTAAAAAATATTATATAGAATTTAAGTTTTACCTAATGACATTATTATTTTTTTATTCTTTGTGAATTGTGTCATATACTATGAATCCAAAATAAAGCAATTTACTTGGTGCTTTGCTGAAACTTAATAAGCCCTCTCTAAGCTTGCTTAAAAATATTGTATTTTTCACGAAAAATATTATTTATGACTGCTAATCCATAATTTTGTGAGTATCATTTAGTGAACTCTGCATTCAATCCAAAGATTTATTTAAGAATGTGGTCATGAATGTTCAGTAATGGTGCAAATTTTGTGTTTGAAACATTTGTGATTTCTCATCATAATTGGATATAGTTTATTTTTTAACTCTTTTGGATATTGTTTTCAAAGAATTTGTTTTCTTGTGAATATTCAACGCATAATTGATACTTATAAAATGTTTGCTGCCATAAGTGATTGATTTAAAACAAAATATTAATATATGAACTTGTAATAATAAGTGTAGTTTGTTATTTTTGTGCTTTCTAATATTTAACATTATTATTTTGTGTTATGATCATTGTAAGTTCTAAAGTATTAAATACATGTTGAAGGTACCTTACCCGGGCTCTAAATTTTGCTTGTTGATTGATCTAGTCTTATTACTTATTTTCAGAACAGTTAATGCTTTCTAAGAGATTATGAAGTGTAATGTTTAATATATAGTGAATTTAGATGTAAACACTGCTTTTTTACACAATCTACATCACACCATAGACCTTGCATCAATCATTTGGCCTAAACTAGCGAGATATTCTAAAATTTTGTTCCTATTTCCATAATCTCCACCTTAGTATGAGATAGCTTATATTAAGTATTGAATATTTCGATTTATATATGATATTAATTTATTTAAATGTATTTGGTTGTATAGTGAGTGTGCCTTTATAAAAAATGAACTCACCATCCATTCAGTCCAATGTAATAAAACAGATTTATTACTAATTTTTCTTGAAATTTGTAATATTAAGACTATTATTAGGTATAGTAATGGTAGTATCCAATATTTGTTAGAAATGTTGACAATGCAAAAATATTACAGCTTGTAATATTATGGCATTATATATTGGATTTTGAAATTTATTGTAAGAACAGTAAAGATAAAAGGTTAAATGAAGTCTTGACCGTCTGTCTATTATGTTGGTATATGATTTATTTCTTATATTATATAATGAAATTTAAAATTAACTTATCATTTAAAATTTGGCTAACAAACAATAACAAATAATTCCTCTTAACAAATATCAACATTCCACATATTATTTTTGTACATGTTTTATGGGAACTGAAAATGTTTTGCCTCCATTTTATGGTACATTAGATTATTTTTCAAATTTTATAAGCAAAAGTACAGAATGCTCTTCAAAATTATTGTTATACAAATTTGTTTTGTTTAGTTAGTCTAAGTATAATTTTGTACTTTGTATTTTTTTATATATATATGTATTTATATATATTGTGCATAATGTGCAGTTTATTCATGTGAATACAATGAGGAAATAAAAGTATCCCTATTTTATACATATTGGGCATTTATTTAAACCACATTATAACATTTATTAAAATATAACATTTATTTGCTGATATTTTTATCACTGATTTCATTCATTTTACAAATTTTCATTACATAACCCTTAGAATGAACACAAAATGTTTTTATAAATATATATATTTTTTCAAATCATAATTTCTTTTTTAAAACTTTATAAGTATCCTTACTAATTAAATAACTCATAGCTGAAACAACAGTAGATGCAGCTGTTAGTCCACATAGTGCTTTTAATGCTGGATGGTCAATGTAGCCAAAAACTGGTGAGGCCAGAGTGGTGCCTACCTGTAAATATTATCCTATTTAAACAACATATCACCATACAATATACATTTTTTTTAACCCTGTATCCCACATATAGCCAGGGAAACAGAGGGAAACCAGTGTTAAGACACTATTCTCCGCGGCACACATAATTTTCGAAATGTTTGTTGAGTGGCAAAAATCAAGATAATTCATTTGAGATTCATTCGTCCCATGTGAGAATTGAACCCAAGACCGTAGCACTTTCACTCAGACAGTTTGGTGTTGCTCCACAATGGCCTCAAATAATATCCATATTTATTATAAAAACTTATAAAATATTTAAAAATTCAACCATATATAGCATAATTTTAAAAAAGTGCCATGGCCTCATTAAGGAAAACAAGATTATTAAGAGCAAGGACTTTACCAATAACAGCTGTAGCGCAGTATTCATTTTGCTAATGAATGTAGGTGCAAGTTGAGCAGTTGCATGAGTTACATCAAAATACCTACTGAGGGTCTTCTGCAATAGAAATATTTTTTTAATAATGACATTATTAAATTTATAAGATTTGTCTGTAGAATTGATAAACATAATGAGAAAAATAATTTAATTATATTTGGCTTTATACTATCTTGCATATAGCAAGTAAACACAACTTAGTGTTAAGAAATGCCACACTTCTTGCAGAGTAAGGTCGCCCAGATGCTTTACTTTGCCTTACAATAATGGATTTTACATAGAACCCACAACCATCACTTTTACAAATGGGAACTCTCCTACTACACTACAATAGACTTGAAAAATGTATAATATTTATAAATGATATATTAAAACTTTATAATTGAATAAATCTAAAATATTATACTTACTGGAGGTGGAAGACTAATGTATCTAATAACAAAACCAGCTGCAACAAGTGCTGCATCACGGGCAACAATAAGCAGTGTCAGTGGCAAGGGTATTAAATTTTGCCATGTCAGTGTAATGAAGAGAGTAGCAATGAGAACTTTATCTGCCATAGGATCCAGAAAGGAACCCATCTTAGATGCTTGGCCTTCCCAGTTTCTTGCTATCCAACCATCTAGCTGTAATTATTTTTTCATATTTCTTTAGCTGCACTCTTTTATCCTGCATATTATATAGCGGGCAGACACAATCGAATGTTATGACACTCCATGCCCTACTTTACAAGCAATTTTTCGAGATATTATGTGTTAATTTATTCAATTATGTGTTGAGTTATTTAATTATTATTTAGCCTACGCTAGTGACGAAATAAAAATAATATTTTCCCCCACGTGGAAGTTGAACTCACAATAATTACATATACAATCAGGCAATATGTTGCTGCACCACAACAGCTCTAATTGTGTTTAGTTTTTATATTAAAAATTATTATAAATATATGTTCCAATGCAAAATATTAATAACATAGTTATATAGAGTATGTTTAAGATATTTTATTGCAGAAAATAAAAATATAAATTATTAGTAAAAAAAACTTTTTGACTTCAGCTTAATAAAATCTTACCAAATCTGTAACTCCAGCAAATACTAATAATCCCAAGGCCAAATTATAATTGTCCTGTAATATTATATAGCCTAAATAGGGTGACATAATTATTCTAGTAACACATAAAATGTTTGGCACTGTAAAAACATTTTCTTTCTAAAATAAAAAAAAAATAAAATTGTAATGTATAGCTATAATGTGTACATTAAAATTTATAGAATATTACAAAATACCTCAACAACTTCTTCAATTTTTTCTCTCATTTTAGCTTTTGTTTCTAAAATATCTTTAACTATATGATCTTTTTTTACTTTTAGTTTTTGACCTGTTAATTCTTTTTGATGCTTTAAATCACGAACTATTTCTACACCTTTTTGACGAATTCTGTGTTCAGTATCTTTAAATTGTACTTTTTTTTGCTCAAACACATCTTTTATAGCATCAGTTTTCTTTTCTAGCAAATGCTTTTTATTGTCAGTAGAATATACACAAAACAATGAAGATATTTTCAAAGGGGTTGCAATAATTCTTCTCATAGTAAGAATATTTTGAGTATTAAGTACTCTATATTGGCTATTATGAATGCAACTTAAAGGATAAAGTTGCTTAAGATATGTACAAGTCTTTAACCTCATTTTAAAAATATGTTCTATAATCAAATTATTTGCACCACGACAATAATGAAGATGATAAAACCAATATATACAATATTTCAATATTTTATAACTTTATCGTCGGCATTTGGTAGTTTATTTCGAGCCAGAATCCAGATGACTTTGACGTTACCATGTGACATTGTTAAGTCGTTCAGAATATTGTGAAACGTTTTTCCCCTAACGTTCCCTACTTGTTTAAAAAAATGGAATACGCTAAAAATGTATTGCTATTTGCTACGGAAAGTGACAATTATTGGGAATAATGATAAGCATCTGAAGAAAAATGATGGTGTGGACTAACAATGATATATTAAATCAAGAATAGCAAATCAGGGTGATTAGTAGATGGTAGCGCAGGGACACAAGGTGTGATACACAGAGTACATTCTAATATACTATAATAGACACCAATCTTCGGCATCAAAAGCGGTAACATGGATCAATGCTATCTATACGTCAGTTGTTGAACTATACATATCATACGGTTGTGAGTTGATCTCCACTCGGGGAAATTAATTATTATGTATATTTACTAATATAAAGCAAAAGCTCAGTGCTGAGATCCTTCATTCGAGGAAATATCCAATACCTCAAAAAATTCAGCGGAAAGTGTGAAACGTAGTGTCTTGACACGACGTTTCCCTCTGCCTACCCTGCTATGTGCGTGCCTAATCTGCGACCTGATACATAAGTAGTAACGCTGATTTAATTTGATTAGTAGATGAATAGTGAAATATGAGGGCCGTATGAGCCGTTCCCACCCCAAATAGTCTGGTGCCCACCCCAGAAATTTTAATAACAAAAAAGACAATAGAAAAAAAATTAAAGTAAATTTTTTGAATTGTTAATGTTTTGGACACGTTAAAATACTATTTGGGGTAAAAATAGTTGGAAATCCTTTCCTCTATCAGTATCTGTTTGCCTATATATTTAGAAAATTTGTATAGTATTCTATAACTAAATTTTTATTTTAAAGTACTACTGTTTGCTTTATTTATAAGAATTACAATACTTAAGTCTTAAGCGATTTCTGGTCATAAAACAATATGTCAGAATTATCTTACACTCTGTATGTCTGTATTTCTGTACGAAATTCAGGTCAAAATGTGATATAAAAATTGCTTAATGTCACTGTCAAAATAAAATATGACAGGCATAATCTTATTGTTTGTCTACATGCAATTGTATTGGTGTTGAATAATTTACAAAATAAACAAATCTGTTTCGTATTAACTAGATTTATTATACTTATTATCATGAATATATTTAAAAAATACTTCACAATCATTAGTTGATGTAAATATTTGAAGGTAAATATTATTTTTATAGCTTGAGATCACATAACTAGTGCTTATGATTTTAATTCAGTAATAGAATGAGTTAATCTGATGCTACTGTAAACATTGAAAAGTAACATTAATATAAGTTAAATATTATTTATTTAAATTTTTTTTTTAATCTTTTTAGTACTTCTAGTTTTTCTCTAGAAATAATAAACTATTTAAAAAATGGTAATTATTATTATAACACTTTAATTTTATTCATAGATATTACAGAGATAAATATCAAAATGAAGGAAGATGAATTAAAATATACTCTTCGCTTATTAGACAATTTAACAGTAAAATTATTTGAGGTAAGCATATGTTTTTTATAAAAATTGAAATGAGTTCTTTATTTGTCTTTGTCAAATATTAACTATTTTAGGAAGTGCTACAATTTCTGTATGATGTTGAAGAATCCAAGCCAGTAAAAGAGCTCTCTAATGAAGTACTAGACTTTTTAAAGCACAATCTTTTGCATAATCCAGTTACAACATCAGTTGTTCTTAAATATATAGAAACTTATGTACATAAAGAAGATTTGAGTAAAATCCATACACTTTATCTGGATGCTCTAAAAACTCAATTGTCGAATAATTGCCCTGATAAATTTATAACAACATTATCGCTGGCAAGATGGGATGATGATTTACAATCTCAATTTATCAACGATATTTTCAAACATTTCTCTGATGACATATTCAGACAACATAGAAAACAAATCCTGCTCAGTTTAATTCCACATAACAAACCAGAGTTAATAAATATTGCTTATGATTTAATGCACAGAAATGAGTTACAAAAACATTTTAAATTGAGGGCTGAATATATGATAGAACTTTGTTACCAATACAAAACACATTGGCTTTTAAAAGCAGTTGAAATATATAAACAACAATTACATGATATGAAAAGTGTGACATTTGAAATTAATAACTTTACAAAACAAATACTCATAATGGTGCTTATTGATCTCACAAACTGTCCTGAAACATATGATTTGGCGTCGCTTGTAAATCAATTATCAAATATATTTTCAATACTTGATACATATACTACCACAGATGTTAATCTACAATTCTATATGACTGAAGTGAAAAGAGAATTAACAGTCATAAAATTTTGTCTTGAAAACCATTGCAAAATTTTAACTACGTCAATATTTTACCAAGTTTTAAATCAAAGTGCTCTTACAGTTTTATCTCAGGTCTGTAGACTCTCTAAAGTAGACCGATATAAGGTATCTCGTTTGCTGAATACTAATAATGAATTTATATCAGAAATATTGTTGTTAAGTAATAAGAATCACGAAAAATGTGATAAAAGTAATGAAAATTGGGATATTTCGACATATAATGGTTACTGTGCAATTGCCAAGACTATAGATACAATTTTAAATTCATCTGATGCTAACGATAGTGCCATGAGTGGTATGAGCACATCTATGGATGATGTTAAACGTCTAGTGTTATCTATTCAACCTTTGCAATACTGTATTGAAATTATTGAAACTATATTTGCATGTTTATTTTTAAGATATGAATATTTCTCATGTTACGAACATAATCAAGAATATCCGTGTGGTACACATTCAGAATGTTCCTATTTTTATTCTAAAAAGCAAGTAAAAAGTCCTAATAATGTTAACTCTTCAAGTACTGGTTTTATATGCAATGCATACACAACACAAATTATTTTGAATATGCTCAAAATATGTATAGAGTCATTGTGGGAAAGGGCAGAGATTAATAACACTAGAGATGAGGATCCGGGTACCTTGGCCCGTTTGACGACACTGGCTAATGTAGTGAACCATTCAATATGGAAAATGCAATTGGTCTCAACAATCTCGCCAGATACAAATCCTCTGCATCTAAAGCTATGTTTGGATTATGTTGAAGTGGATGAAAGTAGTGAAGATGAAGACCGTGAATATGATTTGAAAATATTTAGAAAGAAGCCCAAAATGCGTAGACGACACACAAATCCCAAACCCGAAGTTGACCATGCCATGCTCACTTCCACATTGTCTGCAACTGATGATGGTAATTATATAATACTTCCTTTCTTAATAATATTCATAATGTTTACCATTTAGTTACTTATATAACTATATATGAGGCCGTCTTGACGTAGTGGCACAAGTGAGCGATTGTAAACGCGAAGACTGTAGGTGAGTGCAGTTTCAATTCAGGGGAATGAATCGTTTAATACTTATATTTCCTCGCTCTGCTAACGAGGCAAAGCGCAACTTGGCGGAAAGTAGGGACGAAAGTGTCTTAGTGGGAATGGAGTGTCTTAAAATTATGTTTCCAGGTTTCCTTTGCCTACCCTGTTATGTGCGGGACACATCGCAAAAAAATAGTAGCAGCAAAAATATTTACTGAAGCAATGATAATACTAGCTTTTGGAAGATTAACATTTTTTAATAACATATGTAATACGATAAAACGTAGTGCAGTGTGATAGCGTCTGATTGTGCACCAGATGGCGATAGGTTCGATTCCCACTCGGAGGAATGAATTATTATTATTTCCACTCTTTTGATACTAGGTTATCTTTGCCTATTTTACTATTATTACTTATTTGCAGGATAAAGCGTAAAGCTGAAAAAAATTGGCGTAAACTGAAATACAATAAAATAAAAAAAATACAAAAACATTTTTTTTCGATAATTTTTAATGGTACTCTTAATCAAAATAAAACAGCAAAAATCAAAGGTCTTATTGTTTTTATGTTATTTCAGTTTGCACTTTGAAGAAGAATACAATAGATTTCATTTCAATAATGTTGGCTAAACCGAATTGTCTCGTTGCTTTGGCATTGTATCAAAACGACTTTGCTAAGGCAAATCAGATTTTAGAGGTATGTATATTTGTATTAAATTATACAAAAAAATGTGATTTTGTGAACAAATTGCCTGTTACCACACGTTTCGCTATGATATCCATTGATCGATTGATATAATTCTTTAAGGAAATTCTATATTACTTTGCTTTTTTTATGAATTTCGGTCTTGTTTTTTTTTAATCTCTTGAGAGTTCTAAATAAAAGTTTAACTTTGGATATATAGAAATGCGATTCTTAAACTATTATTATAATAATGAAAAAAAAAAAACAAATTTCAGTAACTAAAATTAAGACATGATATAATCATCTTATATTGTCCTTATTAGGTGTTCAAATTTTTCATAACAATATTTTTCCTTTGTATTAGGCTCGTAATGTATCAGTGTGCCTTTATGAAACAACACTCCAGGTGGATTTAATTCTAGAAATTTCTTAGCTTCCTCTATAGTTTTCTCTGGTTTGAAAATTTTACAAAACAAAAAGCAACAGCACCATCCTATAAAGTAATGTTCAAAAGAGATAGTACTACAATAACATTATTTTTTTTAGTTTATTTTATATGCGTTGTATTACGCTTACCCATTATAAGGTATATAAAATTTAAAAAATATATATAATATAACTGGTTAATAAGAAATATTTTAATGAAGTTTAATATAAAAAAAATATTTTAATTAAGTTTACGTTATAAATAATTACAAAAAAAAATGCAGTTCGTGAATGCTTGGATCGAGTGGGCTAGATAAACTAGACTAGACAGATTTGAATAGAATTTTATATATTCACTGCATAAGTAAGATTTTTTAGAGATTACGCCTTATAAACTTTCTAAGGTTTCAGTCTTATGTAATAGTTATACCTAAGTATTTAACCCGGCGGGAGTGTGGTGAAGAAAAGTTACTTAAAATATGTGGCGGGGTGTGACATACCCGAAAACAAAACGGCATTTAATATAGGTTTTTCAATTAAATTCAATGAAATAAGTGGTATATATTATATTAAGTGTATATTTACGTGGAAAGAAAATTAAGTAATACGCCATTTTTCCACTTACACAACCTTTCCCTCCAGCTACACAAAGCCGCTAAAATCTAACATCGTGAATTAAAACTATATAGGGCTATGAACTGTCCTAGGGGTATATCACACCCCACCACACTTTCGCCGGGTTAAATTACGTAAAATAACTAATATGGAAACAGTGACCACTATAGAGGCCAGTCGTGGCGCAGCGGCACGAGGTGTGACTTAAAACCGACTGGTTGTGGGTTCAATCCCTACTCGAGGAGATGAAATATTTACTTAAATTTGTATTTCCATTTCTTCGCTCTGGTGTCGCTATGTTGTCTATGGTTTTTGTTAAAGAGATTTATTTATTTTCTTTGGTATTGGACTTTCCTTCAACTCCATTCTCCACTTTTTGCCGGAATCTGGAGGCATTGCGTGTTGAAGCGGAACTCAACAGAGCGAAGAAATTAAGATATAAATAACTATTTCATTTCCTCGGGTGGGGGTCGAACCCACAACAAGTCGATTTTATAGTCACTTTGCGACCATGTGGCGGTCTTACATACACATAACACATGAATTAACAAAGAAAAAAATATGATAACTTAATCAATTACAATTAAAACTAACCTTTGGTACACCACAAAGGGACTGCTATTAATATGTAAATGATAAGTAGTGATTTTATAAATTTCTTATCCTTAAGTATGTAAATTGAATAATTAGAACATTTCATTAATGTTTCATTGGTACTTTTATTGGACAAAGAAATAAGATGGACATATTTATGAGTTGCCGTCTTATCTGCAAATAATAACAAATGCTATAGAATATGTACAGTACGGTCAACTAATCGTGGTCATCGTGAACGATGCGGAAAGATTAAGAAAATCTAACTTCTGTGTGGCCACGACTTGTTGACCGTACTATAAATACAGGTTATTTTACTATGATTTTCGCGTAGGTACGAAAAATATTATTTTATGTGAATTCTCAATATGCTTACAATGTTTAGTGTCAAGTCAATATCGCTTTGAATAATATAAGACTTGACATCGTTGACATATATGCATAAAGAGATAAACAACATTAGTTACAAGGTTCCAAGTAGGTATGTCGGCATGGTTGACAACAATTTCTAATAAAGTGAACCATCAAATATGGGGACCAGACCAGCGCAGGGGCACAAGCGTGGGACTGTAAACGCGACAAGTTGTGGGTTCGATTACCACTCGAGGAAGTGAAATTTACTATTTTCTTTTCTTTGTTATATTATCTTAAATATATGGAAAATGTAATTGATTTCAACACTCGTTGTAACTTGCCGCTTTTTTCTATTTGATCATAATGGAGTTTACTATACGATTTATATTTGGTGCCATTTTTTGGGACGTTCTCTTGTTTCCTTATGAAGTACTTAAAATTCTGTAAAAATATTTACCATAAAGATTTTTTGAAAGACGGTACAGGAAGGTTCAGGACGTACTTTAACACTTTGAGAAAAGATGTTCTCTTTATTAGTGACCTGTCGTGGCGCAGGGACACAAGTGTGTGACTGTAAACGCGCTGGTTTTGGGTTCGATCCCTACTCGAATCAATGAAATATTTTATGTCTTCATTTTTTTTTGCTCTGGCCACGAGGCAAAACGAGCGGTTGAGTTCCGACACTTAGAACGCAATGTTTGCAAAAATTCGTTACTAGGTTCCCTCTGCCAAACTTGCTGCTTGGTTAATACAGCATCAAACTAAAAAGAAGTTTTTATTTCGCTTAACCATTCCAGTCTCCGAAACATCAATTTATTTTTTTGCATCAATAATTATTATTAATATAGAAGTTGTTAAATTATCTAATAACACTTTATATGAAGAAGTATGTGTGTTATAAGTCTGTCGACCCTGTGATCACATTTCTATCTCATTGAAAAGAAAATGTTATCTTTTACGTATTTTTTTCCTAACGTGACACATCTCCTGTGAAAAATGTGACAAAAGTCGGAGAAAAAATACGAGGTTCCGTTTAATTAGGTGATGCATTTAACCACCTTCTTTATAAAAAAAATCCTTAGTATGATTCAACCTATAATTGTGACATTAAATACCAACCAACATAATTTTAATCAAATATATTTTTTTAGGCGGTAAGTGGGGAGCGGAGTGTCTTAACACTAGCCTCTACCCAATCTGTTAACAAGGGCATACAAGCCGAAAAAAACATATTTTTTTTTTAATTAAGAATATACATGCAATATGAGTTTATTATTGTCATTGCAAATATATTTATTTTTATTTTATAATTACTGTAAAACGTTTAAAAATATAAATTTACAATTTCCGTGATTTCATAATACTTTACATTTATCAATACAAAGTCATTAACCCACAAGACATAATAACTTTTCATATTTTATGATGTTTTGATAACAAAATGTACTTATGCATAAACAACTCGACCCTGAATCATATGCAGGCATATATATATATTTAAAAAAAATTAATCAGCTTCACGCTGTATCCCGCAGACACAGCACGGTAGGGAGAGGGAACCTAATGTTAAGACACTCCGTGCCCCACTTTCTGCCGAATTCTGGACGCATTGCGTGTTGAGTGACAGAACTCAACGCCGCGCTTAGCCTCGACACCAGAGCGAAGAAATGGAATTATTAATTTAAGTAAATATTTTATCTCCTCGAGTGGGGATCGAACTCACAACCAGTCGGTTTTACAGTCACACTTCGTGCCACTGCGCCACGACTGGCCTCATATTTATTTATTACTATATATTATCTATATACTATAACATTATTATGTTAACAGTTGCTAATTGAATATGTATATTTGATAGTGCGAGAGCAATCTATAACTCGTTAGTTACGTTTTATCACACCAAATGTAAATATCAAATGTTCCGAGTACTTTTAATAACCGCACATACAAAATATGCATCACGCTGTATCCCGCACACAACAGGGTAGGCATAGGGAACTCAGTGAGTGTTAAGACACTCCGTTCCCCACTTTCCGCTAAACTCTGAAGGAAGACATTGCGTGTTGAGTGGCGGAACTCAACACCTGGTTTTAAACAATTAAATAAATCTTATCTATTTAAAAAAACATAGTATAATATTTAAAAAAAAAACTGTTCCAGTTACTCATTAGGTATATTATTGCACAATTACATTGTAAAGAATATTATTAGTTATTAGTTTCTTAATTGCATAAGTTTTATAAAGATGGTTAATGTATCGTACTTTAACTAGAAAAACTGAATCTTAAACACAATCTAACAAACTGTAATGAACCGAATAAAAAATCATAAAGAAATACACTACTTTACACTAGGTTCCCCTCCTCCATTTTCCGCCGAGTTTTGGAGGCATTTCTTGTTGAGTGGCGGAACTCAACGCCGCGCTTTGCCTCGACACCAGAGCGAAGAAATTAAAATATACATTTTAAATGAATATTTCATCCTCGACTGGGAATCTAACTCACAACCAGTCGTGTTTACAGTCATAGACCTCTTCGCCACGACTGGCCTCTAAAATAATTAAGTAGGTACTTTTAAAGAAATTACCATGTGATGGCGCGTTTTATTAGCAAATTTAACAGTGCTTGGTATTAGTTGTTCTCGTCTATTTATATTTATTGTGTCAATAATGTATAACATACTAAGTATTAAAGAATATCTTAAAAGAATCTTCATAAGAAATCTTGACATAATATGTCAAATTCTAAATAGATAGTCGCTGGATATACATAGGAAAAAAAGAAATAAAGAACTTTACCACAATCATTGACACATGATAGGTGCCACATTTTTTAATTTTCACTTATTTAAAAACATTTCGTACTGCATTTCCGTACGTTGCTGTAATTTATTTGATAAAAAAGTTTTAGATCCAATGATTAATCCGCCATCTAGAAAAAAAAAACAATTTTAGAGCAGTAGAAAATATAGTGTGCTGGGTAGTAACATAAACATTATCTTACTAATACATTAATTGCTAACTATAAACATTTCTCCGATTAAATTCTAATACAACAAATGTCACGTGCAATACGACACTATAACTTTATAATGACGTGAAATATTTCAACTTTTTCAGATGTTTGATTTATCCGATTCCGAAATTGCTACAGAGGTGACATTTACGGAGCAATTGAGACATTTAGTTGCAAAAATAAAAAATATAATTTGCTATCGAGATTGTTCTCGGTATCCCACAAAAGAACTGTCAGCCCTCTCAGTCGTATCTACTGAGGTTATGGGTCTTGTAGAAGGATTTTTGGCATCAAATAGAGCGCCTAATTCATTCGACATTATCGAATTAGGCGCCCGACACCCGCATTTGCAATTATATAGCCATCAAAATGCACCATTCATAAATGCTGTCGATATCCTGATAAGCAGCGGACTCAATAGAGAAATAACGTATGGATTGATTAATGTAGTTGAACGAAAACTAGCAGAAGTTCGTTGTAGTACTGATGTAACATCTGTAAAGAAAACAAATTATATAAGATTTATTGAAGACATTGCAAGTGTTACTTTTGAAATATTTGGCAACAACGAAAAATCATTTGATTTTGTTGATAATGTCTGTGAACTAATTACAGATTGTCGCATCCCGATAAAACATAAAGAATTCTGTAAATTAAATCAACTTTCGAAAGAACTAAGGCAGTGTTGTTTGGACTTAGCTGATGTCGTAACAACAAATCAATCAACTCAGTTAGATGAAAATGCGCTACAAAAATACCATCAAATATACATGAACGTTGTTGCTGCTTCTGACAAGGACTTGTGTAATATTGCAGAAGTTTCACGACAAGGTTCAAAAAAATCCAGAGTACACTATTTGAGAAAATGTTACATGTACACGAAATCAGTCTCCCAATTAGAACAGGAGGATAAGAATAATGAGGCTATTAACGATATTCCCTACTTCCATGTGTTAGATAAGCCCCTTCACGATATATTTGGATCTATGTTAAATAACAAAGAGTTACCTATTACTTATTTAGAACCTATATGCAAAAAATTGAACATAAACTTAATCCCCAAATTGATTCTTAATTTTTGTCCGTCTGTCACTTTAGTCGGTGTTTTAAGAGAAGCAAGTGAGGAAAATTTTAATAACGTTTTACAAGCTGTGTATGATTTTAAAAATGTAGAAGAAAAATTGTTTCTTGATCCGACTGCTGATATGGCGCCGTTACCGCGCACTCCTGATCCACAATGCCTCACTTACATAGTTTTGCATAATTGGGTTCTGGCACACATTATAAGAAAAATCCATCCAATTCTGATAGAAAGCACTACCCAACAAAATATGGACGCGAGGACTAAATATCTTAACAAATACATGGATTTAGATAGATTTGACTTTACTAAAGTCTTATTCGGAGGAAATAAGTGCTTAGCTTCGCTTCATACAGTAATTGACTTGGACAAACTATTTCTTTACATACCTCAATTATTGGAATCCGGAAAGATATTACAGTGTTTAAAAATAATAGATGCGTTATCTGAACGTCAACTCATGTGCAGTGCAAATTTAATGAATTTGCGAGATTTAATTTTATTCAAAATAGCTACAAATCCGAAAATACCGCAAAATTGGAAATATTGCCAATATTTAAAGTGTCCAGAATTGAAATTAGACCTTATTCTTAACAACTTATCGTGCTGGCCTGCAGAAGGTGCTCTTGAAGCTATAAATTATTTACGATTTATCTTGGATCGCTCAGTAATGGAAGAGGGTTTATTTGAAAAATGTTCTGAGTGGATTATAAAAATACCAATTTATGAACAGGTATCATAATTATTTCTTTTTATTCAATTTTAAAATACGAGCCATACTCACACAAAAAAATAATTTTGATATATATTTTACAGATCTGTTCTATCATGGGATTTAATCACTGGTATATTATTTATGAAAAATCTCTGGAGAGTCCTGAAAATATTATTGAAGTCCTTATGGATAGTCAGCAGGTGAGTAACATGTGAAATCTTATATTTTTGGTAACATGTAAGCTATATTTTTAATAATAACATTTTGTTACAGTTCAAATTGTGTTTAGAATGGGCTGATGTTCATGATGTGTCAGATCATATGAAAAGTTTAATCGTTATAAACCTCTTGCGTCAGCTTTTTGAATACACGAACCAGGCAACTCCATCTTTAATACGTGAGCTATTAGATAGACTACCAAAATCTCAAGCTATGGAACTAGTCGTGGATGAAATATCAAAAATTCGAAACATTGACATTTTAAAAATCTGTATTGAATTTATATCTACAAACACGACAGTTTGGCGGACGTTTGAAAACATTAAAATTGGCTTTCTAATAATGCTGGAAATAGAACCCAATGCAAGAGGTTTATTCTGGGATTTAATAGAGACGCCTTTGATTATGATTGAACAGATTTTGATGAATGGCAGATTGGAAATGCTAGCGCAAATTATAATGATTATTTCACCTGAACTGAAGAACGATCCTAGCGGAGATAATTTGTACTATAATATAAAGTCTATAGATACACTTTTGATTTCGCATAATGCAGTCGATGGGTTATTGCGATACTATGCTGAGAAAGCCTTAGACATGAAGAACCCAAGACATGCCTGTCGTACTCCACCAAAACCTTGGGACGACTCACTGTTGCAATCTATAGATTCTATAAACATAGAAGCTGCGTCCAAACCGTTTGTGATGCCCGAAAATGTGCCCTTGAAAGATCAATGGGTTGAAGATTACACAACTGATAGGTGCATGCTGTGTAAAATATCAATATTTTCAATGATAATACGGCGACATCACTGTAGGCGATGCGGTAGACTTGTCTGTCATGGCTGCTCAAGAAATAGAATGCAGGTAAAATTCTTATATTTTTAAATATTTTTAAAGTGTTATTCTACACTCAGGAAAGAAAAAAACCAATTAAGAAAAAAATCAACGTAGCGATATTTAAATCCACGCCTCTTTGGAAACCGTCCAAGCGTTCTGATATAGCCATACGTTCTTATCGAGCTACGTCAAAATTGTTATACGCTTGGTGCAACTTATTTATGTTGTTAGCATCTCTAATCTCTTTACCAGTTTAAAAATCTTTAAAAAATTGTATTCTCTCTGGTCCAACGTCAATTCTTAAGGAATTTCGATTTGAGTTCGACTCGAATTAGCTAGATTAGAACGTATGGCTGATAATCTATGTCAGAGCGATGGTTGTTTGGTGTTTTTTTAAGTACAATATATTATTTTTCTTTATTACTATTTAAATTTATTATTATTCATTATTCAAGGTGCCAACGTATCCCAGCGGTGTTAAGTTTCGCGTTTGCGATGACTGTTATACCCAAACAATGAATAAGAAGTCAACTTCAGATCAAGACAATATGATGCAAAGCAGTAACTCAGATTCCGCCGCAAGCGGAACAGTGTGCCTCGATTGGTGTCTTTCTAATAATGCGAAGAAGAATGAAGCGGTCAGAGCAGAGTTTAGTTACGAATTTACGCCTAATGTGACGCTCTGTTTGTCTATTATGAAAATGCATTCTATTAACTTGGACTATCCCAGGTAATGTTTAAAATTAAATAAATTAAATAAATAATAAAATTAAATAAAATTTTATTTTTACTTTAATTGCAATATGTCTTTTTCAAATTGAAATGTTTTTAACCACCTCATCAAATCATTTTTGCTTATTTGCCATTTTTAATTTATGAAAACAAGAATGTTGAGAGGAGCGAGATCAAGTTCCACGTTCAAATATTTATGTTTTATAAAAAAATTAAGATTCATAAACCCTCATTTAGCTTATTCTCAGGGATATTCTTAAGGTATGACGGAACTTAACGTCGCGTTTGACCTTGTTACCAGAGCGAGAAAATAAAAATATTAGATATTTTTTTGATTTCATTCTTCCGAGTGAAAATCGAACCCAGTACCGTAGTGTGTACATTTACAGTCGCACCCTTGAGTGCTTCAGCAACGACGGTTTCTAATTATTATTATCATTTAATAAAAAGATTGAGGCCAGTCGTGGCGCAGTGGTACAAAGTGTGACTGTAAAACCGACTGGTTGTGGGTTCGATCCCCACTCGAGGAGATGAAATATTTACTTAAATTTATATTTTCATTTCTTCGCTCTGGTGTCGAGGGCAAAGCGCGGCGTTGAGTTCTGCCACTTAACACGCAATGCCTCCAAAATTCGGCAGAAAGTGGGGAACGGACTGTCTTAACACTAGGTTCCCTCTGCCTACCCTGCTGTGTGCGGGATATAGCGTGAAGCTAATTTCATTTTAATTTTAATTTAATTTAATAAAAACAAATCCCACTAGATTTCTCCTCGACCGAAGCGACGAAGTGGCACGCGAGCTCGCCAACGGCGGGGACTCCCGCCTGCTGGTGCGCGCGAGGCGGTCCCTGCTGCTTGCAGCTGCTGAACTTTATTCTAGGGCGCCCAATGAGAAGTCGTAAGTTATGTGCTTACATTTTTATTACTATTATGTAAATTATTTTAAGATTTTTTTTTCAGATTCACGCTTTTTCTCTCATAGCAGGATATCCAGAAGGAATTTAGTGTAAAGGCACTCCATTCCCTATCCAATCCGCCTAATTTCATAAACGTTGCATGTTGTGTGGTGAAACTCAATGCCCTCGCCATTAAGTTTATTGGAGCGGAGAAATGAAAATAATTTGAATATAATAATCGCTCCAAGTAAGTATCGGACCAACAATCATATGCTAGCTCTCTTCACCATGAAGACCTCACAATTTCAGAATTAAAATGATGAATATTTTGATATTTTTTCCATTTGATCAACAAGTTAATTACATTTTCCATATGACAAGTGCGGGCGCGCGCATAGCGGAGACGGGCGCGGCGCACGCGGCGCGCTGCCTGGCGCACGCGGACGCCATGGCCACCCTCGTCAAGCACCAGGTCCACCACCTCGTGCCGCACCAGGGGGCTCATCCTAGTATGTTTGTTACCAACATGACTTATACTTCTTTCACATTGTTGAGTCAAAAGTCATTCAAATAAATTTATTCTAAATATTACAGTCTTAATTTTATGACGTGTGAGTAATAGTTTAACTTCACTATTTTAAAAACAAATACAGTCGTAAGAAAAACGCAAAAAAACGGCTTTTGGCGTTAAGAACGGCGACTTTTTTTTATTAATTAGTTCCACCACTTAACACGGAATGAGAATACGGCTAAAAGAGGCAGGCGGTTTTATCTTTTTTAAAATTGCAAATAATAAATAAACAAATTCAAATTACAGGTCAAATAGTGCGTTCGTTGCTCGAAGCCGAGAAATGGGATTTGGCGTTGGAAATAGCAACAAAATCGGGAATTCCCCGGACAAGTGTCTTAGCTGCGTGGGGTAAAGCGTGTTTAAAGGCGGGATGTTTCAAAGAAGCCCGTAGAAAATTCGCTTTGTGCTTCAAAAACTCACCAAACGTATGTGTTGAAGTATCAGATGATTTGGAATATGGTAAAGAAGCATCGGAAACTCATTTTACAAATAAAAGACTGTATAATGTGCGGTCGTCGGATAGAGCGTCGTCGGTATCGAGCGTACAGTCCGACGGCCGGCCGAGAAGCAATCCGCTGTTAAACGAAATCATAAGTTTGCTTGAAGATATGAATTATCCCGTAAATCAACAGTTATTGGATAAAGCGGAAAATATTAGTGTAAGATATTTTTTTTAATTTGTATCCATTTTGATATTTCAGCTTGACACCGTATAACCGTATGTAGCAGGGTAGGCAAAGGGAGTCTAGTGTTAAGACACTGCGGTGCTCGTTTTCAACCGAACTCTGGAGACATTGCATATAGAGTGACGGAACTCAACGTCGCGCTTTGCCTCAACATCAAAGTGAAGAAATCAAAATATTTAATAATTTATTTCCTTGAGTGGAAATCGTACCCACAACCTTGGCGTGTATAATCGTGTATGCACGAGCACTCTGGTGCTCGTGCCGACTGGCATTAGTACATTTTATATTACTATCCAAATAAAATTTATGTTATTTCTTTTGTAACGGTTTTTGTTTATATTAAACAAATTTAATTTAGTTTATCAATTGTTTCTATTCTATGAATTAATTCGTTTTTCAAATAAAAATATATAAATCATAAAATTACAATTGAAGTGTTAAGGTCTAATTCATTTATAACGTTTCCACAGATTACAAACGAAAAGCTCTCATCAATGAATACGAGTAAAAAGAAAATATCGCTAACCGAACCAGCTCTTAACATCATGCATACTTTGGCCAGCGTGAAGAAAATAAAACAGGGCGACTACAGCGACTTTCAAACGACTCCGGTCCAACAAAAGAAATCCCTAGCCCAGGGGCTTTTGCGAAGAAATAACAATAGCGAAACAAAAATTGACTACCAAAACAAAAAACTTGACCCGTTTTTCTATCGCGAATGCGTTTATTATTTAAGTAATTACGGTTCATACGTTTCAAATATAATGTTTTATATGAAGCATAGCACGTTAAGCGAGGTTTTGAGGTACTGCTACGATAATATCGTCGACAAGGAAACTTTCACTGATGCTGTGTATATGGAGTGCTTGAAGAGAAATAAAGTGAATGAACTGTTGAAGGCGATGGGAGAAATGGACACTACTTTTTCTATGTGGTCGGTAAGTGTTCATATCGTAATTGAATAAATGTTTTAGCATTTGATAATTTATCATTGAAATTTGTAATAAATAAGCTTTGAGATTTTAGTGGATTTTAAACAAATTTTACAGAATAGTAAGTTCGCGAAAAATGCAGTGCATTTGTTGAGAGTAGTAGTAATATTATCTAAATTAATAAAAAAAAAATCAAGGGGGTGTAACAGTTGATATTTTATTATTTCCACTCAGAATAATGTAAGCATACGATTTTTGTATAAAAACAATATCTTAAATTTAATCTTAATCTCCTGTCAATTTCACAGAATCTGACTATAATGAATTCGAATCCCTCTAAATTCCTCGCTAAAAAATTAATCGACACGGAGATCAAATAAAAAAAACATGTATATAACGTAACACATATAAATAAACGATTCCAGGAGTACATAATGCACATATGCCGTACGCTGGAAGCCGGCAAGAAGCTGGAGGCGCTGTACGCGGTGCAGTGCGGCACGGCGCAGCACGCGCGCGCGGCCGCGTCGTGCGCGCTGCTGTACGCGCGCGCGCTGCCCGCCGCGCCGGCCTGCGCGCGCGCCGCCGCCCTGCACGCGCGCCGCCCGCGCCTCGCCGCCGCCGCGCACCACCTCGCGCTCTGCGTGCCCTGCGCGCCCGCCGCCGCCAGTCAGTGCACCCTGCTGTATTGTGTGATTTTAAAATCAAAAGGAAATATAAATTTAAGTAAATATTTCATCTTCTCGAGGAGAGACCGAACCCACAACCAGTCGCTTTTACAGTCACACTTCGTGCCGCTGCGCCACAACTGGCCTTTAAAAAACCTTGACTTAAAAATTAAGCATATCCACTTTTCACTTTTATGTTTTTTACATTATTAAAATAATATACAAAAAAAATATTGTAGCATTTTTGCAATCCATCATAAATAAAAAATTTCAATATATTTTTATTACTTAATTTGTATCTCAAAATAATTTAAAAACATTCAGTCATCTAACGTTATTGATAAAAATATTTTTCAGAAGTAAATGACTCGAGTTCGATACAGTTTAACTTGGATAAATCTACAATAGACAATCTTATGACAACAATTTCTAGACAAATGGAATTAGCTAAATATTTGGCAGCTTGTGAAGAGAGTGGGAGACTAACGGAGAAACTAGTCCAAGATATCATTCCACTTCAAAGTAGGAGAGAAGAGAATGACTTGAGACCTTTAACCCTCTTCGGGTCGAATACAGATAAAATAAGATTAGTCGCCATTGTGCTAGCAACAGGAGAAACTGTAGAAGGTGGCTTTGATTTAGCTTTTAAGTATGTATTATTTTTTTAACTCCTTTAATAGAGAATCTAGTATTAAGACGCTCCGTCGTCCACGCACCGTACAATGTTCTATTATTTGGCTTTACCACGGCGAGGAATGAAAATCATTTTCCTGAGTTGGAATTGAACCTACTGTTCCGTTTATTAACTATAAACTACTACTGCTCCACTACTTAAAAGATTTCTGTCTGATTTAAATTTGAACACTTGTGTTAAATAAAGTTTCATTAGATTGATAAATACCCTCGATAAATATATTTTTTTATATTTTATTCAACAATACAGCAATCAGTTACAATTTTATTATATGTATAGATGTATAATATTTGTTTTAGGATAATTAGGGAACACAAATTAGACTCAATGAATATATACACACACGTTGCTAAGTATTTGGTAAATGTGGACCGCTTCATGGAGGTGAAGACTTTGGCCAAATGCATACGGAGTTCAAAGGAAACGGCTGCCAAGTAAGTTTTATATATCACAACCAGTGTTTAATATGTAATACGAAGCTGTCGTGGCGCAGGATACAGATAAAGCTAAACAAAATGATATACATTATTTATTAATATTAAATCAGCTTCACGCTATATCCCGCACATAGCAGGGTAGGCCGAGGGAACCTAGTGTAAGACACTCTGGAGGCATTGCGTGTTGATTGGCAGAACTCAACGCCGTGCTTTGCCTCGACACTAGAGTGATGAAATGGATATTATAATTTAAGTAAAAATTTCATCTCCTCGAGTGGGTATCGAACCCACAACCAGTTGATTTTACAGTCACACTTTGTGTCCCTGCGCCATGACTGGCCTCATTTTTTATTAATATTAACAACGATGGTCCCTAGGTAATGCTTCGAAAGTGAAATATCGTAAATGTTTTATTGTCCTTTTGCACTACTAGGTTGTGTAGTTTTATTTTATTTTTCAAAATAGAAAAATATGCTTGTTAGTAGTTTAAAAGAGCAATAAAAAAAAATAAAAAAAATTAGCTTCACGCTATATTCCGCACACAGCGGGGAAGGCAGAGGGAACCTAGTGTTAGACACTCCGTTCCCCACTTTCTGCCGAATTTTGGAGGCGTTACGTGTTGAGTGGCAGAACTCAACGCCGCGCTTTTGCCTCGACACCAGAGCGGAGAAATGAAAATATAAATTTAAGTAAATATTTCATCTCCTCGCGTGGGGATCAACCAGTCGGTTTTACAGTCACACTTCGTGCCACTGCGCCACGACTGGCCTCATCAAGAATCATTGGGTAGGTTAAAAACATTCCACTGACACGCTGACGTTATTTTATAATTTTAAATATGTTGTAGCTTTTAATGTGACAGAAATTCTTCTTTTTTTTAAAGGAAACATAAATTTAACTGTCACCGAATGCCAGTACGGTAGTACAGTAGCAGTAGGCGACTAGTATTGTATTATAATAACACCATCTCATTGATGAAACCGAATGATTGGCAATGGTGGCTATGTAATTAAATTGTAATACTTATTTTGATATAAGAAAAAACATAATTGTTTTAATATATAGATTTATATATTTTTCTTAATTTACCCTCAATTCATAAAAATGTACACTATGAAGCATTCTTAGTCTTAGCGTCACACGAATGTATACATTCGTGTGACGCTACGGCCAACAGATTTTGGCCGCCCTAAAACTATCTATGTATGGCCGCACAGAATTGGTTTTAGGATTTTCTTTTACCTTTTGGTTATTTCTTTCCGAGTGCACGATGCGCAAAAGTTCAGAAGACTTAACTAAAGGTGGCCTTGACTAGTTGACCGTACTGTATCAAAAATACATCTGATTCCAATGTAATGTCTGTATTTGTTTTATAAATTTACACTTAAGAGAAGGAATACACTTAACCAAAGCAAATTAAATCTTCAATTCTTCTGTTGTGTAAAGAAATATAGTGAAATTTTAATATAAATAAAAAGGCAAAATCACAAAATAAAACAACACCACAAGCACCGGACCACCGTGGTGTGTTTTATATAATAATAAAAAAAAACTAAAGAGAAGGTAATATTAAAAAACAGATAATATTTTTAAAAATCAATGTTTTACTTGAAACATCCTTCTCCATCGAGTATAAAATCACTTAGAAGGCTAATTTTAGTTTAAAAAAAAAAACAAACATACGTAAATAAAGTTTGTTTTTTGTGAATCAAATATGTATAAATATATATAAGCATATTAATAACAACACTTGACAGATTTTATTTTTAAATATTTGTTATTTATTAAAGTATTGTGAAATTCATTATTCCATTCAATTGTATTTACTTGAAATGTTATTCTTTCAAGTTATTATTAAATTTTCAAATATCAAAGCTTAATGCCCAATATTAACAAGTATTAGAAGAAAGTTACAGAAATCTTACAATTAAATAACGACCAAAGTAACGAAAAAAAAATAGTCAATTTCAACCTAGTACCAAATCCACCGCTAGATGGCGTTGTATAATTTGAAGCGATTCCTGAATCGCGCTGGCAAGATTTTCTCGCGCAGAATGACTACCAAAAAATTTACAGCTATCACTAAGACCTTACTTCATAGGATCATTTCTATAGTAAGCTCTTCACGAGATCCACATAACATGTGAGATCGTGCCAGCCGCGATGAGGAGACGTGGCGCGGCGCCCTGAGCGTGAGGCGGGCGCGGCTTCGGCCGACAGCCCTCGATGATCGTTCACTCCGCCACTCGTGGCGGGGCGTGGGGCGTTGTCGCTGTCTGAGCGGCTGTTTTTGAACCCATTTTAAAATTAATGATGAACTAAGTATGAGATTTGATCTGATACTGTTTGTCTTTAGCTAATTTTGAACTATTTAACTAAATTTGATTAGCGGTTACGTATAAATAAATCTTGAAAAATATTGTTTTTTTTTATTAGGTTTATGCCAGTTGTGGTGCTTTGGCACGAAGTGTGACTGTAAACGCGTTTGGTTGTGGGTTCGATCTCCACTCAAGTAAATTAAATATTTATTTAAATTTGTATTTTTTCGCTCTGGTGTCGAGGTACAGCGTGGCGTTGAGTTCCGCCATTCAACACACAAATGCTTTCCAGAATTCGGCAGAAAATGGAGAACTGAGTGCTTCACACTTGGTTTGCTTTGACTATTCTTCTGTCACTGTTTCCGGGATACAGCGTGAAGATGATTTAACCTTTTTTCGAAATATTGTCTGTCCCTCATGTCAATGGTTGGACTTATCACTACGAACTGTTTCGTTTGAATTTTATTTTTAATTTTTCACTACACGCCTGATATTTTAACCTCCATGCATACATAGTATTCAAATCACAATTACATTTACACAGTTTCACAGTTTATTTTTCATACATCAATACAGAGTTATATGTATCTTAGAGGTTAATCACTCCGTTTTTCGATCATATATAAAAAAAACAAAAATATAATTTTTGTTTTGAACAGTTTAATGAGCGACCAGGTGCTAGAAGCGGGCACTGCAGCCGTCGTGGCGCGATGCGAGGCACGCGGCCAGCTGCACGACGAGCAGGCCGAACTTCTCATTGCTGACATCACTAGCGTCGCCATAAAGGTACACTTATTTTATTAGGAATTTAATATAAATAAATAAACACAATTAATTTAGCTAAAATTCTAAAAATGTTTACTTACGTTATTGTGTGAGATTAAATTGTATCTGTTCTATTTCTAGTGAACCCGCCACAGCTTTCCTTATCACATTTGTTTTGCAAATCTACATGTATATGAATGTTTTTAGGAAAATTACATTATAGTAGTGTTAGAAAACGTCGGGTAGCATTCTTGGAACCTTGGTTCACCTTTAGTATATACCTCCTCGCTTTTGCATTTTTAAAGCTTATTATTTAAAATATAAAATTAAATAATTCTTCTAGATAAATTTCTATACATAATTTTCAGATATCTTGCTATCTAGTCTGTCGTAACGTGAGTAACGCGTACATTCTCGCCGCGAAGCACGATCGAACCAACGACCTGCGCAAAGTGCTGCAGGAAGCCGAACGGATTGGCAATGAACAAGTAAGGAACGCCTGCCTTAAACGTCTCACGTCTAAAAATGTATTATTATAACCAAAAATTATAAGTTTTTATGTATATTAATAAATATTTTTACACTAGTACGGGGAGAATAATGACAAAAGATGGTATTTTGAAATATGGGCATGTTAATATGTGTAAAAATAGTAACACATTCTGTGTTTAAGTTCTACCATTAGGTATTTAAGCATTTGAATTTTGTACAATGCATAGAAAAGTGAAAAGTACATATGACCATTTCTAGTTTTGAATCCTACATTAAATTTATCTTGTGACCTGTAAAGTTTTAAGTAAGGTGCTTAATGTTAGAACTTAACAACAATTCAAACACCTATTTTGGAAGTTACCTCAAACTTGTCATATAATACTCAATAATTTTTTACTAATTTATATAAAATATATATTTAGACTCGTACATATAATTAAACCACTGATATGACCAATAATACACTTGAGTAAAAGTTTTAAATTTGTAATACCCTTCCAGTGGCACAATTTTTGTGAAATCTTTCATAAAATATTGTTGTTTTCATGTCTCAAAGTAAAAATGCTCTGAAGTTATCTCAATTATTGTTAAGTGATATAATTAATTGTTAAAGTTACCTATTTTTCAGTGTTTATTTTTCAATAGTTTTTTTAATAAGCTATTAATTAATACAGATTAAAAATATAATTTTATGAATAATACAGATTTATTTATAAGATGAATTAATTGTAATCATTAAAATTCATAAAATTGTATATTTTAATGAAATAATGCAATCATCAAAATTAGGTAAAAGCTTAAAAGTGACACATAAATATAGAAGTTTAATGAATTTCTAATAAAAAAAATTATTGTGATAACCCTGTCAAATTTGTTACAATGTTTTGATCTAAATTTAATAGCAGCTATTTAATTTATGTTTTTGTAAGTGCAATTTGCTATCATGTGATATTTTTGTAATTATATTATTGTAGTTTAAAATATACTTTCCTTTTCATTTGAGGCCATTCATAAATTATATCACATGGGGAGAGGAAATGAGTTAGTCGGGAAGTATGACAAGGGGTGGTTATGGGTTTAGTTCTAAATTTTTATGACATTTCAAAATATAATTTACAAAGAGGTAAAATTGCAAAATGTAATTTCCTACAAAGTAGAGAACTTGCAAATGTACAGGTCAGCTAAAGGAGGGGACAAAAAAATGTGAAAATCATGTGATATAGTTTATGATTTTTTGCCACAAAATGTAATATTTTGTCCATTACTGTAATATAATGGAAATTGTAGTATTAAAAGTAAATAAATAATATTTTATTTTGTATCTATCTGCATGTTTTTATTTAAATGTAATAAAAATAATCAATTAAGAGATTTTAAATGTTATTGAAGAAACTGTGCACTGTGTATATGATTTATTATCAACTTCAAATTTTTAAATTATTTACGTTTGATTTTGATGGTACCGAGGAAAGTTTACAAAATTGTTAGAATTAATCTTGTTTAAATTTATAATGTTTTATCCTCTGCATAGCGAGTATATATTAATATCTTATATTGGTCTCATAATTATTGTGATAGAATATAAAATGAGAAATAAATGATGTTATTATTTACACCTTCCAACATATATTATAATTGGGAAGTAAAATATTAATCTTTTGTTTTAGTCACTATTTCCATAAAGAAATAAAAGTTTAGCACTACTAAAAAAGTTTAACGCTTTTTGACATACCATGATAGGTAGAAAGACCCTAATGTTCACTCTGTTTCTGACCAATTTATGAAACATGGTATGTTGCATTTAAGGATTTAATACTACACTTCATCCACCAGAATATTGACTAGAATAATAATTTGTACCAACATGGCATATAAGAATTAAAAAAATCTTAAGATACAAACCAGCATTATTTATTTAATAAATGTAAACTTTTATATATAAATGGGAGAATGGACAAGATGGTCAGTGACTGAAGCACCACAGTCACCAGCCATACAGGCAAGACTCCAACTCTTCTCTCACAGAGAGAAAAGCACAATTCAATGGACCTTTACCAACAGGCCTGGCAGTAAGCAGTGGCACATCCACACAGTTCATTTACACATCACTATAAATTATATTGCTTCAGTCTCTTGTCACACTGTCAAAATATCAATTACTGAGTTGCCATCGCCTTTTTCTTAGGTTTCTTCAAACGTTTCAGCCCATTCACACTAGTTTTAAGTAAATTTGAATAAGCATCAGTAAATTTTTCCACATCTCTTTGCTCTATGACAGTTGAAATCTTTTTGCTGCTAGATTGAGCTCTTACAAGACATTTGTATTCAGGATTTATGACAACAGGTGTACCATCTCGGGGTACTGGCTTGGTTCTCCCATCATCTGTTATAAAAACAATAAATGAATGAATTTTATATTAAACGTCTATTATATACTGAAAGAAGTTTTATAAAACTAAATTCAATTTAAGAGTATGCTTAGTGATCTTACATCTTTTCATAGTCATTGTAACTGATCCAGATGCTCGAGCTTTTTGAAACAACTTTGAGAGCTCCATCAAAAACTGAAATAAAAGGGGTTATTAACTATTTATAATGAAAAGTAAAAAAACGATATAAATAAGTAAAACAAAACCGGACAAGACCTTAGAAAACTTACTTCATCATTCCCTAACAAAACCATGATTACAATTTTTAACAATAACTTCAGTATATTCTTAGGTATCTAATTGAGTTAAAGAAGATGTTTTATATATTTATATACATATTCAAACATAGGCCTTTCTAGCTTGAATTAAAAATCACTATTCGCTCCACGCAAGGCAACTTTGATTTGACAAGAATACACGTTGACGACTTCTTTGACACTGTCATTTGACATAATGACAGTAGTTTTTTCTTTTCCATTTTAAAAGATTGCACAGGTTTTGTAGATCCATACTTTACTGAAATAATATTTCATGTTTTTAATTTTGAAATTAATACAAAGAATTTATTGAAAATATGTGTTTCTTATTACATATTCATTTTCAAATGGAACTGAGTACACATGTTGTGCGTATCGCAAATATCATTCATTAAATGAAGTCTCGTTAAAAACCTTAACTAATACTTCACACTTTAAAAAATATTTTAGTTATTCATTATCAATCCGCTTTAATATAATTTAAAACTAATTTAAAATAACATCTGAATTTGTTTTCCTGATGTCTATTGTCTGTGAAGTTTCAGCTCTTTTGACAGTAATATTTTAAATAAAAAGTTTTAGTGCTCAACTGGCACGCTCGAAGCGCCATAAATTAAGAACTGAACTGAAAAAAAATTGTCAAAAACTAGCGAATATGTACCTACCTAAGTTGTTTTTAAATTCTAAAATAGATACTTTAAATATTCCAATTATTATATTTCCAATTTCATGCGTAAACTGAAACAAAATTAACTGATTTGCATATTATAAATTGAGTAAAATCAAAATTTTAATTTTACACTTTTTAATTAATTTGTCAAAATGAATTGCAAAATAATCATAAATGCTTCCCACTTACGTCTCCTTTAGCGACTTTCTCTAAACGAAAACAATGAATTATTAACATTTATTTTCTTTCTTTCAAATAACACAAAAGTAAGACAAATTCTATATTGGTAACAATTATAGAATTTAATACGTATATTGAACTGCCAACGTCTTAATATAGGTGGAGTTTTTATCTTGTAATTTATTTATATATAAATGTCATCAGTTATCACAAAACACCGCTGATTGCTGAGTGTCGACGAAAAATTAATGATAGATCTACATTTGCTTTAAAAATGCCTTTTCAAGGTAAGTTTTTAGAAGGATTGATATAATTGAAAATACAAAAAAAAACACATTATAATCGTGAACTTTGGCCCTATACTTGTTTACAAGAATTATTCGTAACGGGATTTTAATAGGAGGCTAATATATAAATTAAAACGACAACTATTAAAACTATAATGTACCTATCTATACAATAATAAAAATTAAATTTAATATGCTAATATATTTACTTTAAAAAAAAAACCATTTTAATTAATATATTGATGTTTCACTTATCACTCCTTGGCTTTGTTTGTTTCTTTAATTATATAATTAAGTATTCATATATCTTTATTTGTATTAACTAAGTACCTACCTAATAGTGATATGAACGTAGTGTTGAGTTGTTTTTTTAATAAAAAAATATTTTAGATCAGTTTTAATCTATCAAGTTATTTTTCCTACTTATTTTAATTATTTACTTTCTCAATTTATTTGTACAAAAGTTAAAAATATAATAGTAAAACAGTATGATTATACACTTAAAACATTTTAAATGATCTTATTTTAAAAACTGAATTCGTGCATATTTTTTTCTACCAGCTATTCACATATGTAGGTATGTATGTATATAAGCTTTATCTGACAGTTGTAATCTTTTTATCTCTTAAATACTTTAGCTTCTGTTTAGAACAGTGGTTCCCAACCAGTGGTCCGTAGAAGCCTAAATATAGTCCGCGAACGATTTTAATTTTATGACTGGGGATGGATGAGGCGAAGTTTCTGTTTGATTATAACAGTTAATTATACCATAGTGGTGCCCGCTACAAAGAATGATATAAAAGTGGTCCTTGACCAAGAAAAGATTGGGAACCCCTGGTTTAGTACGTGGATTTTTATTACATATACTATTATATCCTTACCAGGTTCTGGTCTGACTGCAGCAGTCGCGACCGCGGGCGTCGTCGGTGGAGCGTACTGCGCTTATCACATTTACAAGGAACTTCAAAAGCCAACACTACCAACAGAATGGACACAAGTTGGGACATTACAAGATATTTACGCATATCCTATAAAATCCTGTGGTCCTATAATACTGACTAAAGCCGAATGTACCACTTTAGGTCTGAGAGATGGGTGGTTGAGAGACCGGTATGTACATTTGTATGGCCGCCCTGAAGTTAGCTGCAAATGGCTGCGCAGATTTGATTTTAGAGTAATTTTTTAAGTTTTGCTTATTTTCTCTCCGACCGTACAATGCACAAAAGATTAACTTCAACTTCTTCTGGTTTTCACGAATTATCGACCGTATTGAACACAATTATTTTATTTATTTTCCTTTCCCGGAGTGAACAATACGCAAAAGTTAACTGAATTTCAAACGGCCACATCTCGTCGATCGTACTATGAGTTATTGAAATTTTTTAGGCTTTGTCCCTGACAGATTTACATCACGTATGTATGTAGTTAATTATGTATTTATAACTTATTCATTTCATATTAAAATGTGGTCATATAGGTATCGTGGCGCAGTTGATGTTATGGGTTCGAATTCCACTAGGGAAAAATTTTTTTTAGCTATCCCGCACACACAGGATAGACAGGGACAGGGAACCTAGTGTTAAGACACCTCGTTCCCACTTTCCACCGAATTCTGGTGACATTGCGTGCTGAGTGGCTGAACTTAACGCCGCGCTTTTGCCTTGTCACCAGATCGAAGAAATGGAAACATAAAGTTACACAAATATTTCAGTTCAGTGGGAATCGAACTCACAATCAGTCGCGTTACGACGTTACGGACCGGCGCCACGTCTGGCCTAAAACATGATAAATAATGATAACATGATAAAAAAAAGTATTAATATTAATTATTCTCGCTCTGGTACTATTCAGTTCCACCACTCATCACGCAATGCCCCAAAAAATCAGCGGAAAGTGGGAGAACGGAAGTGTTTATGGGGAACAGAGTGTGGCACTAGATTCCCTAGTTCCCTTTGCCTGCCCTACTATATGTAGGTTACAGAGTGAAGCCAAAATAACATAGATATATTTATTATAGATACATTATATTGAAAAGTCAATCAATCAATCAGCTTCACGCTGTATCCCGCACACAGCAGGGAACCTAGTGTTAAGACACTCCGTTCCCCACTTTCTGCCGAATTCTGGAGGCATTGCGTGTTGAGTGGCAGAACTCAACGCCGCCCTTAACCTCAACACCAGAACGAAGAAATGGAAATTATTCATCTCCTCGAGTGGGGATCGAACCCACAACCAGTCGGTTTTACAGTCACACCTCGTGCCGCTGCGCCACGACTGGCCTCATATTTAAAAGTAGTTATAAATTAAAAGTTTTCACATTATTTTTAGAACTTTGATGGTTGTTGATGATAAAAACAACTTCATCACAGCGCGAGGGTACCCGGACCTCCTCTTGATACACCCGACGGTGCGGAATTCTGTTCTCACCGTGAAGCACGTGGACATGGAACCAATGAGTGTAAACTTGGCAGAGGTTTGCTGAAGCAATATGTATTTCTATATAATAGCTACTAATATAATATAATGTACATACATTTTTGTACATAAATAAAATTAAAAAATATATAAATAACACGGACAGACAAAAAAATAAATCTCCGAAACAGTTCGTATTTTGATTTTTCGCTAAGTTACGGGTTCAATTCTATCAAATATTTTTATTGAAATTGCCACAATGTTCTTTGCTTTTAATAATAAATAGCGAAAAAAGTTGAGTAATTGGTATTTTTTTCTGTTTCACCGTTAAAAAATATTTGTTCAATTTTCCCAATTTTTTTTCGCTTCCAATTGAAATAGAGATAGTCTTTCTTTTTTTTCAGATCGTTGCTTCACAAAAACCCAAAACGGCGAAGGTATGGGGAGTCACAGTGCCGGTGTACGACTGTGGCGGGGAAGCCAGTGAATGGTTCTCTAGGTATTTATATATCATTTAGAGGCCAATTGTGGCGCAGCGGCAGGAAGTGTGATTGTAAAACCGACTGGTTGTGGGTTCGATCCCTACTCGAGGAGATTAAATATTTACTTCAATATTATATTTCCATTCTTCGCTCTAGAGTCGAGTCTAAGCGCTGTCTTAACGCTAGGTTCCCTCTGCCTACCCTGCTGTGTGCGGGATACAGCGTGAAGCTGATTTGATTTTTTTGTATATTTTTAATTGCATTATTTAATTAATAATGCTATTTCTAAAGGTTGTGGGTTCAGATGTTCCCTTAAAAATATTATCATGTTGTTGTCGGCGACCTAATTTCGTCATCAACTTATCAGTCGTACTTGTAAGAAAATTATACAAAAAAAAACTTAATTAGCTTCACGCTATATCCCGTACACAGCAGGGTAGGCACAGGGAACCTAGTGTTAAGACACTTTGTTCCTCACTTTCTGCCGAATTTTGGAGGCATTGCGTATTGAGTTGCAGATCTCAACGCCGCACTTTTGCCTCGACACCAGAGCGATGAAATGAAAATATAAATTTAAGTAAATATTTCACCTCCTCGAGTGGGGATCGAACCCACAACCAGTCGGTTTTACAGTCACACTTCGTGCCGCTGCGCTACGACGACGGCCTCAAGAGTACTAAACTTAGGAATTTAAATATGTATCAATCATTCAAACTTTCAATATAAATTCAATAAAAATTTTAATTGTGGATACTTTAGTAACTTTTTGTAAACTAAGATGGATTAGTGATCTTATGATCTTATGTAATAAGTAAACAACAATATATTTAACATTTTTAAAGTGTTATTCCACACTTAGCAAAGAAAAGTGCGCGGGTTCGAGTCCCGCTACGTTCAAATATTTATACGTTTTCTAAATAAATATTTAAGTAAACAATATCATATAATAATAATAATGTTTACATTTAAATTTCAGATTGCTCGACCGATCTTCAAATAACTACAGACTCGTGTACTACGCGTCTCAGAACAGCCGCATGTTCAGACCGAATGCCAGCAAATTCTACAAATTTACTAAAAATGACACGGTATCGATATTTTCGATTTTTTTTTTATTTAAAATTAACGTAAGTTAATATTTAAGAAATTTATAATATTAATTTATTTTTTTTATTAAAGGGAGCACTTCCAGACGAAGTTCCATTCAATTTGATAAACCTCGCATCTGTAGAGGATTTGAACACTAGACTGAATGAATGTCGTGTCACTCCACGCAATTTCAGACCAAACTTTGTCCTCGCAGGGGCAAAGCCCTACGACGAGGATAACTGGAAATATATTAAAGTCGGAGAGACCATTTTCGAAATTATCAAACCGTGTGGCAGGTATGTCATTTGTACAACAACAGTCGGTAAGACGTGGCCGCCCTGAAGTTAGCTGTAGATGGCGCGTTATTTTTTTCACTTTCGATTATTTTCTTCTCGAGTGTACATTGGGTAAAAATTCTGAAAGCTTACTTCCGGTCGGATATTGTTGAAAATAACGACAAAGTGGCCAACTTAAGGCCAGTCGTGGCGTGTGGGACAAAGTCTGACTGTAAAATCGACTGGTTCTGAGTTCGATAGCCACGCGAGAAAATGAAATATTTTTAACATTTTTAAAGTATAGTATAGAAGTGTCTTAGCACTAGGTTTTTTCTGCCTACCCTGCTGTGTGCAGGATACAGCGTGAAGCTGATTTAATATATTTATTTTTAAAGTGCACTTCCACACTTAGGAAAAGGAAAATTTATACGTTTTCTTAATAAGCATTAATGAAATATTTATTTGCATTTATATTTTCATTTCTTTGCTCTGGTGTCGAAGCAAAGCGCGGCGTTGAGCTCCGCCATTCAACATGCAATGCCTCCAGAACTCGACGGAAAGTGGGGAATGGAGTGTCTTTACACTTCTTTTTACAGAGTGAAGCTGAATTAATTTGATTTTAATATAAATGTAACACTTAATATATTTATAAGGTGTGTCATGACCACCATTGATCCCGAAACTGGAGTCCGCAACGCCAAGACAGAGCCATTGGAGACATTGAAATCGTAAGTCACTATAGTCAATAATACTAATTCAAAGTCCATAATCAAAAATCGCTCTCAAGTCTTAGATCGATCTTGAGCTGCCGTTTTTATTCATAGATACATATGTAATATTTGAAAACTAGTTCGAACATATTACAATATAATTTAAAAATAATTAATAAAATTAAAAAATTGTATTTTGTTTAAAATAATAAACCACCTATACCTAAACCGTAGATTGGTTGTTCTCAGTTTTTTCTTTGTTTTCATTTAGTACGAGTCCCATTTGACCTTTTGACATTTAAATAAAATTAAACACATTAAAACAAATGAGTCTTACTGAGATTTTATTTTAATTTATTAAAGACAAATACTGGATATTTAACTTAGTAAAGTTAAATCTCAGGTACCGCCAAATCGAGGACCCAGTGGAGCGTCGGGCCGCGGGCTCCGCGCCCCGGATGGGGGTGCAATTGGCACTCCGCTCCGGCCCCGGAGAGATTGCTATCAACGATCCCATTTACGTAGCCTAAATATATATTTTTTCTTACTTACATTATATCAGTACATAATGCATGCGTTTGTAATATTTTTGCTTTTTTTTAATTCCATTCCGTTACTGAATATGGCATAACTCGAAAAATGAGGGAAAAATGGGGAACAGTGGACAGTGCGTAAACACCAAGTTCCTGTTAAAGGGAAAAAGAATTGAGTTATATTAACTATTATAAGTTCTAAAAGGGTATACATTTCTTAATAGGATTTAAACATAAGAAAGCCAAAATGTTTATTATATATGGTTTTAATAATAAAGTTGTTTACATTAAATGTTGTTTGATTATATCCTAAGAATTTGAGCAGCAATGGCGTCGACCGTCACTAGTACGCGGGAGAAGGTTCCACCGCCAGCGCCTTTGGTTAGATGCTCAGGGTTTATCACTACACATCCATCGACTGACTGTAAAAGATAATATATATTTAGATTATGAATAGAGATGAGCAAGTGTAGCAATTTTTCTTATTGCATCGAAAAAAAAAAATGTATTTTGGATGTTTATTATGAATAGTGTCTTAACACTAGGTTCCCTCTGCCTACCCTGTTGCGTGCGGGATACAACTTGAAGCTGAAAAGGTTATTCTTTTTTTTTATCAGCTTCACGCTGTATCCCGTACACAGCAGGGTAGGCAAAGGGAACCTAGTATCTCCTAGTTCTCCACTTTCTGCCGAATTCTGGAGGCATTCCGTGTTGAGTGGCAGAACTCAACGCCGCGCTTGTCCCTCGACACCAGAGCGTAGAAATGGAAATATACATTTACACAACACAAGACCAATATTATTACGAGTACCAACCTTAACAAAATATCTAAAGTTAGACGGCACAACCAGTACATGCGGCGTGGCGGGTAGTTGCGCGTGCGCCGCCCACGACGCCGTGTCCACCGTCGCCTGTGACGGCCACAGCGGGTGATAGCTCTGCTGCTGGATCACATGTCTGGAGAGACGCGCTAGCTTGTCTCCGCCTACACCTCTGAAAACAGAAAGTTATATCAATATATACTAGCTTTTATCTCCGGCTTCGACCACGTGAAGTTGTGAATGAAACCATACACGTTTGAAGCCCAAAGTGACTGACCTCAGGTGCTGTGGGTTATATAATATCTGTATTTAAACACTTATATGTGGGTTATATCAAAACAACGTGATAGCTTTTCTCGATAAATTGCAACAGAACCTATTGTCGACACATTCAATGTGGTGAAATTAATATTGACCGGCGTTTTCTTACGGATGTGGGGATATGATATTGTATAAAAAAAATAATAGTAGTAAATAGACAATGAAGTGTCTTAACACTAGGTTCCCTTAGCTTTGTCCACGTAAAATTGCAAAAAAACTGCTTACGTAATACTTGAATGAACCCCAAGTACCATTTATTACAAAAAAAATTGAACTCTGTATATCGAATAATATGCACACAATTGTACTCATGGCTGTTTTCACAAAATACGTATACTGAAACTGTGTGTTTGTGACTGAAACTCGACGGTTGTGGGTTCGATCTCCACTCGGGGATATGAATGATCATTTCTTAATATTTTCATTTTCTTCGCTCTGGCACCAAGGCTAAAGTCCGTCGTTGAGTTCCACCATAAGTGGCGGAACTCAACTCCTTGTGCTAAGGCACGCCTCGAAGGCGGAAAATGTGTAACGGAATGCCTTATCACTATGTTCCGTCTGCCCTCACTGCTGTGTGCGGAAAACAGCGTGAAGCTGATTTAGTTTGATTATAATTTAACATATAAAATTAAAAACAAAAATACTCACAAAGATATTTCCTCTTGACTTATACTCATTATCACATCAGTGCTGGTGATGCCCACAATGACGCCATTTACATTAAGAGTACTTGGATCTGGTAGAAAATTAATATTTGTATATTTCTTTCTACTGTTGTATGGCGGCGTGGGATATATGGGCACGTTGAACGCATCTTTACTACTTGATACTATGTATATTTGCGTAAAGGGGCTGGAATTAAAAAACAAATATAAAAATATCATTAAGACGCCCAGTCAAAAGTTTTGAGGTAACAAACGTAAAAGAATAATAATATATTTTTTTTCCTTGATAATTTTTAGTAATAAGAAAAAATATATATTTTAATTTAAATTACAAATCTTGTTTATCAAATAGATCTAAGAGTATGTTTGTCTACCTTATGAATATTTTATTACAAAAAATATAATATTTTAAAATTTTATTATAATTTTTTTTTAAAAAACATTTTGATTTCATTTCCACTCGGAGGAATAAATTATTTACAGACGAAACTGGTTCCACCAGTCAACATTCTCTGCCTCTGTAACAGTACAGTGTGGGTTCTAGCGCGTACGGGTGAGCAGAGGGAACCCCCTCTGCTCACCCGTACGCGGAACACAGCATAAAAATAAGAATAATAATAAGCTACCATAAACTGACCTTGTATTACTTATTTCCGTTAAACTATCGAGCAATTTCTCAAAAAAGGATCTATATGTTTCGGCCATTGTGTTATCTTTAATTTTAGAGTGCTCGGAGTCCATAAAAGGGCCCGTTATTATAGCTATGTGAGGTTTGTGAGTACCAATGTATGTAATGAAGTCTTTTAAAGGTTCGTACGCCATATTGTTTGATGTGGTGTAGGGGCCGGCCGCTACTACCATGGATAGTGTTCCTATGAAGCAAAATAAAAATTTAATTTAATCAGCTTCACGCTGTTTCCCGCATATAGCATGGTGGGAACCTAGTGTTAAGACATTCTGTTTCCCACTTTATGCCGATTTTTTTCGTGTTAAGTGGCGGAACTCAACTTTGGGCTTTTGTGTTGGTGCAGGAGCGAAGAATAAAAATATTAATAAACAATAATAACTGATTCCCCCAAGAAGGAATCGAACTCACAACCGTCGGGTTATAGCCACACTCTAGTGCCCCTGCGCCGCGACAGCCTCAACCAAAAACAAAATCGATTAACAAAAGTATAGACTTTTTCTGTTAATTATTATAATTTACAGGTTCAAATAGAAAAAATAAGTAACAATACTATTTAACACGTAGTTTTTAATGAGGTATTAAGAAAAAGAATGTGATAAAATTCATTTAGGAATTTGACTTTTTGACGATTTCGAACTGATAGTTGGGATCGAACCCACGTCCGTTATGAGTTATTCTGTGCCTAAATAAAATGTACATATAAAAATATGTTAACATGAGGCAATATATACCTTTCAATGTGTTCATCATATCAGTCTTCATATCTGGTATGGGTCGTGCCGCGTCCGTATACACTTGGTGGGCTATGAACGTGTTACCTCGCGGGTTGATTCCGCGCATCACCACCACTTGCCCGGGAAACAATGAATATTCCTTCACACTGTTGAAATGTTTGTTAATTTAAATATTATTTTTTTGAGAACAATTTATATACTCGCGATTGCTTTGCGTTTTGCCATTCAACACTCATTTGCTTGTCCTCCTTTGCTACTCCATTTGCGGAAAGTGCGAAACGGTAGTGTCTTAACACTAGACTCCCAGGTTCCCTCTGCCTAACCTACTTTGTGTGGGATACAGCGTGAAGGTGACAAAATATAATAGATATTTTCGTTTATTTTTTTTGTGATTGCTTAAAATATAACTCACTAGGATACCCTTTACTCATCAGTACTACTGCTTGAATAGTTAAAAGAAAACTAAATAATACTAAAATTAATAATACACACTTGTCCAAGTCAACTGGAACAGCCTGACTAAGAGACTCCTCCCATGTCCCTTGTAAAATAGCACTCTTAGAGTTAAGTCTTGCGTCTGCATCACATTCTATTCGTCCAGCAACATACACCTCCGTCTGTCAATATATTTTACTTCATATTATAATGTTAAGACATTTGTGTGGTCCAGTGTTTTGAAAATAAACGGGAAGTGAAGGACGAAGGGTCTTAACACTAGGTTCCTTTTGCCTACCCTGCGAGATTTTTTTAATGTAAGTTATTATTTTTTTACTTGATTTCGATAATAAAGTAAAAGACCATCTTATTTGCAGGTGAATTAATGTTTGAAGATAAATAAATGGATAAAAATATAAGAATGGGTAAAATAAATGGTGATTAATTTTTTCTATGTTTTCGTGGGTAAATTTTTATCTAAGATTGTTTTTTTTCTCAGCTTCACGTACCCCACATGTCATATCACTAGGTTCTCCCTGAGATCCAGCAAGGTAACCTAGTGATGAGACATTTCGCTCTCCACTTTACACTGAATTTTAGAAGTATTGAGTGTTAATTGGCGAAACTCATTTTTGTTAACAATTACATAAATCTTAATAATACTTTATAAAATGTTACATATGAATATAGAACATTTTTTCCTTTACCTGTGTTTTATATCTGACTGAAGCTAATTCAGTAATACCGTTCTTTTTCATTATACATTGCGATATATATCGGATATGATTATCAAATATACCAGCTTTTTCGTGAAGTAATTCAAAACCAAACCTGAAGGCAGAATAAATTGAAATATTTTTATATTAAACAATATTATTAAAGGCCAGTCGTGGCGCAGTGGCACAAAGTGTGACTGTAAAACCGACTGGTTGTGGGTTCGATCCCCACTCGAGGAGATGAAATATTTACTTAAATTTATATTTCCATTTCTTCGCTCTGGTGTCGAGGCAAAGCGCGGCGTTGAGTTCTGCCACTCAACACGCAATGCCTCCAAAAAAACTCGGCAGAAAGTGGGGAACGGAGTGCCTTACACTAGGTTCCCTCTGCCTACCCTGCTGTGTGCGGGATATAGCGTGAAGCTAATTTATTTAATTTTAATTTTATTTAAATTAAATAATTTCAAAAATATGTGTTGAATAATTTACGATTTATTAAAAAAACACGAATAAATATACTGCTTTGCTAATTTTGGTTGCCTGGAAACCGACCCGGTCCTGCTCGATATCAAGTCCAGGAGGCGCGGGTTCGAGACCGGCTACGTTAAAAATGTTACACATTTTCTGAATTAGTATTTTTCTTTTACTAAGTGCATTAACGTTTTAAAAATGTAAAAAATGTTTGTTTTCCATAAAAAAAATAGATTGGATTAAAATATTTGAACATTTGTCCTCTCAATTAAAATAAAAAACTTACATCGCTTTGGAATACAAGTCTCCATCGTCATTAGGTATTTGTGTAATATTCAATTCAAGAACGTCATTCACTCCTGTGGGCGTAGTGATAGCACTTAAAAGTTTCTCGTCTCCATACGAATGCACTACTGAGCCTTGGTTGGTACGCGCGTTGTACTTGCTCGAATTGTCACTATAAAATGGTTTTTTTATTTTAACAGAACGTTTATAAGGTGGCCGTCGTGGCGCAGTTGCTCAGAGGTGAGACTGTGATGCGACGGTGTGAGGGTCGATCCTCACTCGTGGGAATTATTATTTATTAATATTTTCATTGCTTTACTCTTGCGCCAAAAGCCCAGCGTTGAGAAACACCACTCAACACGGAATGCCTCGAAAAATTCGACACCAAGTGGGGAACCTAGGTTCCGTTAAGTTTTCTAAACTTTTCCTCATTGTTCACTTGATAAGAAAATTATTAATGTAAGAAAAATCGTAAAATCGCAGCCACTTACAGCAAACTTCAAGATGGCCACGACCCGTTGATCATACTGTACTTAATTTTCGGGACATAACTTGTTAAGTAGCGTAACTCAACGCCACGTTTTATTTATAATATAAACATACTCAAAGTGGATATCGAAGATAGAATCGACTAACATCACGATTACAGCTTTGCCATTGCGTCACGACGATCCCCATAATTCATTATAAGATTTTGCCATTTGGTCTTACTGGTTAAAACCAGTAAATACATAAATCTATACACAGAAAGTGTCTATAGTTTCGCATTTTGTAGTGCTATAACACTACAGTCAACAACTCTTGGCCGCCCTGAAGTTAGCTGTAGACGACTGCGCAAATTGATTTTGGGTTTTTCTTACTTTTTAATATTTTCTTCCCGAGTGAACAATGCGCATAAGTTCAGAAAACCTAACTTTAGAGCAGCCACAACTTGTTGACCGTATTGTAGTTTTTTTTTCAATTTAGGAATACTTTCTCAGCATTGAATGCGTTTAGTACAAAGTAGCGAATTCTGACGCCAGTACAAACGTGGTTGCGGGTTCAATATGAATTTGTTTAATTGTTAATATTTAAATAATGTACTGTAATTTCACGGGTTCCATAAAAGAAACCGCGAGGTTGCTTCCCCTTCCTAACAAGTAATGGATGAAAAGAGGATAACGACTTCGTCATTCTCTGTCGTATGTGTTTGTGTATTAAGACAAAGATTTTAAAGTGGATTATTATTTTGGATTGTTGGACTACATTTATTATTCCGAAATTTTTTTTCGCTGTTATCCTTTTTTGGAACCGATTTAAAAAAAACACAAGTGGAAAACTATTCATAATTTAAAGAACATTACAAACGTATATTATTCATTTTAATATTCATAATTAACCTTTTCATTGTATAAGATTTATAATTATATTTAAATGAACGTATGTAGAAGAAAAACAACAAAAAAAACGAATGCAGTAATAGTTCATGGTAATTTTAATGACGTAAGCCCCGCCTACTCCGCTCACAGTATAATTTAACTTACTACTAGAGTACTAAGTTACGTAACCCTCATATCTTGACGTATATATTATAAAAGGACGTAAGACATCTAATGTCTTATATTATATCAAATTATCAATAACTAAACTACATATAAGTGTATATTATCATGATTTTTATGGTTTTCACATTTAGCATATTTCTTGGGCTTATATATCATGTGAAGGTTCCTATTTAGTACTATACTTAAAATTTGATTATAAATATAAATCTGCCTAAAATTAAAAGACAAGATAAATAAACTCAAGTCAAATGATAGAAAAGAAAATAATTAGAAATTAATAATAACTTGAATATTTTTTCTTTTTTTTTTGCTTTACGCTGTATACCGCACAAGCAAAGTAGACAGGGGGAACGTGTGAACCCAGAGGTAAGACTGTGTACCCATTAAGACACTCCTGTTCCCCACATTCTGTCGAATTCTGGAGCCGCATTCAAAACACCTGTCCCGTTTACAGTCGCATAGACCGAGATCCCAGGACCGCCAGAACTACGTCATTTTAGCAGAGCTGAAATTTTGAGGATTATTAGACTAATCCTATTCATACTATCCTAGGTCCTTAAAATTTTAGCTTTGCTAAAACTACGTACATCTGGGGGTCCTGGGATCTTGGGCTAAAACGCTTGAGCCCCTGCGCCACAACTGGCCTCAAAATTCTTTACAAGAGTACTGTAAAGTTATTTTTACTATAAAATTATAAAATGTTATTATTTTATGGTAAAAATAACAAATGTACTCTTAACTATTATGTAAATAAAAAATATTTTATAACCTACAGTTGATTAAATTATTTACAATATACTAACTTCCCATATGATTGACTTAAAAAAAATACACATATTAAGAGGAAATAATAATAATAATATTAGAATATATATAAAAGCTATCAGTAGTAAACAAAAACACATAATTTATTTACACAGCTCAAAATTATATTGCTGTTTTAAGTACTATGTTCAGTTTTTTGTTTCTTTATGCATTTTTTCATATATACTAAGTTAGGCAGAGACAACCTAGTGTCTAGACACTGACTGTTCTTTGCTGCTCACATGAACACCTCACTATTTTTACCAGTGCAACTAAATGAACATAATATCCAAATAATTTACATGTGTGCCACAGTGATCTTTTCATTAAAATAAGACAATCCATTGTATTGAATTCTATTCACTTTTACACACTCTTGTATACTTACATGTTTGGTGAGTATGTGGCTGGGTGTAGTTCATTATTTTGAATTTTATTGGGCTCTGTAAGTTCAACTTTTACCCTCTGAAACATTATCCATAGTAAGAAGTTTGTAGAAACATCTAGATAAAAATTAATGAACATTCATGTCATATATGTAAATAGATCATATAATTTTTCACAATATATTGCATATATTATTGTATATAACTTAATGTAATACAAAATAATTTCTTTACAACAATTATATATTATAAGCAATCTCTAAACATTGTTAATAATTTTTTACAACACAACTCTTGAAAATTATTATATTAGTAACAATTAAAACTTACCAAGGCAATATGTTATTTTATTTAAAATATTTTGCTATTGAATTAATGTTGATTGAGTTGATGGCTGCAGACGAGTATGGATCTAGTCATGATGTTACTTTAACATGAACCAGAAGCAAACTCGCCCACAAAGATCATCAAGTCATATCTAACTATACATTATAAAGCTGGAGAATTTGTTGGGATGTACACATTAATCACAGAAACTACTTCAATGCAACCCATTTAGAATTTGACACAACAATTAGTTGTTGTCATTTGACCATTGGGGTTTAGCCGCAGGCAAAATAATATTGTTTTTAAGCATTCACTGTAAGCTAAAACTAAATAATTATATACAGACCAAGCTTAAAGTCTTAAGTAAATTAAATAATGTTATAGTAAACAATAATGGTTCAAATAAAAACAGAGACAACTATGTATATTGTTATTAACATATTAAAATAAAAAAATATATAAAATCTTTTTTATTTACTTAATTAAACAGTGTAATATTGTACTAAAAAATATTCTACTAAAATTCTTTTTGTAGATTTGTTTGCAAGCAATCAATGAGTGTAGATCTAGTCACAAATGTGTACTGTGATACTAGATTTATACCCATTAACTGATAGCAACATTTTTCCAATAATCTTCAAGTTGCTGTATTTATAAATTTCAAAGTTAACTAAATTAAAATCACTATAAAAATAAACGCTTAAAAATATGTAAAAAAATAAGTTAATTACGAAAAAAAAATAACTTATCTACAACAAGTTTACTTACTTTTGGAGTGCCAGTCATGTAATTTGAAAGCACTTCATTATCTGACCTAATATTTAAGAAATATTACTTTATAAAAAAAAATATAAAATATTAAAAGTTATTAGCTATGTAACCGAAACAACATATCAACAGAAAAAACTAAAAGTAACAAAAACACGTGGAAATAACGAAAAGGATACTGATTAGCGTCGGATATTCCGTAAACAGTCAAACTTTTGCCGGTACTTGAAAGTGTAACTTCGTTAGCGCTATGTCGACTTGCCGAACGTTTGGAAAATTCCCTCTTCGCAAGTAATTCCAAGTTTTCTAAAGTTGGCGGTGCACCGTTTAATGTCGTTAAACTAAATGCCATCCATTGTTCAATAAATGTTTCGGCATCTACACTATGTTCTGTGCATAAATTTACACCTAAAAAGAAATTAATAACAGTACAACCTTGAACGTTACTTCTTAGCGTTATAACTTTACTAACAACAACTAAGTTTAAAACTTTTAACTGAAGAAGTTAACAAGAAGGGTGGGTGTCAGGGAAATTAACTTAAGAATGCTTATTGCTTACTTACATTTACTTAAAACTTCTTTTGGTACTTCTATTCCTAAAAATTGAAACTGCTCAGTCACCAATTCTTCGGTAGCCATTTTCTGTAAAATTGAAAGAGCGGAGCGAATGAAGGAAGCACGAAGTAAAAGAGCGCCAATCAAAAAGTATGCGTCAGAAAGTTTTAAACATAGACTAAGTTACAATTTTTAATTTTAACAATAATTTATGGTTTTCTACTTGTGTCATTATAATAGACAAAAAAATTGTAGAGTATTAACTATTAAGTATAATCTTTGTATAGATTAATATTAAGCTGTAGAATTTTATAATTTATAGAATTTGATATTTTTATATTCAATTACCAACTTAACTATAATATAAATATAAAAAAGTATAAATAAATTAATCAATCTTGTCTTTTAACTTGTTTCAAAAAGCTTGTGAGGATAAAAAAATTTATACAAATATTAATATTAGCATTTTAAAAGTAGTTCATTTTGATTTGAAATACCTAATTAAGATTTTTATTATACACTTCTAATAATCTGTACATCGTGTGAAGTTTTAAAGTTACTGTAGAAAAAGTAGTCTTTTGACCGTACTACTTATTCCCAACTCATAAGGGAAAGTTATGTTTTCGCGCGTATCTTCTACATACTGTACGCATTTAATATTCTTTATTACCTCATGTCTCCAGAACCACTGAACGGATTTACACTATTGAGGTATCGTAAGTTTGTCAGTAGCCCAAGTGTTCATAGATGACGTTAAAAAATTCAAATATGGCGGCTGTTCAACGTAATGGTATTCTTAGTGAAAAACATTTTTTTTTTAATACTACAATATGGGTATCAAATTAAATCGCTAAACAAAAGAATTTCTACAAGATATATCATGGTTATAAATACCGTAATACATACAATAATAATACAATTTTTTTTTTATAAATATAGATACTCGGGGATAGTAGCAATCATAGCCTACCCTTGTGGATTGTGCGAAAAGCGGGTTCAAATCCAAAATAAACCTTCAATAAAATAATAAGATTGCAAAAATTCTCGTTTTGTAGTCCCTAATGTATCCTACAGTGGCGTAGCGGGCGTAACTCGCGCCCGGTGCAAAATACCTTTTCAGCGCCCCCCAGACGAACATGATATAATTGTATATATAAAATATACTCTTAATTTAATATACTTAAATAGCTTTGTAGACCTTTTGGCGCCCCTTAGTGTGTAGCGCCCGGGGCATGATGCCCCCCCTTGCTCCCCCCCCCCCCTCTCACTACGCCACTGCTATCCTAACAAAAAGGTAAAAAAAAATATTTAAAGAAACAAAATTTCACGACAGTATAAAACTAAATAGAAAAAAATTGTTTAATAGTTTATTAATATTCGAGAACAGTCGGGATTAATAAGTAATTCTTCAACAAATTAAAGCTTTATAAGGAACCCTGTAAAATTTAAAGGGGTCTCGACTTTTTAGTTTTATGCAGTCGGGGTTTTTGTTTTTTTTATTATTATTCTTTATCGATATAGAAATTGATATTTTAAAATTCAAGGCCGCTCGCGGCGCAGGCTGTGTGGGTTCAATTCCAACTGAGGAAAAAGAATAGGTATGTTATATTTTCATTTTCTCGCTCTGGTAATGAGGTAAAGCGTGGCGTTGTTGAAAGTGGAAACCGAAGTGTCTTAGTGGGATCGGATCGGTTCCCTCTGCATACTCTGCTATGTGAGGAATATAGAGTAAAATTAAAAAAATATTGCAGATAATAAATAAATCAGCTTCACGTATTTGTATATACACTACGTTCCTCACTTTCCACCGAGTGTTATAATTAATAAAAAAGCAATATTAGCTTAACATGTTTCTTTTTTTATTGTTTAATTATTCATTTGTGTATTAAAATAAATAAATAAATCAGCTTCACGCTGTATCCCGCACACAGCAGGGTAGGCAGAGGGAACCTAGTGTTTTTAGACACTCCGTTCCCCACTTTCTGCCGAATTCTGGAGGCATTGCGTGTTGAGTGGCAGAACTCAACGCCGCGCTTAGCCTCGACACCAGAGCGAAGAAATGAAAATATAAATTTAGGTAAATATTTCATATCCTCGAGTGGGGATCGAACCCACAACCAGTCGGTTTACAGTCACACTTTGTGCCGCTGCGCCACGACTGGCCTCAGTACTCAGTAGTAGTCTTGTGTATTAATCGTTGATATTAGAGCTAGCCACGTAAAGAATAATTAATATTGCTTTTTAAAATACTTAAAAAAATTTTAATGTAGCGGGATTTGAAACCGCGCCTAGCGGAAACCGTCGACTATACCTTCCGTAATACGTTCTCATTGACCATTTTTTTTCAAGCTACTTAAAATCGCTTAGAATTATAATTCGATAATATAGTATGTTACTTATTAAATACTATTAACATTTTAATACTGTTATAATCTTGTAAAAAAAATCCGTTACTTAATTATTTTACCTATTTTCTAAAAAAAGTATTTCTCTTCCTTTCGAGTAACACTGTAAAAATGTAAAAAAAATATAAACTTTACTACACTTTACATACTTTTTACTGATATTTTATCAAAGTGGCACAATCATTGTCTAATTTTAAACAATTAAAAATAAAACAGACAGCAATAGTTTTTAATTAATTTCAAACAGCTTTAACGTGTCCATGAGATCGTCGTAGTTTTAATAAAATGATTCCATTTTTTAGAGTAAGTTAATAATTGTTTTACGATAATTCTATTTAGTCTATTTTATACGGTTATCACATTTAAAATCATATAAAAGATGCCTATGATGGAAATTCTAATCGTATCCGAAATATTTATTTCTCTCATTTTTACTGGTGGTCTGGTCTACAAGAAGGTGTTATGGTCATAGCATAGATACATTTTTTTCGTAGGATGCTTAAGCTTTGAAGGTAATATACACCTTAAGCTAATATCATAACCATCCAGTATCTAATTATTACTCGGCAGCGCGATGCAGAGGAAGGTAGTAGCAGTGATCCTTTTATCCTCATCTAATAAGGGATCTATTTTTTTTACATTTATATATTTCCAGACTCCTGTAAAGTTTTTTACTTTTTAGTTTAGTTTCTGTCAGGTTTGTTGTATTATATTTTTTTTTATTTCATGATCAACCAGTGTCCTTGTACTTTTTTATCATTAAACATTTATCATTCATTTTACATATACAGTTTACAGTTTTTGCGTCATAAATAGAATTGTAAATAAAAGCCACATACAATGTCTTTATTATCTTATTCCTCGTCTTTATTTTAGAAAATGCCATTCAGAGCAACAAACTTCAATCGAGGGTCTAGCTCATTAGCTCAATTTAAAAAACGTCAAGCAGATTTTCAAGTAAGTTATGTTATAATAAGTTGACTACTGACATTTCAGAATATTGTTTATATTTATTTAATCTTAGAGTTCAGCTTCTTACTCTACACAAGAAAATGCAATTTTGGATGAAAGCAATGATGTACTAATTAGTAACCAGGTTTAGGAAAGTTGAAACAGATCCTTTATTGAATATACATCAACATGTTAAGAGATATTCCATAAAATTAAAACATAATCATACAAAATATGGTATACTCTGAATTGAAAGTGTTATACATAGATTCTCATTTCAAGAAAATAAAATTAAAAAAAAATCAATAGTAACAACTTTATTAATAAATATTTTTATCAATTTCCAGTGTGATAATGGTCAACCAATTTGGCTAAAAGGTGGTTTATGTGACAGAATTCTGTATGGGTCTACAATTGTGGCATCTTATATTGGGATTCTTATGACATTAGGTACTATTTATGATAATGCTAAGCCTGCTTCATGGAAAACAACTTCTTGTTAGGTTACAATATTGGTAAAAGCATAATGAAGAAAATTCATTTTTAATATATAATTTTACAATATTTATTATAACTATGATAAAGGATATAAATTATGAAAATCATTAAATTAAAAAGTTTATGTTCTTTGGACATGTATGTGAAATTTGCAAGATGGCATGGTCTGAACTTCTGCTGTCACAATACTATTGATGCAAAGGTTGGCAAGACCGCCTCTTATTAGACCACAGGTGTAAGCAACATACTGTAAACAAAAAATATTACTGTAAGTCCTTAAATTATATGTGTGTATTAAAAGAAGTTCTACTATGAAATCATTGTATTATTGTTTGTTGTAAGAAATATTTCTATGATTCTAATGAACACCTGAACTTGGTGATATTATAACAAAAAATATTTTAAACAAATCTCACCCGTGGTGCATACTCCAAATATTGCTGACCATTTGAAAAATTTGTCAGAAATCTGAATGCATTATCTTGAAGCACATAGACTCCTTGATGGTTAGTCCTTAAGTTATCTATTTGTTTTTTATAAATGCATGTCCAAAAATCTGTGCATATGAATTTCATTGTATCCAATTCATCTTTAAACCGAGGCCATTCTCGTGTTAATCGCTCCATGATTTTGTAGCCAGCAGCAAAACCAATATACTCCACAACAGACAGGTCAACCTCCTGAGTAAATATACACAATGGTAATAATCAATTAATTACATAATATTATAATACAATAATAAATATAATGCATAAATGTAATTTTTGTTTTAAGTATTTAATTTTATAAAAAAAAGAACTTACCTTACTGCCATTACTAGTTTTGCTTTGCTCTAAGGTATAGTTGATTATTTCTGAATGTAATAATTCGAAAACAATATCGTCAGCCATATTTTAGGTCCGAATACCTATCTATATTGGCGCATAAGGTATATTAAATTTATAGTATGATATATTTTCAAATATAAAAAAAATAATTAAATTTCCCTTGTAGCTTGCTATGTTTATTGTAGACTTCTTGACAGATGTCAAACTAAAATGCCATATATTTTGATCTTGTCAACATATATTTATGTACGCTATACAGCTAAAGAGCTTACGTCCATTAACAATCAAAATGGTTACCATATCTTTATTATAGATAAATATAGTTCATATTGATCATTGATAGATTAACAATATGGCTTAATTTTTTTAAAGTAGAAGTGTGAATATTTTGTAGTTATATTTATCGTATGAGATCCAAATTAACTTAAAATCTTCTTATTTATTACTTTTAATTTAAACCTCCGATATTATAATGGTTTTTGGTTTTGGAACGAAAAGCCGAAAAGTCATCCTTTTAGAATCTTAGACACGATTCATCTCTCGTAGTAAAAGAAAAAACAGTAAATTTTTATTAACATTTATGGTTAGGTTAAAATGTGTCACTGTATAAAATAAAAAGAGAGTTTATATTTGACCATCTATCTGTTGTTGCGAATTAATTATTATAAATTTAATGAGGCCAGTCGTGGCGCAGGGGCACAGAGTGTGACTGTTAAATCGACTGGTTGTGGGTTCAGTCCCAACTCGAGATGAAATATTTACTTACATCTATATTTTCATTTCTTCGCTCTGGTGTCGAGGCAAAGTGCGGCATTGAGTTCCGCCACTCAAAACGCAATGCCTCCAGAATTCGGGAAACGGTGTGTTACACTAGGTTCCTCTGCCTACCCTGCTGCGTGCGGGATACAGCGTGAAGCTTATTTATTTTATTTTTTTTATTTAGCAAATGTTAGTCAACATTATGAACAAGCCTAGGCCTAGAAAAGTTGTTCTTCTATTGTGTACGACCATTTTTATCATCTGATCAGATGACGTAAGAAAATTAAGGGTCAGAACACCTGATGTAAAACCCGAAGACCTCAAAGTACACCCGCTCTAAATATTTCACTATACGTACGTATTAACATTTATTACGATAAAACGTTTAGGTATATATTTTTTGGAACTGCTTTTGCAAAACGCGTGGCAAAAGTGATTAATCAAGTTTATAAAAACTAAGAGGCGGCAACCAGTAAAATGGTACTAAGTACTAGTATTTAGACATTTACTTATCTGTTTAAGTCGCATTTTAGTCGAACTTGATCGAAATAAAAGTAATAGTGAGCATCAAAAGTCAATGATATGCTACAAATGATAAGAGCTCCGACATGTATATTATTTTACATGGCAAACTTGCTTTATCTAAGGTAACACTTACTAAAGTAGGTTTACAAAAGGAGTCCGATACCAATAGTAGCGCATAAAATAAATATGGCGAAAGTAGAGATGTCGTGTCTAGCTCGGATCCTGATACATACAAAAGAGTTGTTATTGATGATAATTTTGGGTTAGCAAATTAAAGTGCAAGTGTCAGTTTTATTATCACAATATCTTAGTTATAGTGTTGTGTATATTTTTTATTTTAATAAAATGGATGATAATAACATATCTACAATAAAAGATGGCGATCCAACCCGATCCCTTGTGTTAGTTGAAGCGCCATCTATATTGGAAGTGCCAAAACATACTGTGGAAGGAAGTGTTAAAAAGAAGAGGAGGCGCGGTAAAACAAAAAGAAAAGTTTTAAAGCCTTTTTCTAAGATGCCTTGGCAAGATAGGCGCAAACTGGATAATAACAAAAGAAATAACCGTTTTCGAAAAGTAGTTTTATCGAAAACACAGGCTCCTTTTAATAATAATCAATTCTTAATGGAAATTCATAAGCCAGAGCCAGAAAATAATTTTCATCTTTTTAGAACACCCTCAGCTCGGACAAGAGATTCAAGTTTTAGTGTCGATTCTGAGGAAAATTACTTTTTCTCCCTCCCAGAAGACGAAGAAGAGTACTTGACTAAAGAGTTTTCAAGTGTGTATGAAGATGCTCAAAGCGAACGTCTGTCTAATATGTCTAAAAATGAGTTAATTCAAGAATACCTTTTGCTCGAAGCTAAATATGATAATCTTATTAAGAGAAATGAGCGTAATAAAATAAAAGATTATGATGACGATAAAAATTCTACTAGCAAAGATATATCTCTAACCGACAAAGATGAAATGTCAACTGACAAAGATACTTCCGGTATTTCTATTGTATCTGGATTTATAGAAGAACCTTCTTTGTCGGATATAATGTTACGATTAAAGGAACAAGAACAACAAATTGCAGAACTTCAATTAGCTAATGAAAAACTTCTACATGAAAATAACCATTTAAGGACAAGAAATCAGGGCTCAAGTGAAGATTCTGAGAGTGATAGTTCATCCACTTCAGACAGTTGCAGTAGTTCTAGTTGTTCTAGTCCAGACCATGAATCAATAATGGTAAATGGAAATATTACTGATCCTGCACTTGTAAATGGTGATTGTCACAGTGAAAATGGACCCCAACCCCTAGTTAATGGGTTCCACAGCCCAAAGGAATAAATAAAATTGTGATTAAATGTGTTTCTGAAAATGGACAAATTTGTTGAGTTATCATGTTAAATGACAAAGTATTCTAACATGTAATAAGACAATGTGTTTCTTGCCTCTGGTTTGTGTTTGTTCTATTCCATGGTATGACTTGGGAGACTGTAAGAATGTAATTGTGAGATCTCACTTTAGGTTTAGTGGACCAACTGTGATATCCATGTGGATATTTTGTAATGAAATTGAAAATTTTACTCTATTAGGTAGTCAAATTTAATAAAAGCATGAGTTTTATATATTTAAAATTATGGTTGTTACTAATCAAATTGCTGTTACATTATATTTTAATAAGAGTAGTGTTAAAACATGTTACTTCTGAATGTAAATTGACAAAACATTATTTAAATATGAATTATTTGTATATTTCAGTTTGACTAAATGTTTAAATGCAATACATATAATGATTGCATGATTTCTAAGTTATTTTGTTTTCATACTACAATCTATATCCATAGGATGGATCTGATCTCACTTTTATATTTATACAGTGTGATAAAGATAAGAATACTGCAGTAGAGTTATTAATATATTATTTGATTTAAATATTAAATATTGTTGTAGTATTATATTCACTGATAAGTTAAACTGTGTCAAGTATCCATATAAGATAATAACCTATGCACCCAGGGTTTAATTTATAATTATTATTTCTTAATTTTCTTTACAAAACATTGCACATATATTATTCATAATTGCTTAATATATTAAAATAGGAAATATGAATGTATTCTCAGTGTGTATAGATATTGATTGCAGCACAAAGTAATGAATTTACTTTTATATGATGATATGAGTAATTGTTGCCTTTTATTGTGCAAAAATACAAATAATATTTCATAATATTTTATTGCAGATAAAAATTAGAATTAATTTTGTTATGTTACTTTAAATTATGTTTAAAGTAAAACAGTAATATTATTATAGTTTATATACTATATAAAATCAAATAAAGCAATTCAAGTTGATAATTGCAAAATAAAATAAAACATATTTTCTTAATAATTCCTGTACCTTTTGAACAGAAATTATTTGACAATAACCAACTTTAATATGTTGGTTATTATGTGTTATAATTAACACATGTGTAATATTAGAAAATTAAACATTCATGTAACTATGAAAAAAAAATATGGATACTATTTTTTTTGAAACCATTTGATATTGCTTTATTTGTTTTTATATAATTTATATATAATTAATAATCAATATTACATAAAATATTTTAATCCATGAGGGTGCACATGATAGCATAAAACAATAACTAAATAGTTTAAAGATCTAAAGTATGGAGGTTAAATGTTTAAGATTTAAATTAAATATCTGGAATGCATGCTTATTAAGTTTGTCTCTCTTTAAAGGTAAAATAAAAATATTATACATAGGGATTTATTTGTTTTATTTTTTTTTCTGTTTTATATAAAAAATCCAAGGCATTATAAGGTGTTAATCTAACATGAACATCACAATTATAGTTAATTATTTCTTTTTTACTTTTGTTTCAGGGGCATTGGGATTAGTTCCTTTATAAAATAATTTAAGCATAGACATAGCTTTATCAGCTAATAAATTCCCTTTAATACTATAACAATTATCATAATATTTACATACATCTAACACTGTTTTCCCACCAAATCTGTCATTAGCACATCCATAAATTACTTTTTTAACTTGTAAATCATTTAAAGCTGCAGCACACATAATGCATGGTTCAACTGTTACATACACAATAACATTTTTAAAATAACTTTCATAATTGATTTCATTTTTCATACAATAAGTTAATAAAGCATCAATACAGTTCATTTCAGCATGTCTAGTTGGGTTGTGTGTAATGTTTACAGTGTTTCGTGACTCTGCTACCACTTCTCCGTTAATAGTAAAAACACAACCAACAGGCACTTCCTTTGCCTCTAATGCTTCTGAAGCCAAGTCAAGAGCTCTTTCCATTAATCGCTTTTCTTCAAGCGACGGATCCATTTCTATGGCCTTTTATAATGCATATATTCTTCTTGATTTAACCGAATATTTGCTAAGTTTATTTAAAGAATACTTAGAATCTATTTCCACGGTTTTTTAATAGTACATACCTTTTTAGTTTTTTTTACGTTAGTCAATGTTTAGTTCAGTTTTTTAATACGATGTTTCGAGCTTGCCAATTGGGCACAAAATCACTTCGGTTGTAAAGTAAAAAGGAGATGGATAAATTACAAAATAATAAAGTGCCTGTTTAAAATTCCTCCAATGTTTATGTTTTAGGTTAACAACACTTTCAACTTTGACAATAGACCAGTGCTGCCAGTGCCCAATTTTAAAATAAAAAAAAAAACGCTTAATCTGATATTGTTTTAGCTATCTTTTTTCAAAATATATAAAATATACCATGTACAAAATTATTTTAAATATTAAAATAAATACGCACAGGCTGGCTGCGACATGTAGGTTTAGGTTGAATTCAGAATAAATTGGTATTTTTAAATGCGTGGACATAAGACATACAAGGAACATAATATATGTATTTCAGTCAGTGATTGGTTAATACGATCAAATTTTATCTATACTTATAATAAAACCGTAACGGATCGTTGTCTGTACTTGGAAGATATTTAAGAAAAAAATATTTTGGGAACCTTTATTATTGTAGTACCTGTACCCTACCTTTTCTTGGTGAAGGGACACTTTTATATTAATCTTGGTAGCAGGGGCCACTATTTAGGAATAATAAAAATTTACTGTGATAATCTAACAAGAACTTCGCCTCACCATCCCTAGTTATAAAATTAAAATCGTTCGCGGACCACATTTAGGCTTCTGCGGGAACCAGTGATGTAGTAGAATGATTTTTATTTTTTTTGTCTGTTTGTCGGTTTATTTGTGAGTTTGTTATCGCTAATCTCAGAATTAGCTAAACCGATTTAAATGCGGTGTTTACTCTAAACACCGCATTTAAATCGGCAAACTTTCGTTAACATTATAAGGTTTTTTCTATTACAATCGGTTCATAAATTAAAAAATATATATAATTTTAAAGTACTTATTTCGACAAATTTGCTAATTGTTATAACAGTTATTTCATACAACTGTTTTACCAAATTGGCTCTGAAGCTTTAGCTTTCAATTTGTATAATAATAAAAAAATCCAATATTTCAAGATTTAGGATTTAGATCAGTTTATGCGGAAAAAAATGCACTTGCCGTGCCGTGCACGCGTACTTGTAACTCCTACTTATACCTCCGATTATCAATAAGAGTTTAGACGGGCTATACCGTATAGCTAAACATTTTTCTCTAAATACAACAAATGTGGTGTTAACAAACCTAGTGTTAAGACACTGCGTTCCCCACTTTCGAATTTTTTCGAGAATTCGGCAAAATCTGGAAGCATGGAGTGTTGAATGGTGGAACTCAACGCCGCGTTTGTCCTCGACACCACAGCGAAATCGAAATATAAATTTAAGTATTTATTTCATCTCTTCGGGTGGGGATTGAACCCACAACCAGTCGGTTTTACAATCACACTTTGTGCCCCTGCGCCACGATATCTTAGTCTCATAGAAAGTGAGGGACTTGCTTCTAGGATGAGGACAGCATTGCTATAAGGGAGCATTTGATTGCTTTGTTCCGATCTTTCACGGCCATTTTAAAGATTTATCAGCCATCGCCAAAACTTTGCGTGGCTCCTCTTTTTAGCACCCATCCTTGCTGTAGTAGGTGCTGCTATTGGTGTGTTGTGAAATTCAAGACCGCGTGGGAGACGCTTCCGTGCAACTGTAACTTAAGCGAATCGCTTTTTACTATTGCGACAGTCGACTTTTTGGACCTTGTGCCCTGGGATCATTACAACCTTCGAGAGCGATTTTTTCCCCATTCTGGTTGATAAGACTCGACGGTCGATAAGACTCTTTTCTCTTGTGTAAAAGTGAGATAAAAGATATCTTTCACATCCGTCGGTACTGGTGTCGCGTTGCTGTTTTTAATAAAAAGGGAAATGTACTGCATTTTACGAACAGTATATTTCGGTGTATATCTCTCGTATCGTATACCCCATACGTGACGTTCGTGAGACTTTTTTGAGTACACAACAAGTTCCGGCTGATGCTGAAAACCTGAGGCGGTCTGCAATAGAACATTTCGAAGAAGTTCTCTCGATCTATATAAGCTATTCGGATTAATTTGCTATTAGGATATGCTGGCTATGCCAACTGCTTCTGTTGTGTAACTGTATCACTGTCCAAATCAAACTGTTCGCACTACCCATGTCATTTTACCACATCTGAGCTGAAGAATATAAGATCATAAGCAATAATGTAGGTGGGTAGAAATATCGTAGGATAGAATCATATCCTAATGTAGGTGTTAAGTAAATTAGGATAATTTTATGAATAAAATATCAAAATAAATTATAATTATTTTTATTCTGCATTTATTTTAACATACAATTATTTTTTACTTAATACCTATGTAATATTATGTAAGAATTGTACAGTTAACACTGTACTTATAAAAGGATTTTCTTAATAATCTCGATATTTTTTTTTAATATACATTTTTTTAAATTAATTTTTCTCATAATATTTTAGCAAGTCATGGTCTTTTAACTGTTGCAAAGCCTTGTTTTCCCAGTCAGTGTTGTTAACAGTTCTAGGGCTTGGATGAGATAAGTAAAAAACCTATAAAAAACATATGTTGTAAATATTTTTTTATTATATTAATTAAAGAAATTGTCTATTGTTTAAAATTTAGGAAATAAGTGCTTATTGCCATTGTAGCACAGGAGTGCAAGTGTAAGACTAAACAAACAGTTGTGGGTTTGATTTCCACTTGGGGAAATGACATATTTAATATTTTCATTTCCTTGCTCAATTATATAAAAAGTATGGAATTGAGGAAATGATATATTTATTTAAATTGATATTTCCATTTCTTTGCTCTGTTGTCAAGGCAAAGTGTGGTGTTGAGTTCTGCCACTTAACATGCAATGCCTCCAGAATTTGGCAGAAAGTGAGGAACAGAGTGTCTTACACTAGGTTCCCTCTTTTCTCTTTTTGTTTATTTTACTAAGATGTAAATTTATTTAACAATTATTATGTTCATACCTTAATGTTATTTTCTGGTAAGTATTTTTTTAATGCCTTTTGAGCTCTTGTTTCACAAAATTTCCCTATAGCTACTATAATTTCAACTTCATAAAGTTTTAAAATTTGAATGAAAATAGGATCACAAATATTGTATAGGGGTTCCATTTCAGATACCTGAAATTCAATACATATCATATATATTGCTAAGAACAAAATATTATTAGATTGTATTGAGCAGACCGATATTGATATTGATTGATAGAATTGTTGGTTTAAATCCAGTGGAAGAGTGAATTATTTCATTTTCTCGCTTAATATTATATTCTAAGCCTAGTTTAAATTGCAAAAAAAAACAGAATACACTATTTATATATTGTTTAATAAAAATAAATTAAAATATGTATATTTATCCTTACTTTAAAATCACCTGGAGTGAGATTGCAGCCATTACTTTTCATCCATTGCTGATTTATATAATTATACACAAAACTTGTTTTAAAAAATGTATTTGGTGTTCCACAAATATTTTTAATTAAGCCCCAAAATCTCTTTCCACTTATCTATAAATATAAAGTATATTATTGAATGAAATATTCAATGTTTATAAACTCAGTTTTACAAAAATTTATAGCTGACCTCAGTTCTAGTGCAATTAAAGCCATTAATAGGTCTTTCTCTAATCTCATTTGGAGGCTTGTCAACAGGACCTTCAATTTCCAGCCAATTTTTTACTGCTGAAACTTCCCCAAATGGAACCTTTAATTAATGTATTTTTATTTTAATAGGTTTATGATCTTTGTTACCAGAGATTAAAAATTTTTAGTGCATTTAGCATTACATACACCAGTTTGTGACATTCCCCATGGCCCAGGATTCATTCCAAAATATAAGATTTTTTTCTTTGTACTACAATATTTTTTTATATACATTTCAAAAGTATATCTAGCATATATACTTGGATTGTATACGCACTTTACTGATGCAGGTAAATTAAATTCATCCAGTTTTCTATTAAGATCGTCAATTAACTCAAGTGCATCATCAGAAATGTTAGTCTTTGAATTTTCTGAACTTGATATGGAACTTGCCGATGTAAAGAATGATGACTTTACTTCTAAATCCATTATTTGAAGCTATTTTAGCCATAAAATAAAATAGCTTTATTTTTTTTTATAATTACAAAAAAATGTGTATTGTGACAATCTTGTTCAATAAGTAGCTCCCACATTAATATAATTTACACAACACATTATATATATAACAAAAAGATATTCTAATTAAGATTTTTTATACTTTTAGGATATTTTCATATTTTAAATACTTGGTAGTAAGTACAATACAAAGTCCTATTTTCCTATTGGTTGACAATATATTATTTGAAGTTTATCAGATAACACTCGGTATAGATAAATAATATATTTAAAAATGACAGACCGTCAAAGCTGTTATAATATATCGAAAAACATATTTAATAAAATCAGCTTCACGCTGTATCTGGCACATAGCAGGGTAGGCAGAGGGCACTACTTTCTGCCGAATTCTGGAGGCATTGCGTGCTGAGTGGCAGAACTCACCACGCAATACCTCACACTCGTGCTTTGCCTCGACACTAGAGCGAAGAAATGAAAATAAAAATTTAAGTAAATATTTTATCTCCTCGAATGAGGATTGAACCCACAACCAGTCCAAATAGTAGTTTTACAGTCACACTTTATGCTCCTGCGCCAACACTTACCTCTTGAATGATTAGAAAACTCCAATAAGTATTGTGGTTCTTCGTTCAATATCAATTGATAATGAATGAAGCACACAATATTAATTGATAATATAATATGGAAACCGACCAGTAAATATTGAAGTATTTAATAAAAAATAAAAATAAAAAAAATCTTAGCAATTAATTATCTTTGGTTATCGGAAATTTGTAAGTCTTCCAACAGAGATGCTAACAACATAAAATTATTACAACTAAGAAGCGTTAAAAGTTTCGACGTAGCTTGATGAGAAAGTGTGGTTTAGTGGTCAGAGCAGTTTCCAGGAGGCACGGGTTCGAGTCCCGCTACGTTTAAAATTTCTAATTAAGTATAAAAACATGTCTATAATATATTTCTAAATTATTTGGAATACATGATTTTTTTTTCAATAAGCGCCGTTGCCTCTAAGCTACTGCCTCACATCTCCTCTTTTATACGAGTTTGCTAACAATATTTAAAAATGTTATCATTGTTATTTTGACTTGACATTGACTTTGGTTTTGTTTAGTCTGAATCATATAATCGGATTCATTCTTATAAGCTTATAAAAGCTAAGAAGAGATTATCAAAAGAGAGTAGTTTTGTTATACTGGAATATAAACACAGTACAAAATACCAGTAAAATTATTGGTTTAGCATTTGATCTTACTAAAATAAAATCAATTAATATAACAATAAATAATGATTTCCCATCATTAGATTTTTTTTAAGGCTTAAATCGGGAACAATGACTTATCGATATTCAATAAACTATAATCCTCAAGTCAAAAGAAAACAGCAACACTAAGGTCCATATGTCATAATTCATATGTCATATAACACATTTTGACATTTGACATTTCACATATATGAATTACGAACTGAAGTTTGAACACATTGGATTGGATCAGTATTCGGATTACAGAAAGCAAATAAGCACGATAGTCTTAATGCTGCTAGTTTTACTAGTTTGTGCATTTTTATTTTTTTTTTTGATTTTTATTTCATACTGGTAGAGTACACAAAAATTCTGTTTCTTCGTTAATGTAAAATAAATAACTATAAATATTTCACTGTGTCGTTTATGTTTACATTTGACAATAAATTAGGATGTAAATATTTATTTTTTCTTATAAATTATCCAATATTTTATTTGGTGATCGTCATGAATCCCTCGTGTAAGGAAGATTTGATTCGGAAATGCATTGAGAAATCTTCGTTGCCTATAGTGTTTCGAAAATCTATTGATTGGCCAATATGTTATTGGAGTAAAGAAAAATGGTCAACGACATTCGGTGACCGCGAAATACCTTTTAGATGCCTAAAGAAAAATGTTATTTCTGATGAACCTTGTTGGGAAAGACGTTGTAATGTAAAGAATATGACTTTCACGGATTTCCTTAATAATTTGACGACTAGTGAGGAATGGATGTATTTTGACTACAAATATCTCCATCAGTGGTTTTCTACTGATAATGAAATAACTAAGGTACAAATAATTACCTGAATATGAAAATAATTGTATTTGTATATGTCATTCTTTAAAATTATTCATTTCATAGAACATATCATGGAAAGAGTTTGGCTACCCTGATAAAGGAACAACAGACACAACTTTTTGGGTAGGCAGTAAAGGAGCTCATACCCCAGCTCATAAAGACACATATGGTTATAATATAGTGGCCCAAGTTCATGGCAAGTGAGTAAGTCAAATATATTTGTTTAATTTTACATATATTGACTAAATGCTAACAAATAAATTATATATATAAAATATATATTTTTACCTGTAAGCTATATCTTGTATCTATATACAATCCCTGCTATCAGGGTGATGGGTCTTGGATTAAGTATTGATTGGCATGTTGCCTGAGCAAAGAAATGAAAATAATTCATACCCCTGAGTGGAATCAAACCCACATCTTTTGTGTCTGACATTTTCTGATGAATTCAATGGTGAAACTACATAAAAATACACATTTGGTTATATGTCAATTGTGTATTTTTATTTGTGTTAATATTTTTTTAGAAAGCGTTGGATTCTTTTTCCACCTGAGACTGGAGGTCTAAAACCAACCAGAGTTCCATATGAAGAATCAAGTGTATATAGCGAGTTGAATTTTTATTGTCCTAGTAAATTGGATGATTTTATTGGTAAGATTTCATTTTATTTCACATTGTATCCTGCAAATATAATATATAGTAGTGTTTCTTTGTGTACTTTTCATTTATTATGTAAAAATTGTTTTAAATATAAGGTTTGACTGGAGCCCGCATGGTTGAAGTGTCTGCTGGGGATGCCCTGATAGTACCTCAGGGATGGTGGCACTATGTACAAAATATAGATGATCTTAATATTACTTTTAATATTTGGGTACCACATGTATGTTATATATATATTCACAAATTATTTTTTATCATACCATATTTATCATAACATTTTAATAAATGTAATTTTTTTTTAAAGGAAAAAGATAATTCTACGCAAGTATCAGAAGCACTTATAAAAATATTAGTAGCTCAAATTTGTAAAGACCTGCCACAGGAGACTGCTAGACTGCTTGTAAATCCCAATGAGGTAAGTTTTATATCTTCAATATTTTATTTTAAATTGCCATTTTTTTTTCAGCAGTTAAAACCATTATGTGTTAATCTCACAAAGTCGAGGCAAAATTTAACTTAGTACGCGAGTTTTATCGGAGCGGAGACTTTGAAAAACATTTCTAATTTATATAAAAATTCCCGCAATTGGGGTCCGAAACAATAACCATCAAACACATTTACAGTCAGACACTGTCCCACTGTGCCAATATAACCTTTTTGATAATCACTTATTTTTTTATATACTCGAGTTTCTTATAAGTGACGAAAACACCAAATAAGTTTAGATACACAAAATTTTTTTTTACTACAAACTTTTACTATAAAACTTTTAATATATTACCAAACAATTAATATTAAAGTTCTACTTTAACAAACAGAAAAAAATAGTATTTAAATTATAAAGACATAATCGATATTTAAAAATAAAATATTATTTTATTATAGGGACATATTGTCAAAAATAATACGTGACTAATATCATGTGAACATTGACTTTGCATTTATTTGGAATGAACGGTGATTTAATTATTTATTTACCTTTGATAATAATTATGCTTTAAAATGATTACATTCCTTCCTTTCAATGGTGATAGTTATCAATAAAAAAAGGTTCCTTAATTTCTATTGGTAAACTAAAATAATAACATTATTCTTAATGTTCTTAATGTTGAGGCCAGTCGTGGCGCAGCGGCACAAAGTGTGACTGTAAACCGACTGGTTGTGGGTTCGATCCCCACTCGAGGAGATGAAATATTTACTTAAATTTATATTTCCATTTCTTCGCTCTGGTGTCGAGGCTAAGCGCGGCGTCGAGTTCTGCCACTCAACACGCAATGCCTCCAGAATTCGGCAGAAAGTGGGGAACGGAGTGTCTAAAACACTAGGTTCCCTCTGTCTACCCTGCTGTGTGCGGGATACAGCGTGAAGCTGATTTAATTTAATTTTAATTTTAATTCTTAATGTCACAACGCGTAAAAACGGTATTATTTTGGTTTACCATATGTAAGGCAGTTAGTTCTTCAGAATAACATAATACATAACTTACAATACAATACTTACTTGTATTTTTATGAAATTATTAGTAACTAAATAAAACCTTAAAGTAATAAAAAAATGATTTTTCACAGTTCGTGGAATAATCCGTGAAAAACGAGACAATGCCCGACCCGATTGGGACATTTAATTTTTGGTTTAAAGATCGGGACGTCCCGCCTAAATCGGGGCGTCTGGCAACGCTGGTGTAGACGCAAATAAAGAAAGTATATATTTTCAGTTGATCGTATGAGTCGGTATTTAAAGTGTTAAAAATCAAAATATTGTTCTTTTGAAGCAGGCCATTTATTCCGTTTAGTTCACATTTATTTTTATACAATAACTTTAAAAGAAATACAACGCAAAGACGGTCGAATTTTGAAGTTAACAGTTATTATTTTTTAAATTTCCGAAGCTCAAAAAGTGAAAACGGAATCTTTACAGGGTCACTTTGTAGTCGTCTGTCCCTTTATCTCAATTTCTCATAGTCATTCTCAGTTTTTAAATACAATAAATGCATTATAAAACTGCTATATTAAAATTAAAAGGTTGACTTCATGGAAGAGCCTCAGTTGATTCGACATCCCCTAATAATTGAATTCTATATTGTTCACTAGCTTGTGCGAAACAAATTCTATCACAAACAATTACTAAAATATAAAAAAAAATCAAACACGTTATAATAAGTAGGTGTTTAACTTGATTTAAAAATGACGTTCTCGATTTGGATAAATAGATACATACAGGAAACATGACATAAGAACATTATGTTATATTGACTCACATCCTGAGAACAATATTGACATCATGCTATTCGCTAAGCGGTGAATTCATTACTATTAAAAACTTTTATTTTCTGATACTGAATTTGTTTTCAGGGGGCGCGGGTTCGAGTCCCGCTACCCTCAAATTTTTGTACGTTTTCTAAATAAGTATTTATAATCTTTATTTTTTTTATTTATTGTACACACTGTATATATCATGTGTGTATACCTTGATTTTCTGGAGGCATTGCGTGTTTAGTGGTGGAACTTAATACCGCTCTTTGCTTCGACACAAAAGCGAAGAATTAAATATTTCATTATCTCAAGTGGGTCGAATCGAACCCACAACCTGCCGCGTTTACAGTACACGCTTATGTCCTGGCGTGTAAAAAATTGGTGTTTCTTTTAATTTATATAAACCTTTATAAAGAGAATTGTTTTTATAAAAAAAACATCCAAACTCTATTGTATTTTTACAAGTAACGATTTTGGTTAGGTAATTACTTTTTTTTACTTTTACGGCATGGCAATGGCAATAGAATATCATATTTTATCGATACCCGATGCTATCGGTCAGGCTGGGGGCTTAAATTTTGTTTTTGTGAAGAAATTCATCCTTTATCTTTGCGTGTGTTTTTTTAATTTGACTTGAAATACAAAAAATCTGATTCATTGATTCTAATACAAAACAGAAATTCGTGTAGAAAGACAGACATTAAATCCATTTATAAAAAAAAAAAAAAATTAGCTTCACGCTATATCCCGCACACAGCAGGGTAGGCAGAGAGAACCTAGTGTTAAGACACTCCGTTCCCCACTTTCTGCCGAATTTTGGAGGCATTGCGTGTTGAGTGGCAGAACTCAACGCCGCGCTTGTTGAGCAGAGCGAAGAAATGGAAATATAAATTTAAGTAAATATTTCATCTTCTCGAGTGGGGATCGAACCCACAACCAGTAGGTTTTACAGTCACACTTTGTGCCACTGCGTCACGACTGGTTTCAAACTCCATCAAATATATATAAATTAGAATTATAAATACTTAGATCTATCTATAGTTATTACTAGGTATACAGGTTCTGGATTTATAGTAAGGTTTGCCAACACGATCGCTGTGTTCGCAATGCGAACTCATTAATCACTTTATAATTGATTTGGCATTTAATATAAGGTATGCATGAAATGCCGTACATCATTTATAGATGAATAATAGATTTTAAGATGATTCAATTTACCATCTTGGTGCAAAGGCACAGACGTGACGGTTGTGGGTTCGATTCCAATTTGGGAATAAAATATTTTAATATTTTAAATCTTCGCTCTGGTAACGAAACACAGGGGGTTCTCACTCAACACGGAATGCCTCCAGAATTCGGTGGAAAGTAACGGTAACGGAAGTGTCATAACGGGAACGATGTGGGAACACTAGGTTCCCAAGTTTCATTTGCCTACCCTGCTGTGTATAGTAAAGCTAAAAAATAATAATTCTTGTTAATTATATTTTATTTAATGTTTTAAACGTATATTTTTAGGACGATGTATCTGACACGCCACTTGCAGTCCTCTTCCTACAATTAGACACTGTATTGAAGGCCTATTTGGATAAAAAGCGAAAAATACGACGAGTTAAACGACAAAGGACAACAGACGAACACATACAAGAAGAAAATAAAGAGGAAATTGACATAAAATCTGTTTTAGATGCAAATAAATTTGAAACAGTACCTACAATAAGTAATAGTGATCTCATTGATATAATAAAAGGTAATTTAAAGGAGTTTGCTAGTGATGTGCCATCTGATGAAGACGAAGTCGACGGTGTCACTAGTAGCTTGTGTTTGACGAAGGCTGTAATCGACGCGTTCAGCCAAAGCAATGTTATTGATCTCGTCAAACACAATCTTGTTGCTAAGTTAAGCTAAAATAACTTTTTTATAGTTAAATGTTTATAATTATTCAATTTTTTATTAGGACCAATGTCGGGAAAAGGTGTTAATTTGGAGTACTTTTGTGTGTTTCTTAATTTTTTTACATGTAATGTAAGACATAGAATGTCAATTTTTTATTACAGTTATTTAAATGTTATTTAATACAATTGAAAATAACAAATTATTACAAGTGCTCACTTCGTTACGTTGTGAATAATATTATTTAATTAATATTTGATTTTATTTTATTTTAATTGGCTTAAAATTGTCACAACATAATTTTAAACTGCTTTCTTGTTTTCGAAGTAATATAAAACTCTCTAAATATTTCATAGTGATTTATAGAATATATACACAACATTTATTTACCAATTTGAAATAGTCGATTTATGTTACATATTTCTTAAAGTGTTCAATTTTGTGCCTTATTCACCGCATCCTCGAGCTAGGGATGCTCTATAACCGTAAACTTAAATTATTGATTGTCCGGAAAAAAATAATCCGTAAATTTAATATATTTACTTTTTCTGCTATGAAGGAAATCATTTTTAATTGAATTAATATTATTAATGATTGATATCTAGTAGATATTTGTCAGTCAGTTTTTGTGATAACTCCTGGGTAAGTAGTATCAAATTCTGTAAGATTTATTTTATAACATTGAAAGAAATCTTTTATAGCTTAAAAAGTCAATATATAAAAGTAGTTTTTAGTATTTTCGAAATACTATGATTTGCAATATAGTAAATATTATACATATATTTGCATATAAAGTTGTTTTATTTAAAACAAAATATAAATTATTACATTAAAAAAAGCACCTCATATCTTTAAAGCGATGGTTTCAAAATCTTTGAAAAATTAATAAAACAATGAAACTGAACAAAGATCTAAAAATAAAATTTCAAAATATCATAATAAATATAGCGCGACTTGTATAATTAAAATACGTGATTAGGTTTTAATCATGATTTGTTAACGGGAGCCGAACCTACAATCATCACGTGCACTGACCCACAATAATCTCTCACGAAATTAAAGTTGTTATAAAAAAAAAACTAATAAAACAAAATAACTATTCAAACGATTATAACAGATAGTCCAAAGTTAATATCTCAAATTACTGCACGTGATTTACCGTCTATATCGGTTTATATAAAGTCGCTTTTACCGATGCTGTAAGAAAATAGGTATTATTTTTGATCAATACTTTTCTTGGAAGCCATTAATCAGTGAGATATACAGGAAAATATTTGCAGTTGGTTGCATCACTACGTCGACTACGTAACTTTCTACCCATTCCCACTTAAGTTGCGCTGGCACAATCACTCAAACTACCAATACTTGATTATACCGATTGTTGTTGTTGTTGTTGTTGTTGTACCTTGACCTAAAAGAGGACCATGTAAATTGCTTGAGCTTGCTTGAGCGTCTCCAAAACGTTTGCGTAATGTTCGTATTTGGATTTCGCAAGTACGACCATGTCTCTCAGGTAAATTTCGAAAATACCTCAAAATTAGCTTCACGCTGTATCCCGCACAAAGCATGATAGGCAAAGGGAACCTAATGTTAAGACACTCTATTCCCCATATTGGGTCTATTCAAGTATTACGTAAGCAGTTTTTTTGCAATTATTATAATTCATTTGCTCATTTAGCGATAAAGTCGCCTTTTGTATTATATAAGTTTCTTTCAATGTTGTTATATAATATTGTTAGGGAACTCGTGTAATAGAGGGTAGTTGTTGTTGAAAAAGATTAACAAAAGCAGTGACATTGTGTCAATCGGGGGCAGTTGCTTGTAGGCAACGGCCCCTATTGGAAGGAAACTAGTGTGAAGTATTCTTAGTAGGTGATATATCACTTATTGCAATTACATAGTATCCCTTTCCAAATAGTTTAAAAACATATAGACCATATGTGTTTTTATCATGTTTTTTTTTTAAAAAACGATAACTGCTTCAGATTTCTTACAATATATTTATTTCTGGTGCACAATAAAGAGTTTTTTACTGTCTAATCGACTTTCGAAGGAGGTGATTGTCAATTCGATTGTGTTCTTTTTAATGTTTGCTGCCTTAAAACTTTTGACTTTTGACTTTGAATCTATTTAAGATTGAGGATTTTTTTTATTTGAAAGCTGGTGTTTCCCTCGTATTTTAATCTCATAAGACTTAAATTTGCATTAAGTATGTGCCGAAATGGATCCCGCCAATTGATTTCGATATTTTTTTTATTGGAATTTTTGTTTAGGTTCTGATTGTGGGATCCGATCGGTTTTTTCCGTAAAAATTATTACTTTACATTATTTCCAATATTTATTTGGTTGCAGTTTGACACGAATAAATAATTTAAGACAAAATAAAAATGATTTAATTTTGTTTAACTTTCTTCGGTTGAGACTTGATATAAGTTTTGTAGTAGAAGTCACTGAATAGAATGACTATGAACAGATTTTGTGGTATCATAATGTATGCAGGTTGTCGCGGGAACGAGCACTCCGGGGCTAGTACTAGCGTTATGAAGTGCAACAACAGTATCGTAAATTGTACCTGTAATTAAAATAATATTTATAAGCGGTGGTGCAGCCGTGTTCATGTTTCGGGTTTTTATTTTTAGACTTAACTTTTTTTTTTATTATTATTTCTTAACACTACAGACACTCGGTCCATACCCTTTTTAAAATTATTATATATTTACTAACTTATACTTAATTTTATGTAACAAAATATCTGAGGAGGTTACCAGACCACACACTTCTATTCCTACGCCAATGGAGTTGTGGGTTCGATTTCGACTCGAAGGAATTAGTTATTTTCATTTCCTCTCCTCTAGCTCTTCCTCTCTTTTAATGCAATCAATCCTTAATGCAATCTTGACGACAGGTAAGACAGCACATCTTCAGTGTCTCAAGAATAGACCCAATTATAGTGCAAAATTTAAAAAAAAAATCTTCTTTTTCCCGACTGCTAATTAAGGTAGGTGAGAAAAATTACCACATTTTTTCGCGCGTATCTTGTATGTATGTAATATCCCTTATTTCCATATATCTAGAACTGTTGAACGGATTTACATATATTAATTGAGGTATCATTAGATTCCTTTTAGCAGCACGAGTGTTCTTATATTATAGGTAACGTTAAAAAACCAAACAAGGCGGATGTGAGGCGCCATTTGAATTTGAGATTTTTTTAAAATACTAAAATATGCATATCAAATTAAAGAGTTAACACAACGATCTCAAAAGTTATATAGGACCTATAGTTCTCAGCCAAGTAAAATTTAAATGGATCCTCCCATTAACAATCAATGAACTATAGAGCTTGTTTTTTTTTCTTTTTAGTTTTATACAGGGTTTTTTTTTAATTTTTAATATTTTTTTATTATTAACATTTAACATCAACAAAAGTACGACATAATATGAATAAGATAATTACAATGATGGATAAGATAAGATAAGCAAACTTACTATTTGTATTTGAGTGACATGTTTTTTCCACCACAAAGATTGTTTATATTTTTCATCCCACGTTGTGAGCAGATAGTACGAATACATGATGATATGGACGAATGAGTTGACTACCACCATCGAAGTGGTGTGACCACCTGTAAATTATACAATAATATACATTTATACGGATATATAGTAGGTACCCATCCATTTTTTTCCGATGTAGGTACCTATTTATAACTGTATTTACCAGTATGTTAGAATCTGAGAAATAAGTCTGGTTCCAATATTAGATTTAATTCAGTTCGAATGTTATATTAATTAAATATACAAAAAGTGATATTTTTACTAAGTATCTATGAAACGTTATTTGTAAATTTCAAGTCCACGAATCACAGTAATAATATGTTATATCATTAAACAAAACATGATTTTAAAATGTTAAAAAATAATGGTGAGAAAAATTGCCACAATTATCAAAATAAACATAATAAATAAGTTAAACAGATTAATATATATTATACGAACCCGGGACCCACTTCACCACCGACCAAGCCACTAAAACCATTCCAAAATGATGATAAACATGAAGAAAGGATACTTGATTCTGTTTCTTTCTTAATACAAAGAATATCTGAAATTTTGGAAAATTTAACGAAGTATTTTAAAAACTTTTATAATTATAAATAGTTAAATTTACTTCACGTCATTAACCATTAAAAGAAAATATTGTAATTTAACAAATCTACATTTAAAGATCACCTAAAAGGATATATTTTTCTTTATTTAAACTTCACACTGTATCCCGCTCATACCAGGGTAGGCGTATCTAAGTCTAGTGTTAAGTCATTCCGTTGCCGTTAAGATGCTTCCGTTCCCTACTCTACCGAATTTTGAAAGCATTGCGTGTTACATGGCGGAATTCGCTGTGCCTCGTTACCAAAACGAAGAAATGATAGTATTAATTATTCCAACTGCGAATCGCATGGAACTCGACGCCTGGTTTTGCCTTTTACCAGGGCGAGGAACTGAAAAACTCAACTTGACGCTTTATCACTAGCGGAGTAGTAGAGAGCGGAGCGCCAAACGCTACGGTCTCTATATACCTCTTTCGCCTCACCCACTCCATACATGCCCTCCGAAGGGACCTCATGCTTTTTACGAGACCGAGGTCTCCCCTAAATATAAAATATTTCATTTCCCCGAGTGCGAATCGAACCCACAACGACAACGTCGCGTCAACAGTTGCACACTGCCTGCCCTGCGTCACGACGGTTTCAATAGCGAATTTGTTCTTTAATTTTTATTTGAGGAAAGAAAAGACTATTATTAATTATTTATATGCACATATTAAAAACAAAATATTTATAAGCATACCGTATCCAAAAGGTCGATCAGTTTGATAACAAAGTAGAAATAACACACTTTCCACGCATACTCCATAGCCAAAGGTCCTTCATCGAGGGGCTGACATATTAACTTGTAATGATTTAACCAACCCAATTTTAGGCTCTGAAAATAATAGATTCCCCATGTATTCCGCACAAAGCTTGGTGGCCAGTGTTAAGACACTCCGTTCTATTTTCCGCTGCATTTTGGAGGCATTGTGCCAATTGACCAATAATGAGTGGTGGAACTCAACGCCAGAGCAAAGATATGAAAATATAAAATACTTCATTTCCTCGTAAGTAAGTAAGTAAGAATCGAGCCCATAACCTGTCGCGCTTAGAGTCGCACTTTGTGCCACTGCGCTAGGACTGGCCCCAAAAAAAGTTAAAGAAAAATAATATATACATCATGAAATTCAATACAGCTCGAGATTCATTAAAAGTTAAATATATTGATGTACGAAACGAATCAAATTGACCCATTTTTGGAATTCTATAAATAGATTTACATGAATAATATGACATTATTTATGTAAATCTATTTAAATAATGTATACGCGATTAGAAATAATTTACTAAAGATTGGTAAAGTTTATTTATTTCTTAATAGCAAACAAATATATATAGCTGGGCTTAATAAGGACGACACTATCCCACCACATCACCATATCACCATGTGCCTTATTACCAGACCGAAGAAATTAAAATATTAATATATATAATTATTTTTCCTGAGTTGGAATCGAACGCACGACTGTCCCGTTCATAAGTACACGTTTGTGTCACGACGGCTTCTGCGACATATACTGAGTGTTTTTGTCAGCACCGCTTTAAATGAACCCACAGTTTTCACTACTCTATAATATCCTAATACAATTATTTTATTTTTTTTTCCCCAAAAATGGAAAAGTGATTTATTTAAACAAAATAAATAAATTATCGTTATATAAAAGTCGTCGTTGTAAAATAAAACGCCATTTGTCAACAACGACGTACGCACACATAAATCTATCAAAGGAAAAACGCCGCATACGCCTCATTTCGAAATCGAGTCGTAGGTATTGGCGGCAAAGTTCAAAGTTCTTTAACCCTTTGTAGTATTTTTGTAGTGGATGTGTCCATGTTATTGATATTGATATAAAATTTTCGTTTTGTATAATTTACTAGAACCTCCGATTATCAATAAGAGTTTAGACGGACTATATGTACGCGTAACTACGTCACATAGAAAAATAGGTATGGCTAGACATCGTGAAATGAAAAAAAAATCTTACTCCTAAACTGTTGAGGTATCTTCATTAATTTCTCTAGGTATGGGATTAAAATATTTTACCCCTATACACTGTTCCCGTAAAAGGAGCGCTGACGCTTCCATCCTGTATATACATCAATTTCTAGACATTTATCTACCTCCTTTACAGTTATCCAGATTCAACTATAATAAATATACCTGATAAACAATATACGTGCAACACGCAACCTGGACCGCATTATATACGGCGATCAGCTTGCGAAGGTCATAAGGTGGACGGTTCTCCATGTAATTTGGAAGCCATTTTAGTATTGTCATTAAATACAGTAACATTATAAAGAGACCAGTCCAGGGGGTGCGCATCAACGGCCAGTTTTCAGTCCTGTGATCTAATAAAATATATACATATTATGTTTGAATAATTGTTTGTGTCAAAATATTTTTATATTTATTGTGCCTCATGCAAATACAAGTCTTAGTTATATTTTATAAATAATATTTTATTATTAATTCTATAAAATACTGTTCCTTAATAATTATACAGAAAATATTAAAATGTTTAGATAAAGCCTATAACTACAAATAAAAAAAAAACAATAATTATAATTTTTGCTAAATCAATTTTATCTGTGGCTTAAAGCTAATAAAGTTTTAATTTTATGTTAAGGTATTGTTAACTGCATTTAATATAATAAATAAATATGTAAAAAAATGCCTCACCCGCAATCTCTTCGTTCAGATAATAATAAAGATCCATAGCTCCCTTCAATACGACTGCCATTTTCACGTCTTATTTTTTTATACATAAAAACAATTACATTAATTATAAAAATTAAACGTGGTCACTTTTATTCCAGGGCGCGTCCTACTTTCACGCCAAGCTACAAAGTACTGAAAAAGGTTAATGAAACTTCACCAAAAAACAATAATGCAGCGTACAGCCAACCGTATTTATGTATATGCGTATTGCGATCATGTTATTTCTTTTGATTTTTCTATCAAGAATCTGAAATAATTTTAAGCATGTATATTTTTTTCCTCTTAAATCTTAGTATTGTTTTTATTCTTATCAATGAGACGATTGGTTTAAGTAATTTTATTTATAAAAAAATGCACTCTCGGTGATTATATCGATAATTAAAATTGTTAAGGACATGGTCATATTCATAATAATATTATTTTCCGCGTCTACAATGTGTGCGATTCTTAAATATACCTCTTATAAACATTTTTTTTAATTTTAAAGACATTTCGACAAATGGCACTCGAACCCCAACTACGAGTTTTAATAATATTTTTAATATTATACTTCACAAAATATGTTATTTGTTATGTTTTATATCACCGATTTATAATGTTTACGTGTCGCGGCATAATGTCATATATAGGTACTTATTATGCAATGCAAAATCATCGGTGAAAGGTCAAAATGTTTTGAATTGTAAATAGGTTAACATATCCATGTATAAAAAGTTTTATAGGAAAATATAAACAAATATTAATTAATGTACTTAAAATATTCCTGTAATTTAACATAAAATAACTATGTAATAGTGACGCACATGGCACACCTTTAATTGTAGTTGAAATCGTTTTTAGATGCATTATCAAGAATTTGCTCACATTCTTATTAGGCTTGAATATGGTTTTTAATGGAAGCTCTTCTTAAGATGTTACCAATCCGGTCTGTAACCTTCACATATGGTAGAAATGCTGGCTGTCTCTCTATTGTACGTGGCTTGTTGGTCTTTTGACAACGCTAGCGGGAACTGACAGTTGGTTCTGATGTTCCCCCGGGAACTTGACAACAGTAAAAAATAATATTCCTTCACAGTGTGCAGGCGTATGCAAACTATATTCTGCCTGTGGCTTACCATACATCGGTCATACAAAGAGAAACATTGGTGTTAGCGTGAAGCAACACGTGAGCTTACTGTGGATTGTGGACCGTGATTACATCAGGTTTGATAAACCTCAAATCCTGACTAAGGAAAACAGATATATTCCTAGAATATTCCGCGAGGCTATTGAAATACAAAAGCATCCTAATTTCAATAGAGAAGACGGCTAGAAACTTCCTACCACATGGGACCCAGGAAAACACGAAGCTTTTCTGGCAAGAAGAAGAAGAATGAAAGGGTTGCTTTCGAAAGACAGAATTTTTAATACAACAATCACACCTTTTACAACGATGGGCGGAATTTTACGAAAAGTTTAGTTAAGAAATAAGAAAGGTAAGGCAGCGAGAGCAGATGAAGTTTCTACCGAGATGATCTAATATGGTGGGCCATGAGTTGTGAGAACATACAATGTGAGCAGACTCTTGCTGCAGACAGTAAAATTCCTTTACAGAGTGTTAAACAACGATTCCCGATGTCAGCTTGATTGTTCAATTTATATTTTAATAGCTGTCTCTAAGGAGTGAAACAAAGTGACATGGGAGTGAACGTAGGTCACTTCAGTGTATATTAACTGCTATACGCAGATGATGCTGTGCTCATTGCCTCATCTGAATGATGAACGAGTGAGAATGATCGAGTTGCACGCAAAAAGGTTGTGAAAATAATGATCTAAGCCTGAACATGAGTATGACAAACGATCTGGTAATTTAAAAGAAATTAAGGAAAGACTGAATACAAGATCAGTGTAAATGGTAAGGTATCTTACCAATCTTGTGTGCGGGGTACAGCGTGAAGCTGTATCATCCCTCCACTTTTGGTAATAAAACGATAGAATGAACTAAAAAGTAAAGAAATATTATTTTTAAAATTTGAATTAAGAATAATGTAAAAAAAAGGCATTTAATGTTCTTCTTTTAATTACTATTTTTAAATGTGTTTTTTCATAGATCTACTTTATTACATAGATTGTTAGCAATAGATATGTTTATCAAGGTGCACTTCCTTGGGCAGATGACTTCTATAAGCGATGAAGCGGCAGAACTCAACGCCACATTTTCCCTCGACACCAGAGCGAAGAAATGAATCATGGAAAAGTTCCTAAAGTTAATAATGAAGGTTCAACATTCAAGAATGGCTTCCTCTTTTTATGTTATAAGTATTATTAATTTCTTCTAATCTTTTGCTAATAATAACCATAATGTGATTTTGAAAAATCTAGAAGTATAGTATAAGAAGTATAGTATAGTAAAAGTCTAGAAGTAGAGTATGTAGGAAGAGATTTTTTTATTCTATTAAAAATATTTTGTGGTTGTAAAATAATTACCAACAAAGAGAGACTGCACTGTGCAATTAAGATTTTGTTGTTATTATTTCGTTGTTTTCTCTAAACGTTTTCTTAGGATGAAGAGAAAAAAAAAACTACGTAACTATCTTATACACTAAACTAAAGCAAAAAAAAACAACAAAAAAAATATATAGCACGTTGAATGGCTTAACTTATTGCCGCGCTTTGCTTTGTTACAAAAGCGAGAAAATAAATAACAATTCATTCCCCCGAGTAGGAATCGAACCCACTGTGGGTTCGTCGTATTTACAGTTACTACAATTTATTTTATGCTTAGATTTGTGCATATAAGTTTAGTTTTTAAGTCGGTTTATTTTCTGTATATTTGAATTTATAATTGCACTTATAACTTAAAACAAAAACTCAGCTTACTTTTAGTTTAGTTTAAGCGCTACTGCTGATTTCAACACCTGTTATTTGTAATAATGCGAGAGCTTATATCATTAAAATCATTAGTTTCCCTTTAACTTCATAAAGATACTTATAGGTATACATTTTATTAATGGAAATGCATATTTTAGTTCAATAATGTAATGTATATGTTATTTTGTCATTCAAATAACGACATAGATATGTAATTTTGTCATTCAAATAACAATATTTTGGTACCGCGAGCAGCCAATTGAAAACATATTCATTTCGGTACAATATCAAGAAATATTCTTCTTTTTTATCCGTGAGTAATTTCTTTTTTTGGGGCTCCGTACGTCAAGAGAAAATAGGATCCTTATAGGATGTCCTTCTGCTTGCATCTCTGTCGGCCCGTCTGGCTAGTGTTAAACAGCACTAGCAAGACTACCTAGACGCTTTATTCCTATGGAATATTTCTATTTATTATCATTTACTAATTTTAGTACAATAAAAGAGTATGTTATTATCAATTTAATTATTAGTAATAGTAATAGTAACGATACTTATTTCTAATTTGAGGAGATTCATTAACTTTATCTATTTTATAAGTTACACATACACACTTTTTACAGCACTGTATAGAATTATTTATTAGAGGCCAGTCGTGGCGCAGCGGCACGAAGTGTGACTGTAAACCGACTGGTTGTGGGTTCAATCTCCACTCGAGGAGATTAAATATTTACTTAAATTTATATTTCCGTTTCTTCGCTCTGGTGTCGAGGCTAAGAGCGGTGTTGAGTTCTGCCACTCAACACGCAATGCCTCCAGAAAAACGGCAGAAAATGGGGAACGGAGTGTATAAAAACACTAGGTTCCCTCTGCCTACCCTGCTGTGTGCGGGATACAGCGTGAAGCTGATTTATAGAATTATTTTATTTCCTATATTGCATGACTTTATTTTTATTCTTGTGATAAAAAATAAAACTTCAAAGTTATTTATAATATATTAATATTATTAACAGACAAAGCACATACATGTCATAATAATATTTGTTACTGTAACAATTGAAATAGGAACTTGTATATGTTTGTTATTTTTTGAATGGATACTCAGAGTGCCTTGTGACGTCACCGAAAAATAGGAAATCACATATCCTGCCATCCTCGCCTCTGTCCAGGGAAGTTAGTTCCTGCATTTCCTTTTCACTTAGTTCAAAGTCCCACAGAGAGATATTCTGAAAAGTAAATTATTTGACCATATTAAAAATATATAATATTTAACATTTACATGCTATAAAAACCGAAGATTATGTTCATTAAATTTCATTGACGATGAAATAACTTTTAATATACATAAATTAAAATTAGCTTCACGCTATATTCCGCACACAGCAGGGTAGGCAGAGGGAAACTAGTGTTAAGACACTCCGTTCCCTAATTTCTGCCGAATTTTGGAGGCATTGCGTGTTGAGTGGCAGAATTCAACGCCGCATGTGAAATAAAAATCGATGAAATATTCTATATACCTTACAATCTGCATTTATATGTTGTCATAAAATGCCTTATTGTCACTTATAGGGATAGATATATGGCGTCGCGGACTTTATTTTAAATCTAACACAATTGAATATGTTTATTATACAACGTACTAACATATATTTGATTATGTGTGAAGCGCAGGCGCTAACAGCGATTTGATGGCGTTACTTATTATTGTTATTTCTACTGCTAATTAAGACTTACACCGTTATGTTATCTCCATATATAATAAAAGGATAGAAAAGTCAATTCTGTACATGAAAGATATAAAAAAAATAAAAATTAGGTCGGTTAATATGTCGATTATAGAACCTAAAAAACCACTCAGCAGAATTCTTGTCTGTCTGTCTGTCTGTCTGTCTGTCTGTCTGTCTGTCTGTCTGTCTGTCTGTCTGTCTGTCGGTTTGTTTGTGCGTCAATCACGCAAAAACTACCTGACAGAAATTGATGATTTTTTGCATGGTGTTAGCCTAGGGCCTCAAGGTACATTTTTTTTGGGTTTCATTCCGAATTTCATGATAGTTTTCTTTAAAAAAAATAAAAACTGAAAAATATAAATTACCTAAAATACCGATAACTACTGTATGAAATTAAATTAATTTTGGCATGGCAATAGTTCAAAGCCTAATGCCACTTATAGGATAGTTTTTATCATGGAGTATAAAGATTTTTTTGTAGAAAAAATTACATAATTATATTTTTTAATAAAAAAAATCGACTTCTTCAATTTCAACCGGATTTCACACTCTGAACTTAACTAAACTTTCACCAAACTACCCCTTATATGTACCCTTTCTAATAAAAAAAGAATCATTAAAATCGGTTGAATTGATATTGACTTATACGTTCATTTGTCGCGCATATACTGAATGCAAATTTGAGATTTATATGATTTTCTCATAGATACCATTGTTGAATATAAACTAAATTAAAATAAGACTACACGGGACGCATTACCTTTCAAATAAAAAAAGAATCATTAAAATCGGTTCATCCAATAAAAAGTTCTAAGGTAACAAGGATAAAAAATACAGTCCAATTGATGGCCCCTTTTAAGAAGTCGGTTAATAGTAATCTGACATAATTAAATTACGACTATTTCATTTAACCACATTTTAAAAGAAGAAAGTAAATTGAGGCCGTTCGTTGCACAGGGGCACAAAGTGTAACTGTTGTGGGTTCGATGACCACGCAAGGAAACGAAATATTTATTTAAATTTATATTTCCATTTCATCGCTCTGGTGTCGAGGTAAAGTGCGGCGTTGAGTTTCACTACTCAGCACGCAATGCCTACAGAATTCCGAGAAAAGTAGGGAACAGAGTGTCTTAACACTAGGTGTCCTATGCCTACCCTGCTGTGTGCGGGATACAGCGTGAAGCTAAAAAAAGAAGTATAATCAATATTTGTTCAGTCTACCATAATTATCATTTTAAACGTCAACGTTGGTGATATTAACAAACATAATAAAGTAGGTATACTTTATGGGATTAGCTCATATGGCGATATGTAGAATAAAAAGTATATGTATTTGGAAAGTAAATTCTGATTGTGAGTTCATAGTTTATAAAAGTTTATATTGTGTTTAGATGGATCACGTGGTGATGTCAATACGTTTTAATGTCATCTTATGTTATCTGTTAAAATAGTATAATTAGTATAATTTATTAATACGTTTCAAGTATGAAAAAAAGAAAAAAGGCAATATAATTGCATTTGTGTTTCCTTCCTATATTTTGTATTTCTATTATTTATATCGATATATCAGGAACGTAAATGCGGGAACAGAGTTGCATGCCATTTTAGTACAGAGTAACCTCTAAAAAATGTTTTTAAACATCAAATGTATTTACTAAACTGAATAAAAAGAATGTGTGATTCCTCTATACAATATATTATTCTATATTATACATAAAACAGGTTAAAACAGTGCATATGAAGGTATCCTCCTGTAGTTTAACTATTTTCAATTACTATCAACACTACATTGTCGATACTAATGTGGTATTACAATACATTTTGAATATTTTTCCGCCATTATGATGACATAGACAATTTTTTTAATTTATTAACTATATAACTTAGAAAAAATAATATATTAACTATAAGAACGTTGGTAGTTTTTCAAAAGGTATAAGAATAAAAAAATGCCTAAACTATGCTTCTTCGCAAGTGGTTGTAATAACTATTGGTATCTATTTTCCAAAAAATCACTATAAATATTAAATATGCTCAATTATACAGAGTTTTTTTGTTAGGACCACTTTAAATGAAACCACAGTTTAACTACTCTATAAAAGCCTATTACATATTAAATTAAAAACCCGAAAATAAAAAAGTTATTTTTTCAAACAAAATAAATAATAAAATTATCGTTGTAAAATAAAATACAATTTGTCAAGAACGACGCACGCACACATAAACCTATCAAAGGGAAACCGCCGCATACGCCTCATTGCGAAATCGAGTCGTAGGTATTGGCGGCAAAGTTTAAAGTTCTAAACATTTTAGTACTATTTTTGTAGTAGTATGTGTTTACATTATTGGTACCTATGCGTAACCGCGTCATACGAAATATAGATATGAATAAACATTGTGAAATGAGAAAAAAACCTACGTCTTCACTGTTGATGTATCTTGCTTAAATTCTTTAGGTACGGGTTTAAACTATTTTACCCTATATGCCCAATTGTAACTGTAACGCGACGTTGTGGGTCCGATCCACACATGCAGGATTGAATTATAATTTAATATTTTTTTTATTTCGCACATCAGTCACACATTATACCCAATATCTTACACTAAGTTGCCCTACTAAGGGCGGGATAAAGCGTGGATCTGGTTTTAACTTTATGTGAACCGATTAAAATAAAGTCCAGTCCAGTTGAGGCCAGTCGTGGCGCAGCGGCACAAAGTGTGACTGTAAAACCGACTGGTTCTCTGAGTTCGATCCCCACACGAGGAGATGAAATATTTACTTAAATTTATATTTCCATTTCTTCGCTCTGGGGTCGAGGTTAAGCACGGCGTTGCGTTCTGCCACTCAACATGCAATGCGTCCAGAATTCGGTAGAAAGTGGGGAACGGAGTGTCTTAATACTAGGTTCCTCCCTCTGACTAGCATGAAGCTGCTTAAAATAAAACTAATACTTAATATTTAAGGGCAGTTTGCCAGAATACAAACAAAAAAAGTATTTAAATCGGTTAAGCCGTTTCTGAGATTATCGTGAAGAAACGCACATATAGTAAGTATCGATAAGTTGTGTTTTTATTTCAAACATTCAATTGAAGATTCTTATGGGAGGTACGAAAATGCGACCTAAAGTTTTAACAACTTTCTCATAAAAAATCTTCATTACATTGCAAACATACAGTTATAAGTATATCAAAACACGAACATAATTCAGTGTGTTAAGTAAATAATTCTGTGGTTTAAGCGGGCGAAGCCGCGAGCGGGTCGCTAGTATAGCCTATAACACTTCTGATGAAAGCAGTTTTCATACAAAATAAAAACTAAGTAAATCGGATCAGTAGATCTAGAGATCTAAGCGCTTAAACAAACAAACAAATTCTTTCGCTTTATTATGTTAGTAGAAGTGGCGCGATGCGCTTTTAACCAATAAATTCCAAGACATATAGAACAAATTCAAGAATTTTATACATTTCTTTCTAGGACAAACGCAAAAGTAGCAGTAATTTAATTTTCTATTAAAGATGTAAATTAATTTTATTAAAGAATTAATTAATTTGAATACGAATAACGACTAATTATAATTTATTCTTTTATTAGCTAATTGTATTTTTTTATTAAATGGATTTACTGTTTAAAAAAATGTATATATTGTTTTTTGATCAATAAATAGACGGACGGGACTGAGCGAGCAAAAGGAGTTGAAATGAACACCCTCAATTCTATAATAAATGGAGCCAATAATAATAAAATATTAAACTATGAAGAAGGAAGTAGAACATGTAAACTTATTTTATTTAAAGAGTCTCGCCGTGTCTAAGTTCTAAAGTCCCGTTTACACTCCAGTGTAAACCGGGGTGTATCGAGAAAGAAATTGAGAAAGCATAGTAACTGTAATGATGTGTTTGTTAATTTTAAAAATGTATAATGAAATTTATCAGTTTTACAATATACATATATATATATTGAAATTTTTTTAAGATATGTTTATTTTACCTGTTTAATTCTGACTGGATCAGTGCTCTTAGGGATCACAGCCACACCTTTTTGAAGTAGGAATCGTAGTAAGATTTGTGCCGGTGTACGAGCGTGCGTCTTGGCAATCTTATTGACTTCGGGAAGTTCCAATAAACTTGGATATGAACGCCTGGAAAAAGTTTGCACATTTGGTTAATTTATGAACAAAATCCTTATTGGCATTATGAGGAAGGGTTAAGATAACAAAAAATAATTGTGTATATAAAATATATTGTTAAATTTAATTCAATTCGAGGCCAGTCGTGGCGCAGTGGCACGAAGTGTGACTGTAAAACCGACTGGTTGTGGGTTCGATCCCCACTCGAGGAGATGAAACATTTACGTAAATTTATATTTCCATTTCTTCGCTCTGGTGTCGAGGCTAAGCGCGGCGTTGAGTTCTGCCACTCAATACGCAATGTCTCCAGAATTCGGCAGAAAGTGGGGAACGGAGTGTCTTAACACTAGGTTCCCCCTGCCTACCCTGCTGTGTGCGGGATACAGCGTGAAGCTGATTTTAATTTTTTTTTAATTCAATTTACCTACCCATTTACAGCGCTAAGAGAATCTGTAAGTGCTTTGGAGCCCAAAGGTGAGTAGGCTACTATTGGTATTCCCAGTTTTTTTGCAGCTGCCACTAGGGGGCCCTGTTGCAGGAGAACATGCATTTCCACTTGCAGGCACGCTGGTTTCGCTATAGCGTTTAGACGCTTGACTTGCTCCTCGTTCATATTAGAAACGCCTACGTGACGTACTCGTCCAGATTCCTTTAATTTAAGGACACTCTGCAAATATTTTATAGGAAATTAGATGTATTATTAGCATTATATAAAATATTATATTTCAATTACAACGTGGTTAAGTTGAATAGTACAAAGTGGACAAAATATATTTTTTTTTAAATTTCTTTAAAGACTGGTGAGGTAACGCTAATGAAAATATCGTATATGATTATTTCTTACCGCAATAATTCATTATTGCTGTAAGTAAGATTCTCAGAAGATATTTTTATTATTTGATAAATCGTTGTATTAATGGTTGTTAAATAATCTAATATTTGAATTAACATTAAATTTGAGTATTCGAATATCAATATTAAAAAAAAACAATTAACACAATAACAAATACTTCATATTTCTATGAAGTATATTATTTTTATTTAATCAACGTTCCAACGTGCAAAAATAAATAAATTTAAAAATTATAAAATTAGTAATTGTAAGTATAAAAAAAGAGAAATCAAAAAATATGTAGTTATATCATATCTATCCATCTTTTTTTTAAAAAAAAATTTTTCTTATTAGATTTTTTTGTATTTTATATCAAAAAAATATTAAATCATATGTTTTTCCATTTACTTATCGTCAATGCATAATCTGTTAAATTATCTACGTATAGGTAGGAAGTTATTGACTGTCTAGTTAAATGCTACGCATTAGTTTCAAGGCTCGTATAATATTGTCGAGTTTATTAATTCAGACGTGGTTTTACTAGGGCCGTGGTTTCTTTTAAAAGGAAAAGCATATATAAATTGTTTCCATGTATTGCGCAATACTGCTGTTATCATTTTAGCATAAAATTCTGCCATTTTATATTTGGAATTCCTTTGCAAATAAATCATGCTCAATAAAGAAGCATCTATATTAAGTGAAAAGTCGGTGGCGGAATTTGGTTTTAGATCAATGGTTTCATAGGAATTACTATTAGCACTTTTATTGGTATATGGCATTCTAGACTCTTCTATACAATCATCTCCTCCACTGCAACATGGGCACAGGAATTTTGGTAATATTTTAGAACACACCGGTTTTTTCTGTTTTGGGCTTACAAATGATATTGTTGATGTTTGGGCAGTGATTTTAACAGCATTTTCTCTATTTTCTTTATCATGACCAATGGGACTTAAGTCACTCAATACATTTGTGTTAGATGTTGGTTCATTCAGTTGTAATTTAACATGACAGTATCGTCTCGGTACTGGAGACCGATATATCTTAGTCCATGAGAACTTGTCGTAGCGTTGACTAATTAAATTTTGATTTACAGGGAACTGTGAAATTTGAGCATGTTTAGATGAAGGTTTGTCGCATGTGCATTTGGGATAGCTACATTCTTTGTAAATAGCATCATTTCGGTGGATTTCGTTGTTATTTTCTTTAGTTATGTCATTTTTATCTTTTTCGCTATCGGAATATTCATTGTTTTTAAGAAACGATACACCCATTTGAATTTTAATAACCAAAAAGTTAAGCAAGTAAAAAATAGGTAATTATTATATAGGACTTTCTATATATTTGACAATGTGTTTTATTGACATTTTCTTTTTTATATATAAAATCTGTAACAGAATGCCATAAACAAAGAATAGAACATAATAAAATTCTTACATTATAAAAAAGTAAACTACTCATCCGGCCATGCCTTTTTTTTCATAAACAACATTTTTCATCAGTAATATAATAACAGAAAACAAATCTCCGCAGGAGTATTCCTACTGGAAATAAGATAATTTAAGGTCACTTTAATTTATATAGGTATATCCATATCAAAATTACACATTTTATCAACATCGTCAAAAAATAAATAATTTCAACAATGGCACTTGTATCGGTTAGCTTTTAAAAGAACTTATTGTTATAAGTAACATACAAATTGTTAATGAATTTTCTTCTTAAAATAAAGAAATTCAGTAAAATTTGGCATTTGTGTACTTACTTTCCATACAGCTTCGATGTCAGTATTATATTCAATTTTCATGGTACCATCTGGATTTTTTGGATGTAGTTCCCCCGGAACGTGCTCAAAACCAAACGGCACGTGAATGAGGTACAGATCAATGTATTCTAGACCCAACTCCCGAAAAGAGGCATTAAAGTATTGTTCAACTAACTCAGGTTTATTACCTGAAATAAATAATAATTGTCATAGCATATACTTTAAAAAAACATTTTTATGAAAAAAAAATATTCTCTCCTACCTCCAGGTGCCAGTTTAGTGACTACAAATAATTCTTTCCTTTTGTTTGGGTCACCACCGATCCAGCGGTTAAGTGCGCGGCCTAAGGCAGCTTCATTTTCATAAACGTGCGCCGAGTCAAAATGTCGATATCCTGCTGCTAAAGCTGCATCCACAGATTTTTCCAAAATGTCGGGAGGTGCCTGTTGAAAGATAAAAAAAAAAAGGTTTAACTAAAAGGTGCATATAAATGGGGATAGGATGTACCTACATGAATAGTTGAGATTTGTAAGTTATATCAGTACCTAGTCAAATTTGAGGATGTCCTTACTTTTGTAAATTTTAATATAAGCACGTAATTTATGCCTATATCTTAATAAATATATTATCATTAAAATAAGTAAACAATAAGTAATTGCTATTAATAAAATTACAATAAACTGGCCTTGTATGCTTCAATAGAACTAATTTCGTGTTATGCTAAACCAACCTCAAGGTCGAAGTGTTACCACTGACTCGTATTCGTTATCAATATTACAAACATTTTCTTTTCTTTTGTCCTTTTAAACCAAAAGGTTACTTACCACTGCTTTGTTAAACAGTGACGTTTATTTAATATATAAGAAATATGATGTATTCAAAATGTCATTCAACAAAAAATATAAATAAGACTTGAGTTGTCCTAATCGAGATAGAAACGGCGGTTTTTTGGTTTACCTATAAATTTCTAAAAGACATGTCGTTTGAAAATGTTACATCGGCCATCGTTGTAAATGTGCATGAACAATGTATAGAGCAATGGTCTCACGAGAGCGCGTGCCCCGCAACCACTTCCAGGGCTCTATCTCCATCTAGTGGGGACCACGACGACAGTGAAACTTATTCTTTTTGCAGTAGAAAATGTTCGTGCTGTTCAACATATCGTTACGTTTACGGATGCTGTGAGAAACCTTTAGCCATTGTTGACTCCACTTCAAAGCAGCTTAACAAGTCAAAGTGGCATACTTTCAAAAAATATATAAAACGTCGTATTAAAACGAAACGGAATAACGTGAAAAAAGAAACCGTGGAGAAGCAAGACAACGGTGTGTACGGTAGTAAATCGTAACAAGTAACCCGTAGGATGAATATGACAATACCAAATCATGATTAAATATGAATGTTGTATATGCTTAATGTTTGTTGTTATATATTAAAATATTATAGAATGCTACTTTATAAGCTATTTATTTATTATTTACTAATATTTTCATTGGAAAAACCTCGTCGATATTTCATAACTTGGCCAATTTTAGCCCAAAACAGTATATCGCCCATAACAGTATATATATAAAGTAGGCATCCCTCTGCCTAGTGTTAAACCAACAAGTCCTCCGTTCACTGTTATTTATTATGAAAAAAAAAACCACAGCATAGACACCAAATATTTTTTTTTATTCTCTGGCTATATATAGTCTAAAGAAAATGAATTGTAATATTCATTATTGACATACAATATAAGCATTATACAAAAGTAACATAGCTGTAAAACTCGTTGAATCGTTTAATCAATTGACCTCAAATCTCAACCACTATAAATAATTATATTTGTATCGACAATACAAACTTATAAAAAAGTGACCAATAAAGCAAAACGCACTCAGGTAGAGCTGCGACGGACCATTGCCTAATAATAATCTTCTGCCACATACATCCACATAGATTTTTTTTTAAATATTGGATGTGTTATTTTAAATGTTGTTTTGGTTTTTTTACATTTAAGCCAGGCCAGTCGTGGCGTAACGTAATGTAAACGCGACAGGGTGCGAGTACGATTCCCACTCGAGAAAATAAAATGAATGAATGAATTTAATATTTTACCACCAGCTAATGTGAAGCTAAAAAACTTACATTTTATACAATGCTAATATAAAAGGTAGTGTGATTATTATTCAGTTTCTTATCGTTTATTTCCCACGTATAGGTACTTTCACTTTGCTAGTTTTTTTAAAGAATAGGCATTGTTATAAAAAATACTTGCGTGTGGAATAATTTTTGGTTACTTAAACTTAAAAACCCAAAATTTAATTTGTATGTACTTAAATACTTATACAAAATAATATCCAATGCTTATAAATCATCAGGATTCTCTGCCTTCTGCTCTCTTCACTAACAAACCCGAATTAAAAAAAGTTAATTAAAGAAAAATATATTTAAAACAAAAACTGCCGCCGCGACGATATTCGGGCGTGACTTTCTTTACTTTAACAATAAATAAACCACTTTATATCCAAAATGGCACCCTCACGGGTTGTGTTAAACACATTTTTATATAATAACACACTAGCCGCTACAGGGCTACTAAGCCCTGTAGCGGTTTCGCCCGCTTCAAATACACAATATTTTTTCTCTAGCTTGGATTATTTTCGTGTTGTAATAACATTATCATTTTAAAGACAATATCTTTACATTAAAAAACCGGCAAAGTGCGACTCGCACTTGAGCAAGACGAGACAAGGCATTTTATATGTACATAAAAACGGCAATTTTTTTTAGTATTTGTTATTTGTCGTCTAACTATTAAATTACATGAGACAGCCTGGTGACAGAGGGACACACAGCAGAGTCTTAGTAATAGTGTATCGGGTTTTACTCGTTGGGTATGGAACCCTAAAAACAAAATTTTCAGCCAATTCAATAAAACAGTTATTTTACACTAGGTACTTTAATCGAATAAAATACTTTATATTGCAATAACTTTTTATTTGTGACCAATTGAAATAAAGTGAACCTGCGTTTAAATAGAGTTAAAATTCAAATCATATACTCAGATCTATGGTCCATCGATTCCTGAAAAAAATAGTATTTATACATTTGCAAAGAAATTATGGCTACTTATATGTCGAAAAACTCGTATTTCGGCACTATAAAGGGTATCATAATGAATTAGAGTACTTCTAGTTCATACACAGGGCATTCCCTTGCGCCACCTAGTACCAGTACTAGTCCAGAAAAAAAATCTGAAAACTATACATTTGTGATTAAATCCTAAAAAATAAAAGCCTCAAAAGGGGGGCAAAATTTGGTTTTAAAGTGTGGTATCAGACGGAAAACCTCGAGACTTCCAATTTTTGTACGGAACCCTCTGTGGGCGAGCCCGAGTCGCGCTTTACTAGTTTTTTTACTATAGCGTGAACTAACGTACGGATAAACTAAACGAAAAAAAAAGTGTTTTTTTTTTCAAACAAAATAATTAATAAAGTTATCGTTGTAAAATAAAACGCTATTTGTAAAGAATGACGCACACATACACTAATCGCGATAACATCGCAAACTCCTCATTCACGAAATCGAGTCGTGGGTATTGGCAGTGAAGTTGAATTAAACATTGTTTAGTTTTATAATGGAAAATAGGTTATAGATAATTGCGCAAAATAGAACGAGAGATATCCCCTTCTCGTTCTGGTATATTTTTGTGAATGAAACTGGTAGATCGTCATCGTTTAGTAATATTTTTGTAGTAGATAGTATCTGTTTACGTTATTAGTAAATTTTTAGAAAAAAAATCTACGTTTCAACTGTTCACGAATCAATTAATAAATCAATAAAAAAAAATTTATCGTATATCACTCAATTTTTATTTAAACTATAATACAATAAACTAAAGTGTAAAAAGAACTTTGATAAAAAAAAATCATGCAGTTTTAATAAAAACAATAGCGAGATACCCCTTAAATATTGTAGCTAGTTTTTAGTATCATAAATACATAATATTACAAAATAAAATTGTAATACACGATTTTATCGTTTTTTTTTCGTTCCACTTTCACGCAGCCACTTGAGTGCATCGATGTGTATGTATGTATCTATATGTGACAAAAGCGATAACTGTATTCAAATAAAACATGAGGTGAAAGTCCTTACCGAAGGTAAAATAATATAAGCGGCTTAGTATTAAGTATTAAGATTTTTTTTATTATTTTAATATGATTAGTATTATTGATGTTTTTTTTTAAATCAGTAAACTTGTTTGTAATACAATGTATCCAATATATGTATATAAATGCGTTGTTAGTGAAACATTGAATGCAGTTATTACTTACCTGCCAGGTTCCAAAGCCAATTCGTGGCATGCGATCTCCATCTTCTAATTCAAAATATTCCGGTACAGACATATTAATGTTCTATACACTTTTGTTTTAAATAATATATTATAAAGTGATAAAAGTATATTTAATTTAATAAATAATATAAAATCGATCGGAACTAATAAGCTGTGGCGCACCCGACAGCCTTTGTCGGTGACTGAGCACAGATGACTGTGGTTGTGAGCTTGTATTTAGGTTTGTTATTCTTAACGAAGTAACTGTTTTTTACTCGTCTCCCACACTTTTTGTTCAATCATTTATAGAGAAAAAAAAATCACAACAATGGTACCACGGCGATCGTGTAGATTGCATCTTTTATATATTTTTCTTCACTTAAAAATAAGCAAAAATCTATTAAAAACGACTTTGTGTTAATAAGTGGTTTTAATCTTATTCATAATTATTTAAATATTTATAATTACACGCGGCGATATGAAAATAATTAATATCTCCGAGTGGAAATCGAACCTACAATTACAACGCTGTCCTACTGCACCACAATGGTCACAATAAATATTTTTCAAATATAATTTAATCAGGTCATACGTGGTGCAGACGCGCAAATGTGTGGCTGCAAAATGTGTGTGTTTTAGGATTGATGGGGCATCAATCCTAAAACTAGTCGCGTTTGCTCTCTGGAAATTCGAGGAAATGAATTATTATTAATTTCATTTCTTCGCTCTGGTGTCGAGGCAGGGCTCAGCGTTGAGTTCAGTCACACAGAATGCTTTCAAAGTTTTGGTGGCAAATAGGGAACGGTGTGTCTTTACACTAGGTTCTCTCTGCCTACCCTATTGTGTGCGGGATATAGCGTGAAGCTGATTTATTTTTCATTTATAATTTAATGACTACCACTTTTTGTAGACTGAACATAGAGCTAACCTAAGAAAATCCGTTCACCATTTAACGTAGGTATATTGTAGTGTGTAACATTTTAATATTTGTCAATATGTTATCGTCCTACGCAAACTACTGGAGTTTTTTTTGATTTGTCTGTCCCGTGTGTTTTTTATTAACAAAAAACAAACCGACTTTAAACTAAAAAATGTTAAATAAATTTCCTTAACATTAAGCAATAGTACTTTGATTTTGTTAAAAAATAAATTAAACAAAGATTTTATAATTTTGAAGTCGGTGTCGAGATAATGCTACAACAACCTTACTGCAATATCAAAATACTAAGCCTTTTTGTTTTACTTAACAAAAAAAAAAACAACGAAAAATTTGATAGACCGCTACTTTAAAAGAATTCTATTAACAAAATAACAACCCACAAATAATTTCCTTATACTACGTCCGTGCCTCCTTTATTTAGCGTAGCTTACAATTGTATTATAAAAAATGTACTTTACATTTGCAAGGTAACATTTGATAAAAGTAAACCTTAATCAAACTGTTACAATCTAACAATACCTTGAAGTTAGTTAAAAAAAGTTTAAATTTTTTTAATAATTATTATATTTTCTAACAAATAAACTAACTATTGCTTATACTGCTTCGTCTGGCCGTAAATACTGTTACAATTAAAAATAAAAATATATTGTTTTTGAATTTGGAATATATTTTTAAATAAATAATATAAAAAGTTTTATGTGCAATAACGTTTGGTTTTTCTAATCATGATTTGTTATCGTGTAAAGTGAGTCGTGCAAATAATAGTGAGGTAGCAAGTAAGTATAAAAATATTTTACCAGTACTTTTTTAATTTAGCATTCGCCTTTCGCAGAGGTCAGTCCTCTCTCAGTCAAATTTGTTCACATAAGTATCCAAATTTATTGATACAATTAGGTACCTACTTTTAATATTATACATCAGCCTTTTTTCTGTTATGTTTAAAAAGTTTTGTCTGAGTATATTTTTTTATGATTAGCGCGAGTCAGCCGATCGGGAGTTAATGAGCAAAGCTTGTTGTAATAATCTCTATATACCGTGCACCTACTCAGGTTAGTAGACGATAAACTTCCCTAAGCTTCCCTAAGCTAACCTGGTCCGAGTAGAGGTGGATGTTCGACAAGCTGTAAGAAACCTGTCTTCTATGGCTTCTCGTCAGGGACTCCCAATTGGTTGCTTTGAGATTTGTCTGGTCTCCTCTGGATCTGCGCTACACTACTGTCTTTGATGCAGCTGCCATCAAGGTCAGCCCGTAAAAGCGTGACCTGCATTTGCAAATCCAGGATCTCTTGTTGCAGCTTGGTGTTGTGCGCACATAGTTCGGCAACTTCATTCAAGTCTAGTCTCTACACCACGACTCTTGCTTTTCTTATCGCGCCTCCACTGTATTGAGGCACTTCTCGCAACACAGGGTCCTTCTCAGGCAGCCTATCTATTTAGCCCTCCACAGGCAATGACTTCTCCAACTCTACGCCCCCTACCATCACCAACTCCACCCATCTCACACAGTCATAGGTCACAGGCCCTTCCTCTACACCGCTCCTCAACCATTCCTCTACTCCGCCCTTCTAGGGCTCCTCTCCCGCAACACATCGGTACACTTGTGTTACAGTCATAAATCATAACAGTTAAGTTTAAGTCGTAATAAATTCAGAACAACAAAAAACATCCCTTCTACGTGTATCCTGTATTAACTACATATTTACCAATTATACATTTAATATATGTAACTAATTTAAAATCTGTACAGGAATAAATATGCAATCATTACAGTTATTGAGGCCAGTCGTGGCGTAGGTGCAGAGTGTGACTGTAAAACCGACTGGTTGTGGGTTCGATGCCCACTCGAGGAGATGAAATATTTACTAAAATTTATATTTCCAGTTCTTCGCTCCGATGTAGAGGCAAAGCGCGGCGTTGAGTTCTGCCACTCAACACGCAATGTTTTCAGAATTCAGCACAAAGTTGGGAACGGAGTGCCTTAACACTAGGTTCCCTCTGCCTACCCTGCTTTAATTGCTTTTATGAAGTTAAATCAGTAAATTTCCACCTTTGAGAACTAAATGTTTTAAAGATGTTTTCTTATGTATATTTTAATAAAATAGAGAATATTAATAAATATGCAAATACTTTAAAAATACAAACGTACTTTATTATCAGCTCTTTTTACTAGGCAGGTTAAAAAAAATATTAAACACTAACAACATAAATTACAATAACTAACTTTCATACAAGGTGTAGATATTGGGGCTATAAAAAGAAAATAAACACGAAAGATTCAAGGACTCATTACATAAAGGTCGGAACTACCAACTGACTAAATAACTACATATAATTACAATATTTCCCTAGCTAAAGTTTTCGTAAAAGTATCAATTGCGTCGGTCAAATCCAGATTTGATGCGATTTTGGTATCAATTGCTATTAGCGATAAATGTCGAAGTTGAGTTTGGCCAATACTACTTTTTAAATACTTTTTATTATTTTAATTTACTGAATGACCTTTCAGCTGCTGCGGAAGTGGCAAGTCTTGTAAAGAATAACGAAATGTAACAGAAGTATTTGATAAATATTTACTGTTAGATTTCATTCTAGCACTTCATATTTACTCAATTTCCTTATAGAATTGATGGACAGTTCATGCTTGAGTTGATTAGGGTACAAGTAGGTAATGAATATTAACAAATTGAAATTCAAAGCTAGAGCCTATTATATCTGAATATTTTCTTTGGAATGCGTATAGTGTATATGTTATAAAAATGTTGGTGTTGCACTCATATCAAGCTTTGGCAATATATTTGGCAAAGCAAACGGCGGCGTTGAGTTCCATCACTCAACACGCCATGTATCGAAAAAATCAGCGGAAAGTGGGGAACGAAATGTCTTACCACTATGTTCCTTCTGCCTACACTGTTATATGCGGGATACATAGTGATTTTTTTTATTAATGAACCGATTGAAATATCCATATAAAAATAAACATAGAAAGATTTTATAATTTAGTCGATGTCAAGCTAATGCTTCAACAACCTTACTACAATATCAAATTACTAGGCCTGTTTGTTTTACTTGGCTGTTGTTTACTCATATCCAAGTCTAATGACCTATCTGAATAATACAAGATTTTTTAACAAATCAATCTCTAGAGGTGACAAATACTGTATATAAGTCAGCGACTATGTAATGAGAAGTCAAAGATTTTCACGCCAATGGCTCTGGTGAAAAAGTCAAATGGCATTAAGAGGGCTTGAATCAACTTAGATTATGTAGTATTTCTAAGTCAGAAAACGATGGTCTCTCAAAGGTATACTCTATCAAGTTTACTTCCATATCCTATGTTAGTGACCTACAGACAATTTTGAAGAACTATTAACGACCAAGAAGTTCGGGATCCCATCTTTTAGTCTGTCTTCAGCCACTTAACTTCTGCAATGAAAACGAACTCGGTAATAGAAAAGCTGCGTGTACGAGGAATTTGTGTCTCGCTCTACCTTGACGACTTTCTGATAGCTCATCAAAACAAGTCAACTAGCCATCCATGTGTCGGGGACAGTGGAACTAGCGCTAAGTCTTGGCTGAGCTTTGTATTTTCGAAGATAGGAGTTTGAATCGGTGAAATATTTTGATCTGCTCTGGAATACAAATAAATATCTAAAAGTTCTGCCGATAAGCAATGTTTTAGAAGTGAGACATCTGGCCACCGGACTTTTAAAATTTTGCCAGTTTTACAACAAAACACTCCGACTGTTGTTGCCGAGCACAAATGCTTATAAATCATACGAAAAGAAATCAATACCAAAAATTTGCCAGTTTTACAAAAAAACACTCCGACTGTTATTGCCGACCACAAATGCTTATAAATCATACGAAAAGAAATCAATACCAAAAATATTATAGGTAAAATAGGTATATTGAATATACCAAATATATAATGTCATGCCATGCCATGTCTGGGAAAACATGGTACGGGGCCATACAAGATTACAAATGTCCCGTTTTTCGAAATGGCACGTAAATTTGGTCGCTCGGATCACATTTTGTCGCGATGATAATCGCGGTACTACATTGTTTTAATTTTAATTTTTGCCATAATCGGCCATTTGACATTTGTGCTGCTAGCCTCACCCGAAGAGCCGAATAAATGAAATAAACCTGAAATCGCCAAATGTTACTTTGTAATGCCATAGTTTAAAATAAATAAACTAACCGATTTCCCGTTTTGAGCTAAAAATAGAATGGTCACGTTAATTATACACAAAGAAAAGTCATAAGAAACTTTAATAAAATATTTATATAAAGCCGTTGTGATGCAGAGACACAAGTGTGTGACTGTTGCGCGACGGTTGTGTGTTCGATCCCCACTCGGGAATGAACAGGCAATTAATTATTATTTATTTTTATTTCTTCGCTCTGGCACCAAAACAAAAACCTGGCGTTAAGTTCCGCCACTCAACACGCAATGCCTCGAAATATTCGGCAGGAAATGGGGAACATAGCGTTTTATCACTAGGTTCCCCCTGATGTGTACGCTTCTATATGTATACCCTGGCTATATGCGGAATACACTGTAAATATGATAAAGCTGAAAATATTTTTCATAACATTCCAGAGCTAACCAATTAACAGTTTAGCTATGTCTCAATTATTCCTATCATTACAAAAAAAAAAGACAAACGATATCAAATATTCAACCACCATTATCTTTCATTGTAATGTTTAATTGTAAGCATCTGCAATGTTCAAGTGGTCGTATTTTACTTATTGTGGTCGACCACGGACCGAGTGGTAGTTTGTATCTATTTTGTTTGTAACGATATCATCTACCGTCTATTGTCAAAGTTTATTCTCTGGCTGAGCAGTTACAGTTAAATGATGTGCCACTTGAACAACAGGCTGAGTTTATCTTTCTCCATTTACAAATCGACATCTTTCTCCATTTACAAATTACAATAGTTTGTTATCTCGCGTTTCTGGATATGTATATAATGTCATTATTTTATATGATTACTGATATACCTATTAGTTCTTAAAAGGTATATATATTTTTTAATTTTAAGTATGTACAATAATATTCATATTTATTAAAAAAAAATCAGCTTCACGCTGTATACCGCACGCAACAGGGTAGTCAGAGGGAACCTAGTGTTAAGAGACTTCCTCCCTTGACCTTCCGCCAAGTTCTAGAGGTATTGCGTATTGAGTGGCGGCACTCAACTCCGCGCTTTTGCCTCGGCGTCAGAGCGAAGAAATGAAAATATAAATGTAAATAAATATTTCACTTCCTCGAGTGGGGATCGAACCACAACCAGCCGATTTTACAGTCACACTTTGTGCCCCTGCGCCACAACTGGCCACATTGTTGTTTATATTTATTTCCTTTTTTTTGTGTTAATAATTATATATATTTTTTTAATTTAATAAACATTTACAAAATAAGCATCTGTTGCAAATTTTGTCTAATCATATTGAAATTTTAATTAAGTACCACAATCCCGTATCGTGTTTCACAAACAAAGGTAATAGTATACAAGTTACAAATTAATTTTCCCACATACCCTTAAAGTAATAACATCCTTTTGTTGTGTACTGTATCCATTTCTCATTCAATTTAGTTTTGTATGAATGAGCTAACGTCACAACACTCGTCTGCCCATTGGTGCGTACTGCCCGCTGATAGATGCTCTGATAAGTATCTTATTATCAAAAGGGGGCTACCAAAGTTACCCCCGGTCCTGGGGGCGTGGCTTAAAAACACACACTCCTCCATTTATGTACTTATATTATAAAAGTAACGAAAAATTCACCCATTTTTGATAAAAGTAAAGTGTAGAGCACATCCGTGACAAGTTAAAAGTTATTAGCATATTAATATGAATGTTACACCAGTGCAGTCCAGTGCTAAATGTGGTACATCTGATTTTAGTATAGAAAGGATTTTAAGTGAGGATTCTAGAAGTTCTGAAGTGAATAGCCAGGTACCGGCTTGGCTATGCTGCACGAGATATCAGCCGCCACGCCTCCCTCGTTAGTACTTTTTCTGTTGTTTTGTACATTTTCCTACTTACTGGCCGTCTAGACATGGACGTCATATTTTTTTTAATGCTATGTCCGCATATAGCAGGTTATTATAGAGAGAGAGCGTAGTGTTAAAACACTTGGTTTCCCTCTTCCCGACGCCCGCATGCAGGATATGGAAATAAAATAATTAATTCCCACTAAGAAGTGGGAATTGAATCGCCACCATCCTCCGCCGTTGCGCCTTAGCGGCCTCAACGATGACGTTATATGTTAAAATGGGAAAAGGAAAGAAGTAGCTTAAAAAATGGTGTTAGATTTCGTTCCAAAGTCACAGGCGAAACTAATATGAGTTTGCTAAATAGAAGAGGCCCAAAAATCGTGCCGTTTGTATTTTTTATTAAATCAGCTTCACACTGTATCCCGCACACAGCAGGGTAGGCAGAGGGAACCTAGTGTTAAGTCACTCCGTTGCCCACTTTCTGCCGAATTCTGGGGGCATTGCCTGTTGAGTGGCAGAACTCAACGCCGCGCTTTGCAGTAACACCAGAGCGAAGAAATAAAAATATAAATGGTTATTTATTTTATTATTGATCATTAAAGTTTTTATGAGGCCAGTCGCGGCACAGGGGCAGAAAGTGTGAGTGTAAACGCGATTGGTTGTAGGTTCAAGCCCCACTCCAAGAAATGAAATATTTATTTATTTGTATTTCCATTTATTCTTTCTGGTGTCGTTGTTTTCCGCCACTCATTATGTTGTTGTATGCAAGATACAGCGTGAAGCTGTTCTTTTTATTTAATTTCTCCAAGTAGGAATCAAATCGTTTTTCTTCGGAAAAGTAAATAGTGTAAGATATCCTTATTGAACTGCAGAAATTCTGAGCTAGTCAATGATAGAAGCCCAGGAAAACGAGGCTTGTCATGGTGCTGGAGAACTGTAATCACGACAGGTTTTGGATTCGATTCCTATTTCTTCGCTCTGATAACTCCACGGAAAGTGAGGAACGGAATATTTTTTTTGGGAACTGAGTGCTTTAACACTAGGTTTCATTTATATTCCCCATGGTGAAAATTTTGCAACTATACCTACACAACAATGTTGTTTATCACATCTTTTTTCTGCTGAGACCTAACTTTAATACTAAATATTTGTTTTATATTTTTTTTAACTTTAAAATAACAATTTATAATATTTTTTACTCCTCATCTAGGCAAATCAATTTCTTGATATCATGTGTATATGGAGTATTTGGAATTATGAATATATGTATTTACCTTTTACGTTATTTATTTGTTATATAAAACTGTTATTGTTTGAACATAACAGTCAAATACATAATACCTTTTCATATGCAGGTACACCTAACGCGTGTCGGGCCCGGCGCTCCGGTCGACACGCGCGTGTGCCTTTCACGAGTGCGCAGGCGTCGGCGTTGGAGGCGGCGTACGCGCGAGCTCCCTATCTGGCTCCACCAGCGTTACGCGCTCTGGCAGCAGCTCTACAGTTACGAGACGATCGGGTTGGTTTTTCTACATATTATATGGACTTATTGAGTAAATAATAAAGATCTTTGATTTATAATTCCGATATTAGATATGACCTCGATAGAGACCGTCGTGGAGCATCGGCACAGCGTGTGACTGTGGACGAGACGATTGTGGGTTCGCACTCAAGGAGATTATTTATTTAATATTTTGATGGTGTTTAAAAACAATTATATATCTATATAATTACAATATTGTTACAGATTAAAATATGGTTTCAAAACAGAAGAGCTCGGGAACGAAGAGAGAAGTCCGGTAGTATTACACCACCACGAGCGGTAGTGTTACCTTCCACTGCATCTCCACATAGAAACATGGTGAACGCAGCATGGAGTCCACAAACCGAAAATACCTCATATACCTATGAAGATCACACACATTCCAGGGACGAGAGCGCTATAAACATTTTTAATAATTCACACGCGAGTCCCTCTCTTGGTAGTAGTTCTGAAGAATCGAACGAAAGCAGATGTGAAACTCCTTTAGATGTAGAGACTGTTGGTGATTAACATTATTTAAGAATATAGTATTTGTAAGTCAAGCAAATTGTACAGTAGGTATATTATAAAACGGCATTAGCTACACACCGTTCGCTAATTTTGATTAAACAGCAATTTTTAAAAATTAGAGAAACATATATTAGTGATAATTTCAAGAAAAAAGAACAAAAAACATTACAAATAAAATAATATCAAAATGAAAACTTGCACTAAAATTTTTATTTTCATAAAAAAAAAACATTTCCTTAAAAAAAAATATTTACTTATGCGTTATGAAAATAGGGACCTCGTACATATGAAATTCTAATAATTAGATATATATCTACTCTTTTCCTCAATCTTACAGTAATATTCTTATTGTAAATAATATACATACATACATACATACATACATATATATATATATATATATATATATATATATATATATATATATATATATATAAATTGACATAAAGACCTTTAAATGAATTTCCGCGAATATAATGTAATTACTACGTTGATCTTTGTTACTGTATAATAATTACGATATGAATCATGATTCATGTATTTGTTGATGAAGTTGTCTATTATTTCCAATGCGCTGTAATATTGTAATATTCCAAAATTATAACGATTGTACTGACATAAAAATAATTAAAACTCTTCACAAGCTTCACGCTGTATCCCGCACACAGCAGGGTAGGTAGAGGGAACCTAATGCTAACACTCACACACGACACTCCGTTCCCCACTTTCCGCCGAGTTCTGGAGGCATTGTATGTAGACACCAGAGCGAAGAAATAAAAATATAAATGTTAATAAATAGTTAATTTTGGATGGGATCGAACCCAAAACCAGTCGATTTTACAGTCACCCTCCGCTACGACTGGCCTCTGTAAAAATAATGTATTATGATATGAGTAATGTATAACTGATTTTATCCGTTATTTAGATTTATCTTTCTATTATTTAAGTTTAGTACCAGTCGTTTCTTTGCATGCTGGAGTAAAAGGAAATCAAGAATATTGTATATTAAGACAGCGCTGACGTAAGTGCTGTAATACAAAAGATAATATATAAATATAATATATATATATAAAAAATATTTTTATATTTTTGAAACTAAGTCTGACGGAGCAAAAGGCGGAGTACCCTAGCATTTTATAAAATTATGTTTTTTTTTATAAACTATGTTGCTACTTGTTATTTCTGGTGATAATGCTTCTGTGGTGCAATGTTTAAACCTCGCAACCCTGGGCTTGCGGTAGACTGAGAGCTGGCAAACATTATTTTTCTAAATCCTTATGCGATTCTCTTTCAAACGATGTGAGATGCCAAAAACGAATTAAGAAAAAAAAATACTTAAGGTGCTTGCGGCAGAATTCTTCTAGGCAACCTTTCCACCAACCATTCTTCTCAAATTTACGTTTCATTAAAAAACAGAGCAATGGGATCTTAGGCCATGATGTATCTTGGACTGTAAGAAAATTGTTACTAATGAATACTACTTACTACAATTACAGTGTAATTGGAATAAAACACAACATATTAGTATAAAAATTGGTTTATTTCATGTCTATTTCGATAAATCTTTAACTATAATTAATTATTAATTACACTATTGAATACAAATCGTAATTTGTGTGTTTTTATTTTGATGATTCCTTACAATCTCCTTCGTCCATAGTATCTGTTGTTTTGCTTAATATTTCGTAGTGTGTAGTTTCTTCTCTAGATGGGCTTGTTTCATCGACTTTATATCTGTAAAGAAATATAAAATTTAACATATAAAATGTATATATGTCCGTCGTGGCGTAGTGGGGTAGAGTATGACTGTAAATGCGATGGTTATGGAATCAATCCTCACTCAGGGAAATGGTTAACCCCAAACTGGTACACAAAGCGCGACGTTGAGTTCCGCCACTCCACACTTTCAAAATATTGTGCAGAAACAATAAAAAACACAGCATTCCTAGTAACTGAGCTTCTTATCGTATATAAATAAATAACAACAGCTTCACGTTTTTTTCCCGATGAGGTAAAAAACGTTGTTAATGTTGTTTTTTTGTTGTACATGCATTTTGGGAATTTGAAACTTTGGAACTTTGGGAAGTATGGTTTTTTTTATAAATGCGTATTTTTAACTATAACATTAATTATCATATCGTCTAAGGCACTACCTTTAAACAATTTACGTTCGCAATGCGTCAATATTTACACATACATTACCAATGGACTTCGCGCGGCTTCGCCCGATTTTTTTGTCCTTAATGTTATTTACGTGTATTTAGGGGGAATTGCTTATATATTTTAGTGTTTTTATCTATACCGCCTGTTATAGACTCCATAAGTAGCAATTAAATCTTTCAGTATTTTATTTGATTAAATGATAAACGTTTAGTAACTAATCTACCTAGTATATAAGCACGCAGGACTAACGTGGTCCAACGTAAATCCCTATACTGCGGGAATTTTAGACGAAAAGTAAAGTATATGTTGCTCTATAAGCTCCTTTTTCGGACTCTGTTAATTTCAAGTCGGTTCAGGTGTTCCAGAGTTTAGATCGAACAAACAGAAATGCAGAATTACAGGCAAAAAATATAAAACTTTTTGTTTGTGTTTTAGTATTATGTAAATAAAATATCATGTACATTACTTAAGTGTATTGGCTTAAAATTGGCTTGATCGTTATTATAATCTTTTGAGATTTTATTTGAATTTGATAGCAAAAATTGTCGCACTTAAATACACGGTTATTTTGAAATTACAGACGGACACTTCAATTTTATTTACATATATACAGTATAGATTAAAATAATCCACTCCAATAGTCCGAAAATATCTTTTGCTAAGATGTTTTATTTATTTTTTGCCTTTTTTCAGCTTCACGCTGTATTTCCCAGGATAAGCAATAGAAACTTAGTGTTAAAATATTTTGCTCCCCGCTTTTCACCGAATTGAAAGATGTTCCATTTTTTTTTTGCAGTAGAAAATGCTTATAACGCTTAACAATTTTTGTTAGAGCGGATCTTATATAACACAATATTTTTATTATAAATACCATATATTTGTTCTGTACCTACCGAATCTCAAAGTCTAGTAGTCATTATTTCTGATAATAGTAAAAAATCTACGTCAATTCGTCAAAAAAAAATTAAACTACTGATTACAAAAAAAAGTACTTTAATTATATATTAATAAGATTTTTATTGTAAAGCAAATAAAGCAATTAATTATAATATTATGCGAGTTGTACGATATATCTCGTGGTAGCGGGTCGATTGCACACAGGGGGCAGAGATCATAATATGTTCATTGTGGGTGGTCAATTCTATTTTTTTTTCTTATTATTTCATCTTCACGCTCTATCCCGTTTATAGATAGGGTTGGTAAAGAGAACTTAGTGTTTATTTGAAGACTCTCCATTCTGCGCTTTTCGTCCGAATTAGAGACGTTGCGTGACGGAACGCACTGACGCACTTGGCCTTAAAAGAGCCGGGAAATTAAAACAATTAATTTTGTATGGGGATTGAAGACACAAACATCGTGTCAACAGTCAGTCGCAACCACACTGCGCCACGACGGCCTCGTTAAATTTCTACATAAACCAACATAATTTACTACACAATTTGAATTTACATTTTACACCTATGATTTTTATAATAAAGATACTTTTGAGACACCAAACTAGAAGTAACTAATATATTTATGTGCGGAAACATACGATATTTACTAAAGTTTGATAATTTTTTTTATTTAATATTTTATACGAAAAATTTTAATGTATTTTTAATTTCTATTTTTTTGCTTTCTTTAAAGGATATGTGAAATTTACTATATGATAATTAAATCTATTAATCAGGGCAGTGGGCAGACGTAACTTTGTATTAAGACACTCCGTTTCCACTTTCCGCAGAATTTTTCAACGTCGGAGTTTTTGCCTTAGTGCCAGAGCGAAGAAATGCTAATATTAATATATAATAATTCATTCCCCCGAGTAGAGATCGAACTCACAATCATCGCGTTAGAGTCACACCCTGGTTAGCTTGCGCCACGACGACTTAGGCTTATGACGTGCATTTCGTGCACTTCATAATTTTCATTTACGGGTGTTAATTATGTAGTACAACCAAAACACCAAATAATATACCAAAAAATGAGTACCACAAGATTCTGCTAAATATAACGTATATTTTTTGATATTTGTTAACTACTTGTGAGGCCAGTCGTGGCGCAGCGGCACGAAGTGATTGTAAAACCGACTAGTTGTGGATTCAAACCCCAATCGAGGAAATGAAATATTCAGTTAAATTTATATTTCTATTTCTTCGTTATGGTGTCGAGGCTAAGCGTGGCGTTGAGTTCTGCCACCCAACATGCGATGCCTCCAGAATTCCGCAGAAAGTGGGGAACCAAGTGTCTTAACACTAGGTTCCCTCTGCCTACCCTGCTGTGAGCGGGATACAGTGCGAAGCTGATTTTATTTATTTAACTACTTGTACAAATTACAAATCTAAAGCTGTCAATTTTTAGTTCATCAGATGAAGACCACCTAGATTTTATCGCTCGCTATATTAGAAAAAGTGTAAAGTATCTATATATAGGTAAACATAACTAAAATGGTCTGGTTTTGATTTATCATTCACACTTATTGGATTTTTTAAGCGTATTATAATCATGCAAATCGCAGTCTACTGCAGGGTTAGGTCATCTCTATATTATCATTATACCTAAAGATAATTTCACACATTAACATATTTAAGATACTATAGAAAACACACGGATTCGGTCGTTTTAATTATATCATATTTGCTGCAAAATCGTTTTGAAAAAAAAAACCCGGACAAGCGCGAGTCTGGTTCGCCCACCGAGGGTTCCGCACAAAATTTGTAGGTCTCGATCTTTTTCTTAAATTCAAGCTTATAAAGATAGAGCCAATAGTAAAACAATAGGGCCAGATCTACGTTATTTTTTAAAGCCTGGAAGTTTCTGTGCGCATACACTCAACACTAGTACTATCAGGGAATATGGAGTTTGAGAGGTTGTTACTTTGGCAGTTATTAGGTAACAGAGATGCAAAAAATAGTATCTAATTTTCATTTTATTATAAAGCTCCATTTTTTATATATTTTCTTGGGAATAATATTAGAAATGACGTTGTAAATTGCCAGACCTTAGCCCCTGACAGACATCTCTAAATTACAAGCGCCTACGAATCTAATGTACTTCAATGTAAAAAATATTATTTGCTCCTAATATTCTAGTAGGTGCTTATAGGATTTGAAGGTATATGGTAATGAAGAACGTTATTTGCAATATTATTTCAAAGAAAGTATTAAAAAATGGAGCTTTATAATTTAACTATAGTTAGGTATTATTATTTAATAAGCTCCAAGTCCAAAATTAAATATTTTATATTAATATCAACTTGACATCTCCACGCCATCTAGAAATAAATGGTATATTGACAGACGGACAACAAATTATTTTTTACCGTTTTTAAAGGTTCCGTTCTTACCTTTTGAGGTACGGACCCTAAAAAAAAAAATTAACGTATCAATGAATAAAATTATCTTAAACAAATATCGAGAAAGATTGGTAGCATTGCACTGTGCACGTATAACACGCGTGTAGTTGACTGCGTTTAATGTGTGTGGGTCAGTGATCCGCCTGTGAAGCGCAGCGCTTATCTATAAATTTGTCGTAGGTCATTGTTCACTTTCGATTGGCCTCCTTAATTACGTATTCAAGTGAATGTTTTTATTCAGTTTCACGCTGTATCCCGCACATAGCAGGATATGCAGACGGAACCTAGTGTTACGACACTCCGTTCTCCACTTACCACCTAACTTTCGAGGCATTGCATATTGAGCTGCTCTTTTGCTATGATACTAGACCAAAGAAATAAAAAAAAATAATAATAATAATTCATGTCTGTGCCCCTGCCCACGACTGCCTTACGTACTTAAATAATATGATCTTACCCGCATGCTCTGAAGAAAGAAGAAGCGGAGGGATTGTGCGTGAGCGCGGTGAGACGCACGCAACGCATGCGTGTAGCTTGCGCGAGCCGCTCGAGCACGCTCAGCAACCGCTGACCCAGCCCACGGCGCCGCCCGCCCTCCTCGATCTGCACCTCGTAACTGATGACGAAGGGAAACAAAACTTACAATTATTTAGTTCACTGGAATTATATTATATAACAATTAAATAATATCTTTTGAGCACTTATACCTATTCGGTAATTCTCAGCAACGCGTTCAGTTAAACTCTATGAGCTTGACTACTTACTATAAAATATATTTTTTTGCGTACAAATATTATACAATAAATACTTAAAAAAAAATTAAGTATTTATTTATAATATTATGCTATATTTACCAAAGAAGCAAAGATTCTTTATATCATTTAAACATTCAATCATAAACAACTTGTTTTCATAATTCAGACCACATCAGAAACGACGAACCAATTTTCACCAAATAAAACAACAGAGTACAACGACGCCAAACAGTACAGTACCTTTGTTTATAAGTTGGGAACAAATGCAAACTGTATTGTTTTTTATTTGAGGTTAATTACACGGTCTCATTTGATTGTTAAATATTGCCATTATAATACTAACTTCACCGTCATTCTTCACCATAAACGAATGTGCAAGGTTGCGTCTTTTTTAAAGTGGAGGTTAACGTTGTTCGTCCTACTGGCCGTTACAGCGATACAGATTGGGGAGGGAAGAGGGAATATTCCTCCATTTTTGAGAAATTACAAGCACTACGTGGCTTCTTGAGAGGATTTCGTCGGCGGTAAGGGCGCCCCCTGCGGGACTAGAACCTAGGCTTGCGGCCGTTGATTGGGCTGAGGTCTAATCTGTAAGACCTGAGAGATACTTATATCCTTAACGCAAGACTTCAATAGTGTAGTTTTAGTTATACGCGTATTTCGGCACAGTGATAAAGGCTCGGGGGCATACTGGCACACGGCTGTCACATCTCGCGTAAAGCTCTATAGCTTTAAATTATTTTAATTTAACATTTTCTCGGAAAGTATAAGTTAAAGCCAAAGCTTATCTTTATAAAATTCCCTTGATGTTGACATAACTTTCTAACTTTCATACAAAACAATAAAAATGTAAGTCTGACCTACAGTTGAAGAGAAATTAGCGTTTAAAGAAACAAATAAACTTGTTTCTTACAGATATATATTTTTTTTATGTGTGAAGTTTTCCCTATCTGTAGCGTAATAATTGAAAAGCTCGGGGCACCAAAAGCTACAGTCCCTGATACCTCTTTCGTATCTTTAAATGTCATTAACCTTTTTTACATGTAGTCTAGGGGGCTTTATGACATAAATTTCCCTTATGGCATAGACATTAAATTCTCAAATGATAACCTAGAGGCTCGTCTTCACTTATCCCTCCTTCTTCACCATGTCTTTTTACCATTATTTTATCAATCATCACCATCGCTTCGCATTTCTTCTCAAAATAATGTTCTAGTTTGCATTTGCCATAAAGTGTATATTTTCATTGTGGATTCTATCAGATAAATTGACTCCGCATACATTTCATCCGCGTTCCTTCAGCTATACCTACTTTTGAATGCTGTGATGGTACCAGCAATACATTATGTATGGTACCTACAAATTTGCTACCATCCTGCCTTCTCACCAATGCAGAATAAGCGCTGTTGATACTGTATCGGAAGCAATAGGTCTTTCCACATAAATTTATATGCCATCTCTCCCTAAACATACATCCAATATATTTCCACAACTTCATTTATAATTTTTTTTCTTTGACGCAACAATTCGAGATAAAGACAACTGTTATCATTTTTATACTTGTTATATTACAGTAATGAATATTGCCTACAACTGATACATTAAGCAAACGAGTGCATCGATAATTATTGTTCAATGTGCCTGGAGGTGAAAGTGATAAAAAGTACATAAGATTGTAGAATCCGCTAAGATACGAAATAATATCGAAAACAATTGGATCATTTTAGGTGTCAGTCAATAAGAATGTTATCTTATGTGATTTTTTTAAAACGTTGTGAAATTAAGAATATCTTATGAGGGATCCTTATCGTTAGTGGTATATGGACGTAAAAAAAAGTTCATCACTGTCCTACAAATTGTTTTGACTATATTGATTATTGCAGCAGACGAAGAGAGGATATTATAAAGCTTAATAAAGAGAATGTTTCTTGAACGCGCTAATCTTAGGAATTGCTGGTTCAAATTGAGTAACATTATTGTATTGGGTAGATCATGGTTCACTGTAACTTAGGGCACTTATACAATATACATATGAATTATGTGTTAAAAACAAAAAACACTTTTTTTATATCCATTGCACTAAAAAAAACTGATATTATCATTTTTCGGTAAAATAAAAAAAAAATCACATTTGTGAGCTCGTTCCGAACGTATGTATTTTACAAAAATAAAAATCTTTATAAGCATAAAAAGTTCTTTTTAAATCAAATAAACGAGATCAGTAGTAGGGTGGGTATCTATTAGTAGTAGGGGTAAGAGGTCGCGAAGTGATTTCAGGGTGACGTCAAATGGGGCGGACGAGTTGGCTTTGATGAGCCGCGGTGCATCGCAATCTGTGTCGAGCAACTGCGGGATGAGCTCGCGGGTGCTGTGGCTGGTGCTAGCGTGCGCTGCGGCAGCGCACGCGGCCGACATACTGGCAGTACTACCGACTAACACTAAAAGCCATTATGCCATGTACGGCAGGCTGATAGATGCTTTGGCCAGAAAGAATCACCAGCTGACCGTCATCACTCATTTCACTATGGTACGTATTCAGTGATAATTTTGACGTATAACACAATATAATATCAATTATGTGCATCTTAGAAGATAATTTTAGTATTCTAGAATTATGCAAACATAATATATATATTTTTTAATGGTATAGTTAAAAAATTAATAAAATTTTTGAAGATAACGAATAATAAATGAATTAAAATTCCTACTCACAGACAAAAAATGCAGTTATTCAAAGTTTTATAGCTACATATTTAAAACGTAAAATAAAAATTATCTATACCATTTAAAATTAAAAATATACTATTCCATTATTCAAATGTCTATCCTGGGATTCGGTGGATGTGGTGGGGACGGAAGTGTTTTAATGAGAACGGAGTGTTTTAACGCTAGGTTTCCAGGTTCCATCTGGTTGCATAGCAACATGTGAAAGATGTTTAAATTGAAGAAACAGAAAATATAAAAAAAACATACAACCTAATGCATAAAAAACTAAAAATTAATAAAAAACTAAAATATTAATCATCAAAATAAAATAATCATAACAATAGTACTAATAGTGCAAAATAGAAGGATTATAAAAATAGATTCCGGTTTGTAGCCGAGATTTATTTTTCAGGTTCCTTGGTTGGAAAAATGTGTCCCGATTATCAACAATCCAATCTCTTTATTTAATACTATTAAGCTTCTTTAACTCAATTATAATAACGATAGTTGTAGTAACAACAGTAATGCTAATAATAATAAACAACAGGTGTACTTCCGAAAGTTTCTTTGTTTAATTCTTCAAATATTCTTGGTTTACCTAAATTTACCTAATAAATTAAAAAAAAAAAACAGTTTTCCTAAATACTACATGTATTTAGGATAGCTGTTTTTTTTAATAGTTAGAAAAATCTTACAGTTAGATTCAGATGGTGATGCAGTTACAATAAATTTTAATTAAGACAGCCAGAACTGATTCAGCACTTGGTACATACCCGGGCTAGTTCGTATAACCAGGTCTAGCCTGAGATATGCAATTTGATAGAAAATAATTAATAATAATAATCTTTATTTAGAAATAACATTAACTACAATTAACATACAAATTATATGCACTTATGTTGGGAAAAAAACAGTAAGTCATTATATTGAAATAAACCGTTACTAAAAATGAAAGGAAATAAAAAAATATATATTATATTATACGTATTCAAGCCAATATTACATGTATGCAAGCCATATTATAAACTTTAGGTCTCTAAAAAGTTACATAGGACCTAACGTACATATGTATAAAACCTAACAATAAAGAAAAAACCGGTCAAGTGCGTGTTGGTTTCGCTCACCGAACGTTCCGTACGAATTTCAGTTTTGTAGCTCAACGGGATTGTAACGGACTTGTTAAAATTGACAAATTTAAGTAAAATATAAGTTTGTAATAATTTTTATTTGTAATATAAATATAAATTTCTACTACTAATTCCTACTTCTAATTTTTGATATTTTCCTTTATTTGGACTGCAATTTCTCACTTGCCATTTTTTTTATTAAATTTGAAGATATCATAATTTTAGATCAATGGGAAGTATATAGGTTTATCCCATTATCCAATAGGTTTTCATTAGGTTGTTTTACCTTAAAGGTTTTCGTAACACGGCGAATTTCTTACAAAATGCAGTGGTAACGATGCATAAATACTAGTGTTTTGTGATTGCGATGACGACGCTTCAAGAGATCATAAACCTGAATATTTATAATTCATTTGAGCTTGGTATCAAAACCTAATATCGAGACAACTCTTGACACACGGACAATAAAATTATCCTATAAGGGTTCCATTTTTTCCTTTTGTGGTACGGAACCCTAAAAATAAGTTTATCGGTTCATTATTTACAGTTATAGTATTGCATGTAACTTTAAAGCAAACAAACGTTACAAAACGCATGAATAGAAGATAATTTAAAAATGTAATGTCAGTCAGTAATAACTTAAATATGTTTTCTTATCCAAGGTACAAATGATGACAGAGGTCAGATAAGTTTGTGCAATGTTTGATGATACAGAACAAAATAGATTCAAGCGTATTATTTTCTTATTATTAACCATAATATAACGTTCAACCATAAACTTATCCCATAGTTTATATATCCCATAGATATATTACTAGAAAATTTAATAAGTTTAAAAGTCAAGAAGTTAAAGGTTAAGAAACTAGTGTGAAATACAGTTGATAATCCTATAGGACGTTTGAGCTTATTATGCCACCAAATTTCAATCATATGTCTGATATCACAAAATAAAGTTCGCCTTTTAGACAATTATGTTGAGTTGTTTAATATTAGGATGACATTAGGGCGCCAGTATAGTTACTGGTTATAGTATTGTTTTTAATATAATAACGATAACAACTCGAAACAAAAAGAAAGTTAATGATATCGCGTCAGAATTATGTGTGAAAAACAATCTGTTTAGCGCAATATGCATAAGTCATATATGCAGGCAATATTTATCAGGTTAATATTTCACAAGTATGACTAGATAAATTATTTCTTGCATTAAAACATTATTATTGTTATTTTCTTTCATAATTCTCGGATTCAAAAGAATCCGGTCCTTTGGAAGGCTTGCGTGGGGACACAGGTCCAAAAAGGGCCTCTAGAGAACATACAAATGTTTTACTGTGCACATCAGCCAGGATCCATCTCTGAGTAACCACAGGTAATTGAACCAAAGATGGTCGCCGGTTAACGCGTAGGAACTATGGAAAATGTGGAAATCTGTACTAGGACTATGTCATGGAATTTGGATGTACTGGCTACTGGGCTATTGAATGAGACTAACGTCCGTCTTTACAATAGTCTCAAATTAAATAGTTGGCGGACGGCGACTTGCCTCCCACTAGATGGGAACCTACAAAGCGGCGTAGTGCCTCAGGCGCAACATCGGCGTGGTCGTCTAAGTGTGAAGAAAGGTGTGCACCAGTTTCACCATCACGAGGAGTTCGTAAGCGGGTTTCGCGGCTATTACGTGTATTAAGCACTTCCACCCTTTCGAGCATATAGCTCTTGCGCCCCATTCTGTCAGCCAATACAGGCAAGCCAGAGGCGGTGAATAGATTACAATTCCCCTCTGGAGGACTTAGCTCTGTGGGGTCGCCACTCCCCAACAGCTTTCCACAAGGTGCTCTGCGGGTTTATTATTATTATTATTGAATATTTGAAGATGTTTTAGGAAGTAGGTTCGGTTATCATGAAACACAACAATGCCATGGTTGGCCCTAATTATAGATTTACATTATTCGAAATAATTTTAAACTATTTAGCATAAAAAGAGTATCCATCAATAATCATGTACCAGACGATGATTGATACATTATTATAATATTAATTAATTTATAAATTTGTAGGTGTTTAGAGCAAACCAAATTTCCAAAATTAAACTTACTATGTGTTTAAGTGGCGAATATGGTACTCCGTATTCCCAAAGTAAAGATAATAATTACTAGACATTATAAAAGGAGTTGGTAACATTACGATTTACGATCGGTGTGGATAAAAATGATATAATATAATAGCAATTATAAATACGACCTTTGGCGTCGCTGTGCGCCTTATCGTGTGCGGCACGCGTTTAGCTTCCGACCATATGTCTTGCGTTTCCAATAAACAATTATATCACTAGCAACCACAATTCATATACACGTTACGTTATCTCATATAATATACTTGTTACAGAAAACCCCACTGTCTAACGTACAGGAAATTAATCTTGCCGGAACTATACCAGAAATAACAAACAACCTCACCACGCAGCACAATTCTCTTAAGCCGGAAGCTATACGAAATTTGGAACAAATCATGAAAGAATGCGTTCATGCATGTGAAGTTGTGTCACAAAATCCAGATGTGAAGGCTTTAATAAATTCAACGAAAACATTTGATTTAGTTATAGTGGAAGTTTTTGGCAGTGAATGCTTTCTTCCATTTGGAACTAGATTCAAAGCTCCCGTAGTTGGACTTCTGTCGAGTGTGCCTTTACCTTGGGTAAATGAACAACTGGGAAATCCAGAGGGAACTGCATACATACCAGCTTACATGATGAGCTTTGGACAGCGAATGAATTTGTGGGAGCGATTTTTAAATACGTTAGCTGTAATATGGGCTAAAATATATTACAGACATAAATCACAAATTCCGTCTCAAGTAAGTGAAGTGACGTAAATTGTAATTATATTTATTTTAGTAATTGACTGTATTTCAATTTATTGTACAATTTTAAAGGTGATCGCCGATAAACTGTTTGGACCTGGTCCTAAATTGGAAACACTAGCGCAGAACTACAGTTTAATATTAGCCAACAGCCATTACAGTATTAACGAAGTACGACCACTAGTACCAGCGTTAGTGGAGGTTGGCGGCTTACATTTGGATAATTCCCAAACACTGTCGAAGGTATTTATAACTTTTAATAAAGATATAATTATGCAAATTAAATATATTTTTTTATATTGTAATATAGCAAGCAATAGCAAGCAGTATAAAAAATAGGTAAATGCAGTTATCCATTCCGCAATCGAGCAGTTGGTTTGTTTAGGTACCCTTCTGCACTCGAAGTCGACGAAATTGTTAATTATTGACATTTCCCCAGTGTGGTGGTAAGATGAATGCGGTGTTGAGTTTTGGTGGAAAATAAAGAATGTTGTGCCTTAAAATTAATTTATTGCTGTTTACATTTAGCCTACAAACAGAAAAAAGAAATCCCAATTTACAAAATACAAAGTCGAACAAGAAACATTGTTATTTCAGTGTGATAGACGAGTCTATTTTATCTAATAACCTAAATTGTATTCAGTCTTCCGTCTATCTAGTCAATATGTCTCTTGGACCTAAGACCTTACCGGATTGATAATAAATAAACGTATTTATTTTAACTATAAAATATTTTCTTATTTATTGACATTTACGCAATGAATATTAATATTTTACGGCTGTGGTTAGAAAAAAAAGTATATATCAGTGTTAAAAAGTGTATGATCAGTAAAACTCTTGTACATAAATTAATTATTAAACAACACATAAAAGAATGTTTGAGTTCAAATAAATCAACATTGCTTCTAAACATATAAATGGAATGTTTGCCATGTTTTTAAGGTATTGTAAAGACTTTATAATAATTTTATTAATATACTAATTTTGCAGGATTTAAAATCATTTTTGGACAATGCCCATGAAGGTGTTATTTATTGGAGTTTTGGGTCCATGTCACGCATTGAAACTATTCCGAGTGAAAAGCTTGCGCAAATATTCAGCGTTATTTCTGAATTATCTCAAATGGTTCTCGTTAGGATGAACCGGCAAATGCTTGCACGCAACCTGACGGTTCCTGACAATGTTTACACTATGAACTGGATACCTCAATATAAAACTTTATGTAAGTAATATTTCTTTAGTTTGCTAACGTATACAAAATTACGTTTTTTACAATTATTGCAACTGTACATTCTTTATCTAGTTACCTTATATCTTAGTCATGTCCTTGTATTTTAGATTTACCATTGTATCTTAGCATTCGCAGGCGAAAATTGGTAGATCGCCCATGATAATAACACCTTCGTGGGCATTGTCCAAGACTATGTTTTTAGCACGGTGCCAAAAAAATAGCCTGGTCTGTTGTAGCTTTCCGAGATTTGCTCTTGAAATCTCGACTCGTTTTTTCTTTTGCACGTTGGTTAATGTCCATTCGACTGACGAATGACGACGACTTGACGAACTAGTAGATATCTTAGGGAGTAAAATTTTTTTTTTTTTTCTATTTTTGTGTGCACTAGAAATAACTGAATATCATTGCTTTAGGATCACTCTACTTATATTTAATATACCTAATAGATATTAGCAATGTTTTTTTTTCACAAGAAAGGGGTCATGGCGTAGAATATACTAAGAAACGACTATTGCTTTAAGGATGTATTAAATTTGTGATAAAAAAATAGTTATAGCGTCTGTTACTTTTATCAAAATTTCCTCGTTCACCAATAGTAAACTTTTAGTGATTTATACTGTTTACCATGTCAGCCTAACCATTCTTATGAAATAAATTTAATGTTTACAAATTGAATGTTTACAGGTCACCCCAATGTTAAACTATTTATTTCACACGGAGGTTTGTTGGGGACTCAAGAGGCTGTGGCGTGTGGAGTGCCCACCCTAATGGTGCCCTTGTACGCCGACCAAGCCTTAAACGCACGCGCCATGAGTGATCGCAACGTCGCAAGGATAATTTCTTTAAAGGATGCAACAACTCAATCTTGGAGGGAAGCTTTCCATGACTTACTAACAAATAATAGGTAAAGATATTTTTATTTTAGATGAAAAGGTCATATGAGTCATATATTTAAAATTTTGTTTCAATTGTTAACAAATAAATAAGACTGAATTATTGATAACCTTACTCAAGCAAGAAAAAAAGGAAATTATTGTTTTTTTAAGATAAATTGTTGTTTCACAGTTATCTTTGTGAAACAGACTTAATTATGTGGTGATAACTTATTTGACATTTAATAAAAATGCAAGTTACTTATTATATAAATCGTATTCTGCAGGTATAGGGAGAATGCTCTTAAATTAAAAGATATTTTTCTCGATCGACCAATGCCACCTTTGGACACTGGAGTGTACTGGATAGAATATGTGTTGAGGCATAAAGGAGCTGCTCACATGAGATCACCAGCACTAGATTTAACATATACGCAATATCTCCTACTTGACTTAGGAGCACTTTGTATAGCTATCACATCATTGACCATATATATACTTCACAAACTTTTTAGATACCTTTGCACTCGGTATATACGATGGTGGCCCAAAGAAATAGTTTTAGAAAAAAGATTATTCAGAATAAATATTAGTCTATTTCATTGTTTTTTATGGATATATAAAGTCAAAACAAAACTAATGTGATGTACAAAAGTTTGTGTGCAATTTAATGTTTAATTTTAAATGTATTAGTTGTTCTGTAAATAGTATGTAAGATATTTATTATTCTCCTTTGTGACATGTTGAATAATGTTAGGTTATAGGATGGTTTTAGTTGTGTCGGAAATATAAGTAATATATATATATCAATGTTTAATGTGTATGTACATATTTTGTACATCATAGCTCGGAAACATTGTGTACTGTGACACCTAAAGAAGTGTTCAAATCTGATAATTAAATAATTTTTGTTGTTTAAATGTTTATTATTTAAAATAGATTGCTACTCTAAACATATTCAAAATAATTAATCTATCCTAATATTATAAAGTTTGTTTGGTTGAAGGCAGTAGTCAGAGGAAATAATATTTTGAATCAAAAAAATAATTTTGTGTTAGATAGTCCATTTGTAGAAAGGCTATATTTTATTATATTAATCTTTTTTTTAGCTTCAAAATGTATCCCGCACATAGCAGGGTAGGCAGAAGGAACCTGTGGACCTAGTGTTAACACACTTCTGTACCTACTAAAAATTTGATTCCAAGTGGGAATCAAACCTACATATTTATTGTGTTTGCAGTTGTACACTTGTGCTCCTTGTGTAATGGAGTGGGGAACAGTGTCAGCGTATTAACACTAGGATCCACTCTGCATACCATACTAAATGCAAGATACAGCTTAAAACCAAATAAAAGAAAAAAATATACATATAAAGTTAAATTTGAAGATCTTACCAATATAGGACGGGATCTCCAAAATCCATGTCAAATCTGAAATGTGAGAATGCTTGCAGCTTGTCATTTTTGTCTTTGGCAACAAGGTACCATGCTGAGTCATCTGTCATCTCTTCAATTTTGCGCTCTCTGTTCCATCCCCAAACACAAGTTTCATATCTACAAATAAATAGATTTATTTATTTGTTTACTGTTACAAAAAACATCATTTTACTCTAATACAATAGTGGCTTACATAATTTATATTACTATCTATTAGGTCAGATTACAAGAATTAGACAAAACACTACTCTCTGTATTAGTTTTACTGTATGGCAGTAGTATAACTTGAATTCTTATTCTCAACTTTGTACAGTATATTATGTGAAATATTTGGATGGTGCCACATTATTATTTTAAGCTCATTACTGATTAGTAATTACTTGCCAGTTTAATATATTGAAATCTTTAATTTTATTTATTATAACAGCTTTGTTTTCTGCCTGGCATCCGAACTTAAATGAAATAGCTTTTTGGTATTTTTTGGGACTTTACATTGCGTCCCATACATAACAGGTGTCACCTCTGTTTCAGAATACACTCAGTTTTCAAAATATTGTATTTTGAGCAAAATAATAATTCTTTCCCCTGAATGAGAATCTAATCTTCAACCATAGAAGTGTTGATATATTAGAGCATATTATTTTTTAAATAATTTAACGTGAACGTAATAAGTGACCTTCTCCTTGTTTTGTAAATAAAAGCCAAATTCACTTTTATGCAGTATAGTTTTATAAATACTTACAATTTTTTCATATTTCGCTCTGTTAGATCTATAGCCCATTGTAAGACATTTTTATCCAATTCTGTGACCTTTTGTATATACATTTCTATTTCTAAATCTTTATTCTTGTAAACTAAAAGTTCTTTACACATAGGAGCCAAATCTTTTAATTTGTTTGCTGAAGTAACAAATGACATTCCGTCTGCTATACGATGTTGTTCTAATTTTCTTGCTTGGCGTTTTTCTTTACTTTTATTTGCCGATGCTACTGTTTTTTTCTAAAACAATGTAATTGTAAATGTTAGAATTGTTTACTTACTGTAGTTCCTACTTTTTTTCAATTTGTCATTGTAAACAAACATTATATAGAAACATTCATTTATTATATTAATACTTACTCCCATTTTGTATTATTAAATATATTTGTTGATTTAAATTAAAATAAATGTAATTGAGTTGAAAATAACCAGTCTTAAATGTAAATAAATAACCGGCGGGAAACGGGATGCCACCGTTAGAAATAGAAATAAGGTTAGTTATTCTTGTTTAATACAACAAAATTGAAGCGCGTAGTATTTAGTATTTTCTTATTGGTTTACATATAATAGATTGGAAATACGACCAATAGCAGGGCGATTTAGCGACATGCATTTTAAACATTACGTAAAGAAAAACATTATTTAGGTTGACAAAACAACATGAGTTGACATATAGTTAGCGTTCAGAAAAACTACTGATACGTTTGTTAAATAAAATTTTATAATATATTTTCTTTTTATGAAAATGAGATAAACAATATTATTCATAAAAAGTCATATATAAATAATAAAATCAAAAATTGAGGTCAGTCGTGGTGCAGAGGCACATAGTGTGACTACAAAATCGACTGGTTGTGGGTTCGATCTCCACTCCAGGACATGAAATATTTATTTAAATTTATATTTTCATTTCTTCGCTTTGTTGTCGAGGCATTGAATTACGCCTCTCAAAACTCAATACCTTCAGATTTCAGACGAAAGTGGGGAATGGAGTGTCTTAACACTAAGATCCCTCTGCCTACCCTGCTGTGTGCGGGATTCAGCGTGAAGCTGATTAAAATCATATCATTAGAAACATACTGTTTTTGGACGGAAGACCCGGGAAACTTAAAACTAAAAAAAATGTAAAAATTATACAAAATTCATGTTATTGATTTAAAATTCAATACATATTTTTCAAAACACATAACAAACTAACACCTTCAAAAACAGAAATTGCCGTGCTTTTTTATTATATCATACGTTGCTAATATAATCATTATTAGAATTGCGCAGACGTTTTGGCGCATTTCCAATTTTATGCTTGTCACATTTTTCTTGGAGAGAGATATAGGTAGCTATTAGATAAGAAAAGAGAGTTGTTTATCATTTATTTTGTGCTAATTAATTTTTAATAATATGGAGCGTGTAGAGCTATCGCAAACTGGTGACTTAATGCCTACGCTAGGATTAGGTACATGGCAGGTTAGTTTTTCGAGAATATGTTTTGCCACGAAAATTTTTAATGTTTTATAAGCTGATTCATATTTTAGGCTTCACCAGAAGTGATAGAATCCATAGTATACAAAGCTCTGGACTTAGGATATAGACATATTGACACAGCCTTTAATTACAACAATGAAGAAGCTATTGGTAATGCAATTAAGAAATGGATAAACGATGGTAAAGGTACAAGAAAAGATTTATTTATTACCACAAAGGCAAGTTATTTAATTTAAGATATTTTTGCTCGTTGCACGTTTTAATCTCCTAAAAAAGTTATTGAGCAATATTAGCAATTAGGCAATTATTTATTTCTTCAGTGTGCTGTTTGGGTTTTAAACGACATAATGTTTTATATTATTTAAAACCTACAAAATCCAAATCATTCAATGTTGCATATTATGAAATAAAAAATCAAATAATTTTTTATACATTTGTATAATAGATTTTAATAAAACTATTTTAAATTTTGTTGTATTCGAAGGTTGCATTGCTATAATCTTATAATATATTATGTTCACTGAGGCGTCATGTCGATAAAGGACAGGGTGTGGACTGGAGCTCAATAACGAGTCGTGATATTTTCATTTCCCCATTTCTATAAGGCGTTCTGTTACGCCACGCTAACATATCGAGAACGGAGTGTTTTGATATTAGTTTTTCTCTGACTTTTTTGCTGTTATGGTTATATGTATGTTATTATGGTTATATGTATGTTATTATGGTTATATGTAGTATATTATTATTATATGCAGAATAAATGTGCGAAGCTGTAAATAATAATTTCTAAATTAGCGGTAACTTGCTTATCGCAATATTATTTTTAATTATATTTTTTTATTACAATACCACCGTTTTTTAGCTCCCTCACGTGGGTAACCGAGCGTCCGATGTAAAGAAGTTTTTAGATCTTCAATTAAAACGGTTGCAAACTGATTATGTGGATTTGTATTTAATCCATGTACCTTTTGGTTTTCATTGTGACTCCGAGACTCTTACGCCGGTGGTCAAGAACTCGGGGGAATATGACTTGGATATGGAAACTGATCATATTAGTACATGGAAGGTCATTATATTTCGTTATTCTATTATAGCATGTTTCAGTTCAAACTAAGGCCGTTCTGGCACAAAGGTGTGCCTGTTCCAAGGTGTGGCTGTATCGCGATCATTAATGCAAGCAATGAATTATTATTTTCAATTCGTTGTTCTAGCACTATGACAAAAGTTCGTTGTTGAGTTTCACCACTCAAATCTACGAAAATTCGGTGAAAATTGGAAAACGGAGTGTCTTAACATTAGGTATCACTCCCACTACTTACCCTGCCATTTCAAACTAGTCTACATCATACCACTGTATAAAAATATTTTAAATTCGACGCCCTCGCAGCGTCCTCTTCGACCCAGTTACCATAGTTAGCTCTATGCCTCCCATTACCTAGGCAGGAGTCACTCCTCAGTCTCAAGACACTCCCGACTAAGTCCTACGGTCTTAGGGAGGTTCATAATGCAGTGCGAGTCACAGTTCCGTCTTGGTTAGATCTTATATTTTTGTATGACAAATATTTTATCTTATATACATGGTTGAACCGGTACTTGATCGGTACAATGGTATTAATGATATAATTGTTTCTCATATAAGAATATTTTTAACAGATTGAGATCAGACTGAAAACTAACCATGACTGCCACTGTGGTGTAAATCCTCCTTCAGATCTTATTACAGTACGGTGGACGAGTCGTGGCAATTTAATAATAACACAATATAAATATATAAGATTGATATATTAATATACATAAATATATATCTATTACAAAAAACAATAAACAGGTAATGGAAGAATGTCATAAAGCCGGGCAGATCCGTAACTTGGGCTTATCTAACTTTAACGAGAAGCAAATAGCAAAAATTGTCAAATCCGCTACCACCGTGCCTCAAGTACTGCAAGTCGAGCTCCACGCGTACTTCCAGCAAGTGGAACTGAGAAAGTTTTGTTCCGAAAATGATATAATAGTAACTGCGTACGCGCCACTCGGCAGCCCCGGCGCTAAAGATCATTTTGTTAACAAATATAATTATAGGTACGCTTTTTTATTTTATTTTAATTAGAAATAAACATTTAATTAATTTTGTAATATTTCATTTATAGGAGGCCATCCATAAATTATTTCACACAAAATTTATAATTCTTTTTACTCCGCCCTCGTCCTTGTCACAGCTACTTTCATAAGACGGGGGTTTCCATGGGTTCCATGGGTTATCTATCTATATATATCCATGATTTCCAAAAATGTATATCACATTTTTAAAATGTTGTTACAAAATTTTGGAACTCTCTTTTCTTCCCTCTAAAGTGTGACGTAATTTATGGACGATGACGGTTCTTAGCTTTAGTTTTGCACTGATCTTCTCTTTATGTAAAGGTTTTATTAAAATTTTTCAGGCTTAATTTTTTGTTACAAATTTTGTGGTAACATTCTGTGGTGCGCACAGTTCAAACGTTCCCATTGGAACTTAATGTTGTCTTGACTCTTGATCATCTTGAAAATGCCAAAACGATAGTGAATTTGTGATATTTTTGATGCTGGATTAATAAATTTGAGATTATATTGTTTGTTTTTCAGCCCGGATGCATTTCCAGACTTATTAGGACATCCGGAAGTAAATGAGATAGCTAATAACCATAATAAAACGCCTGCACAGGTTCTGTTACGCTATTTAGTGGAACAAAAAATAGTAGTGATACCGAAAAGCACGAGTGAGAATAGATTAAAGGTAAAGAAAGAGTTTATTTTTTAATTGGTCTTATTAGAACATTGTCTAAAAACTTGGGACCCAACTAGTTTTCTACAGCTAGTAAAAAAATAATTAATTTTAAATTAACATTCTTTCTTTTTAGTAAAATATTCTATCGCCAACGCACCGTCTAATATTCGAGACATTGCGTGTTGAATGGCGGAACACAACATTGCGCAATGTCTTCTTACGAGAGCGATGAAATGAAAATAATTAAGTCCCGGAGTGGGAAAGGAATCCATAGTTGTTACTGCTGGTCTGCCGCTGTGTATAGCTATGTAATCAGTATTTTTTTGCTAGTATTCTTTTTTTTTTTCAGGAAAATGCTGATATATATGATTTTGAACTTGCTCCTACAGAGTTCAATAGATTACAAAAAATGGATAGAGGCGAAGACGGACGGATTTTCAACTTTTTGTTCTGGAAAGGAGTGGAAAATCATCCCGAATATCCTTTTAAGCACTTATCTTCCCCCAAATAGTTTATTACATTCATATGAATGTGAAATATATTATTTGTTGCTAATTATCCCTTACATTATTCTCATATATTTTTCACTGCCACCGAGCACATGTTATTTTAAAAAAACTATGAAGGCAGTTTAAATTCTAGTCAAACGCTACCTCTTATGTTATATATTTTTTTTATTATTACCTATTAACATATAAAAAGTAGTCTTATTTTTTTATTTATTTTTTACTTGTCTTTGCGATATTTTTAATTACGGTGTAAGCTTGTTGAAAAGGAAGTGATTTGATTTTGTCATGTTTCTAAGTAAATAAACTACGAATTCTAGGGTTAAACTCATGTGATAAAAAAACGTTGGTAGCTTCCACGTATAACGTAATAAGATTTTCTGAAAATCTACCAATGATAGTTTTGAGCTAACTCTAGTTATCTAGTAGTAAAAGACAAAGGACGGCGTTGAGTTCCGCCGCTCAACATCCAATGTCTCTAAAATTGGACGCGGTGTATGTAACGACACTAGGTTTCCTAGGCCTAAAAAGAATTGAAGAATATTGTAGCAAATGAGAAATTCACCAATACTTTAAGTAGTTACTTCGTTAAGGGCTTAAAGATGCTCTTATTTATTAAACGCTTAGTAAACCATTCCTATGACTCAAAAAGCAAATGTGATAGTCCTCATAACTTTTTCATAATTGTAGTTGAATATGATAAATAAAAACATAAAACAGCAATTTGTTTCATTTTATTGCATTGAAAACACATTATTATTTGTCATAAAGTTTTTATTAACAAAATTCTTTACTTTTTTTTTTAATTTAAAATAAAATTAAATATTATTTAGAGAAAATTAATTTTGTAACAAGTTTTTTTTGGTGTGATAACAAAACTTAATATACATGAAAAGGCTGATAAATAGACTTGCAGTTGTTTAAAAAATAACAAGTTTGAATTGAGCAGAAAAACAGATTTATTCATGCTAATATAAACTAATACTGGCCACTAAACATCCGAAGGTGACCATTAGGTACCCTAGGTAACAAATTGCCAGTGACAAGTCCAAGCTTAGCACTAAAATCGGTGAAAAGCTTGAAGACTCTTCGAAACATCTCAGTTTTGGATCAACTTATTATTGTATTCACGTCCAATATAAACATAGACACTAATTAACATGTTAAAATTAGACGAAAAAGTTCTAGAAACTAAGAAAGTCTATAGAGCATTTTTCTTTGCAAGCGATGCTGTAGCTCCCCTCGCCTTATCATTGTATGTATGACTTTTAGTATTGCCCTCTCAGGATATTTCTGTTTTAGGAAGTCTTGTATGATGGTCTGTTCTGATACTTGAGAGCCGACAGCGAACCTGCGCTTCAATTGTTTCTCTACACGAGACAGCATCTCGTGATCTTCCTCAGTGGTGAATCCTTCTGCTCCTATAGAATTAAAACACACGATCAGTTTAATATGTAATTCATTATTAATACCTAATTAAATGCAGTTACCAAATAGCAACTATAAAACTTCTCTACTTCTTTAGGTTTAGGTTAGGGCGTTTCCGTTTAATTTGTTTAAGTAATGGTTGTACATCTCTGCAAGCATTTACACTATAGAATATTATTATTTACACTTATGGTGTACATGACATAAGCACAAGGAATGTGCTGTTATTGCTGCTAAATGCTAATGCTAAATGTTGAGTTTTTTAGCTTTAAGCTACTTCTAGCATATAGTAAGTACATAAGATTTAGTGTTATGACACTTCGTTCCCATTGCGTGCTATGTAGCAAAATTTGACGTAGCGTTTAGTCAGTCTTATTTCCAGAGCGAAAAAATAATCCATTCCTCCGGGTAGGAATCGAACCCACAACCCTCCCGTTAATATGGTCATATGCTGTGCCTTTGTGCGACGACGGCCCTCTAAAAGTATATCATTTAAAGTGAAAACCAAAATGCTGAATTACTAACCAGCCAAACTTCCTGTCATGGCGGCGTCAAGTGTAGACACTTGGAACAAGCGCAGTGCCTCAGTGACGTGCGCTTCCGTTGCAAACGGCTGCAGCTGCATCTTTGCCAATGATTCAGATATACGGATGATTGCTTCTAGTTGTCTGTAAAGTTTCAAAATATAGATCATTTATATTTAAAAAAATAAATAAAAAATCAGCTTCACGCTGTATCCTGCACACAGCATGGTAGGCAGAGGGAACCTAGTGTAAAACACTCCGTTCGTGCGCAACGCCGCGCTTTGCCTCGACACCAAAGCGAAGAAATGAAAAAATAAATTTAAGTGAATATATCATCTCCCTGAGTGGGGATCGAACCCAACTAGTCGGTTTTACAGTCACATTTTGTGTCGCTGCGCCACGACTGGCCTCAAATTTATATTTATTTTATAAGTTATAAACTTATATTGACTCTGTAATGGCCATCTTTCTAGTTTTAGTTTGTTATCCATGCTATGTACGGTTTTCACGTATAGTATAACATGACGTAACAAATCTAATAGAAAAAGGAGTATCAACCTCCAAGCTAAAACGAATCAGTAGTGTGGACTCATCCAGTCCTATCAATACAGACGACCGATCCCTCGGTTTTAGAGGCGCCAGACTTCATGCACGGCAGGTGCCTCACCAGATCAATTTATCTATTTTTTTTTCTGATATAGACAAGGCGAACGAGCGGGTACGTGCCCAAGACCGCGTGCATAACGAGAGGAACTACATGTGTGTTGTAGGTGGTGCCGGCCTTTAAGGTGGAGATAGACGACCTTTTTGAAGGACTTGGAAACACTGCTGCAGGTAAGCCATTCCACAGTAGTGGAGTGCCACATATCCAGATGGTGTGGATGGTTGAGCTAACCTGACAGTGATGGGTATGGGCAGTCGCTTGTCGGCCTGCCTCTCCTGCAAGGAGGCGCCGGAGCGCATGAGCACGTAGCGCGCGGCGAGGCGCTCGGCGGCGGCGGCGGAGAGGCGCGGGCCGCAGCGCGCCTTGCAGTACGCCGCGTAGCGCCTCACCAGCGCCAGCGGCAGCTCCCCGGCCGTGTCGCGCTCCGGCATCGAGCCGCCCATGTGCACGGATATTATGTGCTTTGCTAATATCTGTCAATTATGTATTTAAAATTGGAGTACAATAAGTTATTATTTTTAGTATACACTTCTTTTTGTTGACATAACTTTTTTATTTATAAATAATTGATATAAAACAAATATTTAACGTGGGGAAGGAAAGTTTTTCAAAATACAATAGTGAAAATTGCATTTATATCGGCTAAGCCATTTTTGAGATAGCATGAACAACAATACAGCCAAATAAAGAAAGAAAAAAAAACCATTGTTTTGGGTTCCATTAGCTTGTTAATTACACCCAGAACATAATACATAGATAGAAAAAAACTCAATTTTAATGGAAACAATTGTAGTGCTGACAAGTCTCCTGTAAGACTAGTCCCAATTGAATACGATTTTTTTGATGACTGACCGTAAAAGCGATAGCTTTGTGATGACTGGGGGTAACTGAAAGTGTAATATCAAGAATATACAGAAACGGAGTGTCTTAAAACTATGTTCACTAGAACTACTCATCTATATACGGTATACAGTATAAAACTAAAAAAAAAACAAAAAGTGTTAGAAATAAATGACTCACAATATCTCTATTTTGATCGTGTTCATCTTTCACAATAAAGATCATGTCAAATCTTGAGAGGATAGTAGGCATGAAGTCAATGTTGTCTTCCGCCTTGGTGTCGTCCCACCTCCCGAAGACTGAGTTGGCGGCGGCTAGCACTGAACAGCGTGAGTTCAATGTTGTCGTTATTCCAGCCTATAAAACATTTTATTATAATGGGACCGTCGTGGCGCTGAAACACAAGTGTGCGACTACAATCGCGATTGCAGGTTCGGCAGTGAGTTCCGCAACTCGAGACGCAATATCTAGAAAGTTAAAACGAGAGTGGGCAATGTCTTGGCGCTAGGTTCCCCCTGCCTTCCTTGCTATATGTGGGATACGGAATAAAGCTAATAAACAAAACAATTACGTAATATTTTTTTTATTTTTTATTTTATTAATTTATTCAAATAAAAATATATCCTTAAATATTTAAATGTAAAGTACAAATACGTCATTGTTACACCAAGTGAGTAGTATAAAGTATTTAGGCCCACCTTAGCAATAGATATGGTCTGCTGCTCCATAGCCTCGTGTATAGCGACCCGGTCGTCCTCCCTCATCTTGTCGAACTCGTCGATGCACACCACGCCGCCGTCAGCTAGGACCATCGCACCGCCCTCCATTACGAAGTTGCGCTGTAGTTTATAATACATATATACAATTATTTTGTGACTGAGTCTTAGAGAAGCTTTAATGTGGAACGAAGTGTCTTGTCACTAAGTTCCCGTGTTCTCTCTATCTGAGACCCTGTTTAGTGCGTGATGCAGCGTGAAGATAAGAAAAAAACATTTTGGCAATTGGGTTACTGGATTGCATTATAGTCGTTGAAAAGTCATATTTTTTTATAAAATTGGCCGTTATGAGTTTCATTTCGAATAAATAATTTTAATTTCCTTGTTCTGAATAAATGGGACAGTTACTACCGTCATCCTCGCGCAATGTCTCGTAAATTCGGCGAAAAGTAAAGATCAGAGTGTCTTAATACTAAGTTACGTCTGTTTACCCTGCTAAATACACTGTACAAGTTAAAAAAATATTATACAATGTACAAGTAGTGTAAAAAAAAAGAAATACAGGCATATACTTACACTGCCCGGGTCTCTAATAACGGACGCAGTTAGACCAGCTGCACTGGATCCTTTTCCCGAAGTGTACACTCCGACTGGAGCAACCTTCTCCACAAACTTCAGGAGCTGTGATTTGGCCGTACCAGGATCTCCTAGCAGCAGGATATTGATATCTCCTCTCCGTGTCAAACCATCTGGTAAACGTTTTCTTGAACCTAGTTGTAAAATATTTTAATTTCATTATTATTAAATTATTACTACATATTAGTCAATCGTGGCGCAAGGTCACAAAGTGTGACCCTAAAATCAACTGGCTGTGGGGATCGAGCCCATTCGAGGAAATGAAATATTTACTTAAATTTTATTTTCATTTATTTGCTTGTTACGTTCCCACACAACCCTTCATCATTCAATCAATCATTATTGTCTCCAACTTTGAGCATGTCTCACCTATTTAGTAAAAAAATAATTTTAATAAAGTATTTTAATTAAGTCGGTTTTTTTTGGATCCTACGCTGCCTCCGTACTTAATTCGTTCTGGTGTCGAGGCAAGACGCGGCTTGAGTTTCGCCACTCAACACGCAATGCGTCCTGAATACGGCAAAAAGTAGGGAATGGAGTGTCTTAACACTAGCTTTTCTCTACCTACCCTGCTGTGTGCGGGGTACAACATGAATTTGGGCGTGAAGCTGACTTTTTATTTTTATTCCATATTAAGGACAGAAAAATATTAAAAAATTATTAATATTTATGCAGGGGGACTTGACTTTGGAAATGATCCAACAATCCTAAATACTCTATTGTCAAATGATTATTTAGCAATAATATTTGGGCAAAAAATAATAATACAAACCTCCAAACAACAAACACGCAATGGCTTTCTTCATATCAACGGCACCAAACACACTAGGTGCTATAGATTTCGACAGTCTCTCGTAAATATCTGGTGATGCCGCAAGTCTCCTGAACTGTTCCTCCTCGTCCGACGTGAAAGGGCTCAGTCCACCCGTGACTCCTTCATCAGCCGTCAGTCCTACTGCTCGGAGGTATGAGGAACGGACACCTACGGAACCTTTGTCACGGTTGTCCCTCTGTTAAGTGATTTATCATTGGATAAATATAGTACTGTTTTCTTCTTGATTTATGTATGTATTTACATTTTACAATTTAAACTTATAATACATAACTTCACATAGGAGTGTTAGGTAACATAGTGTTAAGATACTTTGTTCCGCATGCATACATGCTAGACTCAGAGCAGAGCTTTGGTGTTCTGGGTAATGGAGTGTCTTAACACTAGGTTTCCCTGAACAACTTGATGTATGCAGTACACAGCGTTAAGCTAAAAACAATGAATCACTTACCCCAGCCTTAGCAATCTTCTTAATAGAGTATATGCCCAGCACTGTAACTCTAGCTCCAGGGGCCACTCTCTCACAGAGCATGCGTTCACAGTACACTGTGAGATGTCTTGGCATTTCTCCTTGAGGTATATTCTCTGGTGCTTCTTGTAGTTTGAGAACCTTGTGTTTTACATATATAAACGTTAATCTTTTTAAAGTGTTATTACATGACGTCGGATTATAAGCATTTGCACATTTGCATATGGAAATGCCTATAATTCTATTTTAGTACCGTTATTGAACTGTACCTGATAGTCTATGCATTTGCATTTGTCTGGTACAATAAAGTAGGGATCGAGAGGACATTTAGGCCTTCCTGCTTGTTCTCTGAAATAAAGTTTTAAGAGTAATTAAAAAATAATTTAAAAAGTTAAAGCAAATAAAAATCATTTAACAGGAAGTGCAATTTATACCTTATTTTACTGATTACATTTACATTTACTTTTATTTTAAAGTTCTTATTTCATTGTATAAATATTCTGCATATCTGATATTGGATGACCAAAGTGGTATATCAGTTCCCTGTTTTGTGTTAAAGTACGGAGCCAATTATAACTAAAAACTCTATAATTAAAACTTACGTGTTACATTTTCTTGGCATCACATAACCCTCCAAGCCAGGCTTAACTGGTAAATTCGGAATGACATTTCGACAAGATCTGCATTGAATTGATATCTTTGTGGCTTTTGCTTTGATGCCTGATGCTGATATTACAATTCCTGGTATCTTCACTAGTCTTGATACTGTTTCAGACTATTAAATAACAGGAATAATTTTATAAGCTATGTTTACTTAAATATATAACAGTGCTATCTAACTAATATAAGACACTTAGAAAGATTAAAACATTGAATAATCCAGGTTCCCTTGAATATAACTCTCAGAAATATATAAAATAAAAGTCTTTTCTTTAGCAAGGATTAATTTTAACACAACAAAATTATTTTTTTACAGCCAGGCAGGCCTAGATAACTTAGTTTTAAGTCACTCCTTTCACCACTTAATGCTGAATTTTCAAGATGGTGTTGGGTGGCAGAACTCTTTGCCCCATTACTAGAGCAAAGAAATGATAATAATAATACATAATACTTCATTTCCCTTAATGGGCTCCGTATCCACAAGTGCTGCATTTCGTTCATACCCTTATGCCACTACAGTGGCTGCAGAAATGCTGCATTGTACACAATGAAAGCCAAATTAAATTAAGGGTTATTTTAAAACCATGTAATTAATCAAATAGTGAGATTTATTACTATAATAAAAAGTACTGTACCATTATAGTATTAGTGAGATTCTAATGTATGTGCAAAAAAATAATTATTATAGGTCTTTACCTTAAGTTCTCTCAAATTAGAGGCATGAGCATCTGATAATAATAGCACTTGTATATCTTCTACCTTTTCCTCGCCTTCTGGTCTTGGAGCCGTTAGTTCATCTGCTAACTGGAAGAAGGTAGTAGTAAAAATAATTATAATACATGTTGTTATGATTCAATAAAGAACTTATTGTATATTTTTTCATATTGCAGATTTATTATTTTTCAAGTTTTACACAGTATCTTGCAAACAGCAGAGTAGGTTGAGGTGAGTGTGAGAGGCACCTAAAGTGGTTTAAATAAGAACATTATTAAATTTTGTAATTGATCGATCGAAGTCATTTAGCCTCCTTTCCAATAAGTAGTAAATATATTCTATATTTAGGAAAGGGCTGGAAAGAAATAAAAGTATGGAGATAAAATAATCAATACATATATAATCATTGAATAAAAGATTAATCATACATAGTATATGTTTTACTTACATCCTTGGCAGCTTCTTCCAATATAGGTAAATGTTCAGCAGGTTTCTTATAAAGTTTTTCAGCTAAAACTTCATCAAAACTTGAAAGATCCTCAATATGTATTTCTACCCAATACTGACGTAAATTATAATTCCGTTTTAAAGCATCCCTTAAAATTATAAATACCTTAATATGCTAGGTCAATTTGTTTTATTTGAATATTATTATTTAATAATATTTAGACCTGTAGTATATTATATTAATATAATAATATAAGACTCACCTATATTTATAGTTAAAGTTTCCAGTATGAAATTGTCTTATAAATTCTTTAAACTTTTTCTTAACTGCTTGTAGGTTAATTTGATCTCGAGATTCATTTTCTTCCACGCCAAAATTGTCCGAAAAAAACACACCGGGATCGTCAAATCCTTCCATACTTAGGTTTTAAAATAAGCTAAGATAGCCTTAATTTTTTAATCTCAATAATATTTTAAATTGTGAATGAAAGCGTTTAAAAATACTGTTGTGAAAACTTCACTTGTTTGGCGCGAAAAATGCCAAATTGACGTTTCAATTATTATTGCAGTAGTTGCCATATTTTAATACCTATTCATTTAGCACGCAGTAGTTGCTATACTTATATCCTACAAATATGAAAATAATACGGTAGGTAGTTTTCGGTTAGTCTTATCTAAGTATTTAATTATAATATTTTAATTGAAAGAGAGTGATTTCTTAAATGTTAACCATAATTCACAATGACTAGTACCAAAAACAAAAGTAAGCTTCTATAAGTAAAATGTAAGTTTACAATACTTTAACTTATACAACTATAACATTTTATATTCTATAATCATAGCTTAATTTCTTACAAACTAAAAAATTCTGTAACCCAATAAAAACAATCCAAATTTAAACGTTGAAAGAAGTTGCTATGCAACATATTAACATAGAATTTATAAAAATGAAAGTATTATCTAATGCAAGATAATTAATTTTATCAATGCAAGAAAAACAAATAATATATAATTATAAAAATCTTTAATTATGAGGAAGTAATATATTACTTTTAATTTATTATAATTAAAAAGTTGATAAAACAATGGGAGATGTAAGTATCACGGAAAAATATTCTTAAGAAATACAATTTCTATTTTATATAGAAAATTTTATTATTTAATCATTGATTAAGTACAATTTTTATTTATATCAAAAATCAAAAAATATTTTTATTAAGCCTTACCTAAGCCTTACCTAAGCTGCAAAATATACATATTTTTGTAGAAAGAAGATGTTGATACGCGCTTAGAGTTTATGAGTGAATATATTTTGAAGTCCCTCAAACAAAAAATTGAAAAATGGACGAAGTTTATAACAGGAGATGAAAGGGTAATTGTTACAATTTTTTACAATACTTGCGTATAGATAGTATGGCGTATATTTCAAAATTTTAAAATCTAATAATCAAATAAATAATAAAATACCCATTAAAACTGGTTACGATATTTATGTAATTATATATAAAAATGAATATCTGGTGTTTAGTCTCGTTTAAATTCAAAAACGGCTGGACCTATTTCGATGACATTTTTTATACATTTCAATATGTTCCTAGATGCCTTGTAAATATAATTAGACTGAATAGGTAGCACTGTTTTCGCTGCATATCGTAATAGAATAACTAAACTATTGGCAATTAGGAAGTAACACATCTACAACATTTATTCCATACGTTGACCATACTTTTATGCTTAATCACTAAAGAATAACTAAAAAAGATTTGTATTTAACTAGAGTTCTAATGGACCAGTTAAACTATAAGAATAATTTAGCGGCTTGACAAAAAATTCTTTAACCTGATGAGTATTATTCATTGTTTAAAATAATCTCTTCATTATTTGCGATGACAGCAGCTATACTGCATTCCTCTAAAGCAGAGGTTCCCAACCTTTTCTTGACCAAGGACCACTTTTATATCATTCTTGGTAGACATGTAGGTATAGTAAAAATTATATGTGATAATCAAACAGAAACTTCGCTTCACCATCCCCTGTCATAAAATTAAAATCGTTCGCGGACCATATTTAGGCTTCCCAACCAGTGGTTCCACTGCTCTAAAGGATATGTTTAAGTTAAATTTTATTATTTTGTTCCAATATATTAATACGCAAATAAAATTTTAAACTATCTTATGTTAATTTTTTCAGCATATTTTATTCAGATTTTTTGATATGCCGAAATATGATATTATTGTATTTCGTATGAATACAGCGGGACTTTTAACATGTGCTACAGAGTTCCCCCCTATCAGTAGGGGCAAAATGATTTACTTCCTGCGAAATATCGATGAGAAAATAAAACAAACAAATTTTCGTAAGGTATAGTATGCTTTTAGCTCAATATTTATGATATTTTCAATCCGATTAGCTCATTTTGCTAGGGTCTAATTAGTCGACGTCAAGAATCATAGTAAACTGACATAGTAAATATCGGTTTCAATACGAATCAGATTTTTTCGCCACTGTTATCAAAGTTATATAATTTAAGAAGGAATTTATAACCTTATTATATAGTTAAAAAAAATTCTACATGAGCCCGTTGTGGAGCAGTAACCGTTTGACTGTAAATGCGAGTTGTTGTGAGTTCTGTTCTTAATCGGGGTAATGAATTATTTTCATTTCCTTGCTCTGGTTACAAGACTGTTTGCCACTCTGCACGCAATGTCTTGAAAATCGAACGGAAAGTGCGGAACGGAGTATCATAAGACTACGTTCCATCGATACAGCGTGAAGTTAAAAAGAAGGAGAAAAAATGTTTTGAAATACATTTATTTTCTATTTTTATATTATCCCACCAGCGTTTTTAATTTTTATCTAATCTGATATGTTGTAGGCTCTTACTATTGGCGAAATGTCTGGAAATGTCCTTATGGACCTGAGCATAATGGCCGATGAGGTAATCGGTCCTTTGCTCTGCAATCCAGAAAATCAAAAAGGATGGCCAAAAGTCGTGAAGAATGATATGAAGAGACATGTGAATGAATTGAGAAATTTAATGCATCAGGTGAGGTTCGAGAAATTTAAAAAATATGTCTACCCAATGTTTAAAGAAATTTGTAACTAATGATGATATCTTTTAGTTAAAAGGAGAAATGTCGAGTCAAGTAATGCTGGCGATGCCTGAGGGCGTAGAAAATATATTCCACGCCGAAGCCAGATTGAAGGAAAGGTATATTTTGTTATATTTTATTTATTGTATTGATTGTATTTCAATTTTTTTTTATACACATTATTATAAAAAAAAACACATGGCGATAATTTTAGCGATTCTGAAGACGTTGATTTATTTTTAAAAACAAACATTGAGGGAGCCATAATCAAATGGGCACAGCAAGTTCACGATCTCATACAAGAAGACTCGTACATAGGTGAGATATCATTTAAGAGTTCAATAATTTGGAAGATTTGAAACTGATCTATGATTTATAATTTACTATTTAATAATGATAAAAATATTATTTTATTTCTTGCACACAGCAGGGTAGGCAGAGGGAACCTAGTGTTAAGACACTCCGTTCTCCACTTTCTGCCGAATGCTGGAGGCATTGCGTGTTTTCTGGTTCTTTATTTTTCAAATAAATACTTTTCAATAAAATTCCAAATCGTAATGCAAAGGCACTCTCGTTCTTGGTCTTGTATATCTTTATTTTCCTGCTTCAGCATTCAAAAGAACCAAGTTTCCATTGCCCAACGCGGATATAGAGTTCTACGCGCACCGATTGCGTAATTTAGAAGGGATATACTCTCAGCTGCGGGACCCGCGGGTGAAGCGCATGGCGCACTACTTGGAGGCGACGCGCAGCGTCTACCTCGCGTGCTTCAAATCCATGCTTACTAATGTCGTAGCTGGTGAGGTTTTTGTAACCGCTTAGAAACTTTATTATTTACTAATAAATAAAAAAAACAGCTTCACGCTGTATCCCGCACACAGCAGGGTAGGCAGAGGGAACCTAGTGTTAAGACACTCCGTTCCCCACTTCACGTTCTGGAGGCGTTGCATGTTTAGTGGCGGAACTCACCGCCGCGCTTTGCATCGACACCAGAGCGATGAAATAAAAATATAAATGTAAATAAATGTTTTCTCGAGCCGGGATCGAACCCACAACCAGTCAGTTTTACAATCACACTTTGTGCCACTGCGCCACGACTGGCCTCTTTATTATCTAGTATTTATCTTTAAATGTAAATGACTAGAATAGTTATATATGACAAATGAAAAATTGTAAGTGCCAAAGAGTACTCTAGCGGAAAGTACACAGGTTAACAACGAAACGATTGACGTGATGTAATATTGTTCTTATATATATTACATACAGGTCATCGCATCATTGATCATTTATCATGGGATGTTCGACTATAAGCATGATGATGAATGTGGGTTCGATATCTCTCGAGGAATAGTATAAATGTATATTCTATATTCAATTAATTGTAATTTTCGCACATACAAATAATTATTTGTAAATATTCAAATTATTTAATTAAAATTTGCCCAACCCTGCTCTAGTTTTGTTTCCAAATTTCAATATATGTATTAACTTCACTTTCAGCTATTGTGGAGTGTAGAGATATTTATGTATACCAAAAGCCCTTGATACCGCATTTTGAGACCTTCGAAGGTACAGATTTTTCGGATGCTAAATCTCTCATAAGACCAATGTTTCATTGTATCGGAATGCTGTGGGGTAATTCACGATATTTTTGTAACGTGGAGAAATTGATACGTAAGTCGATAATTACTTTCATTTTTTACACACATATTAGATAGATAAATTTAATTTATATTTTCCCAAATAGGTTCTGCTTTATGATTTATTCTGTGTCATTATTTGTAAATAGTTATTAAGATTTACACCATACACTATACCTACTAAAATGCCATGTCTCTGACAACAAGACAAAGTGCGGCGTTAAGTTCCGTTTTCAAGACGCAAAGAATACAAAGTTGGAAGAAAAGTAGGTGGCGTATCTTAACGCTAGATTTCCTCGGTTTGGATATATCATATTTTCATGTATGCTATTATTGTATAATAATAATTGGTTATAAATGTAAAATGTTTTCAGCACTTTTACGTGAAGTCTGTAACTTAGTGATTCAACAATGCACCATTTCTATCGACCCCTCGGCGATATTTCAAGGTGACGCCGATGAACAATTATTGAAGCTTAGGAAGGCTATGGGCATTTTGAATCATTTCATGTAAGTTTTGAATTAATTCAAGTGGTCTTTTTTGATGTCTTTTTCATTCAGTAAAAATTTAAAAGTGAAATTTATTTAAAATTTGGCACGATTTTAAATGTTTTTACATATACATAAAAATAAATAATCTAAAAAATAATTTATTATATCAAGCACAAACATATCACTTTGTTTAAACGAGAATAATTCTTAAAATTAAAAAGGAAGGACCAAAGTCAGTAGGTACTATAAGATTCTTTTGAGAAGAAAAAGGGATCGAATGTCGCGATTCTAGATTATATTATTTAAAAAATAAAATTATATACAGAATTTTGTTTTACAAATAAGGACAAAACTTATATTTGCACTAGAAAAAACTGACTACATACTACGACTTAGACGTAGTAATCTTTACTTCAGTATAGTATAGACATTCGTACAGTACCTACCTAATTTTGTATTACATTTGTCAATAATTTCAGAGGCGGATATATCATATTTTTTTTGTGTTGGATGTTTAAACTACTACAATGCCTTGTGTGTATTTCTATAACGCAAACTTATACATAGTCGACCTAAGCATATATTTTTTTAATAAACAAATATATTACCAGTAAATATTCAAAATATAGAATAGTCATGTAATGTTTTTGTCTTAGAGAAACATATGAAATGAACCGTGACAAAGTGCACACGTTTTTCCCCGGTGGTGTGATGCCGGTGCACTGGTCTTTCGACTTTGACAGAGTTTTCATGCGTTTTAATACATATATGAAGAGACTCAGAATGATTGAAGAGATCGTTGAAGCTACTGTTGAAATATTGAAATTGGAAAAAGTGGAATTTTCTGGGCTGAGGGGGAAGATATTGAGTACGGAATGTATAAAAGTGAGGATCGTAAATTAACATAAAATAAATTAACATTTTACGTTGGATGTTTGTTTAAATACGGTTAAGAGAATGTTTCATTTATACTTTCACGAGATTTTTGAACGAGAGATTCTGTATAAGCATTTATCTAATTACTAAAAAGGAACAAAACTAATAGTCAGATATTTTTCAAATATTTTATTTAAGTTCTCTCGCGGTTTTTTTAAAATGGTTCTAAATTATGTAAAAAAAATACAGGTTTTAGACGAATACACGATAATATATCAAAATCTTGGAAATATTACGTACGATCCAGCGGATCCTGAAGATCCAAAATTTTTAGCCGACTACGATAAACATATGGGCGTGCTAGAAGATGTCGATCGACGACTTGCTTCATTATTCTCACAAGGCCTTGACGAATGCAACGATTTGGAACATTTCTATAAGGTATTGATCGCACTGGAATGACATTATGTATAGTAAGTATACATGGTGTAACGCGATCGACGGATCAACGTTTGTCTTTGGGTAGAGGACTAGTTTCTCAAGATATACCCATGTAGAATAGCTAGATAGACATTATTCTGCATAAATACCGGTAGTTGTTTACTTCTTAAAATCACAAGTAATTTTTTTTTCGCTACAGCCCTTTTTAAGTTTTGATAAAATGTATCTTATTTCAAAACGATTTTTGTTGCGATGTTGTTTCTAGGATTTATAAAACAATAGTTTTAAACTATTATATGATAGAAAAGACTCACTATTAAGCTAAGTTGAGAAAAAAATCACAAGCACGGACCCAACGATCGGATTGCATTTGCGAATTTTCTGCAACAATTCGATTTTAGAAAAAATCACAAATTCTTAAATTATAAATATCTGCTGAACCACTGAAAATCGGGGTACACACATGAGGGTGAAATGGATAAGTGCCGAGGTCCTCTACCCATAGACAATCGTTGATCCTATAATCGCGTTACAACTGTATAAAGAATTTCATTAATCGAATCTCATTCGATCCCATTCAGAATGGATCCCTAACCAGCGCTGTCGTGATGTGTCCTATTTTGAATTGTTATGAATTCTATTTCTTAAAAAATGAATACTCTACATTCTACCACAAAGGTATTATAAATTTAAAAGTAAATTAAAAAGAGTAAATTTCGGCCCATGACAAATGCCTCCAATCAATTTTAGTAAATTTTAGTTAGTAGAAAATTTTTGCCCATTATTTTCTTAATTTTAAATTATGTATTATTAAAAAATATCGTTTTTGTCCCAATATCGGAATAAGACTTAAATATCTTTATTTCCTATATCTTTATTTTCAGTTTTTCCAAATAGTTGGAGATTTATATCACCGACCTATAATACAAAACGAATTAAAACCAAAAGTTGCAAAATTGCTAGATTTTATGCATTCAAATTTGGATTCCGTTAAAGCAATATTTGATGAAGAAATAGCGGTAAGTAAACTTTAGATACAAGTAAAATAAATGACATAACATAACTTAGAAACTCTTTATTTCACACCAGAAAATTATATAATTAACAAATGAATTTATATAAAAAAAAAAGTGAAAAGGCGGCCTTATTACTAAGAGTGATCTCTTCCGGGCAACCTAATCAAAAGAATCAATTTAAATGACTTGTGTATCAACTCATATTTTTTTTATATAAAAAGAAAAGAGTAGGATAGAGTTAATATATTAATTAGAAAAAATATATTCCTGCACATTGCGGGGTAATAACTTCGTTCACTTTTTTCTGGTCAATTTTTGAAACGTGTTGAGTGGTGGTGGTTTCATACGAGAGCGAAAAATTTTAAATAATTCAGTCCCTCTGACAGAAACAAAACCACTCGTTGCTCGTTTGTGAATATAAATTGTAGTGTGTGTGTGTTAAGCACCGTGTTAAACCTATCTATTTTTTTAAAATGGAATTTTATATTAATATGTAGAAATGGAACCCAAGAGGAGCAGAAAGGCCAATGATAGACCCGTACCTGCCTCCAATGAGTGGCATAATTTGGTGGGTTCATAAATTGAGACGAAGAATTCAGGCTCCTATGGAAGATTTTATTTTGTTTGAGGATCCGTAAGTATTTGTTAATTATTAATTTATATGCATACTCTTACGATGGATTAGAAATATCTCGCATTTCTTATCTTTTTTTTTTATTTCACGCTGTATTCCGCATACAGCAGAGTAGGCAAAAAGAAGCTGAGTATTAAGACACTTGTTTTTCCATTGTCTGCCTAATTTTCGAGGCTTTGAGTCTTGAGTGGAGATAAAAAAAAAAAATAATTCATTTCCCCGAGTGGGAATCGGACCCACAACATTCACTATTTACAAACATGTGACATGTTTGTACCACACCGCCACGACGGCTTCACCTTTTTATTTACTAAATTAACAACCTGACTATGCTCTCTCTGCACAAAACCTGGAAATTTGAATTTGAAAAATCCGGAAAATTTTACCAATGAATTTCGTCAGTTTATTGGAAATATTTATAGGTTACATATGATCACTGTGTTACTAAAAGCTCCAAACTTAAACTGTATGTATTTGAAATTTTTAGCATAACTGAATGTGAGAATGCATTATATCTAAAACAAAAACATAACGAGATGCTCACTTATTTGAACCAACTTGAGGACAGGCAATTTAAACAGTGGTGTGCCACCGTGCCTGGTATTTGCAAAATGCACTTGGCCAAAAGTCTTATTTACAGAGACCCGCCATTTGTTAGGAGTAATTTTAGTCCTGAAGTAAGTATATTTTCTCTTAAAAATAAGTATTTTACTAATCTTTTTTATATGAAGATTATAATCGTCTTTTAATATTAATGGTAATGATGTGCAGTTGGTGATGTTGTTACGTGAAATTCGATATTTGAAATATTTGGAAAAGCAAGGTATTCCACAAGATGGGTTAGAGTTGTATGCGAGGAATGAAAAATTGCAGGTATGTGTGTGTTTTGCTCAAAAATAAAGATAAAGATTAATTATTTATCTTTATTTTTGGATGTTATAATTTAAATTATTTTTTGGTACACTAATAAAAGTGGATGTTTTAGCCCTGTTCTCTATTTGTAGTATGATATGAATCGCTTGAACCGCGCTATTGCTTGGTACAACGCTATCCGCGAAGGTAGCCATGAAACCGAAGTGGCACTCATAGAAAAGGAAATATCTGCTATTGACCATCTCCTCGGAAGAGGAGTCGAGGAACTTACGTGGAATGATGATTGTAAATTTATTTATATAATGATAATATTTATTATTTTAGAGATTGGTTTCTGTCTTACACGAGAATTTCTATAAGCTGCACAGTAATATTTTTAAATTATAATTCCACACTTGAGAAAGAAAAATAAATACTTTTTTAGAAAAATAATAAATGTTTTATTTGTGGAAACATTGAACAATAGTTCTATTTATTACTGATGTCGATAAATATTATAATTAGTAACCTTCTCTTCATGGCGATGTTTGCGTGTTTCTAGTTACGGAATGGATGGCTGAAGTGTATGCAGCGATAAACACTTTACAAGAGCGGGTTTTAACAGCGCAGAATAACGTGAAACGTGGCTTGTCTAACATCGCTGCTTGGGGCGATAAGCCGCTGCACAATCGCAAGGTAAATCCTGAGAAGCTTGAATTGCTTGCAGTTAATGAAAGGAAGTCAAGACTGATGGTCAGGTGGGTTTTTTTATTGTTACGTCATAAATTTATGATTTAAAAAGAAATGTATACCTAGTACCTACATTTTTTTTACCTTCTCATTGTATCCCGTATATGCATAGGGAATCTGGGAACCTAGTGTTAAGACAATACCTACCCAGTAAGACATTTTCATTTCCCATTTTACGTCTTATTCTGAGGAATATATACGTAGAGTGCGGAGCTCAACGCCGCGTCTCGTCATCAAAGCGAGGGACGACTGGCATACCACCTACCTGGTATCTACGTGATTTCTAAATTTTGATGGTAATTCCATTATTTTTTTTCAGACGTCATAATATCTTATTAAGCTTCGCTGAATTTCAACAAATATTGAAGGACAACTACAATTTATTTTTCAATATAAAAGAAGAAGAAGAGGTGAGAGCCTATAAAATATTATACTTACATATTTATAATAGTTCATATGTAGTGAAAGTATATATAATAAAACTGAAGGGACTACTCTTCTCATGGCGTTATAGTAACTAATAAAAATTAACATCTATTTTCATTAATATTAACCAAATAAGAATTAAAAAATTTATACGTATAGTACAATTATATTATAATTTTTTATATTAATATTTTTTTTGAAGTGCAAGTCAATGATACTGTTAATTGTATTTCGGGACATATGATGCTGACAGTTGTTTTGGGTGTTATTGAGTTAGTCACTGAATCAATGGACTATATGACTTTTACTTTATTTATTATATATTATTTATTTTAGTCGGATATAGAAGAAGAAGAACTAGAAGATGTAGCTGAATCTACATTAGATGAAGATGAACGACTAGCTCGAGCTAAAAAACTACAAGAAATTATGGAGGAGAGGGAGGCGAAGCGATTGGCTAAAGACAAGAGGGACAGGGAAAAGGAAGAGATTGCTCAAGCGAAGTTCGAGAGACGAGAAGCTCGACGTCTGAAAAGAGAGGCAAAGGAAGCTGAAAGATTGGAACGACAAGAGCTTCGTGATGCAGGTATTTTAATATTGTTCTAAAAGCACTTATTGCTTATTACACAAATCGGCCTAGTGAACCAAATCTACTAAATCCCATCCTGATAATCTCTTGATATTAAATTTTATACTACTTCAAATACATTGTAACTGCGTCAATAAAATACGTTCCCGCTCCCACACACCGCAAAAGATTTTTGACTTTCTTTGTTTGGTAGTTTTGTTATCAAAGCGAGAAAATGGAAATATTTCATTCCGCAGCTTAAACTCAGCTGCTTTGCTGCTGCTGCTGCACTACACCTGCCTCGATAGCAATAAATTATGAAATATTTGTACTCCTGTAACTAAAACAACATGATTTCAATTATTTTAACTATAGGAGAAGAAGTAGAGTCACCGGCTGAAGAAGAAGAGGAACTGGATCCTGAAGAGTTGGCGGATATTGAGGAGGAACGTCGTGAAATGGAGGAGGAGGCGTTCCGAGCGGCTCGATGGCCGGCCTATGTGTTATATGTGGATTCATTGGTAAATCTTAAAAATAAAATGAAATAACTGTAAATATAAAATTTTTGGAAGTAAGTCAGTTTAATAGTATAGGTTATCTATAAATTTTGTGTAACTGTCTGCATTCCAATATTGCTGTACTAAGGGATGTATATTACAGCTTACAGTACCAACCCTTCAGAATTATTGGTTAGGTTAAGTCCGTTCCGTACTTTCCGCCGTAATCTGGAGGCATTGCGTGTTCGCCTCCGCCGCGCTTTGCCTTAAAAAATAAATTTATGTAAATATTTCATTAACTTTTACATTTATTTTATAATGCAATTGTCGTGGAAAAATGATTTGTAACAAAACTATGTTTTGAGAAAATTATAATATTTGCTTACAGGTTTCTACACAAGTAATGAAAGCTATTCAAGCCAGCGTGAACTTATTTGAAAAGAACACGGATTTGGAGAAGGGACCTAGAGTAGCGTTCCTGGAAGTGGTCGCAGAACTAAGAGACCCAGGTTAGTAGAAGCTATATTATTATTTACTACACTATAGGGTCGTTCAAAGACGTACAAAATAGTCTGTCAAATTTCATATCACTAGAACTTTATATCGATTATTCTCTGTCTACTATTTAATACAATATTATTCTCTATAATGTATACCCAAAATGATTTCGACATATTTTTACCCCGGAAGGAAGAAGAAAACCATAATTAAATAACGCGTTAAAAGGAAGTGCCTGTTGACGAAATGTGATTTTGTGTGAGAAGGCCAATGGGTGGGCAAAGATCCTGAATTTCAGGACATCATATTTTAAAATTGAATAATATCTAAATATGAAAACAAGAAATTTGTGTAGAGAAAAATATCTTTTTAAATAAAATGGATGATGGACCGGGTTATTATATAAATATTTTTCGAAGCCCGTCGTTTCGAACACTGCAGTAGTCCGTGGTTACGGGTAGTCAATCTTGTACATATATTTAATGTGTGATAATCGCGAAAATCAAAGGTTTTATTACAAAAATATTTTATTCAATATTTCTATACAGATATTTATTTTTCTCCGTCTTTGGACGTCGACGATGAAGGCGGCTTATATTGGACGTTGAAAGAAATGATGAAGGATATGTTTTTACAAGCGACTATATTTCCTCGCATTGATCCTATTGTGCCCATACCTACCTACGAAGGTATGCTTTTTAATATATTAAATAAATATTAATTCTCTTTTCATTACAGCAAGTGGTTTTGTAATATAAATGAAGATTAATCGTTTACTTGCTTGTATTTTAATTAATAATTTTGATCAGTAACATATGTACTGTTATGGCGTTATAACAATATTTTATTGTAGATGACATAAAAAAAGAAGACGCAATGATTGATTTGTACCACGATATTCTAAAACGAGTTGACAATAGCATCACAGACGTTGTCCAGTATGCGTCAGTAAGTTTGCATAAATATAATACAATCTTATTTATCTAATTACTTCAAATAGAAATGACTTGCTATAATTGTGTTGTTATATCGCTTTAGAAATATGAAAAGTATGCTCCACTATGGTTAGAAGACAGGCAGGAAGTGTTGGCCAATTTTCTTAAATATGGTCGCGTTATTCCTCCGGAGGAGTTCGATAAGTATCGCTTTGATAATGGCTGCGATCCGCCCGAAGTTAAGCCCAAGCTTGAACAATATCAAGAAGAGGTGAATTATATGTGATATTCTATCCTTCTATAAACGAAAAAAATACTAATTTGGTTGTGTTCGAAGTGCCTATGTTAATTTTATTATGTTTGTTTTTGCTTAGTTAATTCTTTAGGAAGTGTAATATTTTGAATTACATATTGAATAAGCTACATTTCTATTTATTAAATCAAATAAAATCTTCTTTTATATTATAACACGTGTCGTGTCGTTGTCTTATTTTTTTATTGTTTTACAGATCGACAAGTATAATGCTTTATATGCAGAAGTCTGTGCTTTGCCTTCGGAATATTTGTGTAACGGTTGGTTGAAATTGGAATTGAAACGACTAAACCAAGCTATTATGAATATTATTTGCAAATGGAGCAATTTATACAAGCAGAATCTAAAAGATCATGTGCAGACAAGGTTTAATATTTTTGTGTATCTATAAATATGTATATATATGAGGTGTGTTCAAAATATACGGTATTTTTTTAATTTCGCGGACTTGGATTTGGATTTGGAGAGTCCCAACTGTATTTTTTTTATTATGTTTTTAAACATGCCGCTTAAGTATGATTAAATTTGCATCTGTATTCAGTCATTGTAAAAATTATTCACGAGCACAGCAAAGGTTTAGCCAACCGCTACTTTGAGCGTGTAGATTCGTACGCGAACGCTATCGTCATAAAGCAAGGCGTGTGACTACACCCCTAACGTGGAACGCAACCGCAGACGCCCGCGAAGTGTTTTATTAAACCTAGATGACGTTATTATATTAGCTAATGCCCCGTATGTAGGTATGAAAATAATATACATACACGACACAAATACCGTCATCGACGGCATCGACGACGAAGTCCAGCTTATTCGACGACTCGACCGCGCGTGGTTAGGATCCAGCAGTTAGGGACCCTTAGCTCTCTTAGATCAGTCTAATTCAGTAAGACGTGTTTTTATGGGCTCGGCGATTGTTGTTTGTTAAATGTTTGATACATTTTGCGTAAAAAAAAATAAAAATTAACAAATAAGAATAACAAATAACAAAGGTCTACGGTGAGTCTTCTTTGAGTAAAATAAAAGTTTACGAGTTGAATGAGCGTTTCTAAGTTGCTGCCAATTTGAACTTGAACTGAAGATGGTGAAAACGTGGAAAAAAAAGCGATGAGTGATCGCCGATTCACAATTAAGGAAGTCGCTGATGATTTTGGCTCATGCCATGACATTTTTTCAAATATTTTAGTTATTCCAAAATTGTTGAATTTTCAACAAACACAGCGACGAGCGGAAATTGCTCAGGAGTCACTAAGTCAGGAGTCCTTTATATTTTTAACACACTTCGTACACAAGTAATTCATCTTAATGATTTTATATAATTCTTGACAATTTAAGTTAAAATAATTTTAATATTTTAGTCTAAACGACTTGGAAAAATTCATAGCATATGCATCTAAAGAACTATCAGTAGAACTAGAAGAGGATGACTATGAAGGATTATTGAAGGTAATGGGTGTACTAAACGAAGTCAAGGCCAAGACGGACGCTGGGACTGATCAGATGTTTGAACCCCTTAGAGATATTATTTACGTTCTTAAAGAATATGGTGTTGAGTTCCCAGAAGAGACGTATGAACAGGTAGTTAAAGTATTTTTTTTTTATTTAGTTGATAATAATCCTTTTGCGTGTAAATTAAATAGAAGATTATATCAATATTCTATAGCGGAAATTACAAAATAAAGAACGGTAATTTTTTGTAAAAATATTTTTTTATATAAATCCACAAATTATTTTTTTTACAAATAAACGTATGTGGGAACTTTTATTTTCCTAATATTTTCATAAATGTAACGTTTGCTTACAATCAGTGCTGTTAAAATATTTTATTAATTAATTAAAATTAAATATTTTTAATGCGTGTCTTTGGAATTAGAAGTATACACCATCTCATCAATATTCGGTACATACTTTGGTAAGACTATATGTTATTTGTTTAAAAGAACCATAAAATAAAATCTTTTCTTTGGATAGATTTTTCGATATTTCTTTGCTTTAACTCTATTAGTGGTAAATTGTTGCTAATTTTCCCTCAATACTGTGTGAGATACCGTATGAATGTCATACCTCCATACACTAAATATTAGATTTGAATGTTTCCTCCAGTTGGACGTTTTACCGGAAAAATGGCGAAACCTGGTGAAGCAGGCGACGGTAATGAAAAATGAGGTTGCTCCGATGCAAGCAGCGCAGGCTGCACTTATCGCTAAGCGCGTTGCTCTCATAAACTTGCGTATTGCCATGTATCGCGACCAGTTCAAATTGAAAGAGGTATGTTAATTATTTTTAGCTCCCAATTTTATCATGCATACAGCAGGAGAGGCGACGAGAACCTAAAATCAGAATTCTCGGAAGAATGAGAAATTGCAAGTTCTGTCGTTACACAACGCTATGTTTTTTCGTATTAAAGTAAGGAATTTAAAAAAAAATCTCATAGTCGGGAATAAACCTACAACCATTTTACATTTTTACTTAGTTTGTTCATTTTGTTTTATGACTGTGACAAACATATAGTGTGTTAATAAATGATTCACAGATATTCCTCGAGAAATGCAAGGAACCGTACAGGCAAGTTGACAAAGTTCACAAAGAATTAGAACAGTTTGAAGAAATTGTTAGTAACTTGAAAAAGTCATGCGGCTTATTTGATATACAACCACCAGATGAAAAGAATTTGAAACAATGTAGGCGGGAATTAAAACTAGCGAAGGTAAAATTTAAATAGCTGAAACTGTTTTTACGAAAGCTTATAAAAACTGACATATTTTTTTTTTCATACCTTTTTTTTCCAATTTTAATATTCCTAATTGTATCCTCTAACTCTCTCTAGCTCTGATTAAGAATATATTTTAAGCGATTTTAAAGCAGTTGGAACTTGCAAATGTTGCAAATATTCAAAAACATGAAAAATCTTTAAAAATGTTTTTTTTATTATTTTAGCAACTTTGGGATTATTATAATTTGGTAATGGGCACTATAGAGTTTTGGAAAAAATCTCCTTGGAAGAAAATTGATGCTGACGGTATGGATCAAGAGTGTAAACGTTTTACGAAGGATTTGAGGCAATTAGATAAAGAAATGAGAGTGTGGTAAGGAATTAATTAAGAAATTAATAAAAGGAATTTGAAAAAAATTATATCACGGACAAAATTATTCTATAAAAAATAAGTGTCTTGTTGTACAATGAAGATCAATGTTATTGATCAATGTAAATTTCTAAGTTCTATATATTCTATTCTAAATTAAGATTATATTGTTAGAAATGGGAAGCGGTTAACGTGTTTCTAAGTTCGGAAAGAGATTCTACGTAATTGCAACAAGTGATATGTATCACCCTGTACTTCACACGAGTTTCCTTCCAATAGGAGACGTTGCCTACAAGCAACGGCTAAGATTGACTTTTTGTTTTTCGAATTGGCTTTATTGCTGTTGACCTGACCGTGAAGTATTGGCGATCGCATGGGAATGCCCTATGTCGTAATGTCCTCCTATCAGGAGGTAGTTTGACTGACTAGTCTTCGTAACGCTGAGGCTCGGACGTGCCGTGAGATAAGACTGGCTGCTCCGATTGACACAACTTCTTTGCTTTTATTTTTACATAACTTTACTAACAATATATATATTTTCAAGACAATATGCTATAAATGTTATTTATGTAAATACATTTTTTTAGGGAACCATATATTTCAATAGAAGGCACAATAAAGAACTTGATGACTTCTCTACGTGCTGTCACTGACTTACAAAACCCATCTATCAAAGACAGGCACTGGGTTGAGTTAATGATGGCGACAAAGGTAAGGGTAGTTAGTATACGTAAGTTACAATTGACAAAATTTGATATATGTAAATGTAGCACTAATTAGATTTTTTTTTATGTAGAAAGCCGCACATTCATTCATCCCATCCATCGAAACTAAATATGTTGAGACTACACCATTAACAATTAAACGTTCGCAAAGTTATGTTTCGCTGACCGATATTTTAGACAACTTTAAAAAATGTAATGAAATAGCACACTCTATAGATGATACATTAGAAAACAGTAACGGAAATAAGTATACGCTAACAAGTAATCCGGATTATAAGAAATATTTTGAATTACAAAATTTTAGAAAAAATAAATTTCAAGAAAACTTATGTAAAGAAAATAATTTTCAAAGATACAACAGATGTTACACAATGCAAGAAATTCGAGAAAACGGTTTACAGCTGATTCGTCCAAGAGAAAAGTTGCTGAGTAACACACAAAACACTAAAATTATTTTATCGGAATACATTTTGTAAATAATTTTCATTGTGTCATTCATCTAGAGTTTAAGTTGTAAATAATATTAGTAATTGTAGTTAATAGTAATGTATATATACTAATATATTAAATGTTATACTTAAATATAAAATCTACATTAAAATGTAAGTACTACATAAAAAAATTATACTCATAATATTTATATAACACAATTTAAGTTAGCAATTTTTAAAAGCATAGCATAACTGTATTTTAGGTAAAATTCCACATAGATGATGATACAACATTAGCAGACTTACTAGAATTAAATCTTCATAAGTACGAAGAAGAAGTCAAAACAATCGTAGATAAGTCCGTCAAAGAAGCTGCAATGGAGAAAACGCTCAAGTAAATTATAATTTTTATTACTGATACTTTGACTTGCAGTTCTACTTTTTTATTCATTTGAGTAACATTGATTGTTATAAATAATTGTGTACTAGTGTGTAACTGTGTAATAGTACACTGCGCGCGTTGCTATCCCACCAACTAATATAAATTGGAAAGAATGACATTACCCAAAATATTAAATTAATTTTGAGTCATGCACAATAACTTTTCTAAAGATATCATCACATGAACAAATTCATTGTTTGAGATTCTATAAAAAAAATAAAGATAAACGTACATTTTATATATAAAGATAAATCTCATGTCTACAGGGAATTAGAGGCTACTTGGGCGATAATGGAGTTTGAATATTTGGTTCACGATAGAACAGGCATCAAATTACCTAAAGCAAGTGAAGAGCTTGTTGAGACTCTGGAAGATAATCAGGTTTAATCATTTTCCTTTATTCTATATTGAAATTCACCTTTTCAGCATATTATTTTCTCATTTATAACTACTTCTTCCATTCTGATAGAATCAAGTGCAAAACATGATGTCATCAAAATTCATCGGTTACTACGAAGAGGAAGTTACATCATGGCAGAAAAAACTTGGCACTGCAGATGCAGTAATTTCGCTCTGGTTCGAAGTTCAACGTAAATGGCAATACTTGGAAAGTATATTTGTGGGGTCGGATGATATACGAGCTCAGCTACCAGAAGACTCGAAGAGATTTGATAATATTGACAAAACATTTAAGGTAAAGCAACTGTTAAAATTTTCGCGATTGATTTCATATTAATTCGTTTTTGTATTTTGCTAGCCTATTTTTTTATATTGGGCATTTCGTTTTATTTTATTACAGGAATTACTTAAAGATATAGGTGCAACACCAAATGTCGTTCAAGCCACTAATAAGCCTGGATTATTAGACAAATTAGAAGAACTTATGGCTGCGTTGAATCTTTGCGAAAAAGCTCTTAATGATTATTTAGAAACTAAACGTTTGGCGTATCCACGATTTTATTTCGTTTCTTCAGCAGATTTACTGGGTAAGGTGTTAACGTATTATATATATTGTTTATTTTAAAAATCAAAGATCAATCTCAGTCATGTGGCTTTCCAGATATTTTATCTAATGGAAATAATCCTCCTGCGGTGTGCCGGCATCTATCTAAATTATATGATAATTTGGCGGTATTAGTGTTCGTAAAACCTGGCAGCAAACAAGCTTTTGAGATGATATCCAAGGAAAACGAGGAACATGTGCCATTCAAGGCACCATGTTGTGATTGTTCGGGCAAGGTATGGGCACATACATTTAAAACATTATAATTTTCAAATAAAAGTTTAATAATACTATATTATATTTTTTTAGGTAGAGTTATGGCTTAACCGTGTGACGGATTGTATGCGTTACACCTTACGAGATATTTTTGAGCACAGTGTAAAGTCTTATGAGGATAAGCCTCGTGATGAATGGGTGTTTGATTGGCCCGCGCAGCCCGCTCTAGTTGGCACTCAAATATGGTGGACTACGGAGACTAATCAGGCTTTTGAGAAACTTGAAGAAGGTAACAATAAAAGTCGATTGCGAATTATTATGTAGCCAAATTTAATGTGATGCAATATAAAATATTTATTTATATGATGTTCGTATATTTTTATAATAACATCTTTATTTTAAGGGTATGAAAACGCGTTGAAGGATTACCAAAAAAAACAAATCGCTCAGTTAAATGCCCTGATTGTGCTACTTCTGGGTGACTTGACAGTTGGAGATCGTCAGAAGATCATGACTATTTGTACGATCGATGTACATTCAAGAGACGTTGTAGCTAAGCTTATTGTGGCTAAAGTAGAAACCTCTGCCGCCTTTCAATGGCAAAGCCAATTGAGGTGAATTTATTTTTTGAAATTCTTAATAAGTTAAGTTCTAGTTCTAGTTCTAATTTCATTTTTGGAATTTTTACGTCACATTTTATGTTTATAGTCTTAATCACTAAGAATCGAATATTTTTAGACATCGCTGGGATGTAAAATTAAATAATTGTTTCGCCAATATATGTGATGCCCAATTTCTTTATGATTACGAGTATTTGGGCAATACACCTCGTCTTGTGATTACTCCATTGACAGACAGATGCTACATTACTTTGACACAGGTATCCATAATTTATTCCTCGATATGATTTTTTAAAATGTATTAATAAATATTAATCTCTTGAATTAATTGGGGTAGGTAATTGCGCAGAGAGAGCCTGTATCCCGCACATAGCAGGGCAGGCAGAGGGAAAATTGGAATCTAGTGTTAAGAAACTCTCTTATGCTTCCATTAAGGCACTGGCGAGGAAATACAAATATTAAATATTTCATATCTTTGAGTGAGAATTGAACCACCATCACTACTTTCTTTATTAACAATGTTTTATTTGTTTATTTAGAGCCTTCATTTAATAATGGGCGGAGCACCAGCGGGCCCTGCTGGTACCGGTAAGACGGAAACCACTAAGGATCTGGGAAGAGCTCTCGGTATTATGGTTTATGTGTTCAATTGTTCTGAACAAATGGACTATAAGTCGTGCGGCAATATTTACAAAGGTTTGTTAATACATATGTATATGTAAATAATACACAAGATCGAAGAAATGGATATATACATTTAAATAAATATAGTGATTAATGAACATATTTTTTAAAAGGTCTTGCACAAACTGGCGCGTGGGGTTGCTTTGACGAATTTAATAGAATTTCAGTAGAAGTATTGTCAGTCGTATCAGTGCAAGTGAAAAGCGTTCTAGATGCTATAAAGGCTAAAAAAAAGAAGTTTGACTTTATGGGTGAATATATCACACTCATTCCGACTATAGGAATGTTTATTACTATGAATCCTGGGTATGCCGGACGCACCGAGTTACCTGAGAATCTCAAAGCGCTATTCAGGTGTGCTATTCAAGTATTACTTCTTATTAATTTCTTTATACTATTTTGAAGTGTCCTTAATATGACGAGATCACAATGTATGAATCTGCAGATATCTGTGTTTTTAATAAAACTGATTTTTAAGGATGTTTTAGAATATAAAACTTATAATATAAAATTTTATAATGTTATAGTACTGATTAGGATATTGCCGTAAATAGTTACATCTGATTAGTTAAATTGTTAAGTTTCCATTTCATTTCCAAAGTCAGACCATACTATAGATAGAATTAAAAAAAATTGCCAAGTAATGATGAAATACGGATTCTCAAAATACTCAATCACAAAGAATGAGCAGTAAAAATAATACATATTTACTTAATTCATTTAAAAAATACGTAATTCATTTATTTCGCACTCTGCTAGTATAGGTTGGATATGATGTTTAATATATCAATTTTATTCTTCTTACTTAAAAATTGTGTTTCTTTAAATAGGCCTTGCGCTATGGTGGTGCCAGATTTTGAATTAATCTGCGAAATCATGCTTGTAGCAGAAGGTTTTCAGGATGCCCGCTTGTTAGCCCGAAAGTTTATCACATTATATACCCTGTGTAGAGAACTGTTGTCTAAACAAGACCACTATGACTGGGGTTTGAGGGCAATAAAATCTGTACTGGTCGTTGCTGGTTCTTTAAAGGTAACTTATTATCTGTTGCATAAAATGTTTTAAAATTAATGATAATAATAATTTTATAATTTTAACGTTTCACATTTTTAGAGAGGTGATCGTCTCCGACCAGAAGATCAAGTGCTAATGAGAGCTCTCCGAGATTTCAATATACCAAAAATAGTGACAGATGATATGCCAGTGTTTATGGGACTTATTGGTGACTTATTCCCCGCACTCGATGTGCCGCGAAAACGTGATTTAGATTTTGAGAAAAAGCTTTTTGATGGTGCCGTATCTATGAAACTTCAACCAGAGCCTGGTTTCATTTTAAAGGTAAAATTTAAAATCGGCTGAGTGCTAAATATTTTCTTATGATGATCATTCTAAACAAGCTTGTCTGTTTCAGATGGTACAATTGGTAGAGCTATTTGCGGTCCGACATTCAGTATTCATCAACGGATTTGCAGGTACTGGCAAATCAATGGTATGGCAATGTTTACATAGAACCTATCAAATGTTAAAGTTGAAACCATATTACAATGATTTGGATCCAAAAGCAGTAACGAACGATGAGCTTTTTGGTATTATAAATCCGGCTACAAGAGAATGGAAAGACGGACTTTTTTCAACCATTATGAGAGATATGGCGAACATGCCAGGTAACGGTCCTAAATGGATCGTGCTTGATGGTGATATTGACCCGATGTGGATTGAAAGCTTGAATACTTTAATGGATGATAATAAGGTGATGATAATGGATGATAATTTAAATAATTACAAATATTTTGAGCTTATAATAAAATTAAACTGGTATAAATATAATGTAATAAAAAATTAAAGGTATCGTGGCGCGTGGCGCAATGAATTATTTTTATTCTCCTTCTGCTGTCAACTAGACAAAAAGCAGGGTTGAATCCGGTACTCAACATGCACTCTGTCGTATCTATCGAAATTTGGGTGGAAAGCGAAGTATGGAGTGTCTCAGTACTAAATTCCTTCTCTCTATCATTGTAGGTACTTACGTTAGCAAGTAATGAGAGAATTGCTTTAACAAAATCTATGAGGCTATTGTTTGAAATAGCAACTTTGCGGACAGCAACACCTGCTACTGTGTCTCGCGCTGGAATTTTATATATCAATCCTCAAGACTTAGGATGGAATCCGTAAGTCATTTATACGTAAGAGTTTATTTAATTCAACAAATTTTATTATATCTTATAAAATTATAACTCAGTTTAATTTGCTGAAAAGGTTTGTAGCTTCGTGGATAGAAACGACACGTGATGATGAATCAGAGAAAGCGATGTTGACGGTATTATTTGATAAGTACATTCCTTCATTATTGGAATCTTGCAAGAAATACAAGCGCATCACCCCCTTAAGCGAACTGCAACAAATACAGTTGACTTGCTATTTATTGGAATGTTTTCTCAATAAGAGTTTACTACCTAGTGATTGTCCAAAAGAATGGTAAGATTTATTATGTATATTAATTATATTTAAGTTTGTTAATTTTTGGTTTTGTTTTTTAAATATTTATTAATTCATTACTGAGCATTGAAATAAATAAATGTTTATGTGCTAATTATTTTGAAATTCGTTTTTGCCATATAATTAGTATTTTAACAAAGCTATGATAATATAAAAAATTTAAACATTTTATATATAATGAAAAAAATATCATAAAAAACTAAATTAATTACAGTAATACTATAATATAATCATAATATTGTTTCAAGGTACGAAATTTATTTTGTCTTTTGCATTGTATGGGGCTTTGGCTCCGGACTTTTCCAAGACCAGCTTGTGGATTGGCGAAATGAATTCAGCAAGTGGTTCTGTAATGAATTCAAACAAATTAAATTCCCATCTACCGGAAATGTGTTTGGATTTTTCATAGATCCCGAGACAAAGAAGTTTTTACCATGGGCGGAGAAGGTTCAATCTTTTGAGTTGGATCCTGATATTCCGTTACAGGTAATCAAGAATAAGTTAAGTTAAACAAATCTCGGGCCGCGTACCTCGTGGCCTGCATAACTATACTGAATAAAAGATTTTTGCACAATTTAAATTACAACAAACTATATAACATCGGTTAAGCCAATTCTAAGATTAGCGTAAACAAACGCACAGAAAAACAAACTTTTAATATAAGTATAGATTAAATAAAAAACTTATAAAATGTGATTTTTTTATTAAATACTAATCAATGATCTACAAACATTTCTTACAGTCATGCTTAGTGTCGACCTCTGAGACGACTCGTATACGATTTTTCATGGATTTATTAATCGGAAAGCAAAAACCAGTAATGTTAGTCGGCAGCGCCGGCAGCGGCAAGACTGTCAGCGTCGCCTCTAAACTCAATTCACTATCTGAGAATTTTGCTATTACTAATGTACCACTTAATTTTTATACTACATCAGGTTAGTTCGTTATAAATTGACTTTTAAAAGGGATAAATGAAATGTTTTCATACTTAAAATTCGTTAACAATATTTTTTTAATAATTCATATTTATTGTAGAGTTGGAAATTCTATTTTTTATTTTTATTTCTAATTCTTTTACTAGAAATGATTCAAAAAGTACTGGAGAAGCCATTAGAAAAGAAATCTGGCCATAACTTTGGTCCACCGGGAAGTAAATTTATGATATATTTTGTGGACGATCTGAACATGCCAGAGGTAGATTTGTACGGTACGGTACAGCCTCATACACTTATCAGACAGTTTATGGATTATAGACATTGGTGAGATAAGATCTTAAATTTAATAGATTTATTCTTTTCTAGCTATGTATCTACACACATTTTTATGTTTTATTAATTTATGATTATGGTTTTTTTTAGGTACGATAGACAAAAGCTCAGTCTCAAAGATATTTCTAATTGCATGTTTGTGTCATGTATGAATCCTACTGCTGGTTCCTTTACAATTGACCCTCGACTACAAAGACATTTTTGCACTTTTGCCGTAAGGTAATTTTTTTTTATCTTTTTAATGAATTATTTGCGTTATTTTAACACATTTAAAAGACATTTTGGATATTTATTACATTTAAAAGACATTTTATTATCAAGTTAATAATGCTACATTTTACAATTTACATATTATTTCATAACTAGCGACCTACCCGCGGTTTTGCACCCTTAAAATGATTGTTATATTATACCCAAATTATACAATTTTCACATTCATAATATTAGCCAGACTTTTCTTTCAGCTTCCCTGGATTGGATGCATGTTTCCATATCTACAAGCAAATTCTCTCTCAGCATTTAGCTAATCCATTAAACAAATTCAACATCACCGTGCAGCGTTATGGAGAGTCACTTGTGAACGCGGCGCTTGCACTTCATAATAAACTTGCGTCCACCTTTTTACCTACTGCAATTAAATTCCACTATATTTTTAATCTACGTGACCTGTCCAACATATTTCAGGTTAGTATTAAATAAGGGAACGATGACATAATGTATAAGCGTTGAAAATCTGAATTCAGTACTATTATAGAAGAAATATTTAAAAATAATTGAATAACATTAAAATTGAGGCAAGTCGCAGCGCAGCGGCACGAAGTGTGACTGTAAAACTGACTGGTTGTGGGTTCGATCCCCACTCGAAGAGATAAAATATTTACTTAAATTTATATTTCTATTTCTTCGCTTTGGTGTCAAGGCTAAGCGCCGCGTTCAGTTCTGCCACTCAACACGCAATGCCTCCAGAATTCGGCAGAAAGTGGGGAACGGAGTGTCTTAACACAAGGTTCCCTCTGCCTACCCTGCTGTGTACGGGATACAGCGTGAAGCTGGTGACATTAAAATTACTATTTATAATATTTTTATACTTAAAATCCACAGGGCATGCTGTTTACGACGGGTGACGCTATAAAAGCCCAGTCAGAGCTCATACGGCTGTGGATGCACGAAGCCACACGCGTCTATTCCGACAAATTGGTGGACCCTGTAGATAATGAGAATTTTAACAAGCTAATTATGGATGTCATTAAAAAAAATTGTGAGGTAAACAAAGTTGACTGCACTTAAGAATCAGTGTCTTATTTTAAAGTAATTGAATAAAATGCGGTTTATGAATTTGTTTCTTTATATTGTAATGTTGATTTCAAATCAATTTATTTTTATAAACTAGGATTTTGATGAAAATGTTGTATTTGAGAAGCCGTTAATCTACTGCCACTTCGCGGAAGGTATCGGGGATCCGAAATACTTCCCAATCAGAGATTGGCCGCATATAAAGCGCTTACTTGATGAATCTCTCTCGTCGTATAACGATCTCGTTGCTACTATGAACCTTGTGTTGTTTGAAGATGCTATGAATCATATTTGCAGGTAAAGTTTCTTTATCTCGCTGTCCTACGTCATATCGAGTTTTCCACACATTGTGTGTGGAGTGATAAAACTCAATGCCACGTTTTAAAAATAATAAATTCCTCCGATTGGGGATAGAACATATTATCGTCGGAATTACAATCAGATGCTGTGACACTGCGTTACGATGGCCGCTAAATATATTTTACTTTTACATTTTTAGGATTAATCGTATCCTAGAGGCTCCCCGAGGTAACGCACTGTTGGTGGGCGTGGGAGGGTCTGGCAAGCAGTCTCTTTCGCGGCTGTCCGCATTCATATCGTCACTTGAGGTTTTCCAGATACAGCTAAGAAAAGGATACAGCATGAATGACCTTAAAGTTGATTTAGGTAAAGATAGAGAAAAAAATCTCCACCACAATGTACGAGTGCATGTACTATGGTATTTATGAAAGTGCAGTACACAAATCGTAACCGCCCTTAAGTTAGTATTTTAGAACTTTTGCGCATTGTTCACTTAAGACAAAAATTATCATAAGTAAAAAAGAAATCAAACCGCACAGCCGTTTACAACTAACTTCAGAGTGGTTACGGCCAGTCAAACTGTTGTGTCTACGAATTTTATGTTCAATACCTACACCTATCTATTTCTTATTCAAAACAGCCGGACTAAATATAAAAGCTGGACTAAAGAACATAGGCAATATGTTCTTGATGACGGACGCCCAGGTTGCGGACGAACGTTTCTTGGTGCTTATCAATGACTTGCTCGCTTCCGGAGAGATACCCGAGTTGTTTGCCGACGATGAAATTGAAAATATTATTAATGGAGTCAGAGGAGAGGTAATATTGTTAGAGAATGGTTATTTGTTCAAATATTAATAAATATTTCGTATGGCACTTTTCTTAGGATCTATTCTTCTGGTGATAATATTGTGAACCCTTTCAAGTAGACGATACAAGAATGTAATATTTTTTTTCAATTTGTATAAATATAATAATAATTGATAAATATTATTTCGACGCAGACAAAAGCATCGGGTGTTCAAGACACACGCGAAAACTGTTGGCGTTTCTTCATCAATAGAGTACGGACAATGTTAAAGGTAAATATAAATATAACTAATCAATATCATTAAAACGATGGCTATTAATAATGTTGATCAATCAATATGGCCTTTCATATACTTTTATGGAAGAAATGGTGATGGTGATAGATTATTAAGAATAGTAGGTTTAGTTAAGGCTATTAGTTAACATTTATAACATAATCTTTTAAAGGTGGTATTATGCTTTTCTCCTGTCGGCGCTACATTGCGAGTTCGTGCTCGAAAATTTCCATCAATTGTAAATTGTACCTCTATAAACTGGTTCCATGAATGGCCTCGAGAGGCTTTGCGTTCTGTCTCTAAGAGATTCATATCTGAAGTAGAATCTTTGCCTGTAAGTGTTTACTATCATCAAATGTGTTATTTTAAATAAAGTTTATCAATATTAATAAGAATAACTTAAATTTGTAGCCATTCCTTGTTGATCCAGTGTCAAATTTCATGTCACATGTTCATCAAAGTGTGAATCAAATGTCTGCGGTATATTTTCAAAATGAACGCCGTTATAATTATACGACACCAAAAACGTTCCTTGAACAAATATCATTGTACGGAAAGCTACTTAATGAGAAGAGTAAGAATTTAACAATGATGATTTATAGATTAGAGAACGGTTTAGAGAAATTAGCATCCTGTGCAGCAGACGTGGCCGTGTTGAAGGTACTCCTATTATTTACTATCAATGATTTATTAGATTTGTTTAAATTTATTTACTCAATTTTGTTATTTCTTAAGGTCACCTTAGCGGAACAGGAACAAATATTAAAAGTTAAAAATAAAGCTGCCGAAGAACTAATTGAAGTTGTTGGTGCTGAAAGTGAAAAAGTGTCAAAAGAAAAGGCGTTTGGTAATTTATAAGTCGTGTACAAAATAAGACATTATTAGGAAAGTCATGACCTAAATAATTTCATTTATTTATTTTTTTACAGCTGCGGAAGAAGAAAAGAAAGTCAAAGTTATTGAAGAGGATGTCACAATAAAAGCAAAAATTTGTGCAGATGATCTCGCAAAAGCAGAACCAGCACTCATTGCGGCTCAAGAAGCTTTAAATACTTTGAATAAGAATAACTTAACTGAGCTAAAGTCTTTCGGATCTCCACCAGATGCCGTAGTCAATGTTACAGCTGCTGTACTCGTATTGTTCTCTAAAAAAGGAAAGATACCTAAAGATAGATCATGGAAAGCTTGTAAGGTTATTATCAACAAAAATAATATGATTATTTTGAATAAAATAAAGTGTTTTTCATTTTTATAAATTATTTATATAAATATTTTTTTAGCTTATGATGGCTAAAGTTGATCAGTTTCTATATGACTTAGTGTATTACGACAAGGAAAATATCCATCCGGACGTAATTAAGGTAAATATTTCCTCAAAATACTAATAATCCTACTTTAATACTGTAATTATTTAACAGAACATTAACATTTTATGTATTTTTTGCAAGCATTTATTAGCATCATCTATTTATCACCTTATCAAATCGATGTAAGAAAACCTTTCCTCTTCATTCTTCCGATGTGCTAGAAATTTTGCTTACAATACAACACTATCATAAAATTAACCAAATGCTTACGATCACCTGGATACCAAATTTTCTATATGACAAGTATTTTTTTTTACACTTGGATTAGATTTTTTTAAACGTTTTTTTTAAACGTTAAATGTCTCAAGAATATAGCGGAAAATGGGAAACGGGAGTGTCTTAACGTGCTATGTTCATTCTGCCTATCCTAGCATATAGTGTGTAAAATAAAAACAAGATTTATTAATTGAAACAGGCCGTCCAGCCGTACATCAAGAACCCAGAATTTAACGCGGAGTTCATAATGTCGAAGTCGGCGGCGGCGGCGGGGCTGTGCGCGTGGGTCATCAACATCGTGAAGTTCTACGACGTGTACGTGGTCGTGGAACCCAAGCGCCGCGCCCTTAACGCCGCAAACGCAGAACTGCAGGCCGCGAGAGATAAGTTGGCATTCCTCACTGATCAGATTAAGGTGTTGCTTTATAATTTTAAAACAGTGTATTTGACTAGAACTACTTTATATAAAAATATTACTTGTAAATTATATAAACTAATGAATATCACAAAATTTTAATCTATATTCTTGCAAGGTGTTTTAATGATATTTTTATTATTATTAATAAAAAAAAAATATTGTAGGAACTCGAAGAGAAATTAGAAGTATTATTGAAAGCTTTCCAAGAAGCTGTTAATGAAAAGATGAAGTGCCAAGCTGAGGCCGACGCCACTAATTCTACCATTGATTTAGCCAACAGACTCGTAAATGGGTTGGCATCTGAAAAAGTGAGGTTGGTATAATATTTACTTCACGTTGCATCCTGCATATAGCAGTGGACCTGGGAACTTAGTGTCAAGACAAACCGTTCCGCACTTTCCGCCGAATTGTGTTTTACTTTAATTAACATTCAACAGATGGTCAGCTACAGTAGTGAATCTGAAGGAGTCAGGAGTGATGTTGCCCGGCGACGTCCTCGTGGTGACGGCGTTCATATCGTACGTGGGTTGCTTCACGCGCAGATATCGCTTGCTTCTCATTGATGAAGATTGGGTCCCTACCCTTGCAAAAACTGATGTAATAATAATAATAATTTGTTGCCAAAATTAAAAAAAATACAGTTCATTATAATAATTAAAGATAAAAAAGTACCATGACTGTGTTATGACTAAAATCGATTTTTTACAGGCAATAAAAGATAATAAGATTCATTTCATAAAAGATAATGAGTTTTTTGCTTTTTATAAATTCAATATTATTTATTTTAAAAATAATTTCCTTTTAAATATTTATAAGATTTTCTTTTTCATGCTTTGATAATTTAATAATTTAAACATATATTATAACAGCCAAAAATAGAAACGACAGAAGGTCTTGAGCCACTATCAATGTTGACTGACGATGCACAAATAGCTTCGTGGAATAACGAAGGCTTGCCAACGGACACTATGAGTACGGAAAATGCTACTATTCTGACCAACTCAGCAAGGTGGCCGCTCATGATTGATCCGCAACTGTACGTATTAGAGAAATTTTATTAAATATAATTGTTGATAGAATTATTATTAGAGATAAAGATTACGAGCCTAGTGTTTAGTTTTAACTGAAATATTAATAGAAAAGTGATAAATAAATTAACTCCACTGATCCTTGAGTAAGCGGGGTTTAGCAAATCGATTTGTGGCAATATTTTTATGAAGGAATTAGCAGTTAATTAAACTTTAAGTTAGGATTGTGCTCAATCATTCTAAGAAATCATCAAAACACACGTAGGAAAATATAAAGGAAATGTTTATCTAATTCAGCCAAGGTATAAAATGGATTAAGTCGCGTTACGGTGAATCGTTGGTGGTCATAAGACTAACACAGCGCAACTACCTCGACCGCATCGAGCGCGCCGTCAGCAACGGCAACGTGGTGCTGCTCGAGAACATCGGCGAGACCGTCGACGCCGTACTCGAGCCTCTCCTGGGACGGGTGTTGATAAGAAAGGGGAAAGTATTGAAAGTGAGCCTTAGTGGTAGTTTGTTTTGTAGTGGAAACTTTATCATTTCATTAGCAGATTATTTTTTACTTATTACCAAGGAGTGAAGTAATGTTACATATAGCAGCACTAGCGAGGATGTCAAGGTGATAAAGAAGAAGAACGTTCTTGGTTTGGGCAAGTCTAACGAATGGGTAATTAAAGAATGGCAAAAAAATAATAATATAGAGCATGTACGAAGAGATTGATGACAGTACAGTTGTATTCATTTCTCATATTGGGTATCGAACCCACAACCGTCGTTGTCGTACAGTCATACGCTATACAGTTGCGCCACGACTTCCTTCACGAATTTTTGTGCCATACCACATCATGTTAATAGTTTCAAAGTACCCTCTGCGGCCAGTGATCTCTGCTACTTACAATGTGTCACAAGCCATACACATGTCTTACTTATTGGCATCTCATCACGGGCTAGTCAGTAGATATAAAGGAAATCTTTTTCAATTTGTTTTCAGATTGGGGACCGAGAAATTGATTATCATCCTAATTTCCGATTAATTATTCAGACTAAACTAGCTAATCCCCATTATCAACCTGAAATGCAAGCACAATGTACTTTAATAAACTTCACTGTCACCAGAGATGGGTGAGTGTTTTTATATGTAAAAATGCTTTTCAATAACGTCATTAATTATTTATTTATAATTTTCCGATTCAGGCTGTGAAACTGATTTCAATATTTAAAAATCAGCTTCACGCTGTATCCCGCACAGCAGGGTAGGCAGAGGAAACCTTGTGTTAATACACTCCGTTCCCCACTTTCTGCCCAATTCTGGAGACATTGCGTGTTGAGTGGCAGAGGTCAACGCCGCGCTTAGCCTCGACACCAGAGCGAAGAAATGGAAATATAAATTTAAGTAAATATTTCATCTCCTCGAGTGGGGATCGAACCCACAACCAGTCGATTTTGCAGTCACACTTCGTGCCGCTGCGCCACGACTGGCCTCATTGCAATATTTACTTAGCGAATAAATATTTTTATAATCATTTTAAGCCTTGAAGAACAATTATTGGGAGAAGTTGTGAAATGCGAGAGACCAGACCTAGAAACACTGAGATCCGGACTCACTAAGCAACAAAATGATTTTAAAATTACACTAAAAAGCCTCGAGGATGATTTACTTAAACGTTTATCTTCTGCCGGGCCGGATATATTAAGTGATTCCGCTTTAGTTATAAACTTGGAGACCACGAAGAAGACAGCTGCTGATATCGAAGTTAAAGTGGAAGAGGGAAAAGTTACATCTGTTAAGATTGATGAAGCACGTGAAAGATATAGGTGAGTGTGAAATTACATATAGATAGGATATTAAATAAAACTTACTAGTTTTTGCACAATACAGAAAACATCCTGGTTTGCGCAAAAATAAAAATATTTCAATTTCTGCAATATACATGCATAGATTCAGATTTGTAGTAAATTATATCGATATAAATATCAATTAAAGTCCCACTGTAAATACTTAAACATCAAAATAACAAAAATAATGTGGTCTAAATACGTTTAATAAGTTCCACATTGCATATTACGTTGTTTATAGAATTTTATATATTGTCAACAGGCGTGCAGCAACTCGAGCGTCGATACTTTACTTTATATTAAACGATCTATACAAAATAAACCCAATGTACCAGTTCTCTCTCAAGGCGTACAGCGTTGTGTTCAAAGACGCTCTTTTAAAAGCCGAACCATCTGATGAACTGGACATAAGAGTGGCAAATTTATTAGACAGCATTACATTTGCCGTATTTGTGTATACTAGTAGAGGGTTGTTTGAACAAGATAAATTGGTGTTCTTGTTCCTCATCACGTTGCAGGTTCGATTTTGTTATGAGTTAATAAAACCATTATTTCTTAATATCCTCATATCTAATTACATTTTTCTTTGTTGTTAATTGATTCTTACTTAATTTTAATACCATACGAGCTAAACATATATAGCTTATTTTACTGTATTTACTATAATCTTCCTATTCATTGTTAGGTTCTTCAAGTAGAAGGTAAAATAGACCCGAGAGAGCTAGATTTCTTATTAAAATACGCGGTAGCTCCAGCAAATTCACCATATGTATGGTTGTCCAATAACTCGTGGGGAGGGATCGTGGCGCTCGCCAAGATGGATGCCTTTGAAAACTTAGACAAAGATATAGAAGGAGCTACAAAAAGGTAGTTAAAAATAATAATATATGAAAATTACGACAAAATAACATATTATAAACATAAACCTTTTATTATGTTCAGTGGCTGAGGTACCAGCAAGTTCGATAGGCTAAAGTTTAGGACGATAAACTTTAAGGGGCCGCTTTGCGGGGCCAATTTCTTTTTTGCCACTTCATAGATTTTTTTAAGAAAAAGTACAGCACTAGCACAGCACAAGCATATATACCTATTAATGTTTATCAATTATATATTATTTGTAAGATACATTACTTAATAACTTAACTTAATAATGACTAATATGAATATGTGATTTTCGCTAGATGGCAAAAATATACGGACGGAGAAGCGCCGGAGCGAGACAAATTGCCCGGCGAGTGGAAGAATAAGTCGTCCTTGCAGCGGTTGTGCATACTGCGAGCGCTCAGGCCCGATAGAATGTCATATGCTTCAGGGTATAACTAAAATATATTTTTTTATTTCGCCTTATTCCTCATATAGTAGGGTAAGGAGAGTGAACCTTGTGTTAAAACATCTCGTTTTCGAATTCGTGAAGTAAAAGAAGTCTGTCTCCGCCCGAATCAACAACTAGTAAGTTTTTAATCGGACACTTTTGCTTCATAATGGCATTTATATAAGAATATAAAACATAAATGGACATTAAAAGAACAATAAAGGAATTTAAATTTCGTTTACGATAAAATAGTCGAGCTTTGACGTATAACTTTAGGTATAGGTATTAGGCTTATTTATAAATTTAATAGTTTTGACAACCTCATTGATAAGGTAAAATATTTAAAAATGTTTTTTTTTTGATTTGAAAATTAAGTAACAATTGTTTCTTATTGTAGTATTAATACATTTTGTAAAAAAATAATTAGCATAATTCTATAAGGTAATAATAATTCAAAATGAACTGCATTTTTTTATTTAAAGGAGGCTGAAACGATTGCATACATTCTTGGGTCTAAAATGTAAAGAGATGAAAATTAAATGATTTATTAGATTCAGGTACAATAAATATTCCCTCCCTGAAAAGTTTTGGCCAACTGAGAACTGAGTTATTAGAGATTTGGTAGAAGTGAGGCTATCGCACAATTATCTTTTAATCGATTCAAAATGGATTTATTTCAGATTTTCCAGTATTTAATTTTCTTTATTTATAATGTAATTAATTATATGCACTAATAAGCGCGATAAATTACTTGGACTTAATTAAAGTGAAAAATATTTTATTTTCGTAGTACTGTAATAGACTATTTATATCGATTAAGAATCTAAAATTATTTTACTAATTTTCTACGTTTCCAGATTGTTAACTGAGCTGATTTATGCTATTCTAAAATTGAAAAAATGATAATTTTTTTTGGCCACATCTCAATTTTTTACATTTGGGCCCACAATTTTCCATCTCCTTTATGTAATATTATAAACTAGTAGACGCAGTCAATAATCGTTATGATTTGCTTTTCTTAAAACCAATTAAATTAGTTAATATAACATTTAAATTTAGGGCCTTCTGTGAAGAAAATCTTGGAACGAAGTATGTGGAAGCTCGGACTCCATCGCTCGAAACATCATTCAAAGAAAGCACATCTACCACTCCCCTTTTCTTCATATTATCACCAGGAGTGGATCCATTAAAGGTATTGTATAATACACAGCTTATATTCGATTACGTTTTATCTATATATATATATATATTTGTTGGACCTTAGAAGATATAAATGATTTTTACTTATTTCAAATATGTTTTTTGAGTTGTAAATGCAAAGTGTTTCTTATAGGATGTAGAAAAGCTTGGACGCAAACTTGGATTTTCGACAGACAAGAAAAATTTCCACATTGTATCCCTTGGGCAAGGGCAGGAGGTAGTCGCTGAGGAGGCCATGACTATTGCATGTGAGAATGGCCACTGGGTCATCTTACAGAATGTACACTTAGTGGCTAAATGGCTCTCAACTTTAGAAAAGAAAATGGAGGAAACTTTTGAAAATCCTATTGAAGATTATAGGTTTTTATATTTTTTTTACATTACATTGTAAGTTTCGTTTTTCTTTCTTTATAAAAGAGATGTAACGCCGTTAGAATGTGAAAGACATTGCTTTTGCCCTAAGATACCACTACTATGTCAACGATGTTGTCACTTTTGTATAATTTTTGGCACAAAGTCCAATCCAAAGAAATATTAAATTCTTTTAGGTTGTTCCTAAGCGCAGAACCGGCATCTGATCCTGCCTACCACATCATACCCCAAGGTATCTTGGAGTCGGCCATTAAAATTACCAACGAGCCTCCGAGCGGTATGTGGGCTAATTTACACAAGGTTACTATTTTTTAAATATGTATACTACAATGCTAAAAAAAAAAATGAATTTATTTTTAAGTATTCTTGGCATTTTAAAGTACCTATAGATGTCCTTAACAACCATTTAAAAATTTACTTCAAAAATAACCACTGCTTTCGTCAAATCAATATGAATCGTCGTCGTTTACGCTATTCCCATCTTTGTGTAACTGCGTCACGCGGAATATCAACTAACCCTACGTTTCCTATAACCTACGTTTACACTGTTGAGTTATCTTGATTAATTTCTTCGGGAAACGGAAAAGAAAAAGGTCGATGTTCTAAAGATATGATATCTAAAACCATAAGACACGGACAGACATGGAATATCATGGACAGAATTCCGTTCAAATGTGTGCATACTCCAAGAACTTGCTTTCAAAGAGCGACTAATTTAATTAAAGAATTGTTAATGTATTTTTTATAATTTGATATTCATCCTTACCAAAATAAATATAATAAGGCACCTTTAGCATTTCATCTAAATTGAAATTATACTTCATTGTACATCATTCTAATAAATACTTTAAGGAGATAACACTGATTCAAAATTACCTAGCCTACGAGCCGCACTTTGCGAGGACTTGGTTACAACGAATGACCGATAGGAACAGACAAACGACGTTAACAACTTTGTTAATTTTCATACAAATCGATAATCTCATCAGCAGGTTTGCCCATTATCGCGTCACAGACAGACAGACACAGTTACTTTTAAATTTATAATAAAAGTAGGGATTTGAACCTGCGCCTTTTGGAAATTGTTAAAGTGGTCTGACGACTAAACCACACGTTCTCATCAAGCTACGTCTGCGAGTTCAAATCCGCTAAGTTTTTTTCCTTCCTAACTGTAGAACAACACTTAAAAAATGTTGAAAATATTCAATAAATAGCATTCTCACTTGCCAGCTTATCAATTATCTTTGGGTAGAGGAAATTTGCTATAACTTGCATATATGGCGTCAGCGGTTCGATCATTCAAGAACCGCCTGTCTGGTACAATAACTAATAATCTAAAAAATAATTTCTTGAAGTTAGAGCGTTTAACCAAACTCTTGCTTTATAATATCAAGTATATATAGAGTATTAAGTTTACAATATACACATTTTACCTTATCCAGGCGTTAGATAACTTCAGTCAGGAGACTCTTGAAATGTGCAGCAAAGAGGCAGAGTTTAAGGCCATCTTGTTTGCGCTCTGCTACTTCCATGCTGTTGTTGCTGAACGTCGTAAATTTGGACCACAGGGTTGGAACAGGTTAAATATAATGTATTTAATATAATTTATATATTAATATTTATCAAATTATTTATTAATACATCATTGTGGTTCGTGTATACACAATAGAAAAATAAATAATACCAATAATCGACTGACATCCGGTCTTAATGACTTATCTGCCTTTAACAATTACACGGTTATATGTTATGTTATGTTACCTTATGTTAGGTTTAACATAAAATCATGTAAAATAAAATGTGGTATAATATTAATGTGTAAATCTATTCAATAGATTTAACAGATTGTTATAAGAAAAGTTACTGAGATCCACCGTAAATGAGTAACATAATAGTAGGAGAGCTCGGGATGAAATTTTTAGTTACTAAAACGTCATGGGTACCTAGTTTGAGCGTGTGAGAGCGTGAACTCATTTTCAAAAATATAAAAAAAAATTCCAGGTGGAATAATCGAGTACATCAGATATTCATAGTAATGTGACTGATTCTATTGAAGAATATTCTTAATCAGACAATTAGATTTATATTTATTTTTTGCTTGTAAGAAAATAATATTATAACGTACAATATTATATATTATCATTTGTTGACACAACTAAATGAGATATACCAAAAATAAATATTTCAAGCTTCATCATAACTGGATTCATTTTCAGAGTCGATTTTAACCTGGTCAATTTCTTCATTATTTCGTATTTTTAGCAACTTTATAATTTACTTAATTTACAATATTGAAAAGAAAACGTAGCTCAATTTAAATTACCTCTTAAAATCTTAGGTGCTACGACGATATCTTCAAATGCATCTGGAAGTTTGTTAATGACTTTATTTATGACTTTAGCTACGTAAAAATCGTCAGATTTTATTTTTTCCGTAATCCTTCGGGGTTATTTTCGAAAGTAAAAAAAACCAATCCCGATTGAGTACCCCGAGTTGATGTTTTTGTTACTCACCCATTTCCTTATGACACGCTTGCAATATATGTTTTAATACATGTAATTAACTTACCTTGCCTTAAATGCACTCGAGTTTCTCGGAGGAGCGATTATTTTTGCTAATCTCCTTCCTTACTCTTGGTTACTTGGCGGGAACAAGACTTCTGCCCATATGATTTCCTGACGAGCTCGAGTAACGCGCCAAATTCCCACTTGGGATCTCCTACTTTAAGTATGACATAATACAAGTATATCGTTTCGCTTAAAAAAAAATAATTATAACATTTTAGAATAGATTTTATTCCATTGATTTGATTTAAAATGCACTTTATGGTATATTCATATGTTTGCTTTCTAAACATAGAGTATACCCGTTCAATTTCGGTGACCTCACGATTTGTGTGTACGTTTTGTTCAACTATCTGGAGGCGAACCCGCGAGTACCGTGGGAGGACTTGAGGTACCTCTTCGGGGAGATTATGTACGGAGGACACATTACAGACGATTGGGACAGACGCCTTTGCAGAACTTTCTTGTTGGAATATATGCAGCCGGAACTGGTATAGTTTTTTTTTGTTTTATGTATAGTACGGTCAACGAGTTGTATTAAGTTATATTAAGTTTTCTAAATTCTAAATTAAACATTGCTTACTAAAATAACCTATGATTAAATTTGCGCAGCCATTCACAGCTTTCTTCGGGGTGACACTCCAAATCCAAACTATTGGACCGTGCTTTGTGATATTAAAAATAATATAACTTGACAAAATTTATTTAATTCCATAATTTTAACGGATAGGAAGTGAAACTAGTCACTGTAATATTTTGTTTATGGTTATAGATTTAATTAATCATTAATTAAAGTAATTTAATTAAATCAATTAAATGAAAATATAATTAAAATATAATTATAAAAGTATAGTAGCTATGGTTGCATTTCTTTTATTTATACTAGGTTGACGGTGAGCTACAACTAGCGCCCGCTTTCATATCTCCGCCCAATTCGGATTATGTTGGCTACCACCAGTACATAGATGACTTCCTCCCAGAGGAGACGCCATATCTCTACGGCTTACACCCCAATGCTGAAATTGGCTACTTGACTACTGTCTCTGAAAGATTATTTAAGGTGTTTTTTTTAAATATTTATAGACATACTAACATCTATTATTTGTTACATATAGTTGTTTTTTTTATTTGTTACATATAGTTTATTATCACACGTAATACAACTCTATCAGCTTCACGCTGTATCCCGCACACTGCAGGGTAGGCAGAGGGAACCTAGTGTTAAAAAGTGCCTTAACACTAGGTTACGGGAAGTAAGTGTTTTAACACACACGGGAACGGAGTGACTGTCCCCACTTTCTGTCGAATTCTAGAGGAATTGTGTGTTGACTGCCAGAACTTTCGCTTTGCCTCGTCACCAGAGCGAAAAAATGAAAATATAAATTGAAGTAAATATTCCATCTCGAGTGGGGATCGAACCCACAACCTGTCGGTTTTACAGTCACACTTTGTGCCCCTGCGCCACGACTCGCCTCAATTACAACAAAAATATAACCACTTTCTGCTTAATGGTTTCGTCGTTATACGATAGCGTGAAAATGAACATACTTCGTTCCCGCGATTAAATAACGACCCCAAAACCATTGCGTTTGAGGCAGACGCTGGCATACTTCAATGGCCGTATTGACCTTAATCATTAAAATAATACTGTCTAAATGGACTATATTTAACATTACATCTCATTGCTAAATGCATTAATTTATACAAAAATAATATTACAGGTAGTGTTTGAAATGCAGCCCCGCGATACGGGTGCTCAAGCGGGTGGCGGCGCGACCAAGGAAGAAATGGTAATACTGTAATTCATAATCTAGCAGCCTTATCGTAAAAAAATAGAATATAATATAAAATAATTTTAAATATTCATAAAAAACGTCTCCAGGTCCGATATATATTGGATGACATTATGGATAGAGTACCAGAACCCTTCAATTTAGTGGAACTAATGGGAAAAGTGGAGGAACTTACTCCATACACCATCGTCGCGTTACAAGAGTGCGAGAGAATGAACAAACTTATGGGAGAAATTAGACGCTCGTTGAAAGAATTGGAATTGGGTCTTAAAGTATGACAATATTTTTACGCTGTATCCCGCTGTACGCTGGTGGTAGAGTAGGTTGAGAAAACCTAGAGTTAAGATAATTTTTTTTTGATTGTTTGCGCGTTGAGTGGCGGTGAGATCCGCACTTATCTTACAGAAAAGAGGCAATGAAAATAATTAATTTTCCGTAGTGGGAATAAATTTGATCTGCTATTTATTTGAAAATTGCCACAAATAAATGAATGGCCCGTTATTTTTTTTGCTTGTTGCACATAAAGATATAAACTGAAAATGATTTAGATTAGTAGATAAATAATTGTAAAGCTTCAACGGGTGAAGCCCCGAGCGAGTCGCTAGTATAACATAAATGTCCACATCAGGGCGAGTTAACAATAAGCAGTGACATGGAGAATCTGATGGAGTCACTCTTCATGGACAACGTGCCGGAGTCGTGGACCAAGCTGGCGTACCCGAGCCAGCTCGGCCTCGCCGCCTGGTTCTCCGACCTTTGCTTGCGGCTCACCGAGCTTGAAAACTGGTCAGGGGACTTTAATGTGAGCGAGCGCTTCCATTTTATTGGACTCTTTAGAATAGAAATTATTTACAAATTGCAAATATTTATATATATAAATAGACTTATGCTAGCTCTCTTCGAATGAAAATGAAAGCAGGTTGCACAAATCTAGAGTTTCAGCACTATTAGTAGGTAATCCTACATCAAACTGACACAAAACCCCAAAACTGCGCCAGCAGTAAGGAGGCACGATATTCACTGACATTTTGAAAGCTTCTTCTTTCCGGCAATCAAGTACATATGGATTATGCGTCAACTTTGGCAAAATGTAGAGTTCTTTTTCGTGGACGAGATATCTTTGGTTCCATTTTGTAACCCTTTGGCGGCATAAATTTCATGCTCTTGCCAACAAGTTAGTATTAGTATTTGTTTACAAGAAAGTCTTCCCTGCTCTAGGGCCTTCCAATGCTCTTTCCAATGTGGTGTTCCACCCAATGTTGCGTGGCTTAACTCTACACCACGTTTTATCTACCAGAGCCCAAACATAATATAATTTACATATTAGCATTCTCAAGAATGGGCTTCGATTCCATATCCCATATCCACGATAGTAGCGTTTACAGACGATGTGCCGCCTCCCAGAAGTATTTTTATTGCTATTCTACAATAAGATTAAAACTTGCAGCTGCCGCCGGCGGTGTGGCTCGCGGGCTTCTTCAACCCGCAGTCGTTCCTGACGGCCATCATGCAGCAGACGGCGCGCAAGAACGAGTGGCCGCTCGACAAGATGTGCCTCAACTGTGACGTCACCAAGAAGAGTCGCGGGGACTTCAAGTAAGATATCTTCGGCTTAAAGTGTAAACCTGCAAAATATATTTTTTAACGTCTTACTATTATACATCTACAATTGTATACCATTCGAAAATGTAAAAAACAAAATGGACCTTTAATTTGTTTAAACAACGCTATTGTTTATTAAAAACAAATTGACCATATTTAAAATCACAATTCAATGCATTCGTGCTTTTATATAAATACTTATGAGAGCCTATAATTATGAAAATTTTGACCCACAATTTCTCGGTCTCATTTTACATCAACACTTCACAATTTACATCCACATTATGTATAATTCTACATGTTAGTTTCACATTTCCACTTTACTAACACTGTAAGCTGCAGCTGATGACATGCATTATATGAATTCTCTTATAAAATATTTTTCTCTATTCGTTTACAACATAATATAGTGTCTCTCCTTTATTCACTTTTCCTCCTAATAAAGGACACAAGATTGTATATTGAGTAATGGAACTCGACGTCATACATACTCTAGTTACGAAAGTGAGAAAATGAAAATAATGAATTTCTCTGGGTGGAAATTGAACCCACGACCTGGACGGTGTGTCTTATCACTGACCACTCGTTGTCGCAGCGCGCCACCGCGCGAGGGCGCCAACATCCACGGGCTGTACATGGAGGGCGCGCGCTGGGACACGGCCACGGGCGGCATCGTGGAGTCACACATGATGGAGCTGTTCCCGCTCATGCCCGTCATCTACATCAAGGCCGTCACGCAGGACAAGCAGGACGTGCGCAACGTCTACGAGTGCCCCGTCTACAAGATACGGTAATGTCCCCATTTTTAAAATCCCGTTACTATTAACATGTCATTTTTTGTTTATTTACTTATTGTTAATTGTGATCATTCTAGGAATGTCAATTGATACCCAATTACTACCAAAAATGAAGTTAATTTGTCTAGAGTCACAAATAACTATATTAATTTATCCTCCTATTATCTTATTTGAGGAAATCGATTTTAGTTAAGTAAATCTGTGTAAACATAATAGTGGCGCAATTGGGAATACCCTATAAAACAAGTTATTATATTAACGAACTTTTGGTAACTATTAAAGGCCAGTTGCGACGCAAGGGCAAAGTGTGACTGTAAAATCGACTGGTTGTTGGTTCAATCCCCACTCGAGGACATAAAATATTTATTTAAATTTATATTTCTGTAGGTAGGTAGTTGTAGGTAGGTGTAGGTTCCCTCCGCCTACCCTGTTGTGTACGGGATACAGCGTGAACTTGATTTGATTATTGGTAACTAATACATTTTATTAATGAAAATAGTGTGTCTTAAAACCAGGTTTAGGCAAAATACATCCTGCCTACATTTTTTTATTATATCTTTTTATATATAGGCATTAATTAAAACAAAACGAACGGAAGTTCTACATTTTCTATAACTACTTCACATATAATATAAAAATATAATATAAATAAGAAGTGAGAATAAAAAAAATGTATGTATTTAAAATGTATATTTAAATTAAATTAAATTAGCTTCACGCTGTATCCCGCACACAGCAGGGTAGACAGAGGGAACCTAGTGCTAAGACATTCCATTCCCCACTTTCTGCTGAATTCTAGAGGCATTGCGTGTTGAGTGGAAGAACTCAACGCCGCGCTTAGCCTCGACACCAGAGCGAAGAAATGGAAATATAAATTTAAGTAGATATTTCATCTCCTCGAGTGGGGACCGAACCCACAACCAGCCGATTTTACAGTCACAGTTCGTGCCGCTGCGCCACGACTAGCCTCGAAAAATGTATATGGCCTAAAATGTATATTTCTATTGTAGAATGCGAGGTCCGACGTTCGTCTGGACGTTCAACTTAAAGACGAAAGACAAGCCCACGCGCTGGACCCTCGCCGGGGTCGCGCTGCTGCTCGGCGTCTAAAATTATCACTTTTTATGTAGCTAAATAATTTATTTATTTATATATTGTTACGTTATCATTTGTTATTGTTTTTAGTGACGTAGTTTTTAGTGTTACAATGTTTGATTGAATTTTGTGAATGTTTTCTCTAGTTCCTAATAAAATAGTACATCTAAAATGCCTTTTATTTTTGGATACCTTGCGAAATATGTATTTTTAAAACTTCTCTGTAGAACATCATGGAGTTTATAAAGAAAACGACACATTTTAATAAACACATTATTTATTTAGGATTTATAACTGCATTTGCACTTTTAACATTAACTATTCATTTTATATAATACAAATATAATGAGGTAGTCAGTGCAAAAATGACCTACAACAAAGCGATTTCTTGGAACAATAATCAATAATGTGGTTATACCGACTTAATAACAAAGGAAATACCAAATTTATATTAAATTTCTTGTAAATATAATTTATTTAGTTATAGGTGAAGCTTATCATTAACGATGTCAATTAATTGGAAAGGCTTACTTTATTTACTTAGATAATTTAGTTATTCTGTTCTAATAAGGTCACTATTGCACTCATATCTCAACATATTTTAAATGGGGCACTTTGCATCATATAAACACATTCAGCCGAAAAAATTGGGCTTGTAATATATTACTATATGATAACTGTTGACTAAATCAAAATCTTAATAAAAAATATTTGAAAAAGGTATTTAATAAAGAGCTAGAAATAATATAATTGACAAATAATAAAATCTTGGTTTAGAGATGACATGTTACAAAAAAATCATCTTATTAGTTAAGCAGTGCTGGTAACAACTAACAAGTGACATAAGAAGTAATAAGTATATATTTATTGTTTAAGAGGAATAAATTTTACATTTTTAAATATAAATTGTTATAAAAAAATCATTTAAAAATATAAAAAAAAAACACTATGATGGGACAAGGGTCCAAGTCATCTGTAGCTAGGCCTCCAGAGAGAGGAACCTCCGGCATTATATTATTATTTTTTGTTAGATCCACGCTTTCCGCCGAATTCTAGAGGTAGTGCATGTTGAGCGGCGAAACTCAACGCCGCTCTTCGCCTCGTTGCTAGAGCGAGGAAACTAAAATTAAATATTTCATTCCCACGAATGTGAATCAAAACCACAACTTATCGCGCCTACAATCTTACACTTGTGCCCTTATAATTTACAAAGAGTTTTTTTTAACATTTTTTTAATGATATATAAAATTATCAAGATTTTGAATGAAGTCAACACTGAAGTGAAGACGGAAGACTCCACCCTCAAATAGAGTAATTCATGTTCTTAGACGATAAATATTAATGACTACAAAAATATATCATAACGTTTTGCATATATCTATTACGTACTGGTTTTATAATGTAAAAATAGCACTGGCAGTGTATTTATCCTTTTTAATAGCAATCAATTAAAATAATTTTGAATATAATAATAGTATATCTAATCTATCCAAATACAATTGTTTTTACCCAAAATCACAGAATTATAAAAATAATGGATATGTATATATGAGGCCAGTCGTAGCGCAGCGGCACGAAGTGTGACTGTAAAACCGACTGGTTGTGGGTTCGATCCCCACTCGAGGAGATGAAATATTTACCTAAATTTATATTTTCATTTCTTCGTTCTGGTGTCGAGGCAAAAGCGCGGCGTTGAGTTCTGCCACTCAACACGCAATGCCTCTAAAATTCGGCAGAGAGTGGGGAACGGGGTGTCTTAACACTAGGTTCCCTCTGCCTACCCTGCTGTGTGCGGGATATAGCGTGAAGCTAATTTTTTTTTTTATGTATATGTATTAGGTAAGTACCTATATAAATAATATTATGTCATGTTCAGTAAATTTTCTACCTTACCACACGTATGTAAACTGATCTCAACTCATCACTGACAATTATAGGTAGAATAGCTAATATTTGTAAATTGTAAGAAAATTATATTGTTAAGTTTATAAATACAAATAAACTAAACCTTTATTATAAATAACACAGATTATATAATAAGAATCAGCTTCACGCTGTATACCGCACACTGCAGGGTAGGCAGAGGGAACCTAGTGTTAAGACACTCCGTTCCCCACTTTCTGCCGAATTCTGGAGGCATTGCGTGTTGAGTGGCAGAACTCAACGCCGCGCTTAGCCTCGACACCAGAGCGAATAAATGGAAATATAAATTTAAGTAAATATTTCATCTCCTCAAGTGGGGATCGAACCCACAACCAGTCGGTTTTACAGTCACACTTTGTGCCACTACGCCACGACTGGCCTCGATTCGATTTATTTATTTATTTATTTATATAATAAGAATGAAAGCCAAACTAAAACTTACATATAAAATAATACATTCATATTAGTCGAGACTTCTCACCGTTTTAGACGATTTTGGAGAGGCATTATCATTATCTGATGGAGGTTCAGATCCCTTTACAGTGAACGTAACGTAGTACCTTTTGTTTCTATCCAGTTTCTCGGCCGGCAGTGCTATCAATTGTCTTTCAGTACCATGTGATACTTCTAGTGTAACGTGGGCTTTACCTGAAGGTGGTTTAGAATTAATTTTTGGTAGAAACCCTTTTGATTTACTTGTGCCGGCCGTGGCGGGTTTAGGCATTGTGTGATGATTCCATTTGTAGGGAACTAAAGGAATATAAATTTCATTAATATTTATTATTTAAAAAAAATAATTAAATAACATAATATTTTTCACTTACTGTAAGCGGAACAAGGGATCCCGGTGTACGCGTGCACTGCATGGAAGCACCGATGTGTCTTACTCGTGCACAAGCATGGATTATCCGGAATAGTGCTCATTTTATATAATTCGCTTTCACCGTAATCAAAGTCTATGGGTTTTTCAGGTAGCCTATCCAAGTGTTTCTTTCCACTTTTTTGTAATTTTCTCAAGCTATCATAAAGAAACTTTTCAAAACTGCTGAATGAGTAGTCTACACTGTTATATGATCCTAGACCCACATTGCTTAAACTAGATTTATTGTATTCGTCGATTGCTCTTTTTACTAATACAGCCTCGTTAGCTTTGCTTGTCCTGATTTGTAGCCGCTTCAGTTCCAATAAATGTTGGAAAATTTTTCGTTCGCAATAGTATCTGAAAATGAAACCTTAATTTGAATAAAATATCAAGGCACGAATTAACACAATAATTATTTCCACAGACCTCCTCATATTCGTCTGTATTCGTTGAGTTACTGATCTCATATCTACTGCTCTCTTGTCACCAGGTTTCCTTACCGGAATTTTACTATCAGTTTTACTATTATTTCTTGCACTTTTCCGTTGTTGATAATACGCATTAAGTCTTGGACTCATAATACATCGTTGAACAGGACGAGGACTGGGTTCAAATCCAGAATCCAACAGTCCACTGGATTCATACCCTCTTTCAGAGTTTTCGCTTTTGGATCTGATTGTCATTCGACTTTTTATTCTACCTTTTTTACGAAATCGTTTTCTCCTGCCGTTCGCTTCGGAAAGACTATAATATATTTCATTATCGCTTATACTGGGAATCCTTCCCAAAGAGCTATCTCTTAGTAATCTATTATTAATATGTTCCCCATCCATCAAGCTTTTTGATTTTTTTAGTATTCCTGAACCTATATCGACAGTTTCTATGGTATCAGAAAGTACTTTATAACTTTCTGTTTCATAAATACTACTTTTTCTACTACTTGCTTGACTATCTTTAGAGAATTTACTTACGCGACTCGGAGAAATTTGATCTAAAGGTAAATCATTATCAATAGGATTTTGTTCGTCCTGTGAAATGGATTCTTGTAGCTCTTGGCTTGTAAATAATGGGTCATCCAGTATAGTTATAATACCCTTATCAGGAATTGCATCATTTTCACTGCTAATTGATGTTTTCGAAGTTTCTTGTTCCTTTTTCAAAACAGTTGCACTTTCACGATTTTCTTTAGTTTCCATATTCTCGGCATCAAGAGCACATTTACTATCTCCTGCTAGTTGTTCTGATTCGTTTTCAGAGTCTTTGATTTTAAAAACTTCGTCCTTGTTCGAGAAAGATACGCTTGGAGAACTTTTATCTAAAGAAATAGTTTGTTCTTTGGTGTTTAGATTTAAGTCTAATATAATTTCCTTTTTACTTTCTGTTTTGTTTTCATCAGGTCCAGATAATACTTGAAATGATGTTTTCCTTTGTGTTTCTGAACTACCATCGCGACTTATTACTTTCTTTTTGTCCTCTTCATCGTTAATATTTGTTATCTCAGTTTCTTTAGGAGTTTTTTCAGATTCTTTATTCAAATCAAGCGGAAAAGATTGAAGTTCGTCTTTGGTTTCAATGTTATCCCCGGAAATGTATTGATTAGTTGTCACTCTATCATCAATGTTCTTTGGTAAATTGTCTAAAATTAATTCTTGTCTCTCATTTTCTAACGCTCCACTAGTATTCGTTATATCTTCAGATTTTGATTGACTTTCCTCTTTTGATGTATTCTCTAAGAGAAAATCTTTGTCTCTTTCAACCATTTGTATTCTATTATCCTCTTTTACTTCTTCATTAATATCTTTATGTGTAACAGATAAATTTGAAGTTTCTATAGACACATTATTAGAAGAATCCATTGTCACTGTCAATTCAGAACTTCCATGTTGTGAAGATTCACGCTCCATGTGGATTTGAGCTTCGGTAATTACCATATTAGTCTTCACTGAAATAGTATCAGTTTCTGTTTCACTTAGTGTTTTCTGTTTTATCGTATGAGGTACTATTGCCTGATCTGTACTTGTTCCAAGTGGATTTTTCAAGTTCTCCATATTTTCTTTTCTCATCATCATTTCATTGATTTGCGTTTGTTCAACATTCTTATAATTTGTGATATTGACTCTTTGTTTAACTTCATCATTTTCAATATATATTGAAGTTTTTTTTCCTTTCCGTTTTGTAGTATGTCGGTCACTGGATTCTGAACTACTACTTGAAATCGATGATTTTTTTTGCTTGGTTCGTTTTCTGTTTCGTTTACTTTTTATTTTCTTAGAATAGCTTGATGATTCTGAAGAACTTTCAGAATAAGATCTTAAATGTCGCCGATGGTATCTAGAACTACTTTTGCTACGTCTTGATGGTTCACTTTTCGATCTACTCTTTTTTGTTCTCAATTCTTTTTTCATTTTATGTTTACTTGCTTTATGCTTTTCTACTTCAAACTCACTGTCATAGCCATCGCTAAAACTTTTTTGTTTGTCCATGGATTTTTTTCTTCTTTCAGTATGTCGATCACTATATTTCTTTTGCGTTTTTCTTTTAACATTATCATAGTCCGATGACGAGCTACTTTTTGAATCAATATCGCGTTCATTACTTATATCTTTTCTTCTATCCATAACAGGACTTGATAACTCTACAATTTCACGCTTTTCAATTCTTATTCGATCACGTACATCAATTTTTGTACTTGTAACTTTTCTCGTTGGTAAACCTGTTATTTGGGCGCTATCTATAATAATTTGCGTATTAGAAAGTTTTGATGCGGGCAAACCACCATGCATTTGTAAATACTTGGCAGTTGAGCGATGACCTCTACTTGTTGCACAGTCTAGTGGTGTGAGAGGTTCATTTTTAGAGGACCTAGCTACTGGATTAACTTCTGCACCTCTGTCTAATAGCAAGCGACAGAGATCAGCGTTATCAGTAGCTGCAGCTATATGCAAAGGAGTACGCCCTTCATGATTTGTCGCATTTACTTGTGATGGTCTTCCATCTAGTAACCATTTTACTAATTCTCGACGACCGGATGCCACAGCCTCGTGGAGCGGTAAATCTCCTTTTGAATTCCGCAACCACAGATTTGCTCCTCTCGCACCTAAATTAAAATATAGCATAGTGATATAAATATTTGACTTTACAAAATGTATGTACATAATCGTGTGTATAAGTAGATATGTAGCTAACCTAAGATGCGTACGGTTTCTATCTGCCCTTTGGCCGCTGCTGTATGTGCAGGGCTTCTCCCCCTACGATCCTGACGATGTGAATCTGAACCATGTACTAGTAACGCTGACGTTGCGTCAGCGTGACCTAAGGCAGCAGCATAATGTAAGGGAGTACAGCCATGTGAATCAGCGACATCGACTCTAGCTCCACAAAGACCCACTAAAGTCTCCAAGGCTTCCGTATGCCCTCGAGCCGCTGCGCAGTGAAGTGCTGTCAAGCCATCTCTGGTTACAATCATAAATTGTTAATAATTACTATAATAAATCACTGTAATTTTATAAATTTTATTTAAAGATATGAATATTTAAAAGAATAAATAATTCACCTATCTGAATCATCTACACTGGCACCTGCTTGATGCAATGCTAGAACAGCAGCAGCAGAACCTGCAGAAGCAGCCCACAGAAGCGGAGTTCGTCCATCTGCATCACGTACATCTACTCTTGCACCACCTTCTCTCACTAACGCTCGAAGGACTTCCAAAGCTGCTCCCCTGCTCTAAAATATAAGTAACTAGTGAAGCGCGCTTAAATTGTTATGTCATACCAATTAAAACTACGCAAAATACTTTTATATAAATCTTTTCTATGTGTTATTCTGACATATAAGCTATATTAGTGTAGAGTTCATCTAAATCTCTTTAGTCGTATTTGTGAGAAAGTTTAACAAAATTTGTTTTATTCTTTTATATGTGTCAATAAAATGAAAAATAGAGGAACAATATAATATGTTGATATAAAACATATAACGTACCTGGTGATCGGTGGCGGCAGGGGCGCCGCACATCTGTGCTGCATAGTGGAGCGGGTACCCGCCATGCTGGTCCGGAGTTGCTGCGTCTGCTCCTGCTGCCAAAACAGCTCTCAACGCACCCACTTCTCCGCAAACTACATACAAGTCAGAATGGAATATTTTTTATTTATAATTTATTTTTGTTTATGTATCAGACTTTATCACTGACTCATTCAATCACCCTTTATGACACCACATCAAAACATTCAAGTATTCAAGCATATTCATTTCAAAAGATTAAACAATTAAACGATCTATGTTCAATTAAACGATCCTTTTTTATTTGTCAGATCGACCTTTTGTGTGTTTGTAATTAAAACTCAAGTCCGAGATAGATATACGTAATTCAATGGTTCAAGGACCTGGCCTTGTTCGTCGCTCAATAATGTAGTAACTGGACACCCCTCGCTGCCTTAACAACGACATACAAACTTTAGCCACTGCCAGACGATAAAAGTATCATTATATAAAAAATACACTTTGACCTTACCAAAATGGACTTCAAAAGTACTAAGTCACGAACGACGAATTTTCATAGATGCGACTTAGATTGAATTTGTCTCATTAAAAATAAATTCTCGGTAAAGGTCACGGGTACGAAAACGAGTGAGTCAAGTTAGCCGGACATCCGGTCAATACATTATCATGAAATCATAAAATAGACTAAGGCATTTGTTTTTACTAAAATTTTTTTTTATTGTGGCTTAGATGATTTATTCCCCCTCTCATCGCCTCGTGGGTGCGTGTTTCTGAGTGGAGAACAGAGTGTTTAATACACTCCGTTCTCCACGCGGAATTATAAGATATCCTTAATAAAATAACAAGATTCCCTTTGCCTGCTATAAGCGAAACACAGTGTTAAGTCAAAAAAAATGTGAAACCTTTACAAATCTTATGCTTTTAAGTGAACTTGTATTTTCTTATTAAGTATAAATTGTATTAACACATAAATAGATTATATATTACACATAATCCATACCTACAGTTGAAATGCGTACTAAGCACATCGTATAAAATTTAGAGATTTGAAAAATGTGTAATTTTTGCAAAATTATATAGTAAGGAGACAAGACAAATTGTAAGTTATAAAATTATAGACACATCCATATAAAATTAATATAGATTGACTCGTAGTAACAGTTTAACAGTAGGGATAGTGACGTGCACGCAAGACGTTGATTCCACTCAAGCGATGATAATGTGAAGCCGGATCCACCGCTGAATGACATAGCTACATAACAACTTACTCGCGATCTGGCTCTTTTGAAATACACGTCATGCGCAAACCCGTTTTAATTATTTCAAGGAAATTACGATTCATTGGCCTTAAACATAACAAAGCAAAGAAAATAGCTTTACACTATATCCCGCACGCAGAAGAGTAGGTAGAGTGGACCTAGTGTTAAGACACTCCGTTCTCCACTTTTCACCGAGTTCTAGAGGCATTGCGTGTTGAGTGGCGAAACTCAACACCAGAACGAAGAAATGGAGATATAAATTTAAATAAATATTTTATTTCTTCGAATGGAGATCGAACCCATAATCAGTCGCGTTTACAGTCACACTTTGTGCCCCTGCGCCACGACTGGCACCTACCATTAGTTATATGTTATAACTAAATAAGTTTTAAATACGTTTTAAAAAAAAATCACAAAAAATAAATTTTATTACAATTTTCCTGCTAAATTCAAATCCTCAATTAGTACATACTTACTTAGTGTAAGTGTACTTAAGTGTAGTGTAATATGTTATATCGAATAAAAATAACACGCTGATAGCTCAATACAATTAGACTTAAAACATGTTGTTGTTTATAAAATAAATATAATCCAACCATTATCATCATTTTACAATAGAAATTTGAGTTCTGCCACTCAACACGCAATGCCTCCAGAATTCGGCAGAAAGTGGGGAATGGAGTGTATTAACACTAAGTTCCCTCTGCCTACCCAGCTGTGTGCGGGATACAGCGTGAAACTGATATTAAAAATTAAACCGAACTGATTCTAACGTCAAACCGAACCGACCTGTAGCCCAATGCACGACAGTGTGCTGTTCGTTATCCTTTGCATTGACATCAGCGCCGGCGGCCAGGAGGGTCTGCACCAGCGGGACATTGCCGTGCACCACGGCGAGGTGGAGGGGCGTGAGGCCGTCGGCGTCACGCGCGTCGGCCAGCGTCGGGGCGGCCATCAGCACGCGGTCCGCGCAAGCCGCGCGCGCCGCCTGGCTTGCGCCCGCGCCGCTCGACGCGCAATAGTGGAGAGCACACCGTAAGCCTCGGTCACGGACGCGCACTGACGACGGCTGAAAGAGGATCAATGTTTGAAGTGGAAGTTTTTTTTATTATATGCAGCTCTAATGAACAAGCATATGTCAATTTTCTGTTGACAAATTAAAAACTAAAGATTTGGAAAATCTATTGAACAGCCATAAGAGTCCTAAACTATAAGAGATAGAAAAAATCCGCCTTAAGAAAAGTTGTTAAGTGTGATTAGCATTTTCTCTTGACAAAATCGGAGATCTGGAATTGTAAATCCGATGGACAATCAAGTTTCGGAACTAAACTAAATATATTAAGAAATACCGCCTTATCAAAATTTATTGAGCGTAATGATGATCCATTTCTACATTTAAATAAAATTGTTAAAAATGTCTATCTCTGATTTCAAAATAACCATTTCATTCTAAGCGCAAGTAGTTATTTACACAATACTTACAAAAAACAAATTAAAAGGTAAATGAGTCTCTCACAGAATCGAGATTTATGCAGAGAAGACCGTGTTTGTCGTGAGTTTGTACCTACTGCCTACCTCGATAGATATGAAATAACTAATATTTTTTCTTGTAAATACAACATTTTTTGCGAGTAGATTATTAAATAAAATCGCAAAAGATTTAATCAGCTTTAAGCTGTATCCCGCACACAGCAGGTTAGAGAACCTAGTGCTAACACACTCCGTTCTCCAGTTTCCGCCGAATTCTGGAGGCATTGCGTGTTGAGTGGCGGAGCTCAACGCCGCTTTTCCCCTCGACATCAAAACGGAGAAATAAAAACATAAATTTAAATAAATATTTCTTTTCCTCAAGTCGAATCTGGGATCGGGGATCGAACCTACAAACAGTCGCGTTTACCATCATACTTTATGCTTCTGCGTGACAGTTTAAATTACAATAAATTAAATGTATAACAGTATAAATAATAATCGTAGTAAAATTATGTTGCTTACTTTTTTCCCCTAAATATTAAAGCCGTGGGGGCCGCTAGTCGTTAGTGTTATATAAAAACAGGGTATTTGCATTGATACTTATTTATTTATTTATACAATAATTTTAAAAATAAATATTTGAAATCAAAATGAAATGAAATATTACTTATACAATTTATTTGAAAAAGAAACAAAAGTTTTAGCTTTCATTAAAAAATATTTATAATTTGGTAATAAATACATTGTAAGTTTTTTTCAACACCAAGTTAGTAATCGCCTTAGAAAGGTTAAAAATATTTAATGCCAACGGAAGGTAAAGTCTGTCTATATAATTGTTATTGTGAATGATTAACAAAGTAAACACGTGGCGGCACATTAAAGAGTTCAACATGAGAATTTCCGTAACATTATGGGTTGGATATACCTATTGATTGACGATATGGCCCCCGCACCCAATATTTACCCCGTTTACCCTACTACCTAGTGCATTTCCTTGAAAGCTTTCAATTTAATAGCTCTCATCGTCTCACGCTACGATGTGAACGATTTACGTAAGTATAATTTGAGCTTAATATTATATATATATATTTAGTATTGTAAATGGAATATTAGGGAAAATAATATTTCACTGTTTTTAAAATACGACACCGTCATATTCAACAATTTCTTGAAAGATTTTCCCTAGATTTTTCCTTTCAAAGTGAATATTGTTGTACGAAGGACTCTATTGACGTGAATTGTTTACAAGGCGATGCGATATCCGACAGCGCACGCCGGCGTCAGTGAGCTACATCGCGTGCTACGACTAAGTACTGGAAACAAAGCTAACATTCATATTTTAACACCATTAAATAAAAGCTCAAGTTTATTTTTTATCTATGTTTTGTATTTTTATAATCGCAAAATACTGCAACAAAAAAATCCATGCTTCTTCCAGGTTACAAATCTGTGAGTATATGTATCAATGACTCTAGATTTAATAGCGGGACTTACATCTTTATTCAGACTATCGAGAACAGATTTATAATTTGCTTGTTGGCAGGCGTACATAAGCGGAGTGCAGCCCTGCGGCAGTGGTATGTTTACATCACCCCTTTTATAATTACTCTTTTCCCGTTTAAGTTTTGTACTTTTATCAACGAAGTCACCAGACCGTGTTTTCTTGGATTTTTTCAATATACTGGGGATGGGTTCGCCCCGACCGCTCACTGCGCGCTTTTCCATAACAAAAGGCGGTTAGAACGGCGTGCGTGCCATGTGTCGAGGTGGGCTGCCACGACTGTGGCACTGCGACGAGCAGGCGCGGAGGGCGCGGCGCTTCGACTGACCCTTGAGACTTTCACCTGAAACACAGGCCACCTACTGCCCGCTCGGACGAAGGAGGCGACGGGCGGCGCCTTACACCCAGTCTACGGAAAGCGGGTCACCATCTCTGTTCTAAGAAAAAAGTGGTACAAATATGTAATTTCTCAGCAAGTAGCATTTATAGCCGACTAAAGAAATTACTTAATATATGTAAAATTAGAACGTGCTCATGCTTTAAATATTGTAATGAACAATCTGTTGTAATCAATAAAATATTTTTAACTCTTATATTATTGAAATATCCAACTCTCTACAATCTACGAAGGGTGATTATCAATTTGACCTTAGTATTTCTTAAATAGGTACAAGGTTAGAGAGAACGTGAATGTTGTGGCAGGTTCCTAGGTAACTACTCGTATTATTAGTGTTATTAGGGAGTCGTTATGTAGCGGAGTACGCCTTTGGCTTATCGTGTGGATGACTGATGCGTGACGTCACGCCACAATCCACGACACTCCGAAAACGATGGTTATCAAGCTAAACTAATTTTTTTACGTGACAAACAAAATATTATGTTAATTTCAAATAAATCAAAAATCATTACTATTTGAGATTCAGAAATAAAACTTTCATGTCCTAATGATTTTTAACTAGCGGCCTCCGCATGGCTTTGCTCTCATGAACTAAAATCAGCTTTACGCTGTATCCCGCACACAGCAGAGAAGGCAGAGGGAACCTAGTGTTAAAACACTCCGTTCCCCACTTCCTGCCAAATCCCAAAGACATTGCGTGTTGAGTGGCAGAACTCAACGCCAGGGTTTGCCTCGACACCAGAGCGAAGAAATGGAAATATACATTTTAAGTGAATATTTCATCTCCTCGAGTGGGAATCGAACCCACAACCAGTCGGCCTCTATACGAATATTTATTATATAACTTACTTAAATACTATTACTTATTGAAGAGAAATAATTATTTATTGTTATTTAAGTGTATTTAAGGAAAATTCTTTGTTTTCTATTAAGTAATGTTAAAATTATTTTATATTGTGTTTCGTTAAACGCATAGTTGACCTACTACCCTTTATTTTATTTTGGCTGCTATTAGGGCCGTGTACAACATAAAATTAATTAAATATGTCGATACTCTATAGTCGATACGTAATGTGTTTAATACTATTCTGTATTTTAAAATGTTATAGTGAATGACTGTACCGCATCGGTTGTGGGTTCGATCTCCATTCGATTATTATATTTATTCATATTTTCATATTGAGGCCAGTCGTGGCGCTGCGGCACAAAGTGTGACTGTAAACCGACTGGTTGTGGGTTCGATCCCCACTCGAGGAGATGAAATATTTACTTAAATTTATATTTCCGTTTCTTCGCTCTGGTATCGAGGCCAAGCGCGGCGTTGAGTTCTGCCACTCAACACGCAATGCCTCCAGAATTTGGCAGAATGTGGGGAACGGAGTGTCTTAAAACACTAGGTTCCCTCTGCCTACCCTGCTGTGTGCGGGATACAGCGTGAAGCTGATTTATTTATTTATGTTTTTATTTATTGGCTCTGGCCACGCATTGCCTCGAAAAATCGGTTAAAGATGGGGAACAAAGGTTAAGTTCTCTCTGCTTATCCTGCTATTTGCGGGATACAGCGTGAAGTTGAAAAAAAAAAAATAGTAATAAATAATAATTAACTTCTCATATAGTTAATGATATACGGTACTTGAGTTCTAATAGACGCGATTATTTCATTCTGAGCCGCTTTCAAAAAGGGGGGATTTTATTGTAATAATTCAATACATACATATATTATAAGACTACTCAGCCAATGAGTCACATCAACGTTTATTGTTATCAGCGTATCTAAAAAATAGGTAACTGGAGAAAAAAGATTCTGTTTTTCTTTTGTCCTATCTACACAAATGATTGAGATATTGAATGGCGAAATCCGGGTAAGGGATCGCGCTAATTTGTAACATAACGCCGCGAGTTACGTGTCGTCGCTTGCTAACATCTACTCGTTGCGCTTGCACGGTTGGTTATAAATTCAATTGTTTTCCTTATAGTGATATCAATAAAGAAGAGATAAGAGATGGAAATACAAGGGGTTATGGAGGAGTATATTAACTTTTCATCCTGGAATTCCCCCAAGATGGGGATTTACGGGATTTTATTTATTTATTATACAAGTAATACGGAGAAAAATAACATGCATGCAAGGGTGGTAACCTTTAAATAATATAAGATAAAATTAAAGGGCTTGAAGTATAACAAAATGAGAAAAAGGGGAATAACCTTACATTAGTAACGTTTTCCCCATTGTAAGATCTTTGCGAACAGGGTTACTGAATAAATAACGTGATGGGGAAAAAGTATTTCCATTCTTTAAATATTACAATTTACAGTAAACAATCTGTTTAAATCTTTCTTACATCGATCCACAATTTATGCACATCACTCCGTATCACCGGCATTCGGATATCACACTCGCGGCGTGACGTCATCGCAGTAAACCATTTCAAAAATAAATAAAATAAATCAGCTTCACGCTGTATCCCGCACACACCAGGGTAGGCAGAGGGAACCTAGTGTTTTTAGACACTCCATTCCCCACTTTCTGCCGATTTCTGGAGGCATTGCGTGTTGAGGGGCAGAACTCAACGCCGCTCTTAGCCTCGACACCAGAGCGAAGAAATGGAAATATAAATTTAAGTAAATATTTCATCTCCTCGAGTGGGGATCGAACCCACAACCAGTCGGTTTACAGTCACATTTCATGCCGCTGCGCCACGACTGGCCTCTAAACAAATTCAAAGGAACGTAAAATTTAAAAGCGGTGAAACTTTACAACCGTTATTGTAACTTTGGAAATTCTGGTTTGATTTTGATGAAACTAATTAATATTTTCATTATCATGTGCATGAAATGTAGAATGTAGCGATACGTTGGTAAATGAATATTGATTATACGTTTGGCGTGTTGAGCAACGGAATTGAATCCCCATTGAACATTAAAATGTATCATTTCTTGAAGTAGAAATCGAACCCAGTACTTGTCGCATTTGTAGTCGCACGCTCATACCCATACGCCACAGCTTAGGTCTTCTCAGATTTGAGATTTAAATATAATTTTTAAATTTCGAACGAATTTCGGAATGCATCTTAATTAGTTTTTGGGTACTTAAGCACTCGTGTACACATGACTAAAGTTCTCGAAGCTTAACCCAAGCTTACAATTACTTAAGATTACTAAAAATAGAACGAGAAAAGAAAATATTAGGATAACTAATACAGCGTGAAGCTGAAATAATTTGAATAAATTATTAACCATAAAAATTGAAAATAAAGAAGCAGTCTTAATTTGAAGTAAACGCTGTCGAAACCGTCGAAACCACGATCGGTACACTGAATATTAATAAATCAAATAAGTCAGCTTCACGCTGTATCCCGCACACAGCGGGGTAGGCAGAGGGAACCTAGTGTAAAGACACTCCGTTCCGTCCCACTTTCTGCCGAATTCTGGAGGTATTGCATGTTGAGTGGCGGAACTCATCGCCGCGCTTTTATTATTTACTTTAATATAGCGTTAATTATCGTCGTAATGCGAACAGCTAAACAAAGGATTAACGTTATCGATTTAATTATCAACCAACAGAAAGGCGTGTTTGAAGTGTAAAAATAAATTGTAATTATGATAAACTTTAAACTAAATTATAAAGAAAGTAGGCCATTAATCGACCCAGTTTATCCTCAAGTTGTTTGCTTGTTTCAAGACGTGTGTGTGTTCTTTAGAAACGCGCAACGAGTAAAATGCGTTTAAATAAATTTGTACTAAATAAAATTTTCTAGTACCGTAGATACCTAGTAGGTACCTATATTTATAAGTAAAGTACTCTTTGTGGGGAATAAAAAATATTTCAATATTAAATGTTTGTATTTATTTATATCTTTATTATTGCAAATATTTCACGTCCTAATATCGATATAGTATATCACTTGCCGACCACTCCAGTGCAGCATGTAGATTTCTAATAAGCGTAGTGTTATATTTAAAAACATGAGAGCGAAAATTTTTTTCTCTAATATTAATAAAGGATACGCTGTATTTTAAGTAGTTTTTACACTTTATTTAGGTTTTGGTAGCGCGTGCTAAATCTATACGTTCCTACTTACCTAGTACCGTCTAAGGATACGTCGAGGCACTTGATTTCAAGTATACATATCAGCGTCCAGAGAGAAATAAGGAACCAATTATTACCTATATGTGATATTTTTTACATTCTATTCGGGGCCCAAGCGATGTCTGATTTTTTACCATTTCTGTGTTATAATAAGTTTTTACACAATCTAAAAAAAAGTTAAACAATATGAAACAAAATTCACGTTATTTGAAAAATCGCATTGTTAGTATGTTTATTATCCACTCTTAACGGCTTTCTCAAGTACTGTATACATAAATACTGCAGACGACATTAAGAATAGTTATTTTATTAAAGGTCACCTAAAAATTCGGTTTCAAAAAAAAAGTAATTAGGACGCAAAGGTTAACCGAATCAATTCTACTTAATTTATACCCTATTAATTTTTGCATGAGATAAAATGTAAACAAAACAATACTGTTTCTAAAAGTTTTATGTAACTTTTTATTTTTTTTTAATTTGGTCCAGGTTTTTTTATATTTTAAAATATAAAAAAAAATATAACAAAAACAAAATAATGAAATAAGAAAACATAACATTTTAATGTAAAATGTGCGCAGTACGTGTGCTCTATAATTTATTATAGTAGTTTATTTTTATACATAAAATGAAAATTAAATATGGATGAAAGAATGAAAAATAAGATTTATAATGGAAAAGTAAGGACCTCTTTTCGTTCTTCCTCTTCTCTTCTGAAAAATATAAGATTTATAATGGAAAAGGAAGGTGGTTGATGATGATGACGTAAACGAGGCGAAAGAGGTTTGTAGAGACCGTAGCGTTTGGCGATCGGTTTTCCCTGACTACCCCGCTAGAGATACAGCGTTAAGTATATTTTTATAGTATTAAAATATGTCTTAAGTTTGAGTAGAGTATTTCTATTTATCCTATAGTAAAATGAGGTGAATAAAATATTTTTAGATTTTAAGTTTGATTTTTACAATGTTCCTGGCTTTAAATATGAAAACGATCCCTATTTTTGATTATTATATTCGTTTCTTTTCATTTAAAATTTTATAAAATAGGACATTGTACATGTACAATATATTAAATTTGAAAATATGATTATAAAAATAATTTCATTATAGATGAAATTAATAAATTTAAGTTATAAAAGATATTCATTATTGTTATTAATTATTATTCAAAGAAGATTCTATGATTTAATATATATATATATATATATATATATATATATATATATATATATATATATATATATATATATATATATATATATATATATATATATATATATATATATATATATATATATATATATATATATATATATATATATATATATATATATATATATATATATATATATTTTATTATCTGAAATTTACATGGGAGTTTTAGCCATAACATTGGTTATGTCACCCCCGTATAATCTACATTCATATTAATTCGTGAACTTAACCAGAGCGAGAGCTTTACTCGTCAATGGCTCTGCGAGGATACTGCTGCAAATGCCAACATTATAAGATTTTTAATACTTTTTCTTGTACTTTTATAAATAAGCTAAAATATAACACACACGGGGTGGTCCAAAAGTTCGTAGAATGGAGGGGATGGAGTGGGGATAGGGACGCTCGCTTAATGTCATACTACTTGAGGACTCATCATTAGTATATAAATAGAGTTCAGCCCTGTTGCGTCATTCCCAGTCCGGTGACACTGTCAAGAGTCCAGGTCAACAGCATTTAGTCCATTCGAAAAAAATAGCTGTTGCGTCATTCGTTTACGAACAATCGCCTGCTAAACTGAAACTATAGAGAAAATTGAACACCGTGCAGTGATAAAACTCCTTACCAAGAAAAAAAGAATGGTCAAATCATTTTAAATGAAATGCAAGCCGTTTATGGGGAGGATTGCCCTGGTAAATCTATGATTTATATGTGGCATAGTCTTTTTAAGCATGGTCGAGAGTCGATTGAAGACGAGCCCCGCTCTGGGCGGTCAGTTGAGGCCACCATATCAGACATTATCGAAAAAGAGAAAAAAATCGTACTGGAAGACGCCTGATTAAAGAAAAAACTGTTATTTGCATTAGTTGGAGTAGGTATTAGATACCACCATTCTGCGGGTCCTACATTACCACCTGGGAATGACAAAAGTCAATGCAAGATGGGTACCTAAAAAGCTCACATCACTTCAGAAACATCAGCGCGTCGATGCTTCAAAGCAACTTTTGGAGTTGTGTAGAGATGAACCGGCACAGATTTTGAAACGGATTGTTACTAGACCCTAGTGATTTTCATTTGTTCCCCAATTTAAAAAAAGATGTGAAGGACACAATTTTTGCCCATTTTCCCAATAAAAGCTTAAAGGTGATTATATTGAAAAGGAAAAATAAATGTATTGTTTCATTTAACTTAGAACCCTTCCATTCCACCCCTCCCCTCGTATATTTGCGCCACAACAAAGCCTTTGCTTTTAAAATTTACAGAGACAGTGCACAATTTGTGTTTTAGGCTATTGTTAATGTTTATCATGAGGTCGCTAAGGTTTTAAAGGCTTTTAATCAGCGATGGTCAACGAATGTGGGTCAGCGGTCAATCGCGATAGTGGAAAGCTCGGTCGCGATTATATGGAAATTAATCGACCTTTGGTCAGCCTTAGTGCTGGTGGTAGGTAAATCTTACGGTGCCTATAAAGGGAACAAATGGCCAACATCCTGTATTACCGTTTATGATTTGAACTGAGCCATGACCTAAATGTCGTGGTTATTAACACACAATATTTAGATTGATCAAAAACGTTATATATTAGTTGCATAATTTATTATAAGTTTTATTTTATGTCTGAAATATGTAATAGGTAAAAGGAATGTTTTTTTAATTGATAATATTTAAAATAATATTTACCCATTAGATGTTTTGCTACATTTTCCACAAATTCTTCGTATTTTCTTTTTTGCAATATATATTTTTTATTTTAACGAAGATTATTATAACACTATACCATTTCACTTTATTTTATCTAAAACAAACAGCAAAACTTATTTCACTTATGATATTTCTTTAAGCACAGATATATATATTTTTAAATATTTACATTTTTCGGGAAACGTTAACGGTTGTCTACACATTTAAGTTGTCGAAAGAATCCGTAAATAACAACGACACATTCTGAAGTGATGCAGACGACAGTTGCTATGGTAACGGATGGGACGCTATCTGTTGCCATAGATAAATTGAACCACACCACGAGTCTCGCTTGGGGTGGAGGTGAATTACTGTCTCGTATTTCATTTTTAATAAATAAATTATACAAAAACTATATTTAAATTGAAAAGTTTTATTGATCAATCATTTATTATTATTATAGTAAAGTCATACATTCGTCTATAGTAGGGGGTATAGATTTAATACTATATAATACAATGTATGTATTATAAATATATACATATACATTTTTTAAATCGATACTGATTTTATAGATAATATAGGTAGACAAAAATCGTAACTTATTTTTATTCAGAATCATCCTTTCTATTATGTTTATAAAATCATTCACAATTTTCTTTTGTATGATATTCTTGGTTAAATATTACTTTAAACATATTAAAAATCTATACTAGGTGTACATGTTCCTTGAAAATGTCGTTTACATCCCAAAGCACAATTGACTATTGGTTGCACTTCAGATTCTTCAGCAAATCTGTAATCGATATGCATCGGAACACATTCAATAATCAGCGTAGATGCATTCACCCATAAACTTTCAACTGGAAAATTGTCTAAGCCACAGGCGGTGGAACTGCCCAATGTTTCACATTTCCCTTTCCACAAAACCGTCATATCGTCTGTGCATGGATTTTGTACACAAGTAGGTTGAACTGAATTGCTTTGTAATACCAGATATTGTTTAAGTGGACATGGACCTCTATGATAAGCTAACCAGCATGCGTCTGTGTTTGGATGATATATATATCCTGTAATAGAAAATTTTCTTTATTAAATTGAAAAAAAAAAGATATCGTAATATAATTGATAGCAGTATAATTCAAACAAGGCTGAGTGCCAACAGGCATAAGGCCAATCAGAGTAATTGGCTTATTCTAGTTACATAAAATCCAATTTTAAGTTTTGTTACAGTACAAACAAAATCTCTCTAATTTGATATCATAGAGTTGTGACAATCTCTTTCCATCTCAGTCAATCCGACAATATTCGGTATTGTATTGTATAAACATAGAAATTGAGGCCAGAATAAAAAAAAAGGAATACTGAGAGCAGCCTAAAATAAAGAGATACATATTATGTTTGTATATAAACCGTTTTTACTATCAACGTTGCTATTTAATCAACATATAGGTAAGTGAATATGACTAATATTGCTAAGAGGAATGCAATCTTCACGCTGTATCCCGCACAAAGCAGGATAGAAAAAGGGAACCTTAGGCTAAGACACTCGGTCTCCGGTCTCTCTCAAATGAAAATAAAAATGTAAATAAATATTTCATTTCTTCGAGAGTGGAGTGAACCCACAACCAGTCGCGTTTACACTCACACTGTGCTCCTGCGCCACGACTGGCCTCATTAAATATTACTAAATAAGCTAAAAATACTAAATAATAAATAAAGTAAAACTTTCATTTCACGCTAAAAGAACCCAGTCAGTGAATCATAAAATTCCTCTTAGATGTACATATAAAATGTCTAACTTTGAAAACGATTGGATATAATAGCCGAGTCACCTTTACCCTATTCACTAAGGCACGAGATAAAAGGTAAACAAAACAAAAAATAACAAGCAAGCAAATAACAAGCGTATAATAATTTCGACGTAGCTCGATGACAACGTTTGGCTTGATTGGCCAGAGCGCTTGGACCGTTTCCAAAGGGGCGCGCGCGGATTCAAATCCCTAAAACTTTAAAAATTTTATACGTTTTCTTTATAAGTATTAAAAAAAATATAGGTTACAATTGATGGAGCTTAATACAGTATTTATTTATTTAGTTTCACGCTTTATCCCTAGCGGGGTAGTCAGAGAGATCGGAGCGCCAAACGCTACGGTCTTAATAATCATCATCATATTAAAATTTTATCGATTTCATCGATAATGAAATGACTTTCTTAATTATATTTTCAAATTTTATAAAATAAAACATTGTACGGATTTGCTAAAGAATCTGAAGTGAAACTAGTAGTAGTAAACTAGTCTCCGAAACTGTTTAAAATGATATTATTATTATATGACCATAAATAAGATATTTTATAAAAAAAATGTGTGTTAAATGCATACCTGGTCGGCAATCACAAATCCAATCATTATCTTGGTCTCCCGGATACAATAATTCATTCTCTGGGCACATGGATGGTATGAACACTGGAGTACGATTCTGAAAAGTTGTCATTATGTAGTAAACAATTACTCAGACTTACAATGTATTGGTGCAAAAATTTGTGCTCAAGATTGAAAACTCAATTTTATTCATCGTTTTATTTCATTCTTTTGCACTATTTTTTATTGCCGAGATGTCTAAAAACGATTACACAACTTTTCGAAAGAAATTCTGGGTGTAGCTGCGCCACTATAAAAAAAATGGACCACACCAACTGCCGACGCACTTTGTGATGTGGAATGTATCGTTAACAGCAAATTTAATTAATATTTATAATGTAATTTGTAATAATCATCTAAAATTCAAGTGAGTACACTGATGTTTTCTAAAAAAGGTTCCGAGGCTAGACTCGGAAAGACACAAAATAAGTAAACAGATAAATAGCGGAGTGTTTCAAAACAATCCAATACTGTTTATAAATTTTTTGATTTTTAGATATTGTTTATTTTTTTTAAATATTGCTGTTGTTGATTGCAATGCAAATATAAATAAATAGTTACATGTCACTAACACGATAGATTAGGATATTATTATTGAGCCCCTACTGTTGTTATCATAAGCGTTATCATAAACCCTGAATAGTATAAGGAAAACTAAATATTTTAATAAATTGCAAAACTCTGTATTACGTACTATAGATACTAAAAAATATGTACTAAAATATTACATAACATATCATAATTTTTAAAACTTACATTATTGTGCATAATTTATATTTTATTAAATGTAGAGCTTTCTTAAATAAATATATTATAGAATTTGGTCACTTCTTTAGTATCTTTGACCTATTACAATGTATCGCATAAGTCAAGGATATTTACCGTTTCCCATTCTTATAACACAAAAAACCTGCACCTCATTGATGCCTAGAGTAAAAAACATTAAATGAACGTCTATCTACTGAAATCTCAATCAATATAAAAAACATTCTTACCTGTTTATTCAGTAACTTGGGGTTTTCTTCAATTTCAGGAAATCCAATTAAATCCTTGATGTATTTTGATGCGGTACTTTTAATCACTATAAGATTTACAGTAACTACTATAATACTATTAGAAAAGATCATTATTTATTCGGTCTCTATAAATTATACTCATATATATATATAGATATAATTTAGAGCAATTTGCTCTGTAATTTGTATATACGTATATTTAGAAGAAATAAATAATAATAAATGATTTAAGTAGATTTATACGAGTACGAGCGCTTAGACGTACTGTTTATAAGTTACTAGAGATCGCGTCTAGCAAAACCAAATGAACTTGAGTTCACAAATCAAAACAATACCTAACTGATAGTTGCAGTGATAAAAAAAGGATCGGCATCCAAGTGTTACGTTTTACATACACGACGGCACGAGTAGTGGAAATCCCAATTTTATAAAAGATATATTAACTGATGTATTATTATTTAGTTTTATTTATATATATATAGGTATGTAGGTAGGTATATTTTACGCCGTCGTGGCGCAGGGGCACAAGCGTAACGTAACAAAGCTGCGGTTATGTATTTGATCTCGGGGGAATGAGTTTATATTAATTAATATTTTGAGGCCAATCGTGACGCAGGGGAACAAAGTTGGTTGTGGGTTCGATCCGAACTCGAGGAGTTGTAATATTTACTTAAATTTATATTTTTATTTCTTAGCACCGGTACCAAGGCAAAAGCGCGACCTTGAGCTCCGTCACTCTACCCGCAATACCTCAAAAAATGGTGCAAAGTGGGGAACGGAATGTCTTATTACTAGGTACCCGGTAGCGTGAAGAGGAGTTATATTGTAAATACCTAAATATAATATGTCACTGGTAGAGCAAGTCGCGTTGTTAGTGTAATAAATCTTGCCCTACATATTATCCCTAAAAGAACCCAGTGACTGTACGTATTTGGAGTGCTATAGAAAGAATGAAATTGAAACGCAAAAAACCGTAATGGTTGACAAGTACTTATATTAGCTATATAAATAGACAAAAGTTATCACTTATTTCCGTTTGCTTGTTTGCTACTCACATAAAAGATATGATCCTACAACTCTACTACTGTTATCGATGCTTTTAAAGGTCATTAGAGTATTTGTTTGTTTGAATTATTTATGTAATTTTACCGCGAAACATCAGTGTTGTAGTCGATAGCGAAGAAGTTTAGCATATAAACGACGAATACGTGAGGTGTATGTGATAGTTCGTCCCTCACTCAGAGGTAACAGCAAAAAATTTTTAATTACACCTAAGCATTAGCTTAGCTGTAATTAAAAATATTGTGCTTCTCCCAGTTTTCGCTACAACTATACATATCTAATTATCCAGCTAAATTTTAAGGAATGACAAAATGTCGTCTCAGCAAAATTTGTACTGTACTATATTGTACAAGTAACTGGCAATTGTAATTAGTATCTACATTAAAATCATTGCAAGCTAAGGCCATCGCTCGCACTGTAGGCCCACTGCAGCACGACGTTTTACTGATTATCGTTGTAAAGTTGATCATCACTCAGAAAAATAAGTATGGTAAAGCAATATAGAGTTTTTTTTTATAGTGCAACGAGTATTTTACCGTTTCTATAAGACTAACTGTGACGTTCAGTTGCAACTCAACACGCTGTGACTCGAACTTGTATGAAAAACTGAAAACAAAGTGTCTTGACACTGCGTTCTACTATGCCTACTAGCTAGAGGTTTTAATCACAAAGTACCACAGTACCTAAATGGTAGTAGTTTAGCAATTATCACAAAGTCTGCGTTATTAAAACTACGGACTTCACTAATTTTAAAATAAAAATATTGTTTCAAAAATTTTCTTTACCATTAAATTTAATTGTCCATTACCATTGACAGAACATACTTACTTGAATATGTGAACAGTGTAGTGCTTAACATTATATTTTAATAGATCCACTCTCGTTATCAAAAAACAGAATAGAGCATAATACGAAATTTGATTTAACACTGCGGTTTTATTTTCATACTAGCGACCCACTCGCGGCTTTTCCCGCTTTTACTTTATTTGTTTACAAATCTGAATTAATTCGGATTCGGATTTTGATAACAGTGTCATTTTTAAGACAGTATCGATACATTGAAAAGTAAAGTTTCAGACAATTCGATAAAACAAGTATTTTGTAACAAATCCAACTTTTTTTTTATTATAACTTTGTTATTTATTAACCGATTTAAGCAAAACACTAAACATATAGTGGAAATCTTATTTAAATCAGTTAAGCTGTTTCTAAATACAGCGCGCCCAAAAGCACAGACAAAAAAAATATACCATTGTTTTGGTTATATTACATTGATACATGCCACAACAACGATTAGTTACAACAAATTACATTTTATTATATGTACAAGTTGAATTCGCCGTACAAAATTATTGCTATCATTAAGATTTTATGTCCATATAGTATTTATTATTGAATGAATAATAAACCAAATAATTTCAATAATGAGTTTTAAATGTATTCTCATTCTACCCCGCTAGGGATACAGTGTGAAGCTAAGTTAAGTCAATGTATTCATTAATTAACTATATGTTTGGTAGGTATATATATGGTAGGTATTTGGATGTGTAATTAAGGAGGGAGATATTTTGAATGCACCTATTAGTAAACCAGGTACGGTAACTAATGCTCAGTTTAAAGTTTATTTAAACTAAATAATGTGAATCATTGTTCTAACTAAACACAACATTTCTTTTGCATTAATTAACTATTTTATGAACGTAACTACTAAAAATAATGTAATTATCACAAATCGTTTTTTTTATATTACGCGCTTGCAAAAGAAACATTGGATATCAATTATTCTGCATATTCAAATATTTCTAGCCTTGTTTCATTTGTTGCCGCTTAGTTATTTGATTGTTATTTTTAAGAAAATTACATATGTCACCCAAGCATCAGAGATTGCAACTAAAAAATAATTGTAATTTTTGCGATAAACCGTATTTTGTTTATTTTCATATGTTAAGTGGTGTTAGTAATCTGTAAACAATATCAATTTACAGCATTTGATTGATGCAATAATGATATAGTATGATTATATGATATCATGAAGTTACGACGCTTTTTAATTCGATATAATTAAAACAATTCCTTACGATGTTGAAAATAGTCATAATAATGTTAAAATTTGTACTCATAGCGAAATACTACGCGTTCACAGCGCCAACTGGTGAGCATGAAAACGGTAGTCCCCAATGTGTTCGACCGTCTCGGTGGCACTTTAGGCTTACGTCAACTTGTCAAGCTGTCAACTTTGAATGACTTTTGTGAAGTGAAAACTCAACGCACAGATGAAAGATATGTGCAGAGAAAACTTTACAAAAAAACAATGTGAAATTATTAGTTTTTCCTATACAATAATGAAAACTGCAATATTATAAATTTACATCAAAGTTGGCGAGATGTTTACCAAAAAATCTCATCAAGATGTTAAGAAATCTACAGTCAAAATACAAGATTCAAAGAAGGATTCTACGACGAGATTAAAACATTTAAAAATCGTTTTAGGTATACCATTATACATTTCTTTAACGTACTTTCAATCTTATTTATTTTTAACATTTTTAAATACACTTAAATACCTCTTATGAGAGTTATTTCTTTGAATGTTTGTCGCTACATTGCATACAACATGCTAATTAGTCCAGAGTAACTGTAGTTACTTCTTGATGTATTGTTGCTTTCAAAGTAATAGTAGTTTTATAATTATCTTCAAGTAGGCATTGGTCTGTACTTTCCAAAAAATTGTAAAATTGTCTCTTTTATATTGTAACTGGCATTATATTTTTTATGAACTCCTTAATTTGTTGCTGTTTCAGAACATTTTGATGCAGATGAAGCCAAAAATTATTTTGAAAATAACTTTAGTCATGTATATTTTATCTTATATGACAATTTTATATTAGCAGAAAATAACCTAAGGCAAAGAGGTATGTGAATATTCCATTAAAGTTAATGTAAATGATATATTACAATAATAAAAATATAGAAAAATCTTATATAGTCCTCAAATTTGAAGAAAATAGATTTGGTATTTAGTAGATCTGATATTCATATAAAGATAGATTTATAGATTGTAACATACTTAAACCTTGTTAAAGTAATAAATTGCATTACTCTAATAAAAAATGGAAAATACTATTCATATATTCTTAAAATGTTTTATGATTGAATAGTAATGGAAATCATGATATTCCTAAGAAACTGCTTTATGTTATTTGTTGTTTTGTAGTTTTGTATTATTGCAACTTTACAGTATTACTAGAGTAATAGAATTTTAAAGAATTATCTTTAAACTACCATAATGATTCATGAAATTAGTATTTGCATTTTATTTGTAGTTGGTAATCAACTATAGTTTGTTATATATTGTTAGCAATATTTTATAACATATTTAGATGGCACTGTAACTTATGTATCTTTTTCTGTTTCTGCCATACAGAACTTCCGTTTCACCTAGGTGAGTTATGGGTTGCAATATCATGTAAAATGCAGCATATAACATGACATAATATGGGCAGCGGGATATCAACAATAGAAAAATATCACACATATTCATGAATAAAACTATTTATAGCCAAGTTATTCTTCAATTAGTAAATTTTATAAGTTAAATTGGTTCATATTACTTCCAATTATAAACTGTAACATATAAACTTGAAAGTGTAAAAACTATAACTATAATGTTTACTAAGAATCAATTATTTTTACACATTATTTACACATATAAGGTTAATAAATTGTTTTATTTATGAATGATTCTGCTACAAATTTTAAATTGATCTACTCTAGTTAACATTGGCATCAATTGGCATTAAGGTTTAACATATTATTGAAAATTCATCATAATATAGAAACATTAATATTTTTCATATTATAATTTTTTATGCACTACATAAAAAAACTTTTAATACTACTAACCATTTATTAGATTGACATTATTAATAGATATATATGACCCAAACACTGAAGGTTAAAGAAACGACACTATAGTGAAATATTGAAAATAAATAATAACAGTGGCAATAAAATCAAAAATAAAAAGGCTAATGCTTTCACACTATATCGGTTTTAGGATCTTTTAAGTAATTCCTTTATTTTTTTTTAAATAGAGTTATATTCATGTTATTGTAGCTTGTATCTTGCATGAGTCTATTTATTATTAATTTTTTTTTAAATTAAGGCTAAAGTTTTTTGTGAGATTCATATGCTTACTCATATACATCTGGACTAACCTCTAACCTAATGCTACAAACATGATGTATTGTAGTTACATATATTCATATTTTAGTACATAAAGCTGGCAGAGAAGAATTAGAAGGGGCTCTGTCTCTTTTGGAAAAAGTATTATGCCTTTTACCAGAATTAATTGGCAAAAGATGGCAGCTGCATTCTTTGACAAGAATATTTTCAAAACTACTTCACAGCGGCAACTCTTTAAAACTGAGAGAGGAGGCCATCCGGTAATTTTATATGTTAATGTAACTTATTGATAATAATTCATAACTACTAAAATATTTGTATTATATTTTATGTTAATTATTTCAGATATTTTTTACTATGGTATCAAGCTCTCGGCGACAATGCTCCACCAGAAGTAAACAAAATGTTTGCATCCCTAGTACCTGGATTACCTGATTTGTGTATACTGCCTGTTGGGTCACCTTTTAAAACGAAAGCTTATGAAGGAAATTTATCAAATGACTTGGGAGATTTCAAAATGGAAGATATCATGCAACATCCAAACTTTAATGCTTTAGATAATGCTAAAAAAGTTGTGGTTGAACAAACTCCTACAGGCATAATGGGGAAACTGGCAAACGTTTCAGCCTCTATTTTCCATGACACTAATGCATTGAATCCAGTTCAAAGTGTTGATATCTTGCCATTACTTCCGGCTAGTACAAATGACAAGCTTGAAAATGAAACAAAATACTTTTTTGACATACTTCTTGATGCAATGGCCAAGTCAGTGACAAAAATACAATGGAAGGACCGCTCGCATACCAAAGCTATGAGAAATTTTGCATTTTTACTTGAAAAATTTAAAATATACTACTTACCAATAATATGCCCGCAATTCAATCATAAGAACTCTCTATATAAGCCCAATCTTGGTATGTGTATAGTTTATGGCATATCATTTTTTTTATTTTTCTTTATATATTCCTAATATTTCGACAAAAACCTAGAACGTTACTTCATTTTAATACTTGTTTATATTTAGTATCCAAGTACTAAAATGCAGAAAATAAAAAAATGCTATAATGGATTATTTCAGAGCTACCAGTGCAACACAACATATTGGAAGATGACTATGTATTATGTCGAGTGACACTCATTAAATGGGTGGCGAATTACGCACATTTTCTCAAAAAACCTGGTGGCAGTGAAGGTGGGCAGCCATCTTCTATGACCAGCACAGGTTCGCAGATGCCCCACTCAGGGACCCCGACGCCGGCCACGTCCTTACATCATGAGGAAGAGACCTCTTTCACAGTGGGCCATCCATCTGACTCGAGTAGAGCTTCGTCACATGACTCTGCTTCTATAACACCACATCCTAGCTTGGAATCAGGTAGATTTAGTTCATTTATGTAGAGGCCAGATGTGGCGCAGGGGCACAAAGTGTGACTGGTTATGGATCTGATCTCCACTCGAGGAGATGAAATATTTATTTAAATTTATATTTTCATTTCTTCGCTCTGGTGTCTAGGCACAGTTCTGCCACTCAACAATCAATGGAGTATCTTAACATTAAGTTTCTTCTGCCTACTCAGCTATATGTGGGATACAACGTGAAGCTGATTTATTTTGATTTGTATCTCGATATGGATCTATCTATACCAATCTTTATGAAATAAATATTATATTAAGATAAATTAATATAATATAGTGGTAATGTAGCAATAAATAAAATTAGTTTTTCTGTGCTCGTAATAATAAATGTAATTTGAACTTATATTTCACTAAACTTACATAGTTTTTTTAGGTTTGTGTTACTTAGAGATCTTTATTTTACCTGCACTAATCAGATTAGGCAGAGAAACTTATGTAGTATTAGACACTCCAGTCTCTATTTGTTGCTTTTTAATTTCAAGTAATAATCTGATTTGGTCGCTAAGATAACCTACTATTAAGACATGCTGTTCTCTGATCTCATTTCTCAATGGAACTCGACGACGTATGTACCTTAAAGGATTGGGGAAATAAAAATAATTGATTTCACAAGTAGGGATCGAATTCACAAACCTGGCATTTCCATTCAAACGCTGGCACTGCACCTGCGCCTATATCATCTAATCTATAAAAACAAACATCTTCACACCTTTTCCCATAGCAGGCTAAGCAAGGAGTAAGTTAATTTAAATCAGGACATCCATTCCTCACTCTCGTCCAATTTTCGAGAATTATATATAATCATTTATCTTCCGCAGCAGGATCAGGTATATACGAAGAACTGAGTTCAGAACAAGTGGTGCGTGACGTGCTCTGTTGCTGGTCTCGGGAACACGTCGACTTTACTATAGAAGTATTGCGTCAAGCCTTCCTCCTGCCGTTCTCGCACGCGGCTGCCATACGGCGCGTCATTGCGTTATACAAGGATTGGATACAGATGAATGTATGTATGGATTTGTTATTTGGAAACCATTTATATATTTTGATTAGAGAAATTTGTTTGTTTTTTTTTGCCGCATATAGCAGAGTAGACAAAGGGAACCTAATGTTAATATATTGCATTCACTCCCATTTCCTATGGAGTAGTTTCTCGCAGTGGAGTTGACTTGATATAAAGAAGCAGCATTAGCGAGTAAGAGTCAATTAAGTTAGTTACTAAGTTAAGATTAAGTTGGATGACAATCTACGAGAGAACCGCACATCAACAACTGCGATCCAATTGTATAAATTATCGACTTAAATATATATTTCGTTCTTATGTGTCGCAAACAAGGTCGCATTGTCAGTTTTATAAAAGTCTGTACGTAAACCGTACTCCGTACTTTACGCAGTTTTAAACGACACGCTTAGCCTTGTAACCTGGGCGCGAAAAAAAAATATTCCAATTATTTCAGTAAAGTGGGAATCAAAACCGCAAATTTCGCGTTTACAGTGAGAAGCCAAGCTGTCGCATAATAATAGGAAAAGTAAAAACAAAATAAATAAAAAATTAAATAAAGAACCCTTAATTTATCACTATATCACTGCGATAATGTATATTAAACGTCATAACTACGAGATAACTCCTTCAATTTATTCAAGAACCCTTCAATACTACAATAAATACAAATAGTGATGTAATGTGATTATATCATCTTTATTTTATATTAATTCAAAATGATGATTGTGGTTAAGAAATCTTTATATTATATTTTCATAAATAAATATGGAATTAGAACTTTACTCACACATCAATATAATTATACAAGATCATCAATCAGTATTAAATATAAATTATTGATACCTATTCTATTTAAAAATTGTATGTCATATACAAAATGTTTTTCTAAAATAATTATTTTTGTTAGTTGTTAAGTAGGTAGGCTGAATACAGTACACACGTAACCAAGAGATATATGAAAAGTTGTATAATTAAAAAAAAATGTTATTTGTGGAATTAGGAAAGAAAAATACTCATTAAGAAAACGTAGAAAAATTTTATCTTGTTACATTTTTCCTACCTAAGTGTGGAATAACTCTTTTAAATTGTTAAAAATACTTTAATTTTTATTCAATATATTTTAGAAATTATAATAATGACTTATTAAGAAATTTAGTAGTAAAATTTGTACGTAGCGAAATTTGAATCCCCGCCTCTTTGAAAACCGTCTAAGCGCTCTGACCCACTTAGCCGATATTAATACGATATTCGTCGATCGAGCTACAATTTCTAAATAAATATTAAAAATTAAAAACTTTGTAACAATCATTTAAAATATAATTGTCTAACATTTATCTTATATTGAAAAGACAACTGTTGGGCATCTTGCCGGCTCTACTCTACTCTAATGACTTCCAAACCGATAGTAGATATATGTATGTAGGAACATTTGAAAATTCAACTTTCTTGTATAAAAATCTATTTAAATAAAGAATATTTAAAAATTTTAAACGAAATTTATCGATGTATTTGTAGGTGGCGGAAATTCCACCATTCTTAATGGAGAGTATATATGAGCAACATCTGAATCAAGGCGGTGAGCCGCTGGCGCCTCCTCGACGACTGCGCAACGATTCGTATTTGGGCGCTATAGGAAGAGATAATATTATGGTTCGGGCTGGAATGCAGGTAAATATTATATTTGTTTATATTAATAAAAAAAACATCTTCACGCTATATCCCGCACACAGAAGCGTAGATAAAGGAAACCTAGTGTTAAGACACTCTGTTCCCCACTTTCTGCCGAATTCTGGAGGCATTGCGTGTTGAGTGGCAGAACTCAACGCTGGGCTTAGCCTCGACACCAGAGCGAAGAAATGGAAATATAAATTTAAATAAATATTTCATCTCCTCGAGTGGGGATCGAACCCGCAACCAGTCGGTTTTACAGTCACACTTCGTATCACTGCGCCACGACTGGCCTCTATATAGATATAATCTGTTTTTCTTAAGTGTTAATAAAAAAGCTATGCTGATATAAATATACAAAAAATATATACTAAACACTTGTACCCCACAAGGGTGAGACTAACGTGACGGTTGTGGTTTCAATCCCTTCACGTAGGAGTAAATTATTGTTCATAAATATTTTCAATTCTTTGCTCTTGGCATCAAGGCAAAATCTAACCATTGAGTTCCGCCACTCAATACCTTGAAAAATTCGGCTAATAGTGGGGAACGGGAACGTCTTAAGACTGTTTCTTTTGTAACCCTGTTTTTGCGGCTTACAGCGTGAAGCTGATTTATGTTTTTTTTTTAATTAAAAATCCTTTCTAATTTTTTGCGTTGGTATAAAATTTACAGATGTTTAATTCAAACAACATTACTTTCAACGCAGCTCTACTCGTCATAAAAAAAAATTGATTAACTCCATAATATAAACGTAATATAATATGATTGAACGTGCTGTGTCCACAGAACGTGCTGCAAGTGTTCATGACGCAGGCGGCGAACGTGTTCGTGGCGGGCGCGGGCCCCGTGGCGGCGCCGGGCGCGCTGGGCCCGCACCTGGACGAGCAGACCGACACCTGCAAGCGCGTGCTCAACATCTACCGCTACATGGTCATGCACGTCGCCATGGACGCCGCCTCCTGGTGAGTGCCTCTCTGTTCAGGTCAAATGTCCAGATTTACGTCAAATTTGAGCGCAGACTAAATTTAGCTCCTAATTCAACACATTTAAAAGATATGAGCGTTTATGCATCGTTTTTGGTATATTTTGTATAAAAATTTTTCGCGTCCCGTGGATCTATAATTATAAAGTATTGCCACAAGAGTGGGAATCGAACCCATAAAACTAAAACCTAAAGTAAAAAATGTGTATCTATGTATATTAAAACTCACTATGTTGTATACATAGTTGTATAATACTTGATAATTTTACAAATAATACTTTTGCCTTAAGAGTGCTCACTTCGCAATAGTAATGATGCGTCTCAGTTTTTTTGGTTCTTTATTGTTATTTAATTCTTGATAATGTAGATAATTGTAATTTATTTTTAGCAAAGCATTTCATTTAATAAAACTTGAAGAAAAATAGTTTTGCCATAATTTTAATAAATAAGAAGCGTGATGATCAAAACTATATGTATGACAACCATTTTTTTTATATTACGCTTAAAGCATAATATAAAAATAAAGAATATCAATATTTTCTTCTAATTGAATTTTATTTCAGGGAACAATTACTACTGGTGTTACTACAAATAACGTCGTTGGTCCTGACAAAAGTACCACCCAAAAGGAAACAAGATACTTTAGGTAATTAATGAATTAAATGATGCTTTTTTTGAACAGAGCCGTCGTGGCCTAGTAGCACAGCTTGTGACACTAAACGCGACAGTTGTGGGTTAGATTCCCACTCGAGGCTTTTAATTATTTGATGTTTTGATTTCCTCGCTCTGGTAACGAGACAAATCGGAGTGAAATGCTACTTCCCTTTGTCTACGCGAGATACAGCGTGAATAGAAAAGAAATGAATAGAATAGAGCATAATATTTTTCTAAATTGACTTTCTTATTGCAGGTGGTTTTCTGGCTCCAGCATTATTCCAAACGTTAATTGTGACGTGGATTAAAGCCAATCTGAATGTTGCCGTAAAACCGGAACTGTGGCAAAACTTTATGGAACTGCTGACTCGTCTCACTCACTGGGAAGATCTGATTAAAGAATGGGCGGTAAGTTAGATTTTTGCCTTTACTTTTTTCTCCTCATAACATAAATAAGTTGTAAACATGCAAATTAGGATTTCTGCGTTGTTGCGTTTAAACAAAATTAGTATTATTTTCCAGAAAACAATGGAAACGCTAACACGTGTGTTAGCACGGCACGTGTACTCACTGGAGCTTTCGGAGACGAACACAGCGCCGGAGGGCAGAGGGCGCGGCCGCCGCCCCGCCCCCGCGCCCGCACCCCGCCCCGCGCCCCTGCGGCGCCCAACGCTGCCCTCTAGCGATACTAGGACACCTGGTTTGTTTTAATTTTTTTACAGTTTGACGTTGTATCCCACACGAAGCAGGGTATTACCCAACTACTATAGCTATCACCCAACTTTTGAGGATGTTGAGCTGCGGAAATCAATGCCGCGCTGTCATGTTACCAGGGCGAGAGTATGAAAATAATCCATTTGTCAGGATAGGAAGAAACTCACAATTACCGAGTTTACAGTCAAACTTTGTGTCGTTGTGATTCGACGGTCGCAAACTTTGTATTGATTAAGCATTTATTATATTTCAACATTTTCAAATTTTGAAGCTTAATTTAAAGTGCAAAATTTTATCTCAAACTAAAAGTGCCATATATGTCCAATAAAAGGCTATTAAAGTTGTTACTAGAATAACTTCTTTACCAAAAAAAAAGTTATACATAGCCATTATTTAAAAAAGAACTATATACATGACATGAAAACTCTCGTCCATTTTGAAGTTGTTTCATATGTTGTTCGTTTTAAACCCAGGCAAGTCCCCCCGCACGAGCCACGAGTCGCACCCGCGCAAGGAGGCGGCGCGGCGGCCGCTCGCGCGCTGTCGCAGCGACCCGCACCTGGCGAGGAATGCGCACGCGCAGATACAGCCACCCACTGGTATATTTCATTTTATATATATTTATATTTCTTATACATATTTACTTACGACCATATTGCAGATTTGTTCGCTTCAACTTATTGTTATGAACAAATTTATTATTCTGATGTAAAACAACATTAATGGAACGTATCTTCTAAATCAGTTCAGAAGTTCTTGAGCGAAGGTCCTAGGTGTCTCATTATTTATAAATCAACGATTTTAAAAACGATACACATGCCTTGGAAATGAAATGCTCGCACTAGTTTATTTCAAAGATTTTTTTTAAAAGTCCTGTTGAGTTTGGTGCTCCGGTTCTTTTTCTAAGATCTGAGGCTATAACATTAAAAAAATAAGCATGGGAAGCTATCCTATTTTTATTAAAACTATTTGACAATTTTTAAAACATTCTTATTTCGATTTTACATTGACAATTTATACCTTAGATAAAAACGCAATAGTGCTTGCTATTTATAGAGTATTGTAACTTTTATACTTGATATGTTCTTAAAAATATTATAATCTTGGCTTTTTTTTCAATTATTAATTCATTTACAGAAGAAACCAAAGAAACTACAAGTAACAAGCCAAGACGGTGGTACTCTCTCGATTCACTGAGACAATCATCACAACAGGAGGAGAGAGACTCTGCTAGTGGTAAATATTTCTTATGCATTATATTATAAAATCAATATTTATTAAAAAAAGGGACATATTTTTTATTTTAACACACGATGTATATGTAGTCCGCATAAGAGCCAACATATTAAAGTGTGGGGCAGAAATCTAATGTTATTACACATTTGAAATGAAACTATTTTAACCGGATTAATCGCGTATATTTAAGATTATACATCTTTGGAAACCCGAAGTTTCGAACACTTTGCAGTAGTCCTTGGTACTACTGCAACGTGTTCAATAAAACATAAAAAAGTTACATTTAGTTTGCCAATATGTATAAATAATTTACTTCAAGTACATATATATTTTTCTTATAAAACTCAACACAATATCTAAAATAAATATAAAATATACTAAATGTTTGGCAAAAAATAATTAATATTTTTATATAGGATCACGTTCTCCTTCCCCGGCACCCTCCAGCGGTGTTGAAAGCAGCTCTATCAAAGACTCCCCCTTACAAATTGATCTGGCATCCGACGGCGGAAATGTCGGTAAGTTTTAAATTGACATATTTTTTCGATTATGGTTTTTTTTGCATAAGATAAAAAAAAGATCATTTGGATGTTTTATTATAACGTTTTTTTATACGTAGTGTGCTCGGCCGGCGTGTTGATGCCGCCCTGAAGTTGAACTTTTACGTATTGTTCACTCGGGAAGAAAATACTCAGCTTCACGCTGTATTCCGCACACAGCAGGGTAGGCAGAGGGAACCTAGTGTTGAGACACTCCGTTCCCCACTTTCTGCCGAATTCTGGAGACATTGCGTGTTGAGTGGCAGAGCTCAATGCCGCGCTTTGCTACACCAGAGCAAAGAAATAAAAATATAAATTTAAGTAAATATTTCATCTCCTCGAGTGGGGGGTCACACTTCGTGCCGCTGCGCCACGACTGGCCTTGCTGGCTTACACTGTAGCTGTCGGAACAATTTAAAAATAGAATGAAGCATTCCCCCACCCGTTAGAATGGTCAGAGGCGGGCGCGGGCGCGGGCGCGGGCGTGGGCGTGGGCGTGGTGCTGGGCGGCGCGGCGCGCGGCTGGCTGCCCGACGTGGCGTGCGTGCTGTGGCGCCGCATGCTGGCCGCGCTGGGCGACCCCAACGCGCTCAAGGACCCGCACGCGCACCACCACCTGTTCAACTACCTCGTGCATCTCAACGCCACGCTTATTAAGGTTACTTTGCTCTTTTTTTGTGTCTGCTTAAACAATGACTGCTAGTCAGGCTAAGTTGGAGTGATCAAGGAAAATAGTTGTCGCGGTAATATGTCGTCGCGGACATAGACCTAAATTGAACTGCGGTATCAAGGTGTGCTTATCATTTGTTTTTGTTTTCTATCTATTATATTACAGCTTGTTAACTTATTAAATTACTTTTTTAATGGAGCTAACCGAAATGAAGTAAAAAAATAATTTACTTTTCATATATAACGTTTTAACGATTTAGTTTCTTGGCATTCCCTTAAGTTTTTGTTAAATCATTGTTTTTTTATATATAGAATTTTCTATAAGTGAACATTTAACCCAAAACTATTGTATATAATTTGTAATATCCATCATATCTGTGTCTGAATGTATACGTATATGTAAATAATTATAAAATAATATTTGAGGCCAGTCGTAGCGCAGCGGCACGAAGTGTGACTGTAAAACCGACTTATCTTTGTTTCATCGATGTATGATAAACCACAGTCACAATCTAGTTTGCATACACCTGCACTCTGTAAAGGAATATTACTTTTCAATGGTCTCAAAATATTATTATATACACAGCAATCCATCCTCACAAGCTGTCACATCTAGAATACTAGCGACACACACGCGGCTTCACACCTGTTCCTATATTATAACCTAGTTATAGAAATTATTTAAATAATTTGTAGTCTATATATTTTTCCGATGTACAAACTATTACTATTACTGTAAAATTTCATCTAAATCCGTTTATAAGGGTGTGGAAAAGCAACCAACATCCTTATTTTTTACATTCATAAGATTAGTAGAAAAGATTGCATTAATATCTAATATATTGTCTCTTAAATCACTAAATGAGCCTAAAATCATTCCAGATAGACAGTAACCTATGTCACTGCTGCTTACTGTTAAGCCACGATTTTTGAAATTTTATTTAGTACGTACGTACTTATTGATGGTTGACTAACACACCATTGATATATGTGAGGATGATGGGTTTTATCAATGTTTTCTTCTCCAACCTAAGTGCTGGAAATAAATTAAATTCATTTAAGTATACATGACGACTGTCTATGAGTTTCTGCTTATAAAAATTACAGTAGAACTAGTAATAGATACTTTGACCGACTGTATATTTGATTTCGGTCATGCATCACTTTGCATTTTTTGCGGTCCACGAGTAATAAAGTAAGTTTATTTATTGAGGCCAGTCGTGACGCAGGGGCACAAAGTGTAAAGCAACTGGTTGTGTGTTCGATCTCTACTCGAAAAAATTAAATAATTTAAAAAATATTTAAAATTTATAGAATTTGGTGTCTTTACTCTATGTTCCTACCTGCCTACCCTGTTGTGTGCGGGATACAGCATGAAGCTGATATATTTTATTTATTACAGATTATAAAAATAAACATATTTATAACAAATGCGAGTAAAGCTTGGGCGAAATCGTTTTCGTAGTTGAGTATCTACGTAAAAACTATTTAAATTATATTTAGAAGAATATTTATACAGCTAATATTCAAGAAAACGATAAAACTTCAGACCACGCAATATAGAGTAACAAACGTTCGTTATGACAATCTATATCGACTGTTTCTTACTGACTTATCGACACCAAGGCCGAAGTTTCGGTTTCAGTTTCAGCTGAAAACCTTGTTTCGGTCGAAAACTCATAGGTACTACTACAACAATTTGTTTATTTTATCATTTTTTTAACCTTGGGTACTACAAAATTGTACTATTGTGCCTAAAGTGTCTAAAAATAAATACTCACATTATTGAGAATACTACACTATCATCTATCAAACTATCCGTTGTAAGCTATTTTATCAATATTGATTTGACAAACGACTGCTTTTTTTAGCTTCCCGTTGTATTACGCACATACCAGGGTAGGCAGATTGAACCTGGGTACCTAGTGTTAAAGAACTTCGTTCCCATTAAAACACTTCCGTTCCCAAATTTCCGCCGATTGTGAAGGTATTGAGAGGCACAACGCTGCACTTTGAAAGTTATTGTTTCTGTATTTATGTGTGTATATTAAACAAAAATATACATAACTTTAACGTTACAACATTTTTTTGGTAAATATTTATATATTGAGGCCAGTCGTGGCGCAGAGGCACAAAGTGTGACTGTAAAATCGGCTAGTTGTGGGTTCGATCCCCACTCGATGAAATAAAATATAAATGTAAATAAACATTTATATATTTTTGCATTAGGTTCACTCTGGTGTCTAGGCAAAATCGCGGCGTTGAGTTCCGCCACTCAACACGCAATGCCTCCAGAACCCGGCGGAAAGTGAGGAACGATGTGTGTTAACACTAGGTTCCCTCTGCCTACCCTGCTGTGTGCGGGATACAGCGTGAAGCTGAATTATATATTATCTAAAAATAAGAATGGAAACAATAAACATAATAGTATAATACAATTCTTATATAGAAAGTAACCTTCAACGAAATCAATCGGTCATACTTCATTGACTTCACGGATATTTTCATAACATTCGCTTTAAGCCATAAATTCTAATTAAATAGTGTGATTTATATCCTTATAGTGATAACTTAATAGTGCTCTCAATACTTCTTTTTTAAAGATTTTCAAAACAAATAAATAAATATTTAATTTAAAAATGCTAATATCTTTTTAAATATTTTCGTATAGTGACAAAAATAAAAAATCAAATCTTTTCTTACGTGTAATAGTTAAAATTCAATTACTATTTAGATATAACCTATAATAACCTAATCTAATATATTTATATTTACCGTTAAAACCAGTATCAATATTTACTATACGATTATTACGTTTTAACGTGAAGGCGTTACCGTAAAAAACCTACGGAATACAATACATAATATAAGGCATTTGTTAATTGTTATCGCAAATATGGCAGCGACTGATTTATCACACCGTATCTGTCTCTCCTCAACACATGTTGAAATTGGATATCTTTTGTTCATCCCTTTATCTAAATGATTGGATCGTGTTTTGTTTTTAAATATTTTTGTATATATATTTTTTAAATAACTCTGAGAGAGGACGTGCCTCGCGTTGTTCACGTGCATGGTTCTATTAAAGTTGTGCGACCTGTTCTCCAATACAAAGCTCTTTAAACACTGCCAATGCGAAAGAGGACCAGGAAAAAGGAGGCTCTTGCGGAGGCGTCGAAAGAGAGAGGTAGTTTACTGTGTATTTCAAATTTCATAACGAGGGTACTTCTTTTTTTTTACTTTAAAACGAGTGTCAATTATTGACTTGTGGTGGCTAATTTTAATGTCATATATAGTGTTTGTCAATATTTATTTTATTTTACACAGTTTCTATAGTTTTTTATATATTTTTGTGAAACGTATAAAATACGATTTTATTGTATGTTTTAAGAAATGGTTCAGTCGTTGTTAGATACGCTACTACGCATAAATCTTGATAACGCAGAAATATCAACGGATTCTAACAACAACATTAAGGAAAGTAAATGTTTCGTTATATTATGGAAATCATTAAAATCGTACTTTTTATTAATTTAATCTCTTCATTTATTTGTAAAAAATGTATAACGTAATTTAACACTACAACAAAATACTAAATAAGTAATTACATTTTATACAGGATATTTTTAATGTTTTAAATTTACATTTATTCGCTCTGGTGTAGAGGCAAAGCGCGGCGTTGAGTTCCGCCACTCAACACACACACAATGCCTCCAGATTTTCGGAGGAAAATGGGGAACGGTGTGTCTTAACACTAGATTGCCTTTGCCTACCCTGCTGTGTGCGGGGTACAGCGTGAAGCTGATTTTATTAGATTTTTATTTATATTTTTAATGATTGTGATATATGTTTTAATAATTATGTTATGTTTAGAATAAACAGCAATTTTTTTCTATCTATAGCTGTATTTTTTTTTAATTTTAAATGTTTGTGTTGATAAAGTTAATGTAGAGGATATTCTAGTTGTTATCTTGAATTTATATTTTTATATTTGGTAATTTAAATTTAGAATTAATTATTTTAACAGATAAGTGCAAATCAGACTCTCAATGGCAACACGGAAATCCACGTACCTTTCAATCTGGTGGCAGGATGGTGTCTCGAAGCTGAGGCCCTGCCGTCATCGCATAGGTATTTTATTTGAAAATAAATAAAACATTTTAAAAATAAATATTTTTTTGTAATACATTTATTAATATATATTAGAACAACATTTAAATAAATTGATCGCGTTACATGTAAGAGCGGGCAAGCTACTAGCACTCCGGTTGCTATGCGAGTCGACGACGGCGCAGGCGCAGGGCCAGGGCGCGCCCTCCGCCTGCAATGGACGGCCGCACCTCGCCCACCTGCACTTGTATCTACGAGCGTTGCATCATGGTATTTATTAAGTCATTCTTTAAAAGGCGCATCATTATTTTGATTCATATCTGGTTAATACACTTCCCTGCATAGCAGAGAGATAAAGGGAACCTATTGTCAAAACACCGTTATATGTAATCCGCCAAAATTATATAACAATGAGTGCGTTGTTTGAAACTATATATAAACTTTGCGAGCCACTTATATTTTATAAAGTTTTCGAAATTGTGATTTTCTACGAACTGACCAAATCTGTGAGTCTCCATATGTATTAAAATGAATCATATGTACCTGAAAGTGAATTGAAGCAAGTTGAATTGAATAATATGTAACTAACAATGACGTAACGATGTAAGGTCTAACGGGCGAGGACAGATCGGTGGTGGACGTGCTGGTGGAGCACGCGGCGCCGCGCTACCTGTCGCTGGCGCTGGAGGGGCACTCCCTGCTACTGCTGGACTTCGTGCATGCCTCCACTGTCGTGCTTAACTCGTCTGACATGGGACCTTCGGTTTGTATTGTTATTCATATATATTATTATTGTTATTAATAAAATCTCGTCTTCAATTTAATAATTATTACTTGTCTCTTCAGAGATACAGCAAAGATTGATTGATTTAGTTATTTATATATAAGTAGTTAATTTTTTTTGTTACCAACATAGATACTGTTATATTTTTTTATCAGTATACACAAGATTTTATTTGTGTTTGTTTTGAGGTCATTAAATGTATAATATTATAAGTCAATTCTTCCAGTGTCCGCGTACAGCTGCAGTGACGTTTCTAGGGTCTCTATTGGCCCTCCCCGATGGTATGATGAATGCTCCGATGCTACAGCCCTATCCACATCAGTACAATACCGTTTCCTGTCCAGATTTAAAGGTAAGTTCAAGTTCCGTTCTAAATAATTAAAAAATAATACAGTTTTTATTTTAAGGAAACATATAATTATCAAAAGTTTTTTTTTTCTTTTTACGCAAAGCCTAGTAACTAACTGTATATTGTTATTGTCATTATTCTGTTAGTCGTGGCGCGTGTGCGTGTAAACGCGACACGTTTTGGGTTCGATTCCCACTTAAGAAAATTAAATATTTAATATTTTCATTTCATTACTCTGGTGTCTAAATAAAACGCGGCGATTAGTACCGACACTCAATACGCAATGTCCTTAGAATTCGGTGGAAAGTGGGCCGCGAGTGTCTTAATTAGAACAAAGTGTCTTAATACTAGATTCCTGCGTTCCCTTTCCTACTCCGTTATGTGCGTGATACAGTGTGAAGCCAAAAAAGATCAAAAAGAAAAGTGTAGGATGTTTAAGAATTAAAAGTTTATTCTCTCAAATATTGTGTGCACAGGAGCACGTGCTCAACATCGTGGTGCGCGTGTGCCGGCGCGAGGGCGCGGCGGCGGCGCGCTGCGCGGGCGCGTGCGCGCTGGCGGCGCACTGCGCGCTCGCGCTCGCCGCCCGCGCCCGCAGCGCGCGCCTGCCCGCCTACGTCACCTGCCTCTTGCACATGCTCATGGTAACTCATTCTGTCTGTTAAATAACACTCTTATTACTTATCAACACAACCGCGCCTCCTGGATACCGACCGGGCGCTCTGACTTATCAGAGCTAAATAAGTATTTTTCTTTGCTAAATGTGGATTAACACTTTAAAAATGTAAAAAAATCTTTTATTGTCAAGCAACGTAGGCTCATAGTTGATTATACTCTAGCCTAGTTGGTTGTAATGTTCAAACAGTTTGTGTCATGTGTAAAAACTGGCGCAGTAAATGAACCTACTGAGTACTTTAGTACGATCGGGGTAGTGAAGTAAAGAGAAAATGTGAAATATTATTAAAAAAAATTATGTCCGGAGTTCACGAGAAAAGTGAAACTCGCACTGCTAATGCACGTTATTTTTATTTGTACCGTTTGCTAATTTAAAGTCTCACGATGTTTTTTGTCACTTCCTGTCAGTCAACTATCCACCAAATCATATCAGGAACCTCATGTCAACAAAGATAAAAAAACATTAGAATATAATAAAATGACACTACAAAGAGTTGTAAACAGTTTAAATTTAATAAAAATGATTGCATGTTTTTTTGTTGTGTAAATTATTTAAGTGAAGTGCAATATAATTGTGTTAAATTCAAAATGCCATTTCTAAAATACGATAAAGAATAGAAGTTGCATTGTGTTTAAAATAAAAATAAAAATGATTATTGTTTCAGATGAAAAATAAAACAATAGCGAAAGTAGTAAGTGATGCTGTTCTAGTATTAGCTGACTATACGGACCGCATAGTTGAACTGTATCCTGGGTTAGCAGGTACGTCGTACTGTACAGATTGACAAAACTACATATATTATTCTATTACCGCTTTAAATAAAAATATTCTGATGAGTAAAATTTAAAAAAATGTTGATATTTAGCATATTAGTTATTTAACACTAAATGAACGCTGTAGTGATAACACACTCAGCTTCCCCCCTACTTTTTGAGACATAGTTTGTTAAGGGGCGTAACTTAACTTTGCGCTCTATCTCGTACCAGAGCGAATTTTTTTTTATTTTAAATTATAATATTTTGTACCTGTCACACAGAAAAAATAATAAAATGGATCTGCGCATGCCTCGCCCAAATATCGAACAGCAGTAGTCGGGACTCAGTAAAGCCGCTGGCGGGCTCGCTGCTACTGAGCCTCGCGGAGTTCGCGGTGCGCTGCGGGCCCGCACGCCTCATGGAGGCGCAGGAGAACGGACAGACGTTACTGCTTATTATATTTAAGGTGAGGTTCATTGTATATATCCGGTTAAAATATGTTTTCAGAGATTACTAGGAAGCGACGATCGTCTTGTTTAAAATCAAGCTTAATCTATGAAATGCAAATCTTCACATCAATTATTTTACCAGTCAGTGTGATACTAAAGTAGTGTCCACGCGAAACAATTTTTGGGCCTGGATTTTTTTTTCCACTTTAATATAAGATTAATTAAAAAGTGTTACATACATTACAAGAATACACTGATATATACATTACATGAATATATTAAAAAAATATAATTAAATATCTATTGCTTCTACCAAAACGATTTTCAAATTTAAGTCATATCGAGTATTCATTGTATTAAATTTATATACATTAGTTAAGGTATAATCGTAACAACAATGGTCATAATAAATTTGTCGGAACTGTTCAGATAAGCAATAATTTTACAACTTTAATTTGCATTTTTTTTTTCGGATTAAGAAATTCAAAGACATATTAATTAATAAAAAATATATTCAAAATCATAAACAAACATACAAAAAGTGCGTAAGTGGATAACAAAAACGAATCCTAGGCAATATTTACAATTGTTCACACATTTAAAAAAAAATATTCGCGCTAATCAAACTATACTAATTGTTTACATAAGTTTTGTAAAACACGAATATTTTTTAAAAAAATATGTATCTCTTATAACAAATTAGATTATAATGCCGATTTTTAATATAAAATATGAAGAAAAACGGCAAAATAAGAAATATTAGCTAGTCTATTGACCGGGATGCTCTACGCGCTCCTGGGGTTGGAAGCCGTGCTCGTCGGCGACGTAAGTGACAGTGTAGACGAGGCCGTCCGGGGCGGTGTACTTGTAGCTGCCTTGCACTTCGATAGCCTTGTGCTCCTCAGAGATTTGCTTTAGAGAACCTTGTTCTTGGCGAGAGATGCCATCGCTGGTCTCGAAGCTGGTTGGAATTAAGTTTTCATTAGTGAAATTAAAAGAGAGTTTTTGAAAAATATACTATTTCTTTTATATTTTTAATTTGTGTTATATTTCTATATATTTTTTTTGTACTTACTCAAAGTGGTATCCTTCCGGGTTCACGACAGAGTCATGTTTAAGGATGTACGCTTGTTGGCTAGGATCTTGAGGAGCAGCCGCAGCGAGAGCCACCAGGGCGAATGCGCACAATATCTATAAAAAAATTAAATCTATATATGAATATATAACAGAGTAACTGATCGCGAGTAAATAAAAAAATATATATTAATATAAATTATTTAGTCTATAAATAATCTTTAAAATGATAATGTTATTAGAATACAAAAATTATTCGCAGAAATAAATAATTGTGTAGTTAAAACAGTTCGGTACTTTAAAATGAAAATCAAAATTTATACAGTTTTATAAAGAAATAAAAATAAACTGGGGAAACTGAAACTTTCATTTCAATTATATCAGCACGTTATATTTTTTTTATTAAAGCGAACTCGAATTTAAATTGAATATAAGAAATTTATACTTACGAATTTTTGCATGTTTAGAAGACAAATTGAATTTGAATGTAGGTGAATGTAGTGTTTTCGCTGGAATCAGCTGTTGAACTGTACTGATCGAGGGACGCGGTGGCGTTTTAAATGCAAACTGTAATTGATGACAAAACACCCATCTCCGCCGCCTCGTCCTACGTAACACAAATGTGCTAATGAGAAAGAATATATGAAAAAATGTCAATCGACGAATCATATTATTTTCGTAAGACCACTGTCTATTAGGACGAGTGTACGAAAAGCACCTTGGCACATTTCTCTTTTTGTTACGGAATTGTTAACCATATATGTTTTCCATTATAATAATGGTTGTAATAATATTTTTGGGAGCACTTTTTTTATAGAAAAATTAAGGTTCTTCCGCGTAGTAAAAACATGAGTTATTTGTAGGTACATATTTCACAACATCCACTTCCGTTTCAACTAATTCCGTTCCGTCCGTATTGTAATTTTTAGCTGTACTCTTTGACGCTGTTGAGGTGTTTTTATTTTATTTTTATTTTGTAATTATATTTAAATAAACAACATTTATATTGACTCATTCATACAAAAAAAAATCTATGGATTTTCGTCTAACTGAGATTTGAAAATTTTATTAGTCTATGAAGATTTTCAAATCTTAGACCGACAGATAGAAAATTAGCGTACAATATTTAAATAGCCTTCTTAATCAAAATCAATCTCAAATTATATTTTTTCTCTAAAAAATTTTGTATTAAATTTAATATGAATTAATTATCTATAACGAGAAAACTAAATCTAAACTAAACTATTTTGCAGGTACTATACGCAGTTATGAATGGAACAAATGGATCTGATATAGAAGGTCTATCATTGCCAATTGATGAAGACTTCGACCCTAATATTCAATTAGATAACTTGGGACCAAAAACTACACCAGCCTCCACGATTGATGTTAAACTTTGGGCCCAAACGGTACGTAATTATTCAAACTTTTCATAGTTGTCTTCTACTACTTATAGTTTTAGAGCAGGAGTTCCCAACCTTTTCTTGATCAAGGACTTTTATCCCATGCGTTAGCTGCGTCAGCTAAACTGATTGGTGGCCAAACTCAACGCCGCACTTAGCCTCGTCACCAGAGTGAATAAATTGAAATATAAATTTAAGTAAACATTTCATCTCCTCCATAGTGGGAATCGAACCCACAACCACTCGGTTTTACAGTCACACTTAGTGCCACTACGCCACGACTGGCCTCAATTGGTTCTTAAATAAAAATGTTGTATGAATATAAAGTATTAAGTTAGAAAAAAATGCTTTATAATAATTTTATTTTTGAATTGATTAAAATTTATTTTTTTAATATTTTGATGATATGATTAGAAAATTTGTGTAGTTCCAGCGGGCCAAGCGGCGAGAAGATCGCTAGTTTTATAATATGTGTGTTATAGTTTTCGCACTGACTGAACTAAAACTATTATTTTCGTTGGTTCCCATTTTTATTTTTTATTCATAGTAACTCTTGCTAAACTTAAAATATAAACCTAATGTCGAGTCCAACAATGCAGATATGCTCGCAACTGGTGCTGTTCCTGGGGCACTGGCCGCTGTGGGGCGGCGGCGCGGTGTCGGCCAGCGTGGGCGAGCAGCACGACAGCGCGCTGGGCGCGGAGCTGGGCGCCGCCGTGCTGGCCGCGCCGCACGTGCAGCTGCTGCGCCTCAGCGACGCCACGCTGGCCAGCTTCGTGGAGCTGCCCGCGCTGCCCGGCCACGCCTGCGGGGCCACCACGCCAGGTCTAACCACTTCCAACGTCTCTATGGCAGAGCCTAATTGTAAAAGCAGCAGTTGTAAATTCATCTTAAATTTGACACTTACATGATTATTGATTTAATATGGTTTCATCGTAGGTCTAGGAAACCTAGAATTTAGACACTCAGTTCCCCAATATCGGCCGCCCGGGGAAATGCGTGTTGACTGGCGAAATTCAACGCCATCTTCGTTAAAAAAACGAAGAAATAAAAATATTAAAATATTCTGCAGTCACATTTCAATGACTTTGCTATACTGATACTTGAAACTATAAATAATTAAAATTCTTTCAGGTTTAATGACATCAGATCGTCAAGTGCGAGTATTGTTGCGCGATATCTGCGGCAAGGCGTGCTGGGACGCCTCCGCCTTGTACTACGACCCCTCTGTCGCCTCCTCTGAACCACTTGAGCCGCTGCCGTTGCCCACTACGTAAGTTTTTTTTGTTGTAAAATATCAATTTAGTTATTTATTTTTTTATTGCTTCACGTTGTATTTATGTATTATTTGTTGCAAACAATTCATTTATATTTAATATTTTTGACTAACATAAACTTATTTTAATTACTTACAAACCATGATAGTGAGTTAAATCCTGAGTCTAAAATCAACAAAACAGTTTTATTTGTATTTAATTTTTTAAATATTTTACAGCATTGATTGTCCAAGAGATACAACATTATCATCACTGCCGCCACCATTACCGCCTGATCTTTTGCCGGATTATAAAAGCTCACCGCCAGACAAACATCAGTTGGATCATGTATGTGTATATTTCATTGTGTTAAATTGTGTGGTAAACTTTAAAACTGAATATTTAAGTAAAGTACTACTAGAGAGGAAAAAAAAATACCATTTTATATAGTTGTATTGCTATGATAGAGGCTAGTCGTGGCGCAGGGGCAGTAAATGTGAGTTTAAAACCGACGGGCTAGGGTTCGATCCGCACTCGAGGAGATGAAATATTTACTTAAATTTATATTTTCATTTCCGCTCTGGTGTCGAGCAAAGCGCGGCGTTGAGTTCTGCCACTCAGAATGCAATGCCTTCAGAATCCGGCAGAAAGTGGGGAACGGAGTGTATCACTAGATCCCCTCTGACTACCCTGCTGCGGGATACAGCGTGATGATGATTTATTTATTTTGCTATACATAGGTTTGGTATACCGGAGCTCCAATTAGATGATACGTTTTTTTCTCTAACGTCCCACCAGATCCTGGCGTACATCGGGCACACGTCGCCCGAGGTGGCGTGCGGGCGGCGCCTGGACGAGGCGGGCGCGTCGCCGCTGCCGCCCGGCCTCGAGGACGAGCTCGTGTGCGCGCTCGTGGCGCACCGCAACGCCGAGCGCCACTACTTGAACAACCGGGACAGGTCGGTCCCGTTATCTACATTCTGTATGGATCTATTTGTCCAGAAATACCCTAGAGGACGGACTCAACCCACAGATGTTGCATTGATAGTTATAAGCTTGTGCCATTGCACCACGTCGGCCTCAAAATATAGTATCAATTTATAGGTTAAGCTGTTAATAGGTGCTTTTGCATGGATTTTCATGAATGATTTTTTTTGTGAATCACAAACAAAAAAAACTATACAAGAATGCTCAACAATGCAGTGACGAGGAGTGCGAGGAGAGCAGCTGCGAGGCGGCGGAGGGCGCGGGCGGCGCGGTGGCGCGCAGCCGCGTGCTGATCGCGCAGCTGGGCACGCTGGGCGCGTCGCGGCGCGCGCACGCGCAGCTGCTGCGCCGCTCCGACCGCCTGCTGCGCGAGCTGCGGAACCTCGATCAGCAGAGGTATGTATGAACCCAGAGGTGCTCTAAAGACTAGATTCCATTTATCTACAGTACTATGCGGAAAAAAGTAAACTTTTTTTTTCAATTTATTATCGATTATAGGTGCCGAGAGACTCACAAAGTAGCCGTAATCTACGTGGGCAAGGGGCAAGAGACGCGTAATGAAATACTGTCGAATCGTTGCGGTAGTCCCGCATACGAGGCCTTCTTAGCCGCTCTGGCGTGGGAAGTGAGTTACTTCATTCTTACATCTATAATAAATTAAACTGTCTTAACATCTAATCATGCGAAGGTTGTGAGTTCAATTACCTGTCGGAGGTATTAAAAGAAATAATATTTTAATTTTCTTGCTATAATAACGAGGCATAAGGAGTAAAAGTGAGAAATGGAGTGCTTTAACGCTAGGAACTTGAGTGAATGAATCTAAAAAAATATATGATTTATGTTATATTCTTTTGCCCTTGCCCTAGCCCTTCTTTTGGTGTCCAATAAAGTATTTTTTTCTTTTAATTGATAGATTTTGACTCACTACTTTCCATTTCTGTATATCAAAGCAAAATATAAATTAAATCCTTTTTTTATTCGTTACAGTAAAATCGTACACCCTATCTTCTATTTCTCATATTTATCCTATGTTAGTTAAATAAATAAATAATCCAGGTGGAACTGGAGAGCCACGTGGGCTTCACGGGCGGGCTGCGCGGGGGCGGCGGCGGCGGCGTCAGCGCTCCGTACATAGCCACGCTGACGCTGGAGGCGCTGTTCCACGTCGCCACGCGCATGCCCGCTGACTCGCCTGACGCTATACTAAATAAGGTATACCTCGTTTAACATTTTCTTTTGTGGATAGAAAACAATACTTTTGTTTTATTATGTAGTCTTTTTGTCTGCGCCATTATCGTGCGGGCTTGTTCGCCTGATGCTATACTCTCAATAAGATATACCTCGTTTGAGTTGATTTTTTTTTGTCTATTATTGTAGTATTTTTATTTTTTATAATGATGCCACCATGGCTTAGCAACACAGCGTTAGATTTTACAAGCGGTGCGACGATTTTTTTTTATTATTTTCTCAACCGAGAATTGAACATTCCCGCTTTTTATATAATTAATTTAATTTCATATAATTAATTTACATTTAATTATTAATCGCTCAATAAATTCAATTACATTTAAATGCTCTGGTCCATGATGATGCATTGCTTCGAGTCTTGCCACGAAACGCGCCAGGTCTCGAAAATTGAACGGGAAATAGGGAACGCAGTTTCTTAACACTACCTTCTTTCTGCCTACCCTACTGCTGCTATATGCAAGACCCAGTGTAAAAAAATAATAATACACATATACAAGAAATGTAAAAAAAACGTAAAATACTTCATTTTTTATAAAGGATTAATATTAATAGGTGCTCACTGCTTAAGTAGGCGTCGTGTAAAATTCTACCATAAAAATGCATTTAAAAACTACCCGCTTTTAATGAATGTGCTGGAAAGAGCTTCTTTTGTCGTGACGTCCGTTGATGTTGTTCAAAACTATCTAATTTTGGTAATAAATAACATCAACAAACGTTGTATATATTACTTAATATTTTGTTGTTAATATTGTGTTGTGAATGAATGAGTTTTGAATTTCTTGCTCTGATACGTATTTTCTTGAAAATTGGACGAATTCTTTAGATTCCCTCTTCCTCCCTCTTCTATATGGCTAATGTCGACAGACGCGGCACCTCGGCAACGACGAGGTGCACGTGGTGTGGAGCGAGCACTGGCGGCCCTACAAGCGCGACACGCTGCCCACGCAGTTCTGCGACGTGCTCATCGTGCTGTACCCGCTGCCCGGCGGCCTGCTGCGCTGCACGGTCTCCAGGAAGCCCGACGTGGCCGTGTTCGGGCCGCTGTGGGAGGAGTGCGTGGTGGGCGCGGGCTGCGGCGCGGCGCTGGTGCGCGGCGCGGCCTTCGCGGGCGGCCGCGCCGTGCGCGCCACCATGCCGCTGTACCAGCACGCCTGCTCCGAGCGCGCGCGCGACCTGGACGCGCTCGTGCACCACCACACGCTGCCCGCCACCTTCGAGACCTTCGTCACGCGCATCAGGGAGCCCGTCGCCGTCGCCCAGCAGCCCTGCCCTACTGGTGCGTACTTCCTCACAGTCACGATTAAATAACATCATTTGCACATTTTATATGGCATTATTTAAATAACAAATTTCAGATCAGAACAGCGGTCGGTTGGCAAACGCTCTCATAGACCACGGTGCATCGTCATGGAGCTCCAACGAGCCGCACTCGGTGTCCCCACGGCCTGCCAAGCGCTTAGGACCCTTCAAACGTCCCCCACAAACACAAAACCGATGAGCACCCTCAGATAAGCATGGACGTCAAAAGGCGGGACTCGATTGAGACGTGCCTACCCTAAAATAGTGTAGTGCCCTTAACAAAATAATTGCTAACAAAAATTTAAGTCTGAAAATTTAAAAAAAAATGGCAAAAACATCTGTTCATGGTGAAGTCGAGAATATTTAGGTTTTTTAAAACTTTTACTAAATTGCATATTTTTATTTTAAGGCTAAAATAATTTTAGCCCTGACTTAAAAAATTGTTTGCGTAGACGCTTAGTGTTGCTACATTATAAAATAATTATTGTGAAAATTTTAATTTCGTACATCAAACATAACTCGACTTCTATATAATTATCATTGCTTCTAAGAAGAAAATACACAATACCACACTATTTACGCCCATTCATATAAATAGAAAACGATAAATATCTATTAAAAATCACTGTCAGAACATGTGGCCTAATCTTATTATTATTGCAAACGTTTATTAATAATTTATATTTAAAAAAAAGAGAGGATAAAATTGTAAGTTCTGTATGTGCCTGTAATTTTTAAACTCAATTATGTTAAATTATGAAATTTTTTTATATTATTTTACCTCAAGCTAAAACATTTTTTTAGTAAATTTTAAGTATTACACGAATCGCACAGCGTCTAACTGTAACCGCGACAATAGTGGATTCGATTCCCACTATTGCTCTGGCAAGAGAACAAGTCGCAACTGAACACGAATTATCTAGAAAATTAGACGGTGCGGGGGGAATGGAGTGTCTTTACACTGTGTTCCCTCATCCGCGTAAAGTTTTAAAAAAAAGTATAATAATGTTAGGTCACTTGAGCTGTCACTTGAACTATAACTGCTATAATGTGCTGTAAATATACGATGTAGATAATAGACGGACTTTAAAAGAATATACAACTAAACGGTAAAGTAAATACATCCGCAATTACACTTTTTTTATATTCAAATTCAAAGTGTTGTTAAAAGATTTGTTAATCAAAAACTGAGAGCTAATAAAAAATATTTTAAATAATTCTTAATTGTTATATTAATTATAAGTATTTATAAAAAATATTATTTACATTATTTTATATAACACTTTGTGTATGCGTAATATTTAATATAATAACTAAACTTTAAAGAGATTACACCATTTTAGTTTGTACCCTTGTTTTAACGAAAATATAATTTTAATTGTTATTTTATATAATTAATTTCTTAACTTTTACACAGAAGGGATTTGATTAATATGTTTATAGTCAGTGTAACAAAAATCGTCCACGATGAGATTGTTAGCGCTAAACAAACGGACTTACTTGGAATTTTATGTACTTAATAATTTATTATTTAAGATATAAGGTTAACATAAGCATAGATTTATATTGCATTTAAATTTTTATATAAAAATTATTTATAATTTCGACCGTTTTTTTTTGTGGGAATATTTTAATTAACTCTTAAACCAAAAAAAATGCAGTTTTAAAATCTATCTAGCTAGCTAGGTTCCTCAAAATAAATTATAAAATATGACTTCTTTATTATATTATAATGAATTCAGTTGATATTTTCCTGCAACTACTGAAACTTGACTTGGTAGTGTTTTATATTATTTAAATCATTTTATTTAGTAAGCTAAGCTAAATACAAAATTTAAGTTTTCTACTTTAATTGTTACATGTAATAAAAATATATTGTTTATATTAATTAAACAATATTTCATGATAAATTACTGATTAATATTTTTACATTGAGCATATTTATATATAATGATGATGGATGTTCTCAGAAAATATATAAAACTTATTTGTCTGTACATATGTAAACTACTTTTAGAGCTATATCTTTTGTAGGCTATATTATTTATTTATGTACTGTTGTGGAATCTTTTTATTGAAATATGGCTCTAATGTAAAGCATCAGGTTATTTTACGACGTCTCAACCAGTTGTTGAATATTTTACATCTTGTTATACTGTAATATGCCATTGGGATGCTGATATGTATGTAATAAAAACTGTTCAAGGAGCTGTTTGCAATGTATTTAAATATTTGAAGCTAAACACAATAACGAACTAAGGTCTGCCAATGTGACAGCTTTTTTTAAATCTAAATTCTTATTTTTTAATCTTCATTATTTAAGTTATTCAAGGATAATTGCTTTAATATAATTTGTCCCTGCAAACCTAATTGCTTATACATAGTTTGTTAGTATAGTTCACGTAGATTGTGTTGTAGGGTGACCACTATTCGAATATTAGTAATTTATGTTGTCAAAGTAAATAAGTGAAATTCAACTTTGTTTCGTTTACACTATCTGTTTTTGTTTATTGCATGATATTCTACTTCTGTTGCTATATACCAGGGATGTTAGGGATATAACATTTCGAATTTGTATAAGGATATAAGAAGGATACTATATTGCTTTCGGTAACGGCTATTAGATATTTTTTTTTTGTATTTATCCCTGATTCAGCAAAATCCAAGACAATTTTAATATCAGATTCGGTTACGGTTAACCAAAATTATAGGCAGTTTTGTTTTAGATATCCGATAGTTTCGATTACGGTTGCAGCACTCCGTAACATCCCTGCTGTTTATATAAATTGGTTATAACATTCCAAAAAAATGTAAAGCCCCTAAATTATTTGAGAACAATCACTAACAAAAACTAACATTTTATATTGTGTCTTAAGCTTGTATTTTATTATTGTTGGTTTTGTTCTTTATTTATGCATTCCATAAATATATTTGCTTTGTATTTTTAGCAATACCTATGTATATGTATATCTATATCATATTTTTTTATTATTATTTGATTATTTACAGTATTTCCGATCTAACAGTATTTTATAGACATTAAGACTGACGACATGTATGTATTAGATCATTTAGTATTAAATATAATTTATATTTTACACATTGGCGGTATTGTAGGCTATTATTTTTTGTTCACAGTAAATTTAGGCTTTGTAATTGTCACATACTGTTAACAATAACTGTCCCAGATATTAACCCCACAGACATTACTATAACCAAATTTTATATATATAAAAAAATAAAGTTCGTTAAACTTTAGTTACTTGTTTTTTTTAACCTTCTTATGATAAAATGCCATTTGCACTAATCTCCTTGTTAGGCTAGACCAAAGCAGAAAAACGTTTTGTTTATTGAACAGTGTAATGGCTTTGTAGAGACTTTTGTCTGAACAAATTATCTTTAGGTTTAAATTTTAGGGCAGAGAGAAAGGAACTAAGAAAAACAAAATCTTCCATAGATTAACATACTTTAATGTATTTTACAGTTTATTTTATATTTTTGAAATAAATACAGAGCACTTACTAAGATTTAGGTAATTTATACATGCCGGCCTGAAAAATTAGCTGATGTGTCCGGACTTTAGTATCTAAAAATTGCCTTAGTTCCTGAAGACTGCACTCTGTACCAGGTGCTTGGGATGCAAACATTTTGAGCATCTGATGTATCCGCTCTAAAGGTAAAGAATCTAAATTAGTCAACATTCCCACTATGTATGACCAGAACACTTGCAACTCCCCTTCCCTTTGATCATGCGCCGATGCCATTACACTCTCGGTCTCTTCATCTTCACATATCATCTCTTGTACTTGACTAGTGGCTCCATGTGATTTATTTGCATTAGATCCTTCTACTAATATATAATAATCTGTGCTTTTTTCTGATAAAATTCCCATTGATTGCCAGTATGATATTTTCCTTCTCAAAATTGTAATGGGTACTTTCATAATTTGATGCAATTCTTCAAGGGACCATTCAGGCTTGTTTTGAAAATGCATAATTAGAGTGGCGTTGAATGGCGAGACAACTAAATCTAACTTTTTATCACCTATTTCTATTTCAATATTAACATTGCCTAAATGTGGTTTCCAACTGAGAGTCCTATTCCCTTTCAATGCCTCATATGACTTTGTATATGCATCAAAATGTTGTTTGATTTCTTCTGGTAATTCTAAGCTTTCATCTTTAAATGGAGGCCAAAACTGTGCAGATAAAATCATAGCATTTGATGAAAATTTATCACTTAATGCCTCAAAATTTTTGTCTTGCTGTATTAGAGCATTAATTCTTTTTGAGTCAGACACATCTTTCAACATAACCTCACAAAAGTGTAATTGGGACTCTCCAAATCTTAACTTAAGGAGCTCTAAATATCTGATCTCCTTTTCTGTATTTATGACATTTTGAGCTAATAATCTATCTGCTAAGAGGGTTCTATATTCATTAACAAACAACTCTTTACTACCGTAAACATTAACAAGCATAGATATGATGTCATTTGCTTTTCTATCATTAGAATTGACTTTAGGATCAGCATCTACAGGATCAGGAACCCATTCGTCCCAGGCTTCCTCCTTCTCATTTTCATCATCATTTTCTGCAGCAAATTTTGCTAGCTCCTCAGCCAATTCACTTCCAGCACCCTCTTCAGTTAAACTACTAACAACGCTGCGTACTGTATCTTCTCTATTTCTTAAATAACTACGTACTGGCTTTGTAACTGTTTCTAAAATGACACCAGATGGATCTAAATGCCTTAGAGCCCTTATTGTAGAAACATATGCTGTAAGTATGTCAGGAGTGTTGACACCAGGGTGTAACAATCTTGTTTCTAAGGCATTTTGTAATTTTTTACATAAAGTTGAACGTAAATCTGTTTTATCTAAACACAACTTAATATCATCAACAGCAGGCTGTGAGTCAGGATATTCAATAATAATATTAAATAATTGATCAATTCTCAATTTAGTATAGCTGTGATATAAATAATAGCTTAACTTTTGTTTAAATTTTGAAATAGCATTCAATATATTTTTATCGTCCGGTGGAGGTTTGGATGAGCCTGCACAATATATTCTTATTAACCATGACATGACAGTTGTGTCTAACCAATTTTCCAAAAAATTTATATGAGAGACATCAAAGGTACCTGTGCATAGTTTCTGTATATGGCTTTCAATTCTTATTTGAATGAAATTTGTCAAAACTTGACCAGTCAGTCTCTCTAGAAGTTGTAGTTCCATAAGCTTACGATTTGTATCATGAAACACTTTTACTATATATGCACAATTGCAGTCAGAGTAATCATTAAAGCAGCCTGAACACATAACATCTTCACCCATATCAGAATTGTCATATTCATTATCAAAGACATTAAAAGAGACTTTATAGAAATGATTTATTATGATATAAAAATCAAGAGGTAGTTGTGATAAAAGTGTAGCTCGCAACAATTGTTTAAAGCCTAACACAACATCTCGTTCCCCAAATATTGGCTTGTTATCGCAACAAACATTGTTTAAATTAGTTAGATTGGATAATATAAGAGAAAAATTTGATACAAATTCATATAGGTCATTTACTGCAGACTTAAATAATTGAAATCCTTTCACTTCTTCCTCTATTTTTGTAAATTTTCCCCAGAACGATGGAGCAACGTGTTGTCGTATATATTTTTCAATATGAACTAAAATGAGGTCTCGTACCTTTATTTGAATTCCTAGCCCTGTAATTATTTGTTGAATTTCCTCGTATTCATTTTCAGTACAATCGGTAAACAAAGTATCATTTAAAATTGGAAAAGCGTAATTAATTTTATTCCAATAAAGCTTTAATTCATCTCTTTTATTGCTCATTATGGGAATTGATCCAAACAGTATTATTTCTTATAGATATTCAATATTCAAGGGACCTCTTACAAATATTTAAAAGTCCCCTTCGATGTTTAAAGAAGAAAGCTGAAAGAATAATGGTATCATTTCAATCTCATCATGCTCAATATACTTAATGGATTCAAGTGCCATTAACAATTTTATTGTAAATGTAATTACTTGGTTGTCGTACTTACAATACAAACCGTAAAATACAGTAAATAACAATTGGAAATTAAATTTGAAATGTTGACAATTATCAATTGAGTGTTATCGATTGACAGTTGACACCACAGAGCATATAGAAGTAACAATGTCAGTGTTTAAAATTGAAAAATTGAAAATTATGGAGTCAGTCAGGAGTTCAGTCTCAAAATACTGAATTTAGTATTCAGTGACTAATCATGAATAAGTTTTGTGTGTCGTAATATAAATGGTGTGAATGGAAACATAATATGGACATCGTGATCGTCTCCCACAAGCCATGGACTCGATTTTCGAATACATGCATAGTTCTCCTTTTTTCCCTGAGTGCTTCCATCGAAGTTCTGAGGGCGGAAACGGCGTTCAAAGTGCCCGATGTTGGCTGAAACCTATGTTAAGATTAGAGTACACTCTTGGCCGAGTCTGAGATTGATCATGCAGTCAAAATACTTCATGGTATGACCCTATGCTTAATGCCTATAACAAACATAATCTTGAACGCTGTCCCTATCCTTTTAAATAGGGATCATGTAATTAATTTGCCGCTGGTGTGGCATGTTTCCAGTGTATAAAATACAGCTGAAAAGTCAATAAGTATAAGCACACCAAGTAGCCCCAACGATTTTCACGCTTCGATCGGGATATCGTCAGGCCCTACCGCCTTTTCGTTCTTCATGCTTATTGATTTCGTCAAAGACTATTGGTCCAATAAGTCCAAAGTTAATAGGTGGATCACGAGGAAGACTGCACGGATGTTGTGTGTTTAGTAGCTCGTGGAAGTATCTTAGCAATTAGCTTTCCCCGTCTCTCCTTCACAGACACATGGCTACGGAGCAGCGTGAACTAGGAATCTCTGATTTTGCGAAGAAATGCATTTTGCGATATCTTGCGTCGCTTTATCCCGGGTACATACCAGTATGTATATGAGCTTCTCTCCCCAATTGTAAGTTTATTATAATTAGTGATGATAAACTCTCACTGCGGACTTTGGATAAAGCCCTCTTGCTAGCACATTTCACTACTATCTACTGCAGTCTGTCTTTAGGAGAGTCGAATTGTTTTTCAGTTCATATGGAATATCTATTATTCTATTGACCCCACATCCAGACTTATATGTATATATAAATATATTGTTAAATTGTACAATATATATATATGTAATTGTTGTATATATGTTTATGCATGTGTGCGTGGCTGCGTCCAGCACTATAAAAGATAGTAGCAAAGTGTAATTAAACTAATTAAACAGTACGTTGTCAACCGGCTATCGTTTCGCTTGTCCTCCCTCCTCTTATTGCATACGTAACAGTAATTGTATTGTATTTTGTTTTACATTATGGGTATAAAAATATTAATTACTAAAACCAGTAATATTTTATCAAAATATTTCTTTCTAACATTGAAAATTAAAAGCATTGTAAACATCTGGCTTTAAGTCTAAAAATGTTCTTATTGGGCATGTTTTACGATATTGATTATTTACTATTAATATAAAAATTTGCAAAGATATTTCTGTTTAAAATTTAATTAATATACAAATATTTTTTAGATATATTAATTATCAAAAACCAATAACTATATATATATATTAAGGATTTCTGATTTTGATAACCTGTGTTAGCACAGGTAACAAAGAAATTTAAAGTCTCGTATAGAATTTTATAATCTTTGAAGTTATTTGTCATTATTCACAATCCACATAAGTATTAAATATAACTGAATAACATTTAGTGCAAGAAACATTGTACATTATATTCTCTATACTTTCTAGTCTTTTCTTATATTTGATTCAAATATTGGTTCTCGTGTAGTTATAAAAATATTAATACTTAAATATGACTACAAACTATCCTCCGAACACTTCATCTATTCCAATTGGAAATCCAAATGATCTTCCTCCACCATATTCCGCAGTCGTAGGCAACCCTCAATACGGCTTCGTAGCTCCCGCTGGTGAACCGTATCCTGGTAATGAAGGAGCTTTCCCACAGCCAAAACAATTTACTGCGACCGGAGTTTATCCACACCCCACAGTTGTTACTACTTCTCAACCTCAAACAGGTGACATTCCACCTCCTCCTCCTGGCATGTCAGTACCTGTAGGAGTGATAATACCCCCTGCTGTTGGAACTGAGCCTACAACTGTTACATGTTATAACTGTGGGAAAGTGGTCACAACAAGAGTTACTTACACAACTGCTTGGCATACGCATTTTGTGGCTGGATCTATTTGTGTGATAACAATGTGTGTATTACTTTCATAATTTTTTTGTATTGCTTTGAAGACAATTATTAACGTTTTTTTTTAATTAATTTTCAGGGTGTGTTCACTTTGCTGTCTTGGACTTGTACCTTACTGCTTTGATACATTTAAGGATGCTGAGCATTATTGTCCAAATTGCAGTACATTTATAGGCAAAAGTAACAAATGTTAATAATGACCCATAATGACTATAAAAATGTCTCTGTTAAAACAACTCCAAAAAATATTTATTACATAAGAAGGTATACAATTACATTTATTGTACAAAAATGTAATATTTATCTTGAATTCATTTTAATCAGTGTAGACTCGACATAGTAATAACCAGGTATTAAGCCATGATTCTGAGGGTGACAATTGATTGAATATCTTAATTTCAAAACAATTAATTTTGTATAATACTATAATAGAAAGTTAAATATCTCAATTATGTTAGTGCCTAAAGTATTTAATTGAAGTTTGTATATTTTCAAGATGAGACCATAGGGGTGGTGGCCCTGTTTTTCTTATGGATACACTTTTTAAATTATTTATATATTTGTGTTTTTTTAAGGTTTTTAGGTATTAGTTAGATAAGATGCTATTTTTGTATACTGATATAAAAAGCAAAGTAAGCAATTGACATCCTTAAAAGCTTAAAAACTATATGAGTTTTTTAATGATCTAACAGATCCAACATACATCTGTAAATTTCACCTGCAATGGAAAAATTAATGGCCACTCTTTTTATAATAATTAATATGTTTATACAATGAATGCATGTTTAGTAATTAGTTAGACATAAAATAATAATTTAACAATAATTGGCAAGCATTCCATCCAAAAAAAATTTAAAATGCTTTATAGGTTTAGACGTATTCAGTTCGTGTAATACTAATGTGTTATTAATATAAAAACTGTGATATTGTTCTGAAGATAAAAATCTGTTATTATTGGAGTTCAAGCTCATTTATATATTCTTCTCAAACTTTAGTGATGCTTATACCTTGTGTCATAAGAATGTGCAAAATATATTTTCTTTGTAAATTTTAAATACTTCATTAAAATTTAATTTTATTGATGATATTTAAACAACAAGTATATTTTACCCAATTTATTATAAAAGGTAAAATATGAATTTTCATTTTCAATTATTATATTACTTATGTATAGGTCTAATTGAACTAAGTATTAGAATTAGGTTTTAATTATTCATGGTGGCTATTTTATATGACGATATTTTTATACATGCTTCACAGTAGTTTTTTTTTGGGTATACATTTTTACAACATTGCAAAGGCAGCTATACATTCATCTACATTATCTACAGTTATCGCCAATTATAATATATAAAAAATCTTTATCAATATAAATGTCACTAATCACTTTTCATTGAATATAACAAATATTTACATTGTGGTCCCTTGCAAATATTGTGTCTTAAGTAAAATAAAAAAAAACTGTTATTATTGTTTTGCTTCTCCCCTTTTAGGTTAACTATGTTTCCTCCTAGAAATATTAGTCATAAGTACTCGAGTACTTACATCTATACTTATAATAAAATGATAAATATATGATATCTATTTGACATGATAAGATAACGTGTGTCTCAGATAAAGTAATGTTCTGAGCTAGAACTAATCAATAAAATATCACATATGTGACTATTTATTAGTAACTTTTATACATATATTAAAAACAATGACTAATAGAGTTGTTTGTAATGTAAATTCGGATATTGGACAAAGAGGTGTACAAATACAGACAATAGATCTTCCACAAGAGCCTCCACCTCTATATTCACCAACTGATACAACAGTGGCTAACTCAGTAGTGGTAAACCAACCTGTGATACATCAAACGGTTATAGTTCATCAGACATTAAAAGATATACCAATATACATTGACTGTCCGAGCTGTCACAAAAGAACCCTAACAACAGTGCAATTTGTTAATTCTCAAAAAACTCACTTGTTAGCCGGATTTATTTGTGGATTAACACTGTAAGTAAAAGTAGTTTCTATTACTAGAAAATATTAAAGCATACTAAAAAAGAAAATTGTAACTAAATCAATAATATAGTTAAGAGTTATAAACCAGATATATAATTTAATGACAATAAACAAATTAAAATATTTTGAACTGTTGAAGCACGGACCATTTTTTTACTATATTTGTTATTATTATTAGCTTTACGCTATATCCTGCACACAGCAGGGTAGGCAGAGGGAACCTAGTGTTAAGACACTCCGTTCCCCACTTTCTGCCGAGTTTTGGAGGCATTACGTGTTGAGTGGCAGAACTCAACGCCGCGCTTTGCCTCGACACCAGAGCGAAGAAATGAAAATATAAATTTAAGTAAATATTTCATCTCCTCGAGTGGGGATCGAACCCACAACCAGTCGGTTTTACAGTCACACTTTGTACCACTGCGCCACGACTGGCCTCTATACTATATTTGTAATATCATTTATTATGTTAATATACAAAATCAAAAAGAAAATGCTTATTATTATTTTTATGATAGAATCACATGAGTTATAAATTAAGGTCATAATTCTGATTTTCTTCAGGTGGTGCATGATTTGTTGTCTATCAGCGCTTCCATACATGACAACAACATTCAAAACAGCAGATCATTATTGTTCTAATTGTAGTTATTATTTAGGAAGTTATTCTAAATTTTAAGTAATCTTGTGTTTAAGGTGACTAGTTTTATTACTAAGTATTTACTTAAAGTTATTTAAAATTATATTTTTTGATATTGGTAGGTATTTTTTTTAAATAAAAACTATTAACTATCATGTAATTTAATTTATTAACAAAAATATATCAGCTTATCCTATTTTATTACTATTACCACATAAAATTATATACTATGGATTGTATGGCACTTGCAACCTGAAACAATCTGACGCTATTTTCCATTTGCCATCAACAGCTACAATCAAAAAGGTTTGTTGGAATGGTTTTTTCACATCGTCGTTTTGATAAGTAACATCTCCACAAGCTTGAATCATAAAAGTCAATTTATTAGCGACCAGGTTTTCAGATATCGGTTGAGCATCCAAAGTTTTTAAAACATGATTGCTAGCTGGCAGATCCATGAGAAACTTTTGAATATTGTCACTTCCATTAATTCCATTTCCATTCCACACTAAAAGTCCAGTATCGAGGTATAACTTTGAGGTTAGATGTCTACTGTTATCGACTTGTTTGTAGAAAACTTTAGTAAATTCCTCGGCAGTTTCACACGCATTATCTACGTTTTTTAAAGCAACTTCACTTGCCATTATTAACTTCTGATAACGGGCTAAATGCGTCAAAGTTCTTTTTAATTGTTATTATTTACTTTTGTTGTATTTTTTCTAGTCTATGGCTAGATATCTACTAACTTCAGTCATGTCGTGTCAAATTGTATATATTTGTTTCTAACTTCAGTATACCTATACAGCAAACAGAATATGCAACGAGAGAATTAGAGCTGTTTACCTAATATCGATAAACTTAAAACTATCGTTAATATTATAGTTTTTTGTTATGAATCATATATTTGATTCCATACAATACGTATTGGAACAACAGTCAATACATATATAATGAAGATCAGATCGAAAAGTCGGACCAATTTATCAAATTCAAATTAAAAATATTCTTTATTCAAATAAAGTATTATAAGCACTTTTGAAAAACTAAAATAATACCTGCATTTTTAAAAACATTTCGCAGATAATCTCGAGCTTTTAGGTTATAAATATTCCTCTCAGTTCTTTTTTGGAGAATAAATATTGATTTTATATCTCAAGCACTGCCCCATAGCAACATTCCATAGAATAAAATACTATGAAAATAGCTATAGTAGACTAGTCGGGCAGTTTCAACGTCCGTCATTTGTCTTACTTTTTTAATTGCGAACGCGGCAGAGGTGAGTTTATCCGCAAGTGTTTCCAGATGAGAGTTCCACAGGAGTTTGGAAAGCTATACCTAAACCTACCTGATACCGACACATTGAGGGTTTCTCCTTAAATTACTAGACTAAAATTATGTTTTTTAACATTTGGTAAATCAAATTCAATACATTTAACATTAGGTTATTCATATCAAACCAATGAAAAATATGCGACAATAGTGCATTGTCGCATGTTTATTCACTTCTTCATAGTTTGTTTTATTTGTGTCTACCTTAAATATTAAAGAGGTATCATCTGCGAAGAGTAGAATATCACATAAGTTATTTTGATATATTGCAACGATATTGTTTATTTTATTTATTTATTTTTTTGAAGAATGTCGGTTATGGGGAAAATTAATGAAATGATATCCTTAGGTTCCCTCTACCTACCCTGCTGTGTGCGGCATACAGCGTGAAGATAATTTTACTAACAGGATGATTTAATTCTTCCTTTTCTAAGTATCGAGCAGCTTTTTTCGGCATTAATACGCGCATGCGCTTGACTTCACCGCGATATCCTTCAACAGATGTATTCCATCGCTCTGGATAAGTTTCCCAATGTTTTAATAAAATCTATTAAATGTTGTTTTTCTGTGGGAGTACCTAGTAATATTAACATTATTTTCGCTATTTACACTGTTTTCGACGTCTATCTCGAATAAAAAGCATAAGCATATACCTCCTTTGAAGTCTATTTTTCATCTTATATATTACAAATCGTCCGCACACACACAATATTATAGTACGAGTGCGGCCAGGCTATGTTAATCTTAGCTAGATACGCAGATTTGTTTTCACTGTATATTTATTTTAGTCGTTTTGGCAGTAAGTAATCAAAAGAAGTGTAGGCAGAGTTAAGACACTCCGTTCCACACTCTCCGCTGAATTACAGAGGCATTGCGTTTTAAGTGGCGGAACTCACGGGGCATTTTACCTCGTTGTCAAGAGTGAAGAAATTTCTCCAGTATGAATCGAACTCATAACCTGTCGCGTTTACCACCGCCATGACTGGTGTCTTATGCAGGTGTCTAAAATACGTATTATGGTTTGGCTCAGTTCTTTAATTATGGCGTTCCGAGCGTGCCAGTAGAGCACATATCACTTCGCCAATGTCACGTTGTGTGGAGAAAACACGAAGGAGGTTGTACGGTAATACGTATTATGAGTAAGTGTCCGCGAATATTCGCAAAAATTTTTATATCAATATTTTTACTCTAAACGTTGGTCTAAAGCGCAATTTTAATTAATTGCAAGGCTACGGATGGGATGTTTATTTTTATTTTATACTAAATATCTCGTTATGTATGTAATATTAGTTCCTAGTATATATGTATATACATATTTATTTTGTCTCGTATTGTTATTATTAACTTTTTATGCACTACACGTTTCCTATATTATTATTCTTTTGTAAATGTTTATCGCCCAAGGTTACCTGTAATCACTAATAGTCATAGGAAGGTCGTCTTTGCATGCTAGTTATATTTCTACAATTATATTTTCTTTTTCTTATTTTTATGAACTTATAGTTTGTGTATGCAATAAAGAATTTTATCTATCTTCCACAAGACAAGGTTTCTGTATATTTGTACTTGTATAAAGTATTGCATATCTTTTAATTTCATGTTAAAATTGGAACATGTTCAACAAATGATTTTGCCAATGACGACTTATGAAAAAGTGAAATAAAACATAAACATAGAAATATTTATTTAATAATGTCTTTATCTATCCTATATATATGAATTCTTATACAAATTGCCTTAAATATAATACATTTATTTAGTATTACTACGGCTAATATAATTCAGGAGATTTGACACGGCCTTATCAAATATAGTTTTGCACATACATAATATATCAAAAGCATGAATATTAAGTCAATAATATTTAAAAAAAATACAATTATTAATTTATACAATTTAAAACTTTGATTTTATTCATTCATTTAAAATTCAGATGGCCAAATCGAAATAAAAATAAAAAAAAATCGACATAATTATTGCATTACAACTAGTAAATAAAACAGTCAGCTTATTAAATTCAATCTTATCCTAAGGCACTGACAGAAATGATTATGCACTAGTATAAAAATTAACTATAAATAATATGAGCTAACAGATAAATAACATTCCCTTAAATCAAATATTACACTCATTTTTAAAAAAAAATTCGGAATCATAAAAAAAACCAACAAAATCATTGATGTATCTCATACAATTATATATGCTTAAATAATTTTAGGAAAAGCAACAGGAATCTTTTTAATTATAAATTACTTTAAATAATTTTATTTTTCTTAACCTAAATCGATTATATTGATCACAATTGTAATTAATAAAAAAAAAAAAGGAAAAACAGAAAAGTCATAACACATATGGTGGCTTGTAGGACAATTGTATTTATTATTTGAAAACAATGAGAAAATAATGTTTTAATTTCAAAAGTATAACACTAAAGTATTGCAACAACCTTGTCCGTCTGTGAACAGCATTCTATAATATAGGGTGTTATTTATATAAAATTTTTCAACGTTAATTAAAAAAAAAAGAAATAATAAGCTGCTTACTTACTCATTAGTTCTAATAGGCTAATGCAGCCCAAACATTACATCAATCCATGTTATATTTACTAAGACTTAAAATTTCATGTCATTTACATTTATTTACGTTATAAAAGCCAAAGTTATGATAAATTCATTTATAACTTTAAGTAATTTCCATTTTATTATATAATACAAATATTATTATTAGTACTATATATCTGTTTATTTCCTTATATTTATATGTAATGTTAATTTAGAAACGTTACATCTAAATTTCAATTAAAAAAAAAAAAAAATAGGATACTCAGAACATTTATACAAAAATAGTAATACCGGCTTGCGTAATAAAATGGAAATTTAAAAGTTACACTTCAAAATTAACATTATTTTAAAATAATTCAGTACAATTTCACAATATCATGTTATACATATTAAATAAGAGACTACACTTAAGAAGCGTTTTATATACAACGTGTTTGATTTATAGACGATTAAGAATGATACAAGAAGTGATACAAAGTATTATGAAATTGAAACACTAACTTCAGTACAACTTTGAGACCAATTCCAATGACCTCTTTGCTAATACCAACTGTTAATAAACAATTTATAAATCGATGTGAGGAATATCGATTAATAGTATAAATTGATAATTATCTCGTTTGCTATATATATATATAATCATTCTTAATCGTCTGCGTATTCGTCTATCGCAAAATCTTAACATAAGCGGCAGTGCGCGCTAGTGCGTTGGTTTACGCCATCTGTTTGTACCTCACATTATATTTCTTATATTTCATTTAATCCAATCTGAAAAAAAATAAAACAAATAATATGAGTTATTAATTAATTTATAATATAATATATATTTAACATCAATATACAAGGTATTTTTTACTTTTCAAGGTTCTCGAAAATGAGAACATAATAAAGATATGAGGATTACATCGTAATGAGTTCGGACGTTACTGACAGTACGTACAGCAGGAGTAGGGTCGAACTTTTGCGCATTGGGGAAGTAAAAAATCAAAAGTAAGAAAAATCTTAAAATCAGCAACTTCACATAGAGAGAACATAGTGTTAAGACACTATTTGTTGAGTGTCAAAAGTTACTTACCTTACCTGTAGAGGGCCGTTACGTACATCGACGTCGAGTTTGTCATTTATACCCGCCATTAATCTTTCCTGTGGAGAAAAAAAATCACATAAGCAAAATCAAGAGAAATTATAAAATAGCGCTGGTTTCACAGGCGGAAAATTATTTTATATTATTGTGCGTCTTATTTTTCCATCGTGGAACAATTAAGTCGTAGGTTAGATTAATTTTGGTTTAAACAGATTATTGTTCTTCTAACATCGAAAGCAGTCATTTTAGATATAGTTCAATTTTAGATTTATTTTTAATTTCATTTTAAAATGTTATTAAAATAAGTTTAATCATAAAATCGTATTTTTATGAACCCTCCTACTGCAGCCGTCGTCGCTCACACATATATATTTTAAATTACTGAGAGCATTGTAACGACAATTTTATTGTAAATTCACGCTATTTATTAATTCTGGCTCTGGTAACAAGACAAAATGCGGCGTTGATTTCCGCCAGTAAAATTAGGCGGACAGTGGGGAACAGAGTGCCGTCACACTAGGTTCCCACTACCTACCCCTGCTATATGCGGCATACAGGACGCAGCTAAAAAAAATGTTATTATATAAGGCATTCACCTCAGTTAGTCTTTCAGCATCCGCAAAGCTGTTACTGTGACTTTTCGTCTGCAATTTCTGTAACTCCGCTTGTAATGAATCTATTTTATTCTGCATCTGTAAACAAAATATAAATAAAATAATGATTTCTATTTTCTTTAAGTGTTTGTGTTTAACATTGACCATCACCAGATATGTGTTTATTAAATAAAAACAAAACAAAATTAACTTGAATGTACATTTCATAGACGTAGCTCTTATAAACTCCTTTAATTTATTGGAGATGACAACAAAAAGCAACGCTCCACCAACACTCCACCAGAGCCCATGAAAGGCAACATGTAGAAAAAAGTAACGATTACGACATAAATGCTTTGAAAAGACGTAAAATGAATAAATCCAATTTCAGGCCGGATATAGTAGGGTAGTGAGAGGGAACTTAGTGTCAAGACACTGATTTATACGAACAAACAGGACATTCAGGACATGGCGTTATAAGTAGCGGAAATCAACGACGCGCTTTGTCTTGTCTTATTTATTTTCCTTCATGAAAGTCGTGAACGGAATGTCTTAATGCTAAGCTTCTCTAAATATCAAGACAAAGCGCGGCGTTGAATTGCGCAACTCAACAGTAATGCCTATAGAACTCGGTAACGGGGCATCGACGTGTCTTAACACTAGCTGAAGCTAAAACAACACAATAAGGAGGCGACATGAAAGGCAGTCAGCGAACACGCGTGTACGACCACATCTGACCTCCTCCACGATGGCGGGCAACGACCTCTCAATGCAGGAATATGCAAACGCCAGAGGTTCCTAAGTAAAAAATATTTCAAAGCCATGTAGCTAATACAATAATAACACACTTAGTTTATATTATTGAGTTAAAATTGAGTTAATAAAGCCTTTATGTAATGTGAACACAAATATATTTTTGTTAGTATGAAATATGACATGTCGATGATACAGAATTCTTAAATAAAATGATGCAGGCATATGAAAAATTGTTATCTCTTAGCACTGAACTATAAATTTATTATTAAGTAGCAAGTATTAAATTTATTAAAAATAAAAAACAAATTATACCTGTTTTATAGACGAAACTAAATAATATTTTGACCCCAGTATTCGTTTGTACGTTATGCTAGGTTATACGAGTAAGTGAGTGTGAAGCATAATCCACTTTTATTATTAGACTTTTATTTTATACTATCAGGTAAAGATGTAAATGTCATAAAACAAAACGTGGGTGGGTGGTAGTACCTGCAGCAGCGTGTGGTGCTGCAGCGCGTCGAGCTGGCGCTGCTTGTCGGCGAGCTGCGCCGCCCAGCGCGCCTCCTCGCGCGACACGTCCGCCTGCAGCCGGCCCAGCACGCCCTCCTGCAACACGTGTACGAAACACACTTAACATATATAGGTAGGGAAGTTTTTTAAGAAAAATTGATTAAGAATATTGCCAGTCATTATTTATGTTGATTTTTAATTCATTAGTTGGTTCTGTTATTAAGTAATATTAAATTGGCAACACTCAAAAAACAATTGCAACTTAGTATTATTATGTAAATATCATTAAAAACTTTATATTATGTAGTATAAGAATACAACGCACTATATATAAAAAAATACATATAAAATAAAAAATAAATATGATTTGCTATAAAAATAAAAACTTTTAAATTACCGTGTCAGCAATTATCCTCTTATATTTGTCGACATATTGCTGTAACTGTTCGTTTTGAACTTCCAAATCCTTCACCCGCGAGTCGTCCATGCTTTTTTCAACATTTTTAACTCTAGCCTGCAATTCATTCTCTAATTGCTTCTTAACAACTGCTTCTTCTCTCACTTTCTTCTGTAATTCACTTTCAAGTTTCGCCTTCGCTAATTCCTTTTCATTTATCTGCTGTTGCAATTTCTTCTCAATTTCCTTGGCTATTGACTCTTTTTCTTTGATTTTTTGTTGTAAATCACTTTCCAATTGCTGTCTCTCTTTGTCTTTTTGTATTAAATTTGATGACAACTCATTTTGAATCTGTTTCTTTTCCGCATCTTTAGAATCTAATTCTTTTTTGAGGTTTTCGGCGAACGTTTGAAGCCATTCATTTGAAGCAGGCGAGGCGGGCGCGGCGGACGGACACACTTTACGAAGCACGTTTGCTACTTCAGTAAAATGTTGCTCTTGAGCCTTCAGTAGAGCTTCCTGTAAAAAATATTTATTTTAAGCTCAATATCCTTAAATAAAAATGGCGTTTGCAACAAGTCTTCTATAATAAATAGTACTACAGGATGATATAAATACAACTAGCATAGGAACAAGCGAAGCCGGCCGAAGATTCAACTAAATACATTGCGGTATGTTATACATACGGTTTATAGTCCGTTTCAATCCAATGTGCAAAATAATATATAGCTTTGAATACAGAGGATAGACTATATAATTTATATTAACTATTATTATTACATAGCATAAATAAAATATTTAAGACAACCAACTTATAAATGTTAATAAAAAATAAATAATAAACAGTCATATAAATAGTGCGCACATTAAATTATTCATACATACTTCATAATATACTCTAAAATGTATACTGTACATTTTAATTTCAACAACATTGAGAAATTAACATTGCATTTGGTATTAAAGTAATCTATAAATATATACTTGTACATTACACATGTATATACAAGGCCTAAGTTAAAAGTGGTCTAACCTATACATTATTTAAAACTTAAGAGATTCTAAATTATTTAATATATTATTATATATATTAATAAAAGTATTTTTTTAGATATTTACTTCAATGGTACATTTATACGCTTGGTAAGGTTCGGCAAGCGTCTGCAAACACAAGCATGTAAACGGTTTGTTTGGTTTGGCTTACCAGGATTTGCAAGATCTTGTCGGTTTGGGTTTATTTGTTTGGCAAATCTAAGGAAACTTGCGATCATCTACGTTTATTTCTGCCAAGCTTTTCCCTTTTTTTATTTTTTTTTAATAATGTAAATGATAGTATGTCAAAAATGTACATTACGGAAAGGCTGAAAAAATACTGAGACATCCACATTTAGTTAGATGTGGTGCGTGCGTAAAGACTTGGAGCTGGTTAGGGCTTATCGAGACTTGCCAATCATGTGAATGGACCATAAGATGCATAGGTTAAGCCACTTTATTTACAAATTGGATTGAAGCAGTACAGGCACTTACGCGCGCGTCTCGGGCCGGCACCGCGGGCGGCGCTCGCGCGAGGGCCCTTTCCGTTTGTAACGCCTCCATTACTTTCCAGTTTTTAGTTCGCAACTCCTAGCGTCGTTGGAAGTTACCACACGGTTAATTATAATGTTCATTTTAATTATATTTTTTTTTTGCTTCACGCTGTATGCCGCATTTAACAGGTAGGCGTGGCGTAGCAACAATAATACAACACCACGTTTTCTCATCTTACCCCAAGTGGGACCCGAAGCCACAATTATCGCGTGTAGAGTAAGACGCTGTGCCACCACGGCCACACACACACTTCAAAATATTTCATTATATATTATTTTATTAGTAATTTTAATTGTTTTATATAGTTCGAACATGTATGGATGTTAATAATAAGGAAACAATTTATTGCAATAAAAAATAATTTGTGTTTTATACAGATAATAATTATAATTAACACTATAGCAAGTAGAAGAAACAACTAAATTAACTTACATGAAGCCATCGTGGCACAGGTTGTCGTTGTGGGTTCCATTCCCACTCGGAGGAATTAATATTTAATTTTCATTTCCTCATTCTTATAACGAGGCAAATGACGGCGTTTAGTTCCGCCACTCGACGCACAATGCCTTAAAATTTGTCGGAAAGTGGGAAACGAAAGTGTATATGAATTGGAAACAAACTCCCTTCCTCGATTGGATGCGCGGCATACATCGTGAAGTTAAAAAAAGCAAGAGAAAGAAAAAGAATCTTACATTATTTTTATCCTTGTACTGTGCCAGTTGTTCCTGTAGACTAGCTAGTTGTTCCTTTTGTTCAGTGCTGCTCTTTTGAGCTGTAACCAGCTCGTTGCGGAGTGCTTCTACTACACTTTCAACTTTAGCAAGTTCCGCTGCCTGCGGGAAAATTCAGTAGTCAGCAAAAATATTATTTTAAATATTTATATAAATATTTAAATAATATTAAAATGTTTATTCCATATAAGTGTAAAAATCGATAATACTAAAATATACACGATTATATATACTATATTTATTATTTACCTTAAGATCGTCATTACTATTTGCCGGTGGCAAGCCATTTTGTGCAGGCGTTGCTTTCAACTGCTTGAGTTCAGCCAGCTCCGATTCACGGCCCGCTAACATCTCTCGGAGTGACGCGATCTCTTTAGATAACTAGGACAATCGTATTATTTAGACCAAATGAGAAACCAGAGGAAGATATCTTTTTTAAAGAGAATTAATTAAATTTAAGCTATTAACGTCACACCTATAGTTTTCCTCCATAAACAGAATATCAAATACAACAATATTTTGTCATTTTGTACAAAAAAGATTGCTTCTACTTTTAAACTCTGGAAGATTAGAACTAGAAGCATTCAACCAAATTTTGTTATTATCCTGTTATATTAAATTTAATTTGAAGTAAGCTAAATTTTGTAATTTCAAAACAGTTATTTCGTTTTACCTCTTGCTTTTCTTTCTCCGCGTCTTCTTTAAGTTTCTCAACGTTGCTCTCAGCGGCCTGCGCTCGGCTCGTCAAACGCTGTACCTCATTCTGAAGTTCAGTGAGACCTATGCAATAACAGCATATTGAAATAAAGTTTATAGAAAATAATCTATCAAAAATATTTTTTGTTTAAAAATTAACCCAAAAACGATAGTTACTTGTCAGTTAGTATGGAAAATAAAATGTCCAAACTTATAGTAACTGGTATTAAATATCTTAAAGTGGTATTTTGTTTATTGCTCCAAACTGTAACCTGTATTTATTAGGATAGGTAGACGAAATCCATGATCAAGTCACTATTCCACATTTCCCGTCCAATTTTCGGGACAACGGTGGGCTTTTTCTTGTTACCAGAGCTTGGAAAATAAAAATAACTCATTCCCTCGAGTGGGAATCTGACCCACGATCGTTGGCTTTTACAGTTTACAGGCACTCTGTACACATACAATATTTTAATGTGTAATCAGCTATAAAAAAATTATAACGTTTACCTGTGAGGCGCGCCTGCAACTGTCGCAGCTCCTGTTGCGCGAGCGACTCCGCGTGGACAGCGCATGCGCGTTGCTGCTCCAGCTCCGCGTACACTCGGTTCAGTTCCTGTGATATTCGTTTTTTTTATTATTAAATTGTCATTATGATAGACGGCATAATTTTATTTTATTAATAACCAAATGTGATAAACAGTTTTACCACTTTCCTTCCACTTTCCATCTACCATTATTCATATATCTCGATTAATCATATTACCAGAGTCTCTAAAACAAATGACATTGTGATGCTCTCCCATATATAATGTAGTCGTTTATCCAGTGCTGTACCGACCTGCAGCTGCTGCGCGAGGTCGGCGGCGTGCTGCTGCGCCAGCGCGGCGTCGCAGCGCGCCTGCCCCGCCTCCGCCTGCAGCGCGCCCAGCTGCGCCATCAGCGCCACCTCCGACTGCGCACGTCAATATATATTGTCGACGTAAACAAGTTAAACTTAACTTCGTAATTCACTCGAATAAACTTTTACTCGCTATTCCTGTGGTTGATTTGATATTAACTCAACTGCACCGAATAACAAAATCATGAATAAAATATAAAAATATTTTACAGATGATTTTGCAAACAGTAAGCAGCAACTATGAAGCAAATAGAAGAAAATTACCTCTGAAAGTCTTTGAATATGCATTTCCATTTGTACGCGTTGTGCTTGAACTTCACTTTCTTCACTCAGTTTAGATTGAAGCTGTAAGCAAAAAAAGGACAAATATATATAAATAAAGATATATAAGTAAAGAAACTTCTTAACATTCCATGGACCGTTATTTCGGTCACCGCGCGGGTCTACGAGCTGGGAGTAGTGCGTGGAACTTGCAAGCCGAGAGTCACCAGTCAATCGAGTACCGTCGACGAGTTGTGACCTCCCTGAAGTTAGCTATAGTTGTTTGTGCGGATTTGATTTGTCTTACTTTGGATTATTTTGTTCCAGAGGGAATAATACACAAAAGTTAGTAGTAGCAGGACCTTCAGGGGGGCCACGATGCGTTAGTCATACTGTAACATGCACAGGGGGCACTCACCGCGTGCGCCTCGCTGGCGAGCGCGTGCTTGTCGTCGAGCGCGCGCTGCAGCCGCGCCTGCAGCTGCTGCAGCTCGGCGCGCGCCGCCGACAGCGCGCCTCTGTGGCGGGGCAGACATATTGCTAACAGATAAATATGGTGACAAAGACCCTACAATAAAAATACTTTAAAAGATATCCCATTTAAGCAAAAAATATGCGAAAAGATTGACATTTAATCTCTCATACCTAGCTGTGTAAAAAAGTGTACTCCAAAGATACCAAAATTACACAAAAAAGATATACCTCTTCGTCCTACAGTCAGCCAAATAGATACGCCGACATATAAGCTGGCCAAACATGTTGCGAAAGTACTTTCTCCACTGCGTGGACACACTACATTCAATGTTAGGGATTCTTACCATTTTATTAGCAGACTGATAGACCTTAAGCTAGGTTAACAATGAAACCAAGATCACTTTTGATGTCTAGTTGCTCTTCACCAGTATACATATTTAGGACTACGTCAAGGTTAGACAACCTTAACTGAGCGGAAACTAGAGAATAACAATATGCCTAGAGAATATCTTAAACTTTTAGAACACTGCGTCACATGTGTCTCATCTGTCTGCCTTAAATCTATCATCTCCCCGGTAATAACGATATTTACATGGAGAACTTTGACGAGATGGCTCTTAGCTCTGCACTCTGTCTACCTAGGATATATAAGCGATACGTAGATGTTGTGTTTTCGAAACGTCGGATTTCCAAAAATGTATATAATAAATATAATAAAAATAAAATAAATCCGGTTAAATAGTTTCATTTTAAATACGACCAATTATTTTTTTATGTATATTAAAAACATAATTAATAAATTATTAATAAATCTAATATATAATTTTCTATCGATGCGATAGCCAAAATATCTTGAAATTTAAGAAACTACTAAATAATAGACGTATTGGAAAGGCGTAATATTTAAATAAACAAAAATTCCTATACAAACAGTAGTAGGGAAAAATATATAATATGAACATTTGTGTAAACACAAAGTAGAACACCACATGAGTACACACACCTATCGTTAGATTGTGATTGTAATCTGGCGAGATAGTGTCACCCACCTCAGTTCCTTTATAGAGGATTGTGAAGCTTGAGAGGCTTCCAGAGCTTCGGCAAGGGCTTTTTCCTTGGCGGCGAGCTGTTTCTTGAGCTTTTGCATCGGGTCATTTGGACCCTAGAAAAATAAAAAAGTATGTCAGTTTTCGCATTTATCTTTCCTGAATTCGAAATTTAAAAAGATACGATTATTATTAAAAATATACAGTTAATTTTTCAATTGTATATTATTGATAATATACAATTTACTATTAAATATTAAAAGAATATTAAAAAAAAACCCATTTATTTTGCTTAAAATCAACTTGCTTGACTTATATCTAGTAAATCAATCTAATACTGTATAACAATATATTTTCATTAATTTAAATGGAATGGAACCCAGGGGAAGTAAAGGCAAGTCGTTAAGTTCCGATATTCAATGTCTCTGAAATTTGGCAGTACGTTCTATCAGGTTCCCTCTGCCGACAAATACAAGTGAAACATAAAGCGTGTGTTTTAACCATACCTCAGTCCAATCCGAATGCTCCGGCAGCTGGTCATGGTGCTTGTTGAGGAGCGCGTCGGTCAGGATCTGAATCTCGTTGCGGGAGAGCGTCGCTTCGCGCACGACGCGCACTAGCTCGTTGACAGCCACGCCTCCATTCTCACTTGCTGCAATAAAAAAATATTTATTTCTAACTTCACGCTCTATCTCGGAGAAAGCGCGGCGTTGAGTTCCGCCACTCGACACGCAATGCTTCCAGAAGTCGTTGGTAAGTGAGGAACGGAGTGTCTTAACACTAGGTTCCTTCAGCCTGTCCTGCTGTGTACGGGATACAGCGTGAAGTTGATTTACGCTCCATCTCGCATATAGCAAGGTAAATAGTTGGAAATTAGTGTTAACGCACTCCGTCCCCTACTCCGTAGAGGACTGAGTGCGTTCATAATAAAATGTATAATAAGTGTCTTATAGAAATAACAGTAATTAATAAGATCTACGCTATCAATAAAACCTATAGAGGTTTATGTTTCATTAAAGCATTTGATATATATATATATATATATATATATTCGAGTTTCGAGGCAGTCATTTCACTGGAACTGGATTCAACCTCCACTAACGTCCGTGCAGCTAATAGTTAATCGATAAACGACAAATCAATATAACATTACTATTCACTAGTGAACCGACCGAAGAGAAGGTAGATTATGTTTCAAAATGAACAATACATTTATCTTTTGACCTACATTCAAAAATCTAAGCATTATTTTGTTAGAAACTACTATATTTTATACAAATTCGAAATTAATTATAAACTGTGTTAAGCCCATGACTAGTCAAATGACCGTATAAGAAAAGAAATGAATTGTCTTTTTCATTGACTTCATAAAATTTACTAAGATGTTATTTTCATTATATTGACGTTGTTTTTTCTTATCATTTAAAAATAAAGAAAGAAAAAGATAATGTAATTGACTGTGGTATGTTAAAAGACATTTTTTGTTACCGAGCATACCGAACAAAAATCATAATTAAAAAGCTATATTTATATATTTATCACTATCGGCAATCGTTGCGTCCTCTAATCAGGCACTTAAGATTTTAAAGATCAAAGAAAGCGCTTTTAAAAGTTACATCGATGCCGGCTCAAGTAGGGACATCACTATTTTTATTTGTAATTAATTTATTTACTTTTTTACGGAATACTTCTAGATATCGTTGAAATAACACTTTCTTTGACTTGGTGGTGGCAGAATTCGAAGCTTGACTTGGTTTGTCTTGCTACCAGAGCGAGAAAATTAAAATATTAAATAACTCATTCCCTCCAGTGGGAATCGAACCCACAACAATCGCGTCATACGGCCGACCTCATATACTTTGGACAAACGGATAGATTCAGATAGTTACCCATAATATAATTAACATTTTTTTATATGGTGGTAGTGATGTATACATTATATAATCCAATGATAGAGAATGAAAAGAAAATGAAAGAGATGAGCTAAATATATATACAAATTTATTTAACTGTGCATATCCAATAAAAGTAATCTACGCTTGTTCGTAATCTTATCGCATTAAATGGTTTTAACGACGTAAGAAGTGTTATATATAATATTATTTACCTTTATCATTTTTGATTTTGAACTACTCCAACTAACATCGTTGCATAGAGTGAAACGCTATTGATTGTACGTAATAGGATTAAAGTCCAATGAACTAACATGGTCGGACCTACATTATTTATATAGATATAGCGTTTAGCGACTTATTAATTTGTTTGTGATTAATATTTTTTAAAATATTTAGGTTAAAAATACTCAATTTCGTTCTATAGTTTTCTTAATATTTAAAACTCAAAAATTTCTGCAGTGTCAAAAAAAACTTATCTGTAATTTAGGCCAGTCGTAGCGCAGCGGCACAAAGTGTGACTTTAAAACCGACTGGTTGTGGGTTACTTAAATTTATATTTCCATTTCTTCGCTCTGGTTTCGAGGCAAAGCGCGGCGTTGAGTTCTGCCACTCAACACGCAATGCCTGCAGAATTCGTCGGAAAGTGGGGAATGGAGTGTCTTAACACCAGGTTCCCTCTGTTTACCCTGCTGTGTGCGGGATACAGCGTGAAGCTTATTTGATTTGATTTGATATAAAAGTAAAATTTTCATTAGGCTATATTATCCGGGAAAAAAGCTGTTTCCAAAAAATAAATTAAAACAACTGTACTCGTGTAAAAAATATTTTGTTATACAAAACAAATGAATTTATAGCCCGTGTGTTTAATATAACAAGACTTTAATGTTTCATTGCTACCGTCTGTGTTCTACAATCGCGACGATATCCTTCTCCTTCTTAATAATGCAGTCTTCGACGAACGACGACGATTATTTTTCTTTAGTCTAAAAATAACTATACATAAATATTACAAATATAGTTTAGTGCTAGATATTTTTAACACAGGGGCACTAAGTGTTACTGTAAAACCGACTGGTTGTGGGTTCGATACCTACTCGAGGAGATGAAATATTTGCTTAAATTTATATTTCCATTTCGTCGCTCTGGTATCGAGGCTAAGCGCGGCGTTGAGTTCTGCCACTCAACACGCAATGCCTCCAGAATTCGGCAGAAAGTGGGGAACGGAGTGTCTTAACACTAGGTTGCTCCTGCCTGCTGTGTGCGGAATACAGCGTGAACCTGATTTATTTTATTTTATATTTTTGTTAATAATTTTGCAATTATTTTTATACTTAAAGTAGGCAATGTCTAATAATAGTCGGCGTAATATTAAAACTTATAAATATGTTATATAAAGGAATATATAAATTTATTTATTTTATTAATAGATCGTGACGTGTGTGATACTTATAGCCAAGACACGATGCATATAATTAAATAAATGTATCGATTTTATGTTTCTGCAATGAAATACATATACATATATAGCGCAAATTGAAGCCAAAGATATAATTAAAATGCTTATGAAATCATATAAAATTATCTATTTGTACAGTTTTATCTCGTCGTTGTAATCCATACATACTTCCTTTTTATTATTTTTGTGATTCAAAAATTTTATACCTCGCTCATACATACATACCTAATCGTTTTGCATTAAGTATTTTATTAAAATATGTTACATAAATTTTTGTTATAAATTTTTGTGTATATGGAATAAAAAAATGTTTATAAAGCAATAAACAACATCGATTTGATAATGGATACGATAGACAATCTCATGTGATAGATATCTGTCAATAAACCTAAATATCATAATTAATTAGTTTATTTCAGAGGATTTATTTAAAATACTCACAGTACTTCTTATAAAATACTGTTTCAATTTCAGCAAAATTCTTTAGTTTAAGTCTCTAAGGATTTCCGACAAATTCTGGTGGCGTTGCGTGTTGAGCGAAGGAATGCAAATATAATTTAAATAAATATTTCATTTCTTGGAGTAGGAATCGAACCCACAACCAGTAGCGTTCCCTCAACACTTCCCTCAACAGTAAAGTAGCTTTTATTATTTTATTAAGAGTAAACAAATACAATTTTGCCTAGCGAAATCTACCTCCGTAAAATAAAAAAACCCTGAAATTTAAAATTGAAATCCTAATATGAAATTCTTAAGACACTGCATCTCAAAAGAGTGGTAGCGATTTCGACGGAAACATCGAGATTTTTTAATTATTTATTTGATTTACCTAACATAATAGTGGCTTACAATATGAATTAGGATTACAGAATTTGATGGAACACTACCCTCTGTACTAGTTTTTATCAGTTCATTTGGATGCTAACATTTCATTATTTCAAATTTTATACTATGTTACTGTGAAATCAGGCATGTTATGGAGTTTCTTAACTAACGAATATCCGAAATAAAAAAATATAATGAGTTTCAGATAATTTTGGACATAGGCGGAGTCCCCGCGACGACCCTGGTCGAGACAAAAGAAAACATATATTAAAAAAAAACACTTACCAATAAGAGACAGCACATTCGGTTCGGGCTTCTTCTTCTTTCCTTTAGCTGGTGGCGAAGATGTCTGCACTTGTTTGAGCAACTTGTCAGTAGTTAGTTCGCTAGGCTGGGGCACGTTCAGGGGCGGCACAACTTCTTGAACTTTCTTTTCGGGTTCCGAAACTACTTCTGGGACTTTCTTCTCCACTTTTTTTGCTATTGTTATGAAAAAATGCATAGCTAGTTATACAAACTAAATTACGTTTTTTTGTAAACTGTATCCCGCACATAGTAGGGTGGACCAGACGTAGGAACGTAGTGTTAAGACATTCCATTCTCTACTTTCCACCGAATACTGGAGGCATTGGGCGCTTTGACTCGTTACCAGAGCGAGGAAATGAAAATATTGAATATTTTATTTTCTACAGTGGGAATTGAACCCACAATCTGTTGCTCTTACAGTCGCACCCTTGTGCCCCTGCACACGACTACCACAAGGATAAGTTGGATATCTAAGATTTTTTATTTGTAAAATAGATTTTTAATTATAAGTTTAATTATTTTAAGACATAGTACCAAATTTTATCTTGTATTTCAAGTACATATGATATTAAAAATATGCATGTTTTTATTGATCATTATATATATTGTGGGTTCGATTTCCACTCTGGAGAATGAGTTACTATCATTTTCTTTCCTCTGATAACAAGAGAAAACACGGCTCAAAAATTTGGCAGAAAGTAGTATGTACAATGGGAATATAGCAAAATGTTAAAAAATGTAAATTTGAAAAAAATACAAACCTTTACGCTGCTCTAACGGTGCTTCGATTACATTGCGCACTTCGCGAATCTCTTCTTTGACGGGCTCCGGATGGCTCTGCTTTTGAGAAGATTTAACACCTTTTCCTTGCTTGGCATTTTTAGCATCTTTCTTTTCGAGAGCCTCTGATTTCTTTTCCGCTTGTTGGACCTATGTTAAACATACATATTGTATTTTTTTTGTTCAAACAGACAAGCTTTGTTCAAATAAACAAACTTATAAAACCAACTTGAGTCAGATTCAATTGGTAATGTAATACATGCATGCATGCATTTTAAGGACATGTTTTTTTTTATAAATCTATTATTTTATACAAATAACAGACAACACTCGTACTATAATAATCACATCAACAATATTAATAAAATTATATTTCACAAATATAAAAAAATCTGTAAGCGATATTAAAAAGCATATCAAATATAAATTGTACCCACATGTAGCAATGATCTTAATTTAAAAAAGCATCAAACTTTTCAAAATGCATAAATCATGAGAAGGCATAAAGCATCCAAAGAATATAATATTAAACACCATAATTATTTATATGATTGTGAATATATAACCAAGCTGTTGGAACCATATATAAATATGTTCCAACAGCTTTTTGTGTGTTCTAATTATAAAACTACTTCTACTACTTTAGATATTAGGTCGAAAATGTTATATTATTTGTACTTTAATAAAAATATGCTTTAATAAAAATTTTAAGTAGCAGAATTAACAAATCTAGTACATTTTACCATTTCATCCTAAGGAAGGGAAAATAACAAGAAAATTTAAGTGAACAGGTTGACCATATGTAATAACAAAATAAGGTATTGCCAACTTAAATGTTTATTTTTAAATGATTATATTAAAGTGTATTCTAGTAGATTAATATGCTTTATTTCAATTTTTAATATTTTAGTAAAATACGAACTGTGATTATAATTTTAATAACCACAGTAAATAGTGTTCCAATTATAATTTTCATTTACAAAAACATATATACACATTTCTCACAAAGTTGACAACACGGAGGACAGGTGATGGAACTCACTTTTTCTAGTGTGGCGTGCAACAATTCAAATTCGTCCTTTGGATGCATTTCCTCAAAATGGTTAGATACTTCCGCGACCGGAGTGGCCGCCGTACTAAGGTCGCTAACGCAGCTCGGATCCTCTTTGTTAACTAATATCGGCTTTACTTTAGGATCTTTGCCGCGTTTGCGAATCTGTACACACAGTAATTCTACCATAGTTCCTTTGTCTTTTTACCTTTTTCTTTTTAATATTTTATTAAAAAAAATTATACCCGTGACCTTATCGTGATAATATAGAATAAAACGAAAAATGACATTTTATTTCTACATCCATATTTACAACCAGTATATAGTAAATTGTGAAATATATCTATTTTTTTTATATATGCTTAACATATAAATCATCAAAACATAACAGGCCCAAATAATTCCATCTGTATACAATAATTATATAATATAATACAGTAAATTTATACATTTTTATATATAGAAACATTGTAGAAAGCTCATAATGAAGGTTATCAATATGTAACTTGGAAATCTATATGTTTAGCAAGCTGATATTACAAATATGCATGCAAATAATTGACCCAAGATATGAGTTGTTTTTTAATGTGTATCTGTGATAAATACCAATTTGTGAACCCAGAATATTCAGATAATGTTTTATTCTATTGTATGTAATGAAAATACCTTAAAGTCGTATAATAAAAATGTTGGACTGTTTTTGTGATGCAGCAAATGCAAGGGTTGTGATATAGGTTCTCACTTGAATGAATAATAAATTTTCCTTTGTCTGGTAAAACCTACTTTACACGTGGAAGACAGCATAAAAGTAAAAAAAATAAAAATGATACAGTACCGTGATATTGGGTGGTGTTTCAGAAGGAAGCTCCACAACCACTGGTGGACTAAACTCGACATGAGGTTTAGAAGGTACACTGTCATCTTCTACACCACTTTCTGCTGGTGCCTCACTCTCAGGATCACTGCCAGTAGTTGTGGTAGCATTTTCTTTTTTTTCTTTTTTAGCCAACTTTACAAAAAGTATATGTTAATGTATTTTATTTATTATTAAGATATTTTTATATAATGTAAATATAAATGGCAGTATACATAACTATTAATGTAAGTCATCACTTAGTCTTTTCATTTAATGAAAATGCAAAAACTTAATTTGTAATATGACTGTCATATAATATATTTTAACATTTCTCTCTCTCTCTCCCTTCTCTTAAAAATATCAAATATTGTGTCTAGCAAAAAAACTACATTATTATATTATACTTATCATTTACCATTTACATGAATGTATAAAATGATTACCATAATTCATTAATAGATTTTACTAATATTGAACATATTGAACAGATTGAACATTTTATATTTTTAAACATGTATATTATTATAAAGTTTTAATGGCTGTTTTTTTTAAATCAGTAAATAAATAATACTTCACCTTCTTATTAGCTTTCTTGTTGTTTTTCTTAGACTTGTTTTTATTATCTGCTAAAGCAAGTAATTCACTTGTGGCTCGGCGTTGTTGGGCAATAGCCTCTTCATAGCTTGTACCAGAAGCTGAGAATAAACTCATAAGGAGGAGCACAGCTGCACCTGCTACTCCAACTCCGCATAGTACTAATATGGCTTGCAGCTCCATTGAGTATGTCACAAGCTGAATTCTCTATCCAAAAATACTATGTTTCAAATATGCATCAAATACAATGTTTACAGAAAATTATTGTTTTCACACTATAAGTTCAGAATGTATAACTATTTACAAGAAAATTTGAAAACTTTATATTAGAATTTAAAGCAAATAAAATTAGCTTATTTGTTATCACACAGAGCCAATATTTGTTCCAAGGTTTTAAGGTCAATTATTTGTGTAGGGAATGCATGAGTAGTATGTCATTCGTGTATATCTATAATTAAATATTTAAAATAACTTACTCTTATATGCTTTACACTAATAAGAATTCACGGTAAAAGCTCGTTCGATGAGAATCGGCTGACACGTAAGCAATGACACATGTCAAAGGTTATTGACAGTACTCGAGAATGTTTTAGTATCGCTTTTATTTAAGTATTTCCCATAATATAACTACAATATTTACTTTAATAGGAAAATAATATCAAAAATAACTTATGATTGTAGTCAGATTCATAAAACCAGACATAATTCCGCAATAGTAATAACGATGTTATATATTAACAGTTACACTTACCTACAAATTAAAGTGGTAATATGATATGATAATATTATAAATTCGATTGAGATTCATACGTTTTAACTTTTAAAACGTAGAAATTACAAAAATAAACAGAAAAAACAATGAAAAAGTGCTACCGCTACTGAAGTGCCGACCGACATTGAATGCATTGAATTGTTAAGAAAAAGCGAAGACGACAGCGTTAGTGACGATGTTGCCAATGCATTTCCTAGATATTATTAAAGCAAATGGCGTAATTATATATTTAAAATATACGTAGAGATTGTTATTTGTTTTAATCACTATAATATACTTAGTACCTAAATCTTAGTGAATACAATAATTTCTGACTATCGAGATCCAGTGTCTATAGCCGAAAAAAAATATCAAACATGGCTGCGTGACATGACAGCTGGACCGTCAGTTGTTGTCCTACAAAAGTTGTCAATTATAATGAACAGCTGTCCGTGATATAAAGTTTTATGTTCTTAATCGACATTTAATTATTTGTATATTCAAGTTTATGTCTTAATATATTTTACTTTTACGTGGCTAAAGACATTGTCGAAATTTAATATTTGCTTGCACCAAATAATGTCGATTCCTCCACTTGTATGCAGTACTCCGCCACCACCCGAGCAATGTGAAGACGATATAGACCCAGAAGATTTTGATTTAACGTATAATCGTGAGTGCCAGTGATTAAATAATACCTCCTTTATTATATTTTCAAACATTTATTTTCTTTGTGACCACATACTAAGTCATGAGACTGTTCAATATAAAGTATTTGTAACAAAAACTATTTGTATACAATTCAGAGTTCATACTTATTGCTAAGTAATAATAAGTTTTATATGTATGTTTAACATCTTTGAGTCCAGTTTGAGTGCACAAAGTGTGACTGTAAAGGTGATTGGTTATGGGTCAATCCCCACTCAAGGAAATGAAATATTAATTTAAATTTATATACCTGTTTCTTTACTTTGGTGTCGAGGCAAAGAGTTTCGTTGAGTTTCGCCACTTGATATGGAAATATGAGGGGAATAGAGTGTCTTAACACTAGTTTCTAACTGTCTACCCTGTTGTGTGTTGGATACAGTGTAAAGTTAAATTTTGATGCAAACTATACTGTGTACAGTACAGTTTGTGCATTTTTTTTACATATACATTCAAAATTGTAATCAATTATAAATTTTTCAGTCTCGCAAGACAATGATGACGAAGACGAGAACACTGAATACAATTATGGAAATTATTCCTCATATAGTATTTATCCAGCAAAATCTGAAGAAACAGACACTGAAAAATGGCAGTCCCACATATGTAAAAATTTGGAAAATACAAAAGAAGATCAAATTAAATCTGAAGATATTACAAATCCTGATAATTTTATATCACATAATATATTTGATAAAAATGTATCCAAATTTGAAGAAAATATTTTAGAAGACTTAAACTTGAAAGTTGAAGCAGAAGTTGAACTTTCCAATGATATTCATGTTAAAGAATATGAGACTGAATCTGATATTTACAACACTGAAGAACTCTCCGACAAAGATACAGGAATACAAGATCAAGGTGGTACAGACATTAAAATTGATCAAGTAAATACAACAATAGAAAATACCACAAATGAAGTGAATCATATAATTAGTCCAGGCGATGAACACCTAGATTTTGAAAATGATAGAACTGTAAATAATGTGTTCAGAGAACTGCCCGAATCATATATTAATAATGAAACAATAAATAATATTGACAAGTTCCAAATTTATTCAGAAAAAGATATAATTATAAAAGATAAGGAATCTGATATACTGAATAACAGTGTCATAATGCAAGATCAAAACAAACAGTCAAGTGATGATGACTTTGGAGATTTTGAAGACTTTCAAATTAACAGTTCAAATGAGAGCCCAGTTCTGCCAATAAGTGATAGTCCATGGGATAATAATACTAATGTAAACTCTGAGTTTGGTGCATTTACAGCAGACTTTGATTCAAGCCCACAAGAACCTGATAAAGATTTAAATAACAAAGAAAATGATAAAGTTGATGTTGCAATAAATTTAAATGATGATGACGAAGATTTTGGAGACTTTGATGATTTCAAATCTTCTACTAATGATGCTGATGATAAAGAAGTCATAAACAATATAAATGCCACATCAAATGTTCCTGTCTTAAATTTTCAATCACATGATAATGAAACACAAGTTATGGATACTTTAAATAATGTACTGACTTCAATATTTTCAAATGAAATACCTGAATCTGATAATAGTTTTGATGACAAACTTGATCTCTATCTAAGTGAAACATGGGGTCATTTAATTGACATTGATGTTAGACAGCCCTATATAGTTAACTGGAATAACTCTTTAGGACAGAAAACTCTTCTGAAGGCTTTATGCATTGATTCCAGAAATATTGTAAGATAATTTAAATCTTACTTAAAAATGAAAAATATTTTATTTTTATCCTGTTGATTTTGTTAAATTTAATTTTAAGGACATAGCATTTTGAGTGGTGAAATTCAATATTACACTTCATACCTCCAAGTAGGAATCAAACCTACAACTATCACATTTACAGACAGATAATGGGTGGATGCATCACAAAAACCTTAATATGTCTTTTAGTTGCATTATATTGATTTTCCCTGTACTTACACAAAATTAGGAAATGTTTTCTCAATATTTCATAATCTTAAAAATATATTGTTTAAATTTAAAATATTTATTATTACATTATATATATGTTTAAGATATATCATCAAATTATGTTATTTTACAGTTGTTTGGACACAAATGGAACTATAGTATGCCTAAATATGCAGCCAATTTAAGTACCGCTCCACTACAACCACAAAAGCAACAATCACAGCCCACTTCTTCTGATATATCAGAAAAGCCTGTTAGTGGTGAAGTTGGTGCATGGGCTGATCCTTTTACTCCTGATGGTCAAGAATGTAAGTTTAAATCATTATTTTTAATTATATAGTAAACTACAAATAATATTTTATATTCCACATTTACTATTTGAAATTTAATGCAGCATAATTTTTCTCAGTTTATTGTAAAGTTCAGTAACCAACCAGAAATATGTGCATAAATTAAGGGAAGATAATAACATAATGCTCTTTAATTTGACACTGTATAATTGGTTCTTTTGCATGTCTTGCACATGGATTAATACATACACCTTTGCAATCTGCTTCTTTCCATATCCTATATTCCTTCCAATTAGACACCTATGCTGAAGCTCTACTCCTAGACTTAGAGCACCTAATGGCCACTTTAGATCAAATGGCTCATAAACATTCCACATTAAAAATATCTGAGCTATTATCACATGGTAAGTTTGTAGTATGTAGTTACATATGTCAAGCACCTTGGTAAAAATGTGAATTATGATTATTGATTTGTGTAAAAAAGTTAAGATTTTCAATTAACTGTAAATAAAATAGTATATGAAAGTTAAAATTTCTTTAAATATAGGTTTCAAAAGCGCATTTCATAACTATCATTTTTGGTACATTACAGCTTGCAGTGGTGAAAACAAAGATTCAAAAGTTGAATCGCCTAAAAGACCAACAGATTTAGATATGTTTGGAAGCAACACATCTGCAAGTATAAATAAAATTTATTCGAGTACCATTGGCGTACAGCCACTGAGACAAATCAATTTACCTGATACTCATATATTTACACCAACTGATTCTGAAACACCTAGATCAAAAACAATACATTATGATGATGGCCCAGTGCTAGTTCCTAATACTGTTCTAGAGAAAAATAAAAATGAACTAGAAGCTTCAGTTACTCAAGCCGAAGAAAATGATAGTAAATATTGGAAATTTCAGGATTTTAAAGGAACTAATGCTGAAGTTTCTATTTTACATTCTTCTAGTCAGGAAGCACAGCAAACAACAACTACTATATCTGACACGGCATCAAAACCTAGTGTTACATATCAAACACAAATATTACAACCTATTAAAATAGAACCAATTATACCCACACTCAATTGGCCTGATCCTGGAGAAGTCAAAGAGACATTTGATGATTTCTCTGATTTCGTATCAAGCACCTCATGGAATAATGATAAAAAAGATATTGACATTCCTGATATAATTAATAAAGAACCTGAGATAAACAAACAAAAAGAAACACATCTTAAAACAATAAGCAATGATGATGAATTTGATACATTCCAGTCGGCTCCAGTAAAAAAAGCTGTTTTGGATAACAATTTTGGTGACAATCAAACTGAAATATCGGAAAATTCGTGCAGAAGTATTGTGGGTAATGTTGATACATTAGAAAAAACCAATTATAAAGGACAAAGTGATGTGCCAGTGGAAACATCAATTTCATCTATACCAAGTAATATGACAGTATTACAAAATTTAAATAGTGTGCATACTTCTAGTGGAAATCCTGTAAATTGTGTTGTAAATAGTAATAATATTCTACAACCAACTGTTTCCGGCGCTATTGGACCAGCACGTTCACAACATAGCACTGGACAAATACTACAACCACTATCCTTGGAAAGCTACTCTCAAATTAATTGGCCTAATCCTGGTATTGACTTGCAAGATCTATCAAGATTTAATCCAGTCAATAGCCTTCAATCACTGAAATGCGATATAAATCTAAGTAACAGTAAAAGTGCATCACCAGCACACAACTCAGTGAATGTTAGTGAAGTATCTGATGATGATATTTGGGGAGACTTTGTGTCAAGTATGCCTAAACCACAGCCTTCACCGAAAAAAGCAGCTACATTTGTCGACGATGATGAATGGACTGATTTTGTCTCAAGTCCAAGTATTAGACCACAAAATGGCTTGAACACAATTAGTTTAAATGTTCATACAAATTTAAGTATGCAGAAATCTACTAATCACAATAAAATATCTACTAGGAGCAATCAAATGTCAATCGATATACCAACATTAAATTATATTACACCTAAATCAAATAATCGCGGAATGTATACAGACAGACACTTCCAAAATTTATAACAGTATGGCTGTAATTTTTCTTATATATACATATTATAATGTACTTAACTTAGATGTATGTGTAAATAATATGGTGGTGGGTTGTCTTTATTATTTATATTACCCAATTATTTCACTAAATTATTTTTAAACATATTTCATATAATATTCATGTTTATCTCACATTGAAATTAATTTAGACAAGTTTCAAAACACAATGCCTCGAGCATTTGGCAGAAAATGGAGAACACACGTGACCTAATGAGAACAGAGTATCTTAATACATTTCCCAGGTTCCCTCTGCCTAACCTGCTATGGAATACAACATGAGGCTAAAAATAAGAGATATTTAAAGAAGGATAGTATATAAAATAAAAGAATATCAGTCCCGTCCCTTGTAGTTACACAGATAAAAAAAATTACTCTTAATAATTATTTAATTTATATAATTTTGTATATTTGAATATATGTAAAATTACAATTGTATTAGTAAATTAATTTCCTAAAAGCAATATTTATAATTTAGATCTTCTGATAGAAAGTATTATATTGATTGTATATAATGATAAAATGTATAAAATGTAAAAAATAAGTAATTATATCATCACATTAAACACTATGACATATTATAGTTTTTTACTCCAATTTTTTGTTTTGAAACCATGGTATAATAATAAGTAATGATATTTGTTATAGTCATTGTGAAACAGAATGTATGTGACAGTAAATGCGACGCGGGTTTGATTTTAGTCCACAAAGGAGGTAACAATGGTAACAGGCAGAGAACAGAATTGAATGTTTTTATAATAGGTAATATATTCATATAAAATTATTATTGAGTCGTGGCGCAAGGTCACTAGCGGACGTCAATGAACCCCATGTTTGTGAGTTAGATTCCTACCAGAGTGCAATGAAACATTTGATATATGTCACTCATGGCTCTGGCGGCGAGGTAAAGCGCGATGCTGCCGCCCAACATATAGTACCTTTTGTTTGTTGCTCTCTTGATAATTGCATTTTATAGTTTTCATTAGAACATACTCACTGGAACATACTCAAAGATTGGAATAAAACAATATTTTTTTATAATGATTTATCAAATATTATCAGTTTCTATTTCAATATCAGAACTATCTATGTCATCTAAATCGGCACCAATGGTAGCTTTATCATCATCACCATCCAACTCTGTAGATGCAAATTTTGGTAAATTGTTTTCCATGGTCACTCTAAATGGGCACTGTTCAAATTCTGGCCAAGAAATAAATCTGAAAAATAGCAAAATTTATAATCACTACTTATTTTAAAAATTAAACAACATAATTCTAAATATTTTTCATTATCTATCTACTAGTTTGATGTTGCTGTTGGCTCTGACTGATAACACAGTGTTTATGGGTTTGATCCCCATCTGAGGGAACTAAAATTATTGTGTGGCTACTTCCCTACTTAACAAATTAAATCTAAAAATCGGGTGGATAGTTGGGAAAGAAGTGTATTGACACTATGTTCTCTCTGCCTTCCCCGCTATATGTAGGATATAGTTTAAAGTTAAAAAGAGAACACTTATATGTTATTAATATAATATAGATAGTATATGTTACTAAGTACCTTTTAAAAACAGTCACTTTTTGTTGTAAATTTAAATCACCAAATTCAGTAAATATAGTCATGTGTGGCAATTTTGCATCAGACTCATTTGGAGATAACTTTTTATTTGTGTCTGGTGGATCTTGTCCTGTTATTAGCCAAACACCACATCCTGGGATCCACTGTCTAAATTATATTATTTATTTCATAAATTAAACAAATAAATATTTTTACATTACTTTAAAGTTAATGATTTGACTTTCTATACTAAAGAAAAAATAAGATTACCATTGTGGTACAGAAGCAACTGTAAATGTAATTGATGGTTGAGAGTTAATTACCATTATTCTACTATAGTCAGTCACTCACTAAATATAGAGTCTCCAAATTTGGGCAAAAAGTAGAAGACTATCCTGACACTAGCTACACATGCACAAACATATAGTGTGAAGTTAAAAAGAAAAATGATTACATACTCCAGCATTGGAATAACTCTGGTGGACTTAGAGAATGTATGAGGCTTGAAAAAGTACCAGAGTAGGGGTAAATATTCTGGCAAACAAGGCAATTTTGCCTTTTGTGTTATCCTTACAAAATACAAGCAATATTCATCCATCTGTTAAGGAAAAAAATATATTAAAAATAAATATATACAGTAGTAGTTACTCATTAAGAAATTGTATGACTGTACTTGGTTGTGATGAAATTAATATACATATAATTTTTTTTTATATTTTTCCTCTGTGGATATTAAGAAATCATATAGAAAAATAAAAAGAGAATTGTATGAATTTTGTATGACCAGATGAATACAAAAAATAAGAACACTGAAGTTAAAAGTAGAAAAATATTTTACTACATTAGGGACTTACCACAGATATTTTTTTAGTTGATGGAGTGTATGTCCAAGGTAAAAAGTGAGCTTTAGGTACTTTGTCTAATACCTTATAATCAAAGAGTAATTGAAATAAAGCTGGAACTGATTTGTGTTTCCCCATTTGAATGCCACTATCTATAAGAAACTGAAGAAAATTAGTGTTCGATTTTTATATTTATACAGTTATAAATTTAGTAATATAGTCATACTTCGTAATGATGTCCTGGCATAGCAATGTACAAATCAGGTCTTCCTAAATTGTTTGTATCATTGTGAAAGACAATGGTGTTTATTAAATGTCTTACAAAGGATAAGCTCGGCATTGCGCCTATTATGGTCAATAATCTATCTGAAATATTTTATTTAATTACTGTATTAATTATTCTTAAGAAAGTATAACCAGTTTTAAAAAAATATGAATATCTTAAACTATTTATGTTATATATAAAATAAATTCACTAAATAAAAAGAAAATGGATATACCATTGCCACAAGTACTTAAGTCGCCTAATAATTCATTAATCCTATTTCCTTGATCAATTTTATCTTTGAAAGCCAGCCTCCACATTCCAAAAAAATCTGCTATTTTATAGTTTATTCTTTTGGGATTTTGTTTTTTAATTTCCTAGAAAAGAAAAAAGGCACATATTTATAACACAAATATATAAATCCTAAATTGTACTACATGAAATTATAACAACAAAACTCACACTCAAAAATTGTGTAAAATTATGAGAAACTTCATATAAATAAATAGGATTATCTTGACACTGAAGGAGTTCTTGTGTTAAAAAACCAAAACCTGGATTGACTTCAACTAAAGGAGCTCCTTTATTTATATAACCTAATAATGTGTTTGTGATATTTTTTGCGGTTTTTTTGTTAATTAAATACATAGATTCAGGTGTTTTATATTTCTTTAAAAGATTCTTTGGTATTTCAGTAATAATATTTTCATACTCTGGGGAACTCTCTAAATAATTCATAACATCCTGGGCTACTTTTGGGCTTTGTTTGGTTTCGTTTTCTTTATTTACTACATGGCATAGGCGACTAGTAACATTTTGTGTAGGTCGAATTTTTAATATTGTTGTTCTATATTTGCTTAACATTATGAAATAATTGAAAACGTAACTTTAACATTAATAATTAACAAACAATCATAAACAATTCTGTTCCAGAAGCGACACGAATGTCACATGTGACATATCATTTGCGATACATTATGATTAGGGATTGATCGAAGCGATACTTTGATGTTTGTAAAACATCGATATATCCAGTAGCCAGCCAGTAAACATCGATGTTTCCGCCAGCGATATATCTTCGATACGTAATGACGTAAGTTTCGTCGTTTGAGAGTGTAAATAACAATTTACGGTCTCAATCATAATCATAATATTTACTGTGTTCGAAGACAACAACAAACAATAAACCTATATATATTTGTATTTCCTGCTTGAATACTGTGCTGTACTCATATTAATTTTTAAAATGGTTGGTTATTACTTAAAAACTAATTAGTACCGGAATGTAACCACTTACTTAGAACCAAAGTAAAGTATAAAATCACCGATAAATCTGTTTATGATTATGATTCTGATTTTATTGATATGGAAATACCGCAGGCAAGTAACACAAAAAACTGAAACTATCTGTTGAAGCGATTCCAGGCTCTATCAGTGAAACTGAGGCTTAAATGTATTTCTCATTTCCTGTTACGCCAATAAAGAAAGATATCATGCGAGACGATATGAAATCTTTATCGTGTCTTACCATCATTACTACATCTTTTCCAAGTGGCGCTTGTTCTTGAACTTGCCTTAGGCGTGTTTGTCTAAAGTAAAGCTGGAGCAACCGTTACTTTAGAAGTTTAGACAAACACGCCTAAGCTTCTTTTCGTTAACTCTGTCCCAAGATTATACAAGTAAAATTAATAAATAATGTTTATATATTAAAATATGTTCTTTTAATGTTGACATTAACAAAACAAATAATGCACCATAATAAAAAAAAGAAAACATCAGCATAAACATCGATATATCGTTCTTATGACCGATTTTTGCCACATCAATTTTTTTGATTGACAGCTGTCTGCTGGGACATACTATGTGCTCATGACAACTGTTTGGTGTGTTCCACCTAATCGTTGATATATATATTTTAAGGGGTATATGTGTGAGGCTACACATACAATATTATTGACAATATTTCGTAGTAAAATCTGACACAGTCGCTCCGTAGCTTTGTTTGTATGAGTACGTGTTAAATCTAAAATAACTAGAATGAAATAAGCTATTGCTTTAGTTATTGCATTTAGCTTACTTACATAAAAAGGCAATGAAGAAAAAGATTGATCAAAGACTGATGAGTAAAAAAAACTGAGTTTAATCACTCCGATGATCATGATCTATAACAGCGGTCACTCGTGGCTCAGAGGTATAAAGTGTGACTCTGTCCCTTGCGAAAGGTTGTGGGTTTAATTCCCGTACGAGAAAATGAAATATTTAATATTTTTAGTTCTTTGCTCTGGTATTGAGGCAAAGTGCAGCGTTATATTCTGCCACTCAACAAAACTATGCCTCAGGAATTCAATGGAAAATGAAGAACGGAGTGTCTTAATATTCTACCTGCCTACTCTGCTGTGTGCATGCAGCACTGTGAAGCTAATTTTACGAACAGAAGGGGATTTTAAAAATTACATGAGAATGAGAGAAAGCCGCTGTATATTATCACTATTTGGTTACATTTTTTCGTGAATATTGAACGCACTATTTTTCTTAACTTTATATTTTATTGATTTATTCTCTGAATAAGTTTCCCATTTTTTAATAAACTCTATTAAATATTGTTTTTCCGTAATATCAACATTACACTGTGTTCGCCGTCTTGAATAAGAAGCATAAGCGCCTACGCCTCCTTTGAACTCTTTTGCACAACTAAAGGATTGTCGCGTGCCCACACACGACAATATTTTTGACAATAACACTGCCTCCTCCCCAATATTGCTGTGACAATAACATTTTTTCTAGAAATCTGCTATAATATTCATCAATATCGAAAAACCAGCCGCATATTACTGACAATACCTATTTTATTAACAATATTATTGTATGTGTACGGCCAGGCAATTTTAAGAGAACTGCTATAAACAACAATAACATTGTTCCTTATAGCAGTTCTCTCAAACTTGCTATTTTCAATCAATTTATAATATTTCAATCATTTTGTTTTTAATTAGCTTGTACATTATGATGCACGTTTATTGAAGTCGCATCTATGAACTACCCCTATTTATTAAAAAAAATGGAATTCGCAAAATATGTGTTGCACCGACAATGACAATTATAGAATAATGATAAGCATCTGAAGGAAAATGATGCTGTGGCACCAACAATGATATACAAATATATGTATATCTAAATAATTAAAATTGAATACTCACACAGTTTACGTTGTATTACTAGTGGAAAAGTCAGAGAGAACGGATCGGCAAACGCTACGGTCTCTACATATCTCTTTTACCTCGTCCACTTTCATCAATTTCTTCATACATGCCCTCCGGGGTGTCCTTATGCTGGAGGATGGTAAACCCTTCAAAATCTTTGTTGTTATGTTTTCGAAAGTCAACCGAGGTTTCCCTATATCTTTGTTACCGCTCATTTTTCCTTAACATTTTTTTTGCTATTTCTTCATCACCGATCCATTCGCACGTTCTTCTACATTCTCACCGTGAAAAGTATGGCTGACTTAATCCTAGCGGATCAGTTTATTTAAGGTTAAGTTTAAGTTACTGTCATGAGAACAGACCAATGTGTAGTCGTTGCTGGAATAAAGGGTTGTTTTCACTTTGAGACAGCCCCACGAGACGTCCAAAGTTGAAGACGAATTATCGCGTAAGAAGCTGGAATTTTTAAGATGCATCGATCAAAGAGGAATAAGTGTTTCCAAAATATTAGGACACATGTGAAACAGAAAATGGAAATGTTTAAGTATGCTCTGCATATTGATACAAGTAAACGTTTTTTACCATAAATCTATGTAAATTCACGTCATATTACACAACTTTTTAACCGACTTCTGTAAGAGGAGGAGGTTATCAATTCGACTGAGATTTTTTTATGTTTTTTTATCTTAAAATGTTTTTTATCTTTTTTTTAATGAGAAAATCACATAAGTCTAAAATTTGCATTAGGTATGTGCGCGACAAATTGGCGAATAACTCAATATCACGCCAACCGATACCAATTATTCTTTTATTTATTTGAAAGAAAATTTTGCTAGGTTCAGATTATGAGATCCGGTTGAAATTGAACAAGTTTTTTTTTTTTTTTGCTAAAAAGTATAATTATAATGTAATAGTTACATTATAATTATATTTTTAAAAAAAATAAACGAACGACGTTAGTAACGAAAAACATTATTAAAATTGGTGTCAGAAGTGAGATTCCTCATAGTTGCATTTCTTTTCAACCAACTTTTGGTTTCCAATTCGCCCGAATATTATTATATGTTCTTGTCAATAGTTTTCCACAAAAATAATACCTACTTCGTTTATACCACTAATTCGTTTGAGAAGCATCCTTTTAAGGTCCATAACTTAAAATTGTGAAAATAAATTAATTTTTAAAAACAAAAAAAAAGCGACTTCAAACAACGCAAATAAAAAATAATGTAAAAAAATCACATAAGGTAAAACGTACTTTGATTTTGTTAAATAAAAAAAAAGATTTTATAATTTGGAAGTCGGTGTAAAACAAACATTCTTAGTAATTTTATTATTATATATTGTAATAAGATTGTTGCAGCATTAACTTAACACCGACTTCAATTTAGACTCTTTTGTTTTGTTTTGCGTTATAAAAAGGTTTTGAACAAATGTATTCATAATATAAAGGTATAATTTGTATTAGCACTTAGGTTTTAGGTTATGGGTTTCAGGGGATTTTGAAAAATTTGTTATTTTGAGGAAATCGTTATATTGAGGTTCGTTACATTAACGTTACACTGTTGTAGAAAGGAACGTGATTATGTGACTATTTTTATGAGTCCACTTTGCGGCTTCTAATATTGTTAATTCTAATAACTAGTCTGACAATATGTCACATTTAATATTGGACACAAAATTCCTTATGAATATTATAAATTCAATAATTACCTATATTAATATGTAGATAAGACTTTACAAAGCCTGGTATTTTACGTACGTATCTATATTGGCAGATATTTTACCATTTTAACATTATTTTAGTCTTATCATATATTCAACTCGTTAAGTTTGTCATGTTAATTATCACTAATAATTATCACCTTCCTCTAATGCATCAGAATTCCAGTAGTGACGATGTTATCTCATCCGATAGGTAATCGTCAGGGCCCATTTGATATATTTCAATGAGAAATTAAATGCGACCAAGTATGATTTATGCAATCATTTAATAAAGTACGAATGTTATTTTTGTGCTTAGTGCTGCCTTTAGTTTTTGTAGCCACCCGCGCCTCTGTTGTTTTTGAGGATTGCGGTAAGTACATTACATAAACTATACCAAAATATTTTCTATAATACTTATATTTATATTTCATTATTTATGTAAGTAGGTACTTATTCATATATTAAAAAATAAAGTTAGAAATAGATGTTTAATGTTAACTCATTGTATGTTTTTTTCACATTGATGTTCATTACAATAAAAACTGGTTAAGTGCGAGTCGGACGCGAGTCCACCGAGCTTCCGCACCAATTAAAAGTTTTCAAATTTTAGTTTGCGGGCGGGCGTATGGTTCATTTATATACAAATAAAAGTTTTTAATTATTTTTTTCCTATGATATATCTATGTAAAAATAATTATTTTCGGAATTTTCCCTAATTTGTATCGAAATTTTCATTTCATGTCAAATTTCATAACTGTAGCTTCTCAAGTAGTTCTCTTTAGGTTTTGATTACGAGACGAATTTCATACAAAATGTAGCAAACTTGTACTTATCGTTTGATTGCGTTTTCTCAGAAGTTTAATTTTTTTTGCTTCAAGAGATTAGAAACCTTAATAATATTTGATATAAGATAGAAATAAATAATCTTGACAGATGGCATAACGAAATAGGTTCTATAGGAAAGATTCCGTTGTTACCTTTTGAGGTAGACAAGCCCAAACATCGATAAAGCTTTTTTTATATATAGCGATTTTCTTCACAGTACCAACTTTTTGTATAAATATAAATATAAATATAAATAAATAACCTTAATAACTTTACTTTTTACCAGTGTTATCTCAAGCCGATACAACGATAAATATTTTATCCATGTAGGTATTAAATGTAAATTAAACACATTATTTAAGTATATTATACACGTAATATGGTCCATGCCTATAAACAAAGAACATTATTCACAAAGTCATTCATTCATTCATTCATTTTAATTGTGTTGTAAATCAATGGGTTTACGAATAGATAGGACAGAATTAGTAATCGTGCCTATAGAGATAGCGCTATGTATATAATCTTGTATTTATTTTTAAATCAAAACATATAGACTGTCATAAACCAATATTTTTCTTATTATAACAATAAAGTTCGATAAGACACTGTATAAATATATTTATAACAGAGTTTATAAGCTTAGATAAGAAACAGTGATTTGGATTAACCGAAATTAATAAATTTATAATATTTTAGTCATTCTAAAACTATCTTAGTACCTACTGAAAAAGTAATAACAATAAAAAAAAACCTTTTGCATTTAGATTGTGCAGAGTGTTTTTGTCAGCACCATTTTGAAATGAAACTACCGTTTTAACTACTCTATAAAAGCCTAATACGATTTTTTTTACAAATATGAAAAAGTGATATTTTCAAACAAAATAAATAATAAAATTATTGTTATAATATAAAACGCCATTTGTCAAGAATGAACAACCTATCGAAGGGAAACCGCCGCATACGCCTCATTCCGAAATCAAGTCTTAGGTATTGGCAGCAAAGTTCAAAGTAGTAGTATTTTTGTGGTAGTTATGTGCTCGTTAGGCGTAACTGCGTCACACGAAATACAGATATGGATAAACATCGTGAAATGAAACAAAATTCTACATCTAAACTTTTGAGATATCTTGATTAATTTCTTTAGGTAAGAGTTTAAAATATTTTTCCCTGTATGCCCTTATAAAGAGCGCTGATGCTTCCACTCTATATATTATTTATCTATATATATAAAAGGACATGTACCTGACTGACTGAGGTAAGACGAACGCACAGCCGTAATCTCTGATGGCAGAATCGTGAAATTTACACAGATGTTTATTTTCATAATCTGGACATCCAATAAGAAGGGATTTGGAAAAAAAATACTCAAAAGAAATGAAATAGAGGTTGAAAGTTTGTATGACTTTTTTTTAAATCGGCACCGATTTAAATAATATTTGAAATTCAGACTCTTAAAAATATTTCATTTAATACATGTTTCATGGTTTTTTAGAATTCACCCCCTAAGGGTTCAAATAAGGAGTTGAAAGTTTATATGTAAAAATCTATAAATCGCCACCGATTTTTATAAAAATTTAAATTTAGACTGTTAAAAATATTTTATTGAACATGTGTTTCGTGGTTTTTTTCGTATTCACCCCTAAGGGTGCAAATAAGCGGGTGAAGCCGCGCGCGCCCTCTAGTATTTCATAAAATAAAATATATTACACGGACATGAACTTTTATTCGGAGAAAAATCAGTTACAAAAATAAACCGGACAAGTACGAGTCGGGCTCGCCCACGGTTCCGTACAAAAATTTAAGATTTTTGTAAAATTCAGCTAAGCCAGAGTCCTTTCATCTGATACCTCACTTGAACTAGCAGCTTTAGGACTTAACCACAAATCTATAGTTTTCAGATTTTTTCTTAAGCTAGTTTAAGACCTTTAGATGTTAGCTGCCAAATTTTAAAATTTTAGTTGAGGCCAGTTATCTATAGTAGCAGGCACACTTTCAATGGAAAATTCTGCAATGCCAATCAAATGGATTATTTTAGGGACCCCAAATTATCATTGCTCTAAAGCAAGCCTTACTCTCTAAAACTGAGCATAAAATATAATCCAATAGATTAAGACTAGATGAATAGAGTATTCAATTCTAATGAAGTCCGGAACGTTTGTTTCTAATCAAGATTTTGTGGATCGCATTTTTAGATCCGGTGCAGTCTTTTACTTGAAGTACAATTTTTGGTTATTGAACATAGTGTTGTTTGCAAAATATATTAGGCCCCGATTAGGCCTTACTTAATTAGGAATATTTTTTAAAACTTTCAACATACATACGATTAATATGTTTGTTAAAATATTGCTCAATTGAAAAAAATATATCATCCGTAAACAATTTTTTTGTGACCTCCCTTTGCGTACGCTTAAGTGCTTAGTCGTTGTTTTGATTTTACCACCCTATTCTTATTTAAATATATGAGTTGAAAAATGACTGACACTGTATCTCTGCAACTCCTAAGTCATCTTTTAAAATACGTGATATGGTTCTAGATGCAGTATCTTCATCTCTCGCATAAATTTGCTGTCGGACAGGAATTCTTCGATTTTTTCCCCTTACTGCTTCAAAAACAGATATGTGGCTGTAAAGATTTTTTTCTTTTTCAGATTACATTTTTCTTAATATTTTTTTTTGGAGTGGGCACAAAACCGGGTCCCCTCCTATTCATATCCATGCCCATGTGCATAATAAGTGCATTGTGTAAATTTATCTTCAAGCCGTTAATCTACATGGATATATTATCTGTTGATTCAATGTTTACTACTGATTTATCTAGACTAAAATCATCTATGGCTTTAAAATTAATCCTAAAGTGATATATTGTTATTTTATGAACGTAAGACGGTTGAGGCGCCAATGATTCGGACAAATGTCCGAAATCGAAAATATTTCCATACAAATTGGAAAATATTTTTATTGGAATTACTTTCATTGGTCAGGTCAGGTAAAGTGCGGCGTCTTTTTCGAAAACTAACATGCTATGAATTTGTAATAGAATGAATGTGGTAAACGCAGCTTTAAGAATCTAAATGATGCCTGCTTTATTCCGTTAAATTCGAACTACGATTTTTTTTATTTTGTTCTCTTTAATTTGTATCGTTTTCTTTTAATTGGAAACAAACTACATTTCATGGGCGTATCTAGAAATATATTTTCTGGAGGGGAAGGGGTTGGATTTGGAAAGTGTCAAACAGAATGTGTGTTTGTATGTCAAACAGAGTGTCTTAACACTAGGGTACGTGGTATAGTAGGTTAAATGAGAAAACCTAGTGTTCTAATATTTATATCTCAGATTTCCACCAGAATTCGTTTGTCTATCCCAGTGACATCTAAACTTTTTTGTTCCCTTTTTATGTAGTATAAAGTTGTTAACAAACCCCCAAGTGAACAAGCTACAATAATGTATAGGAGAAGAAAAAATTATAAAGACATATTTACTGAAATTTTAATCTTTGTTTAAAATTCCTTTAAATTATTTGTAATATTCCACAGATTACTTGAATGCCGTCTCCATAGGGACCACTTTGAAAACCACTGGTATAATCTAACCTAATTACGCCATAATGACCTCTATACGTATAAGCTAACCTTTATATGCTAAACGCCTATAAATAAGATAATATATAAAGATGATATTCTAAGTAAGCTTGATATAAAGATATTAGGTTTATGGTCTAAGATCCCAGTGCATAAATCTGCAGGTTTTTAATGAAATAATAGTAGAATAGATTACATCAGGTTTGCCTTGAAATATCGTGCCGCAAGGACCTTTAATTAACTTAAGTTAATTTAAATTAGTTTCACGATTTATCCTAAGCTGGGTAGCAAACACCGATTGCCCCTATATAGGGCCCAGGTTCGGCCTCATATGGAGTACTGTTCCCATCTTTGGGCTGGTGCACTTCAGTATCATCTTGAACCATTTGATCGCATACAACGTAGTCACATTCCTACCTAATTTTAGGTATAAAACTATTATTCTGAAATAGAAATGGGGAAAAAAGGTAAAAATCGCTCCTACATTTTTGATTACTTTCTCAACTTTCTAGAACATATTGGCACGTAAGATGACGTAATTGTAATATTACAAATTAAATACCAAATAACCACTAAGCTTTAATTCTGAATTAATGCTACTTGACTGATTGTGAGATAAGCATCAATTGTAGGTATTATTTATTATATTATGATACACAATTTTATAAATAAAAATTAAAGGTATGCATGCACTTAATTTTAAAAAAGTAAGCCAAATGTTGATTTTAAACAAATATTAAAACATATATTGATACTTGCATACATAGTACACATATCATACATATCATAAAGACATATTTACAAAATATAATTTTTAAGTTTCTGTCTCATATTATCTACTTTTTTTTACATTTCGCGTCTACTGGAGTGGCCAGATAGGACGGTACGTTAAACACTACGGTCTCTGTGTAGGTCTTCCACTGTCATTAACCTCTTTAACAAGACAAACGAGAAGTCACATAAAAGGCTTCGTGCCTCCAGTATCATAGATATAGTGTTCTAAAAGTCCCTGCCTCTCTTACCACTAACTCTTGCTTCATTTAAATCTTACTGTTCTATCATCAATAATTCTCTCACGTGTCGAAACCACTTCAGGCTACTTACTACATAAATTTTTAATAAAGGCTGAAAACGGTAAATATACTGTTAAATTAGTTTCACGCTGTCCCCGCACACAGCAGGGTATGCAGAGGGGAACCTAGTGTTAAGGCACTCCGTCCTCCACTTTCTGCCGAATTCTGGAGGCATTGCGATGTAAGTAAATATTTCATCCCCTCGAGTGGGGATCGAACTTATAACCAGTCGGTTTTACAGTCACACTTTGTGTCGCTGCGCCACGACTGGCCTCTAAAACTATATAGTGACATTAAAAAACAGCTTTTATAAAAATAATTATATTAATAGAATTGTGCCATATATAAGACCTACATATTTAAGTAAAATTTAATTAGATAAATCTTGAAATAAAACAAAATTTGTATTAAGTATATATCAAATATCAAATGTGCTCCTGATGTTCCTCTGATTCCAGGGTCGGCTTACGATTTAAAAACTGTGCACATCGAAGGGTGCGGCCTCAGACTACCATGCTACGTTACTTTGGGAGACGAAATTGGCGTTAACGTTCAGTTTTATGCTGGTAATAGTTTTAGTCTCCTTATATATGCTTTTAATAATTTCTTTTTTAATCTCTGCTCATTTATAAGGTGAAAATAATTAAAGAATGTTAGTGTATTGTAAAAAAAATATCTTTTTTCTTAATTTTTATCAATTTTTTTTAATATGCTTATAACTTTTTATCATAAAAATGAATGATTCATAAAACGTTATCAATTTGCATTATTATTAGTCATTTTACTCAACAATATATTTTAAAATTTATCATACGAGTCCGGATAAAGAAATAAATATAATAAACATTTATACATAGATGTGTTCCTGTGTGTTATTTAGTCTATACCTGAAGGAAGATGTTGTCCTTAGTAAATATATTAAGCAGAAACCGCGGAAAGTAGTTAAGAACCTCACAGAATAGGTTCATAGTGTGGGCTTCAAATCAACTTAAGAATATTTATTGTTGTACCATGCCTGTAGCCACTGGGAACATGGGAACTAGTTTTCCCCCCCTATCCTTTAAGACACATTCCATACCCAACTTTCCGTGGATTTTCTTAAGGAATTGGAGGAAAGGAATTAAATTTTAAACTTTAAAATCATACTATTAATGATATTTGTTTAATTATGGCTAATTTTGTAATAATTATTTCCGTCCTTTTTCTACTTTTGTGTAGATATTATTATACAATATATAAATATGTGTTTAATATTGTTCCAGATTTTGCTTCAAAGAAACTTGATCAAGATGTAGTTCTAGATATTAACTTTATTCATGCTTCGACACCAGTGACGCCTGGTGTGTATATAATTTATTCTTTATTTTAAATAATTATACAATCATCATCATCATCATCTAAATTACTTTGGAAATGTACATTTAAATTTAGTGTAAACAGATGTTTTTTATATTTAAATTTTTTCAATATATTAAGATTTATTTAAGGTTAAATATTGAGAAACTATCGATTGATATTGATATTTATTTATTTTACATCTTGCTTTAAATACTTACAATAATATATTTAATTGCTAGTAGATGTCAAACATTCATTGGAAACTGATTTAATTTAAAGTGTTATTACAACATAAATAAGTTATAATACGTATAAAAATTTAGTCATAACTCGATGAGAACGTTAGGCTTAGTTGGTCTCGAAACGGTTTCAAAAAGACGCGGGTTCAAATCTTGCTATGTTCAATTTTTTCATACGTTTTATTATTAAATATTTTTTATTAAGTAATTTGTACATATCGTAAAACAATTTAATTATTATTATAGAACCATGTGTCTCGGTGATGTGTCCAGTACGGACGGATGCTGTTACTTCTTTCACCAGCGTCATGTCAGTGCCCAGCAACATGGCTCTGGTAAGTTCATATTCATTAACAAACAATAAAGAATTATTTCACGTTGTATCCCGCACATAGCAGAGTAGGCAGAGGGAACCTAGTGTTAAGACACTCCATTCCTCGTTCTATAACTGAAGACAGATTATTGTTCATTTATCTAAAGAATTCTGGATTGCCTGTTGAGTGGCGGGACTCAAATATTTCATTTCCTTGATTGAGGGTCAAACCTACAACCAGTCGCGTTTACAGTCACACATATGTAGACCTACGCCACGTCTTGTCTCAATAATAGGCAAAATCGCCATAGTTACTATTCAAACAAGCTGTCTAATCAGCATTAATTACACGCAGAGATAAAGGGAAACATATCAGCACACTTCCGTTAGTTTGTATTGTATAAATATTTATACCTTGTGTGGACGGAACTAGAAGTCATGACGGAATCATTTATATCCAGTTATTATTAATGATTATGATAATATACTCTTGTGACATCTATGCCTTATATTTTAATCAGATAGTCATCACGACCTGCTTTTAAATAATGTAAATTGTGTAATTCTAACGTTATAACTTTTGCGTTTATTTTTATTTTTTTTGTCGTATTGTCAACAAGCCCTTTCATTTGACAACCATATTGTATTAATGCATTGACTGAAAATCACTTGAATGAAAAAAAATAATTGAAATGATAAAAAAAGTTGTCCGCATTTTTGGATGTTCCACTATGTTGGATTTATTTTAGCCAAAGCAAACGTGGCAAGTTAAATAAAAGCTTGTAGGCAATGTATAGGCTTAAGTGAGCTAAGTATTAAAAAAAATATCAAATCAGAAATATTAAAATATCGTCGGCTTATAGTTTAAATCTGCTGACAGTTTATTAAGCAAATTCTAGGAGAGACAAAAACTGTTATAAAAACTATACGTATATTAATTATACCAGGGTTTTATAAATTTCGGAAAATTAATTTGTATTCTCTACTGTGTAATATGAAAAAAAAAATATGTTTTTTTTTATGTTTTGCTTAATATATATTTTTTTAATTTACGCTCTGAGCCGACGATATTGTTAAACGTGAATGGCCGCCAATTTTTGTAGGTCAATAATATTGTTATTAGTGAACAACCTTCTTGAAATTATTCCATACTAAGATATACATAAAAATTCTTTCAGATATAATTTGCATAAAACAAATCTTTTATTATGTAGGCATAGCTGATATTTATATCTATATATATCTAGAGCAGGGATTGAACCCACAACCAGTAGACAGAATCGAACAGAAGAGTTAGACAGCCTCAAGAATCGAAGACATTTGTTATTCCGATAAAAAAAGCTAGCCTCGAATCGTTTCATAATAAAATTGGCTAAGCAAGCATATCTACAGCAATTTATAAAATTAGTTTAAATTTAAATATGTGTCATGGTAAAGAAATATTGAAAAAAAAAACAGATTCCCGCCGTTCCACGCAAACAGCAGGGTAGGGACACTCCGTTCCCCACTTTCCGCCGAATTCTGAACTCAATGCTCACGCGCGCATTTTCTCTAGGTGCGATAGAACCCGCCCTTGCGTCACGACTGGCTTCTTGAACCTTGATTTTAATCTCTAAGCCTAAACAATTGAGTATAAAAGTGTAGATTTTTATAGAAAGCACTCGCTCTTTTTAATTTTCCACGTCCAATAAAATAGAGAATGTCTCCATATAATGTCCGTAGACTGGAGAGAACATAAGCGTGTAGTTTCATGTCGATACCTACATAAAAATTTTCATTAAATATTCACATTTTTGACTACTATTGCCTTAAAACAAGATCATATACATATATATGTACCTAGTAAATATAAAGATTACTTTTAAATTGTGATGTAGCATGAAAATTTATTGTGAATTAAATATAGATAATTATACCTACTATCAGGTCACAGTTTTATATTGCTTTGCAAACGTACAATTATCACAGTATGCTTTATGCATAATATTATAGGTCCTAGTTATTGTGGACAAACATGTTTGTAAATGTTATGTTATTTCATGTCGTGGTAAATATTTACTTAAATTTATATTTTCATTTCTTCGTGTCGAGGTAAAGCGCGGCGTTGAGTTCTGCCACTCAACACGCAATGCCTTCAGAATGCGGCAGAAAGTGGGGAACGGAGTGTCTTAACACTAGGTTCCCTCTGCCTAACCTGCTGTGTGCGGAATACAGCGTGCTTCCTCTCCTTTAGTAACAAATCCACACATTTTGACTAAAGTGTAGACCATGTAAAGTTAGTTATACATAGAGTTGGTTTGCTAAAAAATTTGAAACTTGGCTCTACAAGAGTAGAATATCTGATAAATATTTGACAGTGCAAGCCATAGCCATTGGCGATTTTTTTAACGGGATTTTATTTCTTAATAGATTGTGTAATATAATTTATAGATAGATAGATAGATAGATAGATTGTGTAACATATGCATGCAGCATATGAATATAATGGACCAGGTTCAGAATGAGTGCCGTTATGGATTATGTAGCAACAAATCAAACCATAAACAATCTCGCAACGCCTTATTAAAAGATTGGGGAGGATTTCTGGAATCCTATACTATTGGTTTTTTATTTTTCTCAAGACATCTTTCTGGTTTATTTAAGATATTGTGCATTTTTTATTTAAAATGTTAATAATTATTCTACAATTTATATTTATTTATTTCAGAATCAGCGTGGACATCTGCTCTGGCGAGTGTATAACGAAAGCAAGATGCAAGTGCTTTGCTATCGGGTCATGGTGCAGACTCAAACTTATATGCATAAGTTTCTGAGAAGGGTGTATCAAGGAGCATGGATTCTTGATAATAATCTCCAAGACACCCACTTATGGAAAGAGTACAAACAATATGAAAATTATTTTGCCCAATTTAAAAAAGTCTACGTTAACAAAACACATACAAACTTACGCTTGTAGGATATAGTCCGTCACATCATATTTTAAAACCTGTTGGCAATAATTTATAGCTTTGAGGAAACTAAAGGTTTTGAGAATTATATATACAACTTATCAAGAATTGTTAGTGCAGTTTTAATATTTCCATTTTAATTGTAACAAAAAAAGAGCCAAGATAATAACAGAATTTTTTGTTGATTTTATTATGTCGGGCTTATTTTGTCAGACATCCCGTACATTATGTTACTGCGGTAAAAAATATGTTTGTGATTAATTTATATTATGTACGTTTAATATATTTTATTTTTAGTATAGGCAATTTTTTTTACTCGTCGACACCAAGATTCAAGATATCAAGCAAAGGACAAGGTCGATTCTCTTAAAGTCATAATAGCGGAAACTTATTATACGGTCTGTTATTCGATTCTAAACTTATTTAATTAATCAATTTTTAATTATTGTAAGAAAACTAGTCTTTATTTAGTGGTAATATTTTGAACAATTTTTATACAGTATATGAGATATCGAACTAATTTAAAAATAATAATAATTTAAATTTCAATAAATTGTACTAATTTCGAAAAAATATCTTTAGATTTACTATGCAAATGTATGTCAAGAGGGAAAAGCAAATGTTTAAATAGATTAACTGATTGTTAGGTACGATCAAATCAAAATAAATCAATAAAAAAAAATCAGCTTCACGCTGTACCCCACACATAGCAGGGTAGGCAGAGGGAACCTAGTGTTAAGACAATCCGTTCCCCTCTGCCGAATTCTGGAAGCATTGCGTGTTAAGTGGCAGAACTCAACGCCGTGACAACAGTCTCGACACTAGAGCGAAGAAACGGAAATATAAATTTAAGTAAACATTTCATCTCCTCGAGTGGAGATCGAATCCACAATCAGTTGGTTTTACAGTCACACTTTGTGCCACTGCGCCACGACTGGTCGAAACAACTAATAATCAAAATATAATGTACATAATTTTGATTGTTTTTTACATAAAAAAAATTTATCAGATATTGTATCCAACCCACACCACACACACAATCAACTTGTTGATACACACACCCATTTTGTTGTTGTTTCGTGTGAACATATTCAAATGTACCTACTCATGTCATACTATTTATCGTTAACATCTTATGGATCTCTATAAAAATCCTTGTGCCTTGATATTTTTTTAATAATAATATTTATAATTTTCCTTAGTTTTTCTTCGCGTTTTATTCACCAAAACCAGTTTCCTATTCCCGGCAGATTTCAAAATAATTCTTGTTGATTGTAATAGTAAATTCAACGTCGCACTTTCTTTTACCAGAACAGGAAAATGACAATAGTGACAAATGGAATTGAACTCACAACTGTGGTGTTTGCTGTCAGAGTCCAAACGCTCCATAGCCACTATGGTCTAAGTATTAACATTGTAATGTTTTGAATAAATATGGATGATTAGAACTTGCCTACTATTATTATCAATTTTATACAATATTGTAAATTTTAAAATATACTGGAGAATGGAGCTAGTACTATGCGAGTTATTCCAAAAAAAATAACAAAAAGTCGTTTAAAACTCAAGGTGCGGAAAGAGTGAAAATTATTGGTTCAAATCTCAACTAATTAATTAAAATTTAATTTGTTTATAGCATTTTTATGACGCATATAGCAAATGAACGCCGCGCCGTGCTCGACACCAGAGCGAAGAAATAAAATTATTAAATATTTCTTGAAGCCAGCCGTGGCGCCCCTGCGCCAGCCTAAAGCTGTAAAAAAAAAAAAGTTTTTATCTTCGAGAAGGTATACAACACGCAACCTGTCGCACAACTCTAACTGGCCTCGAACTACAAATATAGCTCTGTAATAATATATATATGTAATAATATTCTTTGATCGTTGACTTGTAGTGTAAGTTCTTACTTCTTACCTAATTTCAAGATTCTAGGTCAACGGGAAGTTGTACTATTTTGTTTACGTTGTCAATGTTGCAAAACACGTTTACGTTGTCAATGTTTGTGTAACACCAACGACATATTAGAGGATCTTAGCATACGTTGCTGTGCAGACAATACCACAGATATGCGGCCACGCTGATCTTGCTTGGAATAACAACAACGGCAACTAGTGCCAAATTAAACTTATGTCATCTGTTGAGACGTCACTTGGGAATGTTTGTCATAATTCGGGAATGATTATGGGATAAAAGGAACCTAGTTAATTCAACCTCTAGAAGTAACAAATAAGCTTTTTTTCGTGCCGCTAATTTTCGAAAACCCTCTTCTTAAATTCTTTCTCATTTCAAGTAACTGTCAGTATCGTGATCGTCTGAATCCTTAGGAATTTCCTTTAACGTGCCTCACAATTGTGAAGTCATTACGATATGGGTATCTTTGAAAAAACGCGTAAATCTTCACCTTAAAATTCGGCAACACACGAAAATTCTTGTGAATATTAGAAAATTATTTTCTATCAAGTAATACGGAATTCCGGAACTTATCTCAAGTCAGTATCAAAACCGTGGGGACCATGCCAGACTTCCAATGATACATGAGTATGACCACCTAGGTTAAGAAAACCTTAACCTCGTCTTGTGTTCTTTATTATCCAACAATATTCTGTGATAAATACGCTAATTACTTAAATATAACATCATGTGAATAAAAAGTATAATTTTAAAGTCAATTTTTTTAGGTAAAATTTATAAAATAGAATAGGTACCTATATTTTAAACCTTAGTTCAATATTTTATGTAACTCATAAGAATAATAATTCAATAGGTAATAAAGTCTCTTTAAAAACAGCTTCATCCACCACCTTACAATTTCTGTAACTCTATTAAATGCATTAAACATAATATATTTATTTACTGGTAATTTATATCAATATTACCTATTATATTATCGTCCAAAGTGCACGTGTTTATCTAACCGCTTATTATATATATATTAGTGTGAACGCTTCGATCACTACTAACTTAGGTACTAAATGACACACAAACAAGTACAATATACACAATTTGTCTGTATTGGATGAACATTGATTTAATGTACAATTTAAAGGAATTGTTAAAGACAAAAAAACATCAATCACATCAAACATCTATTTGCGATCTTAGATTTTTTTTGCAGGATGTGCTTTATTCTCCAAATCCAACTTTTTTTGGGCTGCAAAAAATATTAGCATAATTCGCCATTTTGATACGGAGGCCATCTTGAATTTACAATGATGAATTTACAAATGATTATAATTATTAAGCTTAGTTTGAGGGCGTCGTGGCACAAGGGTCTAAGTGTGCGACTGTAAACGCAATGGTTGTGGGTTCGATTCCCACTCGAAGGAATGAAATATTGAATTTTTTTCTTCGCACACATTTTTTTTTCCTTTCAGCGCTCAACACTTTTACAGTGAAAAATTAAAACTACAAGCACATAATTTACACTTTAGCCCAGAAATAGAGGCAACTTGAACGATTCACAATTCATTTTAGATTTTCACGTGCACTTAGAAAAGCGTGTTATTCTAGTGTAAATTAAACTATTCATGTATTTTGTAGTTTTCCCATATTATTCCCACGAGTAGTCGACAATTCGACGGTCGACCCAAACGTCTCTGCCCTTCTCCACGGACTTCTCAGGGAGAGGTCCATGGAGAAGGGCAAGGCCACTGTTATAGGGTTTCGCCCGGTTCCCTAAAGTGACGCTAGCAATACGATATTATTATCGACCCTCATGCCATTCTGCCCTCGGCACGTTGCTCACGCTTAGGTGGAATCTTTAATAACCTACTCCTCTATTTACTCGTCAATTACTTCGTATATATATATATATATATATATATATATATATATATATATTAATATTCTTCTATTTACACTCTCCATGTACAGGTCTATATACATTCTATACAGGCATATGTACACTATTTACAGTCAATATTTACAAGTCAATATATAATAATAGGTGTGTTATAATCTTGGAACCTGATCTTATTCAGAGTCCATTACCTGATTCTATCATGGAATGCCAGTGCCTGTCTTCCGACTTTATCATCAGAACTTGAAACCTAAACGTCAAAGTTAATTACAAGACTTTTCTGACAAGTCCAAACACGACTATGATACTAGGTCTACTATCCTTGGAAGATGGTTAAATTAGTTTCCTTAGATACGAATTGAATGAGCCCGAACTCGATATGTTTACTAGTAGGTAGCCCAAGGTTCCATCAGACACCTTCCATGCCATCCTCAGGACCTCGTCATCAGGAGAAATAAAGAGAATATGTTAAGACGAATCGAATGAACACAAATTCGATACTTTACTAGTCAATAGGCAGTCCAAAGTTCCATCAGCCACCTTTCAGTCCCATCATCAGACCAGCTCTATGGTACCATAATACGGTCATCTAATCTAAATATCATTGCCAAGCTTCACGATGATACAAAAATTAAAAGTGCGTGAATTTTTTACTCTTAGATTCCATTTACATAGTTTCTTACATACAGGACGACCTAGTAAAAGCATGTTCACAATATGTCTGGACTTTACAAGAGTTTAACAGAAAAACCATTGCTCTTTCAAATAATTGTTACTAAATTTAGAGCTATGTAGCTTTTCATCATGTACCAACTTTAACGCCATATCTCATATATATCAGAAATTTGGGCTAAACGGAAACTTACATTATTTTTTGTTTATTCTTTTAACACAACAACAATCCGGCAGCAATTATTATCCCAATGTATAAGTATATCATAGAATTTACATTTCATTTCATAAAAAAGTATAAGTAAGTAAGATATATACCAACATTACATTTGTTAACTTTTATAACGTGTACTTCCCGTTAACCTACAAGCCTGAAATTAATAGGGACCCTCGATGGGAGACCAACTCGCACTTGACTGTTGTTTTTGTTTACATGTAATTCTTAAGTAATATTCATCTGCCGTTTACTTAATGACATTATAATAGAGCTATTTAAGTTGTCATCTATTATTTTTGAGAATTTGTTTAACGTTTTCTTATTCAACTGCCATGAAAAAAACACATATTTTGGTTTAAAAATAAGATCTTTTTTTTTAAAGATTTTATTTAGCTTAAGTTTAAATCAAATCCTATTTTTGGAAACAATACAAAATTTTGAGAGAGTCTTATGTCTTTCAAAAATATTTTTCTCTTCTTAAATGTGAAATAACACTTTGAAAATGTTAAAAAAAGATACAATTCTGCTACCTAAATTTATTTGTTGTATGTTGGCATAATACCAGGCGGATATTTGCTGTGTTCGAACAGTATAACGAAAAAAAATTTTCTCAGCCAAAGATTATTAGTGTGATATGTAATTAAGATGGTATACGTACTCACTAACTTAAAAGTGACAGCCTTTTGTAGGTAGCGCCAACTAAAGGTATATAAAATCCACGCTAACCAACGTTAAAGTAGAAAGGCTTGTACTTAAATGTGTTTTTTGTTTCAATTTCACGCTGTATCCCGCACACAGCAGGCAGAAACCTACCGTTAAGAGACTCCTTTCTTCACTTTGCGACGAATTTTTCGAAGCATTGCGTGTTGAGTGGCGGAATTCAACGTCGGACTTATACCTTGTTGCATGAGCAAAGAAATAAAAATATTAAAAATTAAAAAGAGTGAAAAAGATTTCATTTTTTTTTCATCATTATAGTATATGGCGTTTTTTAATTGTAGATAATCAAAGATTGCGTAGCTCTAAATTTTGCAAGTACATGTAAGCGCAACTGCTTTTGCTTTTGACTTTTATAGAGTCAAGATATTATTTTTTGAAGTTTTGTCTTAATTTAAATTTAGTTTTGTTGGTTTACTAAAAGAGACTAAAGAAATGCTTAGTACGTATTTTGTTCACCTAATTTATAAAAAATACCTTTTTTCGTTTAACTGGCCCCAAGCTACAATAGTGCTTGTGGCGACCACTGTTAGCGAGTCGGCGTGGATGCATAAACGCCCGTATCTTTTATTATTTGCTATAAATTTCAGCTTGATATTGCCACTCAATTTTAAGAATAATAGTCTTGACAAGCATACAGACAGACATTCAATAAAGTAATCCTATAAGGGTCCCTTTTTTTTTGAGGTACGGAACCTTAAAACAAATGCTTTTTGCGAATTAAATTATCGCGTATTTTATGGCGCAACTTGTTTTATGGTGATTAAGTAATTTTCTGTCATTTTGTATTTAAAATTGATTTTAATATTATATATATATAACAGACATGTTATTTACATATATATGTATGTAAATAACATGGCTGTTATTGATTTGTTATTATTATCTTTTCCTATTACGCGTAAGACATAATTGCGTAAAAAAAACTTAAAAGACTTTCAAAAGTTGTAAATTACTCTTAAATTGATTGGTTGATATTAAATTAATTAGATTTAATAGTACAGATAATTTCTTGTTTTCCGATAATCATTTTATATTCCCTGAAGAACAATAACAGAATTGATTCAAAACAATCCGTTTCTATCTGGTTACTGTGTTAACCAGATAGAAACGGGTCGCTGCTCTACTAGGGATACCAAATTTATTTCAAAGTGCAAATATACCCTGTGTTACTCAGTGATAATGCAGCATTCCAATGGTAATTATTTTTTTTAAATCTGTTTAGTAGTTTCTAAGTTTATTAACTACAAACATAAACTCATACAAATCTTTCCTCCTTATATAATTGTATAGAGTAAGTATAAATAAGTAGATGCTTATAAAAAACAATCGATGCATAATTATAAAGTACGTAAACGTGAGAAAAAAAAGGTTGATTCGCTTACTCTGCAACTCACTCACGATGATTATTACGTTACTACATACTATGATATTAAATAAATAAATAAATCAGCTTCACGCTTTATCCCGCACACAGCATGGTAGGCAGAGGGAACCTAGTGTTAAGACACTCCGTTCCCCACTTTCTGCCTAATTCTGGAGGCAATGCGTGTTAAGTGGCAGAACTCAACGCCGCTTTACCTCAACATCAGAACGAAGAAATGGAAATATAAATTTAAGTAAATATTTCATCTCCTCAAGTGGGGATCGAACTCATAACCAGTTAGTTTTACAGTCACCCTTTGTGCCGCTGCGTCACGACTGCCCCCATTACATATAAAATATTAAATATATATAAAACTGAAAGACGAAGGCTATCATGCTGATTTCACCAAAAATATATAAAGGTATAAGTTTTTGTGTTTGAAAAAATTTGTCTGCAAATTACTAAACCCTCGTTCAGTACAAACAGAACAATAAAAGTTTTTCTTTGAAGCATCTTTGATATTTAACAAGATTTGACCCCAAGATAAAATCATTCTTTTTCAACAATTAACGATCAGGTGAAGTGATTTCGTACAATAATTTTTACTACACACGCCATAGATGCTATTATTATTTTCTCAGAAAAATACAAGGATTTAGTTGGACATGCAAGTGCTTAAAACGAGTCCGCGACCGCAGTCAGCACAGTCACTTGACCGATCTCTTAGTGGAAACAACCTGTTTCAATTATCAATATGTGGTCTCCGAGTGTGGTTGTGTGCACTGTATTGGCGATCGCTGCAGCCACCGACGTGCGGCAGTGTCCCGGTCAGTACTTTCTTTACGTAACCGTTACTGCTCGACCTGCTTTCGCGTTTGCTGTTTCTGCTAGATGTTCTAGAATAAAAATTTATTTATATTATTGTAATATAATAAATGGTTGTGGATTTTTCTTTATTAAACATTTAAATATTACAATAACACAAAATGTACTGCAGAATTTTTTTTATTTAAATATTAGAATTAATTTACAAGTACGATGATTTTTTATACAAAGTATAAATGAAATTTTATTATATAATAAATAAAATATTGTGTGTTATGTGTATGAAATGGTGATAGGGATTTACATTCTCGTGTTTTTAGTAACGTAAACATATAATACATGCTTATAGAGTTGGCTTTAAGTGATAAATAAATAAACTAATAAAATATTTTAAAGGCCATCGTGGCGCGACAGTTGTGGGTTCGATCGTCACTCGGAGGAACGAATTATTATTTGCCAATATTTTCATTTCCTCGCTCTGGCACCAAGTTCAAAAGCCCGGCGTTGAGTTCCGCTACTTAGTATACAATGTCCAAAAAAAATAGACGGAAATTCAGGAACTGAGTGTCTTAACACTAGAGGTTCTATGAGATGCTCCTTTTTAATAGTAGATATGTGTATTAAATATTTTATCTTGTTTTGTGTTATATTTTATAGTTGTTACATATGCATTTGGCTTAAACTGTACATTTCAATTAACAATTTATTATATTACTTATCTATTCTCATTCCCTTTTAAAATAAAAACAGTGAACATAAAAACTATATTTTTACAAAAAAAATATTATAATAACTCTTTATATTGAACACATTTCTTTTGAAAATATTGAGTAGATTAAAATTTTAATAAATTGTAAGTACTATCCATATATTATATCTTATTTATCTAATACAGGGGTTCCCAACCTTTTCTTGATCAAGGACCTTTTTTATATCATTCTTGGTAGCAGGGACCACTATGTATGTAGGCATAAAAAAAATAACTGTGATAATCAAACAGAAACTTCGCCTCACCCAGTCTTAAAATTAAAATCGTTCGCGAATCATATTTAGGCTTCTGTAGACCACTGGTAGTCCGCGGATCACTGGTTGGGAACCACTGATCTAATATTATACTAATGTCAAAAAAAAAATCAGCTTCACGCTGTATCCCGCACACAGCAGGGTAGGCAGAGGGAACCTAGTGTTTTTAGACACTCCGTTCCCCACTTTCTGCCGAATTTTGGAGGCATTGCGTGTTGAGTGGCAGAACTCAACGCCGCGCTTAGCCTCGACACCAGAGCGAAGAAATGGAAATATAAATTTAAGTAAATATTTCACACGTTGTGCCGCTGCGCCACGACCGTCCTCACTATTGTCAAAATAACTTAAAACACTAAACCAAAGTTACCCTGTACATACCGGCTGTAGCACATCAATTTTCAAATGCAAATTAGCATAAGGTTGCAAAAAAGTCTACCATTTTTGTAATTTTCATATTGTTAATATTTGAAAACTAAAAATAAGTATTATGCTAAAGAGCAACTCGTCGAAAACATAGTAAATATATGAGAAGAATATCTAAATACATATACCTACTAATAGGTCAAAGTTCAACATTAAGAAATCATAATACCAACAACTCGTAGATAATGGCTAGGTGCGTTACTACTTACAAATTTACAAGCACATCTTTATATATAAATCGTAAAGTAAAAATACAGGTTCATTATATTACGTAAGTATATTCTTGTAATTGTAAAATGGTTATAAACAAGAAAATCAATGATTATGCATTATATGATTATACATTGAATTATTAACTTCTACAAATTTCTTTAAATTAATGTGCTTGAGTTTAACTAATAAGTACTTATAATAAATTACGGTATTTCCAATTGATAAGCTTTAATTAAAAATTGGGCAAAAATTAAATTAAAAAAATTAAATTTGGCAAACGGCTTAGGTCAAAATCCGACTTTTTTTTTCATAGAAAAAAAACCCAACTTATATTTATTATTGATTTCGTACAAGATAAGTGCATATATAAAATTGACAACTTTTATAAGTTGTACTTCCATATGATGACATACAGTCCTGAAATTGATATGGTACCTCCGGACGTCTGAAGGCGAGTCCGACTTCAACTTTACCGGGTTTTCTTAAATATAAGTTCTTTAAGATATTTAAAATAATAATAGAAAACGAACAACGTGAATTAAAAATATGTGCCGGTAATATGTGACATGGAACGATTACGTGATGTGCATACAATTTATACGTGAGTATGTTGTTGACTAGCACATAACGATAATGTTTGTTTCCGCAAACATGTCCTGTGTGCATATCAAGATTTGAGACGTAAGATTTTTTGAGGCCGAAGATGGCATGGAGGCCTATGCAGGAATATTAGAAAACCCAATAAAAAAGGAAGAGGGATCGGAGTGTCTTAACACTGAGTTCCTACTAAGCAGTGTGAATGTTAACTTAGTGGGAGAGAGACCCTACTTTCCGCCGAATTCTGTAGGCGTTGAGTGTTAAGGGGAAGTGCTCCACGTCGCGCTTTGCGCCAGAGCGAAGGAATGTAAATATACATTTAAATCAATATTTAATTTCCTCGAGTCGGGATCGAACCTACAACCAATCGTGCCTACAGTTACACTTTGTGTAACTGCAATATGATTTTGATATAAGTATGCAAATTAAGTATCTCTACTCATGTATTATGATCAACGGCATAAGGAAAGCCAAAGGTTTATAATTTAACCCCAAACATAGTTAATCGTTCTTATCAGACGTTTTATAACAATTTAAATACGTAACCAGAACTCGAAGTTCCATGATATTCTACGAAGACAGGCATCAATTACGTACAATAACACAATTAACGATCACGTTGCGTGTTCGGTGTTAGCTATAAAAAGCAGTTCTACTGCATATTTGCTCACCCATTGTTTGAACTTAATATAAAATATTGCGACGCCATCGTAAAAGGAGAGATATATTATTAAAGGTTAATATCGTTGTTGTAGAAATGTTTTTATTGTTCTAAAAATCTAATAAAATAAGAATAAATCAGCTTCACACTGTTCCGCACACAGCAGGGTAGGCGGAGAAAACCTAGTGTTAAAACACTCCTTTCCCCACTTTCCGAATTCTAGAGTCATTGCGTCGAGAGTAACGGAACTCAACGCCGCAATTTCTCCTTCAACACCATTTACAAAGAAATCAAAATATAAATTTAAATAAATATTTCATATCTTCAAGTGGAGATCAAACCCACAACCAGTCCCGCTTACAGTCACACCTTTGTGCCCCTGCCTAACGACTGACCTCGTCCTGTATTATACCTTATTTAAAAAACCTTACTGCAGGTCTAACTATCAACTGTTTTGTCAAACGGGGGTGTTGGTCAAGACAACGGAGTGCTATAACAAATTCTTTTACTCTAGCTTATATCCCTTTAGAAGTTTTGGTCGTAATTGTCTAACGTCCAAAATGTCAAGATGTAGATGCGTTGAAGTAATAATACTATAGTATGCAGCTTCACGCTGTATCCCGCAAACAGCAGGGTAGGCAGAGGGAACATAGTGTTTTTAGACACTCCGTTCCCCACTTTCTGCCGAATTCTGGAGGCATTGCGTGTTGAGTGGCAGAACTCAACGTCGCGCTTAGCCTCGACACCAGAGCGAAGAAATGGAAATATACATTTAAGTAAATATTTCATCTCCTCGAGTGGGGATCGAACCCACAACCAGTCGGTTTACAGTCACACTTTGTGCCACTGCGCCACGACTGGCCTCATCACTATAGTATGCAATATAAAAATAATATGGTTATTAATTAATATTCCTAATACTCTATTTTATTATCCTTTCGTCCTTTCATAAAAGTCTGTATGTATGTGTAATGCATCTGGCATAAGAGAAATTGATTAAAAAAACCAAGAAAAAAGTAATTATGTAGTGATGATTATTGAAATACTATGAAAAAATAAATATACTTGATGATGTCCAAATTATAAATAGAGTATCTTTTTACAAACAAATAAAAAATAAATAAATACATACGTATAAAATATATTCTAATTACATATAAATTATAATCAAGATTTTTGAAACTTTTAAAGTGTTATCCATACGTATAAAAAAAATCGTCCAAGCGCTTTGACTACTAAGGCATACTTTTTCATCAAGTTACTTCGAAATTAAACATACTTATGTTGCACTCTGTACACACACACACACACACAGAGATTTTTACAAATTTCCGTTACAAAATGAAAAGTGCTTAGAATTATGATTTGACAAGAGGAAAGATATTTTTGACATATTTATATAGTCTTATTCCACACTTACCAGAGAAAAATGCTTATTTAGAAACGTATAAATAATGTTGTAACTTGGTGTAAAATATAGTAAGTAAAAGTAAATAAGTATTAATCTCACAAATATTGAAAATGTACCAATTATAATGAAAATTTGTGCATTAAAGGACTAACGATAGTTTTTTTTTCAAATATTATTATTTGGCTATAATCGTAATATAGAAATAAAGTAAGCGAAGCCTCGTTGGAGTTTCTAGTATGTTTTATAAAAAAGCACGACCTGTTTCTCACAAATCTCAATTAATATAATAACATGATATATAAAATAAGACCTGTAATCCTTGACCATGATCGTCGTTGTGTTCGTATCAAGCTTTGTTAGTATGCCATTATACTACATCATATTATGTACCTATATATTTATATACGGTATACATACGCTGCGCTTGAATCATTCAACCACTATAGTTACAATATCGATTGGTAATTCACATCATGACCGTAAATCAGTTTACATTACATCGAACAATAGTTTGGGGATTTACGTCCTTTATTATTTAATTTATTTATATTATGTCGTAAGTATTCTATTATGGTTTATACAAATACCAGTTAAAAAAATAAGGAAGATTCCTTATTGTATAAAAACGTCGTAAATTGATGATAAAACAGTCCTTGCTGGTATTAAGATATATGCTTATACGCAAGTGCGACTTTTTTAATTGCAAATTAAAAAAAAATCATGAATAATAGTTGAAGACGAAAAGACCGTAGAAATAAGTCATGTCATAGTCAAAAGAACAATAATGTAATAATGACTTATAAAGGTAGTTGCCATTGGGTAAAAAATACCGCTATTGTGGCATAAGTTTACAAATACCGCATTGTGCTGGATTAAATCAGTTCAGATTTATATATGTATACCTAAAAGAGGGTGTTATTTTATAAATTTTCTCTAATTTACTCTTAATAATCATATATTATTATATAATTATATTATTATATATTATTTCCACCGTTATTCAAGCTCAGGTATATTTACAAATTCTACTTTAAATACAGGTAAGTATTAAAATATGAGTATGTATGGAGGCTTTCAAAAAAGGTAAAAAATGTCGTCTGAAGGTCGTTACATTTTATTATAGTTGGATAAGTACAACAAGCTCGGACTCGATAATGAAAGATTCCGTAGTACCAAGCATAAATAATAATTTATTTACATAAACCTAATGTAATCTAATACAATTATAATTATTTAACAATAAAAAATATATCACAATGTTTGTATATTTTTTTAAAAAACTTCTATTTTTAAAAAACTTTATACAATACCAATACATTCTTAGAAAATATACAATTTGACAATCTTTGGTATTCAACAGCAGATACAATTATTATTTTCGTTTCATTACAACTGCCCTTTGAATAAGAGTTTGTTTCCTTAATTGATTTTTTTTAGTACCTACGACAATGCTTCCTCATACACCATTTTCTTGATTTCCTTATTCCTTCCAACTTGCATTCATTCTTAAGTCCGCCTTGACCTGTAAAACTCGACAAAGCCACTTAGAAACACATCCCACAATTTTTATATATAAGAGGGTGACTTATAACAAAAATAATTTTATAAAACTAATAAACATGTATCTATTAATAAAGTAACCAATAATGAAGTTGTTAAGTTTAGATTTACGCTGTATCCCTCACACTAAAGGGTAGGCAGAGAGTACTTAGTGATAAGACACTACGTTCTTTCCGCCGAATTATGGAGGCATTGCGTGTTGAGTGGCGGAATTCAACGCCGCGCTTTGCCTCCACACCAGAGCGATGAAATGAAAATATAAATAAATATTTGATTTTCCTCGAGTGAAGATCGAACCCACAGCCAGTGTATTTTACAGTCACACTTTGTGCCCCTGCGCCACGACTGGCCTCAATTTTTTTTTTCATTAATACAACTTCGGACTTTTATCCTCGTAACAGTGTGGATCAAAGTAAGCCATGGATATAATTGTAATACGTCATAACTTTTAAATTAACGAGGAAATAAATCTAAAAAAAAAACTATTTGTATTTAGATTTTAGATGCACAGAAATCAAATATCTATACGTATAACAATAATCTAATGCTTTTGGCAGTTATCATTTTGTTGTCCGCGAACGGCGACATGATTAAATATATTGCTTAGGTTATTATTGTAGAGAATGCATTATTAATTACGATTACATTATCGCAATAACATATGCGTTAAAACACTTTGTCATATAATATATCAGCTTTACGCTGTATCCCGCACACAGCAGGGTAGGCAGAGGGAACCTAGTGTTAAGACACTCCGTTCCCCACTTTCTGCCGAATTCTGGAGGCATTGCGTGTTGAGTGGCAGAACTCGACGCCGCCCTTAACCTCGACACCAGAGCGAAGAAATGGAAATATAAATTTAAGTAAATATTTCATCTCCTCGAGTGGGGATCGAACCCACAACCAGTCGGTTTTACAGTCACACCTCGTGCCGCTGCGCCACGACTGGCCTCAAATATCCTCTTATAATAATTTTTAATATTCTCAATTCCAGGTCAGACAGTTGAGGGTCTCAAAGATGTTATACAATTGACGCCTTGCAAGAAAGTGCCGTGTCGCCTAAAGAAAGGAACGAACCAATATATCACCATTACTTTTACACCAGGTATTTTTTTTTTGCATCTTTTTTATTTGTATTAGTATCGCGTCTATCGCCACCTTAAAGACCGGCAACGCACCTGTAGCTCCTGTGGTGTTGCACGGGGTCGTAGGCGGCGGTTACACTTACCATCAGGTGACCCGAACGCTCGTTTGCCTTGTCCTTTTCCATAAAAAAAAACTTACCTATTCTAATCTACTCAGTTGTATAAAGCCTTATTTAATCCTAATATTTCGCTAAATATGTCCCCATGATCGTGTTTATATATTGGAAAATGATTGTTTTGTATCTTCATTAGCCCGCCCTGTAGGACAAGTATTGATTTCCGCCACTGATGACGCTTGTAATGTCATTTTATCTTTATTAAAATTTCATTAGAAGTTTAATTTTTAACAATCGTCTTGTCAAGTGATTAAGTTTTTAAATTTAATTAACATAGAGTTTAAATACGAAAGAGAAACAGCAATAAATGTAATTTAAAAAAAAATCATGATATTTATATTATTATTAATTAGAAAATCATAAAATGATTAAAACGTTTTCAGAGGTCGATATGGATGAAGTGAAGGACCATGTGGTAGCTCAAGTTTTTGGCGTGCCACTACCATTCGTCGGAGTTGACGGTGCTTCCGTTTGCGATAAACTTGAAACTGAAAGTGGAGAGAAAACCTCATGTCCTCTCAAGGCTGGCACCAAATATATATATAAAGATAGTTTTCCTGTTCTTAGCTTCTACCCTTCGATAGACGTAATAGTGCACTGGTCATTGGTGCATAAAGAAAAAGATATCATCTGTTTTGAGGTTCCTGTGAAAATATCATAATTGTCTTTAAGAAATGAATACTTTAAATTATGTATAACAAAATTAAATAATAAATTTAGAAATGCAAATATACGTTGTAACAAAGAATTTTATGATGTGATTCTTTAAATATGATGCGCCGAACGTGACAGTTGAGAATATGTCACTTCGCCAATGTCACGTTTGACAAAAACAAATATCAAAAATGTCATATTTGTTTGTCACAATTATTGTAAAAGTACTTTTTACTTTTTAAATTTGTTGTAGTTTGAGGATAGAATGACAGCAGTAAACTATAATTGGTTTGTAGTTAATACTAATAGAATTAACTACACATCAATTAGTTTACTTAGTATATTATGAATATTTGTGGTAGTGATACGAGAATTTAGTGCAAAAGTGTCTCAAAAGATGCTTACTATGTATAGCAAAATGATTGAAAGATGTATAAAAAATTTAATAAAAAATTTACTTTCCCATTCAATCCACTTTTTTTTCATGTTCTTAAGATATAAGGAAATATTACAATCAGAACCTGACATGGAAAACAAAAGCTTTCTATATCCAAATTCCACAGGTGATAATTAAATTAAAAAAAGAGACAACCCCCTAATGAATATGTAACTACACTCTATTCACGAAAACATGATATAAATGTAAGGGAATCAATAAAAGATTATAAAATAACATTGACGGATCTAGAAATCCCGATTAGTGGAGCTTAACCGTTTCTCCCCTGACGGTACTTTTAAGCACCATTGTGCATACAACTCCTAACGATCCTTCACAGTACTGTATGCATGAACCAATCAAACTGCATTATTTGAAATCCTGCTACAAACCGCTGAGTAATTTCAACAGTTTCTTATAATGTGTCATACATATAGTTACCAATACTCTATTCACTAAGGCATGAGATAATTGTTTCCTTGAATATAATTTTGTCTTGATCTCATATTTTTTTTGTATATTCTATCATAGCTCCTTACAATATGATATGAAGTCCCTGACGGTACCTATAAGTCTACGTACTAATAAAATTATTTCTGGAGACAATAAAAATTTAAATATTTATATATATGTTTATTTGTAACAAACTTATCAATATAAAGTAGTTTATAATAATTAATTAGTTTTAAAATATGAAAAGAAACGACTATAATGATTAAAAGTAAAGATTGTTTTCATATTTATAGCCAGGAATATTGTAGAAATCGAAATTAGTAAGATATATATAGGTTTTAGAATAGCAATATTTCTTTGTTTATATTTTGTCTCATGCCAAAATGAATAGAAAGAGTGTAGAACTAATATACTAAACATACTGATTTAATAATAATAATAAAAAGATATATTTATTTACAGAAGACGATATATATTTTTTCAAATTTATATTGCAGTTGCACTTTTGCACTGACGCTTAGATAAATCGTAACCCATATATATAAATCCCTCTCCAGCCTGTTTCTCTCTGTTTTCATTCAAAGATATATAGTTAATAAATTAAAACGGCATCTCAATATCGATCTCAGACTTGAGAACGGTATATCAATACTACTGGCCAATAAAACAAATAAAAAAAACGTGATATTAGGTAATTACAGCATCCATAGAATATCTATAGAAATATATTATGTTATCAATTGACTCAATCGTGTTTGTCTAACAAATTATAAAGAAATAGATGTAGTGTAATAATAGAACTAATAAATTTTAATGTATTTGTAATAATTAGTAGGATAAAAGTATTAAATATAAGATTTTCTTAAAAAAAATACTTGTTTTATTGTTATCATTTATTTATTTAAAAAAATGTAATGTCACAAACTCGTGTATTTTACCTAAAGCTTTAAATTTTTTATCGTTAAACTTATATACTATATGAATACTTATATTTTATCAATGTTAATTCTTTTTAATCGGCGTAATTACAGCGGGAACTTCAAAGCAGACTACATCTCGAGTACCATCATTAAGTCCCCAGTGGACTCGAAGAGGAACTTGTGGATAGAAGAGTTCTATGGGGAACGAATTAGTATATACATATTCTTGATTGGGTACTAGCGGGCACGGCGCTGCTTCTCCAGTATCTGCCCGCTTGACCTGCGCACAAGCACTCACTCCCGATACGCCGATGAAAGGCAGGGGAAGTCCCCCGATTAAAGCGTACACATCGTTTGTAAGTTTTGTCACTTCATGCTCTGAAAATATTTTATGAAAATTATATTAGCTATTTTGTACATTTACACATCCACATACACACTTACATACAAACTTTCAACCCCAATTTCATTCCTTTAGGGTTAAAATTTTTCAAAATCCCTTCTTAGTAGATGTCCAGATTATGAAAATGAACATCTGTCCAAATTTCACGTTTCTACCATCAGCGGTTACGGCTGTGCGTGCGTCTTACCTCACTCAGTCAGTATGTCCTTTTATATATATAGATAGATAAAATATTTTTAATTGTCGCCACTTGCCTTGTGGTCTGCGGGTTTATTGTTATTAAGTAGGATAACGTAAGTATCCATAATATTATTATATTATTATTGGTCTCCCCGGACCTGGCTTCAACAGATTACCATTTTTTTTGAAATTTGGAATACTCTTACACGGGAAAAAAAATCACAGCGATGGGGCAGTCCAAACCGCCTTCAAAGATTTTATTGATTCCCGTCCTAATGATTTCTTTGTTAAGGGATCTATGAGATGACAAAAGTACATACATATATAGATAATAGTGATTCATACTTTGATTAATTAAATATATTATATTAAAAAATATGAAACGTTTTGTATATACCAAATGCCAATTGCATATGTAAGGAACTTCATTCATTAAACTTTTTTTTCCAATTTTTTTTTAATTTCGTCATTTTATTTATAAATAAAAAAGCCTAGATTTGGATTACATATTTACGGGATTCTCCATCTTGCATGAAGCAATTTTAAAAATGTATAAGTGTTTGAATTAAGATGTTTCAAATTTTAACAAAATTGTACATTTGAATGTCGGAATGTCGTGAATATTTCAGAGATCAAGTTATACAGATTTTCATATTATTTATTAAAGTAATCGCAAGTTATTTGCAAGTCATTGCTTATCGTAAATTTCGTATGAAGTTCGATATATATATTTTTTTTTTATTAGCTTCACGCTGTATCCCGCACACAGCAGGGTAGGCAGAGGGAACCTAGTGTTAAGACACTCCGTTCCCCACTTTCTGCCGAATTCTGGAGGCATTGCGTGTTGAGTGGCAGAACTCAACTCCGCGCTTAGCCTCGACACCAGAGCGAAGAAATGGAAATATAAATTTACGTAAATATTTCATCTCCTCGAGTGGGGATCGAACCCACAACCAGTCGGTTTTACAGTCACACTTCGTGCCGCTGCGCCACGACTGGCCTCGAAGTTCGATATATGTAGTACAAAATATTCTAATAAAATAATATAATTGAAATATGATACTTACTCGGCTTAAACTTGAATACAACTGTTGTGTTTGTACCCTTGCGCAGCTTGCAGCGTGTCTTGCCGCACGGAATAACCTGAATCCGCTCGTGAAGATTATCAAAATTTTGACCTGAAATATCAATAAACTTTACATCAATAAAATATTACATTTATTTTAAGTTACTAACGACCCGCTCGCGGCTTCGCCCACTTGTTTCGTGATCTAATAATATTATTATTTTAACGATAATATCTATACAATTAAAAATTTATTAATTCAATAAAACATTTATGTTGTAGCAATATTGTCGGAAGCAATATTAAATATTGACATATTTTTTTTTATTTATAAATCGATTTAAATAAAACACAATGTTGGGAGTTTGTAAAAACACAATTGTGAAAACTGGGCATTTAATTGATTAAGCCGGTACGTGCATTAGCGTGCACAAACGCATAGACAAACCGACAAAATATCGTTGTTTTCTTTTACATCAATAAATGCCCCCAACAATAGATTTTCTCCTATATGTATTTCCCATGAACAAACAGCGATAATGTTACAGTTTTATCATACGTATAGATTTACGGTAACCTTATCCTTTTAACAAACAAATCAAATCAAAATCAAATCAATCGCACACAGCAGGGTAGGCAGAGGGAACCTAGTGTTAAGACACTCCGTTCCCCACTTTCCGCCAAATTCTAGAGGCATTGCGTGGTGTGGCGGAGTGGCGAAACTCAGCGCCGCGTCTTGCCTCGACACCAGAGCAAAGAAATGAAAATATAAAAGTAAATAAATATTTCATCTCCTTGAGTGGGAATTGAACCCACAACCAGTCGATTTTGCAGTCACACTTTGTGCCCCTGCACCACGACCGGCCTCATAAATACATAAGAACAGCAATTTATTACACCTGTAATGGCTAACTCACTATAGTTATATGTAAAAAAACTCATATGATTTATTGTCTGTTTAGTATATTATTATTACTTTTTTATGACCACAAACAGATATATATGGCTACGACACACTCGTTTCATGTTGAAAAGAGGTAAAAATAAATGATGAATGGGACAAGGACTCGGGTAAAGGGCATGCAAATTGCAACTGATTGTAATATATTTGTGTACATACTAATTACTATACATTTATATAATAAATAAATAAATAAATCAGCTTCACGCTGTATCCCGCACACAGCAAGGTAGGCAGAGCGAACGAAGCGTTAAGACACTCCGTTCCCCACTTCTGCGAGATTCTGGAGACATTGCATGTCGTGTGGCAGAACTCAACGCCGCGCTTTGCCTCGACACCAGAGCGAAGGAATGGAAATATAAATCTAAGTAAATGTTTCATCTCCTCGAGTGGGGATCGAACCCTCAATCAGTCCGTTTTACAGTCACACTTTCTGCCCTTGCACCACGACTTTCCTTTAAATAATTTTATAGATTACTCTCAAAAATATAGTTTATTGTACTTATTTAATTTTTCTTACATGATGAACTATTGTGAAATTTATGTCTTGTCATAATTTCAAGGAAAGCGGACATGATGTGTTAAAAATAGCGTTCCAAGATTTCTTAAGAGAGAACCTAATACAATGACATTCCTCTCTTCGCTCTGCCTTAGCAAACACCAATAATTGACTGACGGAACCCAACGCTGCAATTTGTCTAACAGAACACGCACATGAATGTAATCAATTCTCCTGAGTGCGAAGTACAACGTTGGTAGTTGACGCTACCCCCTACCCTAAGATAAATTTATGTAACGCTAAATAGAAAATTGACTTAATTAGAAAATATAAGATGTTTTTTTAGCTTCACGCTGTAACCCGCATAAAGCAGGTTAGGCAGAGGGAACCCTATGTTTAAACACTCCGTTATCCACTCGAATTTTCGAGCTATTGTCTTGTACCAGAATGAAAAAAAAATATGAAAGAATAAAATCATTTCCCCGACTGCGAATCGAACATACAACTGCTATGAACCATCAGATGCTTGTGCCCTTGTGCCACGATGGCTTATATAATAATGTAATAAACAAAAATACAATTATTCAAATCAACCTACTAAAACGTAATATAATCGCGGATGCGGAAAATTTTTTATATATATTTAAAAAAAATGTTTTCCGTTTCAAATTAAACTTTTAGTCCGTATGCGATAAGTATTTATTTCCTTACAGATTTAATGCGTAGCTTTTAGACCATCTTCTATTATATTAATTTAGTTTGTACACACACTATCCCGCCTGTAGCATAAGAAAGTTGACTTAATTAAATTATACAGGTTGTTTTTTTAAGCTTCATGCTGTATTTCGTATAGAGCAGGGCAGGTAGAGGGAGCCCAGTGCTAAGACACTCCGCTCCCTACTTTCCGCCGAATTCTGGAAGCATTGTGTGTTGAGTCGCCACTCAATGCCGCGCTTTGTCTCGACACTTGAGCGAAGTAAATGAAAATATTAAATACATTGGTATTTCATTTCCACAACCTGTGAGCCAACACCATTAGGCCAGATGTTCATGGAGTAGGCGTGTTACTGTAAATACGACCAATTATTATCACTTAAACATTTAAATTGATAAAAATTAAATTTCTATGAAATTTGAAATTTAGTCTTATAATCATCACGTCATATCAATTGATTGAATTTATAAGGCAATAAAATATTACTTCCACGAGTTGAACTCCAGCTATTGCATACTTTCAGGCGCTTCTAAATCGTGCTACTCCCAGTCAGTGATTAGACAAATTATCTATTACGATTTTATCACTCCAAACGCTACATTTCTAAACGTTTAGCACGAACGGAGTTGTGTTTTCTTCCATTTTCGGTATGGGAACGGTGAATAAGGCTAGTGTATGATAGGGACTGTACCCACACATGATGGCGGCGATCTTCGCACGGGTTAGTAATCATAGACATCAGTCACTGTCCATGCACACATACACTTGTGTCCCTGGACTGTCGTGGCCCAGGGGCACAAGTTGTGGATTCAATCGCACTCGAGAGAATGAATTATTATTTATTAATATTTTCATTTCTTCGCTCTGGTACCAAAACAAAAGTCCGATGTTGACTTTCGCTACTCGACACGCAATGTCGAGGCAACGTAGTGAAAGGAGTGTCTTAACACTGCGTTATTGCTGGGTTGGTGCTGAATCATAATCTTAATTTTTATGGAGAAAATGAAGCTTTTTTTTCTTAGATAGACACACGTAACAAAATTATTATATAATATATAATTATAATTATAAATATAAAGTATAATTTAATATATATTGTATGAGTAAGAACTATGGTTCGTAGGGCAGTATAGAAGTCGTAGGTACGTTATTCGACTTTATCAATTGATTAATTTAGCTCCATTAAATCTTATGATTTCATCGTTGAACTTAAAACGCGTGTAGTGTAAATATTAAAAATAATAAGGAAAATAAATTATTAGAATTTTTGTACAATATAAATAATGCTCAATATTGTTTATAAATCTTATTTAATATAATAACAAATTCATGAATTGAAAAATAATAGCAGTGCACTTATTATATAATATAATGCCTACATAATATAATCGAAATATTGCGAATTTGGATTGATTTATATAGAATTCTCTCACCTGGGCATTGTTCCGAGGGCGTCTCGTCACTTCTCACAGTAATTACGGCAACCGCCAGTACTACCGCGACAGTCAAATATATTTTATTCATGTTTAGTGACTGATGAGACGACCAGTCGTATCGCCGCTAACACACCTATTGAGAGAGCAATCGTCGAATCAAAGCTCCAACGTCAGGCAAAGGTCGAGAGCGAGGAGGAGGCGCACAAAGAAATCTGTATGATTTACTAATTGGATACAAACTACGCGACGGCGCGATCCGTGTCCACGTTGTTACGAGTTCACGAACGTACCAGCTTCTACTAGCTAGCTAGCTATTTGCTTCCATGAAATTGTAAAAAAAAATTAAACTTCTATATTGTAAAATAAATTTAACAATGTATGAAATTGGGTCCCGCCGGGGACGCCTTTACCATCATCGGCATCCTCACAAGAAGCATAGTGCATACTACTTTTTTCAGAGACAAAGACCTCTTCCCTACCCGGGGTGTCTGTATAAAACACTACTGGCCTTTAGCAGCATTAACCTCAAGTTAAAAAAAAATGGCTTTCAACTGTCAATCCGATCGATAGCCGTATGCCTAAATTCGAGTCCCACAGGGAACGCCCTTGCCTCCGTCGGCATCCACTAAGCAGCCACGTTCCTGCAATTTCTCAGGGACTGAGTACTCTCTTCCCTATCCAACCGACATCGCCGTAAATTCCAATAGGGCTAACAGCATTAACCTCAAATTCCAAGAACAAAATGCCATTCCACTATATGGAAAAAGAAATATTTCCTTAAGAGAGAATAGCATACCACCACTGCGTGCACAATAGCAGATGGTGTAATCTCTCACTGCAGTGAACAGTGACGGCGACGCTGTAATTGATATATTTATCTATTTTTACTAAAAATAAATATCATAACATAATTAATAGTAAGCACAAATCTACATAATATAACAGTAAATCATTATCATTTTATTAATTTACGGCATAACTTCTCAAATAGTTAGTGCCTATATGGTTAATATATTTAAAAAAAAAACTAACTTTTGGCGGGAACAGTGTAAATCAATGTGTAAGTGTACATATAATTTCATATTAGAGCGTAAAGACAAATAATCGCTTTAAGGTTTCATATGAAACCTACTAAGTTAACCAACCTTTACTTAGTAATAAGTTTATGCAAGTCGGTGTCCACTTAATAATATGTTCTTTTACGTTTTCATTTATACAAAACATCAATATTTATTTGCTGTGAAGAGCGAATATGAAGCACACAACTACAAATATTGTCAGTATTACGTGTAGCTCCTTATCGAAACGGGTTAACCGATTTAATTCCATTGTTTTTCCTATTGTATTTTGGCAAGGATCGCTAAACATTTAATGTTTGTTTTTAAATCTGTTCATGAATAAAAAAGTTTTACCATCTGAAAGATGTTTCGACGAATTTACTATAACTATTTTATTGAATTGGCTAAAACTTTACTATAGCTATCGTCTTTAAAATTATATAATTATTACAAAACGAAAGTAATGTAGATTAGTAAATGGATATTTACATAGTAGAATGCGGGCGACGCCGCAAGTGAGTCGCTAGTATGTTATTATTAATTACAATTTTCAATTCAAACTCTATTGTCTTGCGTAGTTAAAAATAATACATATATTAAGGGGTAGAAGAGGAACATTGGAAATGGTTGAAAATAATAACAACAGATGAGTATATATGACTTTTATTCGTTATTTCATACAATTATCGAATATAGTATAGCTACATAGTAAAGAATTGTAATAGGAGGCTGATTACAAAATGTATAATAGGTACTAAGAAAATGTTTATTTATTTTAATTTTACACAGTATAGGAAATTTCTAAATACACGTGGAACACCAATGTAAAATTTTATAAATTATAAATCATAATTCGTCATCGGAAAACAATGTATCTATTGTTTTAGCTAACAAACATTTAAGATTATTAAATGGAATTATATTATTATTACGTAATTGTACATATAGAACTGTTTATATTATTTTTTATATATCAACCAAACGTACACAGTACGGATGTCAAGTTTTGATCAATATGTAATATGCGAAGTAGGTAGGTAATACGGTACACCTAATAATATTTATATTCCATAATTAACTAGTTTCAGTCGGCTGTATGTCAGGAGATCTACTGTGTGACGAGTCAAAGAAATAATACATTAAATTGTGACAGATATTACATAGATTTGTAATTTAATTTAATCAGCTGTATCCCGCACACTGCAGGGTATGCAGAGGGAACACAGTGTTAAGACACTCCGTTCTCCACTTTCTGCCGAATTCTTTAAGCATTGCGTGTTGAGTGACAGAATTCAACGCCACGCTTTGCCTCGACACCAGAGCGAAAAAATGGAAATATAAATGTAGGTAAATATTTCATCTCGAGTGGGGATCGAACCCACAACCCTTTGTGCTCCTGAGCCTGGCCTCAAATTACATAGATTAAATTACAATTAAAATAAAAATAGGCAGAGTATTTTAATATATTCTTTTCATTACTAAGATTAACAAAATTTATAATTATACAAATTTAGTATTTAAAAAGTTATTATTTATTGTAAAAAATATATATAATACTTAGTACTTAAATTACATTCAAGTAATACTTATACATGGTTATATATTTGTATTTGTATAATTACACAGTAACGCTAGAACACTACTTAAACGAAACAAAAGGGTATTCTACATTAACAACCTTTTTATAATAAATAAAAGCTTCACGCCATATCCCGCACACAGCAGGGTAGGCAGAGGGAACCTAGTGTTAAGACACCGTTCCCCACATTCTGCCGAATTTTGGAGGCATTGCGTGTTGAGTGGCAGAACTCAACGCCGCGCTTTGCCTCGACACCAGAGCGAAAAAATTAAAATATAAATTTAAGTAAATATTTCATCTCCTCGAGTGGGGATCGAACCCACAACCAGTCGGTTTTACAGTCACACTTTGCACCACTGCGCCACGACTGGCCTCAATACAACAATAAAATAATTTTACAATAAAATAATATTTTTACTATTACTACTGGCTGTTTTATTTATATTTTTGCAGTATTATGATAGTTTTGAATTTGATTTGAAATAACGTTATTTTACCACTATAACTAATCTCTATCTATAACTAATAAGTTATAGATAATACAAAATGGTAAATACCAGAGCCACTAATACTTTTTGAGATTCTTATTTCAATAATAATTATTATACCTATATAGGTATCGACTATATAGTCGATATCAAATCAGCTTCACGCTGTTTCCCACACACAACAGAATAGGCAGAGGGAACCTAGTGTTAAGACACTCCGTTCCCCAGTTTCCACTGTATTCTGGAGGCATTGGGTGTTGCGTGGCGGAACGCAACGCCGCGCTTTGCCTTGACATTCGATAGTCGATATCAATTAGGCAAATATGTAAAATTAGAATTATCAATAGAAAGAGAGCGTATAATTGTGATTATAAATTAAAAATATACATCCAAACAGTACATCAATACCTACAAGTACATGTCTTTGTAATACTAACTTACATACTTTTTTCCTCCTGGCAACTAACCTTACTTGTAACTTATATACTTATTTATATTTAAATACATTACACTGAGTTTTCTTATATTTTTATATTAGAAGCCGTTAGTTGAACCATTGATATTGTGTTAAGGTTGTGAATACTAATCCACGGAAATATATTAATTAAAATAATGTTTACAAAATTAAAAATATATTATAATTTATTATATTAAAAATATTAGGTATGTATGTTTACGGTCAAGGTAACTTATTATTAAAATAACTTAGAGTTGAGTTTTTAATTCATGAACAAAGAAAATAAAAGTATTAACTAAAATGTAAATCATTTTTTGAGGTATAATATTTTAATACTAAATTTACATTTATTTGCTAAAATTATTAAAAAAAAATCTTAAATTAAAAATTGTTCCCCGCAATAAATCCATAACATGTGATAAAAAAAAACAAAAAATATTTATATAACAGATATTTCGTCTTGTGCTTTGGAAATCGTTTAATGGTGTTTTAAAACTATTATAATCTAATTTTTGGTAATATTTAATATTGAGTTTGCGATTTGTATTATAAAATATTTGAATATTAATAACAGTTAAAAAATAGTCTGTGCTCTTTTTATATTTCACTTTTAAAAATGCAAGAAAAATAACACAAAATGTTTCATCAAAGTATAGAAACGTGATGTTCTTAAATGTTTTACTTCAGTCACATTTAGATGTAACTTTTACAGTAGGGTCGACGAGTCGTGGCTGCCCTGAAGTTACCCATTGTTGACACGGCAAGAAAATAATCAAAAGTAAGAAAAACGCAAATATTAAAGCAGCGCAGCCATTTATAACTAACTTCAAGATGGCGGAGACTCGTCGGCTGTATCTATTGTAATTCGTATGACCATTTTTATAATAAAAGAAAAAACAAAATATAAAAAAAAACTTATTATATGCTTTAAAAGCACGCATTAGTGACGAGAGATATAAAAATAAAATGCGAGTAAATATTTTACATTAAAATTTAAAAAAAAACTTGTTTCACGTCTGGACACTAAAGTAATAAAACTGAGTAAAATTAATGGCTCAAAGTATCCTCGTATGATGACGTCAGCTTTTACAAAGAAATAGTTGCATAATATTCTAATACTAATGTTTAAAAGGTTTGTTATAATTGTATGTAATATTAGATACAAAAATATAAATATAGAGATCCTAGACAAAGGTAAAATAATGATTACCTAAACACTGGAAGTGGATTCAAATGCAAACCAAACATTTTTTTATGAGCTCAGCTATATTACGCAGGATAGGCAGAGGGAGCCTAGAGTTAAAATTCGTTAGTTCGAGTTAAAATTTGTTTAAAAATTTTCGTGGCGTTACGTATTGAGTGGCGGAACTCAACGTCGCGCGTTGAAGGCAAAACGGGCAAGGCATAATAATTTACAATTTAATTTGTGAGAATTAGAAACTTGGCCGTCTATTACATATTTAATTAATATACAAGAAATTAATTTAGGAACTACAAAGATTATTTTGTTATCAGGATCTCTTAAACCAAACATTTAAGAAAATAAGGTTTAACACAGGTCTTAAACACTTTGGACACAAATTGTTTTAGAGTTCAGATGGAAATAAGCGACAATTTTTTTACATATTTTTAACGCATTAAAAGTATTATTAGTAAAAAAATATTTTAGAAAACGTGGAGAAATGTTAACATAGCGGACTTGAACCCACGCTCTTTGGACGATTTCCATGAGTAGAGTTTATGATGATTATATTGAACACTATGTAAGATAAATAAATAGCATATCACCACTACATTAATAAAAAAAATACTATTAATAATATACTGAATTGTATGTATATTCGAGCCCAATCTGATTCAAATGGACATTTTCCGCGCTTTATTACCTAGTACCTGTACAAAAACAGAATAATTTAAATTATCACGATTTTCTTAATCTTTATAATAATCAAACGTGTCTCAATCTATTTCGGTTTTAAATTTTTAACGTCGAAGAAATAAAAAGAAAACAAGTATTATAGAATTTAATGTTTTGAGAATGGCCCTCGAGACCTATAATTTATCGTAAGTTATGCTTTATACCGAGAAATCGTCACAGCTTGGGTAGACTTTTTGGGTTTGTTTATTTTGATGTCATTTTACATTCGCTTTTGTTCTTTTTACGTATACTTAGTATTCAGAGAAACCGACTTGAGTTTTAAATATTTAAGATTCGTAAACTTGTCGTTTTTTTTATAAAACAACGTTAATAAATAAGAATTTTGTTGCTTCTGTACTGTTGACCTTTTTTACAACCTTATTTATGAAATCTTGATTATGAAATTCTTTTTAGTCAAGGCAAGAAATAAATATCTACTAATCATTTTTAGAAAAAAGAAAAGAACTACCAAAAATTGTTTATAACTGTGTAGTTATTTGTAGCGTCATCATTTAATTTATATTTTATGTCAAACAACGCATTCAGTTCGGGGCCCCGCGATATAAAATTAATCATATTAGAAGTACGCAACTATGTTGTTATAAATGTTCGAGTATTACGAAAAATATATTTCTCAAAAATGTTCATCTTTCCTATGGGTGGTGTCATAAAGGTTTTCTATACAACCCTAACCCATTCTAAACAAGACGTAAAGCCCAAGTAATCATATTTGTATCTATTGTTTTTTGCGACATTTCTATAGTTTAAAAAAAATATATTGACGTAATGGTGATGAGATACAATTGTACGATGGAATTGAAAAAGGTTACCAATTTGGGAAGTTAGCGCCTAATAGGCCAGGGAGAGGAAGTTCTTTTTAAAATATTACAAATAAGGCATTATAAATTTGTAATATTTTGAAAAGAACTCTTCTACTATTGCTTTACGTAATACTTGAATGTCTACAGAACCTTAAATTTTTAATGGAATTTTAAGAAAAAGAAAATTCACAAAAGCAGTTTTGTCTTACGATAGATTCACACAATGAATAAACAACAATAAAAATGAAAGCAACCGAATGTCACATTTTATAAGTTAACTTAAAAACTTGTTACATTCTCATAAACTTCTTGCAATAAATAAAGGATAGTAACGACCTGATGAAAAATCTGGCTACCGCCATGAAAATTGACCGTTATCTGTCTGGTTTTTTGTATGGCTTGTTGAGTGTGCGGAGAGGTACTCTTAGAAACGCATCTTTCAAACTGCCGCAATGTGTTTGAGGAGTTTCAACTAAATATTTATCCATGTTCGACAACACTTTCCTTGGATCTGTGCCAATTACATATTCATCTATAGCCCGGTACACAGCCTAAAAAGATTAGAAAATAAAAAAATATAAAGTACGGTATTATACATTTTATTTGGAGAGGAAGGAGAGGAGGAGAGGAGAGGGAATCTATCTGGCAAGCTATTGTTAAGACCCTCCTTTCCCAGACACTCCTGTTCCCTATTTTTCGCCTTATTTTCAAGGCGCAGCACTTTGCTTTGATACCAGAGCGAGGAAATGTAAAATATGTACAGTATTTAATATGAGCGCAATCATAGCACAGTTGATCGATTAACTTATACTAAAAAGATTAAACAGCAGGAAATATGAGATATAAATACACATCGTGGGCTTAGAGTGCAAACCTGCTAGCATTACAAACCCTATTAAAAAAGAACATTAGGAAAGATTTTTTTTTTAAAATATTATGACTATACGCATATTATCAAAAGATTCTTATCATTACGAAAATTTTTAATTAGTATTTCCTACCATATGAAATTTAAAAAGGTCAATTTTGTTTTTTTTTAATGAAAATTTAATGACGTAATATGATAATGTCACGCTGTATTCCACATAAACCTGTGTGGGCAGAGGAACTCGTGTCAAGACACTCCAATGTTTACACTTTCTGCTTCAATTCAAAACATTGTGTATTGTAACGCGTAACTCAACGCTGCTCTTAGCCTTAGGGAGCCGGGGAAGTAAAAATAAATAGTCTCATTCACTCATCTGCCCAACAGCTAAACGACATAACCAAATATTAAACAGAACTTAAGTTTGAAAAACGTGGCTGTTTTTTAATGCGTTTAAATGTTGGGAAGACGCATTACAAGACAGCAAAGTTTTACAATATTTTTTAGCTTCAGCTGCATCTCGTATGTAGCAGGGTAGGCAGAAGGAGCCTAGTGTTACGACACTCTGCCCTACTTTCCGCCGAATTTTGAAGGTATTGCGTGTTGATTGGCAGAACTCAACGCCGCGCTTTGCTTCGACACAAAAGCGAGTGGGATCACATCCAGTCGCGTTTACAGTCACATAAATATGCCGCGTTTCGTCCCTCATATTCGACCGTTGCGAATTTTATAATCGACCGTCGACGAATACACTAACTTACCTGAAAGGCAGGTTGTTTGTCATTGTGAAAGACTCTCCGACTGCCGTGCAGGACGAGCACTCCGTCCCGTGTCGCGTTGGTACAAGCATCGCCGTACATGCATTGGTCGGAGCGATAGTTGTACTCACACGGTAGCACGTGCACAGCGCGGTCGTGATAGTGGAATATGATGTTGATTATATCCTAAAACAATGTTTGTTTTAAAAAATATTTAGTTTTTTTTTTATTATATATGTATAGGTAGTACATTTTGTATACTGTATTAAAAAAAACTATTTTACATTAGAGTGCTTTAGATAAATTAACACCAGGTTCTACTACAGTAAATATAAAATTTTCGTTAATCAAATTTTATAGCAATAAAATCGATTAATTAAAAAAATAAATCAGCTCCATGCTGTATCCGCCACACAGGAGGCTATGCAGAGGGAACCTAATGCTAAGAACCGAGAGAGAAGCCGAACTCTGGAGGCATTGTGTATTGAGTGGCGAAACTCAAGACCACGCCTGGCCTGGACACCATTGATAATTGGAAATATACATTTACGAGACGTTACGTATTGAATAGCGACAGCTTACGACGCACTTTGTCTTTATTTAGCTTAATAATTGTGGTAACATTAAGAAAAACTTACTTGATCTCCCCAAGGAATATATAACTTCCATTTCAACATTATAGGAGTTACATATTCCACCCAACCAAAATCACGCATTCTCGTTAAATTCATCAGCATAACTCCAGAATTCAATCCTAAAAAAAATTAAATATAATACAATAAAATGTTTAATAAAAAGCTTTTTCTCCTGATAAATGAATGTTCTTAGTGTTTTGGGTAGCTCAAGAGACTAACAAAAAAAGGTATGGTTAGTCCCCAGAACACTAAAATAATTATGAAGAGGTGCAAGTTTGTGTTCCGCTATGTTCAGTGTTTATGTAATGGCTTCTAAAATATTTACTAAATATATATTTTACACTTTAACTATGTTAAAGCATAAAATTAGAATGGAGTGACTTTTGCACTAGATGTAGGTTACTGTGCTTACCCTGCTATGCACACTGACAGGCAGTGCAGGGTTGCATTAAGACAACAAAAAAAATAGTTTCATGTCAAAACATAAATACTTTAAAAAAATATATAAGTTTTTACATTACGCATGAAAAATAAAACAAATTGTAATTGCTAGTTGTAATAATGATTACTAGATTAGTCACAACTTTAGTGATTAGAGACGCTCTGGTGTTTAGAGTAGGACACTGACAGGCAGTGCATAGTCTGCCATTTTGAGACATTGTATGTTATGTGGAGGACATCAAGGCCACATTTTGTCTTCCTAAGTGCACCACAACAGCTTTCTTTTTCTTTATGAGTATATTTATATATTAATTTTAATTGTTCCTAAGTTACTTAAAGAAATAAATGTTTTGAGTTCAACAAGTGAAAAAATCTTTGGGAATGTCACTGTCAAAATGATAAACTATTGAAGAAATATTAAAAACTGAATGTAAATAAAATTAGATAAAAAATTAACTTACCATACTTGCCATAGAAAGGATGTTTAGCAAAACGTGGATACCACGAAACATTTGGGTTATCATCCTCTAAAGCCATTGCTGATATTTGAGATGAATTGAACTTAGCAAAAGTTTGCCAAAGTTCATCAACAGGTCCAAGAAAAAGTGTGTCAGTGTCCACATATATCATAGCATCAATGTGAGGGGCCAATTTCTAAAACAAAATTTGTATAGGTATACAATACCAAATTATTTGTAAATTTAAACCAATAAACCAAACATCAAACCTTTTACTAAAAATATAAGTAATATTAGTAAGAGGCCAGTCGCAGCGCAGTGGCACAAAGTGTGACTGTAAAACTGACTGGTTGTGGGTTCAATCCCCACTCGAGGAGATGAAATATTTACTTAAATTTATATTTTCATTTCTTCGCTCTGGTGTCGAGGCAAAAGTGTGGCGTTGAGTTCTGCCACTAAACACGCAATGCCTCCAAAATTCGGCAGAAAGTAGGGAACGGAGTGTCTTAACACTAGGTTCCCTCTGCCTACCCTGCTGTGTGCGGGATATAGAGTCAAGGTAATTTAATTTAATTTATTTTTCTATAAGTAATATTAAAATAGTAAGGCAATGGAACAACATCTGACTGTAATAAATCACCACAAATGTTATATTAATATTATTTTTATTATTTTCCCTTATACAAAAAATTTAATAAATAATATTTAAAATGGCAATGGAACAGCATGTGCTTGTGTTCCTTCAACACTTGTGTATTAATATTATTTTCATTTTCACTCTCTAGTAGACAAACTGCAGCAACGTGTTCCACTATTCAATAAGCAAAATTTTGATAACTTAGGACAGAAATAGGATGTACAAAGTCCCTCTGCTACAACCTCCTTGGGAAAAATGTGAAGCTGTTTTTTTTTTAAAGTAATAGTAATTTAAACCAATTTTTTTAACTCAGCTGTGTAATGTATTTTATTTAAATAAAAATAATAAAAAATAATGTACATTACACAATTTTTTAAAAAACTTTTACTTACTGGAATAAATAATCTTTGAGCTTAGGACAGAAATAGGATGTACAAAGTCCCTCTGCTACAACCTCCTTGGGAAAAATGTGAAGCTGTTTTTTTTTTAAAGTAATAGTAATTTAAACCAATTTTTTTAACTCAGCTGTGTAATGTATTTTATTTAAATAAAAATAATAAAAAATAATGTACATTACACAATTTTTTAAAAAACTTTTACTTACTGGAATAAATAATCTTTGAGCTGCACATTTACTAAACAAATTCAACCATTCATCTTCATGTGCTTCAGGAAAATTTATTCGTTGCAGTTCAAAATCAAATTGATTATTTAATATAGATCTCCATTTTGAGAGAGTTTCATAAAAAAGAGGCCTCAGGTTTTCATCCGAAAAAATAACAAAATAGATAGGAGATTTTGTAAAAATTAAAACAGATTTAATGACATTTAGAGATTCATTAAATCTTGCATCACAAACAACAAATGATATCACAAGATTTTCCTTTTTCTTTAATGACCTGGAACAAAGATGTTATAGTAAATAATCATAGGAGCAATATTTATATTTTTTTAAATACATTTTTGCATATCGCCAAAACCTACTTTAAGTCGATATCTGCCGTATTATGATCTGTTCCTAGATAATATGAAGTAAAAGCGTACAATACTGTGAAACAAAAAAATAATAATATAATTAACTTAAAAAAAGCCAACCGCCTCATGGCGACAAAACGATCACACTATTAAAAATTACATTTCTAGCAGATTTACACTGCTCGAAAATTTTTGTATGTTTGTATCTTTGATAATTCACTGTAATATTCACATAAAATAATAATATATTTTTGTATTAAGATATATTGTAATTTAATTTGTTATTATTTGTCAACATTCAACAGTTTGTAGAAAAGTCAAGTCAACAGACAGATGAGACCACAGAATACATATACCCAAAGGGATGGATAAGACAGATAATTCATAACATTTTAATTTTTTGCTGCCATTACCATGTCGTTACTTTTGTTAGCTTCACGTTTTATCACGATTCTTGAGCGGAATAATTAAAGAGGCCAAACACAAGCAGAACGTCAAAAGCAAATATAAATTCACTTCGTCTGGTGTTGTCAACTTTTCTATACATATTTTACGGAGATTTATTGTCAACCAAATCCTCATCTCTTGTATCATTTTTAATAGACTGCGCGACGTAAAGGACCTTAAATAAATAAATAAATAAATCAGCTTCACGCTATGCCGCACACAGCAGGGTAGGCACAGAACACTGCCGTTCCCCACTTTCTGCCGAATTCTGGAGACATTGCGTGTTGCGTGACAGAGCTCTACGTCGCGCTTTGTCTCGACACCAGAACGAAGAAATGGAAATACAAATTTAAGTAAATATTTCATGGAGATGAAATATTTTTTAAAATTTATATTTACTCGTGGAGTCGAGTGGGAATCGAACCCACAACGTATCGATTTTACAGTCACACTTTGTGCCTCTGCGCCACGAACTTGGCCTTAAAGTAAAGAACCTTAATGATTAATTATATCCTTTAAAAAAGAAACAAGTTTGTAGAAGGTGAGGAGCTTTATTTATATACTTGAATAAAGAGGGAAAACGAATTTGCGCGCTCATAGTAAGAAATTCTTAAATCTAACTAACTAAACAAATCAGGAGATACTAAAATTGGATCATAATCTATTACTATAGTACCTACTAAACTAAGCTATAGTTTTATTGAAAAAAAAAATTCAATATTACATTAAGTAAAACATATAATTTTCTCTATTTCATAAAACATTAATAAAAAAATAGTGTTGCGCTTAAATACCATTTAAGCACTGGTTAATGTTGATATATCAATTATGACAATGTTGATTATAGCTCTATCTTTTGCCGAATTGCCTATGGCTCTCATCCGTCAAATGGGGCAAGGTTGCGAGTTACGTTATTTCTGATCCTGATTCTTGACAGAAATAATAATTATTAATTAGTATAATAAATAAAAAAACAACCATGGTAGTCGGTGCTTTTCCGATCGCAAAATTATCAGTTTTATTAGTAAAACAGATTAGCAAGCCAATTGCAAACATTTGTAAGGAAAGGGCCAAAAATAATCCATTTTTCAGAACTTACGTTTGTATGCCTCCAGCTCAATGTATGTTTTAATTTTTATTTTTATAAACATTTACAGGTCACTTAATTCTATGAATTTTATTTATTATCTAAACTTGTAAATTGTAACATTTTTTTCTTTGTAGTTTATAACTGGTGTGAAGTAAAGGCAAAAATGTGGATCTTAAATTTAGGAAAACCAGTAAACATTCCTGTTTTAAGTCAAGAAATGGCAATAGAATTAGGAGCTAACTTACTTGGTGAAACTGTAATATTTGTCATTGGTGCTGGGTTATTAGTAATTGAGTATAACAGGTAAAACTCTCTAATAAATTTGTAGTTTTATTTAAACTTGTTATAAATTAGATGCAGATGTAATGCAATAATTGTTTTTATTATACAGACAAAGCAAGAAGGAAGCTGCAAAAGAAGCAAAAAGAGAAGATGAAATGAAACATATTACTGGAACTATAACAGATTTATATTTCACAGTTCAACAACAACAGACACAACTAAGAGAGATGGAGAGGGTTATTCATTCACTAAGTAATTTATCAATATAATTTATTGTATATTTACATAATATTTTTTTATTGTAGCTGTTATATTAATTGTTTTGATTTCTAATTAATTATAGGTGGCACTAAACCTATTCCTCCACCACCATCTTCAAATGGACCGACTGGACTATCTCAACCACCTGTATTACCAAAACCACAAAATATAAGTCATACTCCACAGTATATTCCAGTCAACTCGACACCTTATCCAAATGAAGGTGTCATCTTGCAGTCACTGAATTATATTGAAATGGATGTTTTTAGTTCATTTTTCAATAATTCAATAAATGAAAAAAATCAAAGAATTGAAAGGCCTCAAAGTCACATTAAAAGAGAACCAGCTGTACTTTCAGAAGCTTTGTATAACATAGAAAATAATTTTAGAAGTTTATTTTAAATTACTTTGCAACTAATTACTTTGTAAAAATAAAAATCTGTGAGTTATGCAAAGATTTCACAAATGTATTTATTTCATTAAAAATGAATATAGCATAGTTTCTAAGATATAATGTTCATTGTCATATTATTGTTTTGTTTAAGGTAAATGTGATATTTAATACATGTTGTAATATTGAACAATCAGTTTTGTTTTGTATCCACAACATAAATCCAATTTGTATCAAAAAGTCTGTTCTAGTCACAGTTTTTAAATGTGTAAAGTGTTAGTAGATGATATGATTCTAATAACAAGTATAAATGAAATAAAAAAATATATATTTTTATTATTTATTGTTCATTATATTATTTATTGTTACTAGAGCACTGGATTGTAAATGGAAAAGCTATGAGTTAAATGGCTACTTAAAGGGAAAGAGCTATATTCGTTTCTTTATTCTGGTAACAAGACCAATGTACAAATATGGCCGAAAGTATAGTGTCTTAATACTAAGTTCCTTCAGACTACCCGGCTATGTGGGAAAAGTATGAAGCTGATAATCAAATTATTGTTCGAGCCATTCATCTATATATTTACAATCTTGTGGAGTAATCAAACCAGTAGAACAACATTTATGTATAAGAGGACAGACTCCACAAGGAACTTGCACTAAGCCAGGTGGTGGTATAAGAGATTCTATAGCTCTATATACTTTATTTCCGTCTGGATATATGTTACTTTCTGCTTTACCATCGTAGACAAGTGTGTCCAAAATTGTAATCACATCTTCAACCTCAAGTTTCACCTAAAATAAAATAGTTTTATAGCCATAATTAGAAAAAAAACATTTATTTATAATTTGTATATCAAACCAGTCTTGAGCCAGCCCAGCTCAGTCAGAGACTCAAAGTATGATTGTTAACACAACTGTTTGTGGATTCAATCTCTACTCTATGAAATTAAATATGTATTGCCATTTCTTCGCTCTGGTGTCCAGGCAAAGCACAGCATTGAATTCTGCCACACAACATGCAATGCCTCGAAAATTTGGCAGAAAGTGGGGAAGAGTGTCTTAAAAAGAGGTTGCCTCTGGCTGACCTTGCTGTGTGTGGTATAAGGTTGATTTTTATAATTTATATATAGCATGTTAACCAACACTCAAGTGAAATGAATACTAACTTTACTTATACCTAAATCAGTTATGTACTTTTGCACTTCACCAGCAGTAGCATAAGATTGTGTTCTACCTACTATAGGCCCTCTAGGATTGTTTTTTATCTTATCTGCTCTTTGTTGTAAAAATCTCAAACATTGACGATTTAATATGTCTACAAATTCAGATTCAAAGTCTTGATCTTGGTACCATGCACCTCCTGATATTGAGCGATCTGGTTCTAAATTGTAAAGCATGTAAACCTTCTTCTTTGATGCCTGTAACATAAAATACAGCTGTAACCTTTTATAGAAATTACACAACACAAACTGTTTACATACTATACAAAAGTGCTAAACATACATTTACACATTTTACAGCTTTGATGACTTTTTTGCTTTCAAGACTTTTTAATACTTTTGTAAGCTGTGTGTTCGCTAAATTTGAGCGAACTCTTATGTCCCTGATCCATATACCTTTGTTACCAGCTTCCTCAATCAGGTTATAAACTACTTTCTCTTCATTGTCAGCTCCCTTTATTACCTGTTTAGAAGCTTGATTTTTCAATCTGTAAAATAAGACTTTGAATTATTAAAAATCTAATTGTAGCCTACTTAACCTTAAATACACTGTTTAATAGAATATATCAACTAACTTATATATAAGTGTACCACTTTGATTGAACAAGTCAAAAAGGCCTTGCTGCAAAAATTTATTTATAGCATTAACTAGCTCTGCAGATGAAAGTTCAGGCACTGCCGCTGCGATATCTTTAGCAGAAATTCCTTTAGGGTTCTTCTTAGCAGCATTGATAATTTTTTCAGTAATAACCTCATCATTCTTGCTGTCACCCATGATACTATACACCAGTTATTACTTCTAAAACTTCTTTGTTAAAAAATAATTACGAGTTATACTATAAAATATAACTAAATATAAAATAATTCCAAAATAATAACTACGTAATTATTTACTCAATGATTAATTTTAGATATATAGTTATTATTTCCTGATAATTTCTTAATATAATATTGTTTTATTTATCATGTTAATATTATAACTACAACAAGTAAAAGTTAAGTTTACATTCATTCAAGTATCAGCTATCAAACACTTGACAATGACATTGATGTAAATTAACTCCAACCAATTTATGACATAGATTAATTTTCGCGCCTGTCATCGCAAAATCAGGCCATTAATTTAAAAAAATATATATATTTGGAGTAAAATGTACGGTATCAAAGTTGACGGCATGTATGGTACATTTTGAAAATTGTAATTGTGATAAATTCACATAGTTTTTTTTCTTATCCTGACAATCTGAGTAAAGTAAATCAATTCCAATGCTTATTAGCACTTATCTACGACTCAAGCCAAAAATATCAGGAAAATAAAAAAGTTAAAACAAAATTAATAATTAGCTAAGGAAAAAAATAAATTAAATAAAAATATAATAAATGAAGGTAAATGCATTTAGCATTTACCTTTTTAGGTAAATACGGCACCACTGTTGAATCTAAATAAATAAATAAATCAGCTTCACGCTGCATCCCGCACACTGCAGGGTAGGCAGAGGGAACCTAGTGTTAAAACACTCCGTTCCTCACTTTCTGCCGAATTCTGGAGGCATGAATGTGTTGAATGCCAGAATCCTACGCCGCGCTTTGCCTCGATACCAAAGCGAAGAAATGGAAATATAAATTTAAGTAAATATTTCATCTTCTCGAGTGGGGATCGAACCCACAACTAGTCGACTTTACAGTCACACTTTATTCCACTGCGCCACGACTGGCCTCAACTGTTGAATCTATAGAAATGAATAAATATTTCTATTTTACATATTTTACCAGTAAGTACGGTAAATATTTTATCAACCAATCTCTACTACTTCTTTTCCATTCCGCGTGTCAATCAACTATATGCTTGAAAGTTTATCGGAGATTCCGAATGACATTAGCGAGGTAAATTTCAGTTGTGTGGCACGCCTAAAAGCCATAATGAAATGACTATTGGTACCGACTAAAACTGGTGTCAAATGGCCAACTGTCAAATATTATAACAACAGATTTTTTTTACTTTTTTAATTTTGTAATATAAACGAAACGGCTATCTTAATATTAACTTATTGCAAATTGTGTATGATATCATATATTATATAGTTCTTATTAATGTCTTTATTAAAAGTATAAATATGGACGCTCCTGAAATTAAACCCATGTCAATAAAAATTTACAACGCTATTGTAAAAGATTTTTATAAATTAACTTCTTTTAGTCGAAAATCAGAAATAGAATTAAAAAAGAAATATAAAGAGTGAGTGTAACTATGATATTGTAATGTGCTACCATTTGGTTACATAAATATTTATTAAATGACAATAATTTAATAATCATTTATTTATTTATAGTGTATTACCATCAACTATGGGCAGTATTCTGTCTCTTCTTATTCAAAGGTCTATGAAACAGAGTTACCGGAAGTCTCCTGTAATATCTAGCAAATATTATGATTTATATGAAGAATTAATGAAAGATACAAATAAAGGAGATGTAATACTTAAGTAAGATAATAAACATCAATATTTGTTTCTAAACAACTTTATTTTCTGCTTCATTTGTATACTCTCTAGCTTGTATGTCTACATATCTATAATCCTGTATAAGTTAAAAATTGGAACCAAACGCTGTTGTGGTTCAGTGGAACAGTGTCTGACTAAACACTAAGGCTGTCAGTTAGACACCCACTTGAGGAATGATAATATTGTAATTATTTCCATATCCTCAAACCCCACATGTAAAGCTGGAGATCGAGTTCTGCCACTCAATATGCAAAAAATAAAAAAAAAATTAGCTTCACGCTATATACCGCACACAGCAGGGTAGGCAGAGGGAACCTAGTGTTAAGACACTCCGTTCCCCACATTCTGCCGAATTTTGGAGGCAATGTATCCAAAATTGTTAAGATAGTAACCCAGCTATACTAGAAAAAATGTAAAGTTGAAAAAAGGAAAAGAAAGTCGTATATATTTTTTACATTATATGTGTTTCCCATTTTTTAAGAGTCCATCAGTCAATAACAACTACAATCTGTTTGGCATTTCTAATTATATAATATATATTGCTTAGGTTTTGGAGGCCATCACCTTAACTTAACCAACAGTATTTAACTTCACACAAGTATTGCAACCTAATCAATGTTAAATGCTTAAAATTAACAGGTTAGCAGATAGCCAAGGTGTGAGCCCAGCTTTATTTGTGAGATCATTATTGCAAAATGTGACTCCAGATTCTACAATGGTGAAGAAATATTTAAAGGACACAACTTTAATAGAAAATAAAGATTTAGCTTATCAAGTATTTTTGGTAAAAAAAATCCTTTATCTACTAACTAGTACTAAGTTAGCAATATATGAATTTTCCCATTACAACAATATTCTATTTATATTTTCAGGGTATTATGAATGATAATCAATATGGACCTTATGCAGATATTATTAAGCAGTAAGTTTATAACTTTATATTAAAGACTTTATCCAATATACAATAATATTACAGTGTTCAGATTAGTGCCTGAGGTCCCAAAGTATAAATGTGAAATGTTAGAATTACATTGAAAGAAATGAAGAAAGGACAGAATGCAAGGTAAATAAATGGTAAGGTATTAGAACAAGCGAAGGAAGTGGCAAATTTGAGAGGTATGTTCAGTAGAGATGGAAGATATGAGATGGCTGCAGAAAGGCGAATTGCTGCCGTTAACAGGGCTTAATGATGCCTGTCAGCATAGCAGCATGCAGTGTTGGTATGCTGTTATACGCTGCAGCAAAATGTGGGTATTATAGAAAAAAATGATCTCTTTGTAGGATATGCAAAGTCAGCTTGGCTGATCGAATCTGCAATGAGAAAATACACAGAATAGCAGGTACTTTGTGAAAATGTCACAGTGAGAATGAAGAAGAACATGTTCAGCTGATTTGGGCATGTTGGACGAATGAGTGATGAAAGAATAGCAAAAAAGATTTATGATGGAAAAGTGAATGGTAAGAGAGGTAGAGAAAAACCTTGGTTGACCTTCGAAATCACAGTATCAAAGATACTGATAAAGAGTAAAGAGGACTCCTCAGACAACATGCATGAAGAGGTTGATTGATGACAGTAGAAGAGGCCAAAGAGATGTGTAGAGACCGTAGCATTGTGCTTTCCATTGACTCCCCCTCTAAGGATACAGTGTGGAGCTAAGTTACCTACATTCAACCCGTATCCTTTATTTGCTGTATTAATTAAAAAGTATCCCAAAATATTCACAGAGTTCACAAAATAAAGCCACGAAAGCTTGTATCGTTAACATTAACAAGTAAGGTAGGGAAACGAAAGCTTGTGTAAAGACATTTCGTTTTATACTTTCATCAAATTTTTGAGTTCAAAATTGATTTGTGGAACTCAACGCTGCCTGGTATTGTGTGGTTGTATAGCAGGGATACCCAACCTTTCTTGATCAAGGACTATTTGGATATCATTCTTGGTAGCAGGGACCACTGCAAGTTAACTGTATTAATCAAACAGAAATTTCGCCTCATTATCATAAAATTTAAAGTGTTCCCGAACCATATTTAGGCATCTGCGGACCACTGATGGTCCACGGACCACTGTTTGGGAACCAGTGTTCTAAAGTGAAGTAATAAAAATAATTTAAATATACTAAGTATTCACGTGAGTTGAGAATCAATCTAAGCATTTACAGCCAGATCTTGCTGTATTAAACCACATGAACCTTTTATATTGTTGATTTTAAAATGTATTTTTTAAATTAATCTTGGTATTTTATTATGCATTTGTTTCAGATCTATTGGATTAGAGTATGAGTTACGTCTCGAGAGGGAGTTAAGAATTATGAATATTTCATTTTGTGATGAAAATGTCTTGAGAATACGAGGATATGATAAGACACCAGATTTCAAACTAGATGTGCCTATCGCCGTTGATGGTTTTATAATCAATTGGATAGAAAGCAAGGCATTATTTGGAGATGAAGAAAATCATTTAGGATATTTAAAAGAACAGCTTGTGTGCTATTGGAATCGTTTTGGCCCTGGTCTTGTTATTTATTGGTTTGGATATTTAGAAACCCTTGATGCAACACCCGAAGTTAACAATATGTTTCTATTACGAACAAAATTTCCAGACAAATCAAGTATTACTCAATATAAAATTGATATGTGAAATCACTAGTTAAGCTAATATAATAAATTTATCTTCCCCTTGTAACTTTATATTTTTAATCTTAATATGTATATTGAGACATCACAGGCGTTTTAGTGTAATTAAAAAATAAACATTGCTTTACGAGATATTTTTTTCAAATAAATATATGCCACAGGCTGAGGCCGATGCGGTACAGTCTGACTATAACATGTAAAACATATAATTTTCATGTTCTATATTTGTAATTTTGCTGAAGTGTTTATTATAAATAATAAAATTTTAAAGAATATTTAATATGATATTCGTATGTTTTAAGTATTTTATTAAAAATAAACGTTTTATGAATTACTTTACCTTTCCTTCTTCAGGAAATTTTATTCTGAATTTGTTTAAGGTCGAAAGAAGAATTCAATGTCAAATCAGCTTCACGCTGTATCCCGCACACAGCAGGGTAGACAGAGGGAACCTGGTGTTAAGAAACTCGGTTCCCCCCTTTCTGCCGAATTCTGGAGGCATTGCGTGTTGAGTGGCAGAACTCAACGCCGCGTTTGCCTCAAAATATTTCATCTCGAGTGGGGATTGAACCCACAACCAGTCGATTTTACAGCCACACTTCGTGCCACTGCGCCACGACTGGCCTAAATTTCAATGTAATTTTATTGATTATAATTTTTATTTCAAATATTTGAAATAGGTACTAAGGTAAACAGGGTTCAGTCATTAGATTATGCTATTCTAAACGTGCTAAATTATCTATAGTTATCTATTGACAGCACTGGGTTCATTCATTGGTTGTCAATGTCAAAAAAAAAAAGGCGATAGGATTCAGTCATACACGACACTCGATTGGTAAACAAACATTCCTTTAAGAAAAAGTAAATAGAATAAGCGATAATACCGTATTTTTTGTATTATAATTACTTAAAATGATTGACGAAACCATAAATATATCTTCTAAAACCTGGACTAGAACAGTGGAAAATATTAACAAGGTTATTTTTATTGTGTTTTAGATATTTACTAAAATATAGTTTTATATAAATAAAAATATGATATGCCTTATAAAATTCTAGATGGGATATTCTGATGGAGTGGTAGATGGCGGGTCTTCTACATTTCAATCTTCTTTTGACATGGGCTATGAACAGGGTTTTAACTTTGGGTTGAAGTTAGGGTATTATAAAGCAAAGTGAGTAAAATATTATATTTATTTTGTGGTATACATAAGAATCATGGCTCATATTAGCAGTTAATAAATCAATGTTGACAATTAAGTAACTATTATAATTTTTTTAGAACACAGCACTCTGAAAGTTTAGACGAAAGGCAGTCAAGTAATATTGAAAATGTAAATTGTCAAATTTGTTTTAATGGTGGCATCTCAAATGAAAATGTTGGCAATCTATATAATAAACAAAAGGAAAATAATGATATACATTTCAAGAAATCATAATGCAATACAAGGATGCTCATAGATAATAGCATAAATAATACAACATTAAAAGTTAATCAAAGCTTTTTAATAACATTATCAAGTATTCATAAGAAACATCAAGCACACTAGTGGCCAAGCAAACTTTTTTAATTATATAAAAAACTATGTGTTATAATTTATTCACAAATTGAGAATCTGTACAAATACTAAATGATTGTTTATGATGGCTAGAGACTTGAGATTTGTTAATACTTTAAATTGTCATGTATGTTTTGGATAAGGCTGGATGAGTGCCAAAGACCAATCCATATAGACCAGCTTGGCAGATAACAACAATCTATTAGACATTGGTATTGACAGCTGTCAATCACTTCTATGTGTATTTCAATGCATTGGCTGTGATAGTGTAGCTCCCTACATACACTATATTACAATATTGAGTCATCTTTAGAAATATACTCATTTTTTTATTACATTCTTGGTTTTTTTTCAGGAGGGGGTTTCATATTTTCTTGTTTTATCTCTGTTTTGATTTCCATGTGTTGCATATTTCCATTAGTCAGTTCAGAACTCATGGGATCTATGGGTTCTTGTTTTATAGTTACATTATTTAAACTTCCATCTGCTACTTTATCACCACTTTTATCATTAGTATTTTCAGTTCTCACAGCGACACCATTCTGTAATAATAAAGTTTAACACAATAAAACAATGTCCATAAAATAAAAGTATGTTTTATTGTATTTTATGGGATATGATAAAGTCACTAATGGCCAGTTGTCGTGCAGATGCACAAAATGTGTAAACGTAAACACAGCTGGTTGTGGGTTTGATCCCAACTTGAGGAAATATTTATCTAAAATGTATATTTCCATTTCTTTCCTCTGGTGTAGAAGCAAAGTACAATGTTGAGTTCTGCCATTCAATATGCGGTGCCTCAGGGGCAAACCTGGCAAAGAGTATGGAACCCTCTGCCTACCCATCCTACTGTATGCAGAATACAGCCTAAAACTGCTAAAAAAAATTCTATATACAATATTGTGAATTCAGGTGGATAGTGAAGAACAAATTGTCTTGACACTCCATTCCCTCTCTCCCTCTGCCCAATCGGCTATATAATAATGCATGAAGCTAAATAAATTGAGAAAAATTTTAAATTACTTGGTTTGTAGCAGCTTGAGTCACCGGCAGAGGAAATTGTCTCACTAATTCAGCTAACAACATATCAACCCTTTGTCGTTGGAAAAGTGTTGACGGTTCTTCTTTTGGTGCAGTTGATACTTCCTTTGGTGCAGATTGTCCCAAATTGAAAGGCCCTACGATTGGTATAACAAACATTTTTATATACAGAAGCGTCTGCGCTCCTTTTCCGGGAGCAGCATATATGGTAAAATATTTAAAACTTATACTCAAAAAAAATATCACAATTCTTCAACATTTTAAATGTAGGATTATTATTTTCATTTCATGATTTTATTTAAAAAGTGGTGAAGATATAGACACACTGTATAATACGACATAATCCAGTATAAAAAAATGAAGAAAAAAACAAGACTAATAGTTAAGGTTTCTGTCAAAAGTAATAAAGTGCATTATTATCTAATGCAGTGGTTCCCAACCAGTGGTCCGCAGACCACCAGTGGTCCGCGAACGATTTTAATTTTATGACTGGGGATGGTGAGGCAAAGGTTCTGTTTAATTGACACAGTTAATTTTGGTCTTAGTTACACAAATAACATCCAAATCCCTGTCATTCACCACATTTAATAATTAATTAATTTTTTCTTCCATCCCTTCTCTTACATTCCATGTAGCAATTTGTAGGTCCATCCTCCACCTACATACATTAACGAATCAAAAACTGTTTGCAAAAATACAGGAGGCCCAGACTTATTAAAATTTTACAGGCTTCCATAGAAAAGATTTATATACAAAAAATATTACCAGATTTATTGGCTTTGAAGTCCCACCAATATCCTTTACTAGGATGATATTTGGAATATGTCATAGTTTCTTCAAATGAGCACTGGAGGTGGTGAACAGCAGACAACTAAAACATGTATTAAAATATATTTAGTACAGATACATAAAGTTTCCCTGAATAATACTTATTTAAATTATTTAAATTTATTTTGTCATTTCTTCATGTCCATGAAAAGTGTCATTGATTTCCTGGTGGAAACATTTGGATTCCCTTTCATTTTTAAACCATGCTATATAAACAGGATAAGTGTGTTATAAGTGTAAATTTGAAAACAAAAAAAAATGAGTTTATTTTATAAAACTAATTGCTTTAAAACTTACCAATCTTGAATTCAAAACACTGGCTAAGTCTGGAGCCTGATAAACTATTCCTGCAATTATATAGTAATCAGCAAGAGGTATAGTTTGAAGAGGGCTATGTCTATGTTGTTTTCTTATGACATATAAAATTGGTTCTTGCACATGAAGCAATATATATTCTAATCCGGTCATATTTCTAAAAGAAAAGTACAATTAGTACATTTATATGTGTGTATTGTAAATTATGGCTATGTAACATGATAAATAAATAATACTTACTGTAATTGATCCATACTGAGACGTTGCATTTTGACGACTTCATTATTGCAAGTACGATCAAAAAAGGGATTAGATCTTTCTGAAAAGTAGTCCATTATATTGGATGGATTGAGTGATGGTATCCAAGCAGAATCATGCCATGAGAGTCCTAGAGGATTCTCAGTTGCGATCGGCATATGACCAATTCTTCCGGGCATCATTTTAATAAGCGAAACCTATTTAGTACGTTTATAAACAAATAGGAATACTAAAAATCGCTTAATAGTTTATAAGCACTGAACAATATTTACGCACAATAATAATTTTAACAGTATAGTTTTGTACATATATGTGGCATAAAATATTTCATATCTAGTGGATTGAAATATTTATTTAGTTAAAGAAACTGTTTATAAATGTTTTGTTTAACTTCTGTGAACAGAATAAACATATGTCAGATAACAAGCTGACCTGAGGAAGACAAAACCACAGAATACATATACTTAAATGTCACTTCTTATTTCGTATTTCTTATTTCTTATGGCTTTTAGGCGTGCTTTTACAAGCACGCTTAAAAGCACGATGAATGACGACGATAACATAACGTAGATTAGTAATAGGAGCATCTCGATTACAAATAGCTTTAAAAAATATCGTGGAAATGTAAGAGAGGGTTCTGTATATTAATTATAAAATATGAAGTGCTCCAGGGATCTTTATACATATAAGTAAAAGAAGCTAAAAATATATATTTTTAAATATTTTTCTGTTGGTCTATCTATTCTCCACGGTTCATATTAATAATAAGTTAACTTGCCATCAAGTATATAGTTAATTTCGCTACAAGAAATTATTGCACAATTTTTTTCATAAGCATCGGATATTGGCAGTTCTGCAAAAAATACGTCTTTTTTAAAATCAGCATGTAAAGCTGAAAATTTGCTGTAAAATATAAGCGTGGACATTATAATGCACGTTTATCGAAGGGGCAACTATGAACTACCTCTATTTAAATAAAAAAAATGGACTTCGGTAAAAATGTGTTGGTACGGCCAAATACAATTATTGAGAATGATAAGCATCTGAAGAAAAATTATGCTGAGCTTCTCGGCGAAGCGCTGAGTTTCGCCATCAACACGCAATGCCTCCAGAATTCGGCGGAAATCGGGGAACAAAGTGTCTTAACACTAGGTTCCCTCTGTATACCTTGTTGTGTGCGGGATGCAGCGGGATGGGCTGATTTAAATATTTTTTTTACTTATGCATTCAAGTGAAATATTTATTTAAAATTTATATTTCCATTTCTTCATTCTGATGTGGAGCCAAAGGGTGGCGTTTATTTCCGCCACTCAACACGCAATCCATCCTGAACTCGGCGGAATATGCGTAGCGGAGTGTCTTAACACTATGTTTCCTCTTACTACCCTGCTGTGTGCGGAATAAAACATGAAGCTGATTTTAACTAACAGAGGCCATTCGTGGCCCAGGGGCACTAAGTGTGATTGTAAACGTAACATGGTGTGGGTCCGATTCCCGCTCGAGGATATACAATTTATATTTTCATTTCTATGCTCTGGTGTTGAGGCAAAGCGCAGCGTCGAATATCACCACTCAACACACAATGCCTTCAGAATTCGCTGGAAAATAAGGAACGGAGTGTCTTCATACTATGTTCCCTCTGCCTACCCTGTTGTGTGAGGCATGCAGTGTGAACTTAATTTTAGTAACAGTGGATGATTTAAAAAATTCGTCATGTATTTTTTTAAAGGAGATAGGAGATTTTAGGAGATAGCCGCTTTCAAAAAATATTATCTTTATTTGGTTTGATTTGTTTGTAAATATCGAGCAGCTTTTTAGCGCATTTGTTTTTTATAAATTTATCACGAATGCTTGAATAGATATGTTCCATATCTTTGGATAAGAAAGCAATAACCTTGCCTCAGCTCGATATTGCCGAAACAGAATTTCTAGAAATCTTCAATAATATTGAACAATATAGAATTACCGGCCGCACACTTTTGAAGTTTTATCCCTTTGGGTATATTTTGTGGTTTTATATCATGCTTTATGAGTTTTAGGCGTGACATGTCTATTCTTATTGGAATAAGTCAATGATTATTTACAATTTAGTTTTTGTGACATTTAATGAGAATGTCAAACAGAAAACAATGTCGAATATCAAAGTGTTATTGATGGATTCGTGACATGATATTTAAGATGTTCTTCAATATTGATTCTAATCCTGAATAAATATTTTATGAATTTCGACAATTCTTTAAAGATATGCTGTCTAAATAGAAGTGAATTAACTTGTCAAGTTGTTTTTTTTTTGTTGAATTAGTGAAGGTGTTACTTACAGATAATATGTGTTTTGTAAAATATGATGAATGGTTCAAGTAGCAACTTTTTTCCAAATTCCACGCTTAACAGTGCTAACAGTGATGTGCAAGTTGCGACAAATATGAAGGTCGAAGGTAAAGCCGCCACATCTAAAGATAATACACGTGACAGTTCAGAGGATCTCCTTGATCTCAAGGGAAAAGTTGAATCACGTTTACTGTCCATGTGGAACAATGTTAAATTTGGATGGACAGTTAAATTAAAAACAAGTTTTTCTAAAGAGTCACCTGTCTGGCTTTTGGGTCGATGCTATCACCGTAAGTTAAGTCCAAGTGGTTCCTTGGAATCATCAACAGAGATAGGTACAGAAGCTACAGCTCATGATCCTATGGAACAAATATATGTTGAGGGTATTGAGGGATTCAAATCAGATTTTATTAGTAAACTTTGGATGACCTATCGAAGAGAATTTCCAATCATAACTGGTTCTACATTTACCACAGACTGTGGTTGGGGTTGTATGTTACGCAGTGGCCAAATGATGCTGGCACAGGCTTTAGTGTGCCATTTTCTCGGTAGATCATGGCGTTGGGTTCCTGACAAGCCTATACAAAATGCTAGAGAATTTCAGGAAGATTGTTTACATCGTATGATAATTAAATGGTTTGGTGATAAATCTTCAGTGAACAGCCCTCTTTCTATACATCAAATGGTAAGTTTAGGAGAAGCTTTAGGAAAAAAACCAGGTGATTGGTATGGACCTGCCTCTGTTGCACATTGTTTGAAATCAGTTATGATAGCAGCGTCAAAAGAAAATTATGAATTTGATAAATTAGAAGTTTATGTTGCTCAAGATTCTACAATATACATTCAAGATGTATATTCACATTGTAGGGTGCCTAATGGATCATGGAAATCACTTATTTTATTGGTACCAGTAAAACTAGGTACTGACAAATTAAATCCAATTTATGGCCCTTGCTTAACTTCTTTACTAACATTAGATTTTTGTATTGGAATAATTGGTGGCAGACCCAAACATTCATTATATTTTGTCGGTTATCAAGATGACAGGCTGATTCATTTAGATCCACATTATTGTCAAGAAATGGTTGATGTGTGGCAACCCAACTTCTCTTTACAAACATTTCACTGCCGCTCTCCCCGAAAAATGCCTATCAGTAAAATGGACCCATCATGCTGTCTTGGCTTTTATCTTGCAACTCATCATGATTTTGAAACATTTGTCAATATAATAGGATCATTCTTAATTCCACAAGGTGTGTCTGCAAACAATGAATATCCTATATTTACTCTACACAATGGATCTCGGTCTGCAATTATGAACCCACCAAATATAAGATATTCAATATTTGAAACTGAACAACACTGGTCTGCTCCGAATATTCAAGATAGTGACACAGACATGGAATCTGAAGAATTTGTGTTGATTTAATTTCCTAATACTTAAACTAAGCACATTAAATACTATGTGCTGACATAGATCCACTTAATCTAAATTATATGCTATTAACCCAAATAACATTGTATAAATTATCAAAATATTGTCTATTGATTTATAAAATTAATGTAAATTAAGAAGAAAAATAATATGTATGATGAGTAGATTTTAAGTTATTTATCCATGTAAATTAAACTTATATGTATTAAATTTGAAATCTTTAAAATATTCAAACCAGTTATCGACTACAGTTAAATGTATAATTCTTAACAGGCTTAAAAAAAGGTTTTCAGCCTGACACATTTTTTGAAAATTCGAAACTCATATATTTTTAAGTTATTCTTTTTGATTTAATGATATATTTTCTACCTAAGAGAAAATTTAAAGTTTTCTCAAAATTGGTCCAGCTATTTTTAAATTATTGGTATGAATGAATTTCTGGAAGGGTGTACAATAGAAAATTATGGATAGGTATGTAGTTGGTGTAAATTTATTTATTACTTTTATTTTATATACTATGGTTAGAAAAAAAATGTACATATTATTAGTTTAACTGAAGTAAGTTTATTTTTATGCAGTCACAAAATATATTTGCTAAAATAGATAGTTAAATTTGATTTACAGGAATTGAATTATTTTAGTGATAAATTATTTTTAATAAGATTTATAATGTATAAGATTTGACAAAACAGACATGTTGCAATACTTATTTATATTCATAACAGGAGTAATAAAAGTTGAAATTCATCAAGAAATTTCACTTGAAATATTTGCTTGATGTGCAGTGTATGAATGTGTTCAATATAACCTAGAGTACATAAAGTTTCCCTCTTATTTAGTGCTTAAATTTTTCCTCTATTAAATTTGTAGTATAGAACATCTGAGATCCCTAAACATAATTATATATTTCACCAAATCAAGGTAATGCTAACATCTAGTCATATAAGTGATCTTGATTTAGCTGATCATTATCATTTCAGATCAGACCAGGGATGTTATGGAGCTCCATAATCATAACAGAAACCTATATTAAGGTTTCAGAAATTTCAAGTTGTGATAGGTTTTTGACTAGCCAAGCCTACACACATATAAAGAACAATGAACATGTGTTAGTAAAAAAAAACTTGAAAAACTAACAATAATAAATACTTTTATAAATATATATTTTTTAAATTTGATATTAACACATATCCAAAATTATCCCGAAATAATGAGTAATTCAAAACAATTTAAATCCGTGACCAAAGTCGATATAGTATTCTTATATCCATACCTGAAATGTTACATCCATAATATCCCTGTTTTAGATACAAGTGTTATGGACTAAAATATGTTATATATAAGATATAATTTTTATGTAAAAACCTTATGCTGTTTTGATAAATATAATAATCTATAAACTATTTATCTACTGATATTATTTACTATAATCATCATCTTATAATGGGGAATGAGAAACATTAAACTATAAACATCTATTCTTTGAAAATATCACAAAAATGCAATTATTATTTAAATCTAATAAATAATTGCGTATATGTATATATGACAATTTAATAGTTCACTTTGGTCAATAAGAGGTTTCCAATATTAGTTTTTTTTAAGATATCTTTAGAAATTTAAATTATTGATGATTATTAAAGAAGATTTATTATCAATTGTTATCTTTAACTGGGGGTGGATGCCTAATAAAATAATGTAAAGCATTATAGGCAAGATGCGGTGCAATATTATGTAATGGGTGTATTCTGTTAAGTTCATTCTTCGGTGCCCCTACAATGTATGGATCAGAAGCACCTGTACCATGTTGAGCAACAGATAATCCACTTAATGTGTAACATGTGTGGTATATATCTCGAGCTCTGAAAGTAATATAAATTGTTATTATAAAAAGAAGTTATATAAACTCTTTTTTTATTTTGTTCATTTAAGTAAAAAGTATATTTTTATTATAATATTAATGTGCTTAGTATTAGTATAGTGCAGTACTTACTTTCCTGGTTTGTCAATTAGTCCACCGCTGTTTGCCTGGCAGCATATAAGTATATATTCTTGTAGGGCACCTTGGCTAAACAAAACTGTCTCTATCATTTCTTTGTTATCTGAAATTAAAATCATACAAATGAGTCATATGAGTACCGTTAGTTCGCTTTAAATACTAAAGGTTAATTTAATTATAGTATGTAGATCAGACAAGTCACTAACCTTGAGACATTATTGCGCTAACAATAGGAAATATAGCACCTTGCCAAAATGAATAACATCCATCTACTAGTTTATTTGTTCTACCTTGGAACCCACCCTCAAGACTTGTTTGTCGGTTTACAGTCCATCTTAGCAACGCATCAATATCGCAAAGCTTAGTCCTATTAAGTAATGATAATGCAGCTATTCCACAGTAAGAATAACCACCATGTGCTTCCATTCCAGGACAGCCGGCAAATCCACCTTCATATGTTTGACAACTAACAATCCATTCTGCTGTTTTATCAAATAAAGTATCAGTATATGTATTAGTTAATTTTGCTACGCTAACTGCACAATATGCTCCTCTTATGTCATGTTCTCCACCAATGTGGACAGCAAACGAACCATCAACATCTCGAACGGTCCACAAGAATTTCTGTAATGAGCTTCTGTCAATAGAGTTGTAGGCTTCTTCAGTACCAATAATACTTAATGCATTAACGGCTGCATAAGTGGTTCCAAGATGTGAGAGTTGCCCTGGTCCACCACCATAACCACCATCTTTGTTTTGACAGTGAGACAAAAAATTTACAACTTCTGATAATGTTTCTGAATCAGGCATATCTTTTAAAGTCCAAAGACCATGTAAAATCCAGTATAATAACCATGGTCTGCTTGCTTCTAAGCAGCTATAGCTTTGAGGCAGATTTCTTATACATTCTTTTAAAAAACGGGCATGGGAAACTTTGTGAAGCTTAGGAAGTTCGGGATCTATAGATGCATCTTCTTCAAAATATTTGTATATCCTTCTAATAACATGTTCAACATCGATCTGAAAAGTTGATATAAATTATATTAACTTCAACAATAAAATTATTACAAATAACTAAATTTAAATATTAAAACTATAACAATTTTCATACCTGGTCTGATGAGGTGTTCGTCGAAACATCTTCATCATCATATCTTTGCTCATGGATCTCACTATAAAATCTTATACGATTTTCCATTTTCCAGCGTACGTATAAAAAATGTGATTACTATAATCACAGAATAGCAATTGTAATACAAAGAGCTAGACTACAGCTTTGTGCCAACTGTTTGGCCCTTACATATACAAAAATATTAAAGACATTGATGATTGACTGTTGCATTTATATGTAAAAATAATTTACAAGTATACTCCGTCTCATCTATTTTAATTTTTGTCTAATTAATGAGTACTCAAGAGAAAGAAATATGTTGTGTAAATCTGAAATTATTACGTAAATATAAGTAATTAGTTTTTTTTTGTTTTAAATATTATACTTTGTAAGAATTATGCAGAATGACAAACGCGAAACGTGCATAAACTTCAAACTTGACGTCGTTGTTGAGATAATAGTGTTTAGCTGTTTACTGTTATTGCCTTATTGGTGAATACTGAATTGATGATCTGTTAACCTTTTAAATGTTTTTAACTTTTAATATTGCTACAGTAAGTTCAAGATATATATTTTTTTATTTAAAAACGGTTTTGACGGCAAAAAAAAAAGTTCTAAATATATAAAAATCAATTTAATTTTAAATCGACAGTTTGGATATATACAAGAAGAACGAACAACATTTCAAATATTTTTAATAAAAATTCAAATGTAAACTTGTCATGTATAATAAGAAACTTAATAAGAATATAAATTTAACTTTAAAAAATACCTTAAGCAATGCACTAAGCGTCAAATCAGTAAAGATTAAGCAGGGTCAATAGAAGTTACGGGGTAAATAGACACAAAACCACCCAAGTATTTTTTATATCATAACTATCAGGCGCGCGCAGCTTCGCCTGCTTTTTTGCACTCTTAGGCGTGAATTTTAAAAAAACCACGAAATATGTGTTCAATGAAATATTTTAAAGAGTCTGAATTTCAAATTTTATAAAAATCGGTGCTGTTTAAAAATCCATACAAACTTTCAACCTCTATTTCATCCCTTTAGGGTTAAAATTTTTCAAAATCCCTTCTTAGTGGATTCCAGATCCAGATTATGAAAATAAACATCTGTCCAAATTTCACGTTTCTACGCACAGGGGTTAACGTCGTACGTACGTAACGTGTGCGTACATCTTACCTCAGACATGTACCTGACATGTCCTTTTATATATATAGATGTCTAATAATTTTCGTCTATATATCTACATTTTTTTCCTTTTTTGATATATAATTGATTTTATACTAGAAGATCTTAGAGACTGCTGCTGCTGGTCGCGTGCATTGCTATTGCGTGCGGGCGTGTAGTAATATTTTACTAGAAAAAATATTTTTTTGAAAAGAAAGAAGAAAAATGATTTTTCAAATTATTTTTTTAAGTGTATATAGCGAAGACAGTGTTGATTTAAACTAATATATCTATTTCTTCGCTCTGTTGTCGAGGCAACTCGCGTTGATATGTTCCACCACTTGACACGCAATGCCTCCAGCAGCCAGCAGAATGTGCGGAACGAAGTATTCAGGAACACTAGGTTCCCTGTTCCCTTCCCTATCTGTGCAGGATACATCGTGAAGCTTGCTTAATTTAATTAATTATGTAGTGATCCGTATCTTAGATGTATAAAATATTAACTACTTACTTTTATAAAATCTCGCATGACGGAGATTAACGTCTTACAACTTACAAGTGCCCATAACCACGGCGCTTATAGCCCTTGGGGATATCAAACTAGAACACTTTAAGTCTTTAAAAGTTTTGCCAGTTGCTAAAAAGCGTAAAGTAACTGCGAATTTCTCTTCTAGTGTTATTTTTCGCAATTTTCGCATGACTGTATCTTTTTTCTTCAAGTAAGGTGATACTAGAAAGTAGAAATAATAATTTTTGAAAACTCTCTCATCCTCATGTAGTTTTCATTTTTCAAAATCATCCTTTGTTAGTCGCAGTTCATTAATAATATTTTAATTATTGAACTCTGCTTTTTTTTCTCAGCCAGTCTTTGATCCACCGTTTCTTTCTTGATTGCCTTTTCTTTTTAAATAAACTAATTGTAATAACTAAAGCGACGCCTTTTTTATTTGTCTATTTTAGATTTAACACGTACCCATACACATAAAGCTACTAAGCGACTGTGTCACATTTTATGACGAAATATAGTCAATAATATTTTATGCGGGGCCATATATCGAACAATATTGTGGCCAATAATATTGTGTATGCGGCTAGCCGATAGTCTATCAAATTGTCAAAGTTTAAATGTCAATGTCAAAACCACATGGTAGATCTAGATTGGTGATTTGAACATGGTTCTTTAAAATATAAAGTACTTTTTATATATACAAAAGAATAAAATCCGTGGTGCCTAATCAATATATAAACAGACTAGCGTTTTATATTCCTCCCCAATTGACTATTAAAATTTATGATATATTAAGTATATCTAATGAATAATAAATATTTTATCTCATAAAAATGGGAAAAGGCAAAAAGAAGTTTAACAATAAACGAAAAGGTTCTTTAAAATCTAATAATAAGAAAAAACAAAAGTTTAACAAACAAGACGTTATTAATAAGAAAGCCATTTTTAACAGATATAAAGATAAACAAAAAAATCAAGAAGAACTTGCAAAAAAGAAGCAAGTAGAAGATAGATTTTTAAAACAACAATTGACTTTTTCGGAAAGTGAAGAGGAAGAGGCTTTTGATGCGTTTGGCCAACTAGTTTCATCTTTCAGTAGTAAAAAAAATAATACTTATGTTGAAAGTGACAATGATGAAGATCCTGATGATGATTCTGATAGCGTAGGATCTTACAATAGTGATCAGGACAGTTTATTGGAAGATAACAGTACTTCAATTAAAGAAACTGTTGGAAGTGAAAGTGATGATGGAAGCAGTATTAGGGAAGATGAATATGAAAGTGCTGCTGGGGTATTGTTCTTTTTTTTGTTCTACACAGTATTCCTCTCATAAAGTAGGGTGGGCTGATTTTGCCCAATGTCTCTTCAAGCGTGTTGGGTGGTAGAAATTAATGTTGCACTCGGTCTTGTTACCACTTTGTCTATTAGCAAGAGAATGATAATCATTACTTACCCCCTATTAGGAGTTGGATACACAACTATCATGCTTACATTCAGATGCTGTAGCCCTGCACCACAATGGCTTCATGTATTATACATATATTTTTAATATAATAAATTTTTTTACTTAATTGTAATTATTGGTTTTTCATATCACTTATTTGGTAGTTTTCATATAATTCGTTAAACTACAAAATATGTACAATGTCTATAATAAATATTTATTTATTTATACTCTTTTTTACAGATTTTAGATGGATTAACAAACGAAACTGATGCAGATAAAAATGATCCCTTTGTAAAGCATTTGCAGTATGATTTAGAGAATGGATTGCTTGTGTCCCTGTCTAGTGCTCCACCTACTGAAAAACAAATTCATAAATCGTGGAAAGAGTTAGGTGATCTTACTATTACTATTCCTCAGCCAGTGGAAACAGTGAGTCGAAAGCCAAAATCCTCATTTTCTATATTAGAAGATAAAATTTATGCACCATTGGCAACAGCTCCTCAAGTACTCACAAACATTGGCTGGAATGAGCTTTATGTGAAAACACAGATTTCCAGAAATATTGTATCAGCAAACAAAAAGAATTTGATAAAGAGAGACTTAGACCTCACAGAAATTTTTACACCTCTACAAAAAGAAATATTTTCTATAATTAACAACTATCAAGATTTATATTATTCAGGTAGAACATTTAGTAATGCGGAGGAAATACGTTTTGTTTACTGTTTACATGTTGTTAATCATATGTTAAAGACACGGACAAAAATTTTGCACCATAATGCAAAATTATCAAAAAGAAATGAAGTACCCGATGACTATAGAGATCAAGGATTAGTGAGGCCTAAGGTAGATATTTAAATTATTTATCCCCACAGACACCATTAGGGTGCAGTGGTAGTATCTGGTGGTAGCTTTTTTATATGTTCATTTGATGATGCAAAAGTGCTCCTTCGTCTTTGTCGTTTTGCTCTTGATGGAATGGTTGTGGGTGTCCTTTTTAAAGGTTGGGGTTGCGTGCGCCACACAGTCTGACGCCATTCTATGCGGTTGAATGCGGTCTGCCTGGTATTCTTGTAGTGAGGAGAGCCATTGGGGGCAGACTTTACTTGTTCTGTCCATCGCATGGTGGTTCAGCCACGTGGACTGCTATTTGAGTAAAGAATATTTGATTTGTATAAAGAATACTTTGAATTTGAATTTTGAGGAATGAATTTTTTTTTTCTCCTATTCAATAAAGAAAATCTTTGCTACTGCAACAGGCAATACTTTTAAAGTTATGTGATAATATATTGCCTTAACATTGAAAAATGTAGATAGCTTTACTACCAAAAAAAAGCAAAAGCATTTGATATAGGGTGTTTTAAATTATATTTAACACTACTAAGATAATATAATTAAATTTATTTTAGGTACTTATATTAGTGCCATTTAAAGATGCAGCATACAGAGTTGTGAAGACACTAATAGATTTAATAGTACCAAAAGAAGCTGGACAAGTAATAAATAAGAATAGATTTGAAGATGACTTCACTGGAGGTGAAATAATAATGCCCAGTAAAAATCCAAAGCCAGAAGATTATGAGTTATTGTTTAGTGGAAATACAGATGATACATTCAGATTGGGTATGAGCCTGACAAAGAAAACATTAAAGGTACTTTCTGTTTATTTACCTTTAGTTTATCAGATTTTATTTCAATTGCGCCATTTCTTTTTTCGTAATTTTGTTTTGCATCATGCAATGATTAATTTTCGGCTTTACAACTACATACAACAGTATGTAGGCCAGTCGTGGCGCAGTGGCACAAAGTGTGACTGTAGAGCCGACTGGTTGTGAGTTCGATCCCGACTCGAGGAGATGAAATATTTACTAAAATTTTTATTTCCATCTCATCATTCTGGTGTCGAGGTAAAGGGTGGCGTTGCGCGTTTTGCCACTCAATACGCAATGCCTCTAGAATTCGGCAGAAAGTGGGGAACGGAGTGTCTTAACACTGGGTTCGCTCTACCTACGAAGGGTGCCTACGTGTGCATACAGCGTGAAGCTGATGTTGTATGTATATAGTAGGGTAGGCCGAGGGAGTTATGTGGTCGAACTCTACATTTCACCCGAAGATTTTTTTTTTATTTACTCGCTTTGGTAAAGCTACAAAACTCGGCATTAATTTGAAGAGAATGAAGAATGTCTCTCTGCTTACACTGTTCGGAATCGGGATAAAGCGTCAAGCTATAAGACAATATTATGCTATTACAGCTGTACACAGATTTCTATGCATCAGATATCCTTGTAGCATCACCGCTCGGTCTCCGTATGATAGTTGGTGCTGAAGGTGAGGAAGACAGGGATTATGACTTCCTGGCTTCAATAGAATTGCTGGTTATGGACCAAGCTGATGTATTTAATATGCAAAATTGGGATCATTTAATCCACATTTTGGACCATTTCCATTTACAACCTAAGAAAACTCACGGCACCGATTTTTCGAGAGTGCGCACTTGGGCTGTAAATGGTTGGACTAAGTATTACAGGTAATTGCGTAATTAATTTTATTTTGAAGGACTTCCAACTTAAGTGAATTTTTTTGTTAAATAAAGTAACCAAAAGAAAAAACCTCTGTTGTTATAATAAATTATATTTTTTTTATTTTCACATTGAGTCCGGTATACCAAAGTAGGCAGAGAGAACCTTATGTTAAAACACTCCGTTCTCCACTTTACAGTCCATTTTTAATTTATTGCGTGTTGAGTGGCTGATAACTCGTCACGATATTTTCTTCACATTAGAAAAGGGAAATGAAAATAATTAATTCCCGCTTACACTGTAGCCTAATTTGTACTTAAAATACGTATATAGAGAGTAATGTAATAGTGCTACTGACTAGTAACACTCAATTGTTGCTTACATTTCAGGCAAACGTTACTGTTTTCATCCATTTCTTTGCCGGAGATAAAGTCTATAATAAACAGGAAATGTCAAAATTATGCTGGGAAAGTAGTTGTGGGAAATGTCCCAGAAACGGGAAGTATTCAACAGGTGCTAGTGCAAGTTCCACAGCTGTTCCACAGGTTTGTAGAACTTAAACATTAATTCTCTATCTATCTACATACATATGCTTCTATGCTTATATTATAAAGCTTAACAATTTGTTTGTGTGATAACATACTAATTAAAATTTAAAAGTATTTTTTTTATTGGAAAGGCCATTTATCAAGAGAGATATAATTGTTTTGCTTTAACCCTAAGTGGGTGTCACCTGTGGTCAGAATTACCATACAATTCGTATTTTTTTCATATAAATAAATAAATATTAAAATATCCTTTATTGCTGTTTCTTTACTTACAGCTAAAAAACATTAATACATGGCTACACTTTCCTATCCCGCACACAGCAGGGTGGGCCGAGGGAACCTAGTGGTAAGACACTCTGTTCCCCTCTTTCATTTCTTTAAATTATTAAATCAATGATCCACAAGTAGATGTTTGTGTGAAACAGCTTGTTTGGCAACAAAGGCTTTCTCTAAAGAGTTCCATGTATTCCTGTTTCTTGCTAAGTGGGTCCATACTGGACCAGATATTTATTTTTACTTATTTTCTCATCTTTTCAGTCGCTTGCCTTTATCTTGCTAATTTTTGTTTACCATTCTGTTACTAACTTAGTCCATTTTTCACTACTTCGATCATTAGTGTGTCTATTAATAGACTTTATTTTTGTTTTCTTCATGTAATCTAGCTTTATCTCCTCTTTTATACCTAAAATACTTCTTTCCATTGCATTTTGGCAGACTTTCAATTTTCTTTCATGTAGAAAAGAGATGGAATAGGCCTTTGTCAAAGGACAAACAGACATTGACATCTAATTAGCATTCAATTTATAGTAACTAATAGCGTAATAGTGAACCTGTCTACAGAGACTTTGGTTGTGACTAAATCTGATCCTGGAGCTTCATGTAGTTTTTGTGTTTGAATAGATTTTGGTGTTTCTTCTTTTATAATTGGTTTAATCTTCACTTACTGAAATATCTTCCTTCATCACTTGTTCCCCATAACAACTTTGGTATAGACTTTGGTACTATTATCTATATTATTACGTTTTTTTATCTTTTAGCAAAATCTTTGTATTTGTCCTGTTTTTTTATATGTTTTTTTAATTATGCTAATCTTTTTGCTCTCTTTTTTTTTCTAAGATGTTATCTAATCTTTTTGCTTAATTCTGCTGTATTTTGGCCGCTATTATTATTATTATTTTTCCCTTGTTGTATAAGTTCCTTCCGTTCTTGTAATAATTGCTTACTTATATATTATATCGCTTTTTAAATCAAAATAAATAAATCAGCTCCTCGCTGAATCCCGCGCACAGTAGGGTTTGCCTCGACACCAGAGCGAAGAAATGAAAAAATATAAATAAACATTTCTTTTCCTCGAGTGGGGATCGAACCCACAACCTGTCGATTTTACAGTCACATTTTATGCCCCTGGGCCACTATTGGCCTCAAATATTGATTTAATTATTTTATTTAGATTCAATGCCCCAAATCTTCTCGCTGCCGTCGATGCAAGATTCGAGTACTTCATAAAGGAGGTGCTGCCGAAGCAGCGGGACACGCTTATGAGTCACACGCTCATTTACGTTCCCAGTTATTTTGACTTTGTGCGAATAAGAAATTATTTTAAAAAGGAAGACATTGGATTCGTCCAAATATGCGAATATTCAAAGGTAAATAAAAACATATTGTTTTACTGCCTTATTTTTGTCTAAGCTAGGGTACTTGGTAAATGAACCTCCCTTCCCATGGTCTTCCATGTCAGGGGTGTCATGTGAGTTATTAACTCATTAGAAAAACTTTAAACGTATTGTTTCGTTCATAATCCACCATTAATTTAAATATCAGGACTTATCTGAGCCTTATCTGAACTTTGTGGTGCAGCGGCACAGCGTCTGACTGTTAATATAAATAATATAACATAAATAGATTAGCTTCACGCGTATCCCGCACACAGCAGGGTAGGCAGAGGCAATCTAGTGTTAAGACACTCAGTCCCCCACTTTCTACCGATTTTTGGAGGCATTGCGTGATGAGTGGCAGAACTCAACGCCATTCTTTGCCTCGACACGAGAGCGAAGAAATGGAAATGTGAATTTAAGTAAATATTTCATCTCTTCGAGTGAGAATCGACTCGAACTCGAACCCACAACCACTGCGCCACGATTGGCCTCCAAACTATTTCATAATTATTATATGGGTGTATACATTATTTCTGATATCCAAGACAAATCGAGGCATTGACTTTCTTCGATCAAAACCCACAGTGTAGTTATCTCTGCCTACACTGCTTTAAGCGGGATGCAGTATGAAGCTAACAATCATATCACAACTTGTCTTATATTTACAGGATGGCAAAATAGCACGCGCTAGGGATATGTTCTTCCACACGGAGGCACATTTCCTGTTATATTCAGAGAGGGTTCACTTTTTCAGAAGATTCAGAATCAAGGGCATCCGCCATATTATATTCTACCAGCCACCTACTTATCCACATTTTTACTCAGAAATATGCAACCTTATGCAAGTAAGAAATTCATTAAAATTTTATTTTTTTTAAATATACAATGTTCTCGTGATGTAGTAGTTACATTAATATAAATTGTTATGATACACATCTCAACATCATCAACTTCATTTTTTTCTCATATGAAAAGGCAGGCCAAGGGAACCCATTTAAAGCACATTCACATGCCGTTCTCCTACTTTTCACCCGATTTTCGAGATGGCATGATGAGTTGCGGAACTGAACGTCGCACTTTGTCTCCTTAACAGAGCGACGAAATGAAACTATCCATTTCACCAGTTGGTAATCGAACTCAACCGCCGCGTCTACAGCGAACGCTGCCCCTTTGCGTGACGACGGCCCGCAGGGGACAGATTTATTCAATGTTATTAAACATTTTTCGTTGTGTGCAGGAAAGTAATCAAAACAAGTATGGCGGGAGTGACTGCAACATGACAGTGACAGTTCTGTATTGTAAATACGACATGCAGCGCGCCGCGGCTCTGCTCGGCACCACGCGCGTGGCCAGGATGGCCGCGTCCGACAAATCTGTACATATGTATGTTACTGGGGACTAATAAATTACGTTATTAAAGCTATGTTTTTTTTTTATTTTAAGACGTACCCATTGTTTTATTAAGTAAAAAAATATATATCAAAAAGTATAATAAAATATAACGGAGGCCGGACGTGGCGCAGGGGCACAAAGTGTGACTGTGAAATCTACTGGTTGTGGGTTCGATCTTCACTCGGGGAAGTGAAATATTTATTGACATTTATATTTTTATTACTTCGCTCTGTTTCGAGGCAAAACGCGGCGTTGAGTTCCGCCACTCAGCACGCAATGCTTCCAGAATTCGGCGGAAAGTGGGGAACGGAGTGTTTTGACACTAGGTTCCTTTTGCCTATCCTGCTGTGTGCGGGATACAGCGCGAAGCTGAATTAATATAAATAAAAATATAAGGAGAAAGAAATTATACTTCAAAATTTTTACAAATGTTTTTATTATATTTTCAACAAAACATATACATATATCGCGACACATAATAGTTAACCATTCATAGACATATATATTTATATAATAATTCTATACATACAACTAAATGCATAAAGTCGTAGAGCGACATGAGACACGCTAATACGATATAATGGTTAAATATGTAAATATTTTCATAATTATTAACTTATTTTTAAAGATAAATAATAGGCCGTCATTAATTTTACTGATGCTATAATAATATAATTTATTTGTATGTGTGTATATTCGATGTGTTGGTTTTTAAAGTAGTATAATCACTAATTTGGTCTATTGATAATATTCAGATATTTTTGAGTTTTCACGCTTTTTCCCGCACAGCAGTTTAGGCAGATGGAACTTAATGATAAGACTCTTCGCCCCAGTTTTCACTCAATTTTCGGGACGTTGCGTGTAGAATGGCGGAAATCATTGAAGCTTTGTATAATAATATTAATATATAACATTAAAATACTTACGAGATCATTAAAGTATCAAAATTAAAGTAATAAATAATAGTACGATTACAAAATCAATTTTCCATTTTACAATACATAATATAATAAACATAGGTACAAAGTTCTATTTCCCAGACATCTTTGGTTCTATAAATAGCAAAAGTAAATTGTTTATTTTGTTTTCAATAAAAACATTATAATATTACATTCATCGAGGAATATAAATTATTGATTCAATAATGATTAACATTTAGTTAGCAGAATTGCGAGAGAGGTATATTTATCATCATAACATACCTACGGCTATTGAATTAATAAACAAATAGTTAGTAATAGGTAGTTAGTAGGCGTGCAGAGGGAACCTGGGAACCTGGTGTTAAGACAATCCGTTCCCATCAAGATACTGTTGTTCCCATTATATATTCTAGCTTTGGTTTTTAATAATTTATGCTACGCCTTGCGCTTGTCGGATCCCCTTCAATCAGGTCAAGTACACAAGCTACCAGATAGAGAGCTACTAGAAACAACGAAAAAGGGTCATCCATTAATTTTTTTACAATTTATTATAAAGTTTAACTATGAGATTCAGTTAGTTAAGTAAGAAGGTATGTTCCTACTATATAATATGTATAAAATATCCATTTTTAGCATTTTAAGCGACTAGAATTTTTAATACTTACTAGTAACTACAGTGAATTCAATAAATTTATTTTTAATTAATTTGTTTTTAAATAAATTTTCAAACTGTATGTCATCAAAGACGCGCTGCATATAGAAAAATTTAATTGATTTGATTTAGATTTTTTTTAGTAATTGCCTATAATGATTAAAGTTCTTTGGCAAAATCTTCTACAGCCACTACTAGCATAATATTTGTTTTTAGTTTTTAAATAATATGATATCGTTACATGAACGTCGTAACCGCCACTAATATATTTTAAATACTATGAATCATGTTAGAAATTAATTGAAATATTTTTTGAAATGTTATTTTACTAAATTTTATCATAATTCAATTAAATCTACTTGATTTAATCAAGAGTTTTAAGTACTTAACAATATCTATCTATATGAGATTAAAAATAATATTAAAAATTTAATTCAGGCAAATAAAATGATTACTTACTCTTCAACAAGTAAAACAGAAATCGTTTTCAAAATAAATAATCTGCAATTTTAAATATTGGTCTTGTCTAGCCAACGACGACACTTATAAAAATACGGCAAGTACATTTTAATTACTAAGCCTATTATATATGTAGGTAGGTATTACTTAAATCTAGAAACTTTCGTTCTAATCGTTTAATTTCACAAAATAGTATGTATATTTTACATTCCATTAAAATTATTGGTGTTTTCCCAAATGTCCTGCGACCGGCGCCACTTACTGAATGACCGTTTTGTTTATTCACTTACAACTGCAATAGCTTTAGTTCTCAGCAGAATAGATTAAATATTTAGATTTAATTGTCGTATTTAAAAAAAAACAGCATTTTAAATAAATTATGTAAATTATTTTTAAATGATTGTAAAATATTGAAAACATCATATTTCACCCTTCTGTCGACCATTCGTACGAGCAGCATACGCGACGCGCGACGTTATAACGAGCGTTTCCAATGCTTAATCGAAATAGGTATAAGTATCACAATTCAATAAGAGAATTTTAGACGGCAAATGTTACTTACTATCATCACAAGACCAACGCTCGATGGGCTATACGGGCTTTGTTTGTAGTCCGTTCAACTACAAATAGTTTTATTATGGGGATTCAGGGCGGGCGGTTCGTGACGTCATGTAACAGTGGTTATGTTAAAAGCGTCCGTCGCGGACGTTTCGTTGTATTGTATTGGTGTTGGTAGGGTCGAGTTTTCGCTGTAGTCGATTGTTGTATCGTCGGTGTCGTCGGCACTCGTTACATCGAAGTTGTCTAGAGTGGGTGGAGGGGCAGTGTCGTTCACTGGGGTATTGCTTCCTCCTGCGGACAAGTTAATTAGCAAATTAATTAAGTAATTACATTTGGATTAATTAAATTGTTGTCGTTCAGAATCTTATATTAGGTATATTAAAGATGTGAGGTATTATAATTATGTGTACCTATTACAATGTTTTATTATTTTTAGTTTAGATTTACGGTCTTTCCCTTACGGGCTACGGGGTAACCAAAGAGAACGGGCCACCAAAGGTATATTTCTTTCACCTCGTCATTGTCAACAACCTCTTCATACATGCTCCCCAGGGCGTCCTCATGCGTCTTACGTTGCTCACTTTTTCTCTATAAACCCTTTTTTGCTTTCGTCACTCATTGGTTCGACGTGCCTACCCAACTAAACATATTCTTTTTCATTCTCACCGTGACGACGTATGTGTCTGTTTATTGCAACTTCGATCAACTAAACGGACTCCGCATGTCCTATAAAGGGAACGCATTTTCCAAGCATTCATCTTTCTTTCATCGGCAATACCTGCGTTTTACTGCAGTATAACAGCGTCGGTACCAGCTCTGCATCGTATGCAACCAACAGTGCAGCTGCTTTTATCAATGCATCCAAGACACCGTTAACTCCATTATTGTCAGCAATATGCCTTTCCACATTTATGTATTTCATATCTTTCGTCTCCAATAAATATAATTCCCAAACATACCATCATTCACTTGTTCTAATATCTCACCATGTACGATTATCTTGCATTCCATCCTTATTTCATTTTATCAAATATCAGAACCTTTGTCTTAATCGCATTCCGGCTTAGAGCATTTATTTTAACTTGCAACCAGATCCAATGGGCACTGCATAATCTGCGTACAACCAATTGACCTACTTTCACTCCCATGTCACTTTGTTTTTTTTTTTTTTTTTTTTTTTAATTTAATGGCCTGATTTATGTCACTTTGTTTTACTTGTTTCATAGGAGACAGCTGTCCCAATACAAATAAAACAACCAAGCTGACATGGGGCAACCTTAGATGTCATAACAGGGCGACATGCTAGCTCCTAATCGCACACAGGCTGACTGATTACAGTAAATAAACTTTACAGTTTCCAGTAAAGGTATCCCTACACATTGTACCGGAGCAGTATCTCCCGTAATTTCTTCAAACAATTCTATCAAATGGTCCAAAAAATCACGGAAAACTTTTTGGTTTACGGCCAAGAATTTATCCGTTATCATGCGCCATCTTAAACGATTTGATCCATAAACTTCCAGGTCTAGTGCGTTCTTGGGCCTCCTACAACAACCTTGAGCATCTTCTCGCTATATTTTAGCATAAACTTATTTATATTTTAGCAAAACCTAACCTAACCCAACCTAATAAGTTCATGACGCGTGGCCCGCTGCCTTACCACATTTGACATTCCTTATCCTCCCTCTCAATTTATTTTATACTAATCTTATTCATACTACTCCGTTTATGTAGAATTCCGCCCATCGCTGCATAACTTTGCTTTGTTACAATTTTATTTGTCTTATTTGCCCTTCAAAAGCACTTCCTTTCATTCTATGGATTTGCGAGCAACTTTGGCAATCACGAACTTCTCGGCAGAAAAGTTTCGTGTATTGACGAAAAAATTGATGTGACAATTTTTTTTTCTGTCATTATTTTTGCCATCTTAAATAAGAATTGTTTTCAATTGTTTCAATTAGTAAGTAAGTAGGTATAAAGGTAAAGTTATTTCTTATGTATTCTGTTCTAGGGGTAGTATAATTTGTACATGGGATGATTATATTTTGTAGTCCATATTGAGTTAATAAATTTATGTTCGACTGTAAATAATGTAATTAAACTTGCACTCGGTTTAAATATAGACAAGGTCATATAAATATTTAGAAAAAGCGCCGACGCTTTAACAGTAATTTACGAATGTTGGAATAAACATCCTACGTAGGCACAGTACATCGACCGATAGTGAACAAATATTTTTCTGTGTAAATGTTACATTCATCACACATTTTGAAAGAATGAATTCACTAAAGTTTTTTGTGTAAACTTCATAAAAATCTCCGTATAGACATATTTAATTACGAAAAACTACTTTAACTAATTTGTAAGATTTTTTATCAGCTGTATCCCGTACATCGCAGGGTAGATAGAGAGAAGCTATTGATAAGACACTACGTTCTCGTAGAATTTTCCGTAGAATTCTATAGGCATTGTTGAGTGGCGGAACTCGATGCTGCGCTTTGCCTCGACACCAGTGGGAATCGGACTCATAATCTGTCCCGTTTACAATCACTCTTTGTGCTCCTGTGCCACGACTGGCCCCTATTAAAACACTGCCCTCTAAGAAATATAAAAATATTATTAAACATATGGTTAACCTACTCAAATATAAGATATAATAAAAATCTCCAGCAAAAGTTGCTGGAGCTAATCACACAACAGTGTGATAGGCATATTTAATTGACGATTATTTTTATTATTAAACCTTACTTTAAGAGGTATGGAAATGACATATTAGCAAAAGTAGTTTATATGAAGGCAGACAATTGTCTGTCTGTCGTTGATTTGTAAAAAAGAAATCCGATACGCTATATTTCATTGATAGCGGGTAGTAAATGAAGTACAAAGTATGGAAATGGTCATTAAGTTCACGTTAATGTAGTCGCGGGCGTTTCCACTCGTCTACTTTAAAGCAGAGGCCAGTGGCAAAGGGGCACAAAGTATGGCTGTAAAATCGACGGATTGTGGGTTCGATCCCCACTCGGGGAAATGAAATATTTATTTACATTTATATTTTCATTTCTTCGCTCTGGTGTCGAGCCACTCAACACGCAAAGCCTTCAGAACTCGGCGGAAAGTGGAAAACGGAGTGTCTTAATACTAGCCTACCCTCTGCCTGCCCTGCTGTGTGGGGGTTTTTTTTTTATTACTGTAAAATATTATTTTACCCTTAATATTTTAATTAGCTGTTCCTTTTTTAATTCATACGCATATATAAATAAATAATCACTAAAAAAATTAAGATCGTGCAAGTGATGATCACATTGTACATCCTATATTCTCTATGTATTAAAACAGTGAACGCGAATACTAAAATAACGCATTGCGCACTTATATTGCACTGCAACATATTTCCATAAACCAATAATGATTTATATATTATAAACATGATCAGTGAATAGACGAGCGCCGGTTATTGTAACCGCCTAAGTAAGTTATATTTAGAGTTATTGCTACAACTTCTCGCGAACACTCGACATGCGGTGTTTCTTAAAATCTTCTTCATGTTATTCGTGTTGTGAACGTAAATATAATGTATTTGAAATATCGCTAAATCTCTTTACTTTCTATATAACCATGAAGTTCTAGGTGTTATAAAAATAGATTCAGATTTACGCTGTATCCCGCACATAGTAGGATAAGGAAAGGGAACTTAGCGTTAAGACTAGACATCATTTTCCTTTGGAACCAACTGCCTAACCCTATCCAGAGAACCTATTCCCTAAAGTCATTTAAATCCCAATTAAAAAAGGCTTTAATTGATATATATATATATATATATATATATATATATATATATATATATATATATATATTCCTGTTACTGTTAATTGCATTATACTGTTTGGCTTAACTGTTTGTTTGGCACACTTTTTAACCAACTTTTCATTTTATATTACTGTATGTTTTGTTTGATGCAATAATTAAGGAATAAACAGCCCAGTAAGGGGAGGCCAGGCATAAACAGCCTAGGTCCTGGTACGACTTTTGTCAATTCTTTGATAGATTTGAATAGCGAGCTTGGCGCCAAAATTCAAGGAATTCTTTACTTGACCTTGAATAGGAAAAATGTTTAAAAGATATAATTTTGCTAAATAGTACTTCTTTAAAAAACTAAGTTTTTTTTTTTTTCTTTTTTTGTTATGCTATGTGCACTTAACGTTTTTCCACTTTTCTGTTTTTATATTTTAGTCCTTTGTTTTGGAAGGTTGCCTGTAAGAGATTGCTTGAAGCAATAAGGCCGCCTTTGCGTACCTGTTTGTATTATTTCTTTTCTGTTTATATATATATATATATTTGTTTTATTGTGTGCAATAAAGAATAAACTAAACTAAACTAAACTAAGTTTTTGGTATATTTTCAAAAATCTCCCCAAAGAAAAGCTAACAACAAAAATAAGTCGTAACTTTTTTGCTTATAAAAGAATTTCGTCATACCTAAGTTGATTAGGACTCTACTGGAATTCAAAAAACTTCAAAGAAACTTCAAACTTCTAAGTTCAAATTTTTATACGTTTTTTAAATATAGTTTGTTGCTAGTTTTTTCTACGAAATTTATAAAGGTTTCATATATGGGTAGTTTTTACTACATAGTTAATAGAAGACATGTAAAGCTTCGAAAATTCGTCGGCAGATGGTAAACAGAGTGGCTTAACACTACGTTCCCTTTGCCTATCTTTTGCGGGATACAGCGTGACGCTGAAAAAAATCCCATATACATATTTCACATTATATACCGACAAGGTGGCCTGTGACTTATAATGTGATTTAACAAATGAATTATACAACTTAGTATATTTTTAACCATTCAAGAGTATATTACTGTTTTCTCATGAAAAATAAGTGTGCCACGCATGACGCATTAGACAGATGTATGTAGATATTATGATGTAGGTGCGTGCGATTGAAAAGTTATTATTAGCTCAAGCTTTAGTCTCCGGTCTGTAACTTAGTATAGTACTGTGAGTACCTAATGTAGTTTATAAGTTTATTTTTCTATAATAATAAACAACAAAAAGGACCAATAAATCAACCCTCAGCTAGCTAAAAGTCCAAATCTTACTCCACTACCTGTTACGAAAGAATATTTTTATACTTTGGCCACATCGTTCGAAGACAGTCTGATAATCTCGACAAATGATTGTTGATAATTGTTGTTCGCAAAGTAACCGGTAGAAGACTTAAGGGCCGAAGATCTCGCCAATAGTCTGATACCATCAAAGAAATTACTGGACTCCCCAATATTACCGCTTTAAGCCAAATTGAGGACAAGGAGCTATAGAAGCATCTCTTTCAGTATTGAAGAAAACGAAGAAGAAGAATAAATAGAATAATATATTTCCATATTGTAATATTTTTATTAAGAATCTGATTAGAAAATGATTTATGTTCGCATCTGAATTTTGCAATCGAATATTTTTTTAAAGACAATACCCATATATGGAAAACAATTTTCTGTCGATTTAATAAAATAATTTTGAGCAGTATTGTCGCATACAATATGTAGGCACTTTATATTGACAAAACTTTTTTATTTATAAACCGATTACTAAACTAACACTTAATGGGAAATTAGCAAAAATACAATAGAAAACTGCATTTCAGTCACTTAAGTAAGTCGTTTCTGAGACTAGCGTGCACAAATGCACAGACAAAAATTAAAATAAAAAAACATTGTTTCGAGTTCTATTACATTGATAAATGTCCCCAGTCATAGTTTTTCTCATTATCTTCCATGTAAGTACAAACAGTGATCAGCTACATTTTTATTATATGTACATATATGTACATATATACCTATAGATTAAATGTATATAATAATATTCAACCAATATTAACTTAAACACACCTTGATCGTGCTACTAGAGGTATCAGGCTATTTCTATGTAAAGAAGTAGATACTTATTGCCCACTCGCCGTGAATTTGTGTATGTTCTCAAGCAAACTGCACAGTAAAAAGTGCACAAAAGAACTTGTGCATTTTTTTACATTGATAGATTGGTAAAAACAGGTGAATCTAATAATAAGCGTAAGCGTGAAAGTGTTAAAAAGAAATTATGTATAAGGGATAATTTACCCAAAAAAAATAAAACATACCTAGTCAATTAAGAGAATACAATCCGTCCGCAATTTAATTTAATTTTTGTCTTAGGTAATTTTGATGGTAAAAAATAATATATTGCGTTTTCTGTACCTATAGAAATTTCAAAAAATCTTATTTTAGTGCTCCCGACACTCCCCAAAGAAACGTCATGCCGAATTTCCTTTTCAACGTGCAGTAATTTCGGCTGTGCATAGTCATTATATCATCATCAGCGATTAGTAACAGAAGAGTTTAGTATTTATTACAACAACCTTCGCGCCTCAACGATTGCCTAGATTGAAATCGAAGTCATAAAAATCTTTTTATGATTTTCGCTTATCAACGAAGATGCTTTAGGGGTCTATATCTTAAAAGGAAAAAACGGAACCCTTATAGGATCATTTTGTTTCCTATCCGTCCGTCAGTCAACACCATCTATCTCGAGATCGCATGGAGGTATCAAGCTAAAATTAATATCTAATATCCAGGGTCTACGGTCTCTTAGGTCTTTATTTATAAATCGCTCTCAAGTTTACTATTGATGTTGAGATTCCGTTTTGATTTATCAATTATATATCTATTAATAAATAAATACGGGCCTAAGAGCACATATAAAATCATGTTCTTAAGTCAACACAATCAGAAAACAACCGGCAAAATTGGAGGCCTCAAGCTTTTTCTAAAATTCACGCTTACCTTAGCCAGAATCCTCTCATCTGATACTGACAAAATTTGGTATTAAAGCCGTTACTCTACTAACGGCTTTAATACCAATTTTAGACTTCTTTTTAAGACTCTTATTTTTTTAGGACTTAACCATATAAAAAACGATACCTATACAAGCTAGCTGCTAAATTGCATAATCCTAGGTCAACCGGAAGAACCCTATTTATTTTGATTACCTTTATAAACGGCCATATCTTTTTTTAAAAGTAAATGTAGAAATATTTTCTTTCAGGAAAACATGAGGACGTAGACTTGAGTATATGGTTTGAATTTCAATTTGATATCTCCAATCATTCCTGAGATAAAGGTTCTTGACATACAGACAGAGGGACAATAAAGTGATCTTATAAGAATACCTTTTTTCCTTAAAAGGGTAGGGTACCCTAATGACTATTTATGCATTGTTTTTGCTGCATCTTGTACACCGCGTAATCAAAACCTAAAGGGAATTTCTCGTGGTATTACAGTTATGAAGTTTGACGCGAAGTGAGTGAGTCATTACAATACAAATACAGAAAAAAAAATATTTCATACATAAAAAAAACATTACATTTTTTTAAGTACTTGCAGCAAGCTTAAGTTTGTAAATTTTTATATAAATTTTTATGTATTTGCGTATTTTCCGTTCACCTTGTCTTGTAATTGGTACGGAACCATCGGTGGGTGAGTTCCACTCGCACTTGAATGGTTTTTATTTTATGGAATTCAGATTGACCTTCTTATATTTTTTACAAGCACAGACATTTTTCTTGGCGCCACATTACTAGCGGGATACGAGCACATATATATAACTAGCTGGTAGAGTTATATGAGAAACTATTCTTATATTCATATAAAATTATATTTTAAACAACTTGAAAATAGATATGAAACTATAATAAAATAAAAAAATATTCAATAATATCTAGACTAGACCTTTACTACGGCAACACATGAAAGACGAACGTTTTTAATGGTTTGTCGTGTTTATTATTCACAGTATGTTAATGTGTACGCCGTAAATTTTACGGGATCGTTGTTAAAATCGTATTAGATGCAATCTAAACACTTACAGTTTTAGCGCAGTAATAAATAAATAATTATATTTTCAATATTTGAATCGTTATACAATATATTGGACAGATGTATGTTTTAATGTCATTAATAATTACGTACCAATACCATTTTTTTTAGCATTACGCTTTACCCCGCACGTAGGTTGGTAGGCAGAGGGAACCTGCGAACCTAGTGTTCCCATTAAGCCACCCTGATCACCACTTTTCCCGAGTTCTGGCGGCAATGCGTGTTCAGTGGCGGGAATCAACGTCGAGCTTTGCCTCGTTACCAGAGAGAGGAAATGAGTAAGAAACTTTAAATTATCTATGGTATTTTTTGTTACAGGTACACATACAAATAGTCATTTGATAGGTATCATATTTTAATTTTTATTTGTAAATCCCCTATATATGTATATCTCCCCTATAAAAACGAGATATTTCGCGGGTTCGTAAATATGGCGTGCTTTTGTGCTAGAGTACTAAATAGTAGTTAACTACAAATTACTACTAAATTCATTATAAACTACAATCTGTATCAGTACTTACAGCACCTCACTATTAAATACTAGTAAAAATGACATAAATATCAAATATAACCGCTTTTTATAGTATCTATTATCGAAAATAGTAATAATCTGGCGTCTCTAACTGTGATTGAACTTGTGCACGCACACGAGAGACGGCAATTATGTAGTGTTTGTGCTGTGCAACTATATACATGGGTACTTCTCTTACTTGACATACACGTCTAGAAAACGTATATAAATATTAAGTTGAATTGTAACTTAGTTATACTTATTGAACAAAACTATTTTAATATACACTATTATTTTGGCAGTAATCGTACGCAGGTATGAGAAATAAGTATACTGTGTGCTAATGAGACATGTCTTAATTTATTACTGTAGGCTATTTTTTTTTTGACTAACATTTCTAACACCCTTGGGGTATTGTGCAATTTGAATAATCAATCAAACTAGGATTAGGACAACGGATGGCTACTTGTAATTGATTAATATGCTTATAGTTTGCAATTTGTTTACTTATTTGTTGAATCGTAATCCCGTCGAGAGAATGTTAAGGTGAAGCGTGTCGGTGTGTGACCTACCAGTGTGGGGCATAAAGCAAGTGGGCATTGGTGTGGTGCTGAGTTGCGGCGTGACAGTGTTTGACACCTTGCGCTGCGCGTATTGCGCGTCCTTGGGCTCCCAGAAGAACACGTAGTAGAGGGACAGCATGATCGCCGCCAGCGACACGCAGAACACGTAAATGATGACAGTGAGGACGCGCACGCTCTTCTTGTCGCGCTTCCTCTCGTAGAGCGCGTCCAGCACCACCTCGTGGCCGGACGCCGTGCCCAGCCGCACGGAGCCCGCGCACGACCGCACGCTGCCCGACGTGTACGATTTACCCGACATCCTGCTCGACGCCCCCGAGTGCAGTGCCACGGAACCGGGTAAGTAGGGCACGCTTATCGATATGCCCCAGTTCCTCGATGCGCCGCGGCCGCGGGGCGCGCCGTGCCGCCGGGTCACGCCGCCCGTGTCTGCAGCTTGACACCTCCTGGTGCCGACTGTTGTTTCATTATTATAGCGCTCGCACCGGACTTCATTTGTTTATCCTTTAATTTCACGCTCCGTAATATCTCAATCTATTCCAGATTCTGACGTATTCGCACGAACGTAATTGGTGGCTCATGACAAATGAGCTTATAACTTGCGCTTTGTTGAACACAATACGAGTCTTTATATATATATACATAAGTATATAAAAAAAATCAAATAGTCATTTGTTGTGAATAAAAATGAAATTGTCGCTCATAAGGAATATTGACACTGACAAAAGGGCGATAACAACTAAAGACACGGTAGATTTTTAATTTGGCCGGTGTTATTTATGTGGAGCGACGCTCGAGTGTAACAATACGCAAACGAAGTTAATTTAGTGGAAGGTAACGCGAGACGAGTGTCAGGCGTCGTAGGGCGGATGACAGCGGAGGCGCGGCGCGCAAGATGGCGCGGAGGCGCGGAGCCGCGGCGGCGCGACATCTCCCCATTGATCAATATTTGAGCAATGTTGACGGCAATTTTGCAAATATCTCTTAACTTACATTAAAAAACTTATGAAAAGATTAAGGTACTTAAAAATATTTTTTAAATTTCTTCTACATGTTCGATACCATACTAGATATAAATACGTCGATTTTAAGGGTTCCGTACTTTTAAGGAAAAAAGAAACCCTTATAAGATCACTTTGTTATCCGTCCATCTGTCTGTCAGTCTATCAAGACCCTTTATCTCAGGAACGCTTGGAGATATTGAGTTGTAATTTAAACCGCCCATGATTTCCTGAAAAAATCGTATTTCTATATTTACTTTAAAAAAAGATATGGTCGTTTATTTGGAAAAAAACGCTTACTTCGACACTATAAAGGGAATCAAAATTAATAGGGTCCATACTTTCAGTTAACGTAGAATTATGAAATTTGGCAGCTAGCATCTACAGGTAGTACTAGTTTAAAAAAAACTAAAAACTATACATTTGTGTTTAAATTTTAAAAAAATATAGACTTAAATAGCAGAAAATGCTTACTTCGACACAAAGGGAATCAAAATTAATAGGGTACTTCCGATTTACCTAGAATTATAAAATTTGGCAGCTAAAATCTAAAGGTTTAGGAAAAAGTGTGAGAAATATACATTTGTAGTTACATCCTAAAAATATTAGCCTTAAAAGGGGGGCAAAATTTGGCATAAAAGCCACTAATACAAGTGAGGTATCAGATGAAAGGCTCTAGCCTAAGCTTGAACTTCATAAAAAGCTCAACTAAACTTGAACTTCATAAAAAGCTCGAAATCTTCAATTTTTGTACGGCACCCTAGGTGGGCGAATCCGAGTCGCGCTAGCCTGCATTTTGTCATTGTATCGCTATAGGTCCTTAAGAAAGAAAAAACACTACTTGATGTTCAATTTATATTAAATGGCGGTCAACGATGGTACTTATATTTACATTTCCTGTGTTTATAATTTGTATTATATGGACCAGATAGGTACAGCAAAATAAAACATCAACAGCTGTATAATAATGCAGCGTGGTTGAGTTGGTAAGTATATGATTTTGGGCAACGAAATTGAAACTAAGTATTCGTCCACATCTAATGGTACAGTATCAATGGTTCAGACGTCTATTAGCTTAAAGATTTTTTTAAATAAAATAAGTAATTTTTTAAACATTTTTAAAGTGTTAATCGACACTTAAATAACAAATAGTATTCTTTGGGTAGCGGAAATTTGTAAAAATGTCCCTACAGAGATGATGCAACATAAATAAGTTGTAACAAGCGTAAAAGAATTTCGACGTAGCTTGGTGGCTTAGCGGTCAGAGCGCCTGGTCGGTTTCCAGGAGGCGTGGCTTCGAGTCCCGCTACGTTCAATTTTTTATACGTTTTCTAAATAAGTATTTATATTTAACATATATTATAGCCAAATTATATAAAATCTTCACATAACCTGAAGCATATATATTATTCTGGTACGAAATTTCAATAACTTTTTCAATTAAAAATGTTAGAAAAAAATAACATAAGAATCAAATATCCCTAAAACAGACGCGTGTCGGTGCTCGATGCGTAGTCAATAACATTGTGAGGCATAAAAATAAGTGCTTGCGAAATAAGCAACCGCCTCGATGTTTCGGTAGGGTATGAAAGTGTATCCACTGTCCTAAAATTCGAATTAGACTTTGTTCCAGTCCGTTCGAATATCACTTAGTAAACTTTACGTAATTTAGCCATTTTAAATCGAAATAGAGGCCAGTTGTGGCGCAACGGCACAAAGTGTGACTGTAAAACCGACTGGTTGTGGGTTCAATCCCCATCCGAGGAGATGAAGTATTTATTTAAATTTATATTACCATTTCTGCGCTCTGGTGTCGAGGGAAAGCGCGGCGCTGAGTTCTGCCACTCAACACGCAATGTCTCCAGATTTCAGCAGAAACGGGCCGTTCAAGTATTACGTAAGTAGTTTTTTTACAATTATTGAAATTGTATCGACTAGTTCATGTTCAATTGACATGATAGTGAGATTGTATTTTTCATTTTTCTCTCATGTTTCTTGTACCTAAATTTGAAAAAAAAAATTGAAGAATTGATTGTAGATTTTGATGCCCGGTGCGACTGCACCGCTCGCATCCCTCAAGCTACGCCACTGTATATATATATATATATATATATATATATATATATATATATATATATATATATATATTGTGTGTGTGTGCTTATATATAAATGAATTCAATATAAACAGCAGTATATTGGTAACAAGAAAATTAAGTAATTGATGATCGGCACAATTGGGTTATATCGCTAATTGGATTTCAGGAACCCCCGTGTACTTAAACTAATACCACGCCTACAAGTACACTGAAAATAATTAATTACTAAAACAAAGTGTATGCAAAACGTATCGTGTTTAAATTCTTGGACAAATATTAATCGTGGAATACCTTAAAGGTTTTAAAAAAATTAAGTATTGATATAAGAGAAGAGCGTTCGACTGTAGACGGTTGTGGGTTCGATTCACACTCGAGAATTGAAATATTTAATTATTTCATTTTTTCGTTGAAAGGGCAGACCGCGGCGTTTAGCTCCGCAACTCAACATGCAATGTCTTGAGCGGTGGAAATAGGAGAACAAAGTAAACTAAGTAAATGAACTAGGTAGCCTCTGTGAATCCTTTCAGAGCGTAGGTAAAAAAAAAAAAAAAAAGTGAAATTTCGATAAGTCTTTTGACACGTGTTACGTACGTAATTAAGTTTTTGTTTTATCGGATTGTAAGTTAACATCTTACTAAGCGATTACTTAGGTAGTTGAATCCAGCAACCTTTTACTATTATAATCTTTTGCCAGGGCCAACATAAATAATATATGAAATAATAATCGTTATATAAATAGAGAAACCTGTAAAACAGTATGCATTCATAAATCTATTTTTATATTATAAATATATTTATTGTTATTAGGTATTATAGTTACCAAATCCAATTAACTAAGTTGTGTTAAATTCTATAGTTTCTATATGTTACATTTAATTAGGTACATCGTCAATATATTCGATACTAGCGGCCCGCCCACGGCTTCGCCCGCTTAAAGTGCATGATTATTGATCTAATAAACAGAATTGACTAACAATTATATTAACTTCTAATAATAATATGATTTTTTTACTACATTATCGTAATTTCTATTAGGACATTTGATTATTTTGAAATAAAAATATATATAAAGCTAATTATTTCTTATACGTATATTTTTTTGTAATATTACGTTCGTTTTACCTATTTACTTTTTACTTAATGAACCGATTTCGATGAACTAAACTTTAGGACTTAACTTGAGTTAAAACAAAGCAATTACTGAATTTTCAAGTAAATCGGTTCAGTACTTTTAGAGAAAAATGCGGACAAAAAACTATCGACAGACAGACAGACAGACAGACAGACAGACAGACAAGAAATTAAAAAAAAATATTTTTGCTTTCTATTATTCTTTTTAAGTGTCCCTCTTTCCATTTCAGTCAAAATTACTTAATGTACAGACAAAATATTTTTACTGTCTTATTATATATAGAGATAAAAATATATATAAAGCTAATTATTTCTTATACGTATATTTTTTTGTAATATTACGTTCGTTTTACCTATTTACTTTTTTTTAATGAACCGATTTTGATGAACTAAACTTTAGGACCTAACTTGAGTTAAAACAAAGCAATTGCTGAATTTTCAAGTAAATCGGTTCAGTACTTTTAGAGAAAAATGCGGACAAAAAACTATCGACAGACAGACAGACAGACAGACAGACAGACAGACTAGAAATTAAAAAAAAATATTTTTGCTTTCTATTATTCTTTTTAAGTATCCCTCTATCCATTTCAGTCAAAATTACTAAATGTACAGACAAAATATTTTTACTGTCTTATTATATATAGAGATGTAATATGTATTTAAAATATTTTTATTATTATTTAAAGTATTTCCGGTTTAATTTAACAAAGAGAGACGCTACTAAGCTCTCCTTTTACCTTCAAATGACGTGGAAAGCGTGAACAATGATAGTAAACGTGTTTTAAAAACACTTTAAGGTGCGTATTTATAAACCGCTCTTATGTCTGAGGTCGATCTTGAGATGTTTCTTTCATAAATTATATATCTATCCATGAATCAAAACGGCATCTCAATAGCGATCTTAGACTTAAGAGAGATTTAAAAAATACGGGCCTAAGAGTAATTCAAATTATGTACATTCATGCAATTAAGTTACTTGAAAATTTATTACTTTTACCATGGTGCTTGAGCAATTTTTGGTCTTTAATGTATTTAAAAAAACGTAAATACTAATTAGTTCATTAAATAAAAAATAAAATATGTTTATTTCACATACTTCCGAAAATTTTTAATAATTTTTATTTTTATTTTTATTTTAAAAAATATTTTTTTCACCAAAATTTCTAAAGCAGCAAAAAAAATCAAATATTAGGAAATTTCATTCTTCAGTCAATAATATTTAAAGGAAAATTGGCAGGAAAATTAATAAATCATCTTAAACACCAACTTGACATAATTTGTACTGTGTGAAATAAGACTATTAGTGGCACCTTCTTAGAAAGAAATATCTACTAAGGCTTCATTACCGATCGACTTTATCCAATAAAATGATAATGTAGCCTCCTCGTCAGTAAACTTGTGAAGTAAATATCTATTTAAGTAAATATATGTTCAATCAACCAGACATTTTTATGATTAATAATATTAATAACAATTTTTACCTATATAATTGTACGGAGAATTGTCAATCGTCAAAGCAGGATTGTAGTCGTGATGGTCTCCGCGTCTTGCCTTCAGCATCTCGTAGCTCTCATAGTTTTTCGGAAGCTCCGGTGACTTCCACACACAAATATAATAAACTGAGAGTAGAATTGCCGCCATAGACACCGACAGGAGATACCCAGAGACCGTCAGGATCCGGACCGTAGTGCTCGCTGGTTTCTCTCTGTAGAGATCTTGAGATGGCGTCGGCCCTGCCTCCACTGATCCACCGTCCCCCTCCGGAGCACTCCCCGACATTTCGCTACCGATGCATAGTCTCACGGACTATCCTTCCCTATGTACGGCCCGCTACTAAATTACCGTGGTGAGCATGTGGCGTTCCGCGGCTGGGCCGAGTGAATGTGGTCGCCGGCCGCGTGCCGCCGTCCACTGCGCGCGGGAGCAATTCCCGCGCTAAACCGATTAACCGCACACAGCACACGTCACAGATTTACGAATGCTACAAGTCGTATTCAATTTTATAGCTCACTGAAGATGCTTCCATACACTAATCGTTCTGTAACCTCATTTAGCGGAAGTACTAAAATAGATTTTTTTTTATTAGGTATATTTTTTAATTTTCACCGGGCGAGTTGGATGACGTTTAGTTTTTTTTTTTATTATTTCATTGATGATATACTATTTTACATTCTATAACAAGTTAGCATTCGTTCCACATGGCATTAACAATATAGGTCAGCTTCACGCGTTGTCCCGCATGTAGCAGGGTACGCAGAGAATATCTAGTGTTAAGACACTCCGTTCCCCACTTTCCGCCGAATTTTTTGAGGCTTCGCGTGTTGGGGGGCGGAACTCAATGCCGAGCATTTTGCCTTGATGGCAGGGCGAACATATGCAAATATTAATAAATAATAATCCATTTCTCCTAGTGGGGATTGAACCCACAACCGACACGTCTTAGTCACATTCTTGTGCCCCCGCACCATGACGGTCTCTGTACAATACTATAGGTAAATTAAATTATGCACCTTTCTATACATATTCTGAGCCATATTACGTGACACACAATTTGATTATGAGATTTAATATTTCAGTTATACTTACTTTGTATGGCATCAACTCACCTTACTCGTGAATTAACTCAAGTACAAGTATCTAAATAATATGTACGGTGCATACTGAATGGAAGTATATTGAGAAAGTTTAAAAATAGATGAATGGGTTCATAAGATACTTTTCAATCGTTCACCATCTTACAATTCTTAGCTTTAGATACAACCAAAAGATTTATCAATCTTTCAATGTTTTATCGCTGGATAATGGGATCTATTCTCACCTATGCATTAAAATATTATATTTAAATCATATATATGATTTGGTCTGAAAAATCTGCTTTTTCAATATGTCTAAGAGAAATTTTCGTCGATAACCCTATTTAAAAGTAGGCGATCGTTACGGATAGCAAATTATAATAAGTAAAAAATCAACTTCACGCTATATCCCGCACACAGGATAGGCAGAGGGAACCTAGTGTTAAGACACTCCGTTCCCCACTTTCTGTCGAATTCTGGAGGTATTGCGTTGAGTGGCAGAACTCAACGCCGCGCTTATCTTATAATAGGTAAATAAAGTGTATGTTAATTGGGCTATAAATTTAAACTAGGATTAGGTAGGCACTACGGCATTTTTGAAATAAATTCATTAAGACACTCCGTTTCCCACTTTCCGCCGAATTCTCCAGAATTTGGCTAAAAGTGGGGAAAGAAATATACACCTGTACTTTACACCTGTATTTTTAGTAAGGCACGATTTCACTATGATTCTTAGTGTGGATCATATTTTAGTTCCAATCAATAATTCAAGATCTTTATTTTTGTTCACCAATATTGCAGCGATAGGCTAGACGAAGACGAAGTCTGGTAAGGCTGCAAATGTGGTAAGGCAGCTGGAGCAGATGGAGTTACTGCGGAGATGATCCAATTTGGTGGAGCACGCGTCCTGGACTTGGTCTGGGTTATTGCAATTTATGGTGAAAATTAGAGGAGGTATCCGACGATTGATAAGGTGCAGTCATCGTGCCTTTGTATAGAGGCAAATGTTCACAGATAGACTGCAAGCTATAGGGCTATCATTTTGATTAGCTTAGTTAGTAAAGTTTATGCTAAAATAAAATATTAGCTAGAAGAATGCGAGAGAGATCAGAGCAGCTGTTATGGGAGGATCAAGGAGGTTTTAGGGGGATGAGAGTATATAGATCAGATTACTTGAAATTAAAAGATAGCTAAATTAAACACTTATAAACTAATATTTATTAATTCGTTTTTGTTTTCGATTAATAATGATAGGTAATATTTAAAAATATTGTATTTAAAATTAAGATTGCGCGTACATTTAGGTTTTAATAAAGAGGAAGTTATTGCCGTACATTCAAGTTTTCTAAGGGGAAAAGCATAATTAATAATTTAAAAATATAAATAAATCACCTTCAAGCCCCCGCACATAGCAGGGTAGGCCTACCTAGCGTTAAGACACTCCGTTCCCCACGTTCCGCGTAGTTCTGGAGGCATGGCATGTTGAGTGGCGGAACTCCATGCCGCCAGAGCGAAGAAACGGAATTATTAACTTAAATAAATATTTAATTTCCTCTAGTAGGGATCGAACTGACCACCAGTCGCGTTAACAGTCACACTTTGTGCCCCTCCGCCATTACGAATTTATAAAGAGACTTTTCAAATTTTAGTTTAACTACAGTAGGTACAGCAAAACTTTAAGAAATAATGTATGCCTCTTTAACAAAAATCATATAGCGTGACGAGCATTTTCCACTAATATGTTCATATAAATTGAAGATCTACATCAGATCTGATGATTCACCAGGTACACACTAGAGACACTGTAAAGAAATCATGGAATGCTACTTTGGCAAAAGTTGTTAAGCAGTATATACATTTTCCACAGCGGTGTTTAAATAATTATCATAAAATGGAATGCGAATAAGAACAAAATTTATGCTATTTGAAAGTAATTAAGAATGAACGAAATTTAAAATCAGAATTCGATATTAAAAAAAGAAAAGTTCCTACATACATACCCTTTACTCTATTTAAATCCAGGCGGCCTTTCAAAATATACCTATCTACTATTTTAATTAAGTTATTAAATCATCTTCACGCTGTATCCCGCACACAGCAGGGTAGGCAGAGGGAACCTAGAGTTAAGACACTCCGTTCCCTACTTTCTGTCGAATTCTGGAAGCATTGCTTGTTGAGTGGCAGAATTCAACGCCGCGCTTAGCCTCGACACCAGAGCGAAGAAAGTGAAAATATAAATTTAAGTAAATATTTCATCTCCCCAAGTGGGGATCGAACCCACAACCAGTCGGTTTTACAGTCATACTTCGTGCCGCTGCGCCACGACTGACCTCAAGTTTTTGCCAGTCAAAAAGTGATTATTTTCTATTTATTTTTAAAAATACAAAATATGTGAATGCCTATCAAACATATGAATTTGATCGATGATATTATCATAATAAGCTTCCTCCTACAATAGCATACATAGCACACTCCCTGTATGAATATAAACATGATTGATTTGATGAGCTAGTAGGTAACTGCTATTACGCTAAAGCAATAATATTGCCAGCAGCAATCCAATTAAGTGTAATGGATGAATTCCCAAATGCACTAGAATGTAGACATTTCACAAATTTAGGATATTAATGAGCACTCGCCCAAATTAAATAATATGAATTACTTATCTTTTAATTTTGCCTCTATATTATAGAAAGACATTTTTCTTGTATGAAATACATGTAAACTACTACTAGTACTACTAACTACTTTAATTAAATTACCTATATTTAAGCTAAAATTACCTAAAAATAACCTTCTTTGCCTGCGCTACACCAATTGGCATTTTTTTTGAGTAAGTACTTAACTATTGGTATTACCTACTCAAAAAACTTGGTCAATTGAGCTGTATCACCGACTTTCTTATATTTATAATGATTGTAGATCAATGAGGAAGAAACAGGTTCTTGATATGACCGAATGAACTACATGTCGGAAAAATGGGAGTGTTCAAACGAAGAAACCTAAATTCTCCCCAATACACAGCCTACCACGGCGATTTGAGCCCCGGGCACACATCCACTCATCTGGCCTGCCTGCCACAAATGTACGCTCGCATCCATACATATAATCTTACTTCCACATATAACTTTAGTTGTTTTCAATGCATCTTGCTCTTTAGAATACTACTTTGGGAAAACGTTGCAGATATCGTATCATAATTCAAAATAGAGTGCCGGTTTGATTAACAGCCTCAGAGCTCGATAATCTTAAATTACTATTCAATCCAAGAGTAAAAACAAATCATATCATCATCAATAGGCAAAGGGAACCTAGTGTTAAGACACTCCGTTCCCCACTTTCCGCCGAATTTTGGAGGCATGTTGAGTGGCGGAACTCAAAGACGTAAAGCGTCCAGACGCGCAAAGCTTCCGGTAGGACTGCGACATTTATATGTAACTTTTACATTTTGTATCTTCATGCAGTATCCAGTAGCAGGGTAAGCAGAGGAAACCTAGGAAATTAATGGTTGTTTTTAATTAATTAATTATAAGACATTTTTTTACAGACATTAGTCTACAGACATATGGTCCGAAACATTTGTCCCATATAATTAAATTAACTTAAATATTGTCCATATTGTCAGGAGGACTGACGACCGATGGGGAAGAAAGGTCCTCGAATGGCGACCACGGCTCGGCAAAAGGAGTACAGGCCGCCCTCCAGCCAGGTGGACCGATGACCTAAGGAAGACAGCGGGAATCCGCTGGATTCAGAGGGCGCAGGACCGGACGGAGTGGCGAGCATTAGAGGAGGCCTATGTCCAGCAGTGGACTTCTAAAGGCTGATGGATGGATGGATGATTTACTTAAATACTTAGATGGTTTATTTTACAACGATAATTTTATTATTTAGTAGTGGCCTGCCCGCGGCTTTGCCCGCTTGAATTAGATGATTGTTCAATTAAGAAATAGAGATATTACAAACAGCCTTAATTACTAATTTATTTATTTGGATTCACGATATTCTTTGTAAAGTAACTTATATTAGCTCCTGTACAGTTTTAAAATTAGTAACATATTTTAAGTAAATATATAATTGATATACAGAATATACATAGAAAACACGTTTTTAGGCATTTTTAGATAATCTATGAAATAATCAACATTTTCGGTCAAGTTCAAGTCGTACTCATGACCCGAGAGTTTCGTACCAGTTTCAAGAATGGAGATACACCAAAAGAATAACTTATTAAAGTTGTCATTTTGTATCAAATTAAGTACGGATTAAAATTTGTACCTAATAGTTTGTTTCTGTGACACAAATACAAAAAGTTGTCAATTTTTGAAAAATAATTTTGTAATTTTCCTTTATACGTGCCGTATCAAGGGGAAGTGTATAGTTTTGATAGAAAATGCGACAAATAACGATGCATAAACCCTCATAGTTTATCGTCATTTAATTGCGATGATCTAGAAGATAGATTTTTTTGTGCAGGGAATATAGATTTGAACATTGAGGTATCTAACCTTTAAGCGATCTTGTACAAAATACTCTTGACAGACAGACAAACAACAAAGTATTGTTAAAAGGATTTTGAGGTGTTTTTGTATCCTAAAATACCCTTGGCACATACATACATGCAACATACAGGTGCAATAGTGCAATGTCGGTACGTGTGCTTGTAATTTATGAAATAATACTGCGGGATATTTTTATAAACAGTGTCAAAGCATTTTTCTCTTGAGACACAATTTTTTAGAGGTTGCTCCCAAAAGTTATTTTTATTATACGTTTCTTAAAAAAATATTAATAACATAAACGAACAAACGGACTGAAGAACCTATTCATAATATTTCTTTGAATATTAAGTCATTCTTTATCACCGTGTTAAATAATTACGAATTAAGCTAGAATCTTCACCAACAATTCAATTTAGTTTACTTTGTAGTTAGTACTATGAACAATTGTAGTTTAAAAACGTCACTTACGTAAATTTGTCAACAGTCATATAAATAAGACGTTTATGTTAAATTTATTATAAGTATAGATTACACTTTAAAAATTAAAAAATAAATTAGCTTCACGCTATATCCCGCACACAGCAGGGTAGGCAGAGGGAACCTAGTGTTAAGGCACTCATTGAGGCGTGTTTAGTGGCAGAACTCAACGGCACGCTTTGCTTCGACACCAGAGCGAAGAAATGAAAATATAAATTTAAGTAAATATTTCATCTCCTCGAGTCACACTTTGTACCACTGCGCCACGACTGGCTTGTAGTTAGTACTATGAACAATTAAACTTCAAAAATACGTAAATTTATTAACAGTTTAATAAATAAGACGTAATTAACGTTTAAAAATAATAACTCAACAATATGTTTTATGCGGTATCAACATTCATTATCATATGTAGTCAAAAGATATCGTTGCGTCGTAATTAGTGTTTAACTCCACAGAACGTTTTTTGCGTTATAAAGATTCGTTAGTACCTACTATTTCTTGTCAATAGATAGCGTTACTTGTATCGATTTTTACTATCTCAAATATAAGCTTCTTGAAAACTTAAATACTTATATCTTTTGATAGAGTGCAGCGATTTCAATGAAATAAACACTAAAACTTTAATTTACTTGTAATTTTTATGTATAAAAGTTGCTTAAATTTATTGTGTACTTTTTACGTGATGCTTGTTGACATAAACCGATAAACAGACAAACAGACAATCAGACAAAAATTCCAAAACTGTTGGAAATGGATTCTGTTAATTATCCTTTAACACCTTAGCTAGTTTTTTTTTAATTATTTTCAATGTACAGAAACGATTTTTCTACAGATTTATTATAAGTATAGATTTTGTTTTTTGGGGGAAGAAAAATGTATTTGGCTTTTATAGAGTAGTTAAGACTGTGATTTCATTCAAAGTGGCCCTGACAAAACACTGTATAGTAAACGATCACGACACGTGCTGCGGCACAAATGTGCCACAGTGGTCAGAGCGCCTGGTCGGTTTCCAGGAGGCGCGGGTTCTACTCCCGCTACCCTCAAATTTTTATACGTTTTCTAAATAAGTATAGGATCAGATTAGTCTCTCGTCTCTTGTCGATCGCGTCAGATTAATGTAGAGTGAGTTCATTTATATTCCACTAATTTGACAATTTGAGTGAAGTAAAGCGGGAAGACAATACAATACAATACAATACAATACAATATACTTTATTACACTTAAAATTTAAACAAATTGTATACAAAATAAGTGAAAAACAACATGTACAATAAGGCGGCCTTATCGCTTAAAGCGATCTCTTCCAGGCAACCTTTGGTCGCTGAAGTTGTATAAAAAAAAGAGTGTGGGTGGTACATTTATAAAAAGTATTTTGAAGATTAAAAAAATAAAAAATAAACAAAAGCTAAATTAAATATTCATAAAATGATTTTTTAGTAAAGTTTTAAATTTTTGTAAACTTTTGGCATGTCTGATCGATATCGGTAAGGAATTCCATAGTCGGGCAGCTTTAATAGTATAAGAGTTAGTGAGAAAAGAAGAAGAGTGAGGAGAAATTTCAAGTAATAGATTTTTCTGGGAACGTAGGGAAAGTGAGTGGACATCATGTACAAACCTGAATTGTTTCTTCAGATAAGGAGGAGTAGAAGGATTAAACAGCACGGAATAGAGAAGATGAAGAATATGAGTGTTCCTGCGAAGGCGGATAGCGAGCCACTTGAGCTTATCACGAAATTCTGAAACATGATCATATTTACGTATTCCAAATATGAACCTAATGCAGAGGTTTTGAAGTCGCTCAAGTTTATTCAGGTGCTGCTCTTTAATGTCGAGATAACAAATATCAGCATAATCGAGAATTGGTAATAGGAGTGAGTTTGCTAGCGCAATTTTGGTAGGTATTGGTAGGAGGCAGCATAAATCTTTTTACTTACCTCTACTATTTGGGGTTCCCAAGACAAATGCTTATCCATAATTACACCTAAGTTCCTAACTGATTCCCTAAATGGAATGGAAGTACCATCGATCAATATAGTTGATATATGTGATAAGTTAATTTTCGACAGTAATCTAGGACTACCGATAACAATTGCTTGACTTTTTAAAGGATTTATAGTACCTAAGTCCAAAATGTTTGCTCCAAACTGAAATTTGCTTAAGATCATTATTTTTTTTTATTATTACAAAAAAATAATTCTAAAATTTTTTTATTTTTTGTATTTTAAAACATTTTTAAAGTCTTATTCCACACTTAGGAAAAAGTCTTCTTAATAAGTAAATATTTTTTTTTATTTCAAAATAACATGTAATAAAAGAGTTTATGTTTGAAGAAATAATATTCTACTCTATTTCTTCAAATATACTCTTTATTTACATGTTATTTCTTAAGCTTTTTAATTGATTACGATCAATGATTTAAAAAAATATATTATTCTCATATTAGGCAAGACCCTTCAGATAATCATAAAATTATGAGACAGTACGTCTAGGTTATGAATATAAGAACCATATACTTATAGCTTAATCTGACCCGCTTGAGTATTTCAAAGTGACGAAATTGTTTTTGCACATTCCAACTGCGATGGCTGCGAGTTTGCGTCATCCAAATCTCCTCAGAAAATCTGACGCGCTCGATCGATTTTTTTTTCATTTTTAACTTTTACGTATGACCATCCCCGTCAAGGAAACAATCAGATTAACGTACTTACATTTTCTTGAATTCGTTGGAAATGGATGATATCAATATCTTACGCGCTCGAGTATGTCCATGCAACAGTCTTTTTTACATTTATGAAAACCTATAGTCGCTCATCCCACCATTTTTTTCTTGTTATCATCTAAGCTTTGCAACCCAATAAGTGTGACGCTCGAGTAAATCTCGATTTACCATCGTCGGTTCCTGTACTACAAGAATCACTTAAGAAAATAAAAAGTATATACTTTTATTTTTTGAAAGAAAAGTATGTTGGACACGAAATAAATTTAAAATACAAATAAGCACATATTTTTTTATTTCAAATAATATAAGGTAGTATAGTAGTATAAGATAAGTAAGATACATTTCCTAAAAATTAATAGGTACTTTACTTTATTTATGCTGAATATAAAAACTATAATTAGGTACTTATACTAAGTGTTATTTTAACTAAATGTTAGTCTTATTTTTATTTTTTTATTTTTACAATAATTAAATTTAAAATATATTAATTATTTCTTTTATTAGTACACTGTATCTAGTGTAAAGACCATGAACATAAGTAGATGAGGAGCCAGGTGGGCCATGTCAACCCCAAAAATTTACTTACAATAAAAATTGGCCTTGAAAAATAAAAAAAAAACATTACACAAACATATTCATATGGCCTCCCCAAAAAATACCCTAATGCTTCAGACACTCTGGTTCCCATTTTCTGGTAGTTTTTGAGAAATTCAATATAAGTAACATGGAGTCAGAGCCACGAGTGGGAATAGCTCAATAATATATTAATTTTGATATAAAAAAAGCTTTTTTCTCAAGGTGGACTCAAATAATGGCACTTGGGCTCGCTTCAATTCTGTGCATATTGATGAAACACAATCAGTTACTTCTGTAAAAATATTAAATAAATCTTCATGTTTTGCCTTTTTTCTAATTATATCACACAAACATTGTATAAATATTGAACCAACATCCATATCCCTGAAGGCTTCATATTCAGGTGCAGTAGCCCAATAAACTAAAAAATGAGTTTTTTTTAAATATTGATCATATGAACTTGGCCCATCAGACACAATATTTAAATTTGCACCTGATTCTTGCTCACTCTGACAAGCTTGGATTATTAATACCTTTGGTATGTCATAAAGGTTATGAGATTCATCAGAATCTAATAAATTTTGTATATCTTGCACTTTCATTTTGATAGAATCTGCCGCATAGACATGACCTTTGACTCCGTGAGACAGTATGCATAACATAAATATACTATCTTCTGGTAGAATTTTGTACCGTATCACATCTTTTAAAAATTGAAAAACTTCATTTCGACTCAAGTTATGTTTACTTATAACTACAAAATTATGTGCTTTCATTGTTTTTTCTAATGCAATAACATCAAGGCTGGAACCTACACGATCAGATAGATTAACCTTGTTTCCAAGTTGAATGCTTTCTTTCGTTGGATAAAAGTTTTCTTCATTTATAATACAACACAGACCAATTCTATTTTTATTCTTTATTGGGTAAGCATCACTTTGGGATTGAGTATCAGATTTTAAATTATGCAAAATTTCTTCGTCTTTTGGTTTATTTTTAAGAAGATCAAATATTTCAGTAAAGTATTCTTTATTTGGTCTTTGAGTTTCAGGATTGTTTAAATCTGATTTATATTTTTTTATTATTTTGTTACTTGCATTGGGCTGGGTAATTTTATTGTTATTATTTACTTGATGTTGTATTTCTCTAAGAGTTACTGCAAATTCTGTTAGTCCACTAAAGCTGTCTAATATTTCTGCTAGTTGCTCAATATTGTACTCACTTGTGTATATCTTTTTATCTTTGTTATATTGACCTAATTTAATAAACTTTTTAGATATAAGGTCTAAAAAAATTACTTCAGCATTATCATGATTAGAAATATCAACTCGGAATGAAGATAAAGTTTTTTTTAATTTTGACAAATTCTCAGTAGTCATATATTCACATAGTCTGTACAGAACCTTCTTTATTGGATCCATATAAACATTTACATGTAAATTTTCAGGAAGGTAGTGCTTTTTTATGTTAGCTACATTGAATCCTAATTTTCTTATGACACTATAAAGACGACATACTGCAAGTGCTTCTAAAAATTCATACCTCCATGTTGATTGGCGTTGAGCATATATTGCCCACTCATAAAGTAAATTCATATGATTTAATTCAATATCTTTACACACTCGTCCATAAAAAATTAATCTTTGAAGCGCTGTATCTGAAGAATCGTACAGTAAAAATACTAAAGATATTATATCGTCCGGATCGATATCTTCTTGAATTTTTCGTATCGTATCCACGCTAATATTGTTAATATTTTGAAATAAATTATCTTCACTATTGCTTTCAGCGTCGGAAAGTAACATCTTGTTATAAGGTATATGACAATACATAGTAGAATGCACAAATGAATCAGAAAGTCACAGGAGCACGCAAATAAACACAATCAGGACATAAAATATACTGAAAAACGTTTCATTAGGAAACTAACTTTTCCGACTTAAATATAGATACCTATTATACTTAAACTTATGTCTATTGTCAATTATTCGAAATCGTAAATATTATGATGTCAACAAGTTCGTTCCAATTATCTATCACAACTAGAAACTAAATAATAAAAATAGCCTTTAAAAGTCATTATTGTTAAATTTATTTGTAATAAAAAAAATGCTATATTTATAAGTATAAAATATATTTAAATTGTTTTAATATTCATTTTAATTTGACAGGGTAAAATAAAAATATATTTAATTAGTACTTTATTGAACCTTGGTTGTTATAACTGTTCTGAACAAAACGTCTCATTTGGGATTTCTATATTGGGACATCCCCCATTGCCATAGAATAGTTTGACTTTTCTTTTGAATAGAAGAAGGACTTATAATATTATCTATCTATCAAAAACCACTTTTACCACACAACAGCCACATAGTCTTGTTAACAGGGACCACTAAGTAAGTATAAAAAAAATAAACTGTAATGTTTAAACTGTTACTTTAATTAATAAGTAAATAAAAAATTACATAAAAAAACTTTTACAATTAAAACTATACACAATTTAAAGTTTTTTTTTAATAGAATTAAACGTCTCTTTTTACGCTAAATTTAAAATCATTTGCAGACCATATTTTGGCTGCTGTGCGCCACTGGTAGGCCACGGACTACTGACTGTGAACCATTGTTATTAAATCAGAGAGAACCTAGTGTTAAGACATTCCGTTTCCCCTTTTTCGTTGAGTTATAGAGACTTTGCGTGTTCAGTGGCGGAACTTAGCGCTGCGCTTTGCCTCGGTAAATAAAAATTAATAGTGTTAAAATTGGGTGAATAGAAGCAATTTAAACTTTTGAAGTTTCATTTTAACAAATTTTAAATATAAATCAATCTGTATTGTAGAATAAGTTAATACTGGTTTTATAATTATCACACGCAAAATGTGTTTTCAAATTTACTATAATTAAGATATAACACATACATACATAAATATAGCTAATTTAGACAAGTACAATCGATACATCATATAGGGTAAAGAGAAAAATATTATGAATAAATAATATATCTTATATTTTTATTTTAAATTATATAGTTTTAATTGGCCTTATAACTTTGAACTACATAATTTATCATTATCATTAATCAATAATCGTATCATTAGTGAAGAAAAAAACAGTTTCATCATACTTTATCGTCAGCATTTCTACGTTCGTTTTCCCCAAAGTATGTTAAAATGGACATTGTTGATGAGACTACTACCTTATCTTTATTTACTGGCGACCTAAATTTGGCTTCGCCTGCTTTATTTTATAGTTATATTATAGCCAAATTACACTATTTCTGAGTTGCAGAGAATGGTTAAGTCGCAATATCTGAGTCAAAAAATTACTAACTGACATGTGTCAGTCTTGGTTATCAGAGACTTTATCTATGGTTGGATGGTTAATGGACTAATGGTTATCAATGTCACTTTAAAAATGTACACTGTGCGGGGTTGTTGTTTGTAATTTTTTAAATATATTTTGAGCTTATTACTTTACAATTAGTATGGTGAAAAGTATTATTGTTATTCAAAGTTTATGAATAAGTGATTATATTTATATTTTTTACGTGCAAAAGTGAACTAGCAGAGATTTATCACTTCGGATCATTTTGTTCATTTAATAATAACGATTTTGTTTTATAAATAAATCTTTATATAAATAATGGCTATATCTATACATAATAAAGTCGTATGTGGTCCCGAAGAGATGCCTATACCTGCGCACCTGTCCTATGGTCAATTTCTGTTTGATAAGTTTAAAACTGGAGGTGACCAAATAGCACAAGTTAGTGATTGTTATGTATTTTATAATAATATTAAGTCTTGTCAAGTTAATATATTGTTTTTTTAATGGTTATTAAAATGTTACTTATAATATATAGTCAAGATCCTCAATGAAAACCTCTAAGAAAGCTATTTAATTTTTTTAACATTTTGAAAGTGCTATGCCACACCTCATATACAAAAATATTTTTGAAAACATATAAAATTTTTAATGTAGTGGGACTTGCACTTGGCAGCTATTGGGAACTGCACAATCACTCCAACCACTAAGCTGCACATTGTCATCAAGCTATAGTTGAAATTCTTATATGATTTTTAAATGTTTTAACTGGACCATTTTAACCGGATTAAACATATATTTAGGACTACATTTTATAAAATGTCTGACTTATATTTGTAAAATACTTAAATAAAGTTGTTTCTACAGATTTGTGGTGAAACTGGAAACTCTGTTACATATAGGACAATTTTACAGAAAAGTGTTAATTTAGCTGTAGCTCTACAAGAGCTAGGTTTAAAGAAAGGTGATGTTGTTTCACTAAGTAGTGAAAATCGATTTGAATTTACAGTTGTGTCATTGGCTGTTATATACTGTGGTGGAATTTTATCAACCCTCAATGTTACATATTCACCTGGTATGATTTTTATTATATTATTATAATACTTCTCTTCTCTCATGTACCAACAAAACAGTAACATTATTTTAATTTATTTTTAGAGGAAATAATACATATATTTCATATTACCAAACCAAAATTTATTATAAGTTCCCCGATTACTGCACAAAATGTGTATGATTGCAGTAAAGATTTGCCATATGTTAAGAAAATTATTTTATTTGGTGATTATGATATAGTCCCGGGATTATTATATAATGAACTCATAAAGAAACATGTGGACATAGACAGTTTTACTTTAGTGGATGTCAATGGTGTTGATGATATTGTGGCTGTGATGTGTTCATCAGGTACTACTGGATTACCGAAAGGAGTAATGCTAACACATGTAAATTTTCTAACATTATCTGCTCATATGAAGTAAGTATGATATGTTTTATTATTTTTTAATCTTTAGTATTTATTATGTAATACGAATACAATTATAAAAATTGAAAAAAAAATAATAATATACATTTCTATTTAAATATGAAACAGCTCTTAATTTAAGTATTTGTATTTTGTTGTAATTATCTTTATTTATAAAACATTCCATTCTTAATAATTATGATAAGAAATGATAATTTACTTCTCACCAATGGTAGTGACAATTTGGTTGAAATGGATAAAATCTCACTACAATACACCTATATTTTTTATTTTGTATTTTCAGAAAGTGGGTGGTGTCCACTTTCCAATCACCATTTCAAGATATTGCATGTTGAGTTGATAGTACTGAATACTGTGTTCTGAAAACTGTCTTCTCATTACCAGACTAAGGAAATGAAATAAATCATTCCCTTAAATAGGAATCAAACCCACACTGTCACATTTACAGTACAGGGACAATGAAATAGCTTCTATTTTATTTAATAAATATAAGTAGCAAATTGTTATTAAGAATAATAAGGTAAAATAGAAGTAGGAAAATTGGAATTTCCTACAGTCAGGAAAATTGTTATTTAAAAATGAAAAAAACAATTTTTAAAACCAATGCTTTAACCATTGGATTTCCCATATTTTTTATAATACAAAATTCTGCTTGCAAAATTCTGCAGAAATGTTTTAATTAAGAAAGATTTTTATATAAAGTATTTCATTGCTATAATTACTCTATAATTTTTTAAGGAAATTTTGTTAAGATCTTTACATGGGGAGAGATTTAGTCAATTTCATAGTTGTTTTTCCATTACAGATACTACTTAGAAACCTCGCAACAGAGGAAAAAACATAAAGTGATAAATGGGCTGTCATTGATACCTTGGTTCCATGCATATGGATTTATATCGAAACTGGCTATTATGTGTTTAAACATTCAAGTTGTTTTTTTAGTGCGGTTTGAGGAAAAACAATTCCTTGAAACTATTCAAAACTATAAGGTAAAATAAATATTTTAAGATACCTAAGTTAATTTAGGCTGGCATGGCACAGCAGCACAGCATCTGATGATGACGGTTTGATTCTTACTTGGAAGAATGAATTACAATGACAGAAAACTTTGCGATATCTGCTCTTATAACAAGAGAAAGTGCGGTAGTGAGTTCCGTCAGTCAATACACACTTCTTAACAAATGAACTGAATATATTTTTTTAATAAGTTTCCTCTGTCTCAAAAAAAACAATCGTTAGTAGAGCAATTTACTTATTTGAAGTAAAGATTTACTTATTTTTAAGCGATTGCAAAATGAAGGAGGTTCTTAAATGGGTTGATATGTACTTTATTTTTCATTAGAGAGTAAGATAAACCACAGTGCTAAGTTCTATCACTCACCCCGTATCGTCTCACCAGTTAGAACAGTCTCACCGATGTTCGGGGAGCTGATTATCAAAAAAAAAACAGAGAAATTAGCTTTTTTATAGAAAAAATATATTTATTTTTAGATTAACATGACAACGATAGTGCCGCCTCTCGCAGTGTTTCTGGCCAAACATCCGTTAGTAGACCAGTATGACCTAAGATCTTTAAATGAAGTATGGTGTGGAGCGGCTCCTCTATCTAGAGAAATTCAGAATGCTGTTTCCAAAAGGTATTTTTTGGCTTAACATTTAGTCTCGAGTAGAATGCTATGGGTGAGTAGCGGCACTCAACGTTTGCTTTTTGTTTGTTGACCAGAAAAAAGAAATAGTATAAGATTTTATTCCCTAAATTCCCAATCGAACCCACAACCACGCGTTTATTGTCAAACTCAGTGCCGCTGCACCATGACAGCCCTAAAGAAGATAAGTGCTTATACTCTTATAAAGCGGCCTAAGAACTATGTCGGATGCAAGTTCCTTGCTATGTCAGTTCCTGGAGTGAGACCTCTCGGACGCCCAAGGAAACGCTGGTTGGATGTCGTGAAGCAGGACATGAAAGCCAATGGTCTAACCACCGAGGACGCTAAAGACTGTGCAAAGTGGAGTAGGTTGAGTAGGAAGGGAGACCCTGGCAAAAGCCGGGACTAATGCCAGGTAGAAGAAGAAGAAGACTCTTATAAAGCACCAGGTGGCGTAAAGGAATAAAAAAATATGATAATTATTAATAAAACAAGCGGATGTTATGTTGACCATAAACGTCTATTTTATTTATAAATATATGAATATTCCTTTGTATTAAATAAGCCTTAAACGTTCCTACAGCTCTGCATTCCTGTATTTTTTTAATTCGTTTTACTTGTACGTTTTATAATTATTGGAGAAAAACGACCACATATGTGCTAAATGTAATTATGAAGTAAGTATATAAATAGCTTCCAAGAACGATAATTATGACATACATATAGATATATAAAATAAAAATAATCATAATTTTGTAATAAATCATTAAATGCAATTTTTAATGCACTCGTAAAGGCCAGTCGTGGGGTAGAGGCACGAAGTGTGATTGCAAAACCGACTGGTTGTGGATTCGATCCCCACTCGAGGAGATGAAATATTTACTTAAATTTATATTTCCATTTCTTCGCTCTGGTGTCGAGGCTAAGCACGCAACGCCTCCAAAAATTCGGCAGAAAGTGTGGAACGGAGTGTCTTAACACTAGGTTCCCTCTGTCTACCCTGCTGTGTGCGGGATACAGTGTGAAGCTTATTTAATGCACTAGGTATATCATTAAAATTATAAACTCAAAAACCACTCAATTAAACAAAAATAAATAAAGAGACTTTGGCCCGCACATATTATATAAACGGCTCGTAACTCAGAGATTACTTATATTTATAAATACGGGCTTTATAGTGTTTCTAAGTTCGAAATTTAAGATTGTTTCTTTTTATAGTACATCGAAACTGACTTGTTTGTCTGTCTGTTGATTTATATAATATGTGTATGTTGAGGCCAGTCGTGGTGCAGGGGCACAAAGTGTGACTGTAAACGCGATTGGTTGTGGGTTCGATCCTCACTCGGGGAAATAAAATATGTACTTAAATTTATATTTCCATTTCTTCGCTCTGGTGTCGAGGCAAAGCGTGGCGTTGAGTTCTGTCACTAAACACGCAATGAATCAGAATCCGGCAGAAAGTAGGGAACTGAGTGTCTTAAAACTAAGTTCGCTCTGCCTACCCTCCCGTGTGCGGGATACAGCGTGAAGCTGATTTACTTTATTTATTTTTGCGTATGCCTAAGATGTCCTTGTTTCGCTATCGCGTAATTATTTTGCATTTTACGCATATTTACACAAAACCTGTAAACATACTGCACATCTCGTATCATTGTGATACTCTTATCATGATATCGTACACGTCTTCAGTTTGACTTTCATCAAAAAGTAAAGTTATATTAAACGATTTATCGTTTCCTCCATTTAAATAATGCATTTTTTTACTTTTTTTTTATATCAATGTAACCGCCACATCGCGTCAATTAATTTAACAACAAATTCTCTGATGCGTCGGAATCACTTTAGTTGATAAAACATGATTTCCACAAGGACTATAAAACATTAAACTTACGTAATATGTTATTGGATTTCGATATTAACATTTCATGTAAATTCTTAAATTTATGCCGTTTTTACGTTTTTTTATCTTCACGTAGGTATATTACACGTATCACGCATATAGCAGGGTAGGCAGACGAAACCTAGTGTTAGGTCACTCTGATCCTCACTTTCCGTCCAATTTTTCGAGAGCAGGAGAGAGGCAGAAGTCCACGCCAGGATATGAGGATGAGGGCACTGTAGTCTAAAATGAATGTTATAGGACTGGAATATCGCACATTCGGCAAGGTTACGGTCTCACGGAGGTCACAATGGCGTGCTGTGTTGACTTAACCAACGGAGAGAAAGTGGGCTCCTGCGGTACACCAGCGCCGGGGATGAAGATCAAGGTACCTACTATTATTACATAAGATATATTTGAAATGTTTATTATTTAGTTTATTATTAAAATAGTATTTATTGTTTCGCTGGTCTGATGAAACAAGGGATTCTTTAGTTATATCTACATAATATTCTGTATTGTATGTTTTGTTACAAGTCACTATCAATAAGGCCCTGAACTTATTACATACATATATACATACCGGCTTAAGAATGGCGCCTACTCCAGAATTTTTAATAACAAAAATTTTATCTGAAACTTTTAAAAGTATTTAAAAGATATTTTTACTAAATTGCCTTTCTCTCATTTTAAATTGAAATAATTAACTGTCAAAAGAATTTCGGCACTACATTAGTATCGCGCTACAAAGTGAAGATTTTCACTTTGTGCCAGAAACATAACCTCGACTTCGGTAGGAGGATCATCATATCATTTTTTTTTTTAATTTTAAAATTCTTGATTGCACAAAAATTGACACATAAAAATATGTATGGTGGGCATTACTCTAATAAGCATTCAATAATAGATGGGAATTATGTAGGTGTGTAAAACAAGGTCTATAATTTTTTTTTTGTCAGCTTCACTCTGTATACACCGCAAGGGTGTAAAAAGTAGGTAGAAGGAACCTAGTGTTAAAACACTTTGTTCACCTCTTTCCATCGAATTTCGGAGGCATTGCGTGTTGAATGGCTGAACTCAACGTTGCCCATTGCCTCGACACCAGAGCGAAGAGGAAATATTTCATTTTCTCGAGTGGAGATGGAACCCACCACCACTCACGTTTACAGTCTCACTTTGTGCCCCTGCGCCATGACTGGCCTTTTTTTTATTAAGTGGCTTGTTCAAAAAACTGTTTATAAAAAGTGTTTCCTTCACCTTCCAATTACATGTACAATATGTATTTTGCGCACATAAAATAAAAATTCTATATAAAATGTTAAATTATTATTTATTTGATGCTTTTAGCATTATATTTTAAGTTCAATTCCTTATTTTGTATATCAAATATTTCGCAGATCAAGATAATAATCAATTCCAAAAAATCGACATAGTATTTTAGTAGTAATAATAATTTATTCCACATAAAATTGTGTGTTCAAAATAAGGCCGGTCGTGGCGCAGAAGCACAAAGTGCGACTGTAAAACCGACTGGTTGTGAGTTCGATATTTACTTAAATTTATATTTCCATTAGAAAATGGGGAACGGAGTGCCTTAACACTAGGTTCCCTTACCTACCCTGCTGTGTGTGGAATACATTTTAAAATTGTGTGTGTATTTTTTATGTATGTACATTTTTTATTGTCTGTGTATTTAGTTTGTATGTTTCTATTTACCATTAAAAAAATGATAATATTACTATACATACTCTCACGTAATTTAAAAAACATAAAAAAAGTAACATAAGACTGTGAAGTAGAATTATCATAATGTCCAATGTACAAAATATACAGTGATTATAAAAAAATTACGTTTACACAGTATATTTTTTCTACTGTTAAAAACAAATGCTTATTACATAAAAATCAGCAACGATAAAATAAATAATATAATAAGATAAAACGATAATATCACATGTTTATCTACGTGATACGGCTTAAAAGTTATTAAAGTGTAAAATAACTGATATATAATTTATATTTTCATTAACATGAAATATACAATGTACCTAAAGATAATGCATTGATTGTAGAATGCTAATTAAATATTTAGTTGTAATCATAATTATACGTATCTTTCTCTTTCTATATAACTGATGTTATATAGAAAGAGAAAGATTATCCCGCTGTTATCTACACACAGCGGGAACCTGTAGAGACACTCCGTTCCTTTCATATTTGGAGACATTGCGTGTTGAGTGGCGGAAATCAACGTGGCACTTTGCCTTAACATCAGAGCGAAGAAATGAAAATATAAATTTAAGTAAATATTTCATCTCCTCGAGTGGGAATCGAACCCACAACCAATCGGTTTTGCAGTCACACTTTGTGTCCCTGCGGCACGGCTGGCCTCCAATGTAGTAAATTATCATAATAATTTTTACTTATTACTTACATACTTATTTTCAGATATGACGTGATATAAGCATTTTAGCCTTAAAAGGCTTTAAAACTTATATCTTATACACTTTTTTTTACAAAATACTTTTTTCTAATAATAAATTAAAAGAATATACGTTTTATAAAATACACTTTATTTCTAAATGTGGAATAACACTTTAAAAATGGTAAAAATATATGACATATTCTCAGGTGCTAGACACAGAAACCGGTCAAAGGCTCGGGCCAAAGCGAGAAGGTGAGCTATGGATAAAGTCACCACTCCGCATGAAGGGGTACATGGGAGACCTTCAGGCGAGTGCAGCTCTCATTGACAGCGAGGGTTACGTGCAGACCGGGGATGTCGGGTATTACGATGAAGACGGCTTCTTCTATATAGTGGACAGGCTGAAGGAGCTAATCAAATATAAAGGTTTTCAGGTAAGGCATTATTTTTAATATGTTTTTTTATTAAATTGACCTTTATCGAACTATTTTTCAATATTTAATATGTATAAGACCGTTAATATATAAGTATAGTATGTCTTGATATTAGGTTCTGCCGGTCTACTTGAAGCTGTCGTAGTGAGGTGGGTGCTGGGCTGACTGTAATCACGACAATCGTGGGTTCCATTTACACTCAGCAGCAGAATCAATTATTTTCATTTCCTCGCTCAGGTAGACGAAACGCGGCACTGAGTTAGGCCACTCAAAAAGGTATGGTGCGTGGAGTCGAGATGTCTTAACACGTGAGGCTATCTGTTCGCAGGTGGCCCCGGCGGAGTTGGAGGCGCTGCTGCTGCGGCACCCGGGCGTGGCGGACTGCGGCGTGGTGGGGCTCCCCGACGAGGTGGCCGGCGAGCTGCCCGTCGCCTTCGTGGTGCCACAACCCAACGCTGACCTAACCGCTGACGCTATCATCAAATATGTCGCATCTAAGGTATCCTATATTGTTAGTTATTTTAGCTTTACTGCACATAGCAGAGTAGACCTGGGGCTATGACAGTCCATTCCATTATGGGTTACGGAGGTTGTTAATACTAAGTTCCGTTCCTTCCCTTCCCCACTTGCGGAATTGTTGAGAGAATGTGAAACTATTATAATAATAAGAAATATTTCACTCTCCCGAGTGGCAGTCGAATCTATAACCATGGCGTTTTTGAATAGCACGCTTTTGCTTCTGTTCTACGACGGCCCCAACGTATAATAATCGATAATTAAAAACCCCGACAAAACGAAAAACCTCTAAAATGAAACTTACAACTAGAAAAGAGCTAATCTTAGGATGAAATATATACTGTGACACTATGTGCTCTACTATTGACTATATGAGGTACCCGACGAAGTGGCAATGTTCCTATCGGCTATATAATTTACTAGCGACCTGCTTGTGGCTTCGCCACCTTGAACTATTTAATAATACATTTTCAAATTGCCATTATTCCATGTTTTAAAAATAATAATTTAATTCAAAAAACAATATCTACGAGTATACCTACCTTGAAAGCAAAGTTTCAGCCCACTCTTTAAGACTTTTTTAATAGTATAAGTATGTACCAATAGTAAAAAATATTATAAATATGTATTATTCTCATAATTTTACGTGTTACAAGTTAATTTATTAATATACATATACATACATACGTGTACAGCTTATTACATTTTTTTTTAAAGTGGCTAGTGACGCAGTTAAAAGTTAGTTAAAGTATATTTTATTTTTCAAAAAGGTCGAGAAAACATGGAGGTCGTATTATCAACAATTTGCATGGCGATAATTATGAACTAAAGGAAGCGTTATATACTTATATATCCATAAAGTTTATGTTAGATTATTCAAAATAAAAAATAAATTAGCTTTACGCTGTATCCCGCACACCCTGCTGTGTGGTAGAGTAGTAGGTAGAGTGAACCTAGTGTTAAGACACTCCGTTCCCCCACTTTCTACCGAATTTTGGAGGCATTGCGGATACAAGAGCGAAGAAATAGAAATATAAATTTAAGTAAATATTTCTACTCCTCCCGTGGGGATCAAATCCACAACCAGTCGGTTTTACAGTCACACTTTATGCCACTGCGCCACGACTGGCCTCAATTACTCAAAATAAAGATAAAAATTTGCATTTTTAATTTGCAATTTGATATGCATTATAAATAATTTTTCTTATCGTACATCGTATATATATGAATGTGTTATATTATTTCTTAAATATTATCTTTATTTATAAAGCAGTGAACGAAAAAAGAGTAAAATATTATTTTATATTCTCAAAATGACATACCTACCTAGTTATAATTGTTGATTGGAAACCGCAAACCACACCCGAGAAAATTTATGGTATTTTTATTTATTTGCTCTGGTAAACAGGATCTCAAATATTTGCAGGAAATGAAGAACGGAGTATTCCAATCTTTAATTCTCTTTCTACCCTGATATATACAGGACGAAGCGAGCGAGATGAAAGATGTATAACCTGTGTAATATATATTAAATCAAAATTAAGTCAGTTTCACGCTCTCCCGCACTCAGTAGGGTAGGCAGTTGGTGAACTCTACGCCGCGCTTTGCCTCTACAATAAAGCGAAAAAATGGAAATATAAATTTAATTAAATAAATATTTTATTCCTCGAGTGGAGATCGAACCCACAATCAGTCCCATATACATTGACAGTTTCTGTCCCTGCGCCACGACTACCCTCAGGCTTCATAATATGCATAAATAAGAAAAGTCAATTAAATACAAAACCAAACCAATTATGGGATTCCTAAACAACAATAAGATTTTAGTGGCGATAACGTGAGTTATCTCCCATCTTAATACTTATCTCTGATAAGGATAACAAAGTTAGATAAATTTTATGTCAAAAATATTGAGTACATATCTTGGATATAAACCGCAAATTCATAGAATATTTTTTGTAAATACGTCGCGGTGTGAGAGGTTTTATGCATCCTGTATTTATTAAGAAGTTATATAAAAATAAATAAAAAATTTTTGAGGGCCATGGCTGTAAATTACGTCACATCACAAGAGGGCTGTTGTGTGATAAGGGGTGAAGTTTTCATGACATTAAAAAAAATATATATTTATTATTCGTGTGAACCTTATAAGAAAATAATTTTCGTCATGATTTAAATAAATAAAAAAAAACCTCGGTACAACATTTAAGGATGGTCCATTTCAAAATCGAAAGCTCATCAAACCTGATATAAAACTTTGTCTATAACTTGGCTCTCTTAAAATGAATAACTTAAAATGTATTGGTTGTACTTTTTAGGTTTCTCCCGCAAAGCACTTGCGTGGCGGCGTTATATTTGTAAAAGAAATACCAAAGAATCCATCGGGCAAGATTTTAAGGAGAGAACTTAAGAAACTTTTAATTAAGGTTAAGAGTAAGATATAACAGCGCCATACTTCGTTTTTATATAAATTTCAATACCAAAATAAGAAACATTGACATCTTACATAATGTTATTTATGTTCTATTAATATAAATTGGGAATTGTTTTAAAGAATTACCTTTAAGTTGTTTAAATATAGTAAAGTTTTACTATCATCTTTTAATTTGTTAAATTATCTGAGCCAAAAATTTGTATAGGTACACAGGAGATAAAGAAAACACAATATATTAATAAAGACGATTGTATAATATATTAAATATATATATAACGATTCAAAATCAAAAAAGGCGTGTTAAACACTTTTACTTATTAGCTAGTTTATCTTTCAATTCTTGTGGAATTTTTTCTAAAGCATAATCGTGTAGTTCGTTACTAACGGCTGCTAAGACACCAGTTTTGTTTGGTCTTCCTTCTGAAGCTCCATATTTGTAATAATCTCCAAGAATATCAGTTAGTTTACCACCAGCAGCGCTAAGTATTGCTTCCGGTGCGCACGTGTCCCATTTTTTACAACCGGGACTAGCGAAAACATAAACTGATGCAACTCCTTCTAACAATTGTATGACCTAAGAAACAATTTTTAAATATTTTTTACATTTTTTAATTGTTATTTCACAGTAGGGGAGAAAGATATTTTATAAACTTATAAAAAATAGTATGTTGCAAGAGTCAAAGCGATATCTGACCCGAACCCCCGCTTCTTAAAAAACATCCAAGCGCAATGATCACTAAGTCTACTACCAACTATGTTGAAATTCCTACATGCTTGTTACAATTAAAAATTTTGACATAGCTTAATATTAATGTATGTAATGTACGGCTCAGTGGTTAGGAGGACCTGGAATGTTTCCAGATCCAGGTTCAGGTTCAAATGTTTTCTAAAACTTATGACATTTTAAATTATTAAGTATGGGTTAGAAGTTATAACTAGGTGTGCTTATTTTTTTTTTCATGTTGACTATGGTGTTATTGTTAATTTATCACAATATATGATAATTTTAGAAGTAGGTGTTTTTTATTATTGTTGGTTTTGGTTAATGTTAATTTATTGTGATAGTAATCACTTTTTGTATAATGCGAAATTAACGAAAAAAAAATAATTATATAGCACAAATTAGGTAAACATTTACTATAAATTCCATTAAAATTACCTTATAACCTGCACCACCAACTCTTAAAATTTTCGCTGCATTCATAACCTCCAAAGCCTTTTCAACTACAGGGTTTGAATGACTTCTTGTGGTAGTGATAACTAAAGAGTCCGGAGGGGGAGCTGCAGTAAATCCCCCATAACCTGCCCCTTGCAGACCCCATATAGTCCTACCAACTTTTTTCTCCCCGCCTACTAAAGTTTTATAATAAGGTTGATGTATGACACCAGCCACTGGTTTTTCATTGACAGATATACCAATTAAAACTGTCACATGTTCTAGGAAACCTGTAACAATTGGAATAAAGATATTTTGTTTTATCATACATAACATACTTGACTGTTTTCAAAATATGGAGGTACATATGTATTTGCACAGGTACATATGTATTTGCACAGGTACATGCAGCGTGCAACACTAAAGGAAATCTCAAGTATGAAGTATGTAACAACATAATATTTTTTTTTAACTTGACTCACTCACCAGCTATTTCCTTCTCTATGAACTTTACAAAAGACACAGAAAACACTGTTATTTTTCGCAGACCCCTTTTAATAAATTGATGTTTGTGTCAAATATACATCTAAATAATAATCTAGCAACATAACTTTTTTTTCATAAGTGGTCTGCAAAAATATTATATTTTTTATCTCTATTGTAAAGTTCACAAAGAATCTGTTAACTGGTTTGTGAATTAGGTTATCATTTTAAGTACAAGCAACAATTTTTTTAATAGAAAAATTGTGTGAAAACTCCAGATATATGCTTGTGAAAGTAGAAAGTTAAAAACCACAAAGCCAAAGTCATTTGTGAAGCATGCACTAAGTGAGACATTGTGATATTTTAGTTCAAAACAATTGTTATTCATAATGAGTCATTGTTTAATAAAAATGTATTCATCAATTAATATTGTTATTATTTAACATCGAAAAGACACTACCTACTTAATTCTAATTTTCCATTTACCATAGTTTGATTGTTGTAAACTTAAATACCACTTGATACTTATAAATGGATGTGTGAGATACATTTTCCATCTTTCCCATGGGTCTTTCTTCAACATGAGAGCACCTAAAATTTGTAGATTCTTTTAATTATTTTTTCTTTCCTTTATCTTCATACTGTATCTCTTGTACATTAGAATAGACAGAGAGATTACAGAAGAGAGTGAAGAAATTAAATAATTTAATTCCACAAGCTAGAATCAAATCCACAATAGTCTTTTACACTTCTCCACAATGGCATCAATCTAAAAAGCTTAGTGCTTCAAAATGTGTTAAGTTATCATAACATTGCAATAATTTGTATGAAAAAAAACCTTTACAACAATCAATAAAGATTTTTTTGAAAATATCCAAATATGTGTAAAAACAATTTAAGAACCTTGAGTGTATTCTGAAGTGCCATCAAGAGGATCGACCCACACTACAATGTCTTCTTCTTTTACACCTTGGAATTTAGAAGGGCATTGTAGTGACAAGACTTCCTTGTCTGAGTCTATTACCAGCCAGTCACTCGGAACTTCACCCTGAAAATAATTACATTTTTCAATGTCAACTACACTCAGTTCAATAATTTTTTTTACTTATTTTTTGTTTACTTTGTTGAGTTTCCTTTTCACACTTTACCACAAGTGTTTCAAGACAATGAGTGTTGTGCGGCAGAAATTAATCCTGCACTATGTCTTGTTACTAGAGAAATGAAAATAAATCATTACCTCAATCAATGACCTTAAGACTATACAGAGCTTTTTAATATACTATTTAAAAATATATATCTTAATTATTTGTAACAGTTATGTATTTTAATGTCATTTATAAATTTACCTCCGTATCCGTATTGTCTTCTTCGCCTATGATGCTAAGTTTTGGGTATTGTGCTGCCAGAGATGCAATGATACATCGCTGTGCTGATCTATCAGCTTCTGTTTGATAATCATCTTTGCCCTATTGAAAGAGCGAAAGTAACTTTGTAATTTTATGTAACAATCAATTATTCATAAAAAAGGGTGAAACAATAGATGACGAAACAAACCTTTTCAACGATACCGAGTTCTCCTTTGCTCATAACATCTCGTACAATTTTTCCTGCTCGGCCGGCAATAGATACGGACGATGCTAGTAATTTTACAATAACTGGAATACTGGCTGACATTTTATACTTGGCAAATTTGTAAAATAATAAAAATAAATAACTCGGTAATTGTGATAACAAAGTTACTTGAACTAAATTCTAAAGACTAATAGCGTATGTCGTCTAACGCTTTGCTATCAGATTTGTGTTGTTGACACTTGACAGCTGAGTGAAACAGTGAATAGGCTTATAATTTGAAAGTACAGTTCATTTTAGTTCTCCTTACGTATTTAATTCATTCAAAACATGGAAATTAGTTCTTACTCATTTTATTCCGTAGCTCAATGACAAAACGGAACCCTTATAGAATAGCCATATGTCTCTTCGTTTGTTTTTAATAAAGTTTAACTATTAAAACTACTCAGATTAAACTTGGTATAGATATAGACAAAAACCAAAAAAATAATAGGATTTGGAACTAAAATATTTTTTTCAGAATTGGCCGAATTGCGTATTGAGTGGCGAAACTCATCTCCGCGCTTTGTTACGCTGCTCAGCGTGCTCTCTCAATTAACTGATTTTTATCTTTATTGCTTATTACATTCAATTTACAGTAATATTATTTACTTATATATATTTTTATTTTATTATATTTTTCTTTCCTAAGTGTAGAATAACACCTTAAAAATGTTAAAAAAATATTTACTTATACTGTAACGCATCATATAATTTTATATTTGTAAGATCATACTTTTTAAGAGTGTAATGTAACTGTAATTAATTTTGTATGGGAACTATATAATTTAAAATAATAAGAACTTTAAGAAAAATACTTTATTAATAATTTGTGTACATTTTTTAACATAATTTGAATTTAACCACAAGAAATAGATTTTATTTTTTGTAAATTCTATAATAACACTACAGTGGTATACTATATTTTTTTAAAGTAACAATGATAAGAATTAAAATATTATATTATATGATAAAATTTTGAACAATAAGGCACTTATATGGTAAAATATTAAACAATTTTCAGCACTAAATACAATTGCTTGACCCTTATATTTCTGTGAATTTTTGGTAAATTTATATACTCACATCTTGAATTGCGTATAAATGATTATAAACACAGTCAATGAAATTTTATTTTTTTTGGAAAAAGAAAGTGTAGCAAGCAAAAGTAAATAACAACAATAAACATTTTTTTTAAATATCTATATATCCGATGTGCTATAAAATATATGTTTCTAATCCCTAAACCAGTCAGCTTATTTTAATATACTTTATTTTCTAAAATAAATAACACAAACTCTTATCAAACACATTTAGTTATCCACATTTTCATATATCACAGGTGGTGATATATGAAAATGTGGAAAATGTAATTTACACAAGTAAATTAACTTAATAAATGCCATGAGCAATTATTTCCTAATGATAAATTGAAATCGAAAATAAAAACGATTTACTGTACGGATATGCTATAATGTACTATAGTACAAAGTTCAATAATTAGTTTAGAAGTCTAGTTTTAATATATGAAAAGAAATGTGAAATTACACGTTGGCGTTGGGTTCCGTCATTCACCACGCAATGTGTAATTGGGTGGTAGGTGCGAAACGGAGTGTCTTAGCACTAGGTTCCCTCTGCTTAAATATATACAGAATAGTGTGAGACAAAATAACGGAAAAATTGCTCAATGACATTTCTGAACCATTTCTCGAAATCGGATAAAGAATGGTACAATTTTGGCAATAACAGTTTCTCATATAAGCACTTAATTTTGCCTTGATAAGAGTTAGTAGATAGGAGTCGTCCAAATCATACATATATATATACCTACATAATATATGGTTTCAACAACTTTCATCATATCACTACAGTATCTAAACATAAAAGAATATGAGAATATTCTTATCCACGTTATTCAATACAATATATATATCGCACCTCCGATGTAATACTGTCATATCTTAGAAATAACGCCACAACTGTATCGAATACAGACATTATTGCTCCAAAATTATTAAAATAAAATGTCACTTCTATTTTCAGTACCGTAGTGACGTTGTGGCTCCAGGACTCGTATTTCGCTTGGAGAACTGTGTGTGCACAACAGCACAAAGGGACAATTTTTCTTTTAGTGTGTGTGTGTGTGTGTGTGATTTGCGGTCAAACCACAAAGACTCATTCTTACTCTTACTCTCTCTCGCAGAAACTATTTGTAATACAGTAGTGACGTTGATGCACCAAGTGCATCAGCAGTGCAGAGGCACCACGAAGGCAGCTCTTTTTACACATCTAAATAATTTTGTATAAGCGACAATGTTACACTGGGGGTGCGATATGCACGTATATTAACATCAAAATATTTTGTTCCATAATAACTATAGCCAGTTCCGTCCCAGAACAAATACATCGATTTGTATTTGAATAAAAAAAGTCAAAAATATAATAATAGATTGTATATATTCCATTTCAATATTTTTTTGTAAGATAAGTAAACATTAAATTCCTTTAAAACATCTAATAGTAATGAAATGACCAAACCAAATCTTAAATATATATCCAATATACGTAATATGCCTACGTAGTAGTAGGCATATTACGTATATTAGGTAGTGTGCATACATTTGCTATGTATGCACACTACCATTATCAGAGTCCTGTCTGTCTGTCTTTCACCAGGCTGTATCTTATGACTTGTGATAGTTAGACAGTTGAGTTTTTACAGATAATTTATATAAGGCAAATACAACAAAGCAGAATGAAATAAATATGTAAGGGGCTCCCATACAACAAACGTGATTTTCTTTTTATAGATATCGTACGGAACCGTTCATGCGCGAGTCCAACTCGCACTTGGATGGTTATTGTTATTTTATTATGTTTGAAAGTTTTTAATGTCGTAGATTAGTATAAGATGGGAATAGTCTCTCATTTTTGCTGACAACTCCACCACATTTTAAGCTTAACAATTAGAAATAGTAAACTGTAATAAAAAAATATTAATTTATTAAATTTCATTTTGATGCTACCCTCGATTATATCCTTCCCACTACATTTATCATCCTCATTATCGCATTTCCTCACTTGGTCCGAATACGCATAATAGCTTGATCTAGTGAAATGCCATTTTCGCACTCTATTACAGATAAAAATATATTTAGTATTTTGTTTGAGAAATTGCACTTTGGTCTATGAATATATAAATGTCTTGAACATGTTAAGTTTAAAATATAGTAAATCATTATATCGCCTTTTTGTAAAATTTAATAAAAAATATTATTACGTAATTTATTTAATTTTTATGTTACCCTTATTATCATCATTATCACCATCATCGTCATCATCATCATCATCATCATCATCATCATTGGACTTGCACACTTGTGCCAGTATGTGTGTAATAACCTGGTCTATAGTGTGGCTATCGAGCATTTTCGCAATATTTTTGTCCTCTATTACATATAAAAACAGATGCTTAGCATTCTCCCTCAGACATTGAACTCTGGTCCATTTTTCTTTGTCTGCAGGTTGAGCGCCACAATTTTCTATGACTTTTTCTAATACCTGTAGAAGAATAATAACAATACTTTCTTACTCATATTTTTCTCTACTATATGCAGGATACAGCGTGAATATAATGAAATTTAAAAAAAACAGCAATTAAAAAAAAAGCTCTCAATGTTTAAAGAAACTATAGAAAGAAGAAAAATATCATCAGACTGTTTATTAGCTCTTTCTACAAAACTATGTCACAAAGTATGAATGTATGTGTATAATTCGGGAGACATTACGTGTTGAGGAGTGGCTGAAATGTACGCCGCGGTTTGTCTCGACACCATAGCCAAGAAATGTAACATTTAATTTTCTTGAGAGGGATTCGAACCCACTATGTATGGCGTTCACAGTCACACACTCACACGTACACCTGCATCATGATTCTTGTGACATAATTTATAGATGATCCTTTATCTAAATATTATAGCAAAGAAACATTTTCAAATGTATAATAAATAGATCGTAAATTCTTGATACCTCATCAACACTTGCATCAGGCCATCCGAAGCACTCCAACATGTCTTTATCGATCAGCTGTGAGAGCAGCTTTCCGATATTGTCAATTAACTCCTCTTCGCACATTAAGGGAGAGTTGATTTCCACCTAATAAAACCAATATTTATATTTTGTACACATAAAATATAAATATTTTAGAATATCGTAGCTTCACGCTGTATCCCGTATAACAGGGTAGACTGAGGGAACTTAGTGCTAAGAATCTCATTACCTATATTTTTGCTCTTTCTTAAGACATTGCGTGTTAATTGGCGTAATGTCTTGTTACCGGGGAATTAGCGGGGATTTGACGCGCTTACAATCCGACCCCCTGTACCAACTAAAAATACAATATCGGAAAGCCAATCGTGGCGAGGGGGCACAAAGAGTGATTGTAAAGACTGGTTGTGGGTTCGATTACCACCCAAGGAAATGTAATATTTATTTATATTTTTATTTTGTCGCTATGGTTTTGAAGCGCGGCGTTGAGTTCCGCCTCTGAATAAGCCCCAGAACTCGGCGGAAAGTGGGGGGGCAGGTTCCCTCTGCCTATCCTGCTGGGTGCGGGATACAGCGTGAAGTTCTGTAGCAGCAGCGACATATAGAAACTGAGAAACAAAGTAACTTGATGTATCAAGTTTTAGGTATTGTCATTTCAAGAGGACTCCTTCAAATTAAGTTTTTTATTTCTATCCTTAGTGTGGATTAATTTAAAAAAATATAGCCAAATAACCTCTATCTCTTCGTCCTCTACGTCCAACTGCTCCTGCAACCCGCCGTATAGCACTCCCGAGCCGTACCCCTCCAGAATACGGTCTGACTCCGCGTCCAATACATTCAAGATTGACTCTAATTCGGACTTTTTCACTCTCTCCGTTCTGAGGTTAGCACCCTAGAAAATTTTACAGTAAATCATTTATATATTTTATTTTTGGACAATGGATGGAATGGCGTATTTATTTTGGAATATTTCCCAAATAGAAATATTCCGTTTATGATTTTAATGTCAGCTTTCTACAACGACCTTTTGATTGCTAGAAGTCTGTTATACAGAGTGCTTTGAATGACGTAACTACTTTAACTACTCTATAAAAGCCTAATACAATAAAAAAAACAAAAAAGTGAGTTTTTTTGTTACGCAACCTATTAAACCTATTAAAGGGAAACTGCCGCATACGCCTCATTCCGAAATGAAGTCAAGTATATGTTTACGTTATCTATGCACTCACGAGCACTTGGCGCACGTGCAAGAGGCGCTCGCGGAACACGTGCGGGTGCGCCTTGCGCACGTGGCGCACGAGCTGCTCGCCGCGCACGTAGGCGCGCGCCGCCACGCAGTACATGCAGCGCCGCGGCCGCTCCAGCGCGTGCGTGCTCATGTGCCGCCGCATGTTCATCTCGCTGTGGAACCGCTTCGAGCACACCTCGCACTGGTGCGCTGCCGACAGGGAGGACACTTCTAGACGCAATGTCTCAACAAAATATCTTTTTTTCTTTATTTTAAGTGTATCGTTACATCTTATATTGATTATCACTTATATTGATCAGTTTACAATATATAAAATAAAAAGTTGTATAATTTTTATTTCAGATATTTTAACTATCTAAGTGTATAGAAAATGTAACGCAATCGGGCCTCAGCACATATCCATTTCACTCCCATGTATGTTCGCCGTTTGGAAAAATTAATAGTGATTTTTTTCCAGTAATATATTAAAGAGTAGACTAAAGCAGTAAAACGAGTGCGAGTATAGAGTAATCTCTGAAAATTTTTTAGGTGCAGCTTCATGACACATGGGTGTGGCCGTATTTGCCATTTTTTCAAGAATCCGATTTTGTCCAAAAAATCACAAATTCTCAAATATTTGCCGAGCCACTGAAAATCCTGAACATACGTGGTGGTGAAATGGACCGGTACTGAGGTCCTCCATATACAGGCGTTACATACAGGTATATCCATAGACAACCATTGATCCTACGATCGCGTCACAGCCTGTATATTAACAAAACTAATAATTAATAAAAAAATATATAAACAATTTAAAATACATGTGTGAATACAATTTTATACTAGATACTATAAATTATAAACACTATAAATTCCAAAATAACTTACGCTTATCATCCAAATGCATTGTAACATGTCTCTGCAAAGCCTTCTCATTCTCAAACTCTGCTTTGCCATAAGAACAACCATCAATAGGGCACAGTAACTTGATTACGCCCATATGTTCCTTAGTGTGAATAAGAAGACTGAAAGCAAATTGATTAATAAACACATTATAGTATTAAATAAAATTATAATAATAATATTATTGTTTTATTTTGGTCTGAGTCGTGGCGGAAAGGCACAAAGTGTGACTGTAAAACCGACTGGTTGTGGGTTCATCCAATTCGATCAGATGAAATATTTACTTAAATTTATATTTCCATTTCTTCGCTGTTGTTGAGGACAAGCGCGGCGTTGAGTTTGGCCACTCAACACGCAATGCCTTCTTCAACCGCAATTCGGCAGGAAGTGGAGAATGGAGTGTCTTAACACTAGGTTCCATTTGCCTACCCTGCAGTGTGCGGGATACAGCGTGAAGCTGTTTTATTTACTTTGGTCTTAAAGTATTGTATTCCAATACTACATTTTATTTGTATTATAATGGACATGCATTTACAATTACTGATTATAAGACATTACCTTCAGTTTGGTACGTATAGTCAAGTGAAAATAAGTTTTACTTTTTTTTGTGTATTGACACATTCTAAGACCCGTATTTTTAAAACGTCTGAGATCGATCATCAGTTTTCATTCATAGATATGTAATTTATGAAAACGGCATCTCAAGATAGATCTCAGATTTGAAAGCGATTTATAAATACAGACTTAAATGCGGCAGATAACGAACAGAACACAACTAGTGGGTTACAACGAAATGAATAAATTGATGTAATACGTCTAAATACAAATTATTTTTTCGAATGAAACTAGTACTTCTTGAGATTAGCATGTTCAACCAAACAAACTGTTCAGCTCTACAATATTAGTAAAGATGAATGAAACAAATATGACCTACAATATAAGCGTGTGAGTGTGATAAGCGGTATATGTAACAAGTTGTGGATTCGATTCCCATTAGGGGAAGATGAAATACATAATATTTTTATTTCCTCGCTCTGGTAACGACGCGACGTTGGGCTCCGCTACTCAACATCTCAACTTTTAATACTGAGTGCCTTAACTCTAGGACCCCAAATTTCCCCTACCTATCCAGCGTGATAAAGCGGGAAGCTAAAAAAAAACAACTTACTCAGCTTTGGACGTGAATGTTTCTTTACATATTGAGCACTGGTTGCCAGTGTGTTTTTGGAGGTGTCTTTGCAATTGCACTTTCTGTATGTAAGAATTATCACAAAATTTGCATTTGTATGGTTTTTCTGATGAATGTGTAAAAACATGGCGGCGCATTACTTCTATTGTGAAAGTGCTGTAACCACACTGAATAAAAAAAATATATATATAAGTACAAAACTTGCAAAAAGAAATTAATATAATATAAATATAAAAAGATTACAGCTTATAATTACAATATTAAATTTGTTGTTAATTACTAATGCTTAAATAATGAAGATCCGTAGCGTAATGGAAAAAAGCTACTCAAATATGATATATAAAGATATGTTACGACTGTGCTTAAGTCACAGCCACTTTGTAGTCAAACTTGATGGATAGATGTGCAGTCAACATTTTACGATTTTTATACCTAAAGTGAAATTTAATAAAGAAATACATCAAACATATACGCAAAATGTCTAGAGAAAGGTCTTTAAAAATGATATTTTTATAGCCTTACCCTGCACATATCAGGGTGGCCGTAGACCGAGGGAACCTGGATACTTATTAGCGTTTAAACACATCCATTAAGACATTTTCATTCCCTCATATTTACTTAGTTTAATAATTATTTTCTTTAATGTATTGAACAATTGCATTTGATGGTGAAGGTTCAATATATTAGGTGAAATTATAAAATAACATATTCCTAGTTATGGGAGTTTGGAAGGCTTCTTTAATATTAATGAACAATTTAAAGTTTTTAATAGGAAATAATACTACTACTACTTTATGAAATTTTGAATACACTAGGACCTTGAATATTGGTAAAAATATCATATTTAAAAATGTATTAACAATAAATTAATTTTTGACAAAAAGAAAAAACTTCAAACAACAAACTAAAAAGTAAAAAATAATTTTACATATAAAACATATACTTTGATTTTATTAAACAAAAATTATTAAAATAAAATGTTAATAAAAGATTAAAAATGAATAATAATTAAAAAATTTTGTAATTTTGAAGTTGGTGTCAAGCTAATGCTACAACAAATTATGTCATACTTACCACATAGCCTTTTCAAGTTCAGCAATTAAAAAAATACAAAAATATTTTTTAATATGATAAAAAAAATATATAAAACAACATTTACAAGTTTGAGTATAATATTATAATTTTCTTTTAGCTGAATATAGCAGCAGTGTAGGTTGAGAGAAACTAGCTTTATGTATTGTTGCACTATTTTTGAAACATTGCATGTTGAGTAGCATATCTCTATGCCGCGCTGTGCCTTCTTATTAGAGTAAGGAAATGAAAATAATTTTATGTTTTTCATTCATTTTACCAAGTGAACATTGAACCACAACTATCATGATTAAAGTCATAGATTGTCCCACTGTACCACAATAGCCCCTGGTCTACTCCAGTCTACACTAAATAAGAATCTGCATCAGACAGTTTGGTTTTTAATAGAGAATATGTTAAGTTAAACCTTATATTTTACTTACCACATCACATGAAAATTTTTTTTCTCCATGTATTTCTAAATGTTTGGCCATAGCACCACGAGAACTAGTCACTTTGCCACAGTGGTCACATTCAAAATGCGGAGTTTCTAAAACGACACACATATATACACATCATATATTTTATATTTGATTTTCTTCCCATCTAAGGTTTATACCCACATATAGTATGGTAAGCAGAAGTAATGTAGCAGTAAAACATTCCATCACCATGCATCAATGTCTCAACTTTTGAGACATTAATTGAAATCAAGCCAATAACTGTCATATACATTTGTTTATAATATCAACATTTAATTAAAAATAATTAATAAATAAAAATGCACCTGTATGGTTAGTAATATTATGGATAATTAGTTTTGAAAAGTTTCTCGTATGAAAATCACAGAACTTGCAGTTAAAGAATTCATTTGATAAATGTTGTGTGCGCAAATGGACCACCAAATTATCTCTCCTTGTAAATGTTGCAGAACAAATCTGGAATTATAAACAAATGGAAATTATACATTCAGATAAAAAAATATAGCTTAACACTGTAACCTGCACACAGCAGAATAGGCAGAGGGAACCTAGTGTTTAGACACTCCATTTCCCCATTTACTGATAAATTCTGGAAGTGTTGCATGTTCTCGAGTGGGAATCAAACCCAAAACCCATCACATTTAGAGTCACACTTTGTGCCCCTGCACCCGAACTGGTCTAAAATATTTAAAATAATATTTGGAATAGAAAATACTCACTTCACATGGGTGTACAACAATATTTCTACCATCACAGCCCCTCTGTAACAAATGTCGTAACACATGTGAACGTCTCACAAACTTTTTTTCACAGTGTTCACATTCAAATATTTCCCTCTCATGTACATTTTTAATATGTTTTGATAAAACTTCTTCATTGGGGCATTTAACAGAGCATTGTGCACATTCAATGCTTCCCGGTGTCTTTGAATGCTCATTTCGTAGATGGGTTGTATAACTTTTCTTAAATTGAAACTTCTTGGAACATTGCTTGCAATTATAAGTTGGCTAAAAATTAAAGAAATATCAACACAGTTTCCAGGAAATCAACTTGTAACATTCTTCAAGTAAATTCTTACCTTAACAACATCAGGACAAATCCAAAGGCTTCCCTGTGTCTTTGAATGAGCATTTTTTAAGTGGGTTGTATAGTTTTTCTTAAATCGAAACTTTTTGGGACATTGCTTACAATTATAAGTAGGCTAAAAATTTAAGTAATTTCAATACAGTTGCCATAAAATCAACTTGTAACAATCTTTTAATAAACTCTTACCTTTAAAACATCAACACCATCCAAAACTGTTTTCCTACAAGTCTTTAGGTGATCTTTCAAACTTAATTTTGTATGAAAAGATATTGAGCAAAAAGTACAAACGTGTGTACATTCATCAGAATCACCTTCGTTCTTAATTATGTTCTCTAAGTTCTTGTTTTTCTTGTTTTTAGATCCTGGGGGCCGTCCTAATCTTTTACGTTTGTGTGTCATTCTGTAAAAAACATAACAATATAATTTTCGCCATAACTATTGTTTTAGTTTGCAAGTTAACTGAGAAATACTTTGATATTACTTTCACTCAGGCGCTGATTTTGATACGAAAAAGTATATAAAGTAGTATGGCGTACTCAATAAATATATTATAAAATAGTTGATAACATACCTAAATGGCTAGGTAATAATCAAGATTGGTGTACAGTTTTTTAACGCTTATACTGCTTCATAAAGGCTTATTATAAAAGCAAAGCGTTGGTTTAGTTTTTTGGTGCATAAAATATTAATGTTTATAATACTACATATAAGACTCCTTTCAGTTTAAACATACTATATAATACTATCAATTGAAATAGTACTATGGAAACACAGTTGTCAATTTACAGCTTGAATAATTGTCAAATGTCATGTCATAACAAATACAAAATCTGTATGAGCCACGTATTTCTCTCCCACAGATTATTAATAAATGATTGTAATGTTTCATCTACGGCACATTTTCATTGAAAAGGAAAAAATAATGAAGGATACGCACTACGACCATGTGGGTAAGCCATATATTTTGAACAAACAAGTTTCTACTATACAGGAGAAAATAAAACACCTTCTTTAGAGTTTTTAGGCTTTCCGTTGCTATGGATATTGTTAAGAAGTAGTAAAATGTAAACACAGTGTAATTTTTATGAACATGTTGTAATCAAAAGACGTAGAATTATTTTTATTTGTAATTATACAAAATAAAACAATTTCATAATAAGCTATGAACAATGGACGATGAGATAGATCGTGATCTTGTAAAAGCTACACAAATTTCATTGGGAAAATACATAAAACGCCCACCGCTCACTGACAAGCTACTAAGGAAACCACCATTTAGATTTTTACATGATATTATCACATCCGTAAGTATTGATTATTCTTAACTAATAGATATAATTATAATTATAAACGAACATGACTATAAGAATTTTAAACGTAATATGTTGTAATATTATCTTCTAAAATGTAACTGCTTGTTATATTAGGTGCTGAAAAGTACAGGATTTTTTAATGGTTTATTCGAAGATTATGAGTTAATTTCTGACAAAGTTAAGGACAGAGAAAATAAAATATTATTTCTTAATAAAGTAATATCAGTCGTTGGTAAGTGAAAAATATTTTTAAAATTTTAGATAATTTAATGTTTTCTTGTAAAGTGTTTTTGTTTCTTTTTTTATAGTCAGTACAACAGGTAAACCGTTAACTGCGAAGCCGTCGAAAATTGTTGCTGGTCAGGAACCAGAAAAAACTAATGAATTGTTACAATGCCTCGCATACGCATTAGAGAATAAACTTTCATCAGATGAAGCAGTGCGATTATATAAAGAATCAAATAGATCTTCTGAAAATAAATCTAAGGGTTCAGTAAAAAAAGCCGCAGAACATAAAAAACTTACATCGAAAAGTAGCGAGAAATTAATTAAAAATGATAAACCTATTAATAATTTTAACAAAACTAAGCAAAAGCAAAATCATACTAATAAAAAAGAGACCCCCATTAAGAAGTCGGCTGTTCCTACTAAACCAAATAATGATAAAGAAATAAAGGAGGAGAATTATGATGTAAAAACCATAATAGATGAACAACAACAAAAATCTGCAATCCCTGATAATGTAGTAATTAATGCAACAGATCAAAGTGATACCAAAATTTCGCCTAATACTATTTTAAATAGAACCGAAAACAATATTGAAGAAACAGAGGCGCTTGACAGTCATTTAAATTATAATGAAAATTTATCGCTAAATCAAGAAATACAAAATGAAAATATAGAAATAGATATTAACAGAATATCTGAAAACGATTCGAAAACCGACAATATCGCGATTGTTAATAATATCATAGAAGAAAATAGTCAAGACGATCCCAAATCATTATTGGAGGATGAAATTGATAAAAAACAAAATGACAATATTAAAAAAAATAATGTCGATAATCAAATAAAAGTCACAAATAATACAAATAACCATAAAAGTGTAAATCGACCACAAAGTGTAAGACCATCTTCTTCTAGACCAAGTGCCCCTAGGCTTAAAGAAAAACACGAAAGTATTGTTTCTTCAGCAGATAATCTTGTAGTTGGTAAGGTCAATATAATAGCAGAAAGTATTACACAAGAAGAGGTACTTATTCAATTATAATTTAATTACTTGAATATGTTTATATCTTTTCTTTCAAGGTTTGAAATAAACTTAAAATCAGCTTTTATTATATACATACATTTTTAGGAGGATGATAGTAGCATTATTATCGTAGAAAATACAGAAACACCAAAAAACATGGAAAATGATGACGAAATTCTATCTTCTAAGCAGCATGGTCATCTTGTTCAACAAATTCTTGATGCACAAAAAGAATTTTCTGAGGTCACTGGTAAAACAGATATTGTAAGTTCCTAGTGTCCGCCCGTAAATTTGTTTGTGTGATCTTTATGATTCTCTCCACATTATTTTCAAATGTCACATTTGCTATTGGGTTCAAAAAAAATTTTGTTTTGTTTAACGGGAATGGGAAAATCTCAATAATTTAAATTAAGAATTTTCGCGATTTTGTGCCGTTTTTTCATCACCCTAAACTATTGTATATATTTGTGTATGTGTATTGTAGGATATTGTATTTGTGTATATCATATTGTATTGTATTTTTTTTTTGTTATTTGAACAGTTTACTGTTAAGTTAAATAATTGAGCACACCTACACAATTATCTCCCACAACAAGGTTGGCTGGTAGAGAACGCTTTTTAGCGTTAAGCCCGCCTTTTGTACATGTATTTTTTTTGTTTCTAAAAATGTGTGCAATAAAGAATAAATAAATAAATAAATATTGTTACGTAAAAATATTTTATGAAGATTTATGAATTTTATGAATTTGTTTGCTTAGACTTCATGACCCTTTCAGTACTTACTATTTCGTCTATTTACCACCTGTTGCCAATCAAATGTAGACGACTCAAAATATAGACCCAGCTTCTGTTATTATAGTTGAAACTTAGTATGTAAGAAATAACAACACTGCTAATACTTATTTTTATATCAGATATTCTAAGCAGGCAAAGATAAGTTTTCGATAATTGATTGATTTTGTCATGATTTTGAGACATTCCTTGTGGAATGGTTAAACTCGATGGATATGAAAATAATTTAATCGTATTAATATACTTAAACTTTGTGACTGTAAAATCGACTGGTTGTGGGTTCGATCCCCACTCGAGGAGATGAAATATTTACTTAAATTTATATTTTCATTTCTTCGCTCTGGTGTCGAGGCAAAGCGCGGCGTTGAGTTCTGCCACTCAACACACAATGCTTCCAAAATTCGGCAGAAAGTGGGGAACGAAGTGTCTTAACACTAGGTTCCCTCTGCCTACCCTGCTGTGTGCGGGATATAGCGTGAAGCTAATATACTTAAACTTTCCCGCATGTCAGATAAAGGCGATGATCCCATTGCACCACGACAGCTTTGTTGAAGACTATAATTAATTAAACTTTATGGAAATTGTATTTAGGAATGGCAGTTTGGAGCTCAAAAGTCGAGAGATGTAGTTAATCAAGAAATAGAACAATTAAGATTTAATGTACAAGCATTATCACGTGTAGCCAACCCGTTGGGGAAGTTGTTGGATCATGTTCAAGAAGATGTCGAAGTAATGCGCCAGGAACTTCAACAGTGGACATTGGGTTACGAAGAGGCTTCTAAACAATTAATCAAACTTAAAGCGTAAGTGGCAATAAGTTTTAGCAATATCTATCAGTTGTCTAGTATTTATAAAATTAATGAACGTCTTTAATAAAGGAATACTTATATGTAAGTTAGCATTAGGTACCAAAATATTAATAACCGCAACAAAAATAAAGCCATCACAGCTCAGGCTCGTAAGTCTCATGTCTTATTGTAATCGCGACCGCTGTGTTTTGGTAACAAGACAGAACGTGGCGTTAAATTCTGCCACTCAACACGCAGTAACTCGCTAGTTCTTCATTTCTCTCTATCTACACTGCCATTTGTACAGAGAGAGAGAGGAATACAGATTGAAGCTGAAAAAAAAATATATAAAAATAATATACAAATATTTTGAAAAAAATCAAGTAAAGTGAAGGTTAAGCGCAAATAAAAGAAAATGTTAACATGACGTTCGTTCTGCAAACTGTCCTTATAATCGTAAGTGACCGTGACACGTTTAACGTTTCGCCTGAGTAGTGTCTGGTAAATGTAATATAAAAAAAAACGTTTTTTTTTTAATCCATTCGTATTTTTGACTGTAATTATGTAGTATCGGAATCTGTTATTAAAAGTATATAGGTATTTTTATTCATTATATTATGCATTATAACTAAATATCTGTTAATTTGGCCATTCTTAATAAAATAAGATGTAAAGATTAATTAAACTTAATTATTTAAAAAAAAAAATCGGACATAGGCGAGCGAGTAGGGCTCGTCCACCGAGGTTTCCGTACGAAAATTGGAGATATTTCACTTGAATTAGTGGATTTAATACGAAATTTTGCACCCTTTTAAAAGTATTATATTTCAGAATTTTACCACAAATATATAGTTTCTGACACAAATGTACCTATAGTGTCTTTTTTTTCCTAAACTAGTACTACCTATAGATGATAGCTTTCAGAATTTTAGGTAAGCCGGAAATACCCTATTAATGTTGACTCCCTATTTAGTGATAAAATATGTTTATTTTGCGATATAAACGGCCATGTTTTCTCTATCTTTTTTTAAGTAAATGCAAAATGGAACCTGAGTGTATGGTTTGAATTTCAACTCGATATCTCCAAGCGTTTCTGAGATAAAGGCTCTCGACAGACGGACAACGGGATTTCAACTCGCGCTTTTATCTCAATTTTTATATACTTTTTTTATTTCTCTTGTTAAGTATGTGCAAAATAACACTTTAAAAATATTAACTTAATTGAACTCATTTTTGAGTGTGTGATATTTTGTTAGACTGTCGGACGACGAGATATACCTTTTCGGTGGTTGCGAAATAAGAAGTATTTACTTATCTTAACTTAATTAATATAAATAGTTGCTTATATTTGGATAATGAGTAACACGTATCAGTCTTTAGCTTTTTTCCCGTACTTATTTTTCTATGCACAAGAGAAGTTTTTATATTATCTGAGTCCAGCTCTTGAAGATTATATATTTATTTTCTATTGCAGTGCAAATGAGGAATCTCTGTCACCTCTCCATACTAAACTAAAACAATTGCAAATAGATGTACAAGAGAAGCGAGATAAGATAAATGATCTTAAAGTAATCATCAATAAAAATAATTTTAGGATTGAGAAATTATTAAACAGCGGGAATTTGCAATAATACAGTGTTATGTGTTTTTATTGTTGTTTTTTTATGTATTATAATATAATTAAATATGTGATTACTTTTTATTTCATACTAATATCTATAAATTACAATGTCCATATGTTCCCCACTTTCTGCCGAATTCTGAAGGATTGCGTGTTGAGTGGCAGAACTCAACGCCGCGCTTAGCCTCGACACCAGAGCGAAGAAATCGAAATATAAAATTTAAGTAAATATTTCATCTCTTCGAGTGAGGATCGAACCTACAACCAGTCGGCCTCAAACAACCTCAAACTTTAACTTAACATTATTTTTTTTCTTACTTACAGTATTCCTAATTCAAATTAAAAAAATATTTTTTGTATTTTTTCAAAAAAGCGTGTTTCTTATTAAATGATAATAATAAAGAAAAACCGAAATGAAAGATCAGTATAAAGGGAAATATATTAGAAAATGAAATGGTATATCTGGAAAGTTTTGTTAGAATAGTTTGCTATTAATTTCAGTTTAATAACTACTGATTTAAAAAAAAAATCTCTTGACAGATCCTATATGTAAATATTTTAAGTACGGAAGCCTAAAAATATATATAATTTTACTAGCCTACCTGTAGTGTTAGATTTTCCGATTTTTGTCGTATTTTTCGTAATTGCATCTGATAGTTAAGCTGAACTCTAATATAAATATTTTTTGCTTTCTTAGTTTCTGTACAAACTTTTGTATTTTACTATATAACTACCTACCTATACAATACCCCGAAATACGAGTCCAAAGGACAATTTTCAAATTTCAATATTTAGTTACAAATAAGGAACACAAAAATTAAAGTAATTTATAGAATTTTTTTTTGAATATAATTTCATTTGGGAATGGAAAATATCCCACTATAACTGATTCGAACTAAACGTAAAAATAAAATATGATTGTGCTAGGAAATTTAAAGATCAAAAGTACAGTTTTTAATATTACATAGTAATATTACGATATCTTGAATTGTGCAAAAATTGTTGGTAAAAGCGAGAAAAATATTTGCTGACACTTTTTTATTTCTCACTTGTGAGGGCTTAGGGACAGCCCCTTAACCCGTTGTTCCCAATTAAATCTGGCCCAATAAATTTTAAAGAGATTTTTAAAAACCTGTAATCTAAATGTTTGAAAATACCACTTGAGAGTGATGGATAGACCTTACTCCTAATCATTGATTAAGAGTTTGTTACTAATGACCAGAAGAAGAGAAGAAGTATTGGAAAAAATATTTTCATAATCAAATGATCTATACATGTTATAAAACTGTAATTTTGCTGTCCGTAGATGGATGATATTTGACAGTCTATAATTGGGGGCATTAGTAATGTAATAGAACACACAAACAGGTTCCTCTTTTTTAATTTATAAAAACTAGTCTTATGTGGCCTAATATATGCATCAAGAAGTTTATAGCTCAGAGTAAATTTTTCATAAAAATTATAATTAATATGATTGATTACTTCTATTTTGATATTTTTGAAATGATATTCCAAACATAGGTTTCCAAATAAGTATGATGAATATTATTTGGTTTTCCTCTACATGTGGTGCATATATAAAAGGGGTTCATAATGTTAGATATTACTGATTAATTTTAATATAAATTAAAAAATAAAATTATTTAAATACTATTTATTTATGTTACCTAAGAATAAACATAATTTTGTGATTACATAATAAACGACAATAATTAAAATTCCTTATATAATTACAAATTGAACAAAAAATCTTATATTTATTAAACATACTTGACTATCTAGTATAACCCTTATTATATTATTGTGTCTAATATTGCAGAAATATTGACATCATCTATACTTATTGAAAAATATGTATCATAACATAAAAAATACAAGCATTGACAGTTAAAACACAATTAGGTGCTATTACTTTTTCAATATTTACAAAGACCTTATTATAATAGCAAATAATCCTAATTCACTAAGTTAATAAAATTAATAGAATTGCACACATAGCCAGCTGCCAGATATTACCTAAATATTAAATGCAGGATATAACAAGCAACTAAACAGTGACAACGAGATTTTATTTACTTTTGAAAATATAAGAATAACATAGAAAACAGTTAGTTTTAGGATTATTTGTAAAATATTGACAAATTATATTTAATTTTTAACTTAATTAGTAATACTAGGTGCTGAGATATCAATCGCTATGACTACTTTATTTTTGTATAGGTGGTGGGCCATTTGAGTTATCACAAAGGCTAACATAGCACCCTCGACCCACACGTGCACGTCTTTGTCCTTTTAACATATTTGCAGCATGTTCGATCCGCATTACCAGTCTGTGTTGATTTTCTAATCGTTCTAAGCAATTCTTACAAATAGTTTTAGGTAGTGGATCTGATCGAGACACCTAAAATAAAGTTTTGTTTTTAATTAAATTAGTTCCCACATTATACATACATAGTTAAATGAAACATATTGGAATAAATACTTACGTTTATTGAGAGATATCTATTGATTTTTTCAGATATACATAATCGAATGCCTTCTTCTCCGTAAATATGAAGAACAACTCGATGCATTTCAGAGCATAAGCGACATATAAATCCTGTTAATACTCCTCTATCTAAGCTCCCCATGATTCAATATGTACTTTAAAATATTTATAAAAAAATTAAGTTACAAATATATTATTTTCGACAATTCTTTTCCTTTTTGTTTTATAACAATAAAGCACAGATATCTTCATATGTCAAATGTCACAAATGCTACAGACTAAAATATTATTTAACTTAATTTTAATTTTAGGTACGTCAGTAGTATCTCAAAGGAATATTACTATTTTTATAAAGTCAAATTGAAATAAAATGAAATATAGAAAGTCTTTTAGGTTTTAACTTTTAAATAATGAATTGGCGTTCACTCTGATGAGTATCTTCGGGTTTATGACAATGGGACATATTTCGGAAAGAGTCATAAGATTATGGTATCAAACGTTTTTAACATACAAGAACCTATATTTTTTTGGCTGCACGTTTTATTTCTTGCACAGTAGCCAGAGAGAAAAGAGCGCCAAATGTTACGATCTCTGCATACTTCTCATACTCACACATACTCTCTGAAGAGTCCTTATGGCTTATACATGACCTTCCAGTATCATCGATACCTATTACGTCTTGGAAGGTCAACTGAGGTCTCCTTCTGTCTTTAGTACCACTCACTCTTTATAAATCCTTATTAGGGGCCGTTCAAATATTACATAAGCACTGTAGGGGGGCGGGGGGTCTTGGATTTGCTTATTTTTGACATTTTCAATTAAATATTTCTAAGAGGATTGCTTATTTTTATGACATAAGGGGGGGAGGGGGGTTGTGTCAATAATTGCAAAAAAACTGCTTACGTAATACTTGAACGGCCCCTTACCATTCTTTTATCACCCATTCTTTGATGTACCCAAACCACCTGAGCAAGTTTTTCTTCATTCTGTGTATCTCTTTGTTGGGGATTCAGGCAGCGAAATTCATATATCGTACAAGGAGATCACACCTCCACAGAATTAATCTTTTTTTATTCTTATTCTGTTATACCCACGTTTCGTTGCTGTATAACAAAGTCGGTATCAGCACTTCATCCAAACGTGCAGTTTTGCCGACCTTTCACCGTCTATATAATTTATTACGTACTTAATGTGATTTTAAATCTTATAAAAAAAATACTTTCGTCACAATAATTGACCATGAAAATAGTTATAACCACCGCATTATAAACTTTTATTATTATTTATATCTGTGTGTAAATAACACACCAGTACTATGCTCTTGCCCCACAATAATTCACCGGTACTAGTGCACTAGATCATTATAAATATATGTAGGTAAACGTAAATAACGTACATAACGTTAAACGCACGAACTGAACACATATTATTTTACGTGACACACCACTAGAGCATGCGTACTTAAAAACACATCATATCCAGTAGAACACCAGAAATCGTTTTTCGCTACAGCCCCTGAAAATTTATGTTAAAAGTTTACTATCCCTAAAATTATTTTTGTTTCGATGTTATTTTTGAGATTTATAGACGGATAGTTTTAATATATTGTATGTGCAAAAGAAATAAGATTACACACAGACCTAAAAAATCTGCTAAAATCCAGTAGAAAACGCTGAACATACACCTAAGTGACATGAAGAGGTACTGAGGCTGCCTACCCATTGATTTACTGAGTTACCTGAAGTTGACATGATAACTAAATTTAATATTTTAGTATGGCTGTTTAATAGGTTTTCAATTAGAGATTTATTGAGAAAACTAATAGTTACTTACTAAGTACCAGGGAAAATAAAACATTCATCATTTTTGGTGGCTCTTAAAAATTATTTAATTCATCTAATAATGTTTTACATTTATCTCTCAGTATTTTAACTGCTTCAACAAAAATTATGTTCGGTGGCATGGCTCCAACTGACTCCACGTTAACTGCAAAAATGTAATATAACTGATAAATATAACAATATAAAACAAAATGTATAAATTTTATTTGAATTAATTAAATGAAATGAATAGCCCTTACATATAAAATGATCCCTTATTCTGCTCAATACAACAGCATCTCGAATACTGTCATATCTATACACATTTCTACTACAACTGTCGTACCTAGCATCCTTTACATATGCATTACCGCTAGAATCTAGACCAATCACACCAGGTGAGAAACAGCTCTGCAAAAGTGTTGCTTCACTTCCATTCACTTCACGAGTCAATGTAATATCAGGTAATAAGCGGTATGATGCTGTAGCTAAAAAAAATAGAATAGTATTTAGTAACTATAGGATATTATATTCTATAAGCTCCTTAAGTTCTTTTTGTTTCGTAAAGAATCGTCGCCGTTATTTGTAGCTTCATGCTGTATCCCGCACATAGCAAGGTAGGCAGAGACTTAGTGTTAAGATGCTATGTTCCCATTTCTGTTTTCTACTTTCCACCAAATTCTGGAGGCATGGCGTATATAATAGCGGGACTTAATGCCGCGCTTTGCCTCGTTGCCACAGATCCATTATAATAAATATTTGATTACTTCAAGTAGGAATCGAAACCACGAAATAGACACGTCGTCATTTACAGTTGCAAGCTTGAGCCCCTGCGTCACGCCTTTCCTCATTGTATATAATCTTCAAGTTTAAGATGTGGTAGTTTATACATTGTTAGTCATGTTTTGTACAAATAAAGTGGTTTTAAGAGAATTTTGCTGCTATTTTCAAACATAGCTGCAGGTCAGCTGAACCAGAAAGAGTTCTGGTTGAGACGTAAAGCCACAATGCTCTGTTAGATAAGACATGCAATTTGCTTTTGAAGTTTTAAAAATAATTAGTTTGAACTTGAAGATAAAAACAATCTGGCACACTATCAAAGTTTAAAGATGAAGAATTTGCAGTGCTCGAACTGTCCCCTGATTTACCCAAAAACCTTTTTTCTAACAGAAAATTCATTTGTTATCAGAAAAATGGCAAAAAAATTGCAAGAGCTAATTCAAGGATTAATAAGTTTATATTTAAGAAGTATTTATTAACAAAAACTGTAGCAAGGTAGGCATAAAGTTAAGACATTTCAGTGCCCCACTTTCTGTACAATTCTGAATGCATTGTGTGTTAAATTGCAGAGCTCAATGCTGTGCTTTGTAATCATTGCCAGAGTCAGTATTAAATATTTTATTCCTCCAAGTGGGAATTGAACCCTTGCAGGTTCAAATCATTTACTGTCACAGTCTTGTGTTTCTGCACCATGATAGCCCCAGTATTTGTTAAAAAAATAAATAAAAGCAAAAACAATATCTTTTCAACACTACAAAAAAAAATTGTACTAACCAACTGGTGAAAATTTAGCATGGTCCTTGCCAATTCCTTTCACTGCAACTAAATTAAGATCCAGTTCATGCCCAGGCCTCATTTTAGCTATTAGTATATCACTATGTACTGGTCCGATATCTATTTCTTTATACACAGATGCTTGGTTACCAATTGGACTCCATTTAATTGCGGATGAGTAAACTGATGTGAGGATAATTATATATATTTTAGAAATATCAGTGATTTATTAAATAATAAATCATATTATAATCTATATATATATATATATATATATATATATATATATATATAAATATATATATATATATAAATATGACTTACCACTGTGATTTTCATACATGTCTTCAGCTCTGAAAGATTCTTTATTTTGCAACTTGTTAGATGTACATTTAATTTTTAAAGTAAATTCCAATGTATCAAACTCTGTCCCTTCTGTTGCATCTATGTAAAAGGAGCACAATATAAGTTATAAAAATATAAATCTAAAAATAATGTGAAAATTTATATATGTTAAATAGTATAATGTACCTTCTGGACGATATTCAAATAATTTAGGGTCTGCTTTTAGAGGAATTAAGCCTAATCTATGTGCTAATACTTCATCTTGAATGATTGATGTGTTGTTTTTGATCATAACTTTTTCTATAGCCATGCTTGGGACCTCGCTTAGCATCAATCTGCGGAATGCATTTGCAAACGCTGGTTGTATTCCAATTAAATCAAATTCCATTTCAGAATTGTCCATACGTACTATCACAATACGAAAGTTTTTAGCAAATTTTTTAAAATTCCATTTTTCATCAGCCATTCCATAGTCTTCTGGAGCATTCTGAAAGTATAATTTATGTTCATAATAAAAATTAAAATCCTCTTTAAGCTTTAATTCTTCAAAATATTTCCAATTTCGTTACCTTTACACGAAATTCCTCTAGAAACACTTTGGGTTTTTTATCTAATTGTGGCATTTTAGTGATCTATATTTATTGCCTAAATTGATAATTTATTTATGATTTTCATTAAAATGCAAGTTAATTAATACAATATTGGTTTTAAAATTTAAAAGCACGTTGCTCCTCGACCCTCGTTGTTTTGAAGGCTAATGTCAATTGTCAACTTTAAATTGTCTAGTGTCAAACAGTACCATATTGTATATCGCTTTAAATCCATTCTACGTGATATATTCGATATATATTATATAAAAACCATAAATATAAAACAGCTTATTCCAGCAGCTTAGTCTTCAGTAAAACTAGATGTCGTAAGCGCAACTTGCGAAAATATAATCAACACAATAACAAAATTAGCATGCTTCTGTGTCTAGAAGTAATCTTTTCTTTTTAGATATTTTAATATGTTTTGTATTTGAAAAGAGTCGTGGCTGTGCAGGACAGCATCTGATTTTCATCGTGATGATAGTGGATACGGTTCCTAAAAAAAAGTTGCGTTAATTTCCAGCATATAGCGTTCCGAATCAGGGTGGAAAATAAGATTCGGAGAATACTTATTTTTCTCAGGAATAAATTAACTTTAAAAATATAAAAAAAAAGATTCGGAGAGCCGAACAGATTCCCTTAGCTTTACCAGATGAAATTTAAAAACCAATTCATTACCATACACTTATTGTTAGATCCATTGAGGTTGCAAAAAAAATATTCACTTTTAACACACACCTGCGTGTAGCTAGTTAATCAAATAAAGTAAAAAGGAGAACGGTGTTTCTTATGACTAGTTTTCTCCTATGGCGTGAAGCTAAAAAAATATTTTTTTGCAAATATTTTCATAATAAATATGAATTAAATATAAACTGGAACACATCCACACATTATATAAATAATATATATATATACATTTTAGATATAGTATTAGTATACTGGTGGTAGGTATGCCTAATGAAAGAATTATGAAATCTATTTTGATTACAAGTAGAGACGCTCAGGTACAAAAATATCCATATACAGCTTCACGCTGTATCCTGCATTCAGCAGGGTAGGCAGACAGAACCAAGTGTTAAAACACTCCGTTCCCCACATTTCGCCGAATTTTTCGAGGCATGGCGTATTGAGTGGAACTTAATAGTGAACTTTTGCCTTAGTGCCAGAATGAAGTAGTAAAAATATTAAGAAGTAATAATCCATTCAATCGAGTGGAGATCGGACCTACAAGCGTTGAGTCACAGTCACGCCCTTTTGTCCCTGCGCCACGACGGCCTCTACTGCGGGAATTTCGAGATGAGAAGTAGCTTATGTTATATGTTGCTTTATAATTGGATTTGAAAAAAATCTCTTTTCTATGTGTCTATGTACACCTAGGTATGAAATTGAAAATTGTTATGACATTTTCCACAATATAAAAATATCTTTTACTGAGGCATTTTATCATTTTTAATTAGTTTAGGTACCTAAAATTATCTATAATTTTTCTCAGAACTTTAATTAAACCTCTTAATATTATTTAGTTGGACTACTATGATTATTCATTAGATCTTTCAGTAATTTCAATAATTTTGTGGCGTTTTATGCCGTTTGTTTTTATCCGTTTGTTCAATATTTATATGCCGGTGAAAATGGTCATCACGTTCGATGACTTTTGTTATGGACGCATTTAATTATTCCTTTTATTTTAGCTAGAAGAGCACTACGTTTCTGCATCCGACGTGGAACATTAAAAAAAAATAGAAAATCATAAATTCAAGTTCTAAGAGAACAATGGCAAAATATTTTAAAAAAGTATTCACTTCACCTGGGAATCTGTAATCATTTTTTCTTACATTACCAAAGTAAGTACCATGACGGTGCTACTAATATTGTGTGGCCTCTGTGGCTCAGACTAACGACGTTGTTATTACGCATTACGATAGACGCTGGGTTCAGCCGCGACATAAAATCGATTTCTCACGGATGAGTGTATTGACACAGCAAAGCCTATGATTTTTAGTACAGTTATATAGTATGTGTTCAGATTCAACATGCATAATTTTATGACATTAAAATTAAATTAAATTAGCTTCACGCTATATCCCGCACACAGCAGGGTAGGCAGAGGGAACCTATTGTTAAGACACTCCGTTCCCCACTTTCTGCCGAATTTTGGAGGCATTGCGTGTTGAGTGGCAGAACTCAACGCCGCGCTTTGCCTCGACACCAGAGCGAAGAAATAAAAATATAAATTTAAGTAAATATTTCATATCCTCGAGTGGGGATCGAACCCACAACCAGTCGGTTTACAGTCACACTTTGTACCACTGCGCTACGACAGGCCTTCATTTTATGACATGACATCATTTTTATTTAAATAAGCTATAAATAAAAACATTGAGGCCCATTCGCAGGGGCACAAGAGTTAGTTGTGGGTTCGAACCCCATGCACATTGCGTGTTGAGTGGCGGAACTCAACGGCCGCGCTATGCCTCGATTCCAGAACAGAGAATAAAAATATGGAACATTTCCTCGTGAAGGAATCGAACCCACGACCTGTAGCGTTTACAGTAACACGCTTGTGCTGCTGTGCAGAGACCAGTCGTGGTAGGTAATTTGTTATCCGCATCCGTTCCGCCCTAATTTATTACATTTAAAGATATTACATTTAAATCAACATATAAGATATTTTTAAACATAAACTTAACTATATATATATATATATATATATATATATGTATGTATCAATTAGTTAATTTTAGTTAAAGAGGGCAATCATACTGTAGCAATAAAGTGCAGCGAAAGTATTTGTCCGCCAAATGATAATCTGTATCAACAGCGGCAAGTACTTATGCAACCCGCGGGCCAGCGGCACCATTTGCCTTCTCCAGTCTTAGTCAGCAGTGGACATTCTCACCCAAGAGCCGCAAACCGAGCAAGTGCCATTATTGACTGTGATCCTGTGTTGTAAATAGTGTAAGAAATGTATTCAAAAACGTTAACGTTAATGATATTATCGATTGGATTTTTGGACTTGGGTAAGCTTGAAGCTGATTTAAATATATGTTTTTTAAATATATTATTATTATTTTTGAATGATATATTTTTGTTTTGTAAGTATTAGTTATTTTATAAAATTATAAAGGACAAAAAAATTATTAAATTGAAATTTTAAATATGAAAGTAAAGTATATTAAATTCATAACGCGTATAAACAAACAATACACAAATGTATACGTATTAAAATATAGATAATATGACTGTATATAAATTGTATATTTTTAGGACTAATTTTTTTTTTTATTATTACAAGTAAAAATGTAATTATTACAAGTAAAAAAGTACTTAATTCTGTTTAAAAATTATATGTAAAATAGAGCTCACTTATATTGTTAAGATTAATTAATTAATTAAAAAAATATATTGTACAGGGACATCCACTGCAATTATCAAATATAAATCTTAAATGATAACTAGCTCTCTATAATCTCTATATTCTTTGTAATAAAATTAGCAGAAATTTGTAAAAATCTTCATAGAGAGATATGTACCTACATACAACATAAGTTTTAACAGGCGTATAAGAAGTAGCTTTCGACGTAGCCGGATAAACACGCACAAATGTCATAGTGGTCAGAGCGTTTAGATAGTGTCCGAGGTGCACTGGTTCGAGTTTTGCTTTTTTTAGTTTTTTGTACTTTTTATAAAAATAACATACCACTAGGTTTCCTATGAGATTTACCTAGTCTCGGTAAAAATTAACCTATTAATGCCACTACTCCTGTCGCTACATAAGATAACCTTTTAAATTTATCTAAGTATACCAATTATACTGATAGAATAACGCTAAAGAGGTTATTTAAAATTCCCTAATATCAGGAACTATTGGCTTGTGTTGAAAAATATTTTATATTGAGGCCGCCGAGGCGCATGGGCAAAAGGATGCGACTTTAGTACGACGGTTGTGAATTGGACCCCCACTTCATTCATTTTTTCGCTCTGGCACCAAGGCAATCGGAAAGTGGGGAACAGAGTGTTTTAACACTAGGTTCTCTCTGCTTACTCAGCTTGTGCGGGAAACTGATTTTATTCAACAGTTGGTTCATTGAGAAAGACTACATCACGATAACCGTTTCCAAGTAACACACTAAACCTACGGAAAGAGTTTGTTTTTATACACAGAATGTACTACGGGTTATAAAAAACTGCTATTTATTTTCATTCGAAACCAAGAAGCGAAACCGCATTTAAAAACTAGCTAGTAATTTATAACTGACATTTAGGTTAGTTAAGTTTTAGCTTAAAAATATATATCTATATATGAATATTTTTTATTAGAATCAAAATATGTGACATAGCGTGTTGAATTACAGGAAAGATCTTAATCACACATAGCACGTCTAAGAGTCATTACGTCTGCGCCTATTCTTAACTTTGTAAGTGATAATCTAAATAATTATATATTATGTACATATATATGTTGCCACATACGTACGTATGTTGAAATAGATAATCCAGTTTTGTAATTTAGTTTTGTAGAGTTACCTAGTAAAAGTAAGATCAGGTCCTAAAACTGCAGTCTTGTTGAACTGAGGTCATGATTTAAAAGACATGATTGAAAATTTAATTAAATCCGCTTCACACTGTATCCCGCACACAACATGATAAGCAGAGGGAACCTAGTTTTAAGACATTCCGTTCCCCACTTTCCGCCGAATTCTGAAAGCATTCTGTGTCTAGTGGCGGAACTTAACGCTGCGCTTTTGCCTCGACACCAGAGCGAAGAAATCAAAATATAAATTAAAATAAATATTTAATTTTCTCGAATGTGGATTGAATGAACCTACGACCCGACGCGTTTTCAGTCTACTGGCCGCAAGAGACATGATAAAAGACAAAAAAATAAAAGCTCAATTATTCTGTCATAAGGTATTTTAACGTGGAACATGAAGTGACCCATGATTTAACCAATAGCTCGGGTAATTTTTGTGTCTTATTAATACTTATAAATTTTCCCTTTCGCAAATGTTAACTGTAACTGACCGGTATTTTAATATAGATATAAGTACGTAACCGATTGCGTAAGAGTAGGTACCTTGTTGTTTCTTTTTTTCTGATTTTGGTCCTACTTACACACTTAAGTTGTGTTGTCTTTCATACAAGAAATAATGTCACGGTTAAATATAGTTATTTTTTAGATTTTTTATTGGTATAAAAACTCTAAAAAAGGCCGTAGTGGCAACAAAGTGTGCCTGGTTGTGGGTTCGATCCCCATTCGAGGAGATGAAATATTTACTTAAATTTATATTTCCGTTTCTTAGCGAGGACAGGTGTCGAGGACAAGCACGGCGTTGAGTACTGCCACTCAACACGCAATGCCTCCAGAATTCGCCAGAAAGTGGGGAACGGAGCGTCTTAACACTAGGTTCCCTCTGCTTACCCTGCAGTGTGCGGGATACAGAGTGAAGCTGTAAAAAAATCTATGCATGGTGTTTGAAGAAATTTATCTGTTAATAATTTAAATACTAATTCATTTTGCGATGGATTTCTCATAATATATACGTTTACAAAACCTGTACCACGGAGACTTGAGTTTTTAATTCGTACTCATTCATAAAAATTAAAAAATCAGCTTCACGCTATATCCCGCACACAGCAGGGTAAGCAGAGGGAACCTAGTGTTAAGACACTCTCATACATATCTCTCATACGTTATAAAAATCTTTCAATCGTTTAAGAGTTTGTCTAGGCTGAGAAAGTATCTAATAATCATTAGTTTTTTTTCCTCACTCTAGTAATGAGGCAACGCAATGCCAAGAATTCGGCGAAAAGTAGGAAACGAAAGTGTCCTAATGGAAAAGGAGTAGGTACTTAACAGTAGGTTCTCAGGTTCCCTCTGCCAACCTTGCTATGTGCGAGATACTAACAAAAAAATTAAGAATTTAAAATTAGAAATCTTACACGTACATTATGTAGGTAATAATATTAAACTTAAATTATATTTTAAGTTTAATATTAAACTTACTTATCTGTTTCATTGTAGTTCTAAATTATACAACTGTAGGCTCTATTATGTAAAACGCATACAATACGCATATAATACAAAAATATTCAAATCATAAAAACGAATGACTTTAGGAGTATTATCTATTTATTTATTGGTTATGTATCATTTTTTTAATATTAAAATTAGCTCCACGCTGTATCCTGATGCAGAGTTGCAGGGTAGGCAGAGGGAACCTAGTGTTAAGAGACTGCATTCTCCATTTTCCGCCGAATTCTGGAGGCATTGCGTGTTGAGTGGTGGAACCTAACGCCGCGCGTTGCCTCGACTGGCCTCATTTCGATATTCACCATAAAGACCTACCATTACACCAATTATAACATTTTTAGCAAGTAGTGAGAACTTACAGTATAAAACATCACAAATATGCAATTTAATATTTATATCACATAATAAAAAATGCTATAATGTCTATAAGTTATTTAATAATTATATAAATATATTATAAACGATATAAAAAATTTCCAAAATAAACTTTGAGGATAGATAAAAATTGGAATTTGTTATATGGACCATAATTCCGGTCATGTAATCAATAGCCCTGAACTAACTTTACGATATTCCTTTCACAAAATATCAGTCAAAATAATTTAAAAGCATTATAATTAAGGTTGGCAAGTGGATAATATTATGCTATATAAAACATATTTAAACTAAAGGTATACCGGTATTCTATGTACCTTACAGTATATACTTTAATTCACTAGTACTAGATACAGGTACAGATACTGGTATTATTTATGTCAAGGACTAGGTATAAGATTTACATGGTGATTATTTTCTAATTGTGATAATTCGAGTTATTTACTTTTAAATAAATATAAAATACATTTTACGTTGTTTTAAAATCTCAAGTATTATATAAAAAAATATAATCTTTAATGTTAACACAGTTAGTTTTTACCTTTTCATTACTGTGACAATGTTCTTCTCTATATTTTTTTGTCATACTTCTTCATCAATATAATAATAAACACAAATCATTATTAAATTACCAAAAGATTTTTTTATTTAATACATATTCTTATATGTTGATATATCTATTATTATTTACAATTCGATATTTTAAAATTAAGCTTCTCATATTGAGTTAATAGTGATTTTGCAAGGCAATAGCTCGCGCTTGCTACATGAGACGATTTCCTCAATTTACTTAACTGGCGTGCATCTTTGAATGATGATTGCAATTTATTCGAAAACTCAACGGTTCATTCAAACCTCGCTTTAGTGTTGTAAATTACAACTAAATTTAAAATCGCTCATGGTACAAGATGTTTACAAACAGCTGCATATTGACTGATAAAATACATAGATATAAGAAGAAAATTGTCCATATTGGTACCATTTAACTTTTTTGTATTTAATATTAAAGATGTTGTGACTTAATTATTATAACTTTATAAGAGACTGCGTTAGATAGATTATAAAATTGATATTAAAAATATAAGAAGGCCGTCGTGGCCTAGAAGCACAAGGGTGTGACTGTAACGCGACGGTTGTGGGTTCGATCCCTAATCGAGGAAGTGAAATATTTATTTAAATTTATATTTTCATTTCTTTGCTCTCGTGTCGAGGCAAAGCGCGACGTTGACTTCCGCCACTGAACAGGCAATGCCTCCAAAAATTCGGCGAAAAGTGGGGAATAAAGTGTCTTAACATTAGGTTCCCCTGCCTACTCTGCTGTGTGCGGGATACAGCGTGAACCTTATTTTAATACGAATTCTGGTGCAAAATCCATTTTTCTAATGATAAACTAGTAAAAAAATATATTTCTAATCACATTATATGCACCTCTTTTAAAGATTTGCTTAAATTTTGCCATTTTCTTACCCAAGAAGTGCAATTTAGTCATACTTAAAATTAAATTGCATACGTGTTTCACAAAACGCATTCTTTTATTTCGTATTGATTTATTTGTGAAGATGTTAAAGGCTAACGACAACTTTATCTTTAGGTATAAGGTACTGATTGCAAAAACTCACTTGTATCGTTTTGCGTGTAACGTTCACTTTAAATTTATATGACCTGCATGAATTGACTATTTATATTTATATACAATATATTACGCATGTAGCAGAGTAGTAGGCAGAGAGAGCCTAGTGCTAAGATATTCCGCTTCCTACTTTTCGATTAATTCTGGATACATTGCCTGTTGAGACAGATCTCAATGCCGCGCTTGGCCTCGACACCAGGACGAAGAAATGAAAATATTAAATATATCATTTCCTCGAGTGCGAATGGCCATGTGGTTACTCACACACACACTACACGCTTGTGCTCCTGTGCCATGACTGGCCTCTTGCTTGGAGTTTAAATTCAGTTGGAAAGTACTTAGGTACGATTTAATTAATAGATTTTCCATTTCCCTATTCCTTTTTGTGAAACTTCGTATTTATCCAAATAAAGTAATATTTGGGAACCGTGGTTAGGGTGGAACTGACCCCCAATTCATGTGTGAAAATCTTCAACTGAACCCCGATCCTTGTGAACTTGAGGACCCTCGAATAGTCCTCAAGTTCACAGAGATTGGGTTTTCTCAAAGGTTCCCTTTGTTTATATATTTTGTGAGATATAAATTATATCAATATACTTATTATATCAATTACATCTATGTCGCAATCGTGTCGTAATAGTTACAGACTAGAGAGTAGATAATTACTTTAGTTATTTCTTTATATATAAAACTGTTCCTTGCTTTTGTAAGTAATAATACATAAAGTTAAGTAGCGGCTGCCGGTCCGGCAAAGTCAAGCTGCTCACGTCAAAAATCTTGCATAACAACTTGTAGTTTGAAGCACTTAAATGTCCCATGTAACTAACGTTAAAATATTAATAATATATAACGCAAAAAGTAGATATTGAAACACTTATTCACTTCCAATAGCTATATTTCATACAATTATGTTAATTTTAATTTACTAAACTGCTAACTTCAACGAAAAATATTTTCCCGCCCAAATTTTACAATATATGTCGCTGTCGCGTCATTAATTTCCCGCTAAGCCCCTCCCCGACCGCTCGGGTACAACGTACCCTAGAGTTGGCGACGAGCCGGGTGGCGCATAACAATATTTTCTAAAATTTCATAGACATTAGAGCAATTTAACAGTGATAAATATCGAGCGATGTTGAGTTCCGCCACTCAACACGCAATGGATTCACGGATCCAGAATTCGGTGGAAAGTGGGGAATGGAAGTCCTAGACTGTCCTAGGATACAGCATGGAGTGACAAAAAAAATCTTCCGTAGAATAATGCTAAATATAAATTACAAACTTTATTCACTTTTTTTAACCCAGTGAACTATAGTAACACATTACAAAATACCATATTGTTTAATTTTAAAAGTGAACAATATACAAAAATGCAAATTTAAATTGTGTGAAAAAATATTTTTTATCTATAACGTATAACGTAATAATAATTTTTGTCGTAACATAGGAATTTCAAAATGAATATAAAATATGGCGTTAAAACTTATGAAAATATTTGGCCGGACGTTACATATTTGCTAAACTTATAGAATAACTGATAAAATTTTTACAATATGGCTTTCGCTTGTACTTAGTAAATAAGATTTGAAAATATTTTCTTAAGTTAAATAGTTATTTATGCGATTAGAAAGTAATTAAAACAACTGATTCGTACATATTAATAGCATGTATTAACATTAAATGTATGTATATAATATAACCAATATGATGTACTATAATCAATGGATGTACCTAACATCCATAATAAATAATAATAATAGTTTAATAATATTTAGTTACGCAATAAGTACAGAGAGCTTGCATATTTGTGTTCATAGAATTGAAAAAAATATCGGCAATAATATTATAACTTCAGGTAGACGAGTCGAAGCCGTCCTTAAGTTTGCCTTTTCGAACCATTGCACAATGCGCATTTAAAAAAAAACTATCAAAAACCAACCTAATCTATACAACCACCTACAGGTAACTTCTGGGCGCCACAACTCGTCAATCGTACTGTGTCTGTAACTATATAGTAATTATTCAGTTATCCAATAGCAACGCCCGCCAAAACGAGCTGGAGGTCGTGGTTTGCAGTCCGGTAAGGAAGGCGGAGTGTCTGTAAACTTCGACTCGCAAGGACAAGGTTCCGGCGGAGGCGGTGCACTAGGACTATTATGTACCCTAGCGCGACAGAAATAACCGAAATCAGGACGAGGCATGCACAGCTTGTCAGTCATACACTGATCGAAAACCGATTGAGTTTTACGACAATTTGCAAAGGAATAGTCACCAGAACTCTTATCAACACAGTTCGCGTACTGATTAAATTCCTCAAGACAATTATTTTTTACATTTTTAAAGAATTGCAACGTGCACGTCGTGACTCTCTTTCCTAGTTCGACGCAAGCGCGCGGGTCGTTTGATTCACATCTACAGAGCATAAATTCGTTGTTTATCGCCTCGCAGTGCTTGCCGAGGTACGGACCCGCGGACATTAACGTCGCTGTCGATAAATTCACTTCTGGCACTGTTAATGAGGAAAACTCCGGTAATTCTACGTCTTTAGTCACCACCATATTTCGTATTTTAATATGACTTCAGATGTGGTGGATCATGTGGTTTTCGTTTCTAGATCCTGTATCTATTTAAAAACATATAATTATTTATTGCACAGCTTTTTTATTTATATGACATTATTATATCTATTTCTACAACATGACAGTTTAAAATAATAAAATGTCTTCCTCTAAAAGGTTTTATAATTTTATAGGTTTTAATAATAAAATGTAATTATAAAGTGTTAAATTACCTCAATGTGAAATTAGTTAATTTATTAATTAGTACTTTATCAGAACATACGCGTCTCGAAGTGGATATTTTAATAGTTTAATATTTTTAGGCCAGTCGTGGCGCAGGGGCACAAAGTGTGACTGTAAAACCTACTGGTTGTGGGTTCGATCCCCACTCAAGGAGATGAAATATTTACTTAAATTTATATTTCGCGGCGTTGAATTCTGCCACTCAACACGTAATGCCTCCAGAATCCGGCAGCAAGTGGGGGAACGGAGTGTCTTAACACTAGGTTCCCTCTGCCTACTCTGCTGTATGCGGGATACAGCGTGGAGCTAATTTAATTTAATTTTTAATATTTATTTTCGAGGCCAGTCGTGGCGCAGTGGCACAAAGTGTGACTGTAAAACCGACTGGTTGTGGGTTCGATCCCCACTCGAGGAGATGAAATATTTACTTAAATTTATATTTCCATTTCTTCGCTCTGGTGTCGAGGCAAAGCGCGGCGTTGAGTTCTGCCACTCAACACGCAATGCCTCTAACAATTCGGCAGAAAGTGGGGAACGGAGTGTCTAAAAAAAAAACACTAGGTTCCCTTTGCCTACCCTGCTGTGTGCGGGATACAGCGTGAAGGTAATTTAATTTATTTTTTATTTTAATACTTTTAGGTGAATGCCAATCTTTACAATGTCCTAAAGTGCGCACCACCAGTGGATGGTTAGATTTATTCCCAATACCCTGTCGAAAAAGTACAGATTGCAGTGTGATGGGAGCCCAGCATCTTTGCTGTAAGGGATTCTGTACGAAAGGAGCAAATGTGGCTCAACTACGGTTAGTAAAATAATTATTCATTTTACGCTGTCTTTTATTAAAAGTTTATTATTATCATTCGTCAAACTTGTAACGAAGTAAATTTTAAAATTAAACATTTAAATATTTACATAAAATATGTCATTGTTGGTTTTTTTGTTTTATTAAGATAAACTTTAAAAAAAATGTTTTTGATCTTAATTAAATAAATAATCTGTAATCAATTATTGTTAACAAATTATAAATCAATGAACAAGCCTTTACCTAATTGTTATGACCGTAAAGTCACAATTTTATTTTTAACAACTTAATGTAAATTGAAGGTCATAACTTTTCTTTTGCTTAGTATCTATAAAATATATTATTTAACTTAACATAAGTAATAAATAAACAGCTCGACCTCCATTATATGTCGCTTTTTGTGCATATTATAATGCTTTTTTAACTTGCGTTTCATTTTTAGTGAATAAATTGTTTTGCATTTGGCTTATATAAAAACGTAGTTATAGTTTTAAAAACTATTATATAAAATAGGCTTTTATCTGTCAACGTTTGGTTTCGTTGTCTGTATTTAAATAATTTTAAAATTATATATTAAATTACATTTACCCGTATCTTTAGACGCAAATAATTGGTTTTACGAAATATGCATTATATATCCCTAAACAAATATTTTCAAAACTCACGTTTCTGGAACTATGATATTTTATAATTACTATTTTCTAAAATATCCATATATTAATATTTTCACATTAGTGAGTTTAAAATAAATATTTTTTAATTATAATTTTAAGAATTTTTAAATTATAATTTTAAGCCTGACCTGATAGCTCGTTGATGTCTTTTATAACGACGCTGTATATTCTTTGTGTGTAGGCAGCACTCATACTTCTACACTTTACTTACCTTATAAATCATTTTACATAGGCGTTTCACATTAACAAAATCTTTGCTATACCATAAAACTATATTATAGTATTCCGTATACCATATTTATATTAGCCATATAACATTTATAGAGACAACTCTACATTGAAAATGTATTATGTAAGTAAGAGGCAAAGTGTATGATTCTTAGTTTTACCATGATAAATCAATAATTCACCAACATTGTTACATATTATAATTATTTTCATAACAATATTGCAATCAACGGGATTAGATCTCATTAAACGCACGCTTAGAGCTTCTGTCGCTAACACTGTCATTAGATGTTTCATTCTAAACATTTTAGAAACAAGGAGGCGAGTAGTGTAGTTTCATCGAGTAGTTCAAGCCCCAGTACTAGCACAAGCACAAGCACTAGCACAACCACAACAACCACAACAACGACAACAACAACTACTACAACGACTCCAAGTACTACCAGTTCGACAACCACGACGACTACCACGACCCCCAAGCCGACAACCACCACGACGTCAACGGAACCGCCGCGCCCGTTCCTCCAATTGCTGCCTATACAAACGACACCTAAATCTGCTCCCGCAAAAATAGGTAATTGATATCTGTTTCTATTTCTGTTTTTTATTACCGTACCGTACAAAAGGAAAAACGGAGCCATTGTAGGTCATTTGTCTCTTTTCTGTTGGTCTATCAAGACCATTTGTCTCGAGCTCGCGTGGAGATATCAAGCTGAAATTAATTAAATGTTCAGGTCTACGGTCCCTTTAAGCATAGAAAAATCAAGCTTCTAAGCCAAAGCGATTACAAGATAATGCACATTTATGTATTGTTTTACTTTATTGCATTTTTATGAAATTTGCGCCAAAAATCAAAACCTATAAGGTATTACACCTATAATTATAAAATTTGGCAAAGATAGGCAAATAAAAGAAAGACAAATAAAAACTTGCAGTACCAGTAAAGGAAAAATTGGAAAAATGGAAATTATATTCATATTGTAGACAAAAATCTATTAAAAGCTTATAATTGAAGTTCTTTTTATATAAAATTTGTGTCAACACCCGCAAATTTAAGATTGCCATATTTATTTCTGTAACTTTTACGGTTCCCTTAGTAAATGTTTTTTTTTTCTAATAAACTAAATAGTAAATTGTGATGCAAAACTACCTCTACATTTATATTTTTTTCCGTACGAGATAGGAACAGCCTTGGAATTCTCTTTCTAAAATTTGTTTTAAATCAAATCTAAAACGGAGCTGGTCCTACCAAACATAGAATATAAGTTCAGTAAGTACATGACTAAAACCGGTAATTCACTGCACCCCATGATGTAATTAACGTTACATTCCTTTTTTAATGGTTAAAAATTTTCAAAGTATGGTCTACTTTTAAAACTTAAGCTTTCAAGAAATCCCAAATATATTTTGGTTAAATTGAATTTTCTTAATAATGTTATATAAGAAACGTTACACCCAATTATAAAGTAACTAAAAAAAATAAGCAATGACAACTTTAGACACTATTAGTGGTTGTTACGTGAGTTCTAAACGTGCTACCCAGGGTTAATAGATACATGAGCACTCTACCATAACGTTATTATTTATATCGAATTACGTTAGTATTGAACTCGACATATAAATCTGATAAAACGTTATATACAATATACATTTTTATTTGAAATATATTGTCTTGTCTTTGAAATATTTGTGTCTTAACACTAGGTTCCCTTTGCCTACCCTGATGTGTGCGGGATACAGCGTAAAGCTGATTTATTTATTTATTTTCATGTTTTGTATATGTATATATAGGTAAGAACCAGAAGCTGATTTGTCCAAAGAATATAGCAATAGTGTTGTTCCCAATTCCCTGCGAGACCAACGCTCAGTGCCGCGCCAGCAGCGGGCCCGGACAAGTTTGCTGCCAAGGCCAGTGTGTGAAAGGAGTGCCCGCCCCTCGACCTACCGTATCAGAACAATCACACCAACGTAAGTCTTATATAATTACTACTGTTGGTTTTACAAGTAAGAATTTGTGTTCTATATTTGTATTTTTTTTATTATTCTTTTTTCAGCTTCACGCCGTATCCCGTATATGGCAGTGTAAGGAGAGAGAACCAAGTGTTAAAATACTCTGTTCCCCATTTTCGGTCGATTTTTTGAGGGATTTCGTGTTAAGTGGCGGAACTCAACACTGCGATTTGCCTCGACACCCGAGCGAAGAAATGGAAATAGAAAATTTAAATAAATATTTCATTTTCTCAAGGTGGCATCGAACCCACAACCATGTGTTTACAGTCACATTTTGTGTCCCTACGCCACGACAGGCCATAAAAAAAATTGATATCGGGGACTCTATTTTTTGCCAATTTTGAATGACTTATAACAAGAACGGTCGAAATTTACATACGATATATAATAACGATATGATACGATATAATATATCTATATATAATACATACCTGTGTATGTGGGTATAAATTTAATTTGTGGACATAAATTTAAGCATTTAATTTTTAAAATATTACATAATATATTAGTGCAATATATCAATATTACAGGATATTCTCCATAATTCACTATAAGCTGATGTAATAACATATCGTCGTACTCTTTTTTGCTGTTGGGAAATATTAAGAATAATAATTAGGTGTGCTTTTCAGAAACATTCACTCTGTCGAAATAATTGCTGTAGTAAATTTTGCATTCGTTTCAAAGATCATGTAATATGTGATAATAGCGCAAGTAATTTTTTATCTTATTTGAGAGGTCTATCTTATAATGCTGTCAACATTATAATACAAAGCTTGAATAAAATATTGTGTTATGTATTTCAATATAAACATAAAAGAAGAAATTATTGAAAAACAAATAGTGTGTACGATATGGCGTCGATACTCTTGTGTCGAGGCAAAGCGCGGCGTTGAGTACCGCCAATCAACACGTAATGCCTCCAGAATTGGGTGGAAAATAGGGAGCAGAGTATCTCCACATCAGGCTACCTCTGTCTACCGTGCTACATGCGGGCCAGCGTAAAGCTTTAAAATTAAGATAACATTTATAAAATTTATTACATGAAAATAAACATATTGTTCTAGCTATTCTCGGAGTCATCCCTCGCGAGTGTCCAGCGGCGCCGCTGGGCGAGCTGCTGTTCGAGGTGCAGACGTGCAAGACGGACGCGGACTGCTGGCCGCGCGTGTGCTGCCCGGACGGCGCGCGCTCCTACTGCCGCACCGCGCGCGCCCGCCTCGACCTGGTGCCCGTCGCCAACAGGATTGAAGCGCGTAAGACTGATGATTCGATTATATTATCTGGATTACCTACATGAAATTTTATTGAGGCCAGTCGTGGCGCAGTAGCAAAAGTGTGACTGTAAAAGCGACTGGTTGTGGGTTCGATCCCCACTCGAGGAGATGAAATATTTATTTTAATTCTAATTTTTGTCTTTCTTCGCTCTTGTTTCGAGGGAAAAGCGCAACGTTGAGTTCTTTCAGTGGAAAGTGGAGAACGGAATGCCTTAACACTAGGTTCCCTCTGCCTACCCCGCTGTGTGCGGTGAGTGAAGCTGATTTGATTGGATTTATATGAGTCGTCGTCTATGCAGAATTTATAGACGTTTTGTAATTTTGTGATAGTAACTCTTAAGTGAAACGATGTATATGTGAAGAGGTCGATGACTGTGAATGAAGCGAAAGATAGATACTTGTTATGAATGTAGCCTGAGGTCAAATATGGCAATACTTAACAAACTCTCAACTATAACTGAACGCCGCAATGCAGCAAAATTTTTGAATTAATTTTGAACCAAGTTGTGGATAGTCTTATAAAAATGTATTGATGACTTGATTTTATGACGTAATAAAAATAAAAGAATATAATATAATGTTTGCATTTCGTTATTTTCACTCAATATAACAATACGAAATTTACTTTTAATTTTGTATTGTTAGAGACCAGTCATGGCGCATGGGCACAAAGTGTGACTGTAAAATCGACTGGCTGTGGTTTCGATTCCCACTCATGAAAAAGAAATACTATAGAAGTATTACATTTCATTCATATTTTAGTTTGTTTTTTTTTATTTCTTCGCTCTAGTATGGAGGCAAAGCGCGGCGTTGAGTTCCGCCACTCAATACACAATGCCTCTATAAATCGGCGGAAAGTGTGGAACGGGGTGTCTTCCTACCTTGCTGTGTGCAGGATACAGCGTAAAGCTCATTTAATTATGTATATTGTTATGTTAAATTTTACAAGAACAATGTACTAATGTCTCATAAATAGTAATTGCAACATTTTATAAGGCTTAGACTAGGTTATTTAAAAAATTGTGAAATTAATGTCACGGTCTTAAATAGTCTCAACCTTTAACTATTTTAATTCAGCTGACCGCAACAAAAAATAACAAATGAATATAATGATTTGGTAATTATAATAGAAACTAAAAAAAACGTATTTATGTTAATTCTATGAAATTTTTCAATTTATTTAATGAAACTAATTTGCCATGAACATTTGCTTTTAGTAACACCTCCTCTTCAAAAAATTAAACGATATTATGGAAAGCCTTAAATAATTTAGTCGCAAAAAAAATCTATTTACCTGTATCGTTATCGTAGATATAAGGATCATATTTCGGCTGTTCAGAAAATATGATTTTTACCTTTTATAAATTTTTTAACCAAGTTAAAAATAGTCCAGTCGTGGCGCAGTGATACAAGTGTGTGAATGTAAGCACTACTGGTTGTGGGTTCGATCCCCACTTTAGAAAGTGAAATATTTAATATTTTTATATATTCCCACTGGTCTCGAGAAAAAGCGCGGCGAACTCAACGTGATGAATTTATATTTCGGCGGAACAGAGGGAATGGTGTGTCTTAACACTGGGTTTCCTCTGTCTACCCTGCTGTGTGCGGGAAACGACCTAAAGCTTTTTATTTTAAATATAGTATAAAATCAAATCGACGGTCTCTATGTAAAATATCGAAAGAGCAAAATCGAAGCATCTTTTCGCTATTTTGAACTACTAACAACTAAACTAACTCTTCGATTACATACACGTTTAAAAAAAGCATGAGTAACTATTGTAGTGAAATTAAAAAAAATAAAATTATGAAAAGTACACTTCTTACTCATTTCAATAAAGCGATAAACACATTGAAAGTTTTCTCTTTCAATATTGTAACTCGGGCCCTAAGGACCCGTCGAAATACAAGACACAATTTATGAAGCAATATTGGTCCGATCTGACAAATTACCTATAAATTATGTTAATATTATAAATTTGTGAGGATGTATGGATGGATGTCTTTTCCACTTTTACTTTTTATATAGTTATATGCAATTTTACATACATCGGAAACACACATGCTATAATTTATGTAAAGATGTTGTATAATTTGGCTATAACATTAGGTTTAAGCACCTGAAGCTGCGGGTGGGTCACTTGTAGTTTGTTAACAGGTGGAATCGGCTTTAAATGCGCTTAATTAATACTAATCCCCCCATTTCCCATAGCGGTGCGTATGTTCGAGTCATATCTACAGTGTACGGCGCCACCACAGAACGACGTGTTCCCCCAGCGTTGCAGCTCCAGCGTGGACTGCTTCCCCAATTTGTGCTGCGCTGAAGGTGGCAAGAAACACTGCCGGCCGCCACAACGCAGTCTTTTTGCGTTACTTGCCGGCGCTGCAGCGGTAAGCATAAGTGCATATATCTATCTATATATCAACGAAACTTTAGTTAAATTAGTAAATTTTGCAGTTAGAAGAACATTAAATAACAATAATCTAAAATATTCCACCCAATTGCACAAAAGTTAATACTTAACTGAAGTTTGTGCATGTGTATAAAAAATTGGAATTTAACATGTTTTATATTGTAATCATTATTATAATCAAAATTAAAGTGACTTATTGTGTTTTCAGAGATTTGGCTGAGAAAAGCTGACCAGATAAGAATAATTAGAGTAGTACATGTTTGTAAATAGATAAAATATGGATTTATTTAATAATGATACTTTTCTACAATTTGTATTTTTATAATAAATATATTATTTAAATAAAATTTTTTTGTTTATAAATTAATTTTGCTTTTTATTTGTACTTAGGTAATTTTGATGTGTATACTAAGATTCTAAAGCTGAAGGGTTTGTTTAGCTAATTAAATGCACTAATCTCAGGAACAAGTAATTCAACAAGCATGTTACTTGGAAATTACTGGTAGTGACAAATTATAAACATCTACTATTACATGAACAGGCAAAATAAATAAAAGATTTTAATGGGGATTAAATTTTTATTAACCTAAATACTCCAACACATTTTAGTCCAGCTGAAACAAAAGAACAATCAATTATAAACTATTTACAGGTAAGATTTTAAAGTAGACATAATGCCAACAGTTATTTAAATTTGTTTAGGTCAGAATTAATTTTGTCTTTAAGATATAAAAAAAGAGCTTCCAGGTGTAGAGTAACATCATATTACTGTTAATGTAATAGATGTACGGTTAAATCCCCACTGTAGAAAATGTTTGTATTTCAATTAATTTGATGATGACTTTCCAACGAGAAAAAACCAGAGCATAGCGATCTGCTGCCACACAATCAATATAACATCTTGGCAGTAGGTTTTCTAAGCTTACAGTGCTGTGCAGGAAATAATATTTTTTCTCTTAAAATAGCAGCATTTTATAAAATCATGTGTGATTTAATAAGAGCACGTTAAGCTTTTAATAGTAGACAATTATAAAATTGGCCCATATTATTTTTAAACATAATTTTGTTTCTCTACTTTGGCTAAACAGACAAACACCAGATTGGGTTCATATTTTTTAATTGAGTTCTGGATGGCATCATATTCATACAATCCAGAGTGAAAATGAAAGAAAAGAGAGAAAACAGCATTAAAAACATACATGTTTAACTGTAAAAACTATGTAAATTACAAAAAAAACTTAAGTATTTTTCTTCTGTATAATAAAATAAAACTTAATATATCATATCGTATATTTTTTTGCGTTTTATATGCTATATACTTTCATGTGGCTTATATAAATATATTAAAGTCTATGTTTTCTATTTTTGTACTTATAAAAAGGCTATAGTTCTAAAAATGTAGAAGGAAATGGTTACCTTCTTGAAACCAATGTCATGTGCGTATTCTCTGAAGCACTGTCTGCAGATGTTCAGGCCGTATTTACGGATCAGACCGTGTCTGTTGGAGCAGGCGCGGCTGAAATATAAAATTGTTACTTCATGAAACACGTGTTATAACCAAAATTGCACATTGTACTTCGTTAGTTGTGGACATATAATACACATTATTTATATTACAAACCATGAACGGGATCCCTGTCCGTATCTACGGGGGTGGGAGTACCAAATATTTGCGTGTCCCATATTTATTATTACTTTTTCACCGAGAAAACGTATAAAATACGTCCAAAATGGCGGGTGAAAGATTGAGAAAGAATGATGCTTGCTGACAAATTGACAACTGTCAAACTAAAACGTCAAGCTACAGAGTGCTAACCGAAAAGATTATGTTACAGATTAAAAATAGATACAATACATCGACAAACACTACGGTATTTACATACCTCTTTTACCTCGTCCATTATAATCAACTTCTTCTTTCATGCCCTCTGGGCACTGACGACGCTCCTTATACTTTTTACGTGATCTTCCTCCAGTATCTTTGACACTAAGCTTTCGAAGGTCAACCGAGGTATCCTTCGACCTTTGTTACCGCTTGCATTAACTTCATAAATCTTAATAAGTTCTTTGATTTTCACGATTATTACACATTTTAAATTAAAATATTTTATTTGGATTAATCTCGTATATTTTAGATTATACATTGTGGAAACCCGAAGTTTCGAACACTTTGCAGTAGTCTGTGGTCACGGGTAGACCGAGGTGGTATTAATTTACCGCCAGAGATTTCTTAATTGCCTCTCGTACTACCCTGGATTGCTGATGTGTGAGCATACTGTGGATAAACCCAGCCACTACATTCTGTTTGATAAACTACAAATCCTCGCTAAGGAAAACAGATACATTCCTAGAATGATCCGCAAGGCTATTTTATACAAAAACATCCTAATTTTAATAGAGAGGATGGCTGGATACTTTATACCACCTGGGCAAGATACCATCAGCTCATTCTGCAGGAATCCAGGACCACTCGAAGAGATCAAATATTTATTTACAATTATATTTCACTCTGGTGTTAAGGCAAAACGCGGCGTTGAGTTCTGCCACTCAACACCTCCAAAATTCGGCAGAAAGTGGGGAACGGAGTGTCTTAACACTAGGTTCTCTCTGCCTACCCTGCTGTGTGCGGGATAAAGCGTGAAGCTGAAAAAGAAAATGAACACAATGATATCTTTCAAGGTAGCCTTCCCCCAAACAACACTCACAAATAGAATTATCTTTAACCCTTAATTTAGCTAGATGTAGAGGCGTACTCGCGTGGTCTAGACAAAGTCTACAAATAGTAAATGTTTATCTTTTAATAATAAAAGCATGACGATTTTCAATAAAAAAATTACAACAACATATAAATCTTGGAAATAAATAAATGATAACTTACGGGGTCAGAGGCTCTGTAATACCAGAGTGCATTGGGATCCATGCCAACGGTAAAAGCACGCCTTGTACGTGGCAACGATACAAAGCTTCCCTAAGTGTGAAAACAAGATGAAAATTAGATTTGCTAAGAAATGGATTTTGCAAGAAAGATTGCAAAGCACTTAAGTTACCTGTAAAAATATTAACCTTTTTTTAAATTGAGATTCTGTGAACAACATTCGCCAGAAATAATAGAAGTTTCAAGAATGAAATTAACCACAATACTTCTCTACTAAGCCTTATGAATCTAGAGAAAAGTCAGATAAGCCATTCAAGGCACATTGAAGCGCATTAGTAGAAAAAGGGATATACGATTAGAGGGGAGAGCTAAAGCAATCAAAGTTATTTACAAAAGGGGGAGCTATATTACACGAACATTCATGACGAAATGTTACACAAGAAATCATTAAACGAGGAACGGAATATTTTGATATATTTCCCAACTGTAGTGAATGGAGTGCAGGGTTGCAATAACTGACAAAACCGTAACCATCCCTGTTTCTTTTTGATTTTAAAGAGTTTTTAAATTTGGGCTGATATTTTCTTAAAACAGAAATTTGCATCATCAATGAAAATATGAAAATATCAATGAAATAGATATAAGATAAGTTAATATCAACGAAAATATCAATGTGTTCAATAACTACAAGGCAAAACTGTCACAAACAGAACTAAAAGTTATATTGAAGACTTTAACAGCAACAACCTTAAAAATGGGGATATCAGGAGGAAGGGATACGCACGTAAAAGAAAATAAATGATTAACTAAAAATGCACAACATATTATCATCCACACCACCTGGATACGTGGCAATCCACTACTGTGCGGTTTCGTAGGAACTTCCTTCCACGCGCCACGGAACTGTGGAATGGCCTACCCGCGGCAGTGTTTCCAGGTCGATATGACATGGGTACCTTCAAAAAGTGCGTCTATCTCCACCTTAAAGGCCGGCAACGCACCTGTAGCTCCTCTGGTGTTGCACGGGGCCGTGGGCGGCGGCAATCACTTACCATCAGGTGACCCGAACGCTCGTTTGCCTTGTCCTTCTGTCCTCTCTCAGAACAAGAGAAACCTGGAATACGAAAACGTATAAATATTACGCAGGCCTTAACCAGGTTTTGGAGATGGCAAGAATAACAACTTGAATGAGATGAAGCGTTTCAGGTTTTATAGAACATGTAAATCTTTTTGAATAACACTTGTACTCTAAATATTAGGACTACAGATTGGGTAGGTATCCAACTAGTGGCCAAATTAACAACTTTTTTACTATTCAACCTTCTAGCTTTTATTTTTTGCTTTACAAGGCCAACAATGCCACATCCTGAAGGAAGTTCCAAACTTTCAGTGAAAGTCTGCAAAGACCAGTCAATCGGCACATCCCTCACCAAGCTTTGTACTTGTGAATGGTTAAGAGAGGTTAATATATATATATTTTATCTACATAAATATAACTATATTATAGATAACCTAGATGACGTGGACCGATATATGGGCCAGAGTCAGAGTCACAATAAAAATTAAGCGGGTCATCAAAAGAAGGGTTAATATGAATAGTTTGAATCGAAGGGCTTGCAGTAAGATTGCCTCAAAATAGTTTTCATCTTAAGCGAGCCCACATTTTGGCCAATATTGTGGCGTTTTTTGAAAAAAGAATTTGGAGAGAAGATCTGAATTGGGATCGTAAGTCTCGCCTGGATCAGGAGGATCCGGTTCTGCTTATTCCATTTCTCCTGTCAAGTATGACGCATAATGGAAAAATTTAATATAATTATAAAATTATATCGGATCGGTGTCTGTATTAGGAAGATATACAAGAAAAAATGTTATTAGGGACCTTTACTGTATTATTAATTATCTATTAGATCCAAAAACAATGATTTTCAAAAATATTGCCTGTTTGTCTGTTTGTCTGTGCGTTTGTTATCACTAATCTCAAAATTGGCTTAACTGATTTAAATGTAAGAAAGTAAAAATTTTGTTAACTTAAAGTACTTAGTTCGACAAATTGACTAACTGCTATAACAGTTGTTTTCACAATTGTTTTTTTTTAATTGGATAAATACTTGACTTTCACATTGTATGACGTTAAAAACACCGGGATTTCAAGATTTAGGATAAAACTGCGCTTGCCGTGCACGCGTATTTACCGTCTACTTAAATGCCGTACCTATCGCTAAACACTTAAATTACTTAATAAGGTCGTTGTGGCTCAGTGGCACAAGCGTGTGACTTTAAACACGACGGTTGTGGGTTCAGTTTCCACTTTTGACTTTGACTTTAATATTTCGAGGCCAGTCTTGGCGCGAGAGCACAAAGTGTGACTGTACACGCAACTGGTTGTGGGTTCGGCCCCCACTCGAAGAAATGTAATATTTATTTAATTACCATTATCTTCGCTCTGGTGTGGCCGAAACCGTGGCGTTGATTTCCGCCACTCAACACGAAACTATTCTAGAATTCGGCGGAATGTGGGGAACGGAGTGTCTTAACACTATGTTCCTTCTACCTACTCTGGTGTGTGGGAAATACAGCGCGAAGGTGATTTGATTTAATATTTTCATTTCGTCGCTTTGCTAACAAGATAAAGCGTGGCGTTGAGTTCCTCCACTCAATACGCAATGCCTCGAAAATTGCGTGGAATGTGGGGAAAACAGTATGTGAGCACTAAATTCCCCCTGCATCCTCTGCTATATAAGATATATTAGATTGCGTCAAACTGAAAAAAGTATGTACTAATTAAGACTGTTTAAATTAAGACGTAGTGGTCAATAAAACGTACTTTTAATATTAAAGTGTATATTTACTCAACTGGTCCACTACTACATTTCAGTGGCCAATCATTAAGTCCTTGTGGTCATCTACAGATACATTGCTAAGAAATTGATTTCATTAATTAATAAAAAAGTAATAGTGTTACTTAATATTTTTTTTATGGATCAAATCAAATTTTAATTTAGTTATTAAAAAATATATATTTATGTAACAAAATCCCCCTTAATTGGTCAATTAATAGAGCACTGATCCTATGGTAACAATAAGCGAAATAAATCCACATCAACCGTCAGCGTCAATTTGACAAACGATTCTGCTTTTATGTCAAGCGTCATATTTCCTCACAAAAAAATATGTAATAGTCGGGTGAAGTCTGATTTTATGTTTTTTTTTGATCGAGTTCAAGTTCAAGTTTAAGTAACTTTCGAATTTAGTTTAGACACAAATATGGGATTTCTTATTGGATTAATTAGGGGGATATTGAAATTAATTTTAGCTTTTGCTATTTTTGTTTCGATAATTCTCCTTATTCCGAATCTGCCACCTTATACTAAGTTTACCAGTATTGAGTACGTTTTGAACTTGAGGTAACCTATGTTAATTACCGTTATTCGAGTCACGCTTAATGTTTAATTTATTACAGAATCGAGCCAACTCAACAATTGGTTGGTCCTTTAGTCCCCAATAATGTACTAAATAATCCTGAACGCTTGTATGAAGATAAATTACTGGGACCAGAAGCTTTTCAAATATGGAACGGTGAAGTATATACGGGACTTGCGACCGGCGAAGTGGTAAAAGTATCGCCAGGTGGACATGTGACTTTTGTCACTAAAATTGGCCAACCTTGCTGTAGGTTTCATATATATACATTTTTTTAAATATTTAGTATTACTTTTAGCTATAAATAAAAAAAATTAACATATTTTTTAGTATTCAAATTCCTATTTTTTTATAGATAGTGTTTGTGACAATTTCATACTAATTAACAATTAATTATATTTTTGGTAGTTTCTTGAGTAATTTGCTGTGAATAGTAAATTTATGACCTAAATTTTTAGCTGGCTTTGTTCAGGAACATATATGTGGAAGGCCATTAGGATTTGTCATTGATGAAGTAAATAAATTAATGTATATTGCTGATGCTTACCACGGAATATGGAAAGTCAATTTAGTAACAGATAAAAAGCAATTACTGGTATCGCCACGAGTTTCAATAGAAGGGAGAATTCCAAAGCTTTTTAATTCAGTAGCTTTAGACAAAAATGGGAATTTGTTTTGGACGGACTCTACTTCTGATTTCTCCTTGAGAGATGGAGTTTTATCATTTATGACGGATCCAAGTGGCAGGTTTGTTAATTAAATAATAATGAGATACTATCTATTTTTGCATTTAATTTTAGCTTCACATATTTTTCTGTTAATAGCAAGGTGAACAGAATCTAGTGTTAGCTACACTATAATCCCAATTTTCCACAAAAATTAACATAAGATACTGCATAATAATAAGCAAAATGCAACTCTACACTTTGTCCATTTATTATAGCAAGAAATTAAAATATTTTTCCCCTGAATAGGAATAGAACTCACAATTAATTCCACTACTCCCTTAATATTAGAAAAATAATGAATATTAATATCTAACAGACTATTACAATATAATGCTGCTAAAAATGAGAGTAAAGTATTGGTTGACAACTTATGGTTTCCAAATGGGCTTGCCGTTTCTCCTGACAATCAATTTATTGTTGTGGCTGAATCTTCTAAATTAAGACTTGTAAAGTATTATATTGATGGACCCAAAAAAGGAGCCTTTGAAGTGTTTGCAGCTGGATTACCAGGCAAGTTAACTATACTTTAAAAATGTTTAAGTCTTTGTTTTTTTTGCCTCACATTATATCTTGCACAAAAAGTAGGTATGATCTTATTAATTTAATAAAACTCATTATTTTACTCAGGAGGCCAGTCGTTGTGCAGTAGCATAAAGTGTGACTGTAAAACCGACTGGTTGTGGGTTCGATCCCTACTCAAGGAGACAAAATATTTATTTAAAGTTATATTTTCATTTCTTCTCTCTGGTGTCGAGGCAAATGCGGCGTCTAGTTCTGCCACTCACCACGCCATGCCTCCAGAATTTGGCAAAAGGTGGGGAACGGAGTGTCTTATCACAAGGTTCCCTCTGCCTACCCTGCTGTGTGTGGAACTACATACTATTTTATTTTTATTATTTTACCTTATTTAATATGATTCACATTATTATATTACAAAGATAAATAACTTGTCACATATGATATTATTATCTTTTAATTACTTTTTCATGTCTTATTTCAAAAAACATTTAAACCATTATAAATTAATGTTGTTGTTGTTGTTGTTAACAGTACACAGCAACTAATATATTCTTTTATATCACATTTATAATAACACAAATGTTAGGGTAATTAATTGCCTTGAATTTCTAATAGATGTTTTCATATCCAATATACATATATTAACAAACTAATCAATATAAATTGAAGTTTTTTAATCCTCTTTAATTTTTACACCGTGTATACAATTAATCAAATTTTATAGTGTGTTAATTTATTTTATTACTTTCATCGGTATAGTAAATATTTATTAATTATAGTTACATTGTATCTTATTATAATAATTATGTTTTTTTTAATATAAACATATCTAAGTTGACTAAACATATTTTAGATAGGATTAAAATTTCTATGATTATTAATATGATACAGCCGTAGAGCATGGTCTGTCAAATAATTTTTTTATCATATAAACTTGTAGTAATCCAACACACGCCATGAAGATTATCTGAAAAGCGGACCACATGTCCACTATAAATGTGTCTTCTAATGCTGAATAGCTATCCCTCGATTTAGTTGCACTATATCTATCTAGCATATGGCGAGCGCGAACCACATAATTTAACGTACGCATCAGAGAATCTATAATTTTGGTTACTTCAATAGCATATGTCGTACCATCTTCGCCTGTACCTATCCATTCTAATATTTCCTCCTCGGGCTCCTCTTGTTCTTCGCCGTCTACAACACTGACGTGTGCATCACTCTCTTCAACTTCTGATTTTCCTTTATCATCTATGACCACATACACAAAAACTAGTTTCGAATTCATTAAACTGTGCGTATTGTCCAAACAAAATACGTAATCCCCGTCGTGTTCCAAATCCATAATTATTGAATTCTGTGAGTGCTTGAAGTCTGATAGAAGTTTTATTCCTTTTGGATCGATGACTTCGACTGATATATCCAAGTCACCATGTTGACCGTCGAGCACTTGGTAGTAAAGCTCCATCATCTGGCCGGCCTTACCCTTTTCAAAGAAACATGTCCTTGTTCCGGCTTCCACTCTGAAATTCACATCAGTCTCGTAGATTTGGTTGGCGGCTACTATGTCACAAATAGTAAAAATTGATAGTAAACTTATATATAGATACATTTTGATTGCTATAGCTAAAGCCAGTGTTAACATATGGATGAAATGATCTACTTCACAAAATGAAATTCTTGACTGTTTGCACAGATGTTACGTGCTTCCATTTTATAATATGAGCTATAATTAAGTGAAAGGTAAGGTTTAAATTTCAGTGGCATAGTCCATTGTCCATATTTAAAAAAACACATATAATGCATTTTATTATTTTTTGTTGGTTATTGTTACTTATTATAATATAAAAAAAAAACAACTTCAATAATGCCTTAAACATATGTAGAACTTGAGCATAAGCATTAAATAAATAATTAGATTTTGATTATTGGTATTGGCAATTTTTTGCAGGCTTTCCTGATAATGTACGTCCTCTGCCTGATGGTTCTGGAATATTGGTAGCTCTTTACAACGCGTTCATCGATGACCACCCAATCCTTGTTAAGTCATTGGCCACCGCGCCTTTGGCAAGAAAATTTTTGACACGATTTATTAGTCTCATTGAAATTCCATTCGAATTTCTTAATAACCAAGTCCCACACCATATTTTCCAAGAAATTATACATTACGTAAGTTTTAATGAAATTTAAAAATATATAGTGTTTGTGCCATTTTTTTATATTAAACATTAATTAAAATTAATAATAATAATAATTAATTAATAATTAATTTTATAATAATTATTTTTAGATTGGCAGTTTTGGCAGTTTTTCTAAGCTGTCTCCTGGAACATCAGGATTGGTTCAATTAGATTGGGATGGGAATATCGTCGCTGCGTACTACAATACTGATAGTAAGCTCCATAGTATTAGCGATGCTATTATATTTAATGATAAACTATATTTGGGGGCACCACACAACCAAAATTTTATTGGAGCTGTACCAGCGCCAACATTATTAAAAAAAGCCTTTTCTGTGAAACAATCGGCAGTAAAAGAACAACCAAAGACAAACGTGCCTAGCCAAAATAAACCTAAAATAGAAGAGAAAAAAGATGTACCCAAAGCAGCTAAGTCTGTGGAAAAGAAGGATCAACCTAAACAAAAGCCTGAAGAAGCAAAAAGACAAGTTCACGTGGAAAACCAACCTGAAAAAATAAAAAATCAAGCAAAACAAAATGCTGTCCGTAAAGACACACCAAAGGCTGACTCTAAGGAAGCTGAGATCAAGACAAATCAAATACCCAAAACAGCTGATATAAAACCCAAAAATGTAGAAAAAGAAGCCCAAAAGGTTAAGGAACCAATAGCTAATGCAAAATCTGTTCCGAAAGAGTCTGAAGCAAAACCTAAAGTGCAGCCCAAGTTACAAAATAAGCCTAAAGAAGAACCAAAAAAACTAGGGACCAAAACTAAGGAAGAACCTAAAAGACCAGAAATCAAACCTAATGTACAAGAGAAATCTAAAAAATTAGAAGCATCTAGTGCGCAAGAAAAAGTTAAAGAACAACCAAAAATAAAAGAAACATCAAAACAAGCTGAAGTCAAACCAAAAGTTCAAGAAATCCCTAAAGAAACACCAAAATCAAAAGCCAAACCATCAGATAAAAAAATCAATGAAACACCAAAACCGGCGACTAAAGAAACAGAACCAAAAATTAAATCTAAAGAGGCTGACGTGAAACCAAAAATATCGAAAGAAAGCGTAAAACGTTCTAAAAACTTTGAAAAAGTTGACAAACCGATACCTGTAGAAGAAATAATACCATCAGATACGGCAAAGCCAAATAAGGAAAAGTTGAAAGTAATAAAAAAGAATGGTCCTCAAGAAATACCCAATCCTCATATTTAAATGGTTGTGCTTGAATTAGTTTTAAAGTATTTATTTACATGGGCATACAAAATATTGTTGATTCACAATTTACATTGGACACCAGCGGGGGACTGTTTTGATGCCCATTCCAGAATTTTTTAATATTAAATATAATTCGGGATACAGCGTGAAGCTGATTTGATTTAATTTTTAAATATTAAAAATTAAACTCATTACGCAAAAAGATATGATAACGATGTTACAATACACTTTCTTATTTAAAAATTGAAAAATTTTTAGTCCCAACTCGAAAAATTGTTCCTTGAAACTAATTAAGACTTGCGTTGTCTATATTATCAAATAAGCGATATAAAAATTTTAATTTCATACATTAAACGTTAACTTGCTTCCGATAGGACGATCATCACTTCAGTCAAAGTAAAATATGTCCAGATATGCCCATGTTTTATATATTTAAAATATATTTTATTTATACAATATTAGGTTTATATTTTTAATGTGTCTTCGGCTAAGGGTACATCTCATTAGATAGTTTATCAATTTTGCATTCCCCTATTTACATTCCTTTGTATTATTTGGATTTTTTGAAGTTTGTTTTTAGATTATTTTGTTTTTTGGTCTAAATTGTATTACGTCGATCTCAAAATTGGTGGTATATTTTTGATTTTTTTAATATATATACAAAAATCATTGCAATTATAGTGGTTATTGGTTATTGAGATTTTTCTATATTTTTTTATTTATAAAAAAGTTACTCATATTTTAACTTTTATTTTAAAAAACATATTTTTTACACTGTTACCATATTTTGATTCAAGTGAAATAATATATTATATTTTTAAATAATATTAATCCATTCGTGTTTGTAACCTCAGGTTGTATACATAGATTTTATATTTATCTCCTAAATAGTATAATTTATGTTGTTAACAAATATTTTAAAATCACAAAATGTGTTGTTTAGTAGCAATAACTTTTATAATAAAGCATTTAATTTTTATTAAATTTGTTGTTTTATTACTCACTTGAGTTATCACAATGTAATCTTATTAAATAAATCATTACAACTTTATTTCATATAAAGGACCTTTAAAAATCAATGACCTGAGGTCTTGATACAGCGGCACAGTGTGCACCTTGCAAGGCCACGATTGTGGGTTCGATTTCCACTCTACGAGATTATATTATTGTCATTTCCTTAGCAACAAAAGCGCGGTGTTGAATTCCGTCACCCACATACATTTTCTTCGAAAACTGAGCGGTGTATGGCGAATGGAGTATCCTCACACTAGGTTCCCTGTGCCTACGCTGCTGTATGTGGGGTACAGTGAACGAGATGAGTGATTGTGTAGAATAGTGCGTAATAAGTTTCACCTCCTAACACCCTCTTATTTTTTAATTTTATACATCAACTGTATTTGTTGGGAAGGGTAGTGAGAACATAGAGTTTAGACTGTTTCCTACCTTTATAAAATACCTAACTAGCGGACTACTCGCGGCTTTGCGCGCATACCACCTATAATTAATTTATTGTCTTGAATTTGCATTATATATTTTTTCATAATTCTGAAAAAGTGCAAGCACTACGTGGCTGCTTGAGAGGAGGAAGCACTTAGTCTATAGTACTGCTGAGGAATGTAGCTTTCATGTAAAACAAAAGTAAGTCCGACCAGCAGTTCCAGATCCTAACATATAAGCAAACAAACTCTACCGCTTTCGTAAATAGTAGAGATTACGAGAAATCGTGCGTCGATTGTGGGAATTTAGTGTCACCCCATGCGTTACTACAGCGGGGTATTTAAGTTATATACAATCAATCCATGTAATTATAATGGGACTCAGTATTATAACATTCACAGTCAGTCGTTCTTCTATTATATAAAGAAAACGTAAAAAAATTTTAACATAGCGGGATTTGAACCCGCGCCTCTTTGGAAACCGTCCAAGAACGTATGGGTCGGACGGGTTCAAATCCCGCTACGTTCAAATTTTTATACGTTTTGTTATCATGTATTTATCTTTCCAAAGTGTCGATTAACACTTCAAAAATATTTAAAAAAATGTTTCTCAATTATGAAACAATGGCTTCCACAAAATCCCTACCATTTAATTTGTAGGCTATGGCAGCGTAATTATTACAAAAAAAATTGTGACATTGCATATATATTGTAAACCAAAAACATATCTTTTAAGTATAGAGCTGTTTTTACTTCAAAATACGTTCTGTTTTCCATCGCCATTGAAAACTTTATTTAAAATTTAAATAAATAGATAAAGTATAAATTAAATCTTTATTAGTTAACATTCTTTGTCCCGTATTTGGCGAAAGAATCCTACCTTTTTATTAAAAAAAAAAAGAAAATCTGGCAACGCTGATTGCCACCCAGCACTTTCAAATGCTTGACGCCTGTACGAGTACTTCAAAGTTTATTTGTAGAAGGTCTATAAAATAAAACATTATATTATTTGCTTGTTAATTTATATTTATATTATTAATTACAATTAATCTTAAATAAAAAAAACAATAAGCTGTTATGTTTTAGATTCAATGGAATGTGTAATAAAATAAACAAAAACCTTAAGTGATAACGCAAGCTTAAAACTAGACATACATCTACATGAACTCTACTGGTTTTTTTGAAACAACTATTACAAATCCATTACAATTTGTTAATATCAACACTGTGATGATATCTTATACTAATATACCTATTAAAAACATTTTTAATTTTATTTTATAAATAAAATATAAATTTCGTCTAATTACGCTGTAATATTCTTATTTATGAGTGGACTTTTCCTTACCGAGCTATAAGTATTGTAATAGTGACGTCTAAATTTAAACTTTGATTTAGCTTCACGCTGTATCCCGCAAACAGCATTGTAAGCAGAGGGAATCTAGAGTGAACACACTCCGTTCCATACGCATCGTCCAATTTTCGAGATTTTGTGTGTTGAGTGGCGGAACTCAACGCCGCGTTTTGTCTTATTACCAGAGTGAAGAAAAGAATAACGAATTCACTTATATCCAAAACTGTACCCTGCGCCACAACGGACTCTGAATAGATAATATTCACTATTGTACATACAGCAAACATTAAACTAATGGCGTCCACTCTTGTATTACATTAAAATAAACAATTTGGACTACTATTAATCAAAACATTGCATATTAACTACAATAATATCCACTTTGACATTGACACTACATTATTTGACATAATATCCTAATAACAGAATTCTATGAATTTAAATTTTTTTCGGTCAAAAAAATGGTCGGAAAATCGGTTTTTTTATTATCTTTTTACACATGATATACTAAAACTAGATTTGTCATACATTCATAAATATTCGTTCAATTTCAATCGCATTATGAAAGCTTTATTTATTTATTTACACCAATTTTTAAGTTACAGGAAAATTAATAAACAGGAAAACCGGCAAGAGACGTAGTGAGTTAATAATAAGACTAAAAAAAACAAAAAGATGGTTATTACTTAGTTAAAAATCTAATCAAAATTTAATCAGTTTAAAGCTGTATCGCGTACACAGCAAGGTAGTCAGAGGGAACCTAGTATTAAGACATTCCATTCCCCACTTTCCCCCGAAATCTGGAGGCATTGCGTGGCGAAACGGAACAACACATAACACCAGAGCGAAAAAATAAAAACATACATTTAAATAAATATTTTATTTCCTCGTGTGGGGATCGAAACACTTTGTGTGCCTGCTCTACGACTGCCCTCTATTATTCAGTAAAATACATAAAATGAATATTTCAGGTTGAAACTGATTTAATTCAAAATATTTTTAGGAAACCAACATACATATAAGTATCTACAAAAGTAAAGTATCTACTTTAGGATTATTGAAAAGACTACAAAAAAAATATTTTTTAAAGCATTCTCCTTTTTTTTTTTTTTTTAAGTATAATATTCTATCAGTTCTATGTGTAAAGAAACCTTAAATTGGAGTTTAACACATATCTTACTTTTTTTTCTAGTCAAAGATGTGAGAAGCGTGGTTTAAAATTGTATTAATTAAAAAGTCATATGGCGAAATCGACATGTTTAAATGTTGTTTAATAAGATTTCGTTAGAATTAACATTAAGCGTTTGGTAAATTATGAAACAAAAATCGACACAAAGTGATATCAAGTTAAAACTCCAAAATGAAATTATTATGAAATGAATGTTAGGCGACTTTTAGACTTATATAATATTTTTTTTTATTTTAATTAAATAAATATTTGGTCAGCGGCGAGAGCGTCGGCGAAGGGCTTGACAACACAACGCGTTGCAAAATAGAAGATCAGACCGAAAAATATTGAAATAGGTAAAGCTGGAAGAGCTTTCTTGAATATGGCCAACAGCAGCAGAGTTAGACAGAGACCCTGAAACATAATTTAAGAAATTAATTTTCTTCATGCTGTATTCTGCACATAGCAGGTAAGGCAGATGGAACCTAGTGTTAAGACAATCCGTTCCTAATTACAGCCAAATTCTTGAAGTCAAGTGTCTCGAGTGACAGCACTGAGCGCAAAGAAATATAAAAACAATAATGCTTCAACTCTTTATCCTACATAATATAGCAGGATAGGTAGAAAGAACCAAGTGTTCTGTAACGAATTGAATAGCAGATCTGAACACAGCGTGTGTCACCAAAGGGGGGAAATAAAAATTATTCATCATTGAACAATTCCCCTAAGTGGGAATTGAACCCACGATCATTGCGTAACCCACTGCATCACAACGTCTGCTAAATTAATTTATATATAATTTATATACAAAGTAAATAAAGTAAATCTTTGTGTCATTTATTTACGTAAGTATTTAAGTTTAATATTATATTGTTGTGTGAAATAACAAAAGTACAATTTAAAATTAAATAATTAAACATAACTGATTAGAGATAATTAAAAAAATCGTTAAACTTACAATTAGAATAGCCACAAAGCAAGCCAATGTTGTGTTCCAGTCCCCATAGGAACTTGCTTTTCCAACTAACACACTATAGAAGATAAAATCACCTAAACCAAGTTTCACACCCTCTGAAAATATAAATACAGTTACATAATTTTTTCATTATAATAAAACAGTATTTTTTTACTATTTTTAAACAAATACTATGAGATGCGTCACGATTTAAAAAAATCAATTGTTATAGTTTGTATTTCCTATAAAAACTGTCCTCTAAGTCAGTAGTAGGTTACCACACAAGTATACTGTCGCCATATATGTACACGATTGCGAAGTTGTGATAGCTCTACAGTTAGACTTTTTAAATTATTATGTGTTGTCAACTAGGAAAGAAAATAGTCAAAATTAAGAAAAACTTTAACAACTATATGTAATTTCTGACATTTGTAATTCGAGTCCGTATTATGTAATAACTATCAACCGTTTACTTAGACTCAATCGTAGACTAAATAATCAAATATTAGTTGCCATGAATTCACTTGTCCCCAAGGGAAAGAAGGAAGGTGTTTCCAAAGCAGTTCCCTATGACCATGGTATCTATCTCCATTCATAAACGGAGACGTATGCTTCGTATTGGGCCTAAGCACGGTGTCCTGGTTAGGTACTGTAAAACGAATTCAATAATATGTGCTTCACATGCATATAAGCATGTTTGTGTGTGTGCACAGCCACAATACTAACTCTCTTCATCTAGATCCTGCGGCGGCGGCCTCTCCACGCGGGTGACGTAGTGCGCGGGCGCCGTCTCGTCCACGCGCAGGCGGCGCGCGCCTCCCCCCGCGCCCGCCGCGCGCTCCCGCCACGCCGCGTCGAAGCCCGCCTCGCCCGCGCCCTCCGGCGACTGGCCGGCGACTGGGCGGCTGGGTTGCCGGGACTCGTTGCTTCCTAACATTTTAATTCCATTTCAAAAATGCGTAAATAAAAGAATGTATTTATATTTTATGTTTTTGTATGTCATTTTATACGAAAGTTTGTTATACTTTTGTATATTGTCAAATTTATAGTAGTGTGTGTTATGTTTACTTTATAAATTAAATTTTCGTATGCATTAGCTTAACAAAATATTAGTAGAACTATGCCCTTCTTTTAGTTTATATAAAATAAAATATGGCTATATAATACAGCAAGGTATGCAGAGGGCATCTAGTGTTAAGACACTCCTTTAACCATTTTCCGCCGAGTTTTGAACGTCACGAAAGTTATATTGATTATATGCATATAAACGATATTGACGTATAAACGACAAAAACCGTTACACCGTTTGTATTGCACAAATTATTTCCACCACCAATGTCCATCATTACTAATATTTGGTGTTAGTTATACATGTAATAAAAATAGCTTATTCATATATTTTATAATACAAATGTTAATATAATTTTTAAATTAATATACATGCTGTAAGTAAAATGATTTATAAATAGGAGTGTGAATAAGCGATGCGTCACCTTTGCAAGTACACTTTTATCTTTCTACTCAGATATCTGGTATGATGTATAAATAAACTTTTTTTTATGGAAAAGGCAAGGAAAACGAACGCACGGGTCGCCTGATGGTACGGGGTCATCTTTGCCCACAACCACTTCCAATACCACAGGTGCGTTACCAAGCCTCTTTTTGAAAATATCCATGTTGTACTACTATTTTGCAATAGAAACGAAACGAAACTGATGAAGCAGACCACAATAACATTGTTTTATTTAAAATAATATCCCTTAAATCAACTTTAACGTCGCTTAATAAAAAGTAAAGCTTATTTATGTCAACCGTCTAATTAATGAAATTATATACCAGATATATTAGCGGCTTCGTTAGCGTTGGTACCTAAATTAGCATATACTTTTTTATTTATGAACCTATTAAAATAAAACAAACACAAAATATTAAAGAAAGTTTACAAACATATAATGAGATAAAAAAATCTTTGTTTCAAGTCTTAATTTGACAAATGCCCAAAATAATCGTTTTTCTTATATATATTTTAAGTACTGCCATGTTCAAGTGAAGCCACGGATGGGTTCCTACTATTTTATATTGTTGTATGTATGGATAATATGTGTATGAGTATAGAGTTTAATAAAACAGTGTACGTATAAAGGCAACAATGTTAGAGCACGGACCGTCAGGATTGAGCGGTCGGAGCTCGCGAGGCGCCGGCTCACCTTCGCCCACGCCCACCGCCGCCAGGCAGTACATCACAGTTGCTGAAATGTAAAAGTCAGTTATAACCTACATATTTTTTAACATTTTTAAACTGTTATTCCACACTTAGCAAAGAAATATACTTATTAGATTATTATAGAAAATGTATAAATATTTTGACATAAATGAGTTGTAACAAGCATATAAAAATTTCGACATAGCTTGATGAGAACCTATGGCTTAGTGGTCAGAGCGCTTAGTTTTGGTCAAATTTTTACCTAGACATTGGCAGTTGACATGTTATATTTAAAAAATGAAAATAATGTATTTTACTAAAAAAGAATCTAACCCACAGTCGCTGCGTTTAGTTATGCTTATGCATGGAATCATTAATGAAGTTTTTTTTTAAATAAAAATAAAAATTGTATATCTATCCTCCACAGTGAATCATGAATGATCATGAACATGATCAACAATCCTAAGGGCAAAAGAGATCCTTATTAAGATAGTCATGACATAAAGAACTAAGTAATGGATCAATTATAATATCCTAGCTAACATTGAAATTGATTGATTAAAACAAAAAAAATACGTACATGAGTAAATTAAAGCTGGAAAAATGGATTCATTTCTCTCCTGAGCAGTTTCTACTAATATCCTAAGAGGTCCTTTTGGTGTTAAGACTGCAATTAAATCTGAAATAATTAAAAAAAACAATGAATTAAATATTAATTTTATTAATTAATTATGAGTAAGATATGTATTTAATTATTATTCGTTAATTTAAATAGTTAAAAGATTCAAAAATTCAAGAACAACATTCTTTACTGTAGCAGGATAGACAGGGAACCTAGTTAAGATACTGCGACCTCCACTTTCCTTCGAATTCTAGTCGCATTGCCTTGAGAGTTAAGCCGCGGAACTCAACGCCGCGTTTTACGTCGACACCAGAGCGACGAAATAAAAATATTATTATTTTTTATTTCCACAAGTAGGAATCGAACCCACAACTTGTGACGTTTACAATCACATCGTCGTGCCCGTGCGCCTCGACTGGCCTCATAGAAAGAAATACACTTTTCTTGTAATATTTTCCAAAAAAATTTTGTCCTTTGTCCCTGTTATGACACAACACAATTAAGGCAGAAAATGGAGAATGTAATATTGTGCTACTAGTTTCTTACTGCCTATTTATATTGCATATAGCATATAGGATAGTGTAAAGCTAAAAAAACAAGCACATTACCCCAAATAGATATTACAGCAAGAACTGCCCATGTAGTCCATTCTGGTAAATATTTAATGAAGACCAAGGCCATCAATGCTGCTATGAATATCAAGTATGCCTGCTGTAGCCGTAGAGGACCCTTCCAATGTATGACTATCATTCCCATTACTCCAAAATTCCACATGACAAATGATAATGTTATATAATCCATTGGTATATTGTAGGCCCGTAATGCTTCCCTATAATAAAGTTGATGTATAAAAATAAAAATAAAGTAAATTAAATAAATCATTTTTAAAAATATATGAACTCAAATAATTATTTTAGTTTCTTTTAACTATCATACTTTTACCCCACAGAGAATTGAGTGGCAACATTTTGTTTTCTGTTTCACACAAATCTTACAAGAGCTGAGATATAAAAATAATCAATTGAGCCTAGTGGGAGTTGACAACCTATTTACACTTACATTGATATTTATTATGTTTATAATATTTACATAAAAAAATACTGCAATCTTTAATATTTAAAATACTGTTTTAAAAAATCTATTCAAAAAACAATTTATATGGCATAAAAATAGGAACTTACTCTATATACAAGTAAGAGAATAAGAATAGCAGCATGAGAGAAGACAGTATTAGCCAACCATGGATCACTTTGTAGCATCTCTTTTTGTATAGAACAATTAGTAGCACAGTCATGAGAGCTATCACACTCAACAAGATCATAGAGTTTGCAAGTGCATTCCACACTTTGGTCACCGCATATGGACTTTCTTCATGAAATGGAGTATAAGCCCTGAAAAATAATTATTTAATTTATTTTATTCATCTATTATATTAAATTGATGGTCTTTATGTACACATCCTAAACAAACATGACAAAAATGAAAGCTAATAGGAAGACATATTAATCTTGTTCTTAAAAGAATAAAATAATATTTGAAACAGTTCGCTTAATAGATATAATATTTTTTATTGCACTAAAATGCAGAAGAAAAAAACATTTAAAAACATTAAGTTTACAAAGGTGGAAGAGATACTTATAGACAATGAACTTAGGTAAAACAAGATTTGAACAAAGTATAAGTAGATAATAATAATTAGTATTATAACTTTAAATATATAATTTAAAGTTATATAAACATATCATAATATAACAAGGCAATGTATTTATACTTACAAATATACATCTTTTACAGAATAAAAGCTTATAGATGTTATTGTTGCAACTACAACAATCATACATAGTGTCACTGGCACAAACAGTTTAATGACATGTCTAGCTCCATATTTCAGTTCCAGTTCTTCAAGTGGTGGTTCATTTGTATTTTGACCTGAGCTACTTGCACCACGCCGGCTGCTACCTGACGTTCCAACACTCTATAACAAATTATTAATGTGATATGTAATAATATATTTAGTTAACAAACTTATTAGATTAGCTACACAAATTGATATTATTTACGAATTTTGTATACCAATCGAAGTTTTCCAAATTATGAAATATTGATTTCGTTCAAATTGAATAATTTGATATCATGAACAAGATTAGTCATTGGGATCTCTGTAAGTGGTAGCCTAAGATAACGTTATATAAAAATATTGTAATATTCTCATTTCAAAACAAACTTTTGTTTTGTATACTTACACCATAGTTTCGCTGTGCATCGGATTTTGTTTTTCGTTTTCGTGCAATCCGATCAGCGATCTCCCTATCAGGACGAGCTTCAGCTATGTGGCCATCCATGAGTGCAGTGTGCTCGGTCGCTTCTGTGTGGCTATCGGTGTCACTCATTCAAATGTTATTAACACTTTTTAATAACATATTAAAATATCACTCCTAACTTAAACTGTATCTAAACAAAGGTAACTTTAGCGTCAATAAATGATTACGTTCCTCCCTCAGACAAAATAATGATGACATTGACAATTTGTCAGTCTCATTATTGTTGTTTTAAAATATATATTTAATCTGTAAAAACAACAATTATTACAGACAAAATTACAAATTAAATGTATATAATTAATTTAAAACAACAATTAACAATGCCATTAAAAGTAAAAACATTTTGCTTTGTTACCTACGAAGTACTAAGGTTACATTTGGTGAGAAAAATAATTACAAACTTTTTATAAACTTACTTTGATTAAATTAAAATTATCGATATAATTTTAATTTTATCAAGTTATAGTTACATATATTTTGTCTTGGTTTTAATTAATACATACCATTTAATCAATACATATGTATACATTTTGAAATTCTGTTAAGATTTCATTAGTATTTTTAATTTTGACTATGCCTTAACTAATGATGTCCGTTAAGCCTTTATAAGTCATGTAATAATCCGTTTATACATTTGTGAAGGCTGCCGAGCTTCCAAAAAATATAGTTATATATACACCCTGTTTGGCGAGGCTTGAGCTGGTTTGAGAGCTTATCGCCGTGCCGGACCAGTGTCGATTTTTGAACACAGATTAAAGGGTGTTTCAAACGTTTGCGTGGTTTGGGGCCGTTCAAGTATTACGTAAGCACTATAGTGGGGCGGGGGGGTCTTGGGTTTGCTTATTTTTGACGTTTTCAATAAAATATTTCTTAGATTGCTTATTTTTGATGACATAGGGTAGGGGGTGGGTGGGGTTCTGGTGTCAATAATCGCAAAAAAACTGCTTACGTAATACTTGAACGGCCCCTGATCACACGTTTAACGATAGAGTTAATAAGCGTTTGAAGAGCCATCTCAAGCGCGTTAAAGTTTTAACTCCCTAAAATACCAATTAAATATGTAAAGGAAAACAACAGGGTTTATAAAAATTGAAGACAATAAATAAATTTATGGTTTTTATTTCAAGCATTACATTACATTCAAATCTTTCTATTTAGTTTTTCTTTAATACATATCATATCATCACCACAATAACTGTAGTCTAAGAAGTTTCATAAAATTTTATTGTAATTGCATGTAATTAAAGATAAAGTCCTTCTGGAGTACCCTCTTTCTTTCTGTATAGAACACTCTCCTTGGACTTTTTGAAATCTTCATTGGTGACTTTCATTCTACGTTCTCTCAAAGCCATGAGACCAGCTTCTGTACAAATTGCCTACAAAAAAATTAAGAATTTAAAATATTAATAAAGTTAAGATATAATTTTTTTATTAATAAGAATTTAATTAATTTTCGGGAATATATTTATTTTTTATTAATAAAGATTTCTGCTGCCTTGCATGCTTCCTTCGATATTCAATTTACACTAGGAGGGACAATTTATTTATTTTCTTCATTCAAAACATTTTTTTTACCTTAATATCAGCTCCTGATAGATCATCCTTAGACATTATAAGTTCAGACAAATTAACATCTTCAGCCAGGGTCATCCTTGATGTGTGGATAGTAAAGATCCTCCTCTTGGTCTTCTCATCAGGAAGAGGGAATTCAATCTTTCTGTCGATACGACCAGGTCTGATGAGAGCAGGATCAAGAGTCTCTATTCTGTTTGTTGCCATAATAACCTGAAAATTATATTTTCATTAAATTTAAAACATTGTAAATTTTAATATTTATGTATTTATTCACTTTAAAAATGAACAATGATTTACATTTTCTATATATTAGAAAAACACAAGCACAAACTAAAACTGTATACAACTGTATTTATTTTATATTATAATGTAATATGAATACAAAAATAAAGAGTATAATGTTATGTATGTGTTTATAATGTATAATAAAATATATGTATATATAGTATATCAGTATGTTTTACTTGATCCCTTGGGAAGAAAGAATACAAATACAATAACAAAATTTAAAAAAAGATAAAAATATTAAATACTAGTTACACACCTTTACATCACCTCGAGAATCAAATCCATCCAACTGATTAAGTAGTTCCAACATAGTTCTTTGAATTTCTCTTTCACCACCAGAATTAGAATCATACCTGAATGGACATAAATAAAGTATTTTAACATGCACATATGACATTTGTACATATACATAAAGTTTGACAGAGTCTCATTGTAAATATGATGGTTGTGGATTCAATCTGGGAGATTATTCAAAATAATTATTTACATTATTTAGAATTTCTTGCTCTAATCTGACAAAGCACAGCGTACTGTTCTACTATTCAACACAAAATGTCTCAAAAATTGGGCAGAAAATGAGAACTGATTATCTTTACACTCACAAATAATTTTACAAAAAATGTAAATTGAGAAACATCTAAGTAATTAAAATAATATTCTATAATTTTAAAACATTGAGTCTTGAGTGGTGGGTCTCTACATCATGCTCTGCATTATTTGCATTATTTATTACAAGAGAGAGGAAATGAAAATATTAAATATTTCATTCTTTTACAGCCACACGTATATGCCACTGTGTCATGACGGCCTGTCAACTGCATCACTTGTGTTTAATTTATTATTAATTTTGAATGTAACAAGATAGCATTAGGTAGGTTAAGATACCTATCTTGCCACTAAGACTTGTGGTATAAAAGACACAATATATTATTACTACACACATAATAATATTATATACCATTGTTCTACATATTTTAGTCATTGGGACTCACCGCTTAGTGCCTACAGCGTCAATTTCATCAATGAAAACAATAGATGGTGCATGTTCTTCAGCCACTCTAAACAATTCTCTGACCAATTTTGGCCCATCACCCTAATAAAAAGAAATAAAGACTATAATATAAAATGTATAATCATTTAAAATTATAAATAAAAATTCTTAATTGGAACAAAAACATATAGCACATAATGTTAGTATAAGCAATGGCTGATTTAGTTAGAAACTGTGTTGTATTCCTTAAACACCAAACTGCAGAAAATCGTCAATTCCAAAACAACATTCTCTAAATACACTACACTAGTTATAACATGTTAAATACTATTTAAATAATTACAAAGGCAAATTTTTACTAATTTCTTTTTTTAGGTTTCCAGTTTTTCACTTTGCGCTCAAATTTCGATTTTCCATTTTAACTGGTGCAATACAACACTTTTCGTCTTGCTACCAGAGTGAGGAAATGAAACTGCAGTGAAGCCACTGAGCCACAGTGGCCTGCATTCCTAAATGACCATAATAAATAATTAAGTTATCCTTACCAAATATTTCTGGATCAATTCAGATCCAACAACCCTGAGGAATGTGGCTGACGTCTGATTGGCGACAGCTTTGGCCAGCAAAGTCTTGCCTGTACCAGGGGGCCCATACAAGATAACACCTTTGGGGGGTTTTATTCCCATCTCTTCATAGTACTCAGGATGAGTAAGTGGCAGCTCTACTGACTCCTGTTAAGAGATATTGTATGTGAAATTTGTATATAATATAGCAGATGTTTTATATAAGTTAAACAAAACAAATGAAAAATAGATATAGATTATACAAAAATATTTTTTTATATTTTTAGTATTTTTAAAGGTGCTCTGACCACTAAGCCATACATTCTCATCAAGGTACGTCATTGACTTTGGATAGTGGACATTTGTAAAAACTCTCTAGAGATGTGCTAACAGCATAAATAAGTTTTAACAAGCATATAAAAAATTCGATTTAGCTTGATGAGTAAGTATAGGCTTAGTCGTCAGTGCCTGGTTGGTTTCCAAGAGGCGTGGGTTCGGGTCCCACTACATTATTCTTTTTATGTTTTCTAAATAAATAAATTGTTTTATGTTAAAAAAAGTAAAAGTTAATTAGAATACTTTTTCTAACTTGAAAAGAAAAAAAACATTTGCTTTCACTTCTCCATAAATAATGACTGAAATTTGGTGAAAAAGAAAAGAACACTGTTTTATAACACACACTCAGTTCTTTCTGAATATCTAGTTACTAAAAAAACTATTTCAAGCCTTTTCTGCATAACTAAGATACTTCATTCTCTGCTTTCTGTCCAATTTTATCAAACCTTTTCAAATCTTTTATTAACCCTTTTCAAATCTTTTTTTGAATTGAGGTGGCACTTTATTTTCTACAATTGTTAGCAGTAAGATGCCGTCCCACTAAGCCAAAATGGCCTCAATATAATTACACTTCTTTCTCTACAAATAACATTCAATGTACAAAAAAGTAGTACCTTAATTTCCTGTATCTGGGTATCAAGACCACCAATATCTGCATAGGTTTCTTGTGGTGCTTTTTCCAACTTCATTACAGAAACCATAGGATCTGTATCATCACCTAGTACACCTACAACTGCATGTACCTGATGTCATGAAAAATTGCAATATATTAGTTTGTATGTGATGTGTGTGCAGCTGTGACAACTCTGTATCTAATACTTTTGTCACAGCAAGCCTATAATCATTTGTTACTATTACTGTGTACATATACTTTTAGGTTTTGTTTGATATTAAATAATAATTTTAATTAATTAATAAGTGAAAAGGCAATAGAGGCCTACCTTGTGGTTCAACAACACCGAGCAACCAGGTTCTAACTGATCCTTATCAACGAAGGATAAGATGCTGACATAATGCTCACTGCCTACAGATGTAGAGACTATGGCATGGTTATCATCAATAATCTCTTCCAAGGTTCCTACTGACATTGGTGTCCCTCTAAGATCATCAACCTACCGAAACAATAAAAATATGACATTAGAAAATTAACTTAAGAAATAAAAAATAGTTAAAGAAAACACATTTAAGGTAGTCCTAAGCATTTAGCTACCTTTGATCTTTCTTCTTCAATTTTTTCTTCTTGAGGTTTTAGTCTCTCTTGGTTACGAATAAATTCTTCTTCCATAAGCAAATAATCCTTAATCCTTTCCAGTTTGAGCAACTTCAACCTACATCGCGTATGAGGTGTCACTTGAGGTAGCTTTAAAGCGGCATCAGGACCCTTTGCTTTACGCTTCTTTTTGCCAACCCTAGTAGGGATTGGAGGTTCATATTTCTTTTTCTTATCTTTATCATCTTTTTTGTCGCCGCCACTGCCTCCTCCAGATTGGTTTTGACCCTACAAATGTTGTATTATTTAATTTTTTTTGAGCTAAAAATATGTTGAATATACTAAGCTTTGTTAAATTATATGATGGTAATTATTAATATGCCACTCACCATAGTTAAAAAAGTATTTTTTCTACGAAAACTTTAATATTTGCTTTACATTAACTACACAATAAATGGAACACTGAGTAGACGATGCGGATTACAAAGCGAAAAATGTTAGCCGAACTTTATGTAGTCTGTATCAGTGATGACAATCCATTTCAATGGTATTTAAAAAAATAAAATTCAAAGTAAAAAATACATATATTTTAATTGTGTATTAAAATATCAAATAGAAGTTAAATTATTATTGACAAATAGTATTGATAAATAAAATAATATTTAATGTGTTAAAAAATGGCTCAATAGGCTGAATTCTTAATCACGTAGAATGTCCCTGTTCGCCAAAAAAAATCTACTTTGACGTTTGACGTGTCGACGGAAGATTAAAGTTGAAATTGGAAAATATCGTCGTGGTATAGAATATTGATAGTTGTGTACTCTTAATGAGAGTTTTCAGTTTTATTTCTACTTTATACATTCAACTCTGTTTTAAAATGTCACAAAACTTGTATGATAACATATATTTTCAATCGTTATAGTTTTATTCCTAGGGATAACAGCTGACTCAAGTGTACAAGTGTGGTGTAGTTATTCAAAATGGTTTTAGCAGATTTGGGTCGAAAAATAACAACTGCTTTGCAGTCGTTAAGTCGTGCTACCATAATCAATGAAGAGGTAAATAACTAAACATAAGTTTCCTGAGAAAGTTTTATCAATTTTCTTATTTTTATTCGATTTTTGTTTTAGGTTTTAAATTCTATGTTAAAACAAATTTGTGCAGCTTTATTAGAAGCAGATGTTAATATTCGTTTAGTCAAAAATCTTCGAGAAAATGTACGAGCCGTCATTGATTTTGATGAAATGGCTGGGGGGCTTAACAAAAGGAGGATGATACAATCAGCAGTTTTTAAGGAGCTTGTGAAGGTAGGTAGCTAGGTAGACCACTCCTTGTTATATCTAAGCTGAATTATTTTTAAGTGCAGTCTTTTAAAAGTTTATTATAATTTTCAGCTAGTTGATCCTGGAGTTAAACCGTATCAACCAGTGAAAGGAAAACCAAATGTGATCATGTTTGTTGGACTACAGGGATCTGGTAAAACCACTACCTGTACAAAACTAGCTTATCATTATCTAAGAAAGAACTGGAAATCTTGTCTTGTCTGTGCTGATACATTCAGAGCTGGAGCTTATGATCAAGTTAAACAGAATTGTACAAAAGCCAGAATACCATTTTATGGAAGGTTTGTTTACCTTTATTTTTTATTATTATTGTAAGGACACTTAGATAGTTCCCATTTTTATTTATTGATAATATTGATTGAAGCTGTTATGGTGCAGCTTGTACACAGTGACAGCATTTGCAGATATTGATGGTTGTGGATTTGATACCCACTTCTGAGAATAAAATAACAATAACAAGACAAAATTTTGTGTGGAGTAATACCACTCACATAAATGGGTGGAAAATTCTAATTTTCATTCATTTTGTCCCACAGTTATACAGAAGTTGATCCTGTTGTAATAGCATCAACAGGTGTGGAAATGTTTAAAAAGGAGGGATTTGAAATGATTATTGTAGACACCAGTGGGCGTCATAAGCAAGAAGAGTCCTTGTTTGAGGAGATGTTGGCGGTTGCTAATGCTATTGTAAGTTGTTTTTATTGTTTTTTGCTTAACTTCACATTAATGTTATGTATATTTAAAAAAAAGGTATAGATTTGAGACAGTTGAGGGACTGTGAGTTTTTTCATGTGTTTTTTTATGAAATGTTAAAGTTGACATAAATATGATTAAATGTTATGTAGAAACCAGACAATATTATATTCGTGATGGATGCTACAATTGGTCAAGCTTGTGAAGGTCAAGCTAAAGCTTTTAAAGAGAAGGTAGACATCGGTTCGGTTATTATCACTAAGCTAGATGGCCATGCAAAAGGAGGAGGAGCATTGTCAGCGTGAGTAATAGTATCATCTACTTAATAAGACTTATAAATATTAGTAGTCTTTTATGAGTATACTCATTATTGTTAGTAAAATTTCACAAGCAATTCTAATTTTGCTATTAACACATTTTAAAGAAATTATAATAAGTACTTCATTTGGAAGCCAGTCGTGGTGCAATGGCACAAAGTGTGACTGCAAAACCGACTGGTTGTTCTGGTTGGACTGGTTCAATCCGCACTCGAGGAGATGAAATATTTACTTAAATTTATATTTCCATTTCTTCGCTCTGGTGTCGAGGCTAAGCGCGACGTTGAGTTCTGCCACTCAACTAGCAATACCTCTAGAATTCGACAGAAAGTCGGGAATGTGTGTTAACATGTGTTAACACTAAATTCCCTCTGCCTACCTTGCCGTGTGCGGGATACAGCGTGAAGCTGATTGATTGATAATACGTACTAATAACACTTAAATATACAGTATTAATCCCATTCAAGATAAATGACCAATGCATGTTATAATAAAATTTTGACATTGATATTAAGTAGAGAAGTCGAGTTTCTTGCAAGCTCAAAATATAATAAATCAGTGATGATTCAAAAGTGCTTGCAAAAATGTATTTAAACTATTGTTATTTTGAATTTGTAGTATGTAACTTTAGAATAAATATCAGTTAAAAATTTATAGGGTAGCTGCAACACAAAGTCCTATCATATTTATTGGTACTGGAGAACATATTGATGATCTTGAGCCATTTAAAACGAAACCTTTCATTAATAAGTTGTTGGGCATGGGAGACATTGAAGGCTTATTGGATAAAGTGAATGAACTTAAGTTAGATGACAATGATGAACTGTTAGAAAAGTTGAAACATGGACAATTTACACTGAGAGCTATGTATGAACAGTTCCAAAATATCATGAAAATGGGACCATTTTCACAAATTATGGTAATGCCTTTAATTCACTTAATGATATTTTAAATATGTTAAGCTTGTGAGAGCTACATTATGATTAATCCCAGTTATATCAAATAATTCAAACACAATATACATATACATACACATACTTTAACTAACTATAAATTGTATGTCTGTGTTAGGATGTTGTGATACTACCTTGTTGACTAGCCATATCATTTTTATATTTTTAATGTATTTAAAGTGTTATTCCACACTCAAGAAAGAAAACCATTAAACTTGGAAGCCGATCTAAGAGGTGCTGGTTCAAAACCGGTTACATTAAAATTTTTATACATTTTTTAAATTAGTATTCTAGCCACATATATTTTTTTTTTATTTATAGGGCATGATACCAGGTTTCTCTCAAGATTTAATGTCAAAAGGTAGTGAACAAGAATCTATGGCGAAACTAAAACGTCTAATGACAATTATGGATTCCATGAATGAGGGAGAGCTTGATCACCGCGATGGTGCAAAACTTTTCTCTAAACAACCCACGCGCGTAACCCGTGTGGCTCAAGGGGCAGGTGTTACAGAACGCGATGTTAAAGATCTTATCGCTCAATATACCAAATTTGCAGCAGTTGTAAAGAAAATGGGAGGCATTAAAGGATTATTTAAAGGTGGAGACATGGCAAAAAATGTAAATCAAACCCAAATGGCTAAACTCAATCAGCAGATGGCAAAAATGATGGATCCACGAATTTTACAACAAATGGGTGGTATGTCTGGACTCCACAATATGATGAGACAGCTACAGCAAGGTTCCAGTGGCATGAATAGCTTAATGGGTGGAAAATGACCATAGACAAAACTCTTCTTAACCACCGACTGTACATTTTGTTATGTATTTCAAAGCTCATTGTAATAAACATAAATTTGATCACAGATAAACTTTAATTTTTCTCCACTAAATTGAGAATTTTACTGTATGTCTTAATTTTTTTAGAATTACAAAGTATTACCAGATGACTGTTGTCAAGACTGGTTCTGGTTGACTTACAGTGCGGTCAATGGGTTGTGGTCGCTCTGAACATAGCAGTAGTAGGTTGTGGAGACCCAAATTTAGGATTTTTCTTACTTTTGAATATTTTCTACCCAAGTGTACTATGCGCAAAAATTCAGAATGGCTACCTTTATAATGGCCAAATTCATCGACCATACTGTACGTATGAGCAGGAAAATGTGCGTTTGCACCGGGACAATATACATGTCCTCTTGTAGTTGTACCTTTCGGAACGCGTCAGTCAACGTTACGAGTATAACGTGTCATCTTGGCATTTAATAATATTCTTCTTTGTAATTATTTTGCTCCTTAAGCTTTTGCCTGATTGAGGTAGTTAAGCAAAAGTCTACAAGTTACGATACGTTCAATGTTATGTACGAAAGATATTACTTCTAGTCATTTTTTCGGTTTCGAGCGTGCCAGTTGAGCACAGTTCACTTCGCCAATGTTGAATAGAAAACACACGAAAAATTTATCGAAAGAAAAAGAAGCTTTCTAAAATTATGGAATGTAAAGTGATCAAGTAAAATGCAGTCTACACCTACAAAAGATACTTGTTAATTTCTGAACGCTTCTGTCAGATTTATCAGTTAAGCTGTCATACTTGGACAGCTGACGTCATAACATAAACCATGACACATCTTCATTAAAATAAGAAATTTAAAAACAAATACAAAATAAATTTTAGCTTTTATATATTTTTCAGCGATACTTATTTATGGCTTGTAATACGTGCTTAAAATCGTTTTCTCTACTGCGACCTGAAGTAATTTTTAAACGTTTGTTTTCTGTAAACCATCAATTTTAAGTTAGAAATTTTTTTATCATCATATTTTTAATATTTTTTTTAGAAAGGATGCCCTAGTTGCGGTTTTAGTTACTGTTCAAAATGTATAAACCATAAAATCTTCTTAAAAAAGATAAATTCCGAAGCAAAGGTAGATATTTTGTAATTAGTCATTTAAAAATAAAAGTTATTTTTCTTTTACTATAGTTGTTTTTCAGGTATGTATTAAATGTTCACGAACAGCAAACTCCAATGAACCAATTAAAGTTAATCCTCCTGATGTGTATTACAAGTAAGTATTTTTTAATTAAATTTTCAACTTTATTATATAAGTAAATATGATGTAATGTGTGACATAAGTGTTTAATTTTATATAAGAATAAACGCTTTTAATCCTTCAATGAGTAATGACTCTGAATGTGTCAATAGTTCTGAGAAAGAAATATATGAGAGATTAAAAAAGTTAAAGGAGGACAATAAAGAACATTCTGTGAACTTCACTACTGATGATATTGCTGCACGCTTGCAAAATTTAAAAGGTGAAAGACCTTCAACATCAGATGCTGAAATAGCTGCTAGACTAGCAAATTTGAAAGGACTACCAACTAGTGAAATTACATCAAAGGTATTTTATGTTAAATATTAAATAAGTCTTTTTTTTTGTACTTTCATGCTATATCCTACTTGTACCAGCAGAGAAATCCAAGCCGCAGAAATCTAGTGTTAAAGACAATCTATTTCCCAAGCACTACCTAATGGTAGTGTGTTAAGTGGTTGAGCTCAATGTTGTGCTTTTCCTCTTTATCAAAATGTAAATAATTAATTCATCCATAGAGGATTTCGAACCCACAAGCTATGTATTTACAGTCAGATGTTATGCCAATGCTCCATGATGATCTCATGTTTTTGAATGTTTTATTTATAGCCAGCATTGCCGAAACCAGACTTAAGAACAGAACAAGAACAAGCTGATGACCTTTTCAAGCAATATTTGGATCAGGCAAAAATAGATTCAAATTACTCAAATGAATTTGATGGATTAGTAAGTGATATAGAGAAAAGGTTGGAAAATCTAAAAGGCACCTCTGTGCAAAATACAGTTACCACAAGTGCTGACAACAGTAATATTTCAAACAATGAAGATGAATTATTAAGAAAAATTATTGAAGAAGTAAGCCTCAATAATTTTATACTAAATTTCTTTCAGAATAATGTTGTATGCCAAATACAGCAGGGCAAACAGAAGGAAACTAGGGTTAAGACACACTGTTCCCCATTATTCACCTGCACTTATCTATGTACTACTAGAGCAAGAAAATGATAATAATTCATTCCCCCCCAGTGGAACCTGAATTGCCAACTATGATGTTTACAGGCAGATGTGGTGTTGCCACATGACAGTCTTAAATATTATATTAAATAATTAAATATTTTTTTTACCAGGCTAAAGCAAAAGTATCATTAGAAGAAAGTGAAATATGTGACACTGGTATTGAGGAGCTACCATTTTGTGAGATATGTAATGAAGATGCTAATATGCGCTGTCTTGGCTGCAAGTATCTGTTCTGCAAGAGGTGTTTTTTAGAACACAAAGATGATGATGACGGTTGTAATAGATATGAACCTTACACAGCACCAAAGAATGCACAATAAATTTTCTATTTTGTTATATCTTGATTCTCTTCACTAGCAAATTGGCAAAATTTTTGCATATTTTCTGCTTGTCTAGTTATAAGCAGAAAACATATACATATAAATATTCCCAATTATTTTTATTTAGAAAATCATGTAAATCAAAATCTATTTAAGAATGGTTATAAATAAATTAAACATTGTTTATATATAATTATTTATTTTCTTTTAAATTCTTCAACAACACTTGGTATTATTTTGACTAAGTCTTCTGTAGTATGTTTATATTCATTTTCAATCCATAAATCTTTCAATTTAGTCATAATAGGTCCATACATTTTGCCTGGAGGAACCCCACTTTCTTTTAATATTTTACCATTCACTGGGAATTTAGGTATTTCCCAATTGTTAAACTCATTTAGGAGTTTCTCATCACCTCTGTATGTTAAGACTTCTTTCACATAATCTATAGCATCTTTTTGTTTTATTTTAGTATTCAATACTAATTTCTCATAAGGTCTGTAAATATTATATGTTCAAAGAAAATTAGTTACAATAAAGACTTGAGGCTGTTGTGAGGTAGGTTTTTTTATTGGGCAACAGATCATCTTAATATTAGATTTCTTACCCTGCTATATAAGAATACAGTGTAAAGCTCAAAAGTACAAAAAAATAAAAATTAAGAAAAGGTAATAATTCCAACTTACATTAAAGGTCTAGAGCCAGTCTTTTCATTTCTATTTTCTACAAGGAAATATGCCATATCCCTATCATAGCTTGAAAATTTCAACCTATTATGCAACACTGTTACATCATCTATATTGTACAGTAGTGCAGCTAGATAACTCATTGGATGTAAATCGAAATGTTTACTTCTCTTTAATAAGCTGTCTAGTTCCACCATATTACATTTAGGTAAACCTGAAATAATTTTTTCAATAGCATACTATAAAAAAAAGGAATCATTTATCAGGGTTCATCATCACCATTGTGAATTCTTACATCTCTCATAGGAATTATTTACATTAAATTATATCTTGCTTTGGTAGACAAATTGTAGTATAGAGTTCTGTTACTCTACACACTATCCTGGATTTGCGGGCTACCTACTCTGCTACAGGTGGGATAAAGTGTGAAGTTAAAACAAACATGCCTACAGAAAGTCTGGAGGTTACTAACCTATATACTGTCCAATATTAACACTCAACATTGTTTTTAGTAAATCACCAGCAAAATTTCCTTGTAATATTTTTTTTAATTCCATCCAAATTCTCTCCCCAGACACATTTTGTAAGCCATCTGCATTATTTTTGATAATATTTAGAGTATACTCATCATGATTATCACATGTAGTTGCAATTCTTCCATAAAATCTAAAGTATCTCATAATTCTTAAATAATCTTCCTTGATTCTTACATCAGGATCTCCAACAAATGCTATTCTTCTTTTTTGAAGATCATCAAAGCCATAAAAATAATCATACACAGATCCATCAAATCCTGTAAATATTTTATTAATGTGTATTGTTTTCAAATTCATATTTTCTTACCAAACAAATAAAGTATCAAAATACCTAGAAACATTGAATTAATTGTTAGATCTCGTCTATTGGCATCTAATTTCCAATCTTTAGTAAATTCTACTTCAGCATGTCTACCATCTGTGACCATATCTATTCGGAGAGTTGTGACTTCAAAGTTTTCCTTGTCATTTATTCTAGGTGTGATGGTTCCATGTTTCTCACCACTCAAATTAATCATTCTTACATTTTCAGTTGTAAACATTTCTTTCATTTGTTGGGGTGTGGCTGTTGTTGCAAAATCTAAATCTTTTGCTTGTTGGCCTAGTAATAGATCTCTAAAATAATGTTAAAGCTACTTTAATAATTAGGGATGTACATATACATAGATCTTTTTATGTTTGTAAAAGCTATAGTTGTGGGTTCAAATCCCACTCCAAGGTATTATTTTTATTTCATGAATGGGGAAAGATCAAATTTCATCATTAATTTTCACATACAGGTCTATGGAAACCAGGAAATGGAATATCATAGCTAGATATAGCTCAGCACTAAGCTAAGCTATATCTAGCTACTCTTTGATATAAAGAATACAAGTGTAAATCTGTAATAATAATACTAATATTGCGACGTACCGTACAGCTCCACCAGCTATTCTTATTTCATATTGATATTTGTCAAAGATCTTTTTCAAATCAAGAACTTCATTCGAAAATATATTGTGAAATTCTGGAGTATCTAGTTTCATCACAATTGGATCTTCTCTACACTTTGTCTCCATGTCTAATTTTGTTTTTACTCTTTTGGGTCTTGATATATTTTTTACAGTGTATTTCTAAAATAAAATTATGTGGAATTACACATTATTGCACAATTGAGTACAAAACTGGGTACATTGTAGGCAAGATATATGATAAATGTATATGTAACGATTATATTTGACTTGGTTGCAGAATTATAAGAAAGTTATATCGTACATTAACTATTAAATAACAAACCAATATCTTACCCTAAAAGTAGTGAGAAAGGTTATCCTTGTAATATAATAGAAATTGGAATTCATTCCCATAAAATTTGACGTATAAATAAATGTCTAAGTATTAAACTACGTTAATTTCCATTATCAGAAAAAAAATATTTTGTTTTCAACTTTCAGAATTTAAATTTGACTTGACGTATACATGAAGTAACCTTAAAATAAAAACAAATTACTGAACCAAATAGACAACAGACTATAGATAATATTGTACGGTACGGCTAATAAAATATGTATGGAAAATACATTTTTATTAATAATATTAAATTATAATAATTATTCACTAAGTTCATAATTAAGTTGGAAAATTAATTTATGATTTCTGGTGTTTAAGATTCTATTTTTGACGGCTTTTTGTGGTCGTGGTATTTTTTTCATTTTTATTACTCATTTATTGATTTTAGGGAAGATATCGCTTGTGAGCAATGATTTCGAGGTTTCCACGTTCTTTGCCCTAACCAAGAGCGAAGGAATTAAATATTTCATATCCTCGGGAGGGAATCGAACCTACATCCTGTCGCGTTGTCAGTCACACGCTTGCGCCACGACCTCTATTACTTCTTATATCCACACTTTCTGTCGAATTCTGGCGGCATTGCGTGTTGAGTGGCAGAACTCAATGCCGCGTTTTCCTCGACACCAGAGCGAAGAAATGGAAATATAAACCAGTCGGTATACAATAACATAACATAAAACAATAATGCTAGATTTTGCTCCACCTGCCGAGATGAACAAATATATATAATATATATTGGGCTTGTTCTGGTTTTTGTGCAATTTATGCTGGATATCAGGGGAGGTCCCAGATGATTGATGAGGTGCAGTCATCGTGCCTTTGTATAAAGGCAAAGGTTCTCAGATAGACTCTGCAAGCTTGTGTACTAAACTTTATGATAAAGTATTAGAAAGAAAATTGCAGGGAGGTTTTAGACCTGGAAGAGGGTGTATAGATCAGATCTTTATTCTCCGCAAGGTCACGGAAAAAATCTTGGTAGTCAACCATAATGTTTTCTGTAATTTTGTAGACTTGGAAAAGGCGTTTGACTGAGTTGTGAGAACGAAATTATGGGAGAAACTACCTCGGTACAATGTGAGCAGACCCTTGCTGCAGGCTGTAAAGTCTCTTTACAGAGATCACTCAGGCTGCGTACAACTTGGAACTGGCATGTCGCCCTGGTTTGACATCCGATCGGGTGTTAAACAAGGATGCACCATGTCTGTTTGGTTGTTTAATTTGTATTTGGATAGCAATTGAAATTGAAAGTAGGTAACTTGAATGTAAATTGACTGTTGTACGCAGATAATGCAGTGCTCATTGCATCATCTGAATGCGAGTTGCAGACATTTGTCATCACTCTGAAGAAGGGTGAAAATAATGGTCTAAGCTTGAATGCGAGAAAGAGAACACCGCTGCATGTATGGCCGTACATAATGCAGCGGTGGTACCAATGCTGGTATACAGCAACGAAACGTGGAAATTAGCTTCACGCTATATCCCGCACACAGCAGGGTAGGCAGAGGGAACCTAGTGTTAAGACACTGCGTTCCCCACTTTCTGCCGAATTTAGGAGGCATTGCGTGTTGAGTGGCAGAACTCAACGCCGCACTTTTGCCTCGACACCAGAGCGAAGAAATGAAAATATAAATTTAAGTAAATATTTCATCTCCTCCAGTGGGGATCGAACCCACAACCAGTCGGTTTTACAGTCACACTTCGTGCCGCTGCGCAACGACTGGCCTCGAACGTGGAAATTGTTCTAGAATAAAAAAAATATGAATGCTGTGGAAGGTGTGCCATTGCTTCATATGCACGGCAGAGATACACAGAATGGCAGGTACTAGCCAAGATGTCACGGTGAGAATGAAAAAGAAAATGCTCAGCTGGTTTGAGCACGTCAAAACAATGAGCGATGAAATGGCAAAAAAAGATTTATGATAGAAAAGTGATAGGTAAGAGAGGTAGAGGAAGACCTTGGTTTACCTTCGAAAACACAATATCAAAAATACTGGAGGATGGTCATGTAAAAATCATTAAAATTCAGATTTGCCATTGTAATCTATACTCACATTATCCATATACAATATTATAAAGACAAAGAGTTTGGTTGAATATGCTAATTTTAGGAACTAGTGATTTGAATTGAAAGTCTTTTCGACAATTTATAAAGGTTGTATTACAACACTTAAATGGCTTTAATGTGTAGGCTCAGAGGTGTAGACAATGTACCTGCAGTAATGTCACTAGTTATTTCCATATAAATAGACCCAAAATATAAAAAAGACCCACAGCTAATAATATAAAATATTTTTTTATATTATTGTCATTTTACATCTTCTACACCATTTGTGGATATTAACAGGTTTGTACTTTTGCCACTTGGTAAATCTGAAGCATACATAATAGTTAATTCTCTTAAATTAACATTTTGTTGACAATCTCCAATTTCAACAGTTTCTGATAGTTTTCTTAATTTTAACCTGCAAGAAATCATGTTAGACCATACAAGCCCCAATGTAGGTAGTACATCATCAGAACCATCAAATGCTGATGTTACTTGATTTATACAAATAACAGCTAGATTGTGTTCTTGAGCTATATTTAGTAAAATATTTGCAAGCTCTCGTAGTTCTTCAGCTCTTTGCACAAAATTTGTATATTCACTTCTAAATGGAGCGGCCACAGAATCTATGATTATACAAGATATTCTTCTTTTACTTAGTAGTAATGGTAAGCGTACTCTGATACATCCTAGTAATTCATGGGCCTCTGTCACGTGTTCAATAAAAACATTATTACCACAATCATTTTCCGAATTATGTTTAGTTTTCAGACATATTTGCTTGAATCTATTCACAGGGAATACATCCTCTGTACATATAATAACACTTCCATGAATACCACAATGAGCAGCAATTTGCATAGCTATTTGAGTTTTCCCTGTACCACTTTCTCCATAAATTTCCGTAATTATTCCTTTTCGGAAACCTCCTCCCAAAATATTATCAATGCTGGTACATCCAGTTGGAATTTTTAAATTTTCTTCTTGTAACTTGTCGCAAGTTAGACTAATTGGGCAATAATACCGACTTACAGTACTTTTCAATAACAATATATCATCATCTAATAGTTTTGTGGCCTTTTTAATATCCCAAAGAGAAAGTAATATTACCTGTTTTGGTGTATTGATACCAGCCTTCTCTAATACTTCAAAAAATCTCGAAGGCAAAATATTTTTTAATATATCTATTTCCATTGCTAAAACAACTATTTTTACAGTATAATGCCATCTATACTTAAGGTCAAATATTTTTTAAACAAAAATTGACCTTAAGTATAGAAGGCATTATACTGTTTATTAGACATTTCATATTTTTTAAAATTAATGAAAAAAAGCTATTATAACTAGATTCTAAATTCTACGGATTTGTGTTTACTTAATATTTTAGATTAGTAAATATATTACTGTATAAAATGTAATGCTTTTTGATATATATATTATTTACTCTAAATTCAAATCAAAACAAAAATTATTTGCTTATTGCTTAATGCTTAATGCTTATCGTTGAATGCACAGAATACATATACCTAAAGGGTTGAATCATCAATGTTGCCAATAAATTGAATTGACAAGAACAAATTTGTATTATGTTCTTTAAGCTACAGTATCCTTTAAACTTTGTTTTGAGGGTAAATGGTTTTAACCATCATCATCGAATTTCATTAATTAATTAAGACTTCTCTTCTCGCAGTTCTTATAGCACTTTTGTTGTTAGTATTTAAACTTATATTTATAAGGGGTTTTGAATTATTTAAAATTTTATTATATAATTTTTTGATTATATGAATGAAAATATGGTCTTTGTATAAATATTTGTCCTTCAAGTGGTCTAATAATTTCTCTGAGGAAATTCTCAATAATTTATCAATTCTCAATAAATTAGAATTTCTTTAACGTTGGCAACTCTAGTAAACTAGGACATTTCAAAATTAATATTTTTTTCTGTAATAAATGTCATAATATTTAAATGAAACGATCGTAATAATAAATAATCGAATTGTTCTTTTATATTAATTTATTTTAAAAAAATCGTCAATAATTTATACTTAGAGCAAATATACATAAGAAATAAAAGGATGTAATTGGGAGTCTAAAGATGATATAATACAACTATAGACCAACTTGTCTAATACATACATTAAAATTAGTAATACATACATTTTAAACTTCATATTTATAATGTTACGTGGCCGGAGATTATTTAATTTACAAAGTTTGATAGCGATACACTTTCACCCCGACAGAGTCGCTCAAAGCGCTGCCGCGATCAATGCCACAACCAGTTGCGCCAATCAAGTCGTAAGTTTTGCTAGTGTGTCTGGTTCCACTAAGAGGAAAATGGTAAGTTATACTTATTAAAAAAAATATGATTGATTCGAATCGAAATAAATGTTAAAAGTAAACTATGTGAGGAAAACAAGGTTTTTTATTAGCAGTATTCAAATAATTTAGAACAGTAAAACTTTTATTTCTTATAAATATGTTTTTTTCATCACTGATAATTTGAGTTTGTGTAATAAGCCAAAGTAATGACCTAAGCAATTGTTTTCAAGGCTGATAAACTAAGCCAAGAAGAAAGAGGTAATTTATTGCAACCTCTCCTGCAGTCTGGATGGAAAGTTCAAAGTAACAGAGATGCTTTAGAAAAGGAGTTCAAATTCAAGGATTTTAATGAAGCATTTGGTTTTATGACACGGGTTGCTTTACTGGCTGAAAAAATGGATCACCATCCAGAATGGTTTAATGTCTATAACAAGCTACAGGTATAGTGTTGTTAGTTATAATATAAAATTTGATCTAAGTTTTAAATTTTCTTTATTTGAGGTATCAATCTACTTGTAATATTTATAATTACATTTTTATTCTTCAGGTGACATTATCTTCTCATGATGTAAATGGGTTAAGTAAAAGGGATATAAAAATGGCAACATTTATGGATAAAAACTTTAATTAAGTTCAAAATAATATATTTATAACTTGTATATTATCATACAAATATATTTTAAAAGTTAAGTTTCACTATAATACATTCAAAAGTTTATATTATGTGTATACCATGTTTACAAAATAATAAACATTTTAATTTTTGAACAGTTTTTTAATGAAATTTTAGCAATAAAAACCTTAAAAATGTATTTAACAAATAAAAATAGTTTAATTTCATATTATAAAATAAACTGGCAAACTACTGAACACTCAAATTTATCCTGGAATTGGGTACTGGAATATAATTAGATATAGCAGTATGATTGGTATGGGACCAATCATACTAATATCAAATAATAATCTGTAAACAGGCAATAGAAAATAATTTAATGGTTCAGAAAAATATTTCTTGGCAGTTGTAAATTTACTTAATTATATAAATAGTATAATCTAGTAAGACATTAGAAATTAAGAATTGTACATAAATAATAAAATGAGTAGATTCGTTGGTCTGGGGCAGGCCTGAAAAGTTACACTTTAGAACATTTTGCATAGCATGGACACATCATATCATTATTAAATGGCTCCGTCTCGAAGGATGAGGCATTAGGGTAAGCTCTTTCAATCAATCTTTTTAATTGCAAAGCGTGATCCAGGCCTTTAGTTTCACAGACTAGCTTGACCTAATTACATAAATTATTATTTGTAATTTATTTCATTTTAAAACTATAAAATCGGTGTTAAGTATTTTTCTTTTGGGATTTTGCTAAAAGTTTGAGAAACTATAGAGTTAAAATTATTATAGTATGTACCTGCATAATGACCTTAACGAAAATATATATATATATATATAAATATATATATATATATATATATATATATATATATATATATATATATATATATATATATATATATATATATATATTATTAAGCTGAAAAGTGCTCTAGGAACGATGCAAAAGCGCGGCGTTGAATGCCACCACTCAATACGCAATGCCTCCAAAACTCGGCGGAATGCGAAGTGGGAAACGGAAGTGTTTTAATAAAAGCGAAATGTCTTAACACTAGGTTCCCAGGTTAACTCTGGCTAACTCTGCTAAGTGCGAGATACAGAGTGAAGCTAAAAAAAGTGTTCAGGAATTATTCATTCAAATTAAAACAATCTTTTTGTATTGGATAGTCCATCAAGGAAGGCTATATGCTGTTCCGTTACGCTATATAAGCCACTATCTGCAGTAGGAGTTTACACGGTCATTTAGAACTTCAGGGGCTTTTAAGATTATTTATAAAGTTTGTATTATTTATTATTTGAATTATGCAAAATGAAATTGATTTGTCTGTCTGAATTTCTGTGAAGTCTGTTGTGATTATTAGCAAATATCAATTAATGAAAAATGTTTCATGAAATGCTATTATTATTATTAAAACATATACATAGATATATAAGTTTACCTCAACCCTGTATATTTCGTTTTCAACCCAAACACGATCTTGGAACTGACGTATTAAGTTGTACCCGCCGTTAGCCACAAGCCTCGCTAGTTGCTCGTAAGATGTTGCGAAATCAGGTATATAAACCTGTACATTATATTTTAGATACAAGATAAATTCAAGTATAATAAATTAATTAATTTGAAGCCAGTCGTGGCGCAGCGGCACGAAGTGAGACTGTAAAACCGACTGGTTGTGGGTTCGATCCCCACTCGAGGAGATGAAAAATTTACTTAAATTTCCATTTCTTCGCTCTGGTGTCGAGGTTAAGCGTGGCGTTCAGTTCTGCCACTCAACACGCAATGCCTCCAGAATTCGGCAGAAAGTGGGGAACGTAGTGTCGTAACACTATGTTCCCTGTGCCTACCCCGCTGTGTGCGGGATACAGTGTGAAGATTATTTATTTAATTATTTTAATTCGATTACACTTATATTTTATATTTTACTTTGAATTTTATAAGCCGTCCTTCAGCTGCGAGTCCACGGTCTAAGCTCCGGCCAAGCATCACAGCGTCAATGTTACCTCCACTAAGAACGCAAACTACGCTGTATCAACAAAATATTAGTCAATATTTATATATTATTGTAGCACAGTTGTATGATTATTAATAAAATAGAGAATTGTTGGTATTATTATTAAAAAATTAAGTTTTTGATGGATTTTGATTTGTTGTTGATCTTATATTAGATGAAGAATAAAATATTATTCATCGAGGCCAGTAGTGGCGCAGGGTCATAAGCGTGTGACTGTATATGCGACAGATTGTGGGTTCGATTCCCACTCGAAGAAATTAAATATGTAATATTTTCATTTCGGCACTCGAGGCCAAGTTTCACCACTCAATACCTCCAGATTTTGACGAAAACCGGAGAGCGGAGTGTCTTAACGAGGTTACCTCTGCCGTTCTTGATGTGTGCGGGATACATCATGATACTAAAAAAAGTTTAAATGATTGTTTTAAATTTGAATATATGTATATGTACTTATGGATGACGTACTTTTTAGATTTTAATTCTGGAACAAGATTGCCAAGGATAGCTGCCAAGGGGCAAGCTCCAGCACCTTCTACTACAAGGCGCTCCATTTCAGCCAGGTGTAATATTGCACGAGCTATCCAATCTTCTTTTACTAGTAACTGAAAATATATGCTCTTTAACTAAGACTGTTTGCTAATTATATATTTTTTTAATGGGAGACGAAAAGTAATATAATTAATTACGTTATATCCTCTACATTAAATTATTAATTAAAATAGGCGATATTTCCTTAATAGGTGTTATTCCTTAAAGGCCAGTCGTGTCGCAGGAGACAAGTGTGTGACTTGAGGGAGACAACATTTATAAGTAAATAGATAAAATATTTAATTTGAGTTACCATTTTATCTAAAAGAGGCTGCACGTTGTGAAAAGAGTTGATGCCCACGTATGGCATCGCAATGCTCTCAGCAATTGAAGGTTCGTATGGCAAATTTACTGGCTCTCCAGCTTCTAACGATTTGTAAAACGTGGGAAGTCTTTCTGATTGTACTCCCTAAAATATCCCATAGACTTATTATGTTATACTGTATCGCGAGTGCCTTCATTTTAAATTGCAACATTGCTTGGGCCAATTTTTGTGAAGACTTATTTTTTATGTTTAAAAAAGAAAATGAATCTAATATCGACCCTCGAAATTTAAGTTTTTTTTAATATTTGTAACAAATTTTATAAATATGTATTTTTGTACATGGGCGTAGAAATGTCGTCCTTGCCCCAGAATAGACTTGTTAAAATAGGTAAAGGTTATATTCTACTAACAAAAAAGTTGCTCCCAAAATAAAAATAAACCAATGAACACAAGCATCTTTTCAAAGCTAAAGAAAAAAAAACACCCTGCTATACGTGGTGATTGAGGCAGTCATAGCGCAGGGTGTTATTCTCATTTGGGGGAATGAATTATTTTTTAATAATATTTTATTTTTTTCCTCTGGTACCAAAGCAAACCTCGGTGCTAAAATCCACCGCTGAAAGTTTGAAACGGAATCTCTTCACACTAGGTTCCCTCTCCTACCTTGCTATATGCTGGATACAGTGTGACACGGGAAAAAAGTAGTTAAACTTTATAAACAATTGTAAATAAAGCAGTTGATTTATAATTTTACTAACGTAAACTAAACATTCTGGTTTAACATGCTTAATGACGGTAGCCACAGCAGCAGCTAGACCGCCCGTCCCCACTGCCACCATAACCGCGTCCAGGGAAGGTAGTTGTTCCAAGATTTCCAGAGCAATCGTTCCATATCCAGATAGTATATGGGGATGGTCGCGACTATCATATCATAATTAGAAGGAATAAAGAAATATCGAATAGGATTTCAAGAAATATCATGAAGGATGAAATCGTTAGACCTAAATTTTATTTTTCGTTGCTCCTACTTGTTTGAAACCCCCAATCAAGAAACGTAATTTGTTTTAAATGGGCAAATATATGAAGTTTAATCAAAACTAAAGGAAAGCGTATAGGTACGCGTATTTGTCCAAAGTTACGCCTAATTGTGTAGCGCACATGGTATCATGATATCTATAAAATTTACAATGGTATTTATACTTTATCAATAATATATCGTTAGTGATAGATGCTTTATTTTTTAAAGACGTTTTACTAATAACAACGGCAGCACTCACGCGTTTATGTGGGTTAGTCCTTTTTCCCTTGCGTACGCTCTTGCAACCTTCTGTGATTCATACAGGTTGTTACCCTGAACTATGACTTTGGCGCCCATGTTGTGGCAGAGCTGGAGTTTATTCACGGGCACACAAGTGGGCATGATGACAGTAACGGGTATACTAAGTTTTTGTCCATAATAACATATGCCCATTGCTTGGTTGCCCAGTGACGCTACTACTACACCGATTTTTTGTTTATCTTTCGGTAACATTCGCAGAGCATTTACAGCGCCTCTTTCCTTGAAACTAAACGTTCTTTTATTTAAAAAAAACATTGTATATAGAATATGTATATGTGCCAATTTCTACAAATATTGTAAAAAAATACCTTCCTGTCTTTTGAATAGTTTCTAATTTGTAGTATATATTGATGCCACTCTCACGCTGATAGTGTGATATCTGAGTAATCATAAAAAAACATTCCTATAGAACTCGTGATACAAAAAATTATCAGACCTACCCACCCAGACATTAAATATACCTAACGTCCCGTTTTGAACGAGACTGTCCCGTTTTTCGCTTGTGTGTCCCGGTGTAACATCCCACCGGGAGGTACTAATGTCCAAAATTTGTTCGGTCGAAACAAGTTTTTCCGCGATTATTGCAGTACGCTATTTTTAATACGCTATTTATATTTTAATATTTATTATACACAAGAAACAGAAGTAGTATATTATTTTTTTAGTGTCAATTATATAATTCCTCCTATATTTTGTGCTTTTTCAACTAAACATGTCGATATAGAGGTAAAATGTATCTTTAAACTTACTAAACAGGGTGTAGGGGGCATAAAGTCTCTAACATATCTCAGAGCTTCAACCACATTATCATATTGGATAACTTTAGGATTTGCGGGATCGCAAAATTCATCAAAGTCCTCCTAACAACAATGCACTTTTCAGTTATATTTAAATTCAAATATTATGTTATGAATATACTAATAAAAATAAATCAGCTTCACGCTGTATCCCGCACACGGCAGGGTAGGCAGAGGGAACCTAGTGTTAAGACACTCCATTCCCCACATTCTGCCGAATTCTGGAGGCATTGCGTGTTAAGTGGCAGAACTCAACGCCATGCTTAGCCTCGACACCAAAGCGAAGAAATGGAAATATAAATTTAAGTAAATATGTCATCTCCTCGAGTGGGGATCGAACCCACAACCAGTCGGTTTTACAGTCACACTTCGTGCCACTGCGCCACGACTGGCCTCACTAATATACTAATATACTAAATAATATACTAACGTGGCGCCTAGACATATTACTGAAATTTGTAATTATAATATACAAAAAAAATATGTACCCTATGACGTTTACTATAATAATGTGGTGACATCGAATTATTTTTTAAATTAGTTATTCGACACTAAATCAATTTTTAAGTTTTAATAATCTATACTATGATAGTATCAACAAAAAGTACTTACGTCTGTGGTTAATATTATATATATATATTTTTTGTAAACTAGTACTACATGTAGATGCTAGCTGCCAAATTTCATAATTCTAGGTCAACCAGAAGTACCCTATTAATTTTGATTCCCTTTATAGTGTCTTTCTTTCGTGTTTTTTGCGGTATAAACGGGCATATTTTTTTAAATGTTAAATTAATTTTTTTCAGATAATCAAGGGGCCATAGACTTAAGTATATGATTTAAATTTGAACTCGATATCTCCAAGTGTTCCTCAGATAAAGGCTCTTGACAGACAAACAGACAGACATACACATAAACAGACGGAAAGATAACAAAGTCTTATCTTTCTATATTTCTTATAAGGGTCCCTTTTATTATTAAGAGGTACAAAGTCCCAAAAATCTATGTGGCCAGGCGTAGCGCAGGGGCACAAAGTGTGACTGTAAAATCGACTGGTTGTGAGTTAGATCCCCAGTCGAGGATATGATATATTTAATAACAATTATATTTTCATTTCTTAGGGCTGGTGTCAAAGCAAAACGTGGCGTTGAATATCGGCACTCAACACGCAATTCCTCCAGAATTCGGCGCAAAATGGGGAACGGAGTGTCTTAACACTAGAGAAGCTGATTTATTTGATTTTTAAAATCTATCACACACTTTATATTACTTATCTGTTTGATGAAAATTGTGAGATGAAAGGTAAACAAATCAGAAAAAGTTTACTTACACGATCACGATCTTTGGTCACGATTGACAGAGTTAATATATTTTTAAAATAAATATGGGAGTAATTCGGTGATAGCGTTGTAAATAATATTATTAAAGATATCTGTAGAACTTATGAAAGCCTTCTAGACTTGATAGAAATCGAATATTTATTATTTTTCCTAATAATTATTTGTAAAATAGTTTAAAGGGCACTTTATTTTCAAACTTCAAACATATTTTAATACTAATCAATTATAGAGCACAGTACATTATAGAGTACTTACGATATAAAATACACAATGGAAATAAAAATATAAACTAATAAATTTTATGTGATCGTGCTATATAGGGCTCCTGTCACAGGCGTAATATAATATATTGAAAAAAAAAATCCTGACAACGATAGTTCGGAAGAACGGCGCCGTTGAGAAAGGAATTTCTTATTTTCCCAAATTTATTTTTCTAAAATCAAATATTTAGCTTCACTGTATCTCGTATACAGTAGTGTAAACAGAGAGAACCTAGTATCAAGACGCTCCATATTTTCATTTCACGATGTCTATCCATGCTGTATTTTTTTATTAAAAATACATGTTATCTTGAATAATTTCTTCAAGTATAGGCTTAAAATATTTTACCCTAAGTGCTGTTCCCGTAAAAGGAGCGCGTACTCTTCCACCCTGTATACAGAAAAATAAAGTAACAATATTAGATTTTCATTTTTTCCAAAAAAAAAAAAAAAAATTATTTTTCTTCAATAAGACGTTAATATATAAGGAAAAAAAATGTATCTTGAATAATATTTCCGTTTCACCATAGATATTGCACAAAGTACTTAGTTCGAATGTTTGCTTTTTTAATCTATACTAAAATATTTTGCTTAGGTAAGTTCCTTACTCTCATGCGGTAAGATATGAAGGTAAAAAAGTAAATAAAATATAAGTAAGTATAAGTAAATAATTGAAAATATAATTTATTAAAAAATTCTGACTATTAAATATTTAACACTAATAAACTGAAAAAAAAAGTTACACAGGCCATATCCTTTTTTATTACTTTTGCATACACACTGGATTTGGTGCCAAACACGGCCCCCGCTTGGCAGTAGACTTGTCTGATCGTTCCTTCATCTCTGGGAAGACACATTCCTTATATTTCTTCTTAATAGCCTCGACCAACTCCTTCGTGTGCTCCCATCCTCTTGTCTCAACGATAATTTTCATCTGAAATACATATGTATATATTGTAAGTATACTATACTACATTGGTATTTTCCTTAAGCGATACTAAATCGTCTAGAAATAGGACTTTAATTATGTTATCAATATATTAAAATAAGAGCTATACCAGATTATACATCTGAGGAAAATCTGTCGTAGAATTTATGTTGCTTTGCAAGCGTTTTCATCTCTGGACGCCATCAGTAGAAGAAAAAAAAATATAATTATGGTGCCTTACACGACAAACTCTATCTATACTAATAAAATAAAGCGGAAGAGTTTGTTTGTTTGTTTGTGTAAACGCTAAGATCTCTGGATCTACTGGTCCGATTTACTTTGTTTTTGTTTAGTATAAAAGCTGCATTCTGCAGAAATGCTATAGGCTATAACATTACATTACACATATATAATAATATTTTATAATTTGACATGCAATTTATTCTGCCATGTTAAAAACAACCGATCGATTTGTTGTTTTAAGAAAACACGCCTCATACAAAAATCATATGATGATCATAATGATATTAAATCAACGCAACACCTAGGACTACACTTTACACACACTTTTATCATATTACTTCAGTCCAATTACGTTACATTTACGTTACGCTGCGTTTTTAAATTTTCAGTATCCTTTAATCCATTAATTATGTAATCCATTAATTATGTATTCGTGAGCAAGGGGCTCACGAATACATAAATTGCATCTGCGTAACAAATTATGTCTTACTTTATTCAGTTGATCCCCCTGATTTTTTCGATACTAATGAATTCCGTATCGATACTTTCTATTCGATACCATGTCCCTAAAACCATGAAGCTACAAGTAATTAATGAAAAAATTAAAAATTAATCATTTTCACGCGCTATCCCGCACAGCAGGTTGGGAACCTAGTGTTAAGACACTACTTTCCCTACTTTCTGCCAACTTTCGTTAGTTAGTTAGTTAGTTACCACCCAAAACGTAATGCCTCGAAAATTCGGCGGAGAGTGGGGAACGCAAGTGTCTTAATTGGAAACGGAGTGACTTAACAATAGATTTTCATGTTCACCGCACTTTTGTGCGGGTACTCTATGTATATTTGTTAGTGACAGGCTTTAGGTCAAAATCTAAATATTTTTACCAAATTACACCATTACAAGCACATTCAAATAAGTTTGTTATAAAATACCTAATGTCAAGTGTTAGTCACGAGTACGAGTGAACATAAAATATGTCTCTCGCTTCTCATAAATACCTCAACACTGAACACATCGCCTTTAACCCAAGCGCGTTCCGGTATGCAATCCCTCAGAGTTACGCCAAGAGCGGCGAGGGTGGCGCACAACTCCGCCATGCCGCCGGGACGGTCGCTCACCGTCACCTTGAACTTGATGAGACGCCCCTCCGCCGCCATGCCCCTCTCCAACGCACGAGCAAGTGTCGTTACGTCTATGTTGCCTCCCGACAACACGCACACCACCCTATGATGTAAAACTCGTATTGAATACAATACAAAATATATATACATTCTTTTTAAGTATAGAATAGTGCCGGGACCTGCGACTGGCCACCTGCACAAGTTAATTCATGAAATGCTAAGAAGTTTCTTCTTTTCTCTTAACGCTATCCTCAGTAGCGGTATTACACATTTTCAACGTGTAGACTGTTTAATTTAGCCTTTGCTTTTACATCAGTTTGTATGTAATTGTTACAATCTGATAATTTTGAGCTCATCTAAAGTGTTAGACGAAGAAGAGAGCGTGGAGATGAAGGTCGCGGAGTTTAATACTGCAGTGGAGAAAAATCTTCTCAAGTAAAAAATCACATTCATCTGTGACCACATGTGTTGATATGTGATCATGTGTGTGGATCTGTTACCAAATGAGTGGATTTAATAACGTGTGTGGGTGTGTGATCACACGTGTACGTTTATAATAACATGTGTAGATGAGTTGATCATGGAAGTGGAAGTGTCAGCACCATTTTAAATGAAACCATAGATGATGATGATGATGGACACATTTACACATGGTAAATGAGAAATCACATGTTTGGACTTATGGCCATATATATGGTCTAACTCGCAGAATTCTAAGGAATGTATAACTGCGTGTTAAAGTGATTCGTTTTTTGTCAAGGGTGAAATATGCATAACTTACTTTTTGCCTTTAAGATTTGGAAATAGTCCAGCCATTATACTGGCAACAGTAACGGCGGCTGCACCTTCTATTACATATCGTTCCTCCTCAACCAAATGCATAATGGCACGCGCTACCCAATCTTCTTTCACTATCACCTACATATTTTATTTAATTGAACTTATTTGTTAAAACTTTTAAAGATAAAGTAGCACTCAGCTTTTTAATGATATTATTAAACGAATATTAATTTTAATTAACATAAAGAACATACCATTTTATCCAAAATTCCCGATTTTAAATTATAAAAAGTATTTACTCCGGCCAAATTTACTGCAAGACCATCAGCGATGGTGGAATCGATAGTAATTTTCACTCTTTCGTTCCTCTTTAAGGCCTCTACCATGCTGTAGGTCTTTTCTGTTTGTATGCCCTAATTGATAATATTTTTTATGCATTCATTAATTTATTTATAATGTACTTAATATTATGAAAGTCAAAATAATAATCATACTATTGTATACTGATAACGTGTTTTTGACAATTTTGAGTGCGTACGGTTTGTAGATATTGCAGAGTAGGCAAAGAGAACCTGGGAACCTAGTCGCAATCGCGCATTTACAGTCGCACGCTTGTTCCCCTGCGCCAGGACGGCCTCCAAATTATAATTAAAAAAATAATATCCTAGACACACATAGACTTCGGTGTCCGGCTTCAAATGTTTGACTGCAATTGCTATTCCAGTAATAAGACTGCCTCCACCCACTGGTACTAGCACAGCATCCACATCAGGGACTTGTTCAATGATTTCAATTCCTATCGTTCCTTGACCTTCTATAACATACGGATGGTCGTAACTGTAAAATAATTAAGCAACTAATTATTCCAGTTATTAATAATTAGGTAAAAGAAATATCACAGAAAAAAGTGTCATACCCATTTACATAATATATTTTTTTCTCTTTAGACAGACCCATAGCGTAGCGTTTGGATTCCGCCATATTTTCGCCGTGCAACAATGTTTTTGCACCAAATGATTGACATTTTGTGAGTTTAGTTATAGGAGCGCGGGTCGGCATTACTACGATGCAAGGGATGCCCAGTTGGGTTGTATGGTAACTCATAGAAAGTCCATGGTTGCCGGTAGATGCCGTTATTACACCAATCTTCTTTTGTTCCTCCGAGAGAAGCATCAATGTATTTCGCACACCACGTTCCTTAAAACTAAAGAAAATACTTTATATGAAATATCCTACATCTTTACATCTCTCATAAATGTAATAAACTCACCAGCCGGTGTATTGCATGAATTCCTGTTTTAAGTAGATCTCCATGCCTAATTTTTCTGATAAGTGCGCCCTCTATTAATATATATTTAAATTAATTATTCATAGTTATTTTTTTGCATAAATGTAAAATTAAAGAAGTAGTATACCGTGCATGGTGTTTTTATTATTGCTCCTGTAATACGTCGTGACGCAGCCAGTATATCATCGTATTTTATTTTTCTTGGATTATTGGGGTCGCAAAACTCGTCGAACTCTACATCCTGTGAAGTTAATAAGAAATTTATAATAAAAGTACGTATTAAAGGAAATAAAAATGTGTATTTATTATATGTATCAGCTTCACGCTGTATTCCGCTTGCAGCAAGATAGGAAGAGGCAGCCTACAGAACTCAGCAGCTTACATGGCGTGTTGAATGGCGAAATTCAACACTAAGCTTTTGCCTTGATGTCAGAGCAAAGAAATGGAAATATTAAGAAATCATAATTTATTCCCTCGAGTGGGAATCAAATCCACTACCGTCGCGTTACAAATATACTCTTATACCCCTGCCCAACGCCGGCCTCTATTATGTATGTAATCTATCTATATGGAATTGTGCCTGTGGAGTACGTTTATTAATAGTAACAAGGATTAAAATAGATACTCACGTCTTGTTGCATTTTGGTTTAATTAATAAATCCTATAGGATCACAGGTAGTAATTTATCATGATGTTTCATTAGCTTTGTTATTAATAAACTTGAAATTTGTAAAACATTAAAAAAAGCGAATTAAATTTTATTACTGACAATTTTATGTCAGTCTGATTGAATACATTTTTAAAAATAGAATTTCGAAATAGATTTGCCATGTTAGAAACCGATTTAATTTATCTAATATCTAGACTATATGGTAAGATATACGAACAATTGAATGAACTGGAAGTATGTTCAGTAGAGATTGAAGATACGATAAGGATGTGGAAAGGAGTAACAGGGTTACCGGAGCCTTAGCTGCATTGATGACACGGCTAAACGTCAGTGCACAAAGTAGTGTTTTTACCGGCGCTGGTATACAGCAGCGTAACGTGGGTAATACAGAAGAAGAATGATCTCTTCGTAGTATTTATCTGATCGAATCCGCATGTACTAACGAGGATGTCAAGGTGAGAATAAAGAAAAATGTACACAGCTGGTTTGGGCACGTCGAACGAATGCGTGATGAAAGAATGGCAAAAAGGATTTATAACGTAAAAGTGAGCGGTAAGAGAGGTGAGGGAAGACCTTGTTTGACCCTAGAAAACGCAATATCGAAGATATTGGAGGAAAGATACGTAAAAAGGATCATGAGGACCCACCGGAGGGCATATATGAAGAGGTTGGTGACAGTGGACGAGGCAAAAGAGGTATGTAGTGACCATAGCGTTCGGTGCTTGGTTCTCTCTGACTACCCCGCTGGGGATACAGCGTGGAACTAGATTAAATGAGATTAATATATATCTAGACTAGTTCTAGAAGTATTATGTTTAATAATCAAGTTAAAATCATTGACACACTTTTGTTAATTCGACTTGTATTTAAGTATGTAAAATAATTTAAGAAGGTTGATCTCACTCAATTCGGATTCTTTCTTTTCGGAAACTGCTGCTGTGTGCGGGTTACAGCGTGAAGCTGAGGAATTGGAAACGTGGAGGTGACGGCAGAATATTATGGTATCATTGACCTAATTTGAAAAAGGAGCATACACGTGGGAAATGAAACTCCGGGATATCTATTAGTATAATAATTATAAAATTCGTACTCTTTAAATTTGACTTTATTTGGCAATGAAAATAGAAGATGGCGGTTCCATCCGTTTGGGGCGCCTACACGTAAACTTTGGAATTTGGGCTTTTTTGATTAGTCTTTTTATTGTCCCATACATTGTGTTTTTAGTGTTTTAAAACAATGAAATATGAATATTGTAATATAACGAGAACTTAAGAAAAATTAAACAAAATTTTCATTAGTAATATATTTATTGAAAATAAAATATTATATCACAGTCGTGTCGTGTTATTTATAGAATTGACATCCATATTAAATTTTCCCAATATTATTGATGTCAACGTATATATTTTTTTAAATGGCCCACAGAAGGTTGCCCTAAATAGGTATTAAAAGGTATTTCGGTATCGGATTTATACAGTCATATTGAGTATAGAATGGTACAAAATAATTACAAACTATAATAAAGAGGCATTCAAACAGCCAGACCTTCCTTGTGGTGTAAAACCTCAAAATTCCAGTGCACATACTTTGAACACCAATAAGCACTATGCGATAACATTAAATTCGGGTGGTGGTTACTTTGCCAGTTGTAAATAAATTTCATAAAATAGTACCTATTTTTTCTTCAAGTATAAAGGGATCCTGCACTTTTAGTGTTCGTACGTCTAAAGGTAAAAATGGAACCCTCCCCCCGAAACCCATTTTGTCAACCCACCCACCCAGACCATTTATCATTTCAAATATTCAGATCTATGGTCCCTTGAAGCAGAGAAAAAGTTAAGCTTCTAAATCATCAACCTCAATCAAAAGATACGAGCATTTATTAAACTCTTCCCATCAACCTACATTTATGAAATTTGGCACGAAATGAGAGGTTACAATAAAAATGGGGGGGGGAAAAATCCTAAAAGTAAAAATTTATAAGTATTAAAAAAGAGTTTTTTAAAGTTGTAATTTCCGTTAACTTAAAATCTTTAAAAAGGTAGGGAAACCTTAGTGAGCGAGTTGGAATCGCACTTAACCGGTTTTTTTATATTTCTCAGGAATAAATCAGAGCTACGTTATCTTTAACCAGATACTTAGTTAGCATGGTTTTAACACAAAACCCTCCAGACACCTTTAAATTGGATTTAAATCCATAATAATTATTAGACAATTTTTAAATTTCTTAAAATTAATGAGACACATCATCAAGTGAATCAGTGCTAGATCTGCGACCGCGGTCTTCCCATTCCCTGGAAAAGTACCATTCTTTATACGTGGTGCAAATTAAATTTCGAAGTTCGTTCATGTGTTCAGGTCCCCTTGTCTCGCATACTACTTTTACCTGAAAAAATTACAACTTAATATCAATTTTGATTTAGTCTGACAGCAGTCAGATTCACCAACAAATTAGTAAATCAAGCCAAACATGTCAATCTCTACATAGAAAAATTATTGTTCTTATACTTTCATATTTTGAAATAGATCACCGTCGTAGCTCAGCGGCATAGTGATTAACTGTAACCGAGATGGTTGTGGGTGTGATTAATATTTTTAACTTCCTCATTCTGGTAAGAAAATAGAGCGTGGCATTAAGATACGCTACACAACATGCAATGCCTCTAAAATTGAGAGGTGTATTCTGCGTATCCTACTATAAACGGGATACAACGTGAAGCTAGGATTGCCAACCGCAAGCCGCAACCAGCTTCACATTTTGTGTAACCAGACCAGGAAAACTCAGCCCACAATTTTAACATGCGCTTGCGCTTGTTTATCATGTACAGTTCTCACCTGAATCTCCATATCCATTAACTATACTGTAAGGTTTATATTACAGTAACACCCAAATCAAAAAAATCTAGTTTTAAGTAATCTAAAGATACATAAATAATAAAAATAAACTAATATGATAACAAAAGGTACGGACCTTGAGTCTGTAGTGTCAGAACAAACAAACAAAAAGACACTCACTCTAACACTAAATATATCCCCGCAGACCCACGCCCGCTCCTGCATGATGTCCTTTATGGAGACTCCAATGGAGGCAATCAGCTTGCACAGCTCCGCGATGCCGCCGGGCCGGTCGCTCACCGTCACCTTGAACTTGACGAGGCGCTCCTCCGCCGCGAGCCCGCGTTCCAGGCAGCGCCCCAGTATCGTCGTGTCGATGTTACCCCCGGACAAAATGCAGACCACTCTGGATACAAATTAGTCGTGTTAATTCCCCACTCGAGAAAATAAATTTGTATTCCTTATATTTTCATTTTTTTGCTCTTAGCTTAGTCTGGCACTCAACACGGAATGCCTCGAACAAATCGGCGGAAAGTGGAGAACGGAGTGTTTTAAAACTAGCTTCATTATCAAGGACATATTATGAAGATAATCTCTGGCCTTTATAGGATGAAATTTGGACGTATACTTTTTGAAAAAAAAAAACCTATATTTAAAATAATTCAACGTTGTTTTCGGTCGCAAGCATAGGCATGAGTCCAGTGCGGGACGACGTTGCCGCCGATTTCGTCCTCACAAGCAGCCATGTTAGTGCTTGCACTTTCTTAAATTTACTGAATCTATAAATTATATAATTTATATTGATTATCTTATGAAAAATGCAGCACAAATAAATTAACATATTAAATCTTTGCACTTTGCTTGCATAATTTCCTCCGCTTTAAGGAAGACATAAAATTACCCAGACTATTTTGGCTGTTATTTTACAATACAATAACAATAGTACCTCATTTAGAAAATAAAGCTCTCAGGTTTAATCGATATTTTACTATATTTCCGCTATATCTTATCCCGTAAGTAAAAATCTTCTATATTCATGTGCAATATTTATATTAATCAAAGTTTTTTCATAGTCCAAACTTTAAAGTGATATTACACGTACCTATTATTTAAGAGACAAGAGAAAGAATTTACTTATCCCATAGTTATATTTCTATGAGATTTAGCAAAAGTGGAAGAAGGACGAAGAAAAACATTACTTTTTGCCTCCCAAGTCTTCAACAAGACCAGCCATGATGGCCGCCACACATACTGCACCTCCTCCTTCTACGACGTATTTCTCTTGCTCTACGAGACGTAAAATGGCTCGAGCTATCCAATCTTCATTTACTGTAACCTGTAAAAGTAACAAAGTTTTATCATTCTTTAATAGTAATACGTAAAAAAGAGCAATAGTAAGTAATACAATCCACAATATTGCAGTTAGGTTTACCTAAATTAAAATTATTATTTAAGTACTAGGTATTTTTTACTGGTCTTTATTAGAATTTTTATTTATTTGTTAAACGAAACCATTAATAACGCAATTGTTTGCACGCAAAGTTAATAGATTCACTCGATATCGAGGCATTGGTTTTATCTTGCTTCAATAAATATCTAGATAAATATATATAATGAGGAAATCAATCAGTTGTACATTACTTTCTAACATGATAAAGGCCACAATCTACTATTAATTCCATTCCATTTACAACCTGTTTTTCATTTTTTATTAAAAACGTCGTTGGCAAGTTAAATACTATTTAAAAATAGGCAAGTAAATATAATTAATACTAATTCGTGGCTTCGCCTGAATACCACCTATAATTCTTTTAACAGATAGATTATATATTTTATATATTCAATAACGAAAAACTAATTTCTGCGTGGATGTCATCGGCGGCAAGGGCGCTCCCCGCGGAACTCTAGGCTAGGCTTGCGACCGTAAACAGCATATTGAATTTTTAAAATTTTACATTTTCTCGTTTTAATTACATGGTATAAAAGCCAAAGATTATCTTCATAAAAAATCTTTGACGATGGAAGAATAACTTCCACTTGTAAGTTTTAATATCTTCACTTGTAAGTTTTAATATCTTCAATTATTACTCCAAGGTAAATAATTTAATAATAATTTTCAATTATTTTTTCTTAAAAAATACCTAATTGTGACTATTTATAAAATATAGATTAAGGACGTCGCGGAGTTTATTTTAGAACTATAATAATAAAATAATTAAGCCCTTTATTTCACACCCACATATTTACAATTTAAAAAGTTAATCTTATATTAATGTTAGTACGAAATATTTGATATACAGCTATTGTTAGTACTGTTAGTTATCTGATTTTTGGATGTGAACCCCTGTTTGGGTAAAGGCCTCCTCCATCCTCTTCCATTCTTCTCTATTTTTTGCTATAGTCGTCCAATTTATTCCCGCAATATCTATTATGTCATCAGTCCACCGTCTTGTTGGCCTGCCTACCTTTCTCTTTCCTATAGGACCTTTCCATTTTGTAGTTTGTATGGTCCAGCGTTGATCAGAGTAGCGTGATATATGACCTGCCCATTGCCATTTAAGCTTTAGGGCTTGAGATAACGCGTCCGTTTCGCGACTTCGTTTCTTATTTTCTGTATTTTTCTTACTTTTAAAATGCTTCTTTCCATAGCTCGTTGCATTGTCTGAATTTTTTGTTTCAGTTTTCTCGTAAAAATCCACGTTTGGCTAGCGTACAATAAGCAAGGTAGAAGAGAAATGTCGAATACAGTTTTCTTCAGATGAATGGAATAATCTCCTTTCAAAATTTCTTTGAGAGACCAAAACTTCTTCCATGTTATATTTATTCTCCTTTCTATTTCTTCTTCATTATTTACTCTATTAAATGATACTTGTTTCCCTAAATATATATAGTTTTCCACATATTCTATGTTGCAGTCTTTACTCTTAATAGGTATTTTAGCGCTATTCGTCATAATTTTTGTTTTAGTTATATTCATTTCCAATCCTACTTTATTACTTTCTCTATCTAATGTATTTAACATAATTTCTAATTGTTTTGGTCTTTCGGCTAGGAGAACAATGTCATCTGCGAATCTGAGGTGAGTTAGAAAATGACCATTAACGTAGATCCCTTGAAATTCCCAATGTATATTTTTGAACACGTTCTCCAATACAGCAATAAACAGCTTTGATGACAGTGGATCGCCTTGTCTCACTCCTCTTTCTATGTTTATCCGTTTTCCTCTCGATTCAAGTTTTATTGTACTTGTACAGTTCTTGTATATACTCTTTATGATGTTTAAATACTTCGGATGTACCTCACACATATTTAAGGCATTCCAAATGGACTGGTGGCTTATAGTATCAAAAGCTTTGCTATAATCGATAAATGCTAAGTATAGTGGCTGATCGTATTCCCTATATTTTTCGATAACTTGGTCCAGTGTTTGTATATGGTCTGTTGTGCTAAAGCCAGACCGAAAGCCTGCTTGTTCGATTGGTTGTTTGCTGTCTATATTGTCTCTAATACGAGCTAATATTATTGATGCAAACAGTTTGTATATGTTAGACATTAAGCTAATTGGTCTATAATTTTTTATGTCCAACGGGTTGCCCTTTTTGTACAGGAGGATTATATCCGATGTACACCATTGTTTTGGGACAATTCCTATGTCGAGTACCATATTAAAAAACCGTGTGAAATGACTCGCTAGTATGGGAGCTCCTAGTTTTATCGCTTCGTTAGTTATGCCATCAGAACCTGGGCTTCTATCTGTTTTAAGTTGTTTTATTTGACTATATACTTCTTGTTCTTCTATCTTTTTTATTGTTTGAATGTTATTTGCGTTGTTTGTGTGCTCATTGGGTTTGCCTTCATTATCTCTTCTTCTATATAAGTCTTGGTAAAATTTTGTTGCTAATTCTATGATGTCAATTCTTGACTTAGTTTCTTTACTATCATATTGCAATTTCTGAATCCAATCTCTGCTTAAGTTTAACTTTTTAAATGCTTTCCTTGTGCTCCTATATTTCTTTAAATTTTTGGTAATGACATTTTTTCTGTATTGTTTGTAGTCTGTTTTGATTGATTTACTAACTGCTTTATATATATTGCTTATTTTTTTCTTTATATTCTTATCCTTATTTTTCATATTCACTAGTTCAGATCGACTTTTAATTAATGCTACTGTTTTATCACTGAAAACTCGATGTTGTTTTTTCTTAACGAGTTTATTCTTGCTTGAGAGGCTGAAAGTAATAACTTCTTCTAGTATGTCATAACAGGATTGGATATTTGTAGCCTCTATTGGAATTTTAGTGATACGATGTTGAAGCACAGATAAAAAACAGTTTATGTCTTCTTTTGATATATGACCTGTTGGTAGATTCCTAAAGTTCTTTCTGCTCTTTTTTTGGCGATTTAAAACCAACGTTGCCCTAAGTAATCTATGGTCCGTTGCGAATTTTATGTTATTAATGACTTCATAGTTGGAAACTAATTTTGGGCAGTTTGTCATTATAAAATCGATTTCATTTCTGGTTTTGTGGTCTGGAGAAATCCATGTCCACCTTTTACTTATTCTCTTTTTAAAGAAGGTGTTGATAATAGATAGTTTATTTTCATAGGCATAACTTATTAGTTGTTCTCCCCTTTCGTTTCGTGAACCATATCCGTAACTTCCCATTATAAGATTTTGTTCCTTTCTGGGTTGTCCAATTTTTGCATTAAAGTCTCCGAGGACCAGTACTTTATCATCGGATAATTCATGAGCTGTTCTTAGATCTTTATAAAACTTTTGTATTTCAGATTCACTGGATCGATCTACGGGAGCATATGCTTGAATTATTGAAATTTTCACTTTATTAATTTCCAATTGTAGTAATGCGACTCTTTCCGATATACCAATAAAATTTACTATTGTATTTTTCATGTATTTTTTAATAAGAAAGCCTACTCCATGTAAACCTTTGGTTTGTCCTATGTAACAAAAAATGTAATTCTCATCTTCTTCTATTTTGCATCCTAGTCTCCTTATTTCGCAAAGACCGATAATATCACATTTTATATATTCTAGTGCGTAAATTAGTTCTAAATACCTCTCTGTTGTCGATAAAGATCTTACGTTATATGTGCAAATTTTAAATGTATCTTTTTGTTTCTGGCTTACATTACTTAGCTGATTTATGGATGAAGGGTGGTGGTCTAATTTCCCACGAAGACCACTCGGCTTGGGAAATATGTGGGCTTTGTCAGTTTTGGTGTTTGGTAGTTGTGGCTTTTTCAGATTGTTTCGGCGGCTGATGACTGTATCCTATTTATTTCTCTCTGATGTAGAAGCTCCAGACGACAGTGAATTACTCCTGACCCTCATAACATCGAATGCGTTAATTCTATTGACTTTTGACGTAGCGTATTGTTTACGAGGTTGTATTGAGATTTCTGGAGAAGTAGACTCAGCTCTTTTCCGTTTTTCCAAAAAGGAATTGCTTTCTTTAATAACGAGTCTGTCCTGTTTTAAAATTGCGAAATTGCCTTTACTACGTTCTTCTTTGAGCTTCGGCAATAACTGTCTTCGTTTTATCATCACCTTTTTTGTATATTCTTCCGAAACGTATATGTCCTTAAATTTCTTCTTATTCCTTAGTATTTCAATTTTTTTCCAGTTATTTACAAGTTTAATTAATATTGGTCTTGTTTTGTTGCTCTCGCTATTTTTCTTACCAATTCTGTAAATGTTATTAATGTCTCTCTCTTCAATTTCTATATTCAAACAAGTTTTAATCTTTTTAATTATTAGCACAAGTAGATCCGACGGCGATTTTTCATCTTCTTTCAGCTCATAGATAACAAGGTTATTATTTATTTTGTCGTTTTCTAAATTTGATATCTTATTCTTTAAAATTTGGTTTTCTTGTTTCAAATCAGCGATTTCTTTGGTTAAAGGCATCAACTTTTCATCTATTTGCGACAATATATCATTTGTTTGTTTCGCCATTTCTATCCTCATTTGATCCAAAAATACTTGAAAATTTTCCATTTTTAATATTTGAAAATATAATCTAATAATAGTAATCTTCAGTTTTTTTTTTTTTTTTTTTTTTTTTTTTTTTTTTTTTTTTTTTTTTTTTTTTTTTTTTTTCCTTATTTATTATAGTTTTTATAACTAATAGGTGATGTAGACAGCGTCATCTATTCTATTATGCCTTATACTACATGCTACGTTCCTGTTTAACAACTGTGTGCGGCGCCTTGGTTATGGTTATTTTGTAAATAAACATTAATTATTTATAATTCTTGTCGTAAATAATATTTGAGACAATTGGTCATTTTCAAACTTTAAATTTAAAATTAAATACTTCATGTATTCAAAAAGTTCTGCTTGTCGCGACGTAGGATTGAACTCGGGTCAACACGATTTGCTAGAACTAATGAAATTAAATGTTTTTGATTTACAACGTACCTACTTACATGTAGGTATTCAGATATTTTTACAGCGCACGCGCTTAAAACAATTCGACCATGTTCATTATTACTGTTATTTCGTTATTTAAAACTAACTAAGAATTACACTCTGATGTTATATAACTTATAGCACTTTTGAGAAATGCAGTTTTCAGAAGTAGTTCAAGAGATCTTAGCGTTTAAACAAACAAACAAACTCGCTTTATTACATTAGCATAGATAGAACGTAATGCTGGGATTGCTTAACTAATTTTATTTTTAAAAATAGAGTTCTTTAGATAACCTTTAAATACACTTTAGTAAGTAATAACATCGTCTTTATTAAAAAAAAATATTATTTCTTATCAATGAAACATAAACTTTTCATAGTTCAAAATACAAATGTATGTCAACACCCTCGTTTACCTCAATTATCTGAAGCATATTCATAAATATATAAGAGATATATACATATATTAACTCATTTATTATTATGTTAAAATTAAATTAAATTAGCTTCACCCTGTATCCCACTCACAGCAGGGTAGGCAGAGGGAACCTAGTGTTAAGACACTCCGTTCCCCACTTTCTGCCGAATTTTGGACGCATTGCGTGTTGAGTGGCAGAACTCAACGCCGCGCTTTGCCTCGTATGTATAAAGCAATTCCAAAATATTATATATAAGTGTTTAAAATATATTATGCAAAGTCACTTACCAATCTATCTATAAGCGGTTTCACAGTGGCGAAAGCGTTGTATCCAACAGTGGGAACTGCAAGACCGTCCGCGAGCGTAGAGCGAATTTCAACACTTGTCGGTTCTTTGCTTTTCATCGCAATTGTCATACTTGGACATTTTTCTGACTCGACTCCCTAAAATAATATATTTTTTTAGCTTCACACAAGGTAGTCGGAGGGAATCTAATTGTGTTAAGATACTACGTTCCTAATACACCGATTAATTAATATATTTTCGATATTGCCTTTTAAGTGGTGGGAATTGACGCTGCGCTTTCCCTTCTTACCGAGAAAATGAAAAAATTTATTCCCCCGGCAAGAAATCCAATCCATATCTGGCGCGTTTGTCGTTGCCACGATGACCTAAAATAATTATGTAAAATAGGTATAAGAATTTCGACGTAGCTTAATGACAACGTATGGTTTAATAGTCAGAGCGTTTGCAAGGTTTCCACGAGGTGCAGGTTCAAATTCCGCTACGTTTAAATTTTTATACGTCTTCTTATAATAAGTATTTCTTATTCCTAAATGTGGAATAACACTTTAAAAATGTTAAAAACATTTTTATTTTCTTAATCTATTATATTATTAAATGCTACGTACATAGATAAGAACGTGAGGCTTTATATTTTTTATGGCAGTCGCAACGCCTGCCAGCAGGCCACCGCCTCCAACAGGCACGAGTATAGCGTCGACGTCCGGCACCTGTTCTAATATTTCAAGACCAACGGTCCCCTGACCCGCCATTATGTGTGGGTGGTCGTATCTGAATTAAAAAGGAAAGCAAAAGGAGATTGGCATCAGGATTTTGAAACTAAATTAATAAATGTTGGTACTCGTGGTCGATTCTTTATGAAATTTATACTTTTACTTAAAAAATATCGTACCCGTTAATATAAGTGAGGCCCTTTTCCTTAGCCAGCATCATTGCATGGAATTTCGCTTCCATCATATTATGGCCATGGATAACGACATTAGCGCCGTACGATCTGCAATTCTGTATTTTCATGATGGGGGCCACGTTGGGCATGACCACTGTTGCTGGTATGTTCAGCTGGTTGGCGTGATAACTCAGACCTTGAGAGTGGTTTCCCAGTGAAGCTGATATAACACCGCGGGCCTTAGCTTCCGCGGAAAGTAACAGCAGTGCATTGCGCGCCCCCCTCTCTTTAAAACTAATTCAGATATTTTATTATACTAATTAATAATTAAATTTAATATTGTTTCAACATCGTTATTTGTTAAAAGTTAATTAATTTGTGAGTCTAATAAACGTTATTATAATGAAAATTGTAATAATTTGTTACGTTTTCTAGTTAACTAGTTGCGGCCTCAAAATGCAAATTTATAACATTTACCTTCCAGTATGCTGAAGAAAGTCGTTTTTGAGGTATATGTCCATTCCGTATATAGAAGACATATGAGATTTCTGAAAGAAATGCTCAATTGTATTGTTTTTTGAGACAAATTTTATGATATTATTATTTTTTATTTATACTTTTTTTTATTTTGTCGATATACATATATATTTTTTAATTATACTAAATAAAAAATAAAAAAATATACTAAACTTTGACTCAAAGTACCATATATAGCAACTATTCTCTAGGTAACCAAAGTATCGTTTATTCAAAATAATATTTTGACTGTTAATAATTTAATTTTTTCGCTCTCGAGTAAAAGCGCGGCGTTGAGTTCCGCCACTCAAGACACAATGCTCAGAAGTCAATTAAACATGGGGAAAGAAAGAGTCTTGATGAGAACGGAATCCCTTAGCATTAGGTTCCCAGGTTCCGTCTGCCTGCTTTTAGTTTTTGAAACTACCACTAATTACAGAAAATCTTAATGAAAAAGAATTTCAATAATACATATAATATCACTTTCAATATATGTACATAGTTTGTAAAATCAAATTACACATCGTGGTTGCAACATGATGCAAGTGGCGCTTAAATTGCATACAGAAGTCGAATGTGTTTACAAATTAGTTTAGTTAAAAACAGAGCAGCCCGGTAAATTTTGTTCAGGAAATTTCCAAATATTGTATTGTTTATATATCTTACTATTCATCATCTTTACCTATTTAACGATATATCATTGATAGCAATCACTTGGTCATAGGATATAAAACGAAACAATATATTATACAGTGGCGTAGCTGGGGGGGTGCGAGCGGTGCAGTCGCACCGGGCATCAAAAGGAAAGGGGCATCAAAGTCTACGATCAATTCTTCTATTTTTTTAAAATTTACAAGAAAAATGTGACAATGAAAATGAAAAATACAATCTCGCTATCATGTCAATCGAACATGAACTAGTCGATATTATTGATTTTGAAAATGTGATCATTGACTTTGCTAGTCAAATAGCGCGTAATGGCCGTTTTTAAATTTTTGCAAAAAAATGTATAACTTATATATAGTTATTATAGTTTTGAAGCAATAAAAATGTATATATCTACTCTACTATGTTTTGAAATCTGAAATTATTTTGCACATTTTAAAGGACATCGAGTCCTAAGCTGCACCAGGCAGCAAATACCCTAGCTACGCCACTGATATTATATCTACATAAAGGGCCTTGTTAGGTACTGTTAACACGACATTTTTTGAGTGGAAGTTGAAAAGGTGAAAATTACTATTTCAAAGAAAATATGTATTAATGGCTATATTCTAGTTTGATAATAGTTCTAGGGTTTCTTTCGTAATTGCAAAACATTTTGAATAATATTTAACATTTTATGTATTATTAATATAATATAATTAATATTATTAAACGTAATTGGGAGTAATAAAGTTACTCTTTTTTGTATCTTTCAGTAAGAGTACCGTTTTAATGATATAATGGCTATAGAAAATGTCTTTCATTTTTCAAATTCATCGTTTTAACTAACTAAAAAAATGGTTTTCTCGTAACATGTCGATTTAAATTGGGTAAGTAAATAGTAGAGCTTCTCTGAACATCTGGGCTTGTACGCATCTGACATTTTTTTTTGTGTTCAGCCATAATTATTAATTAGCAAAAAATATTAAAAATATTATTGTAATCGCGTTATCTCTCGAGCGCGAATGGTTATCATGTTTCGGCGCACACCAAAATCATATATATTTAAAATAAACATTAAATTTATAAAAAAAATATACTTACAACGCATGGAGTTTTTATGATTCCACTTTTGATTCTAAAGGCTGCCGCTGATACATCCTCAAAAGATATCCTTTGAGGATGGTCCTTGTCGCACATAGGATCAAAGTCGATTGTCTGGAAAGTCATATTGGGTCCACTAAACTTTACCATACTCTAGTCCTCCTCTCTTCAGAATTCAGCATTAAACTGAGATCCATTTCCTGATCTAACTTTTACTAGATGCTCGGTAATTAGCGATGGGGTCATAGGTGCGGTAGCATACTTAACGACATGCTTAAGAGATAACTTTATCAAATGTAACTCTTAGTACGATGACATGATTATCAAAACTCGTTATTTATATATTTAAAAACATACTAATTAATATGATAATAAATAAACATAATAAGTAAATAAAACCTTTTAGTGACTTTATTAATTTGTGTATATATTTGAGCGCAATTATTGAGAATTTAAGTTTAAGCACCTCTTACAAAGTTTAAGCGAGCTCTGTTATTTACGTTGATAAGAAATATAGTAAGTGTGTATTTATATACGTATTAAAAATCTTACCGAAACTCTTTTTTCATATTGTTCCATTGCACTTTAATAAAAATTAAATAACTCACGCGCAGTAAGAAAAATATGTATGATTCAAGGACTATCGTTGATATGTATGTTATGAATTAAGCCTTTCGCCAAGCTTTTATAGACTTATGAGCAATCTTGTTACGCTTTTGAAATATATGTCCAATTAAAATTGTATCAATTTATAACTAAGTTATTTGTAGATATGAGGTTTGTTAAAACTATATTTTATATTTACGCAAATTAATTAAACAAATAATATTTTATAAAACAATAATTTTGCAGAATTACATATGTACGTATGTATTTCTTTCATATTTATTATTAAAATACAAAGTTCTAAAATTATTTATAATTTCATTTAATAAAATAATGGAATGTGAATCGAATTATTAATTTGATTTTTATTAAACTTATTATAATGAAAAAAAAAAAGTATTAGTTTTGTACGGTATACATATTCTGTATAAATAATAATCAATCCGTTCATTCAAGTATTTATGCACTTACTTTTCAATATTTCTATATTAATTATCCACATTCTCATCCAGATTTGAAAAGTACATAGATATTAATTTTTATGATTTTTTACAATACATAAAATGTTGGTAGAACTGATAAATTTGAATCTTTTGACTCGCGTCTTAAGCACATTTTATGCTGTCAAAACGTAAAATAAATTGACAATTGACATTTGACAGTAATAAAATAAGTAAAAGTTTTGTTTGGTTGAACATTTTAGAGTTTTTTTACAAATTATCAAATGAAATTATAGCTGTAATAGTGTAATAGTCTTTATTATTGACTACTAATAATAATAAAGTGTCATAAAAGTATAACTTTCAGAACATTGCAAGTTTTTATGCCGTGATACAAGATGCCGTATGCAAACCAACCTTCCGTACATATAACAGAGTTAACTGATGATAATGTGAAATTTGTTGTGGAGGATACGGAATTAAGCGTTGCTAATAGTATGCGGCGTGTGTTTATTGCTGAAACTCCAACAATGGCAATAGATTGGGTACAGCTCGAAGCAAATTCGACAGTTCTAAGTGATGAATTCTTGTCACACCGAATCGGCCTCATTCCTCTTATTTCAGATGATGTTGTCGATAAAATTCGTTACTCCAGAGATTGTATGTGTGCAGATTTTTGTACAGAATGTAGTGTTGAATTTACATTAGATGTCAAATGTACAGGTGATCAAACAAGACATGTCACAACTGCAGATCTAAAATCTAGTGATCCCCGTGTAGTCCCCGTAACATCGCGACATAGAGATGAAGACCAAGCAGATTATGGGGAGCTTGATGAAATTTTAATTATTAAATTGAGAAAAGGACAAGAGTTGAAACTAAGAGCATATGCTAAAAAAGGCTTTGGCAAAGAACATGCAAAATGGAATCCTACTGCAGGAGTTTCCTTTGAATATGACCCAGATAACATTATGAGGCATACTTTATATCCAAGACCAGATGAATGGCCTAAGAGCGAACACACTGAGCTCGATGAGGATCAATATGAAGCAGAATTTAACTGGGAAGCTAAACCAAACAAATTCTTTTACAATGTAGAATCATCAGGAGCGCTTAAACCTGAAAATATAGTTTTAATGGGTATTGTTGTTTTGAAAAACAAACTATTAAATTTGCAAATTCAACTCGCTCAAGAAACTCAAAATGACGCATTAGCAATTAATTAATGTAAAAGTAGACAAATAAAGTTTCTAATATTAAGTTTGTTTTATTATTTATTTGATATATACTTTAATATTTATTATATAAGCATATATTATGTAAAGAACATATATAATTAAAAAATACCTTATTTTGGCACATTATATTGGAAAGTTATAATAGTACAATCAATTATTTTTACAAACAGCAAAACCTGATAGTGTAAGTATGACAATTTCTTTTGTTTGTACATGTATTTGACATACTTCAAAATTTTTGTAAAGGTACAATAAATAACAGTAAATTCAAATATTAATTTATCCTTTTACAATAGCTATTATCAATTGTTTAAGATCTCTGCCGCAATGGTATGTATTTTACAAGCAGATTTATATTTATTTATATTGTGTCTATAATGATAATAATTTGTGTGAATATAAAGGACAATTCAGACTTAGGTGAAAATAAGCAACCCCATATTTTATCATTTAATGAAATAAGACAAGCCGTGCAAAAGATTGAAGATGGAATAATACATACACCACTTTGTGTAAGGATACTTCTTGAAATTTTCCAACATTTAATTTAACATCTTTTTGATTATATATTAATATTTAAAAAATAATTAATATTTAAAATAATTATAGGAAAATTTGTATAAATATTTAATGACTAAAACCAGACCATTTATTATAGGAAGCAAAGATAAGTAAGAATATGGATTATAATATTTATTTGAAATGCGACAATTTGCAGTACACTGGAAGGTAATATTTACAGGACTTCATTTAAAAATATAATATTAGAGATCACTTGTAATATTTTTTTTTTAAATAAAAATTCTTATAGTTGCGCTGAACGTGGGATCCGAAATGCTTTTATTGCTAAATATGACGAAATGATCCAAAGAGGAGTTCTAATCCCGTCCAATGGTAATACCGCACTAGGTGCAGCATATCATGGTGGATTATTGAAGATACCTGTAAATAGAATAATTTATATATTTTAAAGTATATACATAAATATTATTGTAGTTATTAATTACAAAATATGAGCTATAGCTAAAGCCCATATCTCATTTATCGTTTAATCTCAATAACAAACTTTTGTGAATTTTGACATACTCTCAATAATTTTGAGTTTGAATTAAGATACTCGTTTCCATAAAGACACATCCCGTCGAATTTTGGAGATGTTGCAGTTTGAGTGGCGGAACTCAACGCGTAATTTTACAAAAATAAATTCAACAAACAACATAAATTATACATGGGTGTAAAAATATATACATATTATTTCTTAATATATTTTTGAAATTCAGGTTACAGTGGTTCTGCCAGACCAAAGTCCACCTTCACTCACACACCGTTGCGCTGATCTCGGCGCGGACGTGGTGTTGTACGGCGAAACACTCGCAGACGCTACACATTATGCCAATAAAGCAAATCATAATGGAAATCAAATATTGCTTAGGTTTTTTTAAATATATATAGTAGATTCTAAAATAGCACATCAAATTTGTCAGCTTCAAACTGTATCCCCCATATACCAGGGTAGGCAGAGGGAACTTAGTATTAAGACACTCTGTTTCTTACTTTCCTCAAAATTTTTCGACTCATTATATATTGAGTGACAGAACTCAACGCCGGTATAGGTGCCCGAGCGAAGAAATGAGATTATTAATTAATAATAATACACTTCTCTGAGGGAGGATAGAACTCACAACCGTCTCGTTCCAGTTACACCCTTGTGCCGCTACGTCACGACATCGCAACTATAATTTATTTTGATTATTTTTTCATACAAAGTGAAAAAAATATAATATATATAAAATTGTTTCCTTAGTTCAGACGATCCGTTAATGTTAGCCGGGCTGGGCACTGTGGGTATGGAAATCATCACACAGCTGCCGGAGACAGACGCGGTGATAGTGCCGGTGGCGGCGGGCGGACTCCTCGCTGCCACTCTCGTCGCTTGCAAGAAGCTAAAGTGCACATGTCTTGTTTATGTAAGATTATAAACGATAAAAATCTTAGATTTGATCGTAATTTTTTTATTTACTTAAGTAAATATCTGAAACACCTAATCTTCTGGTCATTGATATTGAAGTGTATATGACATTTTTTGCTCTTTAGTGGTCTAAGTGCTTAGAGGATGTACCTATCTTATCTTTTTTTCCATATCATGCTGTGTTCCCCACAAAACAGCGTAGGTAGAAGGAACGTAGTGTTAAGATACCCCGTTTCCAATTTACGCCCGATTTTCGGACCATTGCGTGTAAAGCAGAGGAACAAAAAACGGTACTAAATCGATGGTATTTATTAGAAAACATTAGCAATAACGACAACGGTGTGAATTCCTGTTCGAACTATAATAACATGAGATAGAATTCAGTCCCCCCATTGCGTATTAAATGGTGGATCTCTACGCTGCGCGTTACCTCAACACCAGATCAAAGAAAGTGAAAATCTGAAATATTTAATTTTCTTGAGTGGGAATTGAACCGACAACCTATCGTATTTACAGTCACGCGCGTCTGCCTCTGCGCCACGACATGCGCCTCTCTCTCTCTCTTTCTTTTATTATATAAAATAATACGGAAATGTCTTGCTTGTTATCGATATTTTATCTTTTTATTATTGTTTTCACCGAACTTACATATATGTTCAGGGAGCAGAATGTGCAAAAGTTCCTAAGATGATGAAGGCTCTACAGGCGGGGTACCCTGTGTCCGTGCCGGTCGTGCCAAATCTCGCCCAAGGACTTAATACATCAATTGTCGGAGAAAACGCCTTCGCTACGATCAGAGGAAGATTAGACAGAATGGTATAGTATAAAATAAAAAGTAATAAGTAAATCATTTGCTAGTTGCTTTATCGCGTTATGTGTTCAAGTTTCCTTTTAGCTTCACTAGGCTAGGCAGAGAGAACCTAGTGTTACACACTCCGTTCCCCATTTTCGTTGAATTTTCGAGCCATTGCGAAGAAATTAAAATATTAAAATATAATAATTCAGTCAGTACCCTGAGTGGGAATCGTACCCACAGCGTACGTTTAAAATCTCTATTTACAAATATGATGTTTTTGAATGTTTTTGCATTTTACTATAACGCAGATTTTTTACCATATTTCTTCAAAATTCAAACATAATATAATATACAAAAATAATACACGAACAGTATAATACAAATTATAAATTTATGATATAGTTAGTTGTGGATGAGGCGTACATTGCTCGGGCAGTAATTAACATATTGGAACTCGAGCGGCTAGTAGCGGACGGCGCGGGAGTCTGTGCTTTAGCCGCCGTAATGCAAGGTTTGGTGCCGGAATTGAAAGGAAAACGGTATAATTTAAATATTTTTCTTCTCTTCTGTCCTTATACTGATAAATTAATTATTCACGCTGTATCCCGCATACAATAGTGTAGACAGAGGAAACCTAGTGTTAAGACATTCTGTCCTATTTCGAGGCAGTGCGTGTGGCGGAACTCAACGCCGGGCTTTAGCCTTGGTGCCAGAGCGAAGAAAAGACAATATTAAGAAATAATAATTCATCCACCCATGTATTGTATTGAATTTATAGTAAATATGCATTTTTCAGTGTTGTCTGTGTGATAAGCGGTGGCAATATAGATCCAGCGAAGTTGTCGCGTACCATACAGCGTGGGCTCGGAGTGAGTGGGAGACTAATGCGTTTCGCTGTGGGTTTACCTGATAATTGTCACAGCCTGGAGAAGCTCGCCAAGGCTATAGCAGATGAACGTGTGGTTCTAAAGAGTCTCACTACAGAACAGATATGGGTGCATAGTGATGTAGGAACTACTTGGGTCAGTCCTTTTTTATTATTTTTATATATGTATGTTCCTAATAATATTAAAAATATTAAGTTGACATGATATCTTCCATGAGGTTAGGCCTAAGCAATGCAAAATTTTTAAATGGTATTATATTTAAATTAAGCAATGTTTTTATAGTGTAATTGTATTTAAATGATTTGGTCATTCTTCTGTAGATATGAAAACAAATACTAAAAGTATAATAACTATAATAAAAAAAGACATATTTAAAATTTAATATTTTTTCATCAGGCTAATGTTGTAGTTGAAGCTGGCAATGAAGAACATGCAAACAATTTTAAAGATCACCTACGAGACCTTTACCCAACAATCAGATTTGCAATAACTGATATTAATGATAAACACAAAGTAACTATAAGATAACTCAATCTTTGGTAATCAAATGTATTTAAATTATGTATAACATTTTCATAATAAGTTCACTCTCCACTATTAATTTAAATAAATTATTAAAAAACAAAGATAAATTTACTGAACTGGAATTTAGCAACTTTGAATTTTATTTAAAAAAAATGAAGCTGTATAATTTTTGTTTATTACCTAATAAACTAAGAACTTGTGGTATGTATACTCTTTATAAATTTACAATAAAATAAATAAAAAAACATGTCTGGTTTTTATGTTTTATTTACTTATTCATAATTAAGCGACGGGATCATCACCCTTTGTTGCTCTTGTGTATATCACTTGACCGTGGTGTTGAACTACTTGCTTAATTAAGCCTGAAATAAAAAGCTTTGTTATAATAATAGTAATCATAAATTATTAAATAATCAATTGCAATAAAAGCTATCAGACTCAATATATCAGCTTTTAACTGTCATAGTTTATCCAGTATAAGAGATCATCACATTACCAGATATGTAAATAAATATAAGATATAACAAGTACAACAGTGTGATTAAACAGTGTTATATTTTTTGTTTTATATTGTCTTGTCTTAACACTAGATTAGATACCTATAGAGATATAACTAGATTAGAAGAAAGTGGGAATGGAGTGTTTTAATAGTAAATTAGTTTTAAGACACTATTGTCCACTTTCTGCTCAGTTTTATGAAATGTTGCATGTTGAGCGGTTAAATTCAATGCAGTACTCTTTTAGTACCAGAAGGAGAAATTGGAAATAATTCATTGCCCCAAATGAGATCCTCCATAGCCATCACATTTACAATCAGACATTTATAACTAATGCACTGCGCCTCACCTTTTTCTCTTAATTCGATGAGCGCCCTCCTGGCGAGGGATCCTCTGACCTTCAATCTTTCAGAGACCACTGCAGGAGTGATGAGCTTATACTGTGGTACTTCTTTGTACAGTTTTTCGTACGTGGGCTTATCAAACAACACTTGGTTATTTAACTTGTCACGTACTTTTCCCTTGGACCACTTCTGCAAGTTACAAAAATAAAATGGATTAGAATTTTTTACCACAATGTTTATCAACCACGCTAATATTCTTAACCATCAGACTCAATATATCAGTTCAAATTTACTCTCACAGATTTCAAGTATATAGAAATAATCATTTGGTTGCGAAGGTTTGCAAAGAATTCATGATACCACTTTGTCACCTAACCTCACTAATGACAGATTGAATATATTTATTACCTTCTTCTTGGCTTTGCCGCCGCCAGATCCTTCCTTCTTCTTCTGTGTTTTCTGAGGCTGCTTTGCCGAGGATTTCGCGTCCTTCTTGGGCGGCTATAATAAAAATATAAAGTTGACATGACATCTTTGACCACGAGGTTATGCGAAAGCGATTAAAAGATAGAAACATTAAAACAATCTTTTAACAGTAAAACTGCAATTAAACTAAACAATATATATTTTTTTCAATTTGTGAGCATAAATAACACGAATAAAAACGAATTAATCTATTATTTTTATTTAATAAACGCGAGGTGGCATGAGCACTCACCATCTTGAAAACGAAAAGAGATTATAGACGCTTGTACAGATAATTTATAAAATTCGATTTTTATATAGATTAAAAATTTACTTTTTAGTATATTGAGTGTCTTTTTTAAAAAATATTTCCTATAAATATGAGTGATTATTTTCTATTGCAGTGTGAAATAATGAATTATGTTTGTGAGTTACATAGTCGTAAATGGTGGTATAAAAGAAAATTTTGCAAATTTATTTTTTCATTTTCTACATCAGATGTTGCACGACATAAACATTTTTGGTAAAGTAAAATACGGCCAATTGAACATTTATTGCACGTAAACTTATTTGTTTTCAACTTTAACATATAAAAACATTGATATTTAAGTATTGAGTTATTATTATCTTTACTTTTAATAAGCAGTAAAAAGCGTTTTCATACTTATAATATTATATGAAATACGTAAACATACGTAATTTCTATTTAGACTGGTAACTAGACGAAATGGGTTACTAATGTTTCAACGAAATTTATAGGAAAATATTGTTATTTCTGGTAAAATACATTGAATATTATGGCTTGTAAAATCAATCGAAATATTTTGAATTGTTGATGAAGTATATGCTCTATCGGCAGAGCATATACTTCAACATTTAAATTTCCTGTTTAAGAATTATATTAAAAATTGTTATGACTGTTTAAGAATTATATAATTAAAATGCGGCGTTGAGTTCTGCTACTCAACACGCAATGCCTCCAGAATCCGGCAGAAAGTGGGGAACGGAGTGTCTTAACACTAGGTTCCCCCTGCCTACCCTGCTGTGTGCGGGATATAGCGTGAAGCTAATTTAATTAAATTTTTTTAAGAATTATATGAGGGACGCAACGACAGAAATGTATAATATGAAAACGAGATTTTAGTAAAAAGCACGACAAATGGTGGTATGATGAAATGAAACACTCTGCAAAGAAAAAGAAAAAAGTATGTTAGGATAATAAGGCCTCAGATAAATCTTTTTTTAAAAGATGAAGGATAAGCACCAAAGTACCAAACGCATGTAGTAATAAATTATTAGTACTTCCCGCTGCTTATCATAACTTCTTGTATGTTAATTTTGCCATCTGCTATATTAAAATTCGGCGTATCTGTTAATTGAGGCAGAGGCGTGATCACATACATACATCTCCTTGTAAATTCTGCTGCTGTATAACAGGTGGCAAATTAGTAAACAATTTTGGGAATAACAAGTCTCAGTCACAGAAATGTGTTAATCGTCTCGTCAAAAATGTGTTAATTACTAATAAAGATGAAGTATAATATATTTTTTAAAAAGGAATAAAATGTTAACGAGCAACTTCCGGGAAGTACGAAACATTACTAAAATAGTTTCATTTAAAATATGTAACAATCGCGAAAATCAAAGAACTTATTTTAATATATTATTGTTATATTTTATTATCATTTTTAAAATTGTGCCTAATATCTGTTTATATTTAAGGAAAGTGTAAGGAAAGTGTATGTGTAAAATAGGGTTTAAATAAAGAGAAGTTCATATGTATTACTTAGTATATTTATAAAATTTGTTTTATTATCGAATTTAAATAAACTATAGTTGTGACTGTAAAGATTCATAATATGACAATTCTTCGTTGGTGACTGAAGGTCGGAACGACTCCACTCCTTGCCACAGTTCAGATACACCTATAATAACTGCGTCAGTTGTTAAATCACTTTCTTTTATAAGCCCTGGAATAAATATATACGAAAAAATATATATTCAATTTTCATTAAGAATTAGAGACTAGTCGTGGCGCAGGTGCACTGCTGCACAGTGTGACTATAAAACCGATTGGTTGTGGGTTCGATCTTCACTCGAGGAAATGAAATATTTTGTTAAATTTATACTTCCATTTCATCGCTCTGGTGTCCAGGCAAAGCGCGGCGTTGAGTTCTGCCACTCAACACGCAATGCCTCCGCAATGAATCCGACGGAAAGTGGGAAACGGAGTGTCTTAACACTAGGTTCCCTCTGCTTACCCGGCTGTGTGCGGGATACAGCGTGATGCTGATGTATTTTTTTTTTTTATTAAGAATTACTTAGTACTTTTAACAATTCAACTATATTAAAAAAAGATATTAAGCAAAGATCATTTCCTTTAAAGTTATGTTACATTGTAGAGTCAATCAACTGTATAAATTTTTCTTCTCGCCAACATTATTGAACCCAAAATTCATATTTTTTTAGTTTCACGCTGTATATAGCAAGTTTAGCAAGGTAGTATATTTATTTATTAAAATTGTATTTATCTAATTATAATACCGTCGTTAAGTTTGCCAACCAGTCCTCGTACAGCGGCGGCGCGCGCCGTGCTCACTATGTGGAGGAGGTCGGCACCCGTACACTTTTCTGGGAGCGCAGCTGATACTTCCTCTAAGTTGACTTCTTCGCGGAGTTTGTAACTGGAGTAATTTTAATTAAATACCATGAAACGACAGAATTCTCCAAAGTATTTTTCATTTATAGCATATTATCCAAGAATGTAAATAAAAAATATGTCTATAATATATTATAAATAGAAATAATCTTGAGTAAACACGGGTGGTTGTGGATTCGATCTCCACTCGAGGAAATGTTATATTTACATGTAACACAACAATAACAACACGCACGCATATATTTATATGAAAAAGTAAAAAAAAAAGTATGGGCCGTGTCTGTAGTATTCAGTTAAAATATAAAAAATAATGCATACATAAAATTATTAGCTTAGTTACATATAACAAAAAGGTAAGAAACAAAAAATATAAAACATTTACCTTCTACATAAAGCCTGAAGAACTGAAGTTTTTTCCCGCAATCCTGTATAAGGCCCGACATATATAAGTTTGTCCAGTCTTCCAGGACGAAGTAGTGATTGTTCTAATAAATCTGGTCTGTTTGTCGCACCCATTATGAATACGAAGCTGGAAGAATCTGCATCTATAAATACAAAAAGAAAGTAATACTTAATTTAATAATAATAAAAAATACATTATTAAAATAAAATAATTAACCAATTATGAATTTTATTTTATTTTGCTGATGATACATTCTGCATACACATATATCATGATAACAAATGCACAAATGACAATAAGATATATTTTATTTGGTTCTCTCAATGAAATCTCTTCCATACAACCCAGCACGGGATCTCACCGTCGGCACTGGCGACCCCGTCGAGCTCGGCCAGCAGCTGGCTGACGACGCGGTCGCTGGCGCCGCCCGAGTCGCCGGCGGCGCCGCGCCGCGGGGCGAGCGCGTCCAGCTCGTCCAGGAACACGATGCAGGGGGACGACGCGCGCGCGGCGGAGAACACTGCGGGGGAGAACAACCACAGTTCATTAATAAACTAGGATCAGCCACGTGCTGTGCGCGCCGGGTGGAGCTGAGCGAAGTTTGTTGCGCATCATTTTGAGAAATTTTTGCGTAATTTTCTGTTTTGCCCGCACTCGCTGCACTGGGTTAGGTTAGTTCGGCGAGTGAATTTCAAAAAGTCGCACAGCTTAACTTTATGGGACACATTTTGACCATTTACTCAAAAACTATTACTCTTGGTATACTTTCTATTCCGTCTGTACCCAACACTAGTTTCCCTTTTATTAATATTATTATTAAGTATAATTTTTTATTGAGGCCAGTAGTGGCGCAGGGGCACAAAGTGTGACTGTAAAATCGACTGGTTGTGGCTTGATCCTCACTCGAGGAAATTAAGTATTTACTTACATTTATATTTGCGTTTCTTCGCTCTGGTGTCGAAGCTAAGCACGGCGTTGAGTTTAGCCATGCAACACGCAATGCCTTTAGAACTCAGCGGAAAGTTGGGAACGATGTGTCTCAACACTAGGCTCTCTCTGCCTACCCTGCATTGTGCAAGATAGAGCGTGAAGCGAATTTTTTATTTTATTTTTTTAAGTATAATAAGATTAATCGCGACGTTATTTCTATAACATACAATGGAAACATGCAAATATTGCATGCTGTATCCACTTTAAAAGATGGTGCATTTAGTCTTAAATTTTATTTTGTATTTCTTTTCTTAGTCACTGTGTAATGTTATCATCACTAGTTGATCTAATAAATAAATAAATAAACATCCCTAATAATAAGTTCTTTGATTTTCACGATTATTACACATTTTAAATGAAACTAATTTCCGGATTAATCGTGTATATTTAAGATTTTACATTTTGGAAACCCGACGTTTCGAACACTTTGCAGTAGTCCGTAGTCCATAGTCCGTAGTCTACCCGTGACCACGGACTACTGCAAAGTGTTCGAAACGTTAGTTTCATTTAAAACATCCCTAATATTACATACATACCTTTTCTAACGTTTTCCTCTGACTGCCCTATATACATATTAAGCAGTTCAGGTCCTTTGACACTCATAAAACTAACATTTAGTTCAGTGCTCACTGCTTTCGCTACAAGAGTTTTGCCACATCCCGGCGGTCCATATAACAGGATACCTGGAAAAATATCATTATTTTTTTAAACGTTCGGAACCCACGTTCGAGTTGTTAGTAGAAAATAAATTCAAAATGATTCTTACCAGATCTTTTCAGTGACGAGTTCTTGAACAAGTGGGGAAATTTAATAGGAAATTCAATTGTCTTCAATAATTCTTTCTTCAATTTTTCTAAGCCGCCTATATCTTCCCAATACACCTTTGGAATTTTTGGTGTATCTAAATGTTGACTTTGCAAGTTTCGTATTGAGTCTGTAATGAAATGCAATAAAAAAATTGACACATTTAAAAATTTATAATAATTATATTAATATTATTTTATTTGTGGATCTTTTACATTATTAATTTATAACATCAATTTTATAGTTAAAAAAATAACATTAAGGATCCATATCCTTGGATCTTGACACTCAATATCTGGGTTCAGATTCAAAACAAGGGATACTTTAAAAATCACGCATAGGGGCCGTTCAAGTATTACGTAAGAACTGTAAGGGGGCGGGGAGGTGTTGGGTTTGCTTATTTTTGAATTTTTTGTTTTCAATGAAATATTTTTTAGAGGATTGCTTATTTTTGATGACATAGAGGAGGGGGCGGGGGGTCAATAATTGCAAAAAAACTGCTTACGTAACGCTTGAACGGCCCCATATCACTACACTGAGGCTATTGTGGCGCAGTGGAACAGTGTTTGACTGTTAATGCTGTAGTTGTGGGTTTCATCCCTATATAGAGCTATTAATTATTTTCATTCTAATTCTGGTAAGATAAATAAACTATATGTATATCTCAAATTAGGGCGAAGAGTAAAGAATGAAGTGTCTTGACACTATATCTAAATAAGCAAAAAAAATGTAAAATAAGAAAAAAACCCACAACAAACCTAAAGCTTTATTAAAATCCTCTTCTTGAATATAACTCAAGTTAGGGTCCTGTGATATATAGGACGAACATTCAGTCTGTTTCAAATATGATTCTCTCATAGCGAAATGTATCAGAGTATCCAAATCCCCGTGAACAAATGTTTCAGTTTTAGACGCCACCCTATACAGTGCATCATTTACATAACTATCTACATATTGCCCCTCTGGATCTAATATTAATTTCTGGCTTAATTTTTCTCTATTAATAAGACCATCTGTCATATTCAAATTTATAATACTTGCATACCATTTTAGCATTTGATATCTTTGTTGTAAAGTCAGTTTTGGTATATGAAATGTTTCAAGGAATATTCTCATCATATTTGGTTTTAAATCACTTTTTTCTGTAATGGCCACAAATATTATAGGGTGTTTTGTATAATTTTCGTATAAATCAGTTATAGTGTTGGTGAAATACTCCATTATTCTATAGTCTTCATTGTTTTCAGCGTCTACAGCGAACACCTGTAAAGTCATGAGTGAGTAAATTCTATGTGTTATATATTTTTTACATTTTATATAAATTATAGCCGGCAACTTTGCACTTGCTGATTAAGAAACGTAATATTTACTAATATCAGCTCTCACTAAGGAATGGATGAATTTTATATTTGTGTTTTTTATGTTCTGGCTCTGGAGAACAAAGTATGACTGTAAAAACCAACTGGTTCGACCCCTGCTTGAATAAATATTTATTTACATTTATATTTTAATTTCTTCGCTCTGGTGTCGAGGGAAAGTGAGTTCCGCCACTCAAAACGCAATTCCTGAACTCAGTGAAAAATGGGTAATAGTTTTCTCTGCCAGGGTAGGCAGTGCGTGGGACACAAAGTGAAGCTGATTTTATTTATTCACAGGTAGATAATTAAAGTTTGCTGATGATACACTGCTGATAGACACATGATACTTGTGGGTTCAATTTCCATTCAGGGAAAATAAATATGTAATAAATTAAGTTTATTTTCTCACTATGATGTAAAAGACAAAACAGTCTGTCTCAAAAATTGTAATATAACTCACCTCAAAGTTGTCCATTAAAACAATTGTAGGAGCCGCAGCTTTAGCTTTTTGTATCATAGCATTAATTTTACTCTCAGTCTGTTTTGCTGTTGAATTTTGTATGGTATTGCAGTCTATGTGTAAACAATTGAGACCTAGAATGTATAGCAATAAAAAAATATACTTTTAAGTGATAGAGACATATTTACATGGTGTGATTGTATATGTGGGAGGCAGCCACATTTCCTAAAAATATAAGATTATATATTTCAATGAATTATTTTGACAATGATATTTATCATAGTAATGTAGTCTAAACAGAGAAAGCTACAAGCAAAAAATAGTCCTTAAGAAACTTGATAATAAATAAACTAATTATATTGATAAAGCTGAAAATAGAAAACAAGTTGCTCGCTTGCTTGCATTATTTTCAGTACTTACAAAATATCTAACTTTGATGCTATTTATAAATTATCATATTTATGCTTACCATTATATTTAGCTAAGGTTTTTACAAGAAGATGGCGACCCGAGCCCACAGTACCAGTTAAAAGGAGCATTGGTATTATTGGGGTAGCTAAGGTTGCAGATAGTTCTTCTGTAATTAAACATTAATATTATTTATCTATATTGCACATATTAAGGCAAAATAAACATAAATACAAAATGTATTTTCTTAAGTACCTATTTCCCCATTTAAAAATAAATTGACAGTTTCTTGTAAAATGTTAAATTTTTCTCTGAGTCCTTCTGGACATAGATGTATAATGGGGTGATGTCTTGAACCAGCCAATTCAAAGTATTCATTCTTTGGTTTTATATAATGTGTATTTTCCCCAAGTGTCAATTGAGTTACCCCTTTTACTATATAATATGTGGGAATTATATTATGATGTCTGTCAATTATCGCTTCCTGTGCTTGTATTTTTTTACATTTAAAATATATTTTCCCACTAGATTCAATTAAATCTAAGTATTTATAACTATATTTAGATAAAATTTGTGGATTGAGATCAATACTGATGATATCATCAGGAGAAACAGCTTTGGGTAACTCAAAATGATTATTCAATATTTCTTTTAAAAAATCATTTTCTAAATCATATTCATTAACAATAAGATTAACCTCAGCGATTGCTGCTATTTTTGGTGAGAATTCAAAAGATATAATAGGATGAAATGATATGCTAAAATCTGTTTTATTTTCAAGTCCAAAGGTTAGAATAGTATTCAAGTATTCACTTTCATTTGTATAAGCTATGTTTCCCGTTACTAACTTAGATCCAACAATGGGCACTATTCTTTCATAGTCAATTTGTAGTTTGTTATCAGTCCAAAACTTTTTATGAATTTGCGATGTCACTATATTTAGATTATATTTCAAGCTTGTGCTACTTTTACTATTCATATCCTTAAATTTATTTTTGCAGTCTTTAGCCACTCTCATAATTACCCATAAAACACCATTATCTTTATAAAAAAAGTTTTCTACAGTCAATTGAATAAAGTGCTCTTTAGGTATAACAATACATTTTTGTGATAGGACTGAGAAGTTTTCTTCGTGTATGTGATCCTTTAAAAGCGATAAAATGACATTTTTTGGAAGCGTTTTCATAATAAAGTTATTCATTTTGCTTCCATATAAGCCTCTGTTGATATTATATCTGCTTTTAATAGCCAGAAAAGCTAAAAAAGTGTTAGTATTAAACTTGGGATATAAGATTTTTAGACAAAACTTCAGCACCCATAGTTTTAAAGAATCCTCTTTCTTCATAATAATACAAAAACCTAAGAATATTTTCAAAAATGTATTAATAATAATGTGAATACTTTAAATATAGTTAAAATTATAAATTAAACTTTTGTTATTATGAAAAATATTATCACTTTTTGTTATCATTTTCAAACATGTCAATTATGACATAAATGTGGGGTTGCCGCATATGAAAAACACTGAGCCTGCATATTAGCACCCTTAGTGGTGAATTCTAAAAACCACGAAACACACGTGTTTCGTGGTTTTTCAATGAAATATTTTCAAGAGTCTGAATTTCAAATTTTATAAAAATCGGTGCCAATTTAAATAGAAATCCATACAAACTTTCAACCCCTATTTCATCCCTTTAGGGTTAAAATTTTTCAAAATCCTTTCTTAATGGATGTCCAGATTATGAAAATAAACATCTATCCAAATTCCACGTTTCTGCGCACAGCGGTTAGGGCTGTGCGTGCGTCTTACCTCAGTCAGTCAGGGACATGTCCTTTTATATATATAGATTGTAGTGCGGTATTTATAAAATTAAAATCTGTTGAAAATTTGAGAAATTTATATCGTGGCACAGAGAAATATTTTATTATGTTAATATTTTTATAAATAAACAAAGCAAATATTAATAAAATATTATGGAAGGAGACAGATATTTTTTTTTAAGTTCTTATTCTTTTTGTTCTTCTACTTAATACTGGTTAATTAATAAGCGTCTACTGACATAATATAATTTATTATTTTAATATTACCTTGAAAAATAAGGTTTTTTACCGTGGAAATGGCCTTAAATTATAATATTTTAGAAACGTAAAGCATCGTCGTGTTAAGCTATGTATTTAACTTGGGTATCATTTAACAACATACGAATGGTTCTAATGGCTTGTATGCCTATTCTTATATTTTATTTGATTTGGCTCATAAATACATCGGAAAATATACGAAGCGACGAGGGAACATTGTTAGACCTTGTTTGCTGGCCCGATGGCAATGCTATTCCAGTTATTATAGCTTGCGGCTCCGTGGTTGCGGTTGTTATAGAGGTTTAAACTTTTAATATATTAAACACATGTCGATGGATTAATCTGGAACTCCATTTTTTTTGGTGGCATTCGTTGAAGGTTTCGCATTATTTTGACGATTGTATCTATAGGTACTTCGCGGGGCTGTTTTCAGAGATATTGTTAGCTAGCATCACTGATTATTTATGAATTGTTACTATTATATATGAATTATTTCAGCTGTATGGACTATATCAGCTCTTTAAAGCCGGTTTGTCTAAAAGGGAGTATAATGTAACAAACGGTCTCTTTTATTACATCTGGGCACTAATCGTGATAATAATTATATTCCTAGCGATTGTGTTTTATTCAACTCTTCAATCTAATATAATAAGAGGTAGGTAAATAGGAATTCTTTCAGTTTAAAACGCCTGAAGAAAATACCTGAAGCTATTATAATTATGTCATTTTAAATATTCAGCAAAAATAAAAGGTGGAATAACGAAGGCTATGTTAAGATATGCAACTCATTTACCATCTAAAATTGCAATAGATCGGCTACAAACCCGCTTTCACTGTTGCGGGAGAGTTAATTATCAGGAATGGTTTTTTATACCATGGTATGCACCGGAGCAAAGTACGGAGTCTGTCCTGTAAGCATCAATTACCTATTACAATTAAATTAATAAAATAAACAATAAAAAAATGGCAACATCTTTATATTAAATAATTTTCGCATATTAATAAATCGTTGTTTAATAAAAATAAACATACGCATATGATATTCCGTATGAAAATATTAAACCAGAGATTTTATAAAGCTTTCATAGGCAAAGATTTTTGTAAAGATTAATCATTTTGCCATGAAAAGAATATTTTTTTACAGTATCTCTTGAGATATATATATATGTATATATATATATATATATATATATATATATATATATATATATATATATATATAAGTGGGGAACGGAGTGTCTTACACTAGGTTCCCTCTGCCTACCCTGCTGTGTGCGGGATATAGCGTGAAGCTAATTTTTTTTATTTTAAATAAATATTTCATCTCCTCGAGTGGGGATCGAATCCAAAACCAGTCGATTTTGCAGTCACACTTTGTACCACTGCGCCACGACTGGCCTCAATTTATTTATTTACATTTATATTTTCATTTCTTCGCTCTGGTGTTGAGGCAAAGCGTGGCGTTGAGTTCCGCCCCTTAACACGCAATGCCTCCAGAACTTGGCAGAAAATGGGGAACGGAGTGTCTTAACACTAGGTTCCCTCTGCCTACTCGTGAAGCTGATTAACTAGGAATTAAACTGCGATTACACTACAGTACTTATAGTGAACTATATAATGTAGGGTCGAGGGTAGAGTAGTGTTTATGCATTAGAGAAGTAGGATCCTAACTTCAAGCAAAATAAAATGAGAGGAATTCCTTATAAATAGTAGGTAGTCTTAGTGCACTAGAAGTAATGTGATGCAATATTGGCTTTACTGAATTATTATTTTTAAATATGTATAACGTAAAATATAATAATATTTTAATAAGTCGTGGCGCAGGAGCACAAAGTATAAATGTATATGCAACAGGTTGTGAGTTCGATTCCCACTCGAGGAAATGAAATATTTAATATTTTTATTTTCTTCGTTGTGGCGTAGAGGCAAAGCGCGGCATTGAGTACTGCCACTCAAAACTACAAAACATTACTACGCAAAGCCTCCAGAATTTGTCGCAAAATGGGGTACGGAATGTCTTAACACTACGCTCCCTCTGCCTACTCTGTTGTACGCAGGATACAGCGTGATGCTATCAAAATAAATAGGTTTTAATTTTACGATACCTATTTTCACAGCTACAACGTTCACGTGGTACTAAATATTACTCTTTCAATAGCTCAGTGCGCAAGTTCATAGCGGATAACGTGCCGTACAGTTGTTGTTCGATGAATGCGATGTGGCCTTGCATTCACCACGGGGTCACCAAGATGGGGACGATATACAAATATGATCCTTCTGTAAGCATCATTTGTCCCCATTATATTTGTTATTGTAATGATTATATTTGATATTATAATGACTAAAGAAGCATTCTTATTTAAATAATATGTTAGTTTTATTTGAAGATATGCTTCGCTTATGTCAATGCTACTTAGGTATACGATGTAGATGCAGTGAGGTGTCTGTGTTTAAATTATCGTTGCACTTTGTATTGTAATTTCTAGACACAAATAAATCTATTTTTAAGTTTATCACGCACATAGCAAGCTTCACGCTTTTCGCCGAATTCTGGAGGCGTTGCGTGTTGAGAGGCGGAACTCAACGCCGCGATTTGATCGCTCGCAATTTACTGCAAATCCAGCTTATCGAGTATAAAATAATAAGTGATATTTCAGAAGCAATTGACTATATGGGAAGATGGATGCGAAGAAAAGTTAATAGCCGAAATGATGTCGGTGTCATGGCGTTTTAACTCTGTTATGACTCTTATTATTGCAGCAATGGTTCGAGTTTTACAAATTTTACTTTTCACTTTTCAAATATTAAACTGTAGAAGGATAATTGTGAACGAAGGACTATTTTGGTTTGAAACCCAGATATATTACGATTTATTGTAATCTGTCAATATTATGTTTATATATTTCGAACTTCAATAAGAAAAACGGAAACCTTTATGATCACTTCGTTGTCCGTTAGTCACGACCATTTGAAGCTATATAAAATCAATGCAATCGAAACCTATAGGGTAGGGTAGGTAAGAAATTTGGGAAGAAGTGAAGATGTACAGTACAAATAAAAAAAAAATAATTGAAATACTGAAATGTTTAGGTGGCGCAGATAAAAACTATTTTAAATTTATGATTGTAGTTCATTTCATACAAAATGTGTGCATACGAAAGCATTTCCCATTGAACTACAATCCTTACAATTGGTACAGATATAGCCCTCAGTGGTCAACTCACACTGGACTGGTTTTTTATTTAATTCAATAATCCAAGAATATTAAGTAGAGTCTTTCGACTCTACTTAATATTACATTATTTATATACTGTTATTTAACATTAAAAAACCTAATATAATTTCTCTAGATTTCACAAATCATAGCAGTACGATACATCCACACGGCATACAAAAACGGCCTGCACGTTGGCAACCAGATCACATGTGAAGCTTACCTTTTGCGTTCCGTCACGGACACTAAATTAGACGTTCCCAAAAAAAAGTGGTACAAGAGAAAGTTCCCTACAAGAACGTCGCAGTGGGCCACCGCTACATACAAGCGTGTTGACACGACCGCGACGTCGTCTGCGTCGAGTAGTTCAGATGAATTACTTAAACCCATTTATGAGTAATAGAAGTACTGTCTCAGTCACTCAAACCATCAAACCACTGGGTCTTTCTAAGTACTCTCTTGTCTATTCTCCCATAGGTATAAATAAAATGTAAAGAGAAAAAAACACTATGTGCTACATAAGTATATATAATATGTAAATAAGAAAGTTAAAATCAGCTTCACGCTGTATCCCGCACACAGCAGGGTAGGCAGAGGGAACATAGTGTTAAGACACTACGTTCCCCACTTTCTGCCGAATTCTGAAGGCATTGCGTGTTGAGTGGCAGAACTCAACGCCGCGCTTAGCCTCGACACCAGAGCGAAGAAATGGAAATATAAATTTATGTAAATATTTCATCTCCTCGAGTGGGGATCGAACTCACAACCAGTCGGTTTTACAGTCTCACTTCGTGCCACTGCGCCACGACTGGCCTCTAAGAAAGTTTTTATTATATATGTTTCAAATTAAATAAATTATGGTATATTATGTTCAATTATCGATATATTTTATGTAAAAATATATGTAAATTTTTGTATAAGTAAAATTTTACCATTAATGAACTTGTTGTTTCATTTTGGTTATTATTATCTACTTGCGGCGTCCCGCGGCTTCGCCTGCTTGAACTATATTAGAAACAGCTTAACTTTTTATTAGTTGATTTGGATTAGTATTCACAATATCCTTTGTAAAATAACTGTAATATTTGCACATTAACTATTGTACAATTTTTAAATTAGTTTAGAGTGAAGCGATTACAATGAAATAAAAACTAAAATGCGGAGTACATTTTATTAACTTACTATTTATATGTATAAAAGTTGCTTAAATTTGTTACTTTTTACGCTATACATGACCACCTAGACAGACAAACAGTCAAAAAGACAAATATTCCAAAAATGCTGGAAACGGATTCTGTTAGTAATCCTTTAACACCCTGGAAAATTCTTTTAAAAATGTACAGAAACGACTTTATTCAAATTATAGATAAATGATCTATTTTGAATTTTTAATGCAAGCCGTATGTATTCTTATAAGTTTGAATGACAAGTGAACAATAAATTAATTAATACAATCGTTTATTCTTGTGATTTTTGAAATAAAACAATAAAAGTACGGTACAAATTTATATTTCAAGCACCCGTTTTAAAATATTAATGATTTAAAATATTTTCCTAAAGTAACAAATTAAATTCTTAGTTTACCATAATATTAAAAACCGATACTTATTAATTAATAAATGATGAGAGCTAAATAATATTTTAAGTGAAATGATAATACAATAGGCGATTTATTTGTAACCTTTATATATATTAAAAAAATATTATTTTGATGACGGCTATCATTTAAAAGGCATATCTATGTAAATCTATTTTTCGTTGAGAAACTTTTGTATTTTATGTGGCTCCGCCAGCTCCTTCAGTCGATGGAGGTTGTCCCACCACAATTTGAGTCGATGTCGGCGGATCATATTAAACCATGGCGTTAACGGGCCCTCCAACGTTGGAATGAACCTAGAAAAAGAAAAGAAATTATTTAAGTTTTTTTTTTATATTATGTTGAGGCCAGTCGTGGCGAAGGGGCACAAAGTGTGCAAGTAAACGCGACTGGTTGTGGTTTCGATCCCCAGTCGAGGAAATGAATATATTTCTATTATATTAATATTTATTTAAATTTATATTTTAGTTTCTCGTTCTGGTGTCGAGGCAAAGCGCGGCGTTGAGTTCTGATACTCAGCACGCAATGCCCCCAGAATTCGGTAGAAAGTGGGGAACGGAGTGTCTTAACCTAACCTTACACTGGGTTCCTTCTACCTACCCTGTTGTGTGCGGGGTACAGCGTGAAGCAAATTTTTTTTTAATATATTATTAAATAAGTTATGGCTAAATTCTATAGTGTGTATATAAACCTTCTACAGTAATATTATGTAATAGTCGTTACTTCTCGTTTTTATATTAATAAGTTTTCAGTCACATTTTTTATTACCAAGGTGAATATTAAATGAGAAATTCACTCGCTTAATACACGAAAATGATATTTTAAATACAGTGAGTGCAATTTACTTTTTATCGCTGCATGATAAACTAAACGCTCGGAGTGTTTACAGTGCGGTCGACGAGTCGTGGCCGTCCTGAATTTAGGTTCTCTGAACGTTTGCGCATTGATCATTCGGGAAGAAATTAGAAAATAATTGAGACGAGAAAACTACTAATATCAAATCTTCGCAACAACCTACAGCCAACTTCAACCTACGACTCGCTATTGTACTGTATTTCGATGTAAAGCAATATGACGTTATTTTAAAACATATCGACCATGGTTGTATACAAAAAATACTATACAAGATGGTTCTGACTTCAAAAACACAGAGGAATATATATATTTCATAATGACATGTATTATTATCACATGTTTCATCTTGCATTGTATCTTGCAGGGTAGGCAGAGGGAACCTAGGAATAAAACACTCCCTACTCCACAAATTACAATAAATTTTCGAAAATTGCGACCGGCAGATTTCAACGCCGAGGGGGGAAAAAATAATTAATTCCCCCCGAGTGGGAATCGAACCCACAACCTCTGTTTTGTTTACCGTCTCACGCTGTGACAGCCTATAATTATAATTTAGAGTTAAAAAAAAAACTTATGAAAAAACCGATATTTAAGTTTCGAATAATATTAATATGTCTATGTTAATATGAATTTATATTTTTAACGTGTACATTTTTTGTATTTAAAAAAAAAATGACGCGTGTAGATCGTATCACTTAGGTTTTTTTTTATTACAAACAAAAAATACTCACGAATTAAACTCATTCTTTGGTACGAAGCAGTATTCGGATATTTCGTCAGAATTGGGTTTGATTTTGACGTCCGCTTGGAAGAATAGGATGTGATCGATTTCATGTTCGCCCCAAATGCCGTCTCCAGGGTCGTGGTAATGCACGCGAGTAAGAAACGTAAATAGCTCCGGGTCCAGCTAAACAAAAATACATAAAATCAGCTTCACGCTGTACGCTTCCCGCGCACCTCAGTAGGCATAGGGAACCTAGTGTTAAGACACTCCGTTCCCTACGCCATTATTATTAATAAGTTGAGACCGTCGTAGTGAAACGGCACTTTTCTATTCCCACTTGAGAAATTTTATTATTTTTCTTTTCATTTCCACTCAACACGCAATATCTCGTTTGTTTTTAGCTTCACGCTGTATCAATAAGACACTTCCGTTCCTCACTTCCTGCCGAGTTCTGGAGGCAATGCGCGTTGTGTAGCTCAATGAAACACCTTGCCAACCCACTTTGGCGATAAAACGGCAAAACTGGCCTCTATGGTACCTCTTTCTGTCTTGGCATGTCTCGTATATTGGGGCTCAATGTGGACAATAGAGAGTCTTAATATAAGGTTCCCTCAGCTATATGCGAGATATAGTTTTAAACTAGTAGGATGCCATTGTGGCGTAATGGGGCAGTATTCAATTAACCACAATAAACAATCCATCAATAGTCCATAAAATGATTATATAATAGCAATTATTACTGAGCTCATTGTATAAAACGGTCAGTAATGCAAGGCTAATAGAAGAACCATAGAGAAATGTTAACTTTTTTTTCTGTATATAACATTTCAAATTTAAACAAATTCATTTTGGTATATCAACATATAGTGAGATCCGACGCATCCTAATGGGGAATAAAAGTGTCTTAACACTATGTTCCCAGGGTTCCTCTGCCTACCCTGCTACATGAGGGGTACAGAGAGAAGCCTAAAAAAACCTACAGTATGCAAATACAATGATATTATTTTTTCAACAAAATTTAAAATTTCTATTAAAAAAAAAATTGAAAAATATGCCTTTTGCATATACATATGTCTTTTGCCATTTTCTTTATTTATGTATATGTGTGTAGTGAAGAAATACAAACTTCTATTAATACAAAATTTTAAGAAATAAAATAATATAAAAATTATGGTGTATAGAAAAAAATATAAATATTAAAAAACTCAAGGTTGCTAAGCGCATAAGCGATGATATTATTTGATTATTTTTACATAATACTTATACCTAAACATTTCCAGTAAAAAGAAACAGAACATTTATTATTCATTAACGCTTTAAAAAAACTACAAGTTTTTATATTGAAATACATACTTTAATTTTATTTTTGTTAACTGTATGTATAAAGAAGTTGGGAATCAAGACACAGTCCGATTTCGAAATGTTGTATGTATATTACGTGGTGGCATAGGAGGAAGGGAATGAAATTAATAAATTTCCTTAAGCTAGAATTGAACCCACATCCGGCGTGTTTACAGTCAAACGCTGTGTAAAATTTTTTACTTATAATAAAACGGTAGAAATATTTAATATTTTCATTTCTTCGTTGAGGCCGTCGTGGCGCATGGGCACAAGAATGTGATTGTAACGCGAAGGTTGTGAGTTCGATCCCCACATGGGGTAATGCATTATTATTAATTAATATTTTCATTTCTTTGCTCTGACACCAAGGCAAACGCCCAGCGTTGAGTTCCGCCGCTCAACACGCAATGCTTCGAAAAATGGAAAGTGGGGAACGGAGTGTTTTAACTCTAGATGTCCTGTCTATCCTGCTTTACACGGGGTACAGTGTGACGCTGATTTCTTCGTTGGGATCCATCGTGGTAAGCTGGCGACAAGGCAAAGCTGTGTTCCGCCATTCAACACGTAAAATCTTCAAAATCTTCGAGGAAAGTAAAGGTTTGATGAAAGGGAGTGTCTTAACACTAGGTAAAGGTAAAAATATATATTACATACCTGGTCAAACGGTATACCCAGCTCGTGATTCAACCTGCGTCTTGCGGCTGTAATTACCTCTTCAGGTTTATTATCTATAAATAATGGATGACTGCAACAAGCGTTTGTGTAGTAATCTGGATATGTTACCTGTTAGAAAATATATTTTTTGGTACAATAATCTTATAATATGTCTAAAATGTATAAAAAAACTGTGAGATTTACTAGAAGTATTCTTTTGTATGCCAGTCGTGGCACAGAGGCACAAGTGTGTGACTGTAAATGCAACTGGTTGTGGGATTGATCCCCATTCAAGAAAATTATATATTTATTTAAATTTATATTTTGATTTCTTTGATCTGGTGTCACTCATCACATAATGCCTTCAGAATTCGGCTGATAGTAGGGAGTAGAGTCTTGGTTTCCTATGCCTAAACTGCTATATGCGGAAAGAAGCGTAAAGCTGATTAATTTAGATTTTTATTTTTTTTGTATTTTTCAAAGTAACACATGGTATGGAAATGATTAATGTATGTTTTTATTATTATTATTTGTAGTTATATTATACAAAAAAAAAATTAAAAAGAAAAGTTATATTCAATTACATTAAATACTACCATTTTATAAAAAAAGTCTGTTCTTCCGCCACCAGGGCAGGCAGATGGAACATGTGACAGCGTGAAATGAAATAAATCAATAATCATGTCTCAAAATGAGGATTCATTACTGCATTTTCACTCTTTGTACCACAATATGGAATTGTAATACCATAAAAAAGGTCATCTCATAAATGTTTTTGTTCTATTGTGTCACAGAGGCACAGTGATTTACTGTAAATATAACACTTGTGAGTTCCATTCCCACACAGGAAAAGTTTTTTCTTTATCTCCTTGCTTCAGTAAGCAGACAAAGAATAACACTCAAATTCCACGAAGTACACGGGATACAGCATGAAGCTAAATAAATATTAAAAATTAAATATTTATTTACTTTTTGACTTGACCTCCTCTGCATAAGCATATCTCCTCTTTTATTGAAAAGAAAAACACTAAATGCCCTATGTAGCAATACACTTCCATCTGGACCAACTTTGTGACATTCCTGTTTAGTAGCAGTTCCAATAAAATTGTCCTTTTCATCAACTAGCAAGCATATGTCCTTATCTAAAGCTTCAGACTAGAATAAGAAAGTTAAGTAAATGTTATAGACGTAGGTATGACATAGTTATGATACAGTACAATTGGTAGCAGGTTAATTGTAAATTTGATGGTTCTGGATTAATTACTGAATAATAAGGTTGAACTTGCTTTGCTTATTTTTTAAATATTGTATATGTATACAATATTTACATAAGAAGCCTTATTATTTTAAATTATTATTATTAATATTATGTAATGTCAGATGAAATGATAAAATATTCAATTAGTATACAATCATACCTGCACAGGTTCAATGTTATCTTTAATTTCAGGTTCCGGTTTTGATGGATTAGATGCAAAGAGTCTTTTATGACTTTTTAAAGAATTCCATATAGACCGCGTAAAACACCGCACAAGCATCTTCAGCATATGAGAAACACAATCTTATTCTATACTAGGCTTGACAAAATTAGCATATGACATCTGTTGATCTATGCAAGCAGTGTTTAAATTTAAATTTAGTTGCATCTTATCTCATCCCTATCAATCAATTTACATGATAAATTATTCTGATTTGTATTTTTTTTTTTAATCAAGTATATTTACTCCATTATACTGTTATAATATATCTCTCTGTAGAGATTACAATGCTATATTTTTAGCTTTTGTAACATATAAGCATTTGAATTCTAGAATTTGTGTATACTTGTTAAAAATGAAAAAAATATGTAGAAAAAAGAAAGTGGAAATAAACGTAGTCTCCAACGAATATAATTATGTTATAAATCACATTATTTTTCTTTAAATTAATGTATAAAAAATATTACCTTTATATGTGTGTTTATAAGTGACTCCCTAATCGTAAAATGTCCATTAATTGTATTAATTGATTAACTAAATTGAATAAATTACGTTGCTGACTGACTTGAGCCACTGAAAATACAGAAATGACATTTCTCATTTCTCAAGTGTCAGTTTTGCTTACCAAACCGAGCACTGGCCATAGATTACAATTTTAACTTTTAATGTTGCTCTAGGCGTTAGGTATTATATTTGTGAATGTGAAGAGTATTTTGTCATAGTGAAATCGAGGGGATCGGAATATTTTTAGATTTCAAGTGATATTTTAGAGGAGGAGGAGGAGTTAATGCTGATTTTTATTTTAGTACATAATATGAAAATATTTATATATATATACCTATTACAAAATACAAGACTATTTCCTATTTAAACTGGGTGGAAAGACATGCTATATGGGGTGAAAAATGCTAGGGTTTCTACTCTCTTGACAAGCATCTTAAGCACATATTTAATTTATAATATATTAGATTTTATTATAATAGGTCGTCAAAATAACCACACTCTTTATAATCATTACTTTTCCGCCATGACTTTTGCATCAGATTTACTACTAGTGACCTATATGTTATATGTTTTCGTTTCTATTCATTCCACAGTTTATTTAATTGTATATTCACAATTATTTGCAATAACATCCATAATCTTACATCTGCAAGTTGCAAAACTGTGTGGATGTGGAGTAAGCCCCCTATTCGAGAACATGCATTATTTTTATTTCCATGTCCTGGCAAGATAAAGTGTATATGTGTATGTATATAAGTGTTGGGCTTCGCCACTCAACATATATTGCCTTGAAGTAGCAAACGATAGTTTTGGGTTCGGTTACTTCTCAAGGAAGAGTTTATATTTCATATATACACTTACATTTTCTCCTTCAAGTAATCCAATACGAAATGTCTCTAAAACAGCGGTTTTCGAGTTTGGTAATTGCCGGAAACAGTCCTATTGTATCTAAGAGATTAATATTAAAATTACAAACCATTATTTACATTTTATTAGAGTCTGAAAAGGTTTTCACTGTAAGGAGAACACAAAAAGGTAGTTACTCATGTTTCTAAAAGACGGTGGACGATACATGGCCGAAATTTTATTTTTTTACAAAAAATTGTTTCTGCAATCAGTTCGCATCATCAAGTTTAGGCTCGGGCTTATGATTCAAAATGTCTTTAACGTAGACTACAACACCGCTGTTTTAGTTTATTAACTGACTTTTTTATCTCTTGTGTACACTTCACGGCCAATTGTAATTGGCCGTGTTTTAGCGCAATTTATGAATTATAGATAGATCGTTAAGCCAGCATTCTGTCAAAATAATCACGGCAAAACAGCTGTTGAAGCGCTTTAACATTGACAGAAATATATTAAATTTTTTACCCAGCCTTCTTATGTACAGGCTAATAATATTGAGATTATGTTCCCGTGTTGTAAACCGCCGCGTTTTTTATAACGTTTGTTATAAAAAAGTTTTTTTAGATTCTCCAGGTATATCGAGGTGAGCACTTATTACATTTCTTCATGTTTTTACCGCTCTGATTATTTCATCTCGTCTGGATCTACGCAAAAATCTAACAATAACAAGTCTATGTAATATTTTACCATCTATCGTAATTGCAGGTGTATCCCGAGGAGGAGTTAGTGTCATGGCTGTCGAGCTCCATTCTAACCATTCGAACAAAGCTATATGATGATGATTTTCATTGTTTGCGTCAGGTATGCCAGACAATCCAAGTCCGTTGCGTAGGTGGTTCTACTCTGTGTATTTAATTCCTGTTATAAATCATCGTTAAGAAGAACTCATATTATATCATACATTTTTAAAACGAAAATAAATCAAATATTTTATAGAAGTGCATGGGCTTACAAAATACTGTAGAAGCTATACATAGTTAAAGTTTAATGTAAACGAAGTTTGGTTGAGTTATAGCAATAAACATTTTTAAACAGTAGAATCAGTGAACACGGAAAGGCAATCCTATTTTTAATTATATTCCCTTAAACAGGACGTGTGGTCTAAAATAACTACATTCGACGCCTACGCATACTAAATGCAGTCGAGTCACCGCGTGTATCTTCGTTCGTTTATCTTTAATAATTACTAAAATAAAAAAAAATTAAGACTAATTGAGTTATAATCACTATCACATTATTTTGTAAAATGTCTAACGTGAAAATAGCAATCAGAGTTCGTCCGTTCACTGAAAAGTTAGTAAGGATATTTACAAAAAAATACATACTAAATATGTTCAATATAAAGATTGAAATTAATGCAATATTTGTTATTTTGTTAAAGAGAATTAAAATTGGAGAAAGAGAGAGTGCCAGTTATCAGTGTCGTTGATGAGCACACGGTGACTATAACAAATCTTAAGGTAAGTTTTATAAGGATTAATAGATATAGAGAGGTACTTAGCTTGTAAAGAAACAAAACGTATTTTTTTCAGTAATTTTATCCTCGTTTACACGAATAATTTTTGAATAAAATTGAAATATTGCGCGTATGAGGTTTTATTTAAATAATATAGTAGGTATATAGGTATCGAATTTAAAAATAAACAAGCGTGTGACTGTAAACGCAATAGGATGTGGGTTCGATTCCCATTAGAGGAACTGAAATATTTATTATTTTCATTTCTTCGATCTAGTGTCGAGGCAAAGACCGGCGCTAAATTTCGCCACTCACACTCCAGAATTCGGCGGAAAATAGAGAACGGAGTGTCTTAACTCTATGTTCCTCTCTATGGCGGTAGCCTCTTGATTAAACAATATTTTTCTTTTTTGTTTTTGTCTTTTCAAAAGAGCCTTAGTTTTTATAATTGTACCTTGCGTTCAAAATGTATTGTAAATAATCAAATATTACAGCGTCACCCATTTTCCCGTAGGATAGGTAGACTGAAACTAATGTTGTTAAGATTTTATTAATAGCATGTTAAACGGCGGAACTCAACGTCACGCTCTGTCTCAAACTAGTGAATTTATTACCTGCGTATGAAAACACATTTTTTTAAAATAATATATAAATGACGACAGTCGTGACTGTAAAAACAACTGGTTGTGGGTTCGATCCCCACTCGAGGAGATGAAATATTTACTTAAATTTATGTTTTCCATTTTTTCGCTCTGGTGTCGAGGCAAAAGCGCGGCGTGAGTGAGTTCTGCTACTTAATACGCAATGCCTCCTGAATTCGACAGAATGTGGGGAACGGAGTGTCTTAACACTAGGTTCCCTATGCCTACCCTGCAGTGTGTGCACCATTACAGTACATGGATACCTATATATATAAATTAAATTAATAATAGCATTTGAATATTATCAATAAAATCACAGCAGCTAAACATTAAAGTGTTTTTGTCCAGGTCAATGTATCAGGCGCAGGCGACAGTCGTGAACGTGTCCGACGATACTTCACCGATTGCACGTTTGACAGCTCGTGTGCGCCTACAGATCCTAAATATGCATCCCAAGAAGTGGTATTCGTTTTTTTTTTTATTTTGCAAAAAATATTATATTCCAAAAGAAAAGGCCAGCCGTGGGGTTGGGGCCGCAAGCTTGTGGATTCGATTCCCACTATTTTATTTTTTTCGCTGTGGTAACGATGCCAAACACGGCGTTGAGTTTCGCCTCTCAATACGCAATGTTTCCAGAACTCTACGTAAAGTTAGGAATTGAAGCGTCTTAATGGGAACGGAGTGTCTTAACACTAGGTTCTCAGATTCTTTCTGATAACCCTGCTATGTGCGGGATACAGCTTGAGGTTGATGAAAAAAAATAAGTATAAAATTTTTCATTTCCTCGGGTGGGAATCGAACCCACTGGCCTCAATATGTCGAGTTGGTTTCTATACTTATATTATCTTGAAATTTCTGTGCCCTAGATATTTGCCACACTAGGTCGCCAAGTGCTTTCTACAATTTCAAGGGGTCAATCTGCTTGTGTGCTTGCTTATGGACAAAGTGCAACCGGAAAGACCCATACTATGATGGGATCTCCTGCACAACCAGGCTTGATCCCACGAATTTGCAAGGCTTTGGCTGATGAGCAGCTCACCGATATTACTATTAGGTATTTATCTTTTTTATTTATTAATTTTTGTTCATCTTCACGCTGTGTCCCGCTCACAGCAGGGTAGGGGAAACCTAGTGTTAAGATATTCCGTTCCCCACTTTCCGCCAAATTCAGGAGGCACTGTGTGTTGAGTGGCGGAAATCAAAGCCGTGATTTGCTTATGGAGGATTTTAAAATTGTTTTCTACTCTCTACCTACTTTAAGTAACGCAATCATAGCGATTCGATTCCCTTCAACGCAGTAACGCCCCACTCTGTTTTAATATGACAAAATATTTTACAATATATTTCAAAATCAAAAATAATATTTTGTTTATTTTTTATTATAACAATATTTATGGCCAGGCTAAGTATGTGAGGTCAATTTGACCTCAAGCCGCAGTGAATATGTTAAAGTTAAAGTTACAGTTCTTAAAATGTTAGTGTTAGTAAATTGAATTAAAATAAAGCAAATATTGCCAATTATAGGTTTCCGAGATTTAATTTTATAACTTACACTAAAATGATGTTTGTATCGCAAATAGCCAAGTCGAACCGTACATTATGGAAATCTTTATTTGACCGTCTCACATAACTTTTTTTTATGTTCACTTAATTAATAAGTAAACTCTTTACGCAAGCTTTACGAAGGTCAAGGCGTTGGCTCAGAGTTTCAACTTAGTCGTCGTTAAGTATACCGTATTAATTTTTTATATATAGATTTGTTTTATTAACTTCACGTTGTATCCCGTACACAGCAGGGTAGGCAGAGGGAACCTAGTGCTAAGACACTCCATTTACTTTCTGCCGAATTCTGGAGGCAATGCGTATTGAGTGGCAGAATTCAACGCCGCGCTTTGCCTCGACACCAGAGCGAAGATACATTTTAAGTAAATATTTCATCTCCTCGAGTGAAGATTGAACCCACAACCAGTCGGTTTTACAGTCACATTTTGTGCTTCTGCGCCACGACTGGCCTCAATTGTAGTAATTTGATGTTTATATTCCATTTTTTGATAAATTTGACAGTCATGCATGCTATTTCGGGCAATCATAAAATCGAAATAAACCAAGCAAATTGAAGTGGATATAATGACATCTGCATTACAATTGAACGCCGTTCAATTTGGCCGTCCTATATGTAGCAATTTTGTTAGATAGCAAATTGTTTCAGCATCATTATACATACGGAATAAGGCAGTGATGGGCGCCATTCACGCGATTCACACACCTACGTTATCGTTACCAATATTTATTTTTATTATTTCATTTAAATATTACTTAATTTTGATGATGTAGTATAATAGAAAGTCATCCTCTAAAAATTAAAGAATTGGTAAAAACATAAATAAGTATTTTAGTTAAAATTAGAAGTAAGGAAATGGCCATAATCGTGTAATCCACGCAGTCGAAGCCGCTAGCGGTAGGCACTACGTATACCTTTTAATTATATTACATAAATGATATTCTCGTATTACGCTGAATTTTGGTAATGGGAATCGAATACACTACCTGTAGCTTTTGCAGTGAGACGATTGGCCCCTGTGCCACGACAGACCTTATATTAACATAGAAATGCCATAAGTAAATATATGAGCTATTTGTACATTATTTAATATTGAAAATAAATAAATCAGCTTTACGCTGTATCCCGCACACAGCAGGGTAGGCAGAGGGAACCTTGTGCTAGGACACTCCGTTCCCCACTTTCTGCCGAATTCTGGAGGCATTGCGTGTTGATGGCAGAACTTAACGCCGCGCTTAGCCTCGACACCAGAGCGAAGAAATGGAAATATAAATTTAAGTAAATATTTCATCTCCTCGAGTGGGGATCGAACCCACAACCAGTCGGTCTTACAGTCACACTTCGTGCCACTGCGAACGACTGGCCTCGCTATTCAGTATTATTTTTTTATAATATAATTTTTTTGAAGTCAAGATAAAGGATATTTTTATACATCCTCTACTTATTTTTACTATTTTCCTTTCTCGTATAGGTATATACGAGTATATTCTGTTATTTATATAACTAGTGAGCCGCTCCGATTTAATTAAAGATTTTTTATAAATAGATTTTATTGATACATGTTTTATATTTTTAAGAATTTACGACGTTTTAAACATTGACGTCGTGGTCCTTTGTTACTTTCACTTCCTATTGTTAAAATTAGATAAGCAAATCGCGATAAATTTCTATGTTTTAATTTCCAAAATGTATTGCGTGTATGTTTTTATTTAATAGATCATGAATATTTTAAATTGTTTGTACATAACAATTTCAGTCTTAATTTTAAAAATATAATTTTTTAGTTAGATATTATTATCAAGTGGGAATTATAAACATTTTTTTTTTAATTTAACACGTCACCTCGTCAATTGATTGGATTCTCTGATCAGTCAGGCAGAACGTCTCTGGTCACACCAGAGGATCAGTGGGTCAATTTATGAAAAAAAAAAAACGCTAATATTACCATCATAATGTTTCATAGTAATATTAGCGTATTTTTTTAAGGTACACTTTATTATTTATAATATATTTTTAAAATTAAAAAAGTTCAACATCTGTAATTAACATAGCAATACTAGTAATTTTAATACAATATTTGTTCTGTTTGAAATGAAGTGCCAGTGGTTACGATAAATTACAAGAAAAAAAACCTTACCATAAAAACGTCGAAATATAAGCACGAGGCTGTAAGAATAGGTTCTTTTATATATTAACATATCACATTTTAGGACAAATCAAGAATATCATAATCTATATGTACTTGAGGCCAGTCGTGGCGCAGTGGTACAAAGTGTGACTGTAAAACCGACTGGTTGTGGGTTCGATCCCCACTCGAGGAGATGAAATATTTACTTAAATTTATATTTTCATTTCTTCGCTCTGGTGTCGAGGGCAAAGCGCGGCGTTGAGTTCTGCCACTTAACACGCAATGCCTCCAAAATTCGGCAGAAAGTGGGGAACGGAGTGTCTTAACACTAGGTTCCCTCTGCCTACCCTGCTGTGTGCGGGATATAGCGTGAAGCTAATTTTAATTTTTTTTTATATGTACTTCAATGTTCGGTCGCTGTCGTAAACGTTTAGAAAATAAAAAAAAAACTATTATTAGAACAAGCGAAGCGACCAGGCTATATTTACTGTAGATACATGAGGCTTAATATTTATTCCATTGTCAAAGTAATTATTCCTTTGCGTTTTCATGAAACTTACAAAGTTTATTATCTTTTATCACCTGAGCTACTTTGTTGGTCACAAAACGCATTCGATTAAGTTCAAAAGTGTAATAAAGAAAGATAAAAGAGACGTTATGTTGCTACAAGGTCGGACCGACACGCGAACCTGGCACCTATCTATTCAGGCACTATCAACCCTAATATCTACAATATGAATATGTGTTTATATAATGTATGTGGTGGCTTTTATGTAGCGGACAGATATAATGGGCGCAATGGTATAGTAGTAATAGACCTACATTAGTAGGTAACAAAAAGTGAAATATGAAAGCGAATTCATAATTCTATTTTCGTGATCTTCGTTAATAATTGTTTAGATTTTCCTTAAAAAAACATTATATATTTTATTTTTAAATTTTGTCCAAATTTTTTTTTGTGTATTATTTTACAAACACTTCAACTTACTACATTTAAATATATTGGGAGATGAATAAGCTTGAATATATAATGTTCGATCTATAACTATATAAAAACACAAAGAAAAAGCTATCTTTAAATATTGTTTCGGGCAGTTTAAATAATGGTTGTACGACTTCAGGCGCACGTGAGCCGACGCCGCGCCGGTCGTCACAGTTCACCGCACGTTGCTGTAATTCAGTCACACGTCATGTATTCACTGCAATAGGTGTTTTTAAAAACAAGTAGGTATTAAGTTAATATTTTTGACGTAATGTATTAATATTGTTGACGTAGTGTATGGATATATAATAAGTTTTTGTATTGCTAGGAATTGATATAATAAATCTTTTAATACTAAATCTAGAACATGTTGGCTTTTTAATTTTTTTGCATAAGTACTTCTCTTTAATTATTAAAATATATATAATTATTAACTTTTGCTCGGATTAATTTAATAAATGATTAAATAATTTTAATGAAAAATAATAATTTTATGCAATGTACGTGTATGTAGAAAGAATCAATTAAAATATGTACCTGTTTTGTTTTTACATTTATAAATATTGATATGAATTAGCTTCACGTATTTCTTATTTATTTCGAGTTAAAGAAAATAAATATTTGTATACTGTTAGGAAATTTTATTAATTAAAAAGGAAAAAGATATATTTATTTTACATGCTATAATGACAGCAGTGACAAGCACCAATAACTTATGGTTTTTTTTTATATATTTTTTTTTAAATTATAATATAAAAATAAATTGTGAAAAAAAAATTCCCGCCATTTTATTTAAAGATGGCGAATAGAAATGTAAATACTAAATAGAACGAAAATATCAGCAAGTTAATTACACGCTACAACACTAAGAGGATAAGCGCAAGGTATTATATTATGCTTATTATATTTTTATCCTGACTATTTTCTGAATCGCTGAAGATATATTTTGACTGTGTTATTCACTAACTATTCGAATTTCCTAAAATATTGCATTTCTCGAAAGCTATAACAATAATTTCTATTTAACATATTTTTACTGATTAGGTTTATGTTTTAAAGAAAAAAATATACTTTAGAAGAAATGACAATACTACAGCCTAATAACTATATAAGGACTTCTAATATAACACTGATTAAAAAGTATTATAAATGTTTTTGTCATTTTAAATCAGCAATAATTACACTATAATAGTTTTCTTTTTTATTTTGGTCCAGTTTATCTTGTAGGTCCACATATTCGGTCCAGTATTGCCGGATGTCCCGATTTTGGGGAACGTTCCGATTCTTAGCCCAATACTTAAATGTCCCGATCGGGACAGGCATAGTCCCGCTTTTCTTTTCAATTTTCTCGTCTCTTTTATATTATTTTAAGATTTATTTTACTTAATAATAAATTCATATACAAATACAAATACATATAAGTATATTCGTAAATTACATATGATTATTCTGAAAAACTAACTGTCTAACATATGGTAGACTACAATATTAAAACATCTTCGTTTTAGTATAAAGACGTGTTTCCACTAAAAAAAAAACGTAATGTTACCAAAATTGAACATTTTATTTAAAATTTAAGTAAATGGATAGATAATAAATTAGATCTAGGCGAAAGAATCCCGTTTGTTTACTTAAAACGTTCAAAAATCCCACTTTTCACCGAGAGAAACTCTGGCAACGCTGATTCTATTTCTCAATTTTATTAGTGGGGTCACAATGTCGACAACTGGATTTTTCCCTGTTTTGTCTAATATCAATTTGAAACAATTTCAATTTTTTTTTTAAAAAATAACTATAATATCTTCAAACTTATTTAATTATTTTTGCTCGTAATTATTGATTTAAAATTTATATATAATTTTTTAATAGGTGTAATCAAGATATACGTATATGATATCTTAAGGTGTCAACTACTGGTGTAAATAAGCATCATGAAGTTGGGGCAAGTATAAACTTGGCACAAGCGTGTGACTGTATGCAATGCTCGGCGTTGATTTCCGCCATTAAACACCCAATGGCTCCAGAATTCAGTGGAAAATGGAGAACGGAGTGTCACAACACTAGTTTTTTTTGTCTACCTTGCTGTGTGCGTGATTTAGTCTGAAGCTAAATAAATATAGCAGGTTTTAAGCTTCACGCTTGCATAGCTACATATATTGTATACGTACGTAAAACGTCGCCAGTCTAGACCGACATCAACTTTATTATCTATATATATAAAAGGACATGTACTGACTGACTGAGGTAAGACGCACGCACAGCCGTAACCGCTGATGGTAGAAACGTGGAATTTGGACAGATGTTCATTTTCATAATCTGGACATCCACTAAGAAGGGATTTAAAAAAAAAAATGACAGTGGACGAGGCGATAGAGTTATGTATAGACCGTAACGTTTAGCGTTCCGTTCTCTCTGACTAGTTAATCTAGAATTGTGGATTGGAGCAGAAAGCGATGGTTGTTTTTTACTTTACTAATAAATTATTAAGAGGTCTCTAAATTTTCACACTCACTTTAACTATACCTCCTATTTATTAGACTTCGCCCATATTATATTTTTCATAAATTTAAATAAGAGGCCGTCGTGGCGTATAGGCACACGGATGTAACGCGACGGTTGTGTTGGTTGGTTTGAACTCCACTCGAGCAAATGAAATATTTCATATTTTAATATCTTAACTCCGGCGTCGAGGCAAAGCGCGGCGTTGAGCTCCACACAACAAGCGATGCCTCCAGAATTCAGCGGAAAATGGGAAACGGAGACTTAACACTAGACCCCTCTTCGTAACCTGCTGTGAGCGGGATCTGTATCCCGTGAAGCCACTAAGTCTGTATCCAGTTTAGCTTCTTCTAGTATATAGCGTTTTTGGATAGAAAAATAATCTTTTATTTTAGTTTTCTAGAGATATACAATGAGCGCGTACATGACTTGCTAGCGGGAGAACCAAATTTGCCTCTCAACTCTCTGCCTCGAAGGAAGGGTAATGTGCGGAAAGATCTCCGAGTCAGGGAACATCCAACGAAGGGACCCTATGTACAAAGTGAGTAAATAACAATGGATTTTTTAGTTTCTGATCATCCTACATATGTCCCAGTTACGCCCTGACAGAGTCTATTATATTTACTTATAGTGTCGTATCGACTAGATACTTTTCGTTCCTTGTAATCTCCAGATGTCATAATGGAAAAATATTAAGTATTTTTTAAGTAACTTAAACATGAATTTTAATGTAGCGTGTGTTTTAATTTATTTGGTACCTATCTTATTCTTGAGTTGACCTTCTAGAGGTCACGATGATAGCAAGCACAGACACAGTCCAAAATATATAGGAAAAATAAATAAACAATGCGGAAATTTTATGTTCATCCCTGACATACTTATTATTTATAGTAGGTATATAGGTCCTCAGATCCGCCATAAAATCAAAATCTTTATCGAAATCGAATTTAGGACGTCATTTATTGTCAATAAATGAATGTAGATAAAGACATAAAATTATATATATATGCCATTCATTTAATTTTTTTTTTTTACAAATAGGAACCATAGTGTGAAACTAGGTTGTAAACCATTTACGTATTAAATTACAATTTAAATTACAGAAATTTTATATTTCTTTAAATATATAATTAATATAATTATAGATTGATAAGACCCACAAATTTTTGTATGTAATTTATGATAGTGATAAGACCCCGTCTTTCCTAGTTAAATATTTTAATAAAAGATACAAAATGCTTGTAAATTATGAAACAGAGCAAAAAAATCTTTTATCAAATTTCATCATTATTTTTCATCTTGACCAAAATAATCCAAAAATTTTTCAATAAAAGACAAATAATGCGTCGTGACGAAGGTTACATTGTACACATCTGCTGGCTGACTGATATTTCAACTTGCTTTCCTGTTTTATTAAGTAAACTCGATACAAAATATAATGGAATCACATAAAATCAAAATATTAAATATTTCATTTTCATGAACGGAAATCGAATCGACAACCTACAATCGCACTCAACGAGTCGCCTTATATATTTTCATATATTCCCCATTTTGTAGATTTACGTAGAGTAACGGTGAGGGACTCAGAGTCACTTCTGGCTATAGTGTACGAAGGCACTCGAAGACGCCAAACAGCGGCGACCAAACGCAACAGCGCCTCGTCGCGGTCGCATGCGTTGATAGAACTGGTAACACCCCAGGCCACATTGCACCTAGCTGACCTTGCTGGCAGGTATAAATACTTTTTTTTAGCGTCATGTATGTATAGAGAGATGATCTAGTGTTAAGACACTCTGTTCTCGACTACCCGTTGAATTTATCGAAGCATTTTGTGTTGAGTGGTGGAATTTAACGCCGGGCTTTTCTCTTTGTGTCAGAGCGAAGAAAATAACATATTAAGAAGTAATAATTCATTTCTCCGAATGGGTATCGAGCCCACAACCGTCGAGTTACAGTCACACCCTTGTGCCCACTTGCCCCTTGAACCACGACGGCCGCAAATAAAATATTGAATAATTCTCATTTGATTTTAATGACGTAATCATTACAAACTACTAGGCAATATTATTTATAAGTAATATTTTATTAACACAATATATAAAAATATTAATATACATTTAGCTTCACGCTGTATCCCGCACACAGCAGGGTAGGCAGAGGGAACCTAGTGTAAAGACACTCCGTTCCTGACTTTCTGCCGAAATTTAGAGGTACTGCGTGTTGAGTGGCAGAACTCAACGCCGCGCTTAGCCTCGACACAAGAGCGAAGAAATGAAAATATAAATTTAAGTAAATATTTCATCTCCTCGAGTGGGGATCGAATCCACAACCAGTCGGTTTACAGTCACACTTCGTGCCGCTGCACCACATTAAACGTTCAAATAAATAAAGAATCATCAAAATAAGTTCACCAAGTCAAAAGTTCTGAGGTAAAAAATGTAAAAAAAATCCAGTCATGTTGATAACCTCCTTCTTTTACAGGCGGGTAAAAATTATAAAGAAATGCAAAATTAATCATTAAAATATATTTTTTATTGATAACAATTGAAATACAATAATAATAGATATAATTATCTTATAATCATTATATAAGATAAAAATAAGTATTATAATATTTATTAATAAAACGTTAAAAAAGTTCTGTGTCATGGGAAAATGAATGTATTGTGCATTTTAAGTGCGTACTTGGGAAGATACTCTTTGAAAATTGTATATTTGTTCGAAATAAACTTTTCTTTTCTTTCTCGCGCCTGCATTCGCATTCGTTCTAGACGGAGAGAAATGCTAAATGACACTACATGTATTGTAAATGTCTTAATGCATAGAACGTAACATAGCTTAACTTCACGCTGTATCCCTAGCGGGGTAGTCAGAGAGAACGGAGCGCCGAACGCTACGGTCTCTACATATCTCTTTCGCCTCGTCCACTCTCTTCATACATGCCCTCCGAGGAGTCCTCACGCCAGTGTCTTTGATACTGTGTTTTCGAAGGTTAACCGAGGTCTCCCTGAGTCATAGCAAATTTATAAATATTAAGTAAAATTAATAATATTAAATTAAATTGACACTTTCATAACTTTTCACATTTTTAGATTTCCTGAAGTGTAATTTTTTTTTCTGAATAAAACATACCACGGACATTTTGTTATCCGGTTCTTTTCCGCTCTTTACGTTTTTTTTTGTGATTTCTGCTTTTTTAATTCTATTATTTCATGTGAACGCAAAGACAGCGTGATAAAGTGCCGTTCTGATGTGTTGTTGTCCAAGATGACATCCTTCTCTTCTTGGAGTTGGAGTTGGAGGACCCTGAGCAGACCTTCGTTTCTAAGTTCGAAGGTCCTTCACAAATCACAAGGTTAACTTTGATTATCTGATATTATGATCTCAACTTCATTTGTTTGAGATGTAGAAGAACAGAGAGAGAGATTTCTTCCAAATAGACTGTACATAGCATGACGTAAATTATAATTAAATATTTATGAATTATTAAATCAATTTTTTTAACAACAATTATTTATATGTCATGCAAAGGAAACTAATAGTATGATAGAAGCCTTGGCCCTAAAATTAGTACTCGATAAATATTCATATGAATATAATTAAAAGTTGATACTATATCCTTGACTTTATCGTAAAAAATATATCTAACGATTAGATTATGGTACTAAATCAAAAAGGAGATAAAGCCAAAAAAGCCTTTTTTTACTTCCGCTGTATCCCGCATATAGCAGGGTAGGCAGAGAGAGCTTATTGCTGAGACACTCCACTTGCGTGGCGGAACTGCCGCGATACCAGAGCGAAGAAGTGAAAATATTACATAGGTACTAGTGAATTGAACTGTGCAAAAATTTATTAATGTATATTGAAGAAAAAAATAATTATTATTTTAGTATGGTTTTCTATGTATACTGTAGGTACTGCACTAAGAAAACTAGTGGAGGAGTGGATCTCAGCGATATTGCGCAAAATTTTGCGAAAATTTTACAAAATTTTCTGTTTTGCCCGCACAGGCTTAGTTACATTAGTCAAAGTTCAATCTGTGCGAGTGAAATTCAAAAGTTCCACAGCTTAATCTAGTTAAGATGTTACCAATTTATCCAAAAACTTTTACTTCATTGGGATCACCGCGGCGTTGTCGTCCACAACGCTCCTGCAAAATTTTCGAACTGTAGGTTTAGCGGTTAGGAGGAGTAGCATTACAACGAAACACAATTTTGACCAGTTAAAAACTTCGCTTCGCTTAGCTCAATAATGATTTTATTATAACTGTAGATTTCATATCCTCAAGTGGAAATCGAACCCACAACGTTTTATTTTACGTTTGAGATCAGATTTTATCTTTAATTAATAATGTTATGATACAAAACGAAACTAAAACAAAATTGATAACTGCAACACATAATTTCGAGCAAGGATTTTTACGATAACTTGTTGTGAGACTATCACTCACCTATATACTTATTTATTTATACAAATTAGGTCAATCACTTAATAAGGACCTTGTAATGGAATCCCGCAGTAATAATGAAATAAATGAAGGTAGTCGACATTTTAAATGAATTTATTAGAATGCATTTTAATTATTATGTTGTATGAAAAAACTAAAACTAAACTAAACTAGCTTCACGCTTTATCCCTAGCGAGGTAGTCAGAGAGAATGTAGCACCAAACGCTACAATCTCTACATACCTCTTTCGCCTCGTTCACTGTCTTCGACCTCTTCATAAAAAAAAAACATTTATTATATATAATATGTTTGTAGTGAGAAAGCTAGTTGGGAAGGCGCGGGCGGCCGTCAGAAAGAAGGCGCCAACATCAACAAGTCGCTGGTAGCGCTTAGTAATGTCATCTCTGCTTTAGGTTAACATATTATTACCTATTTATTTTTGTGTGTTAACAGTGTAAAAATGTAATTATAGAAATGTAGTGTCTCCCGCAATAAATTGTCTTGGCAGATAGAACCCTCTCTTAAAAATATATAACCATCACGGTACAGTTCACATTTTCTAAGTGCGCTTAACGTTGCTGCTCTATGAAATAATATTATTTATAGAAACTAAAAAAAAGCAATATATTTAACTTTCCAAAGATATTCCAACATATAGGTAAGTAAATCATTGTTTAACAATAAATTAAAAATTAAATTAAATTAGCTTCACGCCATATCCCGCACACAGCAGGGTAGGCAGAGGAAACCTAGTGTTAAGACACTCCGTTCCCCACTTTCTGCCGAATTTTGGAGCCATTGCGTGTTGAGGGGCAGAACTCAACGCCGCGCTTGGCCTCGACATCAGAGCGAAGAAATGAAAATATAAATTTAAGTAACTATTTCATCTCCTCGAGTGGGAATCGAACCCACAACCAGTCGGTCTTACAGTCACACTGTACCACTGCGCCACGACTGGCCTCTCAATCGACAATAAAATAAAAGTAATATAATAAATAATAATATTTGCTTGTGTTTTAGTAAGCGGTGGTGTGAGCCGCAGCAGATTCGTGCCCTATCGCGACTCCGCCCTCACGTGGCTCCTCAAGGACTGCTTCACGGGCGGCGGCTGCACTTTTATTATTGCTAGTAAGTTATAAATGAAAATGCTATGAAAAATTTATTATATTAATATACAGGGTGGAAGTGTCAGCACCACATTAGATGAAACCACATTTTTAACTACTCTATAAAAGCGCAATACAATTTAAAAAAAAAAACCAAAAATGAAATGAAATGACATATATATTAAATGATAAGTTCAAAGTTACTTAACCTTTAGTAGTATTTTTGTAGTAGTAAAAGGAAATATAAATTTAAGTAAGCCGGGGTCGAACCCACAACCAGTCGGTTTTACAGTCACGATTAGTGCTACTGCGCCACGACTGGCCTCCTCATATTTATTTAACGTTTTATAATTTAGCTATATCGCCCAGCGCGTCGTGTTACGGAGAGTCAGCGTCGACACTCCGCTGGGCATCAAGAGCTCGTCGATTACCGGAGACGAGGAGGTCCAATACTAAAGCAAAAGTTGCTTTGCAGACGCAGTTTGATGCTTTAATAGCGGAATTGGCCAGAAATTATATACGATATGTAAGTAATATGAAAGTGCATGTTAAAACATGTTATATTGTGTTTTTGTGATGTTATATCAGGGGTTCCCAATCTTTTATTGATCAGGGACCACTTTTATAGAATTCTTGTTAACAGGGATCACTTAAAAATAAATTAATAATTAAAGAAAAAACTTAATTTAAAAGTAAAAAAGAACTGATATTTTGTATGATGGGGTGTGTGAATTTTTAAATATATATTAAAAATCTATGAATTTCAAAGTATATCAAATTTAAATGTCGAAATATTTTATGTTTTACTGAGGAAACAATTTAACTATAGGCACTTTGCTTGAACACCAAAATTTTAAATCATTCGCGGACCATATTTTAGCTGCTGCGGTCCAATACTGGTCCACGGACCACTAGTTGGGAACCGATCGCCTGTATTTGTGATGTTATCGAAGAGAGAAACAATATCAAATATTTCATTCAATTGAACGGAAATCGAACGCACAGCCGTATCGTTTATTGAGAATAGTTTATTAGGCATCAACAAAAATACGGACAGTAAACTATTCGCAATTTTTAAACGTTTTTAAAGTGTTATTTCCATACTTATGAAAAAAAAAATACTTATTTAGAAAACGTATAAAAATAAGTTGTAATAATGCCGTAACCGTATAACAATTTTGATGTAGCTTGATGAGAACGTATGGCTTAGTGGTCGTTCGGTTAAACATATTTGAAAATAAATTCCGGTTAGGACAAAAATCATGATGACATTTTCAGTTATTTATTACAATTTAAATATGCTATTCATCAATATTTTCTATTTTCCCAGAAGACTGAGACTGGAGAGATTTTGTATGATGAGAAACATTGGTCTTTAAATGTAAACAAAAAGATAAATAACAATTCAAATAAAGAAATCAAAATAGGGAACATAATGAATTTGAGGTATCCCAAAAATGACCCTCAATCTGAATCAACACCGTCGTCGATAGCCAGTAGCAGTATAGAAGTAATTAACAATACGGACAAAAACGCTGAAATAAGTAATGAAATAAACAAAGAAATAGACAAATTATTTGGCCCGGCTCTAGAACGAGCAAGAAGTGGTATTGATATAGAAGTTGAGACGCCTTTGAAATATAATCAACGTCATTCCAGATCACAAGAAATACTCACTACTCATATACAAAAGAGAGATGTTCTCCGTTTATCAGATGTTGGCGTGGATGACACAAAAGCTGAAAAATATATAGATGATATAAAGACACCATCACAGGTTTCATTATTACATAATAGCCAAAGAGCAGAAATAATAGCGTCAGTTACAGAACGCCTTTACTCAAAATTAAAAAATGCCTCTAAAGTTGAATCTTTTTTAGAGAAGAAAGCACCGAGTGACATTAAAATTATACAACCACTGAATGAACTTAAAATTTGCTCAAATGCACGACAGCGCCTTATGGAAATAAGTAAAAAGGCATTAAGGAACAAAAGAAAAATTGGGATTCCGGCGCACACGCAAACAAAAAAAACGGTAGTACGTGTAAAAGATCAAGCCATTGATGTTCAAAGTGATCTTCAACCATATGTAAATCGTCGAGAGTGCACGTATAAATTACAACAAGATGTTGGTACAGAAACTGTACCTATGACTCCACGGTTAAAAGAAGCAGCAGTTGGATCAAATTATAGCAATTTGTCGTTTGCCGATAAATCAACTTTAACACAGACTAAGAAAATTTCATACAAAAACACGTACTCAATGACCGATATAGTATTAACAAATAATCACAGTACACAAACTCAGGTTCTGCCACCACCAAGGAGAAAAAAAAGATTATCCAATTATGAAAAATATACTAGAAAATCAGAATGTACCAAATCTAGTACAGATGAAAGCACAGAAGGTGTGTCTCCTATAATTAATATTAACATTACACCAGCAATATGCACCACAGATTCAGATTCAAACAGTTCAGATGAAATAGATTTTTGTTACGATAAAAATAAACTCAGTGTTTCTACTACACCCGACTTACTTACAAATCATAATAATCTAGCGAATAAAAATGAGCAAAATGAAATAAATAGTGATAAAATTAATTTAGACAATATTAATGGTCTTGATAAAAATACATCAACTTTTATAGAGCGTTTTGATGATTTTTCCGATGAAGATTTAACTTTACCACGAGTTACAGTGGACGGTACTAGGAAAGTAGGCCGTAAAGATTATGAAGACCTAATATTTGGTCGAAATGAACAATTATATCCGTATAACATAATAATTTCACCATTAAAAGAAAAAAATGGAGCAAAAAAGGCAATTCGTTTTAAAGATGCTGATTCAAAGTCAGACGATTTTACCGATACGAAGTCTGATGATGATGTTTTGAAAGAGAGAAAATTAAAGAGAAATAATAAATATAAATTTCAAAACCATTTAAGAAACGATAATGCAGACTCGTCAGAATCCAACACTGATTCAGATTTTATTTGGAGAAAGGATATCACAGAATATACAGGGGGTTATCAAAAAAAGCGCCAAGAACGTTCAAAATGCGAGAAAGACGATTTTACAATAAAAAACGAATCAACATATTTTCATTCACACTGTGAAGAAATCTGTTGTGATTTAGATATTGATAAAGCGAAGAGAAATATTTATGATTTTGATATAATAGAGAAACATATTAATACAGCATGCCACAGTTTAGATGCCTCCGTGAGCCGCTACGACAGTTATTTGCTTAGCCCCAAAAAAGGGGGCTGTAACTCTGATGCACGAACCCCCACTGAATATTTGCAGCATTTAATTAAATTGCGACGTAAAGCAATCAAATTAGCATATCAAGAATAAAAATGTTATAACTGATAATGTAACACATTAAATTTCATACAAAGCATTTGTTGGTGAAGTGATTTTACATAAGTAAAAGAAAATAGAAATTTCATCACATTAAAAAAAGAATTCAACAACTCTGTTCCAATAAAATTGATTTTCAGAAGACTTATATATGCATTTATAATTAAAGTTTTTTACTGGTAATGTAATAATTTAATATTTAAAGTTGTAAAATATATTAGTTGATAAGGTTAAAAAAAAGGATAGATGAAACTGTTTAACCGCATTAATCACGTATATTATATATTTTAGGTCAACTGATAGAGGAATGTCACCTCAGTTTACCCATGAGATGTGTGATCTAAAAATGGCTAATACTAAATATACGCGATTACTCCTGTTAAGCAATTTCATTTAATATGTGTTATAATGACGAAAATCAAAGATCTTTTTAAATCTTATGTAGGTTCAGAAAAGCATGTCATTGCGCTTCTTCTTCTTCTTCGTGTCAATGCTTGGAAATTCATATCATATTTTGCCAGTATTTAGCCACGTTGACTGCGGTATCTGTTGCCCTGATCAAGTCGTCATATGAACAGGCGAATGGACACTTGGGGCAGGAAAGTAAGTGTGCCATCGTTTGTGGGTTGGCACCACAGTCGCATGTTGACTCATCCTTTAGTGCGTACCCCCATTTCACAAGATGTTCCTTGCATCGACCAACCTGGCTCCGTAAGCGCTTGGTATTAACCTATTAACAGTAAGCGTAATTGTAATTATAATATAGTGTTATATTTTAATTTGATGGCTTGGAGGTTCACTTAAATGTATTTTGTATTAAGTCACGTTTACAAATAAACTAAAATAAATAATGTGAATGAAATAGTTTATTATTATTTTCACAGCTCTACCTATATTTACTTATTTATATATTTAAAAACTTAGCGCAATCATCGCTGACCGCGTCTCTTCCCCTGAAGATAGTCTACTGTCACATGTTACAAGACAAATAATTTTACTCATAGTAGAGGCCAGTCGCGGCGCAGGGGCACAAAGTGTGACTGCAAAATCGACTGGTTGTGAGTTCGATCCCCACTCGAGGAAATGAAATATTTATTTACATGTATATTTTCATTCACTTCACTCTGGTGTCGTGGCAAAGCGCGGCGTTGAGTTCCGCCACTCAATACGTAATGTCTCCAAAACTCGGCGGAAAGTGGGAAACCGAGTGTTTTAAAACTAGGTCTCCTCTGCCTACCTTGCTGCCTGCGGGATACAGCTTAAAGCTGATTTATCTATCATACATATGATTTGCTATGGAAAAAATGCGACAAAATACATCCCTAATGTACAAAACCCTTGATTTATTTCTATTATTTAGATTTGTATTCCTTTTACTTTTCATACAAGACCTCAACAACAAAATGGAAACCCCATTTTGCCAACATACACACATTACCAATTTCCCTAATACCGTAAACTGTAAAGAATATTCCGAACTTATTCTCAAGATTTGTTTATAGACAGGCAAAAAAATCAAGATAATATATATAATATATATTATATATATAATATAAGCTTATCTTGTATAATTATTTCCTCGATTAGGGCTAGAGTCCATATTACATATTAGGCGTAAAAATTGCGAAGTTTTATAATTGTCAAGATAGGTACTGAGTATTGACCTCCTCTGACAATTTCTACTTGTGCAACTGTAATTAAAACAAGAAATATTTATATTACAATAATTTTATTGAATAAAAACGATATTTACAATAATAAAAATATTAATAGTAAAAATATTTTTTATACCCATTAGCCTCGAGCCGTGATTTGTTCGTTTTATTAAGATTTAATTTGGATATTTATGTATTTTAAATTGAACTGGTTTATGCTTGCATCGGTTCCATTTAAAAAATGAGAAAGAATTCTTTTGAATATCATATTTTTGATAATATTTTTATGAATCCATTAAATTAAAAAAATCTATCTGGCTACTCCGCTAAGGATGAAACGTATAGCTAAAAAAATTTATTAAAAAAAGTAAAAAAAAAAAGTCTACCCAATTTTGAGATAAATGGACCTGACAGAGGTACAGATAGACGGATAATAATGGGATTCTATAGGGGTCCCATTTTTCTTTTGTGGTAAAGAAAAAGAAATATCTCTAGTTCTCTAGCAAATAAAACAACATACATAGATAGATATAGAACATAGATGTTTTCTTTTAGGTCATTTTGGAGATTAGGATCGCAGAGTAGGATCTTTTGCCTAACCTGAATTTATTTTTGAAGTTTTGAGTGTTGAATGGCAGAACTCAACGGTACTAGAACGGAGAATAAAAACATTAAATATTTAATTCCCCAAATGGGAATCGAACCCAAATCGAAGGGAATCAAACAGTCGCTAGCTTCTGCCACTGCACCTTAAATTGAATATGTTAACATGAATTAAAAATAAAATGAATTAAAGATGAGAAATAAATATTAGTACTAGATACGAAATTGCAAAATGTGCCTATTAATAAATGTAGTCTTTAACAAAGAGATAATAAAAAATTAATTAAATCCTGTTTTATATTTTTTTCCTTATCTGACGGCCTAGTTATGACTATATTGACCGACAGAGCTGCCTATATTGTGTTGCAATTGGTCGGAGATATATATATATATATATATATATATATATATATATATATATATATATATATATATATATATATATATATATATATATATATATATATATATATATATATATATATATATATATATATATATATATATATATATATATATATATATATATATATATATATATATATATATATATATATATATATATATATATTATATTCGCTTCACGCTGTATTCCGCACACAGCTGGGTAGGCAGAGGGAACCTAGTGTTAAGACACTCCGTTCCCCACTTTCTGCCGAATTCTGGAAACATTGCGTGTTGAGCGGCAGAACTCGCGCCGCGCTTAGCCTCGACACCAGAGCGAAGTGGAAAGTGGAAATATAAATTTAAATAAATATTTCATTTCTTCGAGTGGGGATCGAACCCACATCCAGTCGGTTTTACAGTCACATTTTGTGCCATTGCGCCACGACTGGCCTCACTTAGTTACGATAGATAAATATACGATATGATAGTTAGTATATTAGAATTTAGTGTATGTACATTATATAATCATACAAAAGTAACCATTGACATTTAGGGTATATGTTTCAACAGTATATGTATAACGCACACTAAATACTGATTCATATGAAGAGAGGAGAGAGAAACGTCTGTATGAAATACGGTCAGCGCTGTGGATTGGAATGGGAGAGGAGGAGCCTGTCTGCCTCTGCCGTATGTATGAGAGAAAGAGAAGCCAGACAGACTGGCGCCGTACCGACGCGTTACGCAACGAAGCGGTACCCATAAGAAGTCATCACTTCAAAAAAAATGATTTCAAAAAAAAGTTGTTAAGCGTGACGACGTGACATTTGTTCATCTCAATAAAATTTTATAGTACCGTAGCTTAAGGTTGTATCAATTTTCAATGAAAACGAGAGATAAATAAAATTATAGGACAACAATAACAAATCACTGGAAATATTTCTAAAACTATAATTTGTTATTAAAATATAAATTTAAGAGGCAAAGATGTTGGCGGCTATGACATAGTTTTAACTAACACGGCTGCTAATGGCAATCTCTATTTACATATAAATTTTTTGATTTAGAGAAAAGCAAATATTCATAATGGTCGTAACTAAGTAAGCTATTGCTTACTGCGAAGTAAAATACATGATGATTACATACTTAATTTGGGTACAATAACTCAACTATTTTAGGAAACACATAAAATTTATTTCTTAATAATTGAAACAAAACATAAGTAAGGAAAATGGGAAACAGTGTGTTAACATTAGACCCCCATTAGGTTACCTTTGCGGGATACAGGGTGAAGCAAAAAATAACATATATATAAGTTATTAATAAAAATCTACCGCAGCGGACAAAGAAGTGAAGGGTAAAAGGTTCCCTTATAATATAAGAGAGTGAGTGATGTTCGAAAAAAAAATTAAAATAATCAGTGAAGAAAGTATGTTAAAAATATGTTTTTACAAATTGTACTTTTGGAAATAAATAAAAATGTACATTTTCCGTGTTTTAAAAAAGATAAAAGTTAATATAATACTATCTATGATTTTTTTATATAATTAAATGACCTTAGCTTTTATAATATAATTTGTAAGACGAGACAAGCTGCCACCTGTTCAGAACGCTCGCACCTCAGTCGGTGCGTGGTCCGTGCTTCAACCGTTAACTTTAAAACAAAATCTTATTGCGAGAATATTATTTTTAAATAATAGATATTATAACTATGAAACAATATTGTGAATAATAAAACTTAATATATTTTAAAAATATTTTTCTTTGCAAAGTAATTTTAAAAATGGCAATTTTGTCCTTAAAGATTTTTTCGAGTGAGACCCTTATTTTGGCAGTCGTCTGTCTTATTTTGGTTTATATTTGGTTTAAGTACAAGTTTACATATTGGGCGAAAAAAGGAGTTTTCGGCCCCACTCCTGTTTTCCCATATGGGAACATAGAAAACGTTATCAAACGTAAGGTCCAGTTTTTCGAGCCTTACTGTGAAAATTATTTCAAATACAAGCACTTGCCGTTCGTTGGGATGTACACCTTCAATCAACCAGTGCTGTGCATAAACGATCCAGATTTGGCTAAGCTAGTTCTAATAAAAGATTATGAGCATTTCCAATCTCATGGAATATTCTCTGGAGGATATGGGGATCCACTGGCTGGCCATCTCTTTAACATACATGGGAATACCTGGAAGATGTTGAGAAATAAAATGTCGCCAACGTTTACAGCGGCCAAGTTAAAGGGTATGTACCCATTAGTGGAAAAAATTGCCAAAGAATCTTTACTTTATGCCGACAATATCTACTCTACTAGTGAAGTGATAAACATTTCTGAGTTTTATGAGAAATATACTATGGAAATCATAGGTAGTGTTGGCTTCGGTGTTGAATGCAACGGGTTCAAGAACTCTCAATCAGAATTTTATCTTCGCGGACACGAATATTTTGAACCAACATCAATATACTGGTATGTTTATTATTATAATTTCATTTTTATGATCTGTATTGAGTTTTTTTTTTTATTTTGAGAATAAAATGGTTTCAGAAATGTATAATAAGTTATATATTTTTCATGATTTACATATTTTGATATACATAGGTATATTTTATTTATTATTTATTTTATTTTATTATTTTTTGATCTGAAATGATTGTATTATGCATGAAAAGATGAACCATATTTAAATACCTACTTATATTTATACTCACAATTTAGTTTATTTGGGCGATATCGAAATGTCATAGTCTGCTAGCGCTTTTACAAATAACGCTATTAGAAACAAACTCCATCATAAGTTAATAAAAATAAATAAAAATATGTGACTAAACAATTAATTTATTAATTATCTATATAAATATCGTTAAGTTTACTAAACATATGACAAATATAAGAAGGTTCACAGCTTTCCACCATCATAAATATTTCTTTTAAATTAAATTTAGCAATGTCACAATGGCTTATATAAAAGTGAATGTTTTATTGCACGTTCAATGACTTTAAAATAAATTAACTCCATAAATTAGCAAGATTAGATTTATATCTAAAAAATGTTTGATAGAAAATATCGTAACATAGCTCAATATGTAAAATTTAAGCTAATATTAAATTTTATTTATTTACAAATTATATCTTTAAACTGATGTGCTGGTGGTACCTAAAAGTCTGGAAACATGAGGTTAAATGAGGAATGAGCACTTTTTGCAGTTTTTGCGAAATTATTTTATTTATAAAATGCCATATGAAGAATAATATGGTTTTCTCTGCTTAGGTACTACATTTTATGAATGTTAAAAATGCACACGGGGTTTACCGTTAGGTACTCTTTAACTAAATTATAGCAAAACTGTAAAATTATCTGTCTAATATTTTTTGCATTTTGTATTAAATCCCTAAAAAAGAAATAACTTTCTGTTGTATCCCGTATATAGCAGGATGGGCAGAGGGAACTTAGTGTTGAGACCGTCACGTTACAGCCACATCCTTATGCCCCAGCGGTACGACGACCTAAAATTCCATTTTGCTTAGTCTTATTAGTTGTAATTAGCAACTGAATGTTATTTTAAAATATGTGTTTCACGCTGTATCCAATATGTAGCAGGGCAACCAGAGGGAACCTAGTGTTAAAACAATTTATTTCCTACTTCCCGTCCAATCATCGAGATATTGCATGTTGACCGGAGCAATTTAACGTCATGTTACGAGAGCGAGATAATGTAAGTAATTTATTCCTCCTTTCGGGAATCAAATCCACGACCGTCACGCTCGACCATGACACTCACCACTCTCCGGTCTTTTTTGACGTACATAATTTAAAATAAAAAAAAATATATATATATTGTTTTTAGGACAATTATACGAGCTTTCGCATTCTTTATGCCCGATGTTTTTAAGAAGCTTAAAATAAAACGTATTAACCCTGATATGGTCAATTTCTTCTATAACTTGGTAAAAGAAACTGTTGAATATAGAAGTAAGCATTGCTATAAACGTAACGACTTCCTTCAAACCCTTATCGAGTTGAGGGATAGCTTCACGTTAGAGGATAAAGGTGGGTCACTTAAAGTGATATAATCTAAATCTGATATAATCTGAAACCTAATAATGTTTCTTGTTTTATTGTCACACTATGTCCTGCACACAGATAAACAGTAGGCATAGGGAACCTAGAAAAAAAAAGAAATAAAAATATTAAATATTTAATTTCCTCGAACGGGAATCAAACTCACAACCTGCCGTGTTCAATTTAACCTTATGCCTCTGCGCCGCGACTGGTCTTTTATATAGATGTAAAACCGATAGGTTGTAGGTTCGATCCCCATTCGAGGAGATGAAATATTTACTTAAATGTATACCATTTATTTGCTCTGGTGTCGAGGCTAAGCGCGGCGTTGAGTCCTGCCACTCAACACGCAATACCTCCAGAATTCGGCAGAAAGTAGGGAACAGAGTGTCTTAACACCCTGAGTGTCTTTCCCCTGCCTACTCTGCTGTGTGCGGGATACAGCGTGAAGTTGATTTATATAAGAATGCATACTTCCAGATAATCAAACTGAGAGCTTCACTTTGACGGATATAGCTTCAAATACGATGCTCTATATGTTTGCGGGATATGAGACTTCGGCGACCACAGGACAGTTCGCTGCATTCGAACTGGCTCGTCACCCTCACATCCAAGCGAAAGCCAGAGAGGAAATCGCCACTGTGCTCGCCAAGTACGGCGGTGATTGCACGTTCGAAGCCCAGAACGAAATGGTATACATTAATATGGTCCTGGATGGTAAGTAATGCGAAGAATACATTTTTTTCGCTGTAAATATAACTAATATATGTAAATATATCATAATATTTATTTACGACTTTTTAATGGAAATTGTTATAACAATTTTTGTTATTAGTACTTTGTAGGTTTTTACAGAGCTTCATTAATCAAAAAATGATCGAACGTCAAAAAGGATTTTGTTGTTCAATAATTTAAAAGTCAGTCGATGCGCGCAGGGGCGAAAAGTGCAACTGTAAACGAATGGTTGTGGATTCGATCCCCATTCGAGAAAACGAAAAAAATATATATTTAAATTTATATTTCCATTTCTTTGCTCTGGTACCGAGGCAGTGTGGCGTTGAGTTCCGCCACTCAGCCCGGTATGCCTCCAGAATTCGGCGGAAAGTGACTTAACATTAGATAACCTTTGTCTACCTACTGTGTGCGGGGAGTACGGCGTGGAGCTGATTTACTTTTAATTTAGATTTAACAATTATTAATTTTACAATATTTAAAAGGAAATTTGACACTTTTCCTATTACAAATACTTCAAATATTACAACTACATATATGATTATGTATATTTGAACATTTAAATGTATTCAATTTGTTTAGAGTGTGAATAACATATACATTTTTTTCTTATGTGGTAATTATGATAAGCTTCTCACTGTATCCCGCTCACTGCAAGGGCGGCAGAGGGAACCTGAGTGTTAAGACACTCTATTTTCCACTTTCTGATTTTTTTAAATTAATTATTATAAGAATATTCTAAAATGTTATTTTTCGCTGTTTTACTATTAAATATTTAAGTACTGGATGGATAGATAAAATCATAATACCCGTTTCTTATCTTTCTATTTAATAATGGTTTTTAATGTGTTATTTTCAAATAAGGATTAGTTTCACGCTGTAGGGTAGGCAGAAGGAACCTAGTGTTAAGACACTCCGTTCACCACGTTAAGATTTTTATTAATACCAAAAAGATTTTTTTAACATTTAACTTAACAGAAACTATGAGAAAATATCCACCGATGCGAGCTTTGTTTCGAAGATGCACAAAGGACTATAAAATTCCGAACAGTGATGTAATTATTGAAGAGGGCACTTTAACTTTTATACCTATACATTCAATACAAATGGACCCAGATATCTTCCCAGATCCAGAAAAATTTGACCCGGAAAGATTTACACCGGAGAAGAAGAAGAACATGCACCCATGTCATTGGATGCCATTCGGAGAGGGTCCCAGGAAATGTTTAGGTAATTTAATTTTTAATATCTACTTATTAACATGTTTGTTAATTTCTTCGCTCCGGTACCAAGCAAAAAGCGTGGCGTTGAGTTCCACCACTTAATACGTAATGCTTCGAAAATTCTGCGAGAAATAAGAAACAGGGTGTCTTAAAAAAGTTCACTCAGCCTAACCTGATAAAAGCGGCTGGTGGAAATATAAATTTAAAAAAATATTTCATTTCCTCGAGTGGGCATCGAACCCACAACCAGTCGATTTTATAGTCACACTTTGTGCCCCTGCGCCGCGACTGGCCTCACAATAACAATGAAACAAAATACATTTCCAGGTAGATATATAATAATTTCCATGCTTATTATCGGAAAGTCTCTATTGTTATAACATTTTATTCATGATTTCGAAATTTAATATTTAACATATGAACAACATAACATAATATTTTAGGTCTCCGTCAAGGATATATACAATCAAAGATAGCCTTAGTGAAGTTACTGCACAACTACGAGCTGTCGGTGGCTGACCGCATGGAGGTACCCGTGAGGATCAAGCCATCGTCGCTGGCGTGCGCCGCCCAAGGAGATGTCTGGATACGACTAAATAAGTTGAATACTTAGACTTTTAATTATTATATTTTTTAAATATTTTCGCTCAAACGTTTAAGAATATAAAGATATCAATTATATAAAATTGTTCAATTCAAAGCTGATATGATTAAATTACTATCGCGTAACTCGATTTGGCACATAAAATTAATTTGTACCTATAAGAATCGTATTTTTTTTATTTTAAATAAATACAAAATGGCTTTAAAATTTGTAATTTGTATATACATATATACTTAACGTGCATTTAACAGTTAAACATCGCTCCAAGCTTATGCCTGGAGTCCTTGAGTAAATTCTTGTTTTCGTTCGCACCTTGTGTACCTACTCAAGTAGTGCTAGATTTTAGTTCTTATTTGTGTGAAGGTCGTATAGAGGCGATATGTTTTTTTAGCTTCACGCTGTATCCCTCACATACCAGAGAGAACCCGGGAAGGTGGGAACCTGGTGTTATGACACTCTGACTGACACTTAAGACCGCGCTTTGCCTCATTACCAGAGCAAGGAAATGCAAATTAATTATTAAATATTTCATTTCCTCGAGTGGAAATTGCATCCACAGCCTGTTTATAGTCGCGCACTTGTGCCCCTGCGTCACGACTGGCTTCTTTATAAACTTAGTTTTGTATAGTTTCTATATAAGAAATTAATATATATCTAGTTGTAATAATTAATTTATGATTTGTGTTTAGATTTTAAAGTGATTGTAAGTGCGGCTTTTGTGACGAACTTATATAATTTTAAGACAAAATTCAGTGAAACATTTGTTTGTAATTCATTTGAAATATTGTATTTCATACAACATATCACTTTTGTAACAAATAAATGTAAACAAACTAAATGTAATAATATGAAACAATATTGATTACACAAATAAAAATAAATAGAATGGGTCGATATTGATTGTTTTATTAATAACACTCATAATATATTTATAAAGCAATAAAAGCTAAATTATTAAAAAAAAAATCTTAGTTAACTTAATTTGCTTTGCTCTCAAAACTGATGATCACTCAAGTTTACTTAATAAAACACGTTGTGAGTCAAATTATCATAAATTACGAGAGAACGCACGGCTATCCATGAAAGTTCAAGTTCGTGTTGACCAACCAGATGTTTGGCAACCCGCGACAACCTGGACTTGTTGGCCATGGCCGCCGCTTCGACTAGGATATTTGACTATATAAAATATAATATAATTTTGCGCAATATATTGCCGAGCTACCTTGCATTCACATTTTAAACGTTAAATTCGCATGATTTATATTATATAGTATATTGTGTTGTATTTATATTACTTACGAAACTTAAAAGGAATTAATTTGATTTTTTCTTATGAAGTGAAAGATGTATCGTAAAATCGTGTCATGCTTAACGTGTGTACCTAAAAATTTGAAGGTTTTAAGAGGTGCGGGTTCAAAATTGTTACATGTTTTCTAAATTAGTATTTTTGTCTCCTAAGTCTTTGAGGCCAGTCGTGGCTCAGTGGCACAAAGTGTGACTGTAAAACCGACTGGTTGTGGGTTCGATCCCCACTCGAGGAGATGAAATATTTACTTAAATTTATATTTCCATTTCTTCGCTCTGGTGTCGAGGTTAAGCGCGGCGTTGAGTTCTGCCACTCAACACGCAATGCCTCCAGAGTTCGGCAGAAAGTGGGGAACGGAGTGTCTTAACACAAGGTTCCCTCTGCCTACCCTGCTGTGTGCGGGTACAGCGTGAAGCTGATTTTTTTTAAGTGTAGAATAACACTTTAAAAAAATGTTAAAAATATTTAACAAATAGTATTCTCTCTTTTCTTCTTCTCGTTTTTGGGTAGCGAAAATATGTAAAAATCTTCCTACAGTGATCCTAACAACATAAATAAGTTGAAACGCGTGTATAAGAATTTCGACGTAGCTTGGTGAGAATGCATGGTTTAGTGATAGGTGCGCTTGGACGGTTTCTAAGAGGCGCGGGTTCAAATCCGCTACCTTCAAATTTTTATACGTTTTCAAAATAAGAATTATTTCCAATTCCCCATTGTGTTAGACAAAGCGCGGCTTATAGATTTGTACTCAACACTTAATGTCTTTAAAATTGGGTGAAAAGAAAAAAATCTTTATTGATCAAAGTAACTTTTGAAAGTTCCCAAAATGACAGAATAACCTTTCTGTCATTTTATAAATATTGTCAGCTGACTCGTGTAAAAGAGGGTAGATGTAGATGAAAAAGAAGATAAAAGCAGTGAAATTGTGTCAATCGAGGGCAGATGCTCCCTTCCCCTCCCTTGATTTCCTAAAAAAATCGTATGTGTATAATCGTATATGTACCTAATAAATTAATTTTTAATTTAAAAAAACCGACTTCAAACATATTGAAAAACGCACTTTGATTTTGTTAAACAAATATTAATAAAAAAGGATTTATATGAACCTAACTCGCGGTTGTTAGTGCTGTGGACAAAGAACGTATAAAACTTTGTACATACTGGCGAACGACCAAGCGCTCTGCCTGCTAAGCCAAACGTTTTGATGATGCAACCTTGAAATCCTTAAAGTCTAATATATCAATGTGTTTCACTTCACAATCAGAGATAATCAGAGAGAGTGTTAAGAGAAAAAAAAAGGGCTTTTTTTTTTCTTTAACACTTTTTTGTTTTCGATTTCCGAAATTCCAAAGTCAATTGCACATTTATAGCAAATATTTAGCTTCTTATAGGTTTAAAGTTGTTTATATTTATTATGCATTGTTTTTTATATCTTGAATCATTTTCGTGATAGAGGGCAGTTCTTAACTATTAAGAATACTATTCGAGGCAAGCACACCGTATAAAGTTTATAAAAAATATTACCTTAAAAAAACAAATCTATCAAATCAAAATAATAAAAGAAATATATTGAAGAAAATTACAAAATTACAAAATTACAAAATTACAAGCCCAACAAATGAGATGATGTGGATGTTCTTAATATTGAAACTGTTATTGATGAATCGAAACGTCAAAAAACTGCTGTCATAAAAGCAAACGTCAAAGATTTACATATAATTTTAATTAAACGCACCGTATCTCATGAAAAAAGTTTTTTTTTTAAATATTGACGTTTTGATAAATATATTCGTTGTAAAATACGTTAATTGTTTCTGCTCTAGTTCCAAAGGAATTGCTTAACATAATATTCTGTAAATGTAAGAATGGTTGTGATTCGTGATGTGCATGCAAGAAAGTATTTTTGTTTTGGTTGTAATTTTGGTTGCAAATAAAAAATGATTTTTTTTTATTTCAACGTTCATAGATGTGTGAAATGGTATATCTCAATTAAAACACCAACAAAAAAATTAAATCTTCTCTTTTTATTTACTTAGGATGTAATTAGTATAAATAAGATCAGAATTTATGATTCCCTAAAAATCTTTATAATTTGCACACGTTACACACACCTAGCAAATTCTATTATTATAAAAGAAAATTATAACGTGACATTTTAAAAGTGCAAATTATTTTGAATTATAAATTTATCATATTAAAACATAAATTCAAAGATTTTTACATTTATCAAAATGCATTGCTTGAACATGTATTTTAAATGTTATTCCACAACTAGGATTGATTTTTTGTTTAAAAACGTACAAAATATTTCTACTACCTTCAAATTTACTATTAAAAAAATGATAATACAGAAAAGATTTGTAATTCGAAGATTTGAATTTTTTTATCAAGTGCAAGCGTTTCTCAAAATTAAGCTTAACCTCACAACTATCTCACCTGGAGTAGGCATTATTCCACTATGACACTGTGCTAATGCTGATTATTAAAATTATATTTCTCCGAGTGGGAATCAAATCCACAACCGTCGCATATAATAAGTCTCACGCTATGCTGCGTCATGAGAGCATGTCATTTAAACATGTCATTTAAACATCTGGTCCCTTAAATATAAATTAAATATAATAGTAAAAGAATGTACTAATATTTTTTTTATATTATCCGCAAAATAAATTGAAAATTCTCTTTTGTGCATATATTATATAAAACATTTTTTTACCATACACTTGCGGTTTTTCGTAATTTTTTAAAGTACTTCTTTTTTGCTTGCAGTTATCTATTTTAATAAATGGTGGTTTGAAAATATTAAAAAGCTAATGCTTTAAAAAGATTAACTTTTTGTTGCTTTACGCTGAGTGATGCTAAAAAGCAAGCGCGAATCGGGTTCGTCCACCGAGTGTTCCGTACAAAAATCGGTGGCTGGGAACACTATAAGTCGTAATTTATAATAAAAAATTTTAAAATAATTTATGCTGTCAAAGTAATAATTGGACATGAACTTAAGCTTAAGCTTACGTTACTTAAAAAAATAAGGTGCTACGTAAACAACAATTCAAATACTAAAAATTATAAAAATTCAAATACTAAAAATTATAACTCCATTTTTATTGAATAAATTTGTTTCTCTCTACTCTTGTTTTTCCTTACTCGTTTGCGTTTCTTTATTCTCTTTTAAATATTGTGGATCAATGTTAAGGGTAGCTTCTGAAGAGAATACGTTTGTATGAGAATCTATTTTAACTTTAAGTGATTTGTCTCTTACTTTTTCATCAGTTTGAACACCTGTTTGTTTTAAATTCGATTTCAATTTTGTTTTATTGATTCCTTTGCTAGTACTTGGCACTAATTCATCAGGTACATCGTTTTTGCGTTTTAAAATTATTTCCATATCTGAGGAAACGTTTATTGTGGATTCACCAGGTTCTAAATCTGACAGTTTTATTTCACTCAATTCTCTATTTAGTTTTGTTTTTAAATGTCGTTTTATATCAGTAGCTATCTCTTGGGCTTCCCGTATATTCACATTTTCCATAGACTTTTTAATGATTTGTTCTGTTGAAGATATTTTTTGTTGTACATATTGTCGTTCAACTGTTGAAGTGGAGTCAGAATGGGATATTAAACTTGAACTTGACGATAAATCGACACTTTGTTTCTCTTCTACAACATCAAGTAAATGATATAACATTTTAACAATGAACTGATGTTCTTTTTTCACTTCATCACAAGCTGATAGGGTATTTAATTTATCACGTTCTGTTTCGACTAATGACGGTTCTGATAACTGTCTTGTAACGTCTGTTTGATATAAGACACTGCCGAGGTCCTTGGCTGTATGTGTTTCATAGGTCTTATAATTAGAGGTAAATTCTTTCTTTTTAAAGTGAACTAGAATTTTACTTGGCGAATAATTTTCTGGTGTATAACTGGATTCTAATGGTGACACAGTTCGAATTTGTTTCTCGTGTTGTTCCTGTGGAAATATTTTTTATAATAAACTACCACGATCGTTGTTTATTTCGAGTGCAATAAATGTAAGTTTGATCTTCGTTGGGAGGAATATTAAATCAAATCAGCTTCACGCTGTATCCCGCACACAGCAGGGTAGTCAGAGGGAACCTAGTTTTAAGACGCTTCGTTCCCCACTTTCCGCCGAATTTTGGAGGCATTTCTTGTTGACTGGTGGAATTCAACGCTGCGCTTAGGAATATTCATATTTAAAAAAAAACCCTGTCTACTGAGACGTGCCCGGCGTTGGATTTCACCCACTATCACGTAATGTATGAAATGCGCGTCAAAACACCCTCTATCTATACCTCTAAATAAAGAAAAAAAAACTGAGATGAGTACAGGACTTATTGCAATTAGTTAAGTTGTAAAAAGTTTTTCCTATAATAATAATACATTTGAGTGATCATCACTAACCAGCATTCTGTCAATATTTCCTCGCAACTGTACGCTGACACGGACAAGTTTAAAGTCAACAGCTAATAGTACCCTTGTTAAGGCCAATAAGGCGGAGAGTACCCAGCAAAGTGTGTGGAACCATGCGGAAATAATAGTGAGCCGTGTGGCCTGGTACACTCCGCGGATGCGACGCTCATATGCTAGCGTCGCCACGTTTACAGTGTAAGTGCATCTGTATTGCAAAAGCTTCAATTTTAAATTATATTTTTTAACTCCTATCCCGCATATTAGCAGGATAGCCAGGGGAAATCTAGTATTAAGACACTCCGTTCTCCATTTACTGCCGAATTTTTACGGCTGTGTTCCACAACTTAAATGCAAATCACAACGCCGCAGTTCGTCTATGTCACCAGAACAAGGAAAATTTAAATATTGAATAACTCGTTCCACCAAGTGGGAATTGAACCTAACCCAACCGTCGTGTTTATAGCAGTGTCATTGCACCACGACGGCCCCAGACATATCAATCTAACATAGATGCATCGATAGCATCTGCATAAACATATAGATTTATAAATACAAGATTGGTAACACTACGTTGTGGCATAATCAGAAATATTTAAGCGATGGTTGCGAGTTCAACTGTCACTGAAGAGAGTTTGTGCTAAAAATATTTTTATTTCCCTAGTCTCGTCCAAAAAAGAAAAAAAAAAAGAAAAAAAGAGAAAGTTTATCTTGAATATCTCTTAAATAAGGGAAGGGAATTAGCACTTTCACCTTAATAGCATTTTGTAAGTCTGTAACTGGTTTTAAGTTTCAATTTTTTCAAATTCAAATTCAAAATTTACTTATGATGTACCTACGTATTCTTCATGACTGATACACCTTTGTGAAAGATAAGATATTAGGTATATACTTACGTACTATGACTATACTACAGACTACTATAGTACTTCTATACAACAATATTAGAGTAGTCATATACGTGGTACTCCCAGTAATTTCACTGAGTTTGAGGCACAGCTCCTGTAGTCCATAGTGTGTGACCGTCGAAGTATATATGCACAGTGCAGACATAGCCAGTGAGAATACGAATACAGGTGGCAAAACTCTCCATGGTCTCTGCAAACTAAATATTGATATCGTTATAAGTATTAGAGAGGCCAGTCGTGGCGCAGGAGCGCAAAGTTTGACTGTACAATCGATTGAGAGAGGATTAGATCCCCACTCGAAGAAATGGAATATTTATTTAAATTTATATTTTAATTTCTTCGCTTTTCAATACATACGATACAACGTGAATTTGTTTTTGTGATTTTTTTTTAAAGCGGTTATAATTCAATCTATTGAAAAGAGAGGCCAGTCGTGGCGAAGCGGCACGAAGTGTGACTATAAAACCGATTGGTTGTGGATTCGATCCCCACTCGAGGAGATGAAATATTTACTGAAATTTATATTTCCATTTCTTCGCTCTGGTGTCGAGACTAAGCGCGGCGTTCAGTTCTGCCACTCAACACGCAATGCCTCCAAAATTCGGCAGAAAGTGGGGAACGGAGTGTCTAAACACTGGTTCCCTCTGCCTACCTTGCTGTGTGCGGGATACAGCGTGAAGCTGATTATAAACTAAAATTGAATATGATGATGCGTTATCTCTTACCCAGTTAGAACTCGGCTACCTGTGGAGCACATCAAGAACATCGTTGTCCACACCAGGCCGAAAATTCCAGAAACTAAAGGTACGTACGTAGGAAGCAAACAGGCGCTTTTTTCAACCCATTGGGTGCTTATAAAATCTACTGGCAGCGCTAAAATATATTTTATTTTTATTACAATGATATAAATGCTTAATCCAACGTAAGTTATTATTAAAATACCTACTTATTGTGACAATCGGGTTAATACTCTACCAATTTTTTGACCAAAAAAATCGGTAGTCGGTACATGTAAGTTGGAAATCTTGACTAAGTCCACATACAGATCAAGCACATAAAAATATTATATATTTATCAATGGTGTAATGTAAAAAAAAATATATTTTATTCAAATGAATCACTATTGCTACAATTGATTAGTAAATGATTCACGCTTTACGCTTTATCTCGCATATTGCAGGACATGCTCAGAGCTTAGTGGTATGACACTCCGTTCTGTCGTATTTTAAAAATATTTTATTCCCACGATAGATGATCGAACCTAAACTCATCGCGTTAACATCCAGACAGCCAGGACACTAGGACAACCCACTATGGTACGACGACCTCGATACGTTAATGAAGAGATATATATATATATATATATATATATATATATATATATATATATATATATATATATATACATACATATATATATATATATATATACATACATATATATATATATATATATATATATATATATAATACATTTTATTTTTAACTTACTGTTTGTTGATTCTGTGTACTGTGGTACTATTTCATAAATTATATTTTGCCGTAGAGAAGTCAGAGATAGTAGTTTCGGAAACAGAACGCATTTCTCATCGAATAAATACATTAGCATGTGGAAGCAGAATGTGCAAAATGATCCAAACACAAACGCAAGAAAGAACAATAGTAAGTGAGCTCCTGTTGACATCAAATATTATATTTAAAAACGAGCAACGCTTTTTTATTATATGTTTGAACTTTATGCTATAACACCTAAACTGTTCTAAATATTAGCTATACAACGATACAAACAGCCTCATTTCGTAACGCCTGTTGTTACAAACAGGTATTGTTTGATGTTAAAAAAACTGTAACGTATTAACGTAATAGTGTCGCAGTGATACGAAGTGCGACTGTAAAACCGACTGGTTGTGGGTTCGATCCCCACTCGAGGAGATGAAATATTTACTTAAATTTATATTTCCATTTCTTCGCTCTGGTGTCGAGGCTACGCGCGGCGTGAGTTCTGCCGCTCAACAACATGCCTCCGGAATACGGCAGAAACTGGGGTACAAAGTGTAACTTAACTTCTTAACACTAGGTTCTCTCTGCCTACCCTGCTGTGTGCGGGAAACAGCGTGAAGCTGATTTTTTTGATTTTGTAACGTATTAATTTATTTGGATGGATGAGACACAAGTAGATACATTTTGTCTTTGGCAATAAACTTTAAACAAGAATATGAGTGAAATTAATGATTTAAACCCATATTATTATTAAATCAACTAAAAGTAGAGCAACACTGCTTTCTATTTTATTAATAATTCAATTCAAGATTACAAACTGCTATATAATTTTAATGGTAGCTTATAATAAGTTACGATAGTGACTATTTAGAAGGTTAGATGCAAATGCTAGCGTAAAGTATATCTTTTGATTGTATTTGGACTTTTGAACTGACTTTTAAAACTGGTGATATTTTTATATAAATTGGAGTGATCAACGATTTATTAATTTCTGTGTGCATTCTATATACCATGTATGATGTTATTTTTAAGTTTTTGTTTAAACAGGTCGGGTGGTTGGGTATATTGAAATAATTTATTAATTCAAAATAAAGTAATGCCTGAGGCCTAAAGTGAGGCCAGTCGTGGCGAAGGAGCACAAAGTGTGACTGTAAAACCGAATGGTTGTGGGTTCGATCAACACTCTTCAATTTATATTTCTATTTCTTCGCTCTGGTGTCGAGGCAAGGCGCGGCGTTGAGTTCTGCCAATCGATACGCAAAGCCTCCAGAATTCGGTGGAAAGTGGGGAACGGAGTGTCTTAACACTATGTCCCCTCTGTCTACCCTGTTTTGATTAATAATTAATTTTATTTATAATATAGTAAACGGCACAATGTTGCGTTACATGATTAATTCCGATATGTTACATAATTTAGTATTTCCTTATTTTTGTATAAGTTAATGCTTTTTAATTTTATCTTTATTCCAACCTTCTAAATCAAATTAAACTTAACTATTCAGGATCTTTGTTTCCTTATAGTATACATTTTGAACCAATATATAGACGTCACTAATGTAATTAATAATTTGTAGGTCACAACCTTGCCTTTTGATGTCGTTGTAGGTATTATTTTTGTCAAGTTAAAATCATTTCTTAAATGACATCATCTAGTTTTCTATTAATATAATGTTTATTATATAAATATAAAACTATATAATGTTTAATTGTAATATTATTTCGCATATTATATAAATAGATCATAACAAATTGTATAATACGTAGATTATGTAACAATTACTATTTTCTTTTTAATAAAATAAAAAAGAAAATATATTATTCATTTACGATACACGCAAAAACTACTTTTAAATAAAATATTCTATTGAAATAGATTTATTAATATATTATATGACTTTATTATTCACAAATATACAAATTATTAAATGGGTATATATTTTGTAATAATTAAAATTATATGTCTATGTAAAATCAAAAACAATTGTAACAACCTTTCCAAGCTCCATTTACTTCAGGTTCGCTTTTTTCTATTAATCTTAATTCTTCGTAGAGCGTTACCTTCTCCATATTTTCCTAGTTATAGATGTCATTTTGACATTAAACTTACTAAAGAAGATTGTAACATATTTTTAATCTTTTGGCCTCTGACCTTGTTTGTATTTAGTAATACATTATTATTAATATTAGTCAGAGGACACCTAGTGTTAAGACACTCCGTTCCCCACTTACCGCCGAATTTTTTGAGGCATTGCGTGTTGCGGAACTTAACGCCAGGCTTTATCTAGAGCAAAGAATTGAAAATATTAATAGGTGGGCTCGCCCAACGAGGGTTCCGTAAAAAAATTGAGGTCTTGAGCTTTTTCGGAAATCCAGACTTAGCTTAGCCAGAGCCCTTTCATCTTATACCTCACTTGAACTAGCGGCCTCAATATCAAATCTTGTCTTCTTTTTAAGGTTATAATTTTTTGGATTTAACCACAAATATATAGTTTTCAGATTTTTTCCTGAACTAGGACTACCTGTATATGCTAGCTGCTAAATTTCATAATTCTAGGACAACCCGATTGATATACCTCATGAATTTTGATACTTTTGATAGTGTCGAAATACTCGTTTCTTGCGATATAAACGACCATATCATTTTTCTAAGTAAACATAGAAATGTGTATTTTTTCAGAAAATCAGTACATCTGAGTATATGGTTTCAATTTCAACTCGATCTCTCCAAGCGTTCCTGAGATAAATAGTCTTAACAGACAGACAGACGTACAGGCAGACAGATGGACGGACATTTTTTCCGTACCTTAAAAAGGTACGGAACACCAAAAAATCGTCGCACATCCATAGATGTGGAACCACATTCACATACTTTTACACAAATTCACACATATGGCATAGTCACACATACACATATGTCAACATATATGTATTCTCAAATGTCAACACACTTCCCCACGTTACACGTATTACATGACGTATCAACACAAACTCACATATGTGGTCACACATTAACAAATGTTTGAATCTAATTATGTCAGTTGTGAGTGTGAATTCAATCTCCACTCAGAGGCTTAACTACATTCAAATTGTTGTCATACCCCTGCTCACCTGTCACTCCACATGCAGTATCTCGAATTCCGGTGGAAGCTGGAGAACGGAATATCTTGACACTAGATTTTTTTGTCAACTAGTAGAAACTGTAGTGTTGAGGCCAGTCGTGGCACATCGATACAAAGTGTGACTGTAAAACCGATTGGTTGTGGGCTCGATCCACACTCGAGGGAATAAAATATTTATTTAAATTTATATATCCATTTCTTCGCTCTGGTTTCGAGGCAAAGCGCGGCGTTGAGTTCTTTCACTTAACACGCAATGCCTCCAGAATTCGGCAGAAGTGGAGGACGGAGTGTTTTACATTAAGTTCCCTTTGCTTACCCTGCATTTATTTTTTTAGTAGAAATTTTCAATAACAACAATAAATTTTCAGATACAAATGGAAGTACCATGGCAGGTGTTACAATTTAACGCCAAAGAAATAGCGGTTTTTTGAAAAATACCAAATAATAATAATGTAATAGCAATAATATTTTAAAACTACCTCTTTATTAATTAAATGAAAATATAAGTACATACATATTTACTTAGTTAGTAGTATTAGATATTTTTTTATCAATATGCTATGTCCGATATTTTACATATTTTATGTATCTAGTATTTATAGACTTATAAACAACAAGTGACCTGTAGTTAATGTTTTTAACATAACTTGCGGTGTATGCAATTATTTTTTTTTAATAATACATACCATTGATTTATTATGTAACTAGCACAAAAAAAATTAAAACTCAGTCATATTCCTTTGTAAAGCAACATACTGAAAGTATTCAAAGTACTAATTGTAATATGACAATTGTTTTTAAATGTTGGTTTTTAATATAATAGCTATGACTTGTTATACCTATAATAGCCGTTATAATAAAAAAAATATATATTATATTATATAGTTATAATAAAATCAATAATAACAAGGATATCATTTTAGGTGATGACATAACAGTCAATCATGATGATCATACCAGGAAATTATGTAACTTCTCCGGTAAAAAAAAGCGTAACCAGAATTATATACACCACCAGAAAACGTCACATATGTATGGAACATCGCGGTAGTGTCTGCCCATAATGCACAGATAGATTTAACAAAAAAAAATCAAGTTTAAATTGTCAGTAAAAGTTGTTTTTAACTATTATTTATAGATTTTTATCAATATTTCTTATAATACTTACTAAGTGAACAAATTTAAGTTTGCGGGCATACGCTCTTATATTGTATGAAATTAACTACAAATATGGCGCGCCGTTCTCTTTGACTTCCCTGCTAGGAATAAAGACGTCAAACTAAATTAAGATAAGTCACGTTTATTAAGTTTGCGTAATTTCAGCAACATCACAGTATTATTAATGATCTTTTGTAATACAGTCAATATTTACCCATTATATAACTTATATACTTATATAACTTACTAGAATAATAACTAATTTATCGATAGCTTATCGACTTCGCATTCGTCCATCACTAACGCTTTGTATTGTTATTATTAAATTATGACAGTGTGCTACAGCTTGTTTTCTCCAGTCATGCAGTGTATTTGGTTTTACTAATTTAGAATGAAGTCTTTCTTAATATTTATGTATTTAAGTGTATTAAGTTTAAGTTACGTTTATTGTTTAAGTAAATTTAGTTTGGATTCATCAAATAGCAAAGTGATATGGTCGCTGCAAAACAAAAACAAATGTAAGTTGTTATCGATATTTATATCAGAATATATTGTTATCAAATTGAAGTTAGTAATGTTGAAATAAAATCATTTATTTCAATGCTTAAAAATAATTGATAGAATGGTATTTTTTATTTTAGCTATAGCAGTACCGGGTTCAGTGCCAGGTGGAGTGTACACAGACCTACAAAACGCGGATATTATTGGGAACATATTATCCGGATTTAACGATATCCTTACAAGATGGGTGGCATACGATAGTTGGACGTATACCGGCAAATTTAATGGTAATACAACATGACCTTTATATAACTACAAATATACGAACATTTCTATAAAATCTTAGTGTAATAAATACAAAAATACGTAAATTTTTTCCCAAGTAGAAATTTATATTAGTACCTTTGAAAATTCACCACCACTTACGTAGATGTAATAGATGTTTTTATTTTACCAGTAATAGATATTTTTATTTTACCAGTAAATGGTGTTTTTGTTTATATTATACAAAAATATGTTATTTCTATTATTTACAGTTTCTGCAAAAGATTTAAACCGTGCTATTGCGAAGTTGGTTTTGGAAGGTGTAGATACGGTATCATACATAGAATTAAATGGTAGTCCCATTGGAGTCACAAATAATATGTTCGTCAGATATACATTTGACGTAAAGAAATATTTAAAGGTTATTTAATTGTTTTAAGTAAAATATTTTTATTTTTGTTTAGATGCGATGTAGTCGAAAATTAAAAATGTAATTAAATTTTAAGGAAGGAGAGAATGAGCTAAAATTCAACTTCGCCTCACCCATTGAATACGCAAAATCTCGTTCCGATAGAAATTTCACAGCACCCGCCTGTGTTCCTAGCGTATATAATGGAGAATGTCATGTTAATCAAATAAGAAAGATGCAAGCTTCCTTTAGCTGGGACTGGGGTCCGGCATTCCCATCTGTAGGAATTTGGTGGGTTAAAAAATGGCGATATATTTTATTATTTTTAATTCATCTCTTACATTTTACGGAATAGTCTGAAAGAATCCATATTGCGATTTAAAATATGATTGTGCTTACGGAATTCGTATCATATAAATTCGACGATATAAACGTTGTCTATGGTCAAAACTTATTATTATAATGTAAAATCGACTGGTTGTGGGTTCGATCCCACTCGAGGAAGTGAAATATTTATTTACATTTATATTTTCATTTCTCTGCTCTGGTGTCGAGGCAAAGCTCGGCGTTGAGTTCCGCCACTCAGAACGTAATGCCTCCAGAATTCGGAAGGTGGGGAAGCGTTTTAACGCTAGGTTCCCTTGCTACATACACCTACATTGCTGTGTGCGGGACACAGTGTGAAGCTGATTTATTTATTTAATTTATTGGCTTTAAGAAATGCTCTGCCAGCATATCCTATACGTCGGCGGCTTCTTGGACTCTCCAATGGACGGCAATTTGTCTTTGATGTGACTTTAATCATGTGTTAATACCAGTAATTATTTTTTCAGGAGATCCGCGTCCTTAGAATTTTTTGATGGTGCAGTGATAAGATCGTTCACTGTACACACTAGCAAAAAAGACACTTTCTGGGTGGTAAAGGTGAATGTAAATTTGGAAACCGGTGAACATGTGAGAAATATCAACGGGTATTTATCCGTTTATCTCTCCGTCGAAGGTCATCAAACGTTTAAAATTGGAAAGAATGTAGAAACAACGACAAGTAACGGTTTGGCTGAAGTAGAAATGGAATTAACAGTTAGCAAGGTTGGCAATACTTAGTAAAAAGTATATTTTATCTTTAAAGGTTTTCTTTTATATATATTTCTTTTATTTTGTTTCAGAACATGATAAGCGAATGGTGGCCCAACGGCTACGGCACTCAACGGCTGTATAACCTATTACTTTTTTTTACTACCAACGAAAGAGACCGTGAAGTCTCTTACAGACATACAAAAATGGGATTCCGCACCATAGAGATCATAGAAGAAGATGCTACTCAGATTTTTGGTTGGTATTTTTAAATCTCATCTCATCTTAAAATTCTGGGATGAATATTTTAAAGCAATTTACATTTTCATAATAAAATTAATAATTTCATAGAAAACGACACAATTGCTGGAAAAGGGCGCACATTTTATTTTAAAATAAACGGATACCCGCTTTTTATGAAGGGATCCAATTGGATACCATCAAATATTTTACCGGAAAAAAGCCAAAATAAAAAGAGAAGTAAGTAGTATTGGAATTTTTACTTATATATTTAGAATTTTTACTTTTTTAATGCCATTTAATGTAAATGTTTGTAGTTGACAATCTTTTAAGTGCTGCTCAAGAAGCCCACATGTCCATGCTCCGGGTCTGGGGAGGAGGTATATATGAATCTGATTATTTTTATCGTCGCTGCGATGAGCTTGGTATTTTGATATGGCAAGATTTCTTATTTGCGTGTTCCATGTATCCAGCCGACCAAGAATTTATCCAGTAAGTATTGAAAGTTCTGAGTTGTAGTGGGGTGGCGTTACATGCGACCGTTGATGTGTTGGTAGTAGGTTCAATTTTCAATTCCTCGCTCTCGTATCAAAATAACGCGTGACGTTGACTTCAGGTACGATTCAGGTCAGATCATGTACAGGTTAAGACTGGGATCCTTCTGTCTATTCCGTTTTATTGCAAATACATACATTACTTTTATTTTTTATAGAATCGTAAAAAAAGAAATAGAACAAAACGTGATTCGTCTCCAGCATCATCCGTCAGTTGCAGTTTGGGCGGGAAATAATGAAAACGAAGCCGCATTGCGCGGCAACTGGTATGACACTAGTGGAGAATTTGATAAGTACAGAGAAGAATATATCAAATTATATGTAGATGCTATCAAACCTATAGTAGAAAGTATCGACCCAGCCCGCCGTTACCTAGTGTCGAGCCCTTCAAATGGTAAAAAATCAGAGGAAGACGGATACGTTGCCAAAAATCCCTACGATCCACATTATGGAGATACTCACTATTATAACTATCTCGCAGACAATTGGAACCAAAATATCTATCCTCAAACGAGATTTGCATCAGAATATGGCTTTCAATCTTTACCATCAATCAAAACTATGAGAACAGCAACGAACAAATCAAGCGATTTTAAAATTGATAGTGATTTTATGAAACATAGACAGCACAGTCCAAATGGATATGGTTTTGTTGCATCACAAATTGATAAACGTATGAAACTAGACGAAGATGATCCGAAATATTTTGAAAAGTTTGTGTTTTATAGCCAGGCAAGTTTTATTATAAGTAGAAGGTATATTTTGTACGTAATTTACAATAGGATAACTTAAAAATCATAACAAATTGTTTTTTATTTATGTTATTTTGTTCATTAGATATCTCAAGCCATGTCAATGAAGGCTGAAACAGAATTTTATAGGCAGAACCAAGCTAATTGGTATACAATGGGTGCTTTGTATTGGCAATTGAATGATGTTTGGCAAGCGCCATCTTGGTCTGGAATCGGTAAAATTTGCTGCTTTGCCCACTTGATACATTTAAGCTTTATTCATGTTTGATAATTGCTCTTATATTATATCATAAAACCCTAACCCTAATTTGTACTAAAAAAATATTTCCAGAATATGGTGGTAAATGGAAAATGCTTCATTACTTCGCAAGATCATTTTTTGCTCCAGTTTTGGTTTCTCCAAGACAAACTATGGTGGACGATGTCGATGTTTATTTAATTAACGATAGATTTGTACCGATAGTTGAAGCTGAGATAGTAGTGGACGTCTACAATTGGAGTAGCCTAATACCTTTTAAATCACAACGGTATTCGGCCAACGTTGGTCCATTGAGTAGTAAAAAGCAAACGAAATTAATTTTATGGGACTCTAAGACTAAAAATGATGTATTTATCAAGTTTTCATTAAAAGCCGAAGGTGCCTTTTCACCGCCAAATTATGTATTTCCAGTACCACTTAAATCAATCAATGGCTTAAAACGACCTAAAATAAAGGTAAGCAAAAATTTATTTTTAGTAATGGCTTTTAATAAGTAGTCCAGATTCACAAATAACAGTTTGATATGAGAATTTTGTTTATATATTGAGTATGGTTTTATAATTGATGTCGGTATAACAAGTACGTTGATATAAAATATAGTAAAATCAAAGTTTGATAGAGTTAAGAAATAAATTATTTTGGAGAAATCGGACATTTAAAGGTAGTATTCTCAATGATATATTGTAATTTTCAGATAAATATTACAAACATCACTGAAAGTGCTGCAGACGTTTATAAGGAGTTCGAAATAAATATTAACGTCGACACAATAGTTCTCTTCTTGTGGCTTGAAACTGATAAATTAGATGGATATTTTGATAATAATGGCTTTATAGTCACAGAACCGAATATAAAAGTTAACTTTTTCGCCAAGGAAAAGATAACACCAGAAGATTTAGAAAAAGCAATAATCTATCAATACTACATTAATTAAAGTTGTTTATTTTGTAATCAAATAATAATACTAGTAAAAATAAAATTGTTTGTATAAAACTTTATATGTTTATTTTCTAATGAATGTGTATTAAAACTATGATAAATATATAAAATTTGCTTTCGTAGAATTCTGAAGGCATTGCGTGGCGGAACTCAACGCCACGCTTTGACTTGACCCCAGAGCGAAGAAATAAAAATATAAATGTAAATCCATATTTCACTTTCTCCAGTGGGGATCGAACCCACATCCAGTCGATTTTACAGTCACACTTTGTGCCTATGCTTTAAAACCGGCCTCTTTCATATAATCTCGTATAATCTCTTAAAATATATCTCATACGGTATCAAATAACTCTCATATAAAAATAAAAGAAGAAGAATAATATATTAAGATAAATTTAAAAAAGTCTGATGAGCATATGGAAATTGAGTGTAAAATAAAAAACAACATAAAAATCAAATTAAACAATTTTATTTCAGCTTACAATGTGTACGCGTTTGAGGCTAACTTATTTGCAGTATAATGCGTATAAATTAATTTTTGGACGTGTTTTCTTGAACTGGTAAGGGCTTTTTCTTTTGATTATAGAATACACCAGGTTCAGTACATTACAGATATATTAACGATTTATAGAAAAGTTTCGATGGTAAAAAGTAACTTTTGCTTTAAACACAATAAAAATGATTATGAATAAAGATAATCGAAATGAATTATTTTTGTTAAAAATAATTTTGTATACGATATAAATATATAATAAACCTTTTAAGCGCTAATAATATAATACTTCCTAAAAATAGAATAGTAAACGCAACTACTACCAATCTAGACATCTTTTCACAATAAATTAAAGAAAAAAAATTGAGATTGATACATTGTTACAAGATTATATAAAAAAATAATCAAAACAGTAGATTTTGTATTGAATAACATTTTTTATAGTTTCGGGAAAAATTAAAACAAACAGGATTCATCTATTATAACAATAGTGAAAATCATACGTAAACAAAAAAACCTCATATTGTAAAACATAATGTTTATATGTTAAAAATAGAACGACGTCTACCATCATTCTTATACTATGGGTTTTTAATAAAATTCTGCAATGTACTGTACCTGTTGCTTGTTTTCAATAGCTTATAATATAAATTACAAATAGCTTAAATTATATTATTTATATGCTTGAAAGAGAACAGGCCAGAGCACTGAAAAACAGTTTTCTATTATTATTTTAAACTTAGTCTATATTGTAATATGAGTTTCATTTTCCTACCAAAACAACGAAATACTAAATATTTAACAAAAATTATTGCTAGAATAATATATTTTTATAAATGTGTTTTTTTTTTAAGAAATAGCTAAAAAAACATAAGGGCCCTTACCTACATTATTTAGGCGCCATAAGCAAATACTATATATGTAGTGTATGCTTAATAAAAAAAAATAAGAATCGGAAAAAGTAAATATAACTATACATAATTCTTATTACTTAAAACCGAAGTGCTTATTGCTTTCAAATTGTTATTTTGATGTTTGTTTATTGAAACTATTCCTAGAATAAGTCGTCTAAGTTAATCAAATTGTAAAGTCAAATTGACTTTTCTTATATATCATATTGTATGTGCTGTTTTCTTTTTTTTTTTCTTTAGCAATATAGCACGTTTCAAATTAGGGCTTAGGTAAAGTTGTAATTATTATTAGACAGGCTAATTAAGAACATATACAAATATGTATAGATATTATACAAAAAAAATATATATAATATTCAAAATCATATTAACTACAAGTGTAAATTATAACTTTCCAAAAATTTACTACTTTATATTTTAAATGATTTATAAATAATACTCAATTTTTTTATACGTACATAATATTTATCGGTGGTCGACGAGTCGTGGCCGTCGTAAAGTCAACTTGTAGATAGATGGCTGTCTAGATGAGACTAGACGACTAGACGAGATGAGACTAACTTTTTCCCCGAGAGTAATTGTACTCTGCGCATTGGCGCAAGTTCCTCCAAGCCTAACTTTAAGGCGACCACAACACACCGTACGTACTGTAAATAACATAATTTTATTATTGATCGCATTTTTTGTATAGGTAAATATAACTTTTTGACATATCGTCTGAATTTCTTGTTGAAATTGGATAAAAAAAATTGCAAGATAAATAATACAAGAGAAAAATATTAGAAATTGATATCGTTGTCGTTGTTGGATATAATTAGGTTGTTTTATTAACTTCATGCGTATCGTTAAATGTTAGGTTTGGTTACATCACTCTTATATAATTTTTTTAGTTAAAAATGTCGTGTAGAATATACAAAAAGTTGATATAAAATTTAATTTAAATAATAAATTAATACTGATATACAGTTACTAACATTAATGTTATAATATAAATAAAAGCGTAGAATAATAAATAAATAAATACCCATTATATAACACATGTTTCTTTGTCATGCTTTTAATCAGCTTCTTTGGCTTTATTATTATAAATAAAACTGTTAATTTAAAAAATATCACGCTGTCGTTGTATATAATTTAAGTTGTTGTTGTTATGGGTATAAGATTTAAACGATAATTAAATGTTAATCTGGATTAATTAGGAATTTGTAAAATAATGCCGCATATAAGACACACTGGGCTTTTGTCATTTTATGACAAAAAAATATATAATTTCAAACGACAATCGTTTCCATAATAAACAATGATAATTTAAACAACTTTTGTATATCAATTATAAAATAATAAAAAAAAAACCTGTTGAGCTACCCAAAATATAATATCATATGTTACCTCCATGTTATATTGTTAGTCCATGCATGTTCACAGATAAGCACCAAGCCTGTAAAGAAATATTTTATTTTGATTCTATTCTATGTCTGGCGTCTGACAGCAAAATGTGAGGGTTGTAGGTTCAATTCGCATTGCTAGAGGGATTTAATTATTTTAATTTTTTCGCTGCATGCTGTGTGTAGAAGACAGAGCGCGGTGTTGAATTCTGCCATTCGACGTGCAATGTCTTAACAAGTAGGCAACGGCGTGTCTTGCCACTACGTCTCCTCTGTCAATTCTGCTATATCTATCATTTATAACCTGAGGACATTGACGTGTGACGTATTTGACATGCTGTGACAATACAAAGCTTATTTTACTAAATTATAAGTTTTTTAATAATAATGAATAACAACAAGTATCATATATTTACTTATGATATGTACAATACATATTTGATATATAATACATATATACATACATATTTATTTTTTTAAGCAAAATGGCCAGTGAACAGAATACGTGATATCTAATATGTATGTGATGGTATATACAAAAAAAAACTGCAAGTGCAAAGTATTAGCCAGACTAAAAAAACACACAAAGTTAATAAAAACAATACACACCTTACTTTAAAATACATTCCAATAACGACCTAGATGAAGAAAATCTTAGTAAAAAACATTATTAAGGAAATAAAAATCCCAATACCAATTATTTACAATGTTTTATGATTGGAAATCTATGTTTTTGTATGGAATAAAATTATTTTAATGGCACTAATATGAAGAAATATAAAAAAAAAATAAAATATTTTTATCCCATATATTTAATTCCTATAATATATAATATACAGATCCAACAAAAGAAAATTAAGCAAAAGTAATTACATAGCCCTTTTTTTAAAAAAAAACAACTGGAAATTTACAAAAATGATTAAAACAATGCTTTAAAATTAGTAAGATTATATCACGATTTTGATTTGATACATGAGATTCTATTCAAAATTTATTTATTATCTATATTAGTAATTTTTAACAAAATAAACGCTATTTCCATATCAATAAAAATATATCAAAGCAATAATTAAAAAAGATTTTTTTTTTCAAAATAATGCTATTTAAATATTAGTAAAAAAACCAAACATTTTTATGCGTTAGACTTAATAATAAAATAACAGTAAAAAACATATAGAAAAGTTTCAAGCCACTGACATAATAAATGACAATCTATTAAAAATATTACATCATCCATATATTGTATCTTTCACAAACTGAGTGCTATGTTCATCTAAGAGAAAATATAACAAAACAATAAAAGATTTTAAGTCAATATTTTAATATTTCACGAAAAAAATGCATCATTTAAAAACAAATATAGCAATATTCCTTTTATACCATAAGATGTGAATGGAACCTGGGATCCGAGTCTTAAGACACTCCGTTCCCATTAAGACACTTACGTTCTTTGTTTTCTGCCGAATTCTGGATCCATTGCGTGTTGAGTGGCGGAACTCAACGCGCTTTTCCAAGTTACCAGAGCGAGGAAATGAAAATAACGAATATTTAAATTCCTCGAGTTTTAATCGATCCCACAACCGGTCGTTTACAGTTTGGCCACACTCGCCACGACTGGCCAGAAATATTTGTTGGAAAATTACATAAATTATAAAAAAATAAAGTTTTATTTAAATTTCAAAATATCGATCTGAATGAAAATTGTTTTATTTGCTTCTAAATGTATGATGAAATGCTATTCATGTATCAAAATAATAATATAACAATATTTATATATTTTAGTGCAAGCCATTTTACCTGACTCTCGAGTGTAACGCGGCTCGTTCCTCGGACGGAGTGTCTCTGAGGAACGTGGAAGACAGGTTGAGTACCACCATGAGACAGCACAGTAGGAGGGGACCGAGGATCGCGCCCTCTGGACCCAAATAGAATATGCCTCCTGCTATAGCTAGGCCAGTGACGTAAGGGTGGCCGCCGCTAGAAAATAAATAAAAAAAATATACATATAAATCCTACTAATAATATAAATGTAAAAGTTTTGTTATTTTCGGGCCAAATCAAAATCAAATATTGGACTTGGATGAAAGTGTATATTAGAATAATATACAGGCTATATTTCTGTAAAGATTTTCTATAAATGGGCATATAAGTATATATTTTAGCGGGTGAAGAAGCGTTTTGGGACGCGAAAAATATAACGGTAATGATATAATGGATAACAAAAATTACCGACCATATATTGGGACCAAAGTGATTCTATTCAAAAAAAAAATTATACATACAAAGGAATAAATCAAATTTGAAATGTAACTGATGTTCCGTTTCGTTTAGCAAGAAATAGGTACAAAATCGTTTTTTTTGTATTAAAATTAGCAGCTACGTGCTTCTAATGGAGCAGCTAACATATGAATTGTTTTGGTGAAACCTATAACGAAAGTATATGAGTAACTATTTTGCAAAATAAAGATAAAATAGAAATCTTACTCCTTTATTTCTGCGTACACAGCGGCATCCAAAAATGCAATAGGTGCAGCTTGAGCGATGGGCAGCAAGCAGGCCGCCATTGGCCTGCCCTGGAGCCATACGTCGAGAGCCGCGGGGATACCGGCCAGGTACGGCCCCAAGAACGGCGCTGCACCTAGTACTGCTGCTAAAACTGGAAATGTTATAGATTGGCTTTATAAAAGGCCCTTTGAAAAGTTTTTCATAAATTTTTTTCATTATTATTATTATACGATATGATAATTTATAATTTATTTGAATACAACAAATTGTGATTTTTCTTTAATTTCTTTAAATTTAAATTGCTAATAATTTATGTTATCTATGTGATATATGGGAGTATAAAAAGTTATCAATAAAAAAAAAATAATAAATAATTTTTGGTCAGAGTAATGTATGTATAATGTGCATATACATATATAGTAAAAGGTAGTCATGGTGCTCTAACGATTTTATTAATTAGATTTATTGAGTGTAACACAAATTTAATATTGTGTAATTTTAAAATTTAAAAGCAGTTTAAAGACATTTAATAACATTATATATTTTCAATACAACATAAACAAACAAACAAATAATTAAATTTATGAATATTTCCTGTCCAATTGGGACATTAATAAATTAACATGAAACTAATATGGCTTTAAATGCCCATAGGTTCAAAGTTTCTAATTTACGTTCATTTTGATTTAGGGGCCATGAAGTTATCAAACATAATTTAATAAATCTGTTTATTTCGCTACAATGATAACAATTAATTTTTGTTTTTCTTATTATCGTTCACTCGCGGCGTGCGCAGCTGCGCGTATACGTATTTGTAAAAATCCAAAGCCCGTTGTCGATTGTAAGCCGCGTTGTTCCTGCACTGTGCGCCAACACAGTGACTAACATATTCTTCTTTAGGCGGAGACTTATTGTCCAATGGCCTGTTCCTCGTTCTGTTTGTACTTCTCAGCGTTTCCACGAAATCCTTCGATGAATCGAACACAACTTTGATTGTAGTTCTATTTGTCATGTTTAAATGGCTGCCTTTCAATAGGTCGTCTTTGTCTATCGCAGTCATAGCGGCTCCGGCGCCGTTCAGCGTGTTGGCCTGCCTTATCAAATAAAACGTGGGCGCCGGCTCGGTCGCCTCGGCGGGGGTCGCCTCGTCGCTTACGTTCGCGGAGTGCTTATCGTTGTAGAGTAAACACATCACTTGCGGGTCAAGATTCAGATGGCACATGTGACTTTCTAATAATAGTTTCACGACTTCCACCGGTAATATACAGTTTGGCACTAGACACGTGTTATTGTTAGCCAAATTGACAACCATATTGTTCAGTTCGGGGTTGGATTGGGAATTTAGAAACGCTATATTTCGACATTTGCAATCTATTATATTATCGCTGTATATAATCTGTGATCCTGCAGTCTTACAGCTGGTATAATCGAAATATAGTGAATAAGGCTCAAGTTTTTTGATTTGATTACGTAAAAAATGCATGTGCCTTTTATTTATTCGCTTTCTAGAACATTTGATGTTTGTTAGAGCGTCTGCTTTGAGAGACTCTACGGTGTTATCGGTTATCTCCGTATTTACAGCATTTGTGAATATTCCATTGTTATTTATTTCTTTAAAAGTATTTCCTTTTATATACACGTTATCTGCAGTCACGTTTAGGAAATTCGATTTGATATCACCAAAAATATTGTTGGATATCTTTATAGTACTAGTAACTATAGTCAAACTTTTAAATTCTAGGCTTTCTATTTTACTATTGCCGATTGTAAATAAAGTATTATCGTTTGTTGTAATAACTTCTATACCTTGTGTTTGTATATTCGTAATTGTAACATTTTCAAATTCCACACTCATTATCCCGCTTACATTGTAGAACGCTTTTGTTTTAATGGAATTTATTTTACTGTTCGAAACGTGAATCTTTTTATAGCTCGATGCACCCATACACTTCAGTTCCGTGTTTGAGTTGGGCGATTTGAAAAGATTACCCGGGAGAGATATAATTTCCTGGACATTCTCTATTCTGACGTCCGGTGGTGTTTGTAATAAAGAATTGCTCGATAAAGAAGTGAATTCTAATTTGTCACAATCTTTAATAACAATTTTTTGTAAACGTGACATTCTTTGCAAAATGGGACAGTCTAACACCACTTTTAAGTCCCTACAGTTCTTGATAGTAAGGCTATATATGTGATCGGTGTAAAAATCCTTTAGGTGTACAACATTTTCCTAGAACAATAGGAAAAATTATAAATATTCATTTAGTGATAATTTATTGGAATGTAATATTTAGTATTGAACTTTAAATTAATTATATAAAATTCGATAATATACTTACACCAGTACGAAGAGCGGAACAAGAATAAATAATATCATTCGGTGTGTTATTTAAACAAGTCCAATCCGGGTGTACACAGTTAGTGAAGTTGATCCTTCCACCATGAGCGTTACAAATGAAGACGATAAATGTCAACAGAAGAAAGCTGTTTTTAAACATTATAAGAATCACATAAAAATATAAATATAACAACGTAAAAATATAAAAAATAAAAGATATATTGTAAAAGACGAGCAATAAAAATGTGACATGGACCACGAATGAGCGTCATCGTGAGATAATTCACTAAAATGTCGAGTGAAAAAAATAATTATAGCTTCTTTATCAGTAGCTATCGGCTAAGCTAATTTGATTTTTCGGTAAATATAGGAAACTACGAATTGTAATAAATATGTGGACGATATATCTTTATTTGTAAGTCCAAGTAATAACAGACGGATAAGTCAAGGCAAAGTGCGGCGTTGAGTTCCGCCACTCAATACCAATGCCTCCAGAACTTGGCGGAAAGTGGAGAACGGAGTGTCTTAACACTAGGTTCCCTCTGCCTTGCCCTGTTGTGTGCGGGATACTGCGTGAAGCTAATTTAATTTAATTTTGTTTATATTTGTATTAGTTTTAATTTGAATTTTAGCATTTCGTGTGATAATTATAGAAACATTTCCAAACATTATATCACCTCGGAGTTTTTTGTTCTTTCTTTAAACATAAAGCGCAAGCTAAATAATTAATGGTTAAGTTCCTAGATAAACAAAAACAAAACGCAGTTAATATGACAACGTACGAATAATGAGTTTGATAAGTTAAAGAGGGTATTGTGTAATGTCTTATATTTATATTAATAGATTTTACACACACATATAAGATGTCTGCTAGACGTTTGTGCACATCTATAGTTAGTTTAATCCCCGATTTTCCTATTTGGTAGTAGATTAGCCCAAATCATCAATGACTAAAGACAAAACAGATACGTCATACGACAACGAAAGTAAAAAAAAGCGTTATTAGTACGGTTTTGAGTGAAATTCTTTCTTTCTTTTATAGACACAGACTAAGTATGGGAAATTACTAAAAAAAATTGCTTTTTTTATTATCAATTGTTATGAAAGGTGTATTTGAAATATTTTTAACATATCATAATTTATATTTAACATGGCTATGTGTATGGCTGCGATTTAACTTAGGTGAAAGTATGTAAGTATTAAAACATTTTCCCGGTCTTATGTATGCCTAATACAATAGACAATTTTTTGGGTCGGGACATTGTGGGGCGCCTTTCGTAGGGTAGAGAGGTGTTTTCGTTTTTTTGGGATAACTTTAATTTTTATCGACGTCTGAAGATGTTTTCGTTATTTAGGGTTCCGTACCTTTTAAAGAAAAAAGGAAACCTTATAAGATCACTTATTTTAACCTTCCGACCGTCCGTTTTGTTGTACGTCCGTCCGTCTGTCTGTCTGTCAAGAAACTTATTCTCAGGAACGCTTGGAGATATCAAGTTGAAATTCAAACCATATACTAAGATCTACGGTCCCTTAATAAACTGAACAAAGCGTATTTCTATCTTAAAAAATATATGGCTGTTTATATTTACATTACACATATATTATACATTTGTGGTTAAGGCTGTATCCCGCACATAGCAGGGTAGGCAAAGGGAACATAGTGTTAAGACACTCCGTTCCCCACTTTCTTCATTACGTGTTGAGCGAAAGAGCTCAACGCTGCGCTTGGCCTCGAGATCAGAGCGAAGATTAATGGAAATATAAATGTGAATAAATATTTCATCTCCTCGAATGGGAATCGAACCCACAACCAGTCGGTTTTACAATCACACATTGTGCCCCTGCGCTACGGCTGACCTCAAGATATGCCTTACACGTACATATGAGATCATATTGGGTTTTACAATTTTAATTATTAAACAAGTCTCTTGTGTATGACTCACAAGATGCGTGATGATAAGGAAAAATAAAAAATGTTAAAAAAAATATTAAATTAATTGCAATTAGAAGAATTATTGACGATATGTCTTTAGCGTGTATCATGTTTTGTTGAAAAATGTGTAATGTAAATATGATAAGGAAAAATAAAAAAATGCAATTGAGAGAATTATTGACGAGATTTTGCCAGCGCGTATTATGTTTTTGTTCGAATGTAGGCAATGTAAATTGAAATATTTGCTAAGTATTAATTAATCAATGTTTATATCTAAATATCTATATAAATAAAAAATATAAAAATTCTGGCACGGCACAATGACACACTGGTAAACGCGACGGTTGTGGTTGCGATTTCGATACGATTGTTTTTTGTAATAAGACAAAGAGTGGTGTTGAGTTCAACCTTTAAAAAAACAAAAAAATCTTCCCATGATAATGGCTGACAGCGGCAGCGCACAACCGAGAAAAAAGATGAAATTTAGAATGGCAGTTCCGTGTTGCCTTCAATTCCCTAAGAGAGAATAAATCCACGTAAATGAACTATTATATATTTTACCTGAAGGAAGATAAACCACTTTGGCACCAAACAAATTGTGGACCAACCACGTCCACAATCCATAGAACAGTGCCATCTTGAACGACGCTCGGAACACCTGTAAGAGGGTCAATTTCTTTTATTTCATTTTGGCCGTGCGTAAATTCGATCACACGTTAAGGACGAAAGGCGACAGTGTGATATTGTATTGTTAGATGGGGAGGGATCTTTAATATAATAATACACATACGGTATAGTGGACGAGGCGTAGTTGCAGCTAAGTTCAGACGGACAAAACACGTCGACTTTTCTGTTATTTCGGAATCGTTCTTTTAAAACTAAACGCCCTACGACGTAATCTATGAACCGACCGACGTAATTTATAAAGAGGACCCCTCTTTATAATTTTTTTTTATTTATTTTCATGAAAAACAAAGAAAGATATATGCAAAATATTTTGATTAAAAGTATTTATTCAAATTTTGACGTTATTATGATGCATGATGGATAGACAGTCTAGATATAGTCTCTCTGGACTGACTTTAAAATCATATTATAGATGTAATTTCAGTACTGATCAACAAACAATATCCTTTTGCTTTTTTAAAAATAATTGCAATTTAGCTTATATTACAAAAACATAATCCGTTAAAACCGTAAAAACAAACCGTTTAAACGGGAAAAATCCATAATGTGATTAGTTTAGATTGCTTACTATCATCAAACAAAAATGTCAAAGTTATAGTAACCACTTAACATATTGAGAAATTGCTATTATTTATTTGTAGAATTATTCTATCATAAAAATATTAAATCTATTAATTATAAATTAAATAAGTTAATAATAATATATCAGACAGACAAGTAAATAAATTTTCTGAGTACAATTTTCTCACCTGATTAATTGCTACGGACAAAGCGATACCTAATCTCGGACCAAAGTTTGGTTGTATTCTTGTTATCACTTCCACTGGTTTGTAGAGCGCGTTGCTCGACGCCAACAGGTAGAAAAGGGTTGTGAAAAATACAATCTGTAATTGGCAATATTAATATACTGTTATCCTAATAAATAAATTCAGGTTCACGCTGTATCCCGCACACAGCAGGGTAGGCAGAGGGAACCTAGTGTAAAGATACTTCCGTTCCCCACTTTGCGGTGAATTTTGGAAGCATTGCGTGTTGAGTGGCGGGACTCAACGTCGCGCTTTGCTTGGACACCAGGGCGAAGAAATGGATATACAAATTTAAAGAAATATTATAACATTCGAGGAGATGTCATATTTATTTACATTTATATTTCCATTTCTTCCTTCTGGTGTCGAGGCAAAGCGGCGTTGAGTTCTGCCACTCAACACGCAATGGCTCCAAAATTCACCGCAAAGCGCGGGACGGAGTGTCTTGACACTAGGTTCTCTTTGCCTACCCTATTGTGGACGGGGTACAGCGTGAAGCTGTTATTTTATTTATTTTTAATAAATATTTCGTTTTGTCGAGTGAGGATCGAATCCACAACCCGTCGCGTTTACACGTGCGCGTACGTGCGCCACGACTAGCCATTATCCTAACCATACTCTAATTAGGATGGGAAAGTTACCTCAATGAAAAAAATGATTTTTCTTAAAAGTATAGAAAAATATTTAATGCCAATACAATTTTTTCTTTTGTGAAATAGTATTATCGACGGTAAACTGACAATTTACAATTAATTATATTTTGCGAAGGAGTTAAAAGTGAAGTGTTGTGCGGGCGTAGCGTTGTAGCGGGTAATAAAAGAAAACTTAGTTTTAAGACACTACACTCTCCACTTTCGGCTGGAATAGGAGATAATACGTGTTGAATGGGGGTATCTCAACATCGCACCGTCTTGTCAGAATGGCGAAATGACTATAATTGATTCTCCAAGTGGGAATGGAATCCACAACACGACATATTTTTTAGGTTCACGGTGTAGCCCACACATGGAAGTGTAGACAGAGAGATCCTAGCGTAAAGACACGTCCATTTCCAACTTTCCGTCTAATTGTGAAGGTATTGCATATTGAGTGGCAGAATTTAACTAAAAAAGAGAAAATTATATAAATATTTAATTCCCCAACCGTCCGTCGCACGTCCGTGCCCCTGCACCACTATGACTCGACAACTACATTCACTCACCACATTGATAAACATATTGATGATGGCGCCGCCTCCGCAGAGCAGCAGCGAAGTGAACGCCCCCAGCGAGCCCGCCAGCAGCGACACGTTGCTGGCCAGAGGCGCCCACGCGCCCGTCGCTATTGCGCTCAACGTCCCCACGTTGGCTTGCACCCATGACACTATGCCCGTGTAGTCGAACAAGCCTGTACCAAAATTTATCTAAAATTATTCATTCATTTAGGCCAGTCGTGGCGCAGTGGTAAGTGTGACTGTAAAACCGACTGGGTGTGGGTTCGATCCCCACTTGAGGAGATGAAATATTTACTTAAATTTATATTTTCATTTCTTCGCTCTGGTGTCGAGACAAAGCGCGGCGTTGAGTTCTACCACTCAACACGCAATGCCTCCAAAATTCAACAGAAAGTGGGGAACGGAGTGTCTTAACACTAGTCCCTCTGCCTACCCTGCTGTGTGCGGGATATAGAGTGAAGCTAATTTAATTTTATTTATTGATTCATTTAATTATTAGGTGATTTAATATTCGTTGACTCGTATCTAGGGAGGAAAAAAATAGAATCTGGGCTCATTTAGACCGAATAGGGAGTGTCCTAATTTGGGCTATCGATTAAAGAAAGTAAGCTATAAATATGTGGCATGCGGGTTTCCCCGCACCAAGAAATACATATAATGTGCCGCGATGGACAATACAATAAATTATATAAAATAAATAATGTTGAAATGAAGTTAATTCCTTATCAAAAATTAAATATTTACTTACATTTACACTTTCGTTTCTCCCTCTAGTGTCGAGGCTAGGCGCAGCGTTGAGTTCCGCCACTCAACACGCAATGCCTCCAGAACCCGGCGGAAAGTGGGAAACGATGTGTTTTAACACTAGGTTCCCTCTGCCTACCCAGCTGTTCCTGGGATACAGCGTGAAGCTAATTTTATTTACTCAATTAGTATACACCCTTCACATTTGTTGACTCGTATTTAGGTAGAAAAAAAAATGTAAGGGTTAATTTGGCCAAATAGGAATTCGCCTAATTTGGGCTATTGATTGAAGAAAATAGGCTATCTATATGTGGCATGCGGGTTTTACTCGCACCAAGAAATACATAATGTACATATGCCGGGATGAGCAATACAATAAATAATATAGAAATGAATTCCTTACCTGGTGCATCATTTACGAAACTGTCCCATGAATCCTGAACCGCGCTGCCATCAACTTGTGGTCCCATTTGTGAGGCAAACGTTCCAGATACCCAGCTCTGGTACACTCTGTCCCACAATTCCAACACTTGTTGTTCGACTTTAGCTATTTTTTCTGGATCGCCTTCTTTTAAAATGCTTTTTACCTATATTTGAATAAAAAAGATTTTTTTATAACAGCATTATGACTTTCTTATTTTAGCTTTTTACTATACATTTATAGATAGACCTAGATAGCAGTAGAGATGCAGATATAATAAAAGATAGCACAGAAGTTAAATTTTTAAAGTGTTGTTGGCTTAAAGACTAATATTGCCGTATTTTTTTAAGGTTTCAGAAATATTTTCTTTAAACTAATAATTTTATTAGAATACTAACCTAATCCAGGTTAGCAAATGTATTTGCTATTAAAACCCGGATTATTAACATTTTATAGCTATTAAGCATATTTATTTAAATAAAATTAAATTAAATTAGCTTCACGCTATATCCCGCACACAGCAGGGTAGGCAGAGGGAACCTAGTGTTAAGACACTCCGTTCCTCACTTTCTGCCGAATTTTGGAGGCATTGCGTGTTGAGTGGCAGAACTCAACGCCGCGCTTTGCCTCGACACCAGAGCGAAGAAATGAAAATATAAATTTAAGTAAATATTTCATCTCCTCGAGTGGGGATCGAACCCACAACCAGTCGGTTTTACAGTCACACTTTGTACCAGTGCGCCACGACTGGCCTCATATTTATTTAATTTTTAATTATTTAACACTATAATTTAATATTATTGTTTAAGAGTAAATAAAAATGTGCTAGTTATATAGCCGTGTATAAACGGGAAAAATTGTGACTTTGTCTGCTCAACCTAATGCATATTGTTAAAAGTTAATAATAAAAATTTTTGAAATTAAAAATTAAATAGAAGAAGAACAACATATAAAAGAGACGTCACGATCAAGCTGTTGTATTTAAGTCTTTATAACTTACATATCTCATTATCTGATGTCCAGAGTTGCGTTTGGAAATAAATAAGAACAAATATAATAGCAATAATCATAAGAATTATCTAAATACTAATAACAATATATTTCATGTTTTTTTAAGCATACATATTTTTTTTAGCTTCACAGAGATACAGCAACCCTCTTATAATAGGGTAGGGAGAGGGAACCTAGTGTTAAGACAGTGTGATCACTGGTTTCCAACGACGTCGGCGTTGAGGCTTTGCGTGTTAAGTGGCGAAACCCAACACCGCGCTTTGCCTAGTAACCAGAGAAAGGCAATGAAAATATTAACTAATTCAGTCCCCAGAGTGGGAATCGAACCCACAATCGTCGCGTTCACAGTCTCACCCTCTTGCCAATAAGCTCGAAATGAATATCTCTTAGCTTAAAATTTCTTAAGTAAACTCACCCCAGTAGAAATGCCCTCCCGTCCATATGTGTATGCATTGTCGATAAGAGAGTCCAATTTCTCCTCCCACCCTTCGGGCAGATACGCGTGTAGTTCACTATTCTGAACGAATGTACTGTTTAACAAACTGCCACTTAGTTGAACTACTACTATTGCTTCGGAGTATATCTGGAAATATGTATTAGCTATAAACAGTTTCTGTTTTACAGACTCCTTACAACAAAATAAATTGTAACAAGCGTATAAAAATTTCGCCATAGCTTGATGGGATCGTATAGCTTAGTGGTCAGAGCGCCTGTTCGGTTCTCAGGAGGCGCGGGTTCGAGTCAGTTTACTAAATATGTATTTTCTTTACCAAGTGTGAAATATCACTTAAAAAATATTTAAAAAAAGATATGTATATATTATTTTTTATCTAATAAATTATTTTTACTTACTTGTATACAAATAAATATAATAGTGACGGTGAGAAATAATATAAGACCGATAATGACAATGCATGTAGAGACAGTGTCAACAGATTCATAAGCCATTTCGATCACACTTTTATTGCATATCGACAACATCTTGCCTATACCACGTATTTCCGCCGGAACTAAAGCTGATTCCCTGCAAGAGATGGACATGTGTTAAAATTAAACTAAGACTAAAAATATATTAGGATGTGTTCAACGTTCTAAAGATTTCAATAATTCAGCTTCACGCTGTATCACGCACACAGCGGGGTAGGCAGGGGAACCGGAGTGTTAAGAGACTCCGTTCGCCACTTTCTGCCGAATTCTGGAGGCATTGCTGGTTGAGTGGCAGATCTCAACGTCACGCTAATATATAGCATCTGCTCTATCTGATTTAAATGAATACATCTCCTCTAGTAGGGATCGAACCCACAACCAGTCGGCTTTACACAGTCACACTTTATGTCCCTGTGCCACGTCTTATTTGTGATATTAAAATCGATTGATATGTTCATAAAGTTTTATTAAAAATGTGTCCAGGAAATTGTTGACAAAATCAAAAATGTTATTATTACTGTGTTTGGCCTTGAATTATAATTAACTAAATTAATGTTTATCAATTTATCATCGTTTTATATTATGTAAATACGGAAATTCTAGTTACTGCTATTGGAGAATTCAAAACAAATTTGTCTTTGTAACAATATTACATAACTGACTCAACACGCAATGCCTCCAGAATTAGGAGGAAACTGGGGAATGAAGTGTCTTAACACTAGGTCCCTTTTGCCTACCCAGCCATGTCAGAATACAGCGTGAAGCTAATAGAATATCATATTATTGTGGAAAAGTATAAGTCACCAAAATATTTCTTAAAGCCTTGTCTTGCATTTAAATTGTTCAATATAAATATAACCCCTAAGAGCAACTTCATTTACACTATACATGGAAAGCTTAAGAATTTGAATTTTTCGTAATGTAATTAAATGTAAATTTCGTATGCATTTATATATATGAAGCGTTTATTTTCTTAATAAAATAAGTCTAAATGTTTTTATTTTATGTTTTATCCTGCATAAGCCGGGCAGTATTAAGACAATTGCTAGATATTATGTGTAGTGGTGGCACTAACTAGAGAGAGGAAATGAAAATAATAATCTCTTGAAAATAATCTTCTCTAGCAGCAACTGAATCCACATTTACAATCACAGTGTGCCCCATGACAACTTCAAAAATGTATTATTTTTAAAGTATTAAATAATCCAAAAGGATATTTATTGTTTATTTATTAATACTTTGTTGTACACAATTAATAAAATACAAAAAATTTTTGTTAAAGGAATTGAAATCAATTCAAATCATTTTCATGCATAAAATCACATACATAAATATTTTTTGGTCATATATGTCAATTTTAAGCAAAGTAAAAAAACCAATAAACAGTATCACTTGAAACAATAATACATACCTTTCATTCCACCATCCTCCTACTCTTGCTTTCAGACAGTTATAATGATTTTCAAAGAAAAGCCAAACTCCAAAGAAATTCAACATTATTTTGATAATATGTATGGCCAGGAAGAACAACATGAAAGGCAATAGCCATATATGTTTCCATATCAACATACAAAAACATCCAAAGAAAAGAAGTTTAAAATATAAGGCTGTTTCATCATCATTAAAGTTATTTCTAATATAATTTTCATCCAAGGATCTCTGTTTAAAAGATGCCAAAATGCGGTTTTCTATAGATTTTGACTTTAAATTTGGTAATGGTAGAGCTGATAGTGTTCTTGTTTTGAATAATAATTTAGCTTGTCTTGGTGAACTTTGTATTGGTTCATCGCCAGTCCAGCTTCCCCTTTTTGCAGTATCAGGGGTAATGGGCGATGGGGAGTCCTTGTCAGATGTTGAATCCATATCGCTTGCACCTTCTGACAATTCTTCAGATTTTTCGTCTATCTTTTCAAGTGTAATATTATACTGTTTGTTAGTTAAGGCATATTGTAACGCTTTGAACAGAGATGTTTCTGGATCTGAAAGTTTGAAAATTATGAGAATAAATTTCCTTGATAACAGTTTTAAGTTTTTTACTCTTGTTTTAATTAGTTAAAATAAAACTAGATTTTAACTTTAACATATACAGTTTACAATACCACACTCATAGATATATGAAATGACCTTGAAACTTTTAAATTACCTTTAATTAACAGCTGTTTGTGTATATGAATCACCTCCAAAATAAAACCAGTGAGACATATAGATTCTAGAAATATGAACATGTACACTTTAAAAGATCCCGCTAAATTGGCTATGAAACTTGCTATAACCAGCCAAAATATGTGAGATGTAACCCGGAACATTCCAGCTCTTGATGGATTCCACATGAAATAAATGCTTATCATATATGCAGCTGCTACTGTCATTGTCTATAATAAAATAGAAATTTGATGTTATATTCAGATAAAAAATTGTTAGTGGCGCAAAAGTCATGCTATGAGATAAATTGGTAATTAAAAAAAACATTTGTGTTTTTTATACAATCCTAGCAATGTCATACTATTGTTTTTTAGTGATTATATAAAATATTTTAAAAGGTGGTATATGTAGAAAAAAATATATTTACCCATACATATACTATATTGTGGTCCATTTGGACAATGTCTGATTGTTAAAGCAATGGTTGAGAGTTTTTTATCACTCTGATTTTTTTAAATTTCATTTCATTAGAGAATAGAGCATCTTGCTACTATGTAATTTTTGCCTAACTCACTATATTATGGAGTAAAAGTTAATGCTGCAGAAAAGACTATATATTATTTTTATATTATATTCAGATAGTAATGAATTAATTGATTTGTATACTTACAATATATGAGCTGCAAAGTTTTATGAGCAGTGTAGTGAAGAAGCTTATAAAACTTACAAATTGCCAAAAGATACAACTAAAACTCCTAGGTATTGAACTGTATAGCCATGGTAATATAAAAATTGCTGATAACAGTCCTATCACAGTCTGCAATAATTTATTGTTAAACAATTATTTAAAAAAAAACAACTCATAAATTTCATTTTTATAAAATGTTATTTAAGATTTAAAGATTTACCTTATAATGTTCTTTAAATTGATTTCCCACAGTGTCTGATGCATTATTGATGACATTTATTGGAATTATGATTAACCCGTATATCACTGATGAATTTGATTTCTCTAGATCTTCGAACCATGTCTTAATTTTTTTAGACAATTTATACTTAAACGGATGTAATAAGGACCCAACCAAAAGAGCCCAAAATAATGGTTTAAAAAATGGTTCCAATATTAAAAATAGAACATAAACAGCTGCACAGCATATTGTTAATATAAATAAGGCAAACGCGTTGTAGAATCCATGTTTCATGGGTTTTTCATTCCCCTCCGATAGGCCACCAATAATATTGAAAATATTTTCAAACGGAGATTGCTGCATTGTTTGATAAAATGTTATCACAATTTAAAATTAAAAGGGACTAGACAAATAAGAAAAAATAATATAGATCGCTAATGAGATCATCGTAGCTTTATATTTTCGGCAGCATAGTACTATTTTGACTTTTCACACTGCTTTCTGTCAATGTCTTTCTGACAACCACAGAGCATTAATAATGAAAAGAAACAATAAAAAACTTGTTTTTTTACATGCGTTCTCTTATTGTGCAACATTATCTCTTTTTTACCGTACAACCTCCTTCGTGCTTTCTCTACTGGCACGCTCGGAACGCCATAATCAAAGAACCAAACCAAACCAATAAATAACTTCCTTATAAAGTTCCCCGTCCTCTTAATGTTCAATATTTTTCACGCTTGTGTATTTTTTTATTTTTTTTTACAAACGAAATAAATTTATAAGCCATCTCTGAATATGAATGAATATGTATTAGTAACCCTGTATAATTATATTCCTTACATATTTTTTTGTTTCGTTATAGGTGAACGCAATATTTTATCTGGACCTCTTTAAAACATACATTCTATTTAGTGTGTTCTCCATACAACACAATGGCAAAGTTTTGTATTCAACGGGAACGTCCAAAACTCTGATGTACTTTATTAAAGTACTGAACTAAAATAAAAAAACAAAGTTTCCTTAAAACTTAAACAAAAACCGACACAAAATTGGATCCTTTTTACATATGTAATTCTGAGCTTAAGAATTTTTACATTCACAAGAAATACAAAACAAATCGTAGACTTGTATTTTAAATCTCACTTTAAAAACATAATTGGACAGCATTTGAATATTAATAAATTGTGGGTTTAATCTCCACTTGGGCCAATGCCTTAATTTTTTTATTTTTATTACTGAGCGCGTCATTGAGTTCCGTCACTCAACACTCTCCGTCTAAAAACTAGGCATTTAGCGTTTATAAATCCACAACAATATTAAAAATAGACGCTTCATATGACTGTTATAGACGTAAAGGATGTAAATTTTATTGTATTTAAAATTATTTTTATTTCTCAATCCGGTATCCATTCGTCGGATTCCACCATTCAACAAACAATGTCACGATTTTGCACGGTAATAAAAAAAATACCGGTACCGAGATGTACTTATATCAATCTATTAAAGATAAAATAACTTACAATATAAACTATTTATTTCTTGCTTGTTTCGATCAAAATCAAACTAAAGTACAAACTTACAGCAATTACTTATTTCACATTTTTTTATTGGTATCTATTTTGTGTCATAGCTACTCTTGATATTATAAGGAATCCAATAAAGATCGTAAAAGCACCGTGACTAAGGCAATTTCTGTAAAATATTTTTTTCATCAACCGATGACGATGCTAGTCTGAACCTGATTCGACTATGTAGGTATTTTGTACGTTTCAAATAATAAGGGATATTATGTTATTATCCTTATACCTATTACACTAGGCACAAAAATATGCATTCCCTTATAAAAAATAACAATGACTTTTAGTAGCACTTTTAAACTTATAAAGTTTCATGAAAGTAAAAGTGTTTTTGTTTTTTAGAGAAAAAAAAGTTTTTTTTTAAAAAAGAACCTAGTGACTCACCAAGAATGATTAAATAGTAGGTTGAATCGCGGGAGATTACATTTTTTTAAATTAAATTAACGTGTAAGTGAGTAAGTAAAGATTTTACCAAAAACATACATACATATATGACATACTCCTGCTAAATAGAGTCTACAATTACATTATATATGGACACTTATAAAAATGCAAAGCTCAGATTAAATACTGCGAACAGTACTTAGTTGTAATTGATACCAGTGAGTTGTGCTACTCAACCAGTAGCAAATATACACATTTTCAAGATTCAAAATATAAAGTTATTACCTCCCTAAGCTCTATAGATGGCAATAATTTTTTATCAATTTCTCTTATAAATAGTGTGCACAAAATAAATTTACTGGCTGGGGGCATTTTCTTCCTATTTTACACAAAAAGCCCTCAAAATTTGACAAAAGACCTCAAAATGTTTATATCCGCCTCTATACGCAATAGTCAATGTCTCAATTCTGAGCGGAAAGTAAAGTAAAGGATATAGAGTTAAAAATATATATAAAAATAGAATTTTAAATATTACGGGTCATATATATGGAGATGAAATATTTACTTAAATTTATATTTCCATTTCTTCGCTCTGGTGTCAAGAACAAGCGCAGCGTTGAGTTTTGCCACTCAACACGTAATGCCTCCAGAATTCAGTAGAAAATGGGGAACGGAGTGTCTTAACATTAGGTTCCCTGGCTGCCTGGCTGTGTGCGGGATATAGCGTGAAGCTGATTTGATTTGTATTAAATGTTTAAGAAGTAAAAACTGTTTAAGGTCAGGTAACGAGTTTATTCAGGTGAATACAGTAATACAGTTATCTTTTCAAGGAAATATTGATATCGGTCAAGAGGTACTCTGCGGTTTGTCGACAAAAATTACTAATACTTACTATTACAAATATGATTCACGAAGCTGACGGTTGATTAAACTTTATAAAAATATTGGGATTTACACTCTATTAAAATAGAGTGGAAAATTTTAATACAATTAGGTAAAATACCAAAACACACCACATTTCGATATTAAAAAAAAAATCAAATCAGCTTCACGCTGTATCCCGCACACAGCAGGGTAGGCAGAGGGAACCTAGTGTTAAGACACTCCATTCCCCACTTTCTGCCGAATTCTGGAGGCATTGCGTGTTGAGTGGCAGAACTCAACGCCGCGCTTAGCCTCGACACCAAAGCGAAGAAATCGAAATATAAATTTAAGTGAATATTTTATCTCCTCGAGTGGGGATCGAACCCACAACCAGTCGGTTTTACAGTCACACTTCATGCCACTGCGCCACGACTGGCATTTCGATATTAGTACCGACTATTATCGAAATGTGGGGTGTGTCTTCGGAACGTGACTTATAAAAGTTGACAAATTTAAGTTCGCGGCCGTATGTGCCCAATTTGTAGAAAGTTTAAAATTGTTATGGTTTTTTTTCTTTGATATGACATTTTGATGCACATATCTATATATTTTCAGACCCATTCCACTCCACTCTCCGTGCGTGTTGATCGGCGGAACTCAATGCTTTTTTACAAAAGCATTGAGTTCCGCCTCGCTTTGCTTTTTTACAAAAGAGAAGAAATAAAAATATTAATAAATAATAATACATTCCCCTGAGTGGGAATCGAACCCACAACCGTTGCGTTTACAGTCACACGGATGTGCACCTGCATAACGGCCATCTCATAATACGATGAAACTTATAATAAATTATTTGTAATATATAAAATCAAATAACGCTAATATCAGATAACATCTCAACAGATGTTATGCATATAAATATTCCTTCGAGTGGTGTTTAAATTTGAACACGTGACCATCGTGTGCTCTTCCGTGTCACTTATATCCGAAGTGTGTCACAACGGTGTTTAGTGTATAGCTTTTACATGTACCTATTTTGTATTGTCAATATACAAATTTAATTGACACGTGCAAAGCTGACTCATTTCAAATGATATAAGTAAAAAATAAAATGAATCATTGATGTCTACGCTATAGGTATTATCTCGTTAAAATCTAAGTTAGTAAAAAAAATATTAAATCACACCATTAAAAACTGAAACTATTAATTAATTATCCTCATACAATAATAAGTTAAGTAAATTTTTGTTTCAATTCTCTCTCTTTTATTTTAATTCTTATTATTTTGTTTTTAGTTCTTTTCATTTCAATATTTGTTTAAAATTCATTACTTAAAACGCTTTTGATCTTGAAAAAACCTGAAAACATAGAAAGCACTTTGTCAAGATTTCTTTCGGCAAAATTTGATTTTGATGATATTTATAAAAATGAAAAAAAAACGAAAAATTAAAATTTTAATTTATATTCCCAATACAAAGTATTATATATTTTTTTCACACTAAATGACTGAATACGCCCATTATCTTACTTAAGCTTAATAATTGGTATAAATTATACTTTTCATAGGGCTACAATTCTGAAATCGATACTCTGGGTAGGCGCGTTCGACTCGCACTTGACCGGTTTCTAAATATAATTAAACAATTTAGTTGATTAAGAAACATAAATAGTTTGTTATATAGTTTGTTGTATAATCATGGTTTTAACAAAACAACGATGTTTCCCTATATTTAGAATACCTATCAAATTGTAAATAACATTAGTAACATAATAGGTCGGGGCAAAAGTATTTTCGTATTTTTAATGTATTATTAGTAATAAAACCTTTTTAGCTGAACTGAATGTAACTGGCTGGTTTTAATACCATTAAATGTGATAAAAAAAACGAATTCTCGCTATTTTCAATTGTTTTTCAAGCAATGAACGTATGTGACGAAGAAATGCGGTGCGCTTTAATGATTTTTATTACAAGAAAAATATTGTTGAAACGTAACTATTTCGAATCATTTCTTCAATAGTTGATTACTGGTGATGAAAAACGATAATAATGTGCGAAAAAGATTATGGTCGAAGCATGGACAAGCCTTAAAGACTCCTGTCCAATGTCCTGTATGGTGGGATTTGAAAGGAATCGTCCACTGTGAGCTTTTGCCACGTAGAAAGGGCGTGGTGTGCCACCATGACAACGTCAAACCGCACTCATCTATAGCCACGCAGCAAAATTGGGAGAGCTGGTCTGAGATGTGTTGATGCATCCTCCGTATAGCCCCGACCTTGCTCTATGAGATTTCCATCTGTTTCGGTCTGTCTCATCAAACTACGTCAAAATTTTTATATCGCTCCCATCACTAAGTCTGACAGTTATAATTATGTACTAAAAAAAGTAGGTACGAATATATGAACAGTAGTTCTCTAAATATAACATGTACATAATATTTCACAGAAACAGTTTTTAATTTTCCCTTTTAATTTTATTTTAAATTTCGTTTTGTCGTGTCGTGTATAGACTGACTTAAAGCCTCAGCAAGCAACATATAAACGGCGATAGAGCTCAAATTGAATATTTGTTTACAAAGACATCTATGAACTGGACGTGTAGTTCCTTGTCGTGTAATAATTAATTATTAATAAGATGTTTGTATATCCATTCAGTTTTCTGTTTTTATGTACATTTTGTTTCGGCGTCGACAGCCGAGCGGTGGACACTCGTGTTAAGCATACGTCTAATGTTGCTAGATATGAAGACATCATAATATTTCCAGAAGACAATCCTATGAGAACAAATGTTAACGAATTTGTATTTGAATATGACGATTTAGAAAACAGATTCGGTGTCCGCGTTGGCAAGTGCGCACTGGGATTCGTTAGAAAAGGGTCGAGGTGTAAGCCAGCGTAAAATCTTATATATAAAAAGCGATATTTTTATTATCTACCTTTAAATAGCATAGTCCTTAGTTTTTTTTTGTGTATTATATATATAATTGAAATGTATATTTGTTATCTGATATAATGTTTCGCCTTAAAATTTAAGATAATAATTTAATGTATATAATATTGATATAATATATTTTATAAAACAAAACCTTGTCTCTCCGTATTTCTTAGGAAAAAATAAACAAGTAAGGATAATTTAAAAAGAAAAAAATAATTAAAATCCTATTGTATTTGGATGAATTGCAAAGTCATTAAACTTTTGGGTACAAAGTCTATACTTAGTCACTAATCATCAAGGATAATTGCAACAAGTAAATAATACATTTTAAAAATTCAATTAGCTTCCCGCTGTATCTCGCACACAGCAGGGTAGGCAGTGAGAACTTACCTACATAATATGTAAAAAAACCGAGATTTGCAAAAACTTAATAAAAAATCCATATAATGTCTGAAGTTATTACATCAACTGTATCTGGTAGGTACAGTAAATATTTAATCTTTGATATCTTATAATTGCGGCATTGAATTCCATCACTCAATACACCAAGGCTTCTGAATTCAGTGGAAAGTGGGGAACGGAGAGTTTACGACAAGACAGTTACCTTTGCCTGCTATTTGCGAAAGACAGTGTGAAGATCTAATCTAATCTAGCTTCACGCTGTATCCTAACGGGTACCCTCCAGGGTCAGAGAGGACGGAGTATCTTAATTTGAAAATATCACTAAAATTATAATATATTTATCTATATTGATCTGGTATGAAGTATATGTAATGTAATTCTTTGAATGTAGTATGTAAATATAATATTCCATACAAAGTGACTTTAAATTTACAGAGTTAATTTACATTAGTATGTTATATTTCGTTTTGTCGTGTCGTGTATAGACTGATTTAAAGCCTCAGCAAACAACATATAAACGGCGATAGAGCTCAAATTGAATATTTGTTTACAAAGACATCTATGAACTGGACGTGTAGTTCCTTGTCGTGTAATAATTAATTATTAATAAGATGTTTGTATATCCATTCAGTTTTCTGTTTTTATGTACATTTTGTTTCGGCGTCGACAGCCGAGCGGTGGACACTCGTGTTAAGCATACGTCTAATGTTGCTAGATATGAAGACATCATAATATTTCCAGAAGACAATCCTATAAGAACAAATGTGAAGGAATTTGAATTTGAATATGACGATTTAGGTAACAGATTCGGTATACGCGTGGGCAAGTGCGCACTGGGATTCGTTAGAAGAGGGTCGAGGTGCAGACCGGCGTAGAATCTTATATTTAAAACTGTTTTTTATCATGTATTACGTAAATAAAATATAATTTTTGTTGTTATATAAAATGTTTCATTTTCAAATTTAAGAAAATTAAACCTTGGTTTTATATTTTTTAATATACAATTTTTATTTTATCACTAATAAGTAAAAGATGATAAGTATATAACATTAGCTTTTGAGAAATAAGAGTTTATAAAAACTATATAAAAATTCCAAGTCACCCAGAAACAATCACATTAAGGGAGGATTCACACTATAGTACCGGTCTCGGTTCGCTCTCGGTTCGATCTCATATTCTTCTATGACAAATACTATTATATACCTGATTAAGGAACCTTAACTTATCCGGACGATAGTATAAATTATTTTCACTGTTTCTTATATAAAGAAGAAGGACTCTTAGTATGGAATGAAGGATTTAAACTATAGTGCAGGTCACAGATTGTTCTCGGTCATTGCATTCATATTATATAATTCCGGTCTATTTGTGGTTTACATACAAGAATATGTCTGGTAGAAGAACATGAGATCGGAACGAGAACGAGCCGAGAAATTACTCGGCACTATAGTGTGAATCCTTCCTAATTAGATCTGGCACGTTATCCATTTAATACCTTTAGGAAATCCACATTTAGGAAATAAAAATACCTACTAATTTAGAAAACCTGGTCGATTTCGGTTCATGTCCCGATACTAAATAAGTAAGACACATCTAATTTATGACGCTCTTTTTGTGGAGGTTGTGGGGTTCGATTTCCACCCAGGAGGATGAAATAATAAATTCCTACTAATATAGTCACTCTGATTGTATTTAATTTTATACTGTTCTTTAATTATGGAGAGGCCAACCATAGCGCAGCGGCACGAAGTGTGACTGTAAAACTGACTGGTTGTGGGTTCGATCCCCACTCGAGGAGATGAAATATTTACTTAAATTTATATTTTCATTTCTTCGCTCTGGTGTCGAGGCAAAAAAGTGCGGCGTTGAGTTCTGCCACTCAACACGCAATGCCTCCAAAATTCGGCAGAAAGTGGGGAACGGAGTGTCTTAACTTTGGGTTCCCTCTGCCTACCCTGCTGTGTGCGGGATATAGCGTGAAGCTAATTTAATTTTATTTTAATTTTTTAATTTTAATTATGGAATTCAAATATTTTTAAATTTTGTTTAATAATTCTAGTAATGTAAAGTAGTATGTACAATAAGTAAATAAGTTAATTAAATATTTATATGTATTAATTAATTAGGAATAACAAAATATAATTTACTTTGATGTTAAATTAATTTAGGACTTACAAATATTAAAAAAATCTCTTTACACTAGTCTTTATACAAGATTTTATCTTTGCCTCGTAATGGTAAGAAATGTAAATAAATAAGTGATAAAAAGAGAAAATAGTAAGGATTTTTTAAAACACGAATAATGAACACTAAAAGGTCACATTTTAGAATGGTTAGTGTAGCTATTTCAAAATTATAGAAACTAATCAAGCTGTCGTAAACAAGTTTTTATATAACACTAGCGACCCGCTCGCGGCTTCGCCCGCTTTAGTTACTGAATTATTCATGTAATGTACCTATGTTTGCAAAACACTTAAGATTACCAATGTGAAAATTATTTAAACCTTAATGCAACCCGCATTTTCGTAGTTCTAATACGGGTGTTACAAATGTTTAAAAAAACATACTTAAACAAATGACACAAACAACAGAAAACTTTAACGAAAGAAATTATAAACAACAGCACACTTAGATACTATTCTCTTACCCAAAAATACTTTAACGAAAGATGTAACCAACTATGTCGCGTTAATGAAATACATTATAATTATTGGATAGCTCCAAAATGCGTGCAAACGCTTCTAAATTAACTTTGCTATAGAGCCTGGCGCAGAAATGAAGCATTCTCTCGTCCATCTCCGTAGTAGCTCCGAACGACATCTGGGCGTTGACACAGTATGGAATTGGAAGGATTATGAAATGCCATCTAGGCGGTCAACTCAGTCAGGAGAGACCCTCGGTTTCCTGAGGGAGGCCCATCTTAAACGACCAAGGTTCAATGCAAGGGTCATGAGTCGGATTTAGAGGAGGATAGAAAGTCCCTAGGAAATAGTCTTACGTCTGACAGGCAGGCAGGCAGGCAGGGAGGCAAAGACATGCGTGACGTGCTGGGGGGTTCCGGCTCTGAGCACTTAATGAAGTAGGCCCGGGTGCCAGACGCAGTCGAATGCGTGCTACGTCGAAAAAGACTACTATTGCACTCTCCTTTCGGTTGATCACTGTTGCGGCGTACTATAACCAGAGTGGTATACCCGCTTGCCAAGCTGCTCGCTTCGTGGAGAAGTGAGAGGAATATCTTCTCGAACAACTTGGCGACCGCGCTAAGGAGGGTTATAGATCGGTATCCTTCAGGCTGCGGGGTCTTCCCAGCCTTGGGCAATATGATGAGCAGGCCTTCCTTGCATGCCCCGGGGGAAAGAAGACAGGCGGGTGCGACGGATCCATTGTTATAAGCAAAAGGTTGCGGGGCGCGGGGGGACGGGTGGTGGGCGGCGAGCCGTTACACAGCAAGATTTTTTTAGTACCGTAATTGTAATTTTAAATCTGTGGTACTAATCTTCTAAAGTACTTATTGAAATGAAATGAAAACAGTAAACAACATTTTGATCTATATTAAATGGCCAAAGGGTAACTAAATAAATAAATTAGCTTTACGCTGTATCCCGCACACAGCAGGGTAGGCAGAGGGAACCCAGTGTCAAGACACTCCATTCCCCACTTTCTGCCGAATTTTTGGAGGCATTGCGTGTTGAGTGGCACAATTCAACGCCGCGCTTTGCCTCGACACCAGGGCGAAGAAATGAAAACATAAATTTAAGTAAATATTTCATCTCCTCGAGTGGGGATCGAACCCACAACCAGTCGGTTTTACAGTCACACTTCCTGCCACTGCGCCACGACTGGCCTCGTAACTTATATACTTATTTATATACTGAGAGTAAGGGATGATATAGCTTTTCTCTAAAACTATTTGTAATTTCGAAATATTGTAAAGAGCAAAGTTTATCATTGATTAACGTAGAAAATGAATAACTTATTTAAAAGGATAAGAATTAATATCATTATGGACACACATCCCTTACAATAAGAAAATATATTTAAATTGCCGTCTAATTTTCGTCTCCTCTACGCTTTTATTAGTAAGATTTAAACGATTGTTATTTGCATTTCTTGATCTACGACCTATGAACGACTTTTTCGTGGCATAATTAAATTAAAAAAGGAAATGTTTAAAAAGGTAAAAATATTAAAAAGAAGCAGAGTAAACAATTTAAACAACAGGATACTTAAACGAAAGAAATGATAAACAAAAGACTACCTACTATTCTCTTCCTAAAAAACCTACACGAAAGACTACCTACTATTCTATTAATCAAAAAAGATGAAACTAAATATATCGCGCTGAAATAATACATTAAACTCTAATTATCCAATACGTACAATCGCATCTAAATCTACTTCGATACAGAGACAGGCGGGGAGACGGGCACGGCGGACGCGTCGCGTGGCGCGGACGCATGGCGTGTGGTGAGCCGTTTCGCAGCAAGGATATTTTGATATTGTAACAACTTCTAAAGTACTTATTAAAATGAAAAACAATAAAAGACAGTTTTCATCTCCATTAAATGGCCAACGTAACTAATATGCTTATTTATATGCTTTATGAGTAAGGGATAAACGAAACATGAGCCAAATCTGCGGTTTATAGCGGGCGTGATGTGTCAACAATTAAATGCGTTTTTCTCTAAAACTATTCGTAATTTCCAATTAGTGTAAAAAGCAAATTTTATCTTCGTTTAACGTAGAAAATTAATAAAGTATTTAAAAGGATAAGGATTGATATCATTATGGACAAACATCCCTCACAATAAAAAATATATTCAAATTATTATTTTTAGACAGAAATATGCTCACTGTATGTTATCCTTAGAAGATACAAATATGCTGTCGCTGACTTTTTTGTAGATCTTATTAAGAGGAATAATACTCTAGTACATTGTTTTCATGTAAAACTTACCATTAAAGCAGCGCATGCGTGAAAGTTTCTCAACGGGTAGGACTTTATGCACATTTATCATATTTATGTCAAATTACATTAAAATATATGTATAATAAATCATACACAAACCTTCTCTGAGAAATACTCTACCTCATGGTGAAAACCGCATCAAAATCCGTTGGGTGGTTTAGAGGAAGATCGCTTAGAAAGGCCAGACAGAGAAAAAAAGCGTTTCTATTTTATAATATTTATAGATGCTTTTAGTTGTTTGAATTCGCTATTTTTAAGATTTTCTCATAAAATATTCTATTTAAAAAAAAATGATATATACACTAATATGAAATTGCGTTGTGAGCTGCATATCTTTTAAATAAATAAAAATAATAAATCAGCTTCACGCTGTATCTAGCACACGACAGGATACAACATAGTACTACGACACTACGTTCCCCACTTTTCGCCCAACGGAACGGAGGGCTTTTGCCTTGGGGCCAGAGCTAAGAAACAAAAATATTAATCAATAATAATTCATTCTCTCGAGTGGGGATCGAACTCATAACCGTCACGATATAGTAACGCACTTGCGTCACGATGGCCACTATATATATTTTATGATTACCGTATATATGAACAAATGTCCGAAGCGATATATGTATATAATTGATATTGAAAATAAATATATAATAATATGCAACGTTATTAATGTTACTATGACTACGTTGACCCTACAGGAATGTGTTAAAGTGACGACAAAACCTGTTAGTAAGGCTTCCTACATGCGACTTTTTAAATCACTTTCGCTCACTATATCTTAGCAGGCTCGCTATATCTCAAGAGAAAATTTTGGGTCAGAACATTCCGTTATCCACTCTATGCCCGTATAGTAGGTAGGTTAATTCGTGGTTAACCTACCTACTAAATAATATATAGCTCTATACAATATATATAGTTTTTTTGTCTTTCATCTTCACGCTGTGTGTGCACGCGTTTAGCAAAGTATTAAGTAGAGGGAGCCAAGTGTTAAGACACTCCGCTCCTTACTTTCCGTCTAAATCTGAAGACATCGCGTGTTGAGTGGCGGAACTCAGCACTGCGCTTTGCCTCGTGAAAAAGAGCGGAGAACTATAAATATAAAATATTCTATTTATCGAACCCACAACTTCTCACAGTCACACTTCTGCCTCTGTGCAATTATGGTTTTCTTCCAATAAATACTAAAACATACAATAAAATATATGACCTATGATTAAACCAACAAATTATTAACATAAATAAATTATTTATTGTACGACATGCAATTATTTATTTTGATGTACACATCGTGTGTACGCGGCCTTAAAGTCCCGGTAAACGACATATAAAAACGATAGAGTTCAAATTCATTATTTATTGTCAAAGAAATCTCTCTTTGAGTTGGTCGTGTAGAGTGTGTTAAAGAATAGTAATATATATAATAGAAATAAAATGTTTGTATCTCCGTGCGTTGTTCTATTATTATGCACCCTCTGTTTTGGCGTCGACAGCCGAGCGGTGAACAAGAAGAAGAATGACATCCAACACACCTCCCAAGTGGCTAGGGATGAAGGAGTGATAGTATTCCGAGAGGAAGTCGAGCCAACTGGCGTGAAGAAAGTTGAGCTGCCGGAACAGCCTGAAGGCTTTGGAAACAGATTCGGTGTGCGCGTGGGCAAGTGCCCTGAAGGATACGTTATGAGAGGACTGAGGTGTAGGCCAGCGTAATTTTGTTTACTTTTAATTTAATTCATAGTGTGGCATAGTCAATAGTTTGTTTATTTTGTGTAACATGTACAAGCCTCTTCCATGTAACGTTTTTTATTGTTTTTGTAGTTACTTTCTTTGAGGAAATAAAGATTATTATTATTATATTATTATTATTATTGTGCATTATCTAATAAAATATTTTTTTTAAAGTTAAGAACTTTTGTTTAATGGTGATTGTGAATTTTACTTTTTGTTAATTTTAATATAAATCATATAAACAAACAAATAATATGCTGCTGTTAATATAATTCTTATATTATGATTTAATTGTTTTTTATAATTCGCAAAGGTTCGCTATAGAATTTTGCGCAGTAGGCAAATATGTCTCTACATCTAATAACTCCGTCTTAAAAACATACTAAACACTAAAAGGCGGCTCCGCTCGCTTACAATTATTTTATTATGGCATATTATTTTATTTTCATTTTTTAATAAAAAAAGTATATGTCCTTCCTAATACCTCTATGAATATATGTTCAAAGTTTCACGATAATTAATCCGTTCAGTAATTTTGGCTTCAAAGTGTAATAAACAAGTTCTTTGATTTTCACGGTTATTATACATTTTAAAGGAAACTATTTTAACCGGATTAATCGCGTCATCACTTATGAAATGGAAATTGTTAAAGTGACACTTGTATATGTATAATTCATCGAGCCAGTAAAGACTCTTTCCCGAAAGTTGGGGCGCACGGGAAGTGGGGCGCAGTATCTTAGCACTAGGTATCCTCTGTATTTCTTTAACTTCACGCTGCATCCCGCTTATAATAGGGCACTATAAGCGGGAGACAGCGTGACGCTAAAAAACTGAGTTACTTCGGCGCATGTATATATTTACTTTATAGACAATAACATACAAACACTTTCATTTCAATAAATTACGTACGATATTGTTTATGCTCTACCAAGGATAACGAGTTTCTATACTTTAAAGTAGCAAACAGGCTTCTCTTGTTTTTTATTATCTTTTTATATCCCATAAAGTGCTAAGTTCAGCGACATTTTTTTATATTTTTATAAATATAAATATATGTTTAGTAATAGATTAAAAAATATTTCGAATCAAAATATAAATCGAATAAAGTTTATCTTTTATCTTATCTACATATTTCAAAATTTGCCTTTTACTCGATTTTTATTTTAAGGCAGTGATTGGTGACAGGATCAAAGTTACTTCCCATTATGTATATTTATTATATATATTATACTTTGATACAGATACAGCTCTTATTTTGAAAATACGAAGAAAAAAAACAAATATGAGGCCAGTCGTAGCGCATGGGCACAATCTTTAAACGCGACTGCGCGTTTGGCGTTTTCAACGAGTCGCGCTTACGAGTCCCACTGGTTACAATGCAATATTTATTTAAATGTATATTTCCATTCCATTTTTCCGCTCTGGTGTCGAAGCCAAGCGCAGCGTTGAGTTCCGCCACTCAATTGCGTGTTGAGTGGCGGTACTCAACGCTGTGCTTTCGCACAAGACCGAAAGAATGAAAATATAAATGTAAATAAATATTTCATTTTCTCGAATGGAGATCGAACCCACAATCAGTCGATTTTACAGTCACACTTTGTGCCCCTGCGCCAAGACAGGAGTGCATTGAAAACTTTATCAAAATATTTGGAAAAATATTTTTTCTCTAACGAGGCAAGGAAATGAATTGTAAGAACTATATAGTATTTAAAAAAATATATCATCTTCACGCTGTATCTCGCACACAGCAGGATAGGCAGAAAGGACTTTCACTGTGTTATAAATAATATAATGTATATTAATATTCGAGATAATCTAAAAATAGTATATAATTACTACAACAAGTAAATATAGCGACCGCAACGTATTAGCTCGTGGTATAAATGTAATTTAATTTTAGTTATTATATTATGATTATTACAATACTAGCGGCTCGCCCGCGGCTTCGCCCGCTTAAACTACACGATTATTGATTTAATAAACAGAATTGATTGACAACTAAAATTACTTCTAATATGATTTTTTATTACTTTAGTCTGTAATATTGTTATATGATTTTTTACGACATTATCGTAATTACGTAATTTTAAGTTGAGTTAAAACAAATCAAGTGGTGAAACTTTTAACCAAATTGGTTCAGTACTTTCAGAGAAAAATGTGACCATACGACATGTCGACAGACAGACAGACAAGAAATTCGAAAAAAATATTTTTGCTATCTATTATTCTTTTCAAGTGCCCCTTTATCCAAATTAAATAAAATTAAATTAAAAATTAAATTAGCTTCACGCTATATCCCGCACACAGCAGGGTAGGCAGAGGGAACCTAGTGTAAGACACTTCGTTCCCCACTTTCTGCCGAATTTTGGAGGCATTGCGTGTTGAGTGGCAGAACTCAACGCCGCGCTTTGCCTCGACACCAGAGCGAAGAAATGGAAATATAAATTTAAGTAAATATTTCATCTCCTCGAGTGGGGATCGAACCCACAACCAGTCGGTTTTACAGTCACACTTTGTGCCACTGCGCCACGACTGGCCTCAAATTTATCCATTTCAGTTAAAATTACTAAATGTACAGACAAAATATTTTTACTGTCTGATTATATATAGATATAGAGATAAGCTTTTATATGAATTAACACTACACTAAGTACCTAAACTAATTAGATCATGGCACAGGGGCACATGGGTCTGACTGTAAAGCGACGGTCGTAGGTTCGATCCCCATTCGAGAGAGTAAATAATATTTTTTTTATTTTTTCATTTCTGCGTTCTAGCACCAAGGCACGCAATGCCTAGAAAAATTGAGCGGAACGTCTGAAACGGAGTGTCTCAACACTATGTTCCCTATGCCTACACTGATATATACGGGATACAGCGTGAAGCAATATTTTATTATGATTATGATTATAACTAAACTAACACCTGGATGTTCTTATGTCACAAGAATAATGTGAATATTACGAACAAAAGCAAAGTCAATAAGGTGTGGAACACTACGGACGCGATATGTCGTGCTTCTTTTGCAGTCATTGATCTCTTCTTGCATCGCTCGTGGTTTGACTGTTTGCTTTATGCACAAAAGCAAATGCCGTTGTTTACATGCCCCTTTTCTGGTTCACGGAACTCAACGCCGTGATTTGCCTCGACACCATATTTGGTGCCCCTTCTCCAAGACTGGCCTAGATTTATCTTATGACCATAAAATACACATATTTGTTTACTTTATGCTGTATGGGGACAATTGGAGTAAATGGGGCAGGAATTGAAGCCAGTACCTGTCGTGTGTCGCCTTATAAATAAAAAAGAAATTAAATAAATTAGCTTCACGCTATATCCCGCACACAGCAGGGTAGGCAGAGGGAACCTAGTGTTAAGACACTCCGTTCCCCACTTTCTGCCGAATTTTGGAGGCATTGCGTATTGAGTGGCAGAACTCAACGGCGCGCTTTGCCTCGACACCAGAGCGAAGAAATGAAAATATAAATTTAAGTAAATATTTCATATCCTTGAGTGGGGATCGAACCCACAACCAGTCGGTTTACAGTCACACTTTGTACCACTGCGCCACGACTGGCCTCCGTATCGCCTTATAAAATAATATAATTATCTTAGTAAGTTGTGAGATTCATAAAATCTCTTAAAAAGACAACAAAGAAGTGAAAAACGCTTTAAAGTAATATATAACAAAGGATACGAGTCACGAACCGGTCCCTTTTGTTACTAGAGACGTTTTACATAATGAACATTTCTACCATCAATATTTTATTAAGGCTTAGAAAATATTTCAAGTACCGGGTACCTTTAACAAGAACCCACCCCTTTAACAAGAAAATCAATTAATTACAACAATATTTAATATTAGCACATTTTTAATATAGTTTGTATTATAATAATTTTGTTTTATATAAAAAAATAGAAGCATTTTATAAGTACCTATTTAGTTTTTATCCTTGTTTCATATGTTTCAGCTGCACGCTGTATCACGCACACAGCAGAGTTGGTAGAGGGAACCTTGCGTTAAGACACTCCGTTCCCCACTTTCTGCCGGATTCTGGAGGCATTGGGTGTTGAGTGGCAGCGCTCAACGCCTCGCTTTGCCTTGACACCAAAGCGAATATTTCATTTCCTCGAGTGGGGAACGAACCCACAACCTGTCGGTGTTACAGTCACACTTTGTGCCGTTGCGCTACGACTGGCCTCTCGTATATTTAATAACAAGAATTCCCCAATATTTCAAAATAACTTGGAGGAAGTATTATATATAATATTATGATATATATATATGACGTATCCATTTTATGCTCAAAACCCATAAATATTTACATCAACAAGTTGGTCGGTCCTATGTAAATTGGCTATGGACGATCATGGGGTTCGAGGATACGCTAAGTGATGAATCACCGATATCACGAAAATAAACATGAAAACGACATTTTGTATAACGGTCTTTTATTTTTTTAGGTTTACGTTGTATTTCGCACAAAGTAGGGTAGAGGCAGGGGAAGGCAGAGGGAACATGAGGAACCAGGGCTAAGATTAAGACCCTACGTTCTGATTAAGATACTTATTTTCCACTTTCAGCCGAATGGCTGAAACAGTGCGTGTTGGGTGGTGAAACTAAATCTCGGGCTTTGCCTCGAATCGAACCCACAACTTATAGCGCTTGCAGTCACACCTGCGCCACGACTAACCTGTTGTTCTATTTCATAGAAAGCTCAAGTATATTTTTTTGATCGTTAGATTTTCCAGTATTTATTGTGAATATCGATCTTATAAAGATGATAACTACTATTGTTCAAATATACTTAAATTTTCCAATATTGTGACTTGCATTTTTATAAAAATGCTTTCTAAGCACAGAAAAAAATATTGAACCTAAAAAGCTGACTAGGTAAGGGAGTGTAGGGGAGAGGAGAGGATAGGAAATCCTAAGAGTTAGATTTTGAGGATTCCTCAAACTCCTTCGAGAAAAGAAAAACATGGAATTTCTGTTTTTCGGTTTTACAGTCCACTAACAAAGTTGAGAATAAATTAGACTTGTATTTGTATTTGCTTATTTCTATAATATGTTTTTATTTAGCTTTTGCTGTATCCTGCTATATAGCAGGGGGAGTAGAGGGAACCTAGTGTTAAGACACTTCGTACTTAACTTTCCGATGAATTGGCGTGACGAGACGTTACCCCGCGCTTTTGCCTTGGCACCAGAGCGATTATTAATATATAATAATCCATTCCCTCGAGTGGGGAAGTCACGACGGCTTCTATTTACAATTTCCCTTTTTAGATCTTGAACTCCACACAAGCAAAGATGAGAATAAATTGGACTTCTATTTATATATGTGTATTTATATAATATGTAACTACAAAATATACATATGCTAATTATTGACATTTGAGTAAATAATTTATAAATCTTCACGTATTTCCTGCATTTTGCGATGTATGAAAAAACCTAGTGAGACAGGCAACACGTGACATCATTTTCCATTTTCCGCCTATTTTAAAGATGATTATTTTTATTTTTTCGTGGCACAGTGAAGCATTTTCTACCTTTAAACGCGATGGTTTAGGTTCGATCACAATCAATGTGAATGCTTATAATATTTAAATTATTTTTGTTTCCTCTATTCGTATAAAACGAAAATTTTCAATCTCGCCACTCACCACGCAGGTGAATGGATTGTCTTAACGCTATGTTTCCAGAATCTACCCTTCATTGCGCTAAGAACCTTCAATTTGCTTTATGTTTCACAAAATTTAAGCTAAAACGCCACGCTACCAGAGCGATAAAATTTTAAATATTTCATTTTCTTGAGTGGGAATCGAACTCACAATCTGCCGCGTTTGCAGTCGCACGCTTGTGCCCCTGCACCACGACTGGTCTTTTGTATTGTATTGTTTATTTTGTTGTCAGTAGGATCATCGGGGGGTCGTCGTGGAGCACTTCAGCTTTGGCAGTTTTTGGTGTCTTTACTGGCGGTAAACCTACCTTCTTTGGTACTCGTGGTTTAATGGAAATGTTCAATTTTTATTTTATACAATTTAATAAATATTGACAGTAGTAAATTTTGTTTTCGTTGTAAAATTACAAACAAATAGGTATTGTTAGTACAAAAATAAATATGCAACATAACAACATATTTGCCCACAGACGGTCAATTTTATTGTTTTATATATCACTCATGTGTCCCATAATAAAATGGGTTTACCATGACACTTGGGTTTAATAAACAACACCGTCGCTATCACGACCTAAACCATTTTGTTTACAAATAATAGAATGTTATCTTTTCAGAGAAGTAAAAAATTGTAAAGCTGCTTTTTAATTAATATAATAAATAAATATAATATAATAACTAAACCTTGTTAACCAAATTTTCATTTTATATTACTGTATGTTTTGTTTGATGCAATAAAAAATGTATATAATAATATAAAATCATGGGCGTCCAACCTTCTTATTAGATTTTATGGTCTCTGCTGCCTTTGCTATTTTATATTTTCATCTCATTTTTTAATGCGATATTATTATAATTACATTATTTTGTCATCCCAAACATAGATCCCAAGCAGTTACCAGTGAAAGCACAACGTTCACTGTAGCGACCGCCTCGTTAGAACGTATGCTTAGAAACATTTATTAGGTGTGACAAGACGCGTTTGGGCCGCTATCTAGTAAAACATAAACTAATTTTACTATTTAGTTTCACTAAAATATCAACTTCAATTGGTAGAAGTGTCTCTTGGTTTTCCCCGTGGGTAAGAAACGCTTTGGAATTTTATAGGAACAAGGCTGCACCTTGGAAATCAAATATTATTTACCTACTATAACATCACGTTCAAATCTACTTTACAATTAACGCTATGCAGATATTAGAACATAAATTAACTGTGATTTGTCCTGTTCTCAGAGGTTTTTACTTACAATATATTATACAACACATGCAGTCGTACATTATTTAATCGTTTATCCTTAAGTGGAAGGTCTTTGGAGTTAATTAAATTAGTAAGACTAATCGTAATAGTGCAAATTGCCTACTATATTGCTATGGATGATACGTTTTTTTTTTCAGTTCTGATAAGGATAATGTCTTTCTATACGGAACATTCATTCGAGATTCGAGACATCATTCGAAGAAAGCACATCTACCACTCCCCTTTTCTTCATATTATCACCAGGAGTGGATCCATTAAAGCTATTGTATAACACACAGCTTATATTCGATTATATTTTATATGTATAAATTAAAGATTATATTAATTAGAAAATTAATTGTTTTAATTTTTTTATCATTTTTATGTGAGGTGGTCGTGGTGCGTTGGAGCAGCCTCTGACTGTAAACGATGGTTGTGGCTTTAATCTTTTCTGGGAGGAATGATTTTATTTTAATTACTTTAATTTTTCTGGTCTAAATAACACTAGGTCCCGCTGCCCAGTGTCCACGTTTGAAAAGGAGCTGTCGTCACCTAAAAAAGGAGCTTTTATTGTTTATGCAAATGAAGACTTTGTAATAGACAAAAAGCAACACATCAGTAGCTAAACGATCTTGTCTTTTTTATGTAACGTGATTGATTTAAGTTTTTTTGACTGTCTCACTTTCTTGTTATTCAGAGCGAAACAAACGCCTGTACGTAAATTATTATCGAGCGTGATTTAACGTACCTTTAACTCCCTTTTTTTTTTTATCGCCGCCCATTAGCGGTACTGTGGGACTCACCGGTGAAACCGATCCTACCCACTAAAACCCAGCGGAAACCCTCTCCACCAAAAAGAGACGCCGCAGGATCGCTTGTGCATATTACTACGACGCCTCAAATCTTTAACTCCCTAAGCAAAAAGAGAGTTGTTACAAGTTTATCTTCCCTGTTTATAGTACTGTAGCTTTCGAACGATGGAACTGATATAGTATGAGATTGTGTTTTGTTAGAAAAGTGATACAATTGAGACTGTTTTTGGTATTTAAGAAAATGTATGTGGCGGAACATAGTTGCGAAACTTAACGCCGCGCTTTGTCTCGACACCAGAGCAAAGAAATGGAAATATAATATTAAAGAAATATTTCATTTCCTCGGTCGTTCATCTTCTTCATATTCAAATATCTTTGACAATTGAGATAATAAAATATTATTTTTTGCCAATACTGATGTTTTTACAGCCAAAGATGATATTGAATAAAAAAAATGCTAGTAAATTGTTTGTTAAGTTTTTAATTTAGTATTTTTTTTAAATAGTATATGTTGTTTTTTACTGACTTCTGTAAGAAAAGGAGGTTATTAATTCGACTGTATTTTTTAAAATATTTTTCACTTTAGAACTTTTGACTCGGTGAACCGATTCTGATGATTTTTTTATTTGAAAGCTAGTGTCCTCCATGTGGTCCAATTTTTTTTTCTTCCATTTCTGACAATGATACCTATGAGAAAGTCACATAAATCTTAAATTTGCATTAGGTATGTGCGCGACAGATGGATGAATAACTCAACCTCATGCCAACCGATTCCGATGATTATTTTTATTTATTTTAAAGGACATACTTTAAGGATAGTTTGGTGAAAATTTGGTTAGGTTTTGACTATGATATCCGGTTGAAATTAAAATTGTTTCCCTTTGTTAAAAATATATATTTGTACTGTTATAGTTACAAAGAAAAACATTGTTAAAATTGGTGTCCGACGTGAGATTCCTCATCGTTGCATTTCTTTTGAACCAACTTCAAAAAAGAGAATGTTATCATTTTCAATCGATGTCAAAAAAGGGGAGATTGCCCAAGTCACTCGAATATTTTTTATGTATGTTCTTGTCAACACGCCAAAATGTTAGTATGCCCAATAATACCTAATTAAGTTTGAAGTTTTACATAGGACAACCACTAATTTGAGAAGCATCCTCTTATGGTCTCTTTATTTTACGATAAGTGATGGGTAGAAATCACTTATCGTAAAATAAATTCATTTTTATTTATTAAATCGTAAAGTAAATTAATTTTTAACAAAAAAAAAAACTATTTCAAACAATGAACTAAAAAGTGAAAAATAATTTAATGTAATGTAAAACGAGCTTTCAAATTAATATTTGAAATAACTTTTGTTCAAAAAAAGATAAGAATTAACCAAGAATTAACCACTCTTATCCTTATCATTACTCTACAGTTATAGATGGTATCCTGTAAAAGAAATGAATTTTGTTTTGGTTCCCACAAACTAGATTAAATTTGAACTATTTTTGGGACGTAGATACTCAATCCTTACATTGCATCCATACATTTTTAATAAAAGGAGTAATTTTTAGATGGCCAGTCGTGGCGCAGCGGCACAAAGTGTGACTGTATAACCGACTGGTTGTGGATTTGATCCCCACTCGAGGAGATGAAATATTTACTTAAATTTATATTTCCATTTCTTCGCTCTGGTGTCGAGGCAAAGCGCGGCGTTGAGTTCTGCCATTCACGCATACCTCCAGAACTCGGCAGAAAGTAGGCAACGAAGTATCTTAACACGAGGTTCCCTCTGCCTACCCTGCTGTGTGCGGGATACAGCGTCTAGCTAATTTAATTAAATTTTAAGATTTCTGAATTAATAAACTGACTTATTATTCTTGGACCACAATAATTAGAAAGTGACGCCTGACAAGTAGTTTAGTTTCGGCAAGGCCGTTGGTTTGACTCTTTTTTGTCCAAAACGGAAATTTGGCCGAAACATGATTTTCTACTGAAACTGGCTGAAACTGAAACCGAACTTCGGTCGGCCACTATTTGTAAGTGAGATGCGCCTGTTATATTTTTGTATTACAGGCGTAACTACGGTTTTGCTTTGTTTATTTTTACAGGAACGTTTTACAGTAACTTTAAACATATTTTGTTCGTCGTTATACACTCGCTATCGTAATCGTTTTTAATCAAAAGTTTACTTATATAAAGTTAGCATTTGATTAAAAACCGATATTAGTTATATATGAAGGATTTTGATTAATTCCATGAATTATAAAACTCGATTTATTTAACTTCACCCCTTACCCGCATATTGGTGCCTATGCCTACCCTGCAGGCAGAAGAAACCTAACTTTAAGCTACTTTCTGCTGCGTCTTCGAAACAAAGCATATCTTAATATGCTTTGTTAGCGTAACTCAACACTGCGCTTCGTCTTGTTACTAGAGCGAGGTAATGAAAATATTACTAGTTTACTATACTTTAGTCAAGAAGACGCAAATGCAAATGTTAGCCAGATTTTGGAAATTTTGTGAGGAGTTTTAATATATTATGAATATATAAGTTAACATCGTACAAAATAAGTATAATTTCACATATTTTTTAATGTCAAAAACTCTATTTAATTAAAAAAAAAATATTGAGGCCAGTCGTGGCGCAGTGGTACAAAGTGTGACTGTAAAACCGACTGTGGGTTCGATCCCCACTCGAGGAGATGAAATATTTACTTAAATTTATATTTTTATTTCTTCGCTCTGGTGTCGAGGCAAAGTGCGGCGTTGAGTTCTGCCTCTCAACACGCAATGCCTCCAAAAATTCAGCAGAAAGTGGGGAACGGAGTGTCTTAACACTAGGTTCCCTCTGCCTACCCTGCTGTGTGCGGGTTTTTATTTAATTAAAAATTCCTATTTACTTATGTTTAGATAATAAATTTACTTACCGCTATTTATTGGCTAAAATGAACACATTAATAGTTCAAATGATTGTTTCTCATGCACTATTTTAGTCTGATGAGAACTATTTGGAAAAGTTCCCAGTTCCGAAATATACTACAGTAAAAATATTTTAAATGAAAAAAAAAGTAATATAATAGTAAAAGTGACGTCTTAGCGTCTTCCGAGTTATATTATGTTTAATAGTTTCCATGACGTTTTTATTATATATTTCTTTGGATTGATTGATTTTGATTGGGAAGGGAACTGTGTTAGGTCGTCGGTTCATACTAAACTGAGCTTATTAATTTCCAGTTTTTTGAAGGAGAAATACAATAAGATAGGTGTTATTAAAAAAGCCTTTGTTTCTTTTTTTTTACAATGTCAAATTAATATAAAACAAAAAATGAAATAACGAAGCGTAACAGTTTTAAATTGTGTTTAAACTTGAGATAATACTTAGCATAAGCGAGTTTTATTCTTATTGTAAAAAAAATTGCCACTATATTTTTTTAATTGCACGCTGTATCACGCACACAACAGGGTGGACAAAGGGAACCTAATGTTAAGACACTCTGTTTCCCACTTAATTATAGAGACATCGCATGTTGAGAAGCGGAACTCAACGATACGCTTTGCTCGACACTACAACTAAGAAATGAAAATATTTCATTCCTCGAATAAAAATCGAACCCACAACCCATCATGTTCACAATTGCCCCTTTACACTTGGCCCCAATAATCCAAAGCCGATAATAAATCGAAAATTTTACAATATAAATTAACATTTATCGTATATCCAGTTACACAGTATTTTAAGGCGTATAAATCGTAGCTTTTCTCATTCACGCCTTTGTGTGGGTGATTTATGCGGTCGGAAGCAAATCTGTTCCTGCGACGGTGCAGCGGGCGAGGTACTTCCCTAGTTCCCATTAATTGTTAGTAATTTACTACTCAACTTTTATTATCCAATTGCTCATATTTTTATACCTGCTCTAGTTTGTGTTATGGGTTATATTCATAAATAAAATAAATCAGCTTCACGCTGTATCCCGCACACAGCAGGGTAGGCAGAGGGAACCTAGTGTTTTTAGACACTCCGTTCCCCACTTTTTGCCGATTTCTGGAGGCATTGCGTGTTGAGTGGCAGAACTCAACGCCGGGCTTAGCCTCGACACCAGAGCGAAGAAATGGAAATATAAATTTAAGTAAATATTTCATCTCCTCGAGTGGGGATCGAACCCACAACCAGTCGATTTACAGTCACACTTTGTGCCGCTGCGCCACGACTGGCCTCTGGGTGGGTTATATTCAAATTTTCTTTTTTTGTTTTATAATAGAAATTAGGTATAGATATTTAAGAAATTAATTGTGCTGTGGTAGATATATTCAATACAGTGTATTATATATGTTAGTAATTTTGTATATAAGACTTCAAATAATATTGTGACGTCAGTCTAGGCGCAGTGGCCCAATTGTGTGAAAGTAAAGGTGACTGGTTGAGGGTTCGATTCCCACTGGAGGAAAAGAAAAATTTAAACTTAATTTGGCTCTGTTGTAGAGACAAAGCGAGGCGCTGAGTTCCGCCACTCAGCTTATTTTGCGCTGTATTTTGCACCTAACATGGTACGCAGGGGGAATATAGTGTTACACTCAGTTCCCCATTTTCCATTGCATTCTGAAAACATTGCGTATTGAATGGCAAAACTCAAAGCCGCGCTTTGCCTTGTTACCAGATCGAGGAAATTAACATCTTTTACATTTCATTTCCTCGGGTGGGAATCGAACCCACAACTTGTCATATCTACACGACACGACAGCATTAATATAGAATTATGTCAACGAAAATATTCCGATTGACAACACAAATAAGAGTTTTCATTTACGGCTTTGTGCAGATGATTTACGTTGCCGGAAGCTGAATGTTCTTTAACTTAGAGCCAGCTCTACCGTTTCGCGTCCCTTTTAATTGTTCATAATTTCTCTATTCAGCTTTATTCACTAACTATTACTTTATGAAGTTTAATTGTGGGTTGTTGTCGGTTGCTGTATTCCTGGTAGTTGGATACGGCGTGGAAGTTTTGATACGTTCAAATGGAAGTAGAGTTTGTTTAGCAATTCTCTATAATATGTATATAAATTGCAAATACGAAAAGTGGTAATATGAACAAGTTATTTACGTACAGACAGGTAGGTTTTACAGGTAAATGTATTTTTTTTCTCTTTTTTTTCGATTGACACATTTTTTTTTCTAAAATTGATTTTATTTATTTTTTTAAAATATTGTAGACACATGTCGTAGGTACTTCAATAATTTAATGTGGCGTCGCAACTCTACATCACCATTGAAAACGCAATATCTCAACAATTCGGCGGAAAGTCTTAATAATAGGCTCCCAGGTTCCCTTTGCCTGCCTCCCCTTTTCTGAGTGAAGATAAAAAATTAAATTTGTATGTTGTGGTTACAGATTCGATTCTACAGGTGAATTCCGCTATTTGACTCACAGCGTTTGGATTCCGGGAGAAAAGCATAGAGTCTAATGTGTTGATAGTATCCCGGTACAGAAAGCTGTAGTTCAAAAGATCTAACGTGATACCTTCAAATACCTTAACCATTAAACAATGTGTTTCTCAACACTTCATCATTAGTAAGTGCTTATATTAGCTAATACAAGCAGATCACAAATAGATAATAGTACGAGAGGAATCGAAATAAATATTTTCATTTTGTGTCGTGGCAATGCGCGACGTTGAGTTTCGCCACTCAACACGCATGATATGCGGAATATGGCATGAACTAAAAAAAAATAAAAAAAAAAATAGAAAAAAGCCGCCACGTAAAAAGTCGTACATACTTTACTTAGATCGTGATTATAAAAACATCGATTGGAGGTTGCAGTGCGTGTGCTTCCAAATTCGGCGATTGATTCCCATTATAATGAAGGGTACACCGTTACAACGGTGGCGGGAGTGTGAGGGTGTCCCTCAGGGTGTCCCGCGGGGTGTGGGTGAGGTGGTATTGAACTACTGCGTGCGCACTTGCGTACTGTCGTCTCCCTCGTATACGGGACAGGGCCTACGGGGGAGTGCGTGCTGTTTCATTATCACGCACAGTGCGATCCTTTGTTTATATTGGTCCCGATCCACTTTCAATTGATTAATTCTTACTACTACAACACCTTCGATTCTTAAACTTGGTTATCGTTCCAAGTTACCGGTTTGTTTTGAATTTATTTTTAATATATGTTTTTGTTATGTGGTTTTTAGATTTTTAATTGTGTTGTGAAATTTGTAAAATTAAAAGTACGCTTATATTTAGAAAATGTCAAATTTATATCTACAATAAAAAAATCTGCTAAACAAAATAATATTTAAATATAGGACTGCAAAAAGAAAACACATGAACCATTCACATTATCCACTGAACACACCACCTCCCACACATTTGAAATATAAAAAACAACAACAATCCCAATTCGATATCAAGATAATTTCTCAGGGCTCTCAAGAAAAGCGAGAAAATTTGCGCGCTTATGAAAACACCCTAAGAGAGTTTTCCACAACTCACCAACACCGACCCACCGGCCGTAGCCACGCAGCTCTCCACGCACACTCGCGTACCATAGCAAAATAAGCGCCAGAATCTCGTTCCGGAGCTGAGAAACATCTATCCATTCCCCTCGCTCTCGTCACACAGTACTATTTCAACAGGTTTGGCCTTTCAGTAGATGCAGAGTGGAAAGCGTGATCTAGTAACACAGCACAAACAGTACGGCACACACGTCCTGGCCGAAAACTGAAAAAAACAGTTTCTGTGACAGTTCCGACATCACCTGACTGACAGTGAACGCCGTCCTCCGAGCCGTGGCCGCTTATTCGTCACATTTCACAATATATATATTACTATTTATAAATGGATGGACTATAATATATCATGTTCAGTGGATGAAGCTCCCGCGTTTCGTCGAGTCGAGTTTCACGTGGAACTTTTCAGTGCCAAAACAATATTTTTACTGAAACTATTGTAAAATATGATAATTTCTATGCGCGTGAGCTCGGAGTGTTAAAGTGTAGTATGCGTGTTTCGTTAAGGGACCCTGAAAGTTAACACGATGTAAGTCTCTGGAAGTTTTCAATGTTTACCTCTTCAGTGTTGTGAGTAGCTGTTAGTTTAATATAGTTGGAAAGCCGAGTGAGGTATGTAGGAGAGATGTTGACGACGTTCGCCTCAGACTGATGTAGAAGTACGTAGGTTGTGATTAAATAAAAGTGGAGTGCTCGTCGACAGGTGCTGAGCTGGTGGACTTTACGATTCGTTTGTGAACGTAAGAAGTTATACTAAAATTTTATATACAAATAATTCGTAAACCAATTTTATGCCTATAAACTCCCGCAGAGTTTGCCGTCTCCTATCTTAGATAAAAGGTTGTGTAACGTTTAGAACTTTCCATCTGTAATTTCCCTAGGGTTGTGAATACAATAAACAGACTAAATGTTAAAACTTGGGGCATTATCATTCTAAGGGTAAATTGCCCCGTGAAACTGCCCGCGCTCAGTGATATGGTGAATTTTCTGGGACACTGGTGATACGTGCTCAGGTATCGACGCAATTACGTGAACCTGACAAAGGTAAGCTTTCGCTTTACTGCTTTTATTTTCTTTTTTTTTTGTTTCATTTAAACTAAAACACGTTTGTTTTATTATAATAAGGAGGCACGATATTTTAAATATTATGGTTTTTAATTCAAATTATATAGCATTTTTAGGTAATTTCAATTAATCAGTCGTGTACGTTTTTAGGCAGTTTATCTATGAAATTTGTATGTATTTGGTACATTTACTGAAAAAAGTAAAAATCTACGTCTTAATTGCAAAAAAAAACTATACAGCACTTCTATAGTAGATAATATTAATGAATGAAAACATAAGGCATCAGCTTCACGCTGTGTCTCGCATATACCATCATAGGCAAAACTAACCTAGTGTTATGACACTCCGTTTTCCAAATTCCGCCGAGTTTTTTCAAGGCGTTGCGTAGTGAGTAGCGGAACTCAACGCCGCATTTTAACCGAACAAGTATAATAGTATTATCATTATACCTTGACGAGTTGACAATTCAATGTCTTAACCATTTCCATAAAAAAGTCGTAACGTTAGCACCACCTCATAAACTGCTCAGAGGCACTCTATACGCTCGTAAATTATTTCATCACAAAATAAACATATTTTCTCGTCAATTGTCTTCTAGTAGCAATATAATTTTATTTTTATTTTTCATAATAAACTTCTTTTTAATATAATACTTGTGACGTATGTATAACATTTAACTTTCAAGATTAAATATTTCCTATATGAATGTAAATTTACGACCAGAATTGACAGCGTAAAATAAGTTACAAATAAAATAAATAAATCAGCTTCACGCTGTATCCCGCACAGCAGGGCAGAGCAAGGCAGAGGCAACGTCGAGTTTTCTGCCTTGGTGTCAGAGCGTAGAAAGAAAAATATTAATAAATAATAATAAAGACATAGACCTGTACCAGTAGATATTATTGTATTAATAAGTACCGGTATTGTATTAATATATATATAATATATATATATATATATATATATATATATATATAAATATATAATATAATTCCATTGTCTGAACGGAATAAATAATAACTGTTTTTGTTTAAGTTTAATTTTCTTATGTTTATTAATAACTGTATCAACATATAGCTGCCAGTATCTATCGACAGTGCTGCCAACATAAAAGTAATTAGACAACTATTGCTTAATTGTTTATAATTAATCACAACATTGTAGGTACAAATAGATACATTAAGTCTATAAATAATTTATTATTTTTTTTTTTGTATTTAAAAAAAAACATCGATTATATATTATTGTGTTCATTAGGTAGAGACATAATGTATATACGAGTATGTATGTCATTTTTACAGAACTTTTCCCATAATTTTGGAATATATCATCAGTTTCTTGTAACCACAATATGTTTAATAGAATGATATAAATGTAATTTAAGCAAAAAATATAAAAAAAAATTAAGTTAAATGAATAAATCAAAATTTTTGGGACTTAGATCAAAATCCACACAATATTTTATATAATATAAACAAATTTTAGTACTATCTTACATTTTGTAGCATTGAATATAATATAATTAAAGCTTGGAAAGTCACAAGCGCTACATGAACGTGTGTCGAAGTGTACACAACAATATGATATTTCAAGGAAGCGGTACAGCCCGAGCCAACCTACAAATAACAGTCTTTGTCATCACTATCCTATTAACTTTAAAATAGATAAACATTGAGTATAAAATAAGACAGTAAATATTATAAATATATGCAGATAATAAAATAATAATATAGATTTTCACACATTATTTATTTTATTAATATTTAGTTTTGTATTTTAGGAATGAGGCCAGTCGTGGCGCAGTGGTACAAAGTGTGACTGTAAAACCGACTGGTTGTGGGTTCAATCGAGGAGATGAAATATTTACTTAAATTTATATCTTCATTCTTCGCTCTGGTGTAGAGGCAAAGCGCGGCGTTGAGTTCTGCCACTCAATACGCAATGCCTCCAAAATTCGGCAGAAAGTGGGGAACGGAGTGTTTTAACACTAGGTTCCCTCTGCCTACCCTGCTGTGTGCAGGATATAGCATGAAGCTAATTTAATTTAATTTTAATTTTTTATTTTAGGAATAAACAATTGAATATTTAATTAAAGTGGTGGTAAACGCAATGGTTCTGGGTTGCGATTTCTACTCGGGAGAGATGCACATGGCTCTAGTAACGGGTTAAACTATGGCGTTTAGTTTTAGGGTCACGGCGAAAAGTGGAGAACGGAAGTATTTTTATAGAAACGGAGTCTCTAAGCAATAGGTCCCCAGGTTCCCTTTGCTTTCCCTGCTATATGTTGGATACAAACACAATTACCTTCATTGATATAATTTACGATCTTAATGTACTTTCCTGCAATAGGTAATTTTTTTAGTATGTTGTATTTAATCGTATAAAAACATCGGTATAAAATAGTAATATATTAAAATAGCTAACTATATAAACAATAAGTTAACATTATATATAAATAAAAAGTTAAAACTATATATATATATATATATATATATATATATATATATATATATATATATATATATATATATATATATATATATTTTAAAATTTGTCATCAAAATGAATATTTCAGTCGAGATGCTCGCGCACTGTTGTCGATGCCAAATCTTTTCGACTAACGTTACCTACTGCCAACGGAATAGTATTGAAGTGATGCATACTGACCTTCTATTGTCTCGGGTGTGGAACATTTCTTTGTACACCCGGCCAAATGAATGGATCGTATTGAAAATAAAAGCTAAATATACGTCGAAGAAGCGCAATAATTTATTTATTTAAGATAGGTCTGGTTTTTTTTTTAAATAAAAACAAAAAATATATATTATTGTTATCAATAATTTCCCTGCCTGTAAAATAAACAAGAATAACTTTATTAAAAAAAATAATATGTATTTTTATAATAATAAAAATGTATAAATGTAAGATTATAAAAATTAATAAGAAAATATATGTCTTTTTAAAGTGGCAAATTAGTATTTTCGGTAGCTTGCTTCCCTTAAAAATAAATTATTTCTACAAAATACAAAGTTATCGTGTAAAAAATGTATTTGGCAAGTAAAAATTTAATAAATATATTTTATACTCATACGACACGCCATTAGATCAGTGACGGCCCGTTTTATGTCTAACAGTGGACGAAGATATGCTGATGAGAATTTCACAGAGAGACAGTTCAGTTTAATTCTTAGTTTATGGCGTTGAGTGCCAGTTAAGCACTAATCACTTCACCAATGTCACGCTGTATGGGGAATACACGAAGGTAAAAAAATGATAATGTTACACAATAAGAGAATCCATGGCACAAAGAGATCCTGTTAAAATACTGATTTTATCTATAAAATTTAAAATCAATATTTACAATGTAAACAGTAATATTTAACAAAAATTATAGTTAATCTTGTATTATGTATAATATATTTACATGAAACACAAAGGAATAACACAAACATTAACCGACATTGAACATTAAGGGGGCGGGGAGCTTTATGAGGAAGGACATCATATAAGGGATGGATTAATTTATGACAGGTGTAAAGGATGTGAGAAGGGGAACTGTCGTGGTCCCTGACTCTCCCGGCTCTGATCTTATCTAGGTATCTATACAAATCAAATAGTAATGACAGTTCTAGTTTTTTTAATCTTGCGCAAAAGTCGCATCCGTCTGTGCTATTTTCAACCACACATTAGTTAAAATATTATTTGCTGAACGTTTTCGTGTCATGATATAAAAATAGAGTTTAATTATTTCTTCTGAGATTTCTTTCAAGGTCGTAACGTATACCTACAAGGAGTTTTTTTTTGTTTCTATATTCCAGTGGCGGAGTTAGCTTCGACCAGAGCAAAAAAATGAAAATTATAAATATTTAGTTTACAAGGAACTCTACTGTTAAATATTTATATTGTTTAAAAAATACTCTACCCTAAAAGAACTAAAATAAAAATAAGTTTAATAAAACTAGATGTGCTATATACCTTTAAGCGACATTAGTATAAAAAACTGACGCATTGAGATTTTTAAATACAAGTCAAGGTTGTCGAAAATGTATTAATAACAAAATAGAGAGTTGCCCGCTTCCTCACTCATTTTAGCTGCATTATGTGAAATGTGCACATTTTTTCTTCTACGTATCTTTTGATAAAAAAAAAATAAAAAAAATTATATCATCTTCACGCTGTATCCTGCATATATCAGTGTAGGCAGAGTGAACCTAGTGTTAATACTCCGTTTCCCGGAAAGTGTTCCGCCAAATGCCAGAGACAAGAAGTGGAAATATTAATAAGAAATAATTCATTTATTTTATTTTTTGCAGCCATCTATTGTTTGTATAAAAGCTATATTTTAATGTCAGCTATTTCACATCCATCTAATGCTTTGACGGCGTTTGTTCTCCGAAAGGATAAGTAACAGATTAAAATATTTAAAATTAAAACAATTGTAAAGAAATTAAAAGAAAAAATGGTTGCATTTTTTGGTGCAACCCAAATAAAGTAATAAAATAAACACAGTACATCAATTATAACTTTCTTACATTGCAATTAATAAATTTATTAAATTAAATATTTGAATTTTAAATTTATCTAAAATTTAAACATAAATAAATAAATAAATTAATGTATATTTTAATGTAAAAAATCGTTGGGTACTATTTAATTGATCCATTCACATTCTGCCTATATATATATATATATATATATGTATATATATTTTAATTATCTGTAACATCAAATTGGAAGCAAATCATCCAATTCGAAACCTAATTAGAGATTTACTATGAATATTTGTATTTACGCGAGTAATAAGTGGACACGCTCGTTAAATTTTATTGGGCGGTGCTGGCAACCTTGGACGGCCAAGTCTTTGAAGCTTCAATGGGCATACGACGTGGAGCGCCAATCATTTAGTTCGTGTATAACGTAAACAGTGTGCTCGTTGATTTTTGAATGGCAACTATTTATAAAGTGCATTCAAAAATCAATCGATGATCTGATGATGTTTTGGTTCATAATTTAGTTTAAAAAAATTAAATTAAATTAAATTAGCTTCACGCTATATCCCGCGCACAGCAGGGTAGGCGGAGGAAACCTAGTGTTAAGACACTCCGTTCCCCACTTTCTGCCGAATTTTGGAGGCATTGCGTGTTGAGTGGCAGAACTCAACGCCGCGCTTTGCCTCGACACCAGAGCGAAGAAATGAAAATATAAATTTAAGTAAATATTTCATCTCCTCGAGTGGAGATCGAACCTACAACCAGTCGGTTTTACAGTCACACTTTGTACCACTGCGCCACGACTGGCCTCAAATTAAAATAATTTAGTTTCATATGGATTTATCTTACTGTAAAAAATATTGTATTGAATTGAAATTCTTGTTTCTGCATTAGTCTTATAAATAAATAAAAAATATAAACAAGAAGTGTCATTACGTGTCTTTTCAACATAATCTGAAGAAAAAAATTAACTTTTTGTGAAAATGATTTAAATTAATCCTAATCCTAATAACATATTTCTTCTTTCGACTACATCAAGTAAAATTTAAAGCGATAATCGGAAAAAAAAGGAATCGTTATTAATTTTTTGTCACGATAGGTTACATTGTTAACAAAACATTACTAAATTATTTTACTAAAATATTGTATCAAATACACTTTAAATTGACGGATATAAGAACAAAGGGGAAAAAACTGAAACAAAGTAAGCTGCAAGTTTCTACTGTGTCGTAATAAATTGTTATTTCTACCAGAATCAGATGTTAGTATTTTCGTTGGATTAGTTCTACTCAAGTAAAAATAATCAAAATATATTAAAATTACATTAAATGTATATAAATTGAGAAGTACTATAGATTGCTTAGTTTTAAAAATGTATTTTTGGACAAGTGTTTTTGTTTTTGTACCCCTCGAATATTCGTACAATACACAGTCAACTTCACGTATTCAAAGAAAACCTAATGCTAAGACACTCGCAGTTGAGTGGTGGAATTTAACGCTGTGCTTTGCCTTGATACTAAGACAGTGAAATAAAAACATTACATATTTAATGTCCTCGAACTCCGGAAATCGAACCCACAGCCACTCTAGTTTAGTACTCTAGTCACACACTTGTGCCTTTGCGCGACGACTGATCCCTACAAAATAAACAACTATATATTAATACTTGATAATAATCTCTCAGAAGCACCAATAAAATTGTGCTCTGTCTATATTTAAACCAACAGAAACAAGGAACACATTGAAGCAACATAGATTATACACTACATAGATTCCAAGTAAAATAGTAATAAAATAGTATTTATAACGTAATATTTAGTTTTAGATGAGGAGTATCCTTCACATAGCAAGGTAGGCAGGGGAAACCTGGGAACCAAATGTTAAGATACGCCGTTTTCATTAAAGACACTTACGCTCTCCGTTTTCCACCAAATTCTGGGGGCATTGTGTGTTGAGTGGCGGCACTCAACGACGCACTTTGCCACGCTACCAGATCGCGGAAACAAGAATATAAATCATATTTCCTTTCCTCCAGTGGGAATCGAACTAGCAACCTGTAGTTTATATAAGAACGCTTGCGTTCCTCTAGTTACTTAATTAATTATATATAACTCTAATAATATTAAATTGAAATATTTGTTTACTTTAATTAATGATGTATAGTTCTAATATAAGTAATAAATAACTACAAATTCATATACAGTACGGCTATTATAATATATTAAAGAATATTGATATAATATTATAATATTGATTATGATTCAAATAAAATCCAGAGGGAACCTGGTGTTAAGACACTCCGTTCCCCACTTTCCACCGAATTCTGGAAGCATTGCGCGTTGAGTGGCGGATCACAACGCCGCCCTTTGTCTCGACAACAAAGTGAGGAAACAGATAAATTTAAATAAATATTTCATTTCCACGAGGGGCGAACGAACTCACAACCAGTCGCGTTTACAGTCACACTTTTTGTTCCTACGGCACGACTGGCCTCAATGAATCAAATCACTACAAAAATTAGTCTACATTAAAATTGGGACCTCCTTGACGCAGTGCGGTGGAGCATAAAACTTTTTGATTCTCTTCTTTTATCAAAGCGCGAAACGTTCCTAAACGTAACTAGATTTGGCCTCGTAAAACTATTTTATAGCCGGTAGAGAAAATTTGTTATGACTTTCCAGTTTTATTTCGTAACGTATTGGATTGTTTACAAATAAAAGTTAATACTACCATCTCAATCCATAATTTTTATATTAAAAAATAATTGGTAAATAATGTGAAGGAGGTTTTTTTAATTTCACGTCTCCTTCTACTAATATTATAAAAATGCGTGTGGATGTTTGGTTTCACTTTCAAGCAAAAACGATGGAACGGGTTAAAATGAAAAGTTACATTAAAACAAAAATAGTTTATACGGCGAATAACACATAGGCTACAATTTATGTAAGAATAGAGCTAAATATATAGCTTAAAGCGGGCAAAGCCGCTAGTAAGAAGTAATATAATATCAATTATTTTTAATCATTTCGAGTGAAGGTTCACATTTTCTCAAAAAAGTAAATGTGATATGAAGGCATGACTAAAAGAATTGAACCCCCAACCGTTATTAAGGGAGACGCACACATAAATTGCTTCATAAGACAACAATAATAGATTATCATATATAATAACGCGGCCGCATAATAATAAGTAATGTCGTCTTGACGTTGTGTTTTACGATGGTTGTCTGTTAAAGTCTTATGCGAAAGATAATTTACATGTAAATTGTGTTTCCCTGGGTAGATTAGGTACACTGTTAGGTTCCATTGGCTTCTATAGCTTATATAGCCAAACTCACACAATTTTCCCATCTACAGCTTCGCCCACATACCACCTATACGTGTATTAAGCTGCATTTGCCAGCAGATTGATACATTCAAACATGGACAAGGAATTTTCATAATTCCGAAAAAGTGCAAGCACTAAGATGCTTCTTGAGAGGATGTCATAGGCGCAAGGGCACTCCCTGTGGAACTCGAGCCTAGCGTAAATAGAGCGTTGAATTATTTTAATTTTACATTTTTTTGAAAAGTATAAGTCTAAATCACATGCTAGAAAAGCCGAAGATTATCTTTAATTTACTTAATAAGAGATAGATTGAGGCCAGTCGTGGCGCAGTGGTACAAAGTGTGACTGTTAAACCGACTGGTTGTGGGTTCGATCCCCACTCGAGGAGATGAAATATTTACTTAAATTTATATTTTCATTTCTTCGCTCTGGTGTCGAGGCAAAAGCGCGGCGTTGATTTCTGCCACTCAACACGCAATGCCTCCAAAAATTCGGCAGAAAGTGGGGAACGAAGTGTCTTAACACTAGGTTCCCTCTGCCTACCCTGCTGTGTGCGGGATATAGCGTGAAGCTATTTATTTATTTATTTATTTTTTAAGAGATAGATATACGATGTCGGGGACTTATTTTTATTAGACTAATAGAATAAAATATTTTTGTCATACAAAGTACTGAAACATATATTTAACTATTTTTGCAGCGCACGCGCTTAAAGAAATTGAACGGATTTGTTTTTTCATTATTTAGGGCCAACTAAGACTTACGCCGTAATATTATATAGCCCATATCAGCCCTACTCCAGTTTTCATACAAAACAAAAATAAAGTAAATCGGACCAGAAAATCCAGATATCTGAGCGTTTAAACAAATAAACAAACTCTTCCGCTTTACTATATAAGTATAGACAATTTAATATTAGTACGTTAAATTATGTGAAAGAATGTGACCACTGCGCCGCGAATGGAGGAACTAACGCCACAGTTTTTTTACCTAATCCGGTAATTGAAAATTATTCATGTCCTGGACCATACACCACATTAGCGTTCAGATGCTGTCCTGGCTACTGCGTCTATCAAATGCAAAGATCGGAGTGACTTAGCAATAGATTTTCTCTGCCTACTTTGCTATATGCTGGATGAAACTTGAAAATAATTGTAACCAGGGCCGAAGTGAAAAAGGTATTCTGTACTAAAATCATCCATATCATATACTAACCCTTATATATGAAATGTACCTATAGATATATGCAACAATTTTATTATAGAATTTAAGTATATTTTTTTCACTCTGTATCCCGCGTGTACCAGAGCATGCCTCTGCCTACCCTGGATTGTAGTTTTAAGACACTCCGCTCTCTATTTTCTGTCGAATTCTGGAGGAATTTGGTATATATATATATATATATATATATATATATATATATATATATATATATATATATATATAATTTTGTAAATTAAGCAGTAGCAATTGTAAGAAAATATTCACTTAAATGAACAACTGTTTTAATGTTCATTTGCATGCCTTTGTCTTGTTCACAATAACCTTTCAGACTTAGTTCGTCAAGACATCTTTTCGAATAACTTAAATATAAAAAGGTTTTTTTTTATTCAATCCGATCATATTGAATTTGAACACGAACGACGTTACAATAAATTATAATATTAGATATTTTTTGGCCAGTCGTAGGGCAGGGGCACAAGAGTGTTGACTGTAAACGCTACAGGTGAGTTCGATTCCTATTTGAAGAAACGAAATATTTTCATTTCTTTGCTCTAGTGTCCAGGCAAAGCGCGCCGTTGTTTTAACATCATTGCAAACTTTTTTGGTTATTTAGATGTTATATGTATTGTTGTTCTTCTATTAATTTTTAAATGGTAATAAATTGAAAAAAAAAAATGAATAAGTACCGCCGCTCAAAACGAAATACATCGAGAATTTGGTAGAAAGTGGAGAGCGAAGTGTCTTAACATTAGGCTCCCTCTGTCTCTGTTACAAACGTGAAGCTGTAAAAAAAAAAGAAAAAGTAATACGCGCGTGTTCAGATTAATTTCCATCCGCCGCAAAATAATCGCTACCTAATCTAACACACCAAATAGATTTCATACTAGATATCGATTCCAAACTAAAATTGAGAAGTTTTTCTTGAATTTTAAACGCGCCCCGCACTATGGCTGGCAATTTATATCTACTTCGACACAGTTTGACACGGCCCTGATTTATCGTCGCAGTCCCGCTGCGTAGACGAAACGATGATTTCTCCCCAATCCGCAGGTTCTATTCACCCGAGGATATGTTTAAATATGCTAATGCAAGAACATTTTGCGCCAAAACAAAATTTCACCAGATCAATGTCAAATAAATTCCTTTAATACAACTGAAAACATGGACGGCATAGAGTATAAACGTTGGGGGTGGTATGAAATGTATAACAATGGACTCTTGAGATTTGAAGGGGGATCCCCGCCGGCCCACTTTTGCCCGGAACGCTTTCTTTCTAGGTCGCTTAATGACGCTATGGTTGAGGGAACTTGGAAGTATTAAAATGAGCAAGCACTTGTTTCGCAAAACGGCTATTGCTTCGCGCCTCAAATTCGTCTTTTACCTTGTGTTTGCATTATAACGAATTTTTGCTTATTTCGAGGTCGTAGTGGCGCAGTGGCAGAAGCATGTAGCTGTAATGCGACGGTTGTGGGTTCGTTCCCCACACGGAGGAACGAATTATTTATTTTAATGTATATTTTTATTTCTTCGCTCTGGAAAAACGCGGTGACGAGTTTCGCAATTCAACACGCAATGCCTCCAGAATTCGGCGGCAAGTGAGGCACGAAGTGTTTTAATACTAAGTTCCCTCTGCCTTCCCTGTTGTGTGCGGGATGTGTGCAGCGGGAAGCTGAATTGATTCCCTCCGCCGACACTGCTATATGCGGGATATAGCGTGAAGCTGTAAACGGGCGCCAGCTCTGTTGCGTTTCAAATATATTATGAGACCCAAAAGTTTTTATTTACGGAAGAGAGGACGTCTTGACATTAAACAATAAGGCCACATCTTTCAAAATAAACAATATTTATAGCAGCGACAGCTATAATTAATAGATATGTAATATTTTATATCTTGTCCTTAATTCAAATTGTCCTATTCATGGAGACATATAGAGAACACTGTAGAGTTGTTACACTCGAACTAATGATGTGTTTCAGAGGCACTTGCGTGCTGTATAATTAATAAATACGCTAACAGAATTGGCACAATCGTTACCGGTGAGTACGAAATGAGATATTCGAGGCCTTTAACATATGGAGAGCAGTCTAGACGCTTCGGAGACAAAACAGACAAGTGGACAAACAAAATATATTATTAGTTAATGCGTTTAATAAGTCATTGTATAAAATCTATAATATTAAACGTTTAAATTTTGATTTTGGCGTTTCTTTTTGTTATAGTATAAAGTGAAGGAGATATAAATAAGGCAACCAGTAGATGATTTAATTTGTTGAATATAGTATTTAAGTGTATTGAGGTCATTCGTAGCGCAGAGTAACAGGCGTGTAAACGCGATAGGTTGTGGGTTCGATTATCACTGGAAGAAGATGAAATATTTCATATATTTGTACTGCGATATATGTAAAAAAGTCTGTTTATCTATGCTAGTAATGCCCTCGTAGCACAGTTTATAGAGGCTAATATGGTGACTAAATCGTTTTTTTCAACATAACAAATTTGATGTATTATTAAAGGTATAAATCGAATTTTAGCAAATCGTTGCTTATTTAGTTATGTTTAACAAAAAATAACAACAAAACACATTGTGAATTAAAGATATTTTGGAACTAAATTATTTCGAATGAACTGACGTGTGTAGCGTACATCCATACTAAATAAAGAACCGTCCTAAAACTTTTAAATACTTGTGAGGGACCGTGGAGATTTAGAATGTACAAACTTTTAAGACGGACAAACGACGGACGGACAAAACGTGTTCATTATGTAACAAGAATATCGTTATCATTCGAGATAAATAGAAACTTTAATACATATTTTTTATATGAATTTCTTTGTATTTATAACTAATACTGAATTGGTCTCTAAAAAGAAACTTCGCTTGAAATATAGTTTGTTAATAAAATTCAAGAATTTGAACAAATACTTATAATAACTAATACAAAATAAAAATATACCACGATGATAGCAAAAGTGATTGCAATCACCACTAAACCACTGTGTATAATGGTTTCTCTCGAGGCGCACCTGCTATTTTACGTTCCATGTTCACCGTTCTAATAAAATTATTTTCAAAAACTGCTATAGATTAGTAATATAATTCTTTTTTTTTATTCTTACGCTTAAGGTACCTTTTTTTGTTTAAAAACATTTTTTTTATATAAAATCGTTTATAGGGGTGCGTTTACAAAATTGTAAAGTTGTTATTTAATTTTTTTATAATGTTGTTAAAATAAAATAAAAAAATTAGCTTCACGCTATATCCCGCACACAGCGGGGTAGGCAGAGGGAACCTAGTGTCTCCGTTCCCCACTTTCCGCCGAATTTTGGAGCCATTGCGTGTTGAGTGGCAGAATTCAACGCCGCGCTTTGCCTCGACACCAGAGCGAAATGAAAATATAAATTTAAGTAAATATTTCATCTCCTCGAGTGGAGATCGAACCCACAACCAGTCGGTTTTACAGTCACACTTTGTACCACTGCGCCACGACTGGCCTCAGTATTTATATTGTGTATATTGTTGTTGTGTTTATCAAATAATCACAAAACTAAAAAGAACTTGGAAAAAGCTACAGAATTCAACACAAAATGGGGAACAAAGTGTCTTAACACTAGGTTCTGCCAATCCTGCTGTGTGCGGGATATAGCGTGACGCGAACAAAATTAAAAATAAATGACAATAATATATTAACCACATATACATATTTGTATATGAATAATAAATATATGGACTTTGTTCATATATTGTATTGACTCTTTCCTTATTTTCATTATTTATATAATTTGACGTCTCTGGACGTGAAAGTATATTTTCTCCACTTTGATTCGATTACAGTGGTACAATGGAAATAATTTATTTTTATATGCTTAAAATTTATTGTTCTATATAAAAAAATAACGCCGAAATTTTCTAATAGCAAGACGGTGAGTTGAGTTATTGTCTATCAGGGCAAAAACATAGAAATAAAATAAATAGAATCATTTCCCCGACTGGGGATTCAAACCAAAACCATTGTACTAATCAGACGCTACCCTACTGCACCAAATTGGGCTTTATTTTTAAAATATGTTTATTAGCTTCACTCTGTATCACGCACGTCTCTGTTTAACACTCCCGTTGTCAACTTCCCGCCGAATTCTCGAGGCATTGCATGTTCAAAGTGGAGTTGATATTTCATTCCCTATACCGGTAATCGAACCCACAGCCATCGAATTTACGGCCTCATTTCTATATATTATATTAAAACAAGCAAACGTCGAATAACAGTCACTATCTATTTAGATTTTAGTTTGTGAAATATAAATGGAAGTTTCAATGTTTTTATTAATGCACATTTTGGTGAAGATGAATCATCCAGTGATGATTTATGTTGTTTCTCTTAAGTCTGTTTCATCTACCTAAAAGATAAATGTTTGTTTGCGCAATACTGAAAGCCGTCTCTATATTAGTTAGTAGTAGGGGTTAGTACCAACTGTCGACTTTGAATTCAAAGTTTAATTATTATATTGTGTAATTCTTATGGTCGCTTATGTTATTATAAATAAAAAAATATATTTGATGTTAAATCAGCTTCACGCTGTATTCCACATACAGTAAGGTAAACAGAGGGAAACTAGTGTTATTACACTCCGTTCTTAACTTTCCGCCGGATTTTTCAAGACATTGCGTTTTGAGTTGCTGAACTCAACGTCGAGATTTTGCTTTGTTCCCGGAGCGAAGAAATGAAAATATTAATAAATAATAATTCATTCCCTCCAGTGGGGATCGAACCTATAACCCTTGCGTTACAGTCCATACCTGGTATGTAACTATGAACATTACTAATAACTTAATTATGTTTATTTCTTAAATAATTTCTAGCTTTTATTTAGTAAAGAGTTAAAGGACTGATTGTCGACGTGTGTTTGTGCTGTGTGTTGGTTGGGAGTTTGAATCCAATATCAGGGATTTTCATTTTTTAAACAATTTTTTTCCCTGAACGATAACTATATATTAAATAATCGTATATTAAATATGTTTAGTAATTTGTTAGTAGAGGCAAACATACAACAAAAGATGTCTTTAGTTTTATTTATTATTCTTTTCTTGATTATTTTTAAAACAAAGCAAAATAATAAATAAAAATTATCGAGAGGACTAAAGTCAAGGGCCGATAAACGAAACTGAGACCAAAATATATAACTTCAATTTAAAATTTACGCCACATACTAAAAACCGCAAGGTGTAACATATTTTTCCATCGCAAAAAAACCAATTGTTAATCTCCATTAAGCTTAATCGTAAAATAGGTAAGCTTTATGCGTTGCATTGACGTGAATGATTTATGAGCGAGGGTTACGTCGAGTTAGTCGAACCACAACAGGATTTAGTAAAAAGAGATCCGATGTTATTGGTAAAGATTTATTGGCGCCAAACCAGATGGTGACCATGGTGCCTCTTTCTCTCGCTAAATAATGTAACAGGCTCATATGCTTCTGATCACGTGCCTGGTTTAGATACATAAATGTGGTAAATGTCTTGTTAAATGCTATTTTTCTTTCGTAGGTTCTGTCTGCCTGAATCTGTTTTTCCTTGTGTCTATAGTTTATATGAAGGAAAGACATTTTTTTTTTAATTTTTGTGGTGTCTTTAAAAAAAATAGTGTTTACTTCAAGAGTTTCTTACAAAATTTATTAAATATAGATTGTCGGCACTTTATAAATAATATCTAGTGTAAAATTTAGTTTTAAAAACTGCGTCGTGTTTAATGGATTGCAGATTGGGTTTCGTATCGCCTAACATCCACAATGTCTTTAAATAAGCGAAGAATGAAAGAAAGGTTGCACTAAGTTCTCACTTTTTATCCAGAAAATGTCTCGCGTCTTCGTCCGCTTTTATTTATATTGTATCTAAATGATATAAAATATCAACTGTAAAGTTTTAACTAAATCCGTTCAGTAGTTTTGGCGTTAAACTGAAACAAATATCGATCATCACACACTTTCACATTTATAATATTTGTGGGATAAGTGAAAATAAACAAGATCAATAAACTTATTTTTCCTAACACGATATGTGATGTAATCGTGTTAACGCGAGAGGTTGTAGATTCGATTCTCATTCGAGGAAATTAAATATTATATATTTTTACGAGGTAACGAGACAAAGCGCGGCGTTGATTATGCCACTCAACACGCAATGCCTTCATAATTCGGTGGAAAGTGGTGAACGGAAGTGTCATAATAGGAACGAAGTGTGAATACTAGGTTCCCAGGTTGCCTCTGCTACGTGTGGGATACAGTATGACGCTATTAAAGAAAAAAAAAACAACATGTATGTTAAGTTTACTCACGTTGTAAAATTTATACTCGTGCGCGTGTACTCTCGTAATTCAATTCCACAAACATTCCATAATGAAGACTAATAACAATACAAACACAATTTACGGTGCAATAAAATTATTTCTCCATTTTCCCCAAATGTCAAAAACGTACCCATAAACCCCTTTACTGTCTGCCCCTCTGCCGTCGGTTGCCGGCTCAAATTGGATACGGAATCATTTGTGCGTGTCCCCTTGGCACAGTTGACTTCTTGTACGACGTGATTCTCTATATCTGGGGACTCTTTGAAAAGAACTCAATGTATTTTTTTGCCTGTATTTTAGTGACTATAGTTTTTATCTACTTATATGCTAGTGGATTAGTGTTATATAGGTTTGATGTGTAAGTGGTAAACTTTTTTTTAGATATTTTGACATTAACCTTGTTTTTTTTTAAGTCAGTAATGCTGTAAATCGCGTGTAGCAGGCACACAGATGGAGCCTAGTTAAGACACTCCGCTTTCTTCTTTCCGCCGAATTTTGGAGGCTTTGCGTGTCGGGTGGTGGAGCTCAACGTCGCTCTTTGCTTTAGCATCAGAATGTAGATAGGCATAAAGAAAACGTTATTTTGTTCCATAGTAACGAAAACAAGTATACGTCGGTAAGTTTCACTTTTCATGCTATAATAAAAAAAAAGATACATATAATAAAGGAAAAAGAGTAAAAGTTTAATCATTTAATCGAAATACGCACGGCTCTTAGAAACAATCATCAAAAATGGTATCAACAATGCTCTAAGAACCAGAAATATCAACTTAAAAAAAAAGGTTCACGCACACGCAGGATAGTGAGAGGGAAACTAGTGTTAAGACACTCTTTTCTTCACTTTCCGCCGCATTCTGGAGACACTGAAAGGCGGAACTCAACGCCGCGCGTTGCTTTGACACCAGAGCGAAGAAATGGAAATATAAATTTAAATAAATATTTAATTTCCTCGAGTGGAGATCGAACTCACAACCAGTCGCGCTTACAGACAGATTTTGTGCCCTTTGCGCCACGACTGGCCTCAAATATCGACTTGTTTATTGTAATAGCTAGCAGGCCTACTGTCGTGCCGCCTTAACTATTGGGTGTCAGCCATTTTTTACGTTTTTATTTTTAAACTTTAAATAATAATCATTTGTAGTGGAAATATCCTAATGTTTATTAGAAGTAGTTTCAACTTCTTATATTAGATAATGCTTTTATACTTGGCTGAGTGTAATGATACTTTAGTTTTTATGTTGTTTTCTTTAATGTAATCTATATAAATATATTACGTTAATAGATTAAATGGTTGTATGGTTTCTTAATATCAACTCTTAATATCACCTTAAAATCTTTTACAGTGAAATATTTATTTTTATTTAATTAATGTAGGCCAGTCGTGGCGCAGTGGTAAAAAGTGTGACTGTAAAACCGACTGATTGTGGGTTCGATCGCCATTCGAGGAGATGAAATCTTTACTTAAATTTATATTTCCATTCCTTTGCTCTGGTGTCTCTGCCACTCAACACGCAGTGCCTCCAGAATTTGGCAGAAAGTGGGGAACGGAGTGTCTTAACACTAGGTTCCCTCTGCCTACCCTGTAGTGATACAGCGTGAAGCTGATTTTAATGTAGGTTAAGGTACCCTACAAAATTCAAAATTTGGGCACAGGGGAGTTAAAGAAAAAAGAAACAATATTTAAACAAAACACTTTAATCAAAAAACAATTAAATAAAAATAAAAAAACGGGGAATCACTCGTTTATCGTCGTAAGATGTGCAAAGACATAGATCAGTAATGGACGCTAGGTAATCCACCCTTCGTGAAAATATTGCACGCCCTCCGAAAATAGGTCAATTGCCTCCTCTCCGTTAGAGAAGAGGAGGAGAGGCGAGGCCGCGCTTGGCCTCAAGTGAGACAAGGATAAAAAACTTTAATTCGTTCAGGTGACGTCACTCGTGCTTTAAGAGGTCCATTCATTTTGTTTTTTTTTCTAGCTATTGTTTTGCTTGCAATGGTAGTCTATCTCTACTTATATTTGCCGCGACGTTGGACTACTGCCGTTGCCCTTATTTTGTGCGATATCATGTTTTTCATTTGTGAGTGTTTTCATACTCCAGCCTAGGCCGATAAAGCCGAGAGCGAAGTTCGTGAAGGAAATGAAATAAACGACGCCACTTTGATCTCGTCTCGTCTTGTTTATTTTGTTTATGGGAGGTCCGTCTGGAGCTTCGGTATTCGATTTGAGAGATTTTCCTTCTAATCACTCATGATGTCATTGTAATTATAAATTGTAACCAAATTATATTATCATGTGCCTGTAAATGTAAACGCGACTGGTTGTGGGTTTGATTCTCCTTCGAGGAAATGAAATATTTAATATTTGCATTTTGCTTTATTATTGAGACAAAACGCAACCTTGATGCCGTCACTGAACAATTTGTCAAACAATTTGTCGCAACGTCTCCATAGTTTGGCTAAAAGTGGAAGATACAGAGTGTCTTAACACTATCTTACCCATTTAAAAAAGGAGCTGAAAAAAAAAAAAAACAAAAAAAACAAATCATATCTAAAGCGATATGAATAGATATTTTTGTGACAGACAGACAGAGGCCCAAATTAATAGCGGGCTTCTCTGAATTAATGCAAAGGCTCGACAAATAATTATTTACTTTAATTAAACGTTCGGTGGGCGGTTCAGTTTTCTGGGTTCGTTCTGCCTTTTGAGAGTCAACCGAGTGTGTGATTAGAAGGGTGACGAAGGCTTGTTCCCAGACCTATTAACCTATATGTTTCGTTTGTTTGTTTGTTTGTTTGTTTGTTTGTAGGACGTGAACAGTTAGTAGTAGCTAATTGGCTACTATTTCAACAAATTATATTCATCGATGCACGTATTGTTCTATACATATATAGTAAACAGACGGTAATCGTTACTACATTAAACAGTTTATACTGTTTTTAGATTTATGAATTTAAAAAAAATAAATCAGCTTCACGCTGTATCCCGCACACAGCAGGGTAGGCAGAGGGAACCTTATGTTAAGACACTCCGTTCCCCACTTTCTGCCGAATTCTGGAGGCATTGCGTGTTGAGTGGCAGAACTCAACGCCGCGCTTAGCCTCGACACCAGAGCGAAGAAATGGAAATATAAATTTAAGTAAATATTTCATCTCCTCGAGTGGGGATCGAACTCACAACCAGTCGGTTTTGCAGTCACACTTCGTGCCGCTGCGCCACGACTGGCCTCTAAATTTAGGAATATAGATCCATTTAATTATATAATTCAAAAAATTATATGCCTCTGTTTAAATAAGGCATTTGTAATGGAAAAATACCACTTGGCTATCATCTGATAGCCAAGATTTTTATCAAAATTCGAAGTCAAAAATATTTCTATTTGTAGGCAAGAAAGTGACTTTGTATGACAATTTCACTGAGACACTGGCACGATGAGAATAAAGACGTTTTGGAAAACTGTTGAACTAAAAAGAAGGAAATTTAGATGTTTGATGTTTGTCTCTCTCTGTGTCATATTTTGACATTTCTAAATTTTTTTTTAATAATACAGCAACTACAAAATAACCTCTTTGGTGTTATATAGTTTCGTGATGCTCACATGATACTATAAATAAAACAAGAACAATAATCACCTTATCATTTCTAGTAGATTAATTTCCAAACTTTGCAGGTACTCCTTGACAGAGCATCTTAAGTCCAATCCCCGAGGACTTGAAGGAGACGCCGTAAGGAAATAGAATTTCCAGCTTTGATAAAGTTTTAATATATTCTTCGATAACTCCAACTTGTCCCAGGTTATGACGAATACGTGTGCCATCTTTTACGTTACTTCCGCAATTTGATTCAGTTGAAAGGATTAATCTAAAAGTTCCAAACATTTTTTTATATTTTATAGAAACCTTTTTGAAAATTTGGTAATAAGTAGAATTGAAAGAGGCAGATTAAAAATAGCAAATTATTTATTAAAAATAATTTAAGCTTAATAACAAAATATCTTATGTTACTTATAAATATAACTGTAAAAATATAATTGTGTAATTACTAGTAAATTAACACTTAGAAAAGAAAATTACTTATTTAGAAAATGTATAAAAAATTTAACGTAGCGGGACTCGAACCCGCGTCTCCTGGAAACCGACTAGGTTTTCCCTAAATGTGGAATAACATTTTAAGTAAATTAACACATTGAGGCCAGTCAGGGGCACAAGTGTCTGAATGTAAAAGTGTCTGGTTGTGGGTTTGATTCCCACTTGAGGAAATAAAATATTTAATATTTTCATTTCTTCCCTCTGGTAATAAGACAAAACGCAGCATTGAGTTCCGATACTCACACGCAATACCTCTAAAATTCAGAGGAAAGTAGGAAACGGAGTGTCTGAACACTAGACCACCTATACCTAGGGTAGGCTACCGGGATACAGTGTAAAATTAAAAAAAAAACATCCAATACGTAGTGGTCTATCATTGTGTTTATCGCGACAAACAATGCGTTAGTATTTTTTAATGAGGGCAATCCCTACATCTATCTCTGTCACTCGACAGTATAATCCTATTAGTCTCCTTTTCACGCGCGACCTGCAATCTCGAGTGTTGCCCCAATGATATTTGTGGTCGATTATAATTATAACCACGTCCTCCTTTCAAATGTCAACTAGTATTTAATTAGACTGCATTTTAATTATAGAATTTGTTTTTTTTGTCTGTTAAAGTTTACATAGTATTATAGAAGATAACTGTATATACCGCACACGGCAGGGTAGGCAGAGGGAACTTTATGTTAAGACACTCCGTTCCCCACTTTCTGCCGAATTCTGGAGGTATTGCGTGTTGAGTGGCATATCTCAACGTCGCGCTTTGCCTCAACAACAGAGCGAAAAAATGGAAATATCAATTTATGTAAACATGTCATCTCCTCGATCGAACCCATAACGAGTCGCTTTTACTCTTTGAGCCCTGCGCCACGATTGGCCTCAAAATAAAGATAATATATAATCGAATTAAATAATAAAAAAAAAATTTTTCAAATCTTCTTATAATTACTGCTTACACAAATTAAGACAAGGCAAAGTCAAATCAAGGGAGAAACAATAAAGATAAAATATTGACCTTGATCCAACTCATACACAAACAAAAGGCGCCACGTTGGTCGTAACCGCCTTAACATCTACATTCTACCCACAAGTTCGACACCACAAGACGTACAAACAGCGGGATCGACGAAAACAACGTCATTTATCACGTAGCGTGGAACTGGCAGAAAACTCCGGCAATAAAATCCACAGCCGCGTTCCAGCGGGGGATTTCATATCCCAATATGGATCTGACCTAAGATTAGAATTTAGGCAGTGGAAGTGTCGTATTTAAAGTTTTGAAAGTTTGGTTTTTGTTTCGCGTTTTTTCGTCAGATTCATGCTGTATAACGCATATAGCTGGGTGGGCAGAGGGAATCTAGTGTTAAGCCACTTTGGTTCCCACTTTCCGATATTGTTTTAAAGCATTGCGTGTTGAGTGGGGAATCTCAAAGCCCGCTTTGTCTTAAAGTTTAATATAAAATGAAAAAATTAAGTCTCAAATGTAAATATATTTAATTATAACAAGAGAACGTATGTATGTAACGTCATAAAAACAATAACATATAGAATAAACTCAACCAAATTAAAACTTAAAAAAAATAAAAATATTTAAAAAGGGCTTAATTTATTTGTTTTTTTTTAAATAGCTACGGGTTTGTAATATAAGTCAACGAGTAGTATATTTCTGTTTGAATTATTATACTAGTTTTTTTATATTTTGTATTTTTAATGCATTAGGCACATAACACGCCTAAAAAAATAAAAATAAAACACAAATGCCACTTCCGTCGACATACGGGGAGAACTCACAGTTCTAAGAACATTTCTACAGGCAGCCAATTCACTTATGCGAAAAACTTGAGCGGAAGGCTGATGGACCGTAAACCCAGTTTCATATTCTTTCAAATGTTATTATTCAAACAAATTTGATTTTTTTGGCAACGATGCCAATTTAATATTATTATAAATAAATAAATAAATAAATCAGCTTCACGCTGTATCCCGCATACAGCAGGGTAGGCAGAGGGAATCTAGTTTTAAGACATTTCGTTCCTCACTTTCTGCCGAATTCTGGAGGCATTGCGTGTTGAGAGGCGGAACTCAACGCGGCCGCCGCCTATTTTAGTAAATTGATATACAGTTTTGTGAACGTAACATTAATTATTGCTATTCTCTGATATTAGTAGATAAATATTGATATGTATTTGATACAACGTAATCCTATTAATAATTCAAATTTGAAAGTTTGTGTGTTTGGCATCATTTCGATTGTGATTTAGGTGAAAATTGGTTAACAGTTAGTACTAATGCAGTATGGATTAGCACATACGATGCTTTTGTAATGATAAATTAAAGTCGCTCAATGACAAATTTTGTCAAATCAAACAGTTTATTTTTATGTGGCACCATATTTTTTACCGTTTCTCCATCAGTTTTAATATACTAATTTATATGATTTTATTGTACTGTTAATTATAAATTATTTAATAGCGCGTCGGGTCTTTAAGTGATTATGAAATGGTACACTCTAAAAATAAGAAGATTCATATATATATTTTTAATTTAAACAACTAAATATTACAACACATTGTATTTTAATAACACAAAAGTGTTTAGAAATAATTATATAATACCTACAAAATCAAAAATCTTCATATTACAATTACTGATCGAAATAGGAGGAACATACATTCACAGAAAATATTGGCTTAAGTTTAAATACCATATGCATCATTCAAGTATTTTAAAAACTGAGTTTATGGGTACCTGCTTGGCGAGTGCAGCATTAGGCCGGAAAAAAATTATTTGCCAGCTAAAAATTTATTGAAAAAATCATCGAAGTCGTGACCCTGATGTTTTCAAACGTTTATATACGTACCTATTCATTTAATATGCTTAACTGGATCTAAAAATATAATTTTATTACGTACTGACAGATTTATAGCACTGTAACTTATTTGGCTGACGCATATTATATCAATCGCCATTTTGATGTGGATATCTATATAATTCCCAAGAGGAGTATATCATATCCAACGAGAAGAGTGGCTGAATGTGACATACGATGTTAGAAAAAAGTTTTATTGGGAAACTTTGGAGATGGCAGTCATCGTTGTTCCATGGTACTACCAAAACAAAGTTTGCCATCTTTATTTTGTCATGTCTATTTAGCGGTATATAAAGATATTTCTCTTTAATATGTATTAAGAATGAGTTTTTGGACTGTTTATATATTATTTTGCTATAAATTGAATACTAGTTGCTACTTATGGTTATTACATATTATTTCATCATAAAATCAAATCGCACACAGCAGGGAAGGCAAAGGAAACCTAATGTTAAGACGCTCTGTTCCCCACTTTCTGCCGAAGCTGGAGCCATTGCGTGTTAAGTGGCAGAATTCAACGCCGCGCTTTGCCTCGACGCCAGAGCGAAGAGAATGGAAATATAATTTTAAGTAAATATTTTATCTCCTCGAGTGGGGATCGAACCCACAACCTGTCGGTTTTACAGTCACACTTCGTGCCACTACACCACGTCTGGCCTCATATATAGCGACTGGTCTCATATTTACGTTAAATTTAATGGGGCGCCCTAATATTTAGACTGTACGCACTATAAGGACGCTCTAATACTGAGGCAAAGCGCGGCGTTGAGTTCCGCCACTCAACACGCAATGTCCCCAGAATTTGGTGGAAACGGGGAAGCGGAGTGCCTCAACACTAAGCATCTCTGCCTACTCTGATACCTCTTGCTCCTACCTGAAGCTTTCATATAAATCTTCAATTTAGTAAAAAAAAAATACTTAAAGCAATTAAACAGCGTGCACAAGCATCAAGTGGTAATTTGGAAGCGGCAATTCCAGGCATCCAGGTAGGCTAATTGACATAAGATTAAATTTATATCGCTATCTCGCGGTAGGGTTTTACGACTTGACGATTTATAAATGTATCGAGATTAAAATAAATTATCTAATTTTGGGGAGGGTATTTGGAGACACCACATTGGAAAATTTGGTGTCTCCAAATTCCAGGCAATTATGGACGGCTTAGGAAGTTATGATCCGATACTAAACGGGACAGGATTTATCTCTTTCCCTTCCCTTTGATTTGTTTGTTTGCGGCGTCTAAATATACGCATTAATTTCGAACTTGTACCTTCGTTTTGTAAATACATTGAATAAGTGTTTTGAGTGAATAGTGATTAATTTGCTATAAAACTCCCTTAAAGTCGAGAGGCCAGTCGTGGCGCAGCGGCACGAAGTGTGACTGTAAAACCGACTGGTTGTGGGTTCGATCCCCACTCGAGGAGATGAAATATTTACTTAAATTTATATTTGCATTTCTTCGCTCTGGTGTCGAGGCAAAGTGTCGTTGAGTTCTGCCACTCAACTCGCAGTGCCTTCAGAATTCGGCAGAAAGTGGGGAACGGAGTGTCTTAACACTAGGTTTCCTCTGCCTACCCTACTGTGTGCGGGATACAGCGTGAAGCTGATTATTATTAACTCCCTTAAAGCTTGTTATAGATATTTTTTATATTGGATTTATTATTATTTTATGTGAGCTTCATAAGTATGTGTGTTATTACAAATTTCAATAAAAAGTATCCTGTGATTTTAAATAGGAATATCGACGAAATACGCTTAAAAGAAATATTTATCATACGGTATTAGTGGAAGTTTAGGCGAATTGCAAGGTAAGTTTCCACTCTTCATCATACAATGTTTACAAATGGATATATCTATTTATATATAAAACCTGAGATTTGGTGTAAAATAGAAAATAATATTAATAGTTAAATGAGCTACTACGAATGTATATATGTATGTATGTATGTAGTGATATATAATACATATATTTTTAACAACACAAAAAAACGACACTTACTTTTTTAAATTCACGGGGTATTTATTATTTCTTTTTATCTTTGTAAAAATATATAATACCATCATTTTACTCAGTAAAAGTTTGAAATAAGCCTTATTTTTTTATATTTTTTTTATCTTTAACATTTTGATATTATCGATCTAACTTTTCCAAACTGTTCGGAAATAACCTCTATAGAGATATAAATGAAAGTTTTTCAATTCGTATTCACAAACGAAAATTTTTAGAAATCTCACGCTGTTTTAATAAATGCCGAGAAAACTTTTATGCAGAAATAAAACTGGAAAGTTCTCGGATCGTTTCTTTGGGGGAAAAAATCATTTTTGCCACCTGCGAGTGAAATTGACTAACCGGCGGTACACCGGAAATGAGATTTCAGTTCTATTGAATTTTGGACGAAGTATTTGTTAAGTATATTATTAGATGTATTATGCCATTTACAAAACGAGACCTCTACACGTATTTTTGTAAGTTGTAATTCAAGTTCTTGTGACATTTTTTTTATTAAGAACTTATGAAATAAGGTAAACCAAGTCATATTTTATGACCACGTTTCCAATTTTTTTTTTCATTTGATAAAATTGGTTCACGTTGTTTATAGTGTAGTATGCAAAGGAAAACTAGTGTCAAGACACTTTGTTCTCCACGTTCCATCGATTTTTTGAGGCATTACTTGCTGAGTGACGAAAGTAAAACGCGCTTTTGCTTTGGGGTACCAAAGGCGAAAAACTTCATGCAATACCTCCAAAATTCAGCCGAAAGTGGCAAACGTTGTGCCTTGTGCCTTAACACTAGGTTCTGCCTACCCTGCTATACGCGGGATACAGCGTGATATGATAAAAAAAATAAAAATATGAGGAAATTTTATATAAATATCAAATGAAAGTTACCTAGTCGCCGTATTATTACAAAATAGTGCTCAACACATGCAAACAACAAATGCAATCATTGCACAAATAATTCCATTTGATGTATGGTGCTTTAGCGAGAATTTCGAACGTAATTGACAGATTGAAATGAAATCTAGAACTATTTATTATTAGTAATACCTAAACTATTTCGTTGAAATCCAATATTCTGTTTAAATAGTATACAAAAGAACCTGTATATATAACATAATAGAATATATATATATATATATATATATATATATATATATATATATATATATATATATATATAAATATATACATATATTAAAAATATAAATTACCTTAAAAATAAAAGCGGTCCGTGAGACCTCACGTCCGTGGATATGTTACAATATTTTAACGTCCACAATTAAAGGTTAAGTTATATTAAAATTCTCTTAAATAATACTCATCAATTAACTTAAGGTTTCATAAAAAAAATGCTTAAAACATGAAATTAGATTTTTGAGTGTAAAGCGGGTGTCGTATCGGCATTTCGGCGTCGCCGTCACTCGTTTGTGGGCGGCGCTATTGTTCCTTACTATGGCTGGCGAAGCGCCAGGTCGTATGCGAAGCTGCTATAGTATGAGACACAGGTTAAAGATATGTATCGGTTAATCAACCCATTGTGAAGGTTGCGAGATAAGTATGTTAAATTGATTTGGACCGGGTCCAGGACGAATGAGAAGGCAAGTGATGTGCTTAATCTTGTCTTGGTTTTTAATTAGTTTTTAGTCTGTATCGCAAATATAGTGGTTTTTTTTTTAAAGTGATTTCTTAAAATTGCTTGTATTTTGGAAGCATATTACTTTTAGCTACAAGATTCTTCGTAACGTTTTCGATTCAGTAAAAAAAAAAATGTTTGCACAAATCTACATCTAGAGGTCGTCGTGTTGAAAGAGTATAAGCGTGTTACTATAAAGAGACGGTTGTGGGTTTGATTCCCACACGGACGAATCAATTATTATTTAGTTATATTTGCATCCCCGCGAGTGTTGATCAAACCCACAACGGTTGCGTTACAGTAATACTTTTGTTCTCTTGCGCCATGACGGTCTCACTGATATTTTGAATGCTGAAATGGGACCAGTATGTTAGTGTTTAATTTATTAACTCCTGTGCTTCCCCCATTTTGAATATTCGCAAAATAATGTGTTCTATATAGAACATACTTGCGGTGCTATCGCCATAACCACTCAGCCTCACCACGTGCCAGATCTGAATAGAAATGGCTATTAAGTTTAAGTATGCCAGGATCTCGCCCATTTCGTATAAACGGGATTAGTTGCATTAAGTAAGTTATCGTCAGTGCTTACTGTCGAGCTACTTCCAAATTTTGGGCTCTCGTGTTTGTTTGGACGCGATAGTTGCGGTTCAAATTCTATGACGCATTTTTTTTTCGTTCACAATTCTGATTCTGCTTGTGACTATAATGCGATGGGTTGTGAGTTCGATTCCTATTCGAAGAAATTAATAAGCGCGGCTTTGCGTTTCGATACAACCTAAAATAAATGTCTTAAAACCAGGTTCCCTCCACCTATCCTGCTACATACCTAAAATATGATCAAAAGCTATCGCGTTATTATCAAAAGCCTCTCGACGTTCTAAATAGAAGCAGGAAAGATTTTATGCTTGTCACGATCCCTCCTCATATCGAATCAACGAGAGATTGGTTGCATATATGTGAGTAATCGTTTGCTTTATTATTGCCTTCCATTTCTCTTCCTCTATCGGATATTTAATAAAGAATAATATCAGAAATGGCAACGGATTTAATTGAAGTATAACGCTTTTGTTACGTAATGTTTTTTTTCTTTTTTGTAATAAGATTTTGAGAAATTATTATTGAGGTTCGATTCCATTCGGTGATATTAAATATTAAAAAGTTTATTATTTTTATTTTTTCGCTCTGGTGTCGAAATAAAAGCACTGCGTTGAGATCCGTCACTCAAAAAGCAATGCGTCCTGACTTCGGTGGAAAGTGGTGAGTGCAGTGTCTTATTGTTAGCTAGCTTTATGTTATTACAAAACTTTATAATATCTTGCCTTGAGATTTATCTATTTTCTCCTCCTTCTACGTTTTATTTGTGCGTTGCGCGTTCTGGAATGTAACTATGCAATTATTGTTTATAGACGTATAGTTAACTAAAGTGTAGTATTATTTTCATTAATTCGGCAATATGTTTAACGTTATATATATTGAAAATATAAGAAATACAATATATCATTATTATATATATGAAAAAAAAATATTAATATGTAAGTTTTTTTTTAAATGTCTTATTTTTTACTTAAGTCAAGGTTAAAATCCAATTTTCAAAATACACATGTAAAAAAAATCTATAAAATAATTTAAAACATCTAAAACAAAACCAAAACAAAATTATTTTACATTAAATAATTTCAACAAGAGAGTTATCAAAGAAAGAGAACCAAATGAACTATTTAATGGATGTTTTGTAAGGATACATAATTGTGGTTTAGTATGTAGAGCGTGCTGAGATAACAAGCTGGTTTTGTTTTACTTGAGACAGGTGCCGGTCGTGCACGCCACTTCTCGGTTGCGGGAAAACGAGATGAAACTGCAAATAACGCTCGAGCTTGAAGGGAAATTACTCCACAATATTTTTGTAATAACATAAATATTATATGGACTATCGTATATTACTTAACCCGACTTTTCTTTTAGATAAATCGTTTTTCCTATTTCATATTCTTCCTTTAGTTTTAGAAATTGTATAAACAATATCGTATTTTACGATATGCTTAAATTATTAAAAAAAAATTGAATTATCTTCACGCTTTATCCCGCACACAGCAGGGTAGGCAGAGGGAACCTAGTGTTAAGACACTCCGTTCCCCACTTTCTGTCGAATTTTGGAGGCATTGCGTGTTGAATATTAAATTAAATTATAAAATTAACAGAATTGTTTTTATATGCACTAAAATTATAATTTTGACACCATATGCTGATGCGGACTGATGATTGTTAAATGCATAAACGTAAAAGTCATATGAAAGTCATTAACTGCAACTATATGCTCTTTTATTTGTATATGGGTGCGATTTTCACTCAAGGAAATGCAATATCTAATATTTTCAATCCTTCGCTTTGGCAAAGCACGGCGTTGAGTTCCATTACCTAGCATTCAATAACTCCAGAATTCGGCGGCAAGTGACGAACGGGAACGGAGTGGCTTAACACTAGGTTTTCAGGTTCTCTCTGCCTACCATGCTCAATAGGCGAGCATGCTCCTAAATAGGTCTAATATAAATAATGGCAAAACAAACATTTTCAATTTTCATCGCTTCTTCTTATCGTTGGGTAGTTTATTTTGTAGCTAGTTCCATTGCAAATTAAGTTAAAGTTAAACTACTGTTTACTAAATATTATGACTCACACAGCTTCCGTAAATAAGATTATGAGCGGTGCTCTTGGGACGGGCGACATCTCTTTGCCTCGCTTGTTAAAATGCAAATAACACTAAGCCGTATAATTTAATTCGAGTTTTGGTATCTTAATATGATTAAAGTAGTTTGCCGGAATGGAAGAAGATTCGTACTTGTAACGTTTTGTGTGTGTTTCTAAATATATGGTGAAAAATCAATTCGAAAATAATATTTTGTTATAATAAACGGAAGTTACCATTTTTTTGCCGTCACTATAAACACGTCCTTTTTTTATAAATTGTTACATATTTTTTTGGTACAGTTCAACGAATGAGCAATTCATCTATAAAAATAAAAAAAAATAATCTCGTTTTATATATACAATGAAAAAATTGAATAATCGTACTAAAAAACCATTAATACTAACACAATGCTACAACAAAATTTAACCAAAAATAAAAATTTATCACAAATGTCCCCACGGATGATTGAATTGTAACGCAATCTGTGCAGATTTCCATCAGTTTATTACCGTCGACGATGGTCAACGGTGATATACGAGTGTTGGTTGCACAAACAATATTGCGCAATATTGATATTTTTATAGCATGTAATAGGCTGTGTTTTTATGTGTTTCGCATCGTCTCGTTTATGGCCCACTTGTTAAAATTACTGACGCTAACGGACGGATGTTTTGACAGTCTCTATTGAATTAAATTTAAATCAGCTTCACGCTGTATCCCGCACATAGCAGCGTGGGCAGAGGGAACCTAGTGTTAAGTCACTCCGCCGAGTTATGGAGGCATTGCGTGTTGAGTGGCGCGATTCTCTTTGCGTGCGACACCAGAGCGACGAAATGCAAATATAATAGAAATGAATTTGAATTTTTGAATTAGATTGAATGTTGATACAAAAATGATTACTTACTAATAAGAAAGAAAAAAATTACTGACTGACTCTATTTAAAAATAAAAAAGTTGAATAAAACACTTCAAATGGCCAATTTACGGAATATTACGGTTTTCAATTAATTCCTCTACGGGCGGAATAAATAATACAATAAATATACATTGTTTTTATACTAAATATGATGTGGGATAAAGGATGAACGTCACGTTGATTTTACAAATGTCACGGCCCGAGTGTATTACTCGTGCCGTGACATGGCTTTAAAATATGAAAAATCTAAACGAATAATGTTGTATTGTTTCACTTTCAATTTTAAAAATACAAAATAGGTTTTTTACAAATAATAAAATAAGTTATACGTTAATGTAAGAAAATAAAGAAATTTTAAATACATTTAAAATCAAGAGTTACTTTTTGCTGGAAACCAGAGAGGTCCCAGATCATTGGCGAGGTGCAGTCATCGTGCCTTTTTATAAAGGTAAGGTTCATCGATGACCTGCAGACTATTTGGCTATCAGGTTGAGCTAAAATATTCGCGAGAAGATTGTAAGAGAGATCCAAAACGTTGTGGAAAGTAGGCTTTAGACCTGAAAGAGGGTGCATGAATCAGCTCTTTTTCCACCAACGCATGCTAGGATTGTAAGAAAATGTGGAAGATAGAAGACCATGCTGGTATAAGGAGAACAAAGAAAAGATAGATGAATGCTGTAAACATGCAATCTCTTCATGGAATATTTGGAGTTAGTATAGCTGACCGAATCCGCCATGAAGAGAGTCTCAACGTGTTCAGGTGACACTTTGGGCACGCTTAGAGAATAAGTGACGAAAGAATGGCAAAAAATATTTATGAGGTGAGAGTAAGAGAGAGAAAAGATGGACCATAAAGTGATAACTATCTTTTGAGGTATGAACGGCATAAAAGGGGTACCAAAATAATTATTACTTTTAAGAAATAACCTGAGCTTCCCAAACATCGCCTTATATCCGAATCATTCAAAGAAATATACCAAAATTTTATTTGTAATTACTGATTACAATAAATAAGATACAAATAAATGTACAAAACAAATATCACAGTTAATTTATTAATTTTATTTATAGAGCATTATTTGGTTAGAAGCTTTTAGAATAAAATTACTTTTAGCAGTTTGGTTTGAGGGAAACATATCAAATATCAATATTGTATATTATTTATTTTATTACCGTTCAACACTTTAATAAATGTAATTGAAAATATCTAGGAGAGATGTTATGAATATTATAACACCAGTTTTGCTGTTACTATAGAAAATATTTATTTTTTATATATTATTCCCTTTTTTTTTAGCTTTACGCTGTATCCCGCAGATATCAGGGTAGGCAGAGGACATCTGGTTACGTTATTTAAAGACGTTCCTAGTAAGATACTTCCGATCCCCGTTTTCCGCCAAATAGTGGAGGTATTGCGTTTTAACTTGCGAAACTCAACACTGCGCTTTGCCTCGTACCAGAGCGAGGAAAAAATATAAAATATTTAATGTGCTAGAGTATCGAACGGATATCCAGTCACGTTTACAGTCTCACGCTTGTTCCCCTGAGTCATGACTCACGTCAATACTTTATATGGGGTCTATAATTTAAAATGTATCCTATAAACATACATACACTAGATTTTTTTTTTACAACTCCGATCCGGTTAAAATGGATAAGATTTTTGTCTGAATGGAACGTTGTTCAGATGGAGAGGTCAATAAGAGATAGACCATGACAAGTAAAAATAAATCAGCTTCACGCTGTATCCCGCACACATGATTGAAGGGAGGGTTAACCTAGTGTTAAGACACTCTGTTCTCTTCTATACTATGACAAGTTTTGAGCGAGATCACAAATTATTTTATTTTCGGTGCGTATTCATATTTATTTGTGGAAGAACGAATGCGGTCCGAATGACTCCGCGCCGGATATTTCGAACAATCTGCGACACGATTCTATTTGTTCTATATGTGTAAATGACGTGCCGTTTCAGTTGACGGTTTCTTGAATATTATGTTTTAGCCTAGGAGCCCAGGGTCCTCAGACCTACTTAATTTTAGCAAAGCTGAAATTTTGAGGATTTTTGCTCTTATATTATTAAAAACATATTTGGCTAGGAGCGTTTCGACTGCAACGTAGGTTAGCTTGTACCTTTATTTGGCGCTATTTCAGAAAGGACCCTACTTTCAAGATAGTAAGTACGCATATGCAAGAAGACATCTTTTCTACAATTACGTAGGTCTGGGGGCCTTGGGATCTCAGTCTATTTAGATTCATCTGCTACTTTGTTTTGTTGTGATTCTAACTGTAGTCACAATATTAGCCTGTTACATTGTTCCACTGACATCTATTAAATTTAATGGTCTCGACATCTAAACCACAACCATGTGGAAATGCTATTAATAGGTAAAATTGTGTGTGTTGAGTGGCAAAACTCAATACCGCACGTACCAGAGTACCAGACCGTACCAGAGTGAAAAATTGCAATCGATCCTACACTCTCCGCGCTACAGCCACACGCTTGTGTTTATGTGCCCTGATGGCCTCAATATTACATATACTCAACATTATCTATATAGAAAATAATTTTCACTTTGTCAGATGATATTGTTGGAAAAATTCTTATTAAACACAAATAAAGTACGGCAAATTTTAATTTGTAAAGGTAATACGGACGATTTTTATCCAGAAAATAAATTTCGGCTATAAGTAGATTTAAGTTACCTATTACGTTGAAGAGTCTCGGACATTTAATTAAATGTTAAGCCTTTCGGAGGTAAAAAGGGGATTTTTTTTGCTCATTAAAAAAAGATCAGATTTTTCCTAGCCGGTGAGCACGACGTTTAAAGTTAAAAAATATTTGAACGCATTAAGCTTCGCGAACGAACGGTTGCGAAACAAATAAAAAAGAGTCATTCAGAATTTGGGAAGTTCCAAGCCAGAGATTGTAATTTTAAGTCGGTGAACGGAACTGGGGTGTCGGGATTGCGGAGCGGCTCACGCTTGGCGGAGCGGAAAGACAGGAATGTACTTAAATTAATTTCAGGCTGAAGCTATGAGATGCCTCTAATCAGTATCGATGTGAGGGGAGCGTGTGACATTGACGAGTGTGTAAGATATGGTATCGTCGTGTTTTGACTGGTATTGGAATTATGTTTGTAAATATTTTATATACATATACTGCGTCGATCATTTTAATTTTGATCGGAGAAGAGTCGTGGCACAGGCTGTGAGTTCGATTTTAACTCGAGGACACGAAATATTTAACATATTTATTTCTTGGCTCTGGTGCCGAGACTAAGCACAGCGTCGGGTTTCACCACTCAACACGTAATTCCAATGACAAGAAAGAGGCGGAAAATGGGGAGCGGAGTGTCTAAACATTGCTGCGCTCTCTCTGTTAAATGTGGGAAACAAAGACAAAAAATGTTTCCATTGAGCTATAAGTTTAGAAAAAAAAACAGTAGTACATCTTTAATAGATCTTTTCTTAAATCAAAGAATATCGTGGACGATTTGATTACCGTTGGCTGTCTCCCTGAAATTGTTTAGGAAATTACCTTCTAATGGACATCAATCTTCCCCGAGGCACTTTGTTTAAAGTTGCTTTTAGGAAAAGAGGGTAATTTGTTACTGGACACAAATTAAGACAAGAATTTCCACCCAACGCTTGTATGATAAAATGACAAATTATGAAAAATTGCCCATCGCGCTTAAATAAATTTTTTTGATAACTTAAATTTCGTCTCCTGTTGATATATCTTTAAATTAACATTTACAATATATTTTAGTATATACCTACCTAATTCTAATTTGTTAAATTTCGCAAAAGATTTATAAATTAAAGATATGAACTACATAGGAGTTAAAATGTTAAAAGTAAATTGTGTATCTATAGTAGTAAAAAATAATTGTGATGTTCTCACAGAAAAAATCGACCCTGTAATGCCTGAGGCAAAGCGTTGCCTAACCTTATATTTCTTTTTCACCATACAGTTTTAGCATAAAAATACTCTTACATTTTGTGTTCAGACTTATTTTGCAACTTTGTTTTCTTTTAATTAATACCAGCGCACGTTCTAGCTCAACTTTTTTGTGTGTCGTTTTAGTTTTAGTTTCATTGTATGCTCTGTATACTAGAAATTATTCCTTAGACGGTCCTATTAAACATTTATATCAAAAAGTTCCGGTAAAGTGCGAGTCGGACTCGCGTACCGAGGGTTCCGTACCAATTATTGGATTGTATGCCAACGAGAACTATATAAAGGTTAACAAACTTAAATTTGCGGACTTACTAGTATGTATTCATACTTTTTGGAAAACATATAAATATTTTAACGTATCGAGATTTGAGCTGCGTCTCTTTAAAACTGGCCAAGCGCTCTGGCTTAGTTGGTCAGAGCGTTTCGAGGTTTTCCAATAGGCGCGGGTTCAAATTCCGCTTCGTTCAAATTTTTATGTTTTCTAAAAAGTTGTTTTCTCTCCTTAGTGTGTAAAAGCACTTTAAATGTAGATGATGTATATCGTAAAGTATATAAATTAATATTTCTTATTTACATGTATTTGTAAATAAAACAAAACGAACAATGAAAATTTTAAATATAACTAATCAGTTATGAAGATTTGAACATCATAGGTATCTTTATAAAAGATTAGTTAGCCTCTGAGAAAGTATGGAAGCCCAGGAGACAAAAAAACATATAAAAATAATGTCATAGTAAAACCAATTCAATTTAATGTTTTTTTTATTAAAACAATGAAACATGACATGACAAAGTCCATGTCAACGTAGTCGAGGGTTCTTTTTAGCAAATTAATAATTGCGGCACGAAGTGTGACTGCAAAACCGACTGGTTTGGGATTCGATCCCCAATCGAGGAGATGAAATATTTACTTAAATTTATAATTACATTTCTTAGCACTGGTGTCGAGGCTAAGCGCGGCGTAGTTCTGCCACTCAATACGCAATGCCTCCAGAATTCGGCAGAAAGTGGGGAACGGAGTGTCTTAACACTAGGTACCCTGCTGTGTGCGGGATACAGCGTGAAGCTGATTTAATTGATTTTAATAATTATAAATAAGTAAAAACAGAATGTGCAAGAGTAAAAGCACAAAATTTCATAAAATTAGGTTAGCTTCAAAGAGAAAGCAAGACAGAATTAAATATATAGATATATGTATAACTAAACCACGTTTCACGAATTTTACACACCCACAAATTATTCCTTCACATACGCAAACAAATCACGCGCTGACGGTTTCAAAATATGATTTGTCTCGTCGTATAACGGAATATCCAATTAATGGAAATACAAAGCTGTATATGAATTGAAATTATTGCCAAATAAACAACGTTCGTTATTATAATAACGGTAATAACGGTAATCCTAGCCTAGTACTTCTATTATAATTTTATTGTTTCTTTTGGTAGATATTGAAAGTTGTTCAGATTGATTCAATGTAAAAAAAAATAAATATTTTTGTTACTGATTTGGATAATTGCAAAATTTATGTTATTTTCTTTAAAATTTCTTGACTTATCTCAAATACCAAAGTGCTATTTGCAATCTCTTCTATATTATCATTTTCTTTTAGAGACTCGGCTTTTTATTCTTTTTGTAAAAAAACAATAGTACCGTTGCATATTGTGGTTATAGAAGCGTTTTCAACTTAATATAATTTTACTTTATAAATCGGGGGAAATCGTGAAGCGAAAGACAAAAATTGTAAGGAAGTTGCTTTGTACGTGACTGAGTTTATAAAGGCTACGTTTTTGTAATATCGATGACTTTTTTTATTCAGTATTTATATTTTGTGTTCACTTGAAGAATGTCTTTTTTTTTTTGTACTCGAATCCCACCACATCGTGATGATGAACAAATTATTGATATATCACTCCATTCCATCCATGTTTTCCATTTTTTTCATTGCAATTACAAGACATTGCGTGTCCAAGCGAAATTAAAGGCAAACTGAATAAAATGATAATATTTTAAGTTACCACTATGAGAGATGAATTCTTTTATTTTTTCACTCCGTTAACAAGACAAAGCGTGACATTGAGCTCCATTCAACATGCAACATCTCGATAATTGGGCAGAAACTGGGGAACTAAGTGTAAGTGGAGGGGAAGTGAAGTGGAAGTCTAGCGGGATAAGATTTGTACGATGTATTTAGTCGAAGCCAGTCCTGGCGCAGTGGCACAAAGTGTGACTGTAAAACCGACTGGTATTGGGTTCGATCCCCACTCGAGGAGATGAAATATTTACTTAAATTTATACTTCCATTTCTTCGCTCTGGTGTCGAGATAAAGCTCGCGAGTTCTGGCACTCAACGGGCAATGCCTCCAGAATTCGGAAGAAAGTGGGGAACGAAGTGTCATAACGCTAGGTTCCCTCTGCCTACCCTGCTGTGTGCGGGATACAGCGTGAAGCTGATTTTTTTTTATTTACTGTAGATCTACTATATAGGTATCATCATAACTTCAAATGAAATCTGTAAAGCTGTAGCTATTAGTCATGATATGTTATTACACAACATCTGCCCTCCAGACTAGCGTTCATTTGGCAAAAATAGTTCACGTATAATCGCTTGTGTCTCGTTCGTTTTCGTTACATTTATTCATAGAAATTCTAATCACCAATCTGATTTTATACTAATTACAAATCCAAACGTAGTTGCTAGATAGCCAACGAAATAATTAAGACGCTATCCACGTCTGTATTTGTCGTTGAATTAATTCTTTGTATTGTTACAACAATGTCGATGGACGTTTTAGTTTCGCACGCTAGTTAGCACTCGCAACTATGTTTCCTTAATTACATTAAACGCAAAATCCTATATTCTCCAGGAATCTACTTACCAAATTGAAAAGTTCTGCGTCCCACAAACAACAGAAAGAAACAGAAACAGAAAAGAACAACAGAAAGAAGACAGTTAGAAATAAAAAGATTTAATATACATTGTTTTAGATATATTTATTTATATTAGGTTGTATGGTTAATTTGTTTGTTTAATATTTTCAAAGATTTTAAGATTTTCACATTTAAAAAAAAAAGTTAAATAACAAAATATTCGAAAAAAAATGATATACCTACTCAACAATTTATGTTTACAAATTGCGATAGAAAGGAAATTTGGTATCACTATAAACCACATCGTATCTTCATGGCAAAGTTATAGGTTATTCATAGGGTCCTATGAGCTTCGGTCCCATAATGTGAGTGAAAAGTGGGAATAATATATAAGGAAATAATATTGCAACTTAGATTTTGGTGTACAAAGACATACATTGATGCGACGGTCGTGGGATCAATGTCCATTATTGTCGAAAAATATGTAAATAGTTTCCGATATTTTTTAACCTTCCTTGAAAGTTGAAATAAAAATATTAAATAATTTATCTCCTCGAATAGGAATCGAACCTACAATCATTGCGTTTACAGTTGCATACTTGTCCCTCTGTTATTATTGTATATAAAATTATCATTGTGACATGACATTATAAAATATTGATTAATAAAAAACTTTCTTTATAAAATCGTGTACCAAGTACATAAAAAAAATTATATACCACGATCGGGGGCCATTTCTTCTATTCAGCCGAAGTTATCGACTCAGTAACTCGCACAATTTCAGGATAAGCTTATAAAAACGAACATCCGAGCCACTTGTGGTGAAATCGTTAAAAATATTTAAGTTATACCACATTAAATATTCCACGTGCCAACTCCTCTGAAAATCATGACCGCGTTCTGAAGTCGTTCATTGAATAATAACAATATTTTAGAGAGAGTAGGTAGAGTTCTATAACAAAAGGTTTATTTATGTGCTCAAGTACCGATGCTCAAAGAAAAAAAGGTTGAAAATATTTGGCTTTTGGAGAGTGGGTTACGTATCTTCATTGGAAAATTATGGGCTATTCAGAGGGACCGGCTATCGCAGCATCGCGGCCATGCTGGGCACGTCTCGTTCATTCGATTGAGGCAGCGTGCGCAGTCGAACCGCATCCGCTCCATTAAAATGGATTGGTTCACCCTAATCCGTATCTTTGTGTAGCAGTGATAGTGTATTTAATTAAATGAACAAATTTTATATTGAAAATAATTGATAAAAGTAAATTTTGTTGTTGTCAATTGAATTAAAAATGTAAATGTGAAATGAGAGCCAAGTTAAATGTCGTGTAGTTTTATTATTGCGTCGTTTTCGAATTAACATTTGTCGGAAAATTTCTTTACAGGCTTTATTATATTTTTTGGGTAATGTACTTCTTGCAGGATTATGGTAGTACGTTGTTATTTGGTTTGGTGTAAAAAATGTTCAAGTCTAATTTTGAGCTTGAATTTTAACCCGAATTAACACAGAACTCGTCTTCGGAATCTCCCATTCTTTTGTTTATGTCTGAAATAGGAAACGAAGAATTACTTATTATTTAACTTGGCCCTTATTTTACATTTATGTCTTTGAGGGGATATCGTTAATTTTTGTAAAAAAAATATAAATATTAATTATTAATACTTTATTAGTTTCAAATTCGTTTGATTTTCCTACGTTCTTTGATGTATATTTTAATTTTATATTTTTATTAATTATTAATAAAAAAATTAGAAATGAAATAAAATATCCAATTTCTAAGTCAACTAGAAGTTAGTTAGGTTTTTGATATGTGAGTGAGTCAACCACGAAAATGCCGAACGTTTTTAACGTTAATACTGTTTGTGTTAAAATTTTATTTATATCCCAAGTTTAAGATATTAAAAAATGTGCTAAATTTCATCTCTATAGACATTAATCGGGAACGTGACATTGGCGATTTTGTGCTCAACTGGCACGCTCGGAGCGCTATAATAAAAGAACAGAACAGACATTAGTCTAACCAATATGGTTAATGAGTAATAGAGGGCTCAAGATTAACTGGAAATGGTTCGTGTAAAATATACATGTAAATTATCCTTTTCCAGCTTTTTAACTTGACTGGACACTCTAGCGCGTGTCGTGATACCTGTAAGACTATTTTTTCGATTAAAAGTTAAAGCAAATGAAAACCTTTGATCTTGTCATACATACAATGAAAATGTAGTTAATAAATATTTTTTTGACCTTAGACCATAATTACAACCAGTTTATTAATAATAAGAAACATTTCTTTGATGACGTATTCTTTATTTCCATGACGGGACTTTGACATAATTGTAGAATTGTGTCAAAGTCATAGATTCCTACGAATCTAATAAAATTAAGATACTTAATTTGAATTAAAATTATACATGATAGTAGAGTAAAAAATAAATATAAAACTAAAGGCAATATCACATAATAATCTTTAAGATAAAAATCTGTAAAGTTATTCACATAAATTTTCATATAATATACAATATATGTAGCGTTACTGTCAAAGAAAAAATATATATTTAGAAATGACCAAGGACCGTTTGAAAATAGTTCGGTTTCGTCATAAAGCGTAAAAGAGTACCGCGTTGTCTCTCAATTGCGCATGACGCGTCTGACGCGGGAGACAAGCCGTGACGTATTCTATAACTTATAAAGTTACAGTATCTGTATACTAGGCTAAATATATATAAATATTTTTTATAATATATAGATAAGACCAAGGCGAAATCCCGGCGTTAAGTTCCACAATTCAAATTTTGACGCAAACTGGAGAACGGAGTGTCTTAACACTGGGTTTCCTGTGTGTGTGTCTTCCCCAACACCGCTGTGTGCCATATACAGTGTGAAGCTGATTTATTATAGATAAGAACACTAGGTTTTCGCGGAAATGTGACAGAGTATGACTGTAAGCGTATTAAATTGTTGCGGAATTACGCATTCGAGCTTTAGAACTATATTTATTCCTTGGATCTGATAAATTTTAATACAGCGTTAAAAAAACGACTTCCGGCACTTCCGGCACAAAAAAAAAATACTTTTGATTTGATATACAGCTTTTGAAAATGTAATGATTTCTAAAAAAATTTATATATTGATTTGTTATTAAATCACACTTAATTTTTTTATATCTGTTATAACTTTTATAACATGTCTGACTGTATGCGGTAAGGTGGATTTAAAATTTTACTTTCCGCTGAATCGGAATGTCTTAACAATAGGTTTCCCTCTCCCTACCCCGCCAAATGCGGGGTACAGTGTGGAGTTGAAAACAAAAAATCTTACACTAAAATCTGATAATTAGTATCTACGTGAGTAAGCGTAGATCCACTAGAAAGAGAAATTAGATTAAGATACAATGTATAATGTCGATTCTGTACCTTATTTTGTATATATTTTTTTTAACTTTATATAAATAATTATTAAAAAACCTTAAATGTATCAATTGAGGTACTATAATAGTACCCGATAAATAAAATCTGTACATAATTAAAATAAATAAAAAAAGTACGTATAAAAACACGTTCGCAAAATGTAACGACGAAACAGTAACCTTTTATTTTGCAAACTTTAAAATGTATGTAACAGATTGAAGTGACATTTGAACTTTTAAAAATAAAATATTATGAACAAACTTCTTATTTTGTTTCTTCCGACAAATACTGGGATCTTGGCCAAGGCGTGTCCGTAAAAAAAAATGTTTCATAGAGAAATGTTCTCGTGTTTTAACAGGTTTTAGATGAAAATAATAGAAGTGAATAAGAACTTTGTTGATATTATATGATTTTTTAAAAGCTTCCTATGATAAATTACGATAGAAAACACCTGGTCTTCTTATAACTTTTATTTTATGATCCTTATAGCGTGTGTGGATAGCAATTTTTTATTTTATTTTTCTTAATTCTAAAATGGAAAACGGAGTGTTTAAATACTAGGCTTCCTCTGCTTATCCTGCGTTGATTCTGAAATAAGATTTTACTATGGAGTAAAAGATAATTTTATCAATGTTTGATGTATGTTCGAGTATCTATATGGTGCTACTACATAACAACTATTAAACTATTAAATTATTTACTAATGTGTATAACTTTTCATAGTAATTATTAAGAAAACGTATATTTTTTAACGTAGCGGGATTAGAACCCGCGCTTCTTCACCGTCCAAGCGCTCTGACCAACTAAGCCATATGTTCTTATCGAGCCACGTCGAAATTTTTATACGCTTGTTACAACTTATCTATGTTGTTAGCATCTCTGTAGGGAGATTTTTACAAATTTCCGCTACCCAAAGATAATTACTAAGAATTGTCGTTTGACAAGAGTTATCTCACACTTAGGAAAGAAGTCCTATATATTAGCATAAAAATAATATGAAAAGTTAAAAAAAAAAATCATATAATAAATATTATTTATATACTAATATATATCATTTGTGTAATTCCTCGCTACTGGGAAACTTGTAATATTTTTGAAAACAAACAGAAGCATGTCAGAGGGTAGAAAGTTAATACCTCTTGGGAGACGTGAGAGATGAAATAATTCAAAACAACATTGCAAAATTATTTCCAGGCTATATATAGTTTCATTTAAAATTCTGAGTCACGGTTCAGGTGTACAAGCGTGTGACTGTAAACGCAAAGGTTGTAGGTTCGATTCCCACTAGGGGGAATTGAATATTCGGCGAAAAGTAGGAAATTGAGTACCTTACTAAAGATCGGAATGTCCTAACATTAGCTTCCTCTGCCTACGTTGCTAAGTGCGGGATACAGCGTGAAGCTAAAAATATATAAAGAGTTACTAAATGTTATCATAATCATTACGCACAAAAAAAAATACAGTAAAAACTATATATAAAATTTAAAATAAATTAAAACAATGGTAGTACGTCAAGGGTTTAATGTACGAAATAAAAAATAAAATGTGCTCCAATTCTAACTAATTTGTATCGCGATAGCTATCTGGTATGTGCATCTGTCGCGCGATAACTCATGTTCCATACACGCTAACTGACAAAATGTTGTATTTTGAAGCAATAGACCGTCTCATTTCTATATTTTTTTTTATTTATTTTTCACCGGCGTAGAAGGAGGCCGTCGTGGCGCAGTGGGCGCGTTTGACTGTAATTGCGAACGTTGTGTGTTGGGTCTCCAATAAAAAAACTTATGTTAAATTACTTTTATTTTTCCAGTCTAATAGAAAAAACGTGGCGTTGAGTTCCGCCACTAATCAAGCAATGTCTAAAAAAATTGTACGGTATTGGATAGTGTTAAAGGTGTCTTGTCTGTTTATCTCGTTATGCGACAAATCGCATGAAGCTGTCGCTGCAAAGAAATCAATTTAATAATTTATAAATTTATGTAGAGCATTCATGTTGTTTATCATTTTATTATATTTGAAAGATAAAATTTTTAAGATTTCTTAATATAAAATAAAAAAAAACAAAAAATGGGTTCACTTAAATTGTTGTTTCATTAATTTTTCAAGTATTTTGTAGCAAAATGGTATATTACATTTGTTTGTTAAACAATAATGGATGATTTGTTTGATAAAATAATATTCTCTTGGAAACAGCTTTACGGCTTATTGACCCAATAAATGTATACGATAAACAAATTTATTTTACATAATAATATTATTTTTCAATATTTATTAATGAAAATTATTTTTTGTTTCATATTTTTAAACTATTTCGCCCACAAAGTCCGATAACATGAATTTTATATAGCATTTATTACTATTATCGAAAGAAGTCTTTAATTTTTTAAAGATATGTTCATTACAATATAATTTTATTTGGGAACATTATTTTATGAGAACTAATATTTTTTCCCAATCGTGGCGCAGGGACACAAAGTGTGACTGTAAAAACGACTAGTTGTGGGTTCGATCCCCACTCGAGGAGATGAAATATTTACTCAAATTTATATTTCCATTTCTTCGCTCTGGTGTCGATGCAAAGCGCGGCGCTAAGCTCTGCCATTTAATACGCAATGCCTCTAGAATTCGGTCGAAAGTGGGAATACGGAGTATACGGAGTGTCTTAGCACTAGATTCCCTCTGCCTACCCTGCTGTGTGTGCGGGATACAACGTGAAGCTGATATATTTTAACTAATATTTACATGGATAGGATTTAAATCCACATTAGGCGGAAAGTGACTTTCCGGAATCCTGTGAGCATTACACGGTGAGTGGCGAAACTCAACGCCACACTTTGCCTCGATACCAGAACATTATTAAATATTCCATTTTCTCGATACGGAATCAAACCCACGTCGTCGTCGAAACTGTTGTGCTTACAATCTTACACTTATGCCCTTGCGCCACGCCACTCAACCATCAATTTAACAATAATCAAATGATATTTCGAAAACAATATATATATATATATATATACAATTATACAACTATTTCCCCGAGCGGGATTTGAACCCACACACATCAAACACGACGTCACCGATCAAACCGTAATAGATAAAGTTGATTCATATTTACAATTATGAAAACTCTATAGTATTTATTGCCTTTGTTATTATCGAAAACCAATCGTAGTTCATCTAATTAATTATATAAAATAAATAATTTTGGTTTAATATATGGACCAGGGCTTTAATTAAAATGTTTGACAAAACAATATTTTATTATGAACGATTTTCAGACAGACAATTATATGTACTGATTTTATATTTGATTGTTATTAAAACGTAATGCAAATATGAGAAATGAAAATCGTTTTTGGTATTAATTTAAATAGTTGATGGTTTTGTGCCAGAGCAGTAGAAAGTGTGTATGGACCAGCGTTGCCAGATTCTGCCTAGAGGAAAAGTGGGGCTTGGCCTGTTCGAGATATTTAAATTTTGGCCCAAAAATTGGGTAGTTCCGCCAAAATCGAGATCTCGAGCAACGCAGGTACGGACTCTATTATTAAGAAGTTTTTGATCTAGTAAATACATTGAGTTCAGCCGCTTGACACACCCTAACATGCCTCCAGAGTTCAGCGGAAAGTAAGAAACTGACTAATAGGAACGGAGTGTCTTAACACTAAGCACCCAGGTTCCCTCTGTGTCCCCTTATATGTGTGGAATACAACGTGAAAATAACAAAAAGATAAATAAAAATATTCTATAATAACAAACAAATAATTAGGGTACATTGAAAGTAGTTTTACGAAAAGCCATGTTCATTATGAAAAGTTGGTGGCGAACTCCCTAACTGACCGGGATCACCTGAACCCAAACATCCACTAACTAATCCATTGGAAAGTTTCCCTTTCATTACGATTCCCTAAAATTTGTAGTAAAAACTCTAATAGAGGAATACCTACGTCAAAGTAGATTATATGTATAACATTGTCGCAATCATTTGAATAATATTAATTTAATATTATATTTATATATTCTTTTAAGACTCGTCTTGGCACAGAGCGCAATAGTCTGATTGTACGCAAGCGACAGGTTTTGGGTTCGATGCCTACTCAGAGGAATTAATTATGATTTATTATTTTTTGTTTCTGCGGTCTGTTGTCGAGGCAAGCGCGGCGTTGAGCTCCGTCACTCAACACACAATACCTCGAAAAATCCTGCGTAAAATGTGGAACAGAGTGTTTAAACATTATGTGAATGTTATTATGTTTATTATACAGCGTGGAGCTGCAAAAAATACTAACAAAAACAATGTTTTCCTTTACTTTTGTTCTTATACAAACCGAAGAAAATGCTATTAAACCCATCTTTTAATTATTTCACTGAAATCTAGACATAATAATCTGAATTTTCAAAAGGAACATCACAGGCCATATGAGGCCAGTCGTGGCGCAGTGGTACAAAGTGTGACTGTAAAACCGACTGGTTGTGGGTTCGATCCCCACTCGAGAAGATGAAATATTTACTTAAATTTACATTTTCATTTCTTCGCTCTGGTGTCGAGGCAAAGCGCGGCGTTGAGTTCTGCCACTCAACACGCAATGCCTCCAAAATTCGGCAGAAAGTGGGGAACGGAGTGTCTTAACACTAGGTTCCCTCTGCCTACCCTGCTGTGTGCGGGATATAGCGTGAAGCTAATTTTTTTTAACATCACAAAAAAATATAAGTGTAAACCTATAAGTGGATTGAAAACCGAATCGAGCGCCATACATATTTATTGTACGCTGTAGAACGTGCTAGCTAGCGTGTATGTAATAATCCGTCGCATGTACTATGGAAGGAGTTAACTAACATAGAAGAGTGTGGCTTCGAATTTAAGAAGACTTACGTTACTATGTACGTTTATGATTGCCAGAGACGTTTCCATCAGAACATTTACAACGTTGTATGACGTTTTACTTGAGTTGAGCTGTAAAGTAAAATAATAAATTTTTATTTATGTACATTTTAGTTAACTGTAGCTAATTTTATGTTATTTTATTCACGTGGCTACCTTGTTGGTGAAATAGATATATTTTTGAGTATAGGAAATTGATCGTTTTTTTTTATCTATAGTAAATATAAACATTCTCACGACACAATGTGTGACTGTAAAATCGACTAGTTGTGGGTTCGATCCCCGAACTCGAGATAATAAAGTATTTTATTACATTTAAATTTTCATTTCTTCGCTCTAGTGTCGAGGTAAAGCGCAGCGTTGAGATCCGCCACTCAACACGCAATACTTCCAGAACTCGGCGGAATGTGTGGAACGGAGTGTCTTAACAGTAAGCTCCCACTGCCTAAGGAAATGTGTTATTGTCACTTTGCCAATACAAACTATTATGTTTTTTTTTAAATTAAAATGTGCATAAGGCCTACTTTGAAAGTACTTATATATTTAGTACTCTAGATATAGTAGTACCTATCTATGTAAAACCCTCAAATGTCTTAAGCACTTAATGCACCTCTCTAAGGCATCAAAGGCCACAGCCAGCTCGGTCCTTAGAACTTATAGAGACTTATCGAAAGTCACCCTTTTACCAGGCAGCGGAGTTTCTTACGTATAATTTGAATATTTAACTTTCCTATTATATTACCACTAATTTTGACAATATTTACCAAATAAAATTAATATTAATTTGAATTATAAAACTGACAAAATAATTATATGACGTTTCTTGTCGAAAATTACATGTAACCCATGTTAAGTTTTGCTTCTTTTTAGTACCTACTTAAACTAAGGGAAACCAATCTTGTTGTCGTCGAAATCCACCTGACTCAGTTTTCTGGCACTTCTGTCTTTACTAGAACATAATAAAATTTAATGTCGGTCGGCCGAAGCCGTCGTGGCTCAGGTGTCCAAGGATGTGATTGAACAAGACGTCTGTGGATTCGATCCCCATTCGAGGGTATGAATTATTGTTTCTTAATATTTTAATTTCTTGCTCTGGTACTAAGGCAAAAGAAAGGCGTTGAGTTCCGCCACGCAACACACAATGCTTCGAAAAAGTTCTATATTTCGTAAGATGCTGTAAAAGTTATTTTTTTCATACGGCATATTCTTGGGTTGATCACAGGTTGTGGGTTTGATTCTCAATCGAGGAAATTAAATGTTTAATATTTTCGTTTATTCGCTCTGAAGTCGAGACAAATGGCAACGTCGAGTTCCGCCACATAACACGCAACGCGTTCAGAATTCGGCGCAAATCAGAACGTTGCGCATCACGTCAAACACGCTAAAATACTCCAGTCCAATCACAAATGAAATGATGAAAGGTAGACGGAACTAATCGACATTAATTTACCCACGCGCACGGACTAAACGCGAGTTGGCATTACAAATGATTATACAGACGAGATACCCCATTTTCTGTAGTTGTTAACCACAAACAATCCCGAAAGCGTACCAGGCCGGGCCCCGGGCGCCCGTGTTTTGTACTGTATGCTCCCAAACAGTACGTTTCAACGTACTCCTTTTTTGGGAACTTTTGTTGGCGCTACGTAATTGCTTTTGAGGCCTTTCGTAGAAATATTTGTTATTTATTATAATAAGAATATTAAAGAAAACGTAGCATGTTATTGTTATTTAGGCCAGTAACGTAATAACATGTTAAAGTTGTTACGTTTTGTAATTTGACAGTTGAAAATTTAGTTATTTTATTAATCTGTTGCTAATATATTTATTTTATATAAATCTTTAATATATTATCTGTGAATAAATGACATTGATGAAAGTTGTTTTCGTAAATGTATACAGATTATAAATCATCCATGTGAAAGGTAATATAATTATAGCGTAAAAAATATATTTTATAAGTACAATTTGATGCTAGTCGTGGCGCAGAATCACTAGCGTGTGACTGTAAACGCGATGGGTTGTGAGTTTGAATCCTTGTACCTATTCGAGGAGCCGAAATGTATTGAATATTTTAATTTCATCGCTCTGGTGTTGTGCTATATCCCGCACATAGTAGAGTAGGCAGAGAGAGAACCTTTTGTTAAGACACTCCGTTAACCACTTTCTGCCGAATTGTAGGCCTCTCTGTAGGCATGGCGTGTTGAGTGGCAGAACTTAACGCCGCGCTTTGCCTCGACACCATAGCGAAATAATGGAAATTAAGTAAACATTTCATCTCCTCGAGTGGGAATCGAACCCGATTTTTTTTAAGAGCTAACACTTTATTTTGACAATATATACATACATATTTACTCAAACATAAAACAGATTCACATTAGAATATCCTTTTACATTAATCTATACGACTTTAAGCACACCTGTACGTAATAAGAGTTAAAAGAGAAAAGAGAGCTTATCTCTGACACGTTCTCTTATCAACAGAAACACATTCACGCTTTCAGACGGCTTTTGAAACTTTATATCTCACACTAAGACAATGAATAGCTGTTTGGAAAGAAAACGCTCCCCTTCGCGTTCTCGTACAAAAGTTTACTTCAAATAAAATGTTCTTTCTTATTCAATTAAGCGTTGTCGCGGCAGAAATCCCGTCCTCACTTTTGTGTAAATAGACATTTTTTTATGTCTTTTTTTTCTGTTTTTGTTTTTTTTTTTTTTTTTTTTCATTTATAATCTGTGCATTAGGTAGTCTGTTTTTTTCGCTTCACATTAGGTCGTATTGAGCAAATGTTTTAATTTAAATTTAAAATTTTTCGTTTTTTTGTTTTTTGTTTTTCATTTGCTTTATATTATAAAATATGCCCCACGCGGGACTGTGTAGATATTTTTTACTTTTCCGATCTTGCACAGTGAGGGCAACGCTTAGTTCCGCCGCTCTATACGCAATATCTCAACGAGCGGAAAGCAGAGAATGGAGAGTCTTGGCTTGTCTTCAATTTCAAACAACATTCTCTGTGTCTGGTTTGTTATTTGCGGGTTATAGCGTGAAGCTATAATAAAAGGGATAAATTGACTGTACCCCCACGATACAAATAAACTTGAAAGGAAAAAAAGAGTTTCGTTTTATTGTAATTATTGATATAACCGTAATAGCTCCACAACGGAGTGTACGATATCGATGTTTACTTTTTGAATGCAATCACCGATTCTCTGGCACGCGTCCCGTTCAAATACCTACTTATGACATAATGTTATATAAAATGCATTATAATTATCTCGATGTATTTGTACTTTTATTTGTATCTATATATCAGAATCAATTGTTACAATAAAATAATCTATTAACGTTTTTTTTTCGTTTCGTAAAGAAGAAAATAGTATTTAGTAGTCTTTAGTAAGTAAAATATAGTATTTTTATACATATTTATCATTATATGATAAATAAATAAATTGAGGCCAGTCATAGCGCAGCGGCACGAAGTGTGACTGCAAAACTGACTGGTTGTGGGTTCGATCCCCACTCGAGGAGATGAAATATTTACTTAAATTTATATTTTCATTTCTTCGCTCTGGCGTCGAGGCAAAAGTGCGGCGTTGAGTTCTGCCACTCAACACGCGATGCCTCCAAAATTCGGCAGAAAGTGGGGCACGGAGTGTCTTAACTTTAGGTTCCCTCTGCCTACCCTGCTGTTTGCGGGATATAGCGTGAAGCTAATTTAATTTAATTTAAATAAATAAATCAGCTTCACGCTGTCACGCATCCCGCTCACAGCAGGGTAGGCAGTAGGAACCTAATGTTAAGACACCTTCATTTCCGTCGAATTCTGGAGGGATTGTGTGCTGAGCGTCGGAACTCAACGCCGCACTTTGCCTCGACACCAGAGCGAAGAAATGAAATATATAAATTTAAATAAATATTTCATTTTCTAGAGTGGAGAATGAAGCCACAGTTTTATATATATATATATATATATATATATATAAAATCTTATATATATATATATATATATATATATATATATATATATATATATATATATATATATATAAAATCCCCGAACAACACCCTATAATTATAACAAAACTCGATCCACAGAACAGGAATTTTTCTTCGTATCATTTTATTCCATCATTTAACTCACGAACCAGTTACAGTGTTCAATAAACACTCGAATAAAAATTAAGAGGTAGTTAATTTTATGTTCGATAGCCAATTATATCGCTCCAATGAATAATTAAGTCGAAGTCAAATTTAATATTTACCAATTACCGGCACTCGGCGATTTGTACCTATTGTTATGAAAATTCTATTTTACAAACAACGCTAACCTGTTTAGATTATTTCCACATCAGATATGTTGGGTCCAAGTTAATTTTGGGGCATTCGGTTTTATATTTCTTTTCTTTTTAAGTGTGTTTCACGCATTATCACGCTTTATCACGCTTATAGAGAATAGGCAGAATATCTAGTTACAATATTATTTAAAAAAAACAGAAAAACCAGATTTTAGCTACGTGTTTTGCTGTGAAAGCAATATTGTATTTGTACGCGTCGATTTTTTATATCTGTCTACTGCCTAGCTGTATTCCGACTTTCGTTCTGCCGAATTATAAAGACATTACGTGTTTAGTGAGTGGCGGAATACAACGCTACGCTTTTCCTGGTTACTAGAGCTTCTTCCAGTGAGAATCGAACCGACAACTTGTCGCATTCACACGCTTGTACCCCAGCGCCACGACTATCTCAACGTACTATATAAAATGAACACAACCATTATATAATAATCTTTTGAGACGTAAAAAAGAAACAAACCTTATCTTGCACTCAACAATAAATACTCTTTACGGAAAATCATCTCAGAACGTAAAAGTAAAAGAAAAAAAAAACACGTCTAAAATAACTTTTACACGTAACACGCGGTGATACATCGCTTACGTACCCATTAAACGGATTACATTCTTGGCTCGCCCCGACATCGCGACACAAAAACAACGCAACATAACAAATACGTATACGAATGCCAAAATATTCCAACTCATTATATTGTGATTGTCTTAATACCTACTTTGAGTATAGAAGAAATGACGTGAGAAGGTAGTCGTAAGTCGGTGATTTGCTTTTTGAGGCCAGTTGTTGCGCTAAGCGCCGCGTCAATTTCTGCCACTCAACACGCTATGTCTTTAGTATTCGGGGGAGGGTAAATGAAATGTCTTAATGTGAACGGAGTGTCTTAAAACGAAGTTTCCAGGTTTCCTTTACCTTGCCATGTGTGTGATACAGAACTTAGAAATATATACTGACAGATTCGTTTATATCTTTTTGACGCACCTTTTTTTGATGGTACAAATTGAAAAATGTTTTTTTTTATATTTTTATTGCTTATTGTTATGTATAATATAGGTACCAATGCTTTCAATAATACAGATTTTACCTAATGTTGTTCTCTATTCCTACATATCACCCTCTCGTCGTCTTCATATAAAAAATAAAGTTAGTCTCGTTACAAATAGAATATGTCACTTCGTCCTCCTTTTTCGGCAATATTGAATGGTAAGAGCGTGAAATTGTATATTGGATGAAACCTAAATCTGTTTGTATCCCTAATAGGATCTACTGGTTCAGTTAACAATGTATTTTATTTTTATTAAATACTGTATGGAATAAAAAAAATATGCATACCAAATTCGTGTTACCAGTCGTGGCGCAGGGGCACAAAGTGTGACTGAAAAACCGACTCGTTGTGGGTTCAATCTCCGCTCCAGGAGATGAAATATTTACTTAAATTTATATTTCCATTTCTTCGCTCTGGTGTCGACGACAAGCGCGGCGTTGAGTTCTGCCACTCAACACGCAATGCCCCTAGAATTCGGCAGAAAGTAGGGAACGGAGTGTCTTAACACTAGGTTCCCTCTGCCTACAAACAAATAAATCATAACTGCAGAGCAGTGTGCGGGACACAGCGTGAAGATGATTTATTTATTTTTTAAACTCGTGTTACAACTGTAATTAATATTATTTTTTAGCTTTACAGTCTATTCCGCACCTAGCTGAGTAGTCAGGGAACCTAGCACACACACACACACTCCGTTAACTTACTCCGTTCCGATTAAGATACTTCCGTGCCCCACTTTCCGATGAAGTGGCGAAGGTCAACGCCGCGCAATGTGTGGCATATTAAATTCATACTAAATCTACAGATTTTTTATTGTAAATTTATGAAAAAACCGCCTTGAAACAAAAAAAATACATACAAAATACTATTATCATGGTGTGCGGATTTGAAACATTTTTTGGTTCGTGGAAAGCGACGTAGAAATAAGCCTATTTTTAAATAGATAGAAGGAAACACGTTGCTAAGTAAACTTGGTGAGGAATTCAGAGTGCGTCACGTCGGTGACGTCGCCGAAATTATTATCTGGCCAATTGTCGTAGACAACCATATGTTATGTTTTAAACTAAGAAGAACGTATTTGTTTATATTTTTCTATTATATTCCCTCAGAACAACCAGAGGCCAGCTGTCGCGCAGGGACAGGTGCAGGATGTGAGATCGATTATAGCTCTATCCATTATATGATTATCAAGGAAATGAAATATTTAATATTTTCATTTCTTCGTGAGGCTAATCATGGTGCAGTGGTACGAGGTGTGACTGTAAAACCGACTGGTTGTGGGTTCGATCCCCACTCGAGGAGATTAAATATTTACTTAAATCTATATTTCATAATCTACATCTCTTGGTTACACACAGCAGGGTAGACAGAACATAGTGTAAGACACTCCGTTCCCCACTTTCTGCCGATTTCTGTAGGCAAAAATAAATTATAATATACTAAAAAAATTATATAAATTCGAATTTTGATATAAATATAATTACTATTACACTGATCTTTGATCAGCAACTCTACTCTATGAAACTTTAAGTACTGAAAATGTATGTCATAATAAATATAGTAATAGTAACAGATGTCAACATAATATAACCCACGAAAGTAGTCGTATTTTAATTGAACCGACTCTATCTTGCCATATTAAACATACAATTCAAGTCTTACTACGTTCCCTAAAATTTATGTTATTAAAGCAAAAAGAAGGTTAACTAAAAAATAAATTAAATTAAGTTCGCTTCACGCTATATCCCGCATACAGCGGAGTAGGCAGACCTCGACACCAGAGCAAAGAAATAGAAATTTAAATTTAACTAAATATTTCATTTACTCGAGTGGGGATCGAACCCACAACCAATCGGTTTTACAGCCGCACTTTGTGCCACTGCGCCACGACTGGCCTCAAGAAACGTTAACGAATGTACATCAAGTGTGACCAGGACGTTAGGGAAGTCATTGCCGTACAAAAACTGACCCACCTTCAGCAATCACGTACAGAGACTCAGGGCGGGTGCTTAGGAGGCCTCTCAAGATTGTTAATTATCTGACGGCGAGAAATCTGAGATTTTGTTTTCGTAGCCAATATAAATAAGGCAAGGTTTTGTTAATTAATTTGTTAGTAATGAAAAATATTGTGCTTTTATTATTTACATAGTTCCAATAAAATATATTATACTCACGATAATATAATTTCATATTTAAACTTCAAAATGAGATTTATTAAAACATAACAAAATAGTCAGAGGGAACCTAGTATTAAGATACTCTGTTTTCCACTTACTGTCGAATTTTCAAACTATTTATTGGTTTTCTTAAATGGGCATTAAATGAAATGGAAATGGGCATTAAAGGAAATGAAAAAATAAGGAAAAATGATGGAACCTACAGTCTTAAAACTAGATTTCGTTTGTCTACTCTGCTATGAGGAAAAAGCGTTAAGCCACATTTTATAGTCATATTTTTTTATCAATTTCACGCTGTATACCGCATACAGCAGAATGGTCAGACGGCACCTAGTATTAAGACACTCCATTCCCCGTTTCCCGCAGATTTTTTGAAGCATTGCGTATTGAGTGACGGAACTCAACACCGCGCTTTATCCTCGGTACCAGAGTGAAAAAATGAAGAAACAACCAACCACCAAATCGGAGAAAATGTTCTCAAACAAAGCTATTTAACTACTTCCTATATCGTGTAGCTTGTAAAACGCTAATTACCAAACGCTTGAGACGCATCCCGTTGTATTTCCCCTCCATGAAATGTATGTATGTATGTATGTATGTATGTACCATACACGTACGGTGCCTTGTTCCCTAATGTTGCCCTATATTTATACTGTTTGAGCACGCAATGTAATATATTGTGTAAAGTAAAATACACGTATCGCAATGTGGCAACTTTGAAGCTTTTCTTAGATTGTATCAGAGATTCACAAAGTTGGTACAAGTTTATATAAAAAATTGGATAAAAAAATGTAGAGAAAATCATAAATAATTGATTTAAAGTGGTTATGGTATCGTAATTATTTGGTGAAAGGATTTAAAATATTTAGTATTTATATAAATATTATTTATTAGGAGAGGATTTTATGCTCTGGTGATTATATAAAATCTCTGGTAGGGTGTCCTCCACTGGTGGCGCTGGGTCACAAAGTTGTGGGTTGCGGGTTCGATCCCCGCTCGGGGAAATCAAATATTTATTTAAAATTATATTTTTATTTCTTCACTCTGGTATCGGGGCAAAACGCGAAGTTGAGATTCGCCACTCAACATGCAATGCCATCAGTAATGAGTGTCTTAACACTAGATACCGTTTGACTACCCTGGTGCGTGCGGGATACAGCGTGTATCTGATTTTTTTGTATGTTCTGTTCTAATTAGATTATATTCAACAACATATTTTTTAATGAGTAGACATACAATATATAATAATAATAATAATGTTTATTTATTTCATTTCTTTGTATAACAGTAACATTTTATAACGGTAACAGCTGCAGTAGTACAATACTGTGTCGCAGCTATTATCCCCCACCTCACAAAACGCCATTACATTCGTTATACCAAATTTTAATTTTAATAATAAAACAAAATAAAATAACTATACATGTAAGGTAAGAATAATAAAAAATAAATAAATAAATAAATACATAAAATTAGGTACAAAATTTATCTGTGTGCGTGTGTGTGTGTGTGTTTGTGGGTGTGAGTGTGTATGTCTGTGTGTGTGAGAGCGTATGCTTAGTATAATCAGAATAAACTTCAATTAGGTGTCCAAGAGGTCTTCCGTCTGATCGTAGGTTAATGATAATAACCAGTTAGACAGTTTAGTTTTACATTGGCGGGAGGTTATCGGATATATAGATGTTTTATAATTTATAGCATTGTACAACGCGGAACTTAAATAATAATATTGTCGATTTGATGATGTTAAGCGACGCGCTTCTATTTGACATATTTTATCAAATCTACGCTTATTGGACTTGTATTGATCGTCAAAGGAGACAGTTTTATGTTTACGTAGTACAGCTGAGAGAACAAATAATTGCCGAACCGTTAACACCTTGCATATTTGATACAACTCTGTTGTTGGAAAACGAATTGGTTTAGCTAGCATGACCTTGAGAATGCATCTTTGTACTCTTTCCAGTGGCAGAAGAATTGACTTATTGGCACCACCCCACGCTGGTATGTAATACGTAAGTAATGATTGTACGAGGGCGTAGTAAACCATGCTTAGAGTTTGTGGGCTAGCGCTATATCTAAGTTGTTTGAAGATGAATGCATGTTTCCGTATACGTGAAGTCAAATCTCGTATGTGATTCTTCCAGGAAAGGTTTTCATCGATGAGGACGCCAAGATATTTTATAGAATCAGATCTGGTTATTTTGGAGCAATTACAGATGTTACGTAATTCATAGGGACATACATGAGCAGAGATACAAAAGGATTTAGAGGGCAAAGAGAGATAGTGACCGAAAGTCATAAATTTTGTTTTGTCTAGATTGAGGGTTAAGATGTTACTTGACAACCAGCTCATAATAATGGAAAAGGCTTTTTCACTATGCTTCAGTGTTTCAGCCCAATTGCTACCGCTAACAAGCAAGGCCGTGTCATCTGCATAAGAAATAATTTTGCAATTGGGTATTTTAAGACTACATAGATCATTCATATAAATCAAGAAGAGAGTAGGTCCCAAAACACTGCCCTGCGGTACTCCGAACGAAAGACTTGCTTCATCACTGATATTACCATTTATTGCAACCGTTTGTGTTCGGTCGGCGAGGTAGCTTTTGAAGAGATCTAAAGCAATACCTCTAATACCAATATTTTCCATTTTATCGTGAAGGAGAGGCAGCGAAACTGTATCAAATGCCTTGGAAATGTCCAGAAATATACCAAGTGTCCTTTTTTTTTTGTCAGTATTTTGCACCATATATGTATGTACACATGCCGATATAATATAATAGACTTAGAACACAGGGCTCCCAGATCCCTGAGGTCTTGGGCTATTAGGTATACTATTCGAGATCGCATTTTCAATATATATATATAAATTTGTTTTATTTTGGGTGTCGATTAAAAGAACCCAAAATGAAATAACAACATGAAAAGAACTTTAACATTAATTCAGCACTATTAATGTAATTTGCGAGGAAACTTCAAAAATACCTTATTTTCACACGTGTTGGAGGTGCTATTATATTTTAATCTTGTTTTTTTTTTCAAAACTCAATCGTCTCGAATTGAACAGAAATCGAAGAGGGAAGTGCTTTGTCACTTAGTACTCTTTCCTATACAAATTTTAAAGTTGTTTTTTTTTTATATCTTTTAGTGTTAATATTAACAGACATATTCTAAATTGGATTATATAATTTAGACAAGAATAATATATTATTGTATATATGTGTATAAATAATAAATTAGCAAAATGTATATATAAGTATGTAATGAAGTTGTATAATTGTACGGTATCAGAAATAAAGGCTATTTTTATTTTATTTATTTATTTAAATAATATTATATAAAAACAAGCTTTCTATCCGTTGGTTTTTTATCGTATATTTTAGAAATCAAGCACTTTCATTTGATACCCATATACCTAATATGGGTTGCGCAAAAATTTGCATCCCGCCATTTTGTTGCGGCGGCCATTTTGAATTAAGAACAGTATTGATTATATATAATTACAATGTCATCAGGAGGCGGTTCAAATTGAATTTACAAGATTACACACACAGAACACAGAAAATCAAATAAAAACTTGAAAAAAAAAACGGCAAAACAGTTGTAAACACACAATAAAACATATAATTACAACAATATCGAGACTTGTATCTTTATTGAGGAAGGAGTGAAAAATTGTTTACCCGTCGCAGAATCCGAAACGGTGGGCGATGTTGGTCGTAAAACATTATTTTATTGTGAAATAAACAGGGCACGAACAGACTCCCATTGACGGCACCCGACCTTTCGTAATGACAACTTTTATGTCTCTGCACACGCTAAAAGGAAAATAATTTAGGCGTAAATGGTTTATATGAATTGGGTTTTTATTTTGAAAAGGATCATCTGTCGAACAACGCTACATTCTAAGCTTACATTTTAAAACCTGGTGTAGGTTTTGTTGGCTTCGCTTGTATTCATTATTTCTATGTAATTTTTTTTTTCTTAAGTTATAAATTATATAGAAAAATAATATGAGTACTTCTAAAATTCACTTGTTTCGGTATAAATAAAAATAAGGTTATTCCTGTTTCAATTACTTTTGAGGCCGTGTTGTGAGTTCGATTCTCACTCGGGGGAATGAATTATTATTTATAAATACATTTATTTCTTACTTCTGGTGTTCGTAACAGATTGACAAAAGCGCGGCATTTATTTCCGCCACTCAATACGCAATGCCTTGAAAATTCAGCGGAAAGTGGGGAACGGAGTGTCTTAACGTTACGTTCCCTCTACCTACACTGCTATATGAGGGATACAACGAACTGAACTTTTAATGTCCTTACACCACCAGTACTACCACTGCTAACTGTACACTGACAAATAAAATATTTTCCCAGACAAAATATATTAAGACAAATTAAAGTTTAAATTTTTGTTACAATTTAGTTTTAATATACCAGGTAAACCATCTTAAAGACATTGACATTTCAAATAAATTATATCCGGTTGTAGACAGCACTATTCACTGAACACAATGTTGCCAAAATCTTTCCGCATCAAAAGCCAGTCAAAAGACTCGTTAGTAAATTGCCCTTTGTTCTACTCCAGCGTAGGCCATGTTTTTGATTTGATTCAGTTTGATTACAGACCAATGCGATAGAAATGGCATTCTATAGGAATTATTTAATCAAAAAGTATTTTTTTTTTAGTTGGCGCAAACTTTCTCTTATCCGGCCTATTTTAGCGATGAAATAGTTTATATCGTGGTGTTAAATTTATATAAGGGAGAGTATTGTATTTTACAGCATATAAAAAAGTCGGTTAGTCGTCGGTCGGTTAAGGGCGACTGTGCGAATTTTAGGTCAACGGGACATAACGGGACAAGCTTATGTTATGGGGACATGCACTTATTGTATGGGAAATGAACTATACATATAAGTTTATAATGATTTTATGATTGCGATGAGTTAGAAGATTATTTTTCTGTGTTTCAAAGTACGTAATATAAAATGAAAACGACCTTAATAATATTAATCTATCTTGATACCACGTGATCACGAAATAAATGGTCATGACAGACGGACAGCAAAGTCATATTATAAGGGTACCATTTTTACCTTTTGAAGTAGGGAACCCTAACTAAAATGTATAGTAATATACAAACTGCATAAACAACAACATAAATTTTAATATCGACGCCTGTCCCGACAGTATTCTGTTACGCTGCCATTTGTGAAGGCAGCGAGATCTATCAAGTCGTCCGGTCAGCTATTGTTGGCAAATACGACACTAATTCAATTTTATTAATGCTTTGGCCATTTGCCTCATAGCGGTTTGTTCGATAGCCTTTTCTATCGTTTATTTTGTTGTCGTTCGAAACGTACAATCGCAACGAAAATTTTTGTATGTTTGATTAAATTAACGTTTTGGTTATTGGATTTTGGTTATCTAGTAATCTTTGATCAAGATTTATTATCAGTCTGCAGGTTGCAATTATTATTTTTTTTATATTAAATATTTCAAATTTAAATTTTCTAAGCTTAATAAAAAGTATGATGTAGCCTCGGTCGTAGTCTTGTCGTACCACTTACCGCTTTGTATATATGGTGTTAAGGTAAAATATCAAAAACATGGTGCACATAAATAAAATCGTAATATCTCACCTGCGCCGGGCCGTGTCTCCATTTTATTAAAGTTTTTCAAGCAAAGTGATAAAAATGATGGGCGCGCTTCATAAAGTCTGTCGCTTTGTCTTATTTTGTAATATTCTTGTTTTATTTTTCATATGACATTGGACGTTCTTTATTTAAATTGTAAAGGTTATCTTTATAAAAAAAAAACTTACAAAATTATAACTTATTTCGAATTATTTTTAATTAATCCCGTTGGAATTGTAATTTCCTAGAATAGAGGTTTCGATCTGGGTCATGAGATCTCCTGAACATTAAATAACAATAAAAATGCTGTAATTTTCTGATTTACTTTTAAATGTAAAATTTATTTAGCTTCAAGCTGTATTCCGCATCTAGCAGGATAGGCCTAACTGAACCTAGTGTTGAAACACTCCGTACTCCAAATTTTCCGCCCTATTTTCGAGGTTTATTGCATTGCCAGTTTAGTGGCGAAACTCGACACCGTGTATTTACCTTGTGACCAAAGCGAAAAAATGAAAATATTAATGATAGATCATTCCGCTGAGAGGGAATAGAACCCACAAATGTCGCGCTTACAGTCACACGCTTGTACCACTGAGCCAAAGCCGTTATATTGCTATAATTATATTGCTATAATAAAAATAAAAAACACTTAGTACACTTTCAAAACAAAATAACGTCTTATATTATACCTTCATTTCGCTTCATTAGAAATGTTCACTTAATTTGGCACATCGCGTTTACGGTGCATTAAACAGTGCACGTGAAAATTTATAGCGAGCAGTTGTAAATTCTACCTTTGTGCTGTAGCTTGAATAGTTCTGTCTGCGACCCGTGTAATTTGAAACATTTCATAATAACCAGTTTTAATATCAGACACGACACGCGGCTAAACTATGCGTTGGATAATTGTATTATTATTTTTCACGTTGCTTGTTTATATGAGGAAGTTGTTGGAATAAATAAAAATATTAGTTGTGGGGCAGGGGCATAAGCGTGGGACTGTAAACGTGATAGGTTGCGGGTTCGATGAGGAAATTAAATAGTTCATATTTTCATTTCTTCGCTCTGGTGTGAAGCAGAGCGCGGCGTTCAGTTCCGTCGCTTAATACGCAATGCATTCGAATTTCAATGGAAAGTGGGGAGCGGAGTGACGTTAACACTAGGCTCCGTCGACCCTGCTACACGTGGGATAAAGCGTGAAGGAATACAATTTTAACAATATTAACATAAATAATAAACACATTTGAAACTTATAAATATTTATTTATATCATTAAAATCTATTCTTTAGCTTTGAAATATAAGCGTGTCGTTTTACAATTCATTTTTACATGTCCAAGTGAATGTATTCCGGTTACAAAATTCATATTTGAATTTATGAAACACAACTGTTGACGGACGCGTAAATAATTTTGACAGATGGTTGCGAGTGTTGTGTAGGCGACTGTACGTTACCGCTTCAGCGGGAAGGAACGCGAACGTTATTAGTGAAACTTATTGAACATATTCAATATATAATAAGTAAATAGGAACACAGGGAAACATAGCCGTTGCAGTGCAGTGCAGTGAGGCCAGTTATGTGTGTGTGATCGCGAGAGGTTGTGGATTCGATACCCACTCTAGGAAATGAAATATTTAATATTTTAATTTTTTCGCTCTGGCGTCGAGTCTCTTACTCAACACCCAATGCCTCTAGATTTAGGCTGATAAGTGGGAACTGAGTGTCTTAACACTAGGTTCCATCTGCCTATCCTGGTGTATGCGGGATAGATCTCTCTTTACAGTTTCAGTTAAAATCGTGAACTACCATACAAACTTCGTCGTCGTGACGTCCTCCTCAGCGCCATACCGACATTCCGCTGTCTTTATTTATTCCCACACGTGAACACATTGTGCCGCGGAATGTTCCTGATTCAATTTTATTAATGGATTTGGACGTTTGCCCTACTGACTGTGAACGCGGGTTGTCTATTTGTCTCACTATCGCATTATCCAAAGACGACGGTCCACTGCGTCTTACACCGCTGCGTTACGGTTGATATTTGGTTTCCCTGGCTAATTCCCATGTCGTTCTGTGAGGCGGACACTGGAGACTGCATTGAGTCAGCGCACATCCGATGTCAACAAGGCCGACCCGCTTTCAGAAGCATTTACGATATTGCTTCCGAACTAATTCAATTTACGATTGACAGTAATGATAGCGTGTCGTATCTCCCTTTATAGACATTGTCAACACATTCCACACAGTCCGTTCTTATATTATATATTTATTTGAGTTCAATTTTGGTTCAGCTTCACGCGGGATCCTGCATGTAGTAGAGTAGGCAGAGGGAACCTAGTGTTAAGATACTGCGTTCCCCTTTTCCGGCTAATTTTAGAGGCACTGTGGGTTAAGTTGTTATGTAAATGTTATAATTTATTTATTTGGTTTCCAGGATGAGCTGGTAGCCGGAGTGGCGCAACGGCGCCCATGTTGTGATGACAGCTGTTAATTCGGTAAGCTTGCTCATTTGTTGTATTAAGTAAATACATTAACTTTGGATTGAAACAATTACAAAACCTTAATGGGCTCCATTTTAAAAATAAATCTCCATGAATTTTAGCTTCAGCTTCACGCTATATCCCGCACACAGCAAGGTAGGCAGAGGGAACCTAGTGTTAAGACACTCCATTCCCCACTTTCTGCCGAATTTTGGAGGTATTGCGTGTTGAGTGGCAGAACTCAACGCCGCGCTTTGCCTCGACACCAGAGCGAAGAAATGGAATTATAAATTTAAGTAAATATTTCATCTCCTCGAGTGGGGATCGAACCTACAACCAGTCGGTTTTACAGTCACACTTTATGCCACTGCGCCACGACTGGCCTCTTAACTGACTTGGCCATAAATTTTACTTAATAATTATAATATATTCAAATTCATAATGAAATCATTTTTGCCACCAGAGACACAAGCATGTGTCTGTCTGTAAGCGCAACATGTTGTGGGTTGGATTTCCACTAAAGGAAATGAAATATTTAATATCTCCATTTCTTCGATCTGGAGTCGAGGGGCGGCGTTTAGTTCCGACATTCAATCCAACGGAGTATGTGGAGCGGAGTATTTTAACACTAGACTGCCCTGCCTACCCAGCGCGAAGCTGATATTCATATAATATACCTAAATGTAGGTAATAATGACTACATATAATTATTTATTAAATTCCCTCGAAAATTAACACACATTTTTGATTCATTAAACATAATAAAACAGTTGATTGCTATTCAACATATTATATTAGCACTAACGACGCACGGTACGTAGTAGTGATTAAAATAAAATTTGGCGTCTATATGCCCCTAATTGGCAGACTCGGTTAAGCCCCTGTTACAGTGCACTCTGAATACTTTATCACTTTGAAAATTAATAATTTACAGTATTTCATATGATATAGATAAGAGATTATGTAGAACACGTCAAGTAAATGTGCGGAGTTAATACGGATTTTCGTTACGGGATTTAATGGTATTGATTTTTTTAATCTTTAATTATATATATTAATGGTTAATAAAGTTGAAAAAGACATCATAGATTATTACAGTTAATCAAAAAAATAATCACATTTTAAAAGACTGTAAAATATGTAGATCTAATTAAATTCAATTATATCTTTTTTACATTTTTAAAGTCATTCCACACTTAGGAATGAAAAGTACTTATTTAGAAAACGTATAAACATTAGAACGCAGCGGGACTCGAACCCGCGCCTCTTGGAAACCTAAAAATAATTTTATAAACCTCTTTATCTTGTTGGTATATTGTAATATTGTTTGACCATATTACGCTACCCATTCCTCAAATCAAATAAAATCTAAATAGTAAAAAAAGATGGTACTGAGCTTGTTGAGTTAAAATTAATAAATCTATAAAATCATGCGAAATCACATCAAATTATTTTTATATGATACGCTTAGGGCAAATCAGTCCTTTCTGTGTTTAGATATAACGTTTCTATATAAACCTTCGAAATAAAATGGACTGTCTAACGTGATAACGTCATAAGTAAATATTGATGATGTTAAAAATTGTATACTTTTATGAATTGAATAAAGTTATCATTATTTTGTACGATACAAAAGAGTTAAATAAAAATTTATCGATAAATTAATATTTATTTCGATTCAATTAATTCAATTATTTTTACAGTTTTAATTACAATTACCAATGTGCTATTTAATTACAAGATATAATGAACGGATAGATGCGTCACGAGTCGTACGCTTAGGTTTCTAGGATCTTGCCTCTCTATCGTTTGGTCTGCGGTCTCCCTCGCACGCTCGGCTCAGGCGGAACGTGATATTGAATCACTTTAGTGCGTGCAACCGACGTTCTTCGATTTGTCAAACGATCAACTTTTATATATAAACATATATATAAAACTATATTATTATATATAATGAATAATAGATTCTCATTTTATTTTTTAATTACTAATAATTTAGTAGTAAAAAAAGGGCACATAGCTGGAAGTACATTAACGCTTTTATATATTGGTCACTAAAAATAAAACCGGCTATCACACGCCAAGTCGTCATTTCTATCATCACTCCAACCAAACTAACTGGAACCGTCACTATGCACACATTCTCATATCACGTTTTATTTCGATTTCTACCATTAAAAGAGATGAGAGGTGTCAAATGAAACTGGTTGAGCATAATGGCGCTGGAGGCAATTTATGTTACGCTATGGACGCTTTCCAACTTGAAATGCATTTGAAAACTATTGCAGTTAGATAATATTATATATATGAAATACATTTGTGTAGAGGCTACCGTGGCACAAGCATATAACTGTTAATGCGACGGTCGTCAGTTCGGTTCCCACTCGGGGAAATGAATTATTTTTTATATTTCGCCCTAATAACAAGGCAAAGCATCACTCAACACGCAATGCCGCATCCGACGGAAAATGGAGAATGGGGCGTCTTAACACTAGGTTCCCTCTGCCTAACCTGCTGTATAGGCGAGATACAGCCTGAAGCTGAAGATATATTTATATATATATACACATTAATTAATTACTAACAACCTTTACATGAAACATGGAGTCGTAAGAGCATCTTATAATATAATTTCATTTAATTAAATAAGAGAAGTGCCACAGTGTTTCATATAAAGGAATACGCGTCTAACTAAGATTTTCATTAAAATAAATTAGGATTTACGTATTTTTATGCGTAAAAGACTATTATTAAGCTTCACACTGGTTTCTGGTAATAACAGGGTAGTCGGAGAGAATCTTTGTGTCACGACTTACCGCCCGATTTCGAGACATTAATGAAAAGAAATGACGGTGAAAAAGATGATAGATGGAACGACGATGAGAGATGGTACACCAGTTATTAGATAAAATTTTACGTACACCTTAAGCTTTTATATGAAAGAAAATATGATTTTGCGTTTAACAAAATCGATATCTATAAAGATAAATTTTGAAATTAATTTCTACTATCAAATTCATACACTCATTTTATATTTTGTGTTTCAATATAAAATATTGTAAACAAGATTAGAACAGCTAATCACTGGCAAAAGGTGTCATTATATTTGAAAGCTTACTCGATATATTTACTAATGTATAAAAAATACATATTTGTTTTCAAAATATATTTTTTTATATTTACATATATGGGTAAAACCGACTGGATCGATCCCCACTCGAGGAGATGAAATATTTACTTAAATTTATATTTCCATTTCTTAGCTGATGTCGAGGTTAAGCGCGGCGTTGAGTTCTGCCACTCAACACGCAATACCTCCAGAATTCGACAGAAGGTGGGGAACAGAGTGTCTTAACACTAGGTTCCCTCTGCCTACCCTGCTGTGTGCGGGATACAGCTCGAAGAATTTTGATATGAAAAACGTAATCCACAGATTATATTATTACACATCACATTCTGATTCATAGTTATCACACGAGGCAGTAAAAAAGCCAAGTCAAAATTCTTTCTCCACGGCCCGAACCCGTAAATAGGTTGCTATAAATCAAGTTTTTTATAAGACCGCCTTTGTTTTCGTTTGGTGGCCAATGACGGTTAATGTCAATCAGAGCTTCATAATGTAAGGCTGAAAGTACAATAGGTTGTTATATTTTCTCTTGAAAAAAAAAAGTTTTATAAGATATTTGTGCCTTTATGGTAAAATCACATGGAATATTTAATAAATACCTCTATTTATTAAATATTCCATGTATAAGTTAATAATTATTGATAAATGTTATGATTTTATTGAGTCGTGGTGCAGGGGGTCGCGACGGTGATTATGGGTTTGATATCCATTCGAGGGAATGAAATATTTAATATTTTCATTTCCTGGATTGGTGGGCTCTGGTAACGAGGCAAAGCGCGGTGTTGATTTCGGCAATTCAATATGCAATTCTTCCAGAATTCGACGGAAAGTGGGGAATTAAAGTATCTTAATGAGAACGGAGTGTCCTAACATTGTAATGTCATATTCAATGAAAAAAAAATTGAATTAAATATTATCAAAGCGACTGATATAGCAAACGCTTCTACGCCCTATCTGAAAGAAATCCTCTTTTTTTCTATTAAATTTACGTTTCTCATAGCAAATGCTATGGAAAATGTAAATTTAAAACAAACAATTCTGTCAAAAAATATTTGTACATTTAATTTTCAACTTAACATTATAAAAAGAACAAAAAGAACCGGTTGACAAACACGAAAACGGAGGACGCTAATATATATTTGTAGAAAAATATAATTAAATAATACCATATTATTAGAAGCTGTCGTGGTGCAGTTCTATAAGCGTGGGACCGTAAACGCGACAGGTTGGGGGTTCGATTCTCACTCGGGAGAATGAAATATATAATATTTTCATTTCTTCCCTCTGGAAAAGAACCAAAGTTCAAAAGAACCTAGGAACCGCTCAACATGCAATGCTCGGAATTTACCAGAGTGTCTTAACACTAGGTTCCAAGATTTCTCTGCTTACCCTGCTACGGAAGGACAGCTTGAAATGTTATAAATTTAATGCTTATAGGCTTAGAAATTGCACATAGTTTAATCTGTTTTTTTATGTGTATTTTTTTCAGCATTACGTTTTATCTTTACATACATATAATAAGGCAGGCAGAGAGTCGAATGTAAAAAATCCCGTTTCACGCGTTCCGCCCACATTCGAGATATTGCATGTGGAATAGGGGAAAATGAAAACAAATCAATCCCTTGAGTGGGGATCAAACCCACAACCATCGCGTATTTACGTACGTACCAAAGCAAAATCACGATTAGAATGAAAAACAGAAGATATATAAAGCATTTTTCCTTAATTAACATAAAGTACAAACACACATACATACGTATATATAAAATAAAACAAGCTACCAAGAATATAGCCACAATCCACACGTAAGTACAGCTAGATGCATGTCGCACGACGCGAAACACAAGACTTCACTTTAAATTTAAATGTAAAACATACAAAATACAGTGTTTTAATTATTAAGAAGTAGTTACGATGGCGTTGCATATTATGTATTAAAACTCATTGACCGAGACTCTATTTATACGGATATGTCAAAGATCGTTTTTTTTTAATATACTTTTTTGTAATTATAACTTTTTTATAAAGCCAGTCGTGGTGCAGGGGCATTAGCGTGTGACTGTAAACGCGACAGGTTGTGGATTCGATTCCCACTCGAGGAAATAAAATATTTAATATCTTCTTTTTTTCGCAATGCTTTTAGAATTCGGTGGAAAGTGGAAGTGACTTAACACTAGGTTAGAATATTCTTTATTAAAATAGAATCGTCGAATGTACATAAAACTACCACCGGCCAGAAGACCAGAACAGACAAGTACCAGAAGGTACTTCTTGTGACAAGAACCAGCACCAAACTCAACAGTAATATAATCCTACATGAAATCAAAAGATAAAATAAAAAAAAAATTAGCTTCACGCTACATCCCGCACACAGCAGGGTGGGCAGAGGGAACCTAGTGTAAGACACTCCGTTCCCCACTTTCTGCCGAATTTTGGAGGCATTGCGTGTTGAGTGGCAGAACTCAACGCCGCGTTTTGGCTCGATACCAGAACGGAAAAATGAAAATATAAATTTAGGTAAATATTTCATCTCCTCGAGTGGGGATCGAACCCACAACCAGTCGGTATTACAGTCACATTTTGTGCCACTGCGCCACGATTGGTCTCATAATCAAAAGATCGTAATTCAAATTTCATTCTTTTCTTCTTTTTCCTTTCTAAAAGTTGATTTAAATGTCTAAAAGTAGCAAATTTAACTGTATACAAACTATTTTTTTTTTTTACTTTTTAAAGTCGATAATTATATTTTTAAAACTTAGCAAAATAAGAACTGAAATCGCAACGCAGAGTACTGAGAGACCAATTTCTAATTTATACCAAGAGTTACTCCACTATTTCTGTTGAAATAAAACAAACTGATATTTTGTACTTCATTTTTAGTTCAACATCAAAGGAAATTATTTATTAATAAAAAAAATATTAACAGAGCAATACAACTAAGAGTAGAAATTGGAACAAATTTGCGAAAAGAGAAAAAACTGGCACAAACGCAATACATATGAGACACGAAATGTGTTTTTATCGCAACCTAATATAGTGATAAGTGGTCGTTTGTGCTGGGCCACTGGGTCCCAAGTCTCTGAACGACGTTGCAGTGTCTCCATACAAAGAATACAGCCCAGCCCAATAAACCGCCGGATACATTCACCTCGTACATAAAGAATACAATATACCAATTTAATATTATTTCAATGTATGTTGTTGTTATGAGGCCAGTCGTAGCGCAGCGGCACGAAGTGTGACTGTAAAATCTACTGGTTGTGGGTTCGATCCCCACTCGAGGAAATGAAATATTTACTTAAATTTATATATTCATTTCTTCGCTCTGGTGTCGAGGCAAAAGCGCGGCGTTGAGTTCTGCCACTCAACACGCAATGCCTCCAAAATTCGGCAGAAAGTGGGGAACGGAGTGTCTTAACACTAGGTTCCCTCTGCCTACCCTGCTGTGTGAGGGATATAGCGTGAAGCTAATAATAATAATAATAATAATTTAGTTATGTTGTTGTTATAATAATATTCAATTACTTTGCCAATACAGATTGAAATAACGGTTAATAATATGCACAATAGGGTGAGCTTCCGAATTGGAAGAATTTGAAAGTGGCTATTAATATTTTTGACTTGCGTTTCGATTACGGCTTTGGTTTCATGAAAAAAGATTAAAAGTTATGCTATTAATTGGGAAAATATAGAGTACATACTCTGATTTGAGATTTCTCGACTGGGCATTCGAGTAAAAGTTATATAAACACATGCCTATTACGTATAATTCTTAAATTCGAAATGTATTTATATTTGCTTTACTATTATAAAAAAAAATATAAATTATTTTCTGCTTCACCCGTATCCCGCACACAGCAGGGTAAACCGATCCAAGCTAGAGTTAAAACACTTTATTTCCCATTTTCCGCCAAATCTTGGAGACATTGCGTGAGTGGCGGAACCCAACGCCGCGCTTTTCCTCGAAACCAGAGCGAAAAAATTAAAATATCAAATATTTTATTTCCTCGACTAGGGTTCACGACCAGTCGCTTTCACAGTCACACTTTTCGCTCCTGCACCACGACTGACCTCTTTTTTTTATACAAAAATTTAAGAAAAAGACTTTTATTATTTGTGTCGTAGATAATACAATTCTTTCATTAGAAATACCACCAAGCAAATTAAAATATTGATGGTTTCATTCCAATTTAATTAAATGTTAGGAGCTGTTAGTTGGATTACTTAGTTCAGAGTTTCAGGGAGATGCTATCATTTAGTGGATCCGGTACATGTTGTACTATGAACTAACCTATAAGGACTACCCCTCACAAAAATAACGTGTTCTTACATAATTTCAACCTTTCTTATTTGCAGTAGCAAGAATATTTGGTGCTAACGTTTTCTATATTTAATTATTTTTAAAATATATTTCAAAATTGATTGATTGTAATCGCGACAGTTGTGAGTTCGATTTCTAACTTTAAGTAGTGAATTACTTTTATTTCGTCGCTCTGGTATCAAGACAAATGGGCGGCGTTAAGATCCACCACTAAATAAACTCGTTATCACTAAAATTTAGCAGAAAGTGCTTAACATTAAGTTAAAACATAAGCAATATATGTATTTTCCTTATATGGCTATAAAATTTACATTTTCTATGGTTGTAAAACAAGAAAAAAAACTTTTTAAACACTAGAAACAAATACAGGCACAAATCAGAAATGTCTGAGCGCTGTCGTTGTTGAGACGCAAAGTTGACGAAAAAACAATAAATACAAGCAAACAAAGTGAATAGTGAAGGAACAGTTAAAAAGAGGAAACCAACACAAGTACTTACCTACCTGAAAGTGGGCAAAAGTAAACCGAGAGGGGAACGAATGAGATTCTAATTCCGAAGAGGCTTTTGTAACGGGGTAATAAAGAACATTCTAGCACTGGAGTGGACCCGCCGGAAATTTAATCTGACTAAGGGCCCTTTGTTACAAGAATTTTGTCCTTAGACAAATGGCCGTATAAAGATGAATATTTCAATTTAATTAAAAACACGATGCTCATTGCTTCATCCACCGAGCCTGTACAGCTTGATTGAAATATATTTTTCGGTTGATATTAAAATTTGACAAAGTGGTTGTTGAGGCCGGTCGTGGCGGGGCGCAAAGTGTGACTGTTAAGTCGACTGGTTGTGGGTTTGATCCCCACTTTAGGAAATGAAATATTTATTTACTTTTATTTATATTTCCATTTCTTCTCTCTTGTGTCGAGGTAAAGCGTGGCGTAGAGTTCCACCACTCTCCTCTAGAAATCGGCGGAAAGTGGGTAACACTAGATTCTCTCTGGCTACCCTGCTGTGTGCGGGATAAAGCGTGAAGCTGATTATTATTATGGTTGTTATAATGTGGTGAAAAACATTTAATGTTTTAAATAATTGTGGTATTTTAATATGATTAAAGATTTCTTTATGATAATACTTTTGGTTCAAAGGAAACTCATATGATGGTTTAGTTAAGTCACAATAATCCTAGTAATATTATAAAAATGAAAGTTTGTACTTTTTTCACGAAAAAATTACTGAACGTGTTTTGATGAAACTTACCAGTAATATATAGTATTTGTACATCTATCATCTCTATAATTATCATACAAAAATTTCAACAATCTCCCTTATAACAACATAATAAAAACTAATCTACCGTTTTCATATTAAAAAATTAAAAGAAGTATAATATATAAAAAAAATATTGCTCTATTAAGATAAGATGTTAAGACGTGCCGGATCCTTGTAACATAATCTTACCCGCAATGCTGATAATGACCCACTTGTATGGACCCCCAGCGTAAAATTATGATATATATATATAACAAAATATCACATAAGCGGACTTTGATATAAATAAAAACACACAGTAGAGACGGTTATAAAGACGGTTATGATAAAGGGTTAACGTTTTAATATTTTTATGTTATAGAGTAAGCAAACCAATGTTAAGACACTCTATTCTCCATTTTTCAGCGAATTCTAGAACCATTGCGTGTTAAGTAGCGGAACTCGACAGTGCGCTTCGCCTCGACGCCAAAGCGAACAAATAAAAAAAAATAATTATATCATTTCATCGAGTAGGAATCGAACCCACGACCTGTCTTCTTTACAGTCACACTATGTACCATTGCGCCACAACTGGCTTCAAATAAATAAGTCTTTATCTCATAAATATCGAAACTGAGGTAAATAAAACTAAACAAAATATAATAGTGAAGTTATTCGAGAAAACTCTAACCTTCTCGTGGAGGCGGTGGTCCCTTTCACCCTTTTAGTGAATAAATGGAACACAATGGATGAGTTTACGCACCGAAGCAGGTTTTGAATCCCGAATTAGTTTAACTTTAATTTATATTACTCGCTTCTAAATACTTTTCGCTGTTACATCCCAAATGTTTTGAGTGAAGCCCTGTTTGACTTTAATGTTAAATTGTTGAGATTATTTTGGTAACTGTTCGCGTTTTGTTGATTTTTTGGACTTAAGTGATCTTGAAAAATAATTTATTTATTTTAGCTATCGTATGTTAATAAATAAAATGAATTATATTAATACAATACATTTTTCAATATAAAATTGAAAAAATGACAATGTTTTTTTTTCAACTTTGTACTGTATTCCGCATGTAGCAGGGTACTCAGAGAAAGCCTAGTGTTAAAACATCTTAATTCGCTCTTACTCTCTAATTCTGGAGGCATTTCCTATTCAGTGGCGAAACACAACGCCGCACCTGCTTTCGCCACCAGAGCAAAGAAATGAAAATATTATAATTTTATTTTCTCAAGTGAGACTCGAACCCACGACCTGTCGCGCTTACAGTCGCACGATTGTGTAATTTCGTTTTTATTTGCATAGTATATAACTTTTAAAAAATAGCGCACATTCAGTTATTCTATTGAATTGTTTGAGAATTTTAAAACTATTTTATCTTTCTTATTTCAATTTAAGCTCCAGTACAGGTACTGTTTTATAGCTAAGTAATTGGATTCATAGTGAGTTGACATCGAGACGTAGTGTCGTCCCTAGTGACGGCACCGAGCGACGTGACCCAGAACGAGACGAGCAACGGGTTGGATTCGAGCCAACACGTACCATCACGCATCGTAACCAAATAGCTTATACATTAAAAAGTAAAATTATAATGATTGACATTTACAACCTTTTTGTACTAAAATACAACGCACGTCCTCATATTTTACGTTGTTATAACAATAATTATAACTATTAACTTTCACAATGTAACCATTTTAGTTACTTTATGAGATTTAAATTTAAAAGTATATATTTACTAAGTAATTGAAAGCAGATCAAGTTGACAGCATTATCCCTAGTGAAGTGACCCAGAGCGGACGGGTAGCGACGGGTTGGATCCAAGCCAATCGGTTTCATTGTAATATGTGCTATATAAACTCTACATCTATGTAGAAAATGATAGAAATGACAAATAATTTGTCATTACAGTTACCGATATATCAAATTTTATATTAACTTCTGTCTAGAGGGCTGTAGGGCGTAATATAGAGACTTATATTCGTTTTATGTTAAATGAAAATGGTAAAGAGGTTGTTGTGGTGCAATGGCGTAAGTGTTTAACTGAAAACACGACGATTATTGGTTCGATTAGCACTCATGCAAATTATTTTTATTTTCTCGCTCGAGTAACAAGATGTCTCAAAAATCGGGCGGAGTATCGTATAATACGGAGTGTCTTAACACTAGGTTCCCTCCTCTGAAGCTGAAGAAGAAATAAAACCGTAAAGCCTCTACCATCACACAACCCTCATTTGCTCTCTACAATTTACTTTTCTAATTAAATAAAAAGAAAATCCTTATTTGACAAAATTAGTTTGTCGACTAAGATCCTGACTTAGTCGAGTGTTTAATTTCAAATTAATGCTATTACTACTTACATTTTAAACAGGACTACATTTCACGGCTACTAAACCTCCACTCACAATATAGCCGGCGCTTAAATAAGCGTAAAAACGAAATTGCTGGGTATTTCAATTAACTTAAGTGAGACAGGAAACAGTCCTTTGAGTGAAATTCATTACGAGAAACAACTCATTTCAAAATATTATATTAGACGTCGAGTTTCTTATTTGCCTGTTACGAAGCGAGGAAGTAAACCGAAATAATATTGTAATTGACTTCTAGATGACTTGTTGTAGTATATACAGTAGATACAACCAATAAGCGAGGCCAATCGTGGCGCAGCTGCACAAAGTGTGACTATAAAATCTACTGATTGTGGGTTCGATCCCCACTGGAGATGTCATAGTTAAAATTTATATTTCCATTTCTTCGCTCGGGTGTCGAGGCAAAGCGCGTTGAGTTCTGCTCCAGAATCCAGCAGAAAGTGGGGACCGGAGTGTGATGACACTAGACTCTGTCTGCCTACCCTGCTGTGTGCGGGATATACGCAGCGTGATTTCTTTACAGTTCAGAATCACATCAGAATAAGACACAGGCTACAATTTATATAAGATTTTGATGATTATTAAAAAAATCAGCTTCACGCTGTATCCCGCACACAGCAGGGTAGGCAGAGGGAACCTAGTGTTTTTGGACACTCCGTTCCCCACTTTCTGCCGATTTCTGGAGGCATTGCGTGTTGAGTGGCAGAACTCAACGCCGTCGTGTGGGGATCGAACCCACAACCAGTCGGTTTACAATCACACTTTGTGAGACACATGATTATTATATTGTTGAAAATTTAGCTTTAATATATATTAATAAATTTAAGCTTGCGAAGCTGCGTTTGGGTCGCTATTATTTATGAAAACCTATAATGTACAACTTTTCATACAATTCCTTTTGCTTATTGAGTTTGTATAAAATAGAAGAAAATACAAGCACTACTTACACCTACTATTCTGTTTGGATTTTATGTCCATAGTCTTGGAGATAAAAAGTTTCCTTTGCATCTTTAAATAATGTGAAGTACGCTTTAGAAAATAGCAGAAAGGAAAGTTGACTATTATATCAACAGCGCTTCGAAGGTAAGAAGAATGGAAACGAACAAAGCACAGATTCAATAGCACCGTGAGATGCAGCATCTGTTACTCGAAGTCCGGAAGCATTTAAAAGCCATTGATTTTGTCTTCAATGGACCGAGTTCCTTATTTTGTTATTATGAAAAACAAATATGTATACATTTTGCGGAACGTGTCTGTATATAGAAGATGTAGAAAGCTAAGGTAAGAATTTCACTTAAACTTAAACTTAAATATTACAGTAAATATAAGACCTAGCCTAAATTTAACTTATTTATAACAAACGTGATAATAAAAGAAGTATACAAAAATGTTCATACAAATACAAAAAATCGAAATAAACAAAATGGCTGACGGAAACACTGAAATTTTCTCAATAAAACGAAACGTCCAGAATTAAAAATTGGAATGTTTTTCTAACATACATTTTACTGTTATCTTAAACTCAGTTTTTTCGGTTTTAAGCTGTGAGTTGGAAGTGCCAAGGCTGTTTTCCTAAAATTTTCCAAGGTGGTGATGATTAATGGGCGGTGTCGTGTGTCGTCGCCGACACGTGTGCTATCCCGCCGCGTCATCCCGCTACGCCCAACGTGCTCATCCCTCATTTTTAAACATACAAATACAAACGTTATATTTCATTGTCATTTATTTTCTTGTATGATAAAATTGTTGTACTAAGTATTTATATTTTAAATCGTTATTTATTTTTACTTATTTAATATATAAAGCGTGTAGCCTTAAAGCTGTTATGGCGCTGCGGTACAAGCGTGTAATTATTAAATGCGACGGTTGTGGGTTCGGTTTCCACTCGGGGGAATGAAATATTTAATATTTTCATTGGCACAAATTTAAAAGAAGGCTTATTACATGTCAATTAAAAATGAACATTAACTCTGCAATTTACAAAACATAAACTTTATAGAAATATATACATATATGAACTACGAATTCCGAACGTCCTCCCAAATTTTCTGCGCCATGTAACGTAAATGTACCGTCAAAAAGCAGTAAGTGGAACTAACATAATAAGAAAGTCTTCGAAAAGTTTATACAGTTGAGCAATACAGCGGCTTGCCCGTGCCAAGACATTACAAAAGCGCTGCAAAATGTCTGGACGATATCAAAGTATATTAAAAAGTTTCTTGTATAAATTATATACTTTTTAGTTTTGATATAATATAATATTATGCATTTACAACCATCGCGGCGGAATATTGTCGGTGTATAATCGATGGCTATAGTTGTGGATTCCCAATTCCCAATGTCAATCCCCAATTAGGGATTTTCATTTCGTTCCACACGTAATTCAATAATGGAAGAAAGAAAAAAAAAGAGTGCCTCGACACTAGATTGCTTTTGCCCTAACAGACTAAAGCGCAAAGCTAAAACGGAAAAAAAATCTAATATGTTACTATCATCTGTCCTATTATTTTTTTTGGCTCTTAGGTAGAATTACTATTTATAATTTATATATAACTTATACAAATAAATTCTATCATATTTTAAATCAGCTTCATACTGTATCGTGCATACAACAGAGTAGGCAGAGGGAACCTAGTGTTACGACACCCCGTTTCCTATTTTCCACCGAATTCTGAGAGACATGGCCTGTTGAATGGCGGAACTCAACGTCTTGCTGTGCCGTAACACCGGAGCGAAGAAATAATTTGATCAGCTTCACGCTTTATCTCGCATAAAACAGGGTAGGCAAAGGGAACCTAGTGTTAAGACGCTCCGTTCCGAAGAAATGGAAATATAATTTTAAATAAATATTTCACTTCCTCGAGTGAGGATCGAACCGACAACCAGTAGATTTTACAGTCATACTATGGACCTCCGCGCCACGTTTATTTTTTTAAAAACATAAAGAAAACTACCATTAATTTGCTATGTCTATTTTCATAAGCCTATAAAATATTTTGGTTTAACATAATATTTACTGGTGGTGTGTTTATAATATGGACATTCGCTTATGATAGCGTCAATAATAAATATAATAAACGAGCATATAAAATAAACTAATTCATAATAATAAACACTAAACGTTTATCTAATCTATACTAAGCAAAATTTTTTTACGTCACTTTGTATCCCGCACATAGAAACGTAGGTAAAGGGAACCTAGTGTTAAGAAACTCCGTTCCCTATTTTGTAGACATTGCGTGTTGAGTGGCGGAACTCAACTCCGCGCTTTGCTTCGACACCAGAGCGAAGAGAATGGAAAAATTAAATATTTCATTCCCTCGAGTGGGAATCGAATTCAACCTGTCATTTACAGTCGCACTTGGTGCCCCTGCGCCACAGTAATTGGACTGAACGACTACTTATATCATTTGATCTTTTTAAAGTAATTTTTCACATTTTTACAAAGTAATTGTAACATTGAATTGTTGAAGAACTGATCCCAAATTTGTCTTGTCATGTTTCACTTTTGATACAAACATATAGAAATAGTCTCTTGAATGGCATATGAAATCCATTACAGTAGCTCATATCTCACATTATCTACAGTTTCAGGACTGACCCATATCCAATTTGAACAATATTAAAATGATTTAAAATATTAATAAAATATCGGTTAATATATATTTTTGAATATTTTTAAACTACATAATTATTTATACCTAGTAAGTAATACTAGCGTTATAGTTACTCAAATAATCCAAAATCTGAAAACACATCAACATATTAAACACGACGACTACCAAAGTGGTTTTCTAACGTAATAACACAAGCATCGCTCTATATTTAACTTTCCCTCGTTTCAAGAGAATTAATCTTCCTATCCTAAACTTTCCAAACTCATATCCTGAGTGTGTGGAATGGAGTTTTCTATGGCAATCCTCAGGCAAACCCTTATACATCGGGGGTAACCACGTCACGTAGAAATAAATAAACATCGGAACCAACACACGCCTTTCTCATATACTCAAAAATGAGACGCCATATGGTGACAATATATCGACTTCTGTTATTTGTACTATTGCAATAAACAAAGAGTGTTAAACGAAATGTAAAATAACAGGGCGTTGTGGCGTGGCACCAGAGTGTGACTGTAACGCGGTGGTTGTGGGTTCGATTCCAATTCGAAGAAATAAAAATATATTTTTCGCTCTGGCACCAAGGCGTTTAGTCCACACGCAATACCTTAAAGAAATAGGCGGAAAGTGGGAAGCGGAGTGTCTTAACACTAGGTGCCCTCTGCCTCTCACACGCACGCAAACACACGCACGCAAACACAAACACACACACACACACACACACACACACACACACACACACACACACATACTCACACTCACACACACACACACAGTACTATTACTATTATGTGTAATTTAGAAGCCTTAATTAATGCTTTATAAATAAGTTCGTCCATAGAGTAGAAGCCGCTCAATTTATGTACGTTTTCTCTTGAGACTTATACAGAGAAAGAAGACATAATAATACTTTAGGTGTAATCCGTTTTTATTATTTTGTTACATTAATACATTTTTCATAGATATAATAATATTATCTTATGAAAGCTCGAAAAAATATATTATATATTTTCTTCTAGGACAAAAAGTTGTTACAATAATTAGTCTTGTTTGAATTGCGCGTTTGGTGAAGAAACTCCACTGATACTATCGGGCTGCAAAAAAATCATATCTAAAAAATCAGTTTCACGCTTTATTCAGCACACAGCAGGGTAGCCAAAGGGAACCTACTTTTAGGACACTGCATTCCTCACTTTCCGCCGAATTTTTTGAAGGCATTGCGTGTTGAGTGGTAAATCTCAACACCGGGATTTTTGACCGGGACCTAGTTAGACCGGAACATAATTCATTTCCTCAAGTGCTACTTGAGAACGAACCCACAATCATCGCATTACAGTCCACATCCAAATCAAAATATAAGCATAAAAGTAATACCAGATATAAATTTAGACATGCTAGTTAATTCATCACGATACCGAATATGCCTTATTACAAAAGGCCATAACTATATATACCGCAAAACCGAATTATCGAGTTAATTGTGTATGTAATACAGAATTGTTTTCAATCGTATCTATAGAAACATAATTAACAATTAATTTCGATCGAATCCGCAATAAAGAGGTACACAGAATGGCAGGTACTAGCGAGGATGTCACGGTGAGAATGAAGAAGAACGTGCTCAGCTGGTTTAGGCATGTTGAATTACTGAGAGATAAAAGAATGGCAAATAATATTTATGATGGAAAAATGAGCGGTAAGAGAGTAAGGGGGAGACCTCGATTGACCTTAGAAAACACAGTATCAAAGATACTGGAGGAAGGTCACGTAAAAAGCATGAGGATCCCCCGGAGGGCATGTATGTAGAGGTTGATGACAGTGGAACGTAGCGTTTGGCGCTCCGTTCTTTCTGGTTCGTTCTCCGTTCTACCCCGCTAGGGATAAAGCGTGAAGTTAATTGAGTTTAGTTTAATATTAATAAGTGGATCAATCTAGTCGCTGCAAAACTAATCGCTGCTCCAGCCGCATTGCTGATACGCGTGTTACCAGAGCAACACCCTCTTTGATGAAACTAAACAATGGATCTAAATAAACACGACAACCGACAGGAATATTCGGTTTAATAGTTACCTAAATTTTATTTGTAATAAAGCTTCTATATCAAATGATTTTATTTTAGTTTCACGCTGTATCCCGCGTGTAGCATGGTATGGAGTTGGAGTCACGTATTAGGATACTCCGTTAACCACATACAACCGAATTTTAGAGTGCGTGTTGAACGGTGGTAGAATGTATTGAGATGTCTGTCTGTGATTTCAATATAATGTTTTTTCTCAAATTTATATAGTTACTTACACGATATTGAAACACAAAAAAAATATTTAAAATATATTTATCTAGACTAAACTCTGAGAGCAGCAGCTTTAAAGCAAGGTTGGGAGGTTGGGGAGCAACATATAGACTACTTTAGAGCACTCACCGCCCAGATAGATATCAAACAACCAAACATTTATCTTCTTTTACGAGTAGAAATGAAAATTATTTGAAAAGGTTTAAATTCAAAAAAAAAAAAAAAATAGCTTCACGCTATATCCCGCACATAGCAGGGTAGGCAGAGGGAACCTTGTTTTTTTTTTTTAAGATACTCTGTTCCCCACTTTCTGCCGAATTTTGGAGGCATTGCGTGTTGAGTGGCAGAACTCAACGCCGCGCTTTGCCTCGACACCAGAGCGAAGAAATGAAAATATAAATTTAAGTAAATATTTCATCTCTTCGAGTGGGGATCGAACCCACCACCAGTCGGTTTTACAGTCACACTTTGTACCACTGCGCCACGACTGGCCTCAAAACAGGTTTAAATTCAAATTTTCTAAAACTTGTTCTTTACAGTGCTCCAGGGAACTATAGACCCTAATATTTGATAATAATTTCAGCTTGATACCTCGTTGCATCCTAACAGACGAACAACAAAGGGTTCCTAAAGGTTCGTTTAAAAGTGAAAAAATTATATTTTTGTTCAAAAAATTAACGAAATTTCCTTGCAATTTTTGTTAGCTCATATCTTGAATAGTATACGGCTTTGGTCTATATATTTACGTAGACTTTTGAATTTTTAAACAACTATGACACGAGACCAAGATGCGTCATCAACAATACGTCAACTAGTGACGTGGGTATGTTACCCTCGTATATATCCCTTTGTCCAAACTATCATAAGGTCGCCATTAATAATACGCACTTTCCTAAATTTTAAATATAAATATTAAATGCAGAAAAAAATGAAGACCAGATGTGGCGCATTGGCACAAAGTGTGGCTGTGAACGCGACAGGTTGGGGCTTCGATTCCCACTCGAGTATTTTATGTTTCCGACGTAAAAAAAATAAAGCTTCCTCCTTTAAAGGAATAATTGCAATTACAATTTCTGATTTGAAATGTGTCATATAAAAATATTGACGTTTGAACGATGAAGTTTTTAGTGGCAATAGTAAATATTTGCAAAATCAGATTGGAAACGTATATTTATAGTTAGAGATTTGTTTTGTAAAAACGTATCTAAATATGTACGCCGGGCCTTTGTGCCATAGCGATGATATGAAAATATTAACAAATACGAATTCAATCCCTCGAGTGGGGATCGAACCCACGACCATCGCGTAACAGTCACACCCTGATACCCCTAGGACACGACAGCCTAAATTAAAATATTAAAAAATCACATATTATACAATTCAAGAAACATAAGGAGCAATAAAGAAGGAAACATATAAGACTGCCATATATTATATGTACACAGAAGATTATGGGCGATCAGTCACGGTCGGCTTCATCTGCAATATTGCAAATGGACCTTGATGCGTTTGAATATAATGTTATAGTATATTATATTATATCGCCTACTGCGATGTAAATTTAGCAAAGTGAATAATGTCCCAAATAAATTGTTTCTAAGATCCTAGAGTATAGAGATAATATTAATGTATTTGTTATACTAATAATGTTTTTAGAGGCCATCGTGGCGCAGGGTTATAAGCGTGCGATTGAAAACGCGACGGTTGTGGGTGCGATTCCCACTGGAGGAAATTAATTATTTATTTGCATGGAAAGAATTTTTTATCTATATTTTAATTTCTTCGCTCCGGTAGCAAAGTAAAGCGCGACGTTGAGTTCCGCCACTCAACACGAAATGTCTCACAAATTCTGCGGAGAGTGGAGGACGAAGTCTTGCACTGGGTTATTTTTATTCTGCCTATCCTTTTATTCGTACAGATAGAATTACACAAAGACAAAACAAATATATAATAATATTAATATTTTTTTTTTATATGACATCTATCTTACGAAAGTAACAAAAAAGTATACTTTAGCTGGTCTCCTAACAAACGTTCCAATTAATTGGACACGATCACTGGAGATCATTATTAGGTTCATAAAGAATTTAATTAACGTGTACCAGTCACGGAATCTGTATGGAATGAGATACTTTCTACTTATCAACTAACTTTGTGATTTAATTGAGAACAGGTGGAGGTGCCGAAGATGAATCAAAATTAATTTGATGAAACTTGTCTGGACCTTGGTGTCTTGTTTGGACTTGTTTATTCGGGATAATTTTGTGTAGGACATTTTTAAAAATTAGCATACTAAAAATAAATAAATCATCTCCACGCCGTATGCCGCACACAGCAGGGTAGGCAAAGGAAACCTAGTGTTGAGACACTCCGCTCGCCACTTTCTGTCGAATTCTGGAAGCATTGCGTGTTGAGTGGCACAACTCAACGCCGCGTTTAGCCTTGTCACCAGAGCGAAGAAATGGAAATATACATTTAAGTAAATATTTCATTTCCTCGAGTGGGAAACGACCCCAACCAGTAGGTTTTGCAGTCACACTTCGTGCCACTGCGCCACGACTGGCCTCATGAGCATACTATATGTATACTTTTATAGAAAAATCTTTATAGTTAGTGTAAAATATACTTAAGACATATTTTATAAGCACTATGACCTCAATAAAATTTGCGTAAAACGAAAATAAGACGAGAACGACTTAATTAGAAATAAAATCCAGAATATATTCATCTAAAAGGCTATAGTGACAAAGAAGGATAGAGGGTGGGGACTGACTGAAAACGCGATGTTTGTGGGTTCGATAATAGGTGATCTTCAGGGAACGAATAGCTTACATTTTGTTGCTGTGGTATACAAAAAAAAACAACAATAAATACAAATTGAGGCCAGTCGTGGCGCAGTGGTACAAAGTGTGACTGTAAAACCGACTGGTTGTGGGTTCGATCCCCACTCGAGGAGATGAAATATTTACTTAAATTTATATTTTCATTTCTTCGCTCTGGTGTCGAGGCAATGCGCGGCGTTGAGTTCTGCCACTCAACACGCAATGCCTCCAAAATTTGGCAGAAAGTGGGGAACGGAGTGTCTTAACACTAGGTTCCCTCTGCCTACCCTGCTGTGTGCGGGATATAGCGTGAAGCTAATTTATTTAATTTATTTTTTATTTAATAAATACAAAGTGCAGCATTGATATAGTTTTGTAACGTAATGTTTCGATTTCGTGAGAGAGTGGAGAACGGAGAATGTTAAGCATAGGTTCCCTCTGCCAAAGATATTTTTTGCCTAACGATGATTGCGAAATATACAGTTCTTGTTCATGTAATGCATCATTCATGCGATGTTGTAGTTGCTAACAACCCTATAGCTGAATACCGGAAGTTCCCGCTCTCACCAGAACTTCTACATCAGCACTATTACGTACTGGCAAAGAAAACTACTTTGTAAGTAGAATAATAATTGAAACGTTTACGTAGTATATGTTTTTTTTGTTTAGTATATGTTCAGTCGTGGCACAGGAGCACAAGGTGTGTCTGTAAAATCGACTGGTTGTGAGTTCGATCGCCGCTCGAGGAAATAAAATATGTACTTAAATTAATATTTTTTTTATTTAAATTATTATTTTCTTTGCTTTGGAGTCGAGGCAAAAGCGCGGTGTTCAGTTTTGCCACTCAACACGCAGTGTCACCAATATTCGGCGAAAAGTGGAGAACAGAGTGTTTCAAATAGGTTGCCTTTGCCTATCCTGCCGTGTGCGGGATACAGCGTGAAGCTGATTTGATTTGATTTTTTTTTACAATAAATATGCACAATTTTCATCTAAATGATGGGTGGGATACAGGAATTGATAAGAGCCCATAAAAAAATACTGTATATATGTATAAGATATGAAGTCACACCTCCACTTTCCAAATAAATAATACAATTTTCTTAAATAATGTCGGCATTTTTATATGGATGTCATATTTTTTGTTATAAGTATCTTTGAAGGAACATTCTTACAACGCTTTGGTAAAAGACCTTAAAAGATTATTACAAGCAATGATCATTAGGTGAGAGCGAATGCTATTTACTTCATAGTTTAATGTCTCTTAAAATGAATTTTCAGATTAAGGCTTAAAAAGTTATAATATACCTACAAAATTTTACCATTTTTAGTTATAGATTTTTTTATTTTCAAAATGTAGTACATATATACGTTACTTCTATCTCATCTTGTATAGAAGTCAGCGGTGGCGCGGCGGCGCAAAGTGTAACTGCATAATCGACTGGTTGTGGGTTCGATCCTCACTCGAGGAAATGAAATATTTATTAACAATATTTATTTCAATTCTTAGCTGGTGTCGTGGCAAACAGCAGCGTTGAGTTCCGCCATGCGCAATGTCGCAACGACTCCAGAACTCTGCGGAAAATGGGGAACGGAGTGTCTTAAAACTAGGTTTTCTCTGCCTACCCTGCTGTATCATGTTATTAGTGTAACGAAATAATACATTATGAGAATGTATAACGTTAGAGAAAATAACATAACAATAGATTTATCTTGATTTATCTCAAACATTTTTATTATAACTTAGCATTTTTAATTGCTGTAACGTAATGTATGGCGATGGTCCAAGAACCGCGAAAACATTCCTTATTTATTCGCCAGAATGAAACTTTGCTTGTTATCGCATATATATATATATATATATATATATATATATATATATATATAGAGTATATATATATATATGAAGTAGGTATATACGTGTGTAGCGCCTTTATAGAATAAGTTTCGAGGACTGCACGAAATATTGATCAAAAGTCGTTAATATTGAAAAACATGGGATATTATGAACGAAACTGTAAATAATTGTGTTGTTACTGAAATATATATATATATATATATATATATATATATATATATATATATATATATATATATATATAATATACTTATGTTTTTTTTTTATGTTTCAATTGCTTTTTGAGTTTTTATCTAAATGTAAAAAAACTATTAAAAGAATAAGACAAATTTACGCTATTCTATTTACAACATATTCAATTGTGCATTTTTGTCAATTTTCCGATCATTTGTGTTTTGAGTGGCGGAACTCAACGCCGCGCATAGCCTCCACACCAGAGCAAATAAGTTAGAAACATTAAATATTTAATTTTTTCGAGTGGCAGATAAACCCACAACCTTTAATTTAACAAAAAATACCTTACCGTAGCATTTTAATATTTAAACTCTCTGTAAAACATCCTAAACAGAACGTTTCATTATTGTATAGCATTTTTTTATAAAAAATTAGTAGCGCATGTGCACATAATCTCTCCGATTATAAAGTTAATGTCTATATTAATAGAGATTACAGATCTAGAATTTGTTCAAAGCTGTTCTGAATGGTATAAAGTGAAATTTTATGTTCTCATAAAAATCCACGTGCTAGCCGTTCCTCCTACATTACATTAGGTCACAGATCGAATTTGAGCTTATATACGATTATAATCCTTGTTTTCATACTATGAAAGGTCATTTTACTATACTATCCTGCTAGTATTTTCTGTGGCGTAACGTTGTTAGGGTTAGTATTAAGTCTAAATATTTAGGTTTCATAATTTTGTAGAGCCAATTAGTACAACGGACCGGTTGTGCTGTATTTTGTTGGGAAGTAAATAGCGATATTTGGGTTTATCGAACTATTATTATTTATTAAATAGAATTCACGTTTAAACATATGATATTTTTATACAAACTATATTACAATATATAATTTATTAATTAATTATAACAATATATAATTTATGTAATGGATTTGAAGTAACAACAGCTTGCCTTTGAGGCCGGCGTGGTGCAGGGACACAAGAGTGTGACAGTAACTCGACGGCTGTGGGTTCGATCCCCACTCAAGGAAACGAATTATTATTCATTAATATTTTCTATTGTTCGCTCTGGCACCTTCTACGGAAAGTGTTTCTTCAGAAAGTGGAACACGTAGTGTCTTAACACTGCACTCCCTCTACCCTGCTATATTCGGGATACAGCGTGAACCTGATAAAAAAAAACACAACAACTAGTAATCTACCCATTGGGTACACAAAACAAAATCACGAAGCAACTTGACGTACTATAAATGGGGTTGCACCGAGATGGCAAAAAGGCACTAGCGTGGCAGTCCAACCGGCAAGCGGACTTGCCGACAATGATGGATTAATGGCACAACTTTTAACTGCTCCAAGAAACGGAACTTCAATGCAGGTGTAGGTAATGTGAGTGCAGATAAATCGCAGCCGTCTATAGGAGTGCGGCGTGTGATGATAGAGTTAGTTTATATAGTCAAAAGTCATATTATATATCACTAAAAGAAGGAAATATAATATAATTAAAATTCCCATAGCTAGAACTAGATTTGCAGTCGGAACATTTAATTATTTTCATTTTTTTTTCACAAGGTGTTGCGTGTTGAGTAGCGGAACTCAACGCCGCGCTTTGCCTCGACAACGTACGTTTTATGTAAAACAAATTTTTGGTTTACGCTACCGGTATCGCGCGTAATAATTCACATAAATAATAATTCATTCCCTCGAGTGGGTATCGAACCCACAACCGTAGCGTTTCAATATCACTCTTGTTCCCCTGGATACGACAGTTCTCAGACAGACACGACGATAGATTCTATAGAATATAATATTGTTAAATCGCGTTTTACGATAAAACAATAAAATATATATGACGTATAAATATTTAATCAGGGACAAAGTATGGTGTAGAGAACTGCTACAATTATATGTAAGTAAAGTGAAAAATAAATTAAAAAATCATAATTATATTTTTCTTTTTTTTTATACAGGTATGTACATATACGGACTACTCTCAAATAACATCAAGGTATTTCTAAGACAATCTTTTTAACAATAAAAATATACTTCACGCTGTATCCCGCACACAGCAGGGTAGGCAGAGGGAACCTAGTGTTTTTAGACACTCCGTTCCCCACTTTCTGCCAAATTTTGGAGGCATTGCGTGTTGAGTGGCAGAACTCGACGCCGCAAAAAAATACCTTTTTAATCGTAAAAATATACCTTTTTAAATAAAACTATTTTAACCGGATTAATGGCGTATATTTAGTTTTTTTTTTACATTTTTGGAAACCCGACGTTTCGAACACTTTGCAGTAGTCCGTGGTCACGGGTAGACTGAGGTGGCATTCGTCTGTCAGTTGACATAATTACTATATCAAACTACCGCCAACGATTTCTTAATTTCCTCGCGTACTGCCCTGAATTCTTGCAGAATGAGCTATCTGTATCTTGCCCTCTGGTATGCTGGGTCTGAGATTTGATGAGTGGGTCCCAGATGTTAGAAAGCTTCCAACCGTCCTCTCTATTGAAATTAGGATATTTTTGTATTTCAATAGCCTCGCGGATCATTCTAGGAATATATCTGTTTTCCTTAGCGAGGATGAGGGGTTTATCAAACCTTATGTAATGGCTAGGTTTATCCACAGTGTGCTCACATACAGCTGACTTTGATACATGCCCATTCTTTATATCGGAGATGTGTTCCTTCACCCTAACACCGATGCTTCTCTTTGTTTGACCAATGTATGATAAGCCACAGTCACAATCTAGTTTGTATACAAAAAACGTTTGTACAGAAAAAAAATACCTATACCAATATATAAGAGAAATTTGTTATAGAGTTCTCGGCAAAAATATCACAAAGCAAATCAAACAAAATTAATTTAGAAACGTAACGTGGCTGCTGGCGTCGGGCGCGCGCGGAACTTCGACACTAGACAAAAGGTGAAATTGTGAAAGAAAATAAATGAACGACAAATAAAAGAAAGCAGATGTCAGAATCATGGGACCGAGCAAGTTTGCGGTGCAGACACAAGCTTAAAACATTTTATATTATTGGTATTGAAATGCATTATTATTTAATCACCATTAATTCTTATAATATTATTTCTAAATTGAATCAGCTCACGCTGTATCCCGCACACAACAGGGTAGCCAGGGGGAACTTAATGCAGAGGGTACTTAATATTAAGACACTCCGTTCCCCAATTTCCGTCGAATTCTGGAGGCATTGCGTGTTGAGTGGAGGAACTCAGCGCCGAGCTTTGCCTCGACATCAGAGCGAAAAAATTACAAAATAAATGTAAATAATTATATCATTTTCTCGAGTGAGGATCAAACCTACAAACAGTCCCACTTTTGTGCCCCTGCGCCACGACTGCTCTCAATATTTTTAAATAGTATGATTTTTAATAAAAAAATTGAAAAAGCCAGTCGTTGCGCATGGGCACAAGTTTGTGAATGTAAGCGCGACTGGTTGTGGGTTCGATCTCCACTCGAGAAAATGTAATATAGAATAAAAGAAGTCATTTCGGTAAAAATTGGGGAACGGAGTTTCTTAATAATAGGTACCCTCTGCATACTAATCTATAGAATCTATTTTTATAATCTTTGTTCTGAGCCTGAATGTAATAAATTTTGATCTTCTTTCTGGCTTTTGACGATTTGATCAAACGAGAATTTGTGGATTCCCAAAATAAATTTGACATTTATTTGCTGAAATGACTTTAACCAAATTTCTTATAAAAAGGCTAAGGAACGTCTCCAGTGAGAAATGTAGCTATAAAACATCGCGACCTACTTATGTCTTGAGCAGAAATTCGAGAAATAATTTTCAATGGCGCACCGTTCGATACCGGTGTCAAGCTTCCGTGTGAATGGTTGGAGAATTTGTCCTCTTACAGTTTTGAAAATAGATTTGAAAACATGATTTCTTATTGAAACTTTCTTTATAGAGACTAGTCGTTGGGCAGGGGTACAAAGCGGGACTGTAAAATCGACTGGTTGTGGGTTCGATCCCCACTCGAGGAAATGAAATATTTATTTATATTTATATTCACATTTCTTCGCTCGAGTGTCGAGGCAAAGCGCGTCGTTGAGTTCCGCCACTCAACACGCAATGTCTCCAGAACTCGGCGGCGGAATGTCTTAACTTTACTCGCCTAGGGTAGGCAGAGGGAGGCTCTTCCCTCCCTGCCTGCTACATGCGGAATACAGTGTGAAAATAAAAAAATAAAAAAAAGTGCAGAAGTTTAAACTTGTTCAACAGCACCGTAATACGATATCCTTTAAAAAGTTAGAGCGACCGAAAACTAACACTCAGCAGTTCCACACTTAAAACGATTTAAAGATTACTTCGAGATACGTAGAAATTTTCGATAGACGTCTACATCTTTATTCCACCTTCGTTGAATGCTGCCTGCCTCGAGGCTTAGGGGCCCTTTTCAACCCCTGGGGACGGTCTGAAAACCGAAGTCTATTCATTTAGCTACCTATCTATAGAGGCTGTGGTAATTGAAAGGGACGTTGAGGCGACTTATTCGAGTGGAACTGATAGCTGAAATGTATTGTGACATATACACAGCTTGAGCTGACGTTCTATGTTTCAGTGCTCTTGGGATTTTAATGAGTAAATTTGAGACTAGTCGTGGTGCGGGACCCCAAGCGCGACTGGTTGTGGGTTCGATTCGAATTCGAAAAAAACGTTTTTTTTAATATTTTCATTTTTTCGCTCTGGTGTCAAGATAAAGTGCCGCGTTTAAATGGAATGTGAAGGACGAATTGTTTAACAATAGGCTCCCTCTGTCTCTGCTAAAAAAAAATTAAGAATCTCTGCTAAATAGTTAAAAGATAGTTCTAGTAAAAAAAAATATATACTTTTAATATATTTGTTACTTACATCATAAGAACAGTAATAAGATATATGTAGAAACAATTTCTATAGACAACATTTGAACATTCATATAATATTTATTTAATTACTAAAAAAAAAAATTCAGTTTCTTACATTAAACACGATTCGGTTTCAACGAATTCTTCACGTTTCGTTTGTTCCTCGAGAGCCCATACTCGAAGGACATCCTTTCATCAGTTAAATGTAGCGGAACGAGGCCTCCACTAAGTCTCTACTACTCGTATTCAGTACATTTAAGAAATTCGTGTAGTGTATATTGAGTTACTCTTTATAAAGTCCGTGTAGTATTCTTTCAGCATTTTGTGTGTTTATACAGCAAAGTATTTATTAAAATGTCTTATTTACATTAAAAAAAATAAAGAATTAGAGGCCGGTCGTGGCGCAGCGGGACAAAGTATGACTGTAAAACCGACTGGTTGTGGTTTCGATCCCCGCTCGAGGAGATGAAATATTTACTTAAATTTATTTTTCGATTTTTTCGCTCTGGTGTCTAGGCAAAGCGCGGCGTTGAGTTATGCCACTTGACACGCAATGCATCTAGAATTCGGCACAAAGTGGGGAACGGAGTGAACTTAACACTAGGTTTCTTCTGCCTACCGTGCTGAGTGCGGGATACAGCGTGAAGCTGATAAATAAGAAATATATTTAGTTAGCTTCACTAGTTTCTCGTTACTGTGGTGGTAATGCGTGGGTTGAATCCTGAAATTAAAGAAAACCGTGTAGGTGTAAGCGAGTACAGATGTCTAAATACCTAATAAACACAACTGATATTACAAACAACAAAAATAGCTCGACTATTTCTAGAAAGAAATATTATTTATTTTTCTAACGATATAATGGTAATATTATCTATTATCATCTTTCATGACTTAAGGTATAGCAAGAAATTTAAATCGATTAAAACTTCTAGAATGTCGACGTAGCTAGATAAGAACGTATGGCTTAATGGTCAGAACGCTTTAGCGGTTTCCAACAGGCGAGGGTTCAAATTTAAACCCTAACATGTACGTTAAAACTTTATACGTTTTATAAATAAGTATTGATTTAAACTAAATAAAATACAATTTATTGTATTTTTGAACCCAAAACCACTTACATAATCAACTCAATTCTCTCTATAAACTTCTATTATTAATATTTCAACAACATTTAAACGAATCGCCAGTCTACAATCGACACATCTCACGAAACTCAATATGATGGTGCATCCATACCCCAGGTGAGGGGGTCTAAGAGTAGAAGCAAGTGTGTAAACATGCAAATTCCCAGTTGGCAAGTCTGTTTGCTTAGCTCCTTTAGAACGCAAACTTTGTCTCCACATTGTATGAAGACGCTTCGTCTCTATGCGGTATAAGGTTAATTGAATGATGCGTCCTAATGAAATTACTCTTACATTTGTATGTATTGTATATGGATTTGTATGGACGTATCGGTGTTTTTATTGTGGGTTCAAAATAATGAAGAACGCTAAGTTTTCTATCATGTTTAAGTATAATTTGAATCAAATTAAATCACGCTGTATCCCGCACACAGCAGACCTTGTGTTAAGACACACTATCCCTACTTTCCACTGAGATCTGGGGATCGATCCCACAACCAGTGGGTTTTACAGTCACAGTTTGTGCCGCTGCGCCACGACTGGCCTCAAAAGTTTAAATTAATTAAAAAAAAGCTTATCAGTTATTGTGAAAATAATATAGAGTTCCTACTCTACTAGAATAAAACCCTCATTAAAAGTTAATTCCGCCGGTGCCAGGGAACTTATCAATTTCTATTTCTCCGTGTTTTTTGTATCACAATGAATCATTGGAAACGAGCTCGCTTTAATTCTAGTTCGTAACAAACTCTGTCGAGTTAAAATCGTACGTTTACAGTAAACAAGGAATCGCTTTGACGTGTATCTACAAACAAACTCTAGTTCTATAGTAGTAGGTACGTGAAATGATGCAAAATATATCTCGTGCTGTAATTTAATAGCTTATATAAGCGCAAAAGTTTGTGATACTGGTATTTCCCATAAACATTTTTGTCAATCTAATTGAAAAAATAGATATATTTTAATTGTTTAGGCCAGTCGTGGCGCAACGGCACAAGTGTGACTGTAAAACCGACTGTTTGTGGGTTCAATCCCCACTCGAGGAGATGAAATATTTATTTAAATTTATATTTCCATATCTTCGCTCTGGTGTCGAGCACTAAGCGCGGCTTTGTGTTCTGCCACTCAACACGCAATGCCTCCAGAATTCTTAACACTAGGTTCCCTCTGCCCACCCTGTGTGCAGGATACAACGTGAAGCTGATTTCTTTTTATTAAATTTTTTTTTTTGGTTTTTTAATTAAGACTAAGTTACCAGTAATAAACAATAGATGTTGTAAAGATTAATACAGAGATTTAGACGTTGCTTTATATTGCATGATCTTTTTAAATTGTTAATTAAGTGGGGAACGGAAATGTCTTAACACTAGGTTCCCAGGTTCCTTCTGCTTATCCTGCTACGTGCGCCTAATTAAGCCTAATTAAACCTAATTAAGCCCTATAAAGTTGTCTACGTGATAAATCTGAACACTGAATGCTTAGATAACAACATAAGCAATCTTTTCTTATTCAAATGAATTATCAGCTTTACGCTGTATCCCGCACATAGCAGGGTACGCAGAGGGAACCTAGTGTTAAGACACTCCGTTCCCCACTTTCTGCCGAATTCTGGAGGCATTGCGTGTTGAGTGGCAGAACTCAACGCCGCGCTTAACCTCGACACCAGAGCGAAGAAAATGTAAATATACATTTAAGTAAATATTTCATCTCCCCGAGTGTGGGTCGTACCCACAACCAGTCGGTTTTACAGTTACACTTCGTGCCGCTGCGCCACGACTGGCCTCTTCAAATGAATTATATAAGAAAAATTTTGAAATGTTTCATTTTTCTAGATATAAAAAGTTTGAGAAAAGTGTAGTTAATAGAACAGTTCTTCGATTCCATAATTAGATTGGGGAATACTTTTCAATATTTAATAGAAAGAAAATACGTTTATTTCTTTCTATATTATATAAATGGCATGTGAAATGAGTTTTCGCATAATCCTTATTTGATCTGGGTCAGTCGGAGCCCGCGGTCGAGCCGATAGCAAAACAATAACAAAAGGTTATTAAAGTTTGCCTCGGTGAGTCCGGAGAGTGGGCCTTGTCGTACTGTTTTAAATTACACCAGCATGTGTGCCCTTGGTGAAGTTACGAACGTTATGTGAAATTATTTTACCCAAATTAGGCAAAAACAAGAGTTATATTTTTCCAAGATTTCTCGTTTTGTTGTAATATATGGTACCTACTATGTGATTTTCATTATACATGTATCGTTTCAAATTATTTTTCGTTTTATTTTGATATTTATTTGTAAATTACATTAAATGATATGGTTTCCTTAAATCATTACCTACAATAAGAATAAAATATAGAATATAATCAGGTTCACGTTGCATCCCACACACAGCAGGATAGGCAGAGGGAACCTGGTGTTAACCTAGCACTCCATTCAATATTTTCCATCGAATTCTTTGAGCATTGCGTGTAGTGGCGATTTCCTCGAGTCAAAATCGAACCCACTACCAGTCGCATTCATAATCATACTTTGTATCCCTACGCCACGGTTGGTGATATCAAATACAGGATATCTGTTATCAAAACAAAAATAGACATTACAATTTCTATTTAAATCGGTTCAAGGAACGTTGAAAATCCTACAAACCAATCGATCCATGAAAATAAACTTAACTACCCTCCACTATAACATAACGATATTACAATAGAATTACCCTCAAATACGTGAATAACAATAATCTAATCTCAATACAATATTGTAACAAACAATACCAAAGTTACATGCGCGTCGACTCACAATATACGCTGATCAAAATAGGAATACATATATTATACGTATCCGAATAGGCTTGATTGAATGATTGAATGATTGAATCGGGTTCACCCTTCGACGTGAATGCCTAATCAAGCACGAATCAATGTTTTGTCAGGCATACGACTGAATGACTTGGTGTGTATTGTTGTCTTGCGATAAAAATTAAGGTGGAAATGGTGTATGCGGTGTTCGTGCAATCAAAATATAGTTTAGATAAATAGAATCGATGTTGAAGTTTATATCAAAAATTTGTGTTCATCATATTTTTAAGCATTTTTAAAGTGTTATTCCACACTTAGGACAGAAAAATACTTATTTAGAAAACGTACAAAATTTTTAACGTAGCGGGACTTGAATTCATAAATAGCGTTCTCTATTGCCAAACGACAAGTCTTAGTAATTATCTTTGGGTAGTGGAAATTTGTAAAAATCTCCTTACAGAGATGCTAACAACATAAATAAGTTGTAAACAAGCGAATAGAAATTTCGACGTAGATCGATGAGAACGTATGGCTTAGTGGTTAGAGCGGCTGGTCGGTTTCCAGGAAGGTTCCAGGCGCGAGTTCGAGTCCTACGTTCTAATTTTTATAAGTTTTCTAAATATGTATTATGTCTTCATCATCATCATCGTTAGTCCACCGCTGGACAAAGCCTTCCAATATTACATTCCAGCTCAGTCGCATGCCATTGGCAGATTATATGTTCATCAATTTTAAATTTAAATAGATTTTACTCCTATTGATTTTAAAAAATTAACCCTCATAATAATTTATTCGATTTTATTAGAATCTGATTTCATTATAAATAAACGTAGTACATTATGTATAAAAACAGAAAGACTTCGACATTCGACCGAATCGCAAGTCTTAATATAAATAACTCATATTATATCACACTACCGCCACTCAGCGCACAATGCCTCGATTCCAAACGCAAAGCCGAGAACGGAGTGTTTCGTTCTCTCCGCCTACCCTATTATATGCAAGAGAAAAAGTAAACAAAATGAATCTGACTCAAAATTATTTTAAAACTGACATTCTTATATACATGGAAATATTTTAAATGTAATAATAAACACACATAAATTGAATATTGACAATTTTACGTATGTTGATTGATAACCCAACACATTTAGATTCTGGAACGATTCCAACGATCATTTGTTTATAATATAACACTCTATTGCCCGTAGCTTCGCGTGGTGTGTCCAAATATTTATTTAATATTTTTGTATTATTAACTTTTTTTTTAATGGCAACTCTACGCGAATTATAATCTGGCTTTTCGATTGCTACAATTTAAAAATTGATTCCTTTTTCAAAACGAAAACATAAACGCTAACGCATATTTTGCTGCTTTATCCCGCATATATGAAGACAGGCAGAGGCAACTAGGGTACCTATTATTAAGACACTTTCCACCGAATTCGGGCATTAAATATAAAATAAAATACTTAATTGAAAATATTAAATAAATCATTTCTTTAAGTTAGAATCGAACCCACTACCTGTCGCGTTAACAATCGCACGGTTGTGCCCCTTCACCACTATTATGACTTTACGCTATATCCCGCACGTATTAGTGAGAGGGAACCTTCTGTACCCCACTTATACATATATATATATTATATTTAATACAATAAATAAACAGCAAGCGAGCTCGAATAGCAGAACATAAAAGCTAATTCACTAGATGCATTAACCACACATCCTCTTTAACACTGCGTAATTGGCAATTGCTTCGCTGGAGCCAACTCAAATTGTATTGCCGTAAAATAACAGTGTTGAGTTGTACGGAGAATTCAATGCACTAGTGGGGTTAATAATTAAATTGAAAAATTAGTTTCACGCTGTATCCCGCATGTAGCAGGACAGGCAGAGGGAACCTAGTGTTCAGTAACTCCGTTCCACATTTACCGCCAAATTATAAAGGGATTGCGTGTTGAGTGAAAAACGCAATGCCGCGCTTTGACTCTACGCCAGAGCGCAGAAAATAGAAATATTAAATATTAAATTTCCTCGAGTGGAAATCGAACACTTAACCTGTGCGTAAGCTGGTCCTAAATATGTTTATCTGGTACATGTTTTATTTACATTATTCTTAAAATAGTATTTAAATACGAGCGTTTCTACTTTATAGGTATTTATAGGTAAATTGGTGCTTTCTCGAAAAGGACCCCTTTCAAGTTAGTAAGTACGCATAGTCTTAACTACATATAAGACTAATCATCCTCAAAATTTCAACTTTGGTGAAATAACGTCGTTTTGGGGGCCCTGAGATCTCATTTTATTTCTAGAAGAGTTGGTACCGCGCAATTAGCATATTCAAATATTATATTCTTCATAATGCCTGTTAATAACATAATTAAATATATACATATAAAAAAATAATACGTTATGTATCAATTTTGTATTAATTTGAAAGATCATAAAACTTATCTTTTGTGTAGCCTTTGTACATTTTTTCAAATAATAAAAAATATAGGTATATATCACATATGAAAAATTTTTAATATTCGAAACATACAAGTACATAAAATACATATGAAGTCCAATAAAACTCGTTCTATTTTATGATAAATAAGTTCACTGAAATATGGTTAATTTGGCAAAAAAAAATTGTTTTATTTTTGCATTATGACTTTTGTAGCAATTCAATTTTAAAGTGCTATGCAAAATATGTGTTCATATATCTGCATACCTGTATATTGTCATAGACTAACTTGGTACTTTATCGACACCTTACTTAGAAAATCAGAGAAATATTGAAAAATGAGACACTCCGCTCTCTGTTTATCTACTTTCGTGACGTAATAAGAGTACTTTTATTTCCAGTTTTTCTATTTGCTTAAAGATATACTTTCTTCTCATCTTCCATGGTTACTATGTGAATATAGTCATATTCAAATTAGTGTTCAGTAATTACTCTAGAAAGTTAATTAGTAAATTAGTGGGTGTGTGTCTGAAGTAAGAAGCAAACAAGACGTATGATGGTCGACTAGATTAATATCGTGTTATTTTTAAGCTTATATTTTAAAATGATTTTAAAATAATCAGGTGGATAGGTAGAGGGACCTAGTGTTAAGACACTCCGTTCCCTACTTTCCGTCGAGTTCTGGAAACATTGTATGCTGAGCGGTGAAACTCAAAGCCGCGCTTTGCCTCGACACCAGAGCGAAGAAATGGAAATATAAACAAATATTTCATCTCCTCGATGGGATCGAACCCACAACGAGTCGAGTTTACAGTCAAACATTATGTCCATGCGCCACGACTGGCCCCTATGCTACAATATAAACGAGTTTTAACTTTAAAACACCATTAATTACGAAATTGAAATATCAGACGAAGCTAATTCAAGCAATATCACTACGAAAGTTCCGTTCTTATACAAAACAATTGTGTATAGAAACAGATATAATGGAAACAGTACAATTGATCTCACTAAACAGATATCTGAAACAGAAATTCCTTTCAGAATCTCAAGTGAACAGCGATCCAGGACGTAATTAGTACAAGGTATCCCTTGTCGTCGATTTGACTAAACATTTCTGAGTTTGTGCGAGCATCTTTATTAAGCGTCAGCAAAACAGTTCAAGTTCATATTACTCGTATATTTTATTAAATGTTACCTATGTTGTGTTGTATTTAAATATTGTCTTTCTTTTTAATTTTTCCTTTTTTTGTATTTACTGTACTTCCTTCCGTATTTAATGAACCTATTGATAGTATAGAGAAACGGGTTTTTTTTAGCAATCAGCTTCAAGAATCAGCTTCACGCTGTATCCCGCACACAGCAGGGTAGGCACAGGGAACCTAGTGTTAAGACACTCCGTTCTCTAGTTTCTGCCGAATTCTGAAGGCACAACTCAACGCCGCGCTTTACCTCGACACCAGAGCTAAGAAATGTATATATTTTTTTTTAATTACGTGGCGCGTAAAGTTGACAAATTTAGGTTTGCGGGATGACGCTCTTAATTTTGTGTGAAAAGAACTACAAATTTAAATATTAAATGGTTTTTTTACATAATATATTCATAATTTAAAATTTTTTGCGCATTGTGCACTGGAGAAAAAATACCCAAAAGTAATAAAGTTTTTTTACCTAACTTCAGAACGGCCACGACTCGTCGACCGCACTGTACGTTAACGTTAAAATAAACCGCCCTGTGTCAGCGACATCTGGAAGTAACTTGACCTTGTCATAAAATTAAACGCGTTTAGCTAATTAATATAAGTGCTTGAGCTGTGAGCTTCCACCTTAATGGGAATCCCGGAGATAAGGAAAAGCATTCGGAAACTTGGTTGAGCTGTACCTAGTTTCTAGCATCTTTGAAAATATTATACGTGACCTTTTTAACTATATCGTATCTATATATTTTGAGGTACTCTGTTGATTTTTTTTTATAAGATGCAGATTTGGCAAAAGAAAATAAAAATAAATCACTAACTTGTGTTTGGTATATTAAAATAACTTAACAAATATTTTAAAGCTTTATTAGAATACCTACAATTCGTCCGTTGATCTATGAGCCGTAGCTTAGGTTTTTGTGTCATTATTTCAATTATATTTAATAAACTTAAAACGTAGAAAATAGAGATGTTTTGACAGATGGAAGGACGAAACTCTTATCAAACCTAAAACTTAATGTCAATTATTTTCCACATAAAAATCTCAAATTCCAAAAATAAAAATATAAGTTTAAAAGATGTTACGCGAGATTTCAAAATAAATACATAAAAGGTTATCTGGAAACGATTTTCGCAAATTCGGATATCTCGAGCTTTAAGCAGCTTTAAACTGGAAATTCACTCATAATTTTTAAACTGCACCGTCCTCATCTCACGACGAAGCGACGGCTATTTATTGCTACAAATCGAGGGCTTAAGAAATACTTCGGTATAAATAAAATATTTTAAGTTTTCATTTCTTTCCTGTTTTATTTAACTTTAAATTACAAAAATATTGCAAATATTTGAAATAGAGGTCGCTCGTGGAGCAGGGGCACAAAGTGTGTGTTGTGGGTTCGATCCCCACTCGAGGACATAAAATATTTGCTTTAATTTATGTTTCCATTATTTTATTGTTCTGGTGATTCAGACCAAACTAAAACAGCAAGGATATATATTTTTTAGGTTAGTTAATTGTAATGGAAGTTATATAAGCATATGCTATAATAATTTGATAAACTTGATAAAATCTTTTAATATTTTCGCTATGGGTGTTTTCAGATTTCATTCCCATTAAGACACGTCGGTGGAACTTAACGCCGCCCTTTACATTTCTTTTTACCAGTTGAAGAAATAAAAATATTAAATACTCCATTTTGTCGAGAGGAAATCGAATCCACGACTAATAAATGAATTATTTGTACGTCTTATAACATTTTAAAATGTTATACTATACTGAGAAAGAAATAGAAATAAAAATATTTAGAAACAAAAAATGTTGAATGCAAAGACATTTTAACTTTAATATTAAAACTGTAAGTTTTCATTAACCACGGCCGTATATAAAAAAAACATTAACATTTTGAATTTTGAGAGGTCTCCTTTACAGTGGCCGATTTTCACATCCGACATATTTCAATACTTATTAAGAAAGTGTATAAAAATTTGAACTAAGCCAACTAGTTGGTCAAAACACTTGGACGGTTTCCAAAGAGGCGCGGGTTCAAATCTCGCTACGTTTAAATTTTTATACGTTTCCTTAATCTAATCTAGCTTCACGCTGTATCCCTAGCGGAGTAGTCAGATAGAACGGAGCGCCAGACGCTACAGTGAAACGACACGTTTTACCTCTATTGGAAATCGAACCCAGCAACCAGTTGCGTTTACTGACAACTACAGTAGACTAATATTGTATAGAAATAGTTATAAACAGTTGTAGAAGGTAGCGTTCCACGATATTTATGGTAAGCGCCTATCGTATACAGCTATTACTGCGGGTAGCATTAGGCAACGACACTAAACAACTTTAATAGTAATGTATTATACTGTTATGAAATTAAGTTAGCAATTTTCGGTTAAAATTGAGTATTAAATATTTTTGTTTTGCCTTTTGCGGTAATTAAGCAAAGCGGTGCGGCGTTGAGTTACGCCACGCAACACGCAATGTACCTGGAATTTAGCGAATAGAGAGGAGCAGAGTGTCTTAAAACTAGGCTTCCTCTATCTACCCATCTATATGCGGGACACAGCATGAATCTGAAAAAAAAAATAAAACCTGAGCCCAGAATAGAAAGAACTAAATTATGGCAATAATGATGCGAACAGCAAAACCGGCAATTTTACACCTTGTGACAAAAAAAATATATATTTTTTAGATTAACAGAGGGAATCTGTGGATCTGGTGTTAGAAAACTCTGTTCCCAATTAAACACTTTTCACGTTCCGGCGTAATCTTTAATAATCCTTGCCTATTGAACGTCAAAACCAAACGCCGCGTTTTGCCTTGTGACCAGAGCGAGAAAATAAAAATGTCATACCTCCAAACGGAAATCGGTCCCACAGCCATCAAGTTACAGCCCCACGCTTGTACACCTATCCACGACGACCTCTATACAGATAAAGCATCAAAAATATAAAGTTTCTCCAAAACATATTTCCGTAGATAAAATTTTATACGGAAGTAACAATAACAATTAATATAAACACAGGCTATGGGAGTCCACAGTGATATAGCAGAGACATTAATAATCAGTACGAGAGCGGGGTCAGGCCGTGATATAACCGTTTATTAGATAAACCATTTATTGTAAGCGTTCGGCTTAAACTACCGAACGTTAAGAGAATACGGGTTTTTTTTTTTCAAAAATCTCTTATAGTTATATTTTTAATAAAAGTTCTTTTTTATGTTTTTTTAATAAAAGTTCTTTTTTAAGTTTCTCTTTTATGTTTTATTTTTATTCTACTGGAAGAGTGACCTCATTGATAGCTTTTTCAGTTGATTTCGACTTAAACCCTTTTTGTGAGTCAATGGAGTGGAGTGGTGGAGTGAAAGAACTCTACATTATACTAAGCCTATTTTTCAATAAAGCCCACATTCTACGGCCGGTCGTGGCGCAGAGGTACAAAGTATGAATGTAACTGCGACTGGTTGTGGGTTCGATCTCCATTCGAGGAAATTAAATATTTACCTAAATGATATATTTCCATTTCTTCGCTTTGTTGTCGAGATCCACTACTCAGCACGCAATGCCTCCAGAATTTGGCGAAAGTGAGGAACGGAGTGTCTTAACACTAGGTTCCCTCTGTCTACCCTGTTTAGGCAGAGGGAACCTAGAATTAACACACTCTGTTCCCCACTTTCTGCCTCTTTCTTTACGCATTGCGTGTTGAGTGGCAGAATTCAACGCCGTGCTTCACCTCGACGCCAGAGCGAAGAAATGGAATCGAACCCACAAACAGTCGGTTGTACAGTCACACTGTGTGCCACTGCGCCACACTGGCCTTAATATAATATTTGATATCCGAAAAATATAAGTAACTAAAATATAATTTTAAAATCAACACAGTTCTAATGTATGCACTTAGCAATTGTTACCACGTACCCGCCCATAAAGTTAGATATGGGAGCACGCGCACCGTAATGGCTCTTCTTGCCAAGAAACATACGGCACCCGAGCAACTTCCACGTCGTTATGCACCACTACTTAGTTGGAATCGTGTTTATAATTCCATGGAAATATTATAATTGTTGTAAATTTTATTGCGTAGGTTGTTGTTGTTGTTGTTGTGTGACTGTAAGCCCGACAGGTTCTAGGTTCGATCACCATTAGAGGAAATTAAATATTTATTTAGATTTATATTTTCGCTTCTTTCGGTTCTGTCGAGGCAAAGAGCGGCGTTGAGTTCCGTCAATCAATATGCAATGCCTACTGAGTTCGGTGAAAAGTGGGGAGCGGATTGTCTTAATATAAGCTTCCATCTGCATATCCTGTTGTGTGCGGAAAACAGTGTGAAACAGGTTTGCTTTATTTATAGGTTAGATTTTAGTAATAACGTAACGTAATAGCGTACGTACTAAAATATGAACTAACGTGGCGCAGTGAGTTAGTATTTGAGTGTGAACGCGATGGTTGTGGGCTTAATCGATGTTCAGGGGAAGAAATTATTTTTAGTTCCCCTAACTATGAGTTAAGATTCAACTGATAGTTAGGGGAAGTTCACATATTACTAATTTACATTGTGAGATTTGGTTTCTTTGATTTTCATATTCAGTTTGTCAAATGCCTTATTTTTAACAAGTAAAATGTAATATGTGGACATAAATATACCTTCTCTGATCATTCATCACACGACACGAAAAGCACTCTCACACCGCGACACTAGGTACACTAGACACGTACCTATCGATACAAGAGAAATGTCAGACTTAAAATAAAGCTTCTTTAGCTTCACGGTTTATTCCACACACAGCAGGATTCGCAGAGAGAACTGAGCGTTAAGACACTCCGTTCCCTTCTTTCTGCGAAATTCTGAATGGCGGAACTTCACGTTCCGCTTTGCCTCGACACCACAACGCGTGGGAATCGAACCCACAACCAGTCGCGTTTTCAGTCACACGCGTGTTCCCATACGCCATAAACGACCTCAATATCACACTTTAAACGCGAACAACACGTACCGTCTCCATAATTCCAGCCCCCACAAAGTTATATCCATAAAAAGTTTTAAGTGCCCCAACTGTCTCCATAAATTTATGTGAGAATATTCAGCAATAGCACATATCGGAATCGGAATTGATGTGTAACTTGCATAGATTTGGCGAGGTTATCGTAAAACTGAACGTACGTACGATTGGCAAAACTTTGTAAGATATTACCGCGATCGTAAAGTTTGAGTCGTATTTATGACTGATGTTTTTAAAATATATATTTTATATATGTTATATGGACACCGTTGTGGTAAAGTTGGATAGATTCTGACTATTTATGATAGTTCTTAATTGGATTCTTCCAAAGAAATGCTTAAAAATATTTTTGTTTATTCGGTTCGGTATAATTTTTGTCGGTTCCGCAACAAAATACCACCATCTTTATAATAAGATGATGTATTTTGCCTATTCTGTATATTATAATAGATGTATAAATAAAAAAAAGGAAGTCGATTAATATCTTAAAAGATATTTTTGACCTTTAAACCTAGTGTTAAAAGCCTCCGTTATCTACGGTTTGACTAAATTTAATTAAATTACCAATGTGCGGATGGAACCCACAACCACCGTCTTATTAGTCAGGCTTCTCATAAGATATTAAGTAAATAATTTTTGGTTAAGACTTAATCAACAACAACCTTTCTGTTATTGTATGGAAAATAAAAAGAACCGTCGTGGCGTCGTGGGTTCGATCCCCACTCGAGGAAATGAAATATTTTTTAAAGTGTATATTTCCATTTCTTCGTCCTGGTGTCGAGAAGAGCGGTGTTGACTTCCACCACTCACCACGCAATACCGCCCAAATTCGGCGGAAAGTGGGGAACGAAGTGTCTTAACACCAGGTTCCCTCCCTCTACTTACCCTGCTGTGTGCGGGATACAGCGTGAAGCTGTTATTTTTTGTAAGTTGTATGTAAATGAATAACAAAGTAAAATCTTTGTAATTTACAAAAAAGAACTGTGTAAATAAACATAGAATATTGTAAAAAGTAGCTTAAAACCAAACAACGGGTAAGTTGGCCAACTTGCGCCAATGATTAAATTTCTTGAATTATGGTCACCGAAGTTCAAAGCTTTTTGCGGTCCCTCGTCCCGTCTTACATTATTTATTAGTCTTTCATAAATTGTGAATATTTGTTGCTGTAAATACAGCTACGATGTATTTTTTATAAAATCACGTTCAATACATAAACAACATTACGGTCTGGACGTTCTGGTACGTCGTATATTTTGTACGGGGAACCTTTTTAATGTTGGATAGATTATTTTTCTTCTACTTTTTAGGTGCCTCTTCAATCCCGAATGTTGGCCGCTAGCTTTCCAAACCCTGCTCTCTCCAATGGATGATTAAAGAGATAAAGATAATTCAAATTAAAGCTAAAGGAAAACATATTGAAAAATGTTGGTATATGTTTTTCATACAAAATTTTGTATGAAATCGACTTTGTTACTATGTTTTATGAAATATCATATAAATTTTCACTTTTTTAATTTTTTCCTTCAGTTGTACTGTGAGTTTTAATTTCTTGCTAAGTTTTATATTGAAGTTCCACGAGGAACCGTAAACCTAAATATTTGTTATTAATTTCCCATGGACAGACGAACTACAAAGTGATCCTATAAAGGTTCCATTTTTTCTTTTGCACTACGGCACCCTGAAAAGTAAAACGTTATTCAAATCATTATGAACAGAGCCCACATAGCATTATTCTCAATCACAGCGCATGTGATCTCGCAAGATCATAATTTCCTTACAAACAAATCGGTAACGAATCACTCCATCGGGACGCTGATTGACAGATGGCCTGTCGGTATAATTGAGACAAATGCGAGTCAGTCTGTCTAGTTACATAAATCTTCTTGGATTTTTATAGATATTTTAGAGCCCTTTCCTGGCTTATGCTAAGTAGATAAAAATAAAAAACCAAAAAAAATATATGTAATATTTTAAAAAATCTATATAAAAAAATCGGCTTCACGCTGTATCCCGCACACAGCAGGGTAGGCAGGGAACCTAGTGTTAAAACTCTCCCTTCCCCACTTTCCGCTGAATTGTGGAGGCATTGCGTGTTGAGTTGGGATGGGTTTTTGATTGGGTTATTTGAGAACTCAACACTGCACTTTGCCTCGACAACAGAGCGAAGAAATGGAAATATAAATTTAAATAAATATTTCATCTCATTGAGTGAGGATCGAATCCACAACCAGTCGGTTTTGCAGTCACACTATGTGCCCTCTCCGCCACGACTGGCTTCAAAGTTAAGTAGATATTTTATTTATTTTACTGGACGCCATTCGTGGCGTAGGGGCACAATCGTGTGACTGTCTGTACCACCGTCGAATTAATGTGTTAAAAATATTAATATTTTCATGTTTTCGCTTTGGTCCCAAAGCAAAAACGTGGCGTTGAGTTCTGCCACTCAACGCGCGAAACCTCGAAAATTCTGCATAAGATGGAGAACGGAGTATCTTAAAATGAAATTCTCTCTACCTACCATGCTATATATGAGAAACAGTGTGAAGTTAAAAAACTTTTTTACTGAACTTAAATATAAATGTGAAGTACCCAATATTAATTTCAAATTCAAGCATTAAATTTTAATTAACATTAAAACCAACTCAAACTAAGCACGACTAAAAAGCTAACACGTTATTCACTAGCTTTTCCAGTTCAAGCTTTATCGTATAAATCGAAGTAACTTTTAATGGAGGGAACCTAAGTGAAGTAAGTGAAGTGGTTCGAACTACTTGTGCCGGGCGATGTAACTTAGCTGAATAATCGCTCGTGAACACATTGATAACAACCAGACGGGAAACTCCTCGTTCGTTTCTGCCACGACAGCCAAGTCATATTTATTGAATTATTAACTTTTCTATCTTTATATCCTTTTATTAGTTAATGTAGTATAACTTAAGTTTTCTTGCACCTGCACTCTGTTTTTAGAGTTTGAAGTTAGGAAGTTGTTTCTTTTTTAAATAATAAAAAGTAGTACGTCGTGAATGGTGTAATATTGAGTACATAAAATGTTTTTATGCGCCTATTAGGTAAATATTCCGTTATGTCCTCCAAAATGAAGTAGCATAAATTATGTCGTATAAAAAATTCGATATATAATAGATCTTCTTAATATTTTTTTTAACAAACCTAATGATACAAAATTTAAAAAGCAAACAAAAAAATAACCGTCAAAAGTATAAACATTTCTTCATTTCAAATAAAATATACTAAAAATCAAGAACAAACAAAAGCGAGTGCAAAAGAACTAAAACTTTCCAACAAGTAGTCAGCGTAAGAAAAATCACCACTACACCTCCACTTTAAAATATCTCAAAATATAAATCACCGCTTTCGTTCTCAGCAGAAAACAGTACAAAGACATAATATCGAAAGTGCATTTTAGATCTCAATAGGTATTGCACGGAGTTACAGGAGCAGTTGCCCGCATTATTGCTAAGTTATGAAAGCGCGCACAATAGCTACTATTGTGCGCCGGTTGCGCCGTGGCGTTGCCAAATTCATTTGATACACCTAAATATACTATTACACTTTGTTTCACAGATGGTCCGCTCAGTAAATATTGGTCTGAGACACGAGTTGCATTGCTGTTGCCCGTCTGGTCGATATAATTTTGCCACATATATAGATTTCGAGTACATTACGCAGGAGCACAATGGTATGGCTGAAACGTGGGTTTTGGGTTCGATCCCTACTCGGGTAATATTTTTATTTCTTCGCTCTGGCACCAAGGTAAAAAACTCGGCGTTGAGTTCTGCCTACAACACGCAATTTCCGAAAAAAATGTCGGAAAATGGGCAACGGAGTTTTTTAACACTAATTTCCCTCTGCCTACTCTGCTATATGCAGTATACAGTATTAAGCTGTTAAAAAAGAATATTATATTGTAACTAAATTCTAAATTGAAACTTAAAACAGTAGATAATTAAAAGGCACTAAAAAAAATCGCGAAAAGCAAAATTTTCTAAAATTTTATTAACTCACTCCCGTTTCGCTTGATTTACGGCGTAATATTTGACGTTACCTAATTTTGGGTAACACGAAACGCGATATTGTTTGTACAACGAAAGTGTTCCAGACAGAAAGAAAGCCCCGGGATTTGTTTTTAATAAAAATTTTACGTCCACGCTGCTATGAAGTTGCAAATTAATTTAAACTGGTTTTGATAACTCAATTTTCGGTTTATTCTATCCGTCAATATTTACAGAATGTCAATTATCGAGCCCCTCCACCGAGGCGGCCATCAGTCTCTACCCTTTGTGAAAAAACAGTCTTGTTTTCATTATTAATGACGAGCCATACATAATCTCCCTTTCGCTTCATTTTATTAAAAAAAAAAATAAAACTCATAACTTACTGTAACGCGACGGTTGTGAGTTCGATCCCCATTTAAGGGACTGGATTATAATTTCTTAATATTTTAAATTCTTCGCTCTGGTACCAAAGGAAAAGCCCAGCGTCGAGTTCCGCCACTCAACGCGCAATGCTTCGATAAATTTAGCGGAAAATGGGGTATGGAGAATCTTAACACTAGGTACCTTTTCCTAGTCCGCTGTGTGCGCGTTAAAAACAGCTTAACACACAGCGTTAAGCTGTTTTTTTTAATTACGTTTATTTGAATAATTTCTTTCTACCTTAGCCAAGTTCGTAAACAAGTGAAATAAACTGCCATTCTGCTCTATCACTATTATTTTATTATACCATATAACAGTATCATAATTGTCAAAGTATTTTCTTTTTCCATATTACATTGATGGAGCGCCTCTCCCCATCCAAGGCAGCCATTTTGCGTGGGTATTCGCAAATTGCCTCAACGTCTAGCGTAATGCCTCACAAACAACGTGGATGTACTGATGCATTCAATTTAGCTTAAGCGTTTATACTTGAATCTTAACGTTGAAACGTTGATAGCAAAGATTATAAATAAAAGAGACAATGTCATTTATTATTTTTGTAAGACACTCCGTTCTTCACTTTTCGTCGAAATTTTAAGGCTTTGTCCGTTGATTGGAGGAACCCAACATTGCAATTTGCCTTGTTACCAAAACGAAGTTATGAAAATATTATTAATAATATTTATTTCTGAGTAGGAATCGAACTCACAACTGTCGCGCTTACAGTCATACTTGTGCCACTGAGCCACTGAGCGACGATGGCCTCCTCTTGTTAGAGATATTTAATTAAATGTGAAATGATTCTTCGGGAAACTCCTGATCTAATACGACAAAAAATCGCGTTATATAGAACAGAGTGTCTTAGTACTAGGGTATATTCCGTGTTTAAGAAAAATAAGCAGGGAAAAAACAAAAATGGCTGACATCTCCTCATTTTATATTTTGAGAAAACGAGAGACTTACATCTATAAATAATCGAAACAATAATTCACCTGAAAATTTTCCTACCATATTGTAGAATTAACGATAATAATACTCAAAGAATTACGAACAATGAAAAAAAGTTTTGACGAATTATAAACTTAATACTGAGGCTCCTTAAGCTTGAATAAGTCGTAAAAAATTTATGACGCACTCGACGGTAAAGAAAAATATGAAAGCACCAAACCCGCATAAAGTTCTATAACAAGAGGGGCTTAAAACTTGGACATTTTATTGTGTGTCAGTTGTAGTCCTTTAATATTCTTTGCCAAGCAAGTTAATATAAAGAAATTTTGTTTGTGTTCAAATTTGTGGGTAGTTATGGCACAGGGGCATAGGCATAAGACTGTAAGGCGACAGTTTGTAGGTTCGAATTCCACTCGAGGAAATTTAATATTTAGTGTCGAAGCAAAGCGCGGCGTTGAGTCCCACCATCCAACACACAATGCCTCCAGAATTTGGCGAAAAATGGAAAACGGTAGTAGTTCCAAGGTTCCCTCAGTCTAACCTGATATGTGCAGGATTAAAATCAGTAAAAAAAATATTTTATCTAATCATATTGTATATTTAATTTATGTTGTATATTCATCATAAATGATAGAAGTCTCCTTACGAGGTTTGAATGGCAAAGTGATAAGCACTTCACCGGCATGTTCAGCAAGCCGTAGTGAAAGAACAGAACAAAACATTTATAATGAATCTGAATCTAGGACTTTTGTTTCTCTTTGCCAAGACGAATATGCTAAGATAGGAAAACTTTTGTAAAGATTTTTCGGGAAAAATAAATTAGTTAAGAATGTATATTTATAAATGGCCTCTTTGTTCAAATTTAACAAGAGATTTAGCTGATTTTGGAAACAATTAAAATACTTCAAAAATAATATTGTGGGCAATCGAACAAGGACATTTTACTACGTACAACGAAGGCTTAAAAATTTCATAACTTGCCTACAATATTTTGATTTTTCAAATAATTAAATACAATTTTTCCCCATATAAAAAGCAGACGAGAATGTAATTTATTCATTTTCATTTAATAACATCGGCCTGGTCACGAGTACGTACATTAAGTACGAGGCAATCCGATTATACAAATAATTACAATAATTAACAAGATATTTGAGCAATATGAAAATATTATGTACACATTTTGTATTGTGGAACAAAAGCTTTAACATACAAAAGAACCTTCAAATTATTTATATATTTATGACATATAACATTAAATTTATATACATTGTACATATGATCGAATTGAATCGAATGTAGAGACCGTTCGTAGCGCGTGGCATTGTAAGCGCGACTGGTCGTGGGTTCGAATCTACTCGGGAAAATGAAGATTTTTATATACACCTAACCTAGTGACCTAGTGTTAAGACACAACGTTGCCCACTTTCCGCCGAAATTTGGACGCATTGCGTGTTGAGTGGCAGAACTCAACGTCGCGCTTTGTCTCGACACCAAAGCAAAGAAATGAAAATATACATTTAAATAAACATTTCACCTCCTCGATTGAGGGGGGATCACACCTACCACCAGTCGGTTTTACAATGTAAAACCGACTGGTATGCGGTATATATCACATATATTCTACTCTATAGTAAATTATTTTATCTAACACGACGAAGCCACTTCGCCCATCAGCTGTCTCGACCAAACGTGGTATGATTGCTTCAATTAAATTAATTATAGTCGACACCCAACAGTTTTCGGAGTAATTTAACGCTTACAATGCCAACTGGCCCACTTCGAAACTTCCACTTCCACTTGTCAAACCGCACTACTTAGGATACTCGAACTTTGCCTGCATCGAACCTTGGTCATGTTAAACGATATAACATATTAAACGCATTATTTATTATAGATATGAATAACAAAAATATTATTAACTTAATAAATTGTTGATAATAGGCATTTTGTTTGCGCATTATTAACATATACCTATGTAGATAAAATAGGTAAACTTTTTACCTGTACACAGAAAAAGAGTATATATTTTTGGCTTTAAATGTGCCTTGTATACAGCATGGTAAGGGGACAAGAGCAAGTGTGTTAAGATATTATTCTCCGCTTAAAAATGTAAATAATTTTATGGTGATTTCCAGACAAAAATCGAACTCATAACCACCTCGGACAAAATTGACTGACTTAACCGCAGTGACCACAACATATACATATATGTTGTTACATGTATGTACATACATTATTAATATTATAAGTTAAATTTCTAAATTTGCCAAATTTTTATCTATAGCAGTCGTAATTAGTAAATATCATTTGTACAATTCAAAAAAACATTAAAATTAGTTACGTTTAAAAAATGTATATCAAAAAAAGATTAATAAAAGAATATAGACAGATTATATACAGCATGTTGTAAAATATTGTTATCTCTAAAGCGTAATTAAACACCGACTTTTACCTGCTAATAAAGAAAACATTTCAAAAGTAAGAGAAAAAACGTTCACTCGAGCTTAGACTCTTCAGTTTATTATAATATAATAATATATATTTTTTGTATCTCATTAAAACCGAAACCATACCAGCTTTAATTATGGGAAGCCGCCGAAGCCACACAGTAACTGATTAATAATTAACACTTCCATTACGAAGCGGCATTCATTTTTTATAAAATATAAAATATGTTTGAATATTATATCTCAATTTGTTGAGTCACTTGAGTCGAGGCAAAGCGCGGCGTTGAGTTCTGCCACTCAACACGCAATGCCTCCAAAATTCGACAGAAAGTGGGGAACGGAATGTCTTAACACTAGGTTCCCTCTGCCTACCCTGCTGTGTGCGGGATACAGCATGAAGCTAATTTAATTTAATTTAATTTAAATGTTTTGTTGCCAGCTCAATATTAACTTATTTTTAGTATTCTTGGTTATTAAAGTTTAGTTTTCAAAACATTGTGTTTTGAGTGACTAAACTCAACGCGCTAAGTCTTCTTGCCAAAGCTTATCTCATTTCCCCTTATAGGAATCGAATCCACAACCCTCGCATCAATAGTCAGTCGCTGATCCACTGCAGCGCGATGACTCCAATTTCTTTTGTACATTAAAAGGGACCTAGTGTCAAGACATTCTGTTGTCTTCATTTTTTGACCTATCCCATTTAAAGACATTGAGTGTGAAAAGATGAAACTCAACATTGTAAAAGTAACACCACGATTATATCATATTAATAAAATATTATAAATCTCTACTCTTAATATAATATGCCATATTCAATAACGGTATAATAAAAATATGATAAACATTACTCGATAAAAAATATTTAACGAAAATAAATATCTTCTATACAAATAAGAAAATAACTAAAGAAAACAAAAATATTTGAAATTGTATAAACATTTGTATAAGGACTGACAATACACATGTTCCATATATTTTTTTAACCGACATCATAAAGGCCAATGAGGCCAGCCGTGGCGCGGCTATGAAACCGACTGGTTGTGGGTTCGATCCCCACTCGAGGAGATGAAATATTTACTTAAATTTATATTTCCATTTCTTCGCTCTGGTGGCGTTGCGTTCTGCCACTTAACACGCAATGGTTCCAGAATTTGGCAGAGAGTGGGAAATGGAGTGTCTTACACTAGGTTTCCTCTGCCTATCATGCTATGTGCGGGATACAGCGTGAAGCTGATCTGACATGTATTGTAGATTTTTATAAACAGGCAGAAATGAAAAAAAAACAAAATGATTAAACATAACGCTGTTTCTCCTTTTAAAACTTGTCTTCACTGCCAATACTCCTACTTTCTGAAATAAAAAAATCGATTACGTCGCAAAGTAACGTTGTGGAGTGAAATAAATCTTGCATTGGAGCGGAGAACTCAATAAACAAGATTAATTTGAACCCCACCTTATATTTGAGATCGGATTGTAATCTCATAATGGTTTAATGTTTTATGAATTACTTAAGGAGTTGTGGAATGGAAAAGTTATATTAAAATGACTCAAATTACTAAATTTATTTTGCATTGTTCTCTTCTCTTTGGTTATTATAATATTTAAAATTTTAATCAGCTTCACGCTTTATACCGCACACAGCAAGGAAGCCTAGTGTTAAGACACTCCGTTCCACGTCATTATAATAATATTTTTAAAATCTTGATTAGTATACATCTTTTTTTACAAGTAAAATAATAATTGGTAGGCAAATTTGGTAGACAAAACATCGAATCGTCCTTTTATTTATAGGTTGTTTTGTCAGCTTCAGGCTGTATTCCGCATACAGCAGGGTAGGCAGAGGTAACCTAGTGTTAAGACACTCCGTTCCCCACTTTCCGCCGAATTCTGGAGGCATTACGTAATAAGTCACGGAACTTCTGCCTCGACACCAGAGTGAAGAAATAAAAATATACATGTAAATAAATATTTCACTTCCTCAAGTGGGGATCGAACCCACAACCAGTGGTGTTTGCAATCACAATTTGTGACACTGCGCCACGACTGGTGTACTAGGTATGTATAATTATTTATGTCAGACAGCAACTCTACAGGAAATAGCTAGTAAGTTACACAACTTGAACTGTCAAAGTGAAGATAGATGGTGAATATTCATTCAATTTCCTAGGGCATTAAAATTCAAATTGACGGAGTCGTTGCGCAGTTGGGTTGCGCTCTATTGGTGAAGTAGTGGCTGATTCACAACTGCTTATTCTCTCGTTGAGGCGGCATTTCATTATTTCTTACAATTTGGTTAAGGTATGCGTGTACGAACAGACAGACAAAAAAATCATATAGTGGTGTTCTATTTTTAATTTTTAGCTTTTAGAATTGCAAACGTATTGAAATTTTGTTTAAAAATTAGAGTGGTACGTAGAGTAGTACATACCACCACTCCAACAATAGCTGTATTTGAATCATACTAGTATTTATTAAATAGCTCTGACACGATAGTTCCCTAAATAATACACTCTAGTGTCGGACCTAAGAGCGGCGTTGAGTTCCACCCCTCACTGGACGGAGAGTAGGAAGCGGGCTGCCTTAGCACTAACCTACCCTGCTACATGCGGGATACAGCGTGAACCCGAAAAAAATGTATATGTAAAATTTTTCACTTTCATCTTTATCCGTATTTGATTTAGTGTCAAAGGGGAACTTTGAATTAAAGAATCAAACAGATTTGTAAAAATATAACAGTTATCTGGCGGTTTATACCACCACTTATGCTTATGTGGCCGTGATTTAAATATATGATTTCACTACAATACTTTCTGTATAATCTTTTAATGTAAATTATTCATTCTTTTGAAAGAAATTAAATTTATAAATTTAATATTTTTTTTAAGAATTAAATAACTTTTCGGCTTTCGTCCAACTCAATACATTGGAATATTGATAAAGTGGAGTAACTAAACGCCGCGGGTAGGCAGAGGAAACCTGGGAACCTAACATTAAAACTCCATTCCCATTAAGCCACATCCGTTCTACATTTACCGCTAAATTCTAAACTTCGATAAATTAATCTGTTTATATTTTACATTTTAAATAAAACGGGTCACATTCGAAAGAAACGCGTTGAATACAAAAAAAAAATGGTGCCGTAACTTAATTATTCATAAGGTTTCCCCGTAATCCCCCGCCCCGAAGTTTTTCCAAGTCCTGTCATGGCCTTGAGTGACAAATTACAAGGGAGATCGAAGCATTTTTTTATGAAAAAAATATCCGCTTTTATCTCACCTCACTCAAGTTGTATTTCTAAACGTTCCCCAAGAAATTGATGGATCCTTGTTCGTTTTCGGGCGGCACGATAAATACGCTGTCGCCCACAAAGCTCATTTGTGAGTGACATGTCGAAATTTGAATAGAATTAGGGCACACAAACACTTGAACTATAATTGTTCTTGTAATTGTAGACTTTGTTATTCAAATGTTCTATATTGCCACCGAGACGTCTCTTCTAACTATTTCTTACACAACAAAGAAACAAAATAAACAACTAAAAACATAAATACTAAGTAATTGATCAAAACCTGAAATCCAGACAAAATCGCAACAAAAATGGGAAGCTTTTAAAGAAGAAAAACATTGTTGTAAATAAAAAAAAAACAGATCGCAAAAATAAAAAGGCTTTGTAGGAAAGGGATTTGGTGTGACATCGCTGTGAGGGCGGGCTTATCGCGGTATTGGCCCAGGTATCTGTGACATGCTTTATTTGTTTGTGTGTATTGTGTGTGTTCGCTCTGACAAAAGAGATGATAACGTTATAGAATTCTTTGTCTCTTATTTGAAATTCAAAATAGGATTTGGTAACAATTTTAGGTCTATACATTAGTTCTGTTTATATAAAAAACTGACATTTTTTATAGCTTTACACTATATCAATAATGTAGAGAGGCAGAGACAGCCTAGTGTTAAGACACTCCGCTCTCCACTTTCCGCCAAATTTTGGAGGCTTTGCGTGTTGAGTGGCGGAACTAAATAAGGAAATGAAATATTTTATGAAAATATTAAATATAACTACAAAGAGGCTTTCCTACTCCCAGGTCAGCATGCAATTATCGAGCAAAGCAATCATTTTGATAACTCGAGTTTTTATAAAAAGTAAATAAAAGTATTTTCTGTTGATTTTAAATGCAATTTTTCCTTGCATTGGTGTACTTAATATTAGTTTATATTAACAGTAATAAAACAAACTTTATTAGTAATATAAGCATCTATTATTTAATATTTTTTCATGAAATTTAAAAAATTGTTGCGGCGTTGAGTTCCGTCACTCAACGTTCAATGCCTCCAGAGTTCTAGGTATATAGTTTGACTTTGAACTCGATATCTCCAACCATTCCTGAGGTAAAAGTTCTTGATAGACAGACAGCAGCAAAGAGATCTTATAAGAGTTCCTTTTTTCCTTTAAAGGTAACCCTTAATTAAGAAACTGTCATAAGTAGTTTCATGGGGAAAATTGCAAATCATGTTGTTTGTTCATAGTTGCCTTAATAGATTTATGTCGATTTTTTTTCTTTACAGCGTAGACAAGACTTGGAGGGTAGAGGGATTCTTCCTTTTTAGAGATCTTGTTCGACCCGTCAGCAACATGTTTTAAAAGCGATCCTCTTACGCGCTTAATATCCGCATTGGATATACTGGATGTTATACAATAATCTAGTTCCTGTATAGGGAGAAATAAAGGCTACATTCCTTTAAAATACTACCGTCGACATTATTACTAGGTATATCGCTTATACAAAGTAATCTCCGGCGGAAATTTCCTTACCGCTCCATACGAAATCAATCCCTTATACGATATTAAATTAGTCCTCAACGAAATGGACGGCTAGTTTAGTTCATGATTTTAAATTATAATAACCTTACTGATTTCGAAATTGTGTAAAAATTTGAACGTATCGGGACTCGAACCTGCGCAAACTGGAAACCGACTAGGCGTTCTGGCCACTAAGCCATACGTTAGTGGTACGTTTTGCTAAATAATATTTTTTTTTCCTTAGTGTGGAATAACACTTTAAAAGTGTAAAAAAATATTAAATAACCATGTTTCCTCATCTCTCAATTTTAATAGATAACAATTAAAACATTCAGACATATAGCAAGTATGTGAACAAAATTATGTGAGATTCCAAATAGTCAAGTCAAAATAAAGAATTGGATATGAAAATTTGATATTTTAAAACATTCTTTTTTTTTCTATATTATACTCCTAAGACATCCTAGAAGACTAAGAAGAGATAAGCCTCCTAGAAGACTAAGAAGAGATAGTTAAGAAGAAGAAAGGAGTGTTAAACGCTACGGTTTCTGGATTGTTTTTCTTCCGCTTCATACATAGTCATAAACTTCGTCATAATATATGTCTTCCAGATTCATCGCCACTTTTTTTTTTAAAATAAACTGAGACCCTTTTCCTGTCTCACCACGGACCCTGAAATAGAACTAATTACGATACAACGGCGGAACTCAACGCCGCTAATTTGTTATATTTTTTTCAACTACAATTAGAAATTACTAAATACAATAAAACTTATAAATAGTTATTCTTACAATATATAATAGGACGTTTTTTTTTACTTTTGATCTTAAAATGTAATTAAATATGGCAACAAAACAATATCACAAATAACCCGAGGCACCCGACGTTGTAACAGCCTTGCCCGAGCCCCAACGTGTCCGTTCCCGTTACAATTATCCGTCTTTTATGACGGATAAAAAAGAATATTTTTCTATGTTTTCTTTTATCCGTCTTTTATGACGGATAAAAGAGAATATTTTTTCTATATTTACTTGTATTTCTTTAAAATGCCGTGAGTTAAGCTCGACCTTCAACATGGCTTAGCTTCTGGTACATTATTAAGATTATTATGAGCGATGTTGTTTTAATGTTTTATGTTTGCTTAAGAAAACACAAGGAAATTTGTTTTGTTTTATTTTTATGCAAATATGTATACATAAATATTATATAATTAACAAGATTGTGATTTTATGACTCAGGATTAAAAAAAAATAATTTTAAAGATATAGACACACGACAACTCGGCCAAATCTAATAAAAATCAATGAACGCATTTGTATGTGCACTTTTGTTATTTTCTCAGACCCATATCGAAAATATTATTTTCGATCAACATGTATTAAAAAAATTTAATCAAAGAACTATCTATATATTTCTTTCTTCTTGAGCATAAATATATTGTTTATTTATTGTATTAATTGTGTTTGTCTTCTTAGAAATAAATGTTGTACAATTACTAAGCTTAAACAGTTCTACTAAAGATAATCAAAAGAAATCTTACTTTAGGTAATGCCTACTTTTGCGTTACCTTTTTGGGGCGCAGAATCATTTCAACAATCCAAAAATACATACAAAAGAAGAATAAACTGTATAACTTTGTACGCGTAGGTACCTATATAAAATATTAGCCATCTATCGGATTGGTGTACGACAAAATACCACAAAACATCCTTTCAACTCCAATATCGGCTTTTTCAACTCTTAACGAAGCATTCAAAGAGAACAATATACTTGACCGAGTTCGGACGGCTCGTGTAAACAGACCATCGGTTACAATGCAAACTAGAATAACCTTCGAGCGTCCCCAGTGGGGTAACTTTGGCGTTTTTCACGTCAAAACTGCCGTATCAGCGTAAGTCCTTTGTTATCCCGCAGTTTACCATTTCACTGTGGGCGACGCTACTGTGTTTTACGTCCGCCAGCTTTCTTGGAATCTATCCAATATTGGTTGAAATAAATTTGCAAAATGTAAGAGTTGAAGGGTAAAAATACTATGAATGATGTAGTTACTTACATTTTTATATATTTCTCAGCTTTACGCTGTTTCCTGGTAGTCAGAGGGAACCTAGATGTTAAGACACTTCGTTTCACGCATCTCGCCGAGCTTTTGCCTTGGTGCAAGAACGAAAAAATTAAAATATTAATAAATGGTAATTCATTCCTCCAAGTGGGTATCGAACCCACGTCTCTTCTCGGTCACTATACAATCTCTAATAAACTTCGTGTTCGGATGTCACAACGGTGCCATAATGATTATTCCTTGTTTAAGAAAGTCAAGATGCTGAAGTGTAATTAAAATCCATTTAAAATACTTCTACTGGTTTCAACTTATCCTTGTATTGATTTTGGGATTTCTCTCGATTTGAGCTTTAAATAACTTAATTTGCTTAAAGTTTACTTTTGTGGTCGTCGTGGTGCAGGGGCACAAGCGTGTGCCTGTAACGCGACGGTTGTAGGTTCGATCCCTACTCGGGCAAATCAATTATTATTTACTAATATTCTCTTTTCTTCATTTTGGTACCAAGGTAAGGCATTAATTTCCGCCACTCAATGCAATGCCTTGAAAATTCGGCATAAGGTGAGGAACGAAGTCTTTTAACACTCTTTCCATATAGGAAACTAGATTTCCTCTGCCTACCCTGCTATATGCGGAATTCAGCGTGAAGCTGACAAAAGAAAAAAAATAACTTTATGTTAGAAATTAAAATTAGAAAGATTTTTTTTCGTTCAATGGATATTTTATGAAAATATAATGAAACGTTATGAACAAAGTCGACTTTTTCTTTTATTGCATGGGTGCTACGAACAAACAGCGAGGGAACTCGTAACGCTATAATAATATAAAATGCTTGCTTACAGAGAGAAGCCCTGATATTGACATTTTTCCTGTTGTCGATCATATCCGTGTTATTGATGTTGTAGGTACTATTAAAATAAATATTCAATATTGAGATATTTGGTTGTATGTATGTATGTAATGTAAATAACTTTTTTACTTTGTATCGAAATTTTGCTATTTCAATTACGAAAATGTTCCAAGTAAAAATGTAATAAAGGCTGAGTTTAATATGAAATAGTGATGTTATTGCTCTTCAAATACGTTGGACATGTTCACTTATTCTTCACACTTTTATTAAATTTTCAAAATGGAAAACTTGAAAAATATATTGAATTTTTTTGAAATATTAGATATTTTTTTTCAGTTTCACGCTTTATCCCTGGAACTTAGTGCTAAGACACTCCAGTTCCCATTTTCCGAAGGATTATGAAGTTATTGCGTGTTGAGTGGTAGAACTCAACACTACGCTTTGCCTTGACACCAGAGCGAAGAAATGAAAGTATTGAATATTTCATTCCCTCAACTCAGAAACGAACCCACAACCTGCCGCGTTTATACAATTATCATGTGTTACGTTCTTAAATTTATTAAATTTTGTAATAATATGTACTAAAATTATAATAAATTTCCCTTAAAAAAGATGTTACCGTCCAAATTACGACGTCGTGACCTTCCATGGCAACGACCGATATATTAAAAAATAATATCTTCTTTTTATGCGCTAATTTCCTGACCCCAATCTTAGTATCTCGGCTTAAAACGTGCAGCTTATGGCTTAATGGGGCAATTTAGCATAATAAATGCGGTCACCCGCAAGAGAACGGCCATCTTTAAGCCGCCACTTAAACTATTTTAGATGAAAAAAATTGGCATGAACTACTTAAGTGGCGATAACCACTTGGAACAATTAATTTTATTGATATATATCTTATAAACCACAGCATAATGTTTTTAATAATTTTCAAATGTTATTCCACACGTAGGAAAGGAAAATATTTTTTACTACTCGTATGGCTTAGCGGTCAGAGCGCTTGGACGGTTTCCAATTGGCGCCGGTTTAAATCCCGTTAGGTTTAAGACATGGAGTTTTTTAAGCTCCACGCTAAATCCCAAACACAGCAAAGTAGGCAGAGAGATACTTATGTTAAGACACTCCCGATTTTCCATAAAATTCAGAAGGTATTGCATGTTTGGTGGCGGAACTCAACGCCGCGCTTAGCCCACACCACAGCGAAGAAACGAAAAAAAATCAAACTCATGCTAACTAAAGCCTTCGTGTAAAATTAATTTTCCTTCTATCATATATATCTCCTCCTCTCTCTCCTAACTTTAACTCAAAAAACAGAAACTTGTATAACAGTAAGAACAGCGTGTTATATTATTTTCTTATAAAATCACAAAAAGTTTTCATTTTGACGTTCCTAATAGAATATTTCATAATGTACATGCATCCTCCGTGACACTATGATGGAGCGGTACTAGCGAAACGAAGTAATGAAGCCGGGAAAAATTTAATAATTGTAAATTGCTTGAGGCCAGTCGTGGCGCAGTGGCACTTAGTGTGACTGTAAAACCGACTGGTTGTGGGTTCGATCCCCACTCGAGGAGATAAAATATTTACATAAATTTATATTTCCATTTGTTCGCTCTGGTGTCGAGGCAGTCATTATTTATTTTAAACGTCGAACAACGGAAAACAACGGAAAATGAGACCGTTGTGGCGTAGGAGTGCAGTGTAGTTACCCACAAAGTCTAATGCACATAGAGATTACGGATATCTGATCTCACATACGAGAATTTTGTATTGAAAATACAAAACTTTCACTCTGTATGTTTTAATAATACGTGAACTCTATTTTAAATTATAAGCTTAATAAGAGATAAACGAACTTCGATTTTTTATGTTAAGTAATATATATTTTTTGTTTTATTAATATATTGTAACAGATTTTAATTATTAAATTTGAACTTTGTGTGGCACAAGGTAACAAGGCAATGCGCGGCGTTGAGTTTCGCCACTCAACGCAATGCCTCATCCGGTAATAAATGGAAACGGATATTATTAACACTAGATTCCCTCTGCCTTATTATAGGCGGGTTACAGCGTGAAGCTTTGAAAAAAATCAAAATATATTATATTTTTTTTTTGATATATTATATTTTTTAACAAAATAAATTTATTTATAAGTTTTTTAATAAGTTATATATAAATAAATATAACCTAATAAATGAAAAAAAACTCTTACCCATTATATAATAACAACTAAATTTCAGTTTTGCAATATATTCAATACAAAACAAACATATTGTATTACAAAGTTTGAAGCTTCGATGACGATTTGAACGGATTTACTCATCGAGTCTCATTATTACGACAAAATGGCGTTGTCAAATAATCTATAATTTAATTGGATTCGTTCGTGTAATATAGTTATTATGGAAATAAATTGAACTACATTTATTTACTATTTTATATTAAGTTTTTAGTTGATTAACTTTAATGAGATGTGTTTTTGTAATATTTTTATTAAAATGTTGATTCTCGTATGGTATAAGAATATTTTAATTTTTACATGTATAAGTTATAATATTTACAAATGTATCTTAACTTGTGGGAATGGTCTAGACTATCTTATTGGAAGATTTTTTTTTAATATATATATTTAAAAAACCAGCTTCACACTGTATCCCGCACACAGCAGGGTAGGCAGAGGAAACCTAGTGTTAAAACACGCCGTTCCCCACTGTCCGCCGAATTCTAGAGGCATTGCGTGCAGAATGGCGGAACTCAACGCCGCGTTTTGCCTCGACACCAGAGCGAAGAAATGAGAATATAAATATAAATAAATATTTCACTTCCTCGAGTGGTGATCGAACCCACGACCAGTCGATTGGCCTCTTCACATAACATATTAACATTGTATATTAATATGTTTATCTTGTCAAAGTGCGATATTGTTTTTCCAATAAACATACGTCTCTAAATGGGTGGAAATTAGATACATTAGTAAGCATTGGGTTGTATTTAATTTTGTATCATGTTTTTTTATACAAAAATACACTAATTGCTGTAACACGCATGTAGTAGGGTAGACAGACAGAGGAAACCTAGTGTTGAGACACTCCGCTTCCCACTCTCCACCAAATCATGGAGGTATTGCGCATTGAGCGGTGGAACTCAATGATGCACTTTGCCTCGACATCAGAGCGAATATTAAATATTGACCTGTCGTGTTTACAGCCTCTATATATACTCCAACAAGCAAACAAAAACAAATCTTAAACAACGAAATATTTCTTTACATAGTTAACAAAACTAAGTGTTTCTAGAATGATTTATAAATAAGGTTGGTTGCAGCTTTTCTTTTCTTTATATAAAATAAGCCCTTTGTTCTTTCCTCTCGTAAAACGGTTTAATTCTATCCCCTCTCTTAAATGGTGAATACGATGGCATCTGCTGTGTGATAGATCGTTACAGAATCTCAAAAAGTAGGTCAAAGGAACGTGACGGGGCCGTCAATTAAATAGAAAACACTCGACGGAAGTTAATTAAGATTTTTTTTGTGAAAATAAAAAAAAAAATAAATAAAATCATATCGGTTATAAGAAGGATATTTTGTAATAATAAATATAGTTTTTATTTTTCAAAAAACGTATGTATTGTGTTTGTGACTAAAGTGTGTAAGAATTTGTATTTCTATTAGATATTTTGATGATTTTAAGTCAGTCTTAGTAATACTCTAATATTGAATAAATATTTTTCATGCTGTATCCCGCACACTGCAGGGTAGGCAGAGGAAACCCAAAGTTCCCAAAAAAAAATGTTGCGTAGCAGAACACAACGCCGCGCTTGTCCTCGACACCAGAGCAAAGAAATGGAAATATAAATTTAAGTAAATGTTTCATCTCCTCAAGTGGGGATCGAACCCACAACCAGTCGGTTTTACAGTCACTTTGTGCCCCTGCGCCACGACTGGCCTCATATCCTAAAATTGAAACCAATAATAGAGATTTGATTTTAAAACTTTTATAATCTTTTGTTATGACCTAATTTTTTTATCACAAATAGTGATCGAAATAGTATTCTCTAGTAATATCCCCTCGATCGGGTCATAGCTCACCATAACGAGGCTTTACTGCCCTCCCCGGGCTCGTAAATTTTGCCTACTATTCTTTTCCCTATAGGATTTCCAAAATTTATTCTGTCGACACTGATAGCCACATTTATTTCACTTGTGACTTAAATTTAGTGATATTGTTGATTTATTTTGATTTATACAAATGTTTTTGTGGTTAGTCTCGAATTTTTCGGTATAAACTATATTTAATATATGTGGGAAATATATATAAAATAATGGAATGGTTCATCCATTAATAAGAGCTTATTTTTAACATTTATTTAAAGTGTTTTAAGAAAACGTATAAAAATTTAAACATAGCTGGATTTGAACTCGCGCCTGAAATTGCTGTATGTAATATTATACAACAATTTCAAAAAAACTGATACGATGAAAAATACCTCTATAAAGTAATATTAGCTCTACCGCCACCTAAATCAATCAAGTTCATGCATTCTAATGAGGGATAAAAAAAACACGCGTCGAACGTGAAAGAAAATTACAGTGCAATTTTCAGCAGAAAAAAAAAGTCTTCATGCATACATTAAATAGTCTCTCGCTGCAAAATTTTATATTTTATATGTACTCCAGCTGAAGTACGTTTACACGCTCGCTAAACCACCTATTCTGGTGCGATCCGCATATTCTTTCCAGATTGGATGAGCATATGGGTGTTTGTGATGAATTTTTACGGTAAAATTTAACTTTTTAAAAATTATGATATTTGCTTTTTTTTGTGTGGACGTTATATTTTATGAAGAAATAGAATAGACAGTTTTAATAGTGAATTCTATTTATTGGATAAAAATAAATTATGGTTTGGAATAAAATCACTAGGTAATAGTGGTAAGATCGGCTTACGTGCTACGTGCTTTATATTCTTTCAAATGTATTATGGATTCTTTTTAATTCTATTCAGTTTCACGCTGTATCCCGCACACAGCAGGGTAAGCAGAGAGGACTTAGTGTTAAGACACTCCATTCCCCACTTTCTGCCGAATTCTGGCCGCGCTTAGCCTCGAAACTAGAGCGAAGAGTCCTATTTTTTTTTTTTTTAATTTTATTTACGACTTTTATTTTGTGAAAGCAAGAAAGAATTTCATTTCTCTATATATCTATCTTTTCGTTACTTTGTTGAAGACAGTAAAGAAAAATAAAATTTAAATAATCAAAACACACTATTCCATATACTGTTAAAAAACTTACGCCGCAACTCGAACACGAGACGAGCTGGTAAAGCAAAGAACATTTAAATTAAATAATAACCCAATATTACTTTTAAAAAAAATCCCGTTGCTAGCAGAAACAGAGAAGAACAAGTTATTTAACGCTAATTAGTAGACAAAATATATTTGTCGAGTTGTTCATAAATAAACCGTGACATTTTTATTTACGGGTACTTGGTAGGGATGTCGGAAGTGAGAAAAAATATCGATGTATCGATGTTTATTGAAATAACGATATCTACGTTGATATGTCGTGAAAAATATCGATGTATCGATATATCGGATATACTTTCGTTTTTAAGTTAGTCTTGGTTGTTTTAGGGTGCAATATAGTATATCGCTTGGCAATTGTCGATATTGGATATTTTGTATCGATATATCAATTAAAAATATCAAAATATTAAATAAAAAATATCGATATATTGATATTTTTTCAACAAGCCTAGTGCTGGGGTCTAATTAAGACGGAGGCCGTTTGAAAGACCCCGAAATACATTAAACGTCCTTCATTAACGCAACGCCTTGACTTTCCCTGATGCTGTGAGGAAAATTGTTACTGTGTAAAAGTAAATTAATAATCTCCTCCACGGTACTAAATAGGTAGATACGCTAAATTACTGTAAAGAAAAACAACGTTTACGTATAATTTATTTTGATATTCTATACATAAAATTCTTAAGTAATATCAAATTTAAAAGTTTTAGAGAATTTGATAATTTGTAAAATATATTTTTTTATGTTGAATTAATTTTATGTTATAGATGAACACAGATTATAAATGTACCTAGAACCTAGAACGAATTGAAGCGTACAAAACGTGTTACTTCAACAATGTTTATGTCACTTTTTACTAAAGCGTGTATATAGATAATTAAGAAAAAAAGGAAAAGAAAAGAAAAGAATAGTATTATTAAAAAATATATTTCTGCGTTCTCATGAGTGGGGATCGAACCCACAACCAGTCGATTTAACTGTCACACTCTGTGCCTCTGCGCCACGGCTGGTCGAAAAAAAAGACTAGAAAATTCTACTTAACTATCCAAGAGCTAAGTTTAAAAATAAATACAATTTACTGAACAAAAATAAATTATATCATAAAATCACTAACAAAACCGTACATATAACGTGCCAGGGAAGTTTATCAGCGGAAAAGAATTAGTTAGAAAGTTTTCTCTTCGTTAATTATGAATTATTCCTCGCGTGTGCCTCGTGTTAGGTTTTGGGACGTGCGACATTCACAGATGTGGAATTTCTATATAGCCACCGCCATACAATGTATCGAGATGAACGTGAAACTCTTTTCAATATATTTTGATACTTTTGTTTATTTTTGCTATAAATTTTATTTTGTGATGAAAAGATACAATTGAGAATAAAATAAACGATAAATAAAAATTCTTCTAAACTTCATAATTAAATATATTATGCATTATTTTTTCACTACTGTCGTTGAATTATTTTCATATTAACGTCATAGTAAAAACCAGCACGGTGTTAACTTCCACAACGCAATGCTTTGGAGGTCGGACAAAGAATGAAGAACAGTATGACATCAGCTTCAAGCTGTATCTCGGATTTGGCAGGGTAGGCAGAGAGAACCTAGTGCTAAGACATTCTGTTCTCCCCTTTCTATAGAATTCTGGAGGAAATGTTTGTGGCGTAACGCAACTTAACGTCGCATTTTGCTTCAACATAACAATATTAAATATTTAATTTCCTCGAGTGGGGATTGAGCCCACAACTAGTCACGTCTCCTGCGCAACAATCGATTTCTCAAACTTCTATTCGGAGAGAGTGAAGTCACTATTATCTTGACACTTAATAAAAAAATATCGCTGACAAAAATAACAAACCTGTCGATTTACCACAAAAAAGACGCCACATGTCTAATCGCAAGGGAAATTGAAAAAAAGGAATACTTACATTTTATAGCCGTAATAAAAAACCGTGTTAGTTCTGAAAACCGAAGAGCACCAAGTACAAAATGCACCAAGTAGTAACAAAACCATATAAACGACCGTAATCGGATTTACTTACATCTGGGCGGGAGTCGGATGAAGCTGCATGAAAAAGCTCGAATAAAATGCTTCAAATTCATTCCAATGTTTAATGCACCATTTTAAATCTCACTTATATACCTGTTATAAGTTTGAAAAGTTTCTAGTGATATACGTATATGTTGTGATTTAACAAGATAAGTTCAACTTTTGATATATAGTTTTATTTGTTTATGTTCTAAAATGGCTTTGTTTCGTATAGAAGTCTTTCTTTTCAGGTCATGTACTCTTAAAATTATTATAAAGTACTATTAATTATTAAAAAAAACATTCATATATTTTTTCCCAAAATATTATTTTAATTAGATGTTATTTAAGAACGATAATTACAAAAAAATAAAAGATAATTCATAAAAAATCCTATTTATTATACAACTATTTACATTCGTGACTCAACACGTAATGCTATGTGGCGGATATAGAATATGGCGGAATGAAGGGATCGGCGTATCTTTGACTAAGCTCCGCCTACCCTGCTAAATGCGGGATACAGCGTGAAGCTGAAAAAAAAACACAATTTGAAAAAAAAAAGTATTAAGCGATTAGCGAGACATTACAGCTTCGGCAACGCTATAGAGAATGTGTTTGTATCCCATAAATTTCCCATTATCACGGCACCTGTCACGAGAGCCATTTGATTCAATTGTTGTATCAGATTTACAGCGAAGTAAAGCGAAGTGCTTAGGAATTTTCCTTAACTCCGTTCATTTCACCTTTCCTGTAAAAATGGTGCTCACGAAGAAAATTTAGAGCGTGTGTTTACTGCCCCTTGGAAACAATGGGGCGGTTTATTTCTGGAAATATAGTTTTAGTCATATTATAGAAGGATTAGTAGAAATTGGGTTAAATTATAAAATTTTATCCAATTTCTGACATATACATGGAAATTTGTAAAAATGAATGTTCGGTTTGTCATAAGATTATAATGAGTAATAAATTCGAGCTAAAAAATATTAAAAAAATAAATTCATCACAATTCTGTTCTACTTTTTATTTTAACAAAACAACATACGGTTTTTTTAGGTTCACGCTGTAACACGCACATAGCAGGGTAGGAAGTGGGAACCTGGGTAGCCAGTGATAAGACACGTTACCCACTTTCCGCTGGAGACACTGCGTATTAAGAGCCAGAACTAAATGCTGCGTTTTACCTCGTATATATAAATATTAAATATTTAATTTCGTCGAGTAAAAATCGAACCCAAAACCGTCCGGTTACAGTCCTGCCTGGAGCCTGGTCTCTTACATACATACGGTAGGTATGCTCGCTCATACATCATACAATGGTTTTCGAAAAATTATTATCTATATGTTTACAGACAATAATTTTACGAAAACCACCATTCACTTAACTAAAAGCTATAAGATATAAAATATTTTGTTTGTAACGACACTTTGCCGATTTGGGCCGCTTCCAAACTGTTGTCGTTCTTTGAACAAAAACAGTCTATTAACATCAGAATCTACGGCAAAACAAACGGAGCACGTGCAATGAGCTGTTACGTAAATATATCTCCTTTCTTATCTCCACTTAATGTTACCGAGAAAATGGTTTATCGATGTAAGAATTAATTTTATTATATGCTTAATTTTTTAGCTTCACGCTGTATCCCGCACACAGCAGGGTAGGCAGAGGGAACCTAGTGTTAAGACACTCGGTTCCCCTTTTTCCACCGAATCTTGGAGGCACTGCGTGTTGAGTGGCATTTAATTTATAATAATCTATTTCTTCATTTCTTGTTTCTTTTGAATTGGAACTTATTGTTATCATATTCAACACGCCCCTTCATAGCTGGAAATAAAAATGGATCCATAAACTTAATTTACGTCTCATCTGTAACATTTCTTCTAAGAATACATGTATATAGAAGTTAACATCTATCTTGAGCATAATAACGCGGAATATTATCGCTATAACTGTCACTAACATTGCTCGCGCGATTCCCACCCACGTCAGGTGCTTGTATTTTGATAAAGAAAAATTCTGAAGACACATAGGATAAGGATTTGTTATATTTTTATATAAAATTGTATATTATTACATTTTAAAAGCAAATTTTGAGGGTACGTTGGTGCAGTGGGACAGTGACTGATGTTGATGTGTTGATCGTGGATTCGATTCTTGTTCAGGAGTAGGAACCATTGTTGTTCTCTATTCGGACAAGACAAAGTGCAATGTATAGTTCCTTCATTTAAAAAATCTTTTTCAAATAATAAAAAAATTTATTTTTGTCTTTATTTTACGTAAAGACGAAGTAAATTGTCGAACATCCACACTTAACTGGCTTAATTAAAATTATATTCTATTAATTCTATTCTTATTTGAGGCCAGTTGTGGCGCAGGGCCGTAATCGAATTATTAAATATGCTTATTTTCTTCGCTCAGATGTCGAGGCAAAGCGCGGCGTTGAGTTCTGCCGCTATACATGCAATACCTCGAAAATTCGGTGAAAAGTGGACACCACACCGGTCTTAACACTAGGCTCTCTCTGCCTACCCTTGATACATGCGGAATACAGCGTAAAGCTGCTTAAAAATAACTAACAAATAATCCATAATAATTAGATAAAAACTTTTCACATAACAAAATATTTCACAAAACAGCAAAACTACAAAATATAGCAAAACTTTCACAATTCACCAGAAACAACCAAACGGAATTGTAAATATTATTTAATTAGTGTAAACTACTCCTGATCTGAATTCTGATCCGCATTGCACTGTTAACTTATGAAACAAATTGTGTATTTTAAAATATTTCATACATTTCAAACTTTGCTGTAAATTTACATATATCACTCGTTATAAAATTAATGGATGTGTGGTGAATAACTAATATTTATTTTTTTACTTTAGTAAATACACTACATGGTGAGTTGTGGATATCAACACCATCCTGTATAATTGTTTTCTAGTAAACTAATACTCTGACACGCCTAAAATCCATTATGTAAAGAACAAAACGGACTATTTTTACCATTTTTAAAGTATTATTCCACACTTAGGTCCTGCTACGTTCAAATTTTTATACGTTTTATAAAAAAGTAAAACAGACTATTTACTAACGTATATTTTAATGCTGTGCTTATGGTATACTTTTCCTTCTTCCTCGATTTTTCAAACTATAGTTGCGGGTAGGCCGTTAAAGTTAATAAATATTAAAATATTTATATTTAATACCATGGTGTCGTTTTTGACCACTTTAAAATATGAATCAAATGTAAAACAACTAAAATTATTGTGAATTTGATTTTAAACCGTAAAAACCTATGTTTCACTCAAATTTGGACTCTCACGGGAACCAATCACCAGACCGGAGAGCAGTTCTATTGAGAATTGCCGCTAGAAGGCTTGACGCTGTTATAAAGTCTAAACGACCCCGTCCGTACAGTACCCTATACATCACAACGACGTGAACGGTGATATTGCTAACTCAATAACAAACTCAAAATATTTTACACCTCAAAGAGAATTTCAAAGAGAATGCTAGTTTCCCTCTTAATATTTGTATATTGCAAGTTTTGCTGCAGGCACCCTCTCGTATCTCTGGGTAAATTTGTAAAATTATGTTCTATATCAATATTCCACTAAAATTCATATTTAATTGTTAATTTACTAGACATATGAGATTTGAAACCATATGCTCTTCGAGACCGTCGTGGCGCAGCGGTATAAGGGTGGGACTGTAACGCGACGGTTGTGGGTTCAATTCCTACACGAGGGAAGAAAGTTTTTATTTATGAATATTTTCATTTCTTCGCTCTCGGATCAAAGGAAAAGCCCGGCATTGCGTTCCGCCACTCAAAACGCCTCGAGAATTCGGTGAAAAGTGGAGAACGAATTTTCTTAATACTAGGTTCCTTTAGCATGGCCTGCTGTTGCGGGATCCACCGTAAAGTTAGTGCACGTTAGTTTTGGTTGTTAGTTTTGGTGGATGTAATTGCTATCGCCGATTGAAGTTTTATCGTATCATCTTGATTTAAACGGAATTACATAAAATAACTTACAGATCCAAATAAAATCTAAGATAATAAAAAAAAGGGTTAAAATTCAAAATTTAGAAACATGAAAAATTCACGTGGAATTCCGTTTGCACGAACCATTTAACCCAATAAATTTAACCATTACCCGTGTCCAAGCGTGGCCGCCACCCGCCATAAAGCGTTTTAGAACGGGCGTGTCGCTTTGAAATCTCGTTACACTTTTTTGGTGAAGACAGCAATGAAATTAATTTTGTATAATTGGCCCATTACAGAACGGTTGGGCGGCGCTATGTTCTCGCGTAACGGGATATTAACGGAATTATAGCAGTGTATTCTATAGAAAAAATTATAGACTCGTGTAGATAATAATATTATGTATTTTGAAACTGTCTTGTCGTCGATACAGAGTCTGACTGCGAATGTGGTGGTTTCGGGTATGATTTCCACTAAATGAATTATTTTTCCTTTCCTCAGTTAGCTTCCGCTTTAAAAAGGATGCCGTACGAGGCGCCTACAATAAGGTAAAAATATCAAAACAAGAAAATCTGTACAATTTTTTTTAATCTTAAAGTAAAAAAACAGAACATATATGGATACTGACAGTTCATGACTTTAAAACCACGAAATTCATCAAAATGCTTTGAATTTTCTATTTTTAAACAAACATAACAAACTGTACGTATATTTTTAATCATGAAAAGTAATGTTTTACGTACATATACACTTTCATATACCTACTTCAAACATAGTAGTTTTTTTTTTGGTGTATATTATTTCAATTTTCCACTATATGCTTGTAACAGTGCACAGTACACACAGACGGAAAATATTAATATTATTTGATGGGAACTGTGTTTGTAATAAAAAAAAATGCTGTGAAAGTAAAAGCGATTGGCAAATATCGTACGTCCATGCCGACGGCAATAAACCAAATGTATTCATTTGGTTAGGTGTTTTTTTTTTGTAGCTTCACATTTATTTAATACAAAGAGACTGATTGATGCTATCTATGGTGGTATATATTTTTTTATTAGTATATTTCAATGAATAATATATTCATGCTTTTTTTAGCAGATTGGAAGAAATTTATGATTATTTAATTCACATTGTTTTTTAAACATACAAATATTATTAATTTAAAATTATATGATTTGTTTAAATAACACAAAGAAAGGTGTAAAATATAATCATATAAAATAACACTCCGCGCTATCCCTTAACTGTAACGCCATATTGGAATACCATTTAAAATAAAAAAAAATCAAAAACAAAAACAAATTCCATATTGATACAGCACAAACTCACCACGTTCCAAAGTCAAAGCAGCAAAAATATTTTTTAAAATCGTACAAACCTCACGCTTCAACCGAACACAGCAAACAAATCTACTCTTTTGACTTACCCGTAACTGGGTTATTATTTACATTTCAGCTCCCGTATCATCTATGTGAACGTATGGCAAATATTGAATAGTAAATAATAATAAAACTCGATTCAAAATAATATTTTGGGTATATATATATATATATATATATACATATACATATAATGGAAAAATGGATTATAGTTGATCGAAATTTAACGAGCGTATCAACTATGCATAGAGAGATGGTAAGCCGTTGTGTGTACAAGGTAATTTGAATAAATAAATAGCATCTACGACTGCCAGTGTCTAATATTGGTAAGTTCTCGGCTTACGATAATACAAAATCAATATCGTGAGCTCCAATTAATGGGGACGGCTATGGCAACGTTTTCGGGGTAGTCTACCTTGCACACTTCAAATGTTACCCATACAGAAATATTGCGTTTATTCTACATGGGTAGGATTAGAAATATCGATTGTTGTTTCTGGCCCATTGCCTTTCTTCGCCATATATAAAAAAAACTAGCTTGGGATACCTCCCAAAATACACACAGCAGGATACGCAGAGGGAACCTAGTGTTAAAACATGCCGTTCCCAACTTTCTACCTAATTCTGGAGGCATTGCGTGTTGAGTGGCATTACTCAACGTTGTGCTTTGCCCCGACACCAGAGCGAAGAATATAGATAAATTTAAATACGTGTTTCATCTCCTAAAGTGGGGATCGAACCCACAACCAATCAGTCTTACAGTCACACTGTGCACATTCCCCACGACTGGTCTCAGTTAATTTTTGTATATATATATAATATATATAACTTTTCGTCTTTTTCTATGAAATTAAGATACTTTTATACGCTTACGAAATACTTGTGTTATTTCTTTTCCGATCTCATAAATTTATATAAAACCATCTGAAGGCTTAATACATGACTTTCTTTTAGTAATTTAGATTTTGTTTACGAAAATACCAAAGTTTCGTTGCGTGTTTATTTTTTCACTTGTTTCTAAGTAAATAGATGTTTTTCAAGTTTTTTGGGTACAAACTGATTATCAAGTAATCAGCTTGTACCCAAAAGGATAGATTTTTTTTTAAATGTGACATTCATATAAGTACGTATAGCGTCACATGTGTCTTTTTTATTGTATGTATATATTGTATTGTATTAGAAACACAAACAAAACTGCGAATATTCTTAATTTGAACCTATAACCAGTGATCTGCAACCCAACTGTAACAATTAATCTACTGTACCTCAATAGAGCCTATTATATTTATTTTCAATTCTATTTATTTTTTATTTTAATTTATATTTTACATATCTTCCCTCTGGTGTCCAGGCAAAGCGCGGCGTTGAGTTCCGCTCAGCACGCAATGCCTCCAAAAATTTAACGAAAAATGGGTGTGAAGCTGATTAATATTTTTTTATTTAATTCTGATCAAAGGGAATCTGAAAAAGTGAACACGTGTGCAAATACACGAAATCGTGAAATAAAAAACTGTTATCCAAATTTATCCGTTCAGCTGGAAGTAAACGAACAATAATTAGTGGAAAATATTTTCGCGAATTAATCTCCCGACAGCATATCGATTACTTTTAAATGGTAAACATATGAGAATCGATTTTAAATATTACCTATACAACGTTGTAAGATGTTTACTTTGTTACTTTTTAGTAAACATATACATTTTTTTTAAATTAGCGGATTTTTTTTAAAATATTGCTTTGATAAGTGTGGAATAATGGTTTAAAATTGTAAAAGATATATACATTCACATTTTAAAAGTGGTATTGTGTGTTGTGTTTTATTGTGCTATATTCACATTTAGGAAAGAAAAATACTTATTTTAAACATTAAAAATTTTAATACGTTTTCTTAATAAGTATATTCACTTTGTTTTTAAGTACTGTTCTACGGTAATTATATGGAAAAGGCGGAGTGATACGTCTGCGTTAATTGTTCTTTATAGAGTTTATAAAGTTTATAAAAATATACATAAATAAATTCAGTAGAGAAGTCGAGTTTAGGATACACGTTTTGCAGAATTGCAAACCACCTAAAGATACTTTTCACGATGTTGTCGCGCTCACAGCAGAGGAAACATAGTGTTAAGACACTCCGCTCTGTATTTGCAGGCCAATATGTATTGCGCTTTATGTGGCGTAAGTCAACGCTAAGCTTTGTCTTGTCGGCAGGGCGAAAGAATGAAAATATATTTAATATTTCCTTTCTTAATAGAAATCGAACCCACAACCTGTCGCGTTTACACTTTACAGACGCCCTTGTGCCACTAGGACAGGACTGACCTACTTTTACGAAATTTAATGTAACACTTCATCTAAATAGTCAGAGCCACACCTCTACATTTAATCAAATGACGTTTGGACCTACAATTACATTGTCTATACGTAGTTAAATATAGTACTAGATGTACCGTGACAACTTTTAGCTTGTACAATAAATAGAATATATGTCATATTAAAACCGTATAGATACGTATAAAACTGTATCTCACCATAGATTGCGGGTTCAATTCTCACTTCAGGTAAATGATATATTAAATATTATCACTTCTTCGCTTTGGTTCAAAGCTCGGCGTTGAGTTCTGCTACTTAAAACGCAATACCTCCAGAACTCGGCGGAAGGTGGGGACCGGAGTTTCACCCTTTAACATAATAAATAAAAAGTAAATAAAACGTAGAGTAACGCAGTGAGTTGATCCAACAGTATTAAATCTCAAAGTGAAACATAGAAAAATATTAAATACAAAATGCGCAATAACAAACAGTCCGTGCCAGACAGTAATTTAATAATAGAAAATCGAACCGGAAAACATAACCAAAGTGAACTGGCAGGAAGCAAATGAAGCACACAAAATAAAACGCGAGTTCGCCTGTACTCGTAGATAATACAAAATCGATACAGTAAGCCCCAATTAATCATAGATGGGAGTTTTTCCGATGCAAGCTTTTTAGTGGGAACGTAATTCTTTGTATTGTGGATTGGGGAGGCTGTGTTTTTTTGTACCTTTGAAACAGAAAGAGAGTTTTTTTTTGCATATTCTTTTTATTTTGAAAATCATATGTAATTGTGTATGAAATTGGAAGGTTCAAGATTGTATTACGTTGATTAATGATAAATATTTATGTTATCTATATATATATTATAGATCTACTATAGATCTACATCTATTTATATATATACTTATGGGATTGGTCCTAAGGAATGGAAAAAAATATATAGTCAGCTTCACGCTGTACTATTGTGAGTAGCGAAACTCAACATCGGGCCTTGGTGACAGACAAAACAAAGAAATTAAAATATTATTAAATAACAATTATTTCCCTCCAAGTGGGTATGGAATCCACAACCACAGTTTACAGTTACACCATCGTGCCAATACGCCACGACGGAAAAATAAAATAAAACAACGATAATTAGGATTGGTTGATTTAAAAAAGAAATGAGAGTGTCCGATAAACTCTACTTTTATTGAGTGAAGAATTACAAAATTGCCGAGGAAATGTTTTAAAGACTGCTGGAAAGTTTTGCCGTCTCATTCGAACTGAAGATTTATCTTTAAAATAACGGCATCGCTAATGTAGAACTCCAATTCGTTTTTTGCAATTCGTCTTGCAACTTTTATTTTGCGTCAGAAATGAGTGAGACGGCTGAAACTTAATGATCCTAACTAAATTTATCCTAATATTGAAAATTACGATACATTTCTTACTGTGATACTTTAAAATGTAAATATTTTTTTTTATTTAATTACATATTGTACAAAATCACTTGCAGAATCACTTACCCTTATAGAATCACTTTGTTGCGATATTGCGTAGATTTATTCAGCTAAAATTAAAAGCAAATGCTATTAAAACAGACTTGGGTCTACGGTTACTTTAAGCATAGAAAAAATAATCTTCTTATTCAATGCATTCAAAATATCATAATTTATCAAAATCACTTAGCTTGAGGTCAGTCGTGGCGTGCGGGACGAAGTGGGACTATAAAATCGACTGGTTGTAGATTCGATCCCCACTCGAGGAGATGAAATATTTACTTAAATTTATATTTCCGTTTCATCGCTCTGGTGTTGAGGCAAAGCGCGGCGTTGAATTCTGCCACTCGACACGTAATGCCTCCAGAAATCGGCAAAAAGTAAGGAACGGAGTCTCTTAACACTAGGTTCCCTCAGCCTACCCTGCTGTGTGCGGGATACAGCGTGAAGCTGATTTATTACTTAGTTAGCTAACTCAGCATAGTTTTTGCCGCAATTTGTATGAAATTCGCGGCATAATTAAAACCTGCAATAAACTTCCCGTGAACCTACAGTTACGAAAAACGTTACAAATTAGCTCAACACAATTGAATGAAAAAAACATAATAAAGATATTTCACAAATTGAAACTCTTATAAACTTGTATTTGTAGTTAATTTCATAGAAAATATGAATTATATACACACGGAAACTTTTTTTTTTGGACGTTTGTCCGTTTTATAAATTGTACTTCTCCTTGATATGCCAAGCTAAACTTGTTGAAAAATATTTCTTATTTACTAGCGATTGTGAAGTTTTAGTGCAAAATTGCAGATTTAAGATCCGAATAAGATGTTTATACTAAAAAGATGAACGTTTTTATTTATTAAAAAATAAAATAAATTAAATTAGCTTCACGCTATATCCCGCACACAGCAGGGTAGGCAGAGGGAACCTAGTGTTAAGACACTCCGTTCCCCACTTTCTGCCGAATTTTGGAGGCATTGCGTGTTGAGTGGCAGAACTCAACGCTGCGCTTTGCCTCGACACCAGAGCGAAGAAATGAAAATATAAATTTAAGTAAATATTTCATCTCCTCGAGTGGGGATCGAACCCACAACCAGTCGGTTTTACAGTCACACTTTGTACCACTGCGCCACGACTGGTCTCAATTTTAATTATCTACGAACAAAATATGTAGATATAAGGCCACGAATCTGATGTATCACTTGATTTTGTCCAGCTGCTCCCCGTGGCGCGGAAGTATGTATGTAATATATTGGCAAAATAGACTACACAAAATTCTTATCAGTTTCGAGTAACAATTACGGGGAATGTGAAATGTTATTTATTTTCGTTTGCCATTTATAAATTGCATCCGCTCCGCCCGTTTTTAATTGTAAATTCCAATTATACAGTAATAATATACAGTGATTATTATCAGAACAGATAAACAACAATTTGCTTCGCATTAATTGGTGGACATTTTTCCACAAAAACCGCAACAAATTGTTGTCGAATTTTCGCGGGGAACCAATACTTCGCGCACTCCGCGACCGGATTCCACGTACATTAAATACATTTTATATACAAAATATATCATGATTTGTATTGTTTTACAATCTGTCATTTTTATTATTGTATGTCCCATACAAATGTTATATAACGCTCCTAGAAATATTTTGATTTTAAATATATTTTTTTCTCAATCACAAGGAATGTAGAGTATATTTTCTTCGAACTATGGAATTAACTCACTTCTTTTTTTTTATTTTTTCCCGCAACAGCATTGTATCATTAGGATACATTATACGACATGTTTTATATGTAAGCTTTGATTTGGAAGTTACTGAGTACTGACTGACTGACTGAGTTAATTAACTTTTCCTTTTAATTTTTTCAGCTTCACGGACATATCATAATCAGAGTAGGCAGAGGGAATCTGAGAGACTAGTGTTAAGACACTCTGTTTTCATGACTTACGTTCCCCACTTTCCAAATAATTATGGAGGTATGTCGTGTTGAGTGGCGGAACGCTGCGCTTTGCCTAGAGCCAAGAAATGAAAATATATATTTTTTAATTTCCTCGAGTAGGAAGCGAACCCACAACTTGTCGCGTTTACAATCATCTTTTATACTATTTTAATTATAGCTTTAATACAAAAATCTTTTACTTTTTATATTAAAACTACACGAAGCTTGGAAATTATGTTTAACGATAATTTTGACTACCATTCTTTAAAGGACAAATGACATTCGCGTCACCCCGGTGTGAATAAATTTTAATTTTTAATGTAAACTGCGGATATTACGCAAACTTTTTAACTCAATAAAAAAGTTAATAGGCGTCGAGAGGCTACTCCAACCCTTAGTGTGACTGCTTTAGACTAAAATGATCCTTTAAAGCTAAACGTGGTTTAAATGTTATGATTATTATGTTTTTACTAATATAAATGTCACTCAAGCGGTGTAAGTAAGGTAACAATAAAAATATAATGTTTCTTTTAAGAGTCCTTAAAAAAATAAATCAGCTTCGCGTTGTATCCCGCACACAGCAGGGTAGGCAGAGGGAACCTAGTTTTAAGACACTCCCTTCCCCACTTTCTGCCGAATTCTGGAGGCATTGCGTGTTGAGTGGCAGAACACAACGCCGCGCTTAGCCTCGACATCAGAGCGAAGAAATGGAAATATAAATTTATATAAATATTTCATCTCCTCGAGTGGGGATCGCCACCAGTCGGTTTTACAGTCACACTTCGTACCACTGCGCCACGACCGGCAAAAAGTCCTTTCTTTCTATAATTTATACGAGACAAAAGTATATTATAAAGAATGTAGACAGTATATTTTTAATATACAACAAGCGGGTTCGATTCTCATTGCTCAAAACTGCGTCACGACGGACTCTTATAATAATATATGCGTATAAAAATAAAGAATTTTTAAACTTATAATTCCAAACCTTTAAAGACCAAGAAGAAAGATATCTTCGTCAATTTTACTAAGAAGAAAGATCTTAATTTCCCTTATCTCAGTGAAAGTCAGTAGCGTAGCGCAGAAGGGGTGTGTCGGGATGTCCACCAGCTCCAGGATAGCTAGTCTACTAGGTTTATTAACGTCCGCCATATTGTAATTCTGTCCCATGCGGGTTTCAAACAACGTTTCATTTGCCAACAAAATTATTTGCAAAATGTTTTATAAAAGAAACTGAACTGAACTATTTTTGAAAACCTGAAGCTTTTTTATTACAAATTATTAAATGAAATTGTTAATAAATTGGTGAGATCGATATTAATTATGAAGCTGTTTTAATTATTTCACTTAAGAAGTGCTTCACTTTTCGAAATTAAACATAATATTTGAGTATTTCTGAAATACGAAAACGCATTTTTTTTTTAATCTTTGCACTGTATCCCGCACAGAAGGACAGGCAGGGGGAACCTAGTGTTAGGACATTCCGTTTCCCATTTTCCACCAAATTCTGGAGGTTTTGCGTGTTTAGTGGCATACCCAACGCCGCACTTTGCCTCGATACCAGATAAGAAAATGAAGATTTCATTTCTTGGAGTGGGTACAAACCCATACTGTGCCTGCATCACGACTATCTTCCTGTGAATTTAAAGAAAAAAAATGTATGTCGTATATAAATAGAAAAATATACTTCTATAAATAAGACTTGACCCAATACCCCAATGAAAAATACTTTTAATTCAATACAGTTTATTTACAAAGCACGAAATATATACGTATGTTTGCACTTATATTACATATATATGTATACATACATACATACAACATCAAATAAGCACGTCCATATAATATACTGTACTATCCAACGTCCATCCATTGAGATGAATCTCTGTGACGTACAATATAATGCTAACAATTTCGCATTCACATTTTACTGCCCATAAAAAATATCAGCCTATATTTTATAGCGGCACTGGAATTTTGACTTTTTATTTTATTTTGCCCGCCTCAGTGATTCGGTTGTGTCGGATAAACGGACTGGACGTTTCGGTAATGATGTCGTTTAACATAATCCTGTATTACAACGTCCTGCTATTTAACATATAAATATGTATATGTATATCAAAATATCTTTGGAATATCGGATTTTGTCAACAGAAATTGGCGGAAAGTGGGAAACGAAAGTGCCTCAATGGGAACGGAGTGCCTCAACATAATTTTACAGGAGCGCGGCGTTTAGTTCCGCCACTCAACACGCAATGCCTCCAGAACCCGGAAATAGTGGAGAACGGAGTGTTTTCACACTAGATTCCCTCTGCCTGCTGCTATGTGCGGAATACAGCGTGAAACTGATTTAATTTAATTTTATTATTTATTAGAAATTATCAATGAACGATACACGCATTTTCACGTTACACAATATCTATACAAAGCGATAACGTGATATAAAACCTCGCGTGCGTGATTAAGCCGCGGCATTGTTCGTTCCGTCCCCGCCGAATTCGTGGTAGCTGTAGGTACCGCGGAACATACAGGCTCGAAGGCCTCTCGTACAAAAATATTGAACACAATTTTCGTCCTTACACCATTGTAATAAAGATTGAAACGCTTTGTTAGCAATGTTTTTCACACGATCGTATCCCCTATTATTGACATGTGTATAGCATAGTTAATTACTGAACGATTATGTTCTAGTTTATTCGCAAATGTAATTTATTCGAACCCTCGTCATTTTGAATAATGAACTTTGATTGTATTGAAGGTTGCGTCTTACTTGTTAAGGTGTTTCATATGCAGTGGGCGGTACGCTTCTGTTGCTTATGTAGATCGAATTATCTTTACAAATTAACTTGCTAATACTAAATTATGGAGGCCAGTGGTGGCGCAGGAGCACAAAGTGTGACTGTAAAATTGATTGGTTGTAAGTTCGATCCCCGCTCGAGAAATATTTATTTATGTTAATATTTTCATTTCTTCGCTCTGGTCTCAAGGCAAAGGGCGGCGTTGATTTCGGCACTCAACACACAATGCCTCCAGAAGTGGAGTGGGAAGAGAAAGTGGAGAACGGAGTATCTTAACACTAAGTTCCTTCTGCCTATTCTGCTGTGTGCAGATAATGTATGTACATTATAGTGTTGTTGATGTATTCAAACAATGTTTTTAGCACTCTGTTTTCCGCATGTAACGCCGCGGTTTGCTTTGATACAAGAGCCAAGAAATTAAAATATTACACAATTCATTTTCCTCGAATCGAAATCGAATCCACAATCTAACGTTTTAAACTAGTCCTGCGCTACGCAGAACCTAACCTCCTAACCTCAAAACCTCCTCCTCAAAACCTACAAGCTAACCAATTAAAATTAATTATTATATCCGCCTAATTAATACATAGCCAAGTACATTTTGAAACAAACAACAAAAACTTACAAATATACTATGTATCTAAAAAAAATCAGCTACGCTGTATCCCGGACACCGCAGGGTATGGAACCTAGTGTTAAGACACTCACACAGTTCTCCACTTTCTGCCGAATTCTGGAAGCATTGCGTGTTGAGTGGAAAAACTCAACGCCGCGCTTTGCCTCGACACCAGAGTGAAAAAATGGAAACATAAATTTAAGTAAAAATTTCATCTCCTCGAGTGGGGATCAAACCCACAACCAGTCTGCCTTACAGTCACACTTCGTGCCTCTGCGCCACGACTGGCCTTAAACTACTATATATATAGAATTATACACAATATGATTGTGTAATTAATAGTTATACAAGTAACGGTGTCGTATCACAATGTTATTAACGCTATCCACTAATGGCGTGACTCCCATTACAGTGCTTTGTCTTATGTATAATTAAATTATTTAACTGATATTCTACATTATGGATTATCATATATCAAGCTCGTAGTAGATTTTTAAGAGATGTTTTTTTTATAGCATCACGCCGTATCCCGCACACAGTAGGGAAAAAAGTGTTAAGTCACTCCGTTCCACATTTTTCGCTGAATTCTAAAGGCACAGTGTGCTGAGTAAGGTCAACGCCGCAATTGGCCTCGACGAAAATATTAAATTATATTTATTTACCTAAAGCACAACCAGTCGCGTTTACAATTACAAACCTGTGTCCATGCGCCACGATTGACCTCCAAACGTAGTTATATTCCTTTTTGCTGAAGTCATTGTCTTCAACGGCTCAGTGTGCCAGCGTCTGGCTCTGTCTCAAAATAACATATTTTTAATACAATAAAGGAAGAAAGAACAAAATATACATAAAAGCTTTAAAAGATTTACCTTTATGTATGTATGGGTATAAAGGAAATAAACATTTTCACAAATGCCCACCTTATAAGCTTTAACCGAGACGAACGGTTAATCGGAAATTCGATATTTTTCCATCATCATTTCCATCATATATATATATATATATATATATATATGATGGAAATATAAATATATATATATATATATATATATATATACATACACACATATATATATATATATATATATATATATATACAAGAACTAAAGCGAAACTAAATTCGTTCTAAGCGCAATGTCCCAGTGAATTTGGCGTTCAACACCAAACAGTCTTCACACTTTCACAAATAAATAAATTTCCAAACTTCCTATTGTGAGGGGACTGAAACTTCTTTTAATTTAACACCACACCTAAGTCCGAGTGGTCGAGTAGGTGCTAACCTACTTTGGTCTGTCCGTAATATTATATACTATAAAATAAAATTCACAGCTTAAATACTTTAAAAAATATTATTTCTTTGTGAAATACTATGGGTTCATTGGTAGGAATGGTAAATTCTTCTGTATATTGATTTTACTCTGTATAATAAGTTTATTTCTATTTTTTTAGCTTCTATACTATTTTTTTAGCGAGATATTGATATGTTGTGTGATGAAAAGTGGAGCGAGGAAATGAAAATATTAAATAACATTCCCCCTGTCGGGAATCAACTCACAACAGCCGCATCCATAATGACCACTGCGCCACGACAGCCTAGACTTTTTACTTTACTTACCAAATTTTAAACAAAATCTAATAAATTTAATTTTATACTACGAACAGGTCGCAACCACGCGGTTGCCGCTGCCGACGTTCTCGCCGCGCGCCGTGCTGATGTACAGCGCGGCGGTGGGCGGCGAGGGCGTGGCGCTTCAGCTGCGGGAGGCGACTCCAGCAGAGATTGACGAGAGGCTGGCCATAGCCTGCCACGAGCCTGAACTGCTGGCTGATCTGCTCCACGCTGCTGCTGATATTGGTGAGTACTCCTCTAATAGTTATTTTTATCATTATTAATTGTGTTATTTTACATTTAAGAAAGAATAATATATATATATTTGAAAACGCATGAGAGTTTTAAACGTAGCGGGTTTGAACTCGCACTAGCTTCGTAAATTTCACGAAACGTAACATCATATTACAGAAAAGAGAACTAAACAAAATTTTGTGTTTGTTGAAATTGTCAAAGGCATTTCACCAATTAAATTGCAGCCCAAGACTAAAATATGCAAGATACACTAAAATAGATAGCAAAAACCGAGTACCATTTAGCATAATACAACATAGAACACGCCCCGGGGGAAAAGTGCTGTCAACAGAATTGGCATTCGGTCGAAGCGAAACTAACTTGTTTTATTTGACAGCGCAAGAATGAGGAGTATTCTTGCCGGAGGGTACGTCGGTCGTTTTGAAATTCAAATATGAAATTTTGTATTCGAAACTGGATTCGAACATCGCGTTTGGACGACATTACCATTTACTATGGCCGCTGGGACATACTATCATTTTTATTGTTAACTAGGTTTTTACTTGTGCAGTTACAGCAAGTCGGTGGTTGCAGTATGGTACTTTTGAATTTCAAACCGTAATATGTCCCCGTTGTACCATTTGAATATACGGCTTGTGTTTTAAAAGAATTGTTTTAGGAAAAATTTATACCTAAATTAGTTCATAAATAATATGTTTTGTTTTGTTGATGTGTTTATTCAACACATCTCTTGTATATTTTTTAAGGAACCACATAGAATCAAGATATAAATAAGGTTTCACGCAATGACAGACGGATTGACAAAGATAGCTTTATTTTGACAGATATTCTTTTGAATACAAACAAAAATAATGTTTTTATATAAAGCGCAGCGTTGAGCTCCGCCACTTAACACGCAGTGTTTCAAATACGGACGGAAAGCGGAAAACTGAGGTTTTTAATACTATGTTGTCTCATATGCCGTGTTGAGTTCTGCCACTCAGCACGCAATGCCTCCAGAATCCGGCAGAAACTGGGGAACGTAGTGTCTTAGCACTAGGTTACCTCTGCCTACCCTGCTGTGAGAGGTGATACAGCGTGAATATTCAGTAAATTTAATTAAGTCTAGTCTCGGCGACAAAAATAAAATTTCATTTATCTGTTTTTCTTTTACCTATAATAAGAAACCGAATAGCAGGGGTCTACCCTAAAGAGAACTTAATGTTACGACACTCCGATCCCAATTTTTCCATGAAATATGAAGACATTATTTACGTGTTGAGTGGTGGAACTGAACGCCATGCTTTGTTTCAGCACCAGAGCGAAGAAATAAAATTTTTTAATATTTAATGTTCTCGAGTGGGAATCGAACTCAGAACCTATCGAGATCACATTCAAACACGCGTGCCCCTGCGTCACCACAGGATTTAATAAAAGATTATATATAAATCATTTCCTAATCGCGTATTAAAAGTTACAACGCATATATAACATTTTCTCATCGTTAATAGCTCCTCACTCCCTCAACAATTACACTATTCCCATAGTGCGAGCGTCGCTTAAAGTAGATCCCCATACATTATGGAAATCCCTTTCTACTTCCTTCTCCTACCAAATATTAATGTAGCATTAACTGTAGTTAATTGAGAACTCAAGTATCTAATGAAATATTAAACCTACTAAATATATTATTACAAATGACTATTACTTTAGTGAATGTACGGTAATAGTAAGAGATTAATTGAAATGGTATGCTAGAACGATTTCATTATATAGGGCAAAGAAAATGGTAAATATTTAGACCTTAGCCGTAATTGAATTGGCATCTACTTTAAACATTTATCCAAGAGATATGATTAATAGCAAATTTTTTACACTATTTAAATTATTTTTTTCTTTAAGACTCTATTTTCGTTTCTTAACTTCTCCGACAGAAATATGATACAAACATATACTATATTTTTGAGAACAAAAACTACATAGCTAAATTAATTCTTAGTCTTGCACTGAAACCAAGATAAAGCGCGGCGTTGATTCCCACTCTCAATCTGCAATATCTCGAAAATCTGAAAAAAAATTAAGAACGGAGTGTGTTGATACTAGATTCCCTCTGCTTATCCTCACATGTGGAATACAGAGTGAAAATGTACGAAACACCTAAGTTTATCACAATCTACAACGCTGACTGTACGCTTTTTTCCCCAAAGTTCCCGACTTCATTAGTCGGCAAACGCCAGAGGCAGGGTACCGACTTGTCAGAAATCCCGCCAACTCCTGCCTCTTAAAAATGCTAACTCATGCAAACGAGCTCCAGAGGCCTCTAATTGAATTAGATTTATCAAGCGGACGATGAAATATTTCTTCCTATTATTATTGGACACAAATTGGAAAGATCCAACTGCTGTGCATTTCAATTATGAAGTTGTTGTTTAAATTGAAAATAAAATGGAACTGAGTCAAAAGAAAAATATTTTTATTATCTTGAAGTGTTCGTCCAGAGGGCAGTCGTGGCGCAGGGACAGAAGGTGTGCCTGTAAAATCGACTGGTTGTGGGTTCATTCGTTTTATACTGTTTTGTTTTTAAACAAAAAACAACCAAAAAATGTACGTTTGTACAATTCTGCTATACGGATTTATATTAGCTCTTCTCTCCTTATTATATAGATTCTCTTTGCCTACAATTCTAAATGTGGGATACAGTGTGAAGCTGAAACTTTTATTTTTGATTATCACGCAAACTAATCTCTTAATATTAGCAATGTCGCAATAAAAGTCAAAGTGAAACGAAACATGAGTAAATAGTTGCATACTTTATCTAGCGGGCGTCGGGAAGGCTTTAGCGGAGATGAATCGTCACTCTCCGAATTGTTTTCGAGAGAGCGCCAGAATCACTGACGATAATGGAGGGCGAGTTTCTTGAGGAAATATTTTATTTTATTGCACCATTTTTCTAGAAGCGCTTTCCGGATTTTCCAAACTATTGTTGTGATTTGAAATATTATGAAGTTTAATTCAATTTTATTTGTATTTTGAAATTGCATTTGTATTTTTAATTTGTTTATCTATTTTATATTTTTGTGTTTTTTAGTTTTTGGTGTGTTCGCGCCGGTTATATTGATCGAATATAAAACAACTCGTTCGATGCTTTACTTAGCTTAACCATGCATTAAACCATACATACAACAATTTTTTTTTCAGCTTCAAACTGTATTTTAGAGAGCCTAGTGTTAAGACATTCTATCTCCATTTTCTGCCAAATCCTGGAGGCATTGCGTGTAGAATGGCGAAACTTAATGTCGCCCTTTGCTTTGTTATTCGTGAAGTACGTCACAAACTCAAGTTTCATCCACACCACCTGGATACGTGGCACTTGTCTACGGTGCGGTTTCGAGAAACTTACTTCCACGCGCCACTCAACTGTGGAATATCCTACTTGCGGTAGTGTTTCCAGGTCGATACGAACTGGGTACCTTCTAAAAGCACGTTTATCTCCACCTTAAAGACCGGCAACGCACCTGCAGCTCCTCTGGTGTTACACGGGGTCGTGGACGGCGGTGATCACTTACCATCACCCGTGCCCGATGACCCGTGCGCTCGTTTTCCTTGTCTTTTTCCATAAAAAAATCACGTCACACTCTTGTGCCTTTGCGCCTCGACTGACCTCTACTAAAATACTTAAAACTTTTATTAAATATCTTCGTTTAATTTAAATTGGAATCCGCTACCACTGTAAACAGACAAGTCAGAAATACAAACCAAAATTTGTTTTTTTAAAGATTACATTAGTAATTCAGATAAAAACGAAACAAACATTCGAGAACATTTAAAAATGTATGTAAAACTTAGTATTTTTACTTCGAATATTTGAAATAATCTTAATGGGGACCCGCATAAATTCTCGAGAGGTTGCTTCTATTAAATTTTACGACAAACATCGGCCCTCGTATAACTTCGTTATGACGATTACAAATATACAGCAACCAGATGCCAACTATGGTCTTCGGTTAGAGATGATACGGCAATTCAATTTTATATCTGTTAATTTCATAATTCCTTCATAAAATAGTGGAGTCGTCGTGGCGCAGTGGCATCAGCGTGTGACTATAAACGTGTCGGTTGTGAGTTCGATTCTCAACTTTTTTTTTACTTCTTGGCTCTGGCAACAGGGTAACGCGCAGTTTCACCACTCAATACGCAATGCCTCCCGAATTCGATGGAAAATAGGGAACGGCACTAGTCACTAGGCACTTAGGGATACAGCGTAAAGCTAAAACAAGATGCCTATTATGATCTTCGGTTAAAGCTTTAATGTTCTATTTATTAATTTCCTAAATCCTCAATAAATTAATTACAACAGTTTATACTTCTTTTGTTTATTAAATCAAAATAGACTTAACTCTTGTAATAAATTTTAATTAAAACTTTGAATGCTAAATAATTTACTTTATGTATACTTTGATCTAAATGAGTCTAACTTTTGGACACGTGCATTGAAAATAATAAAAAATAACAAAATAACAGTAAATATATGTGGGACACCACTGGTTCAATGGGAAGACGGTCTCAGATAAACTGCCAACTCTGACGAATGTCTCCGACGGGTAGAGATACAAACGATACATACATGTCATCTTTAGGGAAGGCCTTTACCTAAAACGGTAATTCTTGTTAATTAAACAACGTCTGCATAAGAATTAAATAAAATTAAATTAAATTAGCTTCACGCTGTATCCCGCACAAGGCATTGTAAATAGCGGGAACCTAGTGTTAAGACACTCCGTTCCCACTTTCTGCCGGATTTTTCATAAGAATATATATACTTTTTATTTATTACTTAAACTTAATTACTAATATTAGCTAAACAACTAACCAACATAATCCTAATTTGAAAAAACCTTAACCAATTACCCTAAATATTTCGATACTTCTATTATATTGTACAACATTTTTGCGAAAGCAGGAAATAAAAGCTTTTTCTTATTATTTTTTTTTATATTACGATACAAGAACATTGAAATCCTACTCTGAAATATGTCCATATGTACATATATTATAGATATGTTTACGACAAATTTTATTACACGGACTTGCGTAGTACACTTTTAATATGTACTTACTTTAACTTGCAGCTTCCCTCCGTGATAAAATGGAAATAACTAAGAGTTTTTGCATAAAACATGCGAATTTTGAGTGCCCGAGGAAACTCTGACCGCACTGTATATATTTTTATTCATACGCTACATCCCGCATAAACAAGGCAGGCAGAGGGCACCTACCTCACTTTAGAACGAATTTCCAAGACATTGAGTATTGAGTGGCGGAATTAAACGCCACTCTTCGTCTTGTTTCCAAAGCGAATATTAAGTAATCCATTCTCCCAAGCGGGAATTTAACCCATTTATAGTCAGACTCTGTGCCACTGTGCTACGACGGCCCTACGAAGTACACATTATACGTACCTATAATGTAATTCCCTTTATATGTACATTTATCTATATATATATATATCACTTATGAATTCCGTCGACTTCTCGCGATACATCTTCAATGTCAAACCCACGTCCTTTTTGACAAGTGACAGCTGCGTCTTGGCATAGCAGGAAATCCCATCGATTCAATAGCCTGCCGTCCGCTTATGACAGTCCGTAATTGGATATATAATAAGTACATACCCTATTTCCACTTTGGCTTAGTCGCTAATTAGTTGGCCATTGGTCGTAAAGTAGGCAGAGAAAATTTGAGAACTTAGTTTTCACTCAGAACACTCCGTTTCCATTTAGAAACTTTCGTTCCCAATTCTGGAGACATTAGACGACGAGACGTTTTGCGCCGTTTTGAGTTCCGCCACTCAACAGGCAATGCCTCCAGAATTCGGTGGAAAATGAGGAACGGAGTGACTTAGCACTAAGTCTCCTCTGCTGTAAATAAATAAATAAATTAAATGAAAAGTATGCAAAATTAGTTTTATACCCATAAAACATCACATAAAGCAATCAATATTAATTAGTAAGTAAGACTCGACGGACGTCAATACACCGTTCTCGTTTATTCAGCTTAATTAAATGACACAGGGTAAAGAGAAAATTTCCAGCATGGATAGGTACTTGTTCCACAGTTTCTTAGTTTCCACGTAAGTTAGCGCGGTAATACTTCAAATGCAACTTTATAGTGCATTTGTCGCACACTCTTAGTACTGGCGTACGATATTAAAACTATTTTAAAATATTCTGTCTTAAAATTTCCTAGTTCAACTATTAAAGTCACTCTGAATGTCTACTTTGAAATTTTTTCCTTGTTCTTCTTTATTATTCTCGTCTTTTTTTTATCGCACGATGTATCCCGCACGCAGCAAGGTAGACAAAGGGAACCTAGTGTTAAAACACTCCGTTCTCCACTTTCTGCCGAATTCTGGAGGCATTGCGTGTTGAGTGGCAGAACTCCACGCCGCGCTTAGCCTCAACACCAGAACGAAGAAATGGAAATATAAATTTAAATAAATATCTCATCTCGAGTGGGGATCGAACTCACAACCAGTCGGTTTACAGTCACCCTTTGTGCCGCTGCGCCACGACTTTTTCACGATTCTCGTTACTTGCATATAATAAATACGGTTGAAGAAGAGGGCCAGGTAGAGTCATAATATAATTGTTGGGTACATTTCGTTACAAATGTAATCTTAAAATAGTATAGTTGTATATAATATACAAAATAAATCTATTACTAAAAGCAAACGTTATTGGTTATAAATAATATAATTGCTAATTTAATATTAATAACAGCTATTAAAATTATAATTATGCAGCTGTTGATTTTGTACAGGGTTGCAGTCATTTGTATACAATATATACTTTATAAAACACGCTGTATCACTCTTGTAGAGTATCTCGCAGAGGTAACCTAATGTCCAGACACTCAGCTCCACAATCTCCGCCTAGATACCAGAGCGATATCAAATGAGAATCGAACCCACAACCTGTCGCGTTTATACTTTAAAGTTGGCAGTTTAAAATTTATTTATATAATTTTAATTTTATTTCTACTAATCCACCTTCACCAGAACATTGTAATAATTTACCTCGCAAAAGATTTTACTTAATCATTACTTGCATTGATATAAGAAAATTGGTTTGCATTTTAAAAGATTATTCATAAGCTAAAAATTTTCCAGTCTTTTTATGGGAGGAAGACAGACATCGTTAATTAATGGCGAGCGAGGATGAAAAATTATAAAATAAAGGAGCAAAAGAGTCGCTATTCAGCGAGAGTGTAACCTCTGTGAGGCAGCTTTCGTTAAATTATTATCTTGAAAATATGTTCAGCTAACATTTTATTGCATTTTTTTCCGTTTTCCTGTTCTACTGAAGAAAGGAAAAAATAATATTAGTAGTAGGAAAATTCATTATACATGTATTTCCAAGTCTCAAGTCTTAATATGACATTGATCATATGTAAAAGCTAAAGTAGTAGGTTCTACGTTTTTACATTTTTCACATGACTGGGTAGATGGGGGATACCTAGTGTTAAGACACTCCGTTCCCCACTTTCTGCCGAATTTTGGAGGCATTGCGTGTTGAGTGGCCTCTGCCTACCCTGCTGTGTGCGGGATATAGCGTGAAGCTAATAAAAAAAAAATAATCAAAGAAACGCAGTTTTGAGTTCCGCTACTTAACAGATAATGTCTCCAGTCAAAGTGGAAAATTTAAATTTTAAGTAAATATTTCATTTCGTCGAGTGGAGATCGAACCCACAACCAGTCGCGTTTACAGTCTCACTTTGTGCCTCAGCGTCACGACTAGCCTACTAAAGCCTAGTCTCGAAACTAATTTATTTTATTATTATCATAATATAAATTTTATTAAAAACATTTAAAATTTTTACGTAATTTCACATTTCATCACAAACACATTCCTTCAGCTTACAGGGAAGGTTCCTCAAGGTTACTCAAGCCCTACATAATTACGGAATGGCCGGCGGCAAGCTAACGAAATTGTTCAAATTCTATAAATAATTTATAGGAATTCCGAGTAACTCAACTTTGAAAGACTTCTGGTATGCGAATATTTCTTCAATGTCTTTACAACATTTAAATAATTTTTCGATTCTTGAAATATCTGTAAATTTTTGAATTTGCTTTATTTACCAGTAAAAAATTAAGTTACAAAAAAAATGTATGAAAATAAAGGGCTTCCTACATTTTTTATATAAATTTTATAATGATTTTGTAAATATTTCATTAAAATTAAAGAAAATCAGCTTCACGATGTATTCAGCACGCAGCGGGGTAAGCAGAGCGAACCTAGTATTAGTAAGACACTCCATCACTCAACACTGCTTTTCCTCAACACCAGAGCGAAGAATATAAATTTAAATAAATATTTAATTTCCTCTTGTGGGAATCAAACCCATAACCAGACGATTTTGCAATCACACTTTGTGCCTCTCGTCACGACTGGCGCATTAAATTAAATCTAATCAAATTAAATTTGAGCTCGCCGTGACGCAGGGGCACAAGGATATGACTGTAACGTGACGGTCCGATTCCCAAAAATTGAAAAAATTTTGTTTATTAATATTTTCATTTCTTTGCTCTGGCACCAAGGCCTATAAGGGGCCTTCCGCCACTTAATAAGGAATACCTCAAAATTTCGACAGGAAAAGGAGAATGGAGTGCCGTAACACTAGGTCTCACTATCCCTCTCCTGTGCACGAAAAACAGCGTAAAACATTTTTTTTTTAAATTTATAAAAATAAAGTAATTAGCTTCTAATTAAAAACAGGAAGGAATATACCAGCAAAAAATGCTTTAATTTTAGCGTTCATTATAATACAATGTATAACGTAAACAAGTATACCCCGGGTGACAATTTTCCGCGCTAATGCAAACTTGTACTGGCGAGAACAATTTTTTGCTTCTCATTTCATACAAAAAATAAAAAAAAGCGTATAAAATCATTATATTGTATTAATAATAGTGTTAATATTTCATTAAAATTACAAAAAGCAAGACTAGTAAAGAAAGAAGAGAAGAGAAGAAAAAAAGAAGGACAGTTATTCCCTATAGTATTTCTATACGTTTGAAAAAGAATTATATTTTGAAAAGAAGAAGAGAAAGAGAAGAGAGAAAGAAGAAAAGAGTTATAGTTTGAAACATATATATATAATACGAATGCTTTTCATTATTTTCAAATAATATTTCAGTGATTAGTATTAAAACAATTTTGGAACGACGACGATTTATGAATTCAACTTTTAATAATACAAATACTTTCTATAAATACAAATTTATATGAGTCAGTCGTGGCGCTGTGGCACAAGTGATTGTAAAAGTGACTGGTTGTGGTTTCGATCCGCATTTGAGGAAATGGAATATTTATTTAAATGTATATTTTAAAATTTTCGCTCTGATCAAAGCGCTTCATTGAGTTCCTCCACTCAACACGCAATGCCTCCAGAATGAGTAACGGAGAGTCTTAACAGTAGATTCTCTCTACCTACCCCGCCATATGGGAGATTTTATTAAAAAAAAAATAAAACAGAAAAACCAATAAAGAGGACATCTAAAGCACTTAGGATTGATGTTTGAGCTACATACATCCTCATCTATGTAATAAGTTACGATAGTGTGAAGTAATTAGCATATTGTCACGTAGATGGTGAACACGACGGACTGACAGCCCTGCTGGGGGCGTCCTCCCCTGACTTGGCGCTGGCATCTGATGCATCAGATAGCCTGCCATTGCCAGATCACGACAACGGTATAGTGTGTGTGTGTGTGAGCATACATATATAACATAACTAACGTTTGAGTGATTATTGTTTTAATACTAACCATAAATAACAAAATTAATAATTATATTTTATATCCCTAGATATATACGAGGCTAGTCGTGGCGCAGTGGCACAAAGTATGATTGTAAACGCGACAGGTTGTAGGTTTGATTCCCACTCAAGAAAATGAATATTTATTTAAATTTACATTTCCATTTCTGCGCTCTGGCAAAGCGCAGCGTAAACTTCCACCTCTCAACACGCAATGCTTCCAAAATTCGGTGTTAAGTGGGGAACGGAGTGTCTTAACACTAGGTTCCTCTGCCGTCAGTCAGTAAAGCTGATTTTCAACTTATGATACATATTTATTTAAATATATGTATATTTTATATCCCTAGATATAGAATATATGTATATATTTTTATATTATTATCTATATATTTTAAGCTTTTGGAAGCTTTCAAATAAAATGTAAAGTATAACTTTACATTTTATTTGACTTTCACTCCATTCTCCTATAGTTTGTCTAATCCAATTAATTTCCTACTTCTTGAAATAAACCAATCATATACATAGTTCTACTAGGATTGTGCATGTAAACTACTACAGTTGTAATTATAAATATTCCCTCGAGTGGCCTAATCAACGTGGTCAGTTCACGCACGTCGCAGAGCTCCCACAATGGCGTCTTGATTTGTGAATATAAATGTAATAGCTTTTGTTACCTACTACCGGGTATTTTGTGGTTTAAAAGTCGTAGTGTGGTAAAATATTATCGTGATCGTATATTAAAATAATAAATATAATTAAAAATATTTATTTCTAATATATTTAATTATAAATAGAGACCGTCAGTCGAAGTGAAGTGGCACAAGTGTCTTAATGTAAGCGCAATGGTTCGATTCCCACTCGGAGGAATTTATTTATTATTTATTAATATTTTCGTTCCCTCGTTCTGGTTTCGAGGCAACATATAGCGTTGAGTTCCGCTGTTCAACATGCAAAGGATCCAGAAATTGGTGGGAAATGAGGAACGGAGCATCTTAACGCTAAGATTCCTATACCTACCCTGCTATATGATACAACGTAAAGCTAAAACAAAGGTTTTAATGTTTAAACATTCAAGGGCTTAAGTCCTTTTAACTATATAAGTAGAATTGACTGTAAATGATATTATTTTTATTTTGAACGTTATTCTACTAGTACTGGTACTTATTTCAGGGTAAATTCACCACAGAACAAACCTCCGAAGCTCAGAAACACCTCGAAAGTTGCTTTGTAACGGTTTACAAATGACAAATGTGAGTCGCCTCCTTGTGCCAGATTGGAGTTGGCTCACGTTACAAAAGGCAATCAGTCGAAAAGGCAGTGTCTCTAAGAAATGTTGCTGTGATACAGAGATTTTCAAATATTTTTATTTACATTATATATTTTTTTATTTTTTCCAGCTTCACGCTTAGCAGGGTAGGCAGAGAGAGCCTAGTGTGAAGACTCTCCGCTCCGTCCTTCACTTGCCGTTGAATTCTTACGACATAGCGTGTTGAGTGCCGGAACTCAACGCTTTGCTTCGCTTGTACACCAGAGCGAAGTAATGAAAACATTAAATATTTAATTTTCTCGAGTGGGGATCGAACCCGCAACTAGTCGCATTCACAAACAAACGTTTGTGCCCCTGCGCCACCACTGGCATCATTTTCACTTTTTTAAATTATATTTGCGGGCTTCGGAAAAATTAAATTTATTTGTTTAAATTTCTATGGAATCCTTTCTTAATTTTACTCTGTATACCGCACATAGCAAGGAGGTAGTGGTAACTGGTAGAAGTGGGAACCTAGTGTTAAAACACTCTCAATTTTCCGCCGTATCCTTGAGACATTACGTATTAAATATCAGAGCTCAACACGACAATGAATCTATGGAGTATAACTTAAAACTTAAACTTATTACAAAAATTTAAACTTTGAATTTTAATTGCCAATTTTCAACCATATTTCGTTCTATTAAAATAGAACAATAAAACAAATACTTACGAAAAAAAAAAAAACAATTTTGTGTTTCGCGAAATGCTTGCAATTTTTCTCAAAATATATAGCAGAAGACTGTATTCCGATTTGATGGAAGACAGCTCTCAGGAGTCGAGATCGCTCTAACCCTTTTAGCTTACTTTGTAACATAATGCAAGTAGCGCTACAAAACTGGAGATGACACACGTGTCGAAAATAACGAGTCATTTTACTGTCTTCCATTACATAGTATTGCGGAACTTCCGTTTGTTTTATATATATGTATGTATGTATGTATGTGTATGGGACAAAGACGTTTCTAGTTTGTGAAATAATGTTGTTAACGTATTGCGCAGTAACATTTTATTAGGGCGTGTGCATTTATTATTTCATATGGTGACTACAATTTCGATAATTCAGACAGAAGATTAGATGTTTGTTTAGTAACGTGTATAAAAGTTAACGTAGTGGGATTTGAACTAGTGACTTTTGGCTCGAGACTTTGACTTTGGCTTTTGACTAAGCCATACATTCTCATTAAGTTACATCGAATATCTATGCTAACAATATAAATAATTTGTAGCAAGCATGGACAATATTAAAGCGGTTTCCTAGAAGCGCTTTAATTCCAGCTGCGTTCAAGATTTTAATCATTTTTTTAATAATATATTAATTTATTTCTAAGAGTGGAATAATATATTTAGATAATTTTATTTAGTGTTATTCCACAAAAGAAAAAAGGTATTTAGGTTTCCGAGAGGTGGGGGTTCGAGTCGCGCTACGTTCAAATTTTTATACCTTTTTTAAATAAGTGTAGATATTTTATTTGTCTAATCTTTGATATTATTATTTTGGGAATATTATAAAAATATATATAACAGAATTAATATCAAAAAGAATGATCTCTTAAGAAACTAAAATAAAATTATAAACTGCAATTATAAATTCTGATACGATTACAAAATTATATCATGTTTTTTTTTTTTTTTTTTTTTTTTTTTTTATGGAAAAGGACAAGGCAAACGAGCGTTCGGGTCACCTGATGGTAAGTGATTGCCGCCGCCCACGGCCCCGTGCAACACCAGAGGAGCTACAGGTGCGTTGCCGGCCTTTTAAGGTGGAGAAAGACGCGCTTTTTGAAGGTACCCATGTCATATCGACCTGGAAACACTGCCGCGGGTAGGCCATTCCACAGTTCCGTGGCGCGTGGAAGAAAGTTCCTACGAAACCGCACAGTAGTGGATTGCCACGTATCCAGGTGGTGTGGATGATATTTTAGCCGATGACGTACGGTGCGGTTAGAAAATTCGGCGGCAGGTAACAGGTCAAACAGTTCTTCAGAACACTCCCCATGGTAAATGCGATAGAGAACGCAAAGCGAGGAAACGTCTCTACGCAAAGCCAAAGTATCAAGCCTTTCACAGATCATTGGGTCCCCAATGATTCGAATGGCTCTACGTTGTATGCGATCAAATGGTTCAAGCTGATACTGGGGTGCACCAGCCCAGAGGTGAGAACAGTACTCCATATGAGGCCGAACCTGGGCCCTATATAGGGCCAAACGGCCAAATGTTTAAATTATTATTACAGAACTTAGGTCAAATTTACGACCAACTATTGTTATAATACAGAAGATAAATGTTATTAGAAATTTAGGCATTCTACATACACACCCATACATAAATGTATTGCACAGCTTGTATCATAAACTTGGAAGTTTCTTCTATACTGCCGAAAGCGACAAACTCGGGCAATTCGCGAAACACATCAATCTCAAAGTTGAATAGGGTTTTGGGGAACTAAATACAACACAGACGATCCTACAAATCGTTCTATTTATCAAAGCAACTACAACTGTAAACAATGTATTGAAGTTCACGTGTTGTCGCGTTGTTGTTGCTGGGTTTAAATCAGATGTCTTTTATCGATATTAAATTTTATATAAATTATTTTTTTATTTAAATTTTAGAAAAAAAATATTTTTTAAAAGCCACTTTTAAAATATAATATTTTTCTTAATGCAGAGATAATGGCACAAAGTGTGACTATAAAATCGACTGGTTGTGGGTACGATGCCCACTCGAGAATGATAAAAGGTGAAATATTTATTTCCATTTATATTTTCATTTCTTCCCTACTCATCCTACCCTGCTTTGTGCGGGATACAAAGCGTGAAGTTGATTTTTTTTTTTTAATTTTTAGTGACTGTGAATGGATTACTTTTTAAAACCAATTATTCATATATTTTTAACAATTTAAAAGTACAATTTGGAAAGAAAAATACTTGTTACCCGCGCTTCTTGGAAGCCGAATACTTGGATGTTTTCCAAGAGGCTCAGGTTCAAATCTCGCTACGTTCAAAATTTTTATACGTTTCTAAAAAAGTACCTATTTAGATTTACTAAGGAATTCAATAAAATAAATAAATATATATATATATAAAGGACTTAAAAGATTTAGATAGATTTTAAAGTCATCAACATTTTAGAGGACAAAGTTTATTCCTTATAATTTAAAGTTTGCTAACCTTATTTGACATAAAACAAATTCTAACGAGCTAATTACTGCTTTTGACGTCAAAGAAACGAGCTCCCACTAGAAAATGTGATTCGACGTCCAAGGAAATGATTTAATTTCGAATGTAACATTTTTTTTTCATATAAAACGAAGTACTCATATACGGTACTAGTTGGTAAGGAATGCTTTACGATATTAATATATAAACAAATAAACCCATACAAAGCTGTAGCTCTGGTCTCTTTTGCAAATGTACGTTCGTAGTACTTAATAATATTTCCTGGTACATCTCCCGGGTCTTTGACGCAATTTACATACACTGATGTGCTTCTACGTTGTAATAGCTATGAATGTAGGAAGGAATGTTTGTTCAGCTTCAAATAGAGATTTATGTTTAAATTGTTCAAATTATGTTGTTTGTCGTGTTTGTCTGTCTATGTTTGATTGTGGTTTGTTGGTATTAAAGCTACAAATAAAATGAGGCGTGTGTTTTACATTCTATGTTCGTGGATAATTTGTGATTAATATGAAACTAGCAGCGGTTTCTAGTTTTAAATATGTTTTGGTGTTTTTTTTTTTCTATTTAATAGGAATTGCAACAAAAAATGCATATACATTTATTTAATAGAACTGCCAAAAGTATAAAAATATAAAATAAATAAATCAAATAAATCAGCTTCACGCTGTATCCCGCACACAGCAGGGTAGGCACAGGGAACCTAGTGTTAAGACACTCCGTTCCCCACTTTCTGCCGAATCCTGGAGGCATTGCGTGTTGAGTGGCAGAACTCAACGCCGCCCTTAACCTCGACACCAGAGCGAAGAAATAGAAATATAAATTTTACGTAAATATTTCATCTCCCCGAGTGGGGATCGAACCCACAACCAGTCGGTTTTACAGTCACACCTAGTGCCGTTGCGCCACGATATATTATTTACGTAAAAATTAATTTGAAAATAATAAGTCTATGTAGGCTTAATGGCTAATATGTTTTAGCTATAAAACTACTTTTTTGTATATTTTTGATTGCCCCAACTTTATTAATATATAAGTATATATTAACATTATTAAAGTGTTATTCATTAATCTTAAATTTGAATAAAACGAAATACATAAAAAGAAGTAAATTTTTAGAAAACGTAACATGGAACCCAAATTTAATTAAATTCAAAATCATTATTAATAGTTGAAAATAATACACTACATTAGTCTCCCCTTAAAATTTTCAAATGAAATGGTACAAATGATTGCTCCAATGCGGCGGGGTTCCAGGAGTGAGACATTAAATAGCCTGTCAAGTGAGACTCCCTACTGAAAGTAGGAAATGTGGAAAGTCCGCCCTCGGGCAAACGTTCCCGCTACGCACAAACAGTACTTCACACGTGTGGAGTCGTTTGTTTTTGTTGTTGAACAATATTTTTTGCCTTTTCGTAATTTTTTTATCGTTATTGTTTTATAACTACAATACAATATACATACTACTATAACTACAAAAATGTATTGTAGTTATAGTAGGTAGGGAGAGGGAACCTGGAAACCTAGTGTTAGACACTTCTTTCCTGTTAAGATATTTCCGTTTCCTACTCTCCGCGAAGTACTGAGTGTTGAAAGACAAAAATTAACACCGCGCTTTGTCTCATTACCATAGCGATAATCAAAATATTAAATATTTGATTTCTTAAAGTGGGAATCGAACCCACATTCTGTAGTGTTTACAAACGCACTCGTGTTATTGTGTTGGTTAAAGTATTTACTTTCAACGTGCTGATTGTTATATCAAAATTCACAAGACAAAACACGACGGTAAGTTCCGCCATTCATCACACAATGTCTCGTAAAGTACTATCTACCTTTATTACCATATTCAGTCTGGAGTGAATAACATAGGGTGTTTAAAAACAAAATAAATAATAATATGGTAAAATACTTTAATAATTTAGTTGTACTGTATATATCCATGTAGGACCCGTCACTTAAATCCGTTCGTAGAGGGGCTACTCTGAAGTCGCCAAAAATGAAATGCCTCACTTAAAATTGCAGGTCCTCCGCCCACGGGCATATTTAATGACCAACGGTCTGTTCCCAGACGATTCATTTGTAAAGCTTACTTCTGACTCGAAAGAGTGACTTCCAACTAGAAATTCTACAAGAAAGCACTACAACAATTAAGAGTTTAACATTTTTTTTTAACTTCACGCTGTATCCCGCACATAATAGGGTAGACAGAGGGAACATGAGAACCGCTTTCACTCAAATTCTGGACGAATTACGTGTTAAGGATTCAACATATTTTAGTAGTATAACATAGATGTATATTTACATGAATACTAAAGTTATTTACTAATCTACATTCATAATAAAATATATATGTAAATGAAAACTCATATACAGGGTGCTAAGAAATAAATTTTAATAGTCATTAAATTTTCTTTCTATGAATGAATAAAGCGACCGCGGCCTACACCGCCGTATTTGTCGTGAGTCTCACGTCCCGCATCAAATTTATAGCCGTCAAATGAAACATGCATGAGAAAACATACGTAGAGAGATTCAAAACAACTTTTGGTGCGTTTGTAAACTGTTGTTAAGGCCGTTGTGGAGCAGGGGCACAAGTAAACGCGTTGGTTGTGGGTTCGCTTCGCTATTCGGGGGAATTAATTATGTTCTTTATATTTTTAAAGTTTTATGAAAATATTTAAGAAATTTTACGTAGCGTGATTAAACCCGCGCATCTTGGGCCCATACTCTTGGTCACATTCCAAGATGCGCGGGTTCAAATCCCGCTACTTTACGGAATGAATCATTATTTTTTAATATTTTCTTGCCTTCGCTCTGGTACCAAGGGAAACGCGGCGTTGATTTCGAATTTCAACAGAAAGTGAGGGACGATCGTAACACTAGGTTACCTTCACATACCCTTCTATACACAGAATACAACAAACAGCTGAAAAAAAAACTATTGTATGAATGTATAACTGCTGTAAAATTGAATTCGAATTCTACTTTTCACATGTAATTGAGTTTTATGCTAAACAAATTTGAGTTAGACGAGACGCTTTTATATTCAACGATGAATCCCGTTACATTGTTTCTAACTTTACGGCACTTGTTCAGTGTTACGTTGGCATTGCAAGGTGGACTTTGTGAGCCAACGGACCATTCTTATAGTTTCCGTGTTTTAGTCAATTTGTTTTAATGTATTTTTTTTGTGTTGTTTATTTTAGAACTATAAATTATGTTATAGGTATTTTGAATAATTTATTAGTACGGTGATATTATACATAAAGCTTAAATGCTTATAATTTTTACAATTATTTCTTTAAAATAATATTTGATTTGACCATACGGTACAGAGTCACGAACGTGGGACAGTTAACGCGACAGCTTGTGGGTTTGATTTCCGCTCGAAGAAACGAAATATTTAATATTTCAATTTCAGAATTCGACGGTAAGTCGGGAGCGGAATGTCTTAAGACTAGGCTCACCTACCCTGCCTCATGCGGGATACAGCGTGAAACTAAAAAAAAAAAACAAAGTGTTTCACAAATTTGAACCCTCATTTAACTTGATGAATATTGTGTCATACATATATTTATATAATTTCGAAATGGTAGTAATAATGATTTATACTTGTCACAAGATATTGCTCGAGGCTATGATTAACGGTGCAACAAAAGACGACTTGACAACCCATTACCTTAATGGATCTTTTTAATGAAATGTAACCTCCTGGAACATAAGCTGGTTGCTATAAATACAGAATAAATAATAAATGCTTATAAAACGTGTATTATCAATAGAAATGTATTTATAGAATTAATTATTTTATTTACATTTAAAATTGGAAATCCCCTGTGTAGCAGGGTAGGCAGAAAGAGCCTAGTTTTAAGACACTCCGCTAGCCTCTCTTTGCCAAATTCTGGAGATATTACGTGTCGAGTAGCGGAAATCAGCCTCGCGCTTTACCTCGACACCAGAACGAGATACTAAAAAAAAATATTGATAATTTCATTTCCTCAAATGGGAATGGAACCCACAAAAAGTCGCGTGTGCACACGCTTATACCCCTTCGCCATAACTTATCTCTATATATATTACTAATAAACAATATATAAAAAAGAACACCGAGCTGTAGACATTTTACAGAGATGTGTAGTAACGTAACGAAATATAGTAATATTTCGTTGTATTTTTACAAAAATAATTCAATATTAAAACAAAATAGGTTTACGTTCCTATACGTACTCATACCTTGTATAGGATAAAGTAAATAAATCAGCTTCAAGCTTCAAAAAGGTGTATCCCGCACACAGCAGGGTAGGCAGAAGGAACCTAGTGTTAAGACACTGTGTTTCATACTTTCTGCCGAAGTCTTGAGGCATTGCGTGTTGAGTGGCAGAAACCAGAGGAAAGGAATGGAAATATAAATTTAAGTAAATATTTCATATGCTCGAGTGGGGATCGAACACACGAATCGATTTTACAGTCACACTTCGTGCTGCTGCGGCCACGACTGGCCTCATAGGCCTGGCTTGTATAGGATGCTGTGACCTTACAGACATTTTAATTATTAACCAAGGTAGGCATCGGCATTTTAATATGTATATTTTATACAAAAATAGACTGAACGCTGCCCTCGTGGAGACCGTTTCTTGAAGAAAAACAGTCGTGTAAAAAAATCTATATACTAGCAACAACTTATTCTTTCCTAAAAGCCTATCTTATTCCCTAAAGTATTGTATTATACTCGCTATTTTTGGGAAACGTTTTTAACTATGCCGAAGCCTACGCACATGAAGTTCTAGACCAGAGAAATTTTACTGGTCTTATTGTGTATAAAGTTGAAGAAACGATATTCCGTGCGTCACTTTTAACTTTTAGTTTTAACTTTTGGTAGAATTGTTGAGAAAAGCATCGTTTTTTTTATTTTAGTATTTAAAATCTAATAATTCTACATGCATATGGTCCCTTCCCTTTTTCTTTAAATAAAATTTTAAAATTTTAAATCCCCTTCACGCTGTATCCCGCACACAGCAGGGTGATTATTTTAATAATATATTTTATAATACAAAACATTACTTTACAAATAATCTTATAAAGAGGCCGTCGTGGCCCAAGGGCACTGTAACGAGACGATTTTGGGTTTGCTTTCCACTCGAGAGAATGAAATATTTATCTAATTTTATATTTCCATTTCTTCCTTCTGGTGTCGAGGGAAAGCTTGGCGATGCATTTCGCCACTCAACACGTAATTGCCTTCAAAATTCGATGGAAAGTGGTGAACTGAGTGTCTTAACACTAGGTTCCCACTGCGTATGTTGCTCTGTGCGAAATACAGCGAGAAGCCGATTTTTTTTAATTTTATATAAGTACTAATATTTAATTAAATATCCGCTCTCGCTGACCTCGACACGACATGTTTATCTAATTTGCCTGCCAATTAATGCCTACGATATAAACTGGGTCAGACGTTATACTATTCTGGAATTTTATAAAATAAAATATATATATATTTTTATAATAATTACAGTTTCTTTAGATTATAGAAATTTATAGAAATGTAGTTACAACTGGGTTCAAATTGCTTGAGTTTATCCCATTTAAAGATAATAGACACTTGTTTTGAATGTATATTAGATATATTTAGTTCTACTTTTAAAATCAATCTAAAGAGTTTCTGTATATCATCTGTGGTCTATATAGTATTTATATAGAATCAAAAGTATTTTTTTATTAATTTCATATAAATAATTACGTATTTTATACATATATCAAAATGAGTCGAAAGGTTGTAAGTTCAATTTCCATTCGGGAAAATGAATGAAACCCTGGCAGTGGGAACCTATTGTTAACACACACCGTTCTGCACTTTCCGCCACGCTCTAGATTTCACATTTCGTTTTGAGTGGCGGAACTCAACGCCGCGGTTTGCCTCGACACTATAGCGATAGAAATGAAAATATAATTTATAAATTAACTATTTCTATTATATAATGAAGGCTAATTTATATTTACAGGATATTCGTTGAAATATTTAAATTTAATTTCAACGAATATTCTGTAAATATAAATAGCCCGAAAACAACAATGTAAATATTCCACTGCAAATTACTAACATCAGTAACTAAATTAAATTTAACGTTACTGAGTGAAAGAAGTATTTGATATGTACTTAGCGGTAGCAGACATTTGACTGGAGCGGCACTCCACTATTTTCTAGCTGTCTTAATGAAAAATAAATACTGTCTTATATAGATAAAATAGATACTCTTTTACTGGATTTCTTTTTCTTTGTTTAATGTGGGAAATTATTGAATGGATAAAATTGTCAGAAAATAAGTGGTCAGAACGCCTGGTCGGTTTCGAGGAGACGGGGGTTTGAGTCCCGCTACGTTCATATTGTTAAACGATTTTTATTAGTTCACCTGTCTCTATTAGTTTGAAAGTTATTTTAAAATTGCAAATTAAGCTTAATTTGTTATTATATTATATATTTTTACGAATTTGAAGATTTTCTGTTAATCTTTAACAAAAATCTTCGAAATCTTTAAAAATTCTAAACAACAATTTATGAATTATTTTCTTATAAAAAAATATAAACAATTCACCATTCGATGTTCTTATCCGTAAAAGTTAATTGGAAAAGATGACGTATGTACATAAATAGTCATAAATGTAATAACTAGGTTCCTTCTGCCTACACTGCTGTGTGGGGGATACTCTGATAACAAGGCCTGGTGCAGCGTTGATTTCCGCCACTCTTGAAATTTGGAGGGAAAGTGGGTAAAGTTATCGTACAGTCATTGCGCAAAGACACGAGCATGTGAGACGCTACGGGTTGTAGGTTCGATTCCTACTCAAGGAAATTCAATATTAAATATTTCCATAGTGAAGCAGAGCGTGAGGTTCAATTCCTCCACTCAATACGCAATGCCTCGAAAATTTGGCGAAAAGACGAGAACTGAGTGTCTTACAACCAATTTTCTGCTCACCCTACTATATGTGAAATTCAGGATGAAGCTGAAATAACAACAAAAGGGCTATCTTATTATGCAGAAAAAAGCTTGAAACTACTACAAAACATCTAAAAATATTATTATTTCTCAATTTATCTCAATTTATTTCTCAATTTATCCATATTATTTCTCAATTTATCTAAAAATGTTACACGATGAAGCACACAATTTCAATTTAATTAAACATAAGATATTCGTACCTTCTGACGAAACATATTACCGAACTTTCGAAATTATCAACTAATATACGACAGCCATTAGTCTCATACACACATTGATAGATCAAAGGGGAACGTAACTAATCAATATTAGTGTTTCCTAAACAAATTGTGTAAATATGGCGAAGTCGGTCTTGAGAGCGCGGCTGCATTAGTTAATTATTAATTTGAGAACCTATCATGTAGCCGTATCGTCTGAGTTCCGCTACTCCAATCTAGCAATGTCTAGAGTCCGAGTGAAATAGAGAAAACGGAATATATTGATACAAAGTTCTTTTTTTTGTGTTGGTTTTCTCTTCAATCTATCCCGCTACGCGAGATAAAATGTGAGATTTTAAATTAATAAAATACAACATTATGTTATGAAATTGTTATTATATTATATAAGCTATAACGAGCACAGTCTTTTCCCCTTTTCCTTTGTATTTTCTTTTCTTTTTTCTATTGCTCGTATTATAGAGTCTTAGGTAATTTTCCTTTTGCATCTCATACCATATTCTGATGTAAAATTTTGTATTATTAGTTGATTAATCAATAATTTATTTCAATATAATATTTATTTCAATATATCATAGCGTAACTCAGGGATGTTTAATTGGACACAGTAGTATGTTTGTATTTATTTATCAGCTTCAGTAGGCAAAGGGAGCCTAGTGTTAAGGCACTCCGCTTCGCATGTTGAGTGCCAGAGTTCAACACTGCGCTTTGTCTCGATACTCATAGCGAATGAAAATATTAAACATTTTATTTCTTCGAGTTGAAATCAAACCCACAACCCCTGTCGCGTTTCCAGCCACACGCTTTTGTGCTCTTATAAATCTGCTAAATATTACAAATATTTATTGGTGGTATAATCTGTAACAGCTACTTACAGCAGTCTATTTTGTAAACTTCATAATTTAAATTGTGACAGGAGAATTAGTCATACAGTATTTAACATAGTTCATGAAATATTTTAATGAAACTTGAAAATTTTTCACACTTTTGTTGCCACACAACAAAAACACGAACGAAACAACTTAATTTGCGTACTTTAAAAACGTCAACTACAAAAGTAAAGAAAAACCCGCAATTGTCCTTAAAATGACTAATTATTTATGCACGACGTTCTGTTGCCGGGAACTGTGCAAAAGGAAAAGAACGTACCGAATTTTAGTTCCCGCATTCGCAAAATTAAAAATGTAACTCGGCCAGCAGAAATTCATAATACGGATCCACTCCCGGTAGAAAATAAAATAAATCCATCGAGTTCCATTGAAGAGCATAAAGTACGTTCCTTCACTCTCCGTACTTCCAGCAATTAGGAGTTTGAATGCTCATTTTTCTCAACAATACCTAACGCTGTGTTTGGTACTTGCGAGACGATTCGTTATTTTACCCAACAATAACTACCGCAGTGGTAGGTATCCAGGATAACATACATACCTCTGCGTTCACAAGTCGATTCGTTCCGCTAATCCTGTAGTGGTTCCTGGAATGCATTTCATGCTCGATTTAACATCCTTAAGGATCAGTTAACTCACTATTTATGTGTGCAGCTAATTGTTGGGTACTACTTTCTGTTTATTATATTAATTATATATTTTGTATGAAATGGGAATATAGAGGCCGTCGTGGAGGCTGTGGCTTCGATTTCCATTTGTTGAAATTAATTATTTATATTTTATCTTTTCATTTTCCTTTTTCTGTCTCAGTTCCGCCATTCAAGCCATAATATCTTGAATATTAGGCGGAAAACGCAAAATCATCGAACGAAACGAAACGACAACGGATTAAAGGCTTGAATTTTACAAAAGAATTTGATTTTCTCCACACAAAATAAAGAGGAGAGTGTAAAAATTGGTACTTCATGGAATTTATATAGTGAAATACAAATCGATAAAAATTTATACACTGAGCATATAGTTTTAAAATATCATCAATTAATAGATAGAGTATTGTATTGTAATTTTATGTAACCAAATTTTCTAAATAAATAATTAAAACAACATTTTTAACATTTTTAAAAAACGTTATTCCACACATAAGAGAGAAAAATAAAATCTTTTTGAGATACGTATAAAGTATAATAAAGACAAAACATATTTTCGCATTTTTTATAAGAAAATATATTTTATTGATGTAAACGACAAAGAGAACAATTGTTTTAATATAGAAAACATCACTTTTTACACATATATATATATATATATATATATATATATATATATATATATATATATATATATATATATATATATATATAAAAACATTTATGTATATATAGGTTAATGGTAATGATGCGTGTCGTTCCGTTGACAGTTCTAATAGATCGCAACTTCCTTTGTTTACCGACCACACTCCATGTAGTCATTAGGGAGAACCAAGTTAACAAATGAAGCCTGTAGTGGTATAGGGCACAAGCAGGTGACTGTAAGTGAGACAGGTTGTGGGTTCAATTCCCTTTCGAGGAGTTATATATTTCCCTTTGCGGAGCGGAATGCCTTAGCACTAGATTCTCAGGTTCTCCCTGTCTTTACTGCTATAGGAGTCCAACGCAGTGACGTTGAGTTCCGCCATTAAACACAAAAATTTTTTTCGGTTTAAACTGCTATTGATTTTTAGCAACGTAAGCAGAGGGAATTTGTGAACCTAGCGTTAAGACACTCCGTTCCCATTAAGACATTTCCGTTTCCCACTTTCCGTTGAATTCCCGAGGCATTGCGTGTTGTATAAAATACAGCAAATGAGTAATGATATAGGTAGGTATATCTGCGTCATGTTTTACTCCATATTTGTATAGAAGGTAGATAGGAAGAACCTGGTCCAAATACATTCCGGTCTCCGTTCCATTTTTTATTATTATATATTTTTTATCAACTTTACGCTAAATCACGCACATAGCAGGGTAGGCAGAAGGAACCTAATATTAAGACATTCCGCTCCTCACTTTCCGCCTAATTCTGGAGGCATTACGTGCTGAGTGACGGAACTCAACGCCGCGCCTTGCCTCGACACCAGAGCGAGGAAATAAAATTATAAATGTAAATAAATATTTCATTTCCTTAAGTAGAGATCGAACCCACAAATAGTCGCGTCTACAGTCACACCTTTGTGCCTCTGCGCCACGTCCGGCCTCATATAATATACTTAGAAAAAATAATCTCAATCAAATTCGAATTCACACCCACCACATCCAACCCCACACATCCGAACTAACCTACCTACACGCACTCATATTAAAACTAAAACTAAAATACAAAACAGCTATTTATTTTCACAGTATTTTCGTATTTTAACGTTGGAAACATACCGTTGTTACTATTCAGTGTGAGCGTGGCCGCTTTGATAAATCGCAGTGGCCATTGTTTACTGACCGCGGCCGTTGGAAGGGCAACAGTCTACAATTTGTTTCATTATTCATCACACCATCACTGGGTTTTGGTTCAGGAACATTTTTAACTGCCTACTTAATGTAATTTGACTTAACAAAACTTAAATGGTTGGTATTTTGAATGGTATTTAGTGGTGTTTTTTTGTTATATGAAATGTTGAAAAATATATAGGGCCAAGCGTGGTGTAAACGTGGTGTGACTGTAAACGCGAAAGGTTCTGGTTTCGATTCACATTTCTTCGATCTGGTGACAAGACAAAAGTGCGGCGTTAAGTTCTGCCTTTCTACAGTGAATGCCACGAAAATTTGGCGGAAAGTGTGAAATGGAGTTTCGTTTCACTAAGGGTAGTTAGGTAGTTCCCTCTAACTGCCTTGCTATATTTGGAATATAGTATAAAGCTAAAAAGGAGGGATGATAAATATATATATACAAAATCCATACAAAATAGGCCATCCATACAAAATAAGGCAGATTTTGTGATATAAAAAACAGATAACCACAAAATTATGGAAATCATGGGAATTGAATTAACAACCTGCACCTTACAAACAACTCACCCGACAAACAAGCAACCGAGTCTAGTTAAAAATGTCAATTATAATATTAAATATATCTATATCAGCACATTATTTCATATGCATATAAAAATGTTGAATGTTTTGTGGTTCACTTTTAAATTAAAGTGACTTCGTTTCGTAGAAGAGAAATTTCAAAATGATTAAAACAAAATCCGAACTGAAATATAAGACGTTCTCAAGTTTATTTTTAAGGCGTTTCTTAGAATTTCGGCTTTGAGCTGGATTTATAAAGAAAGTAGGAGTAAAAATAACTATTGTCCAAAAACATATAAATGGAAAACGGGTAAAAATTCAATATAATAAGATTATAAAAGTGCCTTTTAACCTCTTTTAAATAATGCTGTTGAAATTATATGTTGAGCTTAGTTTTTAATTTTTTTCACCACCGAGCTATGTTCTGCACATATTAGGATAGGCAGAGGGCACATGGGAACCTTAACAGTTTAAGAGATTCCGTTCCTATTAAGACCCTTCTATTCCCCACTTTCCACCGAATAAGAGTGTACGGTGTGTGTGTGAGTAAGAGTGGCGGTACTCAACGCCGAATTAACAAATGAAATCTCCTCGAGTGGGAATTGAACCCATAACCAGTCATATACAGTCACACGTTTGTGTCAAAATTTAGATCTTCCTTTTTTATTTATCTCATAACAAGGTTAAAAAAATTACTAAACGAAGACACTGCCATTCTAAACATGTCTTGGATAATTCCAACCCACCTTCGCACCCATTCCTCAATTGCATTACTTACATACATACATCACTATTTTTAGTTAACTAAATCAGAACTGTGCAATGTTCACGTCACTAGTCCACTAGTGACGTCGGGTCTCGGGTGAGGTTATTTATCAAGCACGTCGCGTTGCTAAATGTATCGCATTTTACTAGAAATTCGCCCGCGTCAAACCTGACTGTTACACGATGCGACCTGAAATGTAGATTATATATAGCGTTTAAATGTTTAAACTGACGTTTTATTTGATAAGTTTCTATATACGTATGCTATCATTGGTACCCAACAATATTAGTATTATAATATAGAGTTGAAAAATCATAAATTTTAACCTTATTTTTACTTATTTTGGATTACTATTTTTACATTTCTGTATTATTTCGAAAAATAATCCAGAAATCCCTTTTTTAATAGGTAGAATGTGTTTTTTTTTTCATCTTATCTAAATAAAGGATATATACAAACTAATATAATATCTCAAAATACTTAAAGCCAATTAATACATATATATAACAGACAAATCTGACAAAACAACTGTGCTTATTGCACATTGATTATTGCATATTGAAGTAAATTAACTTGTTACACGATTAAAAATTATTTAAAATTCCACATCTAATCCTATAGTCAATTTCTCACACGAAATTAATTAGTAGGTACAGTAAAATCTAACTAACATTATAAGCACATGCACGCCTCACATACCACTCGGTTCTGTGAAGCCGGGAACGTGTTCGAATTACCCGTCATGGAGACAAGCAGTTCTAGCTTAGACAGAATTTACTTGTCAAAAGCGTTTTCAAGACATATCACTATACTAAACGCCTACATAAGTACATTTGAACATTCCTATATGTGGAAGAGGGGGAGTGAAACCAGTGTTGAATGTCTTAATGAGAGTATGAAGGCACGTATATTATGACTTTTAAATAAATATAATTTGAGGCCGTCGTTGCACAGGGGCACGAGCGTGTGATTGTAATTCGACGGTTATGGATTCGTATTATTATTTCTTCGAACTGGTACCAAGGCAAAATTGCAGCGTTGAGTTCCCTTGCTCAACACGCAATGCCTCGAAAATTCAGCGGAAAGTTGGGAACAGCGTCTTAACACTAGGTTACTTCTCCCTACTCTACTATGTGCGTAATACGACGTGAAGCTAGAAAAAAGCTTCTTAATATATAATTGCTATACTATATAGACTACGACTAAGTTGAGACTACTTGAATAAACATTCAATACTATAAAAGAAAAGAAATATAAAAAATATGGTCATAATAGAGCTTATTGCCCACAACGGGCCAATAATTAAAAATGGAAACAAAATATCAGGCAGAGTGAACCTAGTGTTAAGACACTTCACACGTTTTTGATACATATAAATAGACACGCCTCGGGACTTATAAATATATCTATAGCAGTCAATAATTTAACTTGTACTCATCTATCCTATTAATTAACGTCCCAAGGTCGTCTCTTGCGAACGCTTCAACGTTCAACAAAGAGATTTGGATATTTCAAATTATTTTATATTAAACATTGGAATTTCGTTGAATAAAATATTTCTAATTATCACAATTTTATATGAACTAATTTTAACAACCAATTCAAGGTTTTTTTTATAGGTTCCTCTCTATTGTTTACCGTTTTCACTATAAATATTAAGTCTATAAAAAATATAATAGGTGTTCGGTAAATGTAGAGCATGATTTTTCGTACAAAAATATTAAGTAATTATGTAATACAATTGTGCCATTGGACAGGCCTTTGTTCAGCGGTGGACGATGATGATGATTTTGATGATTATGATGATGATTATGATAATTATGATGATGATGATGATTATGATGATGATGATGTACAATAAATTTCTTATTTTTTGTATTGTACGGGTGTAAAGGTGTGCAAATATTGTTTTTGTTTTACAAAATACGTACAAACTTAATTCGGTGGCGGCGGCTACGTTTCATTTCTTATACAAAATTGCAATACTAACTTGTAAAGATATAAGTTACATAATTCACCTTCCCGCAGTATCACACACACAGCAGTGTAGCAGAGGGCTAACTAACTAATATTAAGAAACACCGTTCACCACTTTTCGCTGACTTCTGAAGGCATTGCGTATTAAGTGGCGGAATTTAACGCCGTTCAAAAATAAGAACACGCAAATATTGTTATAACAAGAACTATTATTAATATTCTTTATGGTTTGCTGCTGTTTACCGCATAAAAGGTATGGGGAAACTGGGAACCTAGTGTTAATACACTTCCGTTCCTCACTTTCCACAGAGTTCTGGCACGTTGAGTGCAAAAGCTCAACGCCGCACTTTGCCCCTTACCAGAGCAAACAAATAAAAGTATAAAATGTTAGATTTCCTCGAGTGGGAATCGAATTCAAAACCTGTCGCGTTTTCAATCGTGCCTATAAACAATTTCAAAATATATAACTGCTAGTTTTTTTATTTACCTACTACAATCATATGAAAGTGAAATTGAACACTTCGTGTAGATTAAGCGATTTAAGCCTACAAGAGGCGTGGAGTATTCAATTCAAAGGCCGAGCATCCATTTTAATAGGCAGTTTTCTCAGTGGATTTTCGTGAGAGCTCCGACGACGAGTGCTTATATTAAAGGTGAAGATTAAATACGTCGCTTACAAGGACTTATTGGGAACATAAATTACAACCAGCTATTTTCATATGGCAATATGAATTCATAATTTAATTAAAATAGTAATAAAATGTGTGTTTTACCTTATAAAGGCCGTCGTGGCGCAGGGGCTGAGGCGTGTGAGTGTAAACGTGACGGTTGTGAGTTTGATTCCCGCTATGGGATATTAAATATTTAACATTTTCATTTTCTCGCTCTGGTAACGAAGTTAAGCTTGGCGTTGGGTCTCATTAATGCCCCCGCGTCTCGCGGCCAGAGGCGGTCGAGGAGGAGCACCGTGAGGTTTTAGTGGTGTTGGGTCTCATCACTTAAAACGCAACGCCTCAAGAATTCAGCAGCGAAAATGGGGACGGAAGTGCCTTAATGAGGTCGGAGTGTCTTATTACTACTTTCAAATTATCCACTTTGCTATGTGCAGAATACACGTGCGACGTTGAGGATTGAAATACAATACATAGTGCCTTAACTCTACGTTTATTAAGACTAGGCAATTATATGTGAAAAAAGCGTAAATCTGTTTTTGTATACTAATTATCGCAGCTTTAACGTTGGCAAAGACTACGGGATGACATTTTTCGAATCCCATAAGCTTAGCGACTTTTTCTTACGCAGATTCCAAAATACTACTTTGTTAATTCATACAATACAAGCGTAGTCAAATACTACAATTCGAACTGATTGTTTTCTTCCAAATATGTACCACTAGCTATACAATACTGTGAATAATAACATAAGCGACAGCAACAACACAAATTTAATCAAATATATAATTACGTTATTCCAGCCGTATTAAATTATTCATATTAAATATATATTATGTGAAAAAAGCCGCTTAAGTGCGAGTCGGATTTGTATACTGAGGCTTCCGTACCAATTTCGGGATTATGGGTCAACGGTAAGTTCAATTTATGAAAGTTGACAAACATAAGTTTGCGGGGCATATGCACTTCATTTGTATAAGACGAACTACAAATATTAGTTTGTAATTTGTTTTTTCTATATATATAAATTATTATAATTTCGAGATAATAAGTCTTGACAAACGAACAGACGTACAACAAACTGTTTTTATAAGGGTTCCGTTTTTACCTATTGGGATACGGAACCCTAAAGAACTAGTATATGCAAATAAATAAATCAGCTTCACGCTGTATCCCGCACACAGCAGGGTAGGCAGACCGAACCTAGTGTTAAGACACTCCATTCCCCACTTTCTGCCGAATTCTGGAGGCATTGCGTGTTGAGTGGCAGAACTCAACGCCGCGCTTAGCCTTGACACCAGAGCGAAGAAATGAAAATATAAATTGAAGTAAATATTTCATCTCCTCGAGTGGGGATCGAACCCACAACCAGTCGGTTTTACAGTCCCACTTCGTGCCACTGCGCCACGACCGGCCTCAATTGTAAAACTAGAAAATTATTTTTATGCTTTAGTGGTATTTCCATAACTATCTTACAGCGCCGCAGAGGGCCTCAGGGCGGGACGCGACCCACATGACAAGGGCTCCAATTTGAATAATTTCAAAAGACCGACGTGAAGCCGCATATACCTAAACGATTCTTGACATATCCATTGAAATTATTGTAAAGACACATTTTCTTTGTAAACTACTTATAAATAACGAGACTCAAAGGTTGTTTGCCTGTTTCTGTACTACGTAATACGTGGAGAACTAAGTTTTAAATTAACTTATAGGTCTTTTATTAAAGAAATGCTAAATAATAAAAAATAATATATTGCAGTAATAATTAAACTGTAGCGGCGTTGAGTTCCGCCTTTCAACACACAATGCCTCAAGAATTCGGTGGAAAGTGGAAAACGGGTGTGTCTCAATGGGATCGAAGTGTCTTACTTAACACTAGGTTCCCAAGTTCCCTTTGCCTACCCGGCTATGTGTACGCAGCGACCAATAAAAAAAAAGTGAAGTCACAAGTATCTTTTGAAACCGATCTTCTCAAAGTGATCGTGGCTCAGCTGGCCACGATGGTGCCACTATCAGCTATTAGCGTTAATTATTTCACTTTATTTTGTATATAAAAAGCACATTGCAATCTTATCCAATTTAAATGCACAAATTGATAGCACAGTAGGTATCTTTTTTAATTTTTTTTAGTTATAAAATAGAGAGACCAGTCGTGGCGCAGCGGCACGAAGTGTGACTGTAAATCCGAGTGGTTGGGGGTTCGATCCCCACTCGAGGAGATGAAATATTTACTTAAATTTATATTTCCAATTCTTCGCTCTCACACTCAACACGCAGTGCCTGCAGAATTCGGCAAAAAGTGGGGAACGGAGTGTCTTAACATTAGTTTCCCTCTGCCTACCGCATTTTGGAGGTATTACGTATTGAGTGGCGGAAATCAACGATGCGCTTTGTCTTACACGAGTACCAAAAAATTAAAAAAATAACTTAAATAAATATTTCGTTTCCTCGATTGAGAATCGAACCCACAACCAGTCGCGTTTACACACTTGTCTCTACAAACAGATTTAATATTATATATATTATTTGAGCACATTATCCTTACGGACGGACAATAGCCCCGTCAATCTAACTTCTACTTCCTATACTAATACTCCATTATTCTAGGTGAAAATTGTATTAAAATAACAAAGTAACTAATTAAACTTTATGAAGTTTCTTCTCGTTGTTTTAAAAATTCTTAAGGCATGGAAAACTTTTGAAATTTCTAATTATTACTAAGAATTGCATATCTTCTTTCATAAAATAGATTTAAATAAAGTGAAAGTGAAGTGATGGAAATAGTATTTGTGATTTAAAAAAAAATTATATACCTTTTTAATAACATATATAATATATATATTTTTTATTTAATGTCCCAACAAAATTTTAGATGAAAGTGAGACAAACTTATTATATTATTTGAGCATAATTGTCATTGGGTTCGGCGGAAACCAATTGAATAAAAGACTCCGTTCTCCGCTTTCTGCCCGGATTCGAGACATTGCCCGATAACAGGTGGAACTCAACGTCACTCTTTGTCTTTCAAAAGTGAAGATAAAAAATAACTCATTCCGTATAGCTAAGATCAAATGAACAATTTCCCAGAGTCTATTTTGTACGTAAATTTTTTTTTTCATGCGCAGTTTGGTTGGCGCAATATTCGACACTTCAATGCTAAATTTGAACTTGTGACGTGTGAAATTGAGTTTCATATGGTAATTTTCTCTCAGATGTTGGTTATCTATTTCTATTTTGTTTGCAACAAACTATCGCTCAAACATGTTTATATGAATTTAATATGTATGAATTTCATAATGTAAACAAGGTATTCTTTTGTATTGCCATCGTACAATTTGGGCATACGAGTAATATATATACAAAAATATATTTAAATTTGATTTATGTTTAGAATTTTAATTTCGTTTTTTGTTTATAAAAAACCAATCGAAAATATTATTTAAACCTTTTTGAATTGAGTAAAAACTTATTGCATATATAACAAAAATTTATTCGCCAAATAACCAAAAGTACGAGGTACTTGGTAAATTCTATCGTCTATTGATAGAGTGTATATATGAAGATACACTTATTATTAACCAAAGAGTTGAATAGTTCGAATAGTTAGAGGCCAGTCGTGGCGCAGCGGCGCAAAGTGTGACTGTAAAACCGACTGGTTGTGGGTTCGATCCCCATTCGAGGAGATGAAATATTTACGTAAATTTATATTTCCATTTCTTCGCTCTGGTGTCGAGTCAAATCGCGGCCCTGAGTTCTGCCACTCATCACGCAATACCTCTAGAACTCGACAGGAAGTGGGGAACGGAGTGTTAACACTAGGTTCCCTCTGCCTACCCTGCTATGTGTGGGATAAAGCTGATATAATTTAATTTATTAACCAAAACAAAACAAAGAATCTAATGACAAAATCATATATATAAATTCAAACATTATTAACCGATATGTAAAATAATAATATAATTTAAATTATTAGATTTTAATATAAAACAATGATTATTAATAAAAGCTAGGCTGCGACAAAGTGACCCAAAATACAGAAACCGATATCATCATATAATAATAAATAATTGGAAAATGGACGGAATAATACACAAATGAGGCACCGCGAGGGATCTATTCATTTAAATAATAAAACGATTTGGTAACTATATTTTCGATATGGACTTCAAATTTTGATAAACGTACTGTGAAGTTAATAGCATTAATAATTTTCAACGTTATTAATATAGAGCTCACAGAATCCGAATGCTTGAAATGTTGGGCGTATGAATTGTAATTATATTCTATTACAGGAACATTTATTGAAGTCATCACGCTTTGGCTTTTATGTGATTATCCCGCACACAGCAGTAGGCAGAGGTAACGGAGTTTCTTAACACTAGGTTCTCTATTTTCCGTGGAGTTTAGGGCTTATGGGTTCAATACTTCGATCTGCTTTCGCTTTAATATTTTCATTTCAACACACAACGTCTCCGGAGGAGCAGAGTGCCGTAACTACTAGGTTCCCTCTACCTACCCTGCCCACCCTGCATACGGTATACAGCGTGAAGCTGAAAAAAATCCGATTCTAAATTACACGAAATATAATTGATAAATTATATATAACAATAATTAAAGGCTACCATCAAACCACTAATGTTCTAACAATACATCCATACACACATCTCGTGAATGATGTCGATTAATCTGAAATAATTATATTACACTGAAATGATATGCCTCGATGCACAGACAGAGCGTTCGTATGACGAGGCTAGGGCGGAATTACCTATGTACGTAGCGGCAGTAATTAAGACTTAAATGTCTACTTTGAATGTAAAATGAAATTTTGAAACGCTATTTCTGTGACAAAGGAATAAAATGTTACATCATTTCTTGGGTCTGGCACCAAGGCATAAGCTCGGCGTTGAGTTACACCAGTCAACACGCAATCCAACGGAGTGTCTTAACACTAGGTTCCCTCTGCATATCCGGCTGTGAGCGGGATACAGCGTGAAGCTTATTTGCTGATTTTTTATGTTCACATTATTAATATACATAAATACATACATATATACATACATGACCACATAGTATATAAGTACTAGTGTAAAAATGTAAAATTGAAAAAAAAAAACAAAAGATAAAGACGCTCAGAAAGTATGAAAATGTTGTTTGACTAATCGTTACTAATCTATAAATATAGAAAATGAAACTGTAAATTATCTTTTTACTATATAAACACCGAAAATAAAATGTAATATAAACATTTTACATCTTATATATTAATTTCGTATTAAAAGGTCGTGCCAATACCATAAGGTTATTTATGTTTAAGCCGCACATTCGTCTCGACCAATGACCAGTAATGGAGTAGACGAAAAATGACGACCCATCAAGTGGAAAGAGGAGGAGGAGGAGGAGGCGGGCAACCGTAACAAAGTGCCTGCTTTTCACTATCCTGGTGATGGATTCGATGGTATTTTGTGGATTTTTAGTTCACATTCCTCTTAGTGGAAGTTTTAATGTTAATGTCAGTTGTTATTATCGTGAAATGTATTGGAGAGTGCTGTTTTTGTTTACTATTCATGTCGATATTTTGTTATATATGTCAACGTTCTGGACTTCATATTGAAATGGTTTTTTTTTTCGATTATGAATTAATTAAATACACGCGATATAACTTATTGTGTTTCACAAGGTAAAATTTGCAATGAATTATTAAAAAATATATATTCTTTAAAAAGGGTATTAAAACTATATATATTTATGAAAACCTACGGTCCAGGCAGCTCCCAGAAAATATATTTAAATACGCCCATAACCCCAGGTGTCGACACTAACTTTCCACTTCATGTAAAAAGACTAGAAACTACGACAACTAGAAATTGTAAACTAGAACTAGAAATTTTCTTTCTAAAATATAATTAGATCTGTTGGCCTACTTCCTACAATTCTAGTCCTAGTTGTTAAGTTAATAATTTATAGCGTAGCTTCATCGCCTAAAATTCTCCGTAAACACTATAAAATACAATGAACAAAAAAAATACATGAACATGATATTTCTTCATATAAATTGTATTAGACTACGTTAAAGCTTTATTTTAATTCTAAGTTATATTTTATGTAAGTATACACGCTGTCTGCCCTTCAGGTCACGAGGTTAACAGGTTCAAGACATTATTTGTGTTAAACTTTTAAAAAATTAATAAAATTAATTAAATTCAACTCCCCTGAAACAGTATAATATATTAAATTTAACTATAAGGCACACCAACGCCGGTTACAATTGTTCCTACGTAAAAACACGCTCTCTCGCTCTAAAGAAACATTAATATTTATAATATGATTATTCTTTATGATATATACATATGTATATAGTTAAAATTCTAGTTCTCCATAGACATAAAATGCATCCTACTAGTATGTAGAATGTTTGTTCCGCTTTCAAGCTAAAACGACTGAACGGATTTAGATGAAACTTTAAACCAATATAGCTTACACATAAGAATTACACGTATGCTAAAAATATGTCATAATATTGAATTTGCCTTTACTGTAACAATAGATAGATATAAGCCGGCGAAGCCGCGTTTAGGCAGTTATTAAAATAAATAAATCAGCTTCACGTTGTGTGGGATACAAAAGGGTACGCAGAAGGAACCTTGTGTTAAGATATACAGTGTTAGACGAATATTACGTACATTTATATTAAAAATCAAAGATAAAGCTATAAACGGAGAAGTGCACATATCAAAGAGTGTAAAATATAAAGTATATCGGTCACAAAAGGTAGCAATTAAAAGGTAAAAAAAAGACACTCGTAAACATTAATAGCGATATAAAATGTCATTGATCTTGAAGTGATTAAATTTACACATGAAGCACTCCATTAGGAAAATAGGCAGTATTATTTTTATAAGAGTGGCAGAAAAGGGAATTTAAAAAAAATTGAGGAAAATTCACAATGGAAGTAATAAAGTATTGTTTTGTAAATAATATATTTTTTTAACTTCACGCTTTACTACGCACATAACAGGGTAGGCCGCGGGAACCTAAATATCTTGTTCCAAGAAACTCTGTAAACGAATTGTTGAGGGAGCATTGTTGAGTGGCGGAACTCTCCGCCGCGTTTCCCTCGTTAATTACATTCCCCCGAACTGAACCCACAACCATTGCTTTTACAGTAACTTCACCACCATGGCCTCAATACTTAAGATAAAATATTGTTACTCTTGTCTTGTAAATAATGCTTAATGCCGCATATATCAAGACAGAGAACCTAGTACCAAAATAAGATCCGTTCCCGCTTACCGCCCGAATTCGAGGCAGTGTTTGCATTAGGTACTTGATGCGGACAGAATTTAACTCCGTGCTTTAAACTATCAAAAAAATAAAAAATTAAATTAGCTTCACGCAGTATCGCACACACAGCAGGGTAGGCAGAGGGAACCTAGTGTTAAGACACTCCATTCCCCACTTTCTGCCGAATTTTTGGAGGCATTGCGTGTTGAGTGGCAGAACTCAACGCCGCGCTTTGCCTCGACACCAGAGCGAAGAAATGGAAATATAAATTTAAGTAAATATTTCATCTCCTCGAGTGGGGATCGAACCCACAACCAGTCGATTTTACAGTCACACTTTGTGCCACTGCGCCACGACTGGCCTCAGGGAGCGGGGATTGAACCCACAGCCCTGTTCCATTGCGCAACGACGGCATTCATGCAATAAACGAAAATTGTGTGTACTTAAAAAAAGAATATTATTAAATTCGCAATAAATATTCCGATTCAAAATATAATACTCAACCAACAGTTTTAAGTAAAAATTCATAAAAGCCGTTCCATAAATATATTTTATACGCAAATACTTGCCGTATTACTTTTTAAACGAGCTGCAGAATACCGAAATGAAGTTAATCACAATTTCCGGAGAGTTTTGTTTTAATATTCCGTTTTATTATGATGAAATGAAATTTATCGCGGACGCACCGCACCGTTCGCCGGAACGCATGTTTATACTACAAATAATATAGAGTATAGGCAAATAAAGCGTTAATTATTTTCTGTTTCATTTTAAATACTTATGTAAATTAAATAGTTGTACATCGATTTGTTTGAACGTAATGATTTATTGTGATTTATTTTTACAATGCCAGTCGTGGCGCAGTGGTACAAAGTGTGACTGTAAAACCGACTGGTTGTGGGTTCGATCCCCACTCGAGGAGATGAAATATTTACTTAAATTTATATTTTCATTTCTTCGCTCTGGTGTCGAGGCAAAGCGCGACGTTGAGTTCTGCCACTCAACACGCAATGCCTCCAAAATTCGGCAGAAAGTGGGGAACGGAGTGTCTTAACACTAGGTTCCCTCTGCCTACCCTGCTGTGTGCGGGATATAGCGTGAAGCTGATTTATTTGATTTATTATTTTTTTTACGTTGCGATGTTGCCTTTAAACGTAGGTTTGTTTCATTTTATAATTTAATATGCAGATATTTAAAAATGTATGTATGGGAATAAATTGAAAACAATATTATGTTTATGATAGTGAAAAAGAATGTGCGGTGGGAGAATATTGGAAAGCATGGAGATTTGAAAAGAGGTTTTATTTTTTTACAAAAGTAATGTTCTTCGGCTTCTTGCATTACTGAATTTCCTTAGTAAATATTTGCTGGTACATGTTTACAGGCATATTTACAGGCAAATCTTTACTATATAGAGCGTTGCTAATTTTTCAGTCTGTGAAAAAGGACTCGCGACGACCCTTAAATTGTAGGGTCTTGGGCGAGAGCACTCTTTTAGCTTTTAGCTTAGTTACACCAAAATATACATAGCCTTGCTCAATAAATTGAGTATCACTATATATATAAAACGTGATTTGATCTAAATATTATATCTAAAAAAAAAAATGGAAAAGAGATACTACTGTATTGTTTAAAATGGCTTGGAAAATGTCCTTGTATATTTTTGTGGTTTGTAAAACATAAAAATAGTTACGGGATTATAACATTGGACTCAGATTTTGTTTTCGCGGACTTTTTTTAGAACGAATAAAGAGGAATGACTCCGCGCTCTACCAAATAAACTCTACTTCTATTTTATAATAAATTATAAAATTAGCTTCACGCTGTATCCCGCACACAGCAGGGTAGGCAGAGGGAACCTAGTGTCAAGACACCCGGTTTCCCACTTTCTGCCGAATTTTTGGAAGCATTGCGTGTTGAGTGGCAGAACTCAACGCCGCGCTTTGCCTCGACACCAGAGCGAAGAAATGGAAATATAAATTTTAAGTAAATATTTCATCTCCTCGAGTGGGGATCGAACCCACCAGTCGGTTTTACAGTCACACTTTGCGCCACTGCGCCACGACTGGCCTCGCTATTTTATAATATTAATATAAAATTCAGGCATCTCGTATGTGAACGCTTTGTGTATCAATATTTGATATTGATACATGAATTCCGTATAAAGTGAAACTAGTTGTATCTTATCATTTCGATCCCTATTGTCGCCTGTCTATACAGTTTATGAGTTCAATGGCGGAGTATCGCACTTTGTCTAAATCTGTTTGTTCAAATGGCATTATAGCAATATAAAGTTATAATAGTTTATAGATGAGTTCGTCGTAGCATAGGAGCACAAGGATGATGTATCGAGACAGTTTTGGGTTCGATCCCCACTCGGGGAATGAGTTATTATTTAATAAGACAGAAGCCCGGCGTTGAGTTCCGCTACTCAACACGCAATGCCGCGACACATCAGTAGAAAGTGGAAATCGTAATTTTTAACCACAACAGTTCTTCTCTTCACTCTAATAACAAATCACAATTTATACTTCCTTCAAGAAACAAACGTCTTGAACCTACAAGTATGAAATTTAAGTGGAACAATTTTGAATATCCTAAAGTTTACGACGTGGGATTGCTTCACAGACGAAAAATTCTTGATAATTTAACTTTTACTAGCAGGTGCACAAGTGGGTAAGGACGACTGGTTGTGGGTTCGATCCCCACTCAAGGAAATGAAATATTTATTTAGATTTATATTTCCATTTCTTCGCTCTGATGTCGAGGGAAAGCATGGCGCCGAGTTTCGCCACTCTACACACAATGCTAAATAGGCAGGGGGAATCTAGTGTTAAGATATTCCGTTCCCCATTTTCGCCAAATTCTGAAGGCATCGACGCCTGAGCGTAGAATTAAAAATATTAAATATTTTTAAAAATTTTAAAAGTTTTATTACACCACAATTAGGAAAGAAAAATACTTTAGAAAACATATGACAATTTGAACGTAGCGGGACTCGAACTCACGCCTCCTGGAAACCGTATCATATTAAATATTTCGTATCTTGGAGTGGGAATTAAACCCACCACCTGTCACGTTTACAGTCACACGCTTCTGCGCCTGCGCTATAACTGGCCAATATTATAAAAAAATATATTAATATTTAAAGTTTTTTTTTACCTTTGGAAATGTCCTAGTCGTCTCTACCGCCCCACATGTGGAGGTGAACGTTAGTAACGCTCTACAAAGTGGGCACTTAAATAAATCACCGGCATCTATCAACGCGAAATATTTCGCTGCAAATAGGTAATTTCTAGCAATTTATCAAAAAAACAACCGGGCTGTTGGAGTTTGGAGATCTCGTTTAGTTACTTTTATGTGTTCAATTAGGCCGGAGTGGTGCAGGGGCAAAGCATGTGACTGTAAACGAGACTGTTGTGGTTTCGATTTCCAGTCGGGCGACTCGGGCGTTTTTATTTTCTCGCTCTGTTAAAAAGGCCAAGGGTGGCGGTGAGTGCCACTACCTACCCTGCATAACGCTGCAAAAAGTCTATTCAATATATTGTATAGATTTTTCGTAATCGTCGATGTAATTTTTTATGGATTTAGGTAAAGCTCTATACTATCAGAAAAAAGAAGTAACTATAAGAAAACAAAAGAAAGTAGTATCTGTACTATCTCTACATTCATTGAATACTAAATGTTTATTAATTATTATAGTAGTAACAAAATAAATGTTTCTCCTCAGATTGCACAACATCTCCATCGTCCAGCATCAGCGGCATCACCACCGTGTCTGTGGCTGTCACGGGGCTGGACACCCGACCGCTGGCCAAGAAAGTGCGCCCGAAGCCCGCCTCGCCCAATCGGCAAGGACCTCAGCAGTGTCAAGTTAGTAATTATATTATTTAAAAAAAAAGTAGGCAGAGGGAACCTAGTGTCAAAACACTACGTTCCCTACTTTCCGCCGAATTCTGGAGGCATTGCGTGTTGAGTGGCACAACTCAACGCCGCGCTTTGCCTCAACACCAGAGCGAAGAAATGGAAACATATAATTTAAGTAAATATGAAATATTTACTTCTCCTCCTCCTCCCTCCTCGAGTCTAACCCACAACCAGTCGCTTTTACAAGCACACTTTGTGCCCATACGCCACGACCCGCCTCAAAAACAATCATATATATATTAATTTATATATATTTAAATAGTAATATTTGTATAATCCATTTAATATACTTACGTATTGTTTTATAAATCAGTTTGCAATACTAAGATTTTTTTTATTTAACGTTAATAAAAATGTTCAATTTATAATAGAAAATTTCAAAAAGTAATTTACTCCGACGCATACTAGTGAACTAAATTACTAAATAATTGAGTTTGATAAATACTCATATGAGATAGGGATACATATTCATATTTAGATGACTAATTTGAACAAAAAACTTATGGAACCTAAATAAAATATCGCGTTTTTTAAACATACATAACAGTAGTTTTTTTTTTATTTTATTCATTAAAAACAAATTTTACCTAAAAACCATTGTCATTCACACATTGCCATTGAGATGAAGAATTCAGATTTTACCGTTTTAGTAGAAAATATCAGTTTCACGTTGTTTCCCGCATGTAATAGAGTAGGCAGAATAAAAATGTTAATACACTCCGTTTTTCATTTTCCATCAAATTTTACGAGACATTGCGTGTTATATGGCGGAACTCAACGCCGCGAAGAAAATGAAAATATTATAATAAATAATAATTCGTTTCGCGAGTGAGGATCGAACTTACAAACTTCGCGTTACAATCACACTCTTGTACCTAATTCAAAATATTTTTCAATATTGATCACTACATATACCTAACCTAACCTACCGTTCCGTGTCTCTGGCTCGAGCTCAAACGATTCTGAGACCATGCCAAGTAGGTTTCATCTGATATAATATATTGTAGCATCTGACACGTGCCAAACGTCTTATCAAGAGAGCCCTAAGGTTTTTCCTTATACGGTACAAGAGCTGGGGACTTTGTCAATGTGTCACTTAAAGTAATTGAGATTGGCATCTTTTAGCCGTATTTTTTTATATTAAATATAAATTAACTTATATAAAATGTCACACATCTTATAATTTTCAATATTACTTTGAAAATTGTCAAAATTGTGTAATGAGTGGTGGAACTTAACGCCACGATTTGCCTTGGTACCAGAGCGAAGAAATGAAAATATTAATAAATAATAATACATTATCTGTAGTGGTAATCGAACCTATAATCGCCGCGTTACAGTCACACGCTTGTACCCTCCGCGTCTGTAACGCCTCGATATCCTCAATTATTTTATTCCCTAAAGTGGACATTGAATCCACAACCATAGTGAGATATTATCCCACTGCGCTACTATTGTCAAAAACATTTATTAAACATTAAACTAAATAAAAACACATCACCATTCCAATAGAATTAAGTCGACAAAATTGAGGGACCCAAACCGAAATAAAATCCATCGCCAAAATACACAGTCAGCTTTCAACATACATTTTTACAGTTCCTATGTTTGGGTTGAATAGGACCTCTATTTGGTTAGTCGACATGGCGAAGTTATATCAAAGCAAGGAGTTTAGTATCTGCGTTCCGGATAGTTTCCACCCTATAAGGACCGATGGACCGATGGACCGATGGACCGAGGCGATTGCCTGTATTTGTCTTTTGACGATGTTAAAACCGACATGTACTAGAGAACTCGCACTCGATGTGTGGTCCGATATTCGGAAGATTTAGTCGTCTGTGTCGGCAGAAATATATCAGCTTCACGCTGTATCCCGCACACAGCAGGGTAGGCAGAGGGAACCTAGTGTTAAGACACTCCGTTCCCCACTTTCTGCCGAATTCTGGAGGCATTGCGTGTTGAGTGGCAGAACTCAACGCCGCGCTTAGCGTCGAAACCAGAGCGAAGAAATAGAAATATAAATTTAAGTAAATATTTCATCTCTTCGAGTGGGGATCGAACCCACAACCAGTCGGTTTTACAGTCACACTTCGTGCCACTGCGCGCGAAATATATATTCTTCATATATACACATATTGGTTGAGTATATAGCAAAGGAGGTCAGTCCTAGAGGGGCACATGCGGTAGTGAGTTCGATTACCTCTCGAAGAAATGAAATATTTAATATACTCATTTCTTCGCTCTGGTGTGGAGGCAAACACACACCGCTCAACTCACAATGCCTCCAGAATTGAAGCAGAAGAAAATATATATGGAAAGGCTTTTTTTTTATGTATCAATTCTTCATCTTATGTTTTGTAGTGATATTATATGACTGCTAACAAAATATTCAAAATATTTTATGTAAATGATCGAGGGAGGGTACATTTATATTTTAAGTAAATGTTTGCGTAACCATCATACAAACCATTGATTCTAACTTTTCCTACCAATTCTACGATGTTATATATTGATAATAACATTGAATAAAATATTTTATGAAATTTGATTAAATAATTGAATTAGATCTTCAACCTATTTAAGTAAGGGTTCAAGCCAATGTTTGAGGGACGCCCACTTGAAAATTTTCAAACAATTTCAACGTCTATATTTAAATAATCATAATTTGATTCTGTTAATTATTTCTTTAAGTAGTTTGTAATATTTTTAAACACTAAAATTTGCTTAATCTAGACGAAATCAGGCCAGTCGTCGTACAGGTGCATATGCGTGTACTGTAAACGCGATAAGTTGTGGGTTCGATACATACTCGAGGTAATGAAATATCGAATATTCTCATTTCATCGCTCTGGTGCCGAGGCAAAGCGCGGCGTTGAGTTTCGCCACTGAACAGGCAATGTCTCGAAAATTCGGCAACGAAAATAGGGAACGGAAGTGTCTTAATGGGAACGAAGTAACTTAGCACTGGATTGCCAGGTTCCCCCTGCCTGCCTTGCTCTTTACGGTATATAGTATGACACCAGATAAAATACTTATATTGTTTTCATAAATAATAAACTACTATTGGCTCACAGTATGACATAATCATAAATTATTGAATGACATATAGAAAAATATTATCTGAAAAGAAGACCGGAAATATATCAGCAGATTGTAACTTTCAAAGGGATAACGGAGCGAGAAACTGTGTTTATAGGTCAACCGATCAAAAGGAGGGGCCAGGAGGTGCACTATCCAAGTTTTTGAATAGGTAGTTTATTTTCACACTACATGATGGATAGTGATATATTCAACTTTGCTTTTGTATAATATGTGATGCAGACGTCGCGTATATTGACTGATATGACAAAATAATTAAAGAGGAAGAAAAAAAATATAAAATTAATAGTGCTTGCAGTAGTTAAATAAATAATGTAAAAAGAAACAAATAATTTTCAATCAAATATCACAATATGCCTAACCTTATTCTTCTTTATATATAAAAAATATTTTCTATTAAAAAACTAAATGGTGTGAAATTTAATAATTATATGAAAAAAATAATTATAAAAAAAATATTATATGATAGTAATTAAGGAATTATTATCCTTTGTATTTTATATTTAACTACATACTTACTTATACCTTAAAATTGGTTTTGTAATCTAAGACATTTCATAATCATCATCAATATTAAGATATTAAAATACACAAAGACAAAACAAACTGAAAATGTTTCCTATTTACAAAGCATCAATACTGACTCAGCTATACAACAGTCTCTACACAAAGTTTACCAAATTATATAAACAGATTGAGTATCCCCTTTGTCTCCTCCGACGTCGATTCCTACTTCCATAATTCCATCATTCAAACTCACAAAATAACTTACAAAGGCCTCATAATATAATCAGATACCGACTTGTTTTAATGTTGGAATGAGATTTGAGCTGATACTGCTAATTGGAGAGGCTAATAGCCTTGATGGTCGTTGCCAATTAATGGTTATTGATGTCGCCGTGGATCTCGACCCTCGTCTCGTTTTAACCCCATCTCACTTTCCTAATAGTTAATCAAGCAATTACTAACTGAACGGCACGAATAATCTTAAAATATAAAGATTATATAAGACTTACAATTTAAAGAAGAAACTAGATGAACGCTTTGTTCTGAATTGATGTACAGATGGTATCTAGTCACTTATCACATCATTTTAAATCTATTAGATATGACCAAAGATTTTGAGAAACTGCTATATAATGTTTAGAAATGTATTATAATTACAACGTATATCATATTTCTGCAAAAAATATATTTTTTTTATATAAATAAATACATATTATTTTAAAAGTTCAAAAATCGCACTAAAGCGTCGAAATGCCATGGCGTCGTTGGTGACGTCAAGTCTGAGTAATCTGCCAATACCATTGTATACAACATAAAATGTCATTCGTTTATTTACCAAGGCGAAACGTCAGTGGTCTGAGTGACATTCAACATATCATGGCGGTTTGCTGTATTTTGTAGTTTTATTTGTTATAAATAATTATTAATACTTAAAGAATTAATTATATAGATAACTTTAGTGTTTTTTACTTACTGTCATCAAGCCTATTCTCGAGATATTGGATAGCAGAACTTGACGCCGCGCTTTTTCCGTCATAATGGAGAAGCATAAGTATAGCAGTCGCTAAAGATCGTACAAAGTGGAGCTGGTTGAGTAGGAAGGCAGACCCTGGCAAATAGCCGGGATTAATGCCAGAAAGAAGAAGAGTGGCGAAACAAAAATAACAATTTAAACCCACAGCGACAGCATGGGGAACGGAGAATCTTAACAATAGGTTCCCTCTGCCTACCTTGCTCTGTATGCGATACAGCGTGACGATAAACAAATACATATATCTAATTATTCGACACCACGTCAATACAGCTAAATCGAATTTGTTGATATCTTCATTTTATCCTGCCAAATTATGACGGATTCTTATTTCACTTAACAGTCCGCGAGTAGGGCGCTGGAAGCCCCGAACGCGTTTCGAATGCCTAATGTTGTAGGACTTGTTAAGGCGTGTACATACAAGTATATGGATTGGTTCAGCCTGTATCAATTTACTCTGCTGGATATTTTTCTTTTCATATCACATGTTATAGGTGTAAAGATGATTTCAATTATATTTCTTTGTTGGTTTCACGCTGTATATATGCAAATGGCAGGGTAAACAGAGGGAAGTTGGGAGTCTAATGTTAAAACACTCCGTTTCCCACATTCCGTCGATTTCTGGAGGCATTTGTATTTGGTTTTGAGGAAATTATTATTATTATATTTAATATTTCATTTCCTCCATTGAAAACCAAACCCACAAGGATGTGGGTGGGTTCACGCGTCACGTCAACTGAATAGAAATCAACTTGCGCCTTATAATTTATAAAGAATATATTTACCAATATTTACAAATATTTACCACATTTGTGTATCTCACCTAGTTTTACAAGAGATTGAATCACGTCACGCTTCTGTTCGACTTCTTTAACGTTTACATAAATTTACTTTCGCATTTTGATTACAATATTTAAACAACTTCCTACACTAAGCAATTACAATTCTCCCGTCATTCAATATTCAAGTCGCGAACAGTCGATATAAATAGATGATATTTTTTCTATGTTTTCATTTATTATTGTTTTGACGGGATTTTTTAAATAAAAAATCATTTATTTTGATTTGGAATGTAAAAAATGTAATTCTACAATAGTAACTGAGTTTAGTTATTAAAATTAATAGATACTTATAACTACTACCTTTGCTTCTCATAAACAAAAATGCATTAAAAAATTACATTGTTTTTTTTATTATCTCTTCCCTAAAATATAAGATAATATTTATATAATAGATTAACTATCACCGTTTATATAAAAATATAAATAAATAAAATAAAACAGTTACACGCTGTATCCCGCACACAGCAGGATAAGTAGAAAGAACCTAGTGTTAAGACAGTCCATTCCCCACTTTCCACGGATATTTTTCGAGACATTGCGTGTTGAGTGGCGCAACTCAACGCTGGGCATTGGTGCCAGAGCAAAGAAAGGAAAATATGAATAATAATAAATCATTCCCGCGACTGCGGATCGATATCAAAGCCGCAAATTACAGCAAAGTCACACCCCTGTGACACTGCGCCAGCACGGCCTTAAAATAAAATAATTCTAATACAATATGTTAATTAACACCGTATTTACAGAATATATGTTCATATATTGGCATTAACCAAACTGGGGGTTGAGCTGTGGTCGGTAAAGCCTACACTGAGCCGTTGGTCGCTTGCCAGCCTACGATAAGCTCGAAACATACAACTGTAACTAACGTGTCTTACTAACTTTAAGAGCGCCAGACCAATCTGTCTTCTCGTATATTGTAATAGTAATAGTTAATCACGTCCTACTTAGTTAAAGCTTTAAACTAATAATAGTCTCTATTTTAAATAATATAAGGGAAATAATGATACTTTTGATATTTTTAAACTGTTATTCCACACTTCAGAAAAAAATATTTATTTAGAAAATGTATATTTTTATTAAAAAAACGTAAATGTTTCCAAGCGGTTGAATTTTTTATATGTTTAAAGTAAATTCTAAATGAATAAAGATACGTTACATAAAATTCTTTAATTTTGAATCAAATTTAAATAAGGTCATTTGAAACTCATGCAGGATAGCTATCATTTTATTATTGTATTAAAATTATAACCTCACTTTTGAAAAGAGCTTCTGTTGAATTTTTTGGCGATTTCTCAGCGGAACTGCCTTTCGAGCTGGTGGTAGCTTTGTATTCATTCGACGATTTAAAAGTGCTTGTAAAAGTCTGTTTAAATATAGTTTATTTTAAACTGAATTGAATTTAAATATAATAGCCACTCCAGGCGCGAATTGATCTCAAAACGTTTGTTAAAAACATAATTATATTCTTTACTAGTATAAATAAAAGTCGATTTATATGAATTTATACTAAATAACTGTAACAAATACAACAAAGCCAATCTATTCCGTAAATTGTCTAAACATTTGTAAGATATCCGTATTATTTAGTCGGTCTGTCTCTCTGTCTGTCAAGAGCCTTTATCTCAGAACGCTTGGAGATATCGAGTTGAAATTCAAACCACATACTAGGTGCTCTTGCTTGATTTCTTGAACAAATCATATTTCTATATTTCCTTAAAAAAAATGATATGGTCGTTTGTACAGTAGGAAACGCGTATTTCGACACTACCAAGCGAATCAAAATTATTAGGGTACTTCCGGTTCACCTAAAATTATGAAGTTTGACAGCAAGCAACTGTAGGTAGTCAAAAAAGCTGTGCAAACTATACATCTGTGGTTAAATCCTAAATAATAATAGCCTTAAAAGGAGAGCTAAATTTGGTGTGTACGCCACTAGTCCGAGTAAGATATTAGATAAAACGCCTCTGGCTAAGCAAAGCTTGACTATCAGAAAATGACCGAAAACACCAATTTTTAATGTGTGTCCAGTGTTCACGTTTTCGATCTGGTGTCGAGGCAAAGCGCTTTGTTGAGTTCCGCCACTCAACACGCAATATCTCCGGAGTTTAGTGCAAAAGTGGAGAGCAGAGTGTCTCCACATGGAAAATACAGCGTTAAATTAAAAAAAGACGCAATTTAAATATATTGTGCCAACTGAACAAATAAAAGGAATTATTCCCAAGAATTTAATACGTAAACTCATTATTGAAGTTAATCTAACAAAATAAAATAACAGCAACAATTTGAAACAATTTTCGTTATTACGTATAGCAATATGAAGTGATAATAAAAAATAAAGGTCCACATACAGTGAACGCTACAATTATATTTCAGCACAAGTACATTCGGTAAGTTTCATAGCAATAACAAAACGGCGTCCGAAGCTACAGTATACTAAAGGGTACCTATAAGCGGGCTCGGCAGCCAGCCAAGCCACTCCAGGTAATTCCAAATGGACGCGCCCGTAAACTTTGGCTTTTAAATTTTAATATGAAACCGTAATTGAGTATTCAATTTAGTGAGTCTGAAAAGCCAGATAATAACAAGATAATAATATATTGGAAACCAGTCGTGGTGCGGGGGGTGTTTGCAATCGGTCACACAAAATTTGACAGGTTGTACACGTGACCGGTAATGGCTACGATTTCCAATGGAGGAAATTAAATTTTCATATTTTCTTTTCTTTGCTCTGATGTTGAGGCAAAGCGCGACGCTGAGTTCATCGTCACTTAACACGCAACGCCTCCATAATTCGGCGAAAAGAGGGGAGCGGAGTGTCTTAATACCAGGGGCCCTCTGCCCTTAGACTTTTGCAAACTTAGATTTTTGCAATTTTTACTGATTTTAATGAAAACACTTTGAACGGATCAATTTCGTACATTTTGTGTAAAAAATTGCATTTTTGGAAAAACCACGTTATGTGTTCACCTTTTTTTACGAACAAACGATATATTCAAACTAAAAGTATTAAATCTAAATTTTAAATGTACAATAATTTTATTCCACATTTTGTTAACATTTTTTTTTTTTTTATTATAAAAAAACAGTTTTCTTAAAACCACAGATAGGTTTTATAAAAATAAATACTTGTCCTGAAAAAGAATTTTCGAAAATTAGTCCTAAAAACATGTAAAAATATGCTTGATCACGCACCGTCCGTTAAGCGTGAAGGGATGAAATCACCTGTTAACACATCACTCTCCGGCTTGGGCGTACACGAGATTGATGAAGGTTAGCCAGAATACATTTTGATAGTAAAAGAAGAATAAAAATCCTCGCTTCGAGAAACGCTTTGTAAAGCTTTAAATAAATATTGTAAAGCTTTAAACGTATACCGTATACGCGAAATTATCAGAATTCAATGAAAAATAGGGAATGGAATTGTCTGTATGGAAACAGAGTGTCTTAACACTAAGTTCCCAGGTTCCCTTTGCCTACTCTGCTACGTGTGTGATAACAGCGTGAAAAAGAACGTATAATATATATATATATTCTGGCGGCTTACAGAACGTGAGCCTCCCGAGCCCCACAATACGATACCCTCGAGACATTTCTTAAAAAGGTAAACATCTAATCTACGAGGTGTTGGATTATCACAACAAATCCACATTACATTTTGTCAATTGTCCGCGTGACCGTAAAACAAAAAAGGTCAGTTTTATGTCACGGAAGGAAATGTGCTACGGTTAGTTAAACAACTAGAATGGACGTTTCTTATAAAAATAATGATACATTTGATAGCACTTTGCTAAAGTGAATTTGACGGCTATGTATATGTCGTTATTGCGAAAAAGGAAAATAGAAGATTAAATTACGTAAACCTTATGATTGTGAAATGCTATTTTTGTGGATCGTCACCGAAGAAAACCTACACGTGTCTCCAAATTAAATTTGAGGTTTGAATGTAATTGAGGCCGGTCGTGGCGCAGTGGCACGAAGTGTGACTGTAAAACCGACTGGTTGTGGGTTCGATCCCCACTCGAGGAGATGAAATATTTACTTAAATTTATATTTCCATTTCTTCGCTCTGGTGTCGAGGCTAGGCGCGGCGTTGAGTTCTGCCACTCAACACGCAATGCCTCCAGAATTCGGCAGAAAGTGGGGAATGGAGTGTCTTAACACTAGGTTCCCTCTGCCTACCCTGCTGTGTGCGGGATACAGCGTGAAGCTGATTTATTTATTTATTTTACGTAATTATCGAAGGCACTTTAATCTTTTCTATCGAGGCCAGTCTGCGCCGAAGTCACAAACGTGTGTCTGTAAACGCTACTGGTTGATGATTGGATTCCAATTTCCAAAGAAATGAAATATTTAATATTTTCTTCGCTCTGGTGTCTAAACAAAGCATGGTGTTGAGTTCCACCACCCAATATGTAATGGCTTCTGAATTTGGCGGAGAATGTGGAGTGTTTTAACAATAGCCTCAGTCGGCCTACCCGCTACATACAGGGGAAGCTAAAAATGTTTTTATATTTTTCTTTTGTATACTTTCATCAGAGTATTTTATTAATATAATCAAAAGTAATTAGCTTTTTCACTATCCAGACGGAATCTAGACAATGTAGGACAAAAGCCCTGTCATGGTTGATTAATGAACGCTCCCCTTAAAGAAAATAAGTCTGGAAAATTAATCACAGGACACTTTTTATACGTCCTGTCAGAAATGCTACCATAGTGGTGTATGAAAGTGGGGAACGGAGTGACGTAACACCAGGTTCCCATTGCCTACCCTGATAATACGGGATGAAGCTGTTTGAACTACAAAAAGTATGTTAATCTGTAATCAAACATGACATACCTGTAAATTTAATATTATTAAAGTTATAGAATTCATTTACTGTCTATTATACTTAGTCCAATGCGAACTATTTAAAGCTTTTTAATGTGTGTATATAACTTTTTACATATACATACATTTTCATACATTTCCAATATTTTACATTCAGTAAGAATGAAAAATATTTTCAAAGCGAGCAATAGATTGAGAATTGCAAAGATCACAATCTTTATCTTTGTATCTTGTTTGGATAAACTAAAGGAATAGTTTTAACAAATAACTGTGGACACTTAGTTACTAAGACTTGGACTACCATTTTCTTAAATTACATCTCCATTTTATTACATTAACTAACTTAAAATAATTACCTTTTACGTTAAACGACAAAATCTAAAGAAAAGAGACAAAGGCCACGACATAGTTGACAAACGGCTGGTATTCAGGTCGGACAAAATAGACGGTATAAAACGGCTGCAAAATAATTTATAAAAATGTTGTAGTAAGTATTTTGTTTTATATATTTTTTTATCTTATAGCTTATAAATATTTTTTTTAATTCTAAAAGATCGTACGTATACATATTATATATTTAATATATATGTATATTAAATATATAAACATAACATATTAATTAAGGTGATTATTTTAAACAAATAAATTCCTCATATATTATTCCTCATAAAATAAAAAGGAATTATCCGCTATAGGATGATAAAAACCAAAATATTATAATAACTATAACGCATACAAAATTTAGTAAATACAAATATCACAATATATGACGCAGCAAAAATATAAATAAAAATTAAAATCTATGGTGAAAAGAGACAAAGGCGGCGCGGCGGACAAATGGCTGACATTCAGTGGACAAAAACAGGAGGTGAAATCGCAGCCGGGCTCTGAGAAAAAACGCAAAATTCAAATAATTGCATTGTTGTACACGGTGCTGTACTTTCAAAAGAATTCCACATTTCTATAAATTAAAGTTGCGGCAGAGTTGTTTTAATATTTTTTATGTTTATTATTAACTGATTTTTTTAGTTTATAATGTCCTAAGGTAAAGCAATTTGGTAAAGCAAATTGGTAAGTAAAACTGAGCCTTACGTTCTTATCGAGCTACGTCGAATTTTTTTTACGCTTGTTGCAACTTACAGTAAACTAGATTTCATAGGTTATATACATTGCAGATACAAATCCGAAAGGGAATACGAAATTATAAAATATAAATTTCTTACTTTCTACACTAATTTCAAATAGCTACAGTCAAATCAAAGTGAAAAAAAAAAAACTTTATATTTAACGAATTGCTTATTATAAAAACAAAACAAAATTGGTATTTCAACATTGTTAATTGAACCCGGAAACATCCTGTCAGACTCGACAATACAGTAAAAGTCCATGGAGTTATATCAATGGGTTTTAATTTAACACCGACGGACGGGTCGGACGTCGTCCAATTAACAGCCATCTGCCGGAGCCAGCCGTGGCCGGGGCCAGCCGTGGCCGGGGCCAGCCGTGGCCGGGGACAGCCGTGGCCGGGGCCAGCCGTGGCCGGGGCCTATGGAAACGTGAGATGCAATAAGACAACTGAGATCAATACATACACACTTTGATAGCTCCGAGATAGCCGGAATATAATTGAAACCTATGCTGGGTTATTGTTGACGTTGTGTTTGAATTTCAAAATGTTGTTTTTTTTTAGGTTCACGCTGAATTTCCTATACAGCAGGGTAGAGAAAGGGAACCTAATATTAAGATTGTTGTTGATTAAGTTAGACGACCTTTATATTTTATACTTTCAAAACATTTTGTTTTATTTTTTTTATTATGTCTCATTTATACATTTTTATAAATAAAGGATAAAACGAATGCCGAATTTACCGAATCATCATAATAAAGTAAATACATATAAAAACGAAACCGCTTATACATAAGCTATAAACATTTGTATAAACCCACAATAATCGCATAACAATAAACAGGACCAACCACCAACGTGCATACACGGTGTTATTAATAAATGTCTCTTTCTTTAATAAAATAACTTAATGTTGACGCCTCAGGCAGAATTTAGAAACAATTTAAAGTGTTGCGGCGTTGAGTTCTGCCACTCAACACGCAATGCCTCCAGAATTCGGCAGAAAGTGGGGAACGGAGTGTCAAAAAAAACACAAGGTTCCCTCTGCCTTCCCTGCTGTGTGCGGGATACAGCGTGAAGCCGATTTTAATTTATACAGACGGAAAGCCTGTAAGCCTTCAGTCTTTACATTCAGCGCTTCCCGTCCAACGTTATAACAAATTGTAATGAGCTAATTAATTAAATATATGTTTATTTTGTGAAAGGTGGGATTGTGTTTTATGCTATGTATTTTGTTTAAATATAGTTGGGAAAAAGTTAGGTGGCGCAGGGGCATAAGCGTGTGTAAACGTGACAGGCTGTTGGTTCGAGTCCTACTCGAGGAAATGAAATATTCGATTGAATTCGAATGAATTTCGATTCGAGGCAAAGTGAATTCCACCACACTAAATACATGCACAATTCAGCACATTCCTGCACATTCAGGAGGCGGGGAACGGAAATGTTTTAATGGGAACGGAGTGTCTTAACATTTGGTTCCCAGGTTTCCTGCCTACCCTACTATCTTTAGACAGCAGTGTGAAGCTGAAAAAAAATGAAAATATTGTTACAAAAATGTAGCAATATCAAAGGTATCTTGTCCAAAAATATCTTTTGTTTATATGACATCAAACTTATTTAATACTCACCGACATAGTATTGAAAAACAAAAATATAACAATACTTTTGTAACTAAAACTATTGGAACAAAAAAAAATCGTGAACTCTTTTGTGAAACATTTTTCCGTGTAAGCAAGCACACAGGAATTTTAAAAATATTTTTTTAAAATAAAATTGTGTAAGTACATGAATAGAATGGTAGAGCTACGACTGGTGGCTGGGCATGCCGAGTTTTTGATGTAAATATTGGTTTTATTACAAGGATGTCCTCTATTATTCTCTGACGTACGGTGTATTTTAAATACAAATATCAGTCGTGGCGCAGGGGCACAAGCTGTGACTGTAAAACCGACTGGTTGTGGGTTTGATCCCCACTCGAGGAAATGTAATATTTACTTACTTTTTTTATTTTATTTTATATTTCCATATTTTTCGCTTTGGTGGCGAGGCTAAGTGCAGCGTTGAGTTCTGCCGCTCAATAAACAATGCCGAAAAAGACGAGATCATCAACATTTTACGTCTTAAGCAAAAACTAACACAAACAAACTTGCGGACGATGACTAGATAAATCTATTTTATCATCATTTTAAAATAGAAAAAAAAATCACATACAATATGAAATCCAATTAGATAAGTTAATTTGTAAATTTACTTTAAACAATATCACACAAACGCTCATTTAACCATAATTTTCATGCAAATATATTGAAGCAGTATCAATTTGACAGATTTGAAGTTTATATGCGTGACAGGTGCGTAATGAAATATTTTCTGTCGAAACAGAATCCATAAACAAAAGGCACTCGTCCCATTTTCAATTCAATTCGCGAAAAGCAAAGCCGCCGCGATCGGAAAAAACGTAAAGAGAAAACATTGAGAGATTACGTTAAGGGCGAGTTATTCGATTTATGTACTTTGGTGTTGTTTTGTTTGTATCAAATATTCTATGCTGAAAAAAAATATGGATTAAAATATTCCGTTTGCGATATGCTTGCCCCTTTTTATAAGCTTGTTGTTAGTTGAAAGCGTAGAAAGCCTAAGGTAGGCTTCCTTTCATATATAAAGATAATATTAAATTCTGAAATTCGCTTATATAGGCCGTCGTGGCGCATTTGGAATGTTTGGCTGTACTCTCGTATATACAATAGGGTTCTACCCCTAATCGGGGAAAATTATTATATTTAAATAAATTTAACAGCAAAGCGCGAGGCGAACCCCGTCAGAACTTATGCACTGCCTCTTAAATCTCTACCAGCTATATATTGTACGGGAAAACGAAGCGAGAAACTAGAATATAAAAAACAATACATAAATTTTAAAATGTATATATTTTTAATTTAAATCACTAACAAAGTAAAGAGCGGTACCTCCTAAGAATTTTCCCGTCACGTCACGGTAAAACCGTCAGTACTGTGTCGATAGCTTAGCGCTAATCGTCACGGCTCATTTGCATTGGTGACACGTCCGTCGGTCGGCGCTGGGTGTTGATTTACGAGTGAACGTCATACTTTGTAAAAGACGTGACACTTCAATATAATATATTAATTATGTTTTTTTTTGTTATTACTCTTTTAACTCCGATTTGAACTTTTATTTTAAGAAAAATACAAAATTTATATAATCAAATGCAGGCGCACCTCCCAGCTACACCTTAGGTGGTTTAGACACTACAGATTCCAATATCTTGAAAACTCATAGGAAAGTGGGGAACGAAAGGCCTTAACACTAGGTTCCCTCTGCCTATCTGCTCTATGGTGAACACAGCGTTAAGTGGAAAAAAAAAATAGTTTTTGTAGTTTGAACATAGATAATTGATTTTAAAAAACCTCAAAATATATCGTTCTTTTAACCTTTCTACCAGTGTCGATTCGAGTACGTATAAATAACATGTAATCGGAAATTCAGAGAGGAAGCCCCAAACGTTTTATTCTTTTGGGAATTCATCATGTGAATTTCGTCAACCGCGACAGGGTAACTAAATTAATTAAAATCCAATTATATAAAAATTATAAGGAACTTTTAGAAATATCTCAAAATTATGTAAGAAAACTATATCTCATATCTTCACTTTCAGTGATTGTATGACAATTAAGTATATAAACAGTAGGTATTAAGGTGTACAGTACGTTAGTTTTAAAAGAAAATACATTATATTATATTTATTTGCCAACCTGTATTTATTTACACTCTTAAAAACAATAAAAATTTATTTACTTTTCAATAAATAGCTTCACGCTGCATTCCGGAGACATCACGGTAGACAGAGGGAATCTAGTGTCTATCTCTTTTTAAGACACTCCATTCCCCACTTTTCAGCGAATTCTGGAAGCATTGTGTGTTCTTTTGCTGTTGCGTCGACACCAGAGCAAAAAAATTAAAATATTAAATATTTCAATACTTCTAATGGAAATCGAACCTACAACCAGTCGCGTTTAAAGTCACACTTATGCCCCTGCGCCACGTATGGCCTAACATAAGACTCAGATTTCAATGAATATTTTACCAAGTATTGTAATATACTGTAAATTATATTGGTTATATGATGCGTGAGCGTCGTACGGTCCCCAGGCTTAGACTGGATGTCGCGCTGATCCCAAAACGCCTCACATTTCCACGGAAATTGCGTCACACCAAATGTATCTTATGATCTTCAAATCCCGTCACTTTATTTGTCGTGACGGATGTGCGGGGAACCCCCGCCACCTGGTCCCCAGTATTGGTTTCGGCTGAAATAATAATATAGCTATGAATATTTGTAGCACGTCATTGTTTTTGTTTGGAAGAGTGCTAAATTTTGTGATTATTTCTTTTTTTTTTTCAGCTTCATACTGTATTTGAATCCAGGGTATTCAGAGTAAACCTAGTGTTAAGTTCTATATATATATATATATATATAGGCGGAGCTCAACGCCACGCTTTGGCGCGACACCAGAACAAAGAAATGACAATATTAAATATTTCATTTCTTCGAACCCACAACCTGTCGAGCTTACAGCCACACGCTTGGGCCTCTTCCTCCTCCTCCTCCTACTCCTCATTATTTTCATGAACAAATATAGAGAAAGACAGTCTTTGCTAACCAACCAAATCGCTGCCCCAACCGATGAAACATATGAAACTCCTATCTATCCATATTACAGTACAACACAAATTCTCCTAATAACTCTTTCTCCTAATAAATTCCAATCACATTACAAAAACCAAGATATCTCTCTTTTATTTTCAAATAAAACGAAAAACGTTCTTATAAAACAATGTCAAGTGAAAAATTGTTGCTCGAAGACGCACGACCCGGTTCTACATGCATTCTTGATGTGGGTCACGGCCCCAGAATTAGGTCGAGCTTTATGAAATAAAATGGCAGGAAACCGGATAGAGACAATATTCTATTGGAGAATATGAAATTAGAAAATATCTCCTATATCAGCTTCATTCTGTATCGCGCACACAGAAGGGTAGGCAGATGGAACCTAGTGTTAAGACACTCTATTCTCCACTTTCCGCCGAGCTCTGGTGGTATTGCGTGTTGAGTGGCGGACGTCAACGCCGCTCTTTACTTCGATATCAGAGCGAAGAAATGAAAATATAAATGTAAATAAATATTTCACTTCCTAAAGAGGGATCGAACCCACAACCAGTCAGTTTTACAGTCACACTTCGTGCCGCTGCGCTATGACTGGCCTCAAGTACAAATACATTAGTTGATTGTAATAAATATTATATCTTATCAAATATTATATATCTCGTATTTTATATATATAAACATTCAAAATATTATATCAATGTAATATAATATAATGCTGAATGTAATATACTGTTAATTTTATTTAATTATCACAACTCTACTTAACGAGCGTCGCATAAAACGAACTAGCTGCACGCTGTGTGGATTTGAATACAACTTAGAAAATGTATTTATTTAAAAATTTGTTCCCTTCCCTGGTCACATTAGTGTGAGATCGTTTCCCCCTACTATGGCAGTATGTGTGAGTGGGGTCGAGAGGAGATAATCTCTTTTTAACTAACTTCTATTTTCCTACGTCGCAAAACATAGGTGATCTACACACAGAGCTAAACAGAGCTACACATCAATTGAATATTTTATTAATAAAAAAAAATTACATATTTAAAAAAAAAGAATAACAAAATAATGCGAAATAAAAAATACTTATATTAAAATTCGGGTGCGGAGTGTCTTAACACTAAATTCCCTCTACTTACTCTGCAGGATACAGCGTGAAGCAGTTTTTTTATACACGTATGTGATATCTATAAATGATACTTATAATAAAACTCCAACCGATTGCTGTCTGTACATGGGAAATGTATTAAAAAACCAAAATCCAAAAAAAATATATTTATAAAACTTTTCTATGTTTATCTTCACGCTAATCTTAGAATCGACTTAACCATTTTAAATACAGTTTTCACTATTGCATTTTAACAATTTTCCTTAATATTTAATGTTTTTGTTTAATTTAAATTACTACATAAGAGTATTAATAAATTTAAATAATAATATGTAACGATACATTATACACACTGCCCAAGTGACACACAAGTACCTACTGTACTGGGAACTGACAGAATCCAAATGTAATTTAAATATACTGCATAGCGGAGTATAGTGTTGAATACGTTTTTTATTAAAAAATACTTTAATTTTGTAATGCATTTTTCGATGATGTACGTTTTTAATATATCATAAATTAAATTTTCTATTGTTCTCTGTGAAATTTTAAAGCTATGACGGATGAAATTTATGTTTTGAAAAACAAAATGCATTATAATTTAGTTGCGCTGTGTAATTTTATGATTAGTTACTCTTACTTCATTTATATCCATAAATTCGTATTATATTGAGACCAGTCGTGGTGCAGTGGCATAAAATGTGACTGTAAAACCGACAGGTTGTGGATTCGTTTCCCACTCGAGGAGATGAAATATCTATTTAAATTTATATTCCCATTTTTTCGCTCTGGCATCGAGGCAAAGCGCGGCGTTGTGTTCTGCTACTCAACACGCAATGCCTCCAAAATTCAGTAGAAAGTGGAGAACAGAGTGTTTTAATACTAAATTTCCTCTGCCTACCCTGCAGTGTGTGGGATTCAGCGTGAAGCCGAAAAATAAAATAACTATGGCTTGATTACATATATTAATTAATTAGTTATATGTTAATTTGTAAATCTGTACCCCTAAATAAACGAATAAAATAGAGTTATACTACTGCGTTCTCCATTTACCGCTGAAAACTGGAAACATTGCGTGTTGAATGACAAAACTCAACGCCGCGCTTTGCCTCGAAAATAGTACCCACAATCTATCGCGTTTACAGTCATACTTTGTGCCCCTGCACCACAACTGACCTTATCATTAAAAAAAATACTTTAATATTTATTACACAAATTATATTACCAGAAACGAAACATGACTTACACGATCTCTATCTCTATAATCATTTCCACATCAATTATACATACAAGTACGAAGCACAAATCGTCATTTCACTTTGCTCCAATAAAGGCTACAATACAAACCATACATAAACGATCCGTTCGTAAGATAACTTAACGGGCCCTGCGACGGGAAGTCATTACATATTTTTATATGCCTTTTATATTCGATGGGTATTCATTGGAGGGGCGAGCGATTTTTAGGCCTAACGCACGTCCCATAGGAAATTTCTATTGTGGCGGAGGGACTTGTTTTGTCCGTAATATGAGATATATCGACTAAGATTTTTATTTTTATCTTTTCCTATAAAATATTATGGATAAAAATAGAAAATTCTGTTATAAGCAATAAGATATTTATATACTATAATAACTAAAAGTATTAGTTAAATTGTCGTTTTTCATATGTAGTGTACAATAAAAGCTATAAATATTATAGATTTATTAAGCTTCACGCTGTGAGATACAAAGGGAAACTAATGCTAGGACCTTCTGATTTCTGCCTTATTGTGGAGGCGTTGCGTATTAAGTGGCGGAACTCAACGCCACGCTTGCCTCTGCACCAAAGTAAAAAATAATGGAAATACAAAATATTTCATTATCTCGAGTGGGAATCGAACTCAGAAGGTGTCGTGTTTACAGTCACACTTTGCACCCCTGTGCCGAGGCTGACCTGGCTATAGATATCATAAAATTATATAAAAAATTGTCAATAAACTGAAAGGGTTTCCAGTAAATACGCCAATAACCGCACTAAAAGGGTATAACAAGAAAAGAGTGATGCCAAGAAATGCCGGTTTTTTTCCTACTGGCAACACGGCGTTACCAAAACTCTTGGGTTGCAGTAAAATATTCAAATGTTCGATAATAATATTGAAGACAATGGCGACGGGTCGAGATATTTTGTATTGGTGTCACAGCGTTATTTATATTGTTTACTTTGTCTATATCGTATATCACGCTCTTACCGCGTGTTCGTGCAAAATTTAATAAATAATAATACATTGTTGAGGATATTTTTTTTCAGTTACTATCTGCTTTTTACAAGAATTTTTTAATAGTTTGCAAAGCAAATTGTTCAATTTATACTTTTTTTTATTTTGGTTGTTTTCATTGACATTTTTTAATTAAAATTCCAATCGTTTGGATTAAATAAAAATGTATAAAGTTTATGGATGAAAGATGAGTGATGGTATTTTTTTTAATACGATCGACCTATATTACAACGAAACTCATATAGATTTGAATAAATGTTTTAAGCACAATTTAAAATTTTTAAGGAATTATCACTATCAAATAAATTAATAAAATTTGTTATATTTATATTGTAATCATTATTGTTGTGGATAATTTATTTAAAAATGTATTAAATATTCTAGGCCAGTATTGGCGCAAAGCACAAAGTGTGACTCTAAAATCGACTGGTTGTGGGTTCGATCCCCACTCGAAGAAAGAAGAAATATTTATTTAAATTTATAATTCCATTTTTTCACGCTGGTGTCGAGGCACTCCGTGGCGTTGAGTTCCGCCACTCACCACACAATGCCTCCAAAATTCGGTGGAAAGTGGGGAACAGAGTGTCTTAACATTAAATTCCCTCTGCCTACAGTGTGCGGGATACAGCATGAAGCTGATTTTATTTTTTATTATTTTTTTTATTAAATATTCTATCTATACAATTTTTACTGAAATTTATTTAAAACATCATTTTCAGAAGTCTACCGTTTTACTTATTTATCGTTTACTGGAATACTGGACTTAATGGAAAACTGATGTGTAAAGCGTCCTTCAGCTTGTTTTTCACTAAATAGCACTTTGGCCTAATTCGTGAAACTGAAATGTAAAATAAATGCATTTCTTAATTATTATAGCATTTCTTTATATAAGTTTTGGCACAAATCCAATCAAAAACTGACGCTCGTAAACAATATTCGACAAAACATTGTCAATTGCAAAGTTAGGTTATTAAATCTTGTGTTATTTGTTTAAGAAATACATACATATATTTACAATTATATACTTCCCATATTATTCGCGGCATCGCCCGCTGTTATCTATTTATTATATTATAACCAAATTACACGCAATCTTTATACATAACGCTAGCCAATGTGTTATTCTAATATGAAAGTTACATATATTGTTGAAAAGTTTCATCTAAATCCGTTTAGCCGCTTTTGCTTGAAAGTGGTACAAATATAATCAAAAAAAAAAAAATTAAATTAAACTAGCTTCACACTGTATCCCGCACACAGCAGGGTAGGCAGAGGGAACCTAGTGATAAGACACTCCGTTCCCCACTTTCTGCCGAATTTTGGTGGCATTGCGTGTTGAGTGGCAGAACTCAACGGCGCGATACCAGAGCGAAGAAAATGGAAATATAAATTTAAGTAAATATTTCCTTAAGTGGGGATCGAACTCTCAGTCGGTTTTACATTCACACTTCGTGCCACTACGCCACGACTGGCCCCACAAATATAATTTACTTATAATAATTTATATATAAATAATAATTAAAAATATCACAAAACTTATTTTTTTAAATTGAATTCACTCCATCCCAGGTATGCAACAAGGTGTTTGGAAACGCCTCAGCGCTGGCCAAGCACAAGCTGACGCACAGCGACGAACGCAAGTACGTCTGCGTCACGTGCGCTAAGGCCTTCAAGAGACAGGACCATCTGTGAGTATCGCCTACCTTGTGACATAATATTTTTTTCAGCTTCACGATGTATCCCGCATATAATAAGCGAAAGGAACCTAGTGTTAAAACACACTGCTCTCCACTTTACGCCAAATTCTTAAGGCATTGCGTGTTGCGCGTGATCCAACGCCACGCTTTGCCGGGACACCAGAGCGAAGAAATTAAAATAAATAATATTTTATTACCTCAAACGAAGATCAAACTCAAGCTTTTGCTTTTGCACCACGACTGACTCCTTAAGCTGCAGACAACGTTAAATGGATTTATTATTGCAAACGACCCCACTTATAGTATATGGACATATCGTATTATTTTCGCTTTTGTTTCTTACAAATCTCCTTAAGTTCTTTATTTCTTATTTCTTGTATTTCTCCGTTGAGCGGGTCCTGTTTCACCTATAATACGATTGCCGCAAAGTTCTGCCTGTACAAGAAAAAGTTGCTCAGAAGAAACTTGTCTAATGCGGGCAAGGCCAGTGAGAACTGCGGAACTGTGTACGTGGAGTTTCTCACAACAATACAGAAATATTTTTATTAATGATTCTCACTGTATACACTGACGCCATCGTAGCGCAGGGGCACAGAAGCGTGACTCTGAACGCGACAGGTTGTAGGTTCAATTCTCTTTCGAGGAAATGAAATATTTGATATTTTTATTTCTTCGCTCTGGCGTCGAGCTCCACCACGCAACACGCAATGCCTCCAAAATTCAACGGAAAGTGGGAGACAGAAAAGTCTAAATGAGAACGGAGTGTGTTAGCACTAGATTTCCCCCTGCCTATCCTTCCGTGAGCCTACTACATACTGCACACACCAATAATGAAATCCCTAACACAATAGAATAACAAAATTAATTTATACCATATAAATATACATATAATAAGGACCGTATCAAGCATCAAGTGTACCGGCGTTAAACACAAAGGACTGTCCACACCCGCTCTAAGTCATTGTTCGCCGCCGCTCGTCCCTTTCATAGCAGCAACGGACGCCGCATGAATATTAATGAACGTTCAAAACGCGCGTATCGACTCGACGCAAAGTGGCCGCGTTATCTGGTGACCTATTTGGGAATTGTAACCGGGTTATATTAACGATATGGTGGATGGTGGATGGTGATTAAAAATCTGTTGTTGATTGTTGACACTGTTTTATTATGTCATAATATGCGGGTGGTGAGTTGTAATGAATATAGAAATAGTTTTTTATATTATTTTTTTTGTTTTGGATATATTTGTCTAGTAAATAATATATTGGGACGGGGAGTTTGTACGGGGTATGGAGAGAATGCTCTTCTATGGTTTTATGGTTGTATGTGTATTTCAACTCTTCATAAGATCACTCTCATGTCTTTAAGGAGAAAACAATATAAGACTTCTGTTACCTTTTTTTCATTCTCCTCCAGGAACGGTCATATGCTGACGCACCGAAATAAGAAGCCGTACGAGTGCAAGGCGGATGGATGCGGCAAGTCGTACTGCGACGCGAGATCCTTACGTAGACACACAGAAAACCACCATCAACCTCCCGCAGAACCAAGTAAATACTACATTTAAAAAAAATATATTCAAAGTAAATTAATATAAAATTTTAAGTGTTATTGCACACTTAGGAAAGTATAATACTTTTTAGCTCCCACTAAGTTTTTTTTTTATATAAAATTAAATTAAAAAAAATTTTTTAATCAATAATTCTTTTCTTTAATTGATTTTCTTTAATCAATAATTTTAAATACATACATTTTCATACGATAGTAAGATAACTAATAAGAAAATAAGAGAAAGTATCTATCTTGTAATAAAGAAATTAACCACTTTTACTTTTTTATTAAATCTTGCTATAAATAAAAAATATATAAAATTACTCATACACACCTACATTCAATACTTAAATTCTGTTAAGAAACAACAAGCAGCACAGACGCAAATGCCAACAATGCCGAGCGTGACTCCAACACGTCTAGAGTCACTTCACCAATATCGCCGTCCCGAACAAACTCCACAAATTCTGATGTAAGTATTTGAATGCTATATATGAAAATATATAGTCAAATAAGAGTGATACAAAACCGGCCATACCTATACCAAACCCAAACAAATAGTATAAAAAATAATCAAAAAATTGAAAATCCCAATATACTATAAAAAATTGAGTATTCTAATAGGCACAAAATAAATCTTATAATTTTATATTTATTTATAATTAAAAAGAAAAAGATAAATAATAATAATAATTAATAATTGGATGAGCAACAGATAGAAATAAAAAAACACCATTTATAGTTATTTTGCGAAGCTTCTAAAGATAGAAAGCACTTGTGTTACCCACAAACAAGTCTAAAATTAAAATAACTTTTTATTACCTAAGTAATGACGGAACGTAAATACTTACCTAATATAAAATCTCAGTGACGTTTATATTTAATCCCACATTTTATTACGCGCTGGCGTCCTTCCAACCGACCGCGTGTAAAATTCGCCACCGGACGTCCCTATTAATAATTAACCAATTAGCCCAAATCCGCGTTGTTCTCTTTTAATTTCGCGCCGCCATTACAGGATTTTGACGAAAAAAATTAGAAATAATGGCCTTTCCGTTTCCCCAACAATTCATTTCGGTGGAATGAACAAAGTACAAACATCGTTCAGGCAAATCAACGGGGGATGCTTTCACTCGGAGTTTTAATAAGGGAAAACGATTTAAGTTTTATATTGCTTTGAGCGGAACGCTTCTTTGTTGGTGTGGAGTACCTTTAGTTATTTTAGGAGCCCGGAGAGGTCTCGGTTTCGGCGTCTAACTTATTTTCGCTTTAAATGAACAAACAAACACAGAAATGTATTTGTTTGTTTCATATGAATAGTGAACGTTGATTGTGGTAAATAGTTCCATTTCTTCATAAATTTTCTCAAATTTTTTTGCAGCTTCACGCTGTATTCCCCATTTAGTAGGGTAAGCAGAGGGAGCCTTATGTTAAGACACTCGCTTCCCACTTTCCCGGATTCTGTAGGCCATACATATTGAGTGACGTAACTTAACGCCGCGCTTTGTCTCCACTCCAAAGTGAAGAAATGAAAATATTAAATAGTTAATTTTCTGTAGAGAGATTCGAATCCATAATCTCTTTATATATTAATTAGTGTTAATAGAAAAATCGCCACTAATCCATACCAATCTGTAAGGTCTATGTTTTTTTTTCACAATATTATTATTGAAAACAAGAAAAAAATGTTTTATTTACATTTTTTTACAGTCCAGTAACGGATCTGACAAAAATGCAGCCAGCACAGGCGACAGCAGCCCACCGCGCACGCCGCCCGCACCACCGACGCCGCCCGCCCGGCCCAAAGCTAGCAAAGCCAGCAGTAGCAAGCCTAAAGCTTCTTCTACTGTAAGTTTAATATTAATATTTAAATTGTTTTAAATAAGCTAGATAAGTTAAACATCTGGATATTTTTCTTTTTACTAAAAAAGGATAGCTTTGATGCAATAAAATACAAATATAAGTTATATTTTTATTACAATGACCAGTTGTGGCAGTGTATGAGTGTAGACGCTATTGGTTGTGGGTTCGATCGCCACTCGAGGAAATGAAATATTTATTATTTTAATTTCTTCGCACTGGTGTCGAGGCATAGTACGGCGTTCAGTTCCGTCACTCAACACGCTATGCCTCCAGAATTCGTCAGAAAATGGGAAACGGAGAGTCTTAACACTAAGTTCCATCTACCTAGCCTACTCTGTACGGAATATAACGAAGATAAAAAAAAATTAAAAGTTATTTTTCAACCATAAAATATTTACATTTTATACAATATCCAATTCATTAAAACAAACCAAATATCCAGTAACAGCATTCAACATGCTATCAAAGCGTCTCTACCAGTCACTACCAAAGACAATTAAGAGAACTATTTCGAGTGATCCAAACAAACAATTTAAATGTACGAAAACACTATGGAACCAAATATTCATTGGGATAAACTTAAGTGGACGGATCTTAGTTCGTATTTAGGATACGTACTCAAATGTAGAGCATTAAGTATTTAGAACTACTAATCCTATGTTAGTGGTGTATGTGTATTAAACATCCCTTATTTACAACTAAACACAGATCCGCTCGCTCTAAATCACTAAATTAATCACTAACTAAACCTAAATCACTAACTTGGTATTACTAATTTTTTTATTACGCTTATTGAAAAGTAAAGGTCGTCGTGGCGCTAGGGCTCAGAAGTCTGATTGTAACGCAACGGTTGTGAGTTCGATCCCAATTTGACTGAATGATTTTTTATTTATTAATATTTTTATTTAATCGCTCTGGCGCCAAAGCAGAAGAGAGAATAATCACATGCGACCTTGTTCGCTTAAAGTTTTTTTTACATCTTTAGCTATAACTAAAGATTTTTTTTAAATATTTTTTTGTATAAAGAGTATGTCCTTTCCTTTTTTTCTATTTAAGAAAATATATACATAGTTTATAGGTATATAATTTTATGTTGCAATATATATTTTATATCTTGCATTATTCACTCGATTTTTTTTGCTCTACGCTGTATTCTTCATATGGATAAGGATACACTCTGTTTTCTGTACACCTCTCGACGTACCTATAGCATGTTGAGCGGCGAAACTCAAGCCGCAGTTAGTTTTGTTACCAGGTCGATGAAATAGAAATAATTAATTCTTCCAACCGTGACTGAACCCATAACCATCGCGCTTACAGTCAACACTGTTCCCCTGCGTTAAGACGGCATCTTCTAATTATTCTATTCAATTAAATCAAATCAAATACTTCTTCATAAAATTGAAATGGTAATACAAATACGAGTACTGGAAAGTACTGAGTCATCATTTTAATTCATTCTTGCACTTTTGTACAAAATATGAAATATATATTTATAAAGCGATGATCACTATGACTGTGAACTTTTAGTCACGATATCTTTTTGTGAGAATGCGCTTCCGTATTAAACAATATCGTTTTTTCCCGCTTCACGCTATATCCTACAGAGGGAACGTAGTGTTAAGTCACTCCGTTCCGCACTTACCGCCGAAATATTAAGGCATTGCGTATTGAGTGCCTTCGACTTGATACTAGAGGGAAGAAATAAACATATTAGTAAATAATAATGAATTCCTCTGAGTGGCGATCGAACCCACAACCGTCGCTTCACACACGCTTGTATACAATTCAAATCCCTTAATAATGGTTAATATAATAAACAATAAGAAAATCTAGTTACAAATAGTTAACCTTAGATTTAAATTCAAAACACTATATTATAATTTATATCCTGTCTGCATATTGAACTAAACTGAACGTACCTGAACAGTAAGTCTCTACAACAACAAACCGAGCGTAGCACTAATGTATCGCTACGTAAGCGCTACGTAAACTGCTAAACTGCTACGGAGTTTGTAGCTGACGTAGCCAATGAGGCAAATAAGGGATAGATCTTATTTACCCAACCTCGGTGTAGGTATTTGGTTAAATCATATAACGCTATATACTTTTAAATAACGTTTAAATTATATCTATTGTTAAATGTATTATTTATGCTGAAGAAAAATCGAGGTTCCTGATATAAATAAATAATAAATAAATTGAAAATTATTGATGCCATAGTTTTCATAATTTACTATTGTCAACTCACTTTCTTATTTAATTTCTGTTCTTTCTGAAAAAATATAACGTGGGAAAGAATCAACAGTCATTCACATTTTTTTAAAACATTTTAAAATGTTATTCCACAATTAAGAAATAAAAATACTTATTAAGAAAACGCATAAAAATTTAAACGTAGCAGGATTTGAACCCGCGCCTCTCTGGACGTAGCCAATGAGGCAAATAAGAGATAGATCTTATTTACCCAACTTTGGTGTAGGTAGCTAAACCATATAAAGCTATATACTTTTATAAACATTTTTTTAAGGTACCGTATATTAATTTATCTATTATTAAATTTATTATTAATAGTGAAGAAAAATTAAGGCTTTTCATATAAATAAATAATAAAATTGAAAGTAACTGATTAACCATTACTTAATTTTATTTCTCCATGTAACGCGTAATGCCGTGATGTCAGTACATTTCTTTATTTAGTTTCTGTTCTTTCTGTAGAAATATAACGTGGGAAAAAACCCAACAGTCGATCCTTCTAAATATAAACAAACATCTCTAGTATCACTTCACTGCAGAATAAAAAAATCATATTTAAATACACAATTATAAATGAACAAAGAGAACAATATTGAAAATGAAGCGAGTGCTATCAAAAGCAGTTCAATTTACAAAGCATTCCCTTCTAATTTGCTTATCCTTGGCGCGGAAACAATACAAGCCCCGACGGGACCGTTCCGATTTGAAAATAGTTGGTATTGTAAAAGAAATAATAAAATTTTATTATGCGACTCTCGAACACATATTAGTACAACTTGTATAGAAATAAGCTGTAGATAGAGATAATTCCGTATAGATACTGTATAGATTGTTTATAAAGCAATTCATATATAATTGATGAAAGCCAAATTATGAGCTGATCCCATTTTTTTTTGCTTATAATATAAGTAATTGTAAAATACAGTGTACTATGAGTACTTTGCGTATTATTTTTGTATTGAAAAAGTAATATATTTTATTTATAGTTTCATATTATATACCGCACCTAGCAGGTTAGGCAGAGGGAACCTGAGAACAGCGGGATGCAGCCTGAAGGTAAAACAAAACAATACACTTAGTCTAACAAGACAAACAGTAAATACCTTTTATTACAAAGAGCTCATATGCTTGAAATAAGAATCCACACCCATTGAATAAGCATTTGTTGCATTTTTTTCTCAAGGATTCCAATTTTAAAATTGGATTTTAAGATTGGATTCCAAACTTTATTCAAATATAATAATAAATCGTCGTAAATATAATAAGTTTCTCTCTTCTAATTTATTTTTTTATGTCATTCAATGTATATTATTAACAACGTACATATCAGAAACATTCTCATTCCCATAGTCGACTAGACGAATTTATAATTTTGCTAAAAATAATACAAAACAACACAACCGGTTCGTGAGAAACAGATTCTTATGTTAATTCCAATATCGCGATCGGTGTGCGAATGTCCAGTGAATTGAAGCGACCATTCACTAGTACTCGGTGGTTCAGCTGCGTCCCCTGTACCACGGTGTACGGGAGCAAAATGGGGTTGATGTAATAATAATGTATAACAATATTATGTTTACAAAGTCAATTAGATTATTTTGTTTTGTTATATGTATGAGTTAAATTTGTAAATTTTGCATGATATTAATATAAAATCAGCTTCACGCTGTATCCCGCACACAGCAGGGTAGGCAGAGGGAACCTAGTGTTAAAACACTCTATTCCCCACTTTCTGCCGAATTCTGGAGGCATTGCGTGTTGATAATATAAATTTTGCATATACTCTTACGATACAATTTAAATGTAGAGAAACTTGAGTAGAGAAACTATTCAAGTTTCTCTACATTTAATATGTTGTATGTTATATGTGTTACAGCTCGTGGATTTCCAAATCGATAATTATCCAGGATGATTTTTATACGTTTCTTAATATATTTTTTCATTATCTCTAATAGAATATCAATACAAATAATAAATATTGCTTTAGTTTACTATACATATTTTTTGTAAACATTATTATTATATACCTGTTTAAGAAAAAAATTCCCAAGTGTGAGATACAAACAAGTGATTACTTGAATTTGCATAAATTTATAGTTAATAGAATTGAAATATGGACGGGCGATAGCAACAAAATTTAATTGAATAGTTACATATAAAGGGGTCGCGAATCGCAAACTTGACTGGACTTCACATATCCACTGTCACCGGTTCAACCCCTAATATAAGGGGTTCTATTTACGCTTTTCGATTAAACTAGATATATTTAAAACTTGGTTTAATAAGATTTATTCGTACTCGTAGGGTGAAATATTCGCTGATCTATTTCGCGTGAGAACGTATCGTTACGCACCTGCTGTACACGTCATAGTAGTTTACAAGTGAATTTGGTGATATATCTTTGTGCTAAATTTTAATCTTATTTTTTTTTATAGTTCGATCACTGTAGCGTATTGGTATTCCGTCTTGTGTCTTCTGTCTACACACGGCGTTGATTTGCGCTAGTCAACTTGCAATGTCTCAAAAATTTGGTGAGAATAGAGTGTCATAACACTAAGATACAAGCTGTGCAGGGCAAAGCATAAAGCTCCTTTTTCTCTCGTAGAAAGAGTAATCTTAGTCAAAAATTTCTCCAGTTTCTATCTAAAATTTGTACTACCATAGAAATGTCTACAATAAATATAAATGACTAAGGAGAATTCCGCGTATTCAGTTATATTTTGAATAAAACGTCCTACCAGCGACAGGACGGCGCTAACTGCGTAATTTAAATATGTTTACATATTTTTACATAAAATATAGGATATTTAAGTTCTTTGACGTAAATTATGTTATTTTTTGATGTACCTCTATCTGTACTGGTATTAGATATATATATATATATATATATATATATATATATATATATATCTATATATATATATATATATATATATGCATATATGGGATAAACCAAGAAAGAATGTTATATAAATAATGAAGATAAACTAATGTATTTTTCAATTTTTCTGTAAATAATCAGTTGATTTTACGTTTATAACAAGAACCTAATAAAACATTTCAGTAAGATCAAGCAAACTACAGCAATAAAACCTAACCAACGCGCTGCTGCACTAACAAACACCATTAGCTTATCGCATTATATTGCTTATACCTAAAACTATTAGCAACTTTATATATAATTTTTATTATACACTTTCAATTTAACCTCACTAGTAAATTACGTGACACAGTTCCCAAGTTTTCTTTCAGCCAACAGTCGTTAGAAGGTTGAACTCAAAATATAATTTGTCATTTCCACAACTAATTCTAAACGATGATAAATTATCACTCGCTTATAATTCACGTATCCGAACAGACTCGAGCATATTTAGGTGCATGTGTATCAAATTATTCGCTGCCATGAGTAATGGGACATGCGACATACATACATACCTCATATGAACTGTATTAATATTATTATATTTCGACCCTGCCTAGATAAAGTATCGAAAGCGAAAATCGAAAATATTATAAAGAAAGATTGAGGCCAATCGTGGCGCAGTGGTACAAAGTGTGACTGTAAAATCGACTGGTTGTGGGTTCAATCCCCACTCGGGGAAATGAATATTTACTTAAATTTATATTTCCATTTCTTCGCTCTGGAGTCGAGGCAAAGCGCGGCGTTGAGTTCTGCCACTCAACACGCAATGCCTCCAAAATTCGGCAGAAAGTGGGGAACGGAGTGTCTTAACACTAGGTTCCCTCTGCCTACCCTGCTGTGTGCGGGATAAAGCGTGAAGCTAATTTATTTTTATTTATAAAGAAAGGTAGTTTCCATTTTTTTTAATTAAAAAAAAATATATTATTTATGAGTTTTAGATGTTGTGTATATAATCGATACCCTTGTTAGTAGTTTAACTCAACAATAGAAGAAGAAGGCCGTTGATTTGTTTAGTACTTTCACCACCTACCTGTTTTCACTGAATTTCTTTTCACCCTAAAGGTCGTCTGGAAGAGATGGCTATTTAGCCATAGCAACCCCTTTTGTATATTGTCTTTGGTTACCTTAAACAAAAAAAAACCTGCAAGTGTGTTTTACATGTAGTGGCATACCAGTAAACATATGACTATAGAGATCGAAATAACGTGAACTATAGACTGTGACGATTGATATAACCGTGGGCACCCACTACCTACAGTCTAGTGACGGACGCTTTATTAAAAGCCCTCACTTTGATCGTCCCTGATTCGACGTCACCTGCAGGAAGTAATAAAGGACGGCACAACACTGGCTGATAATTACAAGCGGGCCGGTTTTGTTCACAACATATTGACAGCGGAATGCTTTGAACTGAATAAATCCACTTTGAGTCACTTCATTACGGTTCGGCTCGGATTGCTGAATTTGCGCATGTTATAATGACAAAATAATTATATTTGCCTGTTATGCTTTGATGGTTGGGCTTAGTGGATGCTGTGGACGCCGGCGTTTGGATACAATGGATGTTAATTATTTGGTGAAAGACTAGAAATTGCAGTCTAGCTAAATATTTCACTAATACCTATTGAACAGTGTTTGTTTTCAATTTATTTTAAACTTACATTACGTTAGGTTAGTGTTAGTGACAGGTTGTGGGTTCGATTCGCATTAGAGGAAATGAAATAACAATATTTACATTATCTTGCTCTGGTGTCGAGACAAAGCGCGGCGTTGAGTTCCATCACCCAACACATAATGCCCCCACAATATGGCATGAACTGAGAAACGAAGTATCTTAGCGCTAGGCTCCCTCTGCCTACCTGGCTACACGCGGGATACAACGTGAAGCTGAGAATGAGATGTTAATATTTCAGATCATTTAGGATAGAAAAATACTTATTAAGAAAACATATAAAAAAATTGAACCAGCACCTATTTGGAAACTGTCCAAGCGCACTGACCGTATTGCTTAGTTCGTCAGAGCGCTTAGACGGTTTCCAAACAGTCGCCGGTTCAAATGCTGCTATGTTCATTTTTTTATACGTTTTCTTAATTAGTATATAGTAATTTATTTACGAATTAGCTAAGTGGAACTTAATTATCATCTTGCTTCTAGTTACGTACTAAATATGGAACATAATAATATAGTAACATGACGCGCTTACATAATGTATTTGTGGTCCCATCAGGTTCCCTATAATTAAGACAGCCATCTATAATCACTACTCGTATAATTTGATCTCCAATAAGAGCCCCGAGGCGTTATCTTAAGATACAATATGTATTGTGCCATACATACATACATATGTATGTATACATGTATGTATACACTGTGCATTCAAACTTGCTTTGATGTATTATCAGTTAAGCATCGGTTTGATGAGCGTAGATAACTTTAGTTGTAATTATATTCATGGCAATAATTGAAAGTGATTAATTTCATTTAATAATAAGATATATGTCGAACCTAATTTATATATACATATATAGATTTTTTAACTTTGCAAAAATGTAAAGCATATTAAATTGATGCTAAGTTATGGCGCTGGGGTATATAGGTATGATTGTAAATGCGACATGTTGTGGGTTCAATTCCCATTCGAGAAAATAATATATTAAATATTTAAATTCTTTCGCTCTGGTGTCGAGAGAAAGCACGGTGTTAATTTCCGCCATTCAACACGCATTGTCTCCAGAATTCGGCGGAAAACGAGGAACAAAGTGTCTTAACACTAAGCTTTCTCTGGTTACAGTGTGAAACAAAAATTAAATATTAAACACAAATAGTATTAAGAATTATATATGACGAGACAATATACCAAAATGGGAGTAGGGAGCTACTATGAAATGTACACGTTGCACGAAACACATCCGCTTGATTCACGCTAGACGGTGCAGTCCCATCCACCTGTGAAAATTGCATTTGCCGCTCCCGCAACGTTGTAACACATCGAAAATATTAGAATTTATTTGCGGCGGCCCCAAAGTTCTTCTTGCTCGAACTATAAATTTCACGTGCTGTATTAAAATCGTAAACTTCCCTGGCACGGCAAGGTGTAAAGTGGTCCAATTTGCGGGACGTTCTGAAAGCCGCATACATGTACGTAGTTTTCGAGGTTGGAGATACTTGGTGGGATATTTGGACGTTTCTATCGAAAATAAGATTAAGGACATGTTTTAAGCATAACATATGTATATGTATGAGCCAGAGGATCCTTTACAATCACACTTTGTGCCCATGGGTCACGACGTGCCTTAGGGGCGACAGGTTGTGGATTCAATTCCCATTCCAGGAAATGTTATATTTAATATTTACATTTTTTTCGCTTTGGTGTCGAGATAACACGGCATTGAGTTCTGCCATTCATAACGCATTGCCTCCAGAATTCGGCGTAAAATGAGGAACATTGTGCCTTAACTCCAGGTTCCCTCTGCCTATCCTGCTGTGTCCGGGATAAAACGTGACGTGTAAAAAATATATAATGTTATATCAAAATAATATATATATTGTATATACAATATCCATTAACACAAAGTAAAAGCTAATTCCTGATATACAGCCGTCCTTACTCATGATTTCATTTGTAGTGTAGGTAGAATTTTATCTCTTTGTGGTCCCCTCGCCAGCGGCATCTGAGTACAGAATGTGAATCAAAGAAACATTTCATTAAACGAATCTGCCTTTGGGACTTCCCTGATTTTAACTGGGACGTTAAAAATTACTTTTTGTAAATGTAGATTATTATTATTATTGTGTATATTTTTCATTTTTATGATAAAAAAATGTAACGCATATATTTTACAGGACGCATTCAATTACTAAAAATAATATAATTATATTTTTTTTTCAAATGCTCACTAAGTTAAATAAGACTTTAAAATAAACACCATCCCTCAAGGCGAACTTGGGTAAAGATATGGTGCTCTGTTGTAGTGATATGCAGATTTACGTTTATACGTATTATATTTTATTTATTTATAATCAAAGTCAATATAACAATATATTTAAATAAGAAGCCACTGGTGCAATTCTTATATCAACAAAAAATCGAAACCAAAACCTCGGTTTAAATATATCTCAATACATCAATATAAAACTAATGTTAAATTTACTTAAAATAATAAACTTTTCTATATATTCACGTGAAATTATATAATTTTTCAAATTAGTCAGTTTCAAATTAAAGAAAGACACTAATATTTAAAAGAAAGCTTTGATAAAAAGTCAACTGGCAAATTTAACCAAGTAAATTAAACCATTCTGAAATATTATTTTTATGCACCCACAAAAAGTAACGTTAAATTTTAAAAGAAAATGTCCTAAAATAATATTTTCTGTAGCAAGTTTTCTATCGTGAAACCTACGACGGTAACTTATTTGAAGTCCAAATTCGATTCTTTCCAAGTGTCAGCCAGCACCTGAATATTTCATCAGCATGCTTTCAGGCCACGACGAGAAAATATGGTAAACTTTAACCGATCATCTCACCAGAAGTATGGACTTTAAATATTTGAATATTAGAAAAGTAGCATTTTTTATTTGTTTTAATGTTCACTTTGCAGTTTCTGTTACTTTCTGACTTTAAGCAACGATATCTCGATATTGGGGGATCCTGCATTATTTTCCAATCTCGTATGATGGCGTAATAAGGATGCGGGCTACCCGGAGTTTGTGGCGCTGGAAAAAAGCATCAATCAAGCAGTCAATAAAAAGATTCGCCATCCTGTTTCTATCTTATCTTCTAAAAAAAGTTGGCATTAACTATAGTTAACGTGTAACTATAGTTAACCTTTACTTATTGTTTACGGGCTAAGGATGGAAGACAAGCACACTATCGATATATCATGAGATTCCTTTAATCATTGTCTCTGAAATACGCATAGTTTAAGAGAAAACGCATATAAGTTTATACATATTAATACAATTATTTATCCCTTGATACAATGTTGGATAATTTTATATACCAAATCAGTAGTTAAAGTTATTAAATTTTAACAGTAATCAAAAAGTCCTTGAAATCCCCAATAGGGTAAATGTGATTTCTACACATGCTTTTAAATAGTACCTACCTATAAAGCAAATTAGTGTAATATAGAGTCAAAATCAAAAAAGCTAACCTTGCACCACTGTCCCAAACGCGCTTCTCCCGACTATGATAAACAGACACCGTACACACCAAAAATCGTACACGCTTTAGTTCTTATATATATTAAGATACGGATCAAATTGGCACTCAATTCACCCCGCCATTAATTATGTAGGGTGACAAGGACGCAGGTGGCTCAGAGCCGTTCCGCTGTAAACGTCCCGATGCATAATTGAAGACGCTTTGCTTACGTGACTCCTCAGAGGAGGACCAAGCGACGTTAAGTGTGATAGATAATGAACTGCTAGAATTGAATTTTAATGATTTTAATAGTTGATTTTTCATCTTCCAGCATCATTCTCAGTTTTTAACATATTATTAATTCCTTCGTGAAGTAGAAAATATACTTTGTTTTGTCTTTCTTTCTTTCCGCTTCACGTTGTATCCCGCATATAAATGTAAGTGTTAATTCAACATTACGCTGAATTTTAGAGGCACTGCGTGTTAAGCGACAGAATTCAACGCCGCGATTTGCCTTGGGCAAAGCAAAGAAATGAAACAATTAATAAATAATAATTCATGTCGCCGAGTGCGATTCGAACCCACAACCGTTGCGTTTTCAGTCACACGCTTATGGCACTTAACCACGGCGACCTCAATACTTTGTTTTATTATTTTCTATCAATATATTAATTTTATCTACTTGAAAAACATTCAAAATAATATAACTTTAAATCAATTGTCACAGAGAGTAAAATAAGTGGGCAATATTGTAGTTAAATATGAACATATAAAATATGCTGTAAATAAAATATAAAAATGAAAGTTTCATAAAACAATAGATATTTATCTGAGATCTCAAATGCTTGCGGCTAAAATAAAATCTTTTTCTTATATTTTCATATTATATTCTTCTACTATTTATCGACAATAAAGCATGTAATTTATGTGTGGGACTCTTATTCGTTATTCCAGGGAGAAAGAAATTTAGGTCTGTAACAAAAAATCTGGCCTAATCAGTATACATAAAGGATTATCACTATTATATATTTTACACAAAAAGCCACCAGAGACACAGTGGCAAAACGTCTGTTTGGAAATGCGATGGTTGTGGTTTGGATCCCTAGTCAGGAAAAAGAAATATTTTCATTTTTCTGCTCTAGAAAGACAAACTGTGACGGCATTTAGGTAGAATGTGGAAAATGAACCGTTTTAACACTAATCTTTGAATCTAATTCTCTGTTTACCTATAAGACATACGCAGTAGCGAGCGAAACTAAAAAAACCGAACTAAACAGAGTACCAGTGTATATTCGTTGATAATAAAAATTAAAATACTTAAATACATACGTAATAAAAAACATCCAAAACAAGACAAAATATAACGCCACGTGATTTTTTTTTTACTTTAAAACAGTTACTATGTGACGTTATCTTTACACCTGACTGTGTTTAGCGGACCTTGAATTCATATTTGACTGCCCCTGCCCGTTAACCTTCTGCGCGGTTGACCTGTGACCTCTGCCACGTGGATGGCTCCTTTCAGACTCTCGGGCCCCGTTTGTTATTTTCTTTGCATATTTATTTTTGGTGTCACGATGGATTTTAATGTCACGCTTACGTTTTTAGTTAATATGCTTAAATATGTAAATATATTACAGTAGGTAATGTTAGTTTATACTTTTTTTTGGTTTAGTTTTTTTAATATTATCTAGTGTTATTAAATCATATATACCGTTATTATTTGTATGGTTCATATTTCTTATACATTACTTTTATTTATTTTACGTTAATAAATATTTAAATCCTATTAAAAATACATCATTTGAATTGAATTACCTCATAATTCAGCTCTAAGCTTTATTGACTCTCTTCTCATTTAATGGATAAAAAATATATTTTATTATTATATGAAATGATAGTAAATACAAAAACATACTTACAGACGGTAGGTACTTGTACTGTTCGTAACGTCCACAATGGCACGCAACATATCACATCTCATAAAAATTGAAAAGATAAAGCTACAACAATAGATACAACTATAGATAAAGAAGGCAGGATACGTAAGCTATTTGATTTAATTAATTATTGCCTAATCTCTAGTAATAATTAATTAAGTCAAATATTAAGTTACATTACGGGCAGCGACACGATGCATTTCAATCTGTTTGTACACCAGATACATACATACGTTGGTCCATCTCCATATGCAAATTAGTTTGATACAAACTGGACCTTTTGTAGTGCGACTGGTCATCTTATTTTGAATTTCGCGAGAATTAAACAGGGGGGTCATCTGCAATATCTTTCCCACATCCTATCATTCACTTTTCATAGACCGTGAGATAAACATCGTAAAAACTTTTTTGGCGCCATTTTTAGTTTTGGCTGTCAGATCTGAGTTTTTTTTTATGTTCAAAGTGTTGAAGTGCAATGGACAATTGGATTACACAGCTTTTCCAAGCGCCTACATTTTCTAAGCCTAAGGTAAACATTAAATTAATTTACATTAATATAAATTAAGAAATAATATTTATTGAATTTAAAAATATATATTTTTTCAAATCAATAAATAAACACTTTCTAATTAAGACAATTAATATAAATTATACTTATATATTTACTATTACATTAATTTATTTAGAACTGAAAACAAATAGGAAACAACATTTCTCTTTGCACAAAACTAATTAAGATCAGTATAATTAGATGAAGTTTGTTCTTACTCTTCACATTGGTGAACAATGTGCAATACTAAAATCGAATTAACTGAGACGCTAGCATGTACAAGAATGATATATGATAAAAACGCCAGCAGCTACAAACAGCTGCTCGCACCTCCCGCGCATTAACCTAACGAGCTGCCCTAATGGCGCCTTAGGGTTGCCACGTAAAAAAACTCTTATAAATTACTGCGGTATATCCCTCTTTTTAAGACATTTGTCACTAAATGTATAGTTCTAAAATTTTTTGTAGCTTCTAAGCTACAAAATTTTTTAATAAATATTATATATAATAAATATATTTCTAAATAAAAACAATAAAATTTATAACCATAGAATAATCTCTATTTATTAAATAGTTCCAAATATTTAAGTTACATTTGATATAGGTATATAGGTATGTGTTAGTAAAATTATGTGATTTTTTTTTATTGATTACTATAACGTCAATATTTGATTATTGTTTATATTTGCTTTTACACACCACAGAGGATGTTTATTTATATGGAGGATTTAAGGAATAAAGGTTGAAAGAAGAAAAATCTACATAAAAGTTGTATTTTTACTGCAATAACCATTTTATGCTGTAATTATTTATAATTTTTATCTATTTTACATCCTAAGTATATTTTAACAAATTTACACAACTTCGCAGCTATAAGTAACGGGTTAACTGTTACAAACCTAACGAGCATCCCTAATGGCATCTATTAGGGTTGCTACACTAAAATAAATTACCACCTTATATAAAGCTTCCGTGTTTGCCTTCCTCGCTCCTTACTTTTATTTTTATTTAGATAAACTTTAAACGACTGCAGGTATCAATCTTAATGACGGTCTTCTATCTTATTTATTTTGTACATTTAGTTTGTTTTTTAAATACAAATAACTTGGAAATATACAATTATAAAAAATTATAGGAATGTTTACTAGTTGAATTACAATTAATATCAAATATTTGAAATTAACATTTCTTCACATGAAAGGTTTCAAAGTAGAGATTAAAATTAAAATTAAAATAAAATAAAAGTTCAAATTGTTTTAACTAGATTTGTATAAAAATATATATAAAAAATTGGCAGTTAGTTTAAAGTCACAACTAAAGCAATATATTTAAAGTGGCTGAAAAGTAAAGAAAAGAGAAGACTCAAGAAGCTCAACATGATTATCTCTGTCCACTTTATACAAAAGATGCGAGATAGTGAAAAATATATTTAAGCGCACACGTGGGACGTAATATAATAAAAGAAGATGCTTATAATTTATATGAAAAAAATTTCAAAATGTTCTTTTTTATAAAGCTTTTTTTATATAAACAAATAAATAATTATTCATCAATATTTTTATTTACATGAAACAATCAATACTTTTTTTCTTAATAAATTTAAAAAAGGTTCCCTCTGCCTACCCTGCTGTGTGCGGGATACAGCGTGAAGCTGATTTATTTTATTTTTTTTAAATAAAACTTTCACAGCAACCCTAATTTCTAGCTATTAATCTGTCTCCGTCGTACTCGAATCCATTCTACTGTTAAATGTTAAGATAATATATTCAGATGAATTATTGCATTATACATTGAAATACTTGTATATTTTCCGTAAATTTGATTAGACAATTTCATTTGCAAATCTCAGTCATTTATTATTGCGAAAGATCCTTTTGAAAGTCGGCATTAAATTTCTATAAGAAACAGATATCTTGATAATTTGAACTTGTTCCATAATTTCTAATTTACGTTCCCTCTGCCTGTTTTAATTGTGATATAAAAATGTAGTAAAAAATCTTAACGAGCTAATAATTATTATACTTATAAACTGTATATTGTGTTTTTGTATAATGTCTCAAAAAAATACTTTATTATCACCATACTTTAAATGTAAAATAATAATTTAATTATTATATTAACTCAAAAAAATATTAAAATTTTATCTTAGTCACTTGTTGAATATGAAAAATTTGAACTATTTATAAAAAAAATATTTTGCTTTCCTAAGTGTGAAATAGAACTATTTTGATTTGTGATTTTAGCTAGTAACGCTGAAATATTTGTGTACTAACTAACATCCACTGTAGAGGAAATATTCACCCGGTGACACTGTTGCGGTGTTACGGATTTCCGCAACGAATTAAAATTCTACGTGAATGAATTACTGCACTGCGTAGTCCGCTCGTTGTGGCAAATTATTTGAGTGAATATCCACATAATATATTTTACTTTTACCTTATTTTTTGTTATATTGGTGCTACGAAATTACGCCAAATTTTATGAGCTGTTCTACAATGAATTGATCTATAATTACGAGTTCCCATTTAAACCAACGAAAATTACTCGGAGTCTATCAAAATCCATTAATTAACTTGGAATATTAACGAGCTACTCAAGATCGAAAGTTTGTACCTTGAAATTACAAAGTACGTAATAGGTTTGAAAGTCTTTTGAAGTTATACAAAGTCAACGTAAATTTCACAGGCGCAGCACGGTAGTCCAAAATGCGGGAGTGGTGCCAGTGGAAGCGGCTCAAGTAGCACCAGTGGGCCCTTAGGCGCGCTGTCACGCGCTGCTGATGTAAAACCAGTTGAATGTAATCTCTGCCATCGAAAATTCAAAAATATTCCCGCTCTTAATGGCCATATGCGATTACACGGAGGATATTTTAAAAAGGTTAGTGTAGTTTCTTTAATAAAACTTGAGTAAATGTTTTTTTTCGAACTAAGACGGTTTGTTACTTATAGGACTCGGACAACAAGAAGCTAGATAAAAAAGAATCCACAGGCCCACCTCTACAAACAGCTTCCGTCTCTGTAAGGGCACTGATAGAAGAAAAGATCATCAGTCGTAGAGGTGCTAGTGTAACAACTTCACCATCTATAGGTACTACTATAAACAATTTTTTTTTGTGAATTATTCGGTAATATTTCGGTATGTCTTTTAATAACGTTGCTTATTTCTTACAGGAACCACAGAAACTGTATCATCACGTACTGGATTTGTTGCACCAGCTCCACCTCCATTATCAACTATTAAACCGTCTGCATCACCAGTGCCACCAGTTACAACATCTGCTCAATTTATTTCACCTCGCGCCCCTCCATTAGTAACTGTTGCTACGAATGTAACAAATAATCAAAGAGATTCTACTTTAATAGAATTACTTAAAAAAGGTAGTTCTAAGGTAAATATTTTCCTAACTTATATGAAATTTGCGAATATTTTACGTAAAAAAGAATTTTACTAACAGCGTATGTATATTTTGTAAAGGTAGTAAAAAGGTCAGCGTCAGATCCAGGCCAAGCTTCTCCACAGCAACAAGAATTTTCTTTTCGGCCAGAATTATTTGGTGTATCGTTTAACTCTGATGATGGATATTTTTCACCTGCACTAAATGAAGATACATTTCAATTTACAACCGCATCTGATCATTTAGAAGAGCTGGCATCATTAGAAGATTATGCAACAGTTGCAGCATCTATACGAGAACGATCACCCGTCACATTCCCATCGAGTCGCCGTCTTGCCGCTGTATTAAATTCTCCCCTTCCTGAATCGTTAGCTGATTTCGGAGCTTGCCATGGAGGATCACCAGTACCATCACCTGGCATTGGATACAATGAAAACTCACCAGGACTTTCATACACAGCTGGTGACTCCCCAGGACTGGCATATACAGCAACATCGCCCAGCGGTAGTTATTCAACTCAAGCGGAACCTTCACCGGGCTTAGCCTATCCAACACCCCCTGCATCACATGATGCTCATTCACCTGCGCATGCTGTACCACGAGTATCATCTCCATTGACGGCTGCCTTTTTTACAGCGACCATGTCGAGTCAAGAAGAGGTAAATGTACAAACACTGAGAAGATTATAAGTCTGTAATTTTTAGATATATTCCTAATTGACGATTATATATTTAGGTGGAAGAAGCTTTGGAAGAAGTGCTGCCAGAGGAATGTAGATCATTAGATGCTTACGCCCTCGAACCTTCTACGACAGCACGTAGAATCATGTTGAATTCAGAAGATCCTCTACTATCCAGTAGTCCACGTGATTTTTCTAACCAAAGAAACATACGACGGCAACACCGAATAACAACTCCAATTACAGCACCAATACACCAATGGAATGATAACACAGCACTTCAGGTACATAATAATTCATTGAGAACAATAGTAGTCATTTTATAAAGTAAATTATATATATTGTATTTACAGGTTTGTGTCGAAGGTAGAGATTCCTTGCCAGCAGTTTTCCTTAGCCCCAATAGCGTACCGGCCTCACCACAAAGACGTAAACGACGTGCTTCTCCAGCGGGACCTTACCGGTCACGTATGCGACGCACAGTGAATCATTATACACCTCAACCAATTCTTCCGCCAGATAGAGACTGCAGTGGCTTATATACTGAAGTCACGGATGGTAATAATCTATATATTTTCATATTCATTATCTTTGTGATTTTAATATGGCGCTATTATACTATTAATTTCCTATTAATTTAAAAATATAGTAATTTATATCAGAAAGGTTTATTACTTATCTTATCTACTTATTTCGAAGCGTGAAGTGAAGGCGAAGGATCACAGTGTGTCACTGTAAACACGACAGTTGGTAGCTTCGATTTACACTCAAGGAAATGAAATATTATATACTATCATGTCTTCTTCATGCTCTGCTAACGAGGCAAAAATTGTGTAGGCGTTTCCGCCATTCAACGCGCAATGGCGCCAGAATTCGGCGGAAACGAGAACGCAAGTGTCTTATTTAACATTTACCTTGGCTCTCACTTCACATTTATATTTTTGATGGCATTTGCACGTTGAATAAGAAAATAGTCCTATGCGTCCTTGACACAAAATGGTCTTGGAACATAAAATTAATATAACTATATTACAGCCCTTCAAGAAGATGTAAATATGCTCTCGCAATCAGACGAACATCGCGTACCACAAATCAACATAGGATCAGATCATCAAGCAGATATTCCTGAACTATGCAATAACCGTATAGACCTACACCGAATACCGGAGCAGCTGCTTTGGGATCCTGGTATTAATGATGCCCTCGATGATAATGAAGGTATTGTGCTCAGCCTTCTTAGTTTGAGTTTAGAAATATACTTCGTATATATTCTCTTTTTATGTTTTGTAATCGTGTATATTTTTGCCTTTTAGTACGCATGTTTATGGAGCTAGCGATGTGCGCCGCTATGCCAGTTGGTGGCCATACAAGGGAGTATGCCTTACAAACATTAGGCGAGTGCGGAGGAGACATCCGAGCGGCCACGTTACGTCTCATGTCCCGTCCCGCTGCTCCCTCACAACATGAGTCTCGGTGGACACCCGATGAAGTAGAAGCCTTTTTAGCTGGACTTAGCCAATATGATAAGGACTTCTTTAGAATTTCTCAGCTGGTAAAGTATTTTAATGTATGTTAATATGCATTGATATTATTGGTTAAATAGATATTATCATTTTCTAATATTTTTTATCGTTTTAGATAAGAACAAAAGACTCAAAGCAGTGTATCCAGTTCTACTACTTCTGGAAGAAAGTAACAAAAGACTATAAAACACTATATTTACGGAGTTGGAACGCTCAAGCCACCCAAGTAAGCACTGCCACTAACGCTGGCCTACACTTTTTCTTCAGGTTCACAGAATAGTGTTAAGTAGGAAGTTAATATGACTTGTCCAAATTCAGGGTTCAGGTCAGATACCGACACTTGGTACTGCGTGCTCGTCTCCGCCGACTTCGTTTGAAGGCGAAGAATTTCCGTGCAAGATATGCGGAAAGTAAGTTTTGACAATCGGAATATATAGCTTTTATTTTAGCCTAAAAAGCATTCATACGCGAACGCCACTTAATACGCCACAATATGAATAATAAATAATATCAAATACCAAGTGGTTTTAAATATCAGCGTATACTATTTTATTTTGAATAGGCGTGCACAATATAAGGATTCAAATATATTTATTTACACAATAAATTGAAAATGATTGCTGAATTTAATAAATAATATAGTATACTGATTCAGGGAAGTCCATGCCAAACGTATATTGTTATTCTATTGATTGAATAATTTACTAGGTACTATTTGTTAGATGAGTCGTTTATATATGAAAAATAATGGTCTTGTTATTTATAAGTATTTCATGTAGTGAATGTTTTGATATTGCATTGAAGAAAATAGATAGTTTCTCAAATGATAAGATTTTTTGGGCATAGAAGAATTCCTGTGACGAGATACACAATATTATTACTATTGAGTACACAAACGACATTCGCCGAATATTATTCAAAACAATTTGACTTCAATAAGTACTTCAATAAGCGTTTGTGTATTCATTGAATTTTCAGTGAAATCATTATTACGAGTACTGTCCCAGGGACCACGCTATGTCACTCTTGTAAATATAATGCCAAAAATAGAAAATAAACAACACAGTTAGTTATTATATACATTGCAATGTCATTTGTTTATGGCACTTAGGTATAGTCGGAATATTAGTGTATTCATGTTGTGTGTACATACATCTAAGTTAACACATTACTAACCGAATGCTTCGCTTAGCTTTTCCGCTTTACATATTTTTTTTATTATTTCGCTTTGTTTTCTTTTCTTCTGTTGCTATTTCTTAATGTTTACCTTATGTTTCAGAGTATTTAACAAAGTAAAAAGTCGTAGCGCACACATGAAGTCGCACCGGCCACTCGACGCCGAGCCGAAACGGGCAAAACTCGAAAAGCCTTATGAAAAGGTCGAGAGATCTGACGACAGATCGCAAGCGACTGCTGAATTCCAAATGCTAGTCCAGTAACTGACACTCGGTACTCACTCATTCCACCCGCGCGTTCGCGTCGCGTCGCCTTTGTTTGCGTGGCCCGCTCGCTGCCGTGACACAGACACGTATCTTCAATATCTGCTTAAATGTAAAATAATACAGCAGTGTTCTATTAATAATGTGCGCCAATTCTCATGTAAATAATATGCATCTGCCTCCAATACAAGACGCTGTCACGCCAAACAATAACTCAACGCACAAGCCGCCCTCGTCTACAGTCGCGCACTCGCGCACTCGCGCAACACCCTATTGTACATAATTAAGTGACTAGTTCGAAATAAAGAAATGCTAATCGAATCAGCATTTATTACGGTAACGAAAATAGTTTTATATTAAACCAAAGTGATTTAGGAGGAAAGCAAATTAGTATGTAGTAGCTAGGGAAGATTAGATCTTGGATAATTTAACTAAATTACCTAATTACATAACATATTCGAAATTCTCGTGACGCTTAGGTGAGCTAAGAGAGCGCATAAAAATATTTTGTATAACGATTGATACTTGTAAATAGATAGGGCCTTCGTAAAGTTTTTATATGACAGACTTTTCAATGTGACTTTCAAGTGTGATTTTGTAAATAGATTTGTAGTAACTTCGATGCGCGATTCGGCTAATCTAATATATATATATATATGTATATAGAAATATTATTCTATATTTCTATAACGACTACGTGTGATACACTAACGTAACTCGTGTAGTAACTACACTACCTCGTTTCTAATGAATCGTTTCATTTTATTGCGAGCCCAGCTCATTATATTAGCTTGTTTGCTCACTATCTTGTTATTTTATACTATTTTTTTTTTGTTGTTTTTTTTTATTTATTTATTTCACTAGTCATACTAGATAAATATATGGAGTGTGGAAGCGTTAGATAAATTTAATTTAAGACAACGGAATTCAATTCTTTATCCGTACCGTAATTAGTCACATATCGACGCTGTTTTAGGTAAATTTTAAACAGTAAAATGGGATGCCGTCTCTGTGAGTGCTCGATCAAACTTATAAATAATTGTTATTATTTGCTTAAACGTAGTTTTTAAATTAGATATTATTATAGCATTATTCATCTAGTTAAGTTTATTTTGCTGTTGTGCTACAATGGTTCTGTTACTGGTTTTTTTTTTATTTATAACGAGTGTTTGTTATGTTTGTAAATATATTTGATCTACATTCACAGAAGTACATTACATAAAAATTTATGAAAAAAAATAACATATTTTTTTACACAAATATTATTATCATAAATGCTCAAAATACTATATTTTATGTTGATAATTTTATTATAAGTCCTCGTTGTTGGTTGTTCGATGGTATCTCGTATTACTTGTACTCGATGTAATAGTTAATTTAGTGTACTATCTATATATATATTATTTTCATGAACGTATAAATGTACTTAACTTATTTGTCTGTACGTGTACCTTACGTGTTGTGATATGTAACGTTTATTATTTTAAATAATCTATGTATTATTTAAACTGAATGTACAAATCGGGCAATAACTTTGCTCAATTATATAAAGAATGGATCAGTCCGTTGTTCGAACTGTGAACAGCTGCCAGACGAAAACCCCGTCAAATTTGTTTGTATTCATCGGTTGTGAAAATATTATTCATATTTTGTCTTCCTAAACTTTTTTCTGTTTCTAAATTAATATACTTTTGGGGCAGTATTCCTTGAAAAAGACATGTTTATAATTTAAATACAATTAAATTCTTGTACTCTTTTAAGATAACCCATTTTAGGTTAAATGTTTTAACTTTAGAGGGTACCTAGCGTATGACGCTGTCGGCTCTACATCTAAATGTAGAGTCAAAGTAACAGTCTTATTAAAAGCTGTGGTTATCCTGGCAAATACGTGGAGTCAAATAACTATTATGTTGTCAATATATAGCATTAATTTTAGATTTAACAGTGCCAAAAAATATGTTTTAAATAATACTTTACAAGATAGGAAGCTGGCCATCTTTGATTATTAATTATAATTAAAAACGTTGAAACAAAAATGGAGGTATATCTTGCCTTGCCTTGACGTATCTTCTCGTTTTCCTTCCAACTGTACCTGAGTGGACTTCTGCCAAACGTCGACGCGACATTTTAAAACATCAGTGTCAAGTCGTTTTAGACTATTTATATTATGTATAAGGTTAATTACAAAAATTAAATGCTATTTGTACATCACTAACTCGTGTGATTATTTGGTTGTGTTATATGACAATGTCGAATGGAGGAATTTTTGACGGTTAATTGTTGTTTCTATTTTTACTTTGTGAATTGATATGCCAAAGTTATGCCAAATAAAATTGTTAAGTGCGCCGTATATAGGAGGTATACATAAAATTTAGTATCGAGTACGTTAGATACTTAGATGATTGTTTTAGGTTAAGGCCAGGCTTTAACTAAAACCCCATAATAAAGGTTTAGTAAAGTAATAATGCTTCGAATCAGCTGAAAATATGTGCCATTTATTTTATAATGAACTTAATAGTTATAAAAATTCAAATTTAATGGCAATTAAATATGTATAGAATAAAGGAGCCGCCACGGTAAATGTAAAGCTGCAATCAAAAGTTTATTTACTCATTCTCTCTGCCTACAAATTTATATTTATTTAATGTATCTAAAAAAATATATTTTGAAGTGAAATATTACAAATTTTAACTATCACTCATTTTATTATATTAATGTTGAAATAATGTTTTATATTTACCGTGGCCCGTATAAATATTTAGTCTTCATTGATCGACTTTCAAATCGAAATTATTTTAATATAATAAGTAAATCGTTACGTAAATACATACAAACTGAATATTTTTTCAAATTAATAAATAATACCGGAAATAAATCTACTTACGTCATAAATTACAATTTATTAAAGACAAGTCCCTCCAGTAATATTTTTTAACAATACTCTAGCTATTAAGACTGAAAAATTACGCGAAATTCTCTATGCTTTTTTAGGCGTGACCGTTTTTCGTTGTCAAATTAGGTACGAGTCACCTCGCCCATTCCACGTGCCAAAGCGTCACTAGTCGGCGTAGACATAGAATTAAATAGATACCCTCATTATACATACATTGTGAGTCACTTTAGACTGAGCCAAGCATATTGATTCTTAGCCAAATGTTTATTTAATTATTACTTTTACGATTTTACGTATAAATGTGAAAATTCTTTGAACTTTATTATTAAAACAATCAAATGGGAGCGCTCAAAGGCGATCGTTTACACTGATTTCTTACTAGCGACCAGATCGCGGCTTCGACCGCTTGTACTAACATTTTTTTTTTTCTCATCTGAATTACTTTTGTGATAACGTTATCATTTAAAGACAACATCGATACATTGATAGCTAAAGTTCCAAACGATTTAATAAAACATTAAGTTCGTAACAATATTGTCGTTATAACATTTTTTTTTATGAATCGATTGAAATAAAGAGAAAATTTACCAAAATACAACTATGAAAAATAAAAAAAAAACGGTTAAAATTTTTCAAAATTATTGTTTTAGGCTAATACATTAAAAAATGACCCAAAATTAAAATTGATCATTTTCTCATATATCTTAAATCGACAGACAGAGTTCAGTTACAGTTTTATTATATGTATGTATAAATAAAACTATATTTTAATTAACGTATACGTGTCAGCTAAAATTACAACGCCCATTTCTCTATGCTTGGCTGAGTCTAGACTGGCTGTTAGTTTTAGATTTAGTTCAAAATAACCTTTTCATTTATCTAGATATCAACTCCTCCAATAGTCGCTGAAAAGCTAAGTATTAAAATGTTATGTCGATAAAATTATTGGACAATCTTATTTCAAATTGAATATAGAAGTGCCTTACGATTTTATTTTTATACTGTTATTGTTTTTTTTTTTGTTATTGTTTTAATGAAAATCAGATAACACGAAGCACTGGAATTTGCATTTATTTGTGTCCACTACGTCCACTCTGCACCGCCAGAGTCGGCGTACAGTGGCTGTATAGTTCAATCGTTGCTAGTAAATTATTTTACGTGTTAATTTAAATTTATTATTTATTTATAAAGACACTACGGGCTAACGTTCTTAACGAATAATCGAAACTTGCCTTTCCATAGACTTAACTTTTATACTACGGTGTTTAAGTACAAGGGCATGTTCGCAATACAATAAAACTACAAGTCAATTTAAAAAAAATATAAATTGTATACTGTAGACGTCTACGTAAAGCTAGATGACATGTTCAAAGATGTTAAATGTACTTATTGATTGTTTATCATAAGAATAATCTAAGTTTCTGTACCCACGTCGTGTCGCTGCGTTGCGTTCGCTTTCTATTTTCTGATTCCATATGTCTATAACCCAGTTTCTTAATATAAATGTATGTATATATTATGTATTTGTTTCAACACAATGTTATATTATAGTATAAATATTTAATAAGCCTAAGTGGATATTATATTCTTCTAATTTTGTATCGATTAAAGTGTGTAAGATAAGTGAAGCGCCACAACGGCGCTTTAGCCGTGCCGTACTGTCGCGAACACACGCACTATTTTCAAAATATATTCCAAATACTGTTTTTATACTACTGTTGAATAGGATGATTTTATTAATGCTAAACTCTATTTTACTTCATTAGATGTGTTGATGTTTCTATCTAATTCTATTAGTATAATTTCTATTGTGAAACGTTATCGCTTGTGTGCGCGACGGTACTTCACAATCGTCATACGTACGTATTGTAATGTAATCCGTAGTAAATAACTGACTCGTGCCAAATGCACGATAATTTGATATTACACTCTGTGTTGTGATTTTGAACGTTCTGTAAATTAACAAACTTTGAATACTATAAAAAAAATAATATTGTAGACACCTTTTTAGATTAGCACAATTCTTCGCGTAGCCACGTTAGTTCATTAATGGTTGTAAGCGTTTAGATTAAAAAAAAAAAAACTGAAATAGATAATCATTGGAGATGTGTAAATGTACGTATAAATTTTTAGATTCATATTCTATGTGATGGTTCGTATGAAACAACGATTGCTCTCGAGTCCTGTCCCCTCTCGCTCCGGGCGACTTCACAACTTCGCATATCCTTGAAACAATAAGTAATAAAATAAAACTATATATATATTGATAAATTTATTAGGGTAACTAATTTTTTAAGACAATGACTATTACGTGATCTTTTAGATTGTCTTTATTAATAAATATATGGTGAAGGTTTTGTCAATTTTGTTTTTTTCTTTTTATACCCCAACATCTTACCTTGAACTTCTCACAAACTAAATCATTTCCCACTCAGGAGACGGAATTATTTTTTACTTCCACACGAGATACAGCGTGGCGTTAAGTTTCACCACTCAAAATGGACAGCAAGGTGGAACAACAAGGTTTAGTAAAATTTTGCGGTGCGTGGAAAACGGAGTGTCTTAAAAATAGGTTCTCTCTGGCTCCTCTGGTGCTGCTCAACAAATAAATGAAAAAATACTACTTTCTTCTATAAATAAACAATAATACACATTCCATCACGTTGGCTAGCTCGTTAGTTAAAAAAAGCAGTGGTGTATATTTATGTAAATATGCAGAGAGGCAATTTATTTATTTTTTTATTTATAAGTCCCAGCCAGGTGTGGGGCCAGTCGTGGCGCAGAGTCACAAAGTGTAACTGTAAAACCGACTAGTTGTGGGTTCGATCCCCACTAGAGGAGATGAAATATTTACCATACCGTTTCTCGCAGATGGAATTTTATCAATTTTTAAAAATCGAACGGAACCCTCGATGGGCGAGTCCGATTGAAATTTGACCGGTTTTTTGGATAGTAAAACAAAATATACATGTTTTAAGTTGTTTATTAAGAACATTGTATGGTACAATGGAACTATAATACATCAATAAAACTCTGTAAGAATATACGAAAAACAAATAGTGCTGTGCAACAATAAAATAAAAACTTATAACATCTCCACATTCACGGGACACTTTTACAAATACGACACAAAAAAGATTTTAGGCCAAAACACACTTTGGATACTGTTTATTAACATTTAAGACTTATAAAACTAAATTATTCATTGCTTCATACGTATATCCTTTTACTGAACTAATTTTAATTAAATGTAACAAAATATATGTATGTATGTATGTACAAGTACACAACTATTAAAAAAAAGTGATTAGTTTATTATTTACAAGATAAAAAATTATCATTTTATATATGAAAGTATCCAAAGCGTGCTTAGAACATAGATTACACTAAACAGCGTACAAATGACAATATATTATGAACTAACCACACCTAATCTATTGCTGATCAAATTTTCGTTTCGAAATTGTAGAATACTTACTTGATATTAAGAAAAAGAAATTTTAAAAATAAATAAATACAAATTATTAGACAAATCCTGATAAAGTAATTATAAGAATAAATTTCATTATTTTTAATAAGCATATTTGATCAGCTCTCAACTTTGGTGTTAAATACAATAAGTTCAATAATACAGTCCCAAAAATATTATTGCATCGATCGTAACGCTATGACTTAATAATATAAGAAAAAAATATACATATATATTGTGTTTCCTGTTTAACTTTAAATTATTGTTATAAGTACTGAAAACAAAGCGAGGTGAAAAATTTCAATTCAGTGCTGCCAGATGTTTGCAAATAAAAAGAAAAACATTAAAGTATTTTCATATCGCCGGGAAATCCTTCCCGGAATATCCTTCCTCATTTACTAATTTATTAAAAAAAATAATTATCACCTATAAGATAAACATTTTAACGTTTCAATATTTGATTTAATAACAATACACCTGGCAACATTATCTATCATAAAACATGGTGGTTAAAAATTATAAGTAAATCTATATATTATATAATATTTAAAACTATTTAAATATTATACAAATGGACGTAGCAATTACAAACACCCTCTTTGAACAATAATCATTTTAAGACACATTCACGTGGACACTTGTGAAAAAATTAAATTAATAAACAAAAGACATGGAAGTAAAATAATTTATCTTCTAGAAAAAAGATTGGCTCTATCATCAGACAATCTTAGAAAACAAATCGAATCGAAGAAAGTGAGGTAAATTAAAAATTAATTATTTTCACTTACAAGGACAGATAGATACATGTGAAACTAGATAGCTCGTTTCTTCATATGTTATTTTTATTTGTTATCTTTAAAACTTGCTATTTAAGTATCAATATAATGCCGTAAATTGCAATAAACAGTTTAATAGATATTATGTTAAAAAAACTTTTAAGTGCAAACATTCACATACGTCCACTAATGAAATAAAGAAATATATTTTATTGTGACTTTAATATTAATAATGTAGGGAATTAATAGGAGTATGTTTTTTTTTAAATTATGCATTAGGATGAAATGTTCTCTGTTTTTGCAAAGATCCACCAACATTGGTCATACAACATACAATAAACAATCAAACATTTAATTAAACTTTATTTCAAATACAAAATAAGTTGCAGTAACAACTCAGAAAAACATAGCACCTTAAATTGAATTAATGTGAAACTAGAAAACAAATACAGTGTCCATATGAATGGGCCAGAAAAAATAATAATTTAAACATATTCTCCTAAAAATTAAGAAATTTCAAGAAACACTTTCATCTAAGGACTACGTACACATAAAATTGGTGTCAGTCACAGGTCAAAGTCGCTTCAGCTTATAACATTATTATTTTCATTGACTTTTAGAAATGTTGTTTGTATAAATATTACATCATCCAATATAAAATTAATAAAAATTACATATTGATATATTTTTGTGATTGTTTAAATTATTTTCCAGCTGTTTATATCGTTTCCAAATAAAATAATAGAAATACACTTAAAATATTTGGTTGCATCTGATAACCAATAAAAAAAATCGAGAAATATTTCATTTAGTATGTCAATATAAATGTTAATTAGACTTTAGATCCAAAAAATTAAACCAAACACATATATGAAAAAAACTATTTACTTTGCATGGTTAAATCATAAAAATATTATGTATGCTAAAGCATATTTATTATTATAGAACTAGCAGATTAAAATCCATGTATTTTAAAATTTTAGACGATCTCTATATACCAATATGTTATTTTTGCTTTAAAAAACGTAATTTCTCAAAGTCAATGAACACTATTGTTGTCAGCGAGCGGTGCATTAACTGCGTCACTCCAGCTTCCCGACCTTCTTGCCCTTTATGAGCGACGGTTTGTTTTTCAACAAACCTTTTCTCCTTTTCGATGTCTGAAAATAAAACAAAATGTTGACAATATTAAATAAAGAACTTTAGCTTAATAAAGCGCAGCGTTAAGCACCACCTCCCAACAAGAAATGTTACGAAAAATTGTTGCAAAGTGGTAAATGGAGTGTGTTAACATATGTTCCCTCTGTTCACCCTACTATGCGGTAAAGAATCGTGAAGCAGCTTCATGCTTCTTTTATATCTTTTAGTCATCTCCTATATTTCTCTAAAATACCTCTGTCTGAAACAGGAAGAATATTTAATAATTTAAATATAAACATTTTAATATCTCAAGAGTGGGTATCGAACCCACAATCATGTATGTAGAATGATGACATCATATCCTACTGTTACCGAACGATTACAGATTTTTCACAACTATGTAATTGTGCTATGGAGATTCAGAAAGTGGGTTTCTCAAGGCTGCATTTTGATTTCAAGTCTCCAGATCGACATAAAAATTTTGTTTTAAAAATTAATATTTTGACTTATAGCATCTGAATATACAACAATTGTAATCATGGTCAATAAAAAAGTAAAAAACAAATACTCAACTTTCATATTTTAGTTGGTTATTAAAATAAGTTATATAAAATCTATTATAAGTAACATATCTTATTAGTATATTAATAAAACATATGCAATTTGAAAATATTAATTTATTTTTAATGTTATTTTTTCATATCTTCACAACAACATATTATATATTTAAATTAAAATAAGTAAATTTTCAAATTCTACATTATAAATTATAACATCTAGTCTAAGAACACGACATCAAAACACAATGAAACGAATAGGTACTTTGTACTATACCATCGCTCCTACACCATAAGCAGGCTGTAATTAAAATAAATGTGATTTATTTCTTCATAGTGTGATCAGTCTTTATTTAGTCATATTTATGTTTTTTATACACTATAGGCAGCATAGACAAAGAAAACTAAGTGTTGAGACACTTTATCATCCACTAAATGGTAAAACTCACAAACAATTTAACATAGCGAGATTTGAACTCGCGCCCCCTGAAAACCGGTATTCTGGTCACTCACTAATCCATACATTCTTATTAAGCTGCGACGAAAATTTGATATATTTGTTACAGCGTAGTTATCTTGTTAGCATCTTTGTAGGCATCTCTCTGCAGTCTATAGTTTAAACTACTTAAAGTGTATTGTAAGAGTCCCGCAACGTTCAAATGTGTTTACATTTTCCAAAACATTTTTCTAACTTTAGTGGGGAATAATAGTAAAAAAGAATAACTTAAATATATAAAATACTCTTTCTAGTACTTATTAATATAAAATAATGTTCATAGTTACATCAAATAACACAATAGGTTTCCTTATTATTATTAAGTGATCAATCTTTTATAAAGAAACTTTGGTATAGATGAGAGAATAATTACGTGTTTAATTTTTATCTAAGAATTTTATACATTAAGTAAAAAATTACATATATACAAGCAAATACGTATATGTAAACAAACATACAAACATAAAAGCATACAAGATATATATAGCATTGAATGGCAAAAACCGCAAACGCATTTCGTATTATGAGATCTTAGAAGGTAGTTATAGGTTCCATCCTCAGTTTGGGGAATGATTATATTTATTTACATTCTCCCGTTGTGATAAAGGAGGCGTCGCGTTGTCTTTCTACCACGAGATGTAATCGTTCAAAATTAGGAGGAAAGTGGAGAACGGATGATACAAAACTAGGTTCCCTTTGTCTCTACTTTGCTATGAGGGAAAAAGCGTGAAGCTAATTTAAAAAAAAAAACAAATATAATCAACAAAACATTGTTCAATTGCTTACCTTCCTGGAAATACTGTTAACAGTGGGAATAGATCTCTTGGCTAGCGGCAGTCGCGGCCGGTTAAATTCGTCGGGTTTCTTTACTCTGTAAATAAATGGTTTAATAATTATTACCTTTTTTTTTATTATGAAAAATAAGTTGTCATAGGCATCTTATTTTTTTCACATCGTAAACCGCATATAGCCGCGCAGGCAAAATCAAACAACACTCGACAACCGCCGAATCATTGAGTTATATTATACTCAAATAATAATTTGAATCAATTCCTTTTACGAAAAATTAAATAAATTAATGTTGTAATAAAGACAACAATTAAAATAAATAACATTAATTTATCAAATTTAAACACGAAATTATTTATAATTTACACTTAATTCTATGAAAAACCATACAAAAAATCTTTAATTACCAAAATAGTTAGAGAAATCAGTATATTACCTATATATTCTAACAAGCCAATGCTCCGTAGTATAGGCTTCCTCTAAGTACTTGAGTTTGAATCCCCTGTTTCCGGGTAAAGCACCTCGTGTGCGGTCGTAGCCGGAGGGACTGCCACCACTATCGTATCTGGAATTTTATTTTACCACTTATTAATATACTAGCTAAAACCTGCCACTTTGGCTGACTAGGGGGAGTAAACTGATATCTCTTTTATTTATTCACTATTAGAAATAAAGAAAACACTCAATATCAAGAAAAATAAAAGAGTTTTCACTATTGAAAACTGCATTTAATTAAGACACAAAAATGTAAAAAAAATTGTATTGAGTACTATTACTTTAATAAATTCCCACTAAGTCCAAAGTGGTTTTTCCACCAATCAGTTACATACATACATATTAACAATTTTCTTGTACTATATGAAAATTTTAAAAGTAAAGAAATGTGATGGAAGCTGCGCTCTCCACATTTATCGATGAGACTGCATCTAGTCTAATTTTTATATAAAATAAAATGAAAGATTATTTAATTAAACAGTTATTAATTATTATATATGACAGAAAACAGTCAAAATTTAATTAGTTATTTTTTAATAAGTATAATAATATGTATGTAATTAAATATTACTTACCTATAATATGATAGTTTGTACATGAGACAATTTAACATAGTTTTAGAAGCTTCCGAATCTATTCTGTATTCACCTCGTTCTGTAAAATAGTCCGCTTCCTGTAACAATAAAGCAGAAAAAATAAAATTTCATAAAAAAAATAGACCAAGTAAAAAGAAAAAATACTTTTAATTTTTTACTTATTTGATGGACCTAAATAAGGTTGAATATCGAACTCACATAATATTTTTTTATTAAACTAACGTATTTTAAATTTAATAGAACGAGAAAGCTTAAAAATAAAAATAATTTTTCAAATGCAAAGTTAAAAAGTATAAATAAAAATACTAACATGAATATCCTTAGGGTGTTCCCCCTCAGCGATACGGACCATCCATATGAACTTATTGATATCGTCCCCAGAATACCCGATGGCACCACCAAATATGACCAAAACGTAATCTACGTCCAACATCGTCATTATATCGTAGGCCGCGCTCTCGTTACTCGCCATGGCTTTCCCTACTAGCGCTATGTGTGAATTATTCCATGTATTGTTATCCACTAATGTCGTTCTGTTGCCCATGCCTGCTATCTGTAATATTTTTTTTATTGGGTTTCTAAATAAAATCAAAACGAATTGTTTTAAGAAAGTTTTTTTTAAATATACGGAATGATTCTAATGATTAGGCTTATTTAAAAAAATCGGTCAGTTGTACAAAGTGCGGCGTTAATTTTTGCCAACGGATAGATACCGTCTTTTAAATACGGTAAAAGTGGAGATATGACTAAAATACCAGAACCAATTATATTTTATAGTGGCGCTAATATATTTTATTATAAATTTGTTAAAACATCCATTAACGTTCAGTTCCGCCATTCCTAGAATTCGGCTTAAAGTGAAAAAAGTGTTTTAACATTTCTTTGTTTTATTGAATGATTTGTTTAAGTACTATTATGTTATTTTTTAATTTAATATTATAATATTATATAAAAATATTATAATACCTGGTATCCATAATCCCACCATGACATAATTCTGGCATCTTCCGCAGTGTTCTGTGAAAGCCAACCGTAAGCTTCTCTAAAGTCGTCCAGGATTTTCCTAGAACTATTTAATAATTTAAAATTAATAAACATCCATATTATAAACTATTTAAGTAACGTAAGTAGTAAATAAAAAACAGAGTGAACGAAGACTAAAGACATCACCAAAGTGAAAGATTAGTGAAGGTAAACCTAATGATTCTAGTATCATTTTTATAGTGGATGTTTTGGTTTAGTTCATTAAAATACCTTATTTTAATAAACTAAACCATAACATCCAAGTTTCCATTAGGCGCGGATTCGTGTCCCGCTACGTTCAATTTTTTATACGTTTTCTAAATGAGTATTCTTCTTTCCTAAGTGTGGATACACACTTGAAAAATGTTTAAAAAAATATTTAAACCACAACATCATTGTGTGGTATTTCTTAGTCTCGTTTCACATAGTGTGCGCAAATTAATATCTCCCTACAATTTGAATTCTAACAGCTTCTCGGGAAAAGGTACAAGAAATACATGAGAAATGCTTAACTCGCAATAAACAAAAGTCTTATTTAATCTCAAAAGGAAACAGAGCGTGGAAATTTAAATATTAAATACTTCATACTCGCGTGAGGTAATCGAGCCCACATCCGTCACGTTTACAATCGCACGCAGTGCCACTGCGCCGCGACGGCTTAATACTAAATTCAATATAAAAACAATACAATATAAATAATAGAGTATATACAATAATAGAGACCAGTCGTAGCGCAGGGGCACAAAGTGTGACTGTAAAATCGACTGGTTGTGGGTTCGATCCCCACTGGAAGAGATGAAATATTTATTAATATCTATATTTCCACGTCTTCGCTCTGGTGTCGAGGCAAAGCGCGGCGTAGAGTTCTGTCACTCAACACGCAATGCCTCCAGAATTCGGCAGAAAGTGGGGAACAGAGTGTCTTAACCACTAGGTTCCCTCTGCTTACCTTGCTGTGTGCGGGATACAGCGTGAAGCTGATAAATAAAATAAACAATACAATATACAACTCACCCATCGTTACCGTAGCTGGCCAACACAATACTGGGACTGGAGTACGCGTTGGAGGTGGCCCAGGTGCAGTGCACGGAGAACAGCATTAGGAGGATCATGAAGGCTATGAGGGTCCCCGAGCGGATGTTCATGCCTAGCATTGTATCTTGGGCAGCTGGCTCGTGGACACGTTTTTTTAATTTACCTGCCTGTGAATATTTTTTTAGCTTTATTCTGTATCAAGTACATAACAGGGTAGACAAAAGAAACCTAGAATTACATATGGCGTGTTAAGTGAGAAACTCAACGCCGCGCTATGTTTTGTTAACAGAGCGAGAAAATAAAAAAAAAGATTTATTTCCACAAGCGGGAATCGCTCAACCTTCCTGTTAAGCCTAAAGAGGAAGATACAGTTCTCAAAAATACATATAAATTGCCCATGAACACTATACTAACCTTGTCGTACAAATTCTTCTCGTCGGGTTCAGCCGGCGCGGTGGGCACGTCGTCCTCTCTCAAAACCAAATCCAGTAATATGGAGAAAGCAATACCGGCGAGTACGCACACCACCGGCGTTAAAGTGAGCATCAATCTCACCATCACACCAGCGAAGTAGACCGCGCTCAAGGCGTATAGGGCCACTGAAATTATTATTATTTATTAGAAATTGATTAGTTCCGTTTCGTTTTATTCTATTTTAATATAATATACGATCATAATTTACTTAGGTTGTAAAATATGTGACACTACAATAGGTTATATGTGTATGGTTCCCCATACCCTATTGCTATATAAGGTATTGAAGATGCTATACGATATATTTCCATATTGTAATTTTCCTGAAAAATATGGATACAAGGTGGGAGGAGGGGTCAACCAATTATGACATTCAGGTTGAAATCTCCATGCGATCTCGAGATAAATAGACTTGACAGACGGACGGACAACAGAGTGATCCTAACGGGGTTGTGTTTTTTTCTTTCCAGGTTTTGAACTATACCAACAGGTAGCTAGCTCTATATCATTAATTTTACAATGTCTATATAACAAAATGCATATTTAAATTAATAAATATATCTAAATAGACTCTAATGCAGTGGTTCCTAACCAGTAAGGCGAAGTTTCTGTTTAATTATCACAGTTAATTTTTATTATATCCATAGTGGTCCCTGCTACCAAGAATGATATAAAAGTGGTCCTTGGACAAGAAAACCTTGGGAACTCCTGCTCTAATGGATAATGAAAAATTACGCCTGTTTTTTAGACCAACAATACTGTTGTTCAGATTTATTTAAAAAATAATAATAAAAAAATATTTACATACCAAAAACTCTCTCATCATTTATATTCTTTATGCAGTACCACAGTCCCACGGGGAACGTGCACACCAGCACGTGGAGGTCGAAGAAGAACGAAGACCATGTTGTAGGCTGATGCTCAGACACTGACGCTATAATTGGGATATGAATCTTTGCATAGCCAGTGTCCCATAATGAGTAGAACCTATGAGATAGAAAAAATATATTACACATATGTAATACAAACTAATATTAACTAAATACTAAATAATTGTTTGATTAGCCGCTCTAGCGCGGTGTATCCCGCACACAGCACAGTAGGCAGAGAGAATCTAGTGTTAAGACACTCTATTCCCCAATTTGCAACGAATTCTGAAAGCATTGCATGTTGAGTGGCGCGAAACGAAACTCAACGCCGAGCTTTGCCTCGACACTAGAGCAGAGTGGGGATCAAACCCACAACCAATCGTGTTTGCAGTCACACTTTGTGCCCCTGCGCCGCGACTGGCATTATTGAAGCCAGTTTGATATATCATTATTTTTTAATTTTTGTTCATTAAATCTGCTATGAAAAGTTTAGAGGGAATAATCGTAGAAAGAAGACTTTACAACCAGTGTCTCACAGTGAGTAGAACCTGAGGGGTTATATACAAATGTTTTAGTTTTTTATTTATTAAATTTACTATAACAATCAATAGAGAGTCATTGTGGTACAATGTCTGACTGTAAACATGAAAATTGATCTAATGTATACTTTGGGAACACAAAGCATAGCATTGATTACCAGCACACAATAATCTCTTATTTGGGCAGAAAATGGAGAATGAACTGTCTTAACATTATTTTCCGCCTGTTTTCCGCTATAATAAATAAATAATCATACATTTCATGAAATTCAAATAGTTTTTATGTTTAAAATATATATATATTTTTATATACAGTAAAAAATTATACATTAAACCATAAAAGCGGAGTAGCTTTTGAGCTGCAATAACTAGATAAAACTTTCTGAACATATGTTTAAAATGAAATATGAACATAAATCGTGCTCATTTTCATACTATTTTAATGTAAATTAAGTAGTCTAATAGATATTTGCAAGTATAATTTTATGCTAAAACTTATGGCATATTACAAGTACTTTGCATTAAATATAAATATATCGCAATATTTAAATTTACTTTATTTCAGCTTCACGTTTTATCTCAGATACTCTAGTATCATATAGCAGGAGGAGAGAACCTAGTGTCAAGACACTACTTTTCTAACTCTCACTTACTAACTTGACATACTACACATATCCATCTCACCTGCCACTCCAAGGTGCAATCACACCCATATACGTAAGTAGAACTACAGCTAAAAATACTGCACCAGCAGCTAATAGACCACCCAATATTAATAACTGTTTCCATTGTCCTTTTGGATTCAGACTGTGTAAATATTTCAATGCTCCAATTGCCATAAGCAAGGCAAACACACCTAAAAATATATAAAATATTAATTTTCTTTTTTTTAGCTTCACACTGTATCCCGCATGCAGCAGAGTAGGCAGAGGAAACCTAGTGTAAGCCTAGTGAGTGAACCTAGTGTTAAGACACTGTTTCCCCTACTTTCCACTGAATTCTGGAGGTATTACGTGCTGGGTGACGGAACTCAACGCAGGGCCGCGGTACTAGAGTCAAGAAACAAATTTAGATGTGACTGGTTATGTGTTCCATCCCTACCTGAGGAAGTGAAATATTTATTTAAATTTATTTTTCCATTTCTTCCCTCTGGTGTCGAGACAAAGCACAACATCGTGTTCCACCTCAGAATTCAGCAAAAAGTGGGTAACGGAATGTCTTAACACTAGTTCCTTCTGTATACTCTGCTGTGTGTGGGATACATTGTGAAGCTGATTTGATTTTATTTCTTTTAATGGGAATTGAACCTGTGACCATATAGTCTATCATAATAGATTAACAAAATTAAATTTTAATTATATGCCACATACTTTTTCATTTGTACAATTTGTAATAGCATATTATACTGTATTTGCATAAAACCAGCTGTGAAGCTATACTAATAAAACCTTATCAAACAATTACTTGATGTATTTGAGTGAAATATTAAATTAACATCTTGTACAAGAGTTTCAATTTCTTAATCAAGTTGAATATAAGTATTAATTTATGACATACAAGCTATGTCTTTAATGTTTTTTTTACTATCAATGGACTTGTAGTTACAATGTTTAATTATAAATTTTATAATAAAATATGCTAATAATATTTATGTATGTATTTATTATGTATTTAAAAAATCAAGTGCCTCATTTGTTTTATGGTTATAATTTACAATATGAAACCATTCTCCAACTCAGTATAATAATATTTTACTGTAAAAACAATGGTGGTTTCTATTTTATATTACTGTAAGAGATAAACTGTAAGGGTGAATTATAAAATATCTTATATATAAAACTATTAAATAATAATAAATAGGCTCTACCTGATGCTGCCATGTGTTCACTGGTGCGTATTGGTTGAAAACCAACAAATGGAATTTGCATAGATAGCAATAATCCCATAATGTAGAAAACAGTATAACTGACAAATAGCCTTTGTGAAAATCTTCCCATTATCAGTAAAATAAACACATGTAGAGGAATCAGATTAATGATAAACACATAACCACCCCATGCCGATACCTAAAAATATATTATTATCAATTTACTAAAGTATTTTTTTTAACATAATTTATGAATAAATGCAATTAAATTTTATATGCTGGAAGTAGAAAAAAAATACTAACCATGTAAAAGTAAGATAAGGCTGTGCAAATTGACCAAAATACTGATCCACTTTTAATACTTTTCAACCACAAGTAATAAGTAAATTGCAAAGCAAATATGGCAATGCCTTCATTATCATAACTGCCTGCAACTGATCTACTGCTATAGCCTGGAATAATGGCTATAAAGCAAGCAGCAAATAGACCAGCTCCTCTTGACCATAGTTCAGATGTTAATAAGTAGGTTGCTATCGCTGTTAACCCACTAAAAATAAAAAGATTATAGTAAAAAGAACACAAAATAAAAGAAATTACAAAAAAAACTCTATATAGAATTTTATGATATTAGGTGACTATTTTACCTGAATACTGGAGCAAGAAAAACACAAATATCTCTTATATGTATAGGTATATTAAGAGCATGCAATATCCAATGTATTGTCCCTGATGTGATCATGAGGCCAGGGTATACAGTACCCCCCACGATACGCCCCAGGGGGTACCATGCTCTTTCATCGAACCAATTTAAAAAATTGTAAAACCCATGTTGTACCATGTAGGCTGTCGATCTATAGTTAAACCTGTAACACGTAAGAAGGAATTCGTCAATAGAAAAAGCACTCTGAGGTAAATATTGTAATATTTTATTTTTAATAAAAAAAAGCTTACCAGGGATCAAACTCATGAATAATACTTTCAAAACGAATAACTGCGAAAAGCCGGGAAGCAAAACCGGCCAACCAAGCCAGTGACAAAACTGTAACCGTGATCAGTGTGCTGAAGCCGGTTGTGTTATTAAACACTCCTTTACTCCGGCCACCGCCTGGTTGGGACGTTGCCGATGCCGGCATCTTAATTTAAGATAAAATTATTGATTATCTTAAATTTTCAATAAAAGATTTCTCATACATCAATTTCCACAATACGAATCTATTGAAATTGATTGACTTTTGGCTGACTGACACGTCTCTCTTATAATTAAGCTTGCCAGTTGTAAATAAATTAAATATAAATATATTTATGGTTCTAAAATTATTTTTAACTAAGTAGTGCTAAAGTTAATGTTGAACATCAACAGTATAATAAAAATTAACAATTTGTTAAATATTCACTTCTAATAATAACATTAAAAACATTTTGTTTTCTATAAAATCCATTTGCCAATTAAATTCCATAGGATACTTATGTGTACTTCACTTATTGGTCCATAGCTTCTATATCATATTATATTAATTTTCTAAATAATATTATAGCTTTTATTACTACATAATAAAGTTGTAGATGTAGAAAAATAGTTAAGAAAAGTTTATACAAGAATATTTAATAGGATATTTATATCTATAACAATATTAAAATACTATCTTTAAATTTTAAATTTAAAGTATTCTAAATAAAAAATGTATATCTTAAATATGAAATATATTTACTGTTCATGTAAATTTAATTTACAACTGTATGTTAAGATTAAAATTAACCTAAAAATACAATGTTTATGTAGTATCTATATCACGACTAATATCGATGCGTTCCTTTCACTTATATGTAAGAAATAATTGATATGTTTTTATTTAAATATAAATTTAACAATATATTCTTTATATTTATTTTATTATAAAAATTAAACATTGGAAAATATATCAAACTTATAGTCTCGTGTCGTATACAAATTGTATGCAGTGCAATAAAACCTCGATCTATTTTTCTAAAATTATAAACGTAAGCCGGAACGTAAGAAATAACGAAATTGCATAGTTTGAAAAGTTGGCAGAATGATGTTAAAATTTAGATTTAGTAATCATTTATAAGTTATTGTTAAATGAGTTAAAACAAGCAATATGTTAATATCAGACGGTATTAATCATGGAAAATTGCAATCTATTATAGTTGGAGAACTAAAAAAAGCTGGATTGAAACATCGTTTTAAAAAGATTATTCTGAAAAATGTCAAAGTAATTAGAATGAAATATGTTTATGTTATATAGAATATTATAATTTGGCATTTTTATTGCTGCTTTTAAAATAATTTGTTTTATTTTAGGATCATAAAACAGTGTTCGGAGCACCTTTGTTAAAAGTACCATCGTGTAGTGTGATTTGTTGTGGAAGTACATTGAGTGTTCCTAATGTTGTTAGTGAAATGTCTTCAGTGTTGAGAGCCAATGCTCATGTCGAAGGTTTATTCCGTAAGGCTGGATCACAAACTCGCCAGAAAGATATTAAGGTGACTATTAAATAAATATTTTTAATAATGTCTCTAGTGGTTTAAAATTTTTATTTATTGGTAATTGTTTTAGCGTTTGCTTGACGCTGGTGGTTGCGTATCAGAAGGTCATCATCCTATAGATGTAGCAAGTGTCTTAAAACTTTATCTGAGATGTTTACCTGAACCTTTGATAAGTGCAGAAGTACAAGATTTACTATTGAGATGTAGAGTTTCAGCAGCAGAAGATACCTTAAAGCCTCTCTTGAATACACTTTTGTTATTACCAGTATTACATGTGCATCTTTTACATTATATAATGGAGGTAAGTGTAGTTAACATTAAATGTAGTTAATATTAAACATATTTTTAATATTCCATAAAATTAGTAAGATTTGTATATTTTTTATTTCAGTTATTAAAATACATAGCATCTAGACATAAAGAAAATTTGATGGATTCTTCAAATTTGGCTATTGTCTTGGCTCCAAGTATTATGCCTTTACCAGCTGCCTCCTCAACCCAGCGTTTAGAACATCATGTTGCACTAGTTAAGGTAACACAGAAACTATGTTACATTTAAAATCTCTCAAATTTAAATCATATATAATTTACAAGTTTGAATTTTTTATGTTCATACTGTATCTTTCTTAATACTAGGTTTCCTCATTTTACCCCACGTAAGCAAATGGAACCAAAATTTTATACATATTACAACATTCAAGCCATGGCCTTAGTATATATAAATAATTTTCCTGGTTTATTATCATAAAAACCGTTAAGGATGTTTAATTTGAACTCAACATCCTTTGATAAGATTTGTTTATTATATATATTTGTAACTTGGAGGATGTAGATAACTACCATATTGGTATTTATATGTTTATTTAGTTATGCTCATTCCCCATTCTTCTTAGTAGGAACACTGGAGACCTAGTCTGGAGGGATTGTGTTGAATAGTTGAACTTAATACTGCACTTTCTTATGTTCTGACTTTCCGAGTGGGATTTGAACCCACAACCTTTGCATTTACAATGAGATGCTGCATCATGATGGCCTCCACATTTTATAGTATATAGAAATACTGTATAAAGCTATCTATGTATTAGTAGTTTCAATTAAATTCTGTAAGAAGATGAAGCTTAAAAACTGATTACATAAAATGACAATAAGCTTTTTTCAAAAATATGTTTCTTCTACTGCAGTGGCAGTGGGCAGGCCTGTCTGTCACACATGTTGTAGGTTTGTTCTCACTCGGGGCAAAAAATGACTTAGACTTAAACTTAACAAACAATGATAGCCAAAGTTTATATTTCTTAATTATGAAGTACCAGTTGTGGAGCAGGGGCACTAGCATGCCACTGTAAACTGGTTGGATTGGTCCCACTAGAGGAAATGAAAATATTAAATTAAATATTTCTGGTAATGAGCCATAGTGTAGCTTTGAGTTGCACCACTCAACATGCAATCCCTCCAGAACTCAACGGAAAGCGGGGAACAGAAATATCTTAATGGGAATAGTGTACCTTAACAATAGGTTCCCAGGTTTCCTCTGCTTACTTTGCTATTTGTGGGATACAGTGTAAAGCAAAACAAATTATATTAATTTCAGATATTTATTGAAAATGCCCACCACATAGGACTTTTAACAGATGATCTCATGACAAGGCTAGACGATGATTCAGATGTTGGTCAATCTAGACGAAAGAAAAGGAGAAGTGGCTCTCTTAATAGTGAGTGTTGTGTATTACATATTTTATATACAAAAAAATTAACCTTTCTTTTGCCAATATGAGATATGTATGTACATATGTTGTTGTTGCAAGTGTTACTTTTATCCAAATATGGTAAATTAAGACTTTGTCTCAATACATATTAGTTACAATTTTGGTTCTGTTTAATATAGTATGAAACTATAAAGTATCTGGCTGATTGATCTACTGTCTGTGACTGATATCATATGTAAGTTAATATTTAATTTATGAATCAATTCATTGGCATGTCACTGTTATTTATTTAAATTCATGTTTCATTTTGTCGCACTGGTGTCGCGGCAAAGCGCGGCGTTGAGTTCCGGCACTCAATACGCAATGCCTCCTGAATTTAGCAAAAAGTGGGGAATGGAGTGTCTTAACAACAGGTCCCTTCTGCCTACACAGCTGTGTGCGGGTTACTGCGCGAAGCTTAATATTGCTCAACAGCATTTTCTCCATATTGTATTATTCTTATCAATACTCTGATTTCGTGATTTAGTTGGTATATATCTGTTTGTAGATAAAGTTCTCTTCTTGCCGTAAAGTTAAATGGCTTATCAATAAATGAAGTAAAGGATGGAGTGTTTCTAAACATTCAATTGTCATCATGTTTTTACGTAAGGGATAAATTATACGGTCACCATAGAGCTTTGTGGCAGTGCTTGATTGTAAACGCGGTGGTTGTAGGTTCGTTCCGAGTAATCTCTCTGACAAGCTAATTTAAGACATTGAGTTCTGCTATATAGCAATTGTTATATAACAATGGCCCGAATTCGGACGGAAAGGAAAAGACTAGAATGTTATGACACTAGGCTCTCTCTGCCTACATGAAGTTCAAGAAATGTGCAAATTAAATGACTACAGTACTAATTGCTGTCCATTTTTTATAGGAATGTTGAGTGGATTAAGAAAAATGGTATCTGGCAATGTCACCACGCCAGCGCCGGTTATGGAGAAGGTTAAAACTCCAATTATAAGCAAATCCGCTGCTAAGAGAAAGTTTGACTCCTATGAAGGACTTTCAGTAAAAACAAAGTAAGCATCTTTATATGGAAAAAATGTTAGAATTAGTTTTTTTAATTTTGTTTCTAAAGTTACTTTTTTTGTTGACAGAAAAGAAATTACCAAAGGTCTACCTCAGAAAGAACTGTCTTTTACGCCAATGAAAATGTAAGTTTTTTTTGTGAAACAATAATTTGTTTATGTATATTACCAAGTTGAAAACAAAATGTGATGTACACATTTTATATAATCCTTATTGTACGTATTCATGGCTATATTAATATTATAATTTAAAAAAACTCGAGTGATTTCAATTAAATTTATTATTAAAATGTATCGATGATATATCGATATCGACCTCCTTGCACATAATTTTTATAGTATGTTTACAAACTCTTAGTTTAATAAAAGTTTGCATAGAATTTGTTGAGATACCCAATAGATAAAATAAAACTAATAATTTCATGTTGCAACAAAAATATACAAGGGTATTTATTACTGAGCTTGTTTTGCAGGGGTGTAACAGAACGTAAAAGACTAAGATTAAGTTTTATGGATGCGAGAAGCACACCAGTGATAAATAAAGACTTCAGTTCCCATAAAAACTCAGAAACGAGCGTCAGCAGCGAGGATTTGTTAACATCTACAGAAAACTTATTCAGCGCACACGATACCATTGACTTATCACCAGACATGAAAGCAATAGACAAAGATTATGTAAGAATATCCAAACAAGAATACGAAGAAATAAAAAGTAGAGTCTCCGCCATAGAGAACAGGTTGTCCAGAGAGTTCACAGACGTAATACCGCGAGTTCAGCCACTACAGCAAGTTCAAAATGTTTATGAGCAAACATTAGAAGAAGTCGCCATGTTGAACTGTCCGAGTTCAGAGCATTTGGCTCGTCGTCTGAGTAAAGAGTTGAAAATACGGCCAAAAGAACAAGCGAAGATCATACGATCTCCGAGCGCCAGGAAAATTGGTTCAATAAGACGCCGCTCGAAAGAAAATTTAACTAAAATAGTGCGGCACAAATCCTGGAATGCCTCGTCTCATGCACAAGCCGGCCACAATGTCGACAGGTTCTATCCTTACGTGGGGATTGTTCGTAGAGAGCGCACCACGGTCAAATCAGATCCAGTTCCTATGAGCGCTCAAACTTCCTCCGAATGGGACGGCTCACTCTCCGAAACCTCCATTAATAATATATCGGATACAAGTCAAAAGTACCGTCAACGTAAACGAATAAGTCTCGCACCAGATTACAATTTGAACAAAACTATTGGTAAAGTTCAACCTCGTCGGTCTCTTAATATAAACATGAACAACAGCTGGGACGGGACCGAGTCTGACAACTCTATGAATAACACGATTAACGTTAAAAGTAATCAAAGAACCTCGTCGCAATTTCAATGTTACCAGAATGGAAATAGCAAAAATGTTAAACAGTTTAAAGAGAACCCACCGAATTCACAACAGAAATGGCGTAATGCTGCCGCTTTCTTTATGGATAAAACGGGCGAAGTGGAAACGAACGGTCAGTCTGGACGACCGTCTGTCAATAAATTACGGCGGCAGAATGCAGGGGCCGTGCTCGCCAAGGCAAAGCTATTCGAATCCAGCTCAGACAAATCGTCAGAAAGAAACGAAAAGGCGGTACATACAGGTTTTGCGAGGAAACCACGAGTAACTCAACACCAAAGAATCTTAAGTCATTCGAAAACGAGGCTCCAGGCGTACAACGACGCTAATACTTTCGGTAAACACCCGAACGACATTAGCCCGAGCGTCGGAAGATTTCGAACACCTGTACCTCATCATCACGACATCAGCTCTCGATTACATAAAAAAGTGACACCTGTTAAAAAGATAGTGTCGCCTCAATCAAATGTTTTAATGAAGACACCTCAACCGCCGGCTATGAAAAAACCTTTATGTACCCCCAGAAGTTTAAAAACACCCTCGTCTATAACGGATCACAGAAAACTGAATACCCCAATGAAAGCAGTACACATTTCGCCGAGGAGATCGCCACGGCAGAAACAACGGTACAATTAATATGAACAGTTATTGTTTTTTTTTTTACCTATACAATGTTTAAGTACATAAATATAGTGTAAAAGGTAATTTAATTATTATTAATAATTTGTATAAAAAACGTATTTTTTTGTAAATAAATATTTCGTTATGAATTTCTTTTTCATTTATTGTTTGAATGTTATTGATTTCGTGAATAATTAATTAACAATTGGATATATTAGTCTATATAACAAAAAATACAATTACAATTGACATTGATTAGAGAGAGATCGATCTAAGTAAATAAGCAATCAGAAAATGTTCACAAAATAACAAGGACTCATATTAAAGTTGTAAATTTTATTATCTGCATTTTACAATTTTAACCGAGCAATAGCAGCCAAAGAGGAACGAGACATTGATAGGTATAAAATGTATACAAAGCCCTTAAAAATGCAATGAGTGGAATAACTATTCAAACTAAGTTGGTATCCCAACTTTAAAATCACGCATCCTATTTCATGATTCTGAATTTTGACGGTCTCTGGCACTGTTAAAGTGTTATGCTACTCTTCCACATTAAAGTAGCTCGCTAAAATGGCCACAGAAGTCTCGTTATCTGTAGAGCCAGTAGGAACAGCTCAACTCTTGTTGGTAGGTCCATACTCACATTGCCATAATAAATAAACCGTAGGATCGAATTGAGAAAAATTCATTGTATTAACATTGTTCTACTCTTTGAAAAAGCTGCAAAATTCAATTGAGGGACAACCTATTTTTCTTCATCACAGTCTAGCTATTTCAATGAATTAAAACTTCTAGGGAAAATTTATACAATTGTATGAGATTGAAATTTTATATAGTAATAATTTTATTTTATACACAATAAATGTTGAATATATTTAGTTTTTATCTATTTGATTTATGTTTTCTGAAATTATACAATAAAAGAATTTTAAAAGTTGCAAATATTTGAATTATTCCATTAAAAATATTTATTCCTTTTTCATCTTTGCCTTATTTTTAATAAAAAAAAGGTATGCAGAAATGTTTTAAAATACTTGGGCAGTATCATATTAAAATTTTTATTAAACTAGTTTTTATGCTCATTAAAATTCTCCAGCAATAATATCACCAATAACCCCAGAGGTGAGAATTAATTCCTAATAAATGCAGGGAGAAATCCAATACATTTTTTTTTTAATTAAAATAAGAACAAGAAGGTATTTCATAGAAATAAAATAAAGGGAGTAAATAAAATTCAGATATATAATATTATATGATGTATATCACGGATTTTACAGTGGTATTCTCAGGTATAAACAAAATATTATCCAGATTTTAATGTAATAAATTAAAACATACTGACATTTCAATAAATAACAATTTCACATTCAATTCATTATATAAAGCATCGGCGCCACTTATTTCGATAATTTTGACGTAACGACAAAAGTCTTATCATTTCTGTACGCGGTGAACTAAAATACTTCTCTTACATATTTAGCGATGATCACAGATTGAGGATATAAAAAAAGCATATTCAGAACATACCGTGCTATGGAGACGATTGAACGGTTCGAAACTTGCAATAGTGATTATTGAGTAAATTTGATTTTTCATTATTATCTTACCGGCTAACTTATCACTATCGGCTCTCGGGCGCGCGCGAGGTGCGCGGCCTCCATCTTAACATTGCTTCACGTTCGATATCGATACCACATTTAAATTAACAATATAATAATAAAATATCAATTGTACCTAAGATCTTTTCCAATTAAATACGCACATTCTTTCCTTTGCATTTTATAATACACTAGCGGCACTCTGATCTCTCCCTCCGCGTAACGTACGTAATACATAATAATTAATTAAACATACACGTTGTGATCAATAATAAAAATATAATGATACAAATACATTAATTACTACATTTTCGATTATTGTGAGACAGAAATATTTACAAAGCGCGATAGGAGCGCCGAAAATAGTTAGGCGAGGCGGACTCCCAAATCAAGATATAATAAAGTTCGACATGCGTCGCACCTACCACCCACCCAGCCCCGACCGACCAGACCGAGTGGCTCTTACTCGAATGAATATTTCTATTAACTAAACACGAACAAACGACCCTAAACATCAGGCGAGCTAAACAATATGTTTATTTATGTAAAATGAATCGTATCGTCAAAATTTTAAAATATTTATAAAGAATATTTATAATACAATTAGCTACCCTGACCGTCGCAGTCGCTGGATCGAGTCGGCCATGAGTAAACGAAAACATCGAATCCGACATGTAAACAAACAAAAAGTAATCAATTTTCCTCATGATTAAATAACCAGAACCAGTAGCATAGACGATATTATAAGGCTATTAGAATATTTTATAAAACAAATCATAATTTTACTCTTAATACATATATATATTATAATGTGACACCAAAAGTGAGATGATTACAATTTGGGAATGTATGATTCTACACGACAAAATACAATATTAAGTACAGATGATAAAAACGCCCCTACATATACAAATAGCGTATTAGAAAACTTTTCGTCTATAGAATATACATCGAGAATACATAATTGAACCGATTATAGGTCATATGAGGAGGTGTACAGCGACACGGGTGCGTGTACAATGGTAAGTTAATAAAAATACTTAGTTAAGGCTGGACATACGCGGACTAAATGATCGCGACACACGGACAAATTGTGTCATTTCTCATAAACTTGCGACGTTATATTGCGACAAATTACCAAATGTACCAAAGTTATAATACATATTATAAATGTTCACAACTCAACTTATAGAACTTCGAATTGCACGTGAACAGAACACAATACAATTTTATGTTCTAATAACTAATTAGAATAATATATATAAATTAGACATCCGTGTACGATCGTCCTTCATGGCAGGTAGGGTGGCGGGTGTCGGCAAGTGTCGCCTGCGTGTCGGCGGGTGTCGGCGGATGTCGGCGATGGCGGCGGGTGTCGGCAGGCGGGACGCGGCTCAGTTGACCATGAGCGTGTGCGACTCCATAGGAGCGGCCGAGTCGTAGAGCGTGTCGGTGTCCTGCGTGGGCTCGCCCTGCAGTTGGCATTGGTTTGACAACGTACCAGCGCCGCAATCACAGAAAAATCTGAAAACAAACAAAACTATGTTTAATATCCATCCAATTTATGCTTTATAGTAGTAAGGAACTACCGTTTGTAGTAAATAGTCAAGAAAGGTCTAGGCTATGTAGACTATAACATTACATTGCTTTAATCTTTTCAATGAAAACCATGTGTCCGTTTTCAAAATTACCTAAGACACTTAAAATATATTATAAGCAACTCTCAGTTATTTCCATTTAACCACACGGGCGTAGCCACAGGTGAAACCTAGCAATTATTATATCCTAGTACAAAAGCAGTATTTAAGTTATCTTTCGTGCTCAAACACTAATTTTACAATTAAAATAGGAAATTTACCTGTCATGGCGAATAAATTCAACATCATGACCAGAATGGCATGTTTTGATGCAATTGACACAAATAGCGTTACGGTCTGTCGTGTTACATGTCTGGCATCTGAAATTGCAAATGTCACATTAAATACAGATAGATATATAAATAATATATAAAAAAAATACAAATAATATTTAACATTTAAGTTATTACAAAAAAGTACATAATTAAGATTAACAATTACCTATAGAAATCATGCATTGGAAAAGATGTGTATGATGAAATTTTGTAGAGACACTGTCCACCGCCGACCGCCTTCTCGACAGCATCTTGATTGCTGAATATTTTGTTGCCGCGCACTAATGGAGACACTCCCGACGCTAAACATAGTCCTGGCAAAAACAATATCACATAAGTCTGTATTAACTCCTTACTCCATAGCCAAATATAAAACATTAAACAAATATACATAAGCAAAAAAATATGAACGACTAGTTTTATTTTAACACCGTACTTGTCTTGTATAAGTGCGTATATGAAAATAATTCACTTCCCCTAGTGGGAATCGAAATCACAACCGTTGCGTTTATAGTCACGGTGTGACATTGCGCCACGCTGCGCGACACTCTCATTTTACCTTTTTTTAGCTACAATCTGTATCCTTCACATAACAGGATAGGCAGAAAGAGTCTATTGTTAAAACAGTCCATTCCCACTAAGACACTTCCGCTCCCCACTTTATACCGAATTTTGGATTCTTTTCTGCAGAACATCACGGCGCGCTTTGCCTTGTTACCAAAGCAAGGAAATGGAAATATTTAATATTGCATTTCCTCGAGAGGGAATCCTCGAATTCAGATTTTTTTTATTATTACCTAAAATTAGCTTCACGCTATATCCCGCACACCAGGGTAGGCAGAGGGAACCTAGAGTAAGACACTCCGTTCCCCACTTTTTGCCAAATTTTTAGAGGCATTGCGTGTTGGGTGGCAGAACTCAACGTCGCGCTTTGCCTCGACACCAGAGCGAAGAAATGGAAATATAAATTTAAGTAAATATTTCATCTCCTCGAGTGGGGATCGAACCCACAACCAGTCGGTTTTACAATCACACTTTGTGCCACTGCGCCACGACTGGCCTCGTTTTTACCTACAAAATAAAAAATAAATAATACAATTTCTGCCAACTGACCTCCAAATCTATTATTAAATATCTGATTGTGCTCCAGCGTGGCGGTGGCGTTGTTGGTGATCTCGACGCCGGCGGCGAGACCGTCGAATATGCGGTTGCGTCGCAGCACCGGGTGGCTTTGCGTTGAGATCAGGACGCCGGCTTGCGCGTTGCGAAATATGTCGTTCTCCTCGAGCACACCCTGCAATGGCAATTGTGTTATTTTTGGGAAAGCCAATAAAACACAAAGTTGTGAAAAGAAATCCGAAGAATGACTCTTAATACCACTTAAGTATACTAAACTTAGTTGACAAATATTATAAAATTGTAATTTTAATAATATGTAATAAATATAAAACTTCAATCTTTTTTTATTTTGTATACTAAAGTATAGCTATATGTATAAGCTATCGCATAGCAGTTTTTTAAGTTATTGTAAAAAAATGCTGTAGTTCTTGTTAAACCAGAAAAAAAAGTTGTCATAGAACACAAACCTTGCCACCATTAAATATACAAATGCCACCGTCTCTGCCATCAAAAATCTTATTTCTCTTCAGGGTGGGGTTTGAATCAGTCTTTATCCACACTCCGGCCATGGCGTTATCGAATATTTCGTTTTGCTCCAATAATCCAAGGCCGCCGTTGTATACGAGAACGCCGCCATTTTGTCCACCCCATATTTTATTTCCGCGTATCACGGGATTACTACCAGTCCGTATTTGTACTCCTGAATAGAGGTGGTTGAATATATCATTGTCTTCTAACTTTCCGTGGCCGTTGTCGTAGAAGTATACGCCTACCTGTGAGTATAAAAATATTAATTAGTATATAACTTAGTTTCACGCTTTATCTCTTCAGATGTAATATTATTCATTGATGAAATCGCTATAGTTTTTTCTAAGTTGCCTTGAAGAAATAATTATTCAAAATAAAAAAATAATAATAATGCAATAATAAATAACATTCTCATATATTTTAAATAAAACTATTTTAACCGGATTAATCGCGTATATTTCGTTTTTTTGTACATTTTAGGAACCCGACGTTTCGAACACTTTGCAGTAGTCCGTGGTCACGGGTAGACTACCCGTCGGTAAACGTCGGGTTTCCAAAAACGTACAAAAAAATGAAATATACGCGATTAATCCGGTTAAAATAGTTTTATTTAAAATGTGTAATAATCGTGAAAATCAAAGAACTTATTATTCTCATATATTTTTCTATAGCTTAGAGCCCTGAACAGGGCTTCTATGAGTCTAATATGACAACTAAAGTAAATTTTATACAGATGTAATAAAGTTTTACTACATAATTCTCAAATAGATGCTGTACTTTTCAGTTCAATTTAGTTTTTAATTTATGGACTTTCCTGTGTGCCAGTTGAACACCAATCATTTCGCCAATGTCACGTTGTATGGAGAGCACATGTACAAAAGACTATATTACACACTAGGAGAATATGTTATATTTTTACTAATTGCTTACTATTAGAAGAAAGTTTCGGGAGTGATTTTACAAGAATATCATGTAGAATAGGATATTAGTTGTGGGAAGACATTATGAGTGTAAAGAAAATTACAAAATAGTTTTTGCTAGATTTTTATGAATCATTACAATAAGCAAAGTAAATGGAAGCTGGTAAGTAAATCAATGAGGCAGTGTAAAATTAGTAGAAAATGTAATTAATGATTTTAGAAAGTTTAACTGAAATTGAGGCCTATTAGTACATCGCAACATAGCAGTATATGGCATTACTGCGAAGAGTCGACGTACGACAGTGCACTCTCAGCTCTCAGCTCAACCTTTGCAATTAATATCTTTCTTGATTGTACCAAATAGTGATGACCAGTTTTGTATGAAGGAATATAGAGTTGCTATTAAAATTAAAATAAAAAAATATATAAACTGCATAACATATTCCAACCTGTTTCCCCGAATGTATGCGATTACGTCGCAACACCGGCGTGGAGCCGGTCGTGATCCACACGCCGGCCAGCGTGTTGGCGTACACCTCGTTCTCCTCGATCAGCCCCTGTCCCTTCTCGTGCACGTAGATGCCGCCGTGCTGCCCGTGGTGGATCTTGTTGTGCCTCACTATAGGGTCACTGTTTGTGCGTATCTATAAACATACAAAACACATTATTGCTATGAACATATCGAGATATATAGAGTCGGTTATAATGTCAGGGGGATAAGGAGTGCTATAAATACTAGGTCTAAAATGAAATATTTATTTACATTTATATTTCTTGGCTCTGGTGAAGAGGCAAAGAGATGCGTTAAGTTCCGCCACTCGACAGGCAATGCCGCCAAAATTCGTCGGAAAGTGGGGAACTGAGTGTCTTAACATTAGGTTACCTCTGCCTACCCTTGCTGTGTGCGGGATACAATGTGATACTATTCCTGTCTACACTGCTGTATGTGGGTTGCTAAAAATAAATAACAAATGGTGGATGGGGCATCTTCTCTTTAACTTCTCGCAATGTAAATTTTGCTTTGGAGATTGATATGCGCAGAATACAAGCGTTTTGCGTATGATAAAATTATTCTTAACACAAAATGCAACTACTACACCAACCTGTATTCCAGCTAAAGCGTTGCCATAAATATTATTGTGCTCAATGAGACCGCGGCCCTCCCCGAATATGTACACGCCGCCTTGGTGGCCATTGTATATTTCATTGCGGCGTATGGTCGGGTTGCTGTTTGAGGTGATCCAGACACCCGCAAAGTTATTGGAGTGTATCTTATTATCTATGAACTGGCCGAGCCCGGACTCGTGGACGTATATACCGCCGGTCTGGCCGTGGTGTATCTCGCAGTGCACCACTGTGGGGTTGGCGCCCGCCTTCACCTCGAACCCGGCGATCCTGTTGTTGTGGATGTCGTTGGCCTCAAAGTAGCCCTGGTGAGAGGATGTTTCATAGTGTTCATTTCTTTCAAATTACTGTGGTGCGAATATGGTTATGTATGATTTATTTATTTATTTCTATCTCCGCAACATATAAAAACAGTTTTTGTCAGTACACCACAAATCTCTTTTAATCAACCCAAAAGCAAACAAACAAAAACAAGGAGCTCACCAATCCATTCTCAAAGGTGAATATGCCGACGTCCCTGCCGTGGTGTATGTGGTTGCGGCGCATGATGGGGTTGGCGAAGTTCTTGACCCAGATGCCGGCGAGGGCGTTGCGCGATATCTCGTTGTCCTGGTAGGCGCCCTGCGCGTAGTCCGTCACGTACAGGCCCACGTTCTCGCAGTCGCTGATGTCGCAGTGCTTGATCACCGGGTTGGCGCCAGCGCCGCTTACGCACACCGCCGCGCCCACTGTTTATACAAATTATGCTTCATTTTTTTTCACTTTGTATCCCATTCAACACTTTCCGCAGAAAGTAGCATACGATTTTTTTAACACAGATCCCTCTGACTACACTGTTATTTAGGGGAAGCGTGAAGCAACTTAAAGAAAAAATGTATATTTATGCATAACCAGTATATCAAATCTTTAATCATTTTAAAAATGCAATGAAGAAATAGCTTTAGAATGCATATTCATGCGAAAGTTCTATATGCTAGATAGGCATAGCGGTATTCTTCTTCTTTTTTCTATTGGCAGTCAAAGGCAAAGATTGTAGAAAGATAATAACAATTTTTGCATAATGGAAATAATCCACTATGCAAGAATAAAAATAGCGGAACGACATTTCAGACGGAAACTACTAAAATAAGCGAGTGCCACAAAAATACAAAAAAAAAACAAAAAATTAAAAACAACAATCTTACCAACACTAGCGCTACGTATAATACAGTGATCGACGGTGGGGGAGCAGTTGTCGGAGACTTCCAGACAGTAGTGTTTGTGGTGCTGCATGGTGCTGGTCGCGTCGGGGGAGAACTTGAGCGTCATGTGTCCCGCGTACGCGCGGTTGGCGCCCTCCGCGAACGTCAGCGTGGACTCCGCCTCGCGCTCCAGCACCACCGACTCGGCTACGTTGCCAGCGGCACAGCCTGGAACATTAGTTCAAGTTCTTGTATTACTATAAATGATAAAACAAAGGTTTAAAAACATGAGCTCTTACAATTTATATAAAAACACTTTGTATACATTCATTCATTCATTAAAAAAAACCAATGTGCATTATACATATCATCTTATATCTCTATATTCTGTTATGTCGAGTTAATCGATTTGCCTTGAACGGTTCATATTATGAATTATGACATATTTAATGGAATGGGATTTAAAAAACTATGCTCATGACTTTGATTTCTGCCATTTCATAAATTCACCAAGTTGATCGGAGATCACACCAATTTTACCATTACAGCTAGCTTCATGGTAATTGGTTCACCTCTGCAACACAGAAGATAATTCATAAGATAATGATGTGTATACATTTATATCCAATTAATAATTAATTTCATATTTTAAAAAAATATTTTAACATGCAAAGGATAGGCCAAACAGTTTCTAAATATCAAATATCACTTTAAAAATATACCGAATACGTTTATATGAAGTCTGCTTAGCAAGCGTCTCACCAATGAGCTGAACGTCCGTGTCGATGGCGAGGCACTCCTCCTGGTAGAGGCCGGCGTGCACGAAGAGCAGCGCGGGCGCGGGCGCGGCGGGCGGCGCGGGCGCGGGCACTGCGGGCGCGCGCCGGCACGAGCACGCCGCCGCGCCGCACGCGCACGCGCACGCGCACGCCGCCGCCGCGCTGGCGGCGCCGCTACTGCCGCCTCGCTCCTCCACGTACTCGAGAGCCGCCTGGACAGTTGTAAATAAATTATTATCTTGTCTGAGTGCTTACATAAGTATGTGTATGACAATATATAAATTCAGTAGTTGATTTAAATAACATACAAAACTACCCTTACCATTTTATAGCACAAATTATAAGTAAGCGTCATCATTAGTTGCGTTTGCGAAAAATCTATTTTTTGATACATAAAGTTAAAATATCAAAATATGTAAAAGAACCGTATTTCAACATGTTTAATTTTATGCATTTTTCATATTTCGTGTGATTATATAATAAGACATACTATTATCAATATTCTACGAATTTTGGAGACAATATATTCACTAAACACAGAGATTTTTTACAAATTAAATAGAACTATAAAACACAATTACACATATATTTTTCTTATATATTTTGGCCAGGAAATTACTGTATTCAAATGTTTCATTCTGTTCAGTGGAAACCAAACCAACAACCTATCGCATTTATAGTCGCACGCTTGTGCCATTTCGCCACGACTGGCCTCAAATATTATTAAAAAAATATAATTATATATAATAATAACAATCCAATAATGAGGATCGTTAAGATATTATCAGAATCTATATAAAAACTCACTTTCATAACAGATAACTTTCCCTTTAATGTTCAGTAGATGCGTCAAGCTGAATGATTTTATACTTTTTTATATCGTCTAGATATTAGATACTACACTATAATTATATTTTGTTAAGTTTCGCTTTATAATAAATTGTTATTGCTATGTGATCATACTAAATGATTTAAACTGGTGTTATTGTGTTGACATAGCACAATCTTACTAATCAGTAAGATTTATTGAGAAATCAAATCTTAATCTTAATTCCTAAGTGTAGAATAACACTTTAAAAAATGTTTAAAAATAATTGGATTTTTATTTATTTAATAAATAAAACTAAATATAGCAAACATTTAGTTTTGTTGTTTAACACATGTTAATTTCAAGATAAAAAGAAAAAGTACAATGAAAATAATCTTAATACACATACAAAATACATTTTTATAGATTGGGCTGCACAAACCAAGTGAAAACAGTGGTGCCCGTTTTGTCTATATCTTGAAACAAAACAACAAAAATGTGAAAAAAAAACAACAAATAATTACAAAAATATTAAAATATAACTCACCCTTATAGTGTTAAAGTGTTTTATACGAGAGTCCTTCTTGGGGCGGTGGTTGGGCCGCACGTGTATGCCGTAGTAGAGCTGCCTGAAGCTCTCCTTCCAGGGGTTGTCCGCGTCGCACTCGTCCGCCGCCACGAACTCGAACTGGCACGGCGCCGGGTGCATCAGCGGCGTGTCGTATTCAAACACCGATTGGTATAAACTTTTCCTGTGTGACAATAATCATTAAATATCATTACAATTAGGTAAAACATAATTTAAAAAAAAAAGTATTGAGCACATAACATAATCAGTTTTTAAATTGATATCAAAATTTTGAATGTTTAATAATTTGTATATTTTAAAATCAAATACGCGAAACCATTAAAGCGCCATCATACAGATACAGTATTGTTAAGAAAGGGATCATCAATATTGGTACAAACATACAGACAACAATAACAAGACTTCTTCATCTCATCTTTGCGTAAAATTAAAAAAAATAATGTATAATGTTAGGATTAACTAACCACTAGGTTAGTTAGTCCTAACTATAAGAAATAATAATAAAGAAATTTAATAGGATCAAATTAAGACACGAAAATGGGTGTTAAACTCAATTCAAGTATTACGTATAGGTTATGATAAAAGATAATGATTAAAAATTAAATAAATTATATTAGCTTCACGCTATATCCCGCACACAGCAGGGTAGGCAGAGGGAAACTAGTGTAAGACACTCCGTTCCCCACTTTCTGCCGAATTTTGGAGGCTTTGCGTGTTGAGTGGCAGAACTCAACGCCGCGCTTTGCCTCGACACCAGAGCGAAGAAATGGAAATATAAATTTAAGTAAATATTTCATCTCCTCGAGTGGGGATCGAACCCACAATCAATCGGTTTTACAGTCACACTTTGTGCCACTGCGCCACGACTGGCCTGGATAATGATATAATTAAAATATTACAAAATATTTATTAACAATAAGGAAAAAAACATAATGACATTGAATTTCAATATTATTAATTATTTTTCTTGATTACAAATTACAAAACAGTATTTTTTTTATCAAAAAACATTTTATAATTGTGTATAAGTATATAAAAACTATATTAAAATTAGTAATATTATGCCTTGCTGTTCTTTATAAAATATTCCAATTTTGCTATTCGTCACTGAAATTAGGCTCTCTACACTAACCAGCTGTGGGGGTAAAAAGGCAAGTTTTTTTTAAATATAATTCAGTAAATCGAAACTCACCACAACTCAGTATCATTGGCAATGGTGTTGAATCGCTTGCACACCTGGGAGACGCGGCACAGGTCGCGCTCCGTGAGGTGTGACAGGATGCACAGGAGCACCTCGTCCGGCAGCTCGTACTGTAGGTACTGTGAAACGTTACACACGTCCACGCCCTGTGACAGAGATCTGGAACAATACAAATCTATTAGTTTGCTATTCGATTGTCTTATAAGAAAATTAATCATACATAAGCGGCTCGTCCCGCATACTCTTATTATCATCATATTATAGCCAAAATATATAAATTCCGTTCACCAATTTCTGAGGAGTGAAGAATTGAAAAGAAATTACATTTCTTCGAGAGAGAGAGATCGAGCCCACAACGCGTTTATAAGCTACATTAATGTATTATCTAAATCAATTCACAATTTTTTCCGCGAAAATGGAACAAATATCCAACCATCCATCCATCATCACAAACTTTTACATTTTAGTATTAATATGATATTTCCAAAACCCTTCCTTAGATGAATTTTGGCTTTCTATCAGAAATAGTTTTGACTGTAAATTGTCTGACTGTTATTCATGAGTATGACAAAGTATACAAAAGTTTTGTATATACCGATGATTGTAATATGTACCGTAAATTTCACTTATTTCGCTGTAAATGTTTTCCCCTTTCGTCAATAGCCATAATATGTTGACCAAATATAATAGTGGGACCAAATTTCGCAAGTTGTCAAACGGAATGAATACATTAACCTACTTAAAAAATATATTTTTTTAGCTTCATACTGTATCCTGCCCATAGAAGCATAGGCCGAGGGTTCCCTCGAATTGGGAACCTAATGTTAACTGGGAACTGGGAACCTAATGTTAAAAACACTTCCGTTCTCCAGTTTCCACCGTCCTCCGCCCCTGCCTCAAGACTTTACTTTGCATTAAAAGACACAAAAAGCCATTGCAAGCGGAATAATGTCGTTTCTACCAGATTGAGCCCGATAATAGTAGGTTCAAGCTTAACTCTCAAAATTTATATGTATAATTTTGTTTGACAAAAAAAGAAAGTGTCACTTAGTATTCCGTACTAGTTTTGCATATTATGCGAATTTCATAAAATACTAGCTACCCGTTCGCGGCTTCGCCCGCCTAAACCACAGAATTATTTACTTTATTACTTAATAGACTAAAACTATGTTCGGGGTGTCCGGTTAATATACCTATAATGTATGTTTGCAACGCACTTAAGATTTATAATGTGAAAATTATTAAAACCTCAGGTCGCATTTTCGTACCTCCCATAAGAGAGATGCAACTGTCAAAATATTAAATTCTTTAATAATTTCTTCAGTAATACATTTTGTGATTTTATGACAAAAAATTAATGAAAATTGCAAAGTGATATTTCAATGTTTTTTATGTGACAAAAATATTGAAACGTATGAGCATAAGTTATTCCATCGTCAAGGAAATTTTATGAAGGTAAACTTTGGCGTTTATAGCATATAAGTTGGACGTACACTTGTCGAGAAAATGTAAAATTAAAATAATTCAACGCTCTGTTTACGACCGATTTCCTCCTCTCAAGCAGGCACGTAGTGCTTGCACTTTCTCAAAATTATGAAAAATGATTAAATATATAAATAATATAATCAATTTTATGGCAAATACAGCATAATAAAGTAATAAAAGGTGGTGTGCGGGCGAAGCCGCGAGTTGGCCACTAGTGGGCCGAAGATACACAAATGAAACAACCAAATTTAGCGATAATATAATATGCATGTACATATAAAGTCGACATTTACCAGCATAAATTATAAAATACATTTAAGTTTTTAAATTATGTCAATTTAATTTTAATTAAACTCAAAGTTTATTATGTTGTAAGAATCTCTAAAATATGTGTATACTATAAAATTATATTAATCAAGATTGGGCATAACGAGGTAAGTAATTCAGATATTATTAAAATCAGTTTCACGTTGTATTCCGCACACAGCAGGGTAGGCAGAGGGAAACTAGTGTTAAACACTCTCCATTCCCCAGTTTTCGCCGAAATCTGGGGGCATTGCGTGTTGACCGGCGGAGCTCAACGCCGCGCTTTGCCTCGACACCAGAGCAAAGAAATATAGATTAAACAAATATTTAATTTCCCCGAATGGGGATCAAACCCCACAACCAGTCGATTTTGCAGCCACACTTTGTGAATCTGTGCCACGACTGGCCTCAATATAATTATATATCTTTTAGTTATATATTGAGGCCAGTCGTGGCGCAGTGGTACAAAGTGTGACTGTAAAATCGACTGGTTGTGGGTTCGATCCCCACTCGAGGAGATGAAATATTAACTTAAATTTATATTTCCATTTCTTCGCTCTGGAGTCGAGGCAAAGCGCGGCGTTGAATTCTGCCACTCAACACGCAATGCCTCCAAAATTCGGCAGAAAGTGGGGAACGGAGTGTCTTAACACTAAGTTCCCTCTGCCTACCCTGCTGTGTGCGGGATACAGCGTGAAGCTAATTTAATATTTTGAATTTTTTAGTTATATATTAGAATTGAGCAGAGCAGATACGTTTATTTTAACCTAAAACAGTGGTGAATAAACTTATAATGTACAGCAAAAACGTTTTGTAATTCAAATAATATTTTTCGTCATTATATTAAGTCGTCGGTCGTTAAGTCGGGGCGCAAGGGCATAAAGTGTGACTGTAAACGTGACAGGTTGTAAGTTCTACTCTCGCATGAGGAAATTAAATATTTAATATTTTCATTTCTTCACACTGGTGTGCCAAAGCGGTAGGAGTGGAGTGCCTTAACACTAGGTTTTCCCCGTCTACCCTGCTATATGCAGGTTATGTAGCTGAGTTATTTATTTCTCTTTAACGTAGATACCATAAGATTTAAGAAGTGCAACGAAATATTTTAATTAATAATGTTATTCAAATCTGTTCATAAGAAATCTTATATTATAATACTTATTAAAAAAGAATACATAGTAAAGGATATCAATACCCACATTCCTGCTAAGATTGATTAAGGTATTCTTTAAATATTGGTGCTAAAATATAATAATATCAAGTTTTCTAATTTTCAAATTTAATGCAACAGAATGAAAACTGGTTTTGAAATATAACACATGAGAGTACCATTTGTTCTTTTGTATGCAATCAAGGATATATATATAATATTATTATTATTTATTTTATTCAAAATTAGTTTTCAAGAAAGCTTTCTATATTTTTAGTATTGACCTCATTTAAATTTAAATATAGATTGAACATTTGTCCTACATAGATATATTGTATGAAAATGTATAATTTACATTTCATGTAATATTTAAATATATAAAATCTAGTCTTAACTTATCTTTGGTGATATAATTTGTACTATAGTCATTTCAAAATATCTATGAACAAGGGTCAATTGGGTGGATGAGTCGCTGGCATATGAGTAGTAGTGACTCATATAATATTTTTACATAAAAAAAAATCATAGTTTATCCTCCTAGTAGGGCAGAGAACAGTTTTAGAGTATTGCAAAAGAAAGTTTATTTGTGTTTATTTTTTAACTTTCCACTACTAGTCTTTGCTTATATTTATTAGTGCACTTTGTACATTTTTAGTTATTTCAGATAAGATGGAATAAATTCATACAGACACAACCTAAATGACCAATAGGTAGTCACTAATAAATATAAACAATATAAGCAAAAGTTTTTACCTGCAGTTTCAAATCAATGGTCAAATGGAAAAATACATAGGACTTGTGTATAACACATGACACAAATGAAATAGCTGAGGTAACTATTACTGCAGGTGCTCTAACTGAGGTAACTCTAACTAACAATTGGGGTAATTTGAAAATTCGAAATTATTAACTTGATGTTATATAACACGAGTCCAATCATAGCACAAGTGCCAGCATAAACGTGCACCAGTAGTCGCGACAACTTGTAGATTCGATTTGATTTCATTAATTTCTTTATATTTTCATTCGCAGCATTGACTTCTATAACTCAAGATGCAATGCCTCCAGAATTTGGTAGACAAGTTTTGAACAAAAGTATCTTAAGGAGGGAGAGTCTTAACATTAGGTTCCCAGATTCCCTATGTCTACCGTGCTATGTGTGGGACATAACAACTATAAAAACATTTTCAACAACAACACTTTCTGTCAGCCTATACTCTTCCATATTTATCTTACAAAAATACTCTTTCAATGCAAACCATTAGCTCCTCACATTATCGCATTCAATAAAAAACAATCCTAAGTAGAGAGCAATAGAAGCACTCACGTCCTAGGCCTCTTCCTGGCCGGCAGCGAGCAGGCCCCCGACGGGCCCGGCTCGTGGTAGGCGGGCGGCGACTTGCGGCGCAGGTCGTAGGGGCTGTGGTGGCCGGCGGTGGTGGCGGCGGCGGCGGCGGGGACGGGCGGCGAGCCCCCACCTCCCGCGCCGCTGCCGCTGGGCCCCGCGCACGCGGTCGCCGCCATCGCGCCGCCAGTCACGTTGTTGGGACACGGCACCGACTCACATGGCTCGCCTGGAAGTTGACAGCTCATTTTATTTATATTTATTATAGCTCCAGATTTAAATATACATTATATTAATATTAATTATATGTCTTTCTATAATACAAACATGTACCTAGTATGGCAAAACATATATTTAAGTAAGTTGTGTATAAAAAGTGTAATGTAATTGTTTAAAATTGCTTAGACGTCACCTTAATTATAAGCAATCATTTACAAAATAGTATATTATTTTGTTATGAAAAAACAAATTAAAATATTTAATATTTTGTTTCCTCGAGTGGGCCTGTGCCTTGAATTAAACTTAAATATATTTATAAATGTAGGCTACATTTCTTAATTCTAAGATATTACAAAGAAAAAAATATATATTTACAAATCAACTTAAGTAATTTGCTTAGTAACAGTTTACTTGCACAAGGTTGTACAAAAATTAAAGAAATAAGATTAGCTATAATACTAATATAATAAAAAAAACTAACTTCTTTAATTTCAACTGTATCCCAAAATCAGAATTTAACTAAACTTTCATCAGACTACCCTTGAAATGTATCCCTTCCAATAAAAAAAGAATAATAGAAATTGGTCAGTGGTATTGATGGGAATTCATCCATTTTTGGCACACATACTTAATGCAAATTTAGGACTTATGTGATTTTCACACGGATACAATTGTATGGACCCAATTAAAATGGGACTACACAAAAAGCACTAGCTTTCAAACAAAAAAGAATCATCAAAATCAGTTCACCCAGTCAAAAGTTCTGAGGTAACAAAATAATACACAATTATCATTTTACTAACTATTATAAGTGATGATAAGGTTTGTTTATAAATTTGAGACTAAAGCAAGTAAATAAAAATTTTCAAGTAGTATATGTGTTTTAGATATTGTTTTAAAATATATATTTTTTAAAGCCTCAACCAAAGAATAAACACTTTAATGATAGACTGCAACTAATTATTTGGTATTATAGTTTTATATAAAAAAATAGTATAAAAAATTTCATGTAGCTATCTATGACTCGAGCTACGAAAAGATGGTAACTGCAAAAAAATAAGTTGTAACAACCACAGAACAAATTTGACAAGAATTAATGCTTTATTGAATAAATTGATAAGTTTAGTCTACTATCCAAGAGGCACATTTGAATTGAAGATATTTTGAATTTGAAAATTTTAAATATTCATCAAATATTATCTAATAAATAGTAATGATTTAGTTTCAAGTTTATATTTGTAAAAAACAGTATGTAGATTGTTTAACATAACAACATTTTAACATGTTACATAAACAAACTTTTGATTGAATAAACTACAAATTACCTATTACTATTTACAAATTGTAAATTTGACAGTTGCATTTCATCATATTGTTTATATCATCCAAGTATTAAGCATTTTTAATAAAAAAATTAACATTTTTAAAATAATGAAAGAAGACAAACTTTCTAATTGCAAAATTAAATAATCTCTTAATTTTTTGCAACTACAACATCTATATAAAATGAAAATGACCCAAATTCTTTAGGCAAAAATAATTTTAATAATATTTTGATTTGTTTTAGTTTAAATAATTTTTACTAAATAATAAACAAAAAATATGTTATCTTAGATTATAACTACATATTTAATCTTAGACAAAATTTTGATTAGCTGCCAAGGATCTGGCCTATTTAAGATGTAAAATAATAATTTTCAATTATATGTTGGTTTTCAGTTAAATATTTCTTATGCACAAACAATAAAATCTCATAATTAACACAATTTAACTGTAGTGATAATTACAATAATTAATCTTTTAGTGAATCTATTGTTTACAATGTAAGCATATTACACACAATTTAATATATATTAAATATTTGGACTTGGCCAATGAGATTACTGCCATGTGAAATGTCAATGTCAATATAATTTCATCAATAGTTGTTTTATTTGAGCTAAGAGCTAAAAGTCTCGAACAACATCTTGAGAGGTTATTGCTTAGCTGTTAGATAATAAATTAATATAGAAAGCAGTATCGCTTAAAACTGTGCAAATTGTGACCTGGTTCATTACTTTGAAGCTACAGCTGACATCAACAGTTTTTATTCCATCCCAACCACAGTGTTTTAATTAAAATGTCCTTTTATATTTATAACTAAAAATGTAAAATTGTCATTGTTGATGTTTAATAAAAGTTTTAAATAACAATGAATATAAATGATAAAATATATTATATTATTATCTCTATAACATGGATTCATAATATTTTTATATAACAAAGTATAAAGTCTATTATTTATTTATAATATGTTAAAATAATCAAAAACAAATATAAGACTCATACTGCTCTTTCTTGGATTTTTATAATCCATTAACATAAAATAGTAAAAAAATATATTAATAGCACAGTTTTAACACAAACTCTAAACAATATTATATTATAACAAAACAAAAATGTTATCAACATTTATCAATCTACCACTAAAATTAAAAAGTTAAAATAAAATACATTTTTTACACTAAGAGTTAGTGTAGTTAGTTAATGGTTATGTAAAAACTTTTGTATTTATATAGATCATTTTTAAAAATATGAATACTAACTGATTAACTTAATTATATAAAAAACTCCACATTCTTTATATCTCGTAAAATCTTTTGTTTACATTTCGTATGATACTAAAAAACAGTAACAATCATCATGTTATCGAAATTAAATACTTATAGTATATATATATTTAGTATATTAATTATATATTGTTGTATAGTATACTTAAAATATTAAGATCCTATCTTTTTCAAACAGCTGTTTCGTCATACTGTAAAAAATTAGTCTTCATCTTCCAAATCAATACTCATATTGCGCAAAATGTCACAGAAATGCGCTATTCATAAATATCGATATGGAAGAATTGAAAATTCACAAAGCATATGTATACAATTAAATACAAGATGAACAATGATAGGCGAAACATTTATTTCTAGGCCCAAACGAATTTATATCGATATGGCTACAATTGTATACAACGTAAGTAGCTATTATTTACGAATGTTATAGATATTTATACGGAGTTCGCTAAAATAATATAATATTCTAATGAAAATGTCTGTAATGAGCCATTTGTAACACTTGGGACACAACATCAGACGACCCGGATAACTTACTCGACTGTGTCCTGGAAGGCAGCGGTATCCGATGTCCACCTTTTCTTCGCGATCTACGGACGTAAGAACGCGAAGAGGAAAACGAGGCACTAGGCATAATTTCTTTTTCTTCTTATTTTCACTAGAATTCAGTCTAAACAAAGGAGACACCCGCACCAACACCGTCGGCCATTTTCTGTTTAGAATAGATTGGGGAACCGAAACAGGAAATCAAATTTATACCACATCGGTCACCGCAACGCAATTATTTTATAAATTCACTTATATAACACTAACCACTGATATTAAATATACTATCTGTTAACTTATAAAAACCTTAATTAACAAATTATAGTAAAAATTTGCACTACCCTAAAACGAAGGGCGACTCTCTGTAAGAAAAATATGGCGGATTTCTGATTTAACATGGCGGGGGCGATACTAACGCCACCTAACAAAAAACAATGTTTTTTTTTCTTTAATGCGTTCGAAATAAAACGTAATTGTGCTCGTTTGGTTGGTACGGTACCTACTTTGTAATGTTCCAGTAACGATTTTTGTTACGATTTTGACACCTAAATAATTATTAAATTTTTCTTAGCTTTAAAATTATGATTAAGTATGCACGGTATGATTATTATATATTAACAATAAGCTATTTATACTTCTAAGTATATTTTATATATTTTTAAAAATATATATATATAAATTATTATAGTACGGTACTTACGTAAATATATTTGTTTTTATTTCATTTAATGAAAGTCTTTTTAAATACTTATAAAACAATACGATGTTGTCTACAAAAATGTGAGTTTATAAACGAAGACCATATTTAATGTAAATGTCATTGTCAATGTTAAATTATAAAATATGCCTAAATTGTCATATCTCGTATTAAGAATTGACTTATTATAGTTATTTTAATAGAACATTAAAGTAATAGTAAATTATTTTAATAAAATGGGCTCATATAACTTAACTAAACAACATAGTTGTTTATTTTCCATATTGACGTGTGTATTTTTGACATTCTCATACGTTGGTAGTTTATATATATGGAGATCTAATTTAAGCAGGCAAGTATATTAATATAATATAAAATTTACCTGTTTATTTATTTTAGTAAGTTGATTGATCTAGGATCCAAGTTCTTTAGCGTTGCCTATAAAAGTTGAAAGTACGCTTTTTCTCGTTTCCGTGGGAATATTTAAAAATGTTCAGTTACTTTTATCTTGTATACCTCAAGAAACATATATAACGAATTTTAGCCTTCGACCATTACATTATCAGTCCATTAATTAGGTAAACTAATGACAGAAGGTCGAAATTTATATATTTATATATGAAGAATTATATATTTATAGCTATAAATATAACATTTATTGCAGAGACCACCCAAGTACAATTAAGAGAAGATGTTTGAGCGTGGTTTGTATGATGTTAGTAGCACCTATATTTACATATGCACTTGTTGAAGAAGAAACTTTGCACAATGGAAATATATATGATTATATGGGTCTAAGAAAACCAGGCATGTTATCAGCACTAATAGTTCCCCTACTTCTGACTGCCATTTTATTTTTGGGGCCATTAACAATGCATTTTTTTGTGGGGACATGGAAATTATATTCAGGTATACATAAATGAATTACAATTGAATAAGATTATTTAATTGGTTAAGTAATATATGGGTCATTCAACAAAAAGAATTAATACAAAAAATTAATACAAAAAATCTCTACAATTTTAGTTACTTTTTTAAAATAAAGCGAGAATGCATGGCTTCGTAGTCAGAGTGCATGGTCAGTTTCCAGGAGATGCGGGTTCGAGTCCCGCTGCATTCAAAATTTTATACGTTTTCTAAATAAGTATATTTCATATATGCCTATTTTTCATTCACAATCTACTTACTTAGCAGATTTTAAAGACTTAGGGAACCTAATGTAGCTACACAATGGCTACAAAAAACAACAGTTTTTAATACAAACTAAAATATTAAAAAAAAATATATATTTTACTAAAATTTGAAAAGCTCATGTTATGAGGAATTGATTTGACTAGTAATTTTTTTACTTGTTAATGTTTGAAACTGGATAATAGAATTTCGTACTTATAGCTTAAAGCCCTATAACTCATGAAGGAATGCTATTCTTAAAAAAAAATTTGTGGTACATACAGCATGCCTAATACATTATATTTTTTCATATAACTATGAATTAATTATGAATTTTTAAACTTTTCAGACCCATACTGTTGGTTTTCTAACTGGGTAAATCTAGTGTGGCTGCGCAATCACATAATGGCTCCTTTTAGTGAAGAATGGGTGTTTAGGTCCTGTATGATGCCACTTCTCTTACAATGTCTTGATCCACTTACAGCTGTGTTTATAGGACCTTTCCTTTTTGGAGTTGGTGAGCTTCTAATTGGTTTTATGGCTTTATAGTTTAAATATTTTTTTTGTATAAAGTGTTATTTACACCTTTACAGTTTCATTTAAATAAATATTTCATATCCTCTAATGGAGATTGAACCCACAGCCAGTCACAATTACAGTCACACTGTGCTGCCGTGCCAAAATTGGCCTTTGATTTAATATTTTGATTGAGATACATTAAATTTCTACTTTCAGCCCATTTCCATCATGTATATGAACTTTTAGATTCTGGCCATTCACTTCAATCTGCTTTATGTATATCAGGTATGGTTTTTTATATTTATTAATTTAACTTTTAAGTATTTTTTAAAAATATCTGTAATATTGCTATATATTTTTTTATATTCTAGGATTCCAATTTTCATATACTACATTGTTTGGTGCCTATTCTGCATATTTATTTTTGAGGACAGGTATGTTTTTTTATCTCTAACAATGACTTTAAACGCTTTGATCTCACATGTGGAAATTAATAATTTTCATTTCCTTACTCTGGTAACAAGATAAAATGCGGCGTTAACTTTCGCCACTTAATACACGATGCCTAACCTGCTATAATTGGCAAAAAATGATGAGTTAGCTACAAAAGTGCAAAAATTAACAAAATTTTATATATTAAAATTGTGAATAATTTAAATTTTATATTTCCAGGTCACTTCTTCGCACCTCTGGTTGCCCACATATTTTGCAACCATCTTGGGTTTCCTAACTTCTTTGCCGCATTCGAGTTTCCACTATTCCCGCGTATTGTTATTTTAATTAATTTTGTATTAGGTTTAGTCTTGTGGTGTTACTTGCTTGTACCGCTGACGGATCCTTATATCTATGACAACAGGCTACAATTGTTAACTTAATACGAAAAGTTTATTAACAAACATATTACGGTATTAAGGAAATAAACTTATTTTATTTGTATTTTCTACGCTAATTTACAAGGTTGTGTAAAAAAACATATTTTACATAATCAATTTGTTTGTTAAATGTTTTATGCTAACACACAATTTTTTTTTATGTCTATTTAATTTAAATCTTATATAACTATTAATATCTTTGTATAGATTACCAACAATAATAGCCTTATTTCATAGAATTTCAAAGACAACAATATTTTATATTAAAGTGCCTTTTTTGATATTTAATAAAGTAGTTTTTTTTTTTCAAATTTTTAGTAGAGTGACTAAACGCATTCTCTAAAATCCACTACAAATTAGATTTATTTTGAAATGTGGAACAGTAGGGCTATCCCTTAGTCATTTTTTGATAAATTGCATTTATCAATATGGTATATGGTTTCTTGGTACTTAATAACTTTTATACATAACTTCTCAGTCCATTTGTAATTCTGTTAAATTTATAACAAATGTGAAAGTTTATGAGTGTGTGAGTGAGATCTGTTCCGTTCACACAAAAACTACTGATCAGATTTAGATAAAACTTTACATCAGAATAACAATTTATGTAAAGTTTTTGTATACTAATAACAAATAAGTCGCTAGCAATCAATATTATTACATTAGAAATTCAAAAAATATAGACAAATAGTACCATATTATTATAAACATATAAACAATATAATAAAATATGATTTATGGCATTTTGTACTTATGACACATAAAAGCTAGAGAAAAAAAAATCTTTAATATGTATTTATGTTAGGCATAAGAAAATAATTAATATAAAGTAAATAATAAATAATGATTATGTTATAATTTTCTCAAATTCTTGTTCATTTTTAGGTAATCAGGGTTTGTTTATTTAATATGTACAGTACGGTCAAGGAGTTGTGGCCAATCTGAAGCTAACTGTAGATGTCTTTTTCTATTTTTCTTAGTTTATATTAGTTTATTCCCTAGTGAACAATATGCAGAAGATTAGAAAGCCTAACTTCGAGGCAGCCACAACTCGTTGACCATACTGTATGTATCGCTTTACTCGTAATAACACATTTCTAAGATTTTTTAAAGTGTTATTTCACACTCAGGAAAAAAAAATACTTATTTAGAAAACGTAAAAAATTTAAAAATTTACGTATAATTACACATTTATATTATACTAAAAATATTATGTTTAGTGCATTTTTATATGAATGTGCCTTGTCATTTTTATTTTTCATGCAAAACGATGCTTTGTCATATAGTTACTATTGTGTGCCATAATAGGTAAAAATTGTAAAGCAATAAAAATGCCTTTTTTTGGTTTGTAATTTGCAAATTGCAATGTATAAACTAAGATTAATATATTAACATCATGTCTCTATGATGGACTATAACATAAAAATATAGGGAAATTCTATAAAATATCGTATTTTAATATTAAATAATCAAAGATAATGTAATATGAATTGATTATCATCATTTATTTCAAATAAACATATGTACCTTCTCCAAAGAGAAGAAAAGATTGTTAATATACAGTAAAAATACTGTCTGTAGAAAACCTGTCCGAACTTTTTGGACATTTTGTAATATAAATCATCAATAGAGTACAATATATAGCATAATGCATGATTCTAAAGAGTGTACAAATATCCTAGAGTTCATCATCGCCATAAATTTTAAGAGACCATGAAAGTTATATTCATAAATTATAACAAATTTCAAAAACTTCCGTTATATTCAAAATTATAATAATTTGCATAAGACAATATCACAGAAGGATGAACCGGTTTTTCAATAATAATAATATTAGCTTTCGCGCTAATATTATTAATTAATTGTCTTGAATAGCTAACTTAAATAATCATAATATACACCGATTTCGGCGATGGCGACTCTTTGCAAGTCTCACTTAATTTTTTCTTTTGACCTGGTGTTATGGTGGGCTTTTACGTGACTCGCGAAGCCGAATTCCGTCTTGAAAATCCGCTTATCAGTTCTGGCATACTGTACCGTTGAACAGGTCTCTGCTCTCTGTTGTAGAACATTGTAGATGTCTAATGTTAAGAGGTTTTGAAGTGAGTCTTCCGAAGTTGGCGTTCGGCATCCTTAGCGATTAAGATATTCCGATTCAGAGCCGAACGTCTAGTCATCAACTCGATCAAATAATAACTAAGCAACCATTTCAATATTGAAGTCATTTTTTAAAAAGGAAAGAAAATATTCACCTATGGCTATTATGGTTTCGATAAACTGTTCAATATGACACTGATTTACTATCATATTTTGTGATGTAAGCCAATATGTGGTGTGATGGTGTCACATTCGTACGCGTCATCAGTCGTGGCTGCCCTGAAGTTGGCTGTTGATTTATAACTTTTGATTACTGTCTTCCTGAGTATACAAAGTGCTTATAGAAAGCATAAGTTCAGGCCTACCACGACTCGTCGATCGTACTGTACTATTTGTTAATTATAGTGTTTTGCCTGACTAGTCAATTCATGTATATATAAAAAAATATAGGATAACCTAAGTATTTTCGTACATTATCATTTGACGATACGAATTTTTTGTCACCTAGGTTAAGATTAAAAAGTCCTATTAAATAATAATATAAAAAAAATAGCTTTTTTTGGTAATAAAAATAAGGGTATATATAGTTTTATTTCACTTCTATTAATCGCACAAAACGTCATTTTGCACAAATTATTGAAATAATCTAAATTATTATACACTTTATATAATTTTTGCAACATTGAATTGTATGTGATGATGACGTTTTAAATCATATGAATCATATAAAATCAAATACAGCAGTATAATCAAATCATTTTTTTTTCGACGTTTATTGCTTAAGTGAGTATTTTATTCCCAAATACTATATAGTATATATGTTATAATAACTCTATTATAATTTTTTACCATTTTTAAAGTATTATTCCACACATAGGAAAGAAAAATACTTATTTAGAAAACGTATAAAAATTTTAACGCCATACACGTATGACTTAGATCAGAGGTTCCCAAACTTTTCTGGATCAAGGACCACTTTTATATCATTCTTGGTAGCAGGGGCCACTATGCACGTAGCTATAATAAAAATACCTTCGAAGAAAAACTTCGCCTCACCATCCTCAGTCATAAAATTAAAATCGTTCGCAGACCATACATAGGCTTCTACGGACCACTGGTTGGGAACCAGTGGCTTAGATACTTATGGCGACAGAGCGCCTGGTTCGTTTTCAGGAGGCGCGCGTTCGAATCCTGCTACGTTAAATTTTTTATACTTTTTTTCAAATAAGTATTTAACTCTATTATCATCCAGTATTATTTATTTGAAAATTACATCAGGAAAACATATTTTATTTAATTTTCCAAATGACGGTTCGGATGGAACTTCAATTTTATTCTCATGTAGGTATATGATTCATATGTCCGTTTCTTGAAATAGTATTTAGCGTCTTTAGAAAAGTTCTAGTATTTTAGTCATTTTATATTTTTAGTATTTAAATTAATTAATTTTTATCAATATTTAAATTAAGCAATTCTTTTGCGCTCATATTCAAATACCTCTATAAGAAATAACCTTGTTTAAACAATAATTTTGTACTAATATTTTTATAAGCAATTTCAGTCAATAAATTTTTAATACCTATATAATTTTTTTATTAAAGACAATAAAGTACACAATTATAATTGAGGATCGATTGGAACGAATTATTATTTATTTATATTTTAAATTCTTCGCTCTGGTACTGACGTTTAAGTTCCGCCACTCAACAAACAATGCTTCGAAAACTCGGCGTAAAGTGAGTGTTTTAACACTAGGCTCCTTGCTGTATGCGGAATACAGCATGAAACTCAACAAAAAGACGGTACACAATAATATGTCACAAATATATATTTTATTTTTGATTTACATATAATATCTCTTCATATTACAAAGTTAAGACACATAGCTTAAACTGCTACAATACAACAAAATTGATATATATTTATATTTAGAACGTTAATGGATAGTATCATGATTTCATAGTATGTATATTTATTTTACCCTAAACACGTAAATATGTATTTTAACCCAGCTTGTATTTTCACCCATATTGGCTGTATTAGTTGACTTTAGATCTTTTATAAATATTTTAGTTCGATCAAAATTAAATTACAAGATCATAGAAAAGTTTTATGTCAACTAACAACCAATATAACACATCGATATCGACATTAGTAATATTTACCTATTCTTAACATTCCTATATATTTTAACGTTTAAAAAAAATTTTTGATGCGGGCAACAATTTAAGAACTAATTCTAGTACAATAATAATACATTTTTATATATATGCAACACCGATTTACATAACAAAAATAATTTACTATCTATATTTATGTATATGTAACTACTAAATCTAAAACTACTTTCAGTCATAACTAGGTACACATAGTTTTAAACAGATATCATTCAAAATTATAATATTTTTAAACTCTGAATGAGCTCGTAAACCATATCAGTCTTATTAAAATATGTGATTACGAGGGATTTCATAATTGTATTATTTTTATGTTTCAATGAAAAATAAAAAAATAATAATTTCATTTTGAGCCAATTCTTATTTAAAAATACAAAAAGATGTGAAATATTACACCTTCTTTTTCAATATAAAATTTATAAAGTGCAACCAGAGAAAAAGATTATATGGATATCAATATTATCTGATGCATTCATAAATAAAACAATAAATACTTTTGTATCAGATCATTTTTAACAATATTTATATGTAAAATATTTAAAATTGAGCAAGAACTGAGTATAAAATGATTTTTGGACCACTCGTGTACCATTTAAAAGATACTTATTTTGAACACAAGTAAGTTAAGATAGGGATTTTTTAAAATCTCATATCTATACTAATAATATCATTTCAATAGAATTATCATTGAATTTTAATTTACATTTTCAAAAAATGATTGATGTTGAGCTGCTACTAAGATGACAAAAATTTATTAGGTACAAAATTGGGTTTTTTTTATCTATATTGAGTGAGCTGGTCACTCATTGATTAAAAGCCAATGGCAAAAAAGTTGAATTTGCTAGGATTTATTTTTCCGTTTTAAATAAAAAATTAAAACAGTTCCAAAACACTAGCTTTGGTTAGTGTTTTTGAACTATGTTGATTGTTATTATTGATAGTTGTTTCTGTGCGGTATATATTACTCAATTATCTTCAACTCATTGTAAACTATAATTTATTAAAATTCTTTAATTTTTAAAACAATGTCGAAGTCACAATAACTCGCGCACATTGATCAATTAAAAAATTATACTTTAAGTCCTATATTCTACTGCTCAAATAATTTTGCTATAGAATTGAAGTTTATATGGAAACTTACTTTTCTATTTAAATGAGTCAAATGACGAAAAAACCTAACACACGTAAAAGATGAAAAGCAAAAAACTAGATGCTTTATTTGTTAATGCAAATTTTCAATGAACTTAAACATTTTCAATCTATATGCTATTTCGTCATATCGACTTTATGGACAAAAGGGCCCAAGAATAGTTAAATGCTTCACATTTAACTATTTTTGGGCCAAGGTTGATATTAAATGATGTTTCACTATTTTCAGGCAATAAAAAAATGTTTATATGATAATGGCCTTTAAGATATGTTTCTTTGAAAACTAATGTAATCCTTAAATTTGCTTAGTCGACCTACTGGTAAATGCGCCGATGCATATTTTACATATTTATGAACTGTCTTAAAATCAATAGTAAAAAGAATTGTAAAACAATATTTGCAAGCGAAGTTTCTAAATAAATGTCAATAACTTCGAAAACCGAAAATCGCAATTAACCCTCAATAATGTATCTACAATAAAGAATGATCTATATACAATTGGTTGTTTTTAAGTATACAATACGAGTGACGCGGACAAGCAGTGCGCAGGCCCGGCGCCAGCATCACGGCAGGCGGCTGGGCGAGTGGTGCAGCGCGGGCGGGGCGGGGGGCGCGGGCGGCGCGGGCGCGGCGTCCAGGTCGCACGCCGACAGCAGCCGCACCAGCTCATCGGGGGACGGCCCGCCGTCCGGCACGGGGGAGTCCTCGCCCTCGCCTGGGGACCACACATTGATTAACTTGTTTGAAATTTGTGCATCCTCGAAATGTTTTAAAACACATCTAAAAACACCAAACAGAAGTCACCACTTCCTTTCTAAGCTAAATTAGCCTTATCGATAAGTTCATTGTCACATTGCAGCAGGTTTACTTATCTTATCAGTGGAAGTTGTGAGGTCCCACATTTTAGTAATCCCCCTATTAAAAATACACCACTACAATTCCCAGCTATCCTAACTTTAATTAATAAACTCGCTACCATTGGGCACGTTGTAGACACAGGATTGACAGGTGACTTTCACATTTGTGTATCCCTGATTGGTACCTCAAAGTACGAGTACGGTGCGGTTGAAGCCGCTCTGAAGATAGCTGTAAATGGCTGTGCAGATTTATTTTCAGATTTTTTTTAAATTTCAGATTATTTTCTTCTCACGTGTACAATGTGCAAAAGTTCAGACCTAACTTCAAGGTGACCATGTGACCTTCAACCGTACTGCACAGAACATTATGAAAAAACTCACCACTACCATTTCCAGCTAACTTAGCCTTATCAATAGGGTCGCTGCCATTGGCCACGTTTGGAGGCTTGGCAGCTTTATCAATAGGAGCTGTTAGGTCCCACATCTGGGCAGCTCCGGAGCGGTGCCCGCACAGCAGCAGTCGCCGCGGACGGAGGGCACCTTCGCACTCGGCCACCATGAAACAGGATACTGCTGAACCGTCCACTGAACGGATTGTGCAGACCCTGGCGACATATTATAGTAAATTAATAACAATGGATAAACTTATACTTATTTAGAAAACGTATAAAAATTTGAACGCAGCGGGACTCGAACCCGCGCCTCCTGGAGGCGCGGGTTCGAGTCCCGCTTCCCGTTCAAATTTTTATGCCCGTTCAAATTTTTATACGTTTTCTAAATAAGTATTTGTCTTTCCTAAGTGTGGAATAACACTTTAAAAAATGTTTAAAAATGGATAAACTTGGTCGGATGCATTGATACAACTTAAATGGTTAAAAATAGCAGGTTCAAATATTTATAAAATTTTTAAAGTATTTTTCTGTCATTGAATTATATTAAGTTTGCACAATTCAACAATTTGTTCAATAATACAATTAAAATACCAAATTAAAGTAAAGATTGCGAATATTGATATACAGGGTGTTAAAAATAAATAAATATGTAATAAATACCTTTTTCCATTGGATGCAAGACGTACATACAATGTATCCGTATCAGGTACAACTTTTTGTATAAATATTTGCTCTTCATCTTGTTCTCCATATGGACCTGATAATAAATAATAAATAATTTATTATATTTTTTTTAAATACATAAATATTTAAAAAAAGGCTGTCACGGTTGTAAGCGTGACGATTGCGGATTCGATTCTAACTCGCAGGAATTATTTTACTAGCAGACAATGTCCAAAGGAAACAGGTATAAAGACATTCCGCCTCCATACTAGGTTCCCTCTAACTACTCTACTATACATATAGGACTTTACTATAATATATGCCGCATATTCTACAACGTGAAGCGTTAAGATAGTTATCTCAAATCATAACATACCACAATCATTATGCGCTTGAGCAGTAGGAGCTTCTAGGGCCAACACTTTGAAAGCTGCCTTCGGCGTGGTCCCCGGCTGAGTGGATATCATACCCCTGAAACGAGTCACCCTCCACGACCTCACGTGGTTGTATTCACTGCATACAGATATTAAATAATTTTCCGATAGAGATACCTGAAAGAAATTTCAATATATCCTTAGTAGGTAATCGTTTTCCAATTTAACTACACGCTGTATCCCGCACATGGCAGGGTAGGCAGAAAGAACATATGAGCCTAGTTTTAGGATAATCTGTTCCCATTAGGATAACTCCAATCCTCACTTTCCGCCTAAATCTAATGTGTTTTCCATATATGCTAAACTTATAAAGCTGTATTATATATATTACGTTAATAATTTCTATAGAACCCACTATAACTGCGATGCGATACGATCTGTGATATCTTGGAGACTTAATATTTGACTTTCTAAAGAACTATTCTTTTTGTAACATTTCGTTCATTCGTTTACGGTTATCATTTGAAAACATAAATAAACATATTTATCTTATCTTATCTTAATATCCTACCTTTGTAATAGGACTTTGGTGAACAGTGAAGGTTTGGAACAGTTGCGGTCCATGACCAACGGTCTCCGGATGCTGTACGATCACACGCACCGAGCCGTATCGGGTGCCGTACGCTATTTCTATCCAATTACCGCACAAATCTGAGACAAAACAATCTATTATTCTATAATTGTATAACAAATTTTTACCTAACTTAACTATATACTATGTGAATTGTTAAAATTAATGATGTAAATTATATTATTTTACTTACACTTAATAATAATCTTATCAATATTATTAACGTGAAAGTTTATGAGGATGTTTGTTCCACTTTCATACTAAAACTACTGATGGAAACTTTACAGTAATATAGCTTTTACGTCATAATTAAACATAGGTTACAATTTATGTAAGTATTTTATATAACTTGGCTAAAAAGCTAAAAGTCTAAGCGGCCCAAGTCGCGTTTATGACGCTAGTTTTATTTCTTTATTTCTTTAAAGAAAGGATGGTGTCGTGTGGTCCGTACACACGCCAGAATTTTTTCGAAAAATAAAAAGAACACATTTATACGAACCCCCCAGAAAATATTTCTAGATACGCCTTTCTGATTTCCTTCGTATACCAAACAATATTGAAATTATAAATAATTTTATATTATTATATTCTACATAATTTAATATCTATTTCAGATTAATAATCAAAGATGAATAATCTATATCACTTACTCGTTTTTGGCGTAAGATAAACTGATATAGCTGAGATTGGTTCTTGATTCGGATCCTTGTACAACTGTGTTACCAGGAGGTCATTGTCTTTCATCCTTAGTGGAAACTTTTGCATGTCTAAAACGAGAAACAATGTTTCAAACAATTTCACGTCTGGTAGTTTGACACAAAAAGCTTTTTAATAGACAGTAATTGAAGAACTAATATTATTTACAATATATTTTTGTGTCACTTTTTATTTCACATTTGTACACAATACACGGACAAAACGAAATAAAAAGCGACACAAAAACAACAATATGCTCCAGATATCAGAATAAATTACAGTAAAAATAAAAACACTTAAAAAGTGTAATTAAAGCTTATTTATCGATTGAACAAAGAGAAAAAAGAGAACCTAAACTTTAACGTTAAGGGATGCTATTTACATAATATCTTCCTTACCATAAGGATTATAAACCAAAAAAAAATATGTCGCTATTTCAGATAAAAATAATTTATTAGAAGGCAGTGTAGCTTTCCCCTGCTTATCCTACGCAACTATAATACGTTTTGCATACCTATATAATTGATGGCGCCCGTGGCAGTCCCCAGCAGGAGGAAGGAGCCCGCCGTGTCGTAGGTGGTGAGGTGCGCCACGTCCTGCGTCTGCCAGTGCTGCGTGCTGGTGTGCCACACGCCCGCCTTGCTCCGGCTGCCGGCGCCGCTCAGCGCCACCAGCTGCGGCCCCACGAACAGCAGGTGTTCCACGCGAACGCCCAGGTTGAATGTTCCTGGTGAATTATCGTTCATTTTTAGCTATATGCTGTAGGTTAAGCAGAGAAAATCTAGTATTAAGATATTCTGTTCTTTATATTTTATAAATCGTAACTAACATAACAGTGAATTATAAAAGTAATTATAAATAAAAGCATCCGCCCAGGTTGAATGTGACTGGTGAATAATTATACATTTTTAGTTTAATGATGTATGTCGCATTTAAGCAGAGGGCATCGAGTATTAAGAAACTCCGTTCCCTATAAATAAATCGTGCCAAAATTTTAATAGAGATTTTGTATTTTGTAAATGAAAAAATTGCTTAAATAATCAGTGAAAATCTCCCCACTACAAAATAACATAAATAAATTGTAACAAGCATATAAAAAAATCAAAGTTTCTTGGAAAGAGCGTATTATAGACGCTTGGATGTCACAAGTCACACACACTTGGACGCTGTGCAAGAGACGCGAGTTCGATTTGTTTTCAATTTTTTTGTACCATATTAAAATAAAACGATCGGCTTACCTATTAATGTACGTCGAACTGGTTCAGTGTGCGTGGAGAATGCCCACAATCTAACAAGTGGCCCACTCGCTATGCCGAGCATGACGTCCGTTCCCGACGCACTGTTCCCGCTCGACGTCGCCCCGCCGCCCGTCTTGGCGTTTAAAGCTATTCTTTCTATCACAGAATCCTGAACTGGCGATTGGAAAACTACGTACCATCCACAAGAATCTGTCAATCTGGAAAAGTATATGATTAGAATATTTTGTATTTTGTTTTCTTCTCCTTTACCTTTATTTATTATACAGTGGGGGGAAAATAAAGATGTTATTATTTAAATCATCACATATTGAAGTATTATCGAAAATCGATTTGTTTTATGACTTAAACAATTAATTTAATATAATGTAATGATGAAATGGTAGCGCAATTTATTTATTTATTTTAAATTCTTTATTGCACACAATATAAAAAATGTACAGGCACAAAAGGCGGGCTTAACGCTTAGAAACGTTCTCTACCAGTCAACCTTGCCATGTGGGTAAAAAGTGAAGATGTGCAAAAAAATTTCATCTCATACAAAAAGTTCTTTTACTGACATTGGTAGTTACTGAAATTAGCACATTAAACCATACAAACTACAGATTTATAAGATTTGCATTGAAGTGTAGTAATAGAACAGGCGTATCTGGCGATATTTTCCAGGGGGACTTAGACTTTAGCTTTAAACAAAGCTGTTTAAGTAAAAGTGTTATTTTTGTTAATAACATTTCTGAGTCCAACCACAGGTCTCTTCTCAAAAAATTACAGTAATAAGTCAGTTTAGTACCTATAAATATTGTACATTTTTTATATCTAAAAATAAACATCAAGGAGGCCAGTCGTGGCGTAGACACGAAGTGTGACTGTAAAATAGACTAGTTGTGGATTCAATCCCCACTCGAGGAGAAGAAATATTTACTTAAATTTATATTTCCATTTTCTTCGCTCTGGTGTCGAGGTTAAGCGCGGCGTTGAGTTCTGCCACTCTACACGCCATGCCTCCAAAATTCGGCAGAAAGTGGAGAACGGAATGTCTTAACACTAGGTTCCCTCTGCCTATACGGCTGAGTGCAGAATACTGTGTGAAGCTGATTTATTTATTTATTTATTTTATAAAATATTTTCTTTACCTGTAGCCAGTTACAAAGTGTGTATACGCGACTGCAATCCAATTATGATGTGCCTTTATAATTTGAACTTTCATATTTTCTTGCCATGTGTTTACTAAAAATAAATAATATTTTTTTACTAAAAAGAATATTATGTTCAAGATACAAATTATGTAGATTATAAGAAATTTTACTAACTTTCAGGTGGACGCAAACCTTTGTGACTATCTGTGTTACCTAATGAAGCTGCTCTTGAGTGTCCACGGCCACATCGGCTAAAATATAAAAATATATTATTTATACCTATTTTCCCACAATATGTTCTACAATTAAACCAATTATGAACATTGGTATAATTTTAAAACCACTTTTTACTAATAACAACAAAAAAATGTATTTAATATCTCAGCAAAGCTAATGTAGTAATAAATGACAACATAAGTCCTTTAAACTGCAATGAAAACAGAAGGGTGTTAAAAATTTGATGTGTCGATGTATATGTATGTTTGTCTGTTGACTAGAAGGTTCCAAACACAAGAACCAATTTTGATTACTTGTATTGAACTATGATTTATTTGAGAGGGTTCCTAATCATTATTCAGGGAAATTTTGTTAAGCCTTTTTAGAACTTTTTATGGAAATTTCTAACTATCAAATATTATTTCATTATAAAAAAGGAATTATAAATTCAACATATAAAAATATGACTAAACCTTAATTGGTCTTGGGAAGGTATCCTGCCCACAGTACGTAGATCTAAAGAAGAATTCCTAGAATGTGTCCTATTAGCTGCCACATCTGTGTTAGATGCTGTAGAGTTCTTTCTTGATACACTATTACCATTCCTACTACTGCCGCTGTTTGGTAGTGGTCCATTTACTGAAATTAAATGTAATATAAAATATAATATTATAATTGTAGGTTTAATCTCACTCAGTGGAATAATTATATTGTTTTGTTTTTATTGTTATGTAAATTGTTTTTATATAAGCTCAGCCTGTGCTTTGCTTACAGAGAAGCAAAGCACAGGCTGAGGTTCACTACCTAATATCATAAATTAGATAAAAAGTGGTGAACAATGTTTCCTTGCTATGTGGGAAAAAACATTAAGTGAATTTTGCAAGAAAAAGTTTAATAAATTTTATAAAATACAAACAATAATATTAAATTTCAGTCTTTCTCACTATAAAATATAAAATTAAATAATTCAATTAATAAAAACAACATAAACATAAATACTCACAAGGTGGAGGTAAGTATCCATAAAACAATACGTCTCCACAAGATGAATGATTCATCTCATCACAAAGTGCAAGTCTTCTGCTTAATGGTGTGATACCAAAGTAATCACATTCATGCCTGAGAGCTCTTATATTTACATTGTTTAGATCTATATCCCTTGTTCTTAGAAAATTTAAAATCAATCCAAATAAGTTGGGATCCCTGTCTATAAATATCGCCCCTGTCTCATCCCTGACCGTTGGTATTCGACCACTTAGGAGAGCAGTGAAAAATGTATCCGGGACCCATGTCAGTGTATGCCATGAAGTTGAAAATCTACAAACATATTAATTAATAATCAATATTTTAAATAAAGATTGTAAATAAATAAATAATAGTTATCAAGTGTAGTAACAGAAGCAAATACAAAAAGTGAGGAATACAATAAAATCAAAATCCTACCTTGTACCTCCGATATTTAAGTTAACGATTTCTTGATAGTTAGACATTTAATATAGCAAGTGACCTATGAAATTTCTATGATAAAATAATAAACACACACACAATTTATGAATATTTTCTAATTTACAAAATAATACTTAAAGCATTTGACAAGCTTCGTAATCAAACAAAAGTCAAGCAAGACGTCAAAGTCAAAAGCAGCTGTCGCTTAAAATCATTTTTATTTCAGATGTAATATCACATTCTATTATGTACGGTATGCTTAAAAATTAATAAACAAGTAAAGAATAAATTATTTTTAACTTAATTTGAATAAATTTAAATATATATATATATATTAATATATGAAATCTTGTAATATTCCTATATTTCAACAGCTGTCAAAATTTAGAACAGTTGTTATTCTGTGTTCTGTACTTAAACTTCAAAAGCATTAAGCAAAAACACGTAAACTTAAATAATTTTTGTTATTTTTTCATGAGAGTTCATCTTAAAGAATAATTTATTTTAAAATAAGAAAAATACACTTTTTAGAACGATATAAAATGATTATTCAATTTATAATAATACACATATTTACTTATTAATCATGATAGAGCTCTCAGCCAAACTCAATACTGGCACTGTATATTTAGCTGGCGAAGCCTTAGAATGTTGTATTACATTTTGCCATACACCACAACCTGAACATAGAAACTCTCAAAGTCACAGGTAATTGTTTCCCATCTCTTAAATTAAAGTTATTATTGATAATAGGGCAACAATCTTAAGGTCACATAAATTATAATTTTGATTACTTAATTATGTTTAAAAGTAGAAACATATTTAGCATTTCATGAATTTACTGTATCGGATGGCTGGCATTTACTGGATATGAGGTGCTCAAGATAGAGCTCAGTGGTGTGCCATTGGATGTCCAGCAGTGGATTAGGACAGGTTGATGACGATGATGATGTGATGGTCTCAATATATTGCCGAGCATAGGCCTGGGCTTGCATCCCAAGTATAAGCATAAAGAGTTCTTATGAAATATGTATCAATCTATACTTCCCTTTATTGTCCAAGGTCTCTAACAAAAGGTCAAGATCTGTACCTCTTGATGCTCCTTAGCTATGCATATAAATTAATTGTAAAACTATTTTTAGTTAGTTCATTTATGAGTTCTAAATACTAAACTGTTTACTTTAAATGAGTATTTACTTTAAAATTAGCTATATTTGTTTTAATGGAAGTATAAGTTCTATTAATATTATGGGTTTTAAATTTTTAAAGTTAACAGAAGTCTCAGGATTTAAATATTAACATCCTCAAAGATTATCTTACTTTTTATATGTATATCAAGAAAAAACTAGTTAAAGCAGTGTCTGTAATTTATTTTATCATTTTTACTGAAAGATACATTTTTATGTTACATAATTTTTAAATTAACACTTTAGTGACATCTTAGAAAATTTAGCATGGGCTTCTGCACAGATACATTGTTTTTACTCAACATCAAAAAATACTCCAGATAAAAACAATGTTGTTGAAAAAACAACGGCTTTGGAAGTTACATCATGTGATATTGGTGATGTCATCTTTCACACCAAGCCTAAAATCCTATTCTGTGACTTAACCATTCCATTAGGAGAAACAAAGACATGTGAGTAAAGAAGTAATATTAAATGTCAATACCCTGGCTTAAAAATAATTTAATTAAATAATTTATTCTAGTTTGGTATAGAGAATCCTTGCCTATTGAAGCTCCGCCTTCATACAGAGGTACTGCTGTTAAATATTCATATAAAATTACAATTGCAACACAAAAAGTTGGTTCTCATATAAAAATGGTTAGAATACCATTTAGAGTTTTGCCAATAAGCCCAATAATTAATATGCAAGATCTAGCTGTCTTATGTGGCAATGAAACTACTGAAGAGTTGCAACCAACAAACCCATTTTCTGAAGAAAGAAAAATTGAAACACCTTTAAGTATGGCTTTACAAGTACTACAGGTAAAATATATGATTATTTTTAAATATGGTAAAAGTTGTTGTTTTATCAGGAACGTAAATTACCCAGAATAAATATTGTGTAGTTGGTGCAGTAGTAGCGTCAGTCTGTAGCCATATCTTTATGGTTGTGGGTTCAATTTCCACTTGGGCCAATGAATTATTTTGATTTTTTTTTATCTTAAAAATGTATGGAAAGTGGTAAACAGAATATAATTATAATACATTCCTTGTGAATTCCCCAGTAATAGAATAGAGTATAATGCTAAAGAAGAAATTTACTATCACTCAATATTTTTTTAGAACCTTACAGCTAGGAGAAGTCCAAATTCATACATGATTACCAATGCCAGAGGAAAAGTTGGCAGGTTTTGTTTATTTAAATCAGCATATAAATTGGGGGAGGATATTGTTGGCACTTTTGACTTCTCTGTTGGCACAGTCACTTGTATGCAGGTAATTTTTAACAAAGATTTGAAAATATGAAAAAACTATATATATCTCCTGCAAATTTTATCTGTATTTTTCTATTTTTATAGGTATCTGTATCATTACAACCAGAAGAAGTTACAAGGAATCAATCTCCAACAAAAAATGTAAATAAAGAGAATAGTAGTAGGTCAATGACAGTGGCCAGATATCATGAAGTCACTGTAGGCCTCACACATTCTCAACTTATTTTACCAATACCTTTACATATTACTCCAGCCTTTGATGGTGATGAAGGTAGCTTATTAATAACTTAATTAATATATGCTATATCTATTTTTAATTAATTTCAAATGTTATAATTATATGATTGTTTTTAGTGTCCCTTAGTTGGCGGCTCCACTTTGAGTTTGTGACAAGTAATGAAAAGTTATTCCCTAATACTGAGGACAAAGATTGGAATGCACCTCTAAATGTACCAATAGAAACCATGGTGTGGAATTTGCCTGTTAAAATTTATTCCACTCTTCCTAAACAAATCTCTCAACAAACCGGTGGTAGTGATAACTACACTTTACACATAAAATAAAACTAAATATTATTTAAAGAAGTATATATAACAAAATTGATTTATTTGTTTCATTCTTCCACAGATTCCTTATCCCAATCTTTCATTTTTGCACCCATCATAAAGTCATCTCTAAAAAACAAAAATTATCAATATTAAATTAAATTTTTAAACCAAATTTCAAGACTAAATTTTTACACACACATATACACATTTTCCGGGTGCAGTTGGTAAATAGGTCATCATGTTATGACACTATGTCCCACTTTTAGTCCAATTTAACACCATATTTTATCTACCGGTATTTTTACAAATTTTATATATTGTTAGGGATCAACACTACTATCATGCTTACAGCCAGACTTTACTCACAAAAGCTATTATTTTTTGTAATTTTTTGTGATGTATATGAAATTAAAACATAATAAATACCTTAGTACATTCCACTTTGGCTTTTCTTCTGATTTAACCTTCTCATCTTTTAAAGTTTTTGTTTGTTCTTCAACAACTATTGATTTAGACTGGCCCATGAGAGTGTCTAAGAAAGTTCTTTTGTCAAATTTCTTTAATATTTTTTCTTTTTTACTTTCTGGCACATCCTTATTTAATTCTTTTTCAAATGTTTTTTGCTGATTTCTTACTGCATTAAATAATTGAACCACACCTTTAGTAGCTACTTTAGCTAAAAGTCTTTCTCTATCCTTTTCAAGAATGTTAGGTTTCACTCTAACTGATGATGTTTTTTCGATTTTCTAAAAAATACAGTGACTTTTTATTACTTAAAATTATTTATTATAAAAATACCTAAAATAGATTAGTTATTACTTACTTTCTTTTTTGCTGGAGGTTGTGTTTCACTTGATTTATTTAGTGCAATATCTGGTTTTGCTTCTGATTCCTCCTCCCCAACTACTTCAAAGGACGGCTTTTCTTCTTTTTCCTTTTTTACGACATCTGCTAATTTTTTAGCTCGTGATAACACTAAGGTCTTTTTGTTTTTAGGTTTATTTGATCCAAGGATTTTGGCAATTGAGTCGGCCCAACCTTCATTTTTCATTATAAGATCATCATCACTTTCGTTATCATTATCACTTTCTTTATTTTCATCATCAACTTCATCAGAAATTTCGCCTTCATATTCAGATTCTTCAGCTTCTTCACTGGATATATCGGAATCTGACACTGAAATAAACTTTTAGATAACATAACAATATTTATAAGATAATATATTATAAAAAAGATAACTCAATACCTGATACTTTAACAGTGGATTTAGCCATTTCTTCAGCGATAACCATTGTTTAATGTCTATTTAAATTAGAATGTCATTTAAGTGGCTTGAGGTATTTAGTAAATATATAGTTTTTAAATAGTGTGTATATTCCCCCACGTGCAGCTAATGTTAATTTGTTATGACTTTTGGCGTTTCCATTTCGTCTTCTATGTGACATATGTAATATATTACTTGAAAGTGACCACAGAACACATTTATAGGTATAAATAAAGTATATTTAAAGTTACTATATCATACACATCAAAGAAAAAGGAACAAATAATAATATTATTTATTACAAGTGGCTCCGCTACCTTTATTCCGATTCAGTTAATTAAATTATATAGTACAATTAAGAAAAATATAGCTCACTCACTAGTGCGTCAATTATTAACGTGAAATGGAACTTTGGATGTTTTTAAAAATATAGTACAGCTGATCGTCAAATAGACGAAGTTTCATGGAAAATGGTGGATTCGCTTCGATAATGGCGAATATTGCAAGTCCGTTAACATATATTACAAAAAGAGAATATGGATTTTTACATAATCTTAAAGGACAATTATTTAATAAGCGCCTCGACGCAGCGAAAAACTTGTATCGTCGCGATTTAGTTTGTCATTTTGGATGTGTTAATGCAATTGAGTTTTCTGGCAATGGCGAATTACTCGTATCAGGTAATTAATAAACATATATAATACTTAGGTTTATGTTTCAAGTATAGACTGCATAAATATTACAACTATTTTATTTTTTTTAACTACAGTTAATCTGTTAGGTATCTTAAAAAAATAATCATAACAACTAGTATGTTGTCAAGAAAATACTTCCTACTTTTATCCATAATGAACCTTAAATACTCTATCTTAAAGTCATAAGTTGTTCAACCTTCGTTTTGTATTGATTAGTATTATTTATTTTTAATATTGTCATATTAATATGTTAAAATAATAGGTGGGGATGATAGAAGAGTTATGTTATGGCAATTTGGAAAAGCTATACTTGACTATGACAAGCCTGAGCCCATGAAAGCTATGCATCAGTCTAATATATTCTGCTTGGGTATTACATCTGATAGCAAAAAAATATATTCAGGGGGAAATGATGATATAGTAAGTATTATTAAAATAAATAAAAAAATGCCATATTTTATTTTATATAAAGAAAAAAATATATTACTCTTCTTGTTTTTTAATTATGAGGCTGCAATGTTTCTTATGACTGTAAATGTGACAATTGAGGGTTCAATTACTACGTGGGGCAATCAGTACAGCTGTAAGTTCTGCCACAATCATTATACAATGTCTCAAAAATTGGGCAGAAGTTGAGAAATGGAGTGTCCAAACAAAAGATTCCCTTTGGATATGCTGCTATATACAGGATGCAGTATGAAGTTGAAAAATGTTTTTATATTGTTCAGGTAATAGTCCATGATTTAGAAAGAAAGCATCCTCTGGAGGTGCTTCGGCATCAAGAGGCTGTATGCAGCTTGAGTATTGATCCGTTTAATGAGTGTGTATTGACCACAGCTGGTAATGATGGCAGATTATTGGTATTTGATACTCGACGATCTGATCATGGTAAATATAATTTTCTAGTTATTTAAATTTTAGTATTTATAGACATATATGACATATAAATTTCTATAGCAATTAAAAAGAGATAATATTAAAAGAATAATAAACTGTACTATTTATTTTCTGACATTTATAATATATATAAAGCAAATGAGATCAGTTCTGTCAATGTTTTATTTTTTTAGATAGTTAATTATTTTACTTTAAGGTTTATTATATTTAATATATATCTTAATTTTATTGTATTTTTATTTTTGATGATTGCAGAATCTCTAGTTATATCTCGCAGTCGTAAAGCATTCCATGGTGTGATGTTTCATCCGCAGCAATTGGGTGTGCTTGTCTCCGCGAATGCCAGAGATGGTGTAGCACTGTGGGATCTGCGGTCAACTAAAAAGTTAGTAATATTTTTTATTTATTTTGATGTTATTTCCCACCTATAGCAAAGTAGGCAGAGAGAACTTGAACTAGATGCCTAAGATAATCTTTTCTGCACTTTCCCTTTTTGTGCTTTGGAAGCTTCTATTTTCAAGAGAGACAAAGACTGACTATAATGCTATTGTAGTAGATTTAAATCCCTTTTAGTTCAATTTTTGTTGTGATAACATAAATTATTAGGTTCTGCCATTTAATATGTACCTTAAGCGAAAACAGAGTACCTGATCACTACTTTCTTTTCATACAATTCTGTTTTATCTGGTATATGGAAGAAAATATAAAATTTTACTGTCCCATATTTCAAATAATTGTCATGTTACCATAATAAACTCGAGTTAAGGGTAGTTGTGGTGCAAGGGTACAAGGATGTCACTTCAGACATGCCAGGTACTGGATTCAATCCCCACTCGAGGAATTTAAATATTTTATATTTTAATTTTTTCGCTCTGGTGTCAAGGCAAAGCGCGGCATTGATTTCCGCCTCTCAGACGTAACGCTTCCAAATTCTGGTGGAAAATGGGTAGCAGAGTGGCTTAACACTATAGTCTATTCATTTTAGCATGAGACAAAATGTAAACAAAGAACTAGTGTTTCTAAAACTTTTATGTAACTTTTTCTTTTCTGTTTAATTTGATCAGGGTTTACTCATATTTTAAAATATTAAAAAGGTAATACAACAAAAACGAAGTAACGAGAAAACTACTTTAAACTTAACAAAACAAGAAATTTCATAAAAACATTTATCAACAGAATTGACCAATAGTAAAAATGGCAGATATACTTTTGAGTGTTTTTACATGTCAGCCATTCAAACATAAATTTTTATAGTTAAGAAATTAATTTGTGTTGTAATGGTATTTACTATTTATGATACCGTAAATAGGATGACTTGAAACATTTTTCGATTTAAATTTTTGATTTTTATAATATTCCTAGCCTTAAATAATAAAAATATCGCTATTTTTGATTACTGTATTTTTTTTTATAATATTGCACATTATAAAGGTATAATTTTATATTTTTTTAAAATATAATTACAAAGATCATTTCATTGATGTCCACCAATTTAAATTATAATTATTATGAATTAATAATTTCTATAGATATCGTTCAAAAATATTATTATTTAGATTTTAGAGTGTATCTTCATTGTTACATAAATCTTCAGATTTTATTTTGCTTAATATAGTAGCAATACGTGACTATTTTATAAATAATCTTTTTTTTTATTTGTTTACCTTTTATCTCATGGCTCAGTGATAGGCTCCATCTTCCTACCCTACTATGTGCGGGATACAGCGTGAAACTGAAAAAAGAACTTAAATGTTAAACTAAATTATGTATCTATTATTTCAAGTCCCGTAATCCGGTACGTCGGTAACAACGGATCATGTCAGAACAGTATGAGCGTGAGATTCAACAAGACCGGCACGCATATATTAGCCCTCCGGCGTCGCCTGGCCCCAGTACTCTACTCTCTGCATTCACCGGAGCCAGTGGCAGAGTTCTATCATCAGGACTATTATAACTCATGCACTATGAAGAGTTGTTGTTTTGCTGGAGATAATGATCAATTTGTATTGTCTGGTTCGGATGATTTCAACTTGTATATGTGGAAAGTGCCCGATACTGGTGGTGGGTTTGGTGAGTTTATCATGTACATTATTAGTACTAATAGAAATATGTTGTTTAGTTTTTGTAGGTAGGCAGAGGGAACCTTGTGTTAAGATACTCCATTTCCAATGCACTACATTTTTTTCGCGATATTCAGTGGTGATTGGCGGAACTCAATGCCGCGTTTTGTCTTGTTAACAGAGCGAGGAAATTAATATAATTAATTCCTTGTATATGAATCAAACCCATAACTGTCAGTGCTGTGTTTGCTGCGCCACAACGACGGTCTCATATTTGCTTTATATATATATTATTTATTATATTTTTTTATTTGATATTTTATTGAATATTTTAAGTTGGACGTATTAAATTTCATATCTTTTTACAAGTATGTTTATTATTTTAACCATTTCAATAGTAAGTCTTTAAAGGTCAAGTTATTGTTTGCATTTAATAGTTTTTTTTTTTAAATAGACCTTTTGTGGCTACTCAATTCGAAAATACATTACTTTGATAGAATGAACAATATTTTATTGAGGTCGTCATGGCGCATTGAACAGTTTTGAGATCGATTCCATATTGTCGAAATTAATTATTCTTCTCTTCTTAACTCTGGTAATAAAATAAAGCGAGAAATTGAGCACCGCTACTATACAACATGCAATGTCTCCAAAGTTGGGCAGTGTGTGGAGATCGAAAGTATTTTAACACTAGGCTAGACTTTCATAGCGTAATATATTCTCGAATATAATAATATTAACGGTTTTTTGTTATGTAGTTAAATCAAATCAGATTCACGCTGTATCCCGCACACAGCATTGCAGGCAGAGGGAACCTAGTGCTAAGACACTCAGTTCCCCACTTTCTGCCGAAATCTGGAGGCATTGCGTGTTGAGTGGCAGAACTCAACGTCGCGCTTAGCCTCGACACCAAAGCGAAGAAATGGAAATATACATTTTAAGTAAATATTTCATATCCTCGAGTGGGGATCGAACCCACAACCAGTCGGTTTGACAGTCGCACCTCGTGCCACTGCGCCACGATTGGCCTCAAGTTATGTAGTACATATCATAAATTGACTTACTGTTTCTAGATACAGTAGTGGAGCCGCCTCATATAGTGCTCTACGGTCACAGATCTATAGTAAATCAAGTGAGGTACAATTCACATTACTGCCTCATTGCATCGTCGGGAGTCGAGAAAATTATTAAGGTAATTTTTAAACCTTTTTAAAATCTCTTAATTATGTTATATTCATAAAAAAAATCATCAAGTTTTTTATGTTATTGGTTAACCATGTTATTGAAATAGCAAATTTGGATTTTACGTGAATTAAAAATATAAAGATGATTAAATGACGACTAACTTAACTAATGACGACTAAGTCATACATATGAATTACTGGCCAGAGCACCTGGTCGATTTCCAGAAGTTGCGGGTTCCAGTCCCGCAAAATTCAAATTTTTATGTTTTCTAAATAAGTATTTTTCTTTCCTAAGTATGGTGTAACTTTTAAAAAATGTTAAAATTAATCACCGGATGATACGTAGGAACTATGGAAAATGTGAAAAACTAAATTCGGAATAAGAAATGTAGTTTATATGAATTGGTAGTCCGCCGTCTCAACGTCTCAAATTGAATCAGCGGCGAACGGTGACGCGCGTCTCACTAGATGTGTCCCCACAAACCCACGTGGCTTAAGAGCAGGTTTCACCATGACGAGGAACCCGCAATTACGTAGATGGAGCACTTCTTCCCCTCTTAAGTAGGAGAACTTAAGTATGTGGGGTCGCCATTCTCCTATAGCTCGCCATAAGCTGCTTGGACTTATTGTTATTATTATTCTAGAATTATTACCTATTTCACTATCATTGACAATTAAATATTTTTTAACAATTATTATATTTTTAATGTGTTATTCCACTCTTAAGAAAAAAAAATACTTATAAAATGTCCTAGTATTGTTTCAATAGTTTGATTGATTGATTTTTTATTGAAAGTATTGGTGATTTTATTATTTAAGCCAAATAGTATGGCAATATTGTTTAAAGATTTCCGAATCGTATCGGTCCTCCACCTTTAATTTATTTCGCAATATAATAACTTTCGTTAATAAACGTTAGTTTGTACCTAGATTTGGTCACCGCTGGAGTATCCTAAAATGCGGGGCGCGCTTCTGGAAGAGGCCCAGGGCTCCGACAATCCGCGGGAAATATACAGCCACGAGGATTATGTGTCACTTGTACATCATAGCGGACAGGTTTGTTGTTTTAAATATGAATATATAATGCTAGTTCATTTGTTTTGTAGTGTAGCGAGAGAGCCGGAGTGGACAGAGTGCCAAATACTACGGTCTCTGCATTTTTTTTAACAATATTCGTCAGTCTCTCCAGCTGCGGCAGTTTTTCCAGATTAATATGAATTTAAAGATTGAAAAATCTTAAAGTCTGTAAACGTGACGTTGTAAACCTTTGGTGTAATCATTTACATCCATAGTCCATAAAAAAAAATATTTTTCGCTGCCTTATAACAATGACGGTACAAGCACTGCATTGCGTGCCTTGTATTAAGACACTCCGCTCTCCACTTTTCGCCGAATTCTGGAGACATTGCGTGTTGAGTGGTCGAATTCAAAGCCACGCTATGCCTCGACACCAGGGCGAGAGTTCCCTCGAGTGAGAATCGAATACACCACCTGGTCTCAGACTGACCTCTTCACGCACTCTTAGAGCAACGCCTGCAACTTGCATTCTAATGATGATGTCAGTAATGCATCCTCTGCAACAAACAACAGACACCACCAATGGCTTTGTTTCAATTTGCATTATTTAAGGCACAAGAATTTTAGCTTTAAAAAATTTACGCTATATAAATAATATTTATTCTCTTCAAAAAATATATTTTTTTGTCTACTTTGCTGTACAAGAATAACTTATTACGATTTATTTGTATTTTCTAGTACTTATCGCACAACTACGCGGAACAGTCGACGAGCGAGGACCCTCGCATGATGGCGTTCTTCGACTCCCTAGTTCAGAGGGAATTGGAGTGTCTCGCTGAGGAAACCGACTCCTTGGACGGTTCAAGTTCAGCTTCGGCACGAGGGAACATGTCTGATACGAGTGATAGTGATCAAATTATTGTGGATTTTTTGCACTTGGCACAAAAACGAGGTGTGTGTAGATTTTATATTTCAGTTATAGTTAATATACATATGTATGTATAATATCATATATTTATATGTATATATTGACTATTTACATATTATAAGCATAATAAAAAAAAAATTATCAGACCAAAGAAGAGAAAGTAGTAAGAGTCTTAATTAAATCAATTTTGCTCGTGAGTTTCAATATTATTGGTAAATAAAAAAAATGGAATCTTGCAATTTTTAATTATTTATTGTCACAAAATGCCTTATTGCGTTTCTCTTATAAGATATACATAGGAGTCGCGCACTTAATTTTAGAACAAGCGTTTTATATTAACGCAGCTTTGCTTGCATAAATTTATTTTTATATTATAGAAAGTTTCATGATAATCGGATGAGTATTTTATACGTGACTGCCTTCCGAGCCGGTAGTAGTTTTAGTCCGTGCTATGATTCGAAAGTGCTTGTATATATGAAATAATATTAGTAAATATAATGTTATTATTTTAGCAAATGCAAATGGCACTCGGATTCAAAGATGTCCAAACAGGCTGGCGCGGCTCGTCGCGTCGCGTTATCCAAAGGGCGTGCGATCTCAGAAGCGTGGGTCTCTTAGGTGAAGGTTTTTGTTTATGCTGTCCCACGAAATTTATATATTTTTTTTAATTATAAAAAGTAAATGCGTATATTTCCTGTATGTCATTTAATCTTCTGTATTTATAATATACCTACACATTTTTAAGACTGCTTCCCCCTGCACCACCTAATTTATCAAGGTGTGTTAAATGGTGGAACGCCGCGCTTTGCCTGTACCAGAGAGTGAAATAAAAATTACTGTAATCATTACACCGAATACAGATCTAAACACAACTTAGTACTCGTAGTTCGTAGGAGCAATATAATAATATCGAATTCATATTTTCACGTAAGCCACTAATGAAACAAATGTAATTTGCATAGAGCAGACGGAACAAGCAGCCCCCGCCGAGCAGCAGCAACAAGGGCAAGCGCACGGCGCTGCGGCGCGCGCGCGGGCCGCGCCGCCCCGCGCCGCGCGCGCGCCGCCCCGCGCCCTCCAGCGAGCGCACCGACTCCGACGAGCCCGCGCACTGCCTGTACAGGGACCCCGGCAGAGTAAGTCGCCCCGCTACGCCGTTGCGAAGGAGGGTGAACGTCACGAGGAGCAATAAAAGGAAAGGCCGTGTCGCTGGTTATATTAAAATTGTAACTTTCAGGAATAATGGTATGCAATATTTTTAAATATTTTGTACACATATTATAGTTTTGATATATGTATATATATTTTACTGTTTTAGGTCACACATTAGCTCAAGACAGTAGTGATAATAATAATTATACAAATTTTGACAATTTTGAAGAAAATCTAGCTTTACCTAGCACAAGTACAGGTTTGTAATTTTTTTAAGATTCTATTTATCTTTATAGTGGAACCAGCTCCTATATGTATATTCTTATCCTCATCCTATAGGATGCCATAATACTAACTAACTAACTTTTGAGTGTTCTACCCATGAGCGTATCTACAGATATTTTCTGGGTGGGGCTTTAATTTTGAAAAGATATGTTCATATAAACATTGTTTTTTTTTTAAATGGGATATTTTTTTTGATTGTAAACTTTCTGGGGTAGCTACCAGACTATTCTTGGGTAGACACGGCCAACCTGGACCCCCTATTCCTACACCCATAGTTCTACCCAATTAAATTAAATCTTTACATTCTTTTTTTTATCAATTAGAGTTAACTATTGATTGAAATTACGCAATAATATTGTATATGTTTGCAAAATTTTTAAAAATTTTAGGTTACAGGGGCCAAAGCAATTCAGCACTATTCCGAATAGCTGAAGTCGATTCCGACGACGACCTATCAGTCAGCAGTCGACCGATATCACCTCGAAATCAGAATATGAATGGTGTACCTAACAACCTGATAAATATTGTTCCTACACCCATAAATGGTTCTAGAGATCCCATGGCTGATTCAGGACGAATGGAACGGCCGGAGTTCGAGAGAAATTCCACTACAGCAACAGAAAGTAGGCTAAGAATGAATTTAAGAAGAGTAAGAAGAAATGGTAGACTGAGTATACAGCGTTCAGATTCAAGTGAATCGCCTCCACATAAAGATCAGGCGGACAGGACATCGACAGTCCCCGACAGGTTGTCACCTAAAGTCCACTATAACAGAACGGTAGCGAGGCTTATGAATGAAACGAATGAAAGTGAACTGGAAAGCAGCTGCAGTACTGAAGGCAGCCTCTGGCCCCCAGATAGACAAAAGGCCAAGAAACCACGTCGCAACTACAGAAATCACATGGAGTCTGATTCTAATTGAGAGAATAGCGGATTATTGTATCGTGTTCTATGATATACTAGCGGTGTAATATGGAGAATGGTGTCTTGACACTAGGTTTCTTCTACCTACTCTGCTATATGCTGGATACAGCGTGAAGAAAAATAGATGTACTAGTTATCCTACTTAAAGGGGTGACTACCGTGGACTCGTTTGTTAAGCAATTTTGACTAGATTATTCTATGTATATATTTGAGGCTTCGTGACTACGACATATTTCTAATATAGTCTTGAGTACTGTAAACAACCTTACTTTACACTACTTACAGGTTTCCAACGATTTTATAATGAATTAACTTAAAATATAAATGTATACTAACCATGTGGTTGTATTTAAAGATATAAGAACTTTTTTATATTACGATTAGTAAATCAATTCTATTTCATTGTCCTATGTACATACAAATTTTATGAACTATTTCTTATCAGCTATCACTTGGCATTTTCTTGCGTCGTTGAATAGTAGAAGAGCCTTCTTTCTGTTTTTTTTTTGATTTCAAAGTTTATTTTAAAAATATATGTGATTTATTATTAAATTAATTAGGATTAAGGTGCATTAATAATCTCCTTAAATGGTTGTTAGCATATATTCATGCTGAAAAATACATTAATCATACCTATTACATATATTGTGTTTTATTTTATAAACCTGTGTATTATAAAAATATAATTAAAATGCAGGTAAGAATGAGATGAAAAAATATATTTACTTTCAAGTCTAAAAGATAAAGTGTACATACATACAATTAATGACTAGAGTATTGTTATATATAGTGAAAACAAATAAGTTGCCAGTCCATACAACTAAACTAAAAACTTACCTATCGTAGGTAAGTTTTAAATATAAGGAAATTACTAAGCAGGTAACAGGTCAAGCAGTTCCCCAGAACACTCCCCATGATAAATACGGTAGAGAATATACAGCGAGGAGACGTCTACTCAAAGCCAAAGTGTCGAGGCTTTCGCAGATCATTGGGTCCCCGACGATACGAATTTCTCTGAGTTGTATGCGATCAAATCAGTCAAGATGTTATTTGGTGCACCGGCCTAGAGATGAGAATAGTGCTCCATATGAGGCCGAACCTGCGCCCTGAACAGGGCCAATCGGTGTTTTTGCGTGAAGTACTGTATCGCGATACTGTCAGTGGCTCGAAACGCTAAGGCCCAATGTGCTGATAGTGGGTTCGGCTATAAAGGTGTGTTTTGGAAGACTTTTTGGGTTTTTAGTAATTAACGCGCAAATTTGTGTTCTTGTGGGATTGAATTGAACCAGGTTCCTTTCAGCTCATTTGGAAACAGCCCCGAGGGATGCCTCAACTGAAGACACAAGCTTATTTCGGTACTAGTCGACGACTTCCTGAGAAAGACGCGGCCGGAGTAAACAGCATCCACTGTGCTGTGATCTGCCTAACAATTAATGCTAGAATCTTCTAACATGTTATTGATTTGCAGAAAAAATCAACAACATGTTAGAAGACAAAAAAATATTCTGAGCAAAAACCATCGACAACGACATTGACGCTGCGCCCAGTGAGAAAGCTGGCGACCCACTTGCATGAATCATTGGAAAGCCCATAGGATAGAAGTTTAACGAGCCCAGCGGTGGGCTAGGTTAACCAGAAGATCTCCGGTTGAGCGACCATTGTGGCAACCATATTGACGGTCATTAATCAATCTAGATAAAGCAAGAGCTACTACTAGAGAGTAGAGCTAGCAATAGGCCTGTAGTTAGATGGATCTGAACCATCACCTTTCTTCTGAACCGGACTGGATTACGCTGACTGAGTAAGAGTGCCGAAACGAACGCGTTAGCACCGGTGTCAGCGCAGGAGCACATGATCGGAGCACTAAAGAAGAGTTACCATCTGGCCATTGTAGATGTCCAAAGAAGATATTAATTTCAGGCATTGAGGTCTGGCACCGATGGTCGATGGTCGGCGGACCTTCCTCAGACTTTTTCTATTTAGGTATTTTTATTAAAAAATTATATGTATAAAACGTATTATTATACAATTAGTTATAGTAATTAATAATCGTATCCAAAAAAAAAGATTGTTAGAGTTATTGCTAAACACTGTTATAAGTTGTTAAATAAATAAGTACAGTGCCGTAAACTTTATGTTGATTATCATTTTGAATTTTCATCATAACGTAATGAGCTGTGTCTTTATGAGACAGATCTGTTATCAGAATATATATCAGCAACCAAAACTCTCCAAGCAATAAATTTTTAAACTTCTCTTTTTTAACATTTTGAAGACTTATTTAATTATATGGATGCTAATTTGTTTAATATTCTGTGGCATAAAAATATTTGAAGTGACAATGACAAAGACATTAGACAATACTTCAAAGATCTAAAGGCGTGTTATGTTTTCTTAACCCTAGTATTAGAATAATTTTGAGTGTTAGACCATTATTTTAGAACTAAAACTCGAAGAGATGGACGGAATATGTAGTTACAAGACATTTATAGCAGCGCATAAGCCACAACTTTTACTCTCAGGTGTACCAGAGTATTTTTGGCCTACTTTATGTAAAAAATTGAAAGATCAAATATTTGATTCTGGTGCTGCATTTCAATTAGTAAAAATCGATTATGATGAAGAAGAGAAGAGACCATATGATCCATTATGGAGTGTTATGGCTATAACTGACATAGACAGAACTGATTCTAGTCATATTTATCTTATAGATCATGCTTGGACTTTTAAAGCTAACAATATAAAAAATAACTTAAGAAATGTACCAGTGCTTTTAGAGAGAATGTGTAATCTTATGCAGATCACCTCCGAAAATATTGAAGAACAAATTAACGATGTATCTAAGTGTGTATGGAAATATGCAAACACATATGCAGTTGAAAGTGAAGAGTTATCAGTAGAAGACAGAGTACCGGTGTGGTATGTTATGGATGAGTTAGGTTCAGGAATTACACATTCTGATAACCCAAATTTTCGCATTGTTCCATTTATATATATCCCAGAACAAATAACATTCACATTGCTGTTTCCAGTAGAAAATGTTGAGGAAGGTGACATAGTTACAAGAAATTTTATTGAAGGAAGTTACTCAAACTCAAAACAAAGAGAAACTATGCTTATTCCATGGCAACATTATGATAATTTCGATGATGACTTTGATCAGATAGAACCAGATACAAATTACTTTTTAGAAGGTCACATTGTTGAGTCTCTTCCTGCACTAGAACTCTTAGAAAACAGGGAAAAATCACCTATATTAAAAGTTTATTCTGAGTATGAATTTATTAATCAATATCTCAATACTCCTGAATTTGAAATTGTTAATAACGAAGATGAAGCAGATATCTTGTGGTATATTAACCATTTTAAAAATTTCAGAGAACTTAGTGTTAACTTTCCTAACAAATTTGTTAATCAGTTTCCTTTTGAGTATGTTATTACTATTAAAGACTTATTAGCTATTGTTGCTAGAAGATTGCAAGGTGGGCTGAGTGATTCTAGAAATGAACTTGAAACTTTACCAACATGGTTACCAACTACTTTTAATATGAAAACTGAACTGCCACAATTGGCTGCCTATTATATGCAACGCAAGAAGCAAGGTTTAAACAATCATTGGATTTGCAAGCCATACAACCTTGCTAGAGGTTTAGATACATATATTACAGATAATTTAGACTTTCTGTGCCGCTTACCTTTATCTGGTCCTAAAATTGCTCAAAAATATATTGAAAATCCAGTTTTATTTGAAAGGCCTGATATTGGCAAAGTCAAATTTGATGTCCGTTATGTTATTCTTCTAAAATCTGTGGATCCAACTGAAGTTTATATTTACAAAAATTTTTTCTTGAGATTTGCAAACAAAGCGTTTGCTCTGGATAATTTTGAAGATTATGAACAACATTTTACTGTTATGAACTATAGTGAAGGTGTTTTGTTATTTAAACTATTGTGTGCAGATTTTAAAGAAGCCTGGAATAATCAATATCCATGTCATAATTGGGATGAAATAGAGAAATCAATTTTTAAAATGTTTTCCGAGTTATTTACAGCTGCAACAATTAAGGCTCCCCCTTGTGGTATAGCGAGAAGTCCTCAATCCAGAGCCTTATATGCGGCTGATATAATGTTAAGTTGGAGTGATGATAATAAAAAAATACAACCTAAATTACTTGAAATAAATTGGATGCCTGATTGTAAAAGAGCCTGTGAATACTATCCTAATTTTTACAATGATATTTTTTCAGCCTTATTTTTAGATAAGGATGTGAGTACTTGTATTAAAATCTTATAAGTGTCTCTGTTTACAAAAAACTGCCAACATTATACAATTTGAAATCCTCTGTATCCTAAACACTTAAATGGACTTTTTGAAAAAAAAGATGAGCTATTTTAAATATTTTATTTCTGATTGTACACGAGAATGAATAATATTAGAGTTGTATCACTAAGAATTGCTTACTTGCATAAATATGTATATATTATTGAAATTAAATTAGATTTATCAGTTTTTTTGCAATATCCTTCTGTCATCATCAAGGATTGAACCAAATGGGTTGTCATCCTCAACATTTCTATGGCTTAGAAGAAGCAGAGTTATAATAGCTATTACTATTAACAATGTAATCCAATATCTCCTTTGAATGCCACCAGTTCTTCTTACTCGAGATGAAGGAAGTGTATTCCTACAAAAACAACAGTGATATATAAGCAATGTAAACAAAAAGTATTTAGTTGGAAATGTACACAAATATAGTGTTACAAAAGTTAAGAAAAATTGGTTTTACTCACTTCCACCACCGGCTTATCCATGCAAAAGTAGATTTTTGTTTGTATTTATTCTCATCATGATCAAAATTCAGTAGTGGTTCTTGTTCTAAAGATTTAAATGCTTTTCTAGATGCCTGACCACCTAAGTGCAAATAAAAAAAAAATGGTTTATTAAATATCTACAAAAATAACAAAAAAAAAATGTATTTAGCATTTTAAAAAATAAACTCATATCTTTCAGTAATAACTAGTAAATGTATATCAACTTCCACTTCTAGAAATTCAACATACTCAGTAAGCTGTCAGTTCTCTTTACTGATGTGTTATCATACATGTTGATATTATCCTCTGGCATTTGAACAATGGAATGTGGTGTGCTCGCTGCTGATCGATTTGTAGATTCATCATCACTTGCCCCAACTGGTGTACCTCTTTGGTTGTCCAATGATGTAAAGTATTGGTTTTGATTAGGAGATTGACTTCTTCTTCCTGCTGCCCCTTTTAAATCTTGGTCCTCTGAAAGCTACATAGAGTTTTTCATATATTATTCTTTATGTTAATTAAAAAATGTCATTTTATTTATAAAATTTTAAATAATTTAAAATTCAAGTATGTAATAAAAATTCAAGGTGTATATAAAGGTTTAATAGAGAAATACTTGAACAAATATCAAGCAGCTAATAATGATTTTGTACAAAGTGCACTGACCAAGGGTAATCCTAGACCAGCTCGAGCCCAATTTACACCAGCTAGTTTTTCTCTAAGCACATCAGCCACTGGAGACACTAGGTTTGACGGTGGGAAAACAGGAGACGCGCACGAAGGGCATTGGTAACCAGCAGGTGCAGTTGTACGCGGCAAAGCGCGATATCGTGATTCAGCGCACTCCCAATGAAACACATCTAGAGTTGAAGTTGTAATTTTTTGTTTCATATACTATAAAATATTTAAGCAATAGTAATATAATTATTAAATACTCACGGTAACAAGTAAGTCGTATACATTCCCCTTCTGATAAAGTTTTCGTGCATATTTCACATATTGGATTATAATCGCTGTCTTGTAACCATTGAAGGTATGATTGTATAATACACTAAAACATGTAACTCATTAGCTAAAATTTAATGAAATTTTCTAATACGAAGATAAATAATTTTAAAACAACATTGGTACCTTTGGATGATTTGTTACCATACAATATTCACAAACATTTACTCTATGTTCAAAACAAAATTGGTTTGTAACTCTTCTTTTAGGACATTTACAAAGACCCATGTTTAACTATTTTCCAAAATTTTGTATAATATACCATACATTTATTTAGTATTTCGGAAAATTCGTGCGTCAACCTATATAAGTCAATATCGGGAATTGTGATCTGTCAGCCACGTAAATAAAATGTCAACAAAATTTCAAGGAACAGTATATCTAAGAACGTCAACTTAATTCTTGTATTTTATAAATAATCTTGTTTTAATTTTTTCGTTTATTTTAAGAAATATAAATAAAAAGCGAGGCCTACAGTGTGACTGTAAATGCGACTAGTTGTGGGTTTGATCCCTTCTCGATGAAATGAAATATTTATTTAAATTTATATTTCCATATCTTCGCTCTGGTGTCCAGGCAAAGCGCGGCGCTGAGTTTCGCCACTTAATACGCGATATTTGGGTCCAAAATTTGGTGGAGAGTAGATACCGGTAGTGTCTTAAACTCTACTACTAACTAGGTTCCCTCTGCCTACCTGCTGCATGCGAGATACAGTGTAAAGCTAAAAAAAAAAAAACATAAAAGGAGTTTCAAGCAAATAATATAAATAAGCTTAGGTACGGTACCGTACCATATTTAAAAGAAAAAGTAAATATATATTGATATGTCATAAATTTAAATATAAAAAAATACCCATAAATCTGGCAAGGTGAAATCAAATGTCCTTTGGGTATATGTGTTCTGTGATCAAATGTCACTGTCAAATCTTGATCCCTTTGGGTATATGTGTTCTCCAATGGAATCGAAGAATAATTTGTGATTATATATTTTTGTTATTCTTAAAGCAGAGCACGTAGACTCTGCAGTGTGTACTATGGCCACTAAAATATTATCGCTTAGAAATGTGATTAATAAGCCATTAAATTCTATAATAAGCAATGTATCTCTATATCAACATGAATGTAACCTAAAAAGTTTTAGTACTACGACTGTTGCTTGCATTACATTTTTCAATAAATGTTAGCATTTTATTTTTATTTTATATATAATTAGATAATTATATATTTTTAAACCAAATTAATATTTGTGAATTTTTTAGTGCCAGCAGAGAAATTATGGAAATCGGTCACTTCTGTAAGTAATGCTGGAGCTAAAAAAGGACGTGGAAAAGGTGCTGGCCGAATACGTATTAGAGATTTAAATCGTGGGCAAATGATTGGTATTGGAAAAATTAATATGTTATGGCCAGGTTTGTCCGCACCTGTTATACGAGGCAGAGAGTTGCTTAAACAACAAAGATTACCAGATGATCCAGAAAGGTTTCTAATTAAATTATAATTCTTGTAATTTATATATTTTTTTATAAGCAATGCTTCATATTAAAATTTTATCTTTCAAAATTTATAGAATGGAAAAATTAATTAAATTGAGAGATTCAATGACCAAATTTCGACGTCTGAGATTGAGTCCAATTGAGAGAGGTTGGTCTGGTTCTCGTATGCCTGGCCGCAGTATTGGACAACCAGATGCTGTTGGAGAGGGTTTGTAGTGATGCTTGTATGCAATATACATACTACTTATTACATTTTTGTGTTGTACAACAATCCAATATATAATAATTTTTCTACAGAGGAATTCATTGGTTTTGATACAAAAGTTCTACAACTTAGATCTTTACTTATTATGAAAGGAAGTCTGGGCCGCACAAGGAATTTTCAAGCTATGGTAAGAATAATAATAAGTATACCTTCTTGCACAGATAAGAAAATAAAATTGCTATTTTTAATATTAATTTATAAAAAGAAAAATGTGCTATAGTGGCTTTACATCTTAAAAATATAAATATTTTATTAATTACATTTTTCAAATTGTCAGTCATTTTTCAGGTGGTGACAGGTAATGGACAAGGTCTTGCTGGTTTTGGTTTAGGTAAAGCAAAGGAAGCACCTGCAGCACTTAGGAAAGCAAAGAACAGAGCAGGAAAAAAATTGATGAATTTTGAAATTTGCAATGGCCACACAGGTATGATAGAGGTTTATGTATTTTTTGTAATTTTGCACTATGGATGCACAGACCAAGGCCCGTGGGTAGCATGTGGCCTGCCGGTCATATACTAGTGGCTCGCTGAAAGCTAAAATAATACTCTTGTTCTAAAATATGTTGTTTATACTTGTTTGATAGAAAATAATGAAAATATCTCAATTTAAGTGTTCCACGATTTCTTCACTGCATTTGGAAAAACTAAAATATATGTGCAGAAGAAGAATGAAGGTTATGGATTAAGCTGTCACAGAGCTATCAAAGAGATTTGTCAGGCCATCGGTATTAAAGATCTCAGAGCTAAGCTAGAAGGCTCTAATAATTTACAACATATTGTCAAGGCATTCTTTATTGGACTTTTGCAACAGGTATTATTATGTATTATATATTTTTATTATATATAATTTGACTAAGTATAGTAGGGTAGGCAGAGAAAAACTAGTGTTACATGCTGTTCTCCAACACATGCTTAATGTCCTATACATTTTTTGTTGAGTTACGGAATTCAAGGCCACACTCTATTTTGTTACCACAGAAAGAAAAGGAAAATGTGTGATGAATATTAGTATAATGGAATGAATATTCCACCTCTGGCACTGTGCTACGACACCATGATGGTCTCTATTTAAAATAAATATTTGGAAATCAAATATTTATTTATAATTTATGCATTATATTTTCTTCTTTTAGAGATCTCATCAACAACTTGCTGAAGAGAAAAAACTACATTTAGTAGAATTTAGAGAGGAAAATGAAAATTTCCCCAATGTAGTTGCCAGCCCATCCTACGTTAGAACTAAAGAAGAAATATCTAAAGACGAGACACTTGACTTTACTCAATACATTTTGAACGACAAAGTTATCTTACAGAGAAAGAAATTCCCTAGATTCTATGAGAAAATGCCCCACTACGAAATTTATCTCAAAAAATATGAAAAGTTCAGAAATCACGAGAAGATACGCCTAAACTTGAAAACTGAGTATGGTGAGATTAAAAGCTTCCTGACCGACAGGTATCCAGAGGAGAAAGCTGAGAATGATGCTTAAGAATTGAATATTAAGTAAAATTTAGGTGTAGAATATAAAATGATGTACAATATAAAAAAAAATATCTATTTTTGTTTTATTTCACTTAACATTTATGTATTATTTCAATCTTAATTGATTGATTTATTTTCATTTAAGCAATTAACATTTCTTAAAAACTTCTAGTCTTTCTAACCATATGAATTCATTTGGGATGAACATAAAAAAAGAGTCTTATATTGACAATTATTTATTTGTATTTTTATTATTAAAGGAATACAATTTTTATTTATAATTTTAAAAACCTTTTACTTCACTAGCCTATAAAATATCACTCATAAAAAGTATTTTTACTAGCTTTATATAAATAAATCAATATTATACACAGCTATTGAAATCAACAAAACATTTTGGGGTGTTTTTGTTTACATTAAATGTAATTAAAAAATAATATGTTTAATATAACTTTGTATTTTTGTCATGGCACCCGCTATCATTCCAATTTTATTTAAAATTATTTAAAAAAATATTTACACCTATATAATACCTAATAAGAATAAGAGGCTATTCGTAAATTGCATCACTTGAACTTCAGGGTTTTTTCAACCCCTCCCTTGTTAAGCCGCTCGCATTTGTGAAACCAAGTGTTTTTAGAAAATCCTAGAAATTATTGAATTATAATAGTAGTTGGAGAATTAATATTATTGACACGCATTTCTTGTTTTAAATGAAGAAATGTTATAAAAAAAAAATCTCTCTGCTCTTTATGGACCTCTCTCTTCCTGACCGTACCGTGTAAAGTAATTTACGAGTAGCCTCTAAGCGGTTAAATGCTCTAAAATGCCAGTCCGATTTCTTCTATGAAAAAAATCAAGCACCATTTTAATATAAAAAATTGAAGCAAACTTTTGTAAGAGAGTATGAAGAAAAGTTGTCTTACAGTGATATGATTTGTATCTTTAAGTAAGTCTAAATTCCATACAAAAATATATAATATACTATAAACTTTTAGCATTCATTTAAGTATTGCTTGGAATTTTTGTGTTTTTTCTATGTATCACCAGTATTGTTATTATTGGAGTATATAAAGAGATCTGATTGTTGACGTATGTTTTTCAATCTGTTGGATCTGAAAAAAAAAAAACACTGTAAATGAAATAACAAATAATGACATCAAATTCATAAATATTATTTATAGATTCATTAGAGTGTTGTGGGTTGTGTGATCTACTTGAATACTTACAAATTTAATTATTTTTGTCTATTCTCTAGGGTTAGTTATTCCATATTTTTATTTATGTCACATGTTAGGCATACTCGGAGGTTTATTAACGACCAAGCATGCAATAAAGTAGTTTTTATTTACAAGTATACATAAAAGGTATTAGTGAGGGTTTTCACCCAATACTACGCTAGGAGGGCGTACCTGCGTCCCTCCGGCGCCACTTGTCGGCGTGGTCCTGGCGAAGGTGCGGCGCGAGGTGCGCGCGCACGCCGCCCAGCACGTCGGCCGCGCCCGCCGCCGCTAGCGCCAGCGGCGCCACCGCCGCGCCCGGCAGCTGGCGCAGCACGCCCGCGCGCCCGCGCCGCGCCGCGCCGCGCAGCGACGCCGCCGTCTCCGTCAGCCCCTACGTTACGTACAAACGTATTAAATGTGTGTGTATTTTTCGTTCGGGCTTTTATAACTTTTGCGTTTACGACAAGAAAACAAACAAAGGGCAACTTCCTAAAATTAGATGTGCGTAGTCTGCTAACTGCAGGGCGGTCACGACTCTGAGACTGTATTAAAACTGTAATGATTATAGGTGTCTTACATCTCGCACGGTGTGGTAGGCGCTGGCGACGCCCTCGCGTATGTCGGCGGGCTGGCGCGCGGGGTCGCGGCGGCGGCGCGGGCGGGGCAGCGCCGGCGCCGGCGTTAGCATGTCGAACGCTGTTTCCGCTGTCGCCTGCAATATTGTATGGAGACATAAAATATAATGTATTCACGCTGTACCCCGCTTGCAGCAGGCATCAGGTGGCGGCAGTGACCTGTATGAGGTGCAGCAGGCGCGCCGTGATGTCGAGCGCGGCGACGGCGGTGCGCGCGGAGAAGGAGGCGGCGCCGCGGCGCAGGCCGTGCACCACGCGCCCGTCGCGCCGCCACTGCTCCACCGGCAGCCACACCAGGTCCCGGATGCCCGTTACTACGCACGCAAACGTTCATACTGGTTATTTATATTATTACATTCTACTTCATTTGCTGATCGAATAGTAATCTTGATCGAATAAAAATCTTAAATCAAGTCTGCGCGCCCGTCTATGTTGCCCGGTTGCCCGGTTATTTTTATCACTCGTCAACGTACTCCACTTTATTTTCAATTTCAAGATACATAATAATAAGTAGTGATAATTATAAATAATAAATAATATAAATATAATATTTAAATTCTCAATTATCAAGAAAAACCCTTCAATTTTCTTAAGATTTTATCATAAGTAAACAAATAATAACGTTTCTTACTTATTTGTAGTAGTGAATGCATAGGACCAATCCCACTGAGTAAGCCGGGCAGCTGGTGTCGCTTGATGTCTGACAGCCACTCGTGCAACGCCCACTGCACTAGCTTCTCGAGTCCTAGGAGGCCTAATCTGTAATAAAATGTACATCAATTATAATAGTTGCAGGCTTGAGAATTCTAGAAAGATTTAATTTTTTTTTCAAGCTGTATCTCGCACATAGTAGGATAGGCAGAGAGAACCTAGTGTTATGGTACTACGATCCCAATAGGACACTTCCGTTCCTCAGTCTTCGCTGATTTTTGCGTGTTGAGTGGCGGAACTCCACGACAGCATGAAGAAATAAATATATTCTGTATTGTATTTTCTCGAGTGGGAATTCAACCCACAATCATCACATTTACAGTCGCACCGTTGTGTCGCTACGCCATAATGGCGTTATAACACTAAGTTCCAGGTTGCCCTGCTATTTGAGGGATACAGCGTGAAGCTAATTTGTAAATAAACATACTTATAATCAAGTCGTTTAAGTGTGAGTTCGGAACAGTTGAGGTGTCCCAAGCCCATGAGGAGTCCAGCGACCGGTCCCGCTGACAGGTCCACCCTCTTGCCGACGTAGTCCAACCGGATTGGCACTTCGGGGGAGAACACCACACGCCTGAAATTGTAAATAACTGATAAGATCAAAATAAAATATATTATTATGGTCAAGTTCAGGCAGCCTATCTACCTATAAATACATGTACACAAATATACTACTTGACTACATATACATACTCACATACATATATAATGGTATGTGTCTATAAATAAATAACAATTATATACTATATACTATATAAGGCTATTGTGATGTAGTGGCATAGTGTCTGACTGTTAACGCGACGAGACCCACAGTGGGTTTGTGCGAGATTAGAGAGAGTAGAGTTCTCTCTAAACGGTTTATTTATATTTACTCGCGATGGTAAAAAGACAAAGCGTGGCGTTGAGTTCCGCCACTCACGTAATTCATGCCTCGAAAATTGTGTGGTGCTCGCGGAATGGAGTGGAAAGAAAAATGCTTATTTAGAAAAGTATTAAAATTTGAACGTAGCGGGACTCGAACCCAATCCTTCTGGTCGGTTTCCAGGTTTCCCTTAAATAAAATGTTAAAAGTGTTTTACACTTTATTCTTTTTGCTGTATCCTGATATATGCGAGATACAATGTGAATCTAAATAAATCTATGTACCGGAAATAAATAGGTGAGTCGTCAACGGGCTCAGAGTCCGGTACTTTGGTAGTAGGCTTCTCTTGGTTAATGCCGAGCCGCTGGAAATCTTCCTCCAATTGTATTAAGTTTTCCGATACAAGGCGTTCAGCTTCGTACGTCTCCATAAGTGGTTCGTCGTCGCGCATTACTGTCGATATTAACAATAATATGCTTTACATTCTATTCAATAATTTTGATTTGTCATTAAAAATATTATTATTTATTACAAAACAAGATCGCTCTGATGTCTTAGCAATACAGTTTCACAGACCACCTGGCCCTCCCTGTTCCCATCCCTAAAAAGACGACGTCACCAAAAGGCATTTAGTGCGTAACAACCTCAAGGAACCCTACTATTTCCCCTAAATTAAAGGCTTCCCCTGCACATTGCCTAAGAGATTTTGTTAGCATCATATTGTATTAGAGAGCAGTTTAGTACGGACCATTGTCGTTGAGCGACAAGCAGTCGGCGTCGCCCAGCGAGGTGGGCGTGGGCGGCGGGTCGCGCAGGCGGCTGCCCAGCGTCATGACGGGCGGCCGGTGCGTGGGCGTGGTCTGCCGCGAGCCGCTCGACTCCGTCGACAGCCCGCCCACGCTTTTTGCGTCTTCGTCTGAAAACGGTATTGCTCTATAATAAATATTAATTTTGTGGAATTAAAATACGCTTATGGTTTCAACTTGTATGAAATAAATTGTGAATAAAGTTTGTGAGCACTTTTTTTCTGTGATATTTTTTGAATATATATTTTTTTATTTATATTACAAGTTTTAAGTTGAAGTTAAAACTTCTTGCTAAATTCCATTAATCTAACTTAACGGTGAATTTTATAGAATATGCGGTATAACAAAGTATAAACACTATATATTTTGATTGTGTTGACTTAGAGCTCTAATATTTTTAATGCTCTAAGGGACTTTAGTCCTGAATAAAGGGTTGAGCAATGGGATCCCGATACTATCTTCTACAGTTGGCAGCGACAGTACTTGATTCTACATTAAAAAAATAACATAAAAAGAAAGCAATTTTACCACTAGTCTCATCAGTTCCAAGTTTAGAAAAGAATCCAGCTAGGAATGCAAGCGTGTCCTGGTCCAAGTTAAACCTCAGTGGTAGTAGGGACACTTTGAGGCAACACTCTTGAGCTGGTAGTGCCGCATCCGCTCGGAGATGGACCGCTTTTACTACTAACTGCGGGATATACATATGAAACTTAGCGTTAAGACACACCGTTCCCCACGCACCGCCTAATTTTCAAGTCATTGCATTTTAATTAGAGCGCGAAATGAAAATAATTAATTTCTAGTTTGAATAAAGAATTAAACATTTGAGCCTCGCGTACATTTGTTTTTTTTTTATAAAACAAATATATTTTGTAGTAATTAAGCTAATAAAAAAATGGATGAAATGGAAATATAAATTAAGTTAATAAAAAATATGTATTTCAAATATAGGTTTAGTAATTATTTTATATAAATTGCATTACACAATTTTAAGTAAATAAAACTACCCCCAAAAATAATATAATAACTTGAACTTAATATGATTTACATACAAAATAATTGTACATACCATATGTGCATTTTTCCTCTCTGGTTCATCTTTCAGTTTATATTGGCTGAGCAATTTGTTGATGTCGCTACACACTAGCCGGTCTAAAACTTCTATTTTTGATATGGCGAGTGTCTGTCGCGATGCTTGGAGGCCGCCTGGCGGGTACACCTCGTGTTGGAACTTCAGCTAAACAGATATATACATTACACATATATATAGGTATATATTCCTGAACCAGCCGTTAAGTCGGAAAAGTTCAGGTACCTTGGATCCGTTATGCACGAGTCTGGAGGCATCGATCACGATGTCTATAGCCGGATAAGCGCTGCTTGGGCCAAATGGCGGGAGGTTACTGGTGTGGTCTGCGATCGCAGGATACCGCCCAAACTCAAGGGTCTGATATACAAGAGCATCATCCGACCGGTTCTTTTATACGGCAGCGAATGTTGGCCGGCACTATCTCGGCACACTCAGGAGCTTCACGTCACGGAAATGAAGATGCTGCGGTGGATGTGCGGCGTAACGCGGTCTGACCGCATACGCAACACATTCATTCGAGGTAGTCTTGGAGTCCGTGACGTAGCGGATAAGCTCCAAGAGCGTCGCCTGAGATGGTTTGGTCACGTTACGCGCCGGCCTAAGAACTATGTCGGATGCAAGTGCCTTGCTATGTCAGTCCCTGGAGTGAGACCTCTCGGACGCCCAAGGAAGCGCTGGTTGGATGTCGTGAAGCAGGACATGAGAGCCAATGGTCTAACCACCGAGGACGCTAAAGACCGTGCAAAGTGGAGTAGGTTGAGTAGGAAGGCAGACCCTGGCAAAAGCCGGGACTAATGCCAGGTAGAAGAAGAAGAAGAGGAGAGATAGGTATTTATTGGCAAAAATCCTTTTTAGTTTCACAATATGGGTGACATCTATATATTATTAAGAAATAAAAGCTACTCCCATACCTTAGTGAGGCACAGTTTGACACACGTGTGCGCGTCGCGGCGCGGCGAGTGCGCGCGCACCCGCTCCGCGCCCGCCGCCCAGCTCACGCCCTGCCGGTACGCGCGCGTCGCCTCGTACGGCTCGTAGTCTTTACTGCGCCTGAGATCATTCAGTTAAATTCATTTAGGCGTAGGGGCACAAAGTGTGGCTGTAAAATCGACTGGTTGTCGGTTCGATCTCCACTTCCATTTCTTCCGTCTGGTGTCAAGGCAAAATGCGGCGTTAATGCCTTCAGAACTCGGCGGAAAGTGGAGAACGGGTGTCTTAACACTAGGTACCCTTTGCCTACCCTGCTGTGTGCAGAATATAGTGTGAAGCTGCCTGGAACTCATATTTCGTTATTTAACATTTTTAAGGCCGTAAAGCCGGTGACAAGAATGAAAGTCTGACTGTAAGTAAGATGGTTCTGAGTTTGATGCCATATATATACAGTAAAAAGAAGGTGGATGATTTATTTATATGTCTTTGCTTTGGTAATAAACCATAGTGTTAAGTTTCGCCACTCGACCTGGAATGCTACAAAGATTAAATGGCGCGTGTGGGACGGAGTGTCCTAACACTAGGCTCCCTCTGTATATTCTATAAGGAGCGAGATATAGTGTAAAGGAGTCGTTTCGAAATTTGTTTGAAAAATATTTTTTTTGTACCAAATCTACATTTATCTTACTTGGAAATTGTAGGTGATCCCTGTTTACTGGAATCATCGATTGTGACAGTTTTTTTTGACGTCGGAGAATCATTCGGCGACCGAAAATCACTTCCTCCATACATATTCCACGTTAAGCTCATCTCACATAATGTGTATCTAAAAATAAAACAAAAATTTAAATTAGACATTGACACCAGTTCTGGCGTATGGGCACAAGCGTGTGACTGTACACGTGAAAGGTTGTCGGTTCGATTTATATCCAGGAAATAGGATATTTAATATTTAAGGCAAAAATTTAAAGAAATAAATATATTAACAGTTGCATCACAGTACATTTTTGAAAATGTTATGTATGTTAAGAAGAATATTAAAGATTTTGCCAAAATTGGTGATGTTCATAATATCAATACTAGAAATAGGAATAAATTTGTTGCACCGGTAACCCGATTACATCGGGTCCGTAATTCTTTTATGGGACAGTCTGTACGCTTTTACAATAGGATCCCAGAAAACGTCCGAGAATATTTTATATCACAATTTAAAAGAATTGTGAAAAGACGTTTGTGTGTTAAAGGTTATTACCAAATTAATGATTATGTGAATGATAACACGCCTTGAGAATGAAATGCTCGCTCCAGTCTGTTTCAAAGTACCATTGTCAGAAACCTAAAATGTGATTGTGATAATTGATTTAAAAAAATAAGTCCCGCTGAGTTTCTTGCGCCGGTTCTTCTCAGGTCTGAGGCACTAATTTTAGTGAACTGGTGGTAAATTATTTGACGTTCAAAAAATGAAGCATGTAACTTCTTATTTTGAATAAAATTATTTGACTTTGACTTTTTCATTTTCGTTGCTCTGGTAAGAAGGCCAAGCGTGTTGTTGAGGTCCACTCAGCACGTAATGCCTCCAGAATTTTGCGGAAAGTGGGAAACGGGAATGGAGTGTCTTAAACCTAAGTTCCCAGGTCTCCTTTGCCTATCATAGCTGTGTTTATTGGATATTTTTCATTGTTTCTTATTTTCTTACGTGTATATTAATTTAAATACGGTAAATAAAATTAGTAAAGTCAGTTTCAAAGTTGTGACCTCTGAGATTGTGTGAGTACAATATTATAAGATATTCTCCATAAGCAATTTTCAAGATCATTTTCAATTTTTTTCATTCTTTTTAATTAAATAGACACAATTCGTGTTATTATACTATTAATAATTACTAGGAATATTTTTGTCTTACCTAAGAACAGGTAAAGGGAAACTCTTGGGCGCCTTCAAAACATCTGATTTAGCGGCTGGAACGGTAAAATGGTTGTCCACCATATACACTGGCCCGTTCATCCAGTTGATAACAGGTTCATCCATCTCGTTATCTTGGGTGTATGGTTGCTCTTCCACTATACAATACTCATCGTCCGTGTTACTGCCGTCGCCGGTTGATTTTACCTTTAGTATATAATTATTACTAATTATTTGTTATTTACACATTTTTCATTTAACTCGGTAGGCAGAAAAACTAAATTTTGCTTAAAAGACTCTACCAACCAGGAGGTCAGCCGTGGAGCAGGGGCACAGAGTGAGACTGTAAAATCGACTGGTTGTGGGTTCGGTTCCACTCGAGGAGATAAAATATTTACTTACCATTTCTTTACTCTGATGTCAAGGCAAAGCGCGGCGTTGAGTTCCGCCAATCAGCACGAAATGCCTCCAGAACTCGGCGGAAAGTGGGGAACGGTTGTCTTAACACTAGGTTCCCTCTGCCTACCCAGCTGTGTGCTGGATATAGTATGAGCTGACTTTACTAAGACAAAAAAAATATTGACTTTACCCATTTTTTTGCAATTTCTCTTACCAGACTGGAAATGGTAAATGGTGGAAAGCGTTTTAATACTAGGTTAAACATTAAATACTATATATATAACCCCAGATTCAATAAACATTTTAAATTACCTTCTTCCGTTTAGATTTCCTCGGAGTAGATTTGGGAGTTGAAGTCGGATCACCAAGATCCCTAGCGACTTGTGAGTTGGTGGGCTTTACATCTTGTTTTATATCTTCATCAGCTTGTATCATTGGGAAACTTTCATAATCGATTGATTTATCGACATCCGTGTCTATTATTTCAGTGGGCTGTTTTAATTTCATGTTAGATTCATCTGGGAAGAAAAATATTTCGACGCCTTCTTTTTCTGTTGAACTGTTCAAATCATCTTCTTCCACTGTAATGTTTTTGTTAAGCATGTATAAAAATAAATTCTCAACTTTACGCTGTATTTTGCATATAGGAAGGTACAAACGCACCCCGAAGATAAGATTCTATGCTGAACTTTGTTACCAGAGCGAGGAAATGAAAATATATTTTTCTTACGATTTGGAACCGAATTCATAGCCAATGAGTTGTTATAATATTATTGTGTGATGCTGTGCCTCAAATATAAAATATATATATATATAAAAAAAAGTTAAATAACTTACTTGTGTTATTAGGGCTTTCTTTCATCGCTTCTGCCATTAAGTCGTTTACTTGTTGAATTTCGCTAGGCGACAACTCTCTTATTTCTTCAACTAATGGTCTATCTTCTAAGCCTAAATATGAAATATAAAATTTAAAGAATACTCAACAAAATACGATGCAAAAAACAATTGCGTCTTTCTTGTTCCACTTGTTTATTATATAGTTAAAAGCTTTTATTCGAAATAAATAAATTAATAAAGGCTTTTAGTTTCATCTCATAATGTACTTCTATTTAAGTTAAAAGTTTAACTATTTTATGATTCATAGTGCAACATGCACAAAAAAAATTGTTTTTATATTTTTGTAACTAAGACATATCGTAACAAGCAGATCGTCATATATTGGTCTGGCCTCTAATTGGATACAGAATTATACTATATTATTTAAAATAGTATCGAAAATATTCTTGATTTTTTTTGTAGTTTGCAAATTGTAAGAATGGCTTATGTGAGTTATCTTTAGAAGATAGGTATAGTCCTGACGAGCTTATGTATTATTTTATTTACCAACTAAAGTTTCCAGCGGATGATCAGAACATATGCTGGTTTGTCGAGATCTATCGAAGGGGGGCTGCGCGTCCCCATCGGACGCTACGTAAGTGACCAGTCTACAGAGCGCCGAGGCTGAGTCCCAGCATGTATATAGATTGACCATGTTGTTAGACGCAGTGAGGTCCACTTGGGGCTGGTCGTTTGACTAGAAATATATTTTTTTAATATAGTCGCAATAAATCTATACTTTTGTACTATATAGCTGAAGCGAGTTTGGTTGAACGCGCTAATCTCAGAAACTACTTTCTTGAAAATATGTTTTTCTTTATTTAGCCCATTTATTGAGAAACTTTATAGAGATTAACCTCTCGGACTTAAAGTATGTCATGTGTAATAAAAATGACAAAATATAAGTGCGGACGAAGCCCCAAATAAAAGCTAATTTTAAATATAACCGTTCTATCGAATAATATTGAATTCACATCCTTCGTACCGAGAAAATATAATTAGTTAATATGATCAATATTACAAAACTAAAAAATAAATACATTATCATTATTATATACAAACAAACAAAATTACAAAGGTAAACTTACACTATTAGTTTTATCCTCCATACGCAAAGACAATTCAAACAGTCCCACGTCAATAACACACACATAATCTTTATTCAAATCGGGTGTTTTATCATCGTCTTGTGGGACGGCCATGTTTGATTTAGTTCCATTTAATTTTGAGAGGAACAAATTACATTCCTGCGCTAAAAAACGAAGGTAGGACGTATTGGTTTCGGGTATCAAGTTGCTGGATACACTGAAGTTGCCCAAAGTGAGTACAGTTCTTATCGGTAGGTATAAAGGTCTGTAACAAAAATTATAGATTTTTATAATATTTTTTTTATAATACGACTATATGTTTTAAAAATAATGTAAATCTTTAACGATTTTTAACGACTTTAAGTTTTTTTACATAATTCTTCAATTTTAGCTTATTAACAGATACAAAAATAAAGACGCGTAAGGGAAATAGATATAAAAGAATAATATATTTAAAACATAAAGGTTACTAGAGTAGAATTTAATTTCAACACTTTTCTTTTAAATGTAGCATCAAGATTATCCCAACTAAAAAAAGTATTTATTTACAAATTACATATTGGGTTTGTATAATCAGTTCACATGAAAACACACATACACGTGCTTGTGTGTGTGAGGATGTAAGTAAAATATTCTTTATTGTACACCAGAAATAAATATATAACATCACAATATTGAAATGAGCGCTCTCTTCTCTTTCAGGCAACCTTTGGGTAGAGGAGAGAATTAATTAAATGGGAAGGGGTGTATATACAAATAAATACCCACAAACACTCATATAATTATATATGCTTACCTGTAGTCGACGGCGCAGTCCCACACGTGCACGTGCAGCTCGGAGAGCACGGGCGTGGGCACGTAGCCGGGCACCGGGTAGTCCAGCACGTCCAGCACGTCCATCAGCTGGCTGAGCCACGCGATGCCCTTGTCGCCGCGGTGCCGGAGGGTAGCCTGTTCGATACCCAGCGCTATGCAGATTGTCTGTTAACAATATGGCGGGTTATATGAATTATTGTTACACTGAAATGATTTGCATAGCATATTATGATTTATTACTGTAACAAATTTAAATTATTACAATTTGAAAATCGCCACCATTTTTTAATAAGAAATTGGATGTAAAATTAGTTACATATTACATTTTTCATGCGTAGTGTCGAGTCCCGCCACTCAATACTTCCAGAATTCAGCGGGAAAGGAGGAACGTAAAGCAGCATAATAAGCGTAAAATAACCACTAATACTATATATATAACCCCATAAACATAACCTTTAAATTAGGCGTATCCATGTCTGGTTCAGTTTTAAGAGCCATAGTGAACATGTCCTTGTTCTGCAATCGCTCTTTGACTATCACACCCTTGCCGGAGGGATAAATTGTACTCTTCAAATGTAAGGGTAAAGATGTCCCATATAGTCTTAGGTCAGGTTTCTCCGACGGTATCGTTAGAAGCGCTAAAATAAAAATTATTAGATTTGAATAATATTTCACGCAACACAAGGTATATAACGTAAGTTGATGCCAGTCACGAAGCAGGGGCACAAGCGTGCGACTGTGAATTCCTTCCACTCGAGGAAATGAAATAATATTTTTTTTCATTTCCTCGAAAAGTGGGGCAGGGAAGTGTCTTAATAGGAATGGAGTATCTTAATACTTGGTTTTCAGGTTCCTTCTGCCCACCCTGCTTGCAGATAGAATAATATTTAAAAATGAAAAATATTATTTTTAAACACACTTGTTTGTTATGTAATTCTTATAAATAAAAAAATATATATTTACCACAAGAATTATAAAAAATATAATAATAAAAAAAATAAGCTACATATTATAAACTTACGTTCGTGGTACAAAGTAACTTTTCCCGCTCTTAGACAAAGCTGTGCTGTCTTGGCTCTAGCATTAAGACCGCTTACTTGGCACATTGATAGTTTTTTAGCTTCTAACACAAGTTCCCCCATTTGACCTGGTACTACTCGTTTATTACTGTCCTGAAAGATAAAACATTTAAAACTGATTCGTTTCAGGGTGCCAATATTATACTGAAAACCATAGAGTTTTATAATCTTGTAGATTGGAGTAAAGAAAAAAATAAAAGAAATAATTAAAGTAGTCACTTAAACTTAACTTAACTTAACTTCACGCTTTATCCCTAGCGGGGTAGTCAGAGAGAACGGAGCGCCAAACGCTACGGTCTCTACATACCTCTTCCGCCTCGTCCACTGTCATCAACCTCATCATACATGCCCTCCGGGGGGTCCTCATGCTTTTTACGTGACCTTCCTCCAGTAACTTTGATACTGTGTTTTCGAAGGTCAACTGAGGTCTCCCCCTATTAAAGTAGTCATATTGGAAAAATCCATTCCATATTATAAGACTATATTTGTTTTACAGCAAGGGCATGTTTTCAATAGTGTGATTATTTATAGTAATTTTTAAATAAATGAGGCCGTGGTGGAGCAACTGCACTCTCTCGACTATAAACATGATAAATGTGGGAAGTGAGTCAATTTTCTCGTTCTACTCTGAACCGACAAAGTTTCAAAAACTTGAAGGTGCGTGGGAAACAATGTTCCATCTGCCTATATTGCTTTATACAGGATATAGTGTAAAACTAAAAAAAGATACAAATATTGGTAAACATTACAGAATAAAAAGGAACTTACCCTCACTGGTGCGTAAATACTCATCAATCCTTTACCAACTTTCAGAGTGAGACAGAAGTTGTGCATCTCGCTCTCTCTGTTTTCCGGTAGAGGTTTTGTGTTTCCAATACCTTTTTTTAATTTGTTGTCATATGTTGAATAGTAGAGATTTTCTTCTTCAGATGATGAACTTTCTGAATCGGAATCTATATAATAAAAATATAAAAATTTCAATTGATTGTCGTTCATTATCAGTATAGTTAATATTTTTTTAGAAAAAATATTTTATCTGACACTGTATTTTTTGCTGTTTTTCAATCATACTTTTAATTATAATATTAAATTAGATAACAATAATAATAGACCAGACCTAATTGTTGGTTAAGTTTTTGGTTTGGTCGAGAATTCAAAATCTACATCTTTTACGTCAATATATAGCAATTCATAACAAATAATAAAAATATTACCATCTCCCATTCCCTTGCAGGGACCAAAAGAAAGATTTATTGGTGAAGATATGTGTGGATTGATATCATATTGCTGCAATTGAGGTTCCCATAAGAGAAGATCCGAATTAATACGATTATATATTATTTCGTACAGTTGTTTAGATCTGAAATTAAGATAATAATTAATAAATATAATTAAAAAAATTATAGATAACAGTTGTTGCAAGGTCACCAGCGTGTAATTGTAAATACACTGACTGACGGACTGCACCTAAACCTGCACCAAGACTGCTACAGGTTGTGGGCTTGTATTCCAATTAGGGGAATGAAATATTTAATATTTTTATTTCCTCGCTCTAGTACAGAGTTCATATTGAGTTCCGCCACTCAACATGCAACTCCAGTCTCCAGAATTCGGCGGAAAGTGGAGAGCGGAAGTGTTTTAAAGGGCCCGTTCCCTGTATCTTAACAATACTCTCTCTACCTTGCTATGTGCGGGTAAGTCGTGAAGCTAAAAAAAAATCTTAAGTTAAACTTTTTAACCCTCAAAAAATAGTTTGAATCATGTAAATGACACTTAAACATTAAATAATATTTCTGAGTGCTATTATGTGAGTAACTTACTCAAGTTGTAAACTGAGAATGGGAAGACTAAAATCAAGGTGTATAGCAGAATTTTCCACTGAACTATTAGTGAAAGCTGACATTTCCTCTTCTGTACCAGGTACTATTATTTCTTCTTCTTGACCTATAAGTTAAAGTATTTTATATGAAATTAAAAAATATCTGAGTTTATTTGAACTACCGATCGAAATGATCTTCTAAGGGTTCCATTTTTACTTAATTTATATAAATAAACGTTGATATATTATTGCAGGCCCGAATAGCTGTATACTAAAAACTATTCTGTAAGGTATTTTTAAATATTTTTTTTATTTTCACAGATATAGCTGGTTAAGCAGAAATAGTGGTGTATTCGTAATATTTTATTCATTCCAATTTTTCCAATGTTAAGCAATGTAAAGTTATTGAGTGTCGGTTATCTTGTCTAATAAGATAAATAAAAATAATTTAATTGTAAAAAGAATCCTCCAAGTGGGAATTGAATCTACAACTATTGATTTTACTCACACAACACCAATTGCATTAGGATGTCGTGAGGATTTTATTGTCTATTATATATAGTTCTGTGATAAAACTATAATCAAAAACAATCTTAATAATTACCCATTAAAAATATAAAGTACAAAAATTACCTTGTTGTTTATTTTCATGTTTGCTTATACTTTGGTGCGCCATTTTCTTACCACTAAACGGACTAGGCATAGCACTACGCAAGTTGTTCATTATGTACATTGAAGTCGTCATGGGGTTCGACGGTTTCGGTTCAAAGTTCAAATCCTCATGGAGGGAATCAAATGGTCCCTTGCTTGAATCTTTCGGTTGGAATGTTAATGATATCCTGTTAAAAATATTTTTTTGTGAAAAATTGGAAAGAATATTTCTTTTTTATTATCATAATTGTGCGATGTGTTTGTCAATTTGAATATAATTTGGGGGGATTATGTTATAATATCTTTTTTAGTTTGCTTATAGCTCTGGTGAAGATATAGTATAGAGGTTTTTTTTAAATACTTACATGGGCAAAGGAGTAATAGTGTTTCCTTTGAGGACATTTTCTTCAAACGATGCATCGTCCATCGTCGTTTGTGCTATATGTGTAGCCGGCAAATGATCATTTTCCTTCATTAAAACAGTAAATTTTTCTAATTATTAATTAAGTTTAACTTATTTTATTGAAATGTATGTAATTATCTTTCATTTGTTGATAGCAAAGATTATTATTATTATTATTAGCTTCCCGCTATATGCCGCACACAGCAGGGTAGGCAGAGGGAACCTAGTGTTTAGACACTCTGTTCCCTACTTTCTGACGAATTTTGGAGGCATTGCGTGTTGAGTGGCAGAACTCAACGCCGCGCTTTGCCTCGACACCAGAGCAAAGAAATGAAAATATAAATTTAAGTAAATATTTCATCTTCTCGAGTGGGGATCGAACCCACAACCAGTCGGTTTTACAGTCACACTTTGTACCACTGCGCCACGACTGACCTCTGATAGCAAAGATCTCTTGTTATAAAATAATAAAAATTTTAGAACTGTATATATAATACACACTATATATAATACACACTACAATATTTTTCTCCACTAAATTAAAAAGTTTCCTAAACCTTACTAGAATGATAATTTTAAAGTAATATTACTAATTTAAAACAATATTTAGTTTAGTTTAATCTCGTTGGGTATTGAACTCACAGCACTCGTAAGCATACAGCCAAATAGTTTACCACTTCGCAACGATGGCTTTAATATTTAAAATAAGTAGTACTGAATAACACAACTCACATGGTAATACAAATCCAAAATAGTCGATTTCACAGTAAGCGTGGTGGGTAAGGGTCTCACGCTGGGCATTTGCTGTACACTTGCAATGGCGTTACAGAATCTAAACACGAGGTAGTCGGGTCGAACCCGACGCGTTTCACGGCTGATGTTTGGACGTAGATCTGCTATTGGGAATCTGAAATTTGATTATGTTAATGACTTTTGATTATCATCAACAATACCTACAGTTTGTATAGATATGAAATAATTATTTTCATACCTATACGAGCGATAAGCAGTGGCGCAATTAAACGCTGCTTTTCCCGATCTCGCGGGAATTCGTGGATAAAAGCCTACATATTGTTACAGAACGCATTAGTGGACATACGGCTACATAGACTGACAGGCCAAAAAACAGAAGGCTACATTATGAAATATAGGCTTCCTACACAGTAAGGTAGGCAGAGGAAACCTAGTGTTAAGACACTCCATTCCCTACTTTCCGCCGAGTTCTGGAGGCATTACGTGTTGAGTGGCGGAATTCAGCGCCGCGCTTTGCCTCGACACCAGAGCGAAGAAATGAAAACATAAATGTAAATCAATATTTTTTTCTCGAGTGGGGATCGAACCCACAACCAGTCGAAAAAAAGTGTTATGTGACATATAAAAATAAAGTCATACCTAAGTATAACATTAAGATTCGGACACTGCAATGAGAAATTAAATTGGTTCTGCGCCGGTGGGGACGTTGTCGCAGGTTCCGTTGTCCTCCCAAAGAAGGTCGCCGACATACGCTCCAGTAACGTTAATTCCACGTCTATATAGAAAGGAGTGCATTTTAATCTGTTGAAAAATAATTTAATAATAGCAATTAATTATAAGGAAATATGTTATGTGTGTTATAAATAATTAAGTGATGGTCGTGGATTCAATTCTTACTTGGAGTGTTTTCTAGTTAGTGTCAATATTTATTATTGGATTATAGTAAAAATGTTTTTGAAAAGAAACTATTCGCTGTATATGTGTCTGAGCACAGGAAGAAAACAGTTAAAACATTCTAATGTAATAAGTATATTATTAATTAAAATTTGATACATGCGAGATGCTGATTTATATTTACTTAATTTTATGAGTAAAAAAGACTAACAATAATATCTTACACAACATCTGTAGTGGGATAAACTAATTTCTTTTCACCGGATACTCTCATATATTTCGATGTTTGTTTGAAATTTAGTCTTATATTTGATTTTGAAGATACACTGGCGTTTTCTTCTTCATCTATAAAAGAAAAATAATGTATGTAATGTTTACATAAAGATAGGCAGCACTTAGACCGTGAAACATAACCGTAGCAAATCTCTTTTTCAATTTCAATCAATTAAGACTTATAAAGAAAAACAATTAGTTATCTTACAATTTTTTTTTATCTTAATCAATATTCCTGAGCAAATAAAATAGCTCATTCCAAACGAAACGAAACCTTTGATAATTAATATACCAATTGCTTGTACTCCTAAATGGTCTCGACTTTGGGGCCTTATAAAATGATTAATTGCTACAAAGGTTTTTTTATCTTCACGCTGTACCCCTTTATCCTATCCCTAAAACGAGGAAATCTAGTGTTAGGACACTCTGCTCTCTGTTTAAATTTCGCCGAATGTTCGAAACAATGCGTCTTGAGTGACGGAACTCAACGTCGTTCTTTCTCTTCTTACCAGAGCGAGGAAATGAAAACTATAAAATAATACATATCCACGATCGAACCCACAACTGTCATGCGCTTGTGCCACTGTACCACCACAAAGCACGGAATTCACAACCTCCCTGACTTTGTAACCACTATTAACCACTGATCCACTTTGTCTATGCAAATTACATACCTTTACTTTCAAACCATATTAAATCATATTTCTGTGGTATCAAGTCTTCAGGATCCTCGCCTTGAAGGTAGAGACATTCCCTAACTAGTACATATTTGATGGCCGCTTCACACATCGTTTGGCTTCCGTGAGCTGTGACCTTCTCACTTCCGTCTAAACTTATATCTGAAGTTAATATTCTGTAAAATATTGTTAGTTTTTTATCTAGCTTCATATCGTATCCCACATATGGCAGGGTAGACAGAAGAAGCCTGGTATTCAGGCACTCAGTTCTCACAACCGTCGCATTTTTGTTTGATAATCGTTATGGGGGTAAGCCTGGACTCCTTTTTTTTCGGGGCAACCAGACTATTCTGGAATGGGCATGGCCCATCCAAGCCCATCTCTTCCTACGCTCATGTTTATAATAATTAAAAAAATCATAAATATTAGTTCTTATAATCAGATAAATAATGGACTGGTAGGCAGAGAGAATCTAATACTCTTTGTACTCACTAGTTTGAAATAGTGGTCATTTTTCTTATTTGACTTGTTTACCAAATACTTATTAAAATACCTATTTAAATTTAACATCTAGTAATTTTATTTTACAAAATTTTATATACATAATTATATTTCAACATATAATATTTTGCACAATAATATATTACCTTAAATGGTCTAAATCTGTTGCTGTGTCCAAAGCCCCATTGATTGTATTTAAATCTCTTTTATCATCAAATCTACTAAAAGTTTCGATACGGTTGAAAAATTCTGTAGAAATGAGCTGTAAATTCGTAGCTGAAGCTGGCGAGACACAATCCGTTGATAGCGGTGTAGGAACTAATATATCCTGGAAAAAACGTTGCAACGGGGTCATATTTTTCTTTTAGCAAAGGGGACCTGGGAACCTAATGTTATAACGAAATGTCTTCGTGTCCGTTAAGACATGTGCGTTCCCCACTTTTCGCCGAATTCTGGAGGCATTGCATTGCATCGCTAATTGTCGGAACTCAACGCCGCATTTTGCCATGTTAATAGAGCAAGGAAACAAACTTATTAATTATTTCATTCCCTCGAATGGGTATCGAACCAACAAAAACCTATCGCGTTTTTGTAAACGCGATAGGTTTTTGTTCGATCGCGCGCATAAGCGTGCGATTGTTCGCACGCTTATGCGCGCCACAACTGGCCTCAGGTCAAGTTTATTATATTATATTTATTTAAAATTAAATTAAGCTGTTTCACGCCGTGTCCTGTATCTAACAGGGTAAGCGTGCTCAGTGGCGAAACTCAACATCGCGTCTTATCTATAAGAGATTGAAAATAAAAAATGTCATTGCTCCTAGGAGAAATAGAACTCACATCCATTGCATTTACAATCACACACCTTCCCAATGCGCCACAATGGTCTCATACAGAGATTTTATAAAGTTAAAAAAATACCTTATGGAGAAGAACGCAGGTGAATGACGCAATTCTCAGGCTTATGTGGGAAGTTTCTGCAGTAGGATCACCATCTATATGCGGAACTGAAAGAAAAAATATAATGTAAGGACAACAGTAAGTAAATATTGAATATTATTGAGTTCAATCTATATAATCATTCATAGAAAGGGAGTTATGGTGATGTTAAAGACATAAAAATTAAAATAACAACAAAAACTATTTATTATTTAATTTTCTTAAGTATTTAGAAAATTCAAAATAATAATTAACAATTGTGTCAATTACTAATATAGTTTCATGCTGTATACTGTAAATATCAGAGTAGGTACAAGTAAGAGATTATCTTAACTCTAAACTGTTTTAAGAGACTCTAAGAGTCAGTCACTCAGTGAGATTTATTTTATAATTTTTTATATTTATTTTAGTTTAAACTAAAAACTAAACTAAACTAAACTAACTTCACGCTTTATCCCTAGCGGGGTAGTCAGAGAGAACGGAGCGCCAAACGCTACGGTCTCTACATACCTCTTTCGCCTCGTCCACTGTCATCAACAATATTTTAGTTTAAAGTTAGATAATTTGTAAAAATTAAATTCTTTTTCCATATAAATTTCAGTTATATCGACGGGCGTCATACTCATGCTCAAATATCTGATAGATGATGCGAAATTCTCCGTCATCTGGTCACCTTTTGACGTCATCGGGGTAATCTTGTCACTTTGCGTCAAATCTATAAATATGTACTTTCTAGCATTCACCGGTAGCTTTGGAGTAGCGTAAAGTCTAGTTTTACATTATTAGTATAAGTTTAGGTAAGATAATATACCTTTTTTATTTCGTTTAATCCTCGGCTGGGTAGGCACGTTGATGCTTGACGTCATACTCGTGCTCATGGAGCTGACGGATGATGCGAAACTCTCCGTCATTTGGTTACCTTGTGACGTCATCGGGAGAAACTTGTCACTTTCTGCATCACTATCATCTGGGAATAGTAAGCTATGTTTTAATTTACTCTTTAAATGTCATGTTTTATATTATATTCATGGAAATTGGAAACCTAATAAATATATTGTTTTTTTAAACTAATTAAGATTGAGATGATGACAAGATGTGTTGGGTAATAATCGGAATACTATATTATAAAATATAAATTGTTAATTTATATAGAACACATCAATATTTTATAACAATTCATACTCTATCAGCATTCTATATTTATTAGATTTAAAGGCTATCAGGTCATGTAAAAAGAGAAAGCGCGGTGTTGAGTTCTGCCACTTAAGTAGGCAGAAAGTGAGGAACAGATGTATGTCAATGGGAAATGGAGAGGATAAATTACAAGCTATGTTTCCTTCTCACTACATACCAAAGCTAGGTCCAGACCACCCATACATGCCAGTAGGCTTGGTGTGCTGCTTCTCCAAGTTACCAAGTAACTGAGCCTCTATTAGTTGAAAGTCTGCTTGTTTCATTGGCTTACATTGCATGTTGATACCTGTAGGCCGGACTGGTATGTTGCTGGAATTAAATGTTTTTTTTATATACTGTTTTTGGTATGCGGAATACAGAAAAAGTGTAAGATACTCTATGAATGGTAAAGAGTGAGTAAATGGTGAAAAGAAGATTTTGAGACTTATTCATTAGAATTATTTAGAACAATTTGAGCTGTTGATTCTAATATCAAACATAATTAAACAAATTAATATAAAAACATATTACAAACCTAGTATCTTCTAAATCTGGTTGGTTCAGGGCATCTACAAGCTCCAACACAGTGTGCAACTGTCTAGGCGTTATGAACACAAGGAAAGACCCTAATAATATCTTAACTTCTACTTTAGGACCTTCAACTTCCTCTGAATGTTTTAATTTCAAGGCTAACTCTTGCTGTCCGGTTAACTTTGCAAATAATATAGGATCAGGGTGACTAGCTTTCTCTTCGGGCGTCCCTTCTCTAGTAGGCTGATTAAGCCTTTCTTCAATTATTTCCTTTATTGGATCAGATTCTATTGTCGATATAACACTTCTCGTTTCATAAAACACATCTGACATAGTACTTTGATAGTTGGAATCCGGGGTTTCTGCTGAATTGCCTTCAGATCTGTCAGCTTGTGTTGACACTGAAGTGGATTTCTCCATAATCAAACTAGGCGCCATAGTCCGTAATTTAGATGGGAACTCGTCTATATAGAATGTTACGCCGTGAAATTTAATTTTTTTATTAGTGTATGTTGCAACTATGTATGTTTTTGTTTTGTCTGGATCTGTTGACTCTGGTAACGGCTCCGAGCCAGCCTCATCAAAATAATCAATGCTGGAGTCAAAAAAAGGTTTTTATTTTAATGATTTTGATCTATTTATGTAAATAAATTCGAATAAAATTAAAGAAAAAAAATCAATTGACGCATAAGATCTTATCACTAATCAACATTTTTTTCCATATAATCTTTTCTTTAGGAATTCCAATATGACAATAATTAATTTTTAATTTTTATTTATGACATGGCACAGTCCTATTCTTCAATATCATATTTGTCAAATTAATGTAAACACAGTAGTTTGTTTGTTAGCGGATTCGATCCTTGCTCAGGAGAATTATTATATTTAACTTAAATTTAGTTTCTCCACTCTTGTAAACAATGTGCGCAGTTGAGTTTTGCCACAGAACTCGTAATTCTCCGATAGTTCGACTAAAAGAGTTTACACTAGGTTCTCTATACCTACTTTATTCAATGAAAAAAAATCCTTGCAGGTGAGAAGCAAATACTTACTGTTTGATGTGAATTTCCAAAGCAATACCACGGTGTCCATTTTTAGGAACATGTTCTATTCTTATTTTTGTATTAACAAATTTCACTTTTACTCTGCTCAAAACTGTAATAAATATATTGCAATTTATTACATATAGCAGCCAGCTAGTCAATTTGCCTACAGTTTATAAATGTGTACACAATTAATTAGCATACAATGTAAAATGTAAATATATATATTTATGTCAACCACAGTCAAAATAGGAGACCCAATTTACCATGCCACAAAAACCGCTTATAAACTTAAACCTTATAAAAATTTAACTGGAGGCTGTTGTGGCACAATGATACAGCATCTGACTGTAAACAAGGTGATAGTGAAGCCAAGTACTGCTCTGGGGAATTAGTTATTATCATTTTCTCATTGTATTAACAAGATTTGTCTTGTGCAATGAAATATTTCGTAAATTAAGAAATAGTTTTATCCACTTGCATACCTACTATGCTGGATACAGAGTTAATCTTATATAAAATGATTGAAGTATAAATTTATGTCAATCATAGTTAAAGAGGATAAACAATATAAAATATTATTAAAATTAAACAATAAACAATAAAAGTAGGCAAAAGAATTACTTGAATCTATGGCATGAGCAAACATCTCAATACCCTCTACGGGGTTTGATTCTTGAGGACCAGATTCTTCTTGCAGGCACTCAGCTGCTAACTGCATGGATGAAGACATGGAGGACCACATGGACTCCAGCATTGATGACACTTGAATTTCAATATTATAAAAAATAATATAAATAGAAACATAATTTGCTAACTGTGTTAAATAAACAGTATATAACTGTTTATAATCTATAAATATTTTTTTTAAATATAAACAGTTTATGACATCTGCATCAGTAAATTTATCATAATTTTGTACTACATTTTTATTCATCATTATAATACAAAGAATATATTTTAAAATGTTTTAATAATTTTAACTGAATTTTGATAAGTATATTTTAACCATGTTGATATCAATAGTTTTAAAATCAAGGTCAAAGGTCCATAGTAGACCTTGAGAATAAAATCTACAAATGTACAAGGAAGTTTGGCCTAAATTTAGCACAAAATACATTTTATTTGATATTTGACATTGTGAGATATAAAATTTAAATGATAATTTCTGTATTACCTGGCTCTGCTCGGACTTTTGGCTGTACTGTAAGTGCGAGGCCGTTGATTTCCACAATAGAATCATCTTTAAGTATTGTAGACCAAGGTACAGTTACAGTAATTTCTTTCATATGACCATCCACTATTTCAAGAGGCCAGTTTTGAGAATCTCCCAACTGATTAATAGCCTATAATGGTGCATATAATAAAGTTAAAAAGAATTTATATAATTAAAATAAAACAATTGTTATTCGTATTGTTGCTTGTGTCTCATAATATATGTTATGATTATACATAGAATTAGCAAGCTTTTAATATATTATAAGCATAAATATGTTTCATCCTTAGTAATACACAAATATTTACATAGCATATAGGCATAACATTTTATACACATATTTTAAAGCTTTTTCAGTATTACAAATATGCAGAAAATATATATTAATAATAATAAGAACAAGGAAATAATTTCTTAGATTCCTTTGTTAAGACAACAGATACACGTGCTATTTTGCATAAAATTTAAGCGCACTTTTTATTGGCAAGGACAAAATTGATAGAAATACTAACTTGAGCACCACGCCTAATACATTGATTAAACTTGATAAGCCGTAGCCTTATTTATTAAATATAAAAATTGATTACCTCGCAGTCAAGGCTGACGTCTGAAACGGTACCAGTTCCATTGTAAAGATCGACACTCAGTTGAGCTAAAGTGAGTTTTTCTTCAAGAAAATTACCCAAGTATCGCTGAAGTAAATATCTGCAGGCTCTCTTTTTAATACTTTCAGACCATGGCAGATACCACAACATTTTTAAGATTTTAAGATCATTACACTATAAATTTTTGCTTTTGTGCGTAATGACTATTGTGATTTGCGTGTGATTGACTCGGGCACGTAAATAAACATAACGTTCCGTTTTACATTAACTTCTAGGTTGACAGACATGTCAGTGAATAGTAATGTCAATTTCACTCCTTTTTTGTCTGTATATACAGACAAAGATAATCAAAGAACCAAACCAAGCCAGACAAAGATAATAAATTTTTTATTTGGTAATATTTTATAGTACCGTATATAACATAATATTAATAATTATGGATTTCAGTGAAAATATAAACAATTTTAATATTAAATATTTTGTCTTAAATTAGTATAAAATAGTAGTTTGGGTTTTAATTCTTCTTCATCAATAACGACTTTAGTAGAATTTTCGTAGCAAGTATATATTGATAGACTGTAAAATATAGCTGCCATGTTAGTAGCCAAAAATATTGTAGCTGAGAACTCTGAATGTCCAATACCAGAATTTGAGTAGCCAAGGCAATCCGTATTGTTTACGACTAGTTTTATTTCCACGCTCGATACAAGAATATCACCTATAATGTAAAATAACCGATAGTTAAATTGTCAATAATTCTTCTATAATTTTGTTTCTAAGAAAATATTTTTATGTTCGTCTTGTGCCGCCTCTTGCCGGTTCTGTTTCCTACATAATGATTTCAGGTTAATGGTTAAACTTTACGTCATACTTTATTTTACCATAATATAAAAATTAGAAATATTTAACATTTTTTAAAGTTCTCTTAGGAAAGAAAAATACTTATTTAGAAAATGATTTCTAAATAAGTATTCAAAATAAAAATATTTTTTTAGCTTAACGCGGAATGCGGAATATATAAGAATAAGCGAGGGAGGCAGAGGGAACCTAATGTTAAGACACTCCGCTACATACTTTCCGCTTAATTCTAGGGGCATTGAGTGGCGGGACTAAACGCTGCGCTTTTCCAGAAATAGCGAAAGAAAAAGTTTTCTATTATTTATAGAAATCTTTTGAATACAAAAATCCTGCGTGGGTCTCAAAAGCGTAAGACACACACAAGAGTGCACGGGTCACATGATTAAACGCTTACAAGAATCTTACATATTATCTACTTGTTTTTCAACAACTCAATTGTCATAATGGTAAAATATTTTTTAAGATTTTTCACGACTTACTGTTTTCACTTCTGTAATATATATCAAGTATTCTGTTCATTCTCGCAGTAGGCCATGCTTTATGTTCTGAATAAATGACGATATCTACAAACACACTAGAAATATTTAAATTCAGCTCAAGTTGAGTCCAGTCGTGACGTAGGAGCAATAGTATGTGACTGCAAGCGCGACTTGTTGTGGGTTCGATCCCCAGAAAAAAGTTCGAGAAAATGAAATATTTTAATTTCTACGCTCTGGCGTCGAGTGCGGCGTTGAGTTCCGCCACTCAACACGCAATGCCCTCAGAATTCTTAACATTAGGTTACCTCTGTCTAATCTTGCTGAGTGCGGGACACAGCGTTAAGTTGAAAAAAAAAGTTTACGAAAAACTAGGTACATAAAAATTATGTAGGTACTAGGTAGGTACTTGAAATACCTTGACAAGTTCCAAGTTTGAAAGATATTTTGTAGAAAGGTACACCGATGGCTTCAATGGTACGGTAAAATTTTACTTTACCAAAACATACACAGAAGACGTAACATAATATCGCAATATATTTGCCAAATATTTTAAACAACATAATAAATAAATAACAATATTTCTCAGTTAATCTAATAGCTCGAATATATAGAAGTTAATGGGGCGTATGTATGACAAGATGCCTACCGTAGTAGGGGAACACGGGGGAATTGGAGCCACGGGGCAATGAGAACTACGTTAACTTATTAACGTGTATGTGAACGAGTTAGATCTTGTTTTGCTATTACGTATCATAGAAGAACGCGGGAGGAGTACCTACGTGTGACCCGTTGAATTGTGAGCTAGTAAGTCTAACGGATAAGTTGGTTTTTCGGCCAATCAATCTAATTTTTTACATTTTTCTAGGACAAATTGTGAGTATTAAAACGGTTGAATTACCTCTAAAGTTATAGTACTCTTTTCTTAAGTGGCGCCAAGTCCCCCGTGTTTCCCTATAGTTTCGTAAACATAAATTTCGAGGAACTAATAGAATCGGGCCGTTTTGCTATTGTTAAAGATATCGTAGAATTATTATATATACGCTTAGATAAGTGTTGATATTATTATTGTTTATATTTATATAAGACCTGCTGTGGCTCGCTACTCTGTGTACGTACATTTATCTATTACCTATACGTAAAACCATTTTTTTCTCTTATTAATCTCTTCTACAATTTCTAACGAATTTATGCCAAATGCCAAATTTCAGCTTTCTGCACTGTTCAGCTATAGGTACATTATATGTTTTGTTTGTATTTCAATTTTTCAGTTAGTTACAAAAGATCTGTACCTATTCATTACAAATCGTCCTAGTATATGATAAATGTATTTGAGGTTAAATTCATGGTAATAAATGTATTATTTCTTTTATGTTCAAAGTTTAAGGAAATAAACATTATCTGTAAATGTTGACAAAGGGAAAAGAAAAGAACAGCATTCTTTAATTTCATAATTGTACAAAAATTAAATGGAAAACTTCGAAGGAAAATTTAAACTAAACTAAATGTTTCATACTTGATTAGTCTTTAAATTAAAAATTATTATGATTATGTGAAAACAAAATATAAGTAAATAAGTGCAATTTTGTAAAATATATTTTGGCCAAAACTTAATTGCCCACGATTCAGTGACAATCTGTTTAATATATGAAGGTGGAACTAAGAAATCATATATGTATCCAGGTAGTTCCATCGTATAAGTCAGAGGTATCCCCACACCACGGGTCCAGTCTCGGGAAGTGCCACTAGAAAAGTATAGCACATTGGCTGCGTTTCCAACAATGTACGGCGGTGCCTTGTCGAGTTTTAGTTTGTCAATTGCTGTTGCCATTCGAATACCAGCTACATGAAGAGTTAGACCATTTGAGGGGAGTGATCCTGTAAATTATTCTTAGTGTTTATTTTGTTTAAATTGATGCAAAGCCTTGATTTTAATATACCCATATATTTATAAATAAATATGTATTTAAAAATTACAACATTATATAAATAAGTTGATACATGTAGAGGCCGTATGGCGCAATGGGACAGCGTCAGCGTCGACTGTGAATGCGATTGATGTATTTTAAAACACCACTGAACCTAATTAAGTCTATTATTCCGCCTGGTAACATAAAGTGCGGTGTTAAGCGCCACAACACAACATGTAACGTCTCGAATTCGGGTAGAAAGGGAAGAGTTGTATTGAAGATAGACTGTCTGTCGTAGCGAAATGTAGAATGAAGAGTGATATTTAAAGAAAATTGATAAATAAAAACGAAACGCACCATTAGTTCCCCAAGCGTATAAGAACATATTGCCGTAACTGTGTAGAGAAATGTACAGAGCAGTACGATCCAAATTAGAGTACACAGCATCTCGGATTACGCGGATCTCCGGTTCAGAGAAAGGAGAGGGTCCTTCATACATAATTGAGCAAGGATCCGCTGAAGCTTCTCGTGTACCTGTTATAAAAGAATACATATAAAAAATTGATAAGGTATATAAGAAAGGTAAAAAATATACTAACAAAATAATCAAAATTTAATCAATCAAATTTAAAAATCAAAATGTAAAAGTACCTATCTCAGAAAAGTAAGGACAGAAATCTTAGGTAATTTACAAATATTATCTTCTAGCATTTAGTATGTCTATAAATTAAGAAACGTATTTAATTAATAAAATAAAAACAAAATACATTTAAAAATAAACACAAAGAATATTATATATAAAACTTATAGAAATTAGCAGAGTAGACAGAGGGAACCTAGTTTTAAGACACTCCGGTTCCCACTTTCCGCGTGCTGATCGGAACACTTATAAATTTACAAACCCCAAAAGAAGTCGAAATTCCGATTGCCATCCACTCCAGGACATTCTTCGGCACCTTTGTGAGATATCGATCGAGTTTTTCGCCACAGCCGGTCCTGCAAACAATGCAAATATTATAATAATGAAAAAATTAAAATTGGTCACAACGATTCAGAATTGAGGCCATCCGTGACGCAGAGGCACCAAGTGTGACTGCAAACTCGACTAGTTGTGGATTAGATCCCCATTCGCCACTCAAAACGCAATGCCTCCAGAACTCGGCGGAAAGTGGGGGAACGGAGTGTTTTCAAACTAGGTTCCCTCTGTCTACCCTGTTGTGTGCGGTATACTGCGTGAAGCTGATCTTTTTATTTTAGATTTAGAAGATTGTGAATATAAATACTACAAAACATTTCTTTACGTTTTATATGCGATGGTCACATAGCTATTTAATTTACACATATTTTTTTTAAATCTAAATTAATAAAATATATATATACATATTTACATATTTTACCGACCGATCAGTTCTACAATATCTCCTCATTTCATTGTTTACATTGATAACTATCTGTTTTCAAATCGTAAGTCACGTACATAATGAGCAGTTTTCAATCTCTGAAGGCGATCTTACCTCGTTTATTGTGTAGTCGTAGCCATCGGGGTTAGCCAGTGGGATAATGATCCAGTCAATTAAATCTAGTAGCTCTTTATCGGCCCCGCTTACTAGCTGATCTATTATATACAAAGCAACTGGAGTTGTCACCCACTCGTTGCCATGCACAGCTGCATCAATGACGATGACAGGCTTCCACAGGTCTTCAAAACGACTGGTGGACAACCTCACGTACTTAATTTGTCGACCTTCGTAACTTATTCCGGCATTGACGACTGTGACGAGGTCGGGGTGTTTTTCTCCTATTTCGTCAATGTGTTTAAAAATCTAATAAAAATTAATTATTATATTAATGTACCATTAAACTTTAAGACTGTTTTTGTTGCCGTAATGCCTTGTATTAGGAGGTATCTTGCTAATAGTATCTAGTGGATGAATTTCGATTATATTTGGATAAATGTTGGAATTAATAATTACTTAAATATGCATTTAGTCAATCTGATAGATTGATCACCATGGTTTTTAATGGTTGGAGAAGAGATTCTCTATCTTTGCCTATTTTGCGATAGAGAGGAAGTTTGAAGATAAGAAAGAAATATTTTAGTTTTTTATAAAGTAGTTGTATAAAACAAAATTTTCACCTGCTCAGAGTTGTAATATGCATCAAAAGTGATAGTGGCGTTACTATCGACGGCTCTTCTAGATTTCTGGTTCCAGGTATCTTCAGCTCGGAGTATTCTATCATACATACATTTTAAATGCGTAAGAAAAGGAATAATGATTTATATAATTAATATACATAATACACGACGTGTCTTACGTATTGACTACCTATTTATTTATATAGTTATAGTAAATGTAAATTAGTATACTTAAATAGAATTTCGTGTTTACAAATACAACATAGAAATTCGAAATTCTTAATGAAAATGTTAGTTACAACTACCTATAAGTAAATCTAGTATTTATGCGACTATTTCGAGTGGGAGAATGCTAAACCAACGGACTTATATATTTATTATATCACTATAAAGAGCCACTGTAGAAAAAAAATCTTATAGCAAATTAAAAATTGAATTAACTTACTTCGCTAAATTGTCGGATAACAGCTTATATCCCATATTTTTCCTGTTGAAATATTCTAACCAGTACAATTTCTCCTTAGGTGATAGTGTTATTAAAACTTCGAGTTTTCCTGAATCGGATATTGTGGCGGGTTTCGCTGATAGGAAGTTGAAAGTTGCTTCCAAGGAAGCTATTTGCTGTGATGATCCCCATACTCGGTACAACGAATGCCTTTAAAATATATATATTTAAATTTAACATATAGATTTCAAAATAAATTTAAAATAAGGTGAGGCAGGTCGTGGCGCTGATAAGTGTGTGGCGCTGTAAACGCGACAGGTTGTGGTTTTGATTCCCACTCGAGGGCATAAAATATTGATGTTGATGTTTTAATTTCTTCGCTCCGCTTCCTTCGTGTCTTCATGTCGTGAGCGATGAGCTCCGCCACTTATTTCTTAACGTTCTGTCTACTCTTCTACATACGGGTACGATCGTGAACCTAACAAAAAAGGAGTGAACGATAAAATTCTTACCCTTCGTATATTTCGTGGCGGGCCTGAGCAACTGTCACGATCAGGACCAAGCACGTGGCCAAGCGTGACATATCTACTCAAAATTTAAATTGAACTGGCGATACGATTTAATAAATTCAACTTTGTCATCACAAGTGATTCAGCAATAAGTAATCGACATAATCTTAACATGGATTAGTATGTGAATGAGCATTTAATTTTTTAACTATCTCTTATGGTGGCTCTGAAACTGAAATAAATAAAATAAGTTAATACGACCAAGAACTACTGCATAATTATATTTATATATAGCTTTACACTGTATCCCGCTTATAGCATGGTAAGCAGAAGGAATCTGGTGATAAGACACGACGTTCCCCACTTTGGGACGCAAGTTTTTGAAACATTGCGTGTTAATTGGCGGAACTGAAAGCCGGGCTTTTGTGTCTGTGCCACAGCGAAGATATTAAAATAATAATACATAATTAAATAATAATTAATTCTTCTGAATGGGAAACAAACCCACAATCCTTAAAGTCACCCTTATGTCCCTGCGCCTTTAAACCTGCGTATAACGAATAGCGTTCAAAGCCTTAGTGCAATTGTTTTTCTTACTTATAGTGCTTGCTTACTACCAAAGATAGACAAACAAACATTCTTATTATATTTATGGGTTGTGACTTATACAGATAAAACAATTTGACCTGTGGATAATCGATTATTATTTGTGAATTATTTTCTTTGGAAGATTAAATATGATAATGGTATAATTGATTAAAATTGAGTATAAACTATAACTTAATGGTAGATGTAAATTATATAATATATATTTCTGTTTCTTTTACAGTGTAGTGCAGTGCTTTTTCTTTCTGAGTTGGGATAGTAATCAGATTCCAAGATCATTCTGTTCTGTTTCTTATTTCATGGCTATGTAATGACATAATATCACGTAGAATGGAGAAGATACTATGAAAATTGATCACTTAAAATATTAATAAAAAATAATATTTTTTCTGAGAAAAAAACGATACAGTCACATATTTCTATTGGTTTCTTCGGCTTCACCACATTAGACGTTAATACAAATATTTACCATAGCATGGTGTTATAAAAAATAATAATCTGACCAAAAACATAAATGTGAAATGAGAGCCAAGTTAAACGATAACTTATGTCGTACCCCGCACCCAGCAACCCTGCCGAGTGCGAGGTACGACATAAGTTATCGTAGTATCGTCCTATAAGGCAGAAGGAAGCTGGTGTTAGGAAGCCGTTAACCACTTCCCACCGAATTTATCAGAGCAGGGCTTTTGCCTTGAGTGAAGAAATCTTAATAAATAATAATTCATTGCCTCGATCGATCTTCCCGCTTATACTGGCCTATGATTAATCGTGAATACTTTGTTATTTTTAAAATTGCTTTATTTTCCTATGTTCATTGTCTTAAATTTCATAATTAACTTTTGTTTACTTTTTATTATCTATTATTATTATTATCACTTTTCAGATGTTTACTTTGTTATAATAATAGGCTTTGTTTTCTTTGTCTTTGTTTATATATAACAGGTATAATTCTAGGTCATCTAGTCAGTCAGTCACAAAAATACCTGTTTTTTAACACTTATTAATTTGTTAAAGTGCTAGAGATAATTGCTTTTCGAGTTATGAGAGGCTCAATAGTAGCTAGAAGTGGTTCGTGTAAAATACACATTGCGCTTTTCCAGCTTTTTAACTTGGCTGGGTATGCTGGTGCATGTCATGATATTATGCGATGTTTATAACATCGAAGTCGTCACGGTATAGTTGTAAATGACATGACGAAGGTAAACGGAGCGTATGGAGGTTCAAGTTTATAAACATGCGCGTGTCACAGTTAACGTAAACAAGCAATGAAGAAATAAACAAATATTTGAATTAAAACTTATAAAACTATCGTTTCGCATATAGAAAATTAGTCAAACGGGTAGTTCGCGGGTCCCGCTAGGGATAAAACACGAAGCTGAGTAAGTTAAAATTGTATACTGTACTATTGTATGTGGCTATAATTATTTGTAATGTATATATGTTTTTATTTATATTTCTTTTTAAAAATTACTATATTTAAGATGTATGTACAGCATAGGCATTGGTTTGGTAAGACAATGTTAACCAAAGAAAAATAAAAAGTCGTCCCATCTATAAAAATGAGTATTGAAAAATTTTATATTTCCTTAACCAGGGTTAATCTCTATCTCTATATATAATAAGACAGTAAAAATATTTTGTCTGTACATTTAGTAATTTTGACTGAAATGGATAGAGTGATACTTAAAAAGAATAATAGAAAGCAAAAATATTTTTTTTTAATTTCTTGTCTGTCTGTCTGTCTGTCTGTCTGTCTGTCTGTCTGTCGATAGTTTTTTGTCCGCATTTTTCTCTAAAAGTACTGAATCGATTTACTTGAAAATTCACTAATTGCTTTGTTTTAACTCAAGTTAAGTCCTAATGTTTAGTTCATCAAAATCGGTTTATTAAAAAAAAAGTTATCTTCATTTGGATGAACTTAAGGCATTAGTTTGCCTGCGAATATTATATATTCGCGCAATCGCGCTGGTAAGATTTCAGAGTACAAACAATAAAGTAAAGTAAACAAAATTGAACTGTTAGAGAAGGTTACGTTCATAAATCATAACAGTTAAGTTTTAGTCGTAATTAATTCAACAGATAGATAAAAACCGATTTGATCTTCAAAGAAATATTAAGTATTTACATAGTCGTTTGTTTGTTTGAAATAAATCTATATAAAAATGTCTAAAAACATTATTTTCACGTGTACTTTGTAATAACTACATTTTTACCAATTGCTAATAATGTATGTAGCTAATTTCAAAACAAATGTATAGCAAATAATGAACATCAATAATTTAACATGTGAGGCTTTTTCTGAAAGGGTAAATTAAAAAATTCAGTGACATCAGCAAATTTAACAGAGTTTTAAAAGTATGATGAAACTTACATTACATAGGTAAAACGAACGTAATATTACAAAAAAATATACATATAAGAAATAATTAGCTTTATATATATTTTTATTTCAAAATAATCAAATGTCCTAATAGAAATTACGATAATGTAGTAAAAAAATCATATTAGAACTTAATATAATTGTCAGTCAATTCTGTTTATTAGATCAATCATCATGCACTTTAAGCGGGCGAAGCCGTGGGCGGGCCGCTAGTATTTGAATAAGAGGTTAAGAAAAACAAAAATGTACATATTTTTTAAATTTAATAATTCGACTAAAATTCAACCATATAAAGATAGAACATATCGCGCTCCTTCAGCGATGCCTGCCCAAGATTCGACGACAATCTGCTTAATGTATGAAGGTGGCACAATAAAATCATATTCATATCCAGGCAGCTCCATTGTGTAGGTTAGAGGAATACCCACACTGCGTGTCCAATCTCTGGAAGTTCCACTGGTGAAATAAAGGACGTTCGCAGCGTTACCAACAATGTAAGGCTGTGCCTTATCGAGTTTGAGTTCATCGATGGCAGTCGCCATTCGAATACCAGCAAGATGAAGAATTAGACCGTTTGATGGTAGAGTACCTGTGAAAAAAAGTATAGGTAAGTAACCATTTACGTAGGTTCCTTTTTGGTGCAAATTTAAACAATATATAAATAATTTAACTTATTAAACTAAACAAAATAATACTTACCGTTGTTTCCCCAGGCATATAATAACATGTTACCATAACTGTGTAAGGAAATATAAAGTTTGGTACGATCCAAGTTTGAGAGAACAGCGTTTCTGATTATACGGATTTCTGGTTCGGAAAAAGCTGATGGTCCTTCATAGATAATGGAGCAAGGGTTTTTAGAGGCTTCTCTTGTGCCTGTAATTTTTATAAGTATTGCTCAGTAAGAAATTTAATAATTAGAATTATACGATCAGAAAGAAGCATTTAAAGGAAATAATTTAAATTGATAAATTAAATGTAAAGCAATTCATTAATTTAACAGTTTGGCTATATACAGATATTATTTAAGCTATTGTTTGAATGAAAACATACTTTTAACTACTAAAAACATAACACATATTCAAAATTAGTATTACCATTTTCCATAAAATATCGTTGTACTTACCCCAGTAAAAATCGAAGTTCCGGTTCCCGTCCACTCCAGGGCACTCTTCAGCACCTTCGTGGTTTTTAGAGCGAGTTTTACGCCACATTCGATCCTGTAAAATTAAATCCATATTTTCTATAATACATCCATATAAATGAGACTAAAAACATTATAAATTAGTTGTATGTCGAATTATATATTTTTTAAAATTTCAAATTGCTTACTTCATTTATGGTGTACTCATAGCCATCGGGGTTAGCCAAAGGAATAATGATCCAGTCAATTAAATCTAGAAGCTCATTGTTGGCTCCGCTCACTAGCTGGTCTATTATGTACAAAGCAACTGGGGTCGTGACCCACTCTCTGGCATGTACAGCAGCATCAATAACAATAACCGGCTTGCGAAGGTTTTCGAAACGGCTGGTGGATATCCTCACATATTTAATTTGACGTCCCTCAAAGCTCAAACCTGCGTTAATGACTGTCACGATGTCGGGATATTTGGCACCCACTTCGTCAATATAATTGAAGATCTGTAGAAATTTGTCATTTCTTATAGTATATTTATTTTTTAATGTTTCCTATATTTTTAATGTGTAACTGTAAAATCGACTGGTTATGGTTTCTATAATTAGGATATGACATTTTTTTTTATTTATATTTTCGCTTTGGTGTCGAGGCCCAGCGTGGCAATGCGTTCTGCCACTTGACATGCAATGCCTCCAGAATTCGGCGAAAAGTGGACAACGGAGTGTCTTAACTACTCTTAGTTCCTTCTGCCTACCTGTTGTATGCGGGAAAAAGCGTAACATAACCACTACTTATTGTCTGTCAAAACTAATAGATAAATTATTTTTTTAGGATACTTATATGATTTTGAAATCGGAACTCGAACCCACGCCTTTTGGAAACCGTCCAAGCGTTCTTACTACTAAACCATACATAACTATCAGGCTACGTCAAGATTTTCTCATCTCAGTATAAAATTTTTGACCTAGGAGACAAGCAGGATGCTTGGACGGCGCAGGTTTAAGTTCCGCTATGTTAAAATTTTTATATGTTTAATACAAAACTTTTTTTTAAGGGAACAATCTAAAAATGTGAAACATAGCAAAAAAAAAAATAAAGAAAAATATTTTTTACTTCTTCACTATTGTAATAGGCATCGTATGAGATAGAACTGTTGCCACTCTTAGCCTGTCGTGATCTTCTATTCATTACATCTTCAGCTCTGAGTATACTAGAAAAATAGTAGAAAAAAAACCTTCAGTGAAATTGTGACATTAAATAAGAATTTGGAATGAAAATTCAGAATGTTTTTAAAAAAAATGTATGTATGTAAGAACTTTAAAATCTTCATCGTAACAGTATTATCGGAAAATCAGTTTTAAACTCACCTAGCTAGATTGTCTGAGATTTTTTTGTATCCCACGTTGTTCTTTTTGAAATGTGCTAGCCAATGATTATTTTCTTCGGGAGATAATCTTATCAAGGCTTCTAATTTATTAGAAGCGGATGAGGCAGCGGGTGTTGCGGACAATATATCCAAATTGGCTTCTAAGGAGGCAATTTGTTCTGAAGATCCCCATACACGGTAGAGTAGGTGGCTTAACAAATGACATTAACAAAATTGTAACATTTTTGATTTTTCATCAATATTTGTCAAAAATATTAGTTTAACTATTCCAGAAATAGTGACGACAATATATTATAACTGTATAATTTTCATATCTTTCTACAATATTTGATAATTTATCGGACAAATACTACATAGATAGTGGATGGTAACTTCTACTTCTATATTTATAAGTCATTGCCAAAATTTAAAACATATAAACTTTCGTGTAAATAAATGAAGTTATAAATCAACAATCTTACCCTTCATATTTCTCATGGCGGGCTTGAACGGCCGCCACAAAGAGAAAAAGGCAAGCGATCACGCGAGCCATATCAGTCAAAACTGGACTCTCAAATGCCTATCCATTAACAACGATGGATGTTTTCTATTATCGATAATCTATATTTTTATCAGTTTAATCGTAATCTTAATTCAGTATAAATTATGGCAGACAAATATGATATTTTTTATTATTTTCCTAAATAATAATACCTATGAAGATACCGACATTAGTTAGCCGATACTAGAGCAAGTACATTCTGTTCCTAGCATCGTAATCCTAATTATTGGGAATTACCGAAGAAGCTATGATACGTAGCTATGAGACACTTAGTTAATTTTATTCTATGTAAAAATATGTATCTATATGTATAAAACGATTTTATTGTTTTAATTTCGAGTCAAGTTATAGAGGGATATTACAATATAAATAGAAAAACCATGACTCATGTCGTCTGTCGCATTGAAAAGATACTTCAAGGATAGGTGATGTAATTAGACAATGATAATAATAGCGTAAAGAGCTTAGGGTTAAATATTTTTGAAGATGATATGTTTATTATATTCAGGAAAAACACACTTTTAACTATCTATAATTATTTGAAGCAAAGTCTTGTCTCTACAAAAAAATGATAGTCAGTTATGGTGAAAACTATGCTAGTTAACTCTTTGTTCAAGCCTTGAATACAGAAAATGTACCACCTAAGTATCAAATGTCTTCCACCGTGAAGAGATTTCTCACCTTGTTCCTTACGGCGCCAGATAGATTTTTACAATAATATTTTTGACGAATTAAAAAATCTTAACTTGTATTTGTACAGTTAAACAATTGTTTACAACAGTTTTGTTCATAAAATATAAAAAAAAAACTCTTTTATGTAATGCGTGAGAAAGATGATCAACAGGAAAATGAATATCTCTTTAGAAAACAGAAAATGGCGTCCAATCGTCTTTATTGACCATCCTGCCCTAATCTGTATATTATATCGACAAATTCTAATATTGCATTTTTTGTTTGTTATGCGATTTATCGCAATAGAAAATACTAGAAGTTCTGCTATAAACAAAAGTTTATAAATATCGTTATCATGGATTATTTAATATTTATACTCGTTATTTAATGCATCGCTTATCAATATCGTATGAAATTGCCTAAGAACGATAATTGTCCAAAAGTCACCATTTTATTTTCGGGATTTACAAATACTCGGTAAAAAAGTGTGTAAATAAAAAACAAATACAATCTTTAGATATTTTTATTTCAAATTAAATAAAATTAGTTACGACTAGTGAACTTAATATAAAAACAATACAATTTATCTATATTCTATGCAAATATTGATTTGTTATCTTTATTATTTTTAATTCACAATAATACTCCTTTCAGTCTATTTTACATAAAATGATCAACTTTACTTTCACAGTGGACACTGGAGAAAATACTGTTTAAGGTATCCAAATTATTAAGCACCGGAGCTTTCTCGGTTCCTTCGGGATTGTATATTATTTACATACAATAGTACAGAATCTCAATAAAGCATAAATGGTATGTAAATCTAAAACATCATCATTAGCTAAGTATGTATGACGATCCATACTTAGCCAACCAAAAATAGTCGAGGTAGTGATAATCGTTTTGATACTTCAAAAAATGTGAACAGAAAATTAAGCTTAAATTATGAGAGAGCTCAATTATTTTTAAAATTAGGACATACCGTTCGTTATCTTAGCGCATCTTTCTGGAAGATACGATAGAAATATTTCCGAAAGTACATTTTGATGGATTTTTGGAATCCTTTATGCCACCATGCATATATTAACGGATTTAGTATACAATTGAGGAAAGCCAATGCACCTAGAGGTCCACCCAGCAACATACGCAGGTGCATACACTTAGTGCTTGTGAGTTTCTCTTGGCATAACACATAAAATATAACAGCTATGAAATATGGCATCCAGGTGAATATGAAACTGCCCGTCGTTAACATTACTATGATAATCGCTCGCCATTTGTTTGGGCCTTTTTTAGCTGCTTTTCTTTTACTGTTTTCTAAATCTTTCCGCGTTTCTCTTCTTTTTTCTGTATAGGTTTGGTCTGGTACACTAGAGTTAATGGAATAAATACTAATATTAGATTCATATGTGTTTTGGCGTTTCGTGTCTGTTAGAAATGTTATGGAATTTTTTTGACATTTTTCTGTATCTTCGAGGTTATCGCTGCTTTTAAATATGCTGTTAATTTTGTTAGGGTTATTTTCAAATTCATTTTTAGAGTTTCCATTAAAAGAGGCGCTACGTTTCAATGCAGAGTTTTTTGATACCGGTATTTTCACAGATTGGGTATTTTTTGTAGGATGACCATTTCCTCTGTATATTCTAAGTTCAGGTGTGCTGTTTGTTTTTGAGTTGACAATTTTCACTGAAGCCTTTATTTCTCTAACGTTTTTTAACGCTTTTATTAAAATTATCGTGTAGAGAACAGCAACAAGTATAATAGGGATGATGCTTAAAAAAGAATTAAGTAATATTAAGGTTCCAGGAAATAGGGATACGTAATAACACCTTGCATTCTTCAATTCAGTATTCACCCAACCGAATGCTGGAAAGAATCCTAGCGTTATACCTGAAACAATATTAAAATTATACATTATCAGTATTACTAATTTTATTTATAATTTACTAGAGATCGCCTGCAATTTTGTTTATGTGGACTTTTAGTTATTTGGAAATATCGTAACTTACTGCCTCCCTACATTCAATAGTCTAACTAAATGACAATTAAAATTTTTCTAGGTGGAATAGTTTCGTCTGTGCGGTGGAGTGATGGTATATTTAAATGATATATTTAAAGATATTTACCATGTACTAACTTTATTCTTAAAGTTTAATTTGTTACATAGTGGAATTAGATATGGAATTCGATGACTGACTGACATAATAACGATCGACTGATAATATGGTGATAACAAGTAAACGTGCTTAAAGGAATTCATTATATTTATTTTAGCCTAATACTTTAGCCCTCACGTGTCAGGATGGGCAGAGAGAACCTGGGTGCCTAATTTAAAGACATTCCGTTCTTTTTAAGACGCTTTCGTTCCCCACTTTCCACCGAATTTTGAATGTATAGCGTGTTGAATAGTAAAATTCAAAGCCACGCTTTGTCTCGAACCCACAACCTCGCGCTTTCCCACCAGAACGAAGAAATGGAAATAAATATTTCATTTTCTCGAGTGGGGATCGAACCGACAACCAGTCTAGTTTACAGACACAGTTTGTGCCCTTGCGTTATAACTAGCCTCATTTCTATATAACGATTATGAATAATAAGCTTACCTATCAACCAAATACAAAGTATGCCGATCCGTACTTTTGTTGTGCTAAACCATCTCTGATAGTAAAGTCCATGCAATATGTAAATGTAACGATCGACAGCTATGAGCCCAACGCTGAATATCGACACCATGGCGGGACATACCAGCATACCTGAAAACAAATACTATTTTAGCGAATCCTAAAAATCTTTTTAATATAAGGAATTTAATATATTTTATGTTATAGAGAAGGAGAAAGAATTTCTATTTCACGTTATTTACCCATTTGTAAAAATTTACGTGTCGTTCGGTAAACCGAAAAAAAAATACATTTTCGTCGTATTTCTTAACTAAGACACGTTAACTGTAAATAATTATGTATATAACTTATTAACACTATACAATATAGAGTATTTTCAATTGGCGGTTTGAAAACTTAGTGATGGTATAACTTGTGATCTGGGTTTTCCCTTTTCAAGCCTGGACGGCTTTTTGATTTTCTATCAATTTCACAATAAGGAAATTTAATAAATTCTTATAAAAGCATGACGCAGCCGCACAAGCGTGTGACTGTGTGCGCTATAGGCTGTGGGTTCGATCACTACTAGGGGGAAATTAAATATTTAATATTTCCATTTTTTTCGCTCTGATGTCGAGGTAAAGCGAGGCGTTGAGTTCCACCACTTAACACGCAATATCCCCAAATTTGCCGGAAAATGGGAAGCAAAGTGTCACAACTGGAGGTTACCTCTGACTACCCTGTTGTGTGCGGGATACATCGTGAAGGTAAACAATAAACTCACCTATTTGAAATATACACAATGGGTTGGAGCTCATAGGATTATCCAGGGTGACTCCAAAAATAATAGATATTCCAACAATAGTGTCTGCGAGGGACACGTTGCCGAGCAGCAAATATGTACTTTTGCATTGTTGGGCTGGAACAAATTTTACTTATTTTACTAATAAAAACATTTTTCCCGTAGAGTATTTTATACGGTATGTTATTCTCTTCTTTATTTTTAGCTATTAAGATTAGTTTCTTATCTATTTACTATTATTTTTTATGTAACTAATATTTTTGATTTCTGCATTATTAAAAAAAATATATAACAATTCATAGTACCTTTTTAGCTACACATATTAAATCTTATTATATTTTTTTCAAAATTGTCAATTTGTTTGTATTTTCAATACAGCTAATAGCATTATAGGCTAATTTGCTATAGTGGCCTTTGAGTATGGACATGATATTAGAAAAAGTATAATATAAATATGTGCATATAAATAGTCCATTTATAACGTCTACATAACATTTAATAAATAATATATATTTTTTTTATTTTTATATATTAAGGCGACAATAAGAAGCCACTCGTAGCGCAGAAGCACTGCGTTTACTTCCGCCCTCAACACGCAATGCTCCGGAAATCGGCGGAAAGAGGGGAGCGGAGTGTCTTTACTCTATACATCCTCTGCTTACCTGCTACATGCGGGATACAACGTGAAGCTGTATTTTTTTATAGTTAAGAGACAATTAGAACGTGACCTACAGAGTTTAAGTTAAATCAATATTAGCTGACATTCAACATAATTATTTGTATAAATATTACTTTTGTCGTGTGACTATTATTTGTTCACGGGCATAAGCAGAATAGCTAAGCATATGTATTAGAGATAAAATAAAATTAGTACGGCACTTGTTTTATTAAACACGACACGAATAAACGTCTAATTCAAGATTTTAAAAATATTTTTCTCAATTTTCACAAATGTGGATACTTGTTTAAAGAAAAGTTATTTTATTATTTGAGGATAACCACATTGTTCTTTAATTTTATAAATATTCTTCAATTTGTATACAAAATGTACCTTATTTATTTTTAATATCGTTTGTTTTAAATACTCCATTCATACATACATCAGTAGATACATAATACAAAGTTGTAAATAAGGAATTGATTTATTTAAACAATAAAGATTGATGTAAAAGCTATTAACGTTTAAATAGGGTGCATAATGGCTTCGTTTTTATCGTGTACGGGAAAGAACTTAAATATTGGGATTTTTAAAAATCTGATCAGCTTCACGCTGTATCTCGCACACAGCAGGGTAGGCAAAGGGAACTTATTGTTAAGACACTCCGTGCCCCACTTCGCCGAAGCTTTTCGAGGCATTGCGTGTTAAGTGGTGGAAGTCAACGCCAAGCTTTTTTCTTGGAACCACAGCGAATAAATGAAAACATTATTAAAAAATCATTCATTCCCTCGAGTGGGGATCGAACCCACAACCGTCGCGTTATTGTCACACCCTTGTGCCCCTGGGCCACTACAGCCTCTCTTTTGTTTATAAATATGTATATATAATTTCTGTAACGTCTTTTTAGAATATAAATTTAATTTATGTAAAACAATTAAGATTACAACTTGTCGCCTAGGTAAATTAAGCAATGTTGGTTAAACATATTTTTAGCAGCATATCATCGGTTTTTTTATTACGGTAATTTTCTTCATTATTTGCTTTGATAATATCATGATAAATACTACGGCCTTCGCCTTTGATTAGCTGCAATATTTATAAATTCTTTATACTATAGAAAATAAATATACTTTGTAAATTACGTATGACATCTCTTCCAGGAAACACTATATACATATGAATATATTGTAGAGGAAGCGTTTTATTTAGACGTATACTATTAACATGTATTAGTAAGAGGTTAAGACAGATGTTTAATCAATGTGCCATAAAATAGAGATAATATTTTTTTCAGCTTCACGCTGTATCACGCATGTAACGGGCCGCGGGATAAAGTAAGCGTAAGTATGTTAAGACACACCGCTTCCACACACATTCCACCGAATTCTGGAGGTATTGCGTGTTCAGTGGTGGAACTCAACGCCGCGCTTTGTCTCGACGCTAGAGAGAAGAAATGAAAATATTAAAAATTTAATTTCCTCGAGTGGGTATCGAACCCACAATCTGTTGCGTTTATAGTCACACGCTTGGGGCACGTGCGCCACGACTGGCTTCAATTCCTCAATATTATTAAAATATTAAAATAAAAAAATTGTCATGTAATTTTCAATATTTTCCATTAGAATACTACAAAATTTAGTTAAGCGAGTAGTTTCTAATGTTCTGTTCTTTGGTAATGGCGTTCGGAACGTGCCAATTGTTTCTAATGACAACACTCTGTAACTATTGTTATTAATGTGTTTTAAATAACTAAAATCGTCTTTACATAGATATTATACATATATATGTATGTAAAGACGACAGTCGTTGGCTGCTGAATATATTTTACGGAGGAATTATTATATTTTATATCCTTCATTTCCCTCCCTGGGAAGGGTGTTAAGTGATACACTATACGAGTGGAAGTTTTCAGTTCAGTTAGTTTTCAGTCTTGAATTCCGTCAAAAAAAAGAGAATGGAGAGTCTTAGGACTAAGTTGAAATTGCTTTGTTTTTACTGGAATTCATATTATACATACAATTGATATGATTTTTTATGATTTTATAAAAATCTTTTTCAATGTAAATACTTTAATTTTAATAATTAATGAAGTAATTAACAAAAAAATTGCATGTCATTGGTTGTGCCTTGATTATCATGCTAGTCAGCATTACTTAACAAAGTTAGTAATATTTCAGTTAAATACCGACTGGTCAGTTTCAACGAGGCGCGGGTTCGAGTCCCGCTACGTTATAATTTTTATACGGTTTCCAAATAAGTATTCTTCTTTCCTAAGTGTGGAATAACACTTTAAAAATGTTAAAAATATTTCAGTTATTTAAGAGTAGAGAGCTAGATAAAATAAACCAACAAAAGAAAATATGTTAATTATTTGAATTATCTATATTGTCGTCGACTAAATAAGATACGTATCAAAATTTTCAAAAAATAATCTTATATCGATTACTTTTATAATGATTATTTAGATTACGTTTATTTTTAACTTGATACTTTGTTTATTAATATTTAATTGATTGGGCTGTTAAACTACTGTCACGCACATCAAATAACATATTATGATAAAAAAATATATTAAATAAGTAAAAATAAAGTAAAAAATAAATACATTATGTAATATTACATAAAATGCCACAGATAAAAAAATATATTCCAACAAACCTTTCTTCAATATGAGGCCACTCGAAACAACAACAGTGAGATTGCTCAAAAATATTATAGTTCCAAATATATATCCAACGGCTTGATAAATCACGAACTGTTGGGTCTCTTTCGCTTTATAAACCTCGAACAAGTCTAGAAAACCAGAACCACTGTGCTTCGACAAATTAGCAACACTTATGTTATTGTTTGATTCTAGCCACTCCATTATATTATTATTAGAAACGAGTTTTCAAACCGAGAAGCTAATTTGTTTTTATATATAGTAATAACTGGATATTTCTGTTGGCACATTTCAACGCCATCGTTTCTTGGTACGGAATGAGATTTAGACAAACATTGCGCACCATGAGGTTTATCCGGTTAAGTTTTGTTTATTATAATGAGAAAATTTGCATTTTGTAGATCCTTGTGAGTTTATTTGGGTTTATGTTTTGACAAATTGTTATTGTGTTTTATTACTATTTTTTTTATATTTATATTAATAAATTAATAAATAAAGATCATTATAATATTCATTTTCTAGTTTCTTAGCACGAATCTCCGATAATTTTCGTAGAAATTTTTGTATTGAAAGAATCTAGTGTTAATTCACCTTACTAGCTAGCCTGTGGTTAGAATTCAGCGACAAATATATTAATCAACCAGAGAGGAGAAATAAAAATATTTTAAATCTACACACAGTCCTATTTCAACGAACCCACAACCACCGTGATCATTCAGTTAACGTCCTAAATGAGCCATAAGAGAGTTTTTGAAAGTAAACCTCATTTTCTGTACCTCGTTTTCAGATATAGCTTGGAATAGGAGCAGACCTATTTATTTCTTTTTGTTCAGACCCGAAGTAAGATTAATCCTCCACTAAATCACGTCTATATAAAATTAAAAATTAAATTAAATTAGCTTCACGCTATATCCCGCACACAGCAGGGTAGGCAGAGGGAACTTAGTGTTAAGACACTTCGTTCCCCACTTTCTGCCGAATTTTGGAGGCATTTCGTGTTGAGTGGCAGAACTCAACGCCGCGCTTTTGCCCCGACACCAGAGCGAAGGAATGAAAATATAAATTTAAGTAAATATTTCATCTCCTCGAGTGGGGATCGAACCCACAACCAGTCGGTTTTACAGTCACAGTTTGTACCACTGCGCCACGACTGGCCTCACGTCTATATTGTTAACTTAAATCCACTGAACCATTAGAGTGGAGTAGTAATTGTACTTTACTATGTTATAAATCCTCATTACATAGTTACTTATTATAGGTATAAAGAGACAATATAACAACGTTGCATAATGAATACAAATTTAACTTTTGTAATATGTATGTACGTGCAGTGCGTCAGTTCAAATCTGTTACAAAGGAACTTACAAGCTTGGGGGTTTCCCGTTTTAAGGTTGAAATAAAAACAATCGGATTAAGGTTTAATTGTTGGAGTTTTTGTCGAAAAGTTTAAAAAAAAATAAATATTGTTATTTTTTTGTTGTTATATTATGAAATAAATCTAAATATTTTATTATATTTGAGATTTTTTTATATTGTAAAAAAAACATAAATAATCTCTGATATTTTCAAGGTTAATTACTTAAACTTGCGAAACTAGTTTTTTCTTACTTCGCGCTATATACGGTACGTAGCAGATTAGGCAGAGGGAATGTGGGAACAACAAAAGTGCTAAGGTACTCTCGTTCCCACTTTCCGCCGAATTCTGGTAACTGGTGATTTATATATCCCGATAGAGGCTCTACAATTTGAAATATATAAAAGCATATGATTTGAGTTACGATGAGACCATTAAATATTTTGTGAATTAGAGATAAGTATTTAAAATATATACAGAACCTACTACCCACAGAACCACAACCACCAGGCTTAAAAGCTAATAAATTAATGGTAAATAGTCATACATAGAGGCCAGTCGTGGCGCAGTGGCACCAAGTGTGACTCTAAACCGACTGGTTGTGGGTTCGATCCCCGCTCGAGGAGATGAAATATTTACTTAAATTTATATTTCCATTTCTTCGCTCTGGTGTCGAGGCTAAGCGCGGCGTTGAGTTCTGCCACTCAATACGCAATGCCTCCAGAATTCGGCAGAAAGTGGGGAACGGAATGTCTAAAAACACTAGGTTCCCTCTGTCTACCCTGCTGTGTGCGGGATACAGCGTGAAGCTGATTGATTTATTTATTTAAATAGCCATTGATTTTTTTAAAAATCTTGTTAAAAAATCGTATTTTTCAACAAAGGATATCATCAACTCCATTTTATGGATGTTATTAAAACTAAATTAAGAAAAATCTTCCTATTACCGGATCTTTTTAATAGAAAATTATATTACACAGATTTGACCTTACCTACAAAAAAATATATTAGGTATGTGATATAATTTGCATATTTTTTGCGATCTTATCGACATATCAAATAGCTATCAATTAATAATCTGTACTTATAATAAAATTGTAACCCATCCGTGTCTGGTGTACATGGAAGATGTACAAGAAAAAATGTTATCGGGGACCTTTATGAATGTAGTAAAATCCAAAACAATGTTTTTTAATTTTTTTGTCTGTCTGTCTCTTTGTTTATCCGGGCTAACCTCCGGACCAGCTGAACCGATTATTATGGGGCTAGACACTAAAACATAGATGTGGTTGTGGAGCAACATATATTTTTTTACATTTTTATATAATAAAAATGTTGTCGGTTTTTAATTTGCGCTTAAATAAATATTCGTATATTTCAAGCGGGAGTAACTTCACGGGTTCCGCTAGTATACAATAGGCCATAAAAAAAGCGAATGTTAACGATCGCATAATTATGGGTAAAACAACAATTTTAATAAGATTTAATAAGATCCTATATTTTTTAAAATTTTAAGGCTGTTATTTCAACCTAAGGAAAGAAAAATATTAAGAACATTAAAAAGTACAAAATTGATTACAAAACGTCATTCCGAGTTAAAACGAACACTTAAAGAAATTAATTTGTTTTAAAAATATTTATTAAAATGTTACAATTAAAACCAATTTTTAGATAGAACGCGTTTTCCTTCGAGAGAACTAGTTCCAATAAATACTATAGTAGACTTAAGGTGAATAGTAAAAAATATAATTTATTTACTAAAACCACCGTAGCTAGAGATTACGAAATGAAAACAAAAATGTTTTTAAAACGCAAACCCTCGCCTACGTGCATTGTCGCATTCGCCTTGTACCTTGGCGCGGGCCATGGCAAAGGGGGGCCTCAGTTATAGGCATGGACACCCTCAGACTCATCGCTTTGATGCGGTCGATGACATGGCGGGTGCCAGTTTCAACCAAGTGTGCCGCGTCCTGGTAAGACGGTCCGCTCCTCTCGTCTGCTGCCGATATGCCCTCTGCGTCTGTTGTCTGAGCGGACTTGTCTTGCTGGCCTGCCCAGTCAAACAAACTCCATTCGAAATCTTCTTCTCACTTGTCTCCTTCGCACCTACTACGCTCTTTACAAGTGCGCGCCTTTCCTCGACTCGACTTCCGGGTCCTACCCATTTTCGCTGTTTGACATTTGCCAATATGCGCTGCCTCGGTATCTGATCTCGGTATCTATCTCATCTCCAACTTTCCTAAATTTATCGGCCGTTTACATCTTGTACACTGCATTGTCCCTGAGTCCGAAGCGAACTCCATAATTCCCACACCATCGTTTTGTTTTTTACTTTCATGTTTCATTGTCATGTGCTCCATACTGATCCCACGCGTCCGAGGGAAAAACAGTCCATCCAAGTGCCTTTTGTACTTGGATAAACCTGTATTACGCAACGGGTGTAGGCCGGTACCCTGGCGGGAACAGCAGTAGCGACTTGGGTTACCATTTTTTTTTCGTAAGGGAATCCATTTACAGATAGCAGCCCGAGTGGTTACTCGAGCGGGGTATGTGGGGCTCGCGGGCCGACAGATGGTAGGCCCTCCGAATACCCACTAAAAACTCACGGTGCTCCTCCTTGACTGCCACTGGCTGCGAGGCCCGGGGACATTAGTCATTAGCGAAACGCGGCGGCGGGAGGCTAATAAAGGCATTTAGTAAAATCCAGTTCTAATTAGGAAAAACGCGCTCTTTCTAAAAACTGGTTGTAGCTATAACATTTATACATTTGCGTATTGAGTGGCGCAATTCAACGTCGCACTTTGTCTTGTCACCAGAGCGACGAAATGAAAATCGTAAATAATTCTTTCCCTCTAGTGGACATTAAGCCTACAAGCATCGTGTTTTTAGTTACACGCTTATTCGACTGCACTACGGCCACGGCTTCTAATCTAAGTTATTTAATGGTTGTTATAGACTTATTGAGATTTTTGAGAAATATATTAAAAAAAGAAATATATAAAAACCACTCTTGAAGTTCTTGTCGACGTGGTTTACAAATCAATGAGTAATTATATAAATAAAAAAAAAAATGTATAGGAAATCTTAATAATAGGAACAGTCAAGTAGTATACCCTATTATATCAAAATCAACCAAAAATTCTTGATGTGAAACATAAACCGGATCGTTGGCGTGGCAAAAGTTGCCTTGGCTGCGCTACCCACACATACTAACTTATAAAATAAATAAAAAAATATTATTCTCGGGTCTCGGTCGGGTCGCTATGCTATACTTGGGTATAAATAATACCTTAATATAATAGGATATACTTATGACTTATATACTGCTAATAATTAATATCAAATTTTATATTAAATGTAAAATATGTTTATTAAATAAATTCACCTTTTTCTGTAAGAAACTTGTAATCTCTTTTATGCATATTACTTGTATAAATACGATAACATGTGCAGGGCGTCCCGTGACCACTGTTTTTTAACAATAAACGTTTTTTTATTATCATTACAAGCAAAGCGAGCAGGAATGTTAAGTGGAACAAATAGAGGGAATCTAGCTAGATCCTACTAGTAACTTAAATTAATAATAGAAATAAAATAATATTAGTGTCTGATTGTTACATAAAGGGGTTGTGATTCTGATTATCATTATCTTTTTACAAAAAATAATTTAGTTTTTCCAGTGTACTATTATTTCATTAATTAAATGATTATTTTCGTAATGAAATCTATTTAATGCAAATAAAAAAATTGCTATATCGTAGCTGTAGGGCAATAAAATAATGTTTTTTTTTAAATTGCCTTTTTAATTACTAGAATATGTATAATAATAAAATAAAGAATATGTATAATTAATTTAAAAAAAATCTATATACAGGCAAACATTTTGACATTTGTCAAACGTCATTAATAAATAATAACTGTCAAAAACAGTTTAACTGCACTCAAAATACTAAACTAAATCGTTGTTATAATATATATGTAGAAAGTAAATGAAACTTTTTCAGTAATTAACATATATTTAAAAATGTTTAATTTACAACTCTTAAGTCAGTTTTCACGGTAATTAACTTTTTAATGACTAAAAGATAACCTCTATAAAAACTTCTATTTCTCTTTTGTGAAAATATTTTTATTTTTAGCTTGGCGATAAATGCGACATCTAAAGGAATGATAAATACAAGACATATTGCTACATCTGCTATTGTACACATTAAGCTAACTAACCAATTATGGTACGATTTTATTATACATATATTTTAAAGATTACTTTAACATTATTACGCATTTATGTATATGACGATGTATTGTTTGATGTAAATAAAAATAAATAAATAACTATGATGCCATCGGAGACAGAAATATTCTCGATTATCGAATTCCAGGGCAGAACCTATGAAGAAGAAGAAGAAGATAGATCCAGCTGTTATAAAAGCTCGTGAAGATAGGCGAAGGAAGAAAATAGAAAAGCAAATCAGGAGATTGGAAAAAAATGCAAGGCAACTCAAACCTATTGAAGAAATGGAACCACCTCTACATATTTTAGATCAACTCGGGTAAGATAATTAATATTTTAAAAATTAAATCAAAATATATCTGCTTCACGTTCCTGCACACGAAGGCTAGGCAGAACCTAGTGTTAAGACACTCCGTTCCCTACTTTCTGCCATATTCTGGAGGCATTGCATGTTGAGTGGCAGAATTCAATACCACACTTGACACGAGAGCGAAGAAATGAACATATAAATTCAAGTAAATATTTTATTTCCTTGAGTGGTGATCAAACCCACAACCGCTGTGCCACAACTGGCCTCAATAATATTTTTAATATTTATAAATAAATGATTCTTTAGTTCCATGGATGCTTTTATAATACTTTAACTAATTCTAAAGATTCTTATAATTTTTTCTATTTTTATTTCTAAAGAAAACGTAAAAGGCCTGCAGTTGTTTTATCAGAAGACGAAAATGAAAGGCGAGCTTTACTCTTTAAAGAGTGGTCAAAGTATAAAAAGCAGGAGCACATGGCTAATATTGCCCAAATTGATAGAATCATGGCAGCTCAAAGGAGAGCTTTAGATATGCTTTATGAAGAATCTGAGGAATTGTACAATGAAGCAATTATGGTATGTGTAAATTTTTTTTCTCACATATAGCAGTGTGGAAAGAATCTGGATTGTTCAGTGTTAAAACACTAAATTCTATGATTTCTATAATCATTTAAGCTACTATTATATTAATATAGTTAACTATATCTATGCAGTGATCACTATAGTTTCAACATCTACAACTTTAATATCATAATTTTAATATCTATGAAATAATTTAACTATAATAATTGAAGTTAATAATGTATTAATTTGTATAGTTTTGAAACAAAAAAAAAGAGTACACATAGATGAGAAACATGAAAAACATACTTAAAACATCTAAAATACATGAAGTGAAGTATTCAGTTACAGTTTGGACACTCAACAAACAGTATTTAAAATTTGTACATAATGTGGACGGTTATGGCACAAAGTTTTCTTTGCCTACTCTGATATATGTGGGTTATATATTGTTCTAAAAAACAATGTTTAAAATCATATTTTAGCTAATAAAATTATTTTTTGCTTTCAGCCTGATTTACAATTAATACCCTATACTGTTAATGGTACCTATTCAACACCACCCATTAAGAAGTATGACTCGCCAGATGGTGAATATGTTGATATATCCAAGAAATGGGGTGAAAAATAACAAAACAGTGCTATATTATTAATTTTTGGTAGTGTAATTATATTGAATTAAACATTTATTTGATTTAATTTATGTAATTTTTTATAGAAAATTCAATTTTTTAAGCCTTGCAGGTGTTTAAATGTATATATATTGTTTCTTTAAATTTACTTAGCCTTTAGAGCATAAAATATTCTTGATCATTTAAAACTGAGTTTGAACTTGTTTTATTGCTAAATTTTTTATATATATACATATATTCGAGGCCAGTAGTGGCACAGGGGCGCAAAACACGACTGTAAAATCGACTGGTTGTGGGTTTTATCCCCATTCAATATATTTTTATTCCGTCGCTCTGGTGTCGAGGCAATGCGCGGCTTCAAGTTCCGCCACTCAACACGCAATGCCTCGAGAACTCGTCATATACTCGTCGTTACATTAGATTCCCTCTGCCTACCCTGCTGTGTTCCGAATACAGCATGAAGCTGAAATTCATTTTCTGTTTCATCCAGGACTAACAGAACTAAAGAAATGAAATATATACCAAGAATACCTTCGCACATAAACTTTTTTTGTTACAAGTTATAATGTTTGAAATGAAATATCTAATGATTCATATTAGACTTTTGTAAGCATTTTTGAATTATAGAAGGAACATAAATCAGCTCAGGAAGCAAGCAAGACGAGCTCGACAGTTGCTCATTTCTTTGTCAATATTGCATGAGATTTTTTGCATTTGAAATTAATTCAATACGTTTTTATTCTATAAAGTACAATAACATTTATTTGTAAGTATAATTTTTACAGTTACTGCTAAAATATATATTAATTTAACTGGTAGCTGGTAGCAGCGTAAACGTGGTCGGCCTTAAGAAGAAGAGATGTATTAATTGAATGAAATTTTATTATTTGAAGCCGTAACTTATAAGATGCGGCCCGACTGCCGCCACTCAACTCGCAATGTCTACCATGCTATAAGCAGGATATAGTGTGAAGCTAAAATTAATTAAATTTTTCATAGCATTCTAGTTATTGAAGTAGTTCTAGTACTAGTCTAATCTGCTACACCAACCCAGTGTAATTATTCACAATAATCATGATTTCTTGATCTGGCTGCTCTTCCAGTTTTTTAGCAACTGCTACTGCTGCCCAGAAACCAGTATTTTCTACATTTTGCATCAAGACGTATAGACGCATGTATTTGTGACTACGACACAGCGCTTAAGTCTGAGAAGGCAAAACATTAAAGAGACTGAATTTCACGCTTTCACGGTTTCACTGAATTTCAAGGTTTTTTGCAGTGGCGGATTTACACATTTTCAAAAAATCTATATCAGCTTCACGCTGTATCCCAAACACAGCAGGGTTGGCAGAGGGAATCTAGTGTTAGACACTACGTTCCCCACCTTCTGCCGAAATCTGGAGGCATTTCGTGTTGAGTATAATATGCCTAGAAATCATTTTTCCTATAAATTTAGCATTTATTTCAGATTGTAACAACGAACGAACTCACTGTTGTAGAGGTGATGGGAGCTAAAAGCTTATTTAAAAAAAAATATTTATGTCGGAAAATTTATTACACAAAATTATCTATTAGGTTTGTGCCTTTTGTGTTTGTGTTGTTGGAAGAGGGTTTTAGATTTTGATTATTTGTAAGAATTTTGAAAAATAAAAAGATTTAAGCTAAATAGAAACTAATGAAACTTTCAAATTTAGCTAAGAGGGAAACATATAGAAGTTGTAGATAGTTTCACTGTTTACGTTACGCTTTTGTAACAAAGTGAGCCTTTTGTTGCCATTTAGGAACATCAAATGGAGATTTTCACCTGTGACATTTGAATACATAAGTCAGAAGGTATGTAAAATATTAAGAACCTACCTTTATTGTTATTTACAACTTATACTTATTTACATTCAGTGTTATCATAGACATAAATTTTCTTTAATACTAATGTATTATTTAAATGGGATATTCTTTTTTTTTATTGTAAGAACGTGCTCAGCTGGTTTGGGCACGTCGAACGAATGAGTGATGAAAGAATGGCAAATAAATCTTTATGATGGAAAAGTGAGTGGTAAGAGAGGTAGGGGGAGACCTCGGTTGACCTTCGAAAACACAGTATCAAAGATACTGGAGGAAGGTCACGTAAAAAGCATGAGGACCCCCCGAAGGGCATGTATGAAGAGGTTGATGACAGTGGACGAGGCGAAAGAGGTATGTAGAGACCGTAGCGTTTGGCGCTCCGTTCTCTCTGACTACCCCGCTAGGGATAAAGCGTGAAGTTAGTTTAGTTTAGTTTATTGTAACAAAAAGTCCAGTCCATCAGAGTTTCGAAATCCGATTGTTAAATTTGTCTATTTGAAATAAATATGTAGCATAGTGTTTATTATTTACTTTGTCTTGATCTAAGTATGTAAGCCAGATGACTCGGATTTCCAAACAAATTAGTTCTTTGTGTTTTAGTGAATAATAAATAATAATAATTCTTTATCATATGCTTTGTTATTCTTAATTGTAGTAAGTTAAAGGGTAAAACAGTCCTAGAACTGTTTTACCTCCCGCTGCGTTCAAATTTTTATACGTTCTTTAAATAAGTATTTTTCTTACCTAAGTGTGGAATAACATTTTGTTACGCGCCACCCGGCTCGTCGGCAACTCTCGGGTACGCTGTCGCCGAGCGGTCGGAGAGGGACTTGGCGGGAAACGAATGACGCGGGATATTGAAAAATTTGGGCGGGAAAATGTTTTTTTTGTGTTGGAGTAAGCAGCAGAGTAGACTGTAATTAACATTATTGTAAGAATATAGCTATTGGAAGTGAATAAGTGTTTTTATATCAACTTTTTCCGTTACAATTTTGAACAATGTTTGAAAAAGTCCTAGAACTACTATTCTCTTTCACGCTGTATCCCGCACACAGTAGGGTAGGTCGAGGCATCCTTCGTGTTAAGACACTCCGTTCCCCATTACTCTATATAATTAGTATTTTTAATTTATAACTTGTAATCGGTAAGTTTTGTAACTACTACAAAAATAGTCAAATATAACTTTGGTTGTTCTAGAAGTCGTAAAGCTATTCGACGGTAAAAAAACAATTTAACGCATGATCAATTATAAATAAAACCACCTATTTTACAATAAAATAGCAAAATCATTGGTTTTGTCATGACTTTTTACATTTTTAGTTTTGCTTCTTTTTATTACTGGAAAATATGTACATTTTCTATGTAAAATAATACATTTTAATATAATGCATGTATATGCTACAAACTTGGATAAAAATGGTTCAGGCTGCATGCATTTGAAAGTAAGTATTGTTTTGTTTCTTTTGTTAACATATTTAAATTTATTTTATAACCTTTCTTTTACATCTTCACGCTGTATGCCTTAGTGAGATTTTCTCAAATAAGAAAGAGTTCTATTCTTTTTATTTCACAAAATGCCCTATTAAAAATCTAGGTATTATAGAGTTAAAAATAACTTAGTTTTTTATTGTATTTTATTAATTTACAGTGCGACTGCTCATGTATTTAATTTACGTCATGCTTGCTTGGAAGCCGGTAGCTTTAACTCAGTATTCAGAGTTCACTGAGGAAGGCTTAGCATATGTAGACAATCCCGTAGAATCGGAGTTCCCAGGCCACTGGTTGCCGATAAGCATAATAAAAAGGATCATGGAAATGAGAGTACGGACAACAAATGCATTTGACATTTTTAAAACATCGCCTAAAGTGGTTAAAAAACCTCTTGCCTTTTTGAGCCACAGAACAGTTATAAATAAATTACTTTTAGGTGAAATCACAAAAAGTACTGAAAAATTAAAAAATACAGATATAAATATAAAACCTACAAATTTGAAGTTGGCCACGAGTATTGTAAAATCTTCAACAAGTTTTGCGTCATCGGCATTTAAAGATCCAGATCATTTAAAAAAGCAGCAAGAGCAAAATAAAATGTCATCGACATCAACAACACAATTAAAAACAAGCCCTGTTAATAAAACTACGATAAAGTTGACAGAAGTTGATTCAATAATAACTAAATTACCGGAAATTCTAAAAACATCCGAAATAACTACTGAAGTAAAAAGAACAACTGAAAAGTTACCCTCAACGACTATAATACAAGCAGAGATAGTATCGTTAACAACAAAAGGCACGATGGCGACACCAACGACGTCAATTGTTGAGGCATTATCTTCAACGACAAAAGGAACGACAACTATTATAACACAAGCATTAACAACAACATCCACTACGACAATAACAGAAACATCAACAGTAACAACACCAAAAATGACAACGACAACTGAAACTGGTAACCCTTTCTATTAAAATCCGTAATATGAAAGATCATTTAGAAGTCTTAGTTAGTGGTTTAGATTAGTCCAAAATTCTAAATATTTCACAATGTAAGAAAAATATTTATATAATATTTAATTACCTACTATTTTAGTCAATGTTGTCTAAGTAATTACTATAAAAATGGATTGAGAGGCGTAGATAAAAAATTAAAATTAAATATTATACATTTTTTCTTTTTTTTAGCTTCACGCTGTATCCCTCACGAAACAAGATAGGCAGAGGGAACCTGGGAACCTAGTGTTAAGACACTATGTTTCCATTAAGACACTTTCCCTTCCTTTTCCCACTTTCCACCGATTCTTGGAATCGAATGGAATTTGAATGGTGAGTGGAGGAACTCAATGCCGCGATTTGTTTTGTTAACAAAGCGAAGAAAAGAATATATTTAATATTTAATTTCCTCGAGTGAGAATCGAACTCACAACCGCGTTGCGGCGTTACTGCGTTTACAGTCGCGTGTTTTTACCCAGTGCCACGACTGGCTTCTGAGACTTAAAGCAATATTATTGAAGTGGTTTCATAATTTTTTTGTCACGTACTGTCAAGTAACTGTACGTAAGTATATAATAAATACACGTACGTAGTAACTGTACGTAAGTATATAAATAATTGAATTCTGCCTAATTTTGTTTTGGTAGAATTATTTTACTGAAAGAGGAAGAAAAAAAGTAGAAGAAATTGCTATACTTTATGTTATTGTCATAACTTTATTTACAATTTAAATAAAAATTCTTTACAATGCGCTTTTTGTTCAACTCACAACTATGGCGATCTTTCAGGCACATCTGTTACCTGCGCTTTCAAGGCGTCACAACAAGCAAAACATTTAAATACTAGGACTGTTTTTATTGCTTACAGACTAATACAAGAAATTACAGTATTTTTTTGGAGTTTTTTCTGCCTCGTCATGGCCATACGTTTGATTTAAATCAGCTTCACGCTCTATCCCGATTTTGATTCCCTTTATAGTGTCGAAATACGCGTACCATATCTTTTTTCTTAGTAAATATAGAAATATGTTTTTATCGGGAAATCATTGGGCCGTGGATATGAGTATATGGTTTGAATTTCAACTCGATATCTCCAAGCGTTTCTAAGATAAACGGTCTTGACAGACAGACAGCCACATAGACAGACGGACAACAGACTGATCTTATAAGGGTTCCTATTTTCCTTAAAAAGTATGGAACCCAAAAATAGAAATCTAAATTCACATAAATATTTTGTTTCCACAAATAGGGATCGAATCCACAGTTAGTCATACTATGTGCCCCTGAGCCACGACTGAATACGGTGAACAATTGCTTATATATTTTATTTTATTTTTATTTTATTTATTTGGGACAACAAACATTTGTACATATGAGAAAATATATCTTGTACAATATAATAAACTTAATCTATGTACAAATCACACCGTTATCCACTACTTACTATAACAATAGAAATTAACTATAGGAGATATTTTAATGAATATTTAAAAAATAAATAAATAAATAAATAATTATAACAATATTAAATATATACATAACAGATATAAATACGCATACACAATTACACACATACTTACATAATAATATATATATATATATATATAATATATAGTTCAATTTTATTGTTACTTTTAACAATTATTACTATTTACTTTCTCGGTAATGGCTTTAATTCTTTTTTTATACGCACCTATTGTTAACCCAAAAATATCAGTATTATAAAATTCAACATTGTACGTTTGGGTCATTTGGTACAATGGTGCTCGCTTGCCAGCATTAGTTCGACATTTTTTCAATTTAAATAATCTGGGTGTTCGTGTGTTACGCAATGAAACTCGATTAGGTACCAAGAAATCTATGTTGCTTAACAATTGAGGACAATTTATATTAGAATTGCAAATATTATACAACGACATTGTACTTAACAGTTTTCTTCTCGATGCAAGACTCATTAATTTATATTTATCGAGCAACTTAGAGTATGACAAATAAGAATGTGAAAATTTGTAATGTAATGATCGCAGATACCGACGTTGCACATTTTCTATCTGATCAACATATTTATTGTAAATGGGGTTCCAGATTTGTAATGCATATTCAAGTTGAGGTCTGATTAAACTGGTATATAGATATATGAGCGTAGACGGCTTTTTAAAATCTTTAGTTGAACGCATCACAAATCCGTACATTTTAAATGCGTTATTAACAATATGATCAACATGTTGATCGAGATGAAGGTGCGAATCTATAATGATACCAAGATCACGTACATGATTTACTCTATTTAATTGAGTCCCATTCAGAAAGTATTGTTGCTTAATTATATTTTTATTTTTAGTTATTGTTATAGTGTTACATTTGGTCAAGTTAAGACCTAATTTATTAAGAACACAATATTCGCTAAGCCTATTAAGATCGCTTTGTAAATCATGGCAGTCCGACAAATCCCGCACACTTAAGTATAATTTTAAATCATCCGCGTACAACAGGAACTTGCTATGTTTGAAGCATTGATTTATGTCATTTATAAAGATTATAAAAAGCAATGGCCCTAGTATAGATCCCTGTGGTACACCGGAGGATGTAATAAAAGTATCAGACTCAAAGCCTCTAACTACAACTCTCTGAGACCTGTTGATAATGTACGAAGCAAACCACCTCAACAAATTACCTCTCACGCCGTTGAAGGCCAATTTCTTTAAAAGTATTTCATGGTCCACTTTGTCAAATGCTTTGCGAAAATCCGTGTATACAGCATCTACCTGCACCCCGTTGTCCATATTCTCAAATAAGTAAGTAGCATATAACAATAAATTAGTAGTAGTCGATTTCTGTTGTACAAATCCATGCTGCTCTTGTAAGATATCATTATGCACAAGAGAGTACAGTTGGGCTTGTACTAATCTTTCGAAGACTTTTGCTAGCGTGGACAAAATCGATATCGGTCGATAATTTTCAATGTTGCCTCTGTCTCCACTCTTGAAAACGGGTGTTATATGCGCCATCTTCCATAAATCAGGAAAAATGCCTTCTTGCATACACTTGTTATAGATAATTTTAAGTGGAACGCATAGTGTACCCGCGGTAAGTTTTATGAACGAGGGTGGTAAGGAGTCAGGTCCAGCACCCTTATTTGAGTCAAGTGCCCTCAACACCTTATAGACATCGTATTCAGAAAAGGATAAAGAGCATATATTGTTATTACTAGAGTTAGTATCGCCTACTGATGACTCCCATGTTTCTATATTAAGTGTAGACGGCTCATATACAGATTGAAAGAATTGCGCGAACATTTTACATATCATTTCAGGATCACTTGATGAATTTCCCATATAGGTCATAGTTGTCGGTATTCCCGGTTTGATTTTAAGACAAGATATGTAATTCCAAAAGGATTTTATATTTTTAGTTAAACTTTGTTCCGTAAATGATATGTAATTGTCAAAGCATTTCCTACTTTCCATATCAAATATTCTTCGATACATGGAGAAGAGTTCATAATCAACAATATTTTTATACTTTTTCCACTTTACCCACGCTTTAGCTTTTGCCTTAAATATCCGTCGAAGACTTGGGGTAAACCAACATGGAGAATTACTGTTTTTTATTACACTGACCGGTGTAAACAACTTTATAATTGAGAATAGTTTTTCATAAAATATGTTTATGATTTCGTTAATAGAACCAATTAAAATGTCACACCAATTTGTATTATTAATATCTTCGTTAATATTTATGTAGTCAGCTTTTGCAAAACATAATTTGATTCGTGGTTGTCTTGGAATAGGTATAAGTGCCGTAGTTATTTTGCTGAGAATATAGAAATATGGATGATGATGCACCAGTGGAGATAGAGGCGAAGTAGGCGTCAGACAAGTACAATCAGTGTTTGATATGAACAAATCCAAAGTACGGTTTAAATTATTTTTGTAAATGTTATGTTGAGTGGCATTCAGTAAAGAGAGGATTTGAACGAGATATTTACCAGCGTAAACAGTGTCATTTCTAATAAAAGGTAAACAAAGTCCATTATTTACTCCCCACTCAAGGCTGGGTAGATTAAAATCCCCTATCAGAAAATGCTCAGTTACATTGTCACACAAAACTAAGTCGCAAACTAAGTCGAGATATACGACGTAAGTGTTCGAACATAGATTAGGTGGTATGTATACTGCATTCACAATGCATTGCTTATCTCGGGACGCGCTCGGTATCTCAACAGAGACGCAATCGACAATAGGAGGCACGGGCCCCGGCAGCGCGCGGCGCACGGGCCGCAGCTCGCGGCGCACGGCCACCAGCACGCCGCCGCCCTCCTCCCTACCTGTGGCGGCACGGTCCCGGTCGCATCGAAATACGATATACCTACTGTCTATAAATTCACTATCCGCAATACTAGGAATTAACCATGTTTCGGTTAATACGATAATATCATAAGAATAAGTTAAGATGTTCATATAGATGGTATTTAGTTTGGTTTTTATTCCACCACAATTTTGATAATAAAATGATAAATCACCTGCGAATTCGAATAATATTGCATATTGTGTATAGAATGTTGGTATTATGTTCACATATTATGTTTAAGATATATCGTGTTATGAGTGAATATACAGTAGATACATTATTTTGCTATTTAACTTGTTGGTGCAAAAAAATAACGTTTCTTTAGAAACTTGGTATATTATTGTTATTAAACAACAATATAACGAAGTTATAGTATAAGAATATAACTTACTTGAGTTAATCAGTAAATTGAATATAAGTTTGTTATTTCTGCACCGAGAAATCAATCGATTCATTACGAAAAAACTATTGATTATATTGTGAAATATAAAATATTTTGTATAAATATAAATATCATACTGTATATAAGTATTATATAATAATATTGCTGATAAATGATAAAATATGAATACATATTTGGCATTATGAAGTAAAACTATATATGAAATCTTATTCAATAAACACAAAACTAATAAAAATGTAAGGTACTCTAAAAACACTTGCTGAGAGTAATTAACAGAACAGAGCAATTCGTGTAAACATTGTGACAAGCAATAATCTTTTGTAATAAGTAATATAATAATATCAACTATTAGGTGATGAATTTTTTTAACTAACTTACTAGGAGGACTTAGTTGATTTAATTTTAGATAAGTCTTCATACGAACGGATAGCAATAACTCGGGATGTTTCACACTCGCGCACAAGAATGTTACCATGCTTAATCCAAGTAAAGCGAAAATTACACTTTTTAGCAGTTTCACGAGGACTTCTAAAAAGTTGTTTGTTTCGTAATGTAAGATGTTCGTTTATGTAAACTCTGCGATTTTCACCATTAATATGCAAGTCATCTGTGTACAAACCTTTCTTCATTCGAGCAGCTGACAGTATATTGTCACGCAGAATCCGGGAACATAATTTTACGACAATACTCTTGGGATGTGTGCTCTTTGTATCAGCATGAGGTACGCGGTGCACAGATACTATATCATTTGGACTTATGCTTTGCTTAATAGACGTTCCGATGTGTTCAACTATTTTTATTAAATTTTCATTACGTCTCTCAGGTACGTTCTGAATTTCTACATTGCATTGACGTGAATGTTGCTCCATTGATTCAATTTTCGCTTCCAATCGAGTTATTGTTTTAGTGTGTTCTTCTAGACTTTTTATCTTCTTTTCTGTTTCAGCTAGACGGTTGAGACATGCCGTGGTCTTGTTGTTTAGTTCATCAAAATAATTTGACATTTGATTCACCGTTTGCTTAACTTCGTTGAATTCCTTTACAACCTTGGATATCATATTTTCCTGTCTGGCGAACCATTTGTCCACTTTGTTAACCAATGATTCCTTGAACTCACGTAGTTCTTTTAACAATGGATTAAGAGGACCTTCCACGTCAGCACGAGCACGTCTAATTGTCACGCAATTTACGGGTGATCCATCGGTAAGTGATGTAAAACTTATGTCTTGAGCATCGTTGGAATGTGTAGGCGAAGACATATCCATGTATAATAAAAAATATATAAAATATATTTTTTTATAATGTTACTTTTGTAAATAGTACGGACGTTTGGCTGACACTTTTTTATCCTCGATTGTGCTTGATAAATACGATTTATGTAATATTTTGTATTGAAATTCAATATGAAAATTTTATGTCACTACTGTCACAGTTGACATTCGATAATGGAATGATATATATATAGCTATATATATATATATAGCTAATATAGGTATATTTTTTGGCGGCGTTTAAACACAAGCCATATTTTTTCTAGAGCCTCTGAAACTTAATATTAACCACCATCCAAGTGCATTAGCCAATCCACGGCCTTTGCTAGAATAGCTTAGAAATATTAAAATATTTGTACTCAATAAACATCGTCTGATTATTTTATAGACTTGTAAGAAATGTAAACATCTAAATACGTATAAAATCCATTTAAATGTAGTCAGTTTTCATAATAAGTACAGCATTTTTTTACTATTTCATGAGTTGAGTACAATTTAACATGTTGTGTATGAAACCTTAAGAAACTTTCAAATATTATTCTTTCAGATATACTTCTTCTTTACTAGCTCTTAAAAGTTTTGATAAAATTTGGAAAAGATTTTTGTTAGGATGTTATTTTATTTCCAATAATCGCTAAACATGCATGGGGGTGAAATCGACAAGTGCTGAGGTTCCCTACCTATAGACAACCGTTGATCCGTCGATCGTTTTACGTTATATTTAATTTTATACAAAAATCACCAACGAACCCTACTAAAAAGCAACCGCCGTAGCCACCGCCGTAACATTGTTCGAGCATAAATTTACTTTAAAAATTATTTACCGCTCGAACATTGTTACATGATATATAACGACGTCGTCGCTGGTGACCTTTTTAAACTTGAACGATTTTCAGGCGTCAAATATTTTTTAAAAGAAATTTAAATTTAAATTTAAAAAAATAATTTAATGCCTGAATATCATTGTATTGTATACTTTAAAAAATCTACCGCGACGATGAAACATATTTGAATACAAATTAGCCATTATATGAATATTATATGTATTAAATGTCTAAATTAAATAAAAATTAAATAAGCTTCACGCTTTATCCCGCACACAGCAGGGTAGGCAGAGGGAACCTAGTGTTAAGACACTTCGTTCCCCACTTTCTGCCGAATTTTGGAGGCATTGCGTGTTGAGTGGCAGATCTCAACGACGCGCTTTACCTCGACACCAGAGCGAAGAAATGGAAATATAAATTTAAGTAAATATTTCATCTCCTCGAGTGAGGATCGAACCCACAACCAGTCGGTTTAACAGTCATACTTTGTATACCACTGCGCCACGACTGGCCTCATCAAATGTCTAAATTAATTTAAATACGTTATATAATTGAGTTTATTTGTATGTATACTATTAAAACGACCCCTTTTACTAAGTAGACGACGGTAATGATATAAAAATAAATTAGTTCTATTTACTTGCAAACGAGACGGTGGAAGCCTAAAATATAATTTGGTAAACAACAGCGGTGTTCACGGTGACGTCTGTGAAGGGTCTTTATTATGTTTGTGAACTGTGTTAGAAGTGCTAGGAAAACAGCATTGGATATACTGTCATTTTGTTCACCATTGCTAAGTAATCGTAGGCATATTATGTCAAACCATGTAAACCAGCAAAGAAATCTTAATTTAACATCATTGTCTAGGTATTGCCGTCCGTCTATATGAGAAGCCGAGGAGCAGAAGAACAGCCTCTGACTGTAATCGCGACGCTAGTGGATTCGATTTCCACTTAGAAATATTTTTTTTTCATATCTCTGCTCGGGTACTAGACAACGTGCAATTTGTCAAAAATTGGCGGCTAAGGAGTCCCTCCCTTAATGTCTTAAATCTCACCACTCTAGGTCCCCTCTGCCTAGGTTGCTACATGCAGAATACAGCGCGAAGCTAAAAAAACTAACGCGTTTGTTCGATTTCAATACACCCAATATATGTATAAAATCTATGTTAAGCTTCGCCACTCAATACGGAATGCCTCTAGAATTTGTTGGAAAGTGGGGAACGGAAATGTCTTAATGGAAACGGAGTGTAAACACTTAGTTCCCAGCTTCCCTCTACCTTTCCTGCTATGTGCTAGATAGAGTGTGAAGATAAAAAAAATGCAGATTTCATGAGATATGCAAAAAAAATATATTTTTTGTTATTGTATCTAAATCTTAGAAGATTTTCCATTCGTTTAAATGTCTAAAAGAAAACATATTTAATTTAATTTAGCGTCATATATGAAGCTAAATTAAATTATTTTATCCATACAAAATATGCGAAGGCAAAAAATATTAAATATTACTCGAACAATAAAAATGATACTTCCATTTTCCTTTATTCTTCGTTGTTCAGCGCAATTTCCTTGTTGCTGAGTAAATTGAATTTGCTGATATTCAAGAAAAGAAATTATAAAATTCTAAGCTAATTTGCTTTAACAATTAAGTGAGAAAATTTTCTACAATATTATGTTCTTTATGCATTTGAAATATTAAGTTTATCTAGTATGATAATGTTTTTTTTTTTAATTTATATAAGAATTTTAGTTTATACTACTGTCCATCCGCTATTTTCTTTACGTCATTTTTATGCTACTTCCCTTATCCTCGTTGCTTTTGAATTCTAGATCCATTGTTTTTTTTATATTGTTTGTGTAGAGACTCAATGCCGAAAAAACTAAACAAAATTTTTAAAAGTTAATTTTTAGTTTTTTTTTTATTTAATCCTCCGATGGCTTGGAATTTAACACTATATAGTCCTAATTTACTCTAATTTATACTTGGCAAGAAAAATTGCCTACTATAATATAGGATATATATAATTATATATTTCCTCATTTCTTAAGTTACATATTTCCCTATTTCTAAAGCTGATCTATTATGGTGTTTTCTTAGATGTTCCAGATCTGTTATAATTTATATGAAATGCCAATATACTCAACAATATTTACTATCACGGCATTTCATTATTTTTTATAGTTTAGGTGAACTAGTAGTCCTTCATCAGATGTTCCAGATCTTGATTTTTTTATCTCAATGGAAAATCACGCTCAATATTTTTTAAGGTACATGACCTAAAATAAAAAAAATATCATTTAATTCCGTAATTAGGAATATGAAGATGTGCCAATACAAACCGATAAATAGACAGACTAAAATATTAAAATTATTTTTTATTATAATGGATAATTTTCGTGTTTTTATATCTCCAAATTCTCTCTTAATATATTCAATATATAGATGTCTTTTTGCGGTTTTATCCTAGTAGTATAGATAATGGACGTGGTGGGTTTGATTGGCACTTTGCACTCGGTGAAATATAATTTCTTTGTTTCCTACCTGACAAGAAAAACGTGGCGGTAGGTATCAACGACTTTCAACCAGTTTTTTAAAAGGTACGAAGCCAAAAATCTAAAACCAATCTTATAAATTTATCACCAATTATACCGACTGTAAACAAAAGACTAGAGAAAGAGAGAGCTATTTAGTGCGATAGTTATCGATCGATATTCTTAGACAAGTTCAGGGAACAGTCGTAAACTTGGCTCGTATCTTGCGACTTTCTATTGTTCGTTGGATAGAACATAATTTGCCTAAGCTTTTAGCTTATCTCTACAGAATCAAATAATCCTACGCGTACCGAGAACTTGTAAGTTACATTTCAGCTCATTTTCATTTAGATTTGACGGAAACTTTATCAAATACTAGCGACCCGCTCGCGGCTTCGCCCGCTTAAACCACAGAATTATTTATTTAACACACTGAATTATGTTCGTGTTTTGATATACTTATAATGTATGTTTGCAACGTAATAAAGATTTTTTATGAGAAAGTTGTTAAAACTTTAGGTCGCATTTTCGTACCTCCCATAAGAATCTTCAATTGAATGTTTGAAATAAAAATACAACTTATCGATACTTACTATATGTGCGATAATCTCAGAAACGGCTTAACCGATTTAAATACTTTTTTTGTTTGTATTCTGGCAAACTGCCCTTAAATATTAAGTATTAGTTTTATTTTAAGCAGCTTCATGCTAGTCAGAGGGAGGAACCTAGTATTAAGACACTCCGTTCCCCACTTTCTACCGAATTCGGGACGCATTGTGTGTTGAGTGGCAGAACGCAACGCCGTGCTTAACCTCGACCCCAGAGCGAAGAAATGGAAATATAAATTTAAGTAAATATTTCATCTCCTCGTGTGGGGATCGAACTCGGAGAACCAGTCGGTTTTACAGTCACACTTTGTGCCGCTGCGCCACGACTGGCCTCAACTGGATTGGACTTTATTTTAATCGGTTCAGATAAAGTTAAAACCAGATCCACGCTTTATCACGCTAAAGATATTGGGTATAATGTTTGACCGATGTGCGAAATGAAAATATTATAAAATTATAACTCAATCCTGCATGTGTGGATCGGACCCACAACGTCACGTTACAGTTACAATTGGGCATATAAGGTAAAATAGTTTTTAAGATACATCAACAGTGAAGACGTAGGTTTTTTTTCTTATTTCACAATGTTTATTCATATCTATATTTCGTATGACGCGGTTACGCATAGGTACCAATAATGTAAACACATACTACTACAAAAATAGTACTAAAATGTTTAGAACTTTAAATTTTGCCGCCAATACCTACGACTCGATTTCGCAATGAGGCGTATGCGGCGGTTTCCCTTTGATAGGTTTTTATGTGCAAGCGTCGTTCTTGACAAATTGTATTTTATTTTACAACGATAATTTTATTATTTATTTTGTTTGAAAAAATAACTTTTTTATTTTCGGGTTTTTAATTTAATATGTAATAGGCTTTTATAGAGTAGTTAAACTGTGGTTTCATTTAAGGTGGTCCTAACAAAAAAACTCTGTATAATTGAGCATATTTAATATTTATAGTGATTTTTTGGAAAATAGATACCAATAGTTATTACAACCACTTGCGAAGAAGCATAGTTTAGGCAATTTTTTATTCTTATACCTTTTGAAAAACTACCAACGTTCTTATAGTTAATATATTATTTTTCCAAATTAAAAAAATTGTCTATGTCATCATAATGGCGGAAAAATTTCATTCATATTGTAATACCACATTAGTATCGACAATGTAGTGTTGATAGTAATTGAAAATAGTTATACTACAGGAGGACCTTCATATGCACTGTTTTAACCTGTTTTATGTATAATATAGAATAATATATTCTATAGAGGAATCACACATTCTTTTTATTCAGTTTAGTAAATACATTTTTCAGAGGTTACTCTGTACTAAAATGGCATGCAACTCTGTTCCCGCATTTACGTTCCTGATATATCGATATAAATAATAGAAATACAAAATATAGGAAGGAAACACAAATGCAATTATATAGCATTTTTTCTTTTTTTCATACTTGAAACGTATTAATAAATTACATATTATGTATTACATACAATTAATTTCTTTTGAATATAACACTAAGTTTAATCAGCTTCACGCTATTTTAACAGATAACATAAGATGACATTAAAACGTATTGACATCACCACGTGATCCATCTAAACACAATATAAATTTTTATAAACAATGAACTCACAAACAGAATTAACTTTCCAAATACTTTTTATTCTACATATCGCCATATGAGCTAATCCCAAAAAATATACTTACTTTATTATTTTTGTTAATATCACCAACGTTGACGTTTAAAATAATAGTTATGGTAGACTGAACAAATATTGATTATACTTCTTTTTTTAGCTTCACGTTGTATCCCGCACACAGCAGGGTAGGCATAGGACACCTAGTGTTAAGACACTCTGTTCCCTACTTTCCTCGGAATTCTGTAGGCATTGCGTGCTGAGTAATGAAACTCAACGCCGCACTTTACCTCGACACCAGAGCGATGAAATGGAAATATAAATTTAAATAAATATTTCGTTTCCTTGCGTGGTCATCGAACCCACAACAGTTACACTTTGTGCTCCTGTGCAACGAACGGCCTCAATTTACTTTCTTCTTTTAAAATGTGGTTAAATGAAATAGTCGTAATTTAATTATGTCGGATTACTATTAACCGACTTCTTAAAAGAGGTCATCAATTGGACTGTATTTTTATCCTTGTTACCTTAGAATTTTTGATTGTATGAACCGATTTTAATTATTCTTTTTTTATTTGAAAGGTAATGCGTCCCGTGTAGTCTTATTTTAATTTAGTTTATATTCAACAATGGTATCTATGAGAAAATCATATAAATCTCAAATTTGCATTAAGTATATGCGCGACAAATGAACGTATAAGTCAATATCAATTCAACCGATTTTAATGATTCTTTTTTTATTAGAAAGGGTACATATAAAGGGTAGTTTGGTGAAAGTTTAGTTAAGTTCAGAGTGTGAAATCCAGTTGAAATTGAAGAAGTCGATTTTTTTATTAAAAAATATAATTATGTAATTTTTTGTACAAAAAATTCTTTATACTCCATGATAAAAACTATCCTATAAGTGACATTAGGCTTTGAACTATTACCATGCCAAAATTAATTTAATTTCATACAGTAGTCATCGGTATTTTAGGTGATTTATATTTTTCAGTTTTTGTTTTTTTTTAAAGAAAACTATCATGAAATTCGGAATGAAACCGAAAAAAAATGTACCTTGAGGCCCTAGGCTAACACCATGCAAAAATTCATCAATTTCTGTCAGGTAGTTTTTGCGTGATTGACGCACAAACAAACCGACAGACAGACAGACAGACAGACAGACAGACAGACAGACAAGAATTCTGCTGAGTGGTTTTTTAGGTTCTATAATCGACATATTAACCGACCTAATTTTTATTTTTTTTATATCTTTCATGTACAGAATTGACTTTTCTGTCCTTTTATTATATATGGAGATGGAGATTAATCACATTAATAAGATAATGAGTGCGACAAGGTCAGGCAAGACAAAACTAACATCATTTTTTTAATTCTTAAAATAAAAAATAGGTATAGATTGTTTTGTGAATTCATGTGATAAATTACATTTTATAACTCCTTTTAATTTTTGACTTTTCAGTTCGTTTCAATACAAATTTAAAATACCTTTCGTGACAAAGTGCATTTATACATCGCTCATTTACCGAAACAATGTGTCGGTAACCTTCTTTCGTCGTACCATTGTTTCTAATTCAGTAGCTTAGAGAAATAGCTGTCTCCATAGCTGACTTGGAGCCTGCGAATGAGGCTAAGGATGAAGGACCTTGTCTCTCAACGCAATAGGTCATCACTGACACACACACTGGTCCTCCTAGTTTTTCCATTTAACTACACTTCAGATAGGAGACAGCCTACATAAAAAATAAACTTTTTTAAATTATAAAACTTTTATTGAAGTTTATTCGTGTAGTAAAAAATTTTTTATGTGAATGTGTAGTCACATATATAGATCACAAGTGTGAATATGTAGTCACATATGTGGACCACATGTGTGAATATGTGGTCACATATGTGGACCACATGTGTCAATATATGCTCACGTATGTGGACCACATGTGTGAATATGTGGTCTTTCATGTGGACCACATGTGAGAATGTGTGGTCACATATGTGGACCACATGTGTGAATACGTGGTCGCGTATGTGGACCACATGTGGGAAAATGTGGTCACATATGTGGACCACATGTGAGAATTTGTGGTCACATATGTGGACCACATGTGTAAATATATGGTCCCATATGTGGACCACATGTGTGAATATGTGGTCTTTCATGTGGACCACATGTGAGAATTTGTGGACACATATGTGGACCACATGTGTGAATATGTGGTCGCGTATGTGGATTACATGTGGGAAAATGTGGTCACATATGTGGACCACATGTGTGATATGTAGTCACATATGAAGATTACATGGGTGATCCTGTGGTCACATATGTGGACCACATGTGTGAATATGTGGTCTTTCATGTGGACCACACGTGAGAATTTGTGGTCACATATGTGGACCACATGTGTGAATATGTGGTCGCGTATGTGGACCACATGTGGGAAAATGTGGTCACATATGTGGACCACATGTGTGATATGTAGTAACATATGAAGATTACATGGGTGATCATGTGGTCACATATGTGGACCACATGTGTGAATATGTGGTCACGTGTGTGGACCACATGTGTGTATATGTGCTCACATATGTGGACCACATATGTGAACATGTGGTCACATATGTGGACCACATGTGGCATCGTGTGGTCATATATGTGAACCACATGTGTGAGTAAGTATTCACATGTGCAGATCGCATGTGTGATATGTTGTCACATATGTAGACCACATGTGTGATATGTAGTCACATATGAAGATTACATGTGTGATCATGTGGTCACATATGTGGACAACATGTGTGAATATGTGGTCACGTGTGTGGACCACATGTGTGAATATGTGGTCACGTGTGTGGACCACATGTGTGTTTATGTGCTCACATATGTGGACCACATATGTGATCATGTGGTCACATATGTGGACCACATGTGGCATCGTGTGGTCATATATGTGTACCACATGTGTGAATAAGTATTCACATGGGCATATCACATGTGTGATATGTAGTCACATATGAAGATTGCATGGGTGATCATGTGGTCACATATGTGGACCACATGTGTGAATATGTGGTCACGTGTGTGGACCACATGTGTGTATATGTGCTCACATATGTGGACCACATATGTGAACATGTGGTCACATATGTGGACCACATGTGGCATCGTGTGTCACATATGTGAACCACATGTGTGAGTAAGTATTCACATGTGCAGATCGCATGTGTGATATGTTGTCACATATGTAGACCACATGTGTGATATGTAGTCACATATGAAGATTACATGTGTGATCATGTGGTCACATATGTGGACCACATGTGTGAATATGTGGTCACGTGTGTGGACCACATGTGTGAATATGTGGTCACGTGTGTGGACCACATGTGTGTTTATGTGCTCACATATGTGGACCACATATGTGATCATGTGGTCACATATGTGGACCACATGTGGCATCGTGTGGTCATATATGTGTACCACATGTGTGAATAAGTATTCACATGGGCATATCACATGTGTGATATGTAGTCACATATGTAGACCACATGTGTGATATGTAGTCACATATGAAGATTACATGTGTGATCATGTGGTCACATATGTGGACCACATGTGTGAATATGTGGTCACGTGTGTGGACCACATGTGTGAATATGTGGTCACATATGTGGATCACATGTGTGAACATGTTATCACATATGTGAACCTTTTATAAAATATATTTAATTCATTAAATGTAATATGTATATAAATAAATAAACGTAAAGAAACGTTACGTAACATCATACATAATAACAATTAAAACGTAAACTGCAGGCTAATTGATCATCCGGTAGACATTTTAATTAAATTATCAGCTGAAGCAGAATGTCTTTGTATCATCAGAGTTGTAAACCATTTGTTCGATAATTAACTTTAACAGTTATGAACATATACTATTGTTCAAAGACGTCACTATTACATTTCAATCCTATGAAAATTTACAATGGAGAGAAGAAAGAATTTCAAATAAGATAGTGGTGCACTTACTCAATTTTGCACTTTCCAATTTCTTTAGATAGTATAGCGGAACACAAGGCTTCGCTTCGTTTGTTTTTACGGGCAGAAAAATAAATATATTCTTCCACTTAGTGGGATTTTAACCTAATTAAAATATAACTAGTGCTACAACCAGAAATCTCAGTTCTCTCAACTGTACCGTCATAGCGTCAAGTTTTAGTCGACATATTAACTTTAAACATATTAATTTTTTATCGACATATTAACCGACCTAATTTTTATTTTTTTATATCTTTCATGTACAGAATTGACTTTTCTATCCTTTTATTATATATGGAGATTTTGTTTGAAAAAATAACTTTTTTATTTTCGGGTTTTTAATTTAATATGTAATAGGCTTTTATAGAGTAGTTAAACTGTGGTTTCATTTAAAGTGGTCCTAACAAAAAAACTCTGTATAATTGAGCATATTTAATATTTATAGTGATTTTTTGGAAAATTGATACCAATAGTTATTACAACCACTTGCGAAGAAGCATAGTTAATAATAAAACTACCAACGTTCTTATAGTTAATATATTATTTTTCCAAATTAAAAAAATTGTCTATGTCATCATAATGGCGGAAAAATTTCATTCATATTGTAATCCACATTAGTATCGACAATGTAGTGTTGATAGTAATTGAAAATAGTTATACTACAGGAGGACCTTCATATGCACTGTTTTAACCTGTTTTATGTATAATATAGAATAATATATTGTATAGAGGAATCACACATTCTTTTTATTCAGTTTAGTAAATATATTTTTTAGAGGTTACTCTGTACTAAAATGGCATGCAACTCTGTTCCCACATTTACGTTCCTGATATATCGATTTAAATAATAGAAATACAAAATATAGGAAGGAAACACAAATGCAATTATATTGCATTTTTTTTTTTTCATACTTGAAACGTATTAATAAATTACATATTATGTATTACATACAATTAATTTCTTTTGAATATAACACTAAGTTTAATCAGCTTCACGCTATTTTAACAGATAACATAAGATGACATTAAAACGTATTGACATCACCACGTGATCCATCTAAACACAATATAAACTTTTATAAACTATGAACTCACAATCAGAATTTACTTTCCAAATACATATACTTTTTATTCTACACATCGCCATATGAGCTAATTCCGTAAAATATACCTACTTTATTATGTTTGTTAATATCACCAACGTTGACGTTTGAAATAATAATTATGGTAGACTGAACAAATATTGAATATACTTCTTTTTTAAGCTTCACGCTGTATCCCGCACATAGCAGGGTAGGCATAGGACCTCTAGTGTTAACAACAACACTCTGTTCCCTACTTTTCTCGGAATTCTGTAGGCATTGCGTGCTGAGTAGTGAAACTCAACGCCGCACTTTACCTCGACACCAGAGCGATGAAATGGAAATATAAATTTAAATAAATATTTCGTTTCCTTGCGTGGTCATCGAACCCACAACAGTTACACTTTGTGCCCCTGTGCAACGAACGGCCTCAATTTACTTTCTTCTTTTAAAATGTGGTTAAATGAAATAGTCGTAATTTAATTATGTCAGATTACTATTAACCGACTTCTTAAAAGGGGTCATCAATTGGGCTGTATTTTTTAGCCTTGTTACCTTAGAACTTTTGATTGTATGAACCGATTTTAATGATTCTTTTTTTATTTGAAAGCTAATACCTCCCGTGTAGTCTTATTTTAATTTAGTTTATATCCAACAATGGTATCTATGAGAAAATCATATAAATCTCAAATTTACATTAAGTATATGCGCGACAAATGAACGTATAAGTCAATATCAATTCAACCGATTTTAATGATTCTTTTTTTATTAGAAAGGGTACATATAAGGGGTAGTTTGGTGAAAGTTTAGTTAAGTTCAGAGTGTGAAATCCGGTTGAATTTGAAGAAGTCGATTTTTTTTATTAAAAAATATAATTATGTAATTTTTTCTACAAAAAATTCTTTATACTCCATGATAAAAACTATCCTATAAGTGACATTAGGCTTTGAACTATTACCATGCCAAAATTAATTTAATTTCATACAGTAGTTATCGGTATTTTAGGTGATTTATATTTTTCAGTTTTTGTTTTTTTTTAAAGAAAACTATCATGAAATTCGGAATGAAACCGAAAAAAAATGTACCTTGAGGCCCTAGGCTAACACCATGCAAAAATTCATCAATTTCTGTCAGGTAGTTTTTGCGTGATTGACGCACAAACAAACCGACAGACAGACAGACAGACAGACAGACAGACAGACAGACAGACAAGAATTCTGCTGAGTGGTTTTTTAGGTTCTATAATCGACATATTAACCGACCTAATTTTTATTTTTTTTATATCTTTCATGTACAGAATTGACTTTTCTATCCTTTTATTATATATGGAGATATTTGTCCTCCAAAGTATTATGGAGAAGTTTCTGATTGTTTGTTGTTGATGGAAATTCAATTTACGTACGTTGTTAATAATAGATTTGCTTAGATAAAACCTTGGTTTTTACCAAAACAATGTGGGACACGTCTGAATGAAGCTAGAACGAATTTGTCTTTAAGTTTTTGCGTATCACACAATATGCGGAAGTGACATGTAAATTACAAAATAGAAAAAAGTAATGAAACATCCTACTATATATAAATATAGCTTATACCTAAGAATAACGCATAGGTTACTAAAATTTTTGTTAAGTTTTTTTTTAATTTTCTATAATGTAACAATAAGTTTAAGCGGTCGAAGCGCGTTGATCGCTAGTAGGTACATAAAACAAATGCTTCAATTTTGTGTTTCTGACTGGTCATGGGTTCGATTGCTACTCGAGGAGATGAAATATTTACTTAAATTTATATATCCATTTGTGGCAAAGCGCGGCGTTGAGTTCTGCCACTCAACACGCAATGCATCCAGAATTCGGCAGAAAGTGGAGAGCAGAGTGATCTTAGCACTAGATTCCTTCTGATATAAAATAATAAATTGTTTAATCTATTATCGTATCCTATGATTGCCTTTTTCTTACTAATAAATTATCTAAAGGCAGCTCTAAATATTTGTTAATTTGCGTATAATTATAATCACCGAAAGAGAATTCTAAATTAGTGAACCTAATCAGATCATACTCCACAAGCTTACCTATAACCATTTAGTATAAAAGCTTGTAGCATTTACATCTCGGGTCGTTTTTCCCGTCCGAGTTTCATTTACGGTTGCAGACACACTAGCCCAGATTGTATAAGCCTACCTCAAAGCCTCATGACACATCTTCATCGCCATCAATAGACCTCATCCGACCCAGTTAACCACAAACACCGTTCCTCGTTCACAGCGTCTGTCGTCAAAAGGCCTGTATAAAAATTTCATAAAACGTCACCGTACAAGTAGAGTCAATGCTACGGCTTTAAAAAACGCCACAAAACTGCCAGTCCTGTCAGTTTCACGCGACAAATCTAAGCATCAAGGCAACATCAACTCTAAGGATTGATAGTGGAGTGCAAAATTTCATAGAGATAGTTTCAAATATATACGATATGGAACGGGAGCTCGGACATTCGAGGCTCTTTTGAAGGAAATCATGATGCAATCATTCCCAGCGCGATAATTGCGGATGGGTAGGCCTCCAGCATTCGTGGAACATGAAAAGTTTTAACATTCAAGTATAATTATAACGGTATTTCATTTGCTGGAGCACTCTCCGCGGATATTCTGAAACCCGTTTTTAAAGAAATTCCCAGCTTTTTTAAGCTCAATGCGTAGACATCATTATTCGTCGCTAGAAAAGGTGTGCGACAATTATTTATTTAAATGAAATGGTGATGGTAGATTCATATAGAAAATAACAATTTTTTTACTATATGAATATGGTGAAATATAAAAATTATATTTAAGAAGATACTTATGTGAGGCCAGTCGTGGCGCAGTGGTACAAAGTGTGACTGTAAAACCGACTGGTTGTGGGTTCGATCCTCAATCGAGGAGATGAAATATTTACTTAAATTTATATTTTCATTTCTTCGCTCTGGTGTCGAGGCAAAGCGCGGCGTTGAGTTCTGCCACTCAACACGCAATGCCTCCAAAATTCGGCAGAAAGTGGGGAACGGAGTGTCTTAACACTAGGTTCCCTCTGCCTACCCTGCTGTGTGCGGGATATAGCGTGAAGCTAAGATACTTATGTTTCTTGCGAATATCTATGAAATCGACAACATGATCAGATTAGTTTATTAGTGACAGAATTTTGTAATGACTTTGCTTTTAAGAATTCTTTAATGGATAGGCAGGATAATTAGCCATTGTTTAGATTTTTCATGGAAATTAGTAAACAGACAATTATATTAAAATTACAATTTACAATTACATTACATTACAATTACATTACAAATACAATTACATATACGCTATTGTAAAAACAAGTTGATGCAGTTTATATTTCCTCATCAAAAAAATATTAGATCTCATGTAGAGCTAGGTTGCTAACTCTACATTGCTTTACTCTTTGTACAATCCCTAACTTCACAAATTCTACATCTAGTCAAAATATAAGCTTTGCCCGTTCAAGCAAATTGTGCTCCCTTCGCTTAGCTTGTCTTGGCAGAGCGATTATCATGACCTCAGGTTGAGGTTATAATATCTTTACATTAGAATTTATAGATAGGGCCGCATTTAGATATGTGGAGCCCCCGGGGCTACGATGGAGTAGGCGCCTGTACGAGGAATAATCGGATAAAAGGATTAATTTTAAATTCTAAATGCTTATCACTAAATTATTAATATTTTTTTTATAAATAAAAATTATTAAAAAACCAATGAATGGTGATGGAAGATTCGAAGCGATCCAGACCAACCATAGAAATGGCCATAAGGCTGCGACATTCTATCCATCAAAAACACCACAAGAACTCAGTGTTAGAACGTACCAGTTCGTCCCTGCTGGTGGGATAAGTAGCATCAGTATATGTTTCATGATTCCGTTTTTATGGTTAGGACTACTGTTTGCGACACTAAGCTCTTCCAGATTGCAGTAGTGCTTGATACTATCTCGGCTCAAATCCAAGACCAACCTCCATGACTAATAATGTATGCGGATGACATATCACTCATTGACGAGAATTACTGGTGTGGTTTGCGATCGCAGGATACCGCCCAAATTCATATATATACAAGAGAGAGATTAATAAATATACAAGAGCATCATTCGACCGGTTCTTTTTTACGGCAGCGAATGCTGGCAGCATTATCTCGGCATACTCACTAGCTTCCCGTCATGGAAATTAACGTGAAACTGAGAAATATATGCAGATTTTAATATTACCGAACCATATCTGGAATTTTTCGAAAAAGGAAACTTAACTACTTTTTTTATTTCTTGTTTACGGGGACCTTGACAAGCTGCCTTGCCTGCTCCTCCTTACATTCGGCACTGCTTATAGAGTAGTAAATAACGTTACTATAGCACACTAAATAACGATATAACAACAGGTAATATTTGCGCGGATTTTAAAGAAAGTGCATGTTTTAATAGCTTCAAGCTATATCTCTAATGTTAAGATACTCCGTTCCTCATTTTCCGCCGATTTTTGGAGGTATTGTGTGTTGAATGGCGGAACTTAACACCGCGCTTTACCTCAATACAAGAGCGAAGAAATCACTTAATATCTTTGAGAGTTTCAATATAAAACAAGTTGAAGTATCAGCATTATACAATACCATCTGGATTCGTAGCGTTCCACTACTGTGCGGCTCACGTAATACGTAGGCCGCCACTTTATTATGGTGGTCGTCTTATATTCATTTCTATGTTCTGTATTCTTCTATTCGATCTTTTTAGTTTAATACTAACATTCAGGATAATTTACAACAAGCGGGCTCGCCCACCGAGGGTTCCGTACAAAAATTGGAGGTCTCGAGCTGTTTTTGAAATTCAAGCTTAGCTTAGCCAGAACCTTTTCATCTGATACCTCACTTGAACAAGCGTCTTTAATACCAAATTTTACCTCTTTTGGCTATTAATTTAAAGGATTAAATTACAAATGCATAGTTTTCTCTTAATTGTTTCGAAATACGCGTTTTTTGCTATATTAATGGATCCATCCATTTAGCTATATGGTCTGAATTGCAGCTCGATATTTCCAAGCGTTCCTGAGATAAAAGCTCTTGACAGACAGACAGATATTTAGACAGACAGACGGACGGACAACAAAGTGTAAATGTTATAAGGGTTCCGTTTTTTCTTAAAAGGTACGGAATACCTAAAAACATGTAGTCCGCCATTTTGTTGTGGCTCCCAACTTGGATTTAGTTCATAATGTGCTGTCAAGCACTTTCATTTGATATCCATATCGAGAGTGATTTAAAAAATATGTAGTCCGCCATTTTGTTGCTGAGGCCATCTTCGATTATTTTTTCAACATTATTTTATACTTTTTGTAATTAAAACAGTAATAATAGCGCAAAGACGAGTTCACTCGTCACCGGTCAGCAAAGTGCTAATTTTGCTGGATCATCCTCTCAATCTAGAGAAAATTGCTCTTGGCAAACGCACAGGCGGACATCAAAGTGATCCTTTTAGAGTTTCGTTTCTTTCTTTTGATGAGCGTGGCCTTAAATGTGAAACAACAAGAAAAATGATTGCCATTTTAAGTTTTAAACTCAGCATACTATCCTTTCACGTAGTAAATATATCATCCAAAATGGTCAAGTCACAAAATGGTGGATTTCACAAAAAGGAAACAACCGCTTAATCCTACTTAGTTGGAATGAGATAATTAACTGGCTTTTTGTAAGCCGAAACGAGGCAAAGTGCTAACTTTACAAAACTGCATCTAGGACTGCTCGGACTTGGCAATTAGGCCAATTCGTATGCGGGCAACTAAATCCTTTAAATTATATCGTTCATAGTATCCTCGATCTTATTTCTTTGAAAGTAAAGTTCATTTTTTTCAAAGCATATACGAGGGAGGATTAAAAAAGGTAATGTCAATAAGTTGACACTACTACGTACTTGCTTTCGTATCCGTTTTTTTGTACACCAACACTTTTTTGCTCATTATACGGTCTTGCTTATAATATGTGAACTTTTTGTGGTGGTACAGTTAAATAGCATATAATAAGGAACGTTTCTGTGCGGTTATCTATTATTAGAATATTACATACATACAGAATATAATCGTGGCACGACGCTTTATTTATTATACATTCAATCGATTTTATAATTTATTTATGATTTGAGTGAGTTTGCATTTTTTTATTCAACCTTTTCCATAGGATATGTAAAAAATATCAAAAAGCTTAAAATGTAAAAAAATATTTAAAAAATGGCGTAGGTGTGCGACTGTAAGCGCATAGGTTGTGGGTTCGATTCACAATCGGAAAAATGTAATATTTAAGGTTTTCATTTTCTCGCTCTGGTAATGAGGCAAAGTGCGGCGTTTAGTTCTGCCATTCAACACGCAATGCCTCTAGAACTTGTGAACCTAATGTTAAGACACTCAGTTTCCCACTTTGAAGCGGCAATGAAGTACTTGAACAAAAAAACATAAAACTGCTCTATAATCTTTTTTGCCCTATTTAAACAACTTATATAAAAACAATCTACTCGTACGCCTTATATATTAGTGTTGTGTCGCCTATGGTGCACTGGCTCGCCAACTCAAGGTGTGCGCAAACGCCCGCGCCCGCTCTCGCCCGTGGCTCACGCGGTAATAACGCGCGCCCCGCACCCCTTAGCTCGAGACAGTGTTTGTCATACGATTTAGTATAAGATCTAGCATAATACAAACACTACATCCCTTCCTTATCAAAAACTTTAATGTAACTTAGCAAGTTTACATATTTTAATCATATTATAATTCAATAGTAACGCTATATCAATCATAAATAATTAAGTCGTATCCAACTTCAGTTCACTTTCTCCAGGGTCAACAATTTCGTCTTCTTGGTCTTGGTCTTGCTCACTTATAGTTTTCCATTGCCCTTCTACTCTTTTTAAATGCAATATGTTCCTTCTTAGAGTTTGTCCAGTTCCTTCGTTTCTGATTGTTGTGTCTCCATTCTTTGTACTCTCTACAATGTATGGTGTTGGATTATAATTTAAAGTGAGCTTATTTGTTTTGTTCATTTCATTTACATACACTTTGTCTCCTTCATTTAAATCTGAATCCCTGGCATTCCTTCTTTTATCACTATAATCTTTCCCTTTTTCTTTTTGTTGTCTGTCCTTGTCCCTTATCTCTGTGTCATCAATGCCATTACTTATGTCTTGAAATGTTGGAATCTTATCTCTATTTAGTCTTTTGAAGAATAATTCTGTTGGTGTTTTTCCGGTTACAGAATGAGGCGTTGAATTGTATATCATGAGGTATTCGTTTAGACATTCTTGTAAGTCTTTTTTTTTCAAGTTTGCCAATTTTTAAGCGCTTTAATATGTCCCGGTTTTGCCTTTCTACCTCACCATTTTGCTGAGGCCAATAGGGGACAGTATTAAATAGTAGTATGTTACAATCTTTACAGAACGTTTTCAACTCGTCACTAACAAACTGTCGTCCGTTGTCAGCTGTGATTGATGAAGGATAGCCTAATCGGCCAAATATTTCTTTTAATAATCTAATTATAACAGAGCTGGATGATTTTTGTGATTTTCAATTCTTTATAGCGGCTATAATAATCCACTATCACTAAAAGATAGTCACCGCTTGGCAATGGACCTAGTAAATCCATGGCAATATCTACCCACGGTGCTTCCGGTAGCACACGACGCTTCATAGGAGCAGGTGAATTTGGCAACCCAACCAATGTACAACCCTTACAACTCTTCACTAAGGTCTCTGCATCCTTATCTATCTTTGGCCCCCATACTTTGCATCTCAAACGACCCTTCATTGCCACGATGCCTGGGTGCCCCTCGTGTTCTGCGTCTAAAACGTTTTTTCGAAGCCGAGACGGTATGACCAGCCAGCCAGAAACACAATTCATTTTCAAAAATTTTATATCCTTTTATACTATCGTCCCTTTCATTATTGTAAATGCCTTTTTTCACCTTGAGTATTTCTATATCTCCTTCTGAGTGTGTCTTAATCTCATTCATAGAAATTGCACGAGGTCTTGCATTCTCCACGATTTGATGAATATGTTCATCACTTTTAATCTTTGGGTAATTTGCATATTTGCACAAACGCGACAACGGATCTGCTATATTAGACTTACCAGGCTTATATCGGTAAGCCTGAAGTCTTAAAACCCATAGCTCTATTCTAGCACATGGTTTTGATTTTGCTCCAAACAAAACCTCCAAAGGCTTATGATCCGTTATAAGATCAAACTCTTTACCAAACAAAAACACATTAAAGTGTTCTATAGCTTATACCAAAGCAAGAGCTTCTTTTTCAGTTTGACTATATCTTTGTTCACAGTCTGTCAACGTGCGGTTTCCGTATGCAATAATCCTAGGACCTTTAGCATCAATTTGTACCAAGACTGCACCTAATCCGACCGGGCTAGCATCAGCTATAAATTGAGTTTTATCATTAAATTTATAATCGTAATAACCAAGTGTCTGAATTTTCGATAACGTATTTTTAATGAGGTGAAAGCATGGTCTTTTTTAGTAGTTCTTAAAAGTCTTATATATTTACATTTTTGCCAAATTTCTGTTTTAATATTTGCTTTAATGGTTCAGTCATTGTAGCCATATCAGGAATCCATTCGTTAAGGTAATGTACAAGGCCTAAAAAGTTTTGTAATTCCTCTACGGTCTTTGGAACCCTAAAACAAGCTACACTCTCTATATATTTGTTTAAGGGCCTGACACCCTGCGAGGTCAGTTCATGTCCCAGAAAACTGACTTTTTTGACTTTATATAACATTTGTCGTTGTTAAGCAGAACGTTATTTTACTTTAATACTTGCGATACTTTTGAAGACGCAAATCATGTTCTTATTCTATTCGCCCATAAATCTGAATATCGTCGATGAAATTTATAGCATCATCACATTTCAGAAGTATTTTTTTAGAGTCTTTTGAAGTATTTCAGGAGCACAGGAAATACCAAACATAAGGCGCTTATACCGATAAAGACCCTTGGGACTAATAAGAGTTGTGATGTGCCTTGAGTCTGGACGGAGTTCCAATTGGTGAAAAGCGTTCCTAATATCCAGCTTAGTAAAGTACTTAGCTTTCTTAATCTTTATTATTTTTACACCTCCAATATCACAATATATTCGCATCGTTGTTAATATTAAAAAACGTAATCAACTTCTTCTTCTATAACATTATCAATTTCTTTTGGTTTCTTCCATTGTTCCGATAGGCTTATTTCCTTTTGTGTGTCATGCTCAACTATTTTTCTCTTCTTCTTCTACAAATACAAATTTGTGTCTTGTAGTATTGTCGAAAATGACCTAACTTGCCGCAAAAATAACAAGTTCTTTCTATGGCTGAGCAATTATTTCCTTCTGACGTGTGCTTTAAACTACTACACCTGCCACACGCTTTGTCTGTAATATTTCTGAAATTTGTGGTGTTGGATCTCGAAGTATTTCTATTCTCTTTAGTAAGAATAATAGCGTTAACGTCGTGGTTCTTGTTTTGCTGTCCATATTCTTCTAACTGTCTATTAACAGTTTCTAGCGTATTAGCTTCCGTTATTATCTTGTGTTAATATTTTCTTCCTTAAGTCTGTTGATAGACAATTCTCTGTTACTTGGTCTATCAAATGCTCTTCAGCTTCTTCGGTGCTCTTTATCAAAATGACATGTCTCCGCTTGATTCCTTAACCTCACAATATATTTTTTTTAATTTCTTTCCCTCTACTTGCCTTCCCTTGTAATTAGGCGGAAAACATGCCTTTCGTAAACTTTGCTCTGTTTAGGACTAAAATATTCATTCAGCTTCTGTATCGCTATTGTTGTTATTAGTAGGTTCCGTATTAGCCCCTGGTAAGTTATAGAATGTTACTTGTAAATTTGACCCACCAAGCAATAGCAATGTTGCCCTTTTCTTTACTGGTGTCGTAATATCCGTTGCCTCTAAGTATATGCTTAAGGACCGTTTCCACTTTTCCCATCGCTGTCCTAATGATGCATAATCACCTTCTAAATATTTTTTTTCTAATGACGGTAAGTTACTAGACATCATGATGAGTGAAGAGATGTGGAAACATTTATTGAAAAATTTTCTATTTAATGAGGGTACATTTGTACTAAATATGTCCAATTTAATGGGGATACATTTGTACCAAGTATTTCCAATTTAATGGGGGTACCTTTGTACCAAGTATTTCCAATTTAATGGGGGGTACATTTGTACCAAGTATTTCCAATTTAATGGGGGTACCTTTGTACCAAGTATTTCCAATTTAATGGGGGTATATTTGTACCAAGTATTTCCAATTTAATGGGGGTACCTTTGTACCAAGTATTTCCAATTTAATGGGGGTACATTTGTACCAAGTATTTCCAATTTAATGGCGGTACATTTGTACCAAGTATTTCCAATTTAATGGTGGTACATTTGTACCAAATATTTCCAATTTAATGGCGGTACATTTGTACCAAGTATTTCCAATTTAATGGTGGTACATTTGTACGAAATATTTCCAATTTAATGGCGGTACATTTGTACCAAGTATTTCCAATTTAATAGGGGTACATTTGTACCAAATATTTCCAATTTAATGGGGGTACATTTGTACCAGGCAATTACCATTCAATTAGGATAATATTCAAATAACCAATTAAATATGATCAAAGTAACTTCTTAAAACGCTATTTTTATACTTAATTTAAATTAAAATAAAAATAATATAATTAATTTTAATTGTTTTATAATACCTCAATATGTATAATATGTATTTGCTGATTATTATTATTTTTTTTAAATTATAATATTACTGTTAATTAACTAATCTTTTGCAACAAGAAAATATCGCCGTAATACATGTATGAGAAATAAATATAGTAATCACGCTGTTTCCATTGAACATTAACACTATTGTTACGCGCCACCCGACTCGTCGGCAACTCTCGGGTACGCTGTCGCCGAGCGGTCGGGGATGGGCTTGGCGGGAAAAGAATGACGCGCGGATATATTTTGTAAAATTTTGGCGGGAAAATATTTTTGGTTGGAGTGAGTATGTGATTGTAATCAACATTATTGTAAGAAATATAGCTATTGGAAGCGAATAAGTGTTTCGATATCTACTTTTCGCGTTATACTATACTAATTACATCCCCCATACATTTTAGTACAATGTATAATAAGCAATAAGAATACTAAATCATTTCATTGATCAATAGTCGAATAATAGATGTGACTCCGAGTTGAATTTATCCTAGTATAATATAATTTCACATTAAATATATGTAGTTTATCAAAATTTCTTAAACTATATAATTTATGGTAATTATAATATTACTATGGTACATATATGTAGGCAAAATATTTCATTAACTGCCTTGCGGTTCAAGCGTAAATAACAAACAATCTTGCTATTCACTGATTAAAATAATGCTATACTACTTTGTCACCGTTATTTTTTTTTATATTATAACATTTTGTGACTGACCCTTGTCCTCGTCGCCACTTGTTGTGTCGCCTATGGTGCACTGGCTCGCCAACTCAAGGTGTGCGCAAACGCCCGCGCCCGCTCTCGCCCGTGGCTCACGCGGTAATAACGCGCGCCCCGCACCCCTTAGCTCGAGACAGTGTTTGTCATACGATTTAGTATAAGATCTAGCATAATACAAACACTACAATTAGTATTAATGATTTTTTAATTACTCCTTCATAAAAACAATACTTGGCTCAAGATGACGGTACACATACGTTAGAATGGTGTTAAACGATGTCATGGGCGATGTATTATTGGTTTCAGGAAGAAATATCACTATAGGGTTGTGTCTTAAGGACACACACAAGACATAAATAATATTAATAATGTCATAGTATCAACTTCACACTGTATCCCGTACACAGCAGGGTAGGCAGACGGAACCTAGTGTTAAGATACTCCGTTTCCCACTTTCTGCCGAATTCTGGAGGCATTGCGTGTTGAGTGGCAGAACTCAACGCCACGCTTAGCCTCAACACCAGAGCGAAGAAATGAAAATATAAATTTAAGTAAATATTTCATCTCCTCGAGTGGGGATCGAACCAAAAACCAGTCGATTTTACAGTCACACTTCGTGCCGCTGCGCCACGACTGGCCTCAAATACCTATCAACAAAAATAAAAGTAGTATATATAAAATATGATTTCCAGTAACGGCGGAAAATGGGGAATTGTTGCCTAATGCATGCGGGATAAAGCGTGATTATTTTATGTTTTTATTATTGTAAGATATATATAAATATAAATAAAAGATATATTAATATAAATATATAATTTTGAAAAATAATAACATTGAGACCTTAGTAATGCGGCTCATTCCTATTCTCCATTCAGTGTAGTGATAAAATGATTTTTATTACCCGGCTTCTATAAGACAAGACGCAGCGTTCAGTTTCGCTTTTAAAAACATTGACTCAAGTTTTAGCCTAAAGCGACGCAAATAATATTTTAATTTTACTATGCCGCTGTAAGCCTTTTCGAGAGAGAATTAAAATAAAATATACCATCTGGACCATTTTTTATGTTGCTGATATTGGATGGATATGTAGGTATATGTTTAGAAATAATATCATATTACATAAAATCTAATATATATCTTTTTTTTACTTTTATATTATTTTAGTAATTACGTTTCATCTTTCAGTGTATATACAAAAAAATGAGAGAGCACCAGCAACGTGATAAAACCATAATGGATTGAAGCTGCGAGATAGTTGGAGTTCGACGCATGCAATTATTTTGAATTCTGTCAACCCTACATCACCGCGGACGCGGTTGACTGACACAGATAGATCATCTATTTATTACTTTTGGTTACGTCGAAAAATAGCTTCGAAAGTTTATCACTTCGTCATCATTGCTTCATCACTCTAAATTTAATTACAATGTGTTGTTTGTAAAGTGTAAAATAAATGGGTAGGCTCAATTTTAAAATGCATATGTAGTGTGACTGTGAAACCGACTGGTTGTGGGTTCGATCCCCACTCGAGGAGATGAAATATTTACTTAAATTTATATTTTAATTTCTTCGCTCTGGTGTCGAGGCTAAGCGCGGCGTTGAGTTCTGCCACTCAACACGCAATGCCTCCAGAATTCGGCAGAAAGTGGGGAACGAAGTTTCTTAACACTAGGTTCCCTCTGCCTACCCTGCTGTGTGCGGGATATAGCGTGATGCTAATTTAATTTAATTTAATTTTAAATGTAGTGTAGTTGAAATTTTTGTAAGTGCATGTGATCTTAAAACGAAATTCCTATCGGCGTAATATTAATATATATGTAAAATACAGACTTTTATAAGATTTTAAAGTCTAGGAAGACTAGAAGACTACAGGAGATGCCTATGAATGACAGGTGTTAAATAAATTGATTTGCAATTGTTTTCTTTTCCCCTCATAAAATGTGAACGTTTAAAAATATTAAAGAATTGCGTATTGGAGATGAATAAAATTAAAAAAACTTTTTTCGGTACAAATGTGTTTTTAATTACTACGTAATATATAGTACACATAGTGTGTACATACATTCACCAATAGACACATTATTTTAATGGGAAAATGAAATTAACATAAATATACGTCTTTACACATTAGAGGCATTTCCAAGTCTCTTTGTAACACGACTAATAGATACACGGCATGTAATTATCATTTTATACTCCATGAACGAATTATATGTACACTTACATTGTTTGGTACTTATTTAGTTTTATTTTTGACATCAATCATTGCAAAACTATATGAAGTTTTTAATATATTTTTTAAAGTGTTATTCCACATTTAGGAAGGAAAAATACTTATTTAGAAAACGTATAAAAATTTTGAACGTACGTCGGTCGGTCGGCCGGACCTGGCCGGTTTCCAGGAGGCGCGGGATCTGTCCCTTGGAGCGGTGAACGAAATTAAAAGATACAGCTTATTATGTGGTGAGTGCTTATAGTGGAGTTGCGTTTACGCTTTTATATGGAGGCATTAAAAATAATTCACTCTCCCGACTGCAGATCGAGATGTAGGTATATGTTTAGAAATAATATCATATTACATAAAATCTAATATATATCTTTTTTTTACTTTTATATTATTTTAGTAATTACGTTTCATCTTTCAGTGTATATACAAAAAAATGAGAGAGCACCAGCAACGTGATAAAACCATAATGGATTGAAGCTGCGAGATAGTTGGAGTTCGACGCATGCAATTATTTTGAATTCTGTCAACCCTACATCACCGCGGACGCGGTTGACTGACACAGATAGATCATCTATTTATTACTTTTGGTTACGTCGAAAAATAGCTTCGAAAGTTTATCACTTCGTCATCATTGCTTCATCACTCTAAATTTAATTACAATGTGTTGTTTGTAAAGTGTAAAATAAATGGGTAGGCTCAATTTTAAAATGCATATGTAGTGTGACTGTGAAACCGACTGGTTGTGGGTTCGATCCCCACTCGAGGAGATGAAATATTTACTTAAATTTATATTTTAATTTCTTCGCTCTGGTGTCGAGGCTAAGCGCGGCGTTGAGTTCTGCCACTCAACACGCAATGCCTCCAGAATTCGGCAGAAAGTGGGGAACGAAGTTTCTTAACACTAGGTTCCCTCTGCCTACCCTGCTGTGTGCGGGATATAGCGTGATGCTAATTTAATTTAATTTAATTTTAAATGTAGTGTAGTTGAAATTTTTGTAAGTGCATGTGATCTTAAAACGAAATTCCTATCGGCGTAATATTAATATATATGTAAAATACAGACTTTTATAAGATTTTAAAGTCTAGGAAGACTAGAAGACTACAGGAGATGCCTATGAATGACAGGTGTTAAATAAATTGATTTGCAATTGTTTTCTTTTCCCCTCATAAAATGTGAACGTTTAAAAATATTAAAGAATTGCGTATTGGAGATGAATAAAATTAAAAAAACTTTTTTCGGTACAAATGTGTTTTTAATTACTACGTAATATATAGTACACATAGTGTGTACATACATTCACCAATAGACACATTATTTTAATGGGAAAATGAAATTAACATAAATATACGTCTTTACACATTAGAGGCATTTCCAAGTCTCTTTGTAACACGACTAATAGATACACGGCATGTAATTATCATTTTATACTCCATGAACGAATTATATGTACACTTACATTGTTTGGTACTTATTTAGTTTTATTTTTGACATCAATCATTGCAAAACTATATGAAGTTTTTAATATATTTTTTAAAGTGTTATTCCACATTTAGGAAGGAAAAATACTTATTTAGAAAACGTATAAAAATTTTGAACGTACGTCGGTCGGTCGGCCGGACCTGGCCGGTTTCCAGGAGGCGCGGGATCTGTCCCTTGGAGCGGTGAACGAAATTAAAAGATACAGCTTATTATGTGGTGAGTGCTTATAGTGGAGTTGCGTTTACGCTTTTATATGGAGGCATTAAAAATAATTCACTCTCCCGACTGCAGATCGAGCACACAACCGACGCGCTCACGGACGGACACGCTGTTCTACTGCGCCACGAGGACCATAAAGATAGTTTTTGAACATTTTATTAAAATTTTTAATATTTTGTCTCGTCAGCCCGTAAGCCACTTGGCAATAAATATGAATATTTCCACGAGTAAAATTGGAATCATTGAGTACAGTCGGTTTACATTTCAATGCGATACTGGTGTTTAATTGAATTACGTTTGCTGACAAAGTGAAGATTTATGAGGATCAACTTCATATAATTTTGCACTGATTAAGGTTAAAAATAAAACAAGAAGAATAAAACTGACCTATTTTTTAAAGAACAATGTTAAATACTAAACACGCACTTGAAAATATTTATTAGAAATATTTAACATTACGCAAGTTATAGCAAGGTAAGTAATGGGAACCTAGTATTAAGACACTCGGTTCTCTGTTCACCGAATTGTCTAGCCATTATATTGATTGTCTTATTACCGAAAAAATTAAAATAAGTAATAATTAATTCTTAAATATATTTCTATCTTTAATAAATAAGTAATAATTAACGGTCACGCTAGGCCACGGCGGCGCTGGGCCACGGCGCTACGACGGCCTTGATAATATACTTAATATTTAGTACTAAGAAAAACTGAGATTGCTAGTTTGATAATTCAGAGTTACATATGTACCTAAAAATAGTTATGTCTTGTTTAATTTAAGTAAAAGAAGAAAAATAAATGAGGGAAGATGCAGAGGGTAACCTTAATTGAAATTTCAGCCAAGATCGGGACTTCACTATGGACGCCATTTTCGCTCTCAGAACTTTAATGGAGACATACAGGGGAAAAAGGAGAGCCGTGATGTGACCTTTTTAGATCAGCAGAAGGTCTTTGATTGTGTGCCAAAGGGATCCTTGAGGCCTATATATATGTAGGTCTTGAATTAACCGTTAAGTCGGAACCGTTCAAGTATCTTGGATTCGTTGTGCACGAGTCTAGAGGCATGAATCACGATGTCCATAGCCGGATAAACGCTGCCTGGGTCAAATAACAGGAGGTCACTGGTGTGGTCTGTGATCGCAATGTACCATCCAAACTCAAGGGGCTGATACTCAAGAGCATCATTCTTTCGGGTTCTATTATAAGGCAAAAATGCTGACAAGCACTATCTCGGCATACTCAAGAATTTCACGTCATGGAAATGAAGATGCTGAGGTGGATATGGGGTGTAACGGCGGTGAAAATAATTCAATGTATAGTTAATAATCGACATTTAGAAAAATAAAGCACACGAAAAAAAGTTCACGTGCAGTAACTAAACAAACCAAATAATAAAAAAAACAATCATGTTGTAAATTATGACAGTCATACTTAACCGTTCCGTGATATTAACCAATTAAAATTTTCACAGACAATATGATGGTGATTATGGTTTTTTTAGGGTTTCGTAATACAAAGACTAAAAACGGAACACTAATAGAATCACTTTTTTTCCGTCCATCCGTACGTCAAGAACCTTCTTCTCAAGAGATATCAAGCTGAAATTTATATCAAATACTTAAGCTTACTGTCAATTAGAGCGATGGAAAAACCAACGAAATTAAAAGATACAGCTGTTTATGCCACAAATTTCCCCAAATTTTCGAAGCTCGCAAGGCTTACACCACAGGTAAAGGAACAATTGCAAAAAGTGAAAATGTATAGGTATTTCATCGAAAAAATCAATTACAAACTTGTAATAAGTAGTTCATTTTATTGAGAAGAACTTTTTTTAACTTTTATAAGTGCTCTTTCTACAGTTCTGAAATTGAAGAATACGGACGGGCCTCGACGGGCGTTTCAGACTCGCACTTAACAACCGGTATTTTTATTTCTTTTAGTACTTATGAACATCGAAATTCGCAAGTCACGAAGCATTGCATACTGTTGAACTAATTGAACTGGGAGAATCTCTATCACGCTCCGGTAATCTACACTTCTTAGTGTAAAAGCAATTGTTCACACCCCTTCGTACTCGAGGATGCATAAAAATAATCTATTTTTATTTTTTTATTCTCGACAAGCGATTAATCTTGTGTTGAATTTATTAAGATTTTAAAAATGGAGTTATTTGAATAGGTTGCTTTCTTTTTAAAATGTTCTAATGTTTTTTAAAGAATGCTATTTCGAAATCAGCTATTCACTAGCGTAATTGATATTGTGAAAATAATTCATTAATCATGTTGGTTTTATAATTGACGTATAGAAAAAGAAGATTTTCATAAAGAGGAAAGGATCATAAATTAAAATAAGTTATGTAAGTGAAATAACAACTTCGTATACTTATTTAGAAAACGTATAAAAATTTGAACGTAGCGGGACTCGAACCCACGCCTCCTGGAAACCGACTAGGGCCAAAAACTTCATATCTAAACGATCAATCAATCAGCTTCACGCTGTATCCCGCACACAGTAGGGTAGGCAGAGGGAACCTAGTGTTAAGACACTCCATTCCCCACTTGTGCATGTTGAGTGGCAAAACTCAACGCCGCGCTTAGCCTCGACACCAGAGCGAAGAAACGGAAATCTAAATTTAAGTAAATATTTGATCTCCTCGAGTGGGGATCGAACCCACAACCACTCGGTTTTACAGTCACACTTCGTACTTTAAATACATTAGATAAATCTATTTTTAAATGTATAGTCTGGTTCTAGCAAAACCAATATAATCTTTCTTTAAACGACTTTTGTAAAAGGACGAGGTTATCAATTCGACTATATTTTTTAAATGTTTTTTCAGAATTTTTTACTAAACCGATTTGATTATTCTTTTTTTTTATTAAAAAGTTGGTGGTTTCTATTTGGTGTGGTCTCATTTTATTTAGTCTGTTTCTGACAATGTTATCCATGAGAAAAAAGTCAAACAAAACTCTTAAATTTGCAATAAGTACGTGCGCGACAAATAGACGAATAACTCAATATCCCGGCAATCAATTTCATTTATTCTTTTTTTTTTTTTTCAGCTTCACGCTGTATTCCGCACACAGCAGGGTAGGCAGAGGGAACCTAGTGTTAAGACACTCCATTCCCCACTTGTGCATGTTGAGTGGCAAAACTCAACGCCGCGCTTAGCCTCGACACCAGAGCGAAGAAACGGAAATCTAAATTTAAGTAAATATTTCATCTCCTCGAGTGGGGGTCGAACCCACAACCACTCGGTTTTACAGTCACACTTCGTACTTTAAATACATTAGATAAATCTATTTTTAAATGTATAGTCTGGTTCTAGCAAAACCAATATAATCTTTCTTTAAACGACTTTTGTAAAAGGACGAGGTTATCAATTCGACTATATTTTTTAAATGTTTTTTCAGAATTTTTTACTAAACCGATTTGATTATTCTTTTTTTTTATTAAAAAGTTGGTGGTTTCTATTTGGTGTGGTCTCATTTTATTTAGTCTGTTTCTGACAATGTTATCCATGAGAAAAAAGTCAAACAAAAGTCTTAAATTTGCAATAAGTACGTGCGCGACAAATAGACGAATAACTCAATATCCCGGCAATCAATTTCATTAATTCTTTTTTTTTTTCAGCTTCACGCTGTATCCCGCACACAGCAGGGTAGGCAGAGGGAACCTAGTGTTAAGACACTCCGTTCTCCACTTTCTGCCGAATTCTGGAGGCATTGCGTGTTGAGTGGCAGAACTCAACGCCGCCCTTAACCTCGACACCAGAGCGAAGAAATGGAAATATCAATTTAAGTATATATTTAATCTCCTCGAGTGGGGATCGAACCCACAACCAGTCGGTTTTACAGTCACACCTCGTGCCGCTGCGCCACGACTGGCCTCTATTCTTTTTTTATTGGAAAGAATACACTTTAAGGGTAGTTTGATGAGAGTTTGGTTAGTTAGGGTTTAAATCTGATCCGGTTGAATTCGGTTGTTTTTATGTTGAAAATTATAAAGTTTTTCTCTAAATCTTATATATAACAATACCTATTATTTTCATCATTGATTATAAAAAACAAAGACAAGCTTAAAGTTTAACACCAGTTGTCAAAATAATACATACAAACAAACAAAACTTTTAACAGAATTATAAGACACAAATTAAAAATCTTTCTTTTCTTACCCGTTATTAGATTTGGTCGGCAGTAAGTGAACATTTCTTAACATTTCTATGGAACATTTCCGACCCGGAATAATTGGATTAGACTTTAGCAAAGCCCGAGTGTACGCTTGATACTCCACCATTAGTGAATAGAATACATGATTGCGTTTGTGTTGTAAAACAATTATGTTTAATGATTTCTTCGTATTTTTTTTTGTGTTTCAAATATTTTCCTCATTAATTATAGTTGGTGAAGTTGGTTATAAGAAATTTGATCAAGTGCGAGTAGGAATGATCCAAGAGTTGTAGGTTAACGGGAAGTATACCTTATAAAAAATTATACACTAAAGTTCACAGTTCTAACATATGTTGGGGCCAGTCGTGGCGCAGCGGCAAGACTGTAAAACCGATTGGTTGTGGGCTCGATCCCCACTTGAAGAGATAAAATATTTACTTAAATTTATATTTCCATTTTCTTCGCTCTAGTGTCGAGGTTAAGCGCGGCGTTGAGTTCTGCCACTCAACACGCAATGCCTTCAGAATTCGGCAGAAAGTGGGGAACGGAGTGTCTTAACACTAGGTTCCCCCTGCCTACCCTGCTGTGTGCGGGATACAGCGTGAAGCTGATTTATATTTATTTTATTTATAAACCGTACCGTACTTAAATCCGTGCGGGATAAACCGTGAAGCTAATTTAATTTAATTTTCGAAAAAAATCGAATCGTAACGGTTGTGGGTTCGGTTTACATTCGCAGAAATGAATTATTATTTATTAATATTCACATTTCTTCCTTATTCTTTCAGTAACAAGGCAAAGCGCGGCATTAACTTCCGCATCTCAATACGGCAATGCTCAAATCAAGAAGTGGAAAGTAGTACTCTTAATGTGGCGTTCCGAGCGTGCCAGTTGAACACAAAATCACTTCGTCAATGTCACGTTGAATAGAGAAGGAAACGAAGTGTCCTTAGGCTTAACACTAGGTTCCATCTGTCTAATACTGATGCGAAATGATAAGGTTTGAAATAAAAAAATTTGGACGTTTTGCTTTAAAATATTTTTATAAGACTCTCAATCTGTCTCTTTAATTTATATTTGAAATTAGAATGTATTATTTGAAAAAATGTTAAAACTTGTCTCTGCAGAAACGTTACAAAATCAGTTTTATTAAGACTACCTCACCGATATTACATTAAATTTATGACAATACATGTAAAAAATAAAAGCTACCATAATTTTTTATTCGTCTAGCGTTTTATTACAAATATCAGTATTATATTTTCAACAAAATTGAGTTCTTTTCGAGAGTTCTTTAATGTTATTATCGTATTTATTTTTATATTTTCAAAGCCCATTTTATCTGATCATTTTGATGACAAGAAATAGGTATTATAATAGGTTGGAGAGATAACTTACTAATAATGTTGGACATTGGTGCACGTCGCAGCGCGCGTGACTGGCTTACAGAGGTTCCTTCTGAAACTCATCGACACCTTACAAAATTGCCCGGCATCTGAATTTACTGTAATCTTAACTACGAGAATAGCATATTGTGAAGTAAAATGAAGAAATTTGTGCAAAATCACTATTAAATTACTGTAATAAAATGATGATGTTGATTTTGATTGACATCTGAGAGTACTTACTACATATAACTATTTGAAGGTTGAAGGTGTTGTTGTAGTTGATTCTTTTTTTCATTTTCACCCTGTATCCCGTAAATAAAAGGGTGGGCAGAGGGAACCTAGAGCTAAGACAATCCGTTCCTTACTTTCTGGTGCTTGAAGTGTTGCGTGTTGAGTAGTGAAACTCAACACCGCGCTCTGCCTTGTCACCAGAGCGAAAAAATGAAAATATTAAATATTTAATTTCACAAGTGGCAATCGACATCGGGTTCGATTCCTACTCGAGGAAATGAACGGCCACACGACACGGCTCCAATGCCTCCGGAATTGAGCGGGAAGTGGGGACCAAAGTATCTTAATACCTGAGTCCCTCTACCTTGCTGCATGCGGGATAAAGCGTGAAGCTGAACAAAACAATGAACAGGCTTACTATCTGTCATAGGTTTCCCATAATCTACTGAAATGTTAGAGTAAAAAGTTACTCTTCTAATAAAAGCATCTTCGTCAATTTATTATAAATTAATTATTTTTGGTATCGTAATATTTAGTTTTTTATAATATACACAAGGTATACTATGAATTTACCTCAGTCTTTTCATACAATTGAAACAACTTTTTGATGTTACGTATAGTTAAAAAGTTCAAAGGTTAAGCTATCACAAAAAGTCGTTGTTATTTATTGATATCTGAGTGGATTTTAATTGAAACGCGAATGTGAGTATGCCAAATTTGTAACGGTTGTCTTCTCAAACTATTTGGGAAAAAATAAAAAAATGGTTTTTAACTCATTAAAATATTATATTTTATTAAGAAAAGCTTTTAAAATCTGCTTAAGCATATTAAGGCATTCTCATCATATGTACAACAGAAATCTCTCCGTTCTACCCTTTCCACCAATTTGAAAATATGATCTGGGTGCAAAAGAAAATGATAATTACATAACCAAACCGAAAATGTATTTTTATTAAAAAATATTTTCAAGCGAAATTCGAATTGACAACTACTATTTAATATGGTTAGTTAGTAGATACATACATATGAACTGCGTCACTATAGCGTCAACACGATGACTGCGTCAAATATTTAAGATATATATACTAGCAACACGCGCGCGACTTCGCTCGGTTAAACTTTGTAATAATTATTTTATTAACCTGCATTATTTTTGTTTTCTAATAATAATCATATTATTTTAAAAACAATATCAATACTGATGTATATTCAAAAGTAAAGGTTCAGCTAATTGAATATAACAGTTATTAATAGCAATTTTGTCGAACAAAATTCTCTAAAGTGGTATAACTTTTTTAATTATAAACCGTTTGAAGTATATTAAACAGTAAGTGTTAGTGAAAGCTTGCCTCTTCTCTTCTTCTGTTTGTGAAAACTGCAACTAAATCAATTTGACCGATTTGTTTCCAAGATAAGCGTGAACAAACGCACAGACAAATAGACAAAAAATTAAATATATATTTTTTGGGTTTTATTACATTAATAGAGACCTCCAATAACATTTTTTCTTATATGTCTTCCATGTACAGACACCGATCTGTTACGATTGTATCGTAAATAATAGATAGATGAATATAATACGCCAATTGCGTGACCATATAAAAAGTTTCAATTGGTATATCTAATAACTTAACAATAGTAAGAAAGCCTATTATGATAGCTTTGAAGTTCAATTCTTTTGTTATAATTGAGCTTTTGTATTGAGCCTGAACTTAAGTTTTTTTTTAAAAAAAAAAACGTTGATTGTACTAAGAATTTATGATTAGAAACACACATAATGATTATAATTTTATAACTGATTCAAATTGTTAGATTTTTTTAGACACATACACACACAACGGTGTCGGTAGAGGAAACCTTGAAACTTAGTGTTAAGACACTCCATTCTTATTAAGAAACTTCCATCCCCCTAACTTTCCATCTAATTCAAATCTAATCAAACGCCGTGCTTTGCTTTGTTACCAGAGCGAACCCACAACGTGTCGCGTTGTACGCTTTTACCGCCACGACTGGCCTTAATTTCACATAATACATTTTTAATTATATATTTTATTAAAACTCCCTAATCCATATAAATAACCCTATATTCTTATTTCTAACCGCTGGTAAAAGTAACGGCAGCCATAACTGCCCTCGATACGAGCTGAGTATCTAAATCAGTAGAGATAACCAAAGCGATGGGGCGAAACTCCTAAGGAATATTTATCGAGCTTGTAATTACATCACATTATCCGAGACGTACCCGACGGCCGACAGCACGTGACGGGAAATCTGATAATTTTGCAATTTCTGAATATAGCACTGATATCGGAACGTCGGTTTGTTAGTTGTTTGTTTACCTTTAAGTCACGAGAGCGTGTAGGTACTAATATTTCTATGGAAGTTCTATTTGAATGTTTTAGGTGATCGGATATTTGCGTTGTATCTCGTATGTAGTACGGAAATCAGGCAAATCGTCCCCATAATCTTTCGTCGACTGACCCCAATATTATAAATAATTATTTACTGCAATAAAGAAATTGATGCGTGGGGAAAAAAATATACAAAAATTGTCTGCGTCGGCTTTGTTTCGTGTAAAGGCACAAATCCTTTACTCACAAAGTTTTACGGAAGTGATTTAGAAACTTGATTATTTGTCGTAAATATAATTGAATAATATATATTGAGGCTAGTCGTGGCACAGGGGCACAATTTTTTATACATATATTTTAATTTAATTTATATTTTTCTTTCTTCGCTTTGGTGTTGAGCCAAAGCACGGCATTAAGTGCCGCCAATCAGCACGCAATGCGTCCATAATTCGACGGAAAGTGGGCAACAGAGTGTCTTAACATTAGGTTGACTCTGCGTACCATGCTGTGAGCGAGATACAGCGACACGCTTTCGACAATCCATTTACTTATAAAATCTTATTAGTTTATGCATTACTGGAAATGTCAATTTTACATAATTCGTTAATACATATTATTTTTATCACCTATGTAGGATAATTTCAAGGCACAAAAATATTTCCTTCATGATTTCTACATTAACATATTATGTAGAATATACGTAAGAGATTTTTTTTTTTTTTTTTACGGGGGGAAATCCTCATGGACTGCCTCCGCCTGGGGAAAGACGGAGGGGCGTGCCGGACTCTTACCGACTAAAACCACCCCGGTGTCTCCTCGCACGTGAGCGCGAGGCCGCGGGAGTCCACATTCATCCGCAGATACGTAAGAGATGTGTTAACTTTTTATTAGTAGATTATAATTTGTTTTTAGGACTGACGTTTCTGACATTTTTATGTAACTTGATTTAAAAGTGGCCTAATGGCCTTATTCAAGAATATTTTGATTTTGATTTAAAAAATCAAAATGAAAATATTCTTTATTCATTTCGACTCTTACTTGACTGATTTTTTATAGATGTATATTGTTCAATTATTGCATTTATATATATTCTGTCTTTAGGGTGTTGCGTCTCAAAAGGTAAAAGCGAAACAATTATAATATGTCTGTCAAGATCATATATCTCCAGAATGTACGGAGGTATCAAGCTGAAATTATTACCAAATGAAGCTCTACAGTCTCCTAAAGCACAGAAAAATTCCTGCTTCTAAGTCAACACAAAAAAAAGATACGACCATTTATTCTTCGATCTTGCTGTCATTTTTAGGTTACGTCCAATGGACCTACATAATTTCATAGAAAAGCATTACAACTTTGTTATTATATGTTTGTACTTCATTTCATACAAAATGAATGCATATATCCGCAAGCTTAAGTTTGTCAATTTTTATAACTTGTACTACTTGGCCTACAACCCTGAAATTGGTACGGAGGCCTCAGTGAGCGAGTCCGACTCGCACATCACCGGTTTTTTTAATTCGATTACAATCATTGGGACGAATAAATTTACATAAACAATGGTAAAATCACTGAACCATCTACCTACTAGATATATATAAATAGGTCTTATTAAAATATCTCACTACGCTTTGTTAAAAGTTAAAAGCGTGCAGCAAAAAGTTTACGATCGTATCTTCAAGTAAGTCAATGAGTAAAAAATACAATAGTCTCTTAAGTCCTATTTTGTTTGATTTTCAATAAATCATTGCTATCTATAATATTTGAATGAATTTGAATGTCTGTTGGTTTATTTGTGTTCTTCTCTCTGTTGTGGAGGCAAGGCGCAGCGTTGAGTTCCGCCACTCAACATACAATGCCTTCATAATTCGGCGACGGGAGTGTCTTAACGCCCTCTACTCTTGACTCTGGCAGAAAAGAAAGAAATAGAATGGTCATATATATGGCCATTCTATTTCTTTTCTATTTAAAAGTGTATAAAGAAAATTCTCGTCTATGATTCGTAACGCAGAGAACAAAAAAATTACGAAGAACTTTCGCATTCGATTGATTCACCGTGCCCGTGTGTCGTGCCGAGTTCCTCAGGAAGGGTAGTTCGGTGTAGTGTTAGGAATTTTTGATTAGTTTTTAGCGACCAAAGTCAATACTAAGTCAATACGGAATTATTTTACTAGTGCCACCTTCGAAGTTTCCCCTTTTATCTACAACTACTATCTATAAATAAACTAACAGATTGCTTTTAGAGAGGCCAAGAACAGTAAGTAATATTTCTATGTCAGTCCTCTATTACAAAATATATTTTTTTGCATTTTAATAACTATATCGGATCTCATTTCTAACCGTGACAAAATAATCGTGACATTGTTCTTAATTTTGGAGTAGAGACCTTAGATGAGGCCATCGACCCCATCCAATAAAAGCGTGGTGGTACTCAAAGTATGATAAAAAATTTACAATATCATAGATGATAGAAAAAACACATTTACTTGAGCTTTGCAGTTGGAAAAGGAAGATTCGTTAGATAAAAAAATCGGTCATGTGCGAATCTAACCGAAAATTATATAACAACTTACAAAAGTTCACAAACCGAGGTTTGCATATGCATTCGGCCGTATGCATTTATTTATATGAAAGGAACTACAAATATTTTTATTTGAAATGTTTTTTTATAAAATACTTATTTTTTACTTTTTAGATTTCTTCCTATATTTGTATTGTAAGTTTTCAATTTGTGCGAGATTTCATATCAGTAGGTTATAAAATCTTATTAGTTTTTCATTACACGGCGAATTTCAAAATATAGTAAAAATAATGCATGAGTTTTTTGATTGGATTGACTCAAAAGCTGGATTTTCGCTGTACTCGAAGTTACTGTAGATCTGACTATTAATTTTAATTTCTAATTAATATTAATTTCAGCTTGATACCACCATATGATCTTGAGGCAAATGGTCTTAATAGACGGACAAACGGACATCAAAGTAATCCTAATAAGGTTCTGTTTTTATCTTCTGAGGTACGGATAAAAGTAAGTGAAGTTTCATACACTCTATTTTGAGACCCTGGAAACTTTAATAAACACCAAGCTAGAAAGACCAGGATTAGCTTCTGTGATGGTAGGCAACCAAAGGTTCTATAGTTTCTAAGAGTTCTTAGAGGATATGTTTCATCTGAAACATATCCTCTGGATATGTAAATGGCCATGAAACTGAAACATATCCTCTGGATATGGAAATGGCCATGGAAATAAACTGTGGAACGAGCAAAAAGGGTAACTGTAAAGTTAAGCGCCCCTTCGTACTCACCTAAAATCCTGCCCCAGTGCCAAGACCTGCACAATCATAACTTCAATTAGCATCTCACTTTATCACTTTTCTGCGAGTCTGAAACTTAGAACTGTAGCCTTGTTTATGAACGAAGTTAAGGAGAAATTGGGTTTCAGCTTCTGTGTTATAGCGCCGAAAAAATGCGTGTATATCTTACCAGGTCCGTTGGTCTGTCAGCTGTAGACTCTACCCGGTAGAATCTATAGAGCAGATAGAGGACAAGTTACATTTTCTGAACTGTCTCTAGCAAATGACGCCATGCAACACATGCAAAACGCATTCCTAGAGTACACAGCAATTCTAAGAGTAGAGAGACCATCAAAGTCAACCTTGCAACTTGCGAGAAGATTACTATGGTCTTCAACGATCCTTGGAAAGGAAAGTCTGCTAAGGGAACAAACTCAAAGAAGAGAAAGTATATTTGACAATAACAACCCATCTAAATCCTCTCACATGGCGGCTTTCAGTGGAAAAGATGGCTTCATATACAAAGCTGATAAATCGACAGGAGGAAATGCTCCACATAAGTATTAGCATTTGCAAACAACCTAATCTTTAATGTACGGACTGCGTACACCGTTTAAACTTCCTGACAATCATCAAGTCGCTTTAAGAAAATATTTTTACCTATATTGTACATACAATATGGCCTATATTGTTTAAAGCGATATAATTTATAAGTGATCAATATTACATTCAAGATTTACTGAGGCCAGTCGTGGCGCAGGGGCACAAAGTGTGACTGTAAAACCGACTGGTTGTAGATTCGATCCCCACTCGAGAAGATGTAATATTTATTAATAAATGATATTTCCATTTCTTCGCACTGGTGTCGAAGCAAACCGCGGCGCTGAGTTCTGCCACTCAATACCCAGTGCCTCCAAAATTCGGCGGAAATTGGGGAACGGAGTGCCTCAACGTTCCCTCTGTCTACCCCGCTGTGTGCGGAATACAGCGTGAAGCTGATTTTTATTTATTTATTACATTGATATACTATTTTTAGGATTTTATGTAATGCAGTTTTTATATTGTACCTAGTTGTTATTTTTTGTGACATAATAAAAAGAAATAAATATTGATTTTAAATAGGCGTCTCACATCGACGAGTTTAGTCAGTAATGATGTACTCCTTAAGCGTATAACAAATTCATTATTTGCTTTAAAAGTCAATTTAGTTTCAGTACTCAATCTTTTTTGTACTGGTTTTTTTCTTATATTTATTTACATTTTGAGTATTATTATACGAGAGAATTATTAAGGTAAGTAGGTACTTTATCGTGGCGCAATGGCGCTCTACAAAGTTTTTTGACTAGTAATAAATCTGACAAACGTTGCTGCTCCTCAGTTGTAAAACATTAAATAATAGTTAATATTGCAGGTAGGTACTAAATTCTACTTATTTATAAAATAACTAGGTTGATTTGAGTTAGGTTGAATGGGCTGCAAAGAAATGGAAGGGAACGTCTTCAGTAAAATAATTTGTAACACATGTTTTTTATATGCAGTTTTTTTCCAGTATCACGGAGTAGCAGGGTAGATAGAGGGAGCCCAGAGTTAAGACTCTCCGCTCCCCACTTTCCCCAGCATTCTGGAGGCATTGCGTGATCAGTGGCTTAATTTAACCCCATTCTTTGCTTTGATATCAGAGCGAAGAAATTAAAAAATTGCATATTTATTTCCTTGTGCCTGTGCCACGACGTGAAATTTTAAAATAAGTAATGTTATTCCAAATCAATCTGGCCAACATGATCGAAATGCAATGTTACAATTTTTGGTCCTAATTTGAGTATTTTTTATCTATTTTATCAGTATTCGAGTGCTATACTCTCTTTTTTATTTTTCTTTTTATTATTGGTTTTTATTATAAACTAATATAATCCGTGGAATAAATTCTTAAGAAATATATTTAGTGGAATTTTCTTTCAGATGCTGAAGTTTCACGATAAAATTGCCTTTCTAAAAACCTCTATAAACCTTTGTCCGCATCGCTTGGAATGCTTTTGTTAAAGATAAACAAGAACAACTGCAACTTTTTATAGCATATCTTAGGTAATACAAATATTATCTATGAAATCAAAATACATCAGCTTCACACTGTATCCCGCACATAGCAGAGTAGGCACAGGGAACCTAGGGTTAAGACACTCCCTTTCCCACTTTTCGCTGAATTTTTTGAATCAATGGGTGTTGCGTGGTGGAACTAATTTCCCTGAGAGTGGATCGAACCGAAACGTGGTCGCGTCACAGTCTCAGCCTTGTACCCCTCGACCTTATGTTTATGATTTAATTGGAAGCAAAATGAAACCAATCATAGCTCAGGTGCACAAGCTTGTGTCTATAAACGCGACAGGTCTCAGGTTTGAATATTTTTTCCGTTTCACGCTTTATCCCGCTTTTAGCAGGATACTGTTAAGACAATCGTTCTCTACTTTCCATCCGAAATCTAGACATTGTATTTTGAACGTAACACTGCAATTTTCCTTACCAGTGACGGAAATCGAAAATTATTCAATCCTCCAATGGGCATCAAACCCACAACCTGCTTACACGTATCTTGAGTAGTAGATAGATATTTATTAATAACCTTAAATTTCAAAACATAGCTTGTAAGACGTATAATATTTAGTGCATCTTGGTTGCTGCCAAGAGGTAATTTCAAATACAATTGCATACTCCGCATTATTGTGTCGAGTGGTTTATATTAGTTTGGAACTTCCCATTGCCTCATTGAATATGGAAATGGGAGTCGAATTTGGTAGCATAACACATATCTGTTTATTATTTTAATTATAAAAAAATTCTATCTTTCGAGACCAATCTTGGCGCAGAGGCACAAACAAGGCGACAAGTTGTGGATTCCATTCCCACACAAAGAATTAAAATATTTAATATTTTTATTTACTCGGGTTTCAAGATAGTAATTCTATGGAAAGTAAAAAGCGGAGTGTCTTAACACTAATCTCCCTCTGCCTACCCTGCTACACACAAGACACAGCGAGAAGTTAAAAAAAATCTTAATAAATATTTTATAGCATAACTTAAGAAACAATAAAAACAGTACAGCTATAAAGTTTAATACCCTTTATAATTTATTTTCAATGTATAAATGGCCATATCTTTTTTAAGTAAATTTAGAAATTACTTTTTCTTGAGCCGTAGCTCTAAGTATATGATTAGAATTTCAACTTGATACCATCAAGCATTCCTAAGATAAAGGCTCTTTACAGACAGATTAACAACAAAGTGATCTCAAAGGAGTATCTTTTTTCTTTAAAAGGTACAGAACTTGAATAACTTAAGACATTATGTGATAGAAAGACCTTAGGTGCGAGGTAGTGGAATTAAATACCGTGTTTCGTCTAAGCCGACCGGAATAATAAAAATATTTGAAATGTTCTTAACTTCTCTGGTTATGATTCGTATAGGAATTAAACCTACAACTACCAGTTACTATAATATTCAAATGTGCTTAAAAAAAAATTAAATTTAAATTAAATTAGCTTCACGCTGTATCCCGCACACAGCAGGGTAGGCAGAGGGAACCCAGTGTCAAGACACTCCGTTCCCCACTTTCTGCCGAATTTTGGAGGCATTGCGTGTTGAGTGGCAGAACTCAACGCCGCGCTTTGCCTCGACACCAGAGCGAAGAAATGAAAATATAAATTTAAGTAAATATTTCATCTCCTCGAGTGGGGATCGAACCCACAACCAGTCGGTTTTACAGTCACACTTTGTGCCACTGCGCCACGACTGGCCCCATATGTGCTTCATAATTCAAATGTGCTTCCATAACAAAAGTAAATAAAAAAATGATATATCACTTGATTGTATTTAAATATTCTGGAGCGAGATAGATTAAGATAATAATTTTTGAAGTGAATGAATAACATATCATCACACTTGTTCAGTGTGTTTTGAACAGTGCGACCGAGGATTCCGTATCCATTTTGTAAATATTGAAGGAAAAGTCACAGGTCAGGAGAAAACTCAATTTATAAAAGTCAATTTATAATCTTTTTGTTTATCTAATTATCTTATATAAAATAAAAGAAAAATAAAAATATTTTATTTTCAAGCAACATAGGCTCATATACCTATAACTATAAATTATCCACATGGGATTTTTACCTTTATTAGTTACCTTTTTTAGTGCAAGTTAGATTAGAGCAGTGGTTCCCAACCAGTGGTCTGCAGAAGCCTATATATGGTCCGCGAACGATTTTAATTTTATGACTGGAGATGGTGAGTGGAAGTTTCTGTTTAATTATCACAGATAATTTTTATTATACCTACATGCATAGCAGGGACCTGCTACCAAGAATGATATAAAAGTGGTCCTTGATCAAGAAAAGGTTGGGAACCCCTGGATTAGAGAAACGAGAACGAGTTTTGTTAACGTCAAAATACATAGCATAAACTGAGCAAAAATGCCTGTATCTTATCATTAAATGATATCAGCCTGATACTTCTTAACCTTTACCATATTATTAAGAAGAAAAGTCTTTACAAACAGACAGACAGACAGACAGACGAAAAACAGTGATCCCGTAACCTGTGTACTGGTAACTTTTTTTAGGTACGGAACCCTAGATTTTTTTAATTACATAAAAATTTACGGCTCATGTTTTATTTTATGCTGTGGCTTATAGTAAACGTCATGTTTAATTAAGAAGTTGTGATGAATATAGTTATGTATATTCAATATATTTTTTGAAAAGCACATGTCGTTTCTCATAAGATATTATTCCATACCTACATTGCGTTTTTTTGTTCTGGTTCTGGTGCGTATAAAATAAATTAATCATATGCTTTGACGTGGGTGGGTGACATATTGTGTGTGAGGAGACTCGCGCTGGCGGAAGTTGTGGATACTGTTTCTATGGATTAATATATATGTATAATTTTATTTATTATTCACATGCCTACATGTTCACAGAACATATGTTATCTTAACGATAGTAGCCATTAATTTTTCTGTCTTGCTGAGAAAACACAACGTACAAGGCAATTCTATTATAAGTATTTTTTGTGGTACAAGAAAATTTTATTGCATATAATTCAGAGGTTTAATTAGATTTAAAATATGGCCAAAATGGACGAAATTAGGGAACAAAGTGAGGCGTGCAGCTTCACGTTGGCATCCCGCATATAGCAAGAAGGCAGAGGATAGTAAGGAGAGGCACATAATGTTAAGACACCCATTTCCACACTTTCTGCCGAATTTTTGAGGCATTGCGTGTTGAATGGCTGAATTCAGCGCCGCGCTATGTCTTATTACCAGAGCATATTAAAAAGAAAATATCAATAAATAATAATTAATTCTCTCGAGTGGGGATGGAACCCATAACCGGCGGGCTTACAGCCAAAAGCTTGTGCTCCTGTGCCACGAAAGCCTCATTATTAAATTATTGATCAATTTAATTTGCATATTATATACGTATACATTTTGAAAATCATTCGGGTACATTTAGCCCGCATATATTATTTACAGGGTGTTCACATAAAGGGTCTCTCTATGTGACTTTGGCAATTACTAAAGGATGTGTAATTAAATTAAAACTATCCTTGTTAAAACCACAATGTTACGGCTTAAATTTGTTAAAACATGTACTTTATTACCATTTTTACCATTTTTGGGAGGAAAAACTAGCAAAATGTCTCATACGATTCGATTCGAGTCGAGGAACTCTACGTCTTGTTCTGTTTTGTTACCAAGGCGAGAAAATGAAAAAATAAATAATTCTGCCAAATGGGAATCGAACCTACAACAGTCGCGCGGCCACAAATTCTTAATATATAGAAATTCTGTGTTATTAACACCAAACTGCTTGAACCCATAGCCATCAAGTACGGACAAAGTGCACTCAGTGCTCTACTAAAGTGCGGAAAATTTCGATTAATTATTCCCTCTCATTATTCTGCATTGAATTAAGAGTTGACGTAAAGTATGGAACTGCTGATCATGACAATTATCTTTTGTTGTTTTTTATAAATATTATTCGTTCTATATTGAGCGAAAATTATTTCAGACGTACATATATTAGTTCTAACTTACAGAGGCTAGCTTTATAATTTAAACTTTCATATTTTCATGCCATGTGTTTACTTAAAATAAATAATATTTTTTACTTAAATGAATATGTTCAAAATACAAATATGAAATTTTAATCACTTTCAGGTGGACGCAAACCTTTGTGACTATCTGTGATACCTAATGAAGCTGCTCTTTACGCGTAAAATAAATAAATCAGCTTCACACTGTATTCCGCACAGAGCAGGGTAGGCAGAGGAACCTAGTGTTAAGACACTCCGTTCCGCCGAGATTTTGGAGGCATTGCGTATTGAGTGGCGAAACTCAACGCCACGCTTTGCCTCAACACTAGAGCGCAGAAATGAAAATATAATAAATATTTCATTTTTTTGAGTGGGGATTGAACCCACAACCAGCCGATTTTACAGTTCCACTTTGTGCCCCTGCGCCGCGACTGGCCTCCAAATATAATAATATATTATTTATACTTATTTTTCCACGTGCACACGTGGATTTATTTATTTTATTTTTATTTATATTTTAGTTGACACAATAATATCAATACATATATATTATTTAATATTCGACAGTTGAAAATTAATGTGAACCGTGATAGTTTTAGGTTCTTTCCAATACAACTTTCCAATAAAATGTTTACATTTTGAAGTCATTCTTTTTTACATTTGAACTTGATGGAGTTGGAATTGAGCTACTTTATATACAATATCTAAAAAATGGATCAAGAATGAAGAGCCAATTATTTTACACAAATTATCATTACGTACTCTAGAAAACACAATGGAACAATGTGTGAACTTTTACACAATAATAAAGATATTTAAATTACATGAGACGCTTCAGAGGCCGTAATGCCGTAATGTGACATTCACTGTATATTCTATGACTGAGTTTCACCTCAATGCATGTTTCTAAATTGCGTGGGTAGCGGAGAATGGAGTATTTTGGCACCAAGTTTTTATACCTATCGGTCTAAAGGAGGTACATGGTGAAACAATAAAATATTTAATTTATTTTACGCTTTACGCTGCATTCTGTATATCGCAGGGTCCTCTCAGGCCTGAGGAGTCTCAGGGTCAGGATATTCCGTTCCCCATTTTCCATCCAACTTTCGAGGCATACGCTGTATCCCGCACAACCTAGTGTTAAGACACTCCGTTTCCAATTTTTCACTGTATTCTGGAGGCATTGCGTGTTGAGTGGCGGAACTCAACGTCGCGTTGCCTCGATATAAGAGCGAAGAAATGCAAATATAAATGTTAATAAATATTTCATTTGATCGAGTGGGCTTCGAACCTGCACTCAGTCGATTTTATAGTGCACTGTGCCTTTGCGCTCAAATATGTACATATTAATACTATTAAGGTACTTACGTTATATTCGTTGCCGTCGTCACAAATTAATATGCATATATTTTATTGTTATTGTTACATTTTGTGTGTGTCATTTACTAATTAACAAATTTATAACTGAACAATATGTATTTTAACAAAATTATTAAATTGGAATATATTTTTCGTTATAGAGATTTTTAGGGTTCTATACCACGAAAGGAAAAAAAAATTTTTTCCGTCCGTCCCGTCCCGTTCGTCTGTCAAGACCCTTTTTCTCTGGAATGTATGAAGATATTAAGCTAAAATTTATGTTGCATTTATGCCGCAAATTCTCGAAACTCGCAAAGGAATCAATTCTGGCTCGGTATTATGAATTATTTTCATTTTCTCGCTCTAATAGCAAGACAAACCGTAGCGCTTAGTTTCGCCAACAACAGGAAATCTTATTTCGTATGTATGTTATATAGTAGTCGCAATTATGGAAATGTTTTACGTTAGGATCCCTCTGCCAACCATGCTATATGGAACAATGAAACAGCGTGACGCAAAACAAAAAATGGCCAATTGGATTATATAACAAAATAATAAATTCATCCATTAGTTATTTTAAGTAATACATAAAAAGTAAATTGAACTAGTTTCACGCTGTATCAGCAGGGAAGGTGTTACGGTCTCTGCATACTTCTTTTGCCGCGTCTACGATCATCACTCTTTTCTTGGGTTCTTCATGCTTTTTACGTGAACTTTCTACAGTATTTTTGATACGGTGTTTTCGAAGGTCAATCGAGGTCTCCGCCTACCTCTCTAAATGCTCACTTTTACGTCAAAAATCTTTTTGGCCATTCTTTTACTACACATTCTTTCGATGTGCCCAAATGAGCTGAACGTTATTCTTTATTCTCACCGTGACATCCTTGCCACTACTCTGCGTATCTCTTTATTGTGGATTCGATCAGCTAAACTGACTTCGCATATCCTATAAAGAGATCGCATCTCCACAGAATTCACCTTTATTTCATTCTTCTTCTGTAATATACACGCATCGATACCAACATCGTATTGTGTACGGCCAAATGTGCAGCTGTGCTGACGTTTTGCCATCTCATCAATGTAGCTACGATATCGTTAACTCTGTTACTGGCAGCAATACGCCTTTCCACATCCATCTCGTATTTTCCATCTCTACTGAACATACTTCCCAAATATACCACTTCATCACTTGTTTTAATATCTTACCATTTACACTGGTCTTGCATTACGTCTTCTCTTACTTTCTTTCAAATACCAGAACCCTTGTGATACTCGCATTCAGGCTTAAATTATTATTTTCAGACCCTTTCTTTAGAGTGGCGACTAATGCCTGCAATTCACATTCTGATGATGCACTGAACAATATATATCATTATCATGTATCAACTGCGTAGAGCGGGTAATTTACACTCAAGCCACCTTTTTTACTGCCATGTCACTTTTTTTACTCTTTAGAACAATCGAACAACTAACCTGACATGGTGCGTCTTTGCTTAACACGCAATTGGATTTCAAATCAGGGCAACATGCCAGCTTCTACTCTCTGGCTCCTACTCGCTCGCTCTCTGGTATGTCGGCCCAGAAAGCGACCCGACTGCCGTTAAATCAGTCTTGTCATTCATTTTCCTTTCGCTTGTTTTCAGTCACATAAATAACATCCAAATCTCTGTTATTCATCACATTTAAATAATTCATTCATCTTTTCTTCCATTTCTCCTCTTACATGTCACGTAGCTATTTGTAGCTCCGTCCGTGTTTGTAGTTGTCTTGCCTTCCCTCGGGGTGTGGTCTAGTTCTAGCACTGCGCTCTCGCACGTGGCGGATGGAACGTTTCAGCCCTCGTAAGGGCTGGCAGGGTTCACGGCTTCTATATATAGGATATTTATTCTATTTTCATAGTAGCTCTAGGGTATAACTATTTATAAAAATAGTCGCAACGTTAGAAAGATTTCTCGGATTAATGAAAGATTAAATTCCTGAAATGCTTAAAATATAGAAAGTTATTTTTAATTATATTTGTAATGGCTATTTTTGTGAACAAAAATGTTGTTTTATTTAATAATAAAGTATTTTTTTAAATTCTTTTCAATCCTGTATCCATAGAGAAGCGGGTATTGAGGCCACGGTGGCGCAGTAATTTGACTTCAATTATCACTTGCAGAATTTACTATTTTGTCTCCGTCTTGTCCCCGCTCTGGCAAGGCAAATCGTGACATTGAGTTCCACCACTACAATAGCAAGGTCTTAGCATTTTAAGATAGAAAATGGAGTGTCTTTTCATTAAGCTTTTTCTGTTTACCCTGCCCTTTATGCGGTAAAACTTGAAATTGATAAGTCTTATTCACATATTTAGGATAATTCAAAATTTTATAATATCTACAAACACAAAGTTAATCGTGAAAGAATTTGAACCCGCATCTGTTGGCATCCAAGCCCATGTAAAGTTTAATTGACTAAAGAATTTGGAAGGAGTCCAAGAGGCGCGGGTTCTAATTCTGCTACGTCTAAATTTTTCAATGTAAGTTTGATATATGTTTTTTTTAAATTGTTGTTATAGAATGATGAATTTAGAAATTACTAAGTAATTTAAGTGATTGTCGTGTTGCAGCGTGTGGCTAAAAACTAGACGATGCGGGTCCAATTTTCAATTCAAATTTTCCGATGACGAGGAAATGAATTATTTTCATTTCTCCTCTCTGGTAACAAGACAACGCGCGGCGTTGAGTTCCGCTACTAAACACAATGGTTCAAAAATCGTGTGATATGTCGGAAACGGAGTTTTTTTTAAATTAACTCCCCTCTGCCAACACTTTTGTATTCCGATAAAGCGGGAAACAGAAATAAACATATAATATATTATAACAACAAACATCAATAACCTATTATTATACACAATAAAATATCTATTGAAGCAGCTCTAAAAATTGATAATCTACAAAATATAAATATATCTGTGATCTATTATGATGTTGCTGATTTCTTATTTGTTGTGTTTGTTGAAGTCTGAGAAATGTTCTTATGGAGCGAAAAAAAGGAGCAAATACGAGGAAAATAGTAAAAATAACAATTTTCTTTACCCATACAAACCATTGTGGCTCCAGCTATAAAAAAATATATAACTAACGTACGTGTCATTACTGCTTCCTCGGTCTCGGTTGTTATTAAATTTTCGTTTCTTTCAAAATCCAATCGCCTGTTTATTTGTTGAGTATGTTTACATTAAGAGCCATGTCGTCTGTAAAACGCGGGAGCAGAATTTTGATCAAAAATCTCAAAACGCTACAAATCATTCAAACTCAAAAGCCATTGTACTCTTAAGTTACAGACATACAAAAGGCTTGGGGCGACAAACATAATTCTCGACTATTTTATGTCAACTTTTAAGGTAACAAGATTTGCATTGTTTATTCCTTGAGGCCAGTAGTGGCACAGCGGCACGAAGATTGTAAAACCGATTGGTTGTGGGCTCGATCCCCACTCGAAGAGATAAAATATTTACTTAAATTTATATTCCATTTCTTCGCTCTGGTATCAAGGCTAAGCGCGGCGTTGAGTTCTGCCACTCAACACGCAATGCCTCCAGAATTCGGCAGAAAGTGGGGAACGGAGTGTCTTAACATCAAGTTCCCTCTGCCTACCCTGCTGTGGCGGGATACTGCGTGAAGCTGATTTAATTTAATTTTCCTTTTCAAGTTCTGTTGTCGCTGTTGTTGGTGACAGACGGTAATTATAAATTCATTTCACGGCAATTTTTTGTCTGGGAAATGCAACATAAGAAATTAATCAGCTGAAATTCCTGGTGTATAAATAGATTCGAGTTTGCATGAGATTATTATTAAGAACGCGATTCATGGACCCTGTCAAACGCTTAATTTGCAGTGAAACATATAAAAGAAAAACTAAAGTGTATTTGAACATGTATGTAGTTAGTGTGCAACGGTTCTTTTATACGATATTATGTTATAGCTCTATTAGAAGTTATCATCATCCCAATGAGAAAGTTTCTGACTGTACGCGATCTCCACTTCATATTCATTTAGCTGTTCTACTGAGATAAATATAATACTGCTATTGTGTTGTGTCATTTAACACGCTAATATGCGAAGAGCAGACCACTTTCACTATTACCTACTATAAACTATACGGGAAGTATATGTGTACCTAAAGATAAATAGTACATAAAATGGTCTAGCGGGTTCTAGCATATAACTTCCGTTTCGTCCACTGTCATCAATCTCTTCATAAGTGACCTCCAAAGAGTCCTCATGCTTTTTGATTATTTGGTCTGTTTATCAATTTGTTTATTTATGTGTGTGTTTGCGTTAATCTCGTAAATGGCCTAACTGATTAAAAGTAGTATTCAGTATTGTATTTTGGCAAACTTATCTTAATATTTTGTATTTTATTTTTTTTCGATAGGTTCATAAAAAAAAAGTTATTTTAATATTACTATAACAAAATATTTAATATAATTTTATAATGCATTTTTTGTTTGTTTGCACGTCTTTAATTGAATAGGCTGCAACTCAAATTTTTAATGTATAGACATGTCCTTAAAATTATGATTTTTTGGAACACTAAAATAATTAAGATTATTGAATAAATAATTTTGTAATTCAAGCGGGCGAAGCCGTTAGCGGGTCGCTAGTAATGCATAAAATCCATTTTTAAAACACATTCACGTATTAAATACATTTTTATGTATAAAACTCAACAATGTATGTATAATACTACTCTACATACTAGATAATAGTATTGGAAGTCTATAGTTTCTTTATACCTGAATTGTACTGGTTGACCTTATTCAGTTTCATTCGGATAAAGATGTAGGTTCAAGAGATTGAAGATCTCGGGATCCTTTACGTTCACTGTGGCTATGATAAATAGATGGAAGAGCTCTCAATGCTGTAGTATTCAGGTTAACACAAGGTCTATTCGATGTTACCGTTCCACGGTATATTTAACTAGTGCCATTAACACGGCTCTATCCTCTTCAATTTATTGTTAAATTATAGAGCTAAGTTATACAAAAAATTTACATAAGTCGTAGCACTTATGTTATTCTTATATAAAACCTATATTACTGTAACCTAGTGTTAAGACACTCCGTTCCCCACTTTTCGCTTTACCTACACAACAGAGCGAAGAAATTAAAATATAAATTAAAATAAATATTTAATTTCCTCGAGTCTCTCTGTTCACAAATTAAATATTCGAACCCACAACCGGTTGACATTACATTCACATTATGTGCCCTCGCGCCACGACTGGCCTCAATCTGGTCTGGCTATCTAAATTAGTTAAATAGTTTTTGGGTGAAACTGGAACAAGCATCCATCCTCACTAACATTCACATTTTAAGTATTAGTAGGATAGAATAGGATAAGATTTACTCTGTTTAGAAATATACATACATGACGCTTAAAGTGATTTCACAAATCCAATAAATATTTATAAATCAGCTTCACGCTGTATCCCGCACACAGCAGGGTAGGCAGAGGGAACTTAGTGTTAAGACACTCCGTTCCCCACTTTCTGCAGGATTCTGGAAGCATTGCGTGTTGAGTGGCAGAACTGAACGCCGCGCTTTGCCTCGACACCAGAGCGAAGAAATGGAAATATAAATTTAAATAAACATTTCATCTCCTCAATAAATAAATATTTACCTATATTAATAGTTACTATTAAAGTTAAACACGAAATTAATCTATAGTCTAGAACTGATATTAAAATGTATAGCGGTAATGGCCATTTCATTTTGGATGCCAGCCTTCAATCACTTAATGGGTGAAAATGGTATATAGACGCCTGCACGACCTTATTGGAACACCATTTGCGAATAGACCTTGTGGTTTCATTAAATGTCCTGAGTTCAGTTCAATTTTGTCTGTTTTGTAACTTGCAATATAAAGTACTATATAGAATAAAAAATATTTATAGCACTATATAATATTTTTATTTTAACTTTCTGGTAGATCTTTCTCTCTTTAATCAAATAGATCAATAATTATTTATCATAGATACATGCACTAAAAAAAATATCCAATTAAACGACATTACTCATATACCATAATAATGGCTAAAAAATAAATAATAATAGGAATATTTAAAATTAAGAAGTTTGATCCAGCTCGCTTCGTTTGCTGGCTAAAAAATCTTATCTATATTAGTGGGGTATGTAGTATCTTAACCCTTCCCCCTCTTTAAGGTTCCCTCTGCTTACTACCGTCACGCTGTCTCCCCTCTACTATAGGGGGATATAGCGTAACGCTAATTAATTTTTTTAATCTTATCTATATTATCTTTGAAGCTAATAAATAATCAAGTGAAATTTTGTAACGTTAAATATATCAAAGCCGTTTACGAAACATTAGCGTTTTAATCTATGTGGGAACATTAAAACAAACGAAAACATCCTGCTTGCTCTTCTTTGGATATGGCATATTTTTTTTATTTTAAATTTTGCTGGTTCGTTTCGTAACTTCGACGTAAAAAACAGCTGTATATTATAGTAAGTAGCCGTTACGTGTTAAGTGTAAACTGAAAAAATATTCGGTTACACACTTAAATTTCAAATGAGATAATTATTTATCTCATTTTCAATTTGATTGAGATGATACAGCAAGAGATGAATATTATTTCACTATAATAATATAATCATCAATTTTATTTTAATAATAAACTAATTCCAAAAATACTATTTAGTAAGTATCTCAAAATGTTCATGTGAAGTAGCAATATATCTGAAATGAGCGGAGTCTATGCAATGACACATTGAACTATGTATTTCATCTTTGATCGATAACTCAGCATCATAATATATTAGTTTTTTTTTAATTTAAATTCTTACTTACTTTTGTTATTTTTACATTTCTTTTAATACTACTGTAGATATTACCTAGAACTAGACTTATGTTAGTACATACAAATATTTCTATATTTATACAATGTCTGCTTAAGACAGTCCAGTTATTCATTTCAGTTGCCACTTACTAACATAATCTAAACACTATAATCTAAATCTACATGCATAAAAAATGTATTTTGTACATAAATGTGTTTTAAAAATAAACATTATAAATAAATTTAACCTAATTGATTACAATAAGATATAAAATGTTCATTACGTATAATATTATTTCCGCGTATACAATATAGATAGGCGTAAGGGTATTTTTTTACTTTCATCAAGAAAGTAATAAACTACGAAATTGGAACTACTAATTGGTACAGGTTGCACTTATTTTTGTGCTTATTTGTTTATGGGGCTCCCAACCCCAAAACTTCCTCTGAAGTAGATACCTACTAAGCATTTTTGCAAAGGTTTGTTTAGGATTTGAACAACTTGCAGATATTTGGAGTCCCCTAGGACCAAAAGCTCGAGGCGTACCACCCCCTCCGACCCCTCTTAGGTTGCCACTGGAACACAGTGTCACTAACTAGTTAATACTAGGTTAAGTTAGGTTAGGTCAATCTTCTGTCTACAATATTCACATCTTGATATTTAATAAGTTCATATAGCTAGGTAACATATAATAACATCAGCTTCATGCTCTATCGAGGCGTGAGACACCCAATGCGTGTGCAGTGGCGGAATCCAACGTCGGGCTTTTGCCTTGGTGCCAAAGCGAAGAAATTAAAATATTAATAAATTATAATTAATTCTTCCGAGTGGGTATCGAACCCACAATCGTTACGTCATAGTCTTGTGCCTCTGTGCCTCGACGGCCTCAAACCGAACAAATCTTAATCAAACTAAGTACTCGTATACAATAACGGTTATTATAGAAATTAGTCAATCAATACACGAACGAGATTAAAAGATGCTTACGTACGGATCATGAGTACATATTAAACAAGTTTTTGTCCGCACAATTGAATCAATTTAAATTATTTGACAGATACTGATGAGTTTTTTTAAATTGTTATTTTGAGCTTGTAATTGGTACCATATGAATGATTTGTGTTTCGGTTATATTATCTACAGCTCAATTATATTTACTGTAAAAATAGTATTTTTAGGGTTACGTACCTTTTATGGAAAAAAGGAAAAGGTAGGGGAAGGTTGCGATCAATGGACCGACGCATTTTTTGGGCCACCTAAGTTATTAAATTACTCAATGCTCATATTTTATATTATTTGGATATTGCATTTTAGTACGTCAACGACGACGATGATTCAATCAGGTGGTGTCCTATTTATGCTTTGGTAAGCCGCAAAGTTTTAAATCAGTCCTCATAATAATTAATATGGCCTAATAATATTTTAAGCATATATAACTATACTTTGTGAGGATGGATGTTTCGTCCAATTTTACGTAAAAACAGATTTAGATGAAACTTTACAGTAATTTAGCGTATGCATCAGAATAAGATATAGGATAGACTGTGAACGCAAAGGGTTTGGCTTTGATTACCACTTTGGGGAAAAGGATAATTGAGATTTCCTCACTCTAGTCTTCTGCGTAGCTATACTATAATCATAATAGAAAAATATTACACATTTTATTTGAACCCCGAATATACTAAAATGAAATCGATATACGAACGTCTACTTAAAATAAGTATTAATTAAGAATATTTCAGAAACTGCTCTATGAAGTTTTATCATGGAGATAATCAAACTTGTGTAACAACTGACCTAAATTATTCGTTAATGAGATGTAATATTTGTTCATAATTTCAATTAAGAAAAACTATGTGACACTGACAGTTATTGATTAACATAGACGCCGTATTGAGTTTATGTTGCCTCCCTGATGTTGTAGTTGGTGGTTCAATTCCCACGAGGTAGACTTATTATTAAAATACCGCACCATAGGGAAGGCATAAGGAACCTAGTGTTAACATACCCCTATGCCCATTTTCTGCCAAAATGTGGTGGCATTACGTTGATTGTTGAGCTGCGAACTCAACGCCGCACTTTGCCACCAGACTTCGACACCAGAGCGAAGAAATGAAAATATTAAATATTTCATTTTCTCGAGTGGGAATCGAACCTGTAACCTGTCGTGCTTACAGTCACAGTTTGTGTTCTTGCGACATGACGGGCCTCTAATAATAATGGTTATATCTGCAATTTATTTATAGACTATTTTTTTTATTCACGCTGCATCCCGTGTATAGCAGTGTAGACAGGGAACCTGGTGTAAGGACACTCTGTTCCCCATTCTCCACCGAATTTTCAAGACATTGCCTACACGCTGTCTCTCTTATACAGGTTAGAAGTGACAACGCATCTTTTACGGGAACAGCATATATGGTAAAATATTTTAAACCCAAATTAATCAAGATACATACAAGATCCTAGTGTAAGACACTCCGTTTCCCACTTTCTGCCGAATTCTGGAGGTATTGCGTGTAAGTAAGTAGCAGAACTCAACGCCGCGCTTTGCCTCGACACCAGAGCGGAAATATAAATTTTAGAAAATATTTCACCTCCTCGAGTGGGGATAGAATCCACAACCACTCGATTTTACAATCACACTTTGTGACTGGCCTCTATAACTTAAATAAGCAAATATAATTAACTATACGTCTGTATTTACTTGATACTTCTTTAATTATTAAGTTATTTATTATATCTGTGTTTGAAAAATTACAAATATTATTTATATATATTACATATTATTTATTTCATTATAATTGCGCTTTAAAAATATGTAATTAAAACAGTCATATATGACGTTTTTAAAGTGTATATTGTAATGTTTTATGCGTTATCAGTATTCATTACTATATGTAGTCAACAGATATCGTAACTATAAGTACATAATGTTTGATAGGTGGTAACGGTTACTTTTACAAATTATTCAATTTTGTTTATTTTATAGTTTGTAGTTTGTACTAGGAACAAATTTCTTTAAAAAAAAGTACATATTTTTATCAACAGTTATATCATCAAGACGTTTCCAACGACATTCTTTGGCCGAGAATCTTACCAGCGCAATTCAGGAAACGATTTTTAATGCACAGCACCATCTATTGGGCAAAAGTTAAACTGTTGGGACACTTAAGAAACCGTTTTTATGTTAAATTTCACATAACGTAAGATTTTATTTACTGAAAAGGATATTTTACTAAAGTATTAAAATGGTAAATTTTCTTCTCGACGAAATTAATGTTTAACTCAACAGTAAGTTTTACGTGTTATCAAGATACGTTAGTACTTACTATTTGTCAAAAGATAGCGCTACATGTCTCTATTTCTACTCAAATTTAAACTTCTTGGAAACCTAAATATATATATCTTTTGATAGAGATTGACATTGACATATAGTTTTTAAAAATACAAATTTATATTTATATATCCACAATATAACAAAATTTTTAGCGATACAAAATATAATTAATGAAATCTATCAATATATTAGCTAGAGACAAAAGGTTTATTTCTTTAACGTTATACACACGTAGATATATCGTACTGCATCGCGCAGTGGGATTGCGTGTAATTGAAACCGTGATAGTTATGAGTTCCAGATCCATACTTGGGCGAATTATTCCATTTACTCCTCAGTTAAGATGAAGTGCGGCGTTAAGTTTCAACTGTTACCATTGTTATATTTTATCAAGATATGTTAGTACCTACTATTTGTCAATAGATAGCGCTATAAGTCTCTATTTCTACTATCTCAAATATAAACTTCTTGAAAACTTAAATAAAGAGTGAAGCGTTATATATATATATATATATATATATATATATATATATATATATATATATATATATATATATATATATATATATATATATATATATATATATACATACCACGCAATCTCTTGAATTCAACCGGATAGTAGGGAATGGATAGTGTTTTGACACTGGGTCCTCTATACTGCTGAACGAAATAAAGCATGAAGCAATTTTTTTTATTGAAATTAAACTATTAGGACACCTTTGTGATACAGTTAACATGCATCGTAAATCACACGACGATTAGGAGTTAAAATGGTGGGGAAAAAGTTTTGCAGTTTCCACGTTCTGATGAAACACCGTGTAGCTATGAGGATAAAGTAATATATCATTACGTTCTCTTTGCCTGCTCGACGAGATAAGGAAAATGGGTGAACACGTGAAAATTACCAAGATTTATAGATAAACCTAACCTATTTTTTAGAGCGACAATCTTTTTAAAATAAACGGACTTTGTTATTTTTTCAGCTTCACGGTAGAGAGTGGGCTTAGTGTTAAGACACTCCGCTATCAATTTTCCGCCAAATTCTAGAGGTATTGTATGTTGAGTGGTTCATCTCAATGGCGCACTTTGACTCGACACCAGAGTGAAGAATTGAATATATTAAGTATTCCATTTCCTCGAGTGGAAATCGAACCCACAATCTGTCGCATTTATAGTCACTCGCCTGTGCCCCTGTGCCACGACTGGCCTTACTAAATTTGTTAAAACAAATGCATACTGTAATATTATAGTCCCCATATATAGCTCTGTAACAAAATAAACGACACAAACCATTAAGAAAACTAACAAGAAACTCGTAAATTCTAAAATGACGATAATAGTACCAATTAAAATCGGTTGGAACATTTTTTCTTGAAATATAAGAGGAGAAATGGTTTCAAATGTTATTTTTCGAGGCGTTTTATAAGAATGCCTGCGTTTAAGGGTTGAAAGCACCCTTAGAAACGTTTTGTGGAATTCAGTTTCAGTAGCCGGGCGTCCGCCGATGCGATTGGACGTGTGTTTAGTGTCGGTTGTGCGAAGTGAAACACGAAATGTCAAGTGCCGTATGTGTTTTGTGTATTTTGTGATTACAGTGTATCGTTTAGTTTTGGATCGAATATATTATAGCATCATCAAAATGTAAGTGCGGTAATATTTTAAGCAAAAATGATCAATTTATTAATATTTTACGATATTCATGTTATAATTTTTTTTATAATAAATGAAGGACGTTTTATAAATTAGCAAATAAAAAAGTATGTCATTGTGTAATAAAAAAAAAACACTAATAATAGAAAACAATAAATATATTTTCTTGCCACTTAAACAAATATTTAATAAAAAAGTAATATTACAAATATTATAATAATCTGTTCAAAAACATATTCGAAATAATATACGACTTTTCGAAAAAGTCCCATATCTTTTTTTACGAAGTGTTTATTAAAGAATTTTGTAAATAGTGATTCAGTGTTTGATATGGATTTTTTGTTACTACATTTTTGGTTTATAATGAGATAAAAAATATACGTCAAAGTTAGAATTTGTAATTTAGTAGTTTACTTTGTTTAAGGTGGAAGAGTAATATGAGATTATAATTATATACGACTGAAACTAATTAAAGAAAAACTATAACGAAGTTAGAACAATTTTTTTTAATAGAAAAGAAATATTAATGTATATATTTTTAATAAATCACAACATTATTGCACCCATTATAAATCAACATTTCTATGTAAACCTGTTATCGCAACAAATAACAACGGTATGTTTACTGCAAGGAAATCATACTGTCAAGTGCAGACCTTGAATGCATACAAACAAACGGAACTCGTTCCAACGGTTTTAACGATGTTAGTAAATGCTTACATTTTATTTATTCTTTTCTTATACATGTAATAAATATAAGAAATGGCAGTTTGTATTAATCTTTATCTATACTTATAATAAAATCGTAACGGATCGGTGTCTGTTGAAAAAAATAATGGTGGCATTTAAAAACGTTATAGAACAAGAATCAATGATTATCAAAATGTTTGTCTTTTTGTCTGTGCGTTAGTTCATGCTAATCTCAGAAACCGCTAATAACGATAGCGGCTAATCAATTTGTAATTTTCACTATTATATTTTGGCAAACATCGGCCTACATTTAATTTTTGTTTTTTTTTTCAAATCGATTTATAAATAAAACAGTTACACAACTTAAAGAATGTTGTTCAATAAAAATTCATTGTTTTCTGAATTGACTAAAACTTTAATTTTTAACATAATATTATTTTAAAAGCAATATCTATACTATAGGTAGATACTATTATAAAACAAAAGTAATGCAGATTTATTAATTAGAAAGTTCGGTTAAACGCACTAATCTCAGGAAGTACTGGTTCTTATTGCAAGGCCTGTTTGTGTTGTATAGTGTGCTATTTATTTATATACTGTACTTGTGATTAGAGTTACTTAGGCACCCAATCACGTATTTATAAATCTCTCTCAAGTCTGAGATCGATCTTGAGATGCCATTATCATTCATAAATAATATATCTATCACATAAAATTCTATATATCTATCACATAAAACTGATAGATTATAGCTTTTTACAACATTTATTAAATAATGTAATTCGTGAGAATTCAAGTCCAGTCAAAAAGGTGAACAATATATTTACAAAACATATTATTTCTCCTCCGTTTCCTAATGTGCTTAGCCATTTTTTTGTGTCTTGTCACCAGAACGAAGAAATGAGAATATAAATTGATTAATTTCTCGAGTGGGATCAAATCCACAGCCAGTCGCGTTTACAGACACACTTTCTGCCCCTGCGCCACGACAGGCTTCTCTAATATAAACATTATGACATATATGATGACAAAAAACAATGAAAAAAAAAACATTTTAATCATATAAATTAATCAAAATTCACCAATTGTTACAAATTGGGTTTTAAAAATCATAATTGACTTCATTTGAAAAACAATTCTATTATTAATAAAAAATCACAAAATTTTCACAAAATTCAACAACATTTATAGCGAGCGGTTTGTTTTAAATTTTCAATAGATTTGCTTAAAATTTCCCAATTCAAATTTTCGGCTTCAATATTATTTGCCTTTGTGTTAAATAATGTAAAATGGAGCTTTGTTATCATAATCAAAATTGTTATACTCGTATAGTTGAAAACCAGAAATATTTTTTTTTAATTAAATCACGCTGTATCCCGCACACAGCAAGGTAGGCAGAGGGAACCTAATGTTAAGACACTCCGTTTCCCACTTTCTGCCGAATTCTGGAGGCATTGCGTGTTGAGTGGTAGAATACAACGCCGCGCTTAGCCTCGACACCAGAGCGAAGAAATGGAAATATAATATTGAGTAAATATTTCATCTCGTGGAGTGGAGATCGAACCCACAACCAGTCGATTTTACAGTCACACTTCGTACCGCTGCGATGCTGATCTACTTTGTAAGTAAAACTTACCCTTAGATTGTTATTTAAACGAATTAATTAATTAATATTATGTAGATTTTTGTTAAACTCTACAGAGCAGAACCCCTAAAATAAAAACGTAAAAACGTAAAAACTAAATTAAAACGTAACCTGCTCTTTTTTTTATTTATATGTAACGTTGAAAACTGAAACATTTCAACCATTTCAGTTTTTAGATGTTCCAAAATGGTCAACATTATATTATGTATGAAATGAAACGGCGTTCAAACACGAAAATGTAATAGTAAAAAATATTGATATGTTAATTACATTAGATAAATAAATTGGGACAAAAACTTAAAATGTCCATCTGTATATGTGACATGTTGAAGACAGGTTTATGGATGTTTTCCGACAGTTTTTTACTGTGATAACGTATGACGATTTAATTTAATATCTTAACTCTTAATCCGCTTTAAAAATTAATTAATTTTATTATTGTTTTATTAATCTACTATAATAATATAATGGTTTGAATATTATAAATGAGGCCTGTCGTGGCGCAGGGGCTCAAAGTGTAAACGCGACTGGCTGTGAGTTCGATTCCCACTCGAGGAAATTAAATATTTACTTAAATTTATCTTTCCATTTCCTCGCTTTGGTATCGAGGCAAAGCGCGGTGTGGTGACTATTCAACACGCAATGCTTTAAGAATTTGGCGGAAAGTGGAGGACAGAGTGTTTTAACACTAGGTTCCGTGAAGCTGATTTATATGTTTTAATATGATAAATATGATCGCATGCTTATTAGTTGTCCTTTTACGCGTAAAATATTCAATCAATCGTCGTGAAACTTGTTTTAAGCTTCACGCTGTTTCCCGCAAACCAAGCACTCTCTTTTTCACTTTCCTCCAAATAAACAACACACAAATTTATCATAGCTACCTAAATCTGTTTTTGTGCAAAAATTTTGAATTCTCATAAATTACTACAAAGACCTCAAGTCTTCTTCTTTTCTCAGAATATACTTATATATAGAAACGTCACTTTACCTTTTCTTAAATAAATAAATAAATTAGCTTCACGCTATATCCCGCACACAGCAGGGTAGGCAGATGGAACCTAGTGCAAGACACTCCGTTTCCCACTTTCTGCCGAATTCTGGAGGCATTGCGTGTTGAGTGGCAGAACTCAACGCCGCGCTTTGCCTCGACACCAGAGCGAAGAAATGGAAATATAAATTTAAGTAAATATTTCATCTCCTCGAGTGGGGATCGAACCCACAACCAGTCGGTTTTCAGTCACACTTTGTGCCACTGCGCCACGACTGGCCTCTTTTCCTTTTCTTTATTGCGCTAAAGCAATCTTGAAATAACAGTGTCACTTTAAATTGTTAACGTCTTCTAAATGTTACAACACGGACAGACAGATGATCGAGTGACTCAGCGTTTCGATGTACAACACGATTACAAAGAGAAAATGTCGACGAAATCTAACATTCCTTTGAGTCTATCCACGCTCTTGATAGATTTAAACCCGTTATATTATCAATTATACCTCCCAAACTTGACTGTAAACGCGACAGGTTCTGCGTTCGATTTTCACTAGAGAAAATTATTAATTAAATATTTTCATTTCTCAGTTCTGGTGTCGAGGCTGAAATAGAAAAGAAATTTCATTACATTTTTTTAAATAATATTTCTTTTATTTTCTACATATTTGATAAGCGAGCCCGGCCACTAACTCTTCGCGTCTTTGACGTGGCCAATGAATTTAACGTCACGGTCTAAGTGCCGGAGGTGACTCTGTGTTACATAGAAGCAATTAACGCGATGTAAAATATATAACTATCACTATATGGGTTAAAGCTCAGCTCAGCTATCCATAAGAAATCGCCTATCCAACAGAAAAATATTTTTTTTATTCGAACAAATAGTTCCTGACATTAGCGCGTTCAACAAACAAATTCTTCATTCATCTTTATTATTTTGTTATATAAAAGTGCAACACAATTGTGTGAGAAATTTCAAGAATTTATATAGCATTGGCGTAGTTTATTGGCATTCTTTGTTTACCGAACTATAAAATACAAAGTATAAATGATATATAAATCTTAATACATTATGTGTCAAACATTAACTTTAAATCAAATCAAGTTAGAGGCATTGCGTTTGAGTGGCAGAACTCAACGCCGCGTTTAGCCTCGACACCACAGCGAAAAACCAAAAATATTAAATATTTCACTTCAATTATTAAATATATAAATTTCTCAAGTGAATATCGAACCCCCTATCCGTCTCTTTTACATTCACATTTAACCCTAGGCCACGACGGCCGTCTTCAATAAATCAGCTTCACGCTGTATCCCGCACACAGCAGAGTAGGCAGAGGGAACCTAGGTGTTAAGACACTCCTTTCCCCACTTCTTTCTCTCTTCGTTCGTTCTTCTTATTTAATAATTTATCATAATAAAATAAAACATATATACAACATTTTAGTTCACAACAAACAATTAGCCAACATTCTACAATGTGGTTCCCACTCGACTCGAGACTCGAGACTCGGCTGGTTTATTAATAAAGCTCGTGCGTTACGTGTTGAGCTTAATGTAGGTACATACTTGTATGTGGAGTGTGTGACTGTAAACGAGATATGTTGTGGGTTCGATTCCTAGTTGAGGAAATTATATATATATATATATATATATATATATATAATATTGTTTAGTTTTTATAGTACCATATGTCAAATGATACTATGAAAAACGAAATAATTGTAATTTCTGCAATAAATAATTAAGTATATTGAGTAAGAGGAACGACAACTATGCAGGTTGTATTGTTGTTTTATATAGCTTCACACTAGGATAGGCAGACGGAACAGAGCATTAAGACCCATCCCCACTATCCAAATAACTTTCGAGACATTGCTATGGTGGAACTCAACGCCGCGCTTTGTTTTGTTACCAGAGGAAAGAAATAAAAATAATCCATTCTCCCTGGTGGGAATCGAAGCCACACCAGTCGCACGCATCACAACGGTCTTGGACTCATAGGCCGTACACCTAAACCAGTTTTAATATATAATTTTGCTCACTTATAAAAACAATTTCAATCTCGTATTTACTAAGTAGACCACCCTGTCACCTTTAATAAGACCGTAACTTAGAATATCATTATCATATATTAAGTTGTCGCAATAGTCGTGTTTGGTGCATTCTCGGTTATAACTAATATTGAGGTTGCTGGTTATAATTTTATTAAAAAATATAATTAAATCACGCTTCACGCTGTATCCCGCACATTGCAAGGTAAATAAAGAGAACCTGGTGTAAAGATACTCTGTTCGAAATTTTGGAGGTATTGCGTGTTGAGTGACGTAACCTAACGCCGCGCTAAAAGAAAGTATATTATTTTTAAATAATTACTTCATACCCTCGAGTGTGGATCAAACTCACAACAGTCACGTTTACAGTCACACTTTGTGCCCCTGCGCCACGACTGGCATGTCACAAAATTGAGAAAGGGTAAAATTTTTATACCTACTGATTATGTGTAATTTTCTTCATTTAATCTTTAGGTAAACAAAATAGTGACGTGAAAACGTCTTATAAATCGGTGAGTGCTGGTTGTAGGCACGAAAAAGCATGACTCATTGTCACGTTTCGCCTGAGCTGAGTGTGCAAGCAAGAAAGAGATAGCAAACGATACGGAGGCACGATTAGCCTAAACGTTCCGCTTGTGACGCATCTATTCAGTCATTTTTACTTGTAATTAAATATTACATTGTTACTTATAATTACTGAGGCCAGTCGTGGCGCAGTGGTACAAAGTGTGACTGTAAAACCGACTGGTTGTGGGTTCGATCCCCACTCGTGGAGATGAAATATTTACTTAAATTTATATTTCCATTTCTTCGCTCTGGTGTCGAGGCTAAGCGCGGCGTTGAGTTCTGCCACTCAACACGCAATGCCTCCAGATTTCGGCAGAAAGTGGGGAACGGAGTGTCTTAACACTAGGTTCCCTCTGCCTACCCTGCTGTGTGCGGGATATAGCGTGAAGCTATTTTTTTTTTTTTTTTTTTTTACTTATAATTAATCTGTATAAGTTTTATAAATATCATATTTTCATTATAAAGTGCAAATAAATGATAATTTATCGAAAAAATTGTTATTTTCAATTGACTTCTTCTTTGTATTATACATAATAATGATAGTTTAGTAATAATACAATTCATAAAAGTTTTAGTTTCAAAACAATTTTCATTAATGTTTTCTTGATATGTTTTCACATCAACCATTTATTGCATATTTTTCAATCAAAATTTAGTTTCTTGTTTTTTAGACTTTTGGACGTGATACCTTTTTTTGTCTGCCATAGCCGGAAAGTTACGATCATTTTTCATAATGATTCAAACTCACAGCCACCGTTTACAGTCAGAGAACGGTCTCACTGAGCCACGCCGATCACTGACTTAAAATGTATAATATATGTGTCCCACGCATAGTCGAGTAGGTAGAGGGAACCTAAGAACTTAGTGTTAGGACGCGCCCCACATACGTATTTTTGTACATTTTTACTACGTATATAAATACATATGTTTATATGGATAGTAAGAATGAATAGAATTAATTACGCAACTTTTATTATGTTAATATACATAGAATATTGTTTTTGCATTGCATTAGCCTTATTTGTTGACTTTCATACTGTACTGTAACAATAATGTGAACAAGAACAAAACGAACACAAATTTGGTGCAACATTTATTTTTGGAAGTGCGTTTTAATTATATTAGTTTTATCTCTTCTCTTGTTTTTTAAGAATGCTCGAGCCATCATTAACACTTCTTCACTTACTCTTTCAAACATAAAAAGAATCGTCTGTACATCCACTCTTGTGTTAGATTTGAACAACAATGTATATGTAGTACCGAGGTCATATATATATATATATATATATATATATATATATATATATATATATATATATTCCGTGGCGTTGAGTTCCACCACTCAACACGCTATCCAGAATTCGGTGGAAAGTGGGGAGTGTCTTATTGTTATAATATGTGTATAAATAGACTTAATACATGAAAAAAAAATTGATGGTTTAAAATGAAACTGAAGTTAAGCGGTATTAAGAGCCTCTAAGTAAAGAACCCTTTTTGAATAGAAAGCAACTTACATAGAAATAGACACCTTTGCGCTCGAGATTATATTACATCACGCTTAAACGAGATAAAACTTAGTTCTCATGACACAACGCGACGTGACGCGATACAAAGAGAAAAATGCTGGAAAAAAGCGTCTATATTGTAAAAAGATAGATAAATTGACAATCAATTTTCTGTAACCATTGATTTTTGCGGGATTCGTGATTGAGTATTTTCCAAGTGGTACGTGCTTCACTGCGTCGGTAGTACGGTTCACGCTCCAGCGATTGGAGCTGATAAGAATGTCCTTGGAGCGGTCGTGGGCAATGACAGGAAGTTCGAGCCTAAATGAAAAAACAATGTATATTTATACTTATTTATAATCGATGAACAGATATTACTAAGATTATTGGTGATTTTTTTTTTGGGATATTGTGAGATATTTTTTTTTAAAACTATTACTACATATCTATCTGTACACGCGATGGTAGTGGATTCGATTTTGTTTTGCGAAAATATTTTAAATATTTTCATTTTATCTGCATCGACAGGTTTCTTCAATGTGCGGCGGATTTATAAAGACAAAATAAAATTATGGGTATATATATATTTATATTTTATATATTTATACACGAAGGTTATGCTAAGTGTATTTAAATTATGTTTATTTCCTCGCTCTGAGATACGATGTTGAGGTCCGCTACTCAAATTTGGGCGGAAGGCGGAGAACGGAGAGTCTTGACACTGGATTCTCTTGTCGTTTTTTACATTGTGTATAATTGATCTATAATTTTAATCCTTTTCATCTATCTAAACCAAACCAACGCACCCAATCCACAACCGTCATGTTTCCAGTTACATGCTTATGCCACGACAAACAAAAAAATCGGTTCTAATTTAGTATTTTTTTTTGATACAATACGAAAGAGGTGTCTGTTACTTTTACTTTGCACAGAAGATATGCAAAGATAAAACGATACGGTGTTTACCTCCACGCACCTCTTACTGCACACTATATATATAGATAACGAGTTATACGACACTGCAGCTTTACGCTGTTGTATTCCGCATATCCAGTATAGACAGTAGGAATCTAGTCTTAAGAATCTCCATTCTCAACTTTCTGTCAAATTTTCAAAATACTTTGAAGTATTCATTTTTTCTGTCAAGTAGGAATCGAACCCACAGCCGTCAAGTTTACAGTTACATGCTTGTACCACTGAGCCACTACGGCCTTGTAAGAACCTCGTTGAAATATGATAAAATGCGAATTAGTTTATTTAAATAACCCATTTAAGATTAGCACATTGTGGTAATTTACTTGAATAGAAACTTGTATACTTTACCGAAGATTAATGATGTAATTTATTTTGAATAAAAAAATAATTCTTTTAACCTTTAAAAACTTGTAAGATTACATTGTTAAACTTTAATATAAAGCAAAGTTGTAAATCGATTTTTTTTTCATCGTTTTTGCTAACCTTACTTTTAATATCAGTTACTTTACGCCGGCGTGTCTTGTGGATATTGGATAGAGACACCACTATATTTCTTGTGCCAAAGCTCTGGAAATATATTTATATATTTACTTTGCAACGACATTTTATAATAGATTGGTCAATCATTGTAGAGTATAACACTAGTTAAGCGCTATGGATGTGGGTTCAAACTCTACTCGGGGGAATTCATTATTTTTATTCCCTCACTCTGTAAAGACAAAGTGTAATTCGAATTCCAAATGTCGAATCGTAAGTCGAATCGTGAACAATGGAGTGTTTTGATACTGAGTCCTCTCTACCTACCATGCTATATTGTATACGGGATATAACATGTAACTTAAATTCCATAAGACATATCATTACAAAACCAGTATTTTTTTATTATATTCTTATGAAAACAAAACAAAAACAAAAGCCAAAACAACCGCTTAAGAGATTTCACAATCACAATCACAATATCCACCGCATCGAGGCTGAGTGAGTTAGTTGAGTGTGTGCTCTGCTCTTGAAGTAGACACTCAGACAACACTAGGATAATTAAAATACACCACAAAGTGATGCGAGACACGTACTACTTGCCAAGTCTTTAATCACGTTGAATAGATCTTACGTTAGATACATTATTTGTTTCTGATATAAAGAATATTTTTTTTTCTTTCTATGTAATCGTTAGTAGTTGGCTTCGTCACAGTATTAAGTTTGTGACATTTTGTTAATAGGTATATACTGGTTTCTTTGTTTCTTTATTAAGCGTTGCCGTAAGCTCTAATATATTTTTAATATAATAACAATATTAAAAAAAATGTTTAAGGCCAGTTGTGGCGCAAGGACATGATGTGGGTTCAACTTCCACTCGAGCAAATTAAAGGTTTAATGTTTTTATTTCCTCCGCTACTCAACACGCAATGCTTTAAAAATTCACCAGAAAAAGGGGAACCGAAAGACATTATTGGGAACACAAAGTTTCCAGGTTCCTTCTGCCTACCGTGCTATATACGGGATATAGCGTGTAGCTAAAAAAAAATGTTGTATACCTTCTATACCGTTACATCACATTGGCACTAGTTTTATTGTACGCTGTGCAATTCTTTTTCTAAGAAACCTTTAATATTTCATTAGTTATATTTTCCCATCAGTTGCTCAATTGACAAAAATATTTATTTAAATGTATTATTTGATCATAAAATATTATTATATTTTTTCTTGTTATCCCTTTCTCGTTCTAGTATGTTTTTGAGAATGCGGAGCGGTAGATCGGCAACGTTTAGTACCTAATATTTTTGTAGCAGTGGGTCACACTCAATACAGAATGGATAAACATCGTGAAATGAAAAAAAATCTTACATGACTGACAAACTGTTGAGGTATCTTGATTAATTTCTTTAGGTATGGGTTTGATATATTTTACCCTGCTCCCGTAAAAGGTGCACAGACCTAATAGATTTAAGTCGTGCAATAATATTTTACGCAATTCAATATCGCCGCCATTACCTACGAGTCGAATTCGTAAATGAGGCGTATGCGGCGTTATCGCTTTGATAGGTATGTGCGTCACTCTTGACAAATGCCATTTTATTTTACAACGATCATTTTAATAATTATTAAGTTTGAAAAATCATTGTTTTCATTTTTGGAAAAAAATTCTTTTTTTTTAATTGTACCTATTAGATTTTCATATAGTAGTTAAAACTGTGGTTTAATCTAAAGTGGTGGTGTCAAAAACGCTCTGTATATTGGAAATGAAAAAATTCCTACTTGCGCCTGATCGATTCTTATTAGATCAAAACACTTAAAAATTGAATCTAGTACATGACAAGATAATTTACAGAACAAGATAATTTAGTAATACGGTATTAAAATATATTAGGTAGATTAAAATATATATACATATATACGTAGGTATATAGATTATTTTTTAAATATGAGTCATCGTATAAAGCTGTATTAGGACATGATTTTTAATAAAAGCCTAAGAAACATTTTAAAAAGGAACTCCAAGATCTGATATATTCAATATCAAGCAAAATACACTTACAAGTTAAATGAAAGAATGATCTAAGGGGAATACTCTCTGGGGTATCTTTAGTTTGTAGAATAGAATGAAAAAGAAAAATGAAATAAATATATGGGTATATACATCTCTTACCTTGAACAATTTTATTTCTTTTGTGAGGCTGTCGTGGCGTAGTGGCCCAAGTATGTCAATGTAAAAGTGACGGTTGTCGGTTCGATTCCTCCTTGTGAAAATTAATTATTATTTATTATTTATTATTTCTTACCTCTGCTACAAAGGCAAATTGCGGCGTTGAGTTTTGCCACTCAATCGCAATTCCTAGCAAAACTCGACGGAAAGTGGGGAACGGAGTGTCTTAGAACTAAGTTCTCTCTGCATACAACGTGAACCTAAAAAAAATGACTTTAATACAGACGGACATTTCATTTTTCATTTAATATAGATTGTAAATTGTAACATAATATATACGTTTAGATATTTATCAACGTACGAATTCTACAATCCTTATCACGTCGATCTTGTTTCACTTAGCGCAATATTCTATTAATAGTTTCTGTTCCACGTGTTGTATTATTTGTCACGTGAGTGCTTTTTTTTATTTTCACGCAGTATCCCGCACATAATAGGGTAGCCTGAGGAAACCTTGAAACTTAGTGTTATGACACTCCGTTCCCATTAATACACTTCCGTTTCCCACGTGGATATTTTGATACAAGTTTGCTGTATTTCCATATAAGTCTAAGAAATTTGTTTCAAGACTGGTTCTGATTATGCAGTGCTTCATTACTTTTTTTACGTGGAATCCCCATCGAAAAACTTGAAGAATCCATTGTTTTTGTTAACTTGGACATTGTTACGACGACTGAATTATGTGATTACTTATTTATGGGAAACTCATTACTTAAATGTTTTTTAAAGAATATCTTTAAATAGGCATAAGCAAGGAGTGTTTTAACACTAGGTTTACCCTGCTGTATGCGGGATACAGCGTGAAGCGAAAAAAAATACATATAAATTTATATTGTTTGAAAATAGCATCATCCTACGTATTGATTATGTTATAGGATTCATAAATTCAAATAAAACTCAGGAGAATGTTTATATTTCTGATACAGATGTTTTTCCAGTCAGTTTAGATAATTTTGCTAGCGTTGGATTTTGCATATAATATTTTGTATTTGGTATTTAAGAGTGGAATGGTATTATACTTACTCTGTAAAATGGCTACGATGTACATGTCAATGTGGCGCGGAGTCCCGTCTGCATACCCTGCTATATTCGGGATACAGCGTGAGGCAGAAAAAAACTGTACTGACTGACTGTATAAACGCGAATTGGTGTCTTGCAACCTTGTAAAGTTCAATGGGTTTAGGTACAAAACATTAAATAAATCATGTGCAACTCGTCTGACAGAGATTTACATAAGAAAAAGTTGATCTGACAAAGAAAAATATTAAATTATAAATTGTAATTGCTGTTGGGTGCTGGTGACGGTATCTTTGCTTCGTTCAAGTTTTTAAATTCAAGAAAATTTTCAAAATTCTAATATTGAGTATTTGATCTTGCAGGCAAAATAAGTTTTATAAATAAAAACTACAGAAGGTACGGATTTCTTTCTTAGGTAGTAGGTTCGATCCGAGCTCCGAGGAATGAATTATTTTAATTTCCCCGCTCTTGTAACGCAAAGCGCGGCGGTGAGTTGCATCACTCAACACACAACGGAGTGTACTGACACTTCTTAGGTTAAATTAGGTTTGCTTATCTTTTTTTTTTTTTTTTTTAAAAAAAAAAGGTTTGCTTATCTTACTTAACGGGATAACGTTGAAATAAAAATAATAAAAAATATATACATCTTTATATAAAAGTATAACTTACATAAAATCGTTTTCAAGTTATTTAAAGTTCATATTGAATAAATAAGAGGTCCTCACTTACATACAATTGAAATGAGGAAAGATGTACATAAATAAAATCGGTGTAGACTCGTGAGTAGTATCCCACTTCTGCTCGCTCAAGTGAATTGCTCGCTTTTTAAGTAATTTAAATCTGATTTCCATAATGGATTCAATTTATAAATAGGTTTTTACTGAAACTATAAAAAATAATAGAAGTTTAATTGGTTCTATCGAATGTATTTATGTAGACATGTATAAAATTTATGATAATTGACAGTTTTTTTTTTCTTTCTCTCTCTTTTTCTGTAGTCGTTGTTTCATGTATGAGGATCGTGGTCAGCATCAACGTTCCATTTGGAGTGGATAATCAGCCTCCACCGGCTTCTGTTCAGCGAGTGTTTTACAACCGAGTAGTTTATATTTTTATACCTATGTACGCATATATATAGAGGCCATTCCGGCACAAGCGTATGAATGTAAATGAGACAGTTTGTGGGTTCGATTTCCATTCGAGATAATTATTTCTTTCTTTATTTCTTCGCTTTGGTAACACAGTCTAAGCGTGGCGTTAAATTTCGTTACTTAACGCGCAATGCCAGAATCCTTCGAAAACGGATTTTTAATGAGAACGGAGTGTTTTAACACTTGTTGTTAAGGTGCCTTCTGCCTATGCTATGTTACTATTATAATATATGATATATGTTTTATATGCGCTGTACCCGCGGCAAGTTATGGGTTCGATTCCCACTCTAGGATATGAAATATTTAATATTTTCATTTCTTCGATCTGGTGTCGAGGCAAAGCAAATGTTAAATTTCGCCGCTACGCTGCGATGTGCGGGTGGGAAGAGGGAACCTTGGTAACTAGTGTTATGTAAAGCTAAAAAATATATATAAGTGTATTAACCAAAATATCCGGCTTTGTTAGGGTTTTTTGTAACCAAGTGACGGACAGGATGTATGCCTAAAGGTATCTGTCACGCCTTCTTATAACAATAACAAGATAATACCATGCAAAACGCGAAACATCGTTTCCGACTACCCATCACCGACAATCTGGTAACATTAATTTATTCCAAAACATATTTTAATTTGGAAATTTCGATATGATTTCATAAAAGTTACTTAAAAAATTTTGCTTCACGCTGTATCCCGCACAAAGCAGGTTAGGCCGAAGGAATCTAGTATTAACACACTCCGTTTTCCATTTTCCGTTGAATTCTGAAAGGCATTGTTAAGTGTTCGTGTTAAATGGCGGAAATCAAAGTCGTTTTTATCACAACACCAGAGTGAAGAAATAAAAATACAGAGTGTTTTTGTCAGCACCACTTTAAATGAAACCACAGTTTTAACTACTCTATAAAAGCCTAATTTCTTTTTTTCCCTAAATAAAAAACTTATTTTTTGAAACATAATAAATAATTAAATTATCATTATAGAATGACCGCCATTTGTCAAGAATGACGCACGCACACATAAACCTATCAAAGGGAAACCGCCGCATACGCCTCATTCCGAAATCGAGTCGTAGGTTTTCGCGGCAAAGTTCAAAGTTGTTTAACCTTTATAAGTATTTTTGTAGTAGTATTTGTTTACGTTATTGGTATCTATGCGTAACTGTGTCACACGAAATACAAGTAAGTATGGATAAACAGAAAAGAAATCCTACGTCTAAACTGTTGAGATATTTTGATGGATTTCTTTAGATATGGGTATAAAATATTTCAACTTATATGTTGTTTCCGTAAAAGGAGGGCTGAAGCTTCCTGTATAAATTTAAATAAATATTCCATTTTAAATGTAACTTTTTTTAACTGTTTTAATTTGGGTATAATCCCAAATAATAATATTTGGAAATAATTTTTGGAAATTCGACGATTTTAAGATTTTGCAGTAGTCCATGGTCACGGGTAGACTAACAATAAAATTAGTTTAATTTAAAATGTGTAATAAATGAAAATCAAAGAACTTATTAAATATTACATTTCTTGGAGTGGGGATCGAACCCACAACCAGTCGCATTTACAATCATGCACTTGTACCCCTGTACTGTGACTGGCCTTATAAAACTTACTTGGCTTTTAAAAATGAAAACAAAACCAAATTACGATTTATTTTTTAAGTGTCCTTTGTGTCTTTTCTGTCGTTGCAATTTATAAAAAACCGAATGGTACTCCAACTTTGCTACATAAGTTAAAACTGGAGAACTTAAAAAAACGCTTGAACTTTTTCTGTATTAAAAAAAACTGTGATTATACTGATTGACATATATCTGTAAATATTTCGGTTAAAAATGTTCTAACTGTACACGCGAGTGTTGTATATTCGGTCCCGTCTGATTAGTGATATTATTTAAAATTATATTACACACTTCTGGAAGGTAAAGCGGTGTGACCTTTTGTGTTGCAATTCAACACAAAATGTCTCAAATATTAGGCAATAGGCAATAGTCTAAAGAGTGAAAGTCTTAAGAGTGAGCTAACTAGGTTCCTAAATGCTACCTTACTATGTGGGAAAAAAATTTTCTTTCGCCATATCTTATAGTTTGTAATATTAAAAGACGTACCTTCTCTCAAACATGGCTAAAATATATTAGATGGCAAAACTTATATGTATTTAATAAACTACTATAATATTATAATACCAAGTCAATTATTACAATGTTGTGTTTGTTTTGTAATATTTAGCTAGTAGTTATATGACTAAAGTATATGATATCTCTTTACGATCTGGAACTAAACATTCCCGTGAGATAGTAAATGGAGGTCATTAGAGTGAACAAGTGATGAAAAAAGTGATGAAAAACAAGGACTCCTTTGATTTGGTTGATAGGTACTGCCACTATGACGCATCTCGCAATACGATGAAATGCATAGAATGAGTCTTATAGGGAATACTACTTAGTTATAAATTATCCGAAGTTAGTATCTCTTTTTAATAACTTAATCAATATGCAATCACTCAGCTATTAAAATATCGTATAAATATTAGTTTATAATCATTTACATGTGATAAAAACGCCATAATATATTAGAAAATACGAATTACAAACCGGTTTTTAAGATTTATTATACCACAACAAACGATAAGTGGGTGCTTAGAGCGTACGTACATACATATATCTTGTCGTGGCCTTATAATATAAGGAATAAGGATCAAAAGCGGGTGTAACGTTACAGGTATGTCGTCAGAGGCCGGCTACCTCCTTGACTTTATGGTTTTGATTCAAAAACAAGGTCAAACTGTCTGCAGAAGCAAAGTATTTATATGGGAGTGTGTCCTTTAAGTACCCTTCCAAAAGTATGGGAAGGCGTTAAATATTACATGATTTTTTTTTATTGTAACATGATTACATTTATGATTGTATACATGACTAACAATAAAATAAAAAGTTCTCATAATCTAGTACGATACAATAGATCATCTACAATATAATGTACAAGAAGTAATTTAGTAGTATAATATATTATAGAAAAAAATACAACACGGTGAAGAAAAAAATCCTATTACTGTTTTGTAGTATAATTTACAGGCATGTCATAAATTTATCACTAGGGCTAAGTATATTAAGGCCCGTATTTATAAAGAGCCCTCAACGCTGAGATAGATCTTGAGATGCCGTTTTCATTAATAAATTTCTGAATTTTAACCTTACTATTTTTTAATATGAAACAGATTTTCAAATATAGAAATCTGAAAAATATATTACATTTGTAATCTTTTCACAGATTTAAAAAATAAAACCGAGATCAAATGGAAGTGTGTTTGTAAAAGTAACCTAAGATTTTTCGGCTCATTTCATATTAAGATTGCAGAACTTAGTTCCCCGAAGAAAAGTTCGTAATTTTTCACGGCACCGTGTCGGTTGTTCCAAAGTTCCGTTTTCGGGTTATTTGTTGGGTCATGAATCTTGACGCTCGGGCTCACCTCCTTCCAGACGATGAATGAATACAAATAGCGTTTGCCTTTTCGCTATTCTTTTTATTTATTTTATCTGTCTATCTGTTAGGTCATCAAATTCTGCACTTTAACATGAACATGGACTGCAATAACAATTTATATATAAGAATATATATTATAAGAATGGAGAATTAACATCGCAAAAGTTTTTTATGTGTATTTCTAAATAAGCCCTACCGATGCAATCGTAAAAGTTTCGAAGGACACTCTAAAGTTTCCGTCGTGGGTATTTTGTCCGTGCAAAGTAAACTTCTTCCACGAAATATTTTACTACTTAATAAATGGTACTCGAGACCAACATGTAACAAAAATACAAACAAGTTAAATTTCTTAGTGGTTTCAAAAAAATCGGAAAAGTACAATAAAAATTGATTAGATATTATTCATTATATCAGCTTCTCTCTTCCTAATTTCCGTCACTCAACACGCCAATACCGTAAAAAATCGGCGGCAATAAAAAAAAAACCTTTCCTCAGTATACCTTGCTATATGCGCGGGTTACAGTTATTTTACTATTTAAATTAGTAGCATTACTTTCATAACGCATATATTTATTTTAAAGAATCAATTTAAGTACAATTAAATATTAATAGCTCAATTTGCCACTTCTAATACTATACAAATATATTAGAGTGCTATAAAATTGGATGCCAATCTAATTATCGTGAACAACCAAACAGCTGGGTCCAAATCTCTGTAAAGGCATAATGTCATACTTAAAGTAGAGATTACTATATACAATTATCGGTTAATTGCTATGCATTTTTTCCGAGGCTCTAGTGTTGAAGTTTGAATGAACACGTGATAGTTGCGGATTCAAACTAATTCGGGTAAATAAATATATTTTTTAATTGTATGGCCACACAGACACGAGACGGTTTCATAAATATTCAAAATAAAGTAGAGATTCGCAATTCTTTATTAATATTGTATTATTTTATTCTATTAAAATACGTATATTTGTTTATATGAAAACCGACTGACTTTGAATGCAATGGTTGCTGGGTTCTTCCTCACTAGGGGTAACGATAATATTTATTTACATTTCTCACTCTGGTAAATAAAATATTACTTTCTACTCATTTCTCTGAGACACTTATCTCTATAAGTTCACATATACGTAAAGAAATAAAGAAAAAGTGATTACTGACGTTAGTCGCACGTATCATTAGATACGTAGTTACTTTAGTATATTTTTTGGATGTTCCTTCACGCCTTAGCGGTTCGGCTGATCGTTATTCAATTTGACACATGGATTGTTTTTGACACGAGAACGCACGTCGGCTATTTTATCCCATTGAAAAAGTTGGATGTATTCCTGATTATAGTTATATATTATTATATTATTCCAATTATTACATAGAAATGATAGTAGATACGACAACTACTAAACGCGTCATATTTCGTTAAGACCGATTGACGGCCCCGCAACAATAATTTAAAAACCAATTTCGCGAAGAATATCTAAAAGCAATTTCAAAACAATTTCTCTTATAAAAAACACATTAGGCATCTTTTTTACTTTGCGTGGAGAAAGTTTGACCAAGATAATACGTAGTCCCGGTAAAAGATTAAAAGGGCTCGCGGTGAAGAGGAAATAGCGAAATAAAAGGAAACTCTTGTTAGACCGTAAAAACAAAACTGTTTGCATTTATCTTTACTGAAAATGAATTATAAAGTCGTGATAAACTACTTAAAATGGACAAAATATATTCGTTTAGGTGTTACAGTTAAAAATGAAGTTGAGTTTAGGCAAAGGCTTGAATCCAAGACAAATGTCTAATCAACTCCGTATATATTTAACATTTAGATTCACCAGGCGTAATACATTTAATAAAAAACAGTCTTCATAAACATCTGTTTTCTCATAATTAATACACCTCTACTTCGAGAAGACTTGATGTCTTACAGGACCTCCTAGAGACTATAAGATATAAAATTTGTATTAGAAATGGATTATGACATATAATATCTACTAAAAGTAACTAATTTTTATATAAGAAAAGCTAATCCAGAAGATTTCTCCTATTTGCCAAATTATCTAAATTAAACTACGCAAGCCTGTTATGTTTCATTCTATGAAAAAATAAAATAATCTTTCATATTACCCTCAAATAAAGATTAAGACCATCACCATCGTACTTACCAGACCAGATTAAATTTACATATTCAATAAAATCACAAAAGAAGTGCTTTATTAATTTATGATTTTCATAGCAACCTTATATAAAACGTTGGCGCATAAAGGATAAATAATCACCCTCAAGAAACTTGGTCTTAAAGTTCAATAGCAGACGTATTGAGAGGAAGGGAGGAGTGAGTGATTGAGTGGAGATAACGTGCCTATTGTAGGTGTTACCCGAGGGTTCTATAACGGTGTCAGCTCTTGTGTTTTGATAACAAGTTTATTATTTTTAGTAGAAATCCTTGTATTTTTTTAATGCTTCGTTTTCAGAGTATACTAAATAGTGGATTTCCTCATTTTATTAAGAAAACATCTTCATACTGTATCCCCCACACAACAGGATAGGTTAAAGGAACTTAGTGTTTAGACACTTTACGCAGAATTTTGGAGACGTGTTGAATGATGGAACTCAACGCCGAGCAGAGCGAAGAAATAAATAAAAATTCTTGTCAAATAGCCTTTAAATGTGAACTCGATGCTAGATTTTGGACTTTGTAAAATAAATTACAAAATAAGAGGCAAAGGTAGCATTATATTTACCACATTTTATCCTTGGAGAACATTTTTATCCCATAAGACTAATCATTGATATACGAACTTCAACTTTTAGCATTTAAGTAAATTTAAAAACAAATTTTCTTTCAAGACCAACATTTTGTTTTAATTAAGTTAGTAATTAAGGCCAGTCGTGGCGCAGCGGCACGAAATGTGACTGTAAAACCGACTGGTTGTGGGTTCGATCCCCACTCGAGGAGATGAATTATTTACTTAAATTTATATTTCCATTTCTTCGCTCTGGTGTCGAGGTTAAGCGCGGCGTTGAGTTCTGCCACTCAACACGCAATACTTCCAGAATTTGGCAGAAAGTGGGGAACGGAGTGTCTTAACACTAAGTTCCCTCTGCCTACCCTGCTGTGTGCGGGATACAGCGTGAAGTTATACTAAAAATAAAAATGTATTTTAAATATATAAAGTTTAACAATTTCAAAATATTAATTAGAGGCCAGTCGTGGCGCAGCGGCACGAGGTGTGACTGTGAAACCGACTGGTTGTGGGTTCGATCCCCACTCGAGGAGATGAAATATTTACTTAAATTTATATTTCCATTTCTTCGCTCTGGTGTCGAGGTTAAGGGCGGCGTTGAGTTCTGCCACTCAACACGCAATGCCTCCAGAATTCGGCAGAAAGTGGGGAACGGAGTGTCTTAACACTAGGTTCCCTCTGCCTACCCTGCTGTGTGCGGGATACAGCGTGAAGCTGATTTGATTTGATTTTGATTTTTTAATTTCAAAATACATTATAAGTCAAAAAGCCTTGTAATAACATCTCTCTACAATTATTTTCTAAAACACCCAGACTTGAATTACATTATATTCATTTCTATGAATATAATAGAATGTTTTAAAGATAATTAGGTATCAAATATACGATACCCGAAATATCTTTTATAATTTCCAAGCAATTTCTAAGTATATAAATATTGCCGATCTTTACTGAATATATTGTTGAGGCCAGTCGTAGCGCAGCGGCACGAAGTGTGATTGTAAAACCGACTGGTTGTGGGTTCGATCCCCACTCGAGGAGATGAAATATTTACTTAAATTTATATTTCCATTTCTTCGCTCTGGTGTCGAGGTAAAAGTACGGCGTTAAGTTCTGCCACTCAACACGCAATGCCTCCAAAATTCCTCAGAAAGTGGGGAACGGAGTGTCTTAACACGAGGTTCCCTCTGCCTACCCTGCTGTGTGCGGGATACAGCGTGAAGCTAATTTAACTTTACTGAATATAGTTCTTTTAATGAATAATAAAAACTTAAACAAAATTTTGGTTTTATTAAACTTTTGCTTTAAGGAGTTTTTAGGGCCTAAGTTATAGACTGCATTTTTACAGGATTGAACTTCTGCAATACTAAAATTGATTTAATACCGGTTGCATTACCTTAAGGTGAAATGTCGTTTTTGAATGCGAAAGCTTTATTCGCCACTACGTTAATATAATATGAGGTTCCCACTATAATATGGAGTCAATAGTGATACGGAGAAATGCCGTCGAATCTGATGGATTCATCGGCGGCACTGTAGAAACTGCTTAGCATTTTATGGACTCATCGTATGGGTGCCGGGTCCATGCCTTCCAGGGTGAGAAGCACAGAGTTGCGTCTGGTAATTGCGACCTAAGTGCTCGTATAGGTTTAAAAGGGTCCCTCCTTTTGAAGTTCCACTAGCGACGCCATCATTCAACGAAATCTTTGAGTAAACTATAAAGAGATTTCACCGTAACGTCTCTCGCTCCTTTTTTTTGCTGTGGACAAAGACAAGGCAAACGAGCGCACAGGTCACCTGGTGGTAAGTGATCACCGCCGCCCACGACTTCGTGGAACACAAGAGGAGCTACAGGTGCATTGCCGGCCTTTAAGGTGGAGATAGATGAGCTTTTTGAAGGTACCCAGTTCATATCGAGCTGGAAACACTGTCGCAGGTAGGCCATACCACAGTTGAGTGGCGCGTGGGAGGGAGTTCCTATGAAACCGCACAGTATTGGAGTGCCACGCGTACATACAAACGAGCAACGGCTGTACATTTGTACACTTTTGTACATGTACATTTATACAATTGTAACATACTACAAAAGTGATGACGTGTAAATTACGTGTTGCCTTAGCGGTGTATGTAAAATATATTTTATAGACTTAACAGTTTTCTAATGCATTTTTATAAAAAAAAATGATATACATAATTTTTTTTAACATTAATTTATGTATAGTATAGATGACAAGTTTTTGCTTCTTGTGTTCATAGATAACAATGTGATAACTTGATAAAACCACCAAGTTATTTTAACATTGCACCACAATTTGATTTTGGGAAAATGACCATCATGAAAAAAATTGTTAAGTTAGAACTAAATGGTAAAAGAAATGTAGAAATACAATTTTTGACAAATTTGCAACTTGAAAATATTGATATTTCATTTTTTCTGTTATACCTAATATATATTGAGTAATAGCAAACAATATATTAATATTAAAGTAGGTGTTAAAAGAATGAAGGAGTCACCCATTGTCTACACTACAAGTTGACTGTGGGCAGTCAGCTTCGTTCCTCATACATTGTTTTCGAAACCTTAAACTAGTTTTAATAATGCCAATTGAGGCCATCGAGCGTGTTACTGTGAACATGACGGCTATAGCATACGGTGTTCGATTTCCACTAGGGGGAATTTCTCTGATTAAATTTATATTTTATTTTCTTGCTCTGGTAATAAGACAAAGTGCGGCGTTGAGTCCACCACGCAATACACAATATCTCGGATTTAAGGCGGGAAGTGGAGAGCGCAGTGGCTTAACGCTAAGTTTTCTCTTTCTATCTTTCCTGCTATATGCAATACAGTTTATAATCTAAAAAAATATTAAAGTAAGACGTTGTGTTATTAAACGATAGTAAATTTTATAGATACTTATGTAGACACCTGCATCGATATACACGTGCCGCTTGGATGAGATTGAAACTAAAATAGACTATGCAGATTTCAAATAAACTGCGTCTATTTGATACGATGATTTATGTCTTGAAATAAATTTACTAAATCTAAAAACAAAGTATAGGGTATGAAGAGCATTACTGCTAACTATTGTGTTCGATGATTTTATGATGATTCGATCTTGATTTTCCAATGAAATGGATTTGTGGAAATTAACTATTTACATTGAGGCCAGTCGTGGCGCAGCGGCACAAAGTGTGACTGTAAACCGACTGGCTGTGGCTTCGATCCCCACTCGAGGAGATGAAATATTTACTTAAATTTATATTTCCATTTCTTCGCTCTAGTGTCGAGCCTAAGCGCGGCGCTGAGTTCTGCCACTCAACACGCAATGATTCCAGAATTCGGCAGAAAGTAGGGAACGGAGTGTCTAAGAACACTAGGTTCCCTCTGCCTACCCTGCTGTGTGCGGGATACAGCGTGAAGCTGATTTATTTTTATTTAACTATTTACATTTCCCCCCCCCCCCGTTTTTTAACAAGCAATTTCTAGAATTTTAGCGAAAAGTTATATTTTGACACTAGGTCGTTTCTGTCTACTCTGTTAATTGAGGAATAAAGCGTCAAGCTGAATAAAAAATATAGAGAAAAGTTTTATTAGCATGTGAATAAAAGCGTATGTTTTATAGTTTCAATGACTCCGTTTTATCTATAGGTAATATGCACGTCATTTAGCTTGGTCGTGAGTAATTATTTTCTAGTACATTGCTTTGCACATGGCTTTAAAGGAAATGTGATTAAATTCATAAAATTTGCAGTTGAAACCAGCGATTACAATTTTTTTTTTCATTGAATATATAGATTTTTCTTTGCCTATTGTATGAGGACAGTGAGTTTTAAGGGTTTTGTTACGGGCATGGTTGACTTTTAAAACGTATTCAGTGTAAAGCATAAGTGCCGCCATACTTTAGTGCCGCATTTTGTTGAAGGAAACATGTACTTTATGTATTTACCCGAGTGGGAATTGAACCCATAACAACGTGTTCAGCTGGCACTTCTCAGATTTATATCGGACGATACATTATAAGCCAATTGCACACAAAATGTAACGAACAGCGCGTTCTTACTCCATTAAAATGAAATCTATATATTTTGTTTTATTTTAACCGTCGATATTCTTAAGACCATATACATATCTTTCGATAAAAGTATGTAACATATAATTTAAAAATCAGCTTCACGCTGTATCCCGCACACAGCAGGGTAGGCAGAGGGAACCTAGTGTTAAGACACTCCATTCCCCGCGTGTTGAGTGGCAGAACTCAACGCCGCGCTTAGCCTCGACACCAGAGCGAAGAAATGGAAATATAAATTTAAGTAAATATTTCATCTCCTCGAGTGGGGATCGAACCCACAACCAGTCGGTTTTACAGTCACACTTCGTGCCACTACGCCACGACTGGCCAGTTTATAATTTAAATTACACTTAAATGATTTATCAGCTTAAAATAAACTACAATATTGCAAAACATTAAGTCACTTCTTCATTTGCGTCAATAGGGACCATTTGCCAAATCATGGGAGCTATTGATTAATATGTCAGCTATATGCTATGCATGTTGAACGTTTATATTTATTCCGACTGACTTACAATACCAGGACCTATGTAAGTCTAACTATCAATATAATGAGGCCGTCGTGGAGCAGGGGTACAAGGGTGTAAAGCGATGCTTGTGGGTTCGATCCCCACTCGAGACATTGAGCCTTCGTTAAAGAGTAGTGAGTTCGATTCACTTTTAGGAAATTGTGCATGTTTTAAAAAACCTTGCGGTGTTTCAAGTGATGCGCAATGCGTGTACAGCGGAAAAGTGATGCCAATTTTCATACAGTAATGCCAATATACAAATGTAAAACTACCAATATGCTTTTTTCATTGCCACAATCTTAAAGAAATAATGATTTTTTTAAGCCTCTTCTACAGCAATAGCTTGATGCACACAATTAATATACGTCGTTTTTCAATAAAAAAAATTGGTTAAATTTTGGTTTATTCTTATGTTAGGAATGGTGTATAAATATATTATTTATAAAAATGGGTTTAGATATATATATTTTTCAAAGAAGGTTCTCAGTATTTTCGATTATTTATATTTGTACTTAATTTTATAAAAATGTAACGCTCGATGGGCAAGCCATCCAACTCCAACCACGTGGACCGAAGATCTGGTCAAGGTCGCGGCGGGCCGCTGAATGCGCACGACCGATCGACGTGGTCCTTGGGGTAGGCCTATGTCCAACAGAGGGGCTGATGTGATGATGATGATGATGATGATGATGATATGACTAAGATATATTTGATAAACTAATATATATAGACAAGGTGGAAGTGTTAGTACCACTTTAAATGAAACCACAGTTTTAACTACTATATAGTAGTTAAAAGCCTACTACAATTAAAAAAAAATGAATCTAATATCCTTTCTATCTATTCCATTGGAAAAGAGACATTGCGTGTTGTCAGAATTCAGAGTTTTTTTCTTTAATGGCTGGGAAATTAAAATAATTTAGACATAATAATTAAACTCAGAATTGAACCAATAACCAACGCGCTTACAGTCAGCCACTGTTCCATTGCACCTTGGACAAAAATACTCGTTTTAAAGTTGATAAACAGTAATAAGGTGTTTGATCTCTATTACGTAGTCGAAAAAATATATACAATCATAGATTCCTAACTGTTTTACTATATGTATGAAAAATAGGACGTTGTTAATATTTAATTAATTGTCAGTCGGTTTGATCAAGTATCCTCGTTTGACAACTAGAAGTGCGTGGGTGACGTCCCACGTATAACAAGTAAAAGTCCGAATGAACTTCAATTTCAATAAAAACAAATGTTGAATATTTTTTTTAAACGTTTTAAGTAATATAAATTTTAATTCACATAGCTATGAGGTAACTTGAGGCCAGTTGTGGCGCAGGGGCATATACGTGCGACTGGAAGCGTGACGGTTGTGGGTTCGATCCGCACTCGAGGAAATGAAATAGTTATTATACTTTAATTTATATTTCCAGCCAAAGTGTTGCGTTGAGTTCCGCCACGCGTCTCGCAAAGATGTCTTAATGGAAACGGCGTCTCTTATAGGTTAGGCATAGGTTCCCAGGTTCCTTCTCCCTCTCCCAAAATGTGCGAGAAACAGCGTGAAGCTAAAAATATTTTAATGTTTCTATATTGCTATAGAAACAAAATAAAATTGGAATGTATGTAATAGAAAGCTTTGAAAGTAGTACCTATACTGTTTATTTGTATAATAAAAGGCTTTGATGTTTAAATGTAATTATTCCTAAGGGTTTCCTTAGCACTTGCTGCTAATTTTAAGCGCTTAAATTGCATATCACTTTTACATATAAATTACGACGGTTAATACGTAAGTTTATTTTTAACTTTAACTTTTACAAACTTTTAATTTTAAAGTGTTTTTAGTGATACATTCTCAGCTGACAACGTCGAAATTCTCATACGCTTGTTAGCAACACAAATAAGTTGTTCGGTTCTGTAGTGTTTGTAAGGGGTGCGGGGCGCGTGTTATTACCGCGCAAGCCACGCTTGCCCTCCTACTCCTTTGGTTAGCGAGCCAGTGCATCATAGGCGACACAGCAGGTTCAAATCCTACGTTAAAATTTTTGCAAATTTTCTAAAAAATGCATGTATGTAGCTCGCCTTGCACTTTCTGTACGTGTATTGTAAATTGCAAAGTATAGTTTTTTACCGTTCCTGCTAGAATTTCGAGAAATCTTCTCGTGAGTGCTCCTCTTCACTCCCCAACGAACCTATCCCGAAGTTCAGCTGTCAACACCCAACAATTTATAATACAATTACGACTCTGGTAGAGATAAAGTATGGTCACATTAGCTGTCTGGTAAGAAACTAAAATATGGGTAATATGCTGATTTAGATTGATGACAATTAATCGATTTTTCTTCATTGTAACTGTCACAGGCGATGATTCAATGGTCAAAAAGTCAATCGGTATTTGTGCTTATTGATTCAGATATTTTTTTAATAAGTAGGTATATTGAGGCCAGTAGTAGCGCAGGGGCACAAAGTGTGACTGCAAAGTCCACTGGCTGTGGGTTGGATCCCCACTCGAGGAAATAAAATAATTATTTAAATTTATATTTTCATTTCTTCGCTCTGGTGTCGAGGCAAGGCGCGGTGTTGAGTTCCATCAACACGCAATGCCTCCAGTTTTCGGCGGAAGATGGGAAATAAAGTGTCTTAGCACTAGGTTCCCTCTGCCTACCCTGCTATGTGCGGGATACAGTGTGAAGCTGATATATTGGTATATTGATTTCAAGACCGTCGTGGTTCATAGGTACATAGGTGTAACTGTAATGTGACGGTTGTGGACTCGATTCCACTCCATATTATAAAATAATTATTTATTAATATGATTATTTCTTGGCTCTGGTAGCAAGGCAAAAAGCGCGGCATTGAGTTCCGCCACTCAACACGCAATGCCTCTTAAAATCAGTGGAAAGATGAGAATGAAGTGTCTCAACAATAAGTTCCTAAGGATTTAGGTTAAAAAATCTTTCACTGTCACTGTGTATTACTGCCAACGCAATGCTCTCATTTTCATTTCATCGCTCTGGTAACAGGATAAAGCATGGCGTTAAGTTCCGCACTCAACATCCTATGCCTAAAAATGGCATAAAAGTTTTTTTTCCAACTTGAGATTGTTGTTTGCCCTATTGGCTGTTACAGCGACACGGTAAGGAAAAGAGTACTTTGTCCCTGAAAAATTTACAAGCACTATGTCACTGCTTGTGAGGGCGGTACTGGATATTTTAACGGCGGTAAGGGCGTCCCCTTTGGTACTCCAACCTCGGCTTGCAGGCATCGAGCGGATTGGATAGAAAAAGATATTATTTATTTATGTATGTGAACTAAGAATGATTGCAACCGTTTAACGACAGAGTCAATGTCGGGGTAGCTTAAAAAAAATATTTAAAAAATCAGCCTGTTATTTTTACACAAAGCGGGTATGAATATTCTACCCTAAAGTATAGTAGTATCTACATTGATAGTTACAGAATTGTGTTAAAAGCAACATCTGTGTCAATATCAAACGCCACTCTTCCAGAACCAGGTGAAAGGAAAAATTCGTTAAATTCAAAATGAAAGGGCATAAAAAATATTCATGATTTATACGAAAAATAGAACATGAGAAATAAAGTAGGTAATAGGGTTAAGAGTTTTAGTTCATTAAAGAGACGTTTTTGCGTTCGTCAACAGTTCGAACAGTTCAGTTGACAGTGAATGCGATGTGGCGTTCTATATACAAAATGAAAAGGTTCAGTTTTAGGTTTCCGAACATCAAAAGGTAAAATTGGAATTCTTATAGGATAACTTTGTTGTCAAACTGAAGTTAATAAGTATCAAATATTTATTGAAAAAATCATCTTCGAGTCTCTTAAGTGAACGTAATTAAAAGATTCGAGCATTTTTGCATCGATGATTCTGTATGTACAATAATTCGCCGCGTAATCAATACCTATACCTATAGGTTATTTGATGACAGTGGACGAGGCGAAAGAGGTATGTACAGACCGTAGCGTTTGGAGCTCCGTTCACTCTGACTACCCCGCTAGGGATAAAGCCTGAAGTTAGTTTAGTTTAGTTTTTAGTTTAAAACTTTATAATAGCGATTAATGTTAAAATTCAGAGAAAAGTGTGATATTGAGTGTCTTAACACTAAGTTCCCTCCGCCTACCCTACTATATGTGGTATACAGCGGGAAGTTGAAAAGAAAAAAAAAGAAACAAAGTAGAATAAAACTTAAAAAAATACATCTGCTCTTTGTTAAGCCGGTCCTTTTATTAAGCATACGTGAATTCGATCGCAAATAAAAAACATATTATTTTAAAAAAAAATAATTTACTATATAACACCTCATTTTAATGATACATTATTACGAAAATGCATATCTCTTTTGAGTGTGAAAAATACATTTTATTTTTCAGCCAATATTTTCATTATTTTATTTCAATGGAATAGATCAGTGTTCAATTGAGCGCATTCTGTATTGTAAATAAAGCAAATTCTGTTTGTAAAATTCATACTACGTATTGGTGATTTCACTTGATATGATTATTTTTTTTTGCAATTTAGAATGGTTTATGTGGCTTTTTTGAGCTATTTAGCGATTAATTTCGATATGTTTCGGTTGTCCATGAGAGATTTAATTATTACTTAAGTGGAATTATATTTATTGACTGTAAGCTAGAAATAATACAAGATACAAGGAAATATGGTGTTGCGGTAATTTTAAATCTACCTATACAATATTTAATTATGGTTGAGTAAAACGAAATGCGGCGTTCTTAATGGATTTATATTCCTTACCAATCCCGCAAAACAACATAATAATTTTTGTTGTTGCCACTCGAAAAAAATAAAATGTAGAAATAAAATAAGGTTATTAAAAACAGTAATTCGATATTTTTCTTTGTAAGCCACAAAAGGTGGAAAAGTCAAAGAATTCAATACTAGAACTCACATGGGGCACCAAAACTACAAGGCGAACTGCCTTTGTCGAGCTTTCAGAAAATTCCCCGGCCATTTTATTCCAAGCCTTTGACATTTTCTTTAATTTATTTCCTTTAAGAATACCTAGAAAAATGGTATTATTTCTTAGTTATAAGTGATATAAGGAAGGAATGCATGGTTTGTTCGCGGCGTTGAGTTCTGCCACTCAACACGCAATGCCTCCAGAATTCGGCAGAAAGTGGGGAATGGAGTGTCTTAACACTAGGTTCCCTCTGCCTACCCTGCTGTGTGCGGGATACAGCGTGAAGCTGATTCATGCATGGTTTGTAGTTTATACTATACAGTTATACAGAGGTTATCCTCTGTATAACTGAGGATTAAAAGAGATATAAATCATTAAGACTAGCAGTTCCTTTTTTAAGCAAGTGCAAATCGTATTAATTAATTTAAAATGAATATTATATATTTTTTTAATGTGAAGTGAGAGAGAATGTGAGGCCAGTCGTGGTGCGGTGACTCAAAGTGTAACTGTAAAATCGACTGGTTGTGGGTTCGATCCCCACTCGAGAAAATGAAATATTTATTTATATTTATATTTTCATGTCTTCGCTCTGTTGCCGAGGCAAATGGCGGCGTTAAGTTTTGCCACTCAACACGCAATGCCTTCGGTACTTGGAGGAAAGTGGGGAACGGAGTGTCTTAACACTAGGTTCCCTCTGCCTAACCTGCTGTGTGCGGGATACAGCGTGAAGCTGATTAATTAGTATGATAATGTTTTAACATGTGCAACATTGATTCACCGCGTGGGTGCCGGACTCGTCGCGATGCAGGGTTTAAATGAGCATTAGGTAATGCTCTCCTACTCTTGGTTTCTTGCTCCTTTTGAATTCGTGCTGAGAGCAAAAAACCGGACAAGTACGAGTAGGGTTCGGCCATCGAAAGCAAATCGTGCAAAAATGGGAGGTCTCGAGTTTTTTCTAAAATTCAAGCTTAGCTTGTGCCTTCCTTTTAACGCTGTTATATTTTAGGATTTAACCGCAAATGTATAGTTTTCAGATTTTTTCCTAAACTAGTACTGTCTGTAGATTTCATAACTCCAGGTCAACCAAAAGTATCGGGGGATCGTAGATCTGAGTACATGGTTCGAAGTTCAACTTAATATCTTCTAGCGTTCCTGAGATAAAGGTTCCTGACAGACATAGAGAGACAGACAGACGGAAGGACGGACAGACGGACAACAAAGTGTCAAATAAATATACCCCACTTGACACAAATTCTCAATTTTTTTTAGTTTTACGGTTTCTCCGAGGCCTTGCGTGTTGAATGGCGAAACTCAACGCCGTGGTTTGCCTTGACATCAGAGCGAAGAAAAGAAAATTTTAAATACAATCATTTCCTCGAGTGTGAATCGAAGCCATAACCTTATGCGTTCACAGTCACAGGCTTTTGCTCCTGCGCCACCGCAGGGCTCGTAATTATTATTATATTTTTGTTTGTTAATTTCAGCAAATTCGCAGAGATTTTGTCTAAAATGGAAGTAGTTTCCCTCGCATAATGAAAATTAAATTAGTAAATAATTAATTTCGATAATATAATGTAATTAATTTAAATCATATTTGAATAATAAATGCGTTGATGCAGTAACTGTAGTGGCATACGATATGACCATAACCTTTACGGATCACATGTCTATACGTACCCATTATTGATATATGATTGTGAAAATTAACTTCGTTCTTGCTATTGTCATAGATTTTGCGATACAATAACTATAATTTATTTGTAACTTTTGAATTTCGAATTATTTATACTTAAACTAAACGTAATGTTTTGAAACTCTATATCTTAATGACATCGACGTCGAGGCTTTCTGGTTAAGGTTGACGACTAATTGGCGATGGCTATGGCTTCAAAGCTTTAAAAAAGTGCATATATATGAATTATTTTAGTACCTCTACTGTATCTCTACATATAATTTTCTGGTTGTAACAACATGAACCGTATAAGAGTTTTCTATGATGTGTTAAAGAAAATGTTTACCAAAAATAATAATTTGGTCGTTATTATACTTATGTGAAGATAATGGAATGTTAGTTTATATATGTAATAATTACTTTTATTATTACTTTTATAAACGTAATAATAAGAAAAGATTAATATTGACAATGAAAGACAGCATTCAAATAGCCTTGACTCTCACTTCTATCTCATTGTTGTAGGGACATCAGGGTTGTGTACGTTATTAGTAGGTACGTACGACATCGTATAAAGTATGGACAATACTTCATATACAGGATGGACTTATAAATATTATTAAATATATATTATTATAAAATATTAAATTTTACAGAAGCAGCTTTTTCCTTCTGGCATTTTTCTTGGCGTATGTTTGCCTTCCTGCTTAATCTACAGTTGTAGTATATCCTTTTACAGTAGCAGTATATGGGGTCAAATATTTCAAACCTATATCTAAAAGAAATAATCAAGATTAGTCAACAGTTTATACGTAGGATATTTTTATTAATTTAACGATTTAAATCCACACTGTATTACATTTGACACGAATGTATAGATACCAATAACGTAAACACCGACTACTACAAAAAATCCTACTAATGATGCCGATCTGCCTGCCCTGCCCTGCCGACCTTCATTCTTAAAAAATATTCAAGAACGAAAAAAGGGGTATCCTTTTTTTAAAACAACATGAAATTAAAAAAGGATACCTCTCGTTCTATTTCACGTAATTATAAATTTTCTCTAATAAACCTAAACTACGTTCAACTTCACCGTTAGTACATACAACTCGATTTCGTGGATGAGTAACCGTTTGTCAGACACAAACGGGTGTTCGTCATTTTTAACAAATGGCGTTTCATTTCACAACGATAATTTTTCATAATTATTTTGTTTAAAAAAAATCACTTTTTCTATTTTGGCCAAATCTCTTTTGTGTGAAGGCTTTCGAGTCTATGTGCGGGACACAGCGTGAAGCTAAACAAATATAGAGAACGTAATGGAACTATGATAATAGAAACGATAGTCTCGATAGAGTTGCAATAAACATGCACATTTATTATACTACATTGTAGCTACAAACGTTTCATAGAAATTACGCGTTACAATGACGTGTTGTTTGTTTCCATATTGTTATTTATAAATACGATAATCATTTGAGGTATTTGTATCGTTTAAAAGTAAATAAATTTCTTTGTTTGAGACGTTGAGTTCCGCCACTCGTAGCGTTTGGCTCTCCGTTCTCCCTGGCTATCCCGCTAGGGATAAAGCGTGAAGCTAGTTTAGCTTTTTAGTTTAAAATAGTATAAATTTTAGAACGTAACGAGACTCGAATCTTTTGAAATCTATCCAAGCGCTCTCGTCTATTTGGCTATAGGTTCTTACCGAACTGCGTCGCAATTCTTGTACGTTTCGAACATAATGCCACACTCCATTCTCATTACGACACATGGGTTCCCCATTCGCATCGGTTTGCTGTTGAGTATCGAAACTCAATGCCACGCTTCACCTAGTTACCAGAGCGAAGAGATGAAAATATTAACAAATAATAATTTATTTACCCGAATGGAATTAACCCCGCAACCGTCCCGGAAAGAGTAGCACGCTTAAGCCACTGCGCCACGAAGGCCTCATACATATTTTTTTTTCTAATAAATTGAAAAATCTTTCATATATGTAAAATATTAGATACGCATATGAATAATTTTTCAGTTTATTATTGCGTCGTTCTCGATATACATAGTTATTCAACGAGTTTGATAAAGTCCATATAGTGTTATTTACAGATCGATAGTCACGTTCCGATGAATCATATTAGTTTAGCGTAATGTTATATCGTGAAGTATTTATTATCTATTATATTATTTTAAATATGTGCAGGGGCACAAGCGTGCGACTGTATAGTTGCGCCAGTCAACACGCAACGCCTCCAAAATTCGGAAGAACGTGGGGAACGGAGTGTCTTAACACTAGGTTCCCTTTGTCTACCATGCTGTACGGGATACAGAGTAAAGCTAATTATAAAAAAAATACTCTGGGAAGTACTAAAGTGGAAAATACCTACAGGCACAGAAAAGAAAGTATAATAAAAAAATGACTATGCCGAAATACTCAAAAAAGATTTTACCTCGCTTTTACTACTAGCCTCAAATAATTCCTAAAATACCCAATTACATTAATATGATGTATATCTGTGTATGTATATATTATATATATTTCAAATCAAACTGATAACACCCTTTTCGAAGTCGGTTATAAAAAACATCAGTCATTAGAACTAACAAAAGGCAATTAAAAGTTAAATTAATTCGTTGCTACTCTAAGTCAATATTCATGTCAGTCGACACAGTTCGCCTGTCATGCTCCCTCTGTGAGGAATTAATTAATATTGTTTATGAAATTATTACGACTTATTAGGTCAGTCACAGCCGTGGCGCAGCGGCACAAAGTGTGACTGTAAAACCGACTGGTCGTGGGTTAGATCCTTACTCGAGGAGATGAAATATTTACTTAAATTTATATTTCCATTTCTTCGCTCTAGTGTCGAGGCAAAGCGCGGCGTTGAGTTCTGCCACTCAAAACGCAATGCCTTCAGAATTCGTCAGAAAGTGGGGAACAGAGTGTATTAACACTACGATTCCCTCGTCTACCCTGCTGTGTGCGGGATACAGCGTGAAGCTGGTAAAAAATATATATAAAAAAATTATGACATTAGTGAGCTATGATGTAAGTACTCGTAAGTACCTACAGCTATTAAATTGTCCATTTAGTTCTTTATTATTATTTCTAATTAGTATTAGGATAGAAAAACCGATTCCTCCTCTTTACTCCTCTTCAGATCAAATCCTTTACATATAGGTCCATGGATCTCCAAGGCAGTGGCAGTATAACATTACTATAAGTACTATAACACATAATATAATCATTGAATTTTTAGTATTATTCTTATTCCGTTTTTACCAGGATAGACAAAGAAAACGTTGTGCCAAGACACTCTGTTGTCCATTTTCTGTTTGAATTGTGTTGACAGAGTTCAACGTCACTCTTGGTCTACCAAAAGTGGAAAAATACAACAATTCATTCCCACCAGTGAAGATCGAGCTCATAACAATAGAGTTTACAGCTGGATGTTGCATCACTGCGCCACGATGGCTTCATGGTTATAGCTGTATGTGGAAAAAGGCGAAAAAGCCTTTCTTTTATTTTTATTCAACCATACCAAATTCTGAATAAAACTAGCTAACTAAAGCATTTGCAATAAATAAAGATAGATAAGAATGTGTAACTCGATAGTGTGTTTAGCAATTAGTGAATGTATTGATCGCGCTGTCTAAATACAAAGGTGCTTCGTAGGAATAATTTATATTGGATCGGTAACTGTTTGTGTTTGTTCCGTGTATATCGTGTAGTTTCATTGTGATATATATATACAATGAAACTATCATTTTAATTCATCTCTCCGATTGTACTTGACGGCTGTTAATTGCACCGTCACACTAAACAAAGTATAGAACTAAATTATACAAATATGTATTTTTTGTTTTTTGTTCTTCTTTCTTGTTTTAAATAATTAAAGAGTATGGTGTTTAGTCCCTACTGTTTTGTAAGACGATGTAAGCTAATGAATTCCGTTGTCCTATCCGTGTCCTATGTCCATTATGATGTGGAAAATAAAAAAAAAACATTGTGTCAGAGTTTGTCTGTTACCCATTAGATATATTAAGCAAACATTATAAAAATAAAACATTATAAAAGCAAACGTACAAAACCTTGGATTATTCGGACATTGTCCTCTTTTCCTAGAATTATAAGCTTATTCAATTCTTATAACACAATATATTGTTAAAAGAAAGTTTCTTTGATACATCTAACATAATATTCTATTGTAGTTAATGTGATTATCAAAAGTAAATACATTTTCTAGATAATCTCAAAGACTAGATAGAAGAAGATTCTAGATCAACGGGATGTACAAGTTATAAAAGTAGACAGACTTAAATTGGCAATACATACGGCATTCATTTTGTACGAAACGAACTACAATTATAATTTTGTAATACTTTTTATATGTCATATATATATTTACTTAAATTTTGCAGATTCTTCTTCTATATTTTTACAGTAAGTTCTTGCTGTATGCCACATTTTAAAATTGTAGGTTAATGGAATATGGTGGAAGGCGGAAAACAGAAATATTTTAATGCACTCGCATCTCATCTTCTTAATATTAAGTTCTCAGGTTCCCTCTGATTACATTGCTCTATAATAATACAATGTGAAGCTAAAAAAAATCTATTTCAGAAAGATTTGTCGATTTTTTTTTAAAAGGAATATAATTTTAATTATTCGCTTAAACAAAACATTTCATTGGAATTTCGTACAATGGCTACTAGTTTTTCTAGTCATTTTATTAAATAGTGAAAGCTATCCATATTTTGAAATTGCTCTTTTATTAATTTCCTTTGCTTTGAAGTTGCCAAATATTGAACAGTTTCAAAAACATTTAGGCGGGCGGTTTGTGTTCAAATTTTATGTTAAGGTGTCATACTCGTATACAGTGTGTGTGAATGATAACTATTTGTGATGTTTTCTTTATTAGGGAGATTTTATTATTGTATAGGATGTGTTATTATTGTATAGGATGAGTGATGCTGAAAAGAGAAAAATAAATACCTGAAAAAGAATTTCAGCTTTAATAATTTAATAATAGGCTAAGAAATGTTAATACTGATTTTTTATTATGAAAATAATAAACGTGTCCTTTTAAGAGCACAGCACGCTCTTTCAAATTCAGTATATGATTCTGTTGTTGCATTTAGTAATTACACTAATTGGACACTCTCTAATATAACATAGAGTAAATAGGTCCGCGATGTAAGTTTAAATGCATTTCGAAATGAAAACATTCATACAGTATGTACCTATATAGTGGTATTTGCATATAGATAATGAAATATGCATAAATATCATCTTTTTTTGCTTTGTACTGGGGAAATGAAATGACATATTTAATATTTTAATTTTTTTCGCTCTGGTAACAAGGCAAAGCGCGGCGTTGGGCGACAGTCAACATACAATGCCTCCAGAATTCAGCACGGAAGTGTCTTAATGGGTCCGAACTGTTTGACATTAGGTTCCCAGGTTTCTTCCGCTTACCCTATTATGTGCGGGTTACAGCGTGAAGTTAAAATAATAATTGTTAATTTTTTTTATTGCTTTTTTATTTCTTATAACTAACTATATATGATATTAGATTCAAACTATATTTCTCTTAAATAAGGGTAAGAAGGTTTGGTTAGCAGATAGAGCCTAGTGTTAAGACTCTGCGTTCTCCTGTTTTCGAAAAAAAATCGAGGCATTTCGTGTTACCAGTTTGCAGTGTAAGGAAATGAAAATAACTATTTCTATGAAGTGGTAATCCAAAGCATTACTTTAACATTATATCAATGCGCCACGACAGCTCCAATATTTCTTATATTTGAAAAATTTTATAACATCTTTATTATAAAATATAAAACATTCGTTATTTAAATTTAACTATATTTCACAGTTCATAAATTCTGTACGATTTGTGATTTATATATAAACTGAAGTGAATATGGCAATAAATTATTATTGTATTGTTTTATTATAACGTCAGTGACATTAAACCGAATCATTGATCACATTTGAGTCCACTCACTTTTTAATTAAAATTCATTTGTTTCAACGATTCGCTCTCATTTGTGATTTATTTTATGGTTAAATAATGTTATTGTAAGTTAATAGAAATATTATTAATTCAGTTTAAATTCATAAGTGTTATAATAATACAAATTTTTGGTTCGATTCCCTCTCGGAGAGATGAATATTATTTCTTTGCATTTCCTCGCACTGGTAACAAGGCAAAGCGCGGTGATGAGTATCGCCAATCAACACGCAATTCCTTGAGAACTCGGAAAAAACTAAACAAAACCTATAATTACAAATGCTTTTCAATTTTATCTTTAAAAAATTAAAAAGGTAAAAATTCTTATAAAAATCAGGCTAAAACATCTCACGGCTCAACGTCTACACAGAAAGAGCTACTGTCGCCTCAGCTAGGACAAATTCATGTAGACAAAAACAAAAACAATGTGTTTTTCAAATAATTTCTTATAAGAACAAAATGTGGTAAAACAATAACACTTTCGAGTCCAAATATCGACAAAGCCCCCAGGCGGAGTCTGGTAATGAAACACGGTCTATTCATTAAGTTTGCCTAAAGACGCCTCTAATTAGCCTCCCACTGACCCTGTTTCGCTAGTGTAAATATTTACACTGTCATAAAGAGGTTGAAATGTACGTCGGGGTGTTGTCGTAGTAGGGATGTGGTGAAAATTAATTTGCTAAGGAAAGGTATAGTGATTTTTTTTTAATATTAATTATAATTATTGTGAAATTAATATTTTGCTAAAATTTGCATTATTCGGGAGATTTTATTATTTTTTTCGACTCAACACCGCGTTTCGCCTCTGACCTCAGGGCTAAAAAATGACAATATTACATTTTCATTTGTTTATCTAATAATTCTTCTTGCGGATAACACGCGTTATCCACATGTGTGCCAGGAAATATTATATGTTTGGGGAAAATCCCTTTATCAACATACTAAAGTAATATTCACTTTGTTAAAGTAGTTACGAGGCTCTTGGTTGATTTTTATGTGAGATTAGCTACTTCTTGAAATCTTTATATACATATAAGCTTAAGATTACTAAATGAGTAAGTTTTTTAAATTAAAAAATTGCGTCGGTGTCTTACAAAAATTATTTTTTTTTATTATTACAGCATGCAAAAACACGGAGCTTGTCAAGCAAACCGAGGAATAAATATTTTTTTTAGAAATAAAACATGTCTATACATAATTTTTTTAAATAGCAATAAACTAGATGGTTATAGGTTCAATAAATGGGGGAGAGGAATAAGTAGTTCTATAGGCGGAGCGGCGGACTGCAAAGCTTTGCATTTAGTTTTCCCATTGAATTAACGGAAAAATCTTGCCCTAATGCTTTGAAAAAAAAAAAACCTTTTGGAATGTAACACTCAGGTTGGTAGTACAAGGTGTGAGATATGCGCTGCCAGGAATTCTTGCTTAACACTTGTGACTGAATTAAATTTAATTAAAGCATTCATACAACATTTCGCAGGCTGTGTTCCTAATGTTCCACGAGAAACATGTTATGTTTATTGTACCAGAGGCCGTGCTCGCTATCCGCCGTTTGTAATTATGTTATTCATAATATGCTGTACATTAAAAGACCAGTCGTGGCGCAGCGACACGAAGTGTGACTGTAAAACCGACTAGTTGTGGGTTCGAACCCCAGTCGAGGAGATGAAATATTTACTTAAATTTATATTTCCATTTCTTCGCTCTGGTGTCGAAGCTAAGCGCGGCGTTGAGTTCTGCTATTTATCACGCAATGCCTGAAAAATTCGGTGATAAGTGGAGAAAGGAACGTCTTAACACTAGGTTTCCTCTGCCTAGCCTGCTATATGCAGGATACAGCGTGAAGGTGAAAAAAATCTTTACTGTACAATAAAATGCGCAATTACTATAAATTATTAGCGCTGCATTGTCATTGTCATTTTTATAGCTGATTACGTGTTTAACCAAAAATATATACAGAAGTTTCCATGAGCACCGGATGACTTTAAGTTTATTAATATAATACGTAAATATTTATAAAATTATTAAAAATGGAAAAAATGTAGAATGATTCAGTATAAAGCTGAAAAGAAATGAAAAACCGATCGATTGCGAGTCGGAATCGCCCACCAAGAGTATCGTAATAATTTCAAGATTTTAGGTCAGCGGAAATTTTTTCTTATAAACGTTGAGAAATTTATGTTTTCTAGCACTCATTTTGTATGATATCCATGAAATACCTATAAATATGAGATCCATGAAATACCTATAAATTTTGATATGTTGATGTTTTAGTGATATCATGTTACCTTAGAAACAACACACCATCAATACAGCAGCAGGTAAACGAAGATTTTTGACAGAAGAGCAAGTGTGTTTTGGTTTCTGGGTTGGTGCCACATTCCCAGGCGTCTTGACCATTCAGAGTGAATCCTAATTACACAAAGTAAATTCTTGGCACTGGTTTTTTAATCAATTGATTGATTCATTATCATTCTCTCGCATCTGTTATTTATGGCCTTACTTTTAGTAAGCTAACTGTTCAATTTGGACTGTGATTCGAAGAATAACGAACTTACTCAAAGTTTAGCTAACTTAGCGTGCCCTGGTTCTCAGAGCTGGCCACTAATGTGCCGTAAATAAGCCTCACAGCAGGTACAGCTATATCCAGGGAGATATTATATCCGGTTTCTTCATGAAGTTTTCTATAATATATTTTATCCGATCCTAGAGGGAGTCTTCGATGCATTTCTCTTGAAATTGAATTTTGAAATTGTATGGAATTTGGACTGCTCGTCACGAGGGTCCCACGCATCATAAATAGGGAGTACAAAAGTTTATTTTTTATGCCCTCGTTTGATTCTCTCGTAGATTTCTCGATCGCGACGGGCACTACGTAACTCTAAGGTAAGTTAAGTTTCTTGATTGTTAATTTTATGTTTTATTATTATATTTTTTTTAGCAATATTCTCAACTGTGTTATTGATTAATATTTTTTTTATTACAATGTTGTCTTTCATTATCAGGTCGACCCGAACAAATCATATTGCATAGGGCTATGATAGCAAGCGCATCCCATTTGCATGTGACAGGGCAATCTGTACTGAACGCGTTATGTTCAGTATTGCGCTACTGAGCAAGCCCTGGCACTCGGGCTTCATGTGGTGCCCTCCACAGTGGTTACATGTGGGGGCAGTTTCTTTACAAAACCGCCTACTATGCCTGTGACCCAGACAGAGAGGGCACTGCACGGGTGGCGAGAAGTCAGCCACTCTTATTTTCTGAAGATCGATGTGCAGCGCTCCCGCTTCAACCGCTTGGCTCCACACTCCGAAAGACATCTCATGACGACGTGTTCGGTCTGCGTTAAACTTAAAAAACTTAATTTCAGACCGGTAGTCCTCCTTGGGAATGCCTTCGAATAAATCTTGATTCTACTTCCTGAGGGCGCTCAAGATGACACAGCCATTTCTTGGTACGACTCGGATCACGTTTTGAAGCTGCTGTAGATTTCATAAAAACTTGGTAAATTTAATGGTTTAATAAGTAGCCTTAAAAAAAACTAATTTATATACTCTAGGGAACTAAGACATATTTCGGTTTGTTACATCCCACCCACGATGATTGTTTCGGAAGACGTTGCATCGGAAGTGTGAAACGAACGTAGAAATATTGTTGAACTATGTAATTATCGTATAATTTCAAAAGATTTCTATTACACGTTGTGACCTACATTGCTAGTTGCGCTTGCGCATCGACAACGAATATTTTATGCGTTTAAAAATTGTTTTAGAATCCAAAAGTCAATTTATGCGTCAAAATATCTTTTGCAATTAAAGCATTCCGATGTTGCAGATAAAATGATTATAATTTAAAAAAAAGTATGGCGATGGCAGTCTGTGTTTGTATAGATCGATCGTTTGTATAGATATATTGTAATTTTGATGAAAATTTGTAATGTTTGACTATCATTGTGATGGTTATGAATTGATAACCACGTCGGAAATAAAAAAAAATAAACATATAAATTCTATTTATTTCGCCGCTCCTGTAACACCAAATGACTCTCTAAATAAGAGAGTGTTTTGATAGTTAAACGGAGAAGAGAAGAAGACTATATAAACGAACACAAATAAATAGCCTCAAATGCGGATGTATTTTTTGTATCCAAAGAATATCTTTGGCTTGTCTCCATACACGTGTCTCAATACGTATTTTTATTTCGCTTTTAATAGCAAAGGATAAAAATATAAATTATTTATGTTTGTTAAGTTAAAGACCATAAAACCATCGTATCGCAATGGAACAGTGGTGTTTAAATGAGCGTTGTGGGTTCGATTCTTACTCGTTTCTATTCATCCCGCAAGACCGGAGTGATTTGACACAAAATTTTAAGGTTGTTATTACGCAGCAATAAATAAAGAAGACTGATTTAATCATTTAAAGGAATAAGTTAAGAACAATTTTAATGGTACAATATTATCATAGTAGTACTGTAACGTTTCTTAGTATAGTCAGTGGTGATGGGTTATTCTCGACGGTGTCTTGACACTACATCTAATAAAGAGAATATTATGATTACGTTGTTCCACGAATTTTAAAACACTTTTTTATATATGAGGCCAGTCGTGGCGCAGCGGCACAAAGTGTGACTGTAAACTGACTGGTTGTGGGTTCGATCCCCACTCGAGGAGATGAAATATTTGCTTAAATTTATATTTCCATTTCTTCGCTCTGGTATCGAGGCTAAGCGCGGCGTCGAGTTCTGCCACTCAACACGCAATGCCTCCAGAATTTGGCAAAAAGTGGGGAACGGAGTGTCTAAAAACACTAGGTTCCCTCTGCCTACCCTGCTGTGTGCGGGATACAGCGTGAAGCTGATTTATTTTTATTTTTTTTTTATATATATAATAAATAATAATACATTTTCTATATTGGGATCAAACCAACCACAATCTGTCGCTTTGACAGGTTAAACAGAAAAATTTTTAAACGTTTTGACCATGCGACCAAGTACCACAACGATAGGTTAAGTATACCTAGCACAGTAAAAGATCGTTAAATTGGCCACATCATTACTCAGAATAGGCACATTTTGCTAGTCATTGCATTTATAGTACCTACAAGCTTAAGATCATTCACGTGTAAGATCGTATTGCTTGATGGTATTCCTTGCAATACTACATTTACATACTATTTACAGATTTATATATTTAGAATTTTGGAAACATTATTCATTGAGGCCAGTCGTGGTGCAGTGGCACAAAGTGTGACTGTTAACATGACAGATTGTGGGTTCGACTCCTATTTGAAGATGAAATGTTTAATATTTTTATTTCTTCGATCTGGAGTCGAGGCAAAGCGCGGTGTTGAGTTCCGCGACTTAACACGAAATGACTACAGAGTTTGGCGGAAAATAAGAGACGAAGTGTCTTAACACTAAGTTCCCTCTACCTATCCTGTCGCGTGTGGGATACAGCGTGATGTTATAATTTTTTTTTCAGCTTCCCGGTTTATCACGTTTATAATGTGATATAAACGTTTTTAAACATTTTTTAAAGTGATATTCCACACTTAGGAAAGAAAAATACTTATTTAGAAAACCCATACAAATTTCAAATTTTTATACGTTTGCTAAATAAATGATATAAACGTGTATTACCATGTTCACTACCTTACTAGGCAGAAAGTACTAAGTTTTAAGATACTCCGTACTTCGCTCCCTAATCGGCGCATCTCAACGCCGCGCATCCTTCGTGTTTTACTTATGACAGAAAATATAAGCCAGTCATAGAATTGGGGCGCAAAAGTGTGACTTTAAACGCGGCTGGTTGTGTTTCGCTCTGGTGTCGAAATAAAGTGCGGCTTTGAGTTCCGCGAGGACTCGGCGGAAATTGAGTGTCGTCGCCAAATACTGGAACAGATTCAACAAAAAATCATGTGATGTGTGAAAAAAATGTATAAAAATATGTTACCTTTTTATCATCTAGCGCCCATTAAAATTTTGTTAAAAAAGCAGGTTTGAGTGTTTAGATACTCCGTTTCCCACTTTCCGTCGAATTTATCTAGCCTCAAATCTAATTATAGTGAGAATATAATGAGCAAAAAATAAATTACGTACAAAATTTTATCTTAAAACAATTTTATTAAATATGCAATTATGCTTGCTGTCAAAATTAAGCCAAACAAGAAATTACTTTGAAATAGGCATAATAAGTGGGTAATTAGGTATCGAGTGCGTAAACGTGCGTTTATAAGTTAATTAAAGTCAACGTTAAATATACCGAGTAAACATTTAATGAAAGAAACGTTGACTGTAGCTTAATTTTATTATTATAATGCGATAAATGCCTATTGATCAGTATTTTGTACTCTCCTTTTTTTAACCGACTTGTATAAGAAATAGAGGTTATCAATTTGACTGTATTTCGTTATGTTTGTAACTTCAGATTTTTTGACTGGGTGAATCGATTTTTATGGTACTTTTTAGAGTTCCGTACTTTTAGGTAAGGTGTCGCGGCCCTTTATCTCAGAAATGATAAGATATAGAAATAATGATAAGAAATGAGAGATATCGAGTTGAAATTCAAACCATATATATAGATCTACGGCCCTGTGATTTCCTAATAAAAACGTATTTCTATATTTACTTAAAAAAAATATAGCCATTTATATAGCATAAAACGCGCATTCTTTGTTCAGCATGATGGAGGCTCGAAAAAAAAAGTTGTTGTAGCAATAGCTTGATAGTGACTTCAAAATTATAAAATCTTTATTAAATTTTTTTTTTAATATAGTTTGTACTAATAAAAAACCAATTTAGAATGGAGTGTATTCTGCCTATCCTGTCGTATGCGGGATGACACGTGATTATAGACCAAGAACAAATACATATTAAAGAGTGCTAGACGCAAATGAAATTAATTAATTGCTGGCGTGGACGACGAGACGGTAATATGCTTCACGTTATTTCATGTCATAAACCAGTGGGGGATTATTGTTTATTGACAGCTGAGCAATATCGAAACCCAGAGTATTTTTTGTTGTCAGATCCGTTATATGACATAATATTATGTATGTCAACGACACCAGAAAGGCGTACGATTTTTATAATTACACCTATTCCATCTATAACATGGTAGACAAAGAGAATATAGAGAGTGTCAAGATGAAGTGTCTAAACACTAGTTTCGCTTTGCTCTCTGACTTCCGACCAACTATGAATATAGGTATTGACGCAACGCCACGCTTTGATTTATGAGAGTGGAATTTTTTGTCAGCTTCACGATGTATTCTGCATATGGCGGGGAACCTAGTGTCAACACTCCATTCTCTACTTTCCGCCAATTTTTCAAGGCATTGTGTGTTGAGTGGCGAAACTCGGCGAAAGCGCCACGCGTTGCATTGTCACCAGAGTGAAGAAATTAAAATATTAATAAAAAATAATATTAATTTCTCCGAATGGAAAACTAATGTCGCGTTTATAGTCACATATTTATGCCACTGTGCCACGACGATCTCAAAAGAGGGTAATATTATTTTAATATAATTTAACGTAAATTTCTGAAAAACATCTCTTAGATACAATCAAAATGTAAATATAACTTTTACTTGTATATATTATATAGAAACTACACACACACACTTCACAGAGGAAAAACGGTAGTAAAAAGTATTTACAGTTATCCTTTCCACCACATCAGCGAAATTTTGTAGTAGAAATATGGTCAAACATTTAGGGCGATTTAATTATGTATGGTGAAGACCAGCGCTGCCCCTCGGGGGCCGCTTTGTTGCGAGTCCAGATTTCTGAACAATTTCATTCAATATTTAAGCGACCCTTACTGTTGTAATGTTACGTTTTTATATTGTTTTCTTATAAATTCTTTGCTTGTAAATATATAATACACTATTGATATAATATTAATAACATTAAATTTTATAGATTACTCATGGCGCAGGGGCACAAATCTGCGACGAGCAACGCGACGAATTGTGGGTTCTAGGAAATTAAATATTTGTTTTGCTCCGATCACGAAGTAGCTTTACTTCGTGATCGGCATCGTTCTGCCACCCAACACGCCATGTGTTCCGAATTCGGCGGAAAGTGAGGAACACAGTGTCTTAACATTAGGTTCCTAGGTGTCCTCTGCCTACCCTGCTATGTGCGTGAGACTAAAAAAAAGAAAAGAAAAAACCATTCCGGTTCTTTGCCTTATTAGTTATAATGAGGAATGTTGTAATTTGATGTCGTGTAATTTATAAACTTACATATAATCTTCAAATTTATTTTCCTTTGTTCTACATAAATTCTGACGACTATAATATTACAAATACATGCAATTATTTGTTAACAAATTAATTATGTTTGGATATTTGTATTTCGATATTCAAATTGATTAAGTCATATTTATACTTATATCCGTTGAAGAATAGTAACTTCAGTAATGTTTACTCTCTAATAGTCGTTTATTAGAAGCGTAAATAACTACGGAATACAGATTTATCGGAATCCTTCCATTTTCTATTTCATTGGAGCGCGTCAAAGTAAAGGCCTTCCCGCTTGCAATGCTCGTCGACGTGCGAGTCGAAGTGCGAGTCGAGGTGTACGTTTGGGATTGCTGTTATCATTTTCCTCCCCTTAACCCATTTTGGTGGCTTTGATCCTTTGAACCACATTTGATTTCGTAAATTGTCCTCTTCTGTAGGGATTTACTTATGATTTTCAGTTGGAATATTTCTTTTTAATATTTCTTAAACATTGTAATGATTGATCTATATGGACATTGTACATTATACATAAAAGACCCTTGCAGTACTGACTGACTGACACTGATTGAGTGAGAGGTCGCAAAGCCGAAAAAAAGTGGTGTAGAACACAGAAATTCGGAATGTAGGTTTCTTTAAGAACATTCAAGATTTCATTCAGTTCACGTAAACGAAATTGATTATGGCCATTTTAGTTAGCCATAGTTTTAGAGACGAATATTAAAAGGACATTTGGCTCAAAAATAACTTTTTAAAATTATAGAATTACTCCATCTTCCTTTGTTCCTATTCTCAAGAAAGCGTAAGCTCAAAGTGCAAACAGAAACAGAAGCAATTTTTATAGTAAATTTCCTTCTTAATTAAATATCTATGAATTATTTATCCATTTGATATCGTAATTGCTTACAACAGCACGGACCGGTAAATTGATGGGCACCAAACCGTGGCCCATGAGTTATGGCTCGTTGTACCGTGTCCAACAGAAAGCAGAAAGGACCAAAGAGGAAATTGAGATGAAATCGAAAATCCATCGGTATAAATTTTATTACACACCTAAGTAGTTCCACTAGTAAACGTACGCTGCACTTTGTTTTTATGCTTCTCATTCAATCTTTTTTATGGTGGAGAATATATCTTTTTTTATTTCCACTATTTGTGATTTTTCTTGTAAAATATTCTCGTATTCCCTGACTACTAAATATAGGTAGGTATACATATGAATGTATAATATTTGTATATATTTTTTTTCAACTTCACGCTGTATCCCGCATGTAGCAGGGAGCATAGTGTTAAGACACTTCTCTCCTCACTTTCCGCCGAAATCTGGAAGCTTTGCATGTCGGATGACGGAACTCAACGCCGCTATACCTCTCGACACCCAAGCAAAAAAAAAGGAAAATATTGTTTCTTCCCTTATATTTCATTGCCTCGAGATGGTATCGAAGCCACAACCTGTCATGTTTACAGTTCCACGTTTGTGCCACGACTGGCCTAATTTGTGTTATAATATTTTTTTTATATTTACAGCTATAGAAAGTTGGTAGATATAAAAGTAGATCTTTCAGTTATTTAAAAGGATTATGTTTTTTTTAATATGATTATATTTAATCAACATAATATAACATTAACGTATTAGAAAACAATGTCCTAAGTCTTATAATACAATATATATATATATGTATATTATAAGCACAACAATAGAGTCAAACTCGAGTACTGTAATTATCTTAGCCACGAAACCGCTTGCGGCTTCCCCGTTTAAATTACGCTATTATATATTTACAAATTTAGATTACTGTCGAGATCGATAAGGATAATCACTAAAAATTTTGCCAATTTTAATTTTCTTTGAAATGGTATACCTATATCTTTTTTTTATTTATGAATCGATTGAAATAAAACAAACGCTGTACGTTTAATAAAGCTTGCCAAAATACAATAGGGAAAACGGCATTTAAATTACACACATGGACACAGACATAGACACAGATAAACGGACAACAAATTTTAAATCAATATTTACACTGATAAATGCTGTCGGCATTATTATCTACGAATTTTCTCATCGTTCATGTACAGACAGCGATCAGTCACGAGTTTTATTATATACTAGCGACCCGCTCGCGGCTTCGCCCGCTTAAACCACAGAACTATTTACTTAACACACTGAATTATGTTCGTGTCTTGATATACTTAAATGTATGTTTGCAATGTAATGAAGATTTTTATAAGAAAGTTGTTAAAACTTTAGGTCGCATTTTCGTACCTCCCATAAGAATCTTCAATTGAATGTTTGAAATAAAAACACAACTTATCGATACTTACTATATGTGCGTTTCTTTACGATAATCTCAGAAACGGCTTAACCGATTTAAATACTTTTTTTGTTTGTATTCTGGCAAACTGCCCTTAAATATTAAGCATTAGTTTTATTTTAAGCAGCTTCATGCTAGTCAGAGGGAGGAACCTAGTATTAAGACACTCCGTTCCCCACTTTCTACCGAATTCTGGACGCATTGCGTGTTGAGTGGCAGAACGCAACGCCGTGCTTAACCTTGACCCCAGAGCGAAGAAATGGAAATATAAATTTAAGTAAATATTTCATCTCCTCGTGTGGGGATCGAACTCAGAGAACCAGTCGGTTTTACAGTCACGCTTTGTGCCGCTGCGCCACGACTGGCCTCAACTGGACTGGACTTTATTTTAATCGGTTCACATAAAGTTAAAGCCAGATCCACGCTTTATCCCGCCCTTAGTAGGGCAACTTAGTGTAAGATATTGGGTATAATGTGTGACTGATGTGCGAAATGAAAATATTATTAAATTATAACTCAATCCTGCATGTGTGGATCAGACCCACAACGTCACGTTACAGTTACAATTGGGCATATAGGGTAAAATAGTTTTTAAGATACATCAACAGTGAAGACGTAGGTTTTTTTTCTTATTTCACAATGTTTATTCATATCTATATTTCGTATGACGCGGTTACGCATAGGTACCAATAATGTAAACACATACTACTACAAAAATAGTACTAAAATGTTTAGAACTTTAAATTTTGCCGCCAATACCTACGACTCGATTTCGCAATGAGGCGTATGCGCCGGTTTCCCTTTGATAGGTTTTTATGTGCAAGCGTCGTTCTTGACAAATTGTATTTTATTTTACAACGATAATTTTATTATTTATTTTGTTTGAAAAAATAACTTTTTTATTTTCGGGTTTTTAATTTAATATGTAATAGGCTTTTATAGAGTAGTTAAACTGTGGTTTCATTTAAAGTGGTCCTTACAAAAACACTGTATAATTGAGCATATTTAATATTTATAATGATTTTTTGGAAAATAGATACCAATAGTTATTACAACCACTTGCGAAGAAGCATAGTTTAGGCAATTTTTTATTCTTATACCTTTTGAAAAACTACCAACGTTCTTATAGTTAATATATTATTTTTTCAAATTAAAAAAATTGTCTATGTCATCATAATGGCGGAAAAGTATTCAAAATATTGTAATACCACATTAGTATCGACAATGTAGTGTTGATAGTAATTGAAAATAGTTATACTACAGGAGGACCTTCATATGCACAGTTTTAACCTGTTTTATGTATAATATAGAATAATATATTGTATAGAGGAATCACACATTCTTTTTATTCAGTTTAGTAAATACATTTTTTAGAGGTTACTCTGTACTAAAATGGCATGCAACTCTGTTCCCACATTTACGTTCCTGATATATCGATTTAAATAATAGAAATACAAAATATAGGAAGGAAACACAAATGCAATTATATTGCATTTTTTCTTTTTTTCATACTTGAAACGTATTAATAAATTACATATTATGTATTACATACAATTAATTTCTTTTAAATATAACACTAAGTTTAATCAGCTTCACGCTATTTTAACAGATAACATAAGATGACATTAAAACGTATTGACATCACCACGTGATCCATCTAAACATAATATAAACTTTTATAAACTATGAACTCACATTCAGAATTTACTTTCCAAATACATATACTTTTTATTCTACACATCGCCATATGAGCTAATTCCGTAAAATATACCTACTTTATTATGTTTGTTAATATCACCAACGTTGACGTTTGAAATAATAATTATGGTAGACTGAACAAATATTGATTATACTTCTTTTTTTAGCTTCACGCTGTATCCCGCACACAGCAGGGTAGGCATAGGACCTCTAGTGTTAACAACAACACTCTGTTCCCTACTTTTCTCGGAATTCTGTAGGCATTGCGTGCTGAGTAGTGAAACTCAACGCCGCACTTTACCTCGACACCAGAGCGATGAAATGGAAATATAAATTTAAATAAATATTTCGTTTCCTTGCGTGGTCATCGAACCCACAACAGTTACACTTTGTGCCCCTGTGCAACGAACGGCCTCAATTTACTTTCTTCTTTTAAAATGTGGTTAAATGAAATAGTCGTAATTTAATTATGTCAGATTACTATTAACCGACTTCTTAAAAGGGGTCATCAATTGGGCTGTATTTTTTAGCCTTGTTACCTTAGAACTTTTGATTGTATGAACCGATTTTAATGATTCTTTTTTTATTTGAAAGCTAATGCCTCCCGTGTAGTCTTATTTTAATTTAGTTATATCCAACAATGGTATCTATGAGAAAATCATATAAATCTCAAATTTACATTAAGTATATGCGCGACAAATGAACGTATAAGTCAATATCAATTCAACCGATTTTAATGATTCTTTTTTTATTAGAAAGGGTACATATAAGGGGTAGTTTGGTGAAAGTTTAGTTAAGTTCAGAGTGTGAAATCCGGTTGAATTTGAAGAAGTCGATTTTTTTTATTAAAAAATATAATTATGTAATTTTTTCTACAAAAAATTCTTTATACTCCATGATAAAAACTATCCTATAAGTGACATTAGGCTTTGAACTATTACCATGCCAAAATTAATTTAATTTCATACAGTAGTTATCGGTATTTTAGGTGATTTATATTTTTCAGTTTTTGTTTTTTTTTAAAGAAAACTATCATGAAATTCGGAATGAAACCGAAAAAAAATGTACCTTGAGGCCCTAGGCTAACACCATGCAAAAATTCATCAATTTCTGTCAGGTAGTTTTTGCGTGATTGACGCACAAACAAACCGACAGACAGACAGACAGACAGACAGACAGACAGACAAGAATTCTGCTGAGTGGTTTTTTAGGTTCTATAATCGACATATTAACCGACCTAATTTTTATTTTTTTTATATCTTTCATGTACAGAATTGACTTTTCTATCCTTTTATTATATATGGAGATGGAGATGGAGATGGAGATTAATCACATTAATAAGATAATGAGTGCGACAAGGTCAGGCAAGACAAAACAAACATCATTTTTTTAATTCTTAAAATAAAAAATATAGATTGTTTTGTGAATTCATGTGATAAATTACATTTTATAACTCCTTTTAATTTTTGACTTTTCAGTTCGTTTCAATACAAATTTAAAATACCTTTCGTGACAAAGTGCATTTATACATCGCTCATTTACCGAAACAATGTGTCGGTAACCTTCTTTCGTCGTACCATCGTTTCTAATTCAGTAGCTTAGAGAAATAGCTGTCTCCATAGCTGACTTGGAGCCTGCGAATGAGGCTAAGGATGAAGGACCTTGTCTCTCAACGCAATAGGTCATCACTGACACACACACTGGTCCTCCTAGTTTTTCCATTTAACTACACTTCAGATAGGAGACAGCCTACATAAAAAATAAACTTTTTTAAATTATAAAACTTTTATTGAAGTTTATTCGTGTAGTAAAAAATTTTTTATGTGAATGTGTAGTCACATATATAGATCACATGTGTGAATATGTAGTCACATATGTGGACCACATGTGTGAATATGTGGTCACATATGTGGACCACATGTGTCAATATATGCTCACGTATGTGGACCACATGTGTGAATATGTGGTCTTTCATGTGGACCACATGTGAGAATGTGTGGTCACATATGTGGACCACATGTGTGAATACGTGGTCGCGTATGTGGACCACATGTGGGAAAATGTGGTCACATATGTGGACCACATGTGAGAATTTGTGGTCACATATGTGGACCACATGTGTAAATATATGGTCCCATATGTGGACCACATGTGTGAATATGTGGTCTTTCATGTGGACCACACGTGAGAATTTGTGGTCACATATGTGGACCACATGTGTGAATATGTGGTCGCGTATGTGGACCACATGTGGGAAAATGTGGTCACATATGTGGACCACATGTGTGATATGTAGTCACATATGAAGATTACATGGGTGATCATGTGGTCACATATGTGGACCACATGTGTGAATATGTGGTCACGTGTGTGGACCACATGTGTGTATATGTGCTCGCATATGTGGACCACATATGTGAACATGTGGTCACATATGTGGACCACATGTGGCATCGTGTGGTCATATATGTGAACCACATGTGTGAATATGTGGTCTTTCATGTGGACCACATGTGAGAATGTGTGGTCACATATGTGGACCACATGTGTGAATACGTGGTCGCGTATGTGGACCACATGTGGGAAAATGTGGTCACATATGTGGACCACATGTGTGAATATTTGGTCTTTCATGTGGACCACACGTGAGTATTTGTGGTCACATATGTGGACCACATGTGTGAATATGTGGTCACGTGTGTGGACCACATGTGTGTATATGTGCTCGCATATGTGGACCACATATGTGAACATGTGGTCACATATGTGGACCACATGTGGCATCGTGCGGTCATTTATGTGAACCACATGTGTGAGTAAGTATTCACATGTGCAGATCGCATGTGTGATATGTTGTCACATATGTAGACCACATGTGTGATATGTAGTCACATATGAAGATTACATGTGTGATCATGTGGTCACATATGTGGACCACATGTGTGAATATGTGGTCACGTGTGTGGACCACATGTGTGTTTATGTGCTCACATATGTGGACCACATATGTGATCATGTGGCCACATATGTGGACCACATATGTGATCATGTGGCCACATATGTGGACCACATGTGGCATCGTGTGGTCATATATGTGTACCACATGTGTGAATAAGTATTCACATGGGCATATCACATGTGTGATATGTAGTCACATATGAAGATTACATGTGTGATCATGTGGTCACATATGTGGACCACATGTGTGAATATGTGGTCACGTGTGTGGACCACATGTGTGAACATGTTATCACATATGTGAACCTTTTATAAAATATATTTAATTCATTAAATGTAATATGTATATAAATAAATAAACGTAAAGAAACGTTACGTAACAACATACATAATAACAATTAAAACGTAAACTGCAGGCTAATTGATCATCCGGTAGACATTTTAATTAAATTATCAGCTGAAGCAGAATGTCTTTGTATCATCAGAGTTGTAAACCATTTGTTCGATAATTAACTTTAACAGTTATGAACATATACTATTGTTCAAAGACGTCACTATTACATTTCAATCTTATGAAAATTTATAATGGAGAGAAGAAAGAATTTCAAATAAGATAGTGGTGCACTTACTCAATTTTGCACTTTCCAATTTCTTTAGATAGTATAGCGGAACACAAGGCTTCGCTTCGTTTGTTTTTACGGGCAGAAAAATAAATATATTCTTCCACTTAGTGGGAATTTAACCTAATTAAAATATAACTAGTGCTACAACCAGAAATCTCAGTTCTCTCAACTGTACCGTCATAGCGTCAAGTTTTAGTCGACATATTAACTTTAAACATATTAATTTTTTATCGACATATTAACCGACCTTATTTTTATTTTTTTTATATCTTTCATGTACAGAATTGACTTTTCTATCCTTTTATTATATATGGAGATTTTGTTTGAAAAAATAACTTTTTTATTTTCGGGTTTTTAATTTAATATGTAATAGGCTTTTATAGAGTAGTTAAACTGTGGTTTCATTTAAAGTGGTCCTAACAAAAAAACTCTGTATAATTGAGCATATTTAATATTTATAGTGATTTTTTTGGAAAATTGATACCAATAGTTATTACAACCACTTGCGAAGAAGCATAGTTTAGGCAAATTTTTATTCTATAAGAATTCCTTTTAAAAAACTACCAACGTTCTTATAGTTAATATATTATTTTTCCAAATTAAAAAAATTGTCTATGTCATCATAATGGCGGAAAAATTTCATTCATATTGTAATACCACATTAGTATCGACGATGTAGTGTTGATAGTAATTGAAAATAGTTATACTACAGGAGGACCTTCATATGCACTGTTTTAACCTGTTTTATGTATAATATAGAATAATATATTGTATAGAGGAATCACACATTCTTTTTATTCAGTTTAGTAAATAAATACATTTTTTAGAGGTTACTCTGTACTAAAATGGCATGCAACTCTGTTCCCACATTTACGTTCCTGATATATCGATTTAAATAATAGAAATACAAAATATAGGAAGGAAACACAAATGCAATTATATTGCATTTTTTCTTTTTTTCATACTTGAAACGTATTAATAAATTACATATTATGTATTACATACAATTAATTTCTTTTGAATATAACACTAAGTTTAATCAGCTTCACGCTATTTTAACAGATAACATAAGATGACATTAAAACGTATTGACATCACCACGTGATCCATCTAAACACAATATAAACTTTTATAAACTATGAACTCACAATCAGAATTTACTTTCCAAATACATATACTTTTTATTCTACACATCACCATATGAGCTAATTCCGTAAAATATACCTACTTTATTATGTTTGTTAATATCACCAACGTTGACGTTTGAAATAATAATTATGGTAGACTGAACAAATATTGATTATACTTCTTTTTTTAGCTTCACGCTGTATCCCGCACACAGCAGGGTAGGCATAGGACCTCTAGTGTTAACAACAACACTCTGTTCCCTACTTTTCTCGGAATTCTGTAGGCATTGCGTGCTGAGTAGTGAAACTCAACGCCGCACTTTACCTCGACACCAGAGCGATGAAATGGAAATATAAATTTAAATAAATATTTCGTTTCCTTGCGTGGTCATCGAACCCACAACAGTTACACTTTGTGCCCCTGTGCAACGAACGGCCTCAATTTACTTTCTTCTTTTAAAATGTGGTTAAATGAAATAGTCGTAATTTAATTATGTCAGATTACTATTAACCGACTTCTTAAAAGGGGTCATCAATTGGGCTGTATTTTTTAGCCTTGTTACCTTAGAACTTTTGATTGTATGAACCGATTTTAATGATTCTTTTTTTATTTGAAAGCTAATGCCTCCCGTGTAGTCTTATTTTAATTTAGTTTATATCCAACAATGGTATCTATGAGAAAATCATATAAATCTCAAATTTACATTAAGTATATGCGCGACAAATGAACGTATAAGTCAATATCAATTCAACCGATTTTAATGATTCTTTTTTTATTAGAAAGGGTACATATAAGGGGTAGTTTGGTGAAAGTTTAGTTAAGTTCAGAGTGTGAAATCCGGTTGAATTTGAAGAAGTCGATTTTTTTTATTAAAAAATATAATTATGTAATTTTTTCTACAAAAAATTCTTTATACTCCATGATAAAAACTATCCTATAAGTGACATTAGGCTTTGAACTATTACCATGCCAAAATTAATTTAATTTCATACAGTAGTTATCGGTATTTTAGGTAATTTATATTTTTCAGTTTTTATTTTTTTTAAAGAAAACTATCATGAAATTCGGAATGAAACCCAAAAAAAATGTACCTTGAGGCCCTAGGCTAACACCATGCAAAAATTCATCAATTTCTGTCAGGTAGTTTTTGCGTGATTGACGCACAAACAAACCGACAGACAGACAGACAGACAGACAGACAGACAGACAGACAAGAATTCTGCTGAGTGGTTTTTTAGGTTCTATAATCGACATATTAACCGACCTAATTTTTATTTTTTTTATATCTTTCATGTACAGAATTGACTATTCTATCCTTTTATTATATATGGAGATATTCGTACCTATGATATCAGTCAGGCCAGTCGTGGCGCAGTGGTACAAAGTGTGACTGTAAAACCGACTGGTTCTGGGTTCGATTCCCACTCGAGGAGATGAAATATTTACTTAAATTTATATTTTCATTTCTTCGCTCTGGTGTCGAGGCAAAGCGCGGCGGTGAGTTCTGCCACTCAACACGCAATGCCTCCAAAATTCGGCAGAAAGTGGGGAACGAAGTGTCTTAACACTAGGTTCCCTCTGCCTACCCTGCTGTGTGCGGGATGTAGCGTGAAGCTAATTTTAATTAATTTTTTTTTATGATATCATAAGAAAAGTTGTAAGAACAATTCAGATATTTACATAGTATACTCAGTTCGTGGTAACAAACGTACGAAACAACTGAAACATTAAAAGTAGATCGTTTTTTTTTTCTCTAAGTTATGATAGGACCTGGCTGTTTGCCGAATTCCTTCGCTAGTCGAGGTCAGACAAATAAATAAACTGAATCAACTCCAATAATTGCGGTAACTGCCTCTCGCGTTATGACTATAATACAACGTTGTGCCCTCTCTCTGTCCTTAAAATGTATTTTAATTTCGTATTGGGTCTATAGTATTTATTTTTATGTATTTTTTTATGTTTTACAATATAAAAATTATATATACATGTGAATTAAAAATATATAGTAAATGTGAATTTAAAATTTGCAATGAGAAAAAAAAAATCTATAGCAACAATATCTTTTGTAAAATTAGTTTTATGACTAGTAAAACTGGTTTTTACTGTGTTGCTTACCTATATGGAAAGTATGTACCTATTTAATACTTAAACGTTATTTTACAAATGTGTTATGGTTGGGAATCGAACACCCAATCTCCAAAGCTCAGTAGTGTAACCCACTAATCATTATGATGTCAAGTTCTCCATAGTTTTATGAGGCGAATGAAATTTTATTTATTAATATACTTACATATGCTAGTATATGCATCTATTTTTTTGTTTTTAATTTCATGCTGTATCACACACACAGCACGGCGGCCAGAGAAAACCTGCTATTAAAACAACCCGGTCCTAATTTTCTGCTGAAATCTGGAGGCGGAACGCAACGCCGCGCTTGACTCTACGCTAGAAGGATCATTTCTTAATGAAAATATTAAATGTTTAAATTCCTTGCGTATTAATCAATTCCACAACCGGTCGCGTTTACAGTCTGACTTTTTGCCCCTGCACCACGACTGGCCTAATAAAATAAAATAAAATCAGCTTCACGCTGTATCCCGCACACAGCAGGGTAGGTAGAGGCAAGTATTAAGACATTCCGTTCCCCACTTTCTGCCGAATTCTGGAGGCATTGCGTGTTGAGTGGCAGAACTCAACGCCGCGCTTAGCCTCGACACCAGAGCGAAGAAATGGAAATATAAATTTAAGTAAATATTTCATCTCCTCGAGTGGGGATCGAACATACAACCAGTCGATTACAGTCACATTTCGTGCCGCTGCGCCACGACTGGCCTAATAAACCATATATAATGAAAAACATTAAACATTACAAATTTAGGTCATTATTTATAAAAGAATAAATCACCAGTAATTCCCACGTTAGTGTTGTCACAAACACATATCATGTTAATGGTGGAACTTATCTCATTATCTTATAATAAACAGTTAGAGGGTAAACATTAATTGTACCACAGCCATGGAAACATCCTTACGACAACTACTAGAGTATAAACATTTAACTTTTAGGTTTAACCCTAGACGCCTATATAGATAAAGTTACCCCTACCCGTCCCTTTCTAGTAGAGTGACGAAAATATTTTCTAAAATTTTTAACATCCCAATCACCTCTTTGTAAAATATGAAGTAAAAATAATTTTACACGAAAATATAGAAATAATAACAATAAAAAAATTGTAAAATGGTCTATTTCTATTTACGGGTGGGTTCCTACGCAAATTTAGATCACCTCTTGATTTGCAATGGAAAACTCGGTAGACGAATATTCGAATAATCGAATGTACGAAGAAAATGTTTAGAAAAACTGTAATTAAATAGCGAAAAAAATATATACTTTTAAATGCGTATGCATGAATATCTTTTGTGTAACATATAAAAAATATTAATAAAATATTTATTTTTCAAACTTGTGGTCCAATCGAGTTTCAAGCGTATACATATATAAATATATAACTGATAAGTAGGAAGGATAACTCAAAATGCATATAAATTACGAATGTATAGTCTATCCTCTAAAGATATATAAAATTATATTTTGTAAGCAAAAATAAAGAGAAGTATTGCTATACTTCGCTTTGTTTTTGCTTACAAAATCTTATAAATACTAAAAAGTAAAAGCAAAAAAAAAGATAGAAATAAATAATAATATTCTTCATAAATATTCCATCATTGTTATTACACTAAAAGGGATGGATTATAAATGTCGTTATAAAATACATCAACATTTTACAATTCATTTAAAAATATAGAGAAATTAGGTCAATTGGTAAATGTACCGTCGTTTATTTGTTGTTTCAAAGCAGTTCTACCGTTCAATTTGCAGAGCTAGCTTCCAGCGTGATGTAGATGTATACAACCAGATATCTAAGACTGAAGGTTTGTGGCGAATGACGACTAAATTATGCGTTGACCATTCAGCTTGGAATCTAAATGGTCAAGCAATTTGAATACTACTGTACAAAATATCTAGAAATTCCTTCATTTAGAGAAATTGCTATTGTAATTTTTTTTTAGCTTTACGCTGTATCAAGTATGTTGTAGAGTAGGCAGAGCCCAGTGTTAAGATACTTCGTTCTCCACTTTTCGCCGGATCGCCGGTCGCGAAACTTAACGCCGCGCTCGATATCAAAGCGAAGAAATGAAAATATTATATATTTCATTTCCTTCAGTGGAAACCAAACCCATAACCTGTCACAATTAAAGTCGCACGCTTTGCCATTGTGTACAAGGCCTATATTAAGAGTTATAAAAAAAATTATGCAAAATTTATACTTGCGCTGCTTGAGTTTTTTTTCACTAGATACACACTACAATAGATAGAATTACCGAATTAAACGGTAAAAAAAAAGAAGAATAGACTTCGATTGACCTTAAAATATAATCTTGTAGGATGAAATCCGGCACAATGACTGACTGATTATCATATAAATCACTAGCTTCCTAGAGGAAGATAATCTTGACTACCTAAACATTATTAAATTTCTTGCCCTAGATTCATAAATTATAATATTGAGCTCAAGAAAAAAAACATTACAAATATATTATTTTCTAAAAAAAATTATCCATCAAAAATTACTTACAATTAAGCCAGATAGTCGAAAACTACAGTAATAAAATTTATTTAAATTTTTGCTATTGCATTTTAGTGTGTTTTTTTAAATAAATATAAAAATATGGGATAAATTAGGATAGTGTAAAAACGCAGGCTGTGGCTTTAATCGTTACTCAGAGGAACGTTATATACGAAGGATATATGAGGATTACCACTATAGTGCTGGTCACGGTTCCTTTTCGGTCCGATCTTATATTCTTGTATGAGAAATTTCCTCATTGTTTCTCATATGAGAATATTTTAACAGAGATTGGGATTTGGCATTATAGTGTGAATCCACCCTAAGGCTACTCAACACGCAATTAAATAATAAATAATAAATTAAAAATTCCGATTTTGAGCAGAGAGCGGAGACTAGAACGAAAGCTACTTTACATGGCCTATACTGCTATATCGGGATACATAATAAAGGATTACGCGTTTCAGCTTTGATTGCCTTCAGTAATTTAGTTTTTAAATTTGTTGTGTGACTGTAAGTGCTAGTGGTAGTGGGTTTGATTTTCACTCTGAGGATTGAATTATTTAATATTTTCATTTGCCCGCTCTTGTAACAATGCAAAGCGTGGCGTAGAGTTTTGGCACTCAACACGCAATGCTTCGAGCATTCGGCGGAAACTGGGCAACGGAGTTTCTTTATACCAAGGTCCCCTTGATTACCTGATATACGCGGAATAAATCAAATAAAAAAATACCTACATAATAAATAATTTAATCATAAACAACTTTCGAAAACAAACTTTAGCGTAAATCCTTCTAAAAAAATGATATATCTCTATAAAAGTTAGCCAAAGTAAAAGACTAGGAAATATGAGCCTACAAAAACTTTTAACGAACGTAACAGTTTACAATACGATAAGTCACTAAGCAGAAATAGATCATTAGGTCAATAAAGAATGCAGAGGCGACCCCTTTATAGACTCCGTCCGGAGCAGATCGGCGAAAGGTCGCATTGGTTGTCTGTAAGCGTTGCGCCTAGCGTTTATCCAACTCTATGGATTTTTATTTTACTTTCTAATATTTAGTGTATATTTTTTTTTCAAGATTCCGTTCCTTTATTCTTGTCATTGTCATGTCGTTTAATAACTATACAATATATTGTCCCTGGTTTTCGTCTTGAATGCTCAGGAAGCCAGTAAAATAACGAAGATTGTAGATACCGGCAAAGATATTCGATATTAAAAATCCAAGGCTTACCAAGTTTTAAAAGCAGAAAGAACTTTTTAAATATAAAATGTAAACACGCTTTTTACCAGCAAAGAAGAACAGAGCATCTATGTATGTATTTCTTTTACATTCTTCTATGTAATTCTGCTTCATTAAATTAAATTAAATTAGCTTCATTCTACATCCCGCACACAGCAGGGTAGACAGAGGGAACCCAGTGTTAAGATACTCCGCTCTGGACTTCTGGCTTAATTTAAAATTTGTACCTAGAATCAAATTTCTTATTTTTGATAACATAGTTTGATAAAATAAACTAGCGACTGTTGTGTGCAGTCCACCTTTTTTAACATTAAATAATGATATTAATTAATTCAAATTTAATATTGAAACCAGTAATGTCACAGGGGCACAAGCATTTCTTCTCTCTGGTGTAGACGCAAAGCGCCGCGAGTACCGTCACTCAACGCGAAAAATGGGGAACGGAGTATTTTAATACTGGGTTCCCTCTCCCTACCTAATTTTTGCTCAATACGCTAATATTTATAAATTTTCACAAAGTATTGTAACAATACACGGTTATTTATATGTTATCTGCGTAATGGTCATGTTTGCTGTAAATAGCTGTGTGATTTTATTCTGAACTTTCTTTAGTTAAGGAATATTGTTTTTTTTTCAGTTTCTCGCCTTTTCCCGCGTTTAGTATGGAGATATATGGAGATTGGAGCGCTGAAACACTATCTTTACAACTTCCTTACAATTTTTCGCGATATTGCGTGTTGAGTAAATAATATAAATTGTAAATCTTGTATAGCAAAAAAGATTCATGTAGCCACTCGCTTCGCATGCTATAAGGATTACAGCGTGCAAAAATAAGAAAAATACTCTTTTTTTAGTGAAAACAGTCAAGTTATCCTAAATTGTGTTTATAGAATGTAAAATACTTAAGTGATTTTTATAATTTATACAATTCATCAATAAGTCATCCAGGTGAGGGACGAAAAATGACGGATGACGGGTGAATGATGATGGGTACGGAATTACGATAAACGAATAGATTCTTAATAAAGATCCGTTTTATCTTCATATCTCATTTATACTCATATTAAATTCTTGTTACGTTCCGAAAAGTTTGTTTCAATCATTACATTAGTTTACAGAGACAAGAGAGAAAAAAATAAATTTACATGAAATAAAAAAAACATGTACCTACTTACCTATATTTATTAAATCAATATCAATTTTATTAAAACATATTATAATGGAAAATACCATACCATACCTACTTGCAAAAAATAACTTTATTTATATAATTGAGGCCAGTCGTGGCGCAGGGGCACAAAGTGTGACTGTAAAGTCGACTGGTTATGGGTTCGATCCACACTCGAGGTAATAATATATTTATTTACATTTATATTTTCATTTCTTCGCTCTGGTGTCGAGGCAATGCGCGGCCTTGAGTTCCGCCACTCAACACGCAATGCCTCTAGAACTCCGCGGAAAGTGGGGAACGGAGTCTTGACACTGTGTGCGAGATACAGATTTAATTTTGATTCTATACAATTTAACTATCTTTGTAACACTAAAAGTGATGTGCTCAATGAAAATGCAAATCTCCTATGATGTCCGCTATTTGTACTAGGGCTAATATAACAGTATGTAGGGTGAAAATAGGTCGCGCGAACCGTAATAAATTACTACTTTGTTAATTTGAACACTTTCTGTTCCATTATGCTGCTTTTTACTTATTATATGAGGAGCGTTCTTTGCGTAATTAGAATCTGTCCGATCGTATGTATACATTTTCATCATAAACCAGTTTCAGAATTCGAGATATTGTGGAATTTCATCTTATTAGAACATAGGAATGGAAATAGTTTGCCTCGGGTGGGCATCGAATCCATAAACATCGATACTTATAATAAAATCGTCGTTGCATTTTTCACTATTGTATTTTAGCAAGCCCCTTCATATTTAGTGTTTGTTTAATTCCAATCGTTTTAAATAATAAAGGTAGGTATACCATATTAAAGTCTGAATGTTGTGTGATATAATAGAATTAGAATTATAAAAATAGATGAAATTTTACCTATAAATAAAAATATAGATTTTTTAAATTATATTATTATAAGTTATCAGTAGTCTCGGAAAAAAATTGTTATGACGGACCGACATAAAATTTCTGCTTTTTTTATATAGAATCGTTATCATATAGAATCATTATATCATACCTTAATATTAACTCGTCCTATAACATATTCTTACGTATTTGACCTATGAAAAGGCACAAAAGGGATACCCATGAAATAGGTTATTAACCTACATACATATGTATATTCAAAACGTCATTCAATTACGTAGTGCTATTGTAATTTTTGCACAATATATGTAGGTATAAAGTCAAACACGTGTAACGTTTACTATTTGCAAATACTGATAAGAAAACAATAACAAAATGCAACAACAGTTAAAATTTATCACAAAGCTAACAGTAGGTATGTACGCGATAGTAAAATAGTTGAATAATACGATCGACAATGCAAACATAAAATGGGAAATGTTTATTTTTTTTTTGGCATCACGCTGAATTCCGCATGCAGTAGGTATGCAGAGTGAACATAGTGTTCAGACACTCTGATTCATTCATCATTTTACTAAAATTATTTCTTAACGTGTTGCCGTCCGCAACGTCGTTCTGTAGACTGTGTGATCCTGCTTCTGATCACTCTATCTCAACCTATATTACACGTAAGTGTAAAAGCTATAAAATAAGCTAGCTCTTTATATTTATCAGATATGTATAACTACAGATATAAGATACAATATATAGAATACACTGAAACGGTTAAAGTGATGAATGAATCCATTCAATTTCAATTTCCCTTTTTTTTACAATTTGCATTATTAGCTCCTAAAATGGGCAGGTTTAATCAAACAAACTTCTCTGCTTTATAATATAAGTATAGTATTTTTAAATTTTTATACAAACACATTTAATAATCATAGATTTGTATGTATTATTATTTTTAAGGTTTACGTACTAACAATACATTTTTATTACGTAGGTAGCTAAAAAGGAAATTATTTGAATTGGTTGTCACAAAGCTATCTCAATTTACATGTAAATTTAAATTGATGATCTTATCTTTTAAATAATGCAACCCATTCCATGATAAAAAACCTATTGCAAAACAAGTGCGAGTCGGACTTACCCATTGAGGGTTCCGTACCAATTTCAGGATTGTAGGTGAAGAGATGGCAAACTTAAATTTACGGACATATGCATTCATTTTGTTTGAACTAAACTACAATTATAATTTTGTAATAATTTTTTAATAATAAATCTCAATTTACATTTGCTTTTTTTTATTTATTTATACGTACCGAATAAAGTTCACAATCATAAGTCTCCGTATATTGCCGTATACACTCCTTTTGTATGAAATAACCTCCAAATATAAGTTTGTAATTATTGCTATTTTTCTTCTTTTTATCAAAAAAGACACGTGCATCATGCGTATTTGAATGCTGAATTATCAGAAATTTAATAAATGTGAGGCTATCGCGCATTTAACATAGCCGTCCATATCCATAGCGCACCACGCTACGTCTTGTATGTAACGACAAGAGATGTCGGTGTCCACTGGTATAATAAGGGTCGTACAAAGTAGAAAACCAACGGAAAAGCACTCAAAACGGATCGAAACGAACTTGCAAATCATTAGACAAGATGTCAATGTTAATCAGCTGTCACATCAGTCATTTAAAATATGATTGATTTTTAGGTAAGACAAAGTGCTCTACAGGCACGCTCGGAACGCCATAATCAAAGAACCACACACTGTATCACCACTCATGGCGAGACTCAACGCCGCTCTTTGTATCATCAGATAGGGAATAAGAAGACTATTTAAATATTTTAGCGAGTAAAGAACAACTTCTTAGTACAAATAGACATTAGACCAAAAAATTACAATGTCGTCCACATCACGGTTTCGTCGTAGCTTAAAAGGGGTAAAAGGGTTTCACAAAAATAAACAAATACTTCGCAGAATCTTCAGTTTATTATACCAAGTATGGACTGTAATTCCAAGCTATTATCAGCAGGGTCTGCTCTTTTATTTACGATATCGAGGGATGTTTTTCGCTGGTCTTATTAAAATTCATACCGTATATACCCTGTATCAGATATCTCGTTCGTTCATTGCGCACGTATGGCATATCAGTTTTTTTTACGTAAATTCGGATATTGTTTGTTTAAGCCATTTTCGATTTTATAAAACAGTGTTAAAGTGTTTTTTATAAGTTTTACGTCTAGTTTATAATATATTTGACTAAAATTAAAATTATTTGTCCTAAACTATTTGTATTAATTGTATTGATTGGTTGCAGGTTCAAATCTCACATTTTTTTTTTATTTGAATCTTTATTTAACATATAGGTAGAAGGGCAGGGCAGGGCAGGTAGGTCAAACCTATTGTTAAACACTTTTATTAAGTCGAATTGTAACTAAGTAATAAAATCAAAAAATCTAAATTACATGCGCTTCTAATTGTTTTATCATTACGAAACTGAATGGTATGGAGATTAGATGATAATACAATATTATGGTACCATCGAGCTGTTCTGATGATGGAATTATAAGATGGTTGATGGAATGTTGGACAGCCTGCTAGTAAATTTTCCGAATTTGTGGTCATAAATTCTTTTTGGTAAGGTGTTTTGTTGAATAGCGTGATTTTAGTTTTTTAATCTATTAAATTAATTACTAAGACATCGCGATCTCCGTAAGAGTATGTTATTAAATAATCTTTTAAATCTCATTTTATCAATGATGTTGTATATAGAAAGGTTGAGTAATCGAAAATTAATCTTGATACAATATTCCAAGCATACTTCCTATAAACAAGTGTCGATTTAAATCATAGTTCCACGAATTTTGTTCTGACACTCTTAGTTATTAGTTCATAGAAAAAACGCCTTTATGCTCTTTTAATAAAGTCAATTATATATATTAAATTAAATATTTTATTTACTTATGTGATCAACTGTACGTGTGAATGAACTTAGATAATATAACTATTGCATCTGTTTGAGTCTTGTTATATATTTGATATGAAACATATGTTGAGGTTTATCTAGCAGCATTAGGTACAGTGTTACAAATATGTACATCATAATTGAATGAAACACTGAATGGAAGAAAAATGAACATTATAATTGAAGTTCCTTGAGTGGGAATCAAACCCATAACCTGTCGTGTCGTCGTTTACAGTCGTGCACTTGTGCCCCTGCGCCATTACTGGACTTTTTATTACACTTAAAATTATACTAAATATTAATTAAAAAAGTTCAGTATCAATACTGTAAATATTTTTTTTCAGAAATTGTAAAATTAAAAAATAGATAAAATTTAAAATTTCTTTGTAAATCTTAACTAAAACAAATTCTAGGATGATTTCTGAGATAAAAAATCTTGACAGACAGACATATATACATACAGATGGACAGAAAGATAGATGGACAACAAAGTGATTTTATAAGGGTTCCTTTTTAACCGAATTCTGTAAGAAATCAATTCGTCTGTATTTTTTAAAATAGTTTTTTGCTGCATCAGAACTTTTCACTCGGAATCAGAACGTCGTCCCTTTTTTTTCCATTTTTGGCAATGGTATCTATTAGGAAATCTCACAAGTCTTAAATTCGTATTAGGAATGCGCGCGACAAATGAACGAATAACTCAATATCACGTCTATCGATTCCGATGATTCTTTTTTACTGGAAAAGATATACATCAAAGATAGTTTAGTGAAAGTTTGGTTAGGTTCAGATTATCATCCGGTTGAAAATGAACAAAAAAAAAAATAATAAGTTGTTTTTTTTTTAATTAAAATTAAAAATTAAATTAGCTTCACGCTATATCCCGCACACAGCAGGGTAGGCAGAGGGAACCTAGTGTTAAGACACTCCGTTCCCCACTTTCTGCCGAATTTTGGAGGCATTGCGTGTTAAGTGGCAGAACTCAACGCCACACTTTTGCCTCGACACCAGAGCGAAGAAATGAAAATATAAATTTAAGTAAATATTTCATCTCCTCGAGTGGGGATCGAACCCACAACCAGTCGGTTTTACAGTCACACTTCGTGCCGCTGCGCTACGACTGGCCTCGTTTTTTTTTTAGTTAAAGGTATAATCATACTGTAATAGTTACAAAGAAAAACACGTTCGTTGCATTTCTTGTCAACCAACTTAAAACGAAAGAGGATGATCTCATTTTCAACTGACTTCAAAAAAGGTAGAGGTTCTCAATTCGCTCGATTTTTTTTATATAGGCACAAAAATACCTAATTAAGTTTGAAGTTTTACACAGGACAACCACTAACTTGAGAAGCATCTTTTAAAACTCTATCCGTCACTTAAAATCGTAAAATAAATATTTTTTTTAATAAAAAAAAACTTATACCAACAACGAAGTAAAAAGTAAAAATTGATTTTACATAAAGAAAAATATCCTTTGATTTTGTTAAACCTAAATAATTAAACAAAGATTTTATAATTTCGAAGTTGGTGCCAAGTAAAACAAACAGGCTTAGTAATTCGATATTGTAGTTGTAGCATTAGCGTGACGGTTTTTTTTGAAAAAAAAAATTTCCTTAAAATGTACGGAATCCTAATCCAACCGGTGAATGGTGTAATTGTGTTTCTTCGCAATATGCACGTAAATTATTAAATTTCGGATGTTTTTGTTTTATTTGTACTGTCTACTCACTTCTTGTCAAATTAAATAACTCTAGCTGAACGGGACGCACTTCTACGGTTTTTATTACGCGTCGAACTTTATACAATATTCTACAAATACGAATCACAAACGCTTACAGCTTTTGTTTGCGCTGACTAAAATACCAAACATAATTAATTCAATAAATTCCAATTTTATTCTGATATAGAGAACAATATATTACAAGCGTTATTGTACAAATCTCTCTCTAATTGTGTGAGCTTAATTAAAGGTTATATCGCGATAATTAGCTTTTATCAAATTCATTTAGTATGGTATTTATTACGTTTTCAGAAATAATAAATTACGTTATAATTAAGTATTGAATGTACATATACCTACATAAATAATTTTTTTTAATTGTATAATTTTGTTCTCATTTAATATTCTACATTTATTTATGTAATTTTTATATATGTAAGCATTTCCATTAAAATATATGTTCACTCTATATTCCGCTTATAGCTAAGTAGGTTGAGCGTTGAGAGAACCTTTAGTAAAATACACTCTCTTCCTCAGCTTTCAGGCATTGTGTGATTTGTGGCGCAACCAAGTACAACGCTTTATTTTGTAACCTAAGCGAGGAAATAATTATTTATCTCTAATTTGCATTTACAGTCAGATGCTGTGCTACTGCACTGTACATTTATTAATTATGTAAGGATTTTTATCACAATCACGTTTTTCTTTATACACGGTTAATGCTATAGAGAAAGGCTCTAGTGTAGAGACACTTCGTTCCCCTCTTTCCGCCTAAAATCGAGACATTTGGACATTGTCTTACCAGCGAGGAGAAAAAATCTACCCGAGTCTGAACCGAACCTATAACCATTACATTGAGATACTGTGGCCTGCGCCACGTTTGGCTCAAATTATTAAATTATGGAAATAAAGTAAACAATACCGTAAGTATAGTTCTTTTAAAAGTAAATTTTCACAAAGGCTCCACAGTATAATGACGTCGCTGGTAGTTTTCACATACGACTACGAGTAAATGATTTAACTGCACTCAGGTACGCGCTCGTTGTGATTTATATTTTTATAAAGAATGCCGCAATTTGAAATTCTGCCAAATGCAATCTATTACTATTCTAGTGTGAACTATATGAAGTTCTAAATTATTTGAAAAATCTTTTATTTTCACTAGTGTGATTGGTTTAATTGTTTCAGTAAATCGACGTGATTTATGTTATTTCAATGATTTATTGTAAGTTATGTACACGTTGATACAAATTAGAAAAGTAAAAGCAAGTAGACTTTACTTCTTAGACAATATATTTTGATTAGCGGAAGGTGACGCCGCGCTAGGCCAGACAGTGTTTTTATTACATCCATTTTTTAAGTAGGAATTGAACCCCCAACCATTGTGTGTAGAGTCAGGATTTTGATAATTTGCCATTGTGCTTGATTGTTACTTTAAATCCAACTTTATCTCCAAAGTATTTTTATTTAAAATGCAAATATTTCCAAATCTTCATTCCCTCAAGGCCGATGATCTAGTAAGGTAGTTAAAATGTTACAATATTTGTGAAATTTCTATCGCTTACAATACAGTAATCAAAATCCAACACAATACTACGCAAACTGTATCTCTATTAGTACTTCCACAAAATTTACAAAATGGAAATTTATACGAGTCAACACATTCGATGGAGCTTGCAAATTCAATTCGACCAGCATGCGTCGGCATAGGTTACCAGTTCGGACAAATTGTATTGAAATTTAAAGGCAACGTTATAGTGCTGTCAAAAATATTTTTAATTTATTTTCAGTCAAAGCGAGATATATACTAGTATATATATGTGTATACTACATCAACATGTAGATAAAACTATAATAGTGAAGGGAAAATAGTTTTTCCGTTTTTCCGTCTGTTTTATCGTCGTATTGTTGTGCTCGCCTGTACTTAATCCTTTTCATTGTTTTGAGTAAACTTGCTACTTGTGCTTATGTTTACTTTAGAATTATGTTGATGAACATAAAACTAGGCAACTCACGTTTTATCGCTGTATTTATTTCCCAAGAAAACATTGTAGCACAGTGACGTAACGGTAGTAGGTACGATTCTTAACCGGGTAAAACTTTTTTCATTTCCTACTTCTAATAAGGCAAAGCACGCCGGAATATAATTCCGTCACTCAACCTATAAGGCATTGCGCCTTAAATTCTGGCATTAAACAAATGCGGCGTAGTCGTTAGAGGTAGTCTTGGGATTCGTGACGTTGCAGATAGGCTTATAACAGCATCACCTGAGATGATATGGCAACGTTGAGCACTGATCTACGAACTATGTCGGAAGGAAGTGCTTTGCTATGCTTGTCCCTAGAGTAAGACTTTCCGGACTCCTGAGGAATCGTTGGCTGCATGTTGTGGTGAAGACATGAGAGCCAATGAACTAAGAAGAAAAGATTTAGCAAAGTGAATTAGATTCAGTCGGAAGCCATATAATATTAGGTTTTTTATCCAATCTAAAAAAATATAAAGGTATCATAAGAAAACAACAAGCAATTTATACATAATATCAATAAAAAAAAATTATATATGCTTATTAATAAATGAAAATTAATATAATACTGCTCATATGAACATTATTCGCAATAAAGCGTCATAAACAAGTAGTCATCGGGGCGAGCTCGAATTTGCATTCGTTTACAATTTCAGCTAATGTCTCTCACCCTTTAGTTTGGTAATGGGCAACTTTATTTCATAAGTAGATTATCCTTCATTTTCCAGTAAGCTCTTTGATATTAATAATATTTTACAGTTTTTCTTGCTTTTGCATATCAAGTACATGCACGAAATATTGTACTACTATAATTTATAATTTTTATGACTAATCAACATAATTCTCGTTTATCTCTCTAGCGAATACTTTATCTTAATGCGGTTGAAGTTGAGGCTGACCGTCCCCAAATGTACCCTCTTAAATTTCAAACTCAATAAGTTCTTATTGCGTCGCATGTAATTTTCCTCAAATGAAAGGACGGTTTCTAATAAGATTTTTCTTTATAAAAAAACTTTTGTAGTAATTTGGAGGTTACTTATTGACTAAATTAATTTTCAAATATTTCTTTCAACCATTGAAAGAGACCGAGGCTTGTTTGGATGTGCGCCAAATAAACGACAATGCGGCAAACACTGCTCACTTTTTTATTTCACAGTACTTAATGTTAAAAAGTAGTTCCTTATTCTACTAAGAACAATGTAGAATACATTGTTCTTTCTAAAAAAACATGTTTTTCTTAGTTTAATTCTACATCCCACATGTAGTAGGAAAGGCAGAGGTTCTAGTGTACATTCCACTAGCGTTGAATTGCGTGAAACATTGCGCGTCGAATGGCGGAACTCAACGCCGCGCTTTACCTCGACCAAGAGTGAAGAAATGAAAATATTAAACATTTCATTCCCCCTAGTGGGAATCGATCCCACAACCGTCGCGTTAATCAACGCACGCTTGTACCCAAGCTTCAAGGCGGCTTCAAAATTAATCAAAATTTTGTTTGTTTTTGAATACATATTAAAACTGAATTTGAGTTCAATTAAGATTTAATCATGTATACGGCAAGGGCGGAGAAAATCTAGTGTCGAGACATTCTATTGTCCGCTTTCTATACGCATCCGTGACACTGAATCTTAAAGAAAATATTATGTTTATTCGCATTTTGCTGCACATCACTTAGGAGGAAACAAAGGATGTGCCAAGAACCATCTTCGATGGCTCAATGGCGCTCTGATCTCCAATTTCCGTCTTTAGAAAACCTAATGTTCAGATATTTTTAGCAAGAAATTGTCTTTCCAAACGTATTACTTATTATGAGATAATTCATTTAACAGAGTAAGAATTATGATTATTTAATTTAATAACATAGTTATGATTTATTTAACAACATAGTTATTTGTAGCAATTTTGTCAAACAACATTTCTTAAATTGTGATAAAAAAAAATTAAACCAATTGAAATAACCTTGCCAAAATATAAAAGTGAAAACTGCAATCAATTCGCTTAAGTTGTTTTTGATTTTGATTCTATTACGTTGAAAAATGCCACCAATATTTTTTTATATATATATTTCATGTACATATATCGATTCGTCACGATTTTTGTAAGTATATATATGTATATGCTTTTCATAAATACACAATTTTAACACGACTTAATTGGTGATTTAGCTCCAGTCCTCGCTTCTGAGTGCTGCCAGCTCTAATTACGAGGTGTCAACGGCACACGCTCTAATATCTATTTTATTCCAGCTAACGCTCTCCTTAACTAAAACTACACCAATTTAAATTTAACTAATCCTATGTACGAGTATTTCCATAATTAGGATGGATGTTAGTTTGTTATTATGGGTTTTTAATGTAAAGTTGTGGTTTTGGTTAAAATTCAAATTATAGAACCTGTGAACCTAGTAATGACACATTCCGTTCCGAATTCATGAGACATTTTACATAGTTAAGTGCGGTGTGCCTAATTAAGCGGAACTAAACGCCGCACTTTGTTTATCAGAGCGGGGAAAAAGAAAATAATTTGTTATCGTTCCCTCAAATTGGAATTGAAGCCACAATTATCGCGTTGGACCCTTGTAACCTTGCACCACGTCGCAGATATGTAAAGATGAAAAGTACCTACATACATTTCCACTAAAAAGGGTCACCGAATCCGACTGAAAAACACTGAACCCGATGAAGAGCTATCAGGCGTAAAAAGTGTTCGTGCCGCGAATTTTAATAAGGCGATCGCAAACAATCAACTTTTATTCTCTTGTCCCTGCAATAAAATAACCAATAAATTTTATTGATCAATACTCAGCGTATTACCTCAAAATGCGTACATTCCTAAAAAATACAGCTTTTTTTGGTTTTCGCTTTATCTTACAACAGCAGGTTAAACCTCTGTTTAACCTGCTATTGTAAGACCAGAAATAAATATTGTGGTTAGTATGAATAATTTTATTTTATAAATAATGACCTATTTTTGAATACATATATAATAAATATATGTATTTACCGTTTTCTCAATGTATATTCCTAAGTGAGAAATGACACTTTAAAATTGTTAAAAACAAGATAAGATAAGATAAAAAGTCTTTATTGCACACTTTAACAGGATTGATTACATTAAATTAGGGTTATGATATGCACAAAGGCGGCCTTATCACTACAAGTGATCTCTTCCAGGCAACCAATCTGGGGATAAGATACAACTAAAAGAGAGGGCATTAAAAGGCAAACAATTTGATAACTGACACACCAAGAAAGATGACGTCATAATATGAGAGAAGTATTGTTACCATGTAATAATTTTTTGAGAAAATTGGCAAATTATTCTGAATAAAGGCTAAATATTTCCTATATATTGAGAATACTAGGAAAATATTTAGCCTGCCTTCCTATACAAAAATCTATGTAGAATCTATTGATATTCAATAAAAAGCTTTTTTTCAATAAAATTGGAAGGGACTCAAATGTGTGACTGTAACTGCTACTACTAGTTGCAAGTCCGATTCTTAAGGAAATTAAATATTTATTTAACTTCGCTCTTGTGTCGACAAAGTTGAGTTCCGCCACTCAACACGCAATTCTTCCAAAATACAGAGGATAAAGGGGATTGGAGTGTCTTAATACTAGATTCCCTCTGTCTACCCTGTGTGCGGGACACAGTGTCAAACTGATATTTGAACAGTAAGTTTATACCCGTTCAAAGCAACTTTTCTAGTTGTTCTAGTTCTATAAAAAAAAACACATAAAATCCATTAGTTTTGTATAATTTTTGATAGCAAAGTACTTGTTACAATATCAATAACAATAGAGTGCTTCGCTGTATGAGGTTAATTGGTCTCCCCTTGTTATTGTCTCTGATCCGTACATCAGACAAAAATTAATAGAAAAGGTCCAAGGTCATTCATAAAATAAATGATAACTTAATTTTCTAGTTACTAAAGAAGAAAATAAATATGTCTATACTTCACTGTATCATTTGAATAAGAAACTATGACTAAGTAGCTTTTCTGTTTCAAAAGCAGAAAGTTGTGTGTGCCTTTTGTTGCGTTGTTTTGTTGAGTATTCAAGAAAAATAATAGATATAGAATTAAAGTAGCAGCCATTGAGCGTTGCTCTTTTAGGTTCGAGCGAGAAATTCACGAGTAGCCGAGAAGAGTGACGACAAATTCAAATCATGCGTTAATTTTGGGACACCTTTCTTTCGATAACTGATTTTTTTTCTCGCGCATCTATAGAAATAACACGGTGTTGACTTCTGTCGTTCGACGCGAAATGTCTCAAAAATTGGACGAAAAGTGGAAAATGAAGGATATAATTAGGTACCTCTGCTTACAGGAAAAAGCATGAAGCTGAAAAATAACAATACAATGTTACTGCTGAATTTATTTTGTTTGTGAAACTGACATATTTTTTTTTGCTTTTTTACAAATTATGTTTCTGTGTAAATTCATGAATATCTCTATTTTACATTTCTATTATTGAATTCTTATATTCTTGTCTTATAGATATTTCTTAAGAATGAACCGTTTTATTTTTTTATCCTTCTAGAATGTCTTCTAGAGTAAGCACTACACCAACGAGGATTGCTGCAAATAAACGTGATAGAATATCTTCACAAACATTGAATTTTTATTTGTATATTAAAAGAAAATTGGTAAAGTTCGGAGTCTATTTAACACATTAGTTCAGCCCAGTAATGTGATTTTATATTATGAAATATTTTCATTGTTGATTGGTTAGTTTGCTTTGTTTATAAAACATGTTCACTCACATGTTTTATAAACAAAGCAAATTAACTAATCAACAATGAAATTGAACTAACCCATGTAGTTAGTACATGGGTCAATTCAATTTTACTTTAGGAATAAAAATATTATTTGACCAAGCACAAAAAATATGAAGATAAAATATGCATTTTTAGGCATACCCTTATAACAAGATCACGCTATATCCCGCACACAGCAGGGTAGGCAAAGGGAACTTAGTGTTAAGACACTCCGTTCCCTACTTTCTGCCGATGCTGATTCTGGAGGCATTGCGTGTTGAGTGGCAGAACTCAACGCCGCGAATAGCCTCGACACCAGAGCGAAGAAATGGAACTATAATAAGTAAATATTTCATCTCCTCGAGTGGGGATCGAACCCACAACCAATTGATTTCACAGTCACACTTGGTGCCATTGCGCCACGACTGGCCTCTTATAACAAGGTAGGCAAGGCAGAGGGAACCTGTGGACTTAGTGTTAAGACAGTCCGTTCCCATTAACTTCTGTTCTCCACTTTCTACCGAATTCTGGTGGTATTCCGCGTTGAGTGCAGCGCAACTCAACTCTGCGTTTGTTTCGTTACCGGTTCGAACAATAATAAAATATTAAATATTTAATTTTCTGGAGGAAATACCACGGTGTTGACTTCTAACACATTTCTAACACGTCGTTTGACGTTTTTTGTAAAAAAATAGAATTATCACCAATTAATAGGTAATAATTCTATTTATTTTAAGTATACACATTTATTGACTCGTGACTTCTTTTATTTTTCTTCGCTATCATTATTTCGCCACTAAACATACACAAAACAAATTTAGGAGAAGGTAATCCCCCTTCTACTTTAAAAGTTATATTATTTTCACAGCGTGAATGTACTTAATCCGGCGACGAGCGAGCAAAAGTAGGAACAAAAATGGATAAGCAGATCCAAAAGTTTTGGTAAATCTTCGATTGTCAATGTAACAAAATATTGTAACTTTTCAATACTTAAAGTACGGATTAAAAATTAAAGCTTACAACGACTTGCATTTCATTCCATTTGCAAAGCTCTAAGCTTGGTTTAAATGAAAACACTAAATGCTTATATTTGAGGGGCTTTTGTTCATTTCTATGCTATTATGGTAGAGATGGGGAACGTTCTTATGTAACATTATTTTTTAATTATTCATTTGTACCCCGAAAGCAGGGTAGGCAAGGAGAAACCGGGAACCTCGTGTTAAAGCAATCCCTTTCCTTTAAGATACTTCTGATTTCCACTGTCCGCCGAATTCTCGAGGCATTGCGTGGAGCGGCGGAGCTCAACGCCTCACTTTGCCTCGTAACCAGAGTGAGAAAATCAAAATATTGAATATCTTATTCTCACGAGTGGGAATCGAACCTACAACCGTTGCGTTGTCAGTCACACGCTTGGTTTCGACGACCATAATTTTTCAGTGTTTTTTAATATTCCTTTTTTTGTTACAGGTGGTAAGTTCATGTCAGCGCTGTGCGATGAAAATGTTTCGGTAAATATAGTATAGAATGTCACCCAGGCTATAAATTATTATACGATCCTAAATTAGAGTTGGTTACTAGTAAGCTATGAAAGTTCAATTATTCAGATGCTGGCTCCATCATGAGATCATACCATATTATTTTATTGTTGTATTATTATTATTATAAGCAACTAATAATTGCCAGGTTTCAGGATGGTATAATATGTAAAAAGGGAACTAATAAAGACGTCGTCCTAATATAAAACTCAATTTATTATCTTTTATCTCTTTCCCCTTGAATGGCACAATGTATAGCAATTTATTTAAGTACGTACTATAGAGTATAAATATAATAATTAGTTTTTTTGTGATTTTTAAATAATGTATATTTTAAAATAATATGTCAACTGTTTTATAGCTAAAGAGAGAGAGAGAAGGAGAAGCTACATGCTGCACTTTGTATATCCAGAGGATAAGAAAAACATTTTAAATATAAACAATTATGAATTCGATTTACAATTTTAGTTTCGCGCTGTATCTCGTACATAACAAACATTTTCTTCCCAATAATATGACTTTCCCAGGTTCCCTCTGCCTATCCAAAAGGACATATAGCATTGTGCGGAATACAGCGAAAAGCTATTTCCATATGTAATAATAAATATATTACAAATTTACTGAACTATAAGTACACAAATTGAAAACATAAATCATCATTAAACTGTATATTTATACCTACTGTACATACACAGTAGCTTTTGTTTGTTTGCACATTTCAGTACCAACATATCGTAATTACGATGATTTGAATGCGTTCGAATTGGCAACTATAGTGTGTTTGACGTGTATTGGCCTAATTACGATGTTGGCAACGTTATCGAATTTTTTTTCATTGGAAAGCTTACAAGATGATGTAATTCTTTTGCGTTTTGAGCGGCGCCACTTAATGTCACGCTGTTTCGTTATCAGAAAATGAAAATATCATATTTTCCATTCCTTCGAGTGGGAATCGAAAATAATCATAACCTGCTGCGTTTATAGTCATTTGTTTGTGCCTCTGCGTTGTGTCACTGTGCACTGATCTCATAATATTAAAAAAAAAAATCAGCTTCACGCTGTATCCCGCACACAGTGGGGTAGGCAGAGGGAACCTAGTGTTAAGACACTCCATTCCCCACTTTCTGCCGAATTCTGGAGGCATTGTGTGTTGAGTGGCAGAACTCAACGCCGCGCTTAGCCTCGACACCACAGCGAAAAAATGGAAATATAAATTTAAGTAAATATTTCACCTCCTCGAGTGGGGATCGATCCCACAACCAGTCGGTTTTACAGTCACACTTCGTGCCACTGCGCCACGACCGGCCTCAAATATTCATAATATTCAGTTGTGCAAAAATATAACAATGTTGAACGCAATAGACCCGTCGTACAATCGCAAGTCGTAGTAGAACGTAGACCAGTCTAGATTTAAAGAACTTAATCGATAGGAATGTATTTTTAGTTTACAAATATTAGTTTTTGTCCGCAACTATTTTTATTAAATTCTTTAACTAGTCGTGGCGCAGGGGCACAAAGTGTGACTGTAAACATGACCGGTTTTGGGTTCGTTCCCCACTCGAGGAAATGAAACATTTATTTAAATATATATTTCCATTTCTTTGCTCTGGTGTCGATGCAAAGCGCGGCGTTGGACTCGGTCACTCACTCACTGACTCCAGAATTCGACGGAAAGTGGAGAACGGAGTGTCTGGACACTAGGTTTTCTGTGCCTATTCTGTTGTGTGCGGGATACAGCGTGCAGCTGATTTATTTATTTTATTTTATTCTTTAAAGGAGCATTGTATTTTTTTAAATATATTCTAATAAATATCTAAATAATATCTGCATTAGGAAAATATATTTTTTTAATTATATACATATATTTTTTTAATTATATACATAGAAACTTTTATAGAAACTTATAGGACGTAGAAGGCATAGAAAATCTTTCGGACGCACGGTCTTTCTGAACATATAAACCTAGCTTTACCCCGCGGTTGTACTCGCGTAGTTCGAAGTTGTAACTCCAAGTTACTCAAGATATATTTATTGCCATAAAACGTAATCTAACATATCAAATATAAATATGCACTTTTTCTATTATTACTGTTTTTGACATGATAAAGTCTCATAAATCGACAAAATGGAAGACTTATTGTCACGTTCCGCTTGAGCCGAGCGTGCAAGCGAGAGGCACGACCGGCCGAAGCGTTCCGCTTGTGACGCAACTTTTTCTCTCATACATCACCCATGTATATAAGTTGTAATTAATCTGTAAAATTAAAATAAAAGAATACTGAAATGTAACGAACGAAATAACGTGTGCAAGTAATTGTTACTTTATCAAAAAATCCATTAAAATATTCTTTGTAGTATACAAAATATTGACCATTCTAATTAAGTGAAAATAATTCATGTCAATTAACAAAAAAATGCATTTTTTCATTTATGTATAACCAATTTGTTAATTTACAAATTAAATGTGTCTCTAATTGTATTTTTGCTAACAACTTTTGATATTTCATACAAACTTTTTTTTCTAAAAGGAATCTAAAAAAAAAATCTAAAATACCTTTAACAATTTCAAGATTTGTTTTTTAGCAATTTGGAGTCTGCTTTAATCTCTGGTTATTTCAAACTTCTTACAGTTTTCTATGCTGGTATATAAAGATCTTAGAATAGCAAAAAACGTAAAAAAAATCATAAACTTGGCACCAAACGTTACGAGATGAGTAAATAGCAACATTCAACGTATTTATTTTCACTAGAACATACTCTCCTAGTACATTCACAATAAATGCCAGTTCATCAACCTTGGCTTCATTGAGTGATGTTACATATCCGCTTCATATTCGTGCCAAATGTAAAAACTTTGTTAAAATTTAATGGATATAAGGTAATTTTTATTTACATCCTAGTAATACTATGAATTCAAAAGTTTGAGAAGCTGGCTATTTGTTTCACTTTCACGTAAAACTACTGAGCAGATTTAGGTGTAACTTTACAGATTTTTTAGCTTCACTCTGTAGCACGCACAGTGCGTAGTAGCAGTGAAGGAGTCTGCGATTCTAGTGTTAAGGTACTTCTTATTAAGACAGCCACGGTGAGAATGAAGAAGTACGTACTCTGTTGGTTTGTAAGTCGAACAAATTACTAATAAAAAAATGGCAAAAAATATTTATGGAAGAAAAGTGAACGGTAAGAGGGGTATTGGGAGACATCAGTTGATTTTCGATAACACAATATAGCCGGAGAACATGTATGCAAAGGTTGATGACAGTGGACGAGGCAAAAGAAGTTTGCAGAGACCGTAGCGTTTGGCGCTCGGTTCTGTCTGGCTACCCCGTTACGGATACATCGTAAAGTGGATACATTACTTTATATAAGATCATGCCAAAATTATTTTAAGAATTCGTTTTTTTAAAAGCAATACTTTGTATCAACATACACGTGACATTAAATATAATGCATATATATATATTTGAGCTGCATCAGTGTTGCAAGGCTATTATTATTAGACGTATTTATTATTAGCACGCCTGCGGCGTTGGCCTCGTTTCTCATGTATACGTTTGTACTGTTACCTACATACATATGCGTATATTGTTTGTTTTGATTTTGTCGTCCTTGTCCAATGTTTTTTGATTGGAGGTCACAATTTTTTGTTAGTTTTATAGTTTTTTTCGGGTTCATGCAGTATCCCACAAAGGGCAGGGTGGGCAGAGGGAACCTAACGTTAAGACACTCCGTTTCCCACTTTTGGCCGAATTTTCAAGGTTTTGCGTGTTGAGTGGTGGAACTCAAGTAGTTTTAAATATAAAATCTAAGATATATTAAGACGTTTGAAAATATTAAAAAAGAACGATTGTAACTCTGTTTAAACGGGATGAATGACAAATAATAAGTAGAAATATTTTTATTTATTAATTATGTTTTTTTTTATCTCATTAGATAAAGTGCGAGTTTGATCATATTGCTCTCTGAAATTGACTCAAAGTAGATAAATACGTTATTGAACTCCGCCACTCTACAATAAATGTCTTATATTAGGTTATTTCAGCCTATTAATGATTCCCCGAACATCTTTTAAAATATTATTTAATAAATAGGGCTTTGGTTCGTGATGTGTCTAGTTGTTAGAATCTTCTATCGTTGTAATCGTAAATAACCCAAAATCTTTTACAGATTCAAAGGTTTTCAACAGTGTTTAGAAAGTCATATTTGCAAAATATGAGTTTTAAATAATTCCATCAGAAGGTATCACTCCAAAGAGATATTTGCCACCAACGGTTTATTTAAATAACTAAAACTCGACAATATTATTTTATCCTAACTCGAAGCTTTTCCGGAGAAAAGCCAAGAGCGTGTTCTATTTTCTGTCCTCTATAACTGTCCACTATCGTTAGTTATAATAAAAGGAAGAAAGCGCAAGGGCATCGTCCCGCCCGTAAATTCCTACAGACCGCGGCTGAAACAGTCTGTATTGAACCCCTACAGGACGTTTGTGTTTGATCTTTCTAAAGATACTTGTAATGCTGAAGATATTTGTTTATATTAAGATTGTATTAGGATGGGTATTCTTGATGTTGATTGATTTGTGAGAGCATTATAAGTCGATGGATATGTTAAATAAGCACGGCAACGCAGTTGCATCTCGAGTACTTTTTACGTTTGCACGAGGTATTATAAACAAAGCCAGAGACTGCTACATTCTCCTAGAGTTCCAGGACATAAAATAGTACCACACAAGTACTAATCATATATCAAGTAGTAGAACCACAGTGATATACTACTTATACTATTTAGTCAGCGACCACCGCCATACAGGCACAGCATACGTATCGCAAGCGCACTGCAAGACGGCATCAGTCTCGATAGATACTTAGTTTGCATAAGCTCATCACGTCAGGCTCTGCGACGTTAAGCAACATTCAATATTTTAGCAAACACTCATTTTGATCCACAATATGTGTCTACCCTACACATATTTTGTATTTTTAAGAAATTCAATTTGCAAAGATCGTGCAATTAGGCACCGTTTGACTTGACCGCTGCCTTTCGTTTGCTACGTAGGTATATATAAAACGGTTGCGACACTCGGGCCGAAAAACTATTCTGGATCAATATGTATATAATAGTATATAGATTATATGATTCATAATTAACTAAGCTATTTATGTGTATTGTCATGCAATTTTATTATAATAATTTATTTTACTACATCATACCCAAGGTACATACTGTTACAACCTACCTTGCAATATTCGGGCTACAGCGCGAAAAAAAGCTGAAAAAAGACAGACTTTCTGCCTATTGTTTTTCGTTATGTTCTTAGCGTGTATGTTTATACATATGTCCGATCCTTTGTTCCCTTGTACCCAGTGAAGTGATTTTAATAAATATGTCGTTGGACTTATCTTGATGGAGCGAGTGCTACTGGATATATTGTTTTAGTTTGTGCAGTCGGGTTTTTTGTTTGTTTATAGTTTACTTACTAGTTATTGTAACATAAGCAGATTATTTTTTCGTTAAACTTATAGGTTGTTACAATTTTTGTCAGATTCACAAAATATAATGCAATTATTTATAATCCATGTATTAGATAATTGCATTATATTTTGTGCCACCCAGAGTTTATTTAAAAAAAACATATGAATAAATAACATCTTTTGACAATAAAATCTTTTATGGCCCTCACAGAAATAACGAATGAAATGTATCACAGACACCGTCTATCTGCCGTTTTCATAGTAAACAACGTTTTGTATGCTTCATTTCCTGTACCTTTGCAAAACAGTTCTATACTATCTATATATGTAGTTTATCTCTTCATGATACAGACAGAACAGCTTTTAATATATCAAAACAGATTTTAGTGAAATTTTGGCACATTTATCGTGCAATATCGTGTAAGGATAAACTTTTATAGCCCCCGACGAAAACAAACGAGAAGTGTACGTTTAACGTATCCGCGCATGTGTGTTTCTGTATGTTTGTTTCATTCTAGCTCCTAAACGAATGAACATATTTTTTTTTTGAGGCGAGCCGCACCGGGAATGATAGTAAGCCGTGATTTAATAAAATCTGTTGATAATTTGAAGATTTTCAGATCTTTTCTTGTTATTTCTTTACTTTTTAGAGCTTTTTGTTTACAATTACGGCAAAAATTATGAAAAAAAACATTTACGGAGCACGAATATAAGAATATTTAAAATACTGGAATAAGATTGGAAATAACTACATCACAAATTTGTAGTATTTGAACTCCATATAAACGCACTAAAATATGTAGGTACAATATAAATGTTATCCATTCATCACTTACACAACATTTGGTCGACATGTGGTTCTCTCCAATGACCGATTAGGGCTTAACAATATTCATATGGTGGAACCGCTGTCCATAGTTGCTGAGTTTTATTATTTAAAATAACGTTCGTAATTAATTTCACGCTGTATCCCGCATACAGCAGGATAGATAGCGGGAACCTAGTGTTAAAATACTCCATTCCCCATTTTCCGGCGATTTTTTCGAGGCATTGTGTGTTAAGTAAAAGAACGGAACGCTGGGTTTTTGCCTTGCTGCCGGAGCGAAGAATAGAAAATATGCTAATGCTACAACAACCTCACTACAATATCAAGTTACTAAACCTATTTGTTTAACTTAGCACCGATTTCAAAATTATAATATAAAATTGTTCTTTAATATATTGTTTTAACTAAATCAAAGTACTATTGCTTTTTGTTTAGTAAATTTATTTTATACTTTTAGTTTGTTTGAATTTGGTTTATTTTTCGTTAAAATTAATTTATTATACTTTTCACTGTACAAGAGTTGGATAAAGATAACAAAGCTAGTATTGTATAAAAGTTCTACACAAAATTCTTTATTTCAACGTAAAAGTACACTGTAATAATGTATATAAAACATGAAAACTTTTTAGTTAAAAGTAATTTAAACTGACGAAAACAAATATTAGAATTCGGCTGAAGCGTCAAAAAGTTAAGGCTATTTTTAAGTCCATTTAGAGTAAAAATCAAGTTAAATTAAATTTTATTTTTGTAGATTGTCAGAAATTATGTAATTATAATATGTTATTCCAATTGATTTCCTTACTTTTTTAACTAGCAGAGGAAATCTGGGAATCTAGAGTTAAGACACTACGTTTTCATTACGAAATTTCTGTTTCCCACTTTCTATCGAATTCTGGAGGTATCAAGTGTGGAACAACGAAACTCAGGTTCAATGCTTGGCCTCCAGATTTATAATTATTATTGATTGAGGCCAGTCGTGGCGCAGTGGTACAAAGTGTGACTGTTAAACCGACTGGTTGTTGGTTCGATCCCCACTCGAGGAGATGAAATATTTACTTAAATTTATATTTCCATTTCTTCGCTCTGGTGTCGAGGTAAAGCGCGGCGTTGAGTTCTGCCACTCAACACGCAATGCCTCCAAAATTTGGCAGAAAGCGGGGAACGGAGTGTCTTAACACTAGGTTCCCTCTGCCTACCCTGCTGTGTGCGGGATAAAGCGTGAAGCTAATTAATTTTTAATTTAATATTTGACGCGAAAAGCAAAGCGCGTCGTTGAGCTCCGCCACTCAACACGCAATGCCCCGAAAAGGATGTCCTAAAACTAGGTTTTCTCTGGCTACCTTTCTATATACGGGTTACAGTATGAAACTGGATATGTAATTGGAGTGTAAAAGTAACCATTTTTAAGTAATGGAACACAACCATGTTTGCATGTCCCTTGAGAAACAATAAGTTCCTAAATAGGAAAACTTCATATCTTAATAGCACCATATATTCTTTTATTGAAATTATTTCCCAATTAAAGTTATCGGTAGGAAGTTTTAATGGCAGTACACACATTATAAGTACAACTCCAAGACTCGCTTGATATGGGATGTAAACGATGAAATGAAAAAAGTTTTTTACGGTAAGAATTTGCTTTCGCTCGAGAAGAAGATCTTTGTGTTTAAGACAGTGGAAGTATGTAATGTTAGGGCTTTAGTGGTAGGGCCAAGGCAAGGAGCATGTTACAATCACGCAACGGTTGTGGATTATTATTAATGAATATTTTCATTTCTTCAGCGGAAAAGGGGAAACTTTTCCGCGGAAGAATTAGATTCCGTTTGTCTACTCAGCTCAAAAAAAAAAAATTAATAAGGGATAGATAGTTTTCTTTGTCGTGTAATAAAATAATAGTAAACTGATTTACTTTCATCTTCTTATTATATTTTAAGTAAAATCTTTCGTTACTTAAGCCTAAAACTATACTTTTTATTAAAATTATTTTTAAAATTTTATTTTACTTTAAAACGTGGATAGAATTTAGTGAACAAAAACATAAGCATTTTATTAACTTAAACTAAATTGAATTACTTGTAATTGGAGAAAATTTATTTATAAGTACACAAATATTTTGTTTTAATAAAAAACATTTATAAAAACAAAACAACAAAAGCCCAATAGTTTATTAGGATTAGTAGTCGGAAGAAACCATTTTATCATTTTGATGTCGGCCAAGTAAAACAAACAGGCTTAGTAATTCGATAATGTAGTAAGGTTGTTGTAGCATTAGCTTGACACCGACTTCAAAATTATAATTTTTTTTAATTATTTTAATTTTTTTTATAAATAAATAAATTATTTTATAAAATTGTAAAATAAATTAAAAAGAAAGTAAAGGATAGACCTTAAACAGATTCTTCTCAAGTTAGTGGTAGTCCTATTGTTCTAAACTTCAAATTTAATTAGGTATTATTGTGCATACTAACATTTTGGCATATTGATAAAATCATACATAAAAAATATATGGGAGAATTGGAAACCTCTCCGTTTTTTGAAGTCGGTTGAAAATGAGAAGGTCCTCGACAAACGAGGAATTTCACTTCTAACACCCATTTTAACAATGTTTTTTCTTGTAACTATTATTGGAATCGGTTGGCGTGATATTGAGTCATTCCTCCATTTGTCGCGCACACACCTAATGTAAATTTAAGACTTATATGATTTTATCATAGATAATTTTTCAGAAATGGACCAAAAAAAATAGGGCCACACGGGAAGCACTAACTTTCAAATAAAAAAAATACTTGAAATCGGTTTACCCTGTCAAAAGTTCTGTGGTAACAAACAAAAAAATAAAAAAAGTCAAATTAATAACCTCCTTTTCTTACAGAAGTCGGTTAAAAATAACAAAAATTAGCTAGTACAAAAAGGGGCAGTCACGAAGATTGGCTTTCTTCCTTTATTTCACGTCTCACGTCCTCCCGAATGTCAACATGAATTGCCGCGTGACAGCAATGACTTGTGTTTATTTTTAAAGCGTTTTACTCTTACAGTGACTCACCAAAAGTTCCGATAATATTAACCAGAAATGCTTGTTGTGTAAAAATAACGTCATAGTGGTATAGCTTGACTGTCTTTTTAATAATATACGAGGTAGACAGTTCACATTCTCATTTGGGGAAAGATTTTTCTATAAAATTAATGCTTAAAGACATTGCCTGAATCTAATATTCTTTGAGTTCATTCTAAAGTTTACTTTAAAAAAAAAAATCAGCTTCACGCTGTATCCTGCACACAGCAGGGTAGGCAGAGGGAACCTAGTGTTAAGACACTGCGTTCCCCACTTTCTGCCGAATTCTGGAGGTAATGCGTGTTGAGTAAAGTTTACTCTTAGATCAATAAAATGGTTAAAAAAGCATAAAAGTATGGTTATTAAAAAAAATCCATTATATTTTATGATTTCTGATTTCTTTTTTGGCTTCACCTGTATCCCGCATTGATTTGGGTAGGTCAAGGCAACTTAGAGTCAAACTACTTCTAAAATTCTGTTTTTCTCCAATTTTCAAGACATTGCATGCTAAGTTGTGGAACTCACCGCCGCACTCTGTCTTCTGAAAATAAAAATAATGAACACCTCCGAGTGGGAACCGAACCCACGTTTACAGACAGCCGCTGTTCCGTTACGCCATATATTTAATATTTAAGTAAAATTAGTTGACAGGTTAAATACATTTATTACCACATTTCCGATTACAACATTTACGTTTTGTATTCGTAGTGACGTTGAACATTGACATTGAAGTCGTTAAAATGTACCGGCGCTAGTAATTGTTGTGCCAAAAGTAAACAAGCTCGTAAAATCTGTGATGGAAAGACATTATTAGAACACTTTTTACTGTTTTTATTCCTGTTTTTTGGTGGTCAGAGGGGACGTTAACGGTAAATTGTTTTCGGCTTCACGCTATATATAAATAAAAATAGATAAGCGGCAGAAGTCATCGCTGCGCTTTACATTCACCGTTATCAGCGCAAGAAAGTGTTAAGAGAAAATATTAAATATTTTTTTTCTACGAAGATCGAACTCATATCCATTGTGTTCACAATCGCATGCTAATGCTCCCACGCCACGGTGACTTAAAAAGTTAAAATAAAAAATAATAATAGACTTAAAGTTAAAACTTATATATGGAAAAACTCTTAAATGCATTTGAGAATATAATATTTACATAATACTCATAATACTTCAAAATACTCGACACTACGCAAATACATATATAATGAGCGCTCTTCACAATAAATTACGTGAAACGCTCAGAAGGTAATTTGTGTGGCAGATACTTGAAGTCGTAAACTATGTTTTTGTAAGCGATCTGCAAATACAAAATATATATAAATATATTTACTTTGTAAGAAACAATCAACATTGTAATGTTTTTTAAATTTTTCTCTGTATCCCGCACAAAGCAGTACTAGGCATAAGGAACCTGGGAACCTAGTATTGAGACACTCCGTTCCCACTAAGACCCTTTTGTTTCTATGCTCTAAGGAATTCTAGATCTGTAAGCATTTCATAAAGAAAAACTGCCTGATACCTTTACGCGATCTTGAGATAAATGTTGTTGATAGACGGAAAACAAAATGATATAAGGGTTCCAGTTTTACCTTTAGAGGAACAGAACCAAAAAAGTTATTGGTAACATTAATATTTTATTTGTTATAATATATATTTTTTTGAGGCCAGTCGTGGCGCAGTGGCACAAAGTGTGACTGTAATACCGAGTGGTTGTGGGTTCGATCCCCACTCGAGGAGATGAAATATTTACTTAAATTTATATTTCCATTTCTTCGCTCTGGTATCGAGGCAAAGCGCGGCATTGAGTTCTGCCACTCAACACGCAATGCCTCCAAAATTTGGCAGAAAGTGGGGAACGGAGTGTCTTACACTAGATTCCCTCTCGCGAAAATTGGGGTACGGAAGTCTCTTAATGAGAACGGAGTGTCTTAACACTATGTTCCCAGATTCCCTCTGCCTATCCTGTTATGAGCAGAATACAGTGTGTAGTAAAAAAAATACACATACAAGAAATACTTTTAATATTAGACTGTAGGTATATAAATATTGTCTTTTACTAATTACATTAGCGTAGGACGTGACGTCTCGGCAGCTGGAAATGTCCGATTATCTCAACAAATTGTCTCGTCTCTATATGATTTACGAAGTCTTAAAATATCAAGGGACAAAAAAAATATCGTAGTCGAGATTTAAAATATTTATTTGATTCTATTTTAAATATATGTATGATTGTATTACCTAATCTACCTAGTAGACTTAGCAACGATGTTAAAATTGATATGATGAAATTTTCTGAATTTTATTAATTATTCGGGGGTCCACGATGTAAGAGTTACCCGCAGCGACTCTCTGCTACGTGCAACTCGCGAGAGAACACTGCTAGAACTACACTCCCCAAGGCGACGCGCACCAGTGTTTCCCCGCTGGTATGTCAAGTATACATTCCTAGAATGATCCGCGACGCTATTGAAATACAAAAACATCCTAATTTCAATAGAGACGATCGCTGGACACTTTCTACCGCCTGGTCCGCCATATCAGAGGGCAAGATACTATCAGCACATTCTGCTGGAATCCAGGGCAGTACGCAAGGCAATTTAGAAATCGTTGGAGGTAGTTTTATATAATAATGGTGTCAACTGACAGACGAATGCCACCTCAGTCTACCCGTGACCACGGACTACTGCAAAGTGTTGGAAACGTCAGGTTTCCAAAAATGTATAATCTTAAATATACGCAATAGATCCGGTTAAATAGTTTCATTTAAAGGGTACTAATTATTTAAAGCATATCAAAATAATATATTTACATTAAATGAAATAAAACATAAGTGGAAATAAAAGAGGTTAGTTTGTCCGGTTGTATAAAGATTTATTGTCCTAGATTTTTCCCTGATTTAACAGTTAGAAACTATGCAAAGAGCCTCTTAAACAAATCTAAAAGACCAGTATTAATATATAGAATCTGTACTTTTTTCCGAAGCTCAGCTCGTCAGTGCGAAGGATGCGAATTCTCTAGGGCGGTAAAATGAAAAGCAATAAAGGAAAATGAAAAATTGACGTGATTCAAGCGTTGATTGTAAAATGCATTCTCAACGTAATTTCGTTTGATTTTCCAACAATGTTTGTAAAAGAAGAAATAATGATAATTTTCTTTGAATGAAAACGAGGTTTTTATAAACTTTTTTTTCTGATAGGTATCTTTTTACAAAATTAAAAGAGAATCTGATGAATGATGAATCATGATGAATTTATCATTTTTATTATTAAAATAATATTGTGATACTTTCACGGGTCATATTCCCATAATCTATGCTCTTCGTCTTTTGAAATCCACCGATTATCGTTTAAAATCTCTATCGGTTAAATGGTGTTGGGTTCCCCATCGACGAATATATGTTGCATCTAAACGGGAAGGCAGTAGTTGTGGGTTCAATTTTCACTGAATGAGTGGAAATCGGAGAGAGAATGAATTATTTCGCCTATCTTACTAAATAAAATACACCATTTAGTTTAAATGCTCTAATTAATTTTATCGGAGAACTTCTATACAGGCATCAAAGCTTTTTTTCCGACAACTCTTGCGTATATTTTTTAATGTTGGCAACTTATTGAATTGTTGATAACAACAAATGACAAAAAAACTTAACGGTTCTTTTACGAACATACAAAATTTAAATCAAAATCCTCTAATATCGATTTGAGCAAAACTCGTTTCTTTTTCGAAGGTGATTTTTTGTCGTGACGTTCACTGAGTGACGTTTATTGATTAAAACGGCATGTATTGTAATTATATTTATTTGTATGTGTTTGTGAATTCAATACGAGAGTAGACTCTACGAGTAAATATTCTTACAAATATTTAAATTTAAAATCATATTTAAACTTAACACTTGACTAAATTTGACAACCTTTTCCCAAATTTGTCAAAAATTTTCATTTAAATTTCATGCACAAAAACAAGATATTCAAATTAAATATACCTTACCAAATTTCCGACATACTTTGTGAATATTTTAATTAAGGAGTAATTTCTTTCTCACGAGATATTTTAAAGTCAAAATCTTAAAATTGTTAGAATGAGGAATATTTTAATGAAACACCGCGAGACTCGTGAAGTTTAATAACCATACGCTAATTATTGGAATAAAATTATTTGATATTTTCAACTACTCTGTGAACGTTTTTTTTGCAGAATCATGTTTTATCGTATTTTTAGTAATAGGGTAGGCAAAGAGAAAGGCGTCATTGTCAGCAACGTCCCGTTGTTTTCTACTAGAGCGGGGATATAATTATTTTTGTAACCGGGATTGAACCCACAACTATCATCGTCATTCACAGTCTAAATACTAACTCTCTACGCCACGATTGCCTTTTATGTAATATTTTTTTGAAATATATATTTTTATATAACATTTTTTCGCACAAGACACTAACAGTCGACAGTTAATAGACAACGTTCAGATGAAACTTCTATACTTGGAAATAGAAAATTGAAATTTGGAAAGACGATCAGCTAGGGAGCTGAGAGAAGAACTAACATAGGATTTTTTGAAATTCATATAAAATGTCGCAAAAACGGTATTTTCCGTGAGGTATACGCTTAAAAGTACTAAAGTCCAGAACAACAAATTTTCGGATATTACAAGTTACTTATGTTGTCTTTATACCAGTAGGTAGGTACCTACTGGTACAAAAAAATATAACTCATTTTATGTTGTTAGGTAGGTACCTAACAACATAAAATGAGTTATATAAAGAAATAATTCGTATCGTATAATTATTGATATACGAGTATATACAGCGTACAGACGCTCAAATAAGAACTCAAAACATCCACACGCCGCTAGTGTTGTATTTTAATGAAGTAATTATGACGAAAATAATGTTATAAGTTAACGACCTTTTGTATATTTTTTGCTTATTATATATTGTGATTTTATTATTATTTTTTTGTTTTTATTATTTGTTTTATACATCATCGCCATTTTTCTTTTATGCTAGCGTATAGAGAAAAACCTAGTGTCAAGACACTTTGTTCTGCACGTTCAGTCCGGATTCGAGACGTCGAGGATTGAGTATCAGCATTCAACATAACGCTTACGTCTTATTACCTTTAACTTTAATGTTACTGTGTACCGCATATACCAGTAAAGGCAGAGGGAATTTAGTGCAAACTGTAAAACCTCTCCATTCTTCACATTCCGCCTAATGTCGAGATGTTATGTACAAAATGGTGGAATCTAACCAGAACAAAATGGAATCGAACTAACAACCGTCGCGTTTACACTTAGACACTGTGCCACAACGACCTCACCTTTCAAGCTAACTTTTAAATTAAAATTATAAAGAAAAGTCAAAACCAAACATTATTCAGTAAATAGCTAAATATTTTACACTTTTCGTCATACGAACAAACAAACAAAAAACATACGTTATAGTACCACAAGCCTATAGAGGCTACGTACGGAAGTTCTTGAGCTGAGCTGTGTTTATAAAAGCAAGTATAAGTTATAGTTGTACTGCTGTTGACGGTACACAACAGTTTACCGGAGTGAAGCTCTCTCGAGAAATGATTAGCTTTACCCAAGCGGGGCTCTTTTGAGGTTTTAACATAAAAAATAAATGAGACCTACGTACGAGCTATGAATTTTGCATATTATTTGCTCGACCATATCGTAGCTAATGTAAATTAAAAATTTAACCTTATATGTTAATACGGTCCACCTTTTCCAAAGAATTCTGGAGACATAGCGTGTTGAATGGTGGAACTCAACGCCACGTATTGCCTCAACTAAATATTTGATTTCCTCGAGTGGGAATCGAGTCCACAACTACTCGCGTTTACGGTCTCATACTTGTGCCCCTGCGCCACGACTGGACCTTTAAATTAAAGTTGTGATATCCGCTTACGTTAGTCATTCTACAGGTTCTACGTTGGTGGTCTAGAAATAGATTAGAAGTCATACAATAAGCCTAATATCCTGTTGAATGATTTGTAAGTATACAATTCTTAGTATAATTGGTTGCAAATTACGTATGACTTAAAATAAATAAATCAGCTTCACGCTGTATCCCGCACACAGCAGGGTAGGCAGAGGGAACCTTGTGTTAAGACACTCCATTCCCCACTTTCTGCCGAATTCTGGAGGTATTGCGTGTTGAGTGGCAGAACTCAACGCCGCGCTTACCCTCGACACCAGAGCGAAGAAATGGAAATATAAATTTAAGTAAATATTTCATCTCCTCGAGTGGGGATCGAACCCACAACCAGTCGGTTTTACAGTCACATCTCGTGCCGCTGCGCCACGACTGGCCTCTACGTATGACTTAGTTATACAAAAAAAAAACAAACGCGCTTGTAGGATGCGTTCAATATTTTGTTAATCATTAAGAAACAATAAATACTTATTCAATAATATAATAACGTCATTTAATTGCATTTTGAAACTAGAATGTCTGATTTGAACAGGAAAACGTCCCAAAATATATCTTTATATAAAGGTATTAACGAAATTTTATTCTACGCCCATCGCGCACGGATGCACGCTAGAAAATTAAATAAGGAAATAAAATCAATATTACTTTTATTTTTATTACAAATAGAGAGTGTATGAAATATCATTAGTTGTTTTTAGGATCATTCTTGTCCATCTCCCCGAATAAGACCAATTTACTTCCAGATCAAGTTGAAATTAAAATCAAATATTCAGGTCTATAGTCCCTTAAAGTATAGAGAAACAAAGCTACCAAGTCAACGCTGTCGAAGGATATGTTCGTGTATTGCTTTAAAAGGCAGAACAAGAGACAGAAGGAAGAATTGAAAAAAAATCCATTCTTCTGTGAGGATATCGAAGCTACAACCGTCGAGGAGTTCGGTGCTGGCTTGCTGGGTGTTAAATTTAATGATATTAATAGTTACATACTTCCTCATTTCATTATACCTCTATATTGATATCCATCATAAAAGCGGAGCAGGATGTGGAGTTGCACTCGAGTGACTGGCTAGACCTCACAGTTTACCGTACACTCCTCACGTAATGTCACCGCATCTAATAATAAATACACTAAAATTTCCACGCACGAGAGCATGAGGTACTCCAGATTAATTAAAAATAGCTGAGATTATATTCTTCCCTATAAATTTCTAAAAAGTAGGAAATGTACCTAGAATAGATACCGTTGGGATGTTTATAAAGATTATTATACATTCATGACTTTGAAGTATTATACATTTTTATATGCAAATTTTTACTCGTTATATTATAAGGCTATTTCCCGATTGCTAGACGGATAATATTTTTCACGCGTATCTTGTATGTATGTGCATTAAAAATAATTATTTCAGGAGCAGTAATAGAACCCAAATCCACAAAAAAAAATGATCTGTTTGTCTGCTTATACGTTCTAATCTCCGGAACTAAGGGACAATTTTGAATGAAACTTATTTTGTTGTATAGCTATTAAGTCTAGGCAACATTCAGGCTAAAGTTTATTTTTAAAATCTGGATACCTGATGTGGAACCTTGTGTGAAGCCTCTTTAAACTATAAGAGATATAAATACACTACTTTGGGGAAAATTGAACAACATGACAAACAATTTCCATCCACATGAAGTAGCAGACGTGGAACCGTAGCAACACATTTAATCTCTAAGAGACAAATCTAGCGTCTTAGTGAAAGTTGGTCAACATAACAAGTATTTTCTGTCCACATAATAAAAATGAATATCTGGAGCAGCTGATATCGAACTATAACAGCCCAGCTAAACCTTAGGTTCTGCGTGGTCAGGTTAAATGAAATGAGGTTATTATTGACTTAATAATCTAAAATACCATAAGCTAGGAATACCTCCACGAGGTGAAAGTGGTAACAGTTATTGTCTATTTTATTTTGATAAGTATGCTTTAATAAAATATATTAATAAATAAGTAATAAGTATATAATTTAAATTAAATATAGTAATATTTCCCGATCTAATCCGCTGGATTCAAAGGGCGCAGGACGGAGTGTCGAGCATTAGGGGAGGCCTATAAGTGGACTTCGAAAGGCTGGATGAAATATTTAGCGTATATTACATAACAACATGATTTTCATAAATGTACCTTAACACTTATCAGCACAATACCATACATGTGATCACATATCGATACATATTAACACATGACAATACACATTTGCACATGTGACTATTCATTCACATAACATGTCAATACACATTCACTCATATCAACACACACACATGTCCACACAGTTTCACTGATATCACACTACCATTTTGTTTTCTGTAAATGTTGTGTGTACAGACACACTCTTTTTTTGATTTATAAAAACTACTAAAATATTATAATATCCCACATCCCCTTATAAATAAAAAGCAATTGCAGTACAAGTCACGGTTGTAGAATATTTAAACCACATAATATTTTTATAGAAACGTCAGGAAATAGGATCCGACAAGTTTATATAAATCGTCTTGAAAAGGATTTAAATTCTACAGCAAATGGAATGAAAAGTAATAAAAGAAAATGCAAAATTTACGGCTATAACCTCATGCGGTGCGGTAAATAAAAAGAGTAGAAAGTGAAACAAAATGAATGTTATATGTTTGAAATTATAGTTATCATATTGTCATAATTCGAGGCCGTCGTGGCGTAGTGGAATCAATCAATAAGGAGGGGGTTCACCATATGAAAACGTTACCTTCGAATTCAGTACAGTTCTAGGCCAACTCTCGTGGTCCGACCGTGCTAGTTGAGAACTATCCATTTCGCCAATAACACGTTGTATGGAGAATTCACGACGGAGATACGATATAACAAAAAAAACGAACTTCTTCAATTTTAACCGGATCTCATATTCAGAACCTATCCAAATTTCTTCATCATCAAATTATCCTTAAAGTGTATCCTTTAAAATAAAAAAAAGAAATATTGAAATTTGGTTTGCGGGATATTCAGTTAGTCGTCCGTATGTCGCGTACATACAATGCAAATTTTATTGATAATCTCCTATAAAATAGAAGTTTGTTGAAAAGAAATATAACATAATAGTAGAATGTATCTCAAAAAGAGATCCGGTAGGAGATAGAGGTTAAAATATTGCATTTATCATTAAAATAAAAAAAATCCATATATAGATATACATATATATGAAAATGGTATTATGCCATTCAGTGCCTTAAAATTGGGTAGAAATTGGAACCTTGTTAGTTTTATCTCCCTACCCAGCTTTCCGGGATAGTGCATGAGACAAACTTTGCCATGTGCAAAATTTATTTATTAACTTAACGTCATAAAGTCAGCAACTAACTTATTACTAATTGGATTGTATTTTAGTTATTAATATAACTCAAATAATATATACTATTAGTATATTCTCCAAATATCTTTTGTATATGTGTTTTATATTAACATATTCAAACTCCTAAAACTTTGCGGTAGAACTTCTCTGTTAAAAGTTGTTTAATAAAATTCACTGCGAACCTTATAACGTCGGCCTCACGCGGCATTGTTTCCGACGCATTCTTCACAAGTTTCTGTTCGCCTTCAAATGTTTTAATTAGTGAGACATTATCTTTTTATTTGAAAATTTATATATTCCAGAAAAAAATTAATCTTAGATGTTAAAAAATATATGTTGTACTAATTACATGATGAATAAAAGGATTTTTGAGGTCAGTCGTAGCGTACTAGCTTGTGACAGTAAATGAAACAAGTCGTGGATTTGGTTTCCACTCGAAATATTTAATATTTTAAGATAACGAGGCAAATCACGGAATTGTATTTCACCACTCAACGCACAATGGCTCCAGAATTCAGTGAAAAGTGAGGAATGGCAGTGTCATAATAAGAACGGAATGTCTTAACACTAGGCTCCTTCTGTATCGTGCTATATGCGGTATACAGTGTGTATAATTAAACTGACAACACCATCTTTTTATAACCTAGTAAAATCATACGATTGGAAATAGAATTAGATTCCATCTGGTGCAAATAGCACTTGCAATACTGTATCGAATAAACACAAAACAAAATAAAAAAATAAAAATGTCTTAATTTAATGTTAATAATATTGTTGATCCATCAAAACACAAAGTCATTGTTAAAAAGTTCGTGCTATAAAGACCCAATCCATAATTTTTTTACGAAGTTAGTTTAGTGAAGAATATTTTGATTGATTCATACTTAAAAAACGACGGCTAATTTAATTTTATATATAATTTCCCAAAAAGGTTAGACAAAATAGATATTGTGCTCCGTAGACCCTCTCGAAACAACGAAGACAACTAACAGCCATCGTTATGGCTTTCTCTGCCTTTACCTTTTTTTAGACCTAAACTTTTTTGATATCTTACACTAGGTCCTAGTTAGGTCGGTTAGGTGAGGTTACAAGGGTACAAAGTGTGTTTATTAAAATATACATATGACATTTTTTCGTTACAGAGTGACTGACAGGCAAGGCGTTTTGTAGCTTACGAAAACGCAATTGCGGGCGGTCACTAGTGCTACTATATATAATTAAAATATCTTTATTTTTCTAAGTTCTAGGCACTAAACCACAGGATAAACGAAATAAAATTAAAAACAAAAGAAGAGAAACATAAACATATGTAGGAGCACCAAACGAGTAAAAAACAAAGTAAACAAAATGAACAAGCGTGGCCACACAACATCTTATGTCAGGGATTCTTACCATTTTGTTAGCGAGCTGAAAGACCTTAAGCTAGCTGACAATGAAACCATGGTCAGTTTTGATGTCCAGTCGCTGTTCACCAGTATACCCATTGAGGACTGCATCAGGATTGTCAAGCGGAAACTAGAGGAAAACAATATGCCCATGGAATATCTTGAACTTTTAGAACATTGCCTCACATCTGGATATCTAATGTTCAATCAAGAATTCTATTTACAAATAGATGGCATTGCTATGGGTTCGCCTGTGTCCCCGGTAATAGCTGATATATACATGGAGGACTTTGAGGAGATGGCTCTTAGCTCTGCGCCTTGTCTACCTAGGATATATAAGCGGTACGTAGATGATACTTTTACAATTTTACCTACGGACTATAGTTATATATTCTTAAACCATCTTAACTCTATTAATAACAATATTCAATTCACAATAGAGTTACAGGCCAATAATTCCCTAGCTTTCCTCGACGTGTTAGTCATAAGAAATCCCAATGGCACAATAGGCCACACAGTATATAGGAAACCCACGCACACCAATAGATACCTCAATGGTGAATCACATCACCACCCTACACAGTTATCTACCGTTGGCAAATCTTTGTTTCAGAGAGCCCACCACCTCTGTGACGCTGAACATCTAGGGGACGAGCTTCGCCAGGTGAAGAATTCCCTTCATCAGAACAAGCTGCCAGTTCCCCGCCAGCGTTGTCAGAAGACCAACAAGCCACCCACAGTAGAGAGACAGCCGGCACTTCTACCATATGTGAAGGGGGTTACGGACAGGATTGGCAACATCTTAAGAAGAGCTTCCATAAAAACTATTTTCAAGCCTAACAAGAAAGTGAGCCAATTCTTGAGACCAGTTAAAAGTAACATTCCTTTACAGTGTGCAGGTGTATACAAACTAGATTGTGACTGTGGCTTATCATACATTGGTCAAACAAAGAGAAGCATCGGTGTTAGGGTGAAGGAACACATCTCAGATATAAAGAATGGGCATGTATCAAAGTCGGCTGTATGTGAGCACACTGTGGATAAACCTAGCCATTACATAAGGTTTGATAAACCCCTCATCCTCGCTAAGGAAAATAGATATATTCCTAGAATGATCCGTGAGGCTATTGAAATACAAAAATATCCTAATTTCAATAGAGAGGACGGCTGGAAGCTTTCTAACACCTGGGACCCACTCATCAAATCTTTGAAGTCTCAGACCCACCATACCAGAGGGCAAGATACAGTTAGCTCATTCTGCAAGAATCCAGGGCAGTACGCGAGGAAATTAAGAAATCGTTGGCGGTAGTTTGATATAGTAATTATGTCAACTGACAGACGAATGCCACCTCAGTCTACCCGTGACCACGGACTACTGCAAAGTGTTCGAAACGTCGGGTTTCCAAAAATGTAAAAACTAAATATACGCGATTAATCCGGTTAAAATAGTTTTATTTAAAATGTATAATAATCGTGAAAATCAAAGAACTTATTATTGTAAAGCTGTCAGCGTGTTCACTTTATTACCATTAACACTTTATTGTTGTTAAAAAAGCTTAATCGCTGCATTCTAATGATGCTGAAGAAAAAAAAAGATGATTTAAATAGAAGTTTACGTACACGTACTTGAAGATTCACTAAGGAAATTCGTCTTAGTTACTTATGAACTGTTCGAGTCTGCAACTCTAGGACGAATTTATAAAAGCTTTAACTTTGACTTTGACTTCTCATATGATGAAAAATGCCTTTTGTGTCTCTTTGTTGTATTTAGTTCAATAATATTCATTAGATCTTAGGTTTCTTGGTCTATTTTATATAAAGGAGAATTTGACGCTTAAAGCTCTTTGGAAATGTTACAAATTTTTAGTATGTTACAATTTTTTATATCTTCATTTTTTCTTTGTTTTTGTTTATAAATATTTATATATGGAAAATAGGTGGTTTGAAGGTTATCAGATTATTTTTTTTTTTTATTAATCATGTTTGTTTATCAATAATATATTAATGATATTGTGATGAGCAATGATCATATTACTGACTTATTTCAGTACGTATAAGTCAATAAAAACTAATAAAATATATTTTTTCTTTTCTTCTCCTATGTTATATTTTCAGCTTCATGTTGTATCCCCCAGAGGATAGGCAGAGGAAACCTGGAAATGTAGTGGTGAGGCACTGAATGCTGGAGGCATTGCGTGTTCAGCGGTCAAACTTAACCTGGGGAATTGAATCCACTAGCGCTTACAGACGTACACTTGTGCCCCTACACCACAACTAGCCTCGCTAATGCGTTATTTCTATACGGATTTTTTTTACACGAAATCCCACCATAACCTTTTATTTCAGCCGTTATCGAAACTTTTATAATATATAGAGTTATAAAATCTAAAATAAAATTGCGTTTTCGGGTCAGGAGCTGTGCTCAGATAAAACTTAAAGTCAAATTGGACTCACCGACTTATGATCTGGCAATACCATATTGAAGTGGGTCATTTATATGCGTGAGATGTTTGAAGTTTCAAGTTAGACCAAAGTTTGATTTGCAGTTAGTATTTACTTATACGTTGTAATTTGTACCAGCGCGGCGTCCACGTCTCGGAGCAGTTTTATTAGATTGAGTGTAGTACATAATAGACAATATTTAATATTTTTATTTCTACTTCTGTTTCCATCATTCCGCTTGGTCCTGGAGGCATTGCGTGTTGAGTGGCGCAAAAAAATATATATATGGTTATGTTATAGAAATATACAGATATTTTTTACTTTATTCGTCTGTGATATTTTGCAAAAATATAAAATAAAGTACCACTACTTTCTCTTTTCTCCGTATTTTAGACATTGTATTTTAGGGTTTTAGTACCTACGACATCAATTGTTTTCCGCAACGTTGTTTTCGTAGATTCGAAGATGTAAAATAAAAACTCCCGTATCCTCCATTACTTCCGGTTTACTCTCGTTTCCTCGATTACTACTCAGCTATATTTCCTAATACTACTAAAATGACAAATTTACAACTTTCTAAATCCAGTAAATCAGTAACGGAGGAGTTGTATATAAGTGTTTCCATAAAAAACTTTATTCAACTTTGTGTTCATACTAAGTTTTTACTTCAAAATGCGGAAAATGCAAACGAGGTGTATTAAAGATGATTTATTGGTAATTTAAACTCGTTTCAACCGAATTGAGGCAAAATTGCGTGGTTTAATATGTTTTTTTTATACTTGACGCTGTATTCCGAAGCATATTGTTAAGACACTCCGCTTAGCAATTTCCCAAAGCAGTATGTGTTAGGTCTCAGCACCAGAGCGGAGAAATAAAAATAATAAATATTTAATTTTTTGAGTGGGAACCGAACTCACAACTTTTCGCTTTTACAGCCACGCGCTTATGGCCCTGCGCCACGGACAGTCTCACTTATTTTATATAAAGTATAGTAATGAAAAGGATTTATCTCCCGTAGATAAGGCTTACTAGAACTGATTTACTGCGAAAGACAAAGATGCTAGGGAGGCTGGATTAATCTTAAAATCCTTTTGTCGCCACGACCTTGCCTGACGTCGGTTTGTTGCGGATAAACGGTTTTGACACTTTCATGTTGCTTTTGTGTCGTTCACTGTGGAGGCGCAACTTTGTTTTGCTTGTTACTAGGCTTTGTAGGCTATTTATTTCTGCCTGTTTCGATGGTCATTTTTTTCCTATTTTTCATATTTTCTTTGATTTTTATTTTGGATACTTAAGAGCTGATCCAATAGTTTTTTATTATATATTTATTACATTATATATTTTATTTATGTTATTTTTGTTTTAAGTTTTTTATTATTTACATTATATATTGAGGCCAGTCGTGGCGCAGCGGCACAAAGTGCGACTGTAAACCGACTGGTTGTGGGTTCGATCCCCACTCGAGGAGATGAAATATTTACTTACATTTATATTTCCATTTCTTCGCTCTGGTGTCGAGGCTCAGCGCGGCGTTGAGTTCTGCCACTCAACACGCAATGCCTCCAGAATTCGGCAGAAAGTGGGGAACGGAGTGTCTAAGAACACTAGGTTCCCTCTGCCTACCCTGCTGTGTGCGGGATACAGCGTGAAGCTGATTTATCTTTTATTTTTATTTATTAAAATATGCAATGAAATAAGAATAAAAAACCAAAATTAAAATTAAACTAACTTTGTGTCGCTTATGTACCCCTATGCTTATGTGCTTTGGTAAAACTAAAAAAATAAATCAGCTTCACGCCATATCCCTCATACAACAGGGTAGGAAGGTAGAAGTAGGTAGAGGAGACCAAATGTTAAGACACTTCGTCTCTCAAAATAAAAATTGAATTATAAAATTGATTTGTTCAATTGAGGCCAGTCGTGGCAAAGGGGCACAGAATGTGACTGTAAAATCGACTGGTTGTGTGTAGAATCCCCACTTGCGGAAATGAATTATTTATTTACATTCATATTACATTATCATTTCTTCGTTCTGGTGTCGAGGGAAAGCACGGCGTTCAGTTCCGCCACTCAGCACGCAATGCCTCCAGAGTTTGGCGGAAAGTGTTAAACGGGGTTCGAACACTAGGTTCCCTCTGCCTACCCTGCTGTGTGCGGGATACAGCGTGAAGCTGATGATATAAAGCGATTACTATAGGAATAATAAAAGAAAATTTATATTATTCTCAATTCTAAATGTTTGTGTCACACAGAGAAATAATTATAAACAAAAAAGATTTATCGCCCGGGATAAGTAATACCGTGATACTAGCTAAAGGTTTATTAAAATTCTGCTCGTAATATTTTTTAAACGCTCCGTGAGTTTACGTCTCACGTTTTGACAACCCTCGTGTCAAGTGGGCTTTTTAACGCTGGGCGCAGGCACGTAGGTTATTCGTGTAGTAAAACAACAAGCTCACGACCAAAACTGATTTATTTTACGTAACATGATTTTACATTCTACCTCACATTTATTACTATATAACATCTTCCCCTTACAAAAAAAAAATATACCATCACCAATATCTAGATTTATATAAAAATTTACAAAATTTATAGACTTAAACAGAACTTTCACTTAAAATATTATATATATGCTAAAAAACGATTTATTTATTTTTCTTATTTTTAAATAACAATGATATTTTCTCGCGTGCTTTAAACCCGGCTAACCTAGTTTGTTTATCATCCATCTCACTGGGCGACGCATTAGCTAAAAATTGTTCAACATCCACTTCATTCTCTGTGTTATCATGATACATCACCTTTTCTCCTAAGATTGCAGAAGATGTATTTTGCAAAGGCGTGCTGGGTTGTGCCCTAATAAGATGACGACGATTTCGTCTATGTAACCTGCCCGTGTTGTCCGTAAGAAAATAGGACCGTGGCTGCGGAGCAGGATCGCGAACAGTCATACGTTTTCTTAATTTACCGTCAACAACTATTACTTCTTCACCAGAATTTAATTGCGGTAACTTTCGCGACGACCTATCGTAGTATTTTTTAGTATATGAACGATTTTTCACTATATTTAGATAATCATCGCTATTGTTACGATCAGGTTGTAATTTATTAACGTGTATAGGAAGCTTTGTGTTTAAACGTCTACCCATCAATAATTGCGCTGGCGAGCTCACTCCATTACGAGGAGTAACTCGCATATTAAGAAGACCTAAATGCAAATCCGTCCCCGAAATAACCGATTTTTTTATAATATTTTTAACAGTCCGCACAGCTCGTTCACTTAACCCATTAGCCTGAGCATAATAAGGCGAAGTTGTTGTGTGTTTAAAACACCAATCCACTAAAAATTGTTTAAATTCTTTACATATATACGCTGGACCATTATCTGTTACTAATTCAGCAGGTATTCCATGTCGAGCAAATTGATCTTTCATTGCGTTTATTACAGCTCTCGAGCCGATGTTGTTCAACAGACTTACTTCAATAAAATTCGAAAAATAATCAACTAATATTAAATAATATTTTCTATAGCAAACAAAAATATCTGAGCCGATTTTCCTCCAAGGCAGACTTGGTACTTCATGCGGTATCATCGGCTCCTTGCAGGGTGATGCAGCAAGATCAGCACATACAGCACACGCCCGAACTGCACGCTCAACATCTCGCGACATGCCATTCCAAAACATTACATCGCGCGCGCGTCTTTTACACTTATCAATGCCTAAATGACCTTCGTGTACACATTGTAACATTGTCATCCGTAATTCGCGAGGAATAAAAACTAAATTATCTTTAAATATTACACCATCAATATATTCAAAAGATGTCTTATACGGCCAATGGACACTAACTGCCTTATCCACGTGAGTTCTATAACGCGGCCATCCATATAGAATGTATTTAATTAAGATTTTACATTCTAAATCCGTGCTAGTTGCATTTTTAACACATTTAATTGTTTCGTCACTAAACTGTATATTGGAAATAAGGAAACACTCTTGAGCTTCAAGTTCAATTGAATACTTACTATCCATTATATCGGTAAGGGGGGCTCTAGACAGAGTGTCAGCAACATACATATATTTTCCAGGTTTATAAATAACATTAAAAGTATAACTTTGGATACGCAACATCATACGCTGTAACCGCGCTGGTACTAAATGCAACGATTTTTTAAACAAAGCTTCAAGAGGCTTATGATCAGTTTCAATTGTTACATTACCATGTCCATATACATACTGATGAAACCTTTCAAGTGCAAAAACAATAGCAAGCATTTCTTTTTCGATTTGTGCATATCTTGACTGAGTTTCTGTTAATGTAAGTGAAGCATATTCAACTGGCCTACCATTTTGCAATAGCGCAGCACCTAAGGCTCTTGAGCTTGCATCCACCGTTAAGGTTATGGGCTCAGTAGGTTCATACAATACAAGCACAGGCGCTTGACATATTGCGTCTTTTAATTCTAATATGATAGACTCGTATGTGCTATTCCAACACCACGCAACACCTTTTTTTAATAAATTTCTTAAAGGAGTTACTATATTAGCATACCCAGAGATAAACTTAGACAAATAATTCGTCATTCCAAGAAATCTTTCCAATGATTCTCTGTCGGCCGGACTAGGCATTTCTTTTATAGCCCTCAACTTATTTTTATCTATATGCATACCATTAGAATTAAACATATGACCTAAATAAATAACTTCCTCCACCCCGAATTCACATTTATCGCGATTAAATTTAATACCTACTTGCCGCGCCCTATTCAAGAGAAGTTTCAGTCTAATATCATGCTCTTCCATAGTACGCCCGTGAACTATTATGTCATCAACAAACGAATGAACTCCTTCTAAGCCCTCCAGCAACTGACAAATTTTTGCATGAAACACTTCACTAGCACAACTAATACCATACGGCAGCCTTAAAAATTGATAACGACCAAAGGGAGTACCAAAAGTGCATAAATCAGCGCTTTCATCATCTAATTCAATCATCCAAAAGCCGGACCGCGCATCTAATTTACTAAAATATTTGGCACCGCGCAGCGCAGACGCAATATCAGCAACAGTAGGTAGCGGATAATGAGCACGACGTATCGCACGATTAAGAGGTCGCGGATCGAGACAGATACGAACGCTGCCATCCTTTTTTGCTGGCAATACAATAGCATTGACCCAGGGAGTCGGATGTGATACTTTTCTTATAATGCCTATTTCTTCCATATTATTTAATTGAAACTTTAATTTATCTCTTATACCGAATGGAATTTTTCGAACTGGACATACTGACGGACATACATTTTTATCAATCATAATTTTATATTTACCCGGTAGTTTACCTATACCCTGAAATAAATCAGCATATGTTTCTATATTTAAAGAATATATACGCTTAATAACGCCCAACTTTTCACAAGTATCTTGACCTAAAACACTCTGACAGTTATCATTACATATTACAAAATCAATTTTATAAATATTATTATTATATATCCAAGACATCTCAATAGAACCAAGTATAGGTAAGTAATTCCCACAAAAAGATTGTGCTTTTATGTTACATTTTTTTAAATCATCTAAACAATATCCTAATTTTGTATAAGTTAAAAATGATAAAACATTTAGATCCGATCCCGAATCCAGTTTAAAATTTATGGGCACACCAGTACTATATAAATATAATGTTTCAAACCATTTGCTATTTTTATTACAATAATCATTTACAGTCGACACAAGAAAAAGGTCATTGTTACTAACACTTTTACGAAGCTCATACACTTGTTTTTTACCTTTCACCGGACACATCTTTCTATAATGTCCTTTGTTATTACACAAGAAACACTGCACATACCTGGCCGGACATCGATGATAGTTATCTATCTTATACGAATTACCACACGCGACACAAAACTTAGTCGGGACGCACTCCTCGCTGTTGAAAGCAATACCCAAGCGACGATCTGCATTCCCGCTGTCCAGTGCGGCCCGCTCGCGCACGTGCCCGCGGCCCGCAGTCGGTGCCGCCGCTGATGCCGCGCCGCCGTCGCCGCGCCTCGGTGCACGCGCACCGAACAACGCGTCCACTGTTCGAAACGCCGCCGATGATTTCGCACCATTACATATTTCGATTTGCTTATTCTCTGCAATTGATATTTCGTTTGCCTGACAAATTTTTATAGTTTTTTCTAAGGTCAATTCCTCTGTCCTTAATAATCTGTCACGAACTGTAATATCGGATATGCCACAAACGATCCGATCTCGTATTAAACCATCCTCTAAATGCTCAAACTCACAGTAATGACTCAACAGACGCAACGCAGTTACGTAAGCGTCAATGGTTTCGCCTAGTTCCTGAGCACGTGTAAAAAACCGGAACCTCGCCATTGTTGTATTATGTTTCGATACAAAATATTCATTAAATTTTTTAACGAGCAAGTCAAAATCATCCTGGCTTTCATCCTTTGTAAGCTTGAAGGTTGAAAATATGTCGTATCCGTCAGGTCCGATCAAATTAATAAGTAGACTCGCTTGTACTTCTTTCGTTTCTCTGTACACTCCCGATGCTTTTAAAAACACTTGAAATTGAGTATACCATTTGCGCCACGCGTCCGCCCGATTTGCGGGGCCACCTTCCAATATTAATTCCGTTGGAGGTCTAGCGTGTTCCATATTTACTAATAAACAATTAATTCATTTGTTTAAATTTAACACCGCTGTCACCATGTAGTAAAACAACAAGCTCACGACCAAAACTGATTTATTTTACGTAACATGATTTTACATTCTACCTCACATTTATTACTATATAACATCTTCCCCTTACAAAAAAAAAATATACCATCACCAATATCTAGATTTATATAAAAATTTACAAAATTTATAGACTTAAACAGAACTTTCACTTAAAATATTATATATATGCTAAAAAACGATTTATTTATTTTTCTTATTTTTAAATAACAATGATATTTTCTCGCGTGCTTTAAACCCGGCTAACCTAGTTTGTTTATCATCCATCTCACTGGGCGACGCATTAGCAACTGTGAAGGTAAAAATTAAATTTCTTAAATTTCTGGCATGTAATATTATTGTGAAAGGTCGTTGTGGCGCAGTGACAGCGTCAGCGATGCTTGTGGATTCGATTCCACAAGAGGTTACAATTAATATATATATATATATATATATATATATATATATATATATATATATATATATATATATATATATATATATATTCCAATTATTATTGTGGAACTGAATGCTGTACTTTGCTTGTAAGAGCGGGGAAATGGACCTATTTCATTATCCCAAGTAGTGATGAGCTTACAACTATCAACGTCATCTTTTGCTTGGAATGAAGGAGGGTTGTCTACATGCCAATATAAGATTATAGTTATAATTTTGTGGATTATTCTTACACATTTTTACCAAAATTAAATGAAGAAAATCAGACTAATTTAACTGTATACAATAATTTATTTTTAAACAATAGTAATCTTAACTATTGATTACACCAGGTGTTTACAACAAAAAAAAATCTTATGTGGCCTCATGGCGCAATAGCGTAACGTTCGACTGTAAACGCGATAACTACAGGTTTGATACTTTTCCTTATAAGGTTAAAAATATTTGCTATTATGTTTATGATGTAAGAAGTTAAACTGCAATATTACTAATATATTGGCTCCAATCAACACACGTTACGTGAAACAATGCAGGCCACAATAGGTGGTATTGTTAAGATGTTAGAATTTATGAGTCCGTATAATAGTTACTCACTCGAAATCCTCATTTGACACATAATAATGTGTCAAATATAACCTTAATAGGTATGTATAGGTTACAATGAAGTCTTCACAACAGAGCGAAGAAGTGAATATATGAAACAATTCATTTTCTCAAGTTGAAATTTAACCCAGTACCTTTCGCGCTTATTCAAAAATATATATAAATCTATACAAATATTGAGACAGGAAGCTTTTGTGAATTCTTACGCAGACTTCTGGCGACGAATAAAGCAAGTATTTTTGCGAAAGGAAAAAGTTTTTAGTGTGGAGTTGCTGGAGTTTTATAAGAATAAAAAGACCCCTTTGAAATTCCTTTGAGTTTCTAATATAGAAATTAAGTTTTTTACAAAATAAATTAGAAGTTTATGGATGCAATTATGGCATCATAGTGAAGTTTGGATTGGTTTTCATTGAACGATAATGTTACTAAGTCTAATTTAGCTTAAAATATTTTTTAAATTAAATTAGGCTTAGTAATATTTCATCGTTAACTTGTTGTTTTAAGCTCATATTTGTTAAAAAAAACACAACATTAGTCTTAATTATATTTAAACATGACTTTCCTTAAAAATAAAACAAATCATAGTAAGGACACTATTAAGAAACTAAAATTTATATTGGAAATAAGGAAACACTCTTGAGCTTCAAGTTCAATTGAATACTTACTATCCATTATATCGGTAAGGGGGGCTCTAGACAGAGTGTCAGCAACATACATATATTTTCCAGGTTTATAAATAACATTAAAAGTATAACTTTGGATACGCAACATCATACGCTGTAACCGCGCTGGTACTAAATGCAACGATTTTTTAAACAAAGCTTCAAGAGGCTTATGATCAGTTTCAATTGTTACATTACCATGTCCATATACATACTGATGAAACCTTTCAAGTGCAAAAACAATAGCAAGCATTTCTTTTTCGATTTGTGCATATCTTGACTGAGTTTCTGTTAATGTAAGTGAAGCATATTCAACTGGCCTACCATTTTGCAATAGCGCAGCACCTAAGGCTCTTGAGCTTGCATCCACCGTTAAGGTTATGGGCTCAGTAGGTTCATACAATACAAGCACAGGCGCTTGACATATTGCGTCTTTTAATTCTAATATGATAGACTCGTATGTGCTATTCCAACACCACGCAACACCTTTTTTTAATAAATTTCTTAAAGGAGTTACTATATTAGCATACCCAGAGATAAACTTAGACAAATAATTCGTCATTCCAAGAAATCTTTCCAATGATTCTCTGTCGGCCGGACTAGGCATTTCTTTTATAGCCCTCAACTTATTTTTATCTATATGCATACCATTAGAATTAAACATATGACCTAAATAAATAACTTCCTCCACCCCGAATTCACATTTATCGCGATTAAATTTAATACCTACTTGCCGCGCCCTATTCAAGAGAAGTTTCAGTCTAATATCATGCTCTTCCATAGTACGCCCGTGAACTATTATGTCATCAACAAACGAATGAACTCCTTCTAAGCCCTCCAGCAACTGACAAATTTTTGCATGAAACACTTCACTAGCACAACTAATACCATACGGCAGCCTTAAAAATTGATAACGACCAAAGGGAGTACCAAAAGTGCATAAATCAGCGCTTTCATCATCTAATTCAATCATCCAAAAGCCGGACCGCGCATCTAATTTACTAAAATATTTGGCACCGCGCAGCGCAGACGCAATATCAGCAACAGTAGGTAGCGGATAATGAGCACGACGTATCGCACGATTAAGAGGTCGCGGATCGAGACAGATACGAACGCTGCCATCCTTTTTTGCTGGCAATACAATAGCATTGACCCAGGGAGTCGGATGTGATACTTTTCTTATAATGCCTATTTCTTCCATATTATTTAATTGAAACTTTAATTTATCTCTTATACCGAATGGAATTTTTCGAACTGGACATACTGACGGACATACATTTTTATCAATCATAATTTTATATTTACCCGGTAGTTTACCTATACCCTGAAATAAATCAGCATATGTTTCTATATTTAAAGAATATATACGCTTAATAACGCCCAACTTTTCACAAGTATCTTGACCTAAAACACTCTGACAGTTATCATTACATATTACAAAATCAATTTTATAAATATTATTATTATATATCCAAGACATCTCAATAGAACCAAGTATAGGTAAGTAATTCCCACAAAAAGATTGTGCTTTTATGTTACATTTTTTTAAATCATCTAAACAATATCCTAATTTTGTATAAGTTAAAAATGATAAAACATTTAGATCCGATCCCGAATCCAGTTTAAAATTTATGGGCACACCAGTACTATATAAATATAATGTTTCAAACCATTTGCTATTTTTATTACAATAATCATTTACAGTCGACACAAGAAAAAGGTCATTGTTACTAACACTTTTACGAAGCTCATACACTTGTTTTTTACCTTTCACCGGACACATCTTTCTATAATGTCCTTTGTTATTACACAAGAAACACTGCACATACCTGGCCGGACATCGATGATAGTTATCTATCTTATACGAATTACCACACGCGACACAAAACTTAGTCGGGACGCACTCCTCGCTGTTGAAAGCAATACCCAAGCGACGATCTGCATTCCCGCTGTCCAGTGCGGCCCGCTCGCGCACGTGCCCGCGGCCCGCAGTCGGTGCCGCCGCTGATGCCGCGCCGCCGTCGCCGCGCCTCGGTGCACGCGCACCGAACAACGCGTCCACTGTTCGAAACGCCGCCGATGATTTCGCACCATTACATATTTCGATTTGCTTATTCTCTGCAATTGATATTTCGTTTGCCTGACAAATTTTTATAGTTTTTTCTAAGGTCAATTCCTCTGTCCTTAATAATCTGTCACGAACTGTAATATCGGATATGCCACAAACGATCCGATCTCGTATTAAACCATCCTCTAAATGCTCAAACTCACAGTAATGACTCAACAGACGCAACGCAGTTACGTAAGCGTCAATGGTTTCGCCTAGTTCCTGAGCACGTGTAAAAAACCGGAACCTCGCCATTGTTGTATTATGTTTCGATACAAAATATTCATTAAATTTTTTAACGAGCAAGTCAAAATCATCCTGGCTTTCATCCTTTGTAAGCTTGAAGGTTGAAAATATGTCGTATCCGTCAGGTCCGATCAAATTAATAAGTAGACTCGCTTGTACTTCTTTCGTTTCTCTGTACACTCCCGATGCTTTTAAAAACACTTGAAATTGAGTATACCATTTGCGCCACGCGTCCGCCCGATTTGCGGGGCCACCTTCCAATATTAATTCCGTTGGAGGTCTAGCGTGTTCCATATTTACTAATAAACAATTAATTCATTTGTTTAAATTTAACACCGCTGTCACCATGTAGTAAAACAACAAGCTCACGACCAAAACTGATTTATTTTACGTAACATGATTTTACATTCTACCTCACATTTATTACTATATAACATCTTCCCCTTACAAAAAAAAAATATACCATCACCAATATCTAGATTTATATAAAAATTTACAAAATTTATAGACTTAAACAGAACTTTCACTTAAAATATTATATATATGCTAAAAAACGATTTATTTATTTTTCTTATTTTTAAATAACAATGATATTTTCTCGCGTGCTTTAAACCCGGCTAACCTAGTTTGTTTATCATCCATCTCACTGGGCGACGCATTAGCAACTGTGAAGGTAAAAATTAAATTTCTTAAATTTCTGGCATGTAATATTATTGTGAAAGGTCGTTGTGGCGCAGTGACAGCGTCAGCGATGCTTGTGGATTCGATTCCACAAGAGGTTACAATTAATATATATATATATATATATATATATATATATATATATATATATATATATATATATATATATATATATATTCCAATTATTATTGTGGAACTGAATGCTGTACTTTGCTTGTAAGAGCGGGGAAATGGACCTATTTCATTATCCCAAGTAGTGATGAGCTTACAACTATCAACGTCATCTTTTGCTTGGAATGAAGGAGGGTTGTCTACATGCCAATATAAGATTATAGTTATAATTTTGTGGATTATTCTTACACATTTTTACCAAAATTAAATGAAGAAAATCAGACTAATTTAACTGTATACAATAATTTATTTTTAAACAATAGTAATCTTAACTATTGATTACACCAGGTGTTTACAACAAAAAAAAATCTTATGTGGCCTCATGGCGCAATAGCGTAACGTTCGACTGTAAACGCGATAACTACAGGTTTGATACTTTTCCTTATAAGATTAAAAATATTTGCTATTATGTTTATGATGTAAGAAGTTAAACTGCAATATTACTAATATATTGGCTCCAATCAACACACGTTACGTGAAACAATGCAGGCCACAATAGGTGGTATTGTTAAGATGTTAGAATTTATGAGTCCGTATAATAGTTACTCACTCGAAATCCTCATTTGACACATAATAATGTGTCAAATATAACCTTAATAGGTATGTATAGGTTACAATGAAGTCTTCACAACAGAGCGAAGAAGTGAATATATGAAACAATTCATTTTCTCAAGTTGAAATTTAACCCAGTACCTTTCGCGCTTATTCAAAAATATATATAAATCTATACAAATATTGAGACAGGAAGCTTTTGTGAATTCTTACGCAGACTTCTGGCGACGAATAAAGCAAGTATTTTTGCGAAAGGAAAAAGTTTTTAGTGTGGAGTTGCTGGAGTTTTATAAGAATAAAAAGACCCCTTTGAAATTCCTTTGAGTTTCTAATATAGAAATTAAGTTTTTTACAAAATAAATTAGAAGTTTATGGATGCAATTATGGCATCATAGTGAAGTTTGGATTGGTTTTCATTGAACGATAATGTTACTAAGTCTAATTTAGCTTAAAATATTTTTTAAATTAAATTAGGCTTAGTAATATTTCATCGTTAACTTGTTGTTTTAAGCTCATATTTGTTAAAAAAAACACAACATTAGTCTTAATTATATTTAAACATGACTTTCCTTAAAAATAAAACAAATCATAGTAAGGACACTATTAAGAAACTAAAATTTCAAAACGAAAAAATTACTACGCAGATGGCGAAAGTTAGTCGCGAGACATTTTAATTATATCAAATTACTTCTAATATTAAACCTTTTACTGTAATTGAACTTTTGAAATATAAGGATAATATCAGACTAACTTAAGTCGGTACAGCTTCCAGCGAGGGACATAAATTGCCCCGTGGGGATTCATTTTTTTCCATACGGATCCCACGGAACTGTCGTTTACAATTCTCTTTAATTATTAGGATCGGGACAACGTCATTAATAATACAAAGAATACTTTTCGGGTAAATTTGTCAAAGTGTAATTCATTTTATTATTTTCATTGTTGACGCCGACTCGAGTTTGTAAAACACTCCACGTACCTTTTTTAGCTGATTCCGATCCGGTTGAGTCAGAGCCTTCAGAGGCTCTGAGAACTCCACGCCGCGCTTTGTCTAGGCACTAGAGCGAAGAAGCCAAAATATTAAATATTGCATTTCCTCGAGTAGGAATCAAATCTACAATTGGCCCCAGCGAAAGAAGTTTCTGTTTCGATTTGTATATTATATAGATAAAAATATTTCTTCTTTCACAATTTACAATATACTGTTCCTCCAACTTTCACTTTAAAAGATGATATACGTTTGTTGTTGATTAAAAAGCAGAAGTCCAAATGTAAGAACAATGGCAAGACCCAGATAAGTTAAAACAAAAAAACCATTCTATGCAATGTATTTTTTTATTTTATAAACTAAAGTGTTTAACAATACAAATAACAAATATATCTCTCTCTTATTTCATATCACGCACTTATTACAAAACCAAGGTATATTTGATAATACGGTAATATTTTAGAGGGAATAATGATATATTTTTTTCTGGTAGACTCGAAACAAATGTGAGACAAATATCGGCGTTAAGTTCCGCCATTAAAGACATAATCTCTCAAAATTTTTTAGTCAAAAATATGAAATATTTTCTTGTAAAACAGTTTTCCTACTCATTCTCTATGCTGTCAGCTTAATAGATGTATTATTTTTTTTAATATTCAGTTAAATTTAATTCTTTAATTATGTTTCTTTAAAAAAAATACTTTCACTGTCGTAGTACGATTTATATTTGTATATTCCAGGGTACTAGGAAGCCAGTCGTGGCATAAGAGCTCAAAATGTGATTGTTAACGTGACTGGTTGTGAGTTCCATCCCCACTCGAAGAAGTGAAATATTTATTCAAATTTATATTTTAATTTCTTCCCTCTGGTATTGAGTTCCACCACTAAGCACGCAATGCCTCCAGAACTCGGCGGTTCTGGAGGCATTGCGTGCGTGGAGTGTTATTCTTCTAATATAAATATAATAATAAATTATTAGTATAACAATCAGCTTCACGCTGCATCCCGCACACAGCAGGGTAGGCAGAGGGAACCTAGTGTTTTTAGACACTCCGTTCCCCACTTTCTGCCGACTTCTGGAGGCATTGCGTGTTGAGTGGCAGAACTCAACGCTGCGCTTAGCCTCGACACCAGAGCGAAGAAATGAAAATATAAATTTAAGTCAATATTTCATCTCCTCGAGTGGGGATCGAACAGGCAACCAGTTGGTTTACAGTTACACTTTGTGCTGCTGCGCTACGACTGGCCTTATGTAGTATAACAATAATACAATGTTAGTTCAGTAGAACAAAAAAAGATGTCAAGGCAGAAGCAAACGTAGTCAAAACGTCTCATCATATTAAATCTCAATAAATAATAAATGAATAATAACAACAATATAACAATATAAATAATACTTATTTAGAAAACGTATAAAAATTTTAACGTACCGGGACTTGAACCCGCGCCTCCTGGCCTTCCGCTAGTTTTCTATAAATAAGGATTTTTTTTCCCAAATGTGGAATAACACTTCAAATTTTTTTTTAAAAATATTAATAATAATTAAAAATATCTCTAAATAATAACCAATTTATATAATTCTCAACAAAAGCTCAATCAACGAGTTATATTTGAAATTGGAGAGGATTTTCGTTTCATAATGACCAAACCAATTATAGAGTTTTCCTATAAATTTGTGGATTCGGCATCATTGTTTTGAACTTTTTATGTACTTCGCCTGAATAAAAATTGAACGAACGTCGAGTAGAAATGATGCATTGAATGTATTTCACGAAAGATTTTCTCTTAGAAAGTTCATTAAAATTCCCGTAAGTCTCCTGTAGTCCTGGTATTCTTGTTAAGATACAGATAATATACAATATTGTGAAATTTATCTATCTTTAGATTTTCATTCGGTCTTCAAAATGTGTTATTTTTGATACGTGACAATTAACGGGTTGGATTTTTATGCTCTATGCTTAAATTGAAAATATGAAAGATGTAACTCGGATGTTACTCTTTTAAGATTTATTTTATTGAGACATATTACATAGCTAGTGCATATGCCGTGATATATTGACATTACACAAAATGTCAATATATCACGGCATATGCACTAGCTTAACATTGTATCCCGCACATATAACAGGGTAGGCAGATGGAATTTGGGAACCTGGTGATGATGGAACTCTGAATGTATTGCGTTTTCAACCTCTACAGCTCTACTCTCTCTCTACAGTTCTTTTCTCCTCTCTCTCCGCCGGCTACCCTGCTACACGCGCGAAACAGCGTAAACCTGAAAAAGTATCAAAGTTACCCTTACACATACTTACATTTATTACATTATACATACACGTACTTGCTATCGGTAGAAAAAACAAATGTTACTCTTAATTAAAGCCAATTTAATTATCCTGCATACTTTAGCAAAATCAAATAACGCATATAACCTGATTAATTGTATACAAATTGAATATACAAATATGTCACGTAACGGTAATTAATAAAACAGAACTTTATGGCGTTACGTGTGATAGGTTATTAAAAGTTATTTTGGTTAGCTTCACGCTATTTCACGCACATAGGATTGTAGGCAGATGAAGCCTGGGAACGTAGTGTTGATATATTCTGTTCCTATTAAGCCACTTCCGTCCCCTACTTTGGGTCTGAAGACATCGCTGAACTGAACGTTGCGAAGAAAAGAAGAAAAGAAGATAGAAGCGAAGAGTTGAAAATATGAAATATTTAATTTCCCTAAATGATAATTGAACCCACAACTGTCACGTTTACAGCACTTACTCTCATACACCACGACGGCAATCATATTAGACAAAACTAAATATCCTATTGTTATTCTTACATACATGTTATTCTTTTCGGCCATCGTGTCGTGTACGATAAACAACTTTTATTTTGATTTTCTGAAACCACATATACCACGTAATCAAACCTAAAACAAACATACAAATTATAACAATAAAATAGGTTTATTCTAGGTTTCATGTTATTTTTTTTATCGAATCGAATCCACGTCCATTGCCCTTGCAGTTCCTCATCACACTGCGCCACGGTGGTACAAATCAACAAAAAAAATTTTCGAAGGAAATTCTATTATCTTTTCATTTGTTTACTGTAGGTATAACAATTCTCATATCAATCCCGCGTGTACAAGGCGACGTATCTTCGGGGCATTCAAAATTCCCTTTGTCTCTTTAACGAAACATCAGAGTCTCTCAAATATTTGTATTACGAATTTAACGTGTCGTCATATTATATTTCTGTGCTTTTGTTTTTTTTTATTTTAGTTATAAATATTATATGAATATTATTTGGTAAATATTTATGATAATACTAATCTAAGCAAAGGTTTCTTTTGATCTCAATCTACAAATAAAATAAAATTAAATAGGACCTGGTTTTAGCCAAAGTTTATTTTATTAATTACGAATAGTAAAATAAATCCGTATAATAACATTATTTGTATAACTAAAGATATATTTTGATTCAATATAAATACAGCTCATGTGATGATAGAAACAAAAAATATAACTTGAAATATGATATTATTCATTTCCCTGAGTGGAAATCGAACCCGCAACCGTCGTGACGACAGTCACAGTTGACATGCTTATACCATCGCTCCACGACGGCCTATTAAATATTTAGTGTATGCTACAACTACTGATTATCAGTATTCAATCTGTAAAATAAAGTCGTGTTTAGTTAACTGAAGGTGTTTACTTAACTATAATATTTAATCTCATTTAAATTTATTAATTACAATTACTTGTGTTCAACCTTGGCAATGGAGCGGTACACCGCATTCCGATCAATCGCGCACCACAATTATTCCTAATTAACGTCAATTAAATTCTAATGACGCGAATAAATCCATAATGCCAGCGATTTGTATATCGATCAATCGATTGATCGAAATCGTTGGCATTCAATATCGAGTCGAGTTCGATTTACCATTTAGATGCCAATAATTTGCTGTAATGTACTCGTATACAATACATATTGTTTGTTGTAGCTGATAAACTATATTTTCGTATTTAAATTTCGTAACTTTGTTAGGATCACTTTGTTGCTATAAACAAAATTTTGTGCAAAGTAAGAACTTAAAATATAAATAAAGGAAAAAAATATTTATAGGCATTTCATAGAAAAATTCAAAACAAACTTATATGCTTAGTTCATTTTATACAAAATAAGTGTATGCACTTGCCCGTAAAATTAAGTTTAAAAAAAATCCGTCGAGACTCGCACGTAACTGGTTTTTTTAAACTGGAATCAAAAATCTATAATAAACTAAGCGTGCACGTCAATGATTTTGAAAATCTCCAATAAAAATAGATTATCCTCCAATCGACTAAGATATTTTTTGTAGTTATTGGGCTTGCCACTTATCAATGTCTCTAAAATCATTAGAAAGTGGAGAACGGAGAATCTTAAAGATATATTCTTTCTGTCCACACAACGAGTGAAGATTACAAAATTTAATTTCGTACATGCAAAAATTTTAATTTATATTGTCGTGTCCAATTTTAAAAGCTTTCAACATCGCACATTGTTTTCATTCGATATCAGGATAATCAAATTCTATCTGTAAAGTGAACATTGATACGTTGACATATTAAAAACAAAAGCCGGGCTTTTTCAAATACAAAGAAACAAAATTCTATACAAAAATGAATTTATATATAAAATATGTTGCAATAATTAAATATACTTGTTAATTCACATTTTTTTAGCTTCACGTTGTATCCCGCATGCGGTAGGTTAAGAAGAGGGAGTTCCGCTCCTAACTTTCTGTCGAGTTCAGGTCTCTACACTAAAGCGAAAAAATGAAAATATGAAATATTTCATTTCCTCAAGTAGAAATTGAACATGAATTCAATTTCTACGCAGAAAAATAGAGTAAATATATAACAAAGAGAAAAATTTAGTTCCATGCGTCATTTTCAACTAACAAAGTATCTAGTAATTTTTTTAATTATGGATTTTGTATAAGCAGAATTCCATAGATATTTACTTCTAAAAATACCAAGTGTTGATAGTTTACCTAAGCATTGTTACGTCTAAATGTTACAGTGCGAAAATTGTGCCAGCTACATTCAAACGCATTATCGCATTTCAATCATACCACACAACGCTCTTCCAACCTTAAAGGTTGGAAAATTTCAGTTTCATACATAAAAATGGACTATAAAAATTGTTCAGTGCGGGCATATTGAATGAAACCCGAAGAGAACTATTTAGCTCTCAAATTAAATGCGAATCCTAGTTTGTGTAAAAAGCACTTAAAGTCAAGGAGTTTTGATCGCGTTGATTCCAGCGAGAAAATATATTTCCTCATTTACTTAATGAGCCCCGGATTTTAGAGGGACGGTTGTTTAGAGCTCGTTGTTTGTTTTCACGTGAAGTGTGAGATTTTAAGTGTTATGATTAATTTTATCGTGTTAGTGTTTGCATCACAAATATTATATTTTCACTTAGAAATCGCAACTTGATTTACTAAAGGTCTTTTATTTATTTATATTTCTATAAAGATGTATGTTTCTATTTAAGACTCTAGGATAATGTAGTTATATAAAATTGATGGAAATCAGTAACAGTTGTGTATGACATTTTCACACATATTATATAAGTTTTCCATGAAAGAAGAAATGAAAATATAATTAAATAACAATTGTGAGTGAGAATCTTACCCACAAGCTAAGCGTTTACAGTCACAGCTTGTGGCCTTAGGAGGGATTATCTGACATATTTTTTTTTTTTGACCAGTAGTTTCTGAGATGAGCGACCGTTCATCCAAACAAACTCGAAGGATTTATAAGGAAGTTCAGATAAGCTTATATAAATATCATAGAGATTTTTATCACAATGGTTCTTAGATTCTTTGTATTTGTTCGTCTTACAAACCTTTATATGGGATAGTTTTAGTGTAACCAAGTTTGAACACACTCACTCGTTGGCATTTGTCTCTGGCGGTAGTCCAATAACTCTTTGGTTTTGTTACTTCTATTTTTAAGTGCCCTAAAACAGAATTGGGTTTCTTGGTTGAATTTTATTTATCAAATAGCGAATTTCGAGCGTATTTACTTACTAGGCTTAAGTTATTTAAATTTTTGTAATATATTTTTTTAAGCTAATTATATTTATTTGTATTTTAAGCTACATAAAAACCTGGCACTTGAAATAATAAAATTTTCCTTTCTGATTTTTATTACAACTTTGAATTATATGCAGAAAATTAAAAGAAATTATTAAAGTTCTGTAATTAAGTTAGGTATATAGTCTAAAAATATTTTTTTTATATAATAAACTAAGATTTTTCATAAAAGACAGAAAACAGTAAGGTTATGGAGTAATTCTAAATAAGTGGAATGGATTTGTAGAATAAAGAAAGATACATTAATCTACAAATCCGTTCCACGAGTAGAGTTGAGTCAAATAAATAGCTGTGGACAATTGGCTAAGACAAATGTTTACCAGTTCCAGTAGATATAGAGTATGTCACGCGAAGGTACCTTTCCCAATTCATACTGCGTCGTTAATCAGATGAAATAAACTGCCTACTATAGATTATTCCCTTCTGGAGGATAACTAATGGAATTTGATTGTCTTTTTTTGTCTGTTTGTCTGTGTGTATTCCTTTTTAGCTTCACGCTATATCTCACACAAAACAGAGTAGGCAGAAGTGATGGGAACCTAGTGATACTACGTGATACCGTTTCCATTAAGGGACTTGCGTTTCCCACTGTGACATTATAATACATATATACTTATGTATTTGTATTGTTATAATTATTTTTTCAGGTCTTCTTCACACTTTATCCCACGAACAGTAGGTTTAGGGAACCTCTTTGGTGCCCCGTTTTCCTCTCGAATTCGAGGGATTCGATCAACACTACCTTAGCGGCGAAAGAAAAAATATTTATTTCTCCGAGTGTGACCAAAAAAAGCTTCTATATTTACATATTTGCTTACACGGAGCTTTAACATAAAAAAATATAATAATTGGTAAATATTAAAAGTATTTTTATGAGTGATCTTTCAATTTATTGTAAAATCTCTTTGAAGTGTCATTACGCGTGTTTAATTTGTGTAAACAGGCTACATACGTTATAAACGATAATTATAACAAAATACAAAACAATGCGGCCATCGTGGCATAGCGGGTTCCATTCCCGTTCGGGGGAGTTCATTGTTATTATAATTGTTTATAGCGTTGAATGATGCCACTTAACATGTAATGTATTGACAGCGAAGGCGCGAAGTGAAGAACGAAGTGTCTTAACGTAAGGTTCTATCTTTATATTATATGATTTAAAGATAAAAATTAAGTCTTTTTGGAAGAATGTCTTATAAAAATGATAATGCAACATTAAGTTAATAATTTATCTATTTAGTAATAAGTATAAATAATATGAATCAATAATTAATAATAAATATTATGCCTTGAAAACATATCTTTGTTTTTATTTCTCGTATTATATATATATATATATATATATATATATATATATATTATTTTTAACATATTGAGAAATTAAAGGCAATTACGCTAGGCTTATTATATTTTAAATCTTATATTTACATGTAACTTTGATTTATCTCAGTCTTTTTTTACCTATATTTTTTTGTATATCTAGAAGAACTAAGTACTTTCTGCAATTTTATCGATGTTTGTTCAATTTCCAGCATTTTTTATTGCACCATTTTCATTGTTAAGTAACAAATTTTTTGCTGTACAATGAAAAAATCAAATAGTTTGAGTATTACACCAGTTCACCACAATAGTCTTAATTTTTATATAAATTGAATAGTAATATTCAATATTGTATTTATATATATATATATATATATATATATATATATATATATATATATATATATATATATATATATATATTATTCACAATATTTCATTACAGAATCAAAGGCTAATCTCTGTTTAATAGTTTCCAATAGACGCGGGCGGCTTATTGTAACAGATAAATGATTGCCTTTACGGTATTGAGGGCGGGGTCGTCTAAACGTTGGGATAAATTCAGCCTTTTAAATTTATATTTTAGTGAAAATAGTTAAATGAATTAAAAATTAAATCTATAATACTAATACCTACTATAATACTATAATTTTCAAGTATATACACACGACATATGGCTTAGTGGTCAAAGCGCTTGGTCGGTTTCCAGGAGTTTCGAGTCCCGCTACGTTAAAATTTTTATTTTAACGTAGTTCTAAGTAAGTATGTTACTTTCCTAAGTGTGGAATAACACTTTGAAAAATATTACATTATATTTTATTGTTTTTAAGCGAATTTTAGTAAAAAGAGGAGGTTTTTAATTCGACTATATTTTATTAGCTTCATGCACTTCATATTCATATATGATATTTCTAAGATAAAAGTTACAAATGTTATTATCATAACTGTATACGGAGTTTACATTATAAAGCGGTTAAATAAAAAACTGGAGCTGAGTGGCTACCCCTGTAATCTCTCCAACTTCCTACATACCAAATTTTCAACTTGAGTGTAATCCAGTAGTTCGTCTGTCACTCAGGTGGAATAGTTTTATATAAATATAGACAATATTCTTACAGTTATTAAAGATAATGTATAATATATAACGTTACGATTCGATACGGGTCACTAAACAACAAAGCATTTTTCTACATGAGCCTACAGACCAATGGAGCGTGTGCAATAATAATAATTGGACATTTCTTGCTTATTTTCGGTATTCATCTAAATTTTATTATACTTGTACGCATTCGCATCAATTCATGGTGAATACATTTATCCATCGAAGGTATTTTTCTATTTTTTAAAAAATGCGGCCAGTTGTGGCCCAGGGGCACACCCGTGATGCTGCAACAGCACAGCGACAGATTGTAATTGCGACTATCACTGGAGAAAATAAATTATTTATTATTTTAATTTCTTTGCTCTGGTGAAAGACACCAAGGGCAAGGCAAGACGTGGTTGAGTTACGCCAATAAACACAAGGCCTCCAGAATTCGACGGAAAGTGAGGAGCGGAGTGTCTTAACACTAGACTCCCTCTGCCTGCTCTTCTACATGCCAAATAGAGCGTGAAGCTAAAAAAATATCTAACCTTATATCTTACACAAAATAAATTATTATTATCAACTAAATATCACTAACGGAAACATAAAAACAGTACAATTCAATAGCATCCGACAGTTCAGCGAGATGTTCTGAATTATCTTGATATACAGCTAAGACATATTTCAAAGGCGCGCTCACTCGCACCGCGCTGTACTCTTTACGTTTTCGTAAAGAGAAAACACGGTGAGACGTTTACTGCGAATAAACGTGAACAGGCAGTATTTTAATATTAGCCATATTTTGTTACAATGCAATGAGGTTGCCTTTGCCTTTTTTGGCTAAATTTAAAGGTAATTTGTTATGTTTTAATTTTTTTTGTTAAAAATCGAAATTAAGAAGTAAATTTAATTTAGATAAAGGCTTCACGCTATATCCCGTACACAGCAAGATCGTTCCTATTAAGATACTTCCGGTCTCCAATTTCCGCCGAGTGACGCAGCTTTAGTTTAGATAAATGCTTAAAATTTTATTTTGTGATAAATCTTTATCTAAAATATCGCCGTTGCTTTTGTTTAGTTAGCAAAGAGTAAGCACTTAAGTGAATACTGGGCACTCCCGCCCAACGTGCAATGTTACAAACAAGTCAGCTGAAACAATGTGATTGTCAAACAGCGTGATTTAATTTTATACGACAAATCATTTATGAAGAAATAATGGTGAAAAATAACAAACACATGTTTCTGGAATCTGGAATCTGGAATGGAAATTTAAAGAACAGTTGGAAGAAAAATTAAATTCGTTATGAAATTAACAAAAAACAAATCAGCTTCACGCTTTATCCCGCACTCAGCCGAGTAGCCAGAGGGAACATAGTATTAGGTCACTCTGTTCCCCAATAAATAAACATTACTTAGTTAATTTTATAACGATTATGTACGTGGAATATGACCGCGGAAAATTTTAATTGAAATGACTTTACGAAATTAAAATAGACGCGTACTAAAAAGTACATATGAAACATGAAACACAATTTATTTAACCAATATAATATTTAACCGAACAAAATTTTATTTTTATTCAAACAATTTATTAATGTGAATTGGAATACCTTTATTACAATCCTGCTAAATATCATTACATATAGCAAATGCAAATATGATGTTTGCTAGAACAGCACTTTTGCTATTTTATCGTACAATTAATTATTCTCTTTAATCACATGGCTGTAGTAGATATTGTGGTGAGCTCGTTTGAAAAACAGGAACTTTAATAGAATACATCCACTCCCATCCAACGCCACACTTCGCCAAAGTTTGCTTAGTTTAGCAGACCGTATATCAGCGACGTCTAACTAAAGCCTTGACAATGGCTCTGAATATGTTATGAGACAAATATTAAACTGTTACAGAACTCGTTTGGACTTGTTAATACTTAGGCCAGTCACGTATGAGGTGTGTATACAATCAATGTATTTGTAATGTTGTTTATATGAGAGAACCTGGGAACCTAGTTTTAAAAAAATCGTTTCCATTTAGACATTTCAATTGCCCACCCTCTAAATTCTGGAGGCATTGCGTGTGCTTTGCCTTTACCTGTGACAGTAACGACGATAGTGAAAATCAATGAATCATTAGTGCAGTGTATGTATTTATAAACTCATCTTTCATACATTCACTCATTCGGTAGTCATTCATACATTCGTTCACTAGTTTATACAAACAAATACATACCCTTCATTAATAAATTAGGTAAATTTTCCCATATATGATAATAAAGGCTGAATTATTGGTAACAGTTGAAACCATTATTAAGTACCTACATATTAAGCAACTACACAAGTGAATATATTTTCAAAAACCACGTTGAATTATGAAACTTATACAAAAATAGCATTTTCTCAAGCGACCGGAAGTCTTGTCTTTAATAATTTCAATCGTTGAATATCTAAAGTAAAGTACTTCCGGTTCGAGTTCTGACTCGTTGATCTGACAAATTGTTCGTTCCCGCGTACGAGTCGTAATATCCCTACTTTGAATTTGGACAGCGGTTAATCTCTTAAACTACAAGTCACTAACGAACGTTGTTTTAGCAAAAACTTTTTGTTTTTACTGACTTTTATTATGATTTGTAGGGTATTTGTGTTAGATATATATGGTTATTTGGGTAGATTAGTTTGTATTTAATTTTGCTTATTCAGGGAAAACATTATTTTGGTAAAATGATTAACAAATGGACTATATTACCCGTTAAATAACGAATGAGTACTTAAATGCCCTCGAGGTCGTCGTGGCGCAAGGGCACAGACGTGGGACTATAACGCGACAGTTGTGAGTTCGATTCCCATTCGGGGTAATTAATTATTAGTATTTCTATTTCGTCGCTCCGGTACCAAGGCAAAGGCGCGGGGTTGAGTTTCACCACTAAAGACGCAATACCTCGAAAATTCAGCAGAAAGTGGGGAACGGAGAATCTTAATAGGAGGTCCTATCTGCTTCCCCTGCTAATTGCTTGATACAGCGTAAAACTAGAAAAAAGATAACAAAATATTCTATTCCTTTTTGCGAATCTCTATCTATGTATAGGAACAAACATAATTAATTACTATAATGATATAATAGTGTCCTCAAAGAACAGAGAGTGGGTCTACTTTTATGTAGATTCGGTAATTTCGACGACAACAAAGGAAACCGTGTTAAGTAACTGTTAATTGTTGTTCTTGAAAAAGAAAACTTTTCGCTTTATTTTATAGTCCACTGCTAATTTTATTTTGCTCGCGACTGGCTTTTGTTAATTCAACATTTTTAGTTGCGTTCATTAAATTTAATTGTTTGACAAACATATAATTTGCTTTTAACTTTCTTTTCCTGCATAGGAAGACATGCAAATAGTAAAATTAACACTTCGTTTCCCACACTATGTCCACTCTCCAGTCTCCTGAACTAAACAGAAGACACGACAGAAGAACGATAGACAAGACAAGAACATAGATGTTTACTATAAATGAGGCGTCACACGCTTACAATCTATCATTATCAATCTACACCTATATTGAAGGTTAAAAAATACTGTTCACAAGATTTTCGGCTTTAAGCCGTATCCCGCATGTAGCAGGAGAGGCAGAGAGGTCCTAGTGTTAATACATTGAGCTCCCCACATTCTGGCGAATTCCAGAGGCATGGCGTATTGAGTGGCGAAACTCAGCGCTACGCTTTACCTCGACATCAGAACGAAGAAATGCATATATATATTTGGATATTTTTTGGGTGAGTGGGAATCGAACCCACAATCTGTCGCGTTTACAGTCACACACTTGTGCCCCTGCTCTACAACTGACCTCACTTACATACACATTTATAATATTACTATGATTTAAATTGGGAACTCCTTACGAGATTTCACTCGTTTGTGCGTAAAATAGTTGATGTTGGATAAATTAGACGTTCACTGCGTCCATATATTGTTGTTCTTCGGAAGTTCGATTCAACAAAAAAGAAAATATAACAACAATATTGTTGGTACATAAAATACACGTCAATTGCTCTAAAGGCTTTTCTCCTTTAAATATATACAATCTTATTCTCATGAGAGGAATACCTTTCAAGTATTTTTCATTGTTGCTCAGAATAATACATGACTGAAGCCTAACAAAGAATCCCGTTTCGTGGCCTAAAGTGTCTATAATAAAAAAATCATCTATATAAAATTATTTTTTTATGGTCATCCACGAAATATTTTTTGACTGTAAACATGATGGTAGTTAGTGACTTCGATTCTTATTGAAGGGATGAATTATTTTCATTTCCTCTGGTAGGCGGGACTCGGTGTTGACTTACGTCACAAAGAATGTAATGTCCCAAAAATTCTACGGCAATTTGATAACCGTCTGAAACTTCATTGGTAACCTGCCCTTATTCTAATACTATTAGTTAATATTTTCATACAACAATTGAACTTGAATTTATACTAAAAGAAAAAGTTTATTTGTTTGTTTGCTTGTAAGAGCTAATCTTCGGAAATATTGAACAGATGATGATTTTTTTCACAATCAGAAAGCTAAACTATTCAGGAGTGCTATAGTAATATTTTATTATGATTGAACGAAAAAAAAAAAATGGTATCTGTTCATCAAGTTAGCGGAAGTTGTGTAAGATGTGATGTTTTACCGGCGTGCGCTGACTAAACGGTTCATAAAAAATATTGGTATCTATTAGTTCTACAGAAAATACGGAGTACTGTATAGCCATCTTTCATATTTGAATTATTGTAAATTTTATGTGAACTCAGATATCTTTTTCATGAAAAAAAAAACAAAAAACGAACTGAATATCTTAAATTATGAGTATTTTCTAAGCGGGAACAAAACCTACAACCATCGTGTGCAGTAATAGTCGGTCACATACTCGTATGTAGCAAATTGTACCACAGTAGTAGCACTTGTAATGTAAGAAGACTTCGACTAACTAATTTTGATTTAATGGCTGTAATAAAGGCTCTCGGGTACTAGAACTTTCATTAATCTTCAGTTGAGACAGAAGTTTGGTCATATTGAGTAATATAATTAAACTAGCGGCACGTCCCAGCTTTGTTTAGATTTGAATATGATTTACTTATAGACACTTTTTTACAGCTTTACGAACATTTTGAAGATATTGTGTGTTGAGTGGCGAAGCTCAAGGCCGCGTTGCCTCGTACCTTTTTCTCGAGTGGAAAACGAACCCACAACCGTCGCGTTAGTTTTATATTTAATCTATATATTAAAAAATATATTATTTCTCTATGAAGTTACCGATTGTGATAATAATATAAAAAGGCAAGTAACATTTCCGAGTCAGAGTGGCTCCGGAATCGCGTCCGGTGGGACATCTGCATAGAGACTCTATTGACCGAAATGTACCAGTTTAATATGAAAAATTACTGACAATATTCTCTCCAGAGTTTAATATTATAAGATAAGTAATGGTTTCTTTCTCGTTTCACCTCATGTTTTTTTTGTTAGTTGTAACTTTTTTTTTCAACTTCATTTTGTATTTCATATATAGCAGGGTAAGCAGAGGCAGGCAGAGCAGAGGAGGGAATCTAGATAACTCTAGACACTCCATTTTCCACTTTCCGCGGAATCGTTAAGATATTGAGTGTTGACATTGACATATATTATCTTTGCGGGATAATATATCAGGATGCAGGATGAAGAGTAAAAAAATAGAAAATGAAAGTATTAATCCATGTTCATTTTATAAAACTATAGCGTTTTCATGAAAATATTTGAAACAAGAAACGATTTTTTATAGATTTGATGAAAGTTACTAGAACTACTATAAAACAAACTTTTTCTTATAATGTAACATTTTTTAGAAAGATTTTTTTAAAATTTTGAACTTACGACTTGATGAGAGTCTTAATTACTAAGTATAGAAATTATACCGTTACGCATTATTCAAAGCTAAAATTTTAAAATAGTCAATTTAGCATAAAATTATTAAAATAGTGATAGAAGGCATCATATTACCTTTCCCCGAGTGAGAATCGAACCCACAACCTGTCGCATTTACAGGCACACGCATGTGCCCCTGCGCCATGACTAAACTCATCAAAATAAGTTTATAATTTTCTAATAAATTAGTTTTGAGTAATAATATTTTTAAAAAAATATTATCATACATAAACTATGTTTTTGTGCTTCATCTCAATAAATTGTAATTATCATTTGGAGTTGTTAAGAATTTTAAATTGAGAAAAGTTAACACTTTAAATTAACACAATTTACTTATAACAAAATAAATATACATAAACATTTTCGTACATAATATTAAGCATTAAAAAAATATCTTATATTTTCTTTAATGAAAATTATCCACGTTACAAGGAACTCAGTAAAACTTTTTTAGAAAGTTTTTCAAATTGATTACCTACTATTAATTCAGTAAGAACGGCGAAAGATAATATAATTACTATGTAGATTCTCAGAAAACTAGACCGTGAATGAATCGAACTTTCTATAGAAATAACGTTAAGACTAAATCAAGATCCAATCATATGTACTAAATTGTCAGGAAAAGGACAATATTAGCGGTTTTATAATTTTGAGAACTATTAGTCTAATATATAATTAAGCCAGTACGCGTCACTGACTTGAAACAAGCAATTTTGAACAACTTTTAGGACGTCTGGCCCACGTAAAGGATCTGGTAAAAAAAATATATATATATTTTTTTTTTATTCGTTATTATCCGTTTCTATTTTAACGTAGGTGAGCGTGTACCTTAAATTGGTGCTACCTCTGAAAGAGCCTCACTTTCAAGTTCAGTCTTAACTACATATTAAACTATTTTTATTGAAAATTTCAGCTTTGTTAAAATATTCCAGTATTATTTTACAGACAATATTATTATCTTAGATGAGACTACTGATCGAGAGCTAATGGTTGGGGTTGCTTTTCTTGTACTTTGTTTTTTTGTGGTTGTTTTTTTACTTGTACGAAACAAAGACGATATTTCTTTTTTATTAAGCAAAAAGCTGAGCTGAGTATACACCTCTTCTCACTCCAAATTTGAAAAAGAGATATACAGAAATAGACTAAACATATCCTTAATGTGCGAAGGGTTTAAGTCAATAATGACTTACTTAATGTTGATTACTAACCACAGCTCTCTAATGAGACGGTTTAATGGAGCAAGGGTGAGTCGTAAATAACTGAATAATAAACACTAAGAATTTCAGGTCATCACTAGCTTCCCGACCTATGCAATTAAACGTACCCGGCGGTCAAGTTTTATGGTTTTACGCGTTACGGTTTATGGGAAGGAACTTCTTGGGACCAAAACGCGTTGTATTCTGATTCAAATATGTGTAATGCTGATTAAATTGGGAATCTTGGTTGTTTTGATAATAACATATATAATTGTAACGACAAGTGTGAGTGTGAGTTCCATTCTCAGTCGAGGAAAAGAAGTAATATTTTAATTTCATCGCTATGGTGTCGAGGCAAAGCGCGCCGTAGAGTTCCGTCGCTTAACTCTCAATACCTCTAGAATTCGGCAGAAAATTGGGAACGGAGTGACTTAATATTAGGTTCCTTCTGCCTATCCTGTGTGTGGCATAAAGCTTAAAAAATAACACCACTCTAAAATGTAAAAGACGACAAAAGGAAAATAAAAATTAATATTATATAAAATCCTCTATCGTGCTCCGAATAACAAGCAGTCAACGCAATTTTATTGAAAGTGTATGAAATAACTCTCGCGTCGCTCGTGCGGGCGGCAACTTTGAATACTTGTAGGTATCGAGAGTTATGTACATGTGGGTGCAAAACGAGACCTATTTTGAAATAAAAATCTATTAAGCGCTTATGACTTTTTATTAATATTATATCTGTACATGTCATAAAATTCATATCATCTATAGTTCAGCGAAAATTGGGGATCAAAAGTATCTTAAAAAGGAACGGAGTGTTTTAACACTAGGTTTGCAAGTTCCCTCTACCTACAGACCTATGTGAAAGATACAGCGTGAAGCTAAAAAATGCGTAGTATTGAAAAAAAAAAACAAATTTTATGTTTGTAATTGTATGTTTGAGGCCAGTCGTAGCGCAGCGGCACGAAGTGTGACTGTAAAACCGACTGGTTGTGGGTTCGATCCCCACTCGAGGAGATGAAATATTTACTTAAATTTATATTTTCATTTCTTCGCTCTGGTGTCGAGGCAAAAAGTGCGGCGTTGAGTTCTGCCACTCAACACGCAATGCCTCCAAAATTCGGCAGAAAGTGGGGAACGCAGTGTCTTAACACTAGGTTCCCTCTGCCTACCCTGCTGTGTGCGGGATATAGCGTGAAGCTAATTTAATTTAATTTTTTTTTTATGTTTACTTAGGTTCAGACGACGCCTGCGTTAGTTCGGCGTCATCTAGTCTGAGTCATTTTGCGGCGTTAAAATTTTACGATATTTGTCAAACGCTATATTATTTGCTTTAAATGCTGGTCCTTCTTCTGTTTTATAGAGAATTTGAATTACGTTTTCTATGATGAATATTACGGATTTTTTTGTTTTAGAAATGTTATTATTTTTATACATTTTATTTTTAAACGTTTTCTAAATGAATATGTTGCTTTCCAAACAAGCTTTATAAGAATGTATGGCTTAGTTATTAGAGTGCTTAGACGGTTTCTAAGAGGCACGGGTTTAAATCCTGTTACTTTCAAATTTGGATACAGTTTAAGCGGAGTGGAGAATACTTAGTTCTCTCTATATACCCTGTTAAGATACAAAAAAAAAATTAATAAATGATGTTTATTATCATCTGCTTATAATAATGGCTCTCTTTATTAATTCTATAATGAGCGTCAGTCTCAAAGGATTGTTGATTAACTTTCGTGTTTTCCATTATACATTGTTTTATATATTGTAATGCTTAAATGAGATCGCTGTCGTGTCCGTCCGAATTTCCTACCCCATATTATTGGTTAAATAAATTTATAATGAATATACACTATTTACACTTTGATCGTAAATAGGTATATTTTGATCACATCAAAAAGAGCTATGATTTTGGGTTTTAGTTTTTTTAGCTTCTTGCTGTATTCCGCACACAGCAGACAGAGGATAACCGAGTGTCTAACTTTCGGCACAAACTGCTGCTGCTGCTTTGGTTGTTAGATCATTGGATCTTATATCTTGCATCACAACATCCAACCAGCGCTTCTCTGGGCGTCCGAGACGCCTCACTCCAGGGACAGACGTGGTAGCGTATGCTTGACATGTTAGCCCTTAAAGCTCTTAGCCCTTTGAAACTGCATTTTTTTTAAACCTTAACAAAATCTGAATTGCTCATACTAAGATTATATAGTAACCTTTATATTATTGCTCCCGACGGCGGCGACAGCGCTACAATAAACGGAAACATTTGTAGTTCTTATTGGATCGTATAGTTCTTTTATGGTGTCTCACAGAATAATCACAGTAGAAAATATTTTATATTTAGAGTGACATCTTACTAATCTCACTATTTGTGAAATGACTTACTTATTATGTTTTTTTTATTAGATTCACGCTATATCCCGTCCTAGTGAGAGGGCAATGGGCACTTAGTATTAACACACTCCATTTCTTATGAAGACACTTCCTTTCACTACTTACCGCCAAATTCTTAAGACCGACAGAGTGAATAAACACTAATAGCCACTAAGTGTACAGAATCTAAATTTACAAGGGAAATATACAGTAACAAATCGACTAAATAAACTATTATATCAAATTAGTTTCCTTAACCCTTAAAAGGCTGTGTCACCAAATTGTCATTTTTAACAATAAAACCTTGGACTTCGCCGCGTTACTGCTTTTATACGTCTTTATATGTTTCCAATAACTCAGTGGCGACAGATAAATTCGTGGAACAATTTGTGGTTTTGTGGGGCAGCCTCTGGCAACAAACGTGACAGCTGTGGTGATCCTTAGCAGCGGAAATCATTATAATTATTAAATTTTTTCTTTATTTTTATTTTACCAGAGCGTTGAAATTTTGTCTACCAGAGCGTATTTCAACGCAACGTCACTGGCGGAACAAAACGCGGCGTTGAGTTCCGCCAGTGACGTTGAAACTTACTGTTCGCAAAGATCATGTCTTAAAAGTTTATACTAACGATCAAAATAAATGAACAAATAAAATTAAAGAAAAAAATCTTTTGTAAGAACAAGCTTTTATTATTTGATAATAAACTGTCTTTAAAAAAAAAGTAACTCTAATAAGAAATATAACACATAAAAGTTTAATTACATAATTCCTATGTCGACCTTCCAACTCCATCATCAGATCAGCTCTGTCATAATAATATCGCATTTTCATCCGATTGCATGTATAATGCAAGCAAAATTTCAGCTTTTGAGGCCAGTCGTGGCCCAGTGGCACGAAGTGTGACTGTGAAACCGACTGGTTGTGGGTTTGATCCCCACTCGAGGAGATGAAATATTTACTTAAATTTATATTTCCATTTCTTCACTCTGGTTTCGAGGCTAAGCGCGGCGTTGAGTTCTGCCACTCAACACGCAATGCCTCCAGAATTCGGCAGAAAGTGGGGAACGGAGTGTCTTAACACTAGGTTCCCTCTGCCTACCCTGCCGTGTGCGGGATACAGCGTGAAGCTGATATATTTATTAAAATAAGAAATGTACTGAAATTTTAGTTTTAAATGCTAAAACTTTAAAAAGTATTTAAACCTTACGTTGTTGCCTTCATTGCCGAGATGCAGAGATTAGTTAATGTTGAGTTGAAATGAAAATAGTTTCTTTCTCTGAGCGAGGATTGAACCCACAATATTGCGCTTACAGTTAGTTAATTTGAGTTAAAACAATATTTAATATGCTTGTATAATATAACGTATGTAATGGCGTTAAGTTCCGCCACTCAACAGGCAATACAGAATATAGAATTTAGTGCTATTTTATTGGAACGATTACTAGGTTTTCAGGTTCTCTCTGCCGACCCTGCAATGTGCGAGATACAGTGTTAAACTTAAAATGTACATTAAAGAGAAACAGAGACAAATAAATTCAATGTATTTTTAGCCTACTAAAACACTCTAAAAATGCTAAAAATAAGGAAATACGTTCATAACATGCTTTTTATACCTGAAAGTGACTGCACTTTGCACGTCGCCTTAAATTCTAACCTAATTCCTAAGTTACACGTAGAAGATTGTTAAGTAACTATTGAAGCTAGACTGTTGGTAACTACTATGAATAGTTAGTAAACACTGGAGGTAAAGAGGTAAAGTTCATATACGACCAGTATGAAGACATTAACTTTAAACTTTAAGTGTCAGCTTACTTAAAATATATTTTTTATATTTTATACTTATTATATTTTTATGACGTTTCGACATATCATTACAAAGGATAAAACGGGTTCTTTATTCGCTCCGCTAACCACTTCGCTAACCGCTCCGCTCCGCTAGCTCTCCGTCTGTCTGATCTGTCCCTCATAAAGCTGCATCTCATCAACTGTGATAGTTTAACAGTTGAAATTTTCACAGATGGTTAATAACGTTGTAAATAAGTAAAAAAAAACGATTCTAATCGTCTCAATTAAATTGATGTTACTGCGCTTCCATATTTTCATTTTGAAAGGAACACAAATATTCAATTTTTTTTCTACAATTTTCAAAACATTGAGTGGCTTAAGCTAAAACAGTATTTTGTTCCATCGACAGGAAATATTAAATAAAAATAATGAAATATAATAAAGTAAAATTTAAAATTATTGTCCTAAGTGGAAACGATCCCACAACCATCGTCGTGTGTGCTATAACCATACAAGCCAGTGTTAAATATATTTTTAACTTGTCAAACAATAAATATTTTAGTTAAATTGTTTGAATATATACATATTTCATTTACATTTGTAAACAATATTCTGTTATTTACACCCTTTTGCTCTGTCGTAGTTTAATTTTCTGTGAAAAAAGGGGCACCTGAGACAGTTAAGCTATAATAAGGTCGCCCTTCCCGCTATTGTTTATTTTATTACTGTGGTACTCAAGGAAAATTGTATATGTTGTTGACTTTTTGTATGCTAAGTATATAGTTTCACCATGGTGCAGTTAAACGTGATATTTCTGAGTTTGGTGCCTCGAAGTTATCTCGGGGTAATTATATTTAGTTGTTTTTGTCGCTTTAAATGGACAAAAAATGTTTTTAACAACATAACGTTACAATCTGAGGCCGCCGCAGCGGCACAGCATCTAACAGTACACGCGATGGTTATTGATTCTAATCCCATTGGAGGAAACGAATTATTTTCATTTCTTGATCTGGTAACAATTTCTCTTGTTTCCAGTGGAGTTGCGTTGGGTTCCACCAATCAACACGAAATGTTTTAAATACGAGTGAAAAAGGTAATATAAATAATATAAAACAGTATAAAATGTCATAAATTTGTAATATTTTTAAATTTTATAAGTAAGCAAAATTAAGAAGAAAAAGTAACAAATTCAAATTCAAATTATATGACTAACATAAACAAAACAACGAACCATTCCATGTTCACTTGTAGTTAGTATACTTAAACTGTGAAAATACGTAGTACATCCATCTTTACTACTATCACGACTCTGTAGTTTGTTTGAGCTTCTCAAAATATAAAATATTTAAGATACCTTAGCAACTTTGAAACTTTCAATGAATACAGAATGTGCTAATAGAATTCTATCAAAGAAAATCTTTCGAGTTAAGCTCTGGGTTTAAAATTCTCTATTTAAGTTCGCTGTTTTGTAATACAAAATGTATGTTTTTAATTGAAACAGCTTTAGATCGATATTTTAATAAGGAGTTAGTGCTTATTTTATTTAAAGGTATATTTTACTCTTAGTTGTATTTACCTCTATTGATTGTTATATACTAATTTATAGCGATGTAATAAGTATAATTAGTTTTAGCTTAACTCTGTATACCATATATGTATATCAGGGTAGGGAGAGGGAACCTTGTATTAAGTCATTGCGTGTTCAGTGATGGAACTCTTTATATCAGAGCAAGAAAAATGGAAATAAATATTTTTTTCCGACTGGGAATCGAACCCCGTACGTTTACGCTTACAGTTAGAGGCTGTGCCACTGCAGTTGTTATTTTTTTATAACTATAACCATAATTTTACTATGCCTCACGATTCGAGAGCCTAAAGTTGCGTAAAGTACTACAGCTCTAGAGTATTTTTCTGAGAAAACTAACTATAGTTTAGTAATATCGTATACTAATACGATATTACTTTTACTTTCACGCTGTATCTCGCGCATTGACGGAGATAACCTGAGATCTTAGTATGGAGACTCTGTTCTCCATTGAGACACTTCTGTTCCCCACTTTTTTTTAATTTTAAGGCATTGAATGCAGAGAGGCGGAACTCAACGCCGCTCTTTGCCTCGTTACCAAAGCGACGGAATGAAACTATAAAATATTATATACCCTGAGTGAGAATCGAACCCGCAACAGTCTTGTTTGCATTTTTGTTATTAAAAATATGTATAAGTATGAATCTGACGGGAGTGTTTCTGTTTGTGTCATACAAAAATTGCAGCCGTCGGTAAAAACTCGAATCAAAAAAGCAATTTAATCCCCTACATATGAAACGGAAACTCGTTGCTCTTGACGTTATTTGAAATATAAATTAGATTAGAAATTGTAAAAATGGAATATGGCCAAAAAATTGTTGATAATTTAATAAAAAATCAATAGAATTCAACATTTATAGCTAACAAAAATAATACTCAAATATATATTTATTAAATAACTCTTTGTATGGCTCGTGATGCGATGTGTTTTAGCTCGTGTCAGCAGCTCAAGATCTTTTGTAATTTAAATTTGTAATTTAAAACCTTTTAAAATTTATTTAAGAACTAACAGTGCAATGGTAGTTTAATTTGCAACACGTAAATTTGACGCCACCAGTACAGTACGGACCCTTTGGTGGACGTCTCTGACTCGCACTTGAGCGGGTTTTTCATCAAGTATACAATAAAGACAAGAAGAAAAATGTAATTGGAATTTTATTACTTTCATTGATTTATGTGCCTTTTTATACGAGCCAAAGATACAGTGACTAGAACTTAAAATACATTATTATATATGGAAATAGCGAGGCAAAGCGCGGCACTGACGCCGCTACATACTGACAGCCACTCAACACGCAATCCTCCAGAATTCGACTGAAAGTTGAGAACGACAATTTCTTAATAGGAAGGGAGTGTCTTAACAAAAGTTAACCAAATTCCCAGATGAAGAGAAAAAAAACTGCTAAAATTCCAAACAAATCATGTTTTTAACTTACATAAATAAGTTTTATATTTCATCCTATACGGTCATTATTCTCGCGATCCCATTTCGATCCCACCGTTTATAACGCGCAACTTCACGACGTTAATCGTCGCTCGGCTTGGTTGCTTTTAATAAATATATAACCCATTAGAGAAGATGTAAAATTAGTTCTAGTTTTTTTTCTATTATTTCACTAATATTTTTTTGTCATATGCATGATGAAAGAGTGGCGAAGCGATATTGAATTGCGGAACTTAACGCCGTGTATTATCTTGATGCAAGAGAAAGGAAATGTAAAAAAATCGTTCCCCTAAGTGGAAATCGAATTTAAAGTCAAATGCCTTTACAGCCAAACGCTGCGTTTCTGCCCCACGATAAATTCATAATGTATTAGATTTCGTCATATAATTATTTTGATAATGTTTTAGTACATATTTATATAATTAAAATTGAAAGCGAAGTTCGATAAATACTCATTATCGAGTACCTAATTTACACGCTCGAGAGATTCGCACGTTACTATAAAATTTCAGTTCATTTTTAATATTAATATTTAACCAAAACGCGTCCCGATATAAAACCACTAATGGTGCTGGATGCATTAAGCGGTAATTGGAATGGAAAATAGCTTTACTTTTGCACGACTGACTCATATACTATATTATAGGTACTAGCTTTATCCGTCGACTTTCATTTCCTACTGTCTATATTGTGTTTCATAACATCATCATCATCATTACGTTATCATCTTCATTATCAACATCTCTGAGGTCGCCGCATCACCAGTTTACTTAACGGTGAAAAATATTTTAATAGCGAACGAAGAACCAAAGCATTCGAATGTACATTTCAAAGAAAAAAAGTATTTTATTAGCTTAGCTATCTTGATCAATATAAGTATGAACATTTAGTAAGACCAAATAAAAAGTACATACCTCTACGCTGTGTAAATAGCAGGGTACAGCGTAGAGTTAAGCAAAGGGAACCTAGTGATTAAACATATCGTTCCCTCCTAAGACTAGTCTCAAAATAATATGAACATTGAAATTAGCTCATTCAAAAAGGTTGCTTAGTGAAATGTATCCTCATCCTATGTCAATGGATTGGGACGGCCCGCGTCCCAAATGATGTCCTATTAGAAATTATTTAAATTCAACCTCAGCCCGCGTGAGGGCACTTTGTTCAAATATGGGCAAATTGTTGTTTACGAGATGTATGTTTTTCATATATTATTATGTTTATTTTATTAAAATATCTTGTCAGTTTTGGTTATAGGAATGTTATGATATGTATTACAAAATTTGAGAAACAGAATTTGACCGTCCTGTAATAAACGTATTATAATAAAGCTATAGTGAGGCCGTCCTGGCGTAGAGGCACCTGTTGTTGATTTAATTCCCACTCGGGAGAATGGGATAACGCTCTAGGAACAAGTACAGAGCACGTGTCCCACTAAGAAGCGGGAACGGACTTTACTGTGTAAAAATGTGTTTACTGATTTTGTTTTTAATACTAGTGAAATCAAACTAAATACGTACTTTATCAACACTCACAACACAATCTATGAAGGCAAGGCATGTATAATTTAAAAAAAGATTTATTCGGAATACATATTATATAAGATCCATACATCTTCTTTACACAAAAAGAAGGTACAAAAGCAAAGGCGGCGGTGCGGCGCGGAGCGTTCATAAACAAACAAAAAGGTAACACTTTTTTCGGACGAGACGTGATTTGGGAGACCTTTTAAGATATTCCACTATAACGAACCTACTTTCGCAGTTCGAGTAACTCATTTATTATGCACTCGGCGTGCCTTTTGAAAGTTTCACAATTACTAATGAAGTTAGTAAAAGTTAAACGTACTTTTTTTTGTAGTAAAAGAACTATTTGAGGTTGTACCGTTAGTATTTTAGAAACCTGTACCATTTAGATAAATGAAACGGGGTGGCAATTTTTGAATATGTGATGTTAATTTTTTTTTTCTTTTTTTTTACACTTTATTTTTTGTTCTGTTTATCAGACTAGGCAGAGAAAACCTAAACAACTAATTCACAAACAGTGCCTCAACAATCCGTATTATTTATTGACAGTTCTATTTGTAAGAAATTGGCACAAAGTAAACGCGCATCACGCCCTACATTTGTTACTGTCACCCGATAAAAGAAGTTGCTATTGGTTTTGTATGGATCGTTTGTATCGAGTGATGATTATTTCGCGAGACGCTTAGCTTAGTTGGCTACAGAGAATGTCGACATTGAATTGCAGTTTCATTTTTAACTTTTTTTCTATTTCGTATAATAACAAATAAACAGTTTATCTATTAATTATCAAGAACATTTCTTACTTTAATATTCATCTATTAATTTAAGATCACTTTTTCTACTAATTAAAACTTAATAAGAAAACGTATACAAACGTATATAAAATTATATATTTTCTTTTATTCACTGATAATGTAAGCTAAGATGATGATGAGAACGTATGATTTAGTTGGCCAACCAGGACGGTTTCCAAAGAGGCACGGGTTCGAATCCCGCTACGTTCAGTCAATTTAATGTAGTTAACAACCCCAGTCGGATATTAGATTAGTAAAAAGTTAAATAAGTTCTACCAATTTAGAATTTCAAGTCTGTAGTTTCAAGAAAGAGAGGCGTATAAAATTAGTGTTTTAACTAACTTAAGAAATTTCTAACCTTTAGGCATTTTCCAAGTACTTATCAAGTTTATTTATTAAATATTTAATTTTGAATGTTAAGCTTTAAACTTTGGTTAGAGATATAATATTAGAGATGTTTTATAATAAAAATAATTTTCTTTCTGCCTCCTGCGTACGGACCTTAGTATAAAGCGAATGAGGTGTATCGATATGGCTTACGGAGTAAGTTGTGCGGAACGGAGTTTCTTAATAATGGGTTCCCTCACTTTGCCTACCCTGTTGTGTGCGGTATACAGTGTGATGCTGTATTTAATTTCTTTTATTTATTTTATATCAAATTAAACGTTTACGTTTTCATCTAATAATATGTTTTAAAAAGATAAAACGTGGGATAAGAGAAAATGTGGGGAAAATTGTCTTAATAAACACATACTGGAAGAGTTATATTTATTTGACAGACACAAGCGTGTGACTGAAAACGCTACAGGTTGTAGGATTGAGTCCCACTCGAGGTAATGAAATATTTATTTTTTTAATTTCGTCGCTCTAGTGTCGAGGCAAAGTGAGTTCCTTCACTTAACATATAATAAATACCTTTAGGATTCGGCAGAAAGTTGAAGTGGAATGTCTTAATACTAGACGCCCTCTGCCCGCTACATGCGGGATACAGCGTGAAAGCTGACAAAAATATAACTTTTTACAATCAGTAATATGAGTCGGATGTAGAAATTTCATTTTACATGTTTATGTTCTAAAAATCACAAATGTAACTTACGTGCACTCAAACTAAAATATTAAACCAGCACACAACCTCAAGGAGTATTCTCGACAGGTTATTTATTTTCTGTCAACCACGTCTTATGAAAATAGTGTAGTTAAATAATGATATTTTTATGCTAACATTCTCTTAATTTAAATTAAAATATTTTAATTTTATTTTGATTATTTAAAAAAATTGTAAAATGTTGGAAAAGTTGAAAACACTTTTAAAAACGTATAAAAAAATACCATGATAAAAGTCAAACCCGCGCCTTTTCGATACCATCCAAACGCTCTGAACTCTAAGCAATACGTTCTTATCAAGCTACATAAGCTACAATTCTTAGTCTAGTTCGTTGGACATATGATGTGTTTGTTGGTTGGCTGTATCCCGCACGTAACAGGGTGGGCAGAAGGAACCTAAGCTATTTTAATTTATCTAAATAAAGTTAGGTCTTTTTTAAATATTTTACAAAGTTATTTATATTTTGTTTCAGGTAAGTGATCATTGAAAAATATTAGCTGAGCTGACAGTTGACCTACAAATGGAATAGAGTTCTACAAGGTCATGTATTATTAAAATGTATTGCCCTAGGTATGCTTACACATATTAAAAGTAGTAGAGAGAATATATTAAAAAAGTATAGCTTATTAGACAGTTTAGTTTCATAGATAAGCTTCTTATCTTTTAGTAAAATATATTTTCTGTTCACAAAATAACATAATTTCTACGTTTACAATTAAAATTCTAACAAAAGGCTACTATTAAAAGATACTCCAACATCACAAATTTTCGAGACAAAGTGAATAGTTTACGTCAAAATCTAGTGACGTTACGTTTGAGGCGCAGATTGAGCGACGCCATTCAGTGATTACGTTCAAAGCGTCCATCGAGGGTTGTTATTTGATATACGGTACTGAAATTTACTCTTTGTGTTGATTTTTTTTTTAATTTGATTACTTTTTGGTATGTTTTTTATACTTAAATTAAAAAAAATATTATATAACAGTTACAGATGTTTATTTTTTAATAAATACTCAAAGATTTCGTTTACAATTCATTTCGCTCCACTCACTGTGTTAATTAAAAAAACCCATTGATATACAGGATTTTGCTAACTTACTTTACTAAAAAGATTTAATGTATATAAGACTATTTAATATTATACAAAGATAGATACTGTTCTAACTGCAACAGATCTATCGTAAAGCTATTGTTTCAAATGTTTTAAAGTCGTATTCTTATGAAGTATTTCGAATTTGGTAAGTCACTCTAGTTTCAAACGTTGGAGAAAGAGGAGCAATAAAGATTAAACTTTAACTACAAACTTTTATTCTGAGCCCCTTTCAAATGTATCTTGAATTTTTGTAGCTTCACATATCTTCCACATATAGTTGAGAGGGGGCAGTGAGTGTTTGAGTGATTCTTTAATTCAGTTTTCTAATTACCTAAAGAAATTAAGACGTTCGACAGAACCTAACGCCACAAGTTAAGGAATTCAATAATAATATTTTAATGTTACTTAGATATAGATTAGAGAGTTCCTTCTGAGTATCTTTAAAATATATTATAGTCTTAAAGACAGTGAATGTGTCTTATTTTATAATTTACTAAATTGCTATAAATTATTTTCTAAAAACAATAATCTCTACCGTGGGCCGCTTACAGTTTATTAAAATTCAAATAACTTATACACATATTAAAATTATTAAAAAAAAAACTATCGGTAAGTTATAAATTTCTAGGGAGTTAACGCTCATTTGAAACGCCTGAAGCGCGAAACGTTCAGATTTAAAAATTGAATAGATATTCTTGAAATCTTCGATTTTATATTATGCAAATATATTATATTACGGTTTTTTTATTTACTTACATTATAATAGATTTTTCTAATTATTTTAGCTACTAACTATACTAGCTTATACCTATAGCGTATTTAATTATAAATAATTGTTAATTCTCTTATCTTCAAAATTCATAAGACCAGATGTGGTGCAGACGTGATAGGTTGTGGGTTCTACTCCCACTCGAGAAAATGAAATATTCAATATTTCATTTCCTCAGTTTAGTCAAAGAAAAAATCAAAGCGCGAGGCTAAGTTCAGCCATTCCATAGGCAAAACCTGCAAAATTTGTTAGAAAGTAGGAAACGGAAGTGCCTTAATGAATACACGAAATACAATAAGATTTTCTGCATTGAAATTTCTGTAAGCTTTTGCGCTTTAAGCAAGTAGAAGTGAAAATCAGTTATGATTAAATGTACGGTTATTGAAAATACCGGAAGCGGCAGACGTTGGATGTTCTATGCAAGTGCATTTCCATTTGCAACATTGTATTAAATTTAGTATAAGTGCACAAGTTGTGAATTCCGTGAAATGGTTTATCTCCTAGTAAAAATGTAAGGAATTATGTGTGTTTCGATAATTTATATGTATTTCATTTCAAGTAGCGAATATGAGGCCAGTCGTGGCGCAGCACAAAATGTGACTTGGGTTTCGCTCGAGATAATAAAATATTTATTTGATTTTATATTTCCATTTTTTTTGCACTGGCGTCGAGGCAAAGCGCGGCATTGAGTTCCACCACTCAACACGCAATGCCTCTAGAATTCGGTGGAAAGTGGAGAACGGAATGTTTTAACACTAGTTTCTCTCTGCTAACGCTGCAGTGTACGGGATATAGAGTGAAGATAAAAATTATTTTATTTACAATCCGTTAGGATATAAGGCTAATTGGATAACTAGCAGTATTTGGCAGACATTTATGTGAGAGTGTGTGTGGACCTATTTATTATGGGTAAATATTTTTTGTGATATCGAAATTTATTTTTCTTACAAAATATTTTTTGATTTATATATTTAAATTTTAAGGTTAAATATATTCTTAATAAACTTCATAAGTACTTGTAAAATGTCTAAAGGTCAGAAGTTACTAAAAACATTGTTACTTTGAACTACAGCCTTGAATTCCAAAATAGTACACCTTATTTTACTTTTTACTAATTTAATATCCGACCGGGATTGTTGTTCTATGGAAAGTAAATTCAAAATCTTAAAGTTATTAAAATATCATTTATTTCTTAACATGTTATGGTCTAAGATCTATAAATATTTAAGGTATAAAAAGTCATTACTTAAAAAGAACAATATCGAAATATATTTAATTTGTTAAAATTCATAATCATTTACCTTTCTTTTTTCTTTTTTTTTAGCTTCCTTAAATGTAGTTGTCACTCATAGACTATTAAAATGGATCTCGAGATCGCTCTAAAGATCGATCGCAGATTTGAGTTTATAAATTCAGGTACGTCTCCGCTGCTTACCCTGCTATACGCGCGGATACAGCGTGAAACTAAAAAAAACGAAATATAAGAAGAGAAAGAAAGAAGTCGACATAACCAGAAAGGCTGTTAAGTTCCATCGGCCCATAAATAACTGCTCTGCTCTAAGCATTAGCCTAAACACGATCAGCTACGTGCGTTTTGCAGATAGCAGTGTTGTTTTTATTGTACATACTCATATGATTTACTGTTGTGCGGTTTGTGAAACATATTTTGTATTATATATTTATATGTAATAATATAATATGTGAAGTTTTAAAAATTTATATTTTTAGTCACATAATTAGTTTAGGGGCCAGTGACTGAGATTTCATCTTTTGTGATATCTAATACGGGGTCAATAAAAATAATAAAAAATCTTAAAAATCCAACTGCATTAATATTAAAAAGTAAGAAAATACATAGTTGGCCTTGTAGTTGACTAAACCTAATGTTAAGACATTCCGTTCCCCTCTTTTCGTAGAATCATCGAAATAAATATGAAAATGAAAATATTAAATATATGACTCCAACAACTGGGAATAGAATCCGCAACTATCTCACGACTGGCTCTGTTGTTATTCCACTTAGGAATAAAGCGCACTTAGGTATTTTATATATTTAAAACGTTCATATTCATATTTTTTATGTATTCAAATACATATTTTAAAATTTTACCAAATTATATATTACAGCTAAAAGAAAAAAATACATTACAGGGTTTGAATTAATAGAATTTGAAAATGCTGTGATTAACGACCAACTTACGTCGCGAATAGTCTAATTTTCGTCGACACCATAGTTCTTCATTTAATATGTGCGCGTGATTTATGCTCGCCTAGTAGGTGATAAAACCTAGAGCGGAAACCATTTTGAGGGTATTTTAATGTTCACAAAGAATGCATTGTAATATAGATGAATACCAAAATGATCATTATATTTACTTTCATGTATATGTTATATACGTTTATTTGTTTAGATGCAATTTAATAATAATAATTTCCCCGAGTAGCGATCAAAGTTTGAAACCGAAACCATGGCATTTATTGACATTGCTAATTCCACTACACACCGACGACAATGGCTTCTGATAAGAAGACAGTTGAGCGCGGCGTTGAGTTTCGCCTTTGAACGCGGAATGTCTCGGAAATCAATCAATCAAGTCAAATTTCAGCGGAAAATGGGGAATACAATGCCTCAACACTTTTATCTAAATGTTTTAAACGATAGTTAAATTTGACTTTGATATACATACACTGCCCTTGAGATTTCAGTTTGATTTCACCAAAAACATACTAAACTCAACAAAAAACAGCCAAATCCCACTAACCCTAGTCGGCAATAGTTTATAAACTAAATTATATTCCACCATTTGATTTTACAGTTTAGCAAAAAAAAAAAACAAATATATGAAAGGATTAACGAGCACTGGCTCATGCACTGTTTTATTGAAAACGCAACGTTTCTGTTTCCGTCGTTTCCATTAACCGTGAATTTGACGCTTTTAAATGTTTTGTGAAAGCGTAGTGTGAATTACGGCCTCGAAACCACTTTATCACCTCTTTGGTTTATTCTGAACAAATTAAGTGTGACTGTAAAACCGACTGGTTGTGGGTTCGATCTCCACTCGAGGAGATGAAATATTTACTTAAATTTATATTTCCATTTCTTTGCTCTGGTGTCGAGGCTAAGCGCGGCGTTAACTTCTCCCACTCATCACGCAACGCCTCCAGAATTCGGCAGAAAGTGGGGAACGGAGTGTTTTAACACTAGGTTCTCCTTTGCCTACCCTGCTGTGTGGGGGATACAGCGTGAAGCTGATAATAAAAGCAAATAATAAATCTTCGAATCTTGCAAGTACTTGCGTGTTTACTGTAACCAATAAGAGAGGAGTCACACTATAGTGTCGGTAGTGGTTCGATTCTGTACTTGATTTCATATTTTTTTATTAGCTTCAGAGTAGTCAATCAGTAATATTCAAAAAGGAAAAAAAAGCCTCACGAATAAGTGATCACGTTGTCTTTCTTAGAAAAAGGTAAAAGTAAATATATTATAAACAAAAAAATATATTTAATTATTTTTAAATAATTAAACAGTATAAGTTAGAAATGAAAAAAAAAAATCATTTAAATTCCAAATCAAATCGATTAAAACGGAATTAACTTTCACAAACATTAATCAGATGCCAAAAACCATTTTGTGTACATAGCAATTATTTTCACATTTTTTGCTAAAACGTAGCAGATTTCAAAAGCCGAGCTCTGTAAAAATTTAACGCTTCAGTTAACGTAAATAAACGTAAAATCCCTTTAGTGACACCCTTTGTAAATCTCTTACCATATTTTTAGTTTTCAAAATAAATTGATTATTTAGAATTATCATTTCATATTGAGTTTAGTCGTGGTGTATGGCACAAGTGAATGACTGTAAACGCAACTGGTTGTAGGTTCGATCATTGTGTCGAGGCAAAGCGCGGCGTTGAGTTCCGCCACCCATCACGTAATGCCTCTGGAATTCGACGGAAAGGGCTGAACGGTGTATTTTAACGCTAGTTTCCCTCTGCCTTCCAGGTAGATTTTTTAGATTGCGTATACAGGTTATGGCGTGAAGCTGATTTAATTAGATATTTTTTCGTAAATTAATAACGCTTGAAGTGGTTAAAATTTGGGTTCATGTGAACCGCGGATCCTCGTTGAGGTAAAAATAATTTAACTATAATATAAGTTTTTAAACATTCTATTTAAAAAAATAATCATGGCATTAGGTTTTGTTTCCCATAATGACTAAATCAATGGAAAACAGAAGTATGTCAATAGTACTTTCATTAGAGATTTTTCATAAAAATATTTAAAAGATATTTTCTTTTAGCTTCACGCTCTATCCCGCATATAAAGAGCAGGCAAAGGAAACCTAATGTTAAGACTCTCTCTCTCTCTCTTTCTCTCTCACTCCGTTTCCCATTTCCATTGTCTAGTTATTAGAGCTGAGAAATGAAATTATTAAATATTTTGTTTCCCCGAATGGGAATTGTAGCCACAAGCGCTTGGCTTATAATCACACGTGTTGCCCTCCCCATAATGAATAATGGCAAATGTTATGATCTCTCATATTTAATTCTTACAAAAGCGCGGCATTGGGTTAAACCACTCAAAATTGATGCCTCCAGAATTCGGCGGAAAGTAGAAAACGGAGTGTCTTAATACTAGGTTTGCCTACCCTGCTGTGTCTGATTTGATTTGATTTCATTTTATATTTTAATTTCTGTTATTGATTTTATTATTAGAAACGAAAAGAGAAATGAAAATCACTCTACATTTTCTTTCTTTTTCTCCACTACAATTAAAAATGTATTACACTATAAAATGTCACAAACGGCCTATCGTAAACAAAACTAAAACTGCAAAGTAAAAGCAACGTTGGACATTATTTCGTCGCGTCCGCTTACTTGCGCGTCGCTTGTACTCGGCAATTCTTATGCAAATTTGATTTTGCAGTTATTTTTATTATAACTATTCATATTCTAATTTTACTTTGTCTCGCTGATGTTGTCTGCATCTGGTGTGTGTTTTTGGTTTTATTGTTTTCTTTTTAAATTTTTTATTTTACTAGTATTTTATATTAGTATTAAATAATAGATAAAGGTGTCGCCAGTCGTGGCGTAGGGGAACAAAGTGTGATTGTAAGCGCGACTGGTTGTGAGTTCGATCCTCACTCGTGTCGGGTTATCTATAGAAGATGCATCTAAAATTTATTAGAGTAACGGACCACTCGTGGCTTCGCCCGCATATCACCTATAATACTTTAATTATGCTGCATTAGTCAACAGATTGATACATTCAATCATGAATACTACGTGGCCGTATAATATGACGTCTGTCATTGGCTGCAAAGGCGCCCCCCGTGGGAGCCAAGGGTTGCGGCCGTAAACCGAGCTTTAAATTATTTTAATTTATTTATTCTCGTATTTGTCCAAATTACATGCTATAAATACATGATGATGAAATAACTTTCGCTCGTTTCAATATACATGTAAAATAAAAATCGATAAAGTATCAAATTACAATTTTCAATATTTTTTTTATTAAATGTCTTCTTGTCACTTATTTATAACATATAGATACATAGTCTCTGGTGTTGAGAAAAAAGCGCGGTATTAAGTTATGCTTCCATTCCATTGTATTTAAATAATTTAAAGCTAAAAATGTATACAAAAATGTGAAGCGTAGTAACTCACTTGTGTAAATTGAATGACAGTTGCATATAAAAAGCAAGAGGATTGTTCCAGTAGTGGTTTGAATATGGGAATAATAAAACGAGCAGCGTCACATTCTGTTTAGTTTATTCGACTGATCATGGCTAACGAAACCGTCTATTTATATATATTTGGACATACTGTCAAATGAGCAACTATTATATGTTAAATTTGTACAATCATTAAAGTATTCTAAATATTATTTATTCAAATAATCTCTTATGAGCACTTTTGAATCGTCGAATGAACATATAAACAAAAAGAAGCTACCACCGGTTCGGAAGGCAGTTCTGCAGAGAAGAACCGGCAAGAAACTCAACAGTTGCTCTTTTATATAATGTATTTATACATATATTATATAAATCAATGTGTGATGAACTAATTATTAGCTATAATTGAATTGAGAATAACATATTGTTTATAGGTCTTAAGATAAAAGTTACTCAACAGGAAATTGAATAATTCTATACAGTGTTGCTAGTGATATTTAACAGTACTAAAATAAGTATATGATAATAGATAGAAATATTCTATATGGTCTTGCTCGTGCTGTTTAACACTCGGCCATCCTGCGAAGCCGTGTCCCACGGCTGGTCTGGCACACACTGTCTCACGGCTGGTCTTGCAATCGTTGCTATCATCATCACCAATACGCCGTTTTTCGTAAATCAAACTGTAACATAAAATTTTAAAGCAGTAATATTGTATTGGACAAATTATACTTCATACAACTTTCTCAACTGATTTTTTTAATTATTACAAAACAATGTTAATTTCTGAATTGCTAAGAGACTTCCTTTTTTTTGGCATCATTTATTGTTATCATAAAATAAAAAGTAAAAGAATTAATATGCACATAGAATTTTATTTTTTTAGCATTACGCTCTATCCCGGACAAAGCAGAGTAGGCAGATAACACAGAATATAAAATCCTATAATAAATAAGCACGATCAACATCAAAGTTAACTTTTTTTTTTACTAATATTATAACTGAAAGCATTATTTTGTTAATATTTTTTTGGGTACTTATGTTCAAATAGAGACTAAATGCAATTTATAACAGTTTTCCTTACCACATTAATCTTTAACACACCACACACAGTATTATCGTTTTCCTCTCAGTATTTTCTATTAGCACACAGCTATATATTTTACACACAGTATTATCTATTAGCACACAGCTATATATTTTACACACAGTATTATCTATTGGCACACAGCTATATATTTTATCACACAGTATTATCTATTAGCACACAGCAATATATTTTACACACAGTATTATCTATTAGCACACAGCAATATATTTTACACACAGTATTATCTATTAGCACACAGCAATATATTTTACACACAGTATTATCTATTAGCACACAGCTATATATTTTACACACAGTATTATATATTGGCACACAGCTATATATTTTACACACAGTATTATCTATTGGCACACAGCTATATATTTTACACACAGTATTATCTATTGGCACACAGCTATATATTTTATCACACAGTATTATCTATTGGCACACAGCCATATATTTTACACACAGTATTATCTATTAGCACACAGCTATATATTTTACACACAGTATTATCTATTAGCACACAGCTATATATTTTATCACACAGTATTATCTATTAGCACACAGCTATATATCTTACACACAGTATTATCTATTACATATACTCCTATATGTATATGTCTATAGCCACAGAGAGCTGTGCCACACACGAGTTACGAGTTGCCAGATACTTTTTATAACAAAATTAAATAATCTCTACAACTATCACTAAACTTAGTGCACTCAACTCATGAATATGTTTTATCAGCTCGTAATGTTGTTCTATCAATTCTTTCGGATAGCTCATAACATACTAGCTTAGTAAGTACTAAAGCGTTTTACTTCCTAGACTAACAGTAGAACGATATAGAGCAACGATCCGTGATCCACCAGTGGTCAACAGCAGCAGCCAAAATAGGAGTCGGTTTGTCATTGTGGGCCTTGCAATGAGTGAAAAGAGCGATAGTGGAGCCTCTGGTTCGGTGAAGGCCTATACAACGTTTGCCTACAGTTGGATTATTTCCTCAGTCAACAATAATTGTTTTGATGTTTTAATTCATTAAAATACGTTTATTTAATTTTATTAAATATTTACTTAGAAATTCTATTAATACAAATTTACAGAAGATTTTTGCTAAAACATTATTATGTCTCTTTCTCTATGTAAGCTCCTATTGAGTTAGCAATTAAAATTTGTTCATTTTTATTATACCTTCATAGTTGTTTCTGTTAACAAAAATTATATAAAAGTGGTCCTTGGTCAATAAAAGATTTGGAACCCCTGATGATATACATTACATACATTACATACATTACATACATTAGTAATGTGTTTATTTACAATATTATTAACCTCGTGCGTATCTAAGAAGTGATTGCCACTGTTTTTAAATTACAATCCTGTTTCATTTATATTAATTTTCTATTATTATAATATAATCATTAAATAAACTTGACCACTCTTTTGTAACAGTATCTATGTCTAGTCAATATTAACTGCACACTAAAGTTGTACAATTGAACTGTATTTAGTACTTATGTTAATTCTGAAGAAATTTATTGCAAAATATAAAATAATATTAATTTTGACTTATAACCAGTAACTTAAACTTAAGGATCACCTGTCCGCAATTATAATAGAATTACAAACTCAAACGGTGTCATTTTATGGACCTCTTAAATTTACTTCGATATTCTGAGTATTTAAATATTTTTATATTACAACAATTCACACAGCACGTTTTTCAACTCAATCTAGCTCACGCACTATTATATGCTATTTATCTCACAGAACATACGTTCCGTATTCTAACTTTCATAAAATTGTACTACACTAGCTCACACAGTATTATATATCTTAGCTCTCATAGAATAATATATAATAATAAAATTAATAATGTACAGGGAACAATAATAAGTTATACGAAACAAATCTTGACTAAATAAAGTTAGATATAATTCTTCCTTTTTTTTAAAAAAAGGAACTACTAAACTCATACGGAAGTGTCGCGTCGTGCTATTGGTGTTTAGTATGTTTTCCAATCTGTGATCTTCATGTTTATGAAGCACTGAAGAAATAAACTTAGTTTCTTCCGTTTTCACTTTCCATACGAAATGATGAAAATATCCGTGATCAACTGTGCATCCTAATTATAAAAAATTGTATATATCTTCATTTGAGATTTGTTTTAATTGTATATTTTAATTTACAAACAACTAAAACTTATATCATTTTTATTCACTCATCAGATATACAACGGCCACCCCCGCGCCTACCTACATTCGTAAACTTTTTTGACACTACTACCTAACAACGACTTCATACAGACGACACGGCAGTTTATCAAGATATGTTGTTACTACTTTCTGTAAACAATAGATCTCTATAACTATATATACCTACATATTAATATATATATATTTCTTGATGTATTCTATTTATGTCGTAGTCTTATTGAAATCTTTAAGCAAATGCTTTATGATTTAAGTTTCATAAATTATTTCAAACAATTGTTGATATTTATTAAGTTATATATTTTATTGTTATATATTTATATATAATTATAATAAATGACGTTTCGATGTTGTTCAAGTCGCGGATAATTGTTCTAGTGTTTGTAAGCTATACGTTGCTATATATGACCAATCGTTTAGTAGATGATCGGATCGATAGCGTAAACCGTTGACAGGCAAACTCTCGTTCAGTCTTTACTAAAGACATTGTATAGCTATACATGTATTCTTTTAAAGTTCTAGATTGTCCTTAAACATGAAACTGTACTGTAATAAAATGTACTATACTGGAATAAGCAAAATACGTTCGTATATTTTTTTTACAAATTTAAAAGTTTCCCTTTTTTAACTGATAATAAACTAACTAATACTAAATATTTCCCAGCAGCCGCCGTATCAATGACCTTTGAGAACATTAAATATTTATTTCTTTTTATTTGTTTGCTTGATAGACCAAATGTACTTACAACAACAATCCGCTACAGTGTTCTCTCGTCAACAACAATATGTTGGCTATCTATTAGATTATTTTTCGTTTTGGCGGTTTTTAGTTAAATAAACTAGGATTCATGATATCACATTAAGAATATTTGTCGCCCTTGATTTGAACTTAACTTAGATATATGATCGTGTTACACGAGACGTTACAATAGGTTTATATTGCACAAAAATCAAAATAAGAACTAAAATTTAATTAAAATATTTTATAACTATATTTCCATTTTTGTATATTGATATCTAAACTTTCATATAATTTAAGTATTATTAAATATCAGGAACGTTTATAATTGTTATATACATACATATTGTATGTACCTGTCACATGGAATAATATGGTTTTTTAATAAGTGATGTTTTTTTTTATTAATGTGAAATTATGAAGTATTCTCCGGGTTAAAAGATATTTTTATTTTCCATTAAAGACATAGGCCACTTACATGGAAACATTGGTTAACAAATTAAAAATTAAAAATAGTTGTCGATTCTCCAATATCACATTTGTAAGCTAACAGCATAAATGGCAATAACAATTAATTAGCAAAAATATTTTATTGTAAAATTGCACAATGTGTGATAGTATTTGTTTATACAACAGGAAGCTCAAAGCTAGCCTGTAACTAAACGCTTCACTAAGGTCAACCTTTTCGACATTCCATATAGAAATAATCGTACCGGTGCAGCGTGACGCCGCGCGACAAATAAATATAACTCTTAATTATATAACTTACGCGTGAACTGCAAGTCTCTAATGTACTAAAAAAATAAAAATCAATTCTAATGTACTAATCTTTACTTATAATAAAATTAGTAACTGATCGCCGTCTGTACACGATTTATGAAAACATCCATTATTGGAGGCACTCATCCATTAATAAAACTCAAAACAATCAGTTTGAAAATTTCTGTCCGTTTAACTGTATGTCGGTACGCTTCAGTGCAATTTTCAATATCGTATTTAGGCAAACCCCCCCTCGAGATTCGAAACAAAATCATTTTAGAATAAATTTTATCCTATGTAATTGCCACGACTTATTTTAAAATACCCACAACAAGAAAGCAAATATTGATATTAATTAGTAACGTGTCGGATATACAATTGTTATCTCTAAAAAGAAACTTCTATATAGTACCTGCAGTATTAACATAGTCTACTATTAATGTCTTTACTTCTTGGATTTCAACCTAGCTCCGAAACCGCCATAATTTAATAAGCTACCCTCCCGTACAAATAATATTCTTAATAAGAACGCCTAAATGAACTGATATATCTATTTGTTTTGCATACATACTTGTTTGCTACCATCATTACGATATATACTTAATACAAGAGAATCATAATATCATACTCCTCTCCGCAACTACATTGTCTTTGTTAAAAACGTGCTATTATTTGTAATATCTTTTGTATACTTCGTACGTTCAACGTTTACTACTTACACATATTGTTGAAATATGTAGAAAGACCAGAAATTGAAGATTATACATATATTATATATATTAAGGCATATATCATATCCATAATTGTGATAAAACTTCCTGTATACGTTAACTCGAAACAACACTTTTTAACCATCCACACCACTCTTGTGTACATCTTTTAAGGCACAATGGTATTATATGACATTTTTACTAACCTTTCATAGTTTCGATCACGTTGAACCTGCAACCAACGTTGTAGATATACGTAGTCTTTCCATCGTCATAGCTCGATCTTCTGTTGTTGGGTGGAGTTCTTCGTCTCGAAATTGAGTTGACCAGAAAGATTCGTCTTTCAGAGTATACGTGGGCACGCATCAGATAATGATATTGTAGGTAGAAGAAAAAAAATGACTTCAAAATTTGTGGGCCGTGGTTATTATATATTTCCATATCATCCCACTTCTGAAGTGTTCCAGTAGTGGTTTGAATATGGGAATAATAAAACGAGCAGCGTCACATTCTGTTTAGTTTATTCGACTGATCATGGCTAACGAAACCGTCTATTTATATATATTTGGACATACTGTCAAATGAGCAACTATTATATGTTAAATTTGTACAATCATTAAAGTATTCTAAATATTATTTATTCAAATAATCTCTTATGAGCACTTTTGAATCGTCGAATGAACATATAAACAAAAAGAAGCTACCACCGGTTCGGAAGGCAGTTCTGCAGAGAAGAACCGGCAAGAAACTCAACAGTTGCTCTTTTATATAATGTATTTATACATATATTATATAAATCAATGTGTGATGAACTAATTATTAGCTATAATTGAATTGAGAATAACATATTGTTTATAGGTCTTAAGATAAAAGTTACTCAACAGGAAATTGAATAATTCTATACAGTGTTGCTAGTGATATTTAACAGTACTAAAATAAGTATATGATAATAGATAGAAATATTCTATATGGTCTTGCTCGTGCTGTTTAACAGGATACTCATTTTTATAGTAAACCATGTGTGAACATTAAATGTGTATAAAATGTATGTTGTTTTTGCCTAAAATAGCAAAAAATCTATCATTATCATGATTTGTCTCGAATATCGTACGGTAGATAAAAGGAATTGAGTGTTAAGACGCTCCGTTCCTCACTTCTAGCTCGTTCCTCACTCCTCTATTCTACAAAATGAATGAAAAATAAACTAAATAATATAAAAAACGGGGAGATGTCAGTGACTCTCACTTTTTTTCACTTTATTTTTAATTACTTTAATATTAAATGTTGCAATAAAAAACGGGACTAAAGTAAAATTATTTTTAGTTTCTACACGTGTGTGGTACCTCATTAGCGAGAGTAAACGTGAATATATATTTATTTGACATAAAAATATTTCCAGTAGAATATTCATATACCTAGGTATATTTAAATTACTTTCTTGTTGTGTATGAAAAATAAAGTAAGACGAAATGTTAACAAGAAAAAAACATACTGTCGAATTAATAACCTTCTTTTCTTACAGAAGTCAGTTAAAAATATATAATATTACTAATATTATTTATATATTGTTATTTTTTTTTTATTTTCAAACGGATGGACGGATGGTTCTGTATGGACAATGGTATGGACTTATTAAAGGACACCCTGATACTACCTACTAAAATCAAGCGGAAACCCTCTCCACCAAAATGAGACGACGCAAGATCGCTCCGTGGAAGGCCTGTTTATTGCAGGCCACCGTCACCTTCAGGGTTCCCGTAGGTTTCTACTACGATTTATGATTTTAACTACACATAAGCGCTTCCAACATTTATTATTCAATGTAACTTGTATTTTTTAACATAATATAATAATTTAGCTTACCTTAGTTATGACCTAGATACACGTAGACAATAAATAAGGTTTCAAATAAATATTTTACTATTTCTTCTAGATTTATTTACTGATTTATTTATTTAAGATATATAAAGTTTTTAATAACAACAACTGCTATACAGACAAAAAAATGTATAAAACGTTAAAAAAAAACAATTAGGGACAATCTTGCATGTAATCTTGCTGTTATTCTTTATTATTAATTACCAAGAATAAAGCCAGTTGAATCGAGTCGAGACCAGTCGTGGCGCAGGAACTGATGCATGCGACTGAAACGCGATAGGTCATGGGTTTAATGCTCAATCTAGGAAATAAAATATTGAATATTTACATTTGCTCGCGCTGGCAACAGAGCAACGCGTGGCGTTGAGTTCTGCCACTCAACACGCTGTGGCTCCTAAAGTGGGAGTCGGAAGTATCTAAACACTAGGCTCCCAGGCAGTCTTTACCTACCATATTATGAACGGGATACAGCGTGAAAAAAATAATGAAAAAGTGTACAGTAGTGTGATGTTAAAAAATATTGGGAACTTAGCATAAATGTTAGCATTTCAGCAACAGTACCTCAAGAAGAACCGAGGACTCGAGAATACCATCGCTGGTTATCAATGTATTATCTTGTTTACTAAAATAAAAGACAATTTTCCGTCTACAAACAACTAATACGAATAAATTAATAGCAAACTCGCATTATTTGTCATTTTCCATACAAAACAGAATAATATATTATCCCATTACCGTCTATAACATTCTTCATTACTTACTACTGTCACACAGGTAAGCCGTACGGAACAAATGAGACGCAAAGTGCAATACGAGAACATCTCCAAGGCACAGTAATAAGTTTTACAAAAATAAATTTGCAGGGAACCTTCGCTTAGGAGACGGATGTTTCGTTTTATTTCACCTTATATTGTGAATGTAATGAAACATTCCTTCCGTTATGGCCTTCTATTTGAAATATGACAACGAATTGGTTTCTTTTACTAACGAAATTAGATGTTTTGTTTGGTGGATGATTTTTGTAAATATAAATTACTTCACAGTGTTACCTGAGCGAGGAAATGAAAATGTTAATAATATTTCATTTCTTCGGACCAACAATAAATCGAACCAACAACCTGTCGTTTTTACAGTCCTACGCTTGTGCCCCTGCGCCTCTGGCTCTACATCGATTTATTTACGTAAATAGATTTGTATTTTGTAAAAACCATGGAATATTCATACATAATGTGAACACTAGACATAATCTAATATACAGTTTCCAACTGTATCCAGCACACAGCAGAGTAGGCAGAGAAACCTAGTGTAGTTTTCATTAAAGCACTCCGTCTCCTATTTTCCGCCGATTTATGGAGGCATTACGTGTTGAGTGGCGGAACTCAACGCCACAATTTATTTTGACACCAGACCGAAGAAATGAAAATATAATAAATTATAACTCAATTACCATGTTCTTCATCTGTATCCTCAGCGGTTACACAATACACTGTATCATAGATCTGCTGACCGAATGCACATTCCCAGTGGTCGTAATAACACCTTGATAACTTGAATAAAGTCATTCAAAATGAATATTATGAATTTTAAAATTGGTTCCACAGCGCCACGCAAAGTTAGAAGAATTTGGCGGAAAATGGAGAATTGAAGTGTTGTAATGTGAATGGAGGGTCTTAGCACTAAGTTTCTAAATTCCCTTATACAGGTTACCCTGCTATGTGCAGTATACAGCGTGAAGCTAAAGAAAGAGAGAAGGAGTAATATTTTATTTATATCATCTCTATAATTTCCAATGAGCTGTATAACATACGTGCATATATATCATTATATTCGTTTGCTATAAAATAATTAAGATATAATTAAACATATATACAAATGAGGTCAATAGACTTATCGCTGGATAATGAGGGTATGACGCATTCACAGCTTTGTCAGATAAGTTGCAGTTACCTTACTTTTCATACACACAGTATGTAATTATTATCTTTTGTTTTCAACTTCACGCGGTATCCCGCATATAGCAGAGTAAGCGGAAGGAATCTTGTGTTGAGACACTCCGTCTGCCACTTGTCGCCGAATTATCGAGGCATTGTTTGTTGAGCGTCTGAATTCAATGTGACGCTTTTGTCTTGATATCAGAGCGACGAAATGAAAATATTATTAAATAATTCATTCCCCGAGAGCAAATTGAACCCACGACCATCACGTTACATTCACAAAATTGTACCTCTCAAGTACCTACACATGTTTAAGCAAAACAATTAGTACATTATTCAAGTACACTGAAGCAAACCTTGATATTAAATTAATTTTTGTACGGTTTAATGTGTAAATGTCAACCAGTTGTGTTCTTGTAATTTATTGGAAACTTATTTAAACAATCATAAAAAAATGTCCGTCCTCAAAAGTTCAGATGAGGAAATATTCATATAGCGTTGTAAATTTCGATCTATAGCCGCATCGAAATACAATATAATAGATAAAAAAATTATAAACTAACCGATACTTATTAGTTAAGTAATGGTGACAGACCTCAAGAGACCGCTGAGTTCATGCGGCTCTAATCTAGGTCATACACGCTTATATAGTCAATACAAACGTACGTCGGCCCTGTTTAGCTTAAACCGTACATTGGGACCACCATTCAACAAGCAGTGACCGGAAATTGGCAATGCAAGAAAATGGAACAAGGGGCTTTTCTTTTTTTTTACTGTACTAGGAAACTATACAAAAAAGGAAGTAAATGTTTTTAAGCAATCGCTATTTGTTAAACGTGTGTTCAGTAAATTAAATATTATTAAATAAAAAATAAGAAAAGAAATAACGAAAGTGTTATTCCTTTCATTGACAAAATTAAATATTTAATATTTTCATTTCTTCGTTTTGGTGTCAAAGCAATGCTTAGCATTGAGTTCCGCCACTCAACACGCAATGCCACCAGAATTTGGCGGAAAGTGGGGATTGGAGTGTTTTAACTCTAGGCTCCCTCTGTCTGTTACATGCGGGATACAGCGTGAACCTAAAAAATACTAAAAAATACAGATAATCTATATATCTAGTTACTTATTGAAGAGTGATATAAAATTACCTGAAAGTTAGCCGTTAGATGAATCATGATATCACTGAAATAGTTTCCTCTTGCGGCCGGAGGTCAGGACTTGGGACGAAGTTCTTGATACATTGAATGCGGGTTGAAGTTTAAGATTCTTCGGGAAAAGGTGTATTGTCGGTAATATTATACAAGGATGATCTTGTCTTACCTATGTTTGGAGTATTTATAGACGCACGTTATATTAGCGAATTTGATAAATTGTTTTGTCTACGAATTACTAAATACTAATATATTGTTTTTCTTGTAGAAATATTTCATATGCGACGCTATTGTTTATTAATAATTAGTTGCTTTCATGTACTTACTAGTAGGTACAGAAAATTTTAAAAAATTAAATTATTTCAAAATGATAGTATTATTACACTATAATTTTAAAGGCAATATCTCCTCCAGATAATACATACACAACTACACAAATGGTAGTGACAGATAACAAAGTGACATAGCGTAGAATCTTAAAAACATTTTAAAATTTCCAATTTTATAAGTAAAACTGAAATATAAGAAAATTTTGGTCTTTTTGTTCATCTGTTTCTTTGCTTACGTTTATTATATTGGTGACTTATCTAGTATAAGTTTGACACCGACTCCGAGAATAACGAGTTTCAAATAGTAATCGAAATCTATAGACATAAGTACATATTAATTATATTAAGTACATATTAAGTCACAAAAATTTTTAAACTATGATTATTTTTAAGTTTGTACTGATTTGAGGCTAGTTTTGGGTTTTTTTTAATATGTATATTATCACTCCATTATATTTTCTTTTAAATCACACTTAATCGTTTATAATACCAACATTCTAATAAGAAAGTTACAGTTTTCATAATAAAACAACGTTCAAACTAACTTAATTTTCAATTAATATAATTAAAAAGGGAGAGATCTGTCTTTCTAATTTAGAACTTGGATCAAAACTCTTTCTGGTGCAAATTACAACAGTCAACCAGCACCGCCGGAAGCAATTCCATTAACTTTCAATCTTACACTATTGAATCTCTTAGTAATAATGAAATTTTGGAGTTTGCTGTCGCTTGAAGTTTAGGTACAAGTGCTTATCTGAATAATTTATTGTTGAAAATTATAGATTTAACTGCATTCCGTATTTATTTATGTACGCTCTAGTATCAAGGCAAAGTGCGTCGTTGAGTTCCGCCAGTCAACACACGATCGCTCCAGAATTCTATGGAAAATGGATGTGTCCTCACACTAGGTTCCCTCTGCCTACCCTGATGTATATAGGAATAGAGCTTCTAACTAAAAAAATATAAAATATATTATTATATGATTAAAAAGTATGTTATAGTAATATTTTTGTTGTAGTCCCAAAAATGTATTTCTAACATAAAATTGTGCCCTTTGTGTTTACTTAGATTGGTAAGAACATAATTAAGTTGTATTTGTTCGGTACAAAAGAAACTAATTTGTGAAATGAAATTGTTTTTTCTTTTAAAATTTCTGGAGCAATATTATTTTCTTTACTATTCTATTATTTAAAGTCCTTGACTTCTTCTCATAAATGTACCCTAAATCTTTCAAACTATTACAGATCTTAATTCGGCTTTTACTGAGGATTGGTCTATACGAGTACATGACGTGAAATTAATATAATTTTGTTTATGTTTTATTAAAAATAAGGACAGTCAAAAATTTATTTTTCATCTTTACCTTGTCTTCACCACAGCAAAGAAATGAAAATGTTAGTAACTAATAATGAATACCCTCGAGTGGGAATCGAACTTACAATTTGTCGCGTGTACAGTCACACGCTTCTGCACTTACACCACGATTCTTTCTTTCTCCTATATCCTTTGTTTATCCATACGTTTATACAAAAAAAAATTAAAAAAATCTTCGGCATCTCTACACGATACACTTGGTATCTATGTATTGATTCTTGATTGATTACCTTAAATTACCTTTGTTATCTATTTTAGTGACGAGACGTTTATGAGCACGAAGAAAGGCCGAATTAGATACGCACTATTTATCTAGAATATATTAAAGTACTTATCTCTTTTTCTAAGAAATATGTAAAGTTATCTTTATCTCTTTATCTATCACATATTGCAGGCATTTTTAGACACCGATCTACAAATTGAATGCAATATTTTTATAATATTTCTTATTTCATACAGGCAAGTTATAATAAGAACTCCAACTCATAACGTCGCGTTTACAGTCACACCCCTTTTGCCACTACGCCACGACGGCCTCACATTTACATAATATACATTTATCATACAAATGTACATGTAGTAATTTACATATATTCTACCAATGTTCACTTACATAATTAACTTCGATGTTTTACGATACTTTAGCTACTCTCCTTTTAAAGGGGGATTAAAATTTTAATATTTAATCACAAACCCTTTGTCACATGCATCCATTTGATACAGTTAACAAAAAAGTGTCGGATCTCTCAAAAAAATTACGGAATAAACTAGCGTTATACAAAAAAAATTTGACAAAAATTTTCCACGCCGGTGTTAGTCAAAGCTAAAGGCCAAAACACAGGCCGTAATGACAAAACAAACGAGCTGGAGTCGTTTAGACCGACAATTTTATATTTAAAAAAAAACGTAAAAATCCTTTGGGAGTCATAGAAGGCCGCTTTGTAAAGAATATATGTCACCTAATTCGTTTGAACGAACTTTTTGTGTGTTTTAATCAAAAATTAGCATTTTTGTATACATATACACTGGTGCTATTTTTATATTGTACTTTAGGAATATGCCGATACAAAATGTTGATAGAGGTTATGTTTTTCTCATATATATTTCTTATACGTGTATATGAAATGATTATTATTACTTCACATCTCCTTAACTATTGAATGGATATCTTTAGAAAATTAAAACTAATAACACAGCCAGAAAGAACAGGGTATCTCTACACATACCCATTTCGTCTCGTCCACTTTCCTCAACCTCTTCATACACGCCCTTCGAGAGGCTATTTAAGTGATCTTTCTTCAGTATCACATACACTATGCTATCGAAGTTCAACCGAAGTCAGGCCTAGTAATAATACTAGTAAATATATGGAAAACAGATAATATAAAATTATTAAAATGTTAAATAATTGAAAAAAAATTAACATTTAAGTTATGGGTACACAAAAAATGCACTCAATAAAATAAAATCATCAAATACTGGTTTTGAATACGAAACATTCGTTTAGCGCCGGTTGCTGATATATCACTGCGCACCAATAGTTCCCATCATGGACAAGAATAATTAATTATTAACTATATATCACATACTCGTATTGCTTCGTTGATGTAATTCTTGTGAAATGTCATTTATCATTCTACTTGGTGATTGGTCACTCAATCTATTATATACTTTTGCAGTCTGTTCCTTGTTTTATGCCGCTGACATAATGTCGTTCAATAACATGGAAAAGTCATATTCTTATTGTGTTATATTTTTACTTATCATTTTTTTAAATAGGTAAAAAATTGCCTTACCTTTGATAGAAAAAAATTAATTATCTTCAAAATAAGAAGAAACCTCCAAGGCGGTATAGATAGAAGTATGTTTAAAAATAGTGTAAGAACTTCACGCAAACAATATTTGGGGTGGTATTTGCTAACTTTTACGACTTCTACTCACTCAATGCCTCGCAAATCGGGCGGAAAGTGGTAGCTCCTTCTACCACTTTCCGCCCGATTTGCGAGGCAAGGCCTAGGTTAAGGCTAGGAAACAACGAGAAGTTAAAAAATATTATAACCCTGTATACTAGCTATGCACGTGGCAAAACATCAATATGGTCTGTACACTTTTTTTAAAAGTAAGAAGACAAAACGCGGCGTTGTGTTTCGCCACGCTAAATGCAATATCTCGAGAATAAGGCATTAGTGAAAAACAGAGTATTTTAACACTAAATTCTCTTTGCCACAGCTACATGCGAGATACAGCTATCGTTGATAAAGAAAAGATATTAAAAAATAAATCAGCTTCACGCTGTATCCCGCACACAGCAGGGTAGGCAGAGGGAACCTAGTGTTAAGACACTCCGTTCCCCACTTTCTGCCGAATTCTGGAGGCATTGCGTGTTGAGTGGCAGAACTCAATGCCGCGCTTAACCTCGACACCAGAGCGAAGAAAATGGAAATATAAATTGAAGTAAATATTTCATCTCCTCGAGTGGCGGGGGTTCACAACCAGTCAGTTTTACAGTCACACTTCGTGCCGCTGCGCCACGACTGGCCTCAGAAAAGATATTAATTAACCTTTACTTACATTTTACCTACTTCACTCATTTTTACTATAAACAATAATAAAAGATGTTATAGATCGTTTATCATCGTTGATCGAGATGGATTTTGACGTCGGTCGATTGTTCCATTGAGCTCACAAATGGCTTACTCGAGAAATTAAAAAGCTTTCTTTCTTAGAAATATTTCTTTAGCTTACCCAAACAATGCAAATATTTTATGCTATTTAAAATGAAAATGTAGAATTGAAGTTACAAGTTCGATTCCTGGCACGTGCATTTTTTTATTACGTCACATATTAACATTGTATTATATGTATGCAGATTATAACCGATCTTGGATTTAAAGTAAGTGAATTTTTAAATTATCTTTACTATTGTATAATCAAAATATAATGTTTTACGCAGCTTGGTATAAAACCAAGGGCTTAAACTTTTAAACTTTAAATTACAACATAATTTATGAAAAGAAGGTGTCTGTTGTCGACAGGTGTTTCATATTATCTGGCCATGACTCCTGAAATTAACTGTATTTGACTGATTTTGTGAGGCAAGTACGAGAAGTATTATTATTAACAGACAAAATCTTAAAAATACTGATAACTATGTTAAATATGGCTATTTTTTGGCTGATTGTAGTCAATGAATATTTTCATTTTAACTTTTATATGTTAGTCTTAAAATATTTAGCTCCAATCATCAATAACCACCGAAGAAACTAGTTCATCCCTAGCAAAGCTACAGATGTTGAGGTTAATGTCATGGACTCAATTATTCGTCTTAATTTAAGGTAACCAATAAAGGTTTTATTGAAGTAATCGAAGCGAGAAACGACTCCCTCCGCCTCCGCCTCCTCATCGAGATAGCGCGTCGTAAATACTTGCCGCACCTGAAATGGTACTTTATGTGTCGTACTTAATGCGGATGTGGATTTTGATAAAATATGCATTACAGAGTTGGTGATTATTTCTTTTTATTTTTATAGTACCTATATAGTGTATTATATATATGTTTTAAATAACTACATACTGATGTACGAAATTGACAATCAACTACGTCTACGATGATGTCAGAGTCGCTATACCCAAATTAGACAAATATATGCTTCCTTTGTCCAAGTTCCGGGCAGTCTCGTCAATCAGTATTTTAATTAATTATTTTGTTCTAGCTAATTTATACAAAATACTTACATATTTGTGACCTATGTGTTATTCTAATATATAAGCTAAATTATAATGAACCGTCATCTAAATCCGTTTTATAGTTTTTGTGTGAAAGTGAAACATACATCCACCTCGGAAACTTTCACATTTATAATATCAGCAAGACTAAGCTCACTTCAAGTTATTTAAAATCTAAAAATAAACAATTTCCTTTAAAAAATTATATCCTTGAATTATGTTGATATCACTTAAGAAAGACAAATGGTCGACATTGTCACACCCACATCAGTAGATATACTTGTATAACGACTCCCACGCGGCGCTATCTCTGCTCGTACTTTGTAGAGGGTAGGCAGTTAAACTGGGATTCCTTACAATCATGAAGTAATGTTTGTTTTGTTTACTTCATCAGGCTCTACATTTGGTAATCATCTTTGAAATTTGTACTAGAGTGTGTAAAGTATAATGTAATATTTAAACAATGTCTAGAAAATTAGAGAGAAATTAGGGAACAGTGTGTCTTAGCGCTAGGTTCCCTCTTCCCATGCTGCTATATATGGGAATTATACAGGTGCGTGTGCGTGTAGCTAAAAATAAATTATTTATATATTTAGGTTATATAAGTTCAATGTTATAACTATTGTGAATAATTCCTCATAATTTAGAAAAATGAACAAGCAAGAACATAAAATGAAAATAAAAAATAAGAAGAATCTTTGAAAGACCTCTATCTCTCCAAATTTTTTTTAAAGTATTGAACTCTCGCACAGTTCCTATATTTTAATACACATGTTAGTAATTTGTTGGTCTCAGTTCGACAAATGGCTCTCTTTGCGTACAACACACTACGTGATTTGTCAGCGAGCGCAATCAAATATTTGAATGAAACTGTATAATACCCGTAGGGAAATGTTTTATACTAAAATAGAGATACCATCGTACGTGGATAGTATTATAATGCTATATTATTGTGTTTTTTTAGCGTCACGGTGTATACCGCACATGACAGGGTACACAAAGTGAACTTGTCTGTGTGTCTGTATGTGTGCCTTCTGTTATTCAAAAGAAGAAAAATGAGTGTAGAAAATCCGTTGTCGATCATAATAGATGAAAATATTTATTAGTTCTCAATCATTTATAAAATATTTATAAAAACATATTTATAGGAGATAGACGAGCAATACTATAAAATGAATCAGACACTAGTAACTTATGACGTCACATGTGTCAATAGCACTACCTATTTCGAATGTCGTTATATTTGCAGAACAAAATCATTTGACTCAGCTTTACGCTGTATCCCGCACACAGCAGGGTAGGCAGAGGGAACCTAGTGTTAAGACACTCCATTCTCCTATTTCTGTCGAATTCTGGAGGTTTGGCGTCTTGAGTGGCAGAACTCAACGCCGCGCTTAGCCTCGCCATCATTTAACTCTTTGTAACTCATTCAGACAGATCACATACTTTTTCTCGTTCCGACAAGATAATAGGACAATCTGTATTCAGCGGTGGAGCTCAACGCTACGTTTTGACTAATAGAGAGGGAAAATAAAAATAATTAATATATAATAAGTTATAAGCGCGGCATTGAGTTTCGCCACTCAACGCGGAATATCTGCAAAATTCGGAAATGTATTAATGGAAGCGAAGTGCCTTAACATTGGTCTTCCAGGTTTATGTCTGCTATCTTAGTTACAGGAAACCCCGTATTAATAAAAAAAACTTTGCCTCGGCGTTTCTACTTGAACTATATATAACAGGTATGAAAAAGTTTTTATTCCAACCTTTGTATTAGCATTTAGTCTTACCCTTATTTAGGATTTATTCCAAAGAAGCAATGAAAATCTTCAGAACCTTTCGTCTCATTCAATAAATTAACCTTTCCATTTGCGTGAATGTTATTAACCTATCTATAAATGTAATTTGTATGTTACCTATTTGTGTGCACATAAATATATTTTTCAACCTACGTAGTATATATGTTTTAATTATTTATTTTTAAAAATATATTAGTATTAAAAAGAACCAATTTGAGAGTTAAGGAATATGGGCGTCGTCGTGACACAGCTGCAAAGCGTCTGACTGCAAGCGTGACTTTTGTGGGTTTGATTCCCACTCGGGGGAATGATAAACAACAATATTTTTACTTATTTACAAAACGTTTATAGCATTTGAACGTAGCGGGACTCGAACCCGCGCCTCCTGGTAGCCTACGCAAGCTACGTCCAAAGTTGTAACAAGCGTACAAAAATTACACACACATTTTTTGCGTATTACATCACATTTTATCTCATCAGAATCCATCTCCAGCGAGACGGTTCTAAATGCGGCGTCCAGTTCCGATACTCGACAAAAGTGAAAATTAAAAAATATATTTATTAAAAAAAAACAGAACTTAAAATGAATATCATTAAAAAAAAACTCTCAAATTGGATTTCTTAAACTTACCCATAACAAACTGCATTCTCTCGTAGGTACACAGTACAACACACAGTAGTCTATCTCAATTTGTGTAAAATATAAATAGTCTCTATATCTACTATCGACCCAAACGCGGCTTCTTTACATAAATGCCTGTTTATTCTCATGTATATTCTATATTACTGTAAACTTGTATCTAAATCCATTCAGTAGGTTTTGTGTGATAGTGGAACAAACATACATCCTCACAAACTTTTAAAGTTATAATAATTAGTATGAGACTAAGTAACCACTATACAGACTAGCACTCTCCTTTCTATGAAAATTGTATTACAAGAAAGCACCCTCTAGAAACCATTTCCCGCTATCGAAGTGCTCCTTTAATTATTCAAGCACGTAACGAGGACGCAGAATGACGGCAAATACAATTATTGAACGTCACTTTCAATTCTGACTTTATAATAGTTATTGTTTGGATTTTTTTTATAAAGCAGTGAATATTACAAGTGGAAATATCAGACGATATTCCTTTAGAAGGTCTAAAACTTTATATTTTTTGTTCCATGATATTACGAACATGACTGACACTGAGCTATGTAGTAATTATGAATAGTTTCCGCGAATTTTCAATAATTTATGATTATACTGGCGCACTGGATTTGGTTTGACTGTAATGTTTGAGGGTTCGATCTCCACTCGAAATATAGTTTTTTTTTTATTTCCTCGCTCTACTAAGGCAAAGCCTAGCGTTGAAACATATTCAAGATGAAATTGTATCCATATGTAAATTTAATATATATTAAAACAAAGAAAACTTCTATTACAATAAAACGATTGAAGATTTTTTTTACTAATGTGAATATAACAGTAATTTTATATTATATATATTTTAACTGCGTAAAAATATATATAATATAAAATTATCATCAAGAAGCGAGTCGCGGCGACGGATCATAAGCATGCACTTTAAATGCACGTACATGGTGGATTCGATTCCGTCTCGAGAAAATGAAATGTGTAATATTGATTTTTTTTTTGCTTCTGCCACTTAACGCGTAATTCTTGTTGGATAATAAAGGAATGGAATAGATGAAAGTGAGGAATGAAAGTATCTTAATTGGAATGTAGTGTATTAACACCAGATTTCCAGGTTCCCTCTATGATTTATTTAGCTTCATACTGTATTCCACACTACCATGCTATGTGTGCAATACAGTAAATAAATCATGCATACTCAAACTCTAACACTCTAAACTATTTACTCTATTTTCGCCTGATAAAGAGGCCAAATTTAAGAGTAAAGACTTGAACGAAAATTAAATTTAAAAACATTGTACTGCACTCTGCAAATTAAAAATATATATTGATAGACCACTTCTATATACTAACGGCGTCCAAAACGCTTGTGCTTCGATTTTATCGAAATTAACGAATAGAACACTGCACGAATGTATTGAACTTATGTGATATTATTTTATTAGAAAAATAAAGATTTCATGAAATTACTTCAAAACGCATCATTTAAAAATCTATTCTAGCTCATCGAAGTTTGCGTAAGGTTATTCTAAATAGTATTTATTATTTAGAAGATTTAGAACACCACTTATCTTCAAGCTGTATCTTCAAGATAGGCAGAGAGAGCGTAGTGATAAAACACTTTGCCCTCCACTTTCCGCCGAATCTTGGTGGCATTACGTGGAGAGTACGTTACGTGTTACCTCTACATCAGAGAGAAGAAATGAAAATATAAAATATTCCATTTCCTCGAATCGGAATGGAAATTACAACCTACTGACTTTTCAATAACACGCTCGTGGTCCTGCGCCACAACTGGCCCCGAAAAAATATATAAAAACATATAATAATAAAGAATAACACAACATTACCTAATATTTTATACATAAATTTACTGCAACACTATTTCATTTCTTATCTTACTACAGCGCCGAAGAAACTTAAACGTATTAAAAATCCATTACGCGCAGGTAATCTATAGAGAGTGACTGCTTTCACTGGCAATACATTTTTATTTGATTCTTCGCAAGAAATCGAAAATTGATGTTACGAGCTCGTCGAGTGAAGTGATACGTGCCGGAGACGTTTACAACGACATTCGGGAGTGGGTCGGGTACTTGCTACTTACATTGATCATATATACTTATATACTTGTGTATGTTATATACTTATGTATATATTTTTTGAACAACTTGCTTATTATAGCTATTAAATCAAATGCCATAAATAAAATAAGGGGAATCAATTTTATTAATATACTAGCGACCCGCTTGCGGCTTCGCCCGCTTAAACCACAGAATTATTTACTTAACACACTGAATAATGTTCGTTGATATACTTATAATGTATGTTTGCAATGTAATGAAGATTTTTTATGAGAAAGTTGTTAAAACTTTAGGTCGCATTTTCGTACCTCCCATAAGAATCTTCAATTGAATGTTTGAAATAAAAACACAACTTATCGATACTTACTATATGTGCGTTTCTTCACGATAATCTCAGAAACGGCTTAACCGATTTAAATACTTTTTTTGTTTGTATTCTGGCAAACTGCCCTTAAATATTAATTATTAGTTTTATTTTAAGCAGCTTCATGCTAGTCAGAGGGAGGAACCTAGTATTAAGACACTCCGTTCCCCACTTTCTACCGAATTCTGGACGCATTGCGTGTTGAGTGGCAACGCCGTGCTTAACCTCGGCCCCAGAGCGAAGAAATGGAAATATAAATTTAAGTAAATATTTCATCTCCTCGTGTGGGGATCGAACTCAGAGAACCAGTCGGTTTTACAGTCACACTTTGTGCCGCTGCGCCACGACTGGCCTCAACTGGACTGGACTTTATTTTAATCGGTTCACATAAAGTTAAAACCAGATCCACGCTTTATCCCGCCCTTAGTAGGGCAACTTAGTGTAAGATATTGGGTATAATGTGTGACTGATGTGCGAAATGAAAATATTATTAAATTATAATTCAATCCTGCGTGTGTGGATCGGACCCACAACGTCGCGTTACAGTTACAATTGGGCATATAGGGTAAAAAAGTTTAAACCCGTACCTAAAGAATTTAAGCAAGATACATCAACAGTGAAGACGTAGGTTTTTTTCTCATTTCACAATGTTTATTCATATCTATATTTCGTACGACGCCGTTACGCATAGGTACCAATAATGTAAACACATATTACTACAAAAATAGTATTAAAATGTTTAGAACTTTAAACTTTGCCGCCAATACCTACGACTCGATTTTGCAATGAGGCGGTTTCCCTTTGATAGGTTTATGTGTGCGTGCGTCGTTCTTGACAAATTATATTTTATTTTACAACGATAATTTTATTATTTATTTTGTTTGAAAAAATAACTTTTTTATTTTCGGGTTTTTAATTTAATATGTAATAGGCTTTTATAGAGTAGTTAAACTGTGGTTTCATTTAAGGTGGTCCTAACAAAAAAACTCTGTATAATTGAGCATATTTAATATTTATAGTGATTTTTTGGAAAATAGATACCAATAGTTATTACAACCACTTGCGAAGAAGCATAGTTTAGGCAATTTTTTATTCTTATACCTTTTGAAAAACTACCATCGTTCTTATAATTAATATATTATTTTTTCAAATTAAAAAAATTGTGTATGTCATCATAATGGCGGAAAAATATTCAAAATGTATTCTAATACCACATTAGTATCGACAATGTAGTGTTGATAGTAATTGAAAATAGTTATACTACAGGAGGACCTTCATATGCACTGTTTTAACCTGTTTTATGTATAATATAGAATAATATATTGTATAGAGGAATCACATATTCTTTTTATTCAGTTTAGTAAATACATTTTTTAGAGGTTACTCTGTACTAAAATGGCATGCAACTCTGTTCCCGCATTTACGTTCCTGATATATCGATATAAATAATAGAAATACAAAATATAGGAAGGAAACACAAATGCAATTATATTGCATTTTTTCTTTTTTTCATACTTGAAACGTATTAATAAATTACATATTATGTATTACATACAATTAATTTCTTTTGAATATAACACTAAGTTTAATCAGCTTCACGCTATTTTAACAGATAACATAAGATGGCATTAAAACGTATTGACATCACCACGTGATCCATCTAAACACAATATAAACTTTTATAAACTATGAACTCACAATCAGAATTTACTTTCCAAATACATATACTTTTTATTCTACACATCGCCATATGAGCTAATTCCGTAAAATATACCTACTTTATTATGTTTGTTAATATCACCAACGTTGACGTTTGAAATAATAATTATGGTAGACTGAACAAATATTGATTATACTTCTTTTTTTAGCTTCACGCTGTATCCCGCACACAGCAGGGTAGGCATAGGACCTCTAGTGTTAACAACAACACTCTGTTCCCTACTTTTCTCGGAATTCTGTAGGCGTTGCGTGCTGAGTAGTGAAACTCAACGCCGCACTTAACCTCGACACCAGAGCGATGAAATGGAAATATAAATTTAAATAAATATTTCGTTTCCTTGCGTGGTCATCGAACCCACAACAGTTACACTTTGTGCCCCTGTGCAACGAACGGCCTCAATTTACTTTCTTCTTTTAAAATGTGGTTAAATGAAATAGTCGTAATTTAATTATGTCAGATTACTATTAACCGACTTCTTAAAAGGGGTCATCAATTGGGCTGTATTTTTTAGCCTTGTTACCTTAGAACTTTTGATTGTATGAACCGATTTTAATGATTCTTTTTTTATTTGAAAGCTAATGCCTCCCGTGTAGTCTTATTTTAATTTAGTTTATATCCAACAATGGTATCTATGAGAAAATCATATAAATCTCAAATTTACATTAAGTATATGCGCGACAAATGAACGTATAAGTCAATATCAATTCAACCGATTTTAATGATTCTTTTTTTATTAGAAAGGGTACATATAAGGGGTAGTTTGGTGAAAGTTTAGTTAAGTCCAAAGTGTGAAATCCGGTTGAATTTGAAGAAGTCGATTTTTTTTATTAAAAAATATAATTATGTAATTTTTTCTACAAAAAATTCTTTATCCTCCATGTTAAAAACTATCCTATAAGTGACATTAGGCTTTGAACTATTACCATGCCAAAATTAATTTAATTTCATACAGTAGTTATCGGTATTTTAGGTAATTTATATTTTTCAGTTTTTATTTTTTTTAAAGAAAACTATCATGAAATTCGGAATGAAACCCAAAAAAAATGTACCTTAAGGCCCTAGGCTAACATCATGCAAAAATTCATCAATTTCTGTCAAGTAGTTTTTGCGTGATTGACGCACAAACAAACCGACAGACAGACAGACAGACAGACAGACAGACAGACAGACAGACAAGAATTCTGCTGAGTGGTTTTTTAGGTTCTATAATCGACATATTAACCGACCTAATTTTTATTTTTTTTATATCTTTCATGTACAGAATTGACTTTTCTATCCTTTTATTATATATGGAGATATGGAGATAATTGTATTTTCAAAATATTGTACGAGGTGGTTGTGGCGCAGCAGCACAGGCACTGACTGAACGGTGTTGGATTACCATATCAGATAACGAATTATTGTCATTTCTTATATCTTAGTAAAAATATAAAGCGCAGAGTAGACACCCGTCACTCAATACGTAATGTGTCTAAATTATGTCAAGTCACTACTTGACATAGTGCCCCACTGGGCACGGAGTGTCTTAGCGCTAGATTCCTTTTACGTACTCTGCTATACGCAGAATAGATAACAAGAAATATATTTTTTTCTGAAATTGCCTGCACGAGTTGACTCAAAAATTATCTTTGATCCTTACAACGTTTTTAAATAGACACAATTTTTTTCTGGATTTCATTTTTTCTTTAGAACTCATTCGATTTATTCTGTGAAATAAAAAAGTTCACGCATCCGAATATTTACATCCGCTCGAAGTGAACACGAATCGCTTTACCAAAATTGACAGGAAAAATTGATCCGCGTAATATCCTCAAAAATATTAGCATGTGATTGAATTTGTTACAATATTTTCTTTGCTAGTATACTGTTACCTAGATATTAAGATAGGATAGTAGCGATATGTGATAAATGAACGAATGTGAAAGTAGTATTGAGACTATACACGATGTTTATGGATTCGATTGCGATTCGGATTTTTTTTCCGCTACATGCTTTAGTGCCGTATAGTAGAATAAAAAGAAAGCTTTTAATTAATAAAAAGCCGAATTAGGGTCTCAAGTAGACGCGTATAATTTTTTCGTTGGAAAATAAATTATGAAATTTAACAAAAAAATAAAATAATTTTTATGTTATTTTTCTTTACGATGAATCTCGCACATGGAACCTCTAACAAAGGCTGTCTGTCGGTCAGCAGATTATTTTGTGCACAAATTCAAAATATAATTTTCTCTGAACGAGCCTGACGCAGCATTTTATGGATGTGACGCAGCGAGCTTTCTCTCACATTTGTGAACCATTGTTTTATTACGAGAACTTGTCATATTCGCATAAAATTATAATATTATTTACTTATTTACTTTTTTTTTTTTGAGGCCAGTGATGGCGCAGCGGTACAAAGTGTGACTGTAAAACCGACTGGTTGTGGGTTCGATCCCCACTCGAAGAGATGAAATATTTACTTAAATTTATATTTTCATTTCTTCGCTCTGGTGTCGAGGCAAAGCGCGGCGTTGAGTTCTGCCACTCAACACGCAATGCCTCCAAAATTCGGCAGAAAGTGGGGAACGGAGTGTCTTAACACTAGGTTCCCTCTGCCTACCCTGCTCTGTGCGGGATATAGCGTGAAGCTAATTTAATTTTTAATTTAATTTTAATTTTTATTTACTTTTAGCTTTACACTAAGTCCCACTTACAGGAGAGGGAACGTAGTGTTAAGACTCATCATTTCCCACTTTACGCCAAATTGTCAAGACATTGCGAATTGAATGATTCAACTGAACGGAACTCAACTCGATGCGAGAACGAGGACATGAAACTATTTAATAATTAATCACGTACTGTCCCACCACGCCGCGATAGTGTAGATCATATACAAAATTTCTGTCTTATATTTTCATATATAAACCATGGAGCCGCGCGAATTTTTACATATACGCGAATATGCGGTTCATTATTCATATCCAGGGTTACGGGAGCTGGAGAAGTACCGTCACGTACTGTTGTATATTTGAAATGGTTACTTTAAATTGTTTAAAATTTATGATCGTTGTAGAGTAAGTTATAGTATAGTGTGAACTTAAATGGAGTTATTATTTAACGGGATTGGCTGGAATCTACTCGCTCTCGGATACTGTAGGTTCGATTACGATTCACAAGAGATTTGTGTGATGATTATATTAGTACTCTATCTGCTTGTTACAAATTTAACAACCGTTTGTGAATGGAGAACGGAGTGTCTTAACACTAGGTGCGCTCTGCCTACCCTGCTGTGTGCAGGATAAATCCTGTAGTATGAAGCTAAAAAGTAGGTGATTTTTTTAAAACTAATAAAGGTATTATGCGATAATTTTTATCGATTCAAAGATATTGATTTAAAGCAATTTATTTGAAGGCAATATGATATCTTGTTGTGGCGCAGGTATTATGCTTGAGAAAATCTTGTAGTTATAAATATTTGAATTTAAAAAAAAAGGCTCACACTGCCGGCGTCTAAATGCACAAACTTCTATTCATACTCCCAATTTTAGAGTATTCACGTCAAAGTCGCGTAGAGACCGTTAGACGTGTTTCTCTCTCTTTTGCTAAGCAAAAAAGAATATATATATTTAAGACATACATTGACATTTTTACACATTAAATGATATGGAAGCGGTGTCTACTAAGAAGCTTTCTAGACAAGAAAGTGTCAGATTCTATTTATTATATTGTGTTATTTCTGTTTCTGTGCATTAAAGCAAGCTAAACGAAGAAAACCTAACAACTTGTTTGGAATGGAATTTTCTTTAAAAGAATGTCTCTATTGAAAACAATAGAAACATGCGCTATATGAAATTTAAGCTCTTTATTCTCAGGTGGTAGAGTTTTCTGATGATATAGTTATAAAGTATATTTTAAGAAATAATCAACAATTCTGTATCCCTAGATAGCTCTTCAAAACGACTACGTTACTACGAACACTTGGAAGCTTTTCTTCGAAGTTAAGCTACTGATTTTGAATTAGACTGTTTTTTGTAACAGTAAAACAAAAAAACACACACTTGGAGGTAATAAAAATTTGAAATAAAAACTAGTAAGTCATTATGTCTGTGTTAATATTAAATTATTATTTGTGCATCAGTTAAAAGACCATTTGAAAGCAATAGGACGTTGTAAACGCATTTATGGTAGGTTTGGAGAATCCCCGTCGTATTAATTAATTCTCAGGCAGGAAATAAGCAGGATAGAGTTTCGGCCGGAAACTCAAAAACAGGCAATTTTAATGAAAGATTTGCTAAACATTTTTTTTCAAAAGACAGAGAGAACTTAATGTTAGGATACTCTAATCTGCGATTATTTTCCCCCATTCTATATGTTACGTTTTAAATGGTGGAAATCATATGGGAATATTTCTTTACCCAAAGTGAAGTTAGAATCCACAACTTCACTTGTAGAGTCAAAAACTGGGCCATTGCTCTACAATGGCCTGAACCTTATTTTAGTCACTGTATATAATTTATTAAATAAATAAAAGTACATGTAAGTAATATGTAAATTAAGTAAATTATCCCAGCTCTTACTTTTTTTATTACAATATTAAAAAAATAAGATTTACCAGGACAGTATCAAACACTCCCTCAAACCGGATATAAAGATTAGAAATTATTACTGTATGATTGAAATGAGGCCAGTCGTGACGTAGGGGCACGAATGTTTTACTGTAAACTCAATAGATTGTGGGTTCAATGCCCATTCAAGAAAATAAAATAATTTATATTTTAATTTCTTCGCTCTGGTGGCAAGGCAGAGCGTAGTGTTGAGATTCACCACACGCAATGCCTCTAGAATTGGGCGGAAATGATATATCAGAGTGTCTTAACACTAGGTTCCCTCTGCCCACACTGCTGTGTGCAGGGTCCATCACGTGTAAAGAAACACCTCTGCGTTACATTTAATTACTATGAAATTTCGAAACAACTTTTTATCGGAATATATTTTGGAATTAAAAAATAATTTCAATCACACGTACATTAAAATAAAATGAGTTCTAAATTACTTCCAATATGTAGAACTTCAAGTTTAGGCCTTAGTTCCCACGAGGCCTGCTCTAATATTCCGCTTCATTAAACGCACATAAAAACCTTAGCAATTTTCCGTTGAAATAACGCGACGTATATTCCGTTTATTATTATTAATTTTCATAAAAATGTTGGAGGCCATCGTGGCACACTGGCACAAGCGTGTGACTGTAATCTCGACGGTTGTGGGTTCAATCCTCACATTAAGGGAAAATTAATATTTTTATATATATATTATCATTTCTTCGCTCTAGTAACGAGGCAAAGTAGGGCGTTGAGTTTCGTTACTCTACAATCTGGCGGAAAATGGGGAACGTAAAAGTCTTAACGCTGACTATGACGCTAAACAAAGGAGAGAGCTGATTTGGTAGTCTTCCTGTATAATATTTTGAGCTAAAATTAAAAGAAAATGATTGTGTTTTGTATAATTGTCAGCGAAAACCACTTTATACGGAAGGGTTATTATAGAGGCTAAGTGCTTTTTTAATTAAATTGTTTATCCTGACAAGGAGTAATCCTCCTAAGTCGAGTGTTAGCGTTATTGTTGGAGCAAAAATATTTTTTCGTCCTTCCGTTCCGTTCCGTTGCTATTTATTTAATACCAACCTTTGTTTTGTTGGGTTCGTTCGTATTATCCGTGATTGTTCTGCCCTTAGGGTTGGACTTCTTAGAATTATTATTGTTTCTGGGAAGAAAAATTGTTTGTACAACATATATATTATGACTTTTTTACATACATAGACATTATATATTTGAAATACACGCTTGTTTTGCCTCCATTAACATACAAATCAGATAAATGTGCGATGGAGGCATTGTCACTTTAAACGATTTCTCATATTCACTTTAATATACAACATTCTAGTGGATTTGAAGCTTTAGATATTTTTTTGGTACATTTGAGATTTTGGGAATCTAAAAAATACTCTAAATATTAAAATATACAATTATTGTTTTAATATTGTTATTTTTAAGTCTATATGACTACAATCTATGACTACAACAAATCGTCTAAACAGTAAGTAATATATAAAAAAAACATTTTCGCTTGAAACAAATTGGGATTACTAGTTTCTTATTTGACACAGAAGACACATTTTATATATTTAACAAGCCGCTTCACGCACTTTTACACATATCAGAGTTGCCAGAGGTATCTTTGTGTTAAGACACTCCGTTCTCCAAAAAATTTTTCGAAATGTCGTGCTAAGAAACATATAGAATGGGAAAATATTTTATTAACACAACGTTTTTATAAAGTAAATCTAAATTAAAAATGTAGGATAGTAAGAAAAAACCACAACGTTAACCGATGGTCAGGAGCGCCTTGATTACTTGATGGGGAGTGAGCACAGCCTATAGGTAGTTTCCGGTTCCCACTTGGATCAGCTTGGATTGGCCGAATTTCCGAATACGTTTTATGTCTGAGTCTCGGGAATAGTTGGGAACGTAGACCTATTGAATAAATAGGTATCTATTTTGTCTGTCTATACTTATTGCAGGATAACAAAAAGAAACTATAATAATATATATTACATACATTTGTCTTTCACACGAGGAAATGAAATATTTATTTGAATTTCTATTTGCGTTTTTCCGCTCTGGTGTTGAGGCAAAGCGCAGCGTAGAGTTCTGCCACTAAACACGCAATGTCCTCAGAGTTTAGCGGAAAATAAGAAACGGTGTGTCTTAACACTAGGTTCCCTTATCCTGCTGGGTGCGGGATGGAGCGTGAAGTTGATAAGAATTACATATTATAGTATAGAGCGTACAACACTTCTGAGAACTGTAGCTTTCATACAAAACAAATAGATGATATATTTTAGGAAAGTAGACTAACATGGTTGTTCTAGATTCACAAATATACTGAAGCATCTTAAATCTATAATGAAATATGTCGAGTGCTCTACAAAAGACACGAGACGCGTTGTGAATATATGATGACACTAAAGTTTGCATAAAATTGATTTTTGCCGACGAAGTGAAGTCTAAGGACAATGAGGAACTATGAGCTCTTGTCACATCTTATATTAAATACCGCAAATACTAAGTCCGTACTGTATATGTACTTAATATTGACGATATTATTTAAATATTGAAATTCGGTATAAACCTTTGAGCAGAGAGACATGTAAATATTAATGCTTTAAAATATAGGTATTATACCTACTTCTTTACATATCTATATTACTAATATTTTACTTTTTTAACTTTATGAAGATTGTTTGATTTGAGCAACTACTGGTTAGGATTGAGAAAACTGTTTTGTGTTGGGTAATCCTTGTATCAAGGAAGGAAGGGTTATATATAACATCACCACGCTATGACACACAAGAGAGACGTTACAGTGAGAAATGTTGCGATGGCAGGAGAGCTAGAGTAAGAGCTTCCGCGAGCATGACACGCCACTTCTTGTTATTTCCGTCTGATAAGAGAGGGAAATAAGTTGGAGTTGCGCGTGAAGCCACAAACAAAGCTAGAATAGGATTTTGTATAGATGTCTTAGTTACAATTGAACTCAGGACTTACATATTATAAGCCGGGTCGTACCGTGTGCCTCTGTACCAGAGAAAATTTAATCTCCTCTCTATAACAATCGAATCTGCAACCTGTAGTGCTTACGCTTACAGTCACTCACTTAGCTAACCTCTACTTAATAAGCCAGTTACACTTCTGATTATAATTCCATGTTTTCATTTCTCAGACGGTTTTCTTGTTTTCTAACGACCGGCACAAATTTACTTAACGTTTTATATTTTAATAGAAATCTTCTCTCATTATACGAAATCATCTTCAGCTATAATTTTACTGTATATTAAAGATAATTGTTTGTATAATTATAACGTTTGGTATGATTTAAGTAAACGAATGAAATGAATTGTCTTATTTTTATACTTGTTGCTTGCTTTATGTACTTCTTATTTGGCGTAACTCAACGTCACGATTTGCTTCTTCACTATAGCGAAGAATTGAAAATATTAAACATTTCACTCCTCGATGGGAATCGATTCCACGACCTTTACAGTCGCACCCCAGTGCCCCTACGCGGTGACCAACCTCTATAATTAAAAAATATAAATAGTTTCCATCACATACATATTCACGTGGTTAGTCAACCACCCTACTGCTAGACCTCTGTAATAAAGGAAAACAAGATTTTTTCTCACAGATTACAAAATAGAGAGACATACATAAACAATATAGCTGTCAAATATAAGAGACCTCCACGTTTGTGAAACTTAGTAATATTTTTTTTATATATAAAAGACAGAATAATTTATCCCTACAATCTCCAAAAGCTCAGTAAAGAAGAACATATATTTCAAAGCAATACCTCATTGTATATGCAAATAACCTTCTAGAAAATTCGTATAACAAAATAATCTGGGCTCATTCACGCGTCAAGATTGCTCGAGTAGTGGTGTATACTTGTATAGGAAGAGGTCCCTAGTGAGACGTCTAGGGATCAAATGTACGTAATTTAGTGGAACGTGATAGTCTAAGAGCGAACAACTGGTTTAACTAATAGTTAGTAATATGGTGTTTATGTAAGAGTAGGTATATACAATACATATGTGAGTAGATATGCATATCATTAATTTGATGCAAGAATGACGTTTTTGCAATTTTTGATATATTACAGGAGATAAAATTAAATTTTCCTCCTCCTCGCGATCTCGAGATAAATGGTATTTAGTAGGTAGTTAGGTAGGTGTTTTCATTTCGGTTATTTCGTTACATACGAAGTAAATGAAATGAAAATACTACTGTTTCTTTTTTTCGCTTACAAACTACATACTAGTAATTGAAACGTTTCACGAAATTTGAGTTTCTATGAACTTTTTTACTGTTGAAAAATTGCCAAATTTATTATAGATTTTTGTTTTTAGATCTCCACAAAATATGTTCTTTTATAGAAATTAAATGTTTAAATTATTAATTTCTTAAAATAATAACAAACCTATAACCTCTTTGACTTATAAAGTAAATAAATTCTTTAAAATTCAACACAAATTTTCACAACATATACATACATCCAAGTGTAACGCCTTTGGGAAAGCAAAGTGATCCATTGTAGAGGTATTCCTATGAGAGGAGACAGGATCAAATTTCCTCTGTAATTTACCTCAGCAATCAGTTTAAACATTTAAACATAGCGTTGCCTTGGTAATATTTATTTAGTATGATCATAGTATGGCATTTTATGTTATTAAGAGTCTTAGTATACAGTACACTGCACTCTTGATTTCTAAAGTACTAATTTTGAAAATGTACGCAATGAGCCCGTCGCAGGAGTACAAGCGTGCGACTGTAAGCGCGACGTTTGTGGGATGGTTTCCTACTTGGGAGGATGACATGTCGAATATTTTTCACTTTCTCTCTCTGGTAATGAAGCAAAGCGCGGCGTTGAGTTCTGCTACACAACACGCAATGTCTCAAGAATTCAGGAAAGGAGGAGGAAAGTCTGGTTTGGGAGGAAAGAAAAATATCTGTGGGATAAAACAGATATTTCTTAATGAATACCACATACAGCGTAAAGAAAAAAAAAATACAAATGCATGGAGGAACCCAACGCCGCCTGTTATTTTTTTTGCTAAACCGGCGAAAATTATTGTAATATCTATACAAACATATAAATATTGTTCAGTTGAGATTCGATAGCATTGATAACATACTATAATAATAAAAAATAACTTATTAATATTAGTATATAAAATTCTTTAAATATTTTTATAAATTATACTTCCCATTGAACTACAAACCTTGGTATTGGTACGGGACCCTCGGTATGCGGGTCCAACTCGCATTAGACCGGCTTACATTTTTTGTCACAGTCTTTTTGATTATCTAATACCAATAACACTTATATAAGAAATCTTATTATATGTTACTTCCGCCGGAACCTAAAAGTAAACGGGTATACTGTGTCATAAATGTTATATACTCTATCGCACTTTCCTTAAACTTTACGACTTCATTCAAGTAAGGATATCTTATTTCGGTATTCTTATTGCCTCGCGTGTTCCAATAAATGCAAAATAGACAAAAAGAACCTAGTAAGTGTTTTCTTTTCAACTTCACACTGTATCCCGCAGGTAGTAGGAAGCTTAATGTTAAAATTCTGGAGCTATTGCGTGTTAAGTGGCTCAACTCAAGACTGCCTTTTGCTTTGATACCAGAGAGAAGAATTGAAATAAAAAAAATCAATGAAATCAGTTTCACGCTGTATCCCGCACATAGCAGGGTAGGCAGGCTACTACCTACTACCCTTACCTAGTGTGAAGACACTCTGTTTCCCACTTTCCGCATTTTGCATAAATTTCCACATTTTTAGACACGAACATTTCTCGAGATGTAAATGAACCCGCAACCATGTCTTTCGATCGGACACTGTGCACAGCGCTTCGATACCGTTTCATTACTTTATAGCCAATATACTTGTGTTGGTATGCTTATAATATTATAGCAGACTCCAACGGCAGTTATAATTTTTTACGATGTTTTATTATACAAGGAAAAACAACGATTTCTATGCCAACCTTGCTGTGTGCGGGAATACTACGTGAAGCTACCTCGACTTAATTTTTCTACTACTAGCTTAGTTGGAATATTTTCGGAGTTATTCAAATATATTAAAAAATGTTGTCACAAATAAAATTAAACGAACTCATTATGCTTACCCAACAAATTAAAAATTCGGTATTAAAATGGATCTCGGTCAAGATGTTGAGAGCACGTTCGATAGCCACTCGACAGATATACGCGATGGAAATTACATGAAATATAAAGATTATTTTTAAAATATGTAACATTTATAATTAAAAATGTTCAAAATGATATCTTCGGTAATGCAGCTTTCTCACAAACGTAATATGAAAGGTGACTGACGTATTATTCAGTACTAGCGATGATTAAACTTAGTCATCAGACTTACAGACAATATAATTAGTATATTTTTGTAAATTTACTTAACACAATATACATATTATCAATGCTTTTTACTTAATATTATAAAGCTTGCTTAAAAAAATGTATTGCATAATCCGTTTATAGACGAAGAAATATTATTCTCTGTTCAGTGAGCGCCATATGTCATACACAACTCTCTGCTATTTTAATAAAAAAAATCTAAAATCTAAATCTAAAAAAAGCATATTACCATTTTATCCCAAAAATCCAAATTAAATAACAAACAAATCTTAACCTTAAAACAAAACGGTTAAAAGAATGAATATGTTTTCATATCACCACACAAGCGAAGCCACAGCTAAAACCTTGTTTTCATACACTTTAAATTCGAATTTAAATACATAAGCGTAAGAAATACAGCATAATAACCATAGAAAGTATTCCGTCACAAGATAACAAAGTGACACTCTCACTACATACGACTGTCTTTGACAAGGATTGTTACCGCCTTGAGGACATAATTGGTGTTCTCGGAGGGATTAGGGCGCTAAGGAGCCTCGTTGCCATATCATTAGGCGATAGTTCCGTTGGAAATTTAAGTATCAACGGGGAGCTAATGTGAGACAGTGTAGAGTATATATTATATGTATTTATATATGGGATGCTCGATACTGTGTACTGTACTGATTTTCTAATGTAAGACATAAAATATAGCTAACGGTTCTATAGTAAAGTCAAAGCCCAGCGCTGAGTCCCGCATCTTAACTCGCAATATCCTAAATAGTGGGGGATATTGGGTACAAAGCAGCAAAAAAGACAATCACCCTTTAATATGTTAATATAACTTAGGGTTATCATTTTATAAATCTTTGGGATCTAACATATACATATTCTGATATAGAGGGAGAATCTCGCAGAGTAAGCTGTATTGTCTCAGCAAATAGGAGCTAAGCCATTTAGTTCCTTTCAATTAGCATATAGCTAGTGCATAAAAGACTTCAAAAAGAGAAATAAATGCATAAAGAAAGTTCATACAAAGGCAACGAACATCTCCACATTTTTTAAATCGTTTAGTTAGAACGGTTAAGTATTGTTCAGTAATGAGAAAAAAAAAACCTCCGTCGTTTTAAGACCCTTTACCCGCACAGTGGTCGCGGGTTCAGTTAACCTGAACTTTATTACATTTGTTTTTTATTTTTAACGAGCTAGCTCCTTTGAGATCGCGGCCGTATCTCTTTTCTATTATAGGTACTTCTTTTGTGATAAGTTAATTATTAGTTAGTAGAATTGAATTTTCAACTGTATTTTAAGAGCTTAGTCTTTATTTATCACGCTATATTCTGTATATAGTAGGAAAGGCGGAAGGAACCTGGGAACCTAGTGTTAAGGCACTCCGTTTCCATTAAGACACTTTCATTCCCTAGTTTCCGTCGAAGTCTGTAGATATTGCGGAACTTTACGTAGCCTTTTGCCTTCTTGAGGAAAATGGGAAGTGATGTGTCTTAACACAATTTTCTCTCAGTCAACCCTACTGTATGCGGAATGCAGTGTGAACACATAATGCGAACAGAGAACACAGGTAATGTACCAAGATTCCTCGTTTGACTGTACACTGTACACGGAACGATGACGGTCTTCGTTACCTTCATCTAGTTAACTGTGAAATTAATATTTACATTGGTAATGTCTACAGGGACCGGCTTCATTTATTTATTCATATTTCGGCGTTACATATTTTGTTTTAATTAATAACTCTGAGTAAGGACTAATTATACTATCCCTTTAGTGGACTTTATATGTGTGAGTGCGTTTAAAGTGGCTAATATTTTTTTTGTAATTAGATAATAACTTGTTTATTTTGACTTACTCGAAAATATCAAGGTTTTCTTTAATTTCATGCAGCAGAGGCTACATGATCCCGTATGTAACCACTGCTACAGGCGGAGAGAGTCTAGTGCTAAGACACTCCTCTCCCCTCTTTCCACAGAATTCTAGAGGCCATGCGCGTTCAGTGACGGATATCAATATCGCACTTTTCCTCGACACTAAAATAAATATATTAAATATTGTATTTCCTTAAGTGGAAATCAAATATACTTGTGCTACTGCACCACGACTGTCTTCAAATAATAACATTGTAAACTTTTTATTCATTACTATGTATGAAATTGATAATAAAATGCTTTATTGTGAAAGAAGAAGTTTATCACTTCTTATAAATAATTAAACTATTTTTTATTTTTGTATACGGGAATTCTGTGAATTATATTATTTTAAATGTCAAAACAGCAATAACTTATATTGTATTAATAGTTAAAGTCCCGCGGGATTTAAATTCCAACTACGATCAAGCAGATAAAACTTAAGTTTAGCATATTTTAACCATTGGTGAATAATTTCTACAATTTTCACAAATAATAAAACACATAAATAATGTAATGTAAATGAAAGGATGCTATATTTATAGCTAACTTAGTTCTTACATTTTATCTCTCAGATTTGCTCCAGTTACACGTATTGTTTAAGAAAATATAGCAAAATGAAACTACATAGCAATGTACATGTTTATTTTTTGATAAATATTTAAAAATAACATTAAATTATAGTATTCGTTGCGTACGTGTATTTATTGGTGAGGTTAATACTATTATTGCATTTTTAGCTTCACTAGGCAGAGGTATGTAGAGGAAGCCTTGTGTTAAGACACTTTGCTCAGAAAGTGGAAACTTTCCGCTGAATTCTGGAAACATTGCGTGTTGAATGGCGGAACTTAACGCCGTTTTACGTCTCCACTGCGAAGAGCGAAGAAATGAAATGTCATTTGTTTCATTTCGCCAAATGGGAATTGAATCCACAACTTGCAGTGCTTACAGATATGTGCTTCTGCCCCTGCGCCACGATTGGCCTCCTATAATTGTTATTGCTACAGTATAATGACAATAATGCGGAGATAATTTGATTATGAATGATTTATCCTACTTTTTGCCAATTTAGAGACATTGCTTGCCAATTTGCGATACTTTGTCAATCAAAACCAGGAAATATATATATTTTTTTCCTCAACAGGGATATCCTGTTCAGTGAGGCGCGTTCAAGGGTGGTTTTAATTAATCTAAAAGCTGTTATAGCGTCGACGAAATCAAATTGGTTGAATTTAAATAAAATCAGATAACATTCGCGTTTCATCGAACTCTGGCGACGTCCTACAAAATTAGTTCAACCATTATTACTCTTACACTAAATTTAACATGTTAGCGAATTCCATTTATCGACTTTTCCTTTGGTTATTACCACTTTGGTGCCGCATTCTGTGTCGAGTGCAAACATGAATTATTCTTTATTGCAGCTTCCTTATACTTAAGTTACATAGAACTCGAGTTAGAGGAGATACTGGTCACACGTGACTTCGAATAGTGCCAAATGATCTTTTTGTTCTAAAAATTACACATTTACATTTTCTTTGTAAAAAATATAGAGGAGAAGTAGTGTGAATTAAGGGAATCGTTAGTTTTTCTGGCTTTTTTTTGTTGGACTGTAAATTGATATTTATAGCAATACTAAATACATATAAAACAAATGCTACATAATATATTAAACATATTTATATATTCAATTTATATATTGCAGATTTTATTGTTAAATAGCGAAAACTAACACCGCGTTTTGTTAAACTAAAATATACAAACAGACGAACATTTTTAATAAGAATATTAACTTAACAAGGAAAATTAAAATGTATGATTAATCCACTGCGTCTAAAATAGCTCATACATATTATAATTACACCTCATACATTACCCAAATGTCAATGCAATCCACATCTATTTCGTCAGAAATGCTTTACATCTAAATAACATTCATGTGTACGACATAATTGAGTGAATTTGGACCAATATTATTAATATTTTAGGATGTATCCCGCACATAGCCGAGTAAGTAGAGGGAACCTAGAGCTAAAACATACCTTTCTATTAAGACTCTTACGATTTCCTCATTTTACGGAATGCTAAAAGCGTTGCGTGTTTTTTTATTTGGACATGTTATATTACTAAAATTAAAATAACTCTATTGGTTTTTATTTCTTAAATATAATTTAATAACTACCTCATAGATTAATTATTAGCTGAGAAGGTCCACTAAAGAAACGGTTACATTTTTTTTACTTTTATTACAATGCTACCTATACTATAATACATAGTTGGTCTAATGATGAAATCAATCAGATCATCAGATCTTATACATTTTTTCCAGGGATCAATAAGAAAAAATCCTCAAAAATCTAAAAATACTTTTCACCTGTGTGTGTACTTTTTATTACTTAGGTTATTGTCACATAAAGGTTCCTATCAGCTCCCTCACTAACATTTTATCTTTGTAAACATAAAATGTTACAGACTAAAAATAGTCCTTTTAAAGAATGTACAAGTCTCAGTACGTAGTGCGGGTATTTGTAAGGTTTTCCCTTTAATTACGAACGTGCCGTCGTCACTCGTTAAGCGAGTACGGGAAATTAGGCTCCATGCTAATTTACCTGTGATATGTTTCCTTTGGGATGTAAGTTTACTGTACGGTAAAACTAAACTGTTGGAGATGTGGAAACTATTTGTTTATTAAGAGCATTTCCATGACATTCAGACTCATCCTATAAACCGGTCTCAAGTCGTCGTCGTCGTTGATCTTAAGAGCACTTTATTAATAGAAGTCAAGGATTTGTAATTTAAAATATAATTTTAAATATGAGAATACTTTATGGTAAATCACTCTTTTATCCGTATATTCCTGGAAAATAATAAAAGCCCCTCGTGATTTTATTCTAAAAACTACATCCACGCCAATCCTGCTATGTTTGGGATAGTGAATAAAATATGGAGAAGAATATAAAATAATTATAAATTTATATAGACTCCTAATATCTACTGACGCTTTTGAAGGTGTTGGCGCACAGGAAACCGCACTGTGGTGTAACTACAAATTAGGGCCGCCACATTCTTGTTCGGTAAATTGCCTACGAATTAAAACCACACTAGATCGATCCTTGTGAATCTTGGCACTAGCTGCTTCTGGGTTTTTGGCTGGAAAAGCAAATTTTGTATAATTTGTTTCTGACATCCGCAACAATATTTATGATTAAAACGTCTTAAATTTTATCTTTAATAGAGTTTTTTTTTCAGCTTCACAAATGAATCTCGCATGTAATAGCAGGTAGCGCCCGCGGTAGACAGCGTGAGCGTGATAAGACACTCCATCATTTTCCACCGAATTCTTAAGACATTGCGTTTTTAGCGATGGAACTCGACGCCGCGCTATACAACGACACGAGAGCGAAGAAATACAATATTAAATATATTTTTTACAATATTAAATATTTCCTTCAGTGGGAATCAAACCCCCGACCTGTCACGTTTACAGTCACCAGTTAAAAATTCTGCATCTTTTACTTAATTTATAAATAGTAACTTCTAATTATATACAAACGTGCACGATAATATTATTATCCCAAAAGAGCACTAAATAACTGGTGTAGAGTTAGTTTCAAAATTGTACATGACCACGTCCCACTGTCCCCTCGCCTCTTAAGTCAGGCACGTCTGTAGCTAGAATTGAATGAATCCTAGGAGACATGAAGTTGTATCGTCTAGAAATAATAATTACCAACTAAGTTCTAGAGGCTGTCGTTGCTCAGTGGCACAAGCTTGTGGCTGTGAACGTAACGGTAGTGGGTTTGCTTTCCACTTGGGGGAATGAATGATTATTTGTTATTATTTATTTCTTGGCTCTGATAACAAGGCATAGCGCGGCGTTGAATTCCGCTACTCTACACGCAATGCCTCGAAAGTTTTACGGAAAATAGGGAACGGAGTGTCTTAACACTAGATTCTCTCTGCCTAACCCGCTAATATGCGGGATACAGCGTAAAGCTGAAAAATATAACTTAGATTCTTCTGTCTATTTTTGGATAAGATAGAAAATACCTAATTAACAATGTTTATAACACTCGGTTGAAATTTTACTTTGGAGTATTTCTGTTTACTCCGTGACTTTAAAATTATTTTGAAAACATATTATAAATATTAAAATAGTTTTGCTTGTTTATTCCTCGTTAGATAAAAGTTTCATTTATTAAACAAGGATTCTATAAAGTTTCACCACTGATGTATTTGAAATTACATAACAAGGATAATTAGAAAACTTCGACAGTGACGCTCCATAATAAGCACGGCACAAACATAGCGTGAGTTAAATTATTTTTTATAATTTTATAGTGTTACCCTACACTTGACAAAGAAAAATATTTTTGAAAACACATATAAATTTGAATTAAATAAGAAACCAGTCGTGGCGCAAGGGCACAAGCGTACGACTGTAAGCGCTACTGGTTGGGGGTCGATGCTTATTCGCGGAAAGGACGTATTTAGTATTTTCATTATCTCATTCTAGTAATGAGGCAAATCACAGCTCAACACGCAATACCTTCAAGAATTGGGCGAAAAATGGGGATTTTATTTAATTTTTAAATTTGATATGTGCGGGAAGACAATAAAAATTTGCGTGGATTTCAACCTGTGCCTGTTGCTAAAAATCTACAAGTATATAACATTACAAGTAAGTTATTTCACCACTAATAACAAACCGTCCATTGATATTTCACTCGTATTGCCAATTGTACGTGGTGGTTCCTTATATAACAACCCCTAGATTTTGTTATTGGGAACCAAATTATTTACGTACACTGTTTGCAAGGCATTCGTATGTAGATTATTTCCATGCTATATTGAGCTTGAGCATTGGTATATTACCTCGAAATTGTGCTGGAGATCAAGTTAAAAAAATGAAAAAGAGATAGAAAACATAAAGTGTTAAGTGGAGAAACTCAATACCGCGCCTAGTGTCGTCGCCAGAGCGGAGAAAATAAAAGTATATTTTTTTCGCCGCTCGGTAAATTATTTTCGTTTTGCGCTCTTTGCTCCGTCACCATAGCGAAAAAAATATTAAATATATTACTCCCCCAAGGGGCATTCAAACCACCAATCATCACATTTACAGTCAGGTGCCCTGACACTGTACCATAACGACTTCTTTAAAACTTTAACTAGACATGAACGTTAAGTAACAAGAACGGTGCAGAGCGAAGATTGAGTATTCACAAGATACACGTACTCCTGTACTAGTAACTTGGTCTCGTCATTTGTCAAAGTGTCACAACGTTATTGTTTGTTTATATATCTACCTACCGTTGACTACTTGCTGTTGACGGTTCGTATAAAGATTAATATGTTAATTAAATAAAAGTAATGGTCTGTCTAGGAAAGAATTTTCGTATATTTTATAGTGAATAATGGCATTGCGTGTTGAGATGTGGAACTCAACGCCACGCTTTGTTCATTACCAGAGCCAGCGAGCGAAAATATTTTTTTTTTATATTTCATTTCGTAAGTTGTAACTGAACTCAAAACCTGTCGCTTTCACGGTCTCACTCTTCTATTCCTGCGCCAAGACGGGCCTTATGTAGGTACATATGTAGGTACATATGTATGTATGTACATATGTTAAAACAGGTCTTTAGGATTTCCTCTGGCTTGTTAATATAATCGCAGAGAGTATATTTGATGACACGCGTCGTTACAAACCATAGATCAATTAATTATTTCGACGCTTTTTTTACATAATGTATGAGGCTTCAATCAATAGCCCTGTTTTAAAATAAAATACGGTACGGTATTCTTTCAGTATTTTTATTCAGAAATAAAATTTAAATCCGACCCAAAACTGCGTACCGCCACCACCTTTATATGAAGCGTATATTTTAGATCAATATGAATGAACAAGAGAGAAATTTATTTATTTCCAGCTAGGATAAAAGTACTGTTCAATTGAGGATTTGGAAGTCAAACTAGTCGATTGCTCTTAGTGTTTTATTTACTATCAATAATCTATTTTTAATGAAAAAAATGTGTTTTTAATGGGTTAGTTACGTTAAGTTAGCTTGATATAAAATAATTAAAGTTCTTTTTTCATATCAAAACCGGTTAGTAATTAAATAAAGAAAGAAGTGTAAGTGCCAAATTAATATGTAGAAATTATAGAAATTTGAAATTGTTGATGAATGAAAATTTACCCCAAACACAATTCAAGTCCACGACCATCGTGACCTATATATATACACTATTTTAAATATCATAGAATACAATTTCAATTACTATCGTAAAGCAAAGAATATAGATGGTTTAAAAATGCAAATTGAGTATGGCGCTGTAGATAAATGACGTCACCTATCGCTGCTAACTATGCTGAAATTAAAAAAGGGAACAAGTTTCTAGTTTAGCTACGATTTATGAAATATTCATGTATCAGACAGTCTAGAATATTCCAATCACTGTTTAGGTAACTTTGGGAATTTCGTTTGATATAGTAGGTCGACGCGCAGTGGCTGCAAATACGATGGTTGCGGCTTCGAACTATACTCGGAAGAATTATCATTTTTAAATTGTTTTAATTTTTATCCATTTGTGTAATGTGGGGGACAGAGTGGCACAACGTACACTACGGGATTACTTCCCATACCAAGTCTGATGTATATGAATAAAACCGTGTTTATAAATATCATATTATATGTTTTCTTATTTCAGTAGAGCGTATGCCCCCCACAACTATTAAACTTAGTAAGGTACACGCTATTGTTTTTGATTGTTAAGAAAACGGTGCGAAATGGTACGCGAACTTATGAAGTGTTTTTAGCTCTTGGAATTTCAAAACTACATTTTGCATCGAATACGGTGTGCACATTCAGGCATTTTGTCCCAAAGGACGCAAGTGTCGTTAGTAAATTAGAATGGCCAAACCTACTTTCGTCGCGTACAGCTTGGTACGCTTGTATCAAATAAAAACACGGAATAAAAAATATTAAAAAAATATAGATAGAGGCCTGTTGTGGTGAAGTGGCACAAACGTGTGACTGTGAAAGCGACAGATTGTGAGTTCGATTCTCGGGATTTGACCGCTTGAACTTGAATGAACGTAATAATAACGCAGACCAATTTTGAAAATCATTGTTTTCACGCCCCGGATCAGTAGTTTCTTAAGGGGCCGCTCAAGTATTACGTAAGCAGTTTTTTTGCAATTATTGACCCCCAACCACCCCCACCCCCCTCCATCTCTATGTCAAAAAAAATACTTATTTTTTTAAAAGCATAAAATCTACTTTTATAATAAAATCCTAACTGATCCGGGTCTGTTTATATACAGAAGATATATCAGAATTACCTTGTGCATTTTGTCTTAGGGGCCGTTCAAGTGTTACGTAAGCACTGTAGAGGGGTGTGGGGGGGGGGGGCTTGGGTTCGCTTATTTGTGACGTGTTCAATGAAATATTTCTAAGAGGATTAAGTAAACCTTTTTTACTCTCTAGTAACGAGGCAAAGGGCGGCGTTGAGTTCCACCACTCAAAACACACAAATTATTTATATAACAAAAATCTCTAATAAAATTAATTTATATTGTTTTCTTTGTTCCAGGCTATCAATGCAACAGCTACTCAGCATCACACTGATCACAATCTTCACAAACACGGTCTCATCTCAACCCGGAGAGCACCAGGGTCCGCAAACATGCGGTGGTCGATTGAAGGGTCCAGTCGGCATAATACAAACACCAAACTTTCCGAATCCATTTCCCGTCCCTATCAAATGTCGATGGATTATCCAACACGATATCGTAAACGGGACGATATCGATATATTTCACTCAGCAGTACACCACTAGTGGGTTGACGTTCACAGAGTACATGTACTACGACGAGTCGTACAAGCTGGGCGAGCGGAAAGCTTTGAGCGTCACAGAGGAGAATATCACAAGGATCAAATGGTTACAGGTATTTATAGATTTTGCTTGAGTTTTATTAATGCTATATATTTCATTCGATAATCAGACTTTTTATAGCTGTTTTTTTTTAGTTTTTAGCAAGGTTAGAAGTGAATATTAAACAAAATTTTACAAGCAATAATAGACTTATTCAATCCGGGATGGATTCAAGTTTCGTAGAAGTTTTGTATTTTAATCATATTTATATATATATAAAACAACTTCACGCTGTATCCCGCACACAGCAGGGTAGGCAGTGGGCATATATAGTGTTAAGACACTCCATTCTCCACTTTGCGCCGACATTTATAGGAATTGCCTGATGTGGCAACGAACTCAACGCCACGCTTTGCCTTAACACCAGAGCGAAGAAATGAAAATATACATTTAAGTAAATTCATAATTCATTTCATGTCCACAACCTGTCGATTTTGCAGTCACACTTCGTGCCACTGCGCCACGACTGGCCTCTATGTATATATATATATATATATATATATATATATATATATACATATATATATATATATATATATATATATGTGTATGTATTTATATTATTAATAACGTAGCAGAATTTGAACCAATCACCTTTGCGTAATTTGAACTACGACAGGATCACGTATTTTCTAAAAAAAAAGCATAAAAATATATATTCTAACAAATATATATATTAAAGTATCTTTTTAAAAAAAAAAGCTTAACACAAAATACGTACTTAAGCCCTGAAGCTACAATGGCTTGATGTTACTCGTAAACGTAAATGTCTTTTGTCATTTACAAAGGGACTTCACAAAGATGCGGTACTTCTAAGAAAATATCAATCTTAAAGCAAAATTTATATATATATTTTTATAAACCAACAAACCAAACCAAAGTAAAATAGTTTTTCGAGAATACTTAGAATAAAGTAACGGGGTCTAAATCCTTTATAAAAAAAATATTTATGCAAGAACTACCATTTTGTAGTTTCACTTTAAGCTAAATTCTAAAAAATCTATACTCTATACTAATAATAGTAAGCTGAAGAGATTTTTTGGTTAACACCATAGCCTTAGAAACTACTTCTTCGCATTGAAAACATATATTTGTGTTGTATAGTTAATTTGTCAGGGATATCTATTAAAGAATATATAAATCGTGTGTGTTTGGTAAACCACTTTACTTTTGTCAGTGTCGTGTCGTGACGACACTGACAAATAAAACCAAGGTTTTATTTGAACACGTGAATAAAGCCGCAGATAAAAGCTATATGTATATTAAAAAAATATGTTTAATTAGTATTTTTTTCCGTTTTCAAAGTTTTTTTTTGGCTTGTTAACTATAAAAATATGAAATAAGATATTCATTTTGATTTTGAATCGAACCCAATACCTGTTGCGTTTACAGTCATACGCTTGTGCCCCGGCGCTAATGTGAGCAAAAAATGTAATCTATTTAACTATAAAGATTTTTGTTTAGTAAGTTTAGTATACGTTTCTCAATTAGGATATATACATCCCATTTGAGTGAAACATGTACTAAACGTATACTTGAATAAATATATTAAACATGGTTTACAACCAGACGCTACACCACAACGGTAGTCGTTGTTGTGGTGTAGCTACGACGGTCGTCTGCCTCGGTTGGTTCTTATTTACACTTATGTATAACATAACATAACTTAGTTACAATACCAAATCGAAACTTATTGAAGTTAGAAAATTTAAATATCGAGCTATGATAAGTAATTGTCATTCACATCACGTACTGGGGAAGGCTGCGGCCGCGCTGAGCTGAAGAACGAATAGAAATATGGTAATTTAATGAATAATGTGTATTTGAAAATCTTTTAAATGGTACATTTTATGCACGTTTTACTTTTGTGATTAAAAAGTTTATAACAAATATTATATAATTTATTTGATCTAATGTATTCTATTTGATTTATATCTGGATATACAGATATGGAACTAAAAACGAAATAAAAACAAACAAAAACATTTCTTTAAGTGGGCGTTGAACCCACAACTTCCACGTTTGAACGATCTTTTAGTTTTCACATATAGTTTTGACGCGGTTACCGTATTACTTAAGCGTTGAAATTGCTTGCATTGCAGTAATCAAAAAGTTCGGATTCAAGTCCTGCTGTTTCTTTTTAAATAGTCGTGACTTCTCGAAATTATTTTTCCAAAGCAGGAGTAGAGCTGTAAACCTTTTAACACGTCATCAGTAAATCCTCCATACTATTGTTCAAAGTATCCAACGAACGGCTAACAAATATAGAAAGACTACAAAAAGGCCGCTAATAATGGCAATTCAAACTTTTCTTGTTATCAAAGTTCGGATAACATTTTTGTATAACAAATACGTACAAATAAATATTTTATTTATATAGCCTTGAGCATAGAGGTGGTAGAAGAGCTCATGCATGTGGCTACAGTTGTGAGTTCGACTAGAGGAAATGAAATATATAATATTTTTATTTCTTGTAGCTCCCCCCTCTGCCTACCCTGCAATATACGGGATACAGCGTGAACCTTAAGAATGTTTAAAAATTATACATACTGTTATATTATCATTTTTAATTTGACTTTTATATTATTTTTATTATCTTCGCACTGTATTCTGCTTATCGAATGGTAGGCAAAGGGAGTCTAGTATATTCTGAGCGACGGATCTCAACGCTGCGTTTTGTCTTGTTACCCTAGCGAGGAAATCCCCTGGATAGGAACTCGGACTGAACCTACAACAGACTCGTTGTAAACGTGTTGTTAGAGGATGTGCCCCTGCACCACGACGGTCTCAACCATTTTATTATAATTAGAGATTCATAAGGTTCTGTAAGTGAAACTGTGTATTAATATTAATTAAAATTCTACACAAGCAAGTAAACCTGCAGTTAGTCTAGACGGTGGTGTAGACTGTGGGATTGAATCCCGCTCGGAGTCGTCTTTTATAATTTGTAAAGTTACCCTACTGTTTGAATTTATCAAAAATATACTTTAAGACCGCGCTAGTTTTACGATAATTTAGGAGCAACTAATTGTAGCGATGAACAGATATATTTAATTAAAATATTTTGGAATAGACTAGAGATAACCTTGTGTTAAGGTACACGTTTGACACTTCTCCACTTTCCGTCAAAGTTTTGGGACATTGCGTGCGGAGGGGAGGATCTCAACGCCACATTATTATCTTGTTATAAAATAAGGAACTCTATATAGGATACATAGTAGGATACGAAATCCTATCTTTATCACTTAGAATCTTTTATTGAGGCGCAAGGGAACAAAGTGTGACTGTAAATCGACTGGTTGTAAGTTCGATTCTCACTCCAGGAGATATTAACTTAAATTTATATTTCCATTTCTTTGCTCTGGTGTCATGGCAATGCGTGGCGTTGAGTTCTGCCACTCAACACGCAATGCTTGTACAATTCGGCAGAAAGTGGGGAACAGAGTGTCTTTACACTAGGTTCCCTCTGCCTACCCTGCTGTGTGCGGGATATAGCTTAAGGCTGATTTATTTTATTTTAAGAATCTTCTTATTATATTTTAATAATGAAATATGAAATTAATGTAAATAAATATATTCATGTATAAAAATAAGTAATAAGTAAAATTTATATTTATACATTATTTAGTGAATACTGAAGCTACCAACTCTACCTACATTGTATTGCAGCTGTAATACCTATTGGTAAACTAGCATTGGTCACAACATATAATATATCGTTAAGTTCCTACGTGACTCGATTGTGCCGCGTTGCACTTGCTACGTAATCAGCTACGAATGCTCGTAGCGGGCGCGTAGAGCCCGCAGAGCGTTATATTTCGTTATATCAGTCAGGTGATTGATATACGAGTATTGTGTAGACATGGTACATTCTTAATTTTTAAAGTAAAACAGATAAAAAAATCTTGTGGAAAAAAGAGTGTTTAAACACTACATATCCTCTATCGACGATGTCTCTATCAAGACTCTTAAATGATCTTAAATATTATGCTTTCTTTATAAGTAAATGTAAATACAATATTATAACCCATAGTCCGTGAAAAATAGTTTTCAATTTACATTATAGCGTTAACTTACGTTCATTCGTATTTCTAAATAAATAAAATCCAATGGCTGCCCCTGATGGTAATAGCAAACGGTAAACAAAGTTGTTTTATTTTTAAAGTTCCGGGTTCAATACGGCTGTATAATGCGGGTGGGACGCCCCACTTGTGCTACACACGTAACTTTAAAGTTCCATTACCGCAGTTTAAAATCCTTTGAAACAGCTGAGTATTTCATTATAAGAAAGTATATTCGTTGCCGACGTTGTATATTATCTGAATATCGTAACGTGGCGGTCATAGATTTGATTCTCACTTGGGGGAATAAATTTAACCACTTAATTATATTTTACCACTCTAGCACAAAAACCATTGTAGCATTGATCTTTATTACAATTTCAAAAGAAGGTGAGTGGAAACTGGAAAATATTTATTATATTAATCATCCGAGAGAAACCAACTCACAACTGTCGCATTCATATCACAACACCTGCGCCACTAGTGATTTCAATATGTAAAAAAAGGTATACAAAAAAAGGTTCTATTTTTAAAAAATAAAACAAATTACATAACATTTTATTAAACTCCTATAATGACTTAGATAATTTAATACCAATACAAACTTCGTTTCTTTAATTTATTTGTGTAAAACAACGAGCTCTCAGAACGTCTTTTCAGAACCTCCACTACGTATACCATTTAAATAAACTGCCATTGGAAATTCGGATGCTTTCAACGGTATTAGCAAACAGTAAACATTTGTTACAAACGGTAGTTTTATTTTTAAAGTCGGTAAAATTTAATTTAAGTTGGTAGAGTTTGTACTTTTAATATTGACTTTAGTTAACGATCTCGAGTTATGTGTCTTAAAAGCACAGTAAAAGTTGAAGAAAAGTAAATGAATTAATGAGGAACTCCAATTCTTATAGGAATTTTTTAATAGTTGTGTCAATATATAATTAAAGTTTTTTAATAGATTCACGTTGTATCTCGTATCTACTAGAGTAGGCAAAGTCAATATATGTGAGACCTAGTGTTAAGACACTCCGATTCTAACTTATTTAAGATTAAAGCCCGCGAACAATACTGCTTATATTTATTTTCAATACTCTTTATATTTAAAATTTAATATAAATGTATAAAAATATCGTGTGTACGTCATAAATAAATATATAGTTCGAAATTAACACCAGCCAAGTTTATAAAGTTAATATGCAGAAACACGTCAGTAACAATGTTTGAATTAAAATTAAACAGGAAGTAGGAAACATAACTCGACCTCTTCATAGCCTCACTGCGTCTTGTGAAAGAGACTTTAGCGAAACGATTCCCTTCATAAGTTTTATGTGTACACAAGTACAGTATATGTGTATTGAATTTTAGATAAAAGAAATATTTTTTTAAGGTTCCAATATGTTTTTCAAATTTAATTGAAAATAGGGATCATTTTCAAAGTTCTATTATAGAATGTATGTGGTATGGTCTTTTTTTGCGTGACGTTGCATACCGTGTATAACAAGATAGGCAGAGGGAACCTAGTGTTAAGAGAATTCATTTCTATTTCATTTTCTCGGATGGGAATAGAACTCACGTTCTGTCGCGTTTACAGTCGCACACATTGCCAAAGCACCACGACTATTCTTAGTAAAAATATAAGGTAAAATTCACATTACATTTTTTAATCACCAAGTATTCATCACGTACGATAAGAATGCCAATGAAAGGTTAAAAAAATGTAGCATCAAGTGCTTCAGGCGAAATTGGCCGATGGACGCCCCATCCAAGTGTACGAGCTCGCCGCTTACGTAAGCTTTACTAAGTTTTTTATTTTATTTCTATTCTGCAATGTTTCATAGATTTTTAGAGGAAAGTGATAGTTAGTTTTAGTTTTACATGTGAAATTAAAAAAGAGACATTGTATTGTATATATTAATACAAAATAGCAAATCACGCTTTTCCCGTAAAACAAGATAGGCAAGTGGATTCTATTGTTAAGAGAAAATATAAATAATGCGAATAACAAAATTTTGTAAAATTCTAGGACAGTGATAAAACAATAAAAGTAATTATTTGTAAAACAACTTTACTGATTATTTGGTTAAACTTACAGAGATCTTTAAAAGTAAAGGTTTTAATGTCAACATACCTATACATACCTACCATAAGTTGTACTGGCTGTACACGCTGTGTTGTTTCTTTTGCAATTAGTGCATTTTTCATATTTCAATATTTTTAATATGCATGCATATATTTATATAATGGATAATATATATGTATGGATGTATGTATCTATCTTTGTATATATTAATTTAAAATCATCTGGAAGAAATGGCTATTTCAGTGATAAGGTCGCAGAATATATATAAACATTTTATATATTCTTTTATTTATTTATTTTTGGGTGTACAACAAATAATTTTATTATTATTATATCTACTATAATATTAAAGAACCGCGCGCCAAAGTACGTCCATAGAATGCAGGAATGAAAATCCAAGTGTATTATTATACAGATATTAGGAGTTTATTATTAGTTTTATACAATCATATATAATCATAAATGCGTTAGACAGATAGAACCCAGTATAACAACACTATCTGCTTTAATTTTCACCAGAATTAGTCTTACTCGAGCGTGGACAAAAAATTATAATGACAACGGAGTGTCTTAACACTAAGATCCCAGATTCTCTTCCTTCTTCCTAATCCTTTTGTGTGATTGATACATTTCCCAAGTGGTTACCGATCCACAACTATAGCGTTTTCAGTCACGCTGTTTCAATGCGCCTGTGGTCTCTAACCACTAACTATATTCAAAGTAAATATTCACAATTTTAACTAAAAATTATATGCTCGAAGTCACCTCAATTTGTGCTTAAGCCATTCAATTAGATACAACCAAGTATTTAGATATTCCGATTCCATCTCCTATAGACGCAAGTTAAACTTAATGAAGAGACTAACAGAAGGTATTATTATGCTAGTTGACAAACTTAACTTTGCGGGCGTATGTACCCATTTGGTATGAAATAAATAGACTTAGAACGTAGACTTGAATATTTGATATTCATTTTTATTCATTTCAGCTTGATAGAGATCACGTAGAACGTGATCTCTTGATATTTCTACGTGAGGTCTTGTCAGACGGAAAAAGAATATAACACAGTGATCTTATAAGAATTTCGTTTTTCCCTTTTGATGTAGGAAACCCTAAAAAGAGATTAAGTCTGGAAGTGGATTAAAACAAATCCGCTAAAAAAGTATATTTTATTTAAATATAAACAAAACAGATTCTTTTTTTTTAAACATAATACCTAAAAGTAAAAAATATATAAATATTTGTTTTTACATATTAAAGTGATTTATGTACAAAGTTAAAGGACTTCCATTTACATTAAACAACCGTTTAACCATAAATCACACAACGTAAAAAAATAAAAAAATAATTTAACTATTTGAAACTGACGACGGCCAGGGCCTAGCGTGTGACTAAACGCGAACGCGATGGTTGTCGGTTCGATGTCCCCTTGGAATATTTTTATTTCTTCACTCTGTTACCAAGGCGAAAAGCGCTAAGATACTTCTTTTGCCATTTTTCTCCGAATTCTGGAGACATTGCCGGTTACAAATAGTGTCTTAATTTAAATATTTATATTAATAAATAATTATAGATCATGATGTCAATCGTGATAAGCAGTTGAGTAAGTCATTTGCGTTAATTAAATGTAATTTACAGTTAAAGACTAAAGCTATGTGTGAAATATTTTCTTGAGTAAGATTTAAATCCCTCTCGTTATATGCGCCACAATGGTGTATAATGGCTATGATATTATTCAGCCATTCCATATACACACTAGTTAAAGATCTAGCTCAGAGTACAATCGGTTTTCAATAATTGAATGAAGTTCCTACAACACTTCAAGTAGTACGCCTCTTTTGTACTACAAAGGCGTTCTGAACTTCAACAATAGGTCCCATTCTCATATGTGGATGAAATAATCAAAGTTTGTAATTTTACTAGATATTCATCTTTAGTATTATAAGATTTTTATTTTTATTTAAGTACTATATACTAAGTAATGAGTAACCCTGGCTTAGCTTTTAGATTAGATTACAAAATTGAATTTCAACATCCCTCAATAAACATAAAAAATGCACTAATATACTTATTTAGAAAACGTATAAAAATTTGAACGCATTTTGACGCCGGGTCGGTTTCCAGGAGGCGCAGGTTCGAGTCCCGCTGCGTAAGTAAGTGTGGAATAACACTTTAAAAAAAAATTTTTAAAAATGCAGTAGCATCGATGCATCATACTGGTATCTGTTAATCGCGTTGACTTAAGAAAGTTGATTGTTCTGTGCTTCAAGGGATAGATTTAAATATTTAATTTTATTTTTAGCTTGAGTGGAGGTACCACGTGCTCTCGAGATGACTCTTGACAGATGGACAACGAAGTTATCTTATAAATGTTCCGTTTTTTACTTTTTGAGATACGGAACCATCAAAATAAAATAACTTAGCGTTAGTTTCTGCCAGTTAACACGCAGTCTTTGTAAACTAACCTGCAAGTGGAGAATGCGGTGCTCCAGCACTGAAATTGAGATATTTTCCCTGACTTTCTTACTTTCTTTAACATCACTTAGTTAACAAAATCAATGTACGAGATAAAAAAATTGTTTATATATATATAATAAATATATATATAGTAGTTCAGCAAGAAATGATAAGAAATCTCATTTAATACGATCAATGGGTGAAAGAACGATGGCTATTTCTTCAGAAGCATTTATAAAATAATCACGTAAAGTTTGTTTTCTTAAGGGATATAAATGAGATAGTCCCGAACGGACTGTAGTATTTTATATAAGTCTTGGTATTTCTATATATGGACTAGCTTTTAACTGCGGCTTCGTGCCCGAGGTAAAATTAAATGAACTTAATATTTAGTACAAAACGTACTAAGTGCGGGAACTAACAATGACAGCAAGTACAGTTGGTTAGATCGAAACGGTTAAGAATATTAGACAACTTTTACCCTTCCTTACCACATCGATTATTCAACACTCAACTCTGCTTATTTTGCTATATATAAAATGAAATGTGATGCTAAAAAATAAAAACAATCGGGTAGAATACTTATAGGAAATAATAAAATTGTCTATTTTTTTCATTTTACTCGTTTATTACGAAAATGTAATATATGGAGGCTTATTGTTTTGTTCTAAGCCTCTCGCGCATGTATCCAAATCAATAGTAAGATCCAGACGCCTTTTTTCCACTTCCTCAAATGAATATTGTTTAAATATTATGTCTGTCCTCCGATTGGGAATCGAATCTACAATCATCATGTCCACTGTACTGGTTTGTAAATGTATGGGTTTAATACCTACACAAAAACCAGACCCGCAATATTTCATTTGACGTTCGATATTTCTAAACGAAGTTATTTGTTTAAACGCTAATTAAATTTTTGTCAACGAACCTGTTCGTTTGAAATTTGAGTAACTCATAAATTTGTTTGTACAAAATTGCAATTTTTTAACTAAAACTGAATGTGATTTTATTATTCTTTATTTTTATGTTAACGTTTATTTTTGTTCTTTATTACATTTTTAGCTTCACGTAGCATACTGGATATAACCTAGTACTAAGATACTCGTTATCGGTAAGACAGAGCTCAACGCCTTGCTTTGTCTTGTTGATAGAGCGAGAATATGAAATATTTAATATTTCCATTCCATCGAAAGCGCGGCGCTGAGGACAAAGTGTACACTAGGTGTAGTGTATCTATCAGAATGGTACAAAGGGCCAATTAAAGAAATACGACTACTGATACTAAGTTCTGTATGTATATAGTTATTTATTCATTTATTTATTATTTATGTCAAACAACTGCAGTAAATGTATATTTAATGTCAAGGTGAAATACGCCTAAGCTTCTATAGTGTCAAAGTAACATAAGTGTCAACTTCTATCTATATCGCCGTGTTACAGACGACACGAGTGCAGCTCCGCGGTAATGTTATTTATAACCCAAGTTTGCGCATTGCTTTTGAATATAGCTATTGTACGTCGTGAGTTGTGGACCAGGTGCGGATAAAAATTTGATTTAACACTCACTGTATAGAAATACTGTACAAATATACAGTTCTTTTATTAGAATCGAATATATGTACCTACTTTTTAAAGTTCACGCTGTATCACTCACATAGCAAGACTGCGTTCCCGTAGACTGTCTCCACGGGAACGCAGTCTTTCCCTTTTTACTCCTTTCACACTTTTACAACGAATTCTGGAGTCTTAAACATTTAATTTCCCCTGGTTGGAATCGAACCCAAAACCTGTCGCACTTGCAGTCAGTCACTTGTGCATCGCGCTCGAAAGGTCTCAATAATAAATAGTTGATTTCGTTTACACTTTAAATTAGAATTTAAATTGTTTTACCTATTTTAGCATAAACTTTTTATTCATATTGGAAGGACGGATCTAATAATGAAAAAAAGAATTGAAAAGTAATAACTAAAATGCCATTATTCTCTTCTCAGTCTTAGTTGAATAATGTACGAAGAAGAGAGATAAAAGAAAAATATTGTATTAATAAGTATTTTTAACATTTTTAGAGCGTTATTCCGCACTTAGGAAAGAAAAATACTTATTAAACTCATTTTGAATATATGGCTTAGTTGATAAGAGTGCTTGGGCGGTTTCCAAAGAGGCGCGGGTTCTAATCCCGCTACGTTACAATTTTTATACGTTTTCCTAGTAACTATATTTTTAAGTATCTATTGTATTATAATAAAATCAGCTCAATAGTAATTAAAATAAGACTTGTTAGTGCCTAAGTGATGTAAATGTACTAAACCTCACCTACCTCGTAAGTCTCTCTCAATGTCAACTCCATTGTAATTCACTTTGGTCGATCTGTGAAAGGCTGAATGCGTTAGCTTCGCGAATCTACAAACTTTGGTAATTGAGTGTCTATTGTACTAAATTTAACAGTAAGAGTTCTTATTTATTTATTTATCTTAATTTAAATTTGTGCGGAGTAGATGGAAGGAACTTGTGTAAAAATATTTCTTTTGCTTCACGCTTTATCACGCACATAACATTTGGCAGGTGGGGCCTGGGAATCTAGTATTAAGATACTCCGTTGCCCATTACACATCTCTGTTCCCATTGTCTGTTGAGTGGCTGAAATTGACGCAACGCTTTGCCTCGTTACCAGGGCAAATAACTAAGAAATTAAATATTTCATTACTCCGAGTACTACATTTACTATTACTACATTTTATATTCACTTAATGTCGAACCCTTAAATGTTCAGGATATGAGGTATTGTTAGGAAACAGATCTAGATGCAATAATGAAAATCAGCTTCAAGTTGTATCCCGCACACAGCAGGATAGGCAGATGGAACTAAGTGCGAAGACAGTATGTTCGCCATTTTCCACCGAATTCTATTATATTGTTTTTTTTTAAACTTTATTTTTATTACAATGGTAAGTTCTTATGCGAGAGATGAATCTGAAACTTTGAACATTCCAACAATAATCTTTTGTTATCTGAGCAAAAGTAAGTTTTATACATTGTACAATACATACTCTACATAACTTAAAACAACTTCTTTGTAACTTATATACTTTGTACGAATGTGTCACAACCTAAGACAATTGTGCCGTAAGAAGAGTTGAAAACAATAAAAATGTAATACTTCTGTGTATTAAAAATACCTAAACTCGATCGCGGTCGTCATTGTTGTACAACGGCACAGTGTGTCCCACTCGTGATAGTGAATTATTTTTATTTTCTCGCTCTAGTAAGAATACGAAGCGTGGCGTTGAGTTACGCCACTCAATGTCTAAAATTGGGTGAAAAGTGGACAATAGGGTGTCTTCCCTCTTGTTGTACTCGTACGCAACTCACAGCGTGAAGTTCAATATCTCATTGCAGAAATATCTCTAGCGTTTACTTATTACAGAAGACAATAGTATTTATTAAGAAAAGTTACAGAAATGCTTTAATTGAATTTAAAATATACTTTTAAAAAAGCTATGGTTTTATATATAACTATGGTCAATAAAAACATAGAAAACTAAGACTACGTGATGATATTAATGCGAAACTTACCACATACACTATACACATTAAGAGCGCACAAGAACTTAGCTCTCACCCAATGATCAAAACTCAGGATATTTACAGATTTTTCGCATAAAAAAACCTTAAATAAATGTGCTTCTCTATTTCAGGACTCGTTTTGTTAAATCAACCAGATGTAATCCACTTAGACACAGTTAAACGCAGACGCCTTTCCAGATTATATTACTTGGGAGCACTTCTATACAACCGACAAGCTTATTCGCTTTGTGATTGTGATTTACAAACTTGTCTAGATCAGTTTTTCAAATGTTTACATAGATTTATTTTTTCCAGCTTTGCTCTGTATTTTACAGATAACAGAGAAGGCAGGAGAAACCTAAGAAACGAATATTAAAACAGTTTCTTTTCCCATTTTTCGCCAAAATCTCTCAAAACTTTCGCGCAGCGTTGCCAGCACAACCGTGCTTACATTTGTACACTGGTTATCCCCATCTTTCTCATCCTCTATCATATGTATATACTCCGACTGACGAACGTTTAAAAATTAAATTAAAATAAAATAAATAATAAATCTCTGCCACAACGAGACTCGGCGGTGAGTTTTCTATAAAAATAAATTAACGCCCCGACAACGTTATATCGTATAATTCAAAATGGTCACCCGACGACGAGACCAATTTCATTTTTACATTAAAGAAAAGTGGAAAACTTCTGTTACCGAGTGACTGCTCGACAGTACGAAAGCGGTACAGACAGTTAAAATTTGGTAGTTCCCCTACACTTAGAGAGGATATCCTGACTTTTATGCGGAAATAGGAAAAAAATGTGTCAACCTACTAGTTTTTTTTTTTAATTTATAAAATGAATGAGTTGATATTTTTCTTTACACTATTTAGCTTCACATATCAGCTTAAGTAGAGGAAACCTAGTGTTGTCTTCGACTTCGAATTCGAAGTAGGACGTGTTGACTTGTTGAGTAGCGCTACAAATAAATGATAGTAACTCAACAAATAAAGAACTTTGCGATACTGACACCATATAATGCTGAACTCAAATTGTTAATCCGCTAACTTACTTTATGCTTGTGTTTCCAAATTTTCAATTAATGTTGAAATATTAAACTTTAAACATGACATAATTTTATTAAGTTTGACATTTACAATTTTACCTCAGTTATTAATTAGATAACTCCAAACAAACTTAATAAAGTGAAACACTCCGCTGAGTTTCGTTGTTTAAAATTCCAATCCCAGTGAATTGAATGGATCGAACAACTCCCATCTGCCTACAAGTTTACTGCCAATCTCTGTTTTAGTTACAATCTCCTGTAATACTTCATTTAAGATTGTACAGATTTTCGTAAAGTTGACAATTTTAGAATCGATTATAGATTAGATATATTATAACAGATTAGATGCCAGTCGTGATGCAGGGACATAAGCGTGTGACTGTAAACGCGAAAAAGGTAGTAGGTTCAATTCCCTCTCAAAGAAATGAAATATTTATAATTTTCATTTTTTGATTGATTTGATTTATTATTTTATTCATTTTTTCGCTCTGGTGTCGAGGCAAATCACGGCGTTGAGTTCCGTCACTCAACACCTTGTACCTCCAGAATCACCATCTGCCTGCTACGTGCAGAATATATGGTTAAGTTGAAAATAATATTATTAATAACTAATATTTTATTTTTATTTTATTACACAGTAAATTCAAGTGTTTCTTAAGTTTGTTAAATATTTTTTTATGATTATTTAAAGGTGTGTGCTATTTTAACCGCTTTTTCGAAAATTTTTACAATTCACACGAAACAAATCAACTAGTTTCAAACTTTTATAGATATTACAACAATAGTACACAGGAAGAATCCAGGAAACTAATGTTAAGATACTCCGTTTCTATTAAGACACTTTTGAAATCATATCAGTGTAATGAGAGGCGAAACTCAACGTCGAGCTTTGTCTCGATTCAAAGCGAGAAATTTATAATATTCATTATTTCATTTCCTCGAACGACCATCGAACCTACAACCTGTCGCGTTTACGGTCACACCGCCTCTGCTCCACGACTAGTCTGTAAAATTATTTAATAAAAGTATCTACACAGTACTCACAGCTACCGCCGCGGCCGGGCCCGAACCACTAAGGATTCTTTGTGAAGTTATTCGGTCGTAAAATAATTTATAGTCCCAAACAGTAAATCGTTACACCCGCACAAAGGTCAGAAATTATAATTTTAAACTTGCTTAACTTCACACGCCCACGTTGTAAAGATCCTCATTTCGCTCACATGGGTTGAAAACTTTTATAATTATATTAGTAAGTCAAAATATACGGAAAAAAATAGTTATTTGGTACCATTTGTTCGCATGAAGTTATTGTGGCGTTGTGCCACAGCGGTTGTACACACACAGTCTGTTTATAAGATGGTTCGATCCTGCCTAGGGGAAAAGAATTATTATTTTTGCTGTAGGTTTCATTTCGTCTTCGCTCATCATCTGATAACGAGTGTCTCTGTCAGTCTGAATCTGTGAAAAACGGCATTTCTTTGACCACCAAGTTTTTCTGCCTATCCTAAAGGTGCAAAAAATATATATTTATAAAACGTTATTTCACGTCATACACGGAATTACCATACTCGTATAAGCTTGACTTGTAAGTGACGCTTGCCACAAAATCTCTTAATAATTTAAACATTAAAAGGGTTGAAATGGAAAATAAGGGTCGAACGATCCGCTTAATTAGTTGCTTTTTCCACAACAAAGTGAATGAGCAACATCCGTTCCAGAATCAAATATAACAGTTCTACGTTTGAACGATACAAAACCACGTTTCACAATTGTTTGACTTGTGCGGGATAATTTCAGCATGAAATTATTTTTGTATTGAAAATTCAAACAGTTGTTGATATTTTAGAAATCAAATTACGTGTGTGTATAAATATATATTTTTAAACGTATAATTCCTATACATAATAGTACATAAAAGACACCACTATATTTTTTAGTTTTATTTTATTATTAGGTTGCGAGAATATATACACAAACTCTAATCTGCTTATAAAAACAAGAATATAACTCATGTTTACGGCTCAAGCCGAACCAAGCTCATATAACAACTGATCTTAATTCTGTAGAGTATCTTATATTACTAACCATATTTTTTTATAGTAATATCCTGAGAGATAGGAAAGATAAGATCTCAAGATAAGCTCAAGGCTTCTATTTTAATAACAATAACTTTAAACGAGGCATCAGATACACCAACTTATGTTGGAGAAACATAAGCTCTGCCTGCTTACACCAATATCATTTTTGCTGTAATAAGATGTTAGCACTTAATTAACATAGTCTTATAAAAGTTCAGTATTGAATAATATAAAATAACAAGGTAAGATAAGAAAATCAGACTTGTTTATTTTTTTTTTTGTAAATCTGGATATTTCCTCTAAAGTGATTCTTTAATATTTGTGTTATTTCCACTTTTGGATGGATGTTTATTTGTATCGTACTAATAAAACGTGAACGTAAATATTAAAAAAAAAATAACGAATAAAATATACATGAATACCAATATTTTATTTACTTTGGCTTCATTTTATAACTACTTTTTAGTCCAACGAAGTGCGTTATCTTCTTACCTAAGCAAGGAAATAAAAATAATTAATTTCCCCCAATATAAGTCGAAGCCGTGACCGTCGCTTTTGCAGTCATAACCTGTGCCACTGCACCACGATGGCCCCAAATGAAATTTAAATATAAAAACATGAAAAAACATGGTAAACTGAATAAACTTAGGCTACTCCCTTCTAAGCTACCTACCTAGAACCGGAGACATGGCGCGTTAAGTGGTGCAATTTAACGGCGTAATTCTTCTTATTACATTAAGAAATGAAAATAATATTAATATCCGCTCCCGGTTTCCACCGCGACTGGAGCGGACCCATTAAGGACTACGTTGAACTCGCAAGAGTAAACTGAATACTTGTATTTAAAAACATTGTGAGTGTAATGGATAAGGAATAAAAAATATATATTGACAAGTGGTTGCTTAAAAAGACAATGGTTGCGGGTTCTATTCGCAATTGAAGGAATAAATTATTTTTACTTTTTTGCAAGAACTCAACAGATATTTTTTTCTATGCAACACTATCTCAAATTTGATCTGAAAAAGAAGACCGGAGTGTCTTAATACATTAAATTTTCTTTTAATACTTTGCTATGGGATCCTTCATTTATTAAAAAAGAATATATTACGAATATTTAAATTTTACAATATCAGTCTATTGGTTCTGTCTTCTTTTATTATTGATAGATTAACAAGTTATAAACCTAGTTAGATTATGTATGATTAATTAATATTACAAATACTAATATACCTTGGAATATTTGAATTGGAACTCACGACCAAACAACGTCACTATTTTTCACGACGACAGTGGATGTATTATCCATTATATTAAACGTGTAAAATACAAAATCCTCTTCATCACACGAGTTCCTGCAACAGAATCGAGGTGCCAGAATTTATAGCTCCAATATTTCGATGACCACGTAAAATAAATTCCCTTTCAGACGTTGTTTTCAAATCTAATTCTGAAACGTCTCCAATTCGGGACAACCAATTTATAATAATAGAATCAACGTTTTTCTTTGTATTGTTTTTTCATTTTCATTCTTTGCTATCATTATATTAAAAATATTAAGGAGAAAAGAAATAAATATATTAATTTATTTAATATTTTAGATATATTTAAGTAGAAGTTAGCAAAACTGGAAATATTTTAGACTCTACAAGTTAAGCTTTAAGCGACGAATCAATCCGTAATAGAGTGCATCGATCCATCAATGCCGTCGCAAACGGGTGCGCTTTTTGAACATATCATTAATAGGTTTAATTATTGTAACAAACATTATTTAATTTCAGTTTTATATTAGGAGCGTGGTGTAAAAACACGTCGTCCCACTTGCGGACAGGACGGTTGTGGGCTCGATTTCCGGTTGAGAGAATGAAATACTTTAATTTTTTCGAACTTGTAAAAAGTTGAAGTGACGCGTTGTATTCCGCCATTCAACGTGCAATGTCCCATAAATTGGTCGGGACAATGAGGAACAGAATGACAATAGAGAGAGAATATCGTGATTTTTCTTTCAAGCTAGCTCTCTTTAAGACATTTGTATTAGCTCGTCCTGTAAGTAGCTAATCACATTAGCAACATTTTATGTCATAAAATATTACAGCTTTATTTCGCACACTTCTTATAACGTTTATAATCATGTTACTAGAGTTCGTCCGGCGTTACATGCATGTTCGGAACGCCATAATGAAACGACCACACCGAGGATATATTAACCCTGGGATATTCTTTAGAAAACCCAAGGAGTTTGGGCCTCTTTGCTACATTTTGACATATTGTTCTAATTTCTGCTTTTGACAAGGAATGTACATGGAACTAGTATAAAAATTGATTCAAACTATTTATGGTCACTGCACTAAGAGCATAAACTATTAATTTACGGTTAGTATGAAAATTATAGAATGCTCTTGTTAATTTATAATATAACGATGTAGTACTTCCTATAGTTACAATTTTGGCTTCAAATTTATGACCGCAAAGGGAATACAGCTTTACAGAGATAGTACTATTATAAAGTCTTTACTTAAGTTTAAATTGCATTATTAGTTATTACGCTGAAATTTCTGTTATATTGACTAAAGTTCAAATGTAGTAAAATGTGACATATATTCAATGCTTTAATAAAGAACTAGAAGATTTAGAATAGGAGGAATTATTAGTTAGCAGTCTCAAATGATTGCGTTGAATTCTGCCACTCAACAATAATTATTGCAAATTCGAACAGAAAGGGAACAAAGGAGTGCATATTTATATGGTAATATAATTTAGTTAATTTATTTATTTAGTTTAAAAACGTATAGTAATTTGAACATAAATTTTGGTTTTAATTTAAGTTCAAATAATACAATTACAATTGAAATACGCAGCGTTAAGTTTCACCGTTAAGTTTCTCCTTTTCGTCCAATCTCAAGTCATTGCGTATTGAATGGCCGAACTCATTATCGAGATTTGTCTACAATAAGCGGAAATAACTTGAATACAATCAATGAAATTCACATTTTAACACATAGTTGTAGTAGAGAACTAACGAACCTATAACCGTCGCTTACACTCAGACGCTGCGCTATTGCCTTCAATGCTCCACGATTGCCTTCAACTTACCTTTAAATTACAATTTACAAGGCAAAGGGCGGATCCGGAATTCGGAACAACAGTGTTTTAATGTGAACGGAGTGTACTGACACTAGTTTCCTACTTTCAATCTGCCTGCATTGCTTTGTGCGGGATATAGCGTGAAGCTACAAAATATATATAACAGTAAGTTAAAATAACACAACATTTATATAAAACACGTAATTGTACCACGTACGACGCGACCCGGACTTTTTCCGCGAAACATAAAACGTTGGACAATATGTGTCGTATTTCAGTGAGGACCACAATAGGGCCGGCAGTGCTTCGGAAACGACGCCCGCTTGTTCGGTCTCCATACATAGTAGTAGTAGATACCGGTACTAGGTAGCTGGACTGCATTTCAAATGTATTGTTCGATAGAAATTTCTCTTTTCATACATTAACATTGTTGAACGTGTGACTGTAAACGTGACAGATTATGGGTTCGATTTACATTAGTGGAAACGATATATTTAAAATTTTCATTTCTTCCCTCTGGTGTCGAACAATGCGCGGCGTGCAGTTCCGCCATTCAACACGCAATGCCTGCAGAATTTGGAGGAAAATTTATATGTATAACCAAATTTAAAATATACATTTCGATTAACCTAACGTAGAATAAAATTATTTTTATTTCTCTTAACATTTCAATAAACTTTTAGAAAATCAATAAACTTTTAGAAAGTTCTTCTTATGAAAATCGAATTAATAGTTAAGGAACTACTACTTTACCAAAATGACATAGTAATATTTTTAGTCGGGGGTCTTAAAATTAAAATTTTGCTATTTTTATTTAAAGAATGTCAGATAGCAGTGGCAAAGGTGTGTCGGTAGTACTTTGACAGAATGAAGCAAAGCTGCCACATGTCGACCTAATTTCGTTCCTGTTCACTCGTCCATTTCCATTACCACGCCATTCATCTACGCGAATAAATTGGTAAATTTCGTTGCATCTAAAATAAACCTAAATAAACCCAAAAAACTCCTTTATTTAGGTCCCTATAAATATATCTCCTGTCGCTACTTGTGAGACGAAAACGCAATCTTGTATTGTAATTATATTCATGGCGGACAAAAACGCTAATTACTTCAGTTATTTCGCTGGTGTTGTTTCATTGTGGACTTTCTTAGTATTTTGAAATAAGAAAATCTAATTTTTGTTTAATTTAAGTAGTCTCAACGGGGTTGGAATTAGAGAAATGCCAGGTGTTAGTGGAGTGTTACTCTTTGTTGTTTTTATCTGTTAAGCAACGATAAAGAGTGAACGTAGATAAAGCAATAAAATAAATACAGAATGTACATAAAAGATAATATAGAAACATGACATAAAGGTATTTTTAAAATATGTTTACATTACAAACACATAGCCTGAGATCCTAGGGCCCACATCAATTTAGCAAAGCTAAAATTTTGCGGTTGTCCTCAGTCTAGTCTCTACTCTATATATCAATACATTATTCACAATTATTTTAAATAACGCATAACAAATAATAAATACGAAAATTCATTAAAATTAATAATTTATAGACGTCATTTTTGCATTCGAGAAATATACAATGCCTATTTTTATTTAGTCATCACTTATGTGGCAGTCGTGTCGCAAGTGCCCCTGCGTGCGACACAACTTACAAGTGTAAGGGCGATGGTTTCGGGATCGAATCTCACAATTAAAATTTAATATTTATTATTTTTTTTTGCTCTGGTAACTAGGCAAAGAGCGGTGCTGAGTTCTGCTACTCTACGCGCAATGGCTCGAGAATTCGGGAGAAAGTGGGGAAGAAGTCTTAATGGAAACGGAGTGTAAAAAAATTTTTTCTTCTAACTCATATATAATACGTAATATTAACACTCATTGCGCAATTTAATTTTATCGCCCACTTACATTTCTATTTCCTCTTTACCCCAAGCAAAGAGTAATATTTTAAATGGAATACCGAAAACGGAAATTTACCCTTTTTTGGAGCATTACGGTAGAGAGGCAGGAATTCGAGACTAATGGGCTCGTGTTATGTTCACGTGTAATATTTACGATTGGTTTGTTTGTTTGTGTTTTTTTTTATCAAATTTAATGTCTACAGTGATGTCCGCAGTAGCTGCAGGTGCGTTTATGTAAATTAATACTCTTTAGATTTCAAATATACGGTTAAATGTGAATTCACACTTCAAATATGTATTTTTTAGCTTCACGCTGTATTCTACATACAGCAGGGTAGACAGATGAAACCTAGTGTTAAGACAATCCGTTTCGCACTTTCTGCCAAATTATCGATGCATTTCGTGTGGAGTGGCGGAACTCAACGCCGCGCTTTGCCTCATACTAGAGAGTGAGGTTTAACACAACCTGTCGGGTTTACGTTGCGAGTGATACTTTGCAGGGGCACCTGCACCATGACTGACCTTGAACTGGTATTATTTAACAAAATCTGATTTGAACTTACAAAAGAAGCGTAAAACGTACACTTTTTAAAGTACATTTCACAGTGGCTCAACGACCGTTACTAATTTATATTGCACCCAGTTTTTTTCTCTTTTTTTAACCCAATCATATATTCTCATGTAAAAAGTGCAGACAGACAATTTTCAGGAACCATGTTATAGGACCACTAAAATGTATATTAAAATCATAGCTCAAATACGTTTTACATTTGAGAAAAAAGGCTTGAGGCTGCATCCCGACAGAAAGTCGTCGTCAGAAAGCTAAAATCAATTTAAATATTAACTTTTTTTTTACACATTAAGGAAAGGAAAATATTTAGAATCGAATAAATATTGGACATACCAGGTCTCATCTCCACATCTATTGGATGGATAGATAAGTTAAAACAAACATATAACAATTCCAACGTAGCTCGATAAAACCGTATGAAAGGTTTGCAAAAGCTTCAGGTTGAACTTCGCTAAATTTCGTTGCTACATTTATGTATATACTTTTATTTATCGAATTTACTTGAACAATGAGAATTTGTACTTTCCGTATACATTTTTCTAAAGAAAATGTAAAAAATGAAAAGATATACGACGACGACGAGATACGACATATATATTATACAAAATTTATCTGAGCTTGCTTCAGAAAATTTAAATCTTATTTCATATCCAACTTAAATATTATATTTTTACCAAAACTTCAAAATTTTACTCTTTAATTTTTGCAGCAAAATAATATTCAAAACAACGAACACAGTATAATACAACCTTTTACGTGGAATCTACCACCAGATCTCTACGGTCCCGACTCCCGGCTACCAGTTTGGGATATCTGGATTGTCTTGCGTCCTTGAGATTGAATGTTATCTGGACGATCTTAAGCTGTTTGTAAATAACATTATTTGCAGTTGGTACTTTAAAAAGTGCGCTTACATTGATTATATGTTCTAAAAATGGAGAAGAAAATAAAAATGATGATTTGTTCTAATATTATAAAGCAGAATATTTTGTTTTCTGAATATTCACTAATTTCCAAAATTACTGGTTCGGGCTGAAAATTCTTGTTGTGTTCGATAGCCCGTTTATCGAAGTGGGCTACAAGGCTAAATCCCATTACGTTTATCGTTTTCAAATCGTCCAATGTTTAATTTGTTTCCAATATAAAACGCAGGTGAAGCCGCAAGTTCTTACTTGAATCTTCACTAGTGTTTTACAAAAAGCTTAACTGCGCTTGACAAAAAGAGTAAAAAGTAAAAGGAAACAGTTATAACTTTATTATTACATATACACGCTCTAAAAAATATTTTATAAGACTCACAACTATTTTGTAGCTCTACGTCGCACATCACTACCGCACATAGCGCGGTACGCAGAGGGAAACTGAACTGAACTGAACCTAACGCCGCGCTTTTTTTTTTTATGGAAAAGGACAAGGCAAACGAGCGTTCGGGTCACCTGATGGTAAGTGATTGCCGCCGCCCACGGCCCCGTGCAACACCAGAGGAGCTACAGGTGCGTTTCCGGCCTTTAAGGTGGAGATAGACGCGCTTTTTGAAGGTACCCATGCGCTTTACTTCGGAGCGAAGAAATGAACATATTTTTTTCCTCGAATGTTAATCGAATCCACAACAAAAGCATCCTCAAACTTTATCTATTCTTATCTTATCTTATATTTATTACTTTCTATCTTATAAAATAGTTTCTTGACTAGACGGCTCAACAACTTTTATATGCGTATATCTCACCCCTTCTGTATCCATCTATCACCGGACCGTGGCTATTTGGAAGTATTCTTTTACACAAAGGGACCATTCGCTACTGTTATAGGTTGTTTGCAAACGTATCATCTTTTAGCGCGGTTGTAAATATTGATAGATTATACACATATATTGAATCTTTTTTATGACTTATTTAGTAAAATAGATGAATGTTATATATCAAGCAGGGTTGACTCATTTAAAGAGTTACGTAAAAAGCATGCATGACCGGAAATTAAGTAATAGCCACTCAAGGAATTCAAATAATTAATAAGTATTTTCATTTCCTCACTCTGATAACCAGGCAAAGCGCGGCGTTGACTTCCGTCACTCAACGCAATGCCTTTAGGATTTATCGGAAGATGGAGGACAGAAGTGTCTTAAAGAAAACGGAGTGTCTTAACACTAGTTTCCCAGGTTCCATCTGAATTGTGTAAGCCAAATAACCAAATTATTGTTAGTTACTAAAAGTTTTTATTTGAAACAAAGCTGGCATATTTACAAACATACACCGTTTTCTAGTTTCAGACGATAGTATATGCGTGCTATGAATGTTTCGGAAGTTTTTGTAGATAAGGTATAAATTGAGTTTCGAAATGCAGTGGAACGTTGCTAGCTGCTTATTTACTTGTACAGTAGGTACTACAATATATGTGCCTCAATAAATGTATGGTGAATACTTGTATTATGCGTATTTTAATCGAAATCTAAGTCTTATTATTCTGTCTATTAATGCGATGGTAGTGACTTCGATCGTCACATAGAGATTGAATTAGTTTCATTATCTCTGGTAATAATATAAGCCGTGGCGCTCATTCCTGCCTGTCTATACACAATGAATCGGAAATTGAGACATGGAATACCTTAATACTAGGTTCCTTCTCCCTACCCTGCTAAACGTGGGATATAACGTGAAGCTAAGAAAATGTATACAACAATATTGAAGTATATGAAACAAAACTTTTAAAAGATTTATCAATTAATGTTATATCAATCACAATTCGATCAAATACAACCTACAATATTAAGGATTCTATATTATACGGTAATCGGAAAGCCATTAAATACCCATGAATCATCCAAGATGAACGATGACAGTGAACTTCACTCAATAATCTACTTGCCTGTAAATAGATTGTAACAATCTGATTGCCATCTGGTAGGAACTTTGATTTATTTTCTTAGATTCACTACAGCGTGAAGCTTAAAGAATCAATCCCACACATAATAGAGTAGGCAGTAAGAACTCGGGAACCTAGTGTAAAGATACTTAATTCCCTTTAAGACACTCCGCTCCCAAATTTCCGCCGAATTTTGGAGGCATTGCGGGACTCAACGCCACGCTTTGCCTCATTACCAAAGTGATTAAATTTAAATATTAAATATTTAATTGCTTCGAGTGGGCATCGAGCCTACTACTTCTCTCGTTTACAGTCACAGATTTGTGCCACAGCGCCACAATAGGCCTCTATCAGATTAAATAAAAATCATAAATCATTTCCTTTTAAAAACAGCTGAAAATAATCACAGCCACAACATAAAACACCGGCACATCGCTTCATCAAGTTTACTCAATTAAGTTCCTTCATTTATGACATCCGCTGAAAATGAGCGCTAATTAAAATTGAATCCCACCAAAGGACATCCAACAGACGGGCATTTTTGCAAACAGTTGAAATTTAAATCTTAATACATTATATCTTATTAGGATAGCGAAATATTTTTTTAGCTGTTAGCTGTTTAGTGATTAGATATGTCCTTTTTCCCGCACAGTTAGGTAAGTAAGGGGAACTTAGTATTGACATTTCGATAAGTTTTTGGGGACATTGTGCATTTAGTGACGATACTCTACGCTACGGTTTATTTACAAGTGCAGGAAAATTAAAATAATTTAAATATAATAATTCTCCCAAATGGAAATAAAACCATCGCTCTTACAGTTAGACCCCAAGACAGCCTCATTTCATTATAGGATCGATTCGACAGTCTTGGATACACATGATAAATATATTACAAAATATATTATTCCACGATAAAAAGAATGAAGAACTCTATAAAAGAATTGAAAAGTAACAAAATATAGTATATTTAAAGAAATTGGAGATCTTATGTAAAGTATTTTATCAATGACTGCCGCAGAGGCCTACATTTCTATTAGGAAAAAAATCAAAGACCTTCAAAAGTATTAAGTAAAATAAAAAAAATACTTTGTTCTACTTATATAATTATTTTTGACTATCTTCCACATACTGCAAGCTACTTATTTTTAACGTCGAATGTCATACATATTAGGCGAGGGGGAATCAAGCTCACGACTATTAACAGTTAACTGTCTATGCCTGGTTAATGGTAGGTACCATTAACCAGGCATTACTTGTCGATGTTAAAAATATTTATTAGAAAAATAAACTTTCTAGAATGTCATTCCATCGCTAAACTTGCTATTGTGAGACAGAAAGCGTTATGTCTTGCTAGACGTGAGGGATTGTCTCGTCTGTCACCTCCATTATTGAAATATGCGAGGAATACTCTAGGGACCTCAGTTGATCAGCTAGTGTGCCGACGAGACAAATAGAGGACCATTTTTAAAGTAAGGTACCAGATGCTGTTGACAAATTTCGCCTAAATTTCTATACCATTTCGCTGTATAAGAGTGCCGTAGTGGCAATAAAGCTGAGTCAAGACGGTTTGTTGTATTTTTATTAATATTATTTTAAATATATATATTTTTTAACACAGCCTATATGATATTATTGATTTCAGAAAAAATGTAAATGTAAACAGTGTGATATATCTTTAACTATGAAATCTATGACTATGACCTCGTAACTATGAACTTTCCCAAATAGTAGCAACACAATTGCAATAATAATAAATGTTACGTACAATAAAAAAAGTTCGTCTTTGTAACAATATTTATGGCGAGACTAATTACATATGTATATATATCAATCAAAAAGACGAATTGAAACTTGACTTACAATATCGGACACACGTTATAGTCGAAAGTACTCGTAACTTACCGGAGTTTCTGCAAATGCTCTAAAGGTAATTAGGAACAGCCGTAAATCATCAGCTAACTTGATACGTCGATAGTTGGTCAATGACGCTGTGTGTACTACAACAGCCTGATAAGGGTGTTCTTAGACTTCATCAAAGTGCGTGTTTTGGATACGGTGGTGGCTATTAGTTTCATATTTTCTGGTCTTTTCTTTTAGTATTATTTGATATTATATTTGAAAATTATTATTTATGAAAACTTTACTTAACGTTTAACATATTATATTATTAACATTTTTTTTAAATTAACTGTCAGTATACTTTTAAACAAGTTCACTCTATATCACGTTATTTATTTAATTATATTGTTAGAGAATTGTCAGTGTTAGGGTAATTTATAAAATATAAAAATAATAATACCCCCACAATTATTTATAAAAGAGAAGGGAATTGCTATATTAAGGGACGTTTTTGATGGATTGAGTGAGTACGTTGTTATTCTGCCTCTCGTAAGGTGTAACAATTGTCTCAGTGTTCTAGTGTTAAAAGTTAGTGTTATCGCTGTTACTATGTGTTAAGTATAAAATTGAATCAGTGTAAACTGTGCATTGTGGAGAGTAATTAAGCGCGTATTTGTGAAAGTGTAACAATAAATTGTGATCGTAAAGTGCTACCTCTTATTTCTCCTCCTGACATTTTGAACAATATATATATTTAAAGGAGCTCCGAATAAAAGTATAATTTAGTACAAAGCTTTTCCGCACGTCCACTGCTACGTCTCAAGCTAAACTGACTTACAAAATACAAAATACTTCATATAAAATCTTAAACAAATATATAAGTGGGTAGATAAATAATAATATGACAAACTGAATCTACAAGTATCGACAAGTATACGAAAACAATGTCTAACCCATTATAAGGAATTTATGTAAACTCTAATATATAATCTTGAACTATATAAGTTTCCTCACTTTTACATACGTACATGGCACATAATAATAAAAACTATTGTAGCAAACGAATTTCCGTCTTGGGCAAAAATACTTTCGTTTACTATAAAATATTAAGGAAATATATAATAACAAAAACTATCCTAGAATAATCAAACAAAACCACAACCAAAATACATGATCAAACTTCAAAATAATAAATCAGGCCTCAGTAATGTACACTGTAACAGTTCCATTGTTGACACTATGGACGACAAAGACCTTTTTGAAATCCGTGCCTATAGAAAATACGTAATGTGCGGTTACCACATTTCCCTAAGGGTATACCGAAGAAGAAAATTATGATTTTTCTTAGGACACTTCCTTCTTGCCGACTTGGGTCCGTCTATATCCTTGTTATTGTAAAAAATTTTCTTTATGTAATATAAGCTTATTAAGATTACGTACGCGTAACACTTGGCAGCTATAGTACTTGGCATTCGATACAAAAATCTTATCACGGAATAAACTAACATATGTATGTACAATGTACATGCTTATTATATCTATATTATTAATGGGAATAACATTGAATTTGTAAGTTAGTTTGTTACGCAAAAACTACGCAACCAAACTACCACCGAACGAACATAAACTTTATTAGAAAGGAAATAACACTTTTTAGTCAATAAATATATTTAAAAAAATATGATACTTTGGCTATAATATAAAAATAAGCTTAAGCGAGCGACGTCGTACGACGTACACGACGCAATCAGTTATTTTAAATTTGTAGAAAAAAAATCAATTTAAAAAATCCACTAATTTAAATTTTAAACAGGTAAAACTCTCCATCATAGTGCAAAGCCAAAGCGTGTAACTGTAAGCAGGACGATTGTGGAGTTCGATTCCTATTCGAATAAAATATTTACTATTATAATTTCCTCGCTCTGGCAACGAGATAAAGCGCAGTGTTGAGTTTCGACACTCAACACGCAATGCGTCCAGAATTTGGCGGAAAGTGGGGAACTTATATGTGGTAAATGGAAACGGAGTGTCTTAACATTTGTTAAGAAAACAGATTAAATTACCTAGAACGCAGATTTTGCAATTGTAGCTTGTCACCATTTTAAAAAACACAAGTGATAAAAATGAACAAAACAACGGATTCAACGATAGATATTTAAATTAAAACAATTAAAGTAACGAACACTTACAAAGGATTATTTATCTTTATGGTAGAGATATCCTGTAAGTCCACACGGTCGCTTTGATTCGAGAAAATATATCCCTACTTACTTCGAGCGTTACTATTTCGGTACAGGATAGTTGATTAATTACATTGGACACCGACTTTGTTGTCATGGTTCATCACTTGCAGTAAGTAAGGTTTCATTCAATCGGTCCCCAGTGGGGAAAATTAATTGTTTTCATTTTAACACTTTGGTACAACCCGGCGTTGAGTTTCGCCACTCAACACGAATTGTCTCGAAACTGCGACTGAAAAAAGGGAAAAAAGATGCATTTTTTTAAAGGTTTAATAGAGCCCAGTTAAATTAAAGAAATAAACAAAAGTCAATTCATTAAATACCTTTTACTAGCATCGTTAAATAGACTAGAGTAGTATTGTAACAATTGAATAGTACAGAGAGATAGTAAATCAGGTCATCGGGAGGTCTTTGCAACGTTACAAAGCTAATTCCAATACATTGCTTACATTTTATGGCACTAATTTGAAAAAGGTTTATTTCACTTTAATAGAAGGCTGCTTTCTTTTCCTTATAGTAGTTGTTAATGGAACATAATTGGAACACTCCGCTTCCTACTTTCCAAGAAAATGCATTTTGAGTAACGCAACTTAACGCTGCGCTATGTGTCGTCCAGAGCAAGCAAATGAAAATAATCCATACAAACTACAATAAAATTTATTAATTTAAAATACTTGTCGATTATAGCCTATATTGTATACATATATTTGTATACTTCTTCTAGAACACGTCTTCTTCTACACACGTCAAAACTAAATAAAAAATAAAAAAAATATCCTTCATTTGAACAACATAATTTTATGAATCCGTTTCAAAATTAGCGAACATTTCTAATATTTAAGTACGAGTATAAGTATGGTGTACCGCGTTTCCACATCCACAATAGCAAAAACAAAACCGGATGTCATTTTCTAAACAAAATATTTATACGCCGTTGGGAAATCGCGAATTTGAATTGCAAATATCCTGCGGGTGCCTTTTTTTACTTCGTTGTGTACAGATGTGTACAATAGCTATGCGTCATTAATATTAAATACATTTTCTGCATAATATTTGTGTAATATGTAAAACTTACTGTGCTGGAGCAGACTGGATGGTCCACGTTTTTGCGTAAATATCAAATTGACTCCCATTCTTATTATACTTGTTGTAGATTTTTTTTTTACAGTTTCACGCTTTTTTTTATATAACATAATAACTAAGCGGGTGTCCGTAAACGCGAAAGGTTATAAGTTCGATTTCCACTCGAGTAAATGGAATATTTAATGTAGTAATTTCTTCGCTTTGGTGTCTGTTCTCAGTTCTACCACTCAACACCAACAGAATTCGGTGTAAAATTTGGACCGGAGTGTCTCGATATAAGGTTACCTCTGCCTACTCTGCTTTGTGCGGGACACAGCGTGCAGCTGAAAATAAAACATAGAAGAAGTCCAAAAACCGCGAAATACCCCGCCGACCCGCATGTGTTTCTGTATCTATGAAGTTTCTATTAAAGGACGTTCATACAAAACTCATACACTAGAGTTTTGTTTTACCCTGTAAATATATAAAATTTATATGAATATAATTAGAAAATAATATACAAATTCCTTTAAAATTCTGAAGCAGATGTATTTTTTTTATATTATTAACTAAAATAAATTTGTCTACAATTATAAAAGTTTTAACTTTACCTTTTCACCTTTAAAGTACGTTGACGCGACTAAAATACTCTTATATAATGAAACTCGAGGGTGTGTGAAGGCAACTACATGAACTTCTTTAAAATTTAAATATATAGTGAAAGCCTGTAGCAAAGCGAAAACGATGATCTAGCAGTCAAATGTATGGTTATTTTATAATTAGGCAAGAAAAATATGTTTTTAAAAAATTTAAACGTTTAAAATTTTAAATCGCGGTATACGACTATAGCACTAGGGCCGAACGTATGACTCAGTGGTCAGCGTTCTTGGACCGCTTCCAAGAGGCGTAGGGCATGAATCCCGGATGGATTGAACGCAGTTTTTCGCGTCGTTACCAGAGCGAGGTAATGAAAATATTAAACCTGTACTTTGTGTAATATAGATCATAGTTGTTGAGATTTGCGCGTTCAAACAAACTAACTCTCAAGCATTATAATATTAGTATATGTATAATATAATATAATACTAATTATAAAGAAATAAATATTTATTTCAAAAACTTACCAGTACCTAATCGAATCTACACCTATCGCATAATTCAATTCAAATCGCTATTCATTCGTTTTGGAAGCCAGTAATTTGAATGAAATGTGAGGGTAGTTTACGAGCGGCTTACTTTCATTGCGTACACTTTTACCGCAGCAAGTAACGGCAGTAAACGCGTTTCATGTGTCTTTGGGGATCCTTAGGTAAGATGTTTCCAGATAAACATACTTGTCAAAACTAGATTAACACGTCCACTACGGTTTTTGGTGAAAATCTTATCTCATATAAACATCACGCCTATTTAAGTTATGTTACCTGTTTATAAATTTGAAAGTTTTTGAAAATCGGTCTTGGAGTGGGCGTGTTCGAGACACTAGAGCGGATATTCAAAACGAAAGTTTTACATTACTTACTTTTTTTTCAATTCCCGATAACTCATTTTAATCTAAACGAGGTATCCCGCACACAGCAGGATAGGCAGGGGGCCTATCCTGCTGTGTGCGGGATACAGCGTGAAGCTGGTAAAAATAATTAGTTTTTATCTCAAGCTTCATGTCGTGACCGCGTTAAAACAACATCTTCATTATAATACTGGTGTAGATTTTATAGTTAGTATATATGTTCGCAACTGTATCTCGATGTAATAAATAAATAACTTTGAAATAAATAACTTTTTTTATAACTAACTTAACTTTGATATATATTTTCTTATTATATATATTTTCTTGTTGTATGTAACATTTATTAAAAATATAAGCTGATCTTAAAAACGAACTTAAATTACATAAAGGAGTCCAAACTCTGAATTTTAAATAACCACACTTTGGAAATACAATAATTTGCAATTCAAAAGACATATTTTCCAATAATAAAACTAAACTATTTTATATTTTCATTTTCTCGGTCTCATAACCAGGCAAAGCGCGGTTTGAGTTCCGCCACTCTATAATACCTCCAGAAACCGGCGGAAAGTATGGAACAAAAGTGTCTGAATTGGTATTTGAACACTGGGTTTTTAGGTTCTCTCTGCCTACTCTGCTATAAATATATAATTCAAATTATACCAACTCTCACAAATATCTAATATTTACATAATAATAAAACTAAAATATAAAGCACATAACGAATACTCACCTCTAAGGCCAAACCGACGGCTAACAAGCACCATTTGCGGAACGAACCTTCCCGCGTCCCCTACAGAATTATGACGTCGTAAATTCGTCTCTTGTCATCGTCACTGCGGCGCGCCGTCGGCCTAATCCAACTAGATCCATGAAAACTTATGTGAGATAGTATATTTGGGAACCTGATATAACTACTTAACCAATATTTGTACACGCTGTAAGTGATACAGGATCTTAAATATCAGTATTACTATTGACAATCTGGAGTTCTAAACTAATACGGAGTACAAATACCACAACGATGTGCCTTAATTATGAGAATTTATCTCTTTTGAATAATTAATGAAGTTTAATATCAGTGTTCCACGCGTGTTGTGATGATAAATGTCCAAACTGCAATGTTGGGGACGGCGTGTTTCTAAAACGCTTTTTAGCTTCACAGTACCTCATGTAGCGAGGTAGACAGAGGGAACTTAGTGTTAAGACACTCCTTTCCCTGTTATAATTAAGATATACGTTTGTATATGCATAATATATTGGTGTAGACCATTCATTCTGTCAATATTTCCACACAAAACAATAGCTTATTCGTGCTAAGGGAACGTATCGTGGTCAGACATAGACGATATATACACAATTCGAGCCACTGGCCTGAAATAAATTCCTATCTTACACAGCCAATAGCTCGCTCCTACTCCGCACTGATTGCGCAAATATGTGTGCGAATATTGTGTAGTATATTAGTAGTTACGTTGTATCAAATATTAGACTTCAAGTTGTCTCCGTAAAGCCTCAAGCTTTGAACTGAGATAAAAAAAAAATTAAGTTATAAAAAGTTATTATCTCATTTAAATATAATCCTTGAATGGATGCGATTGATACTTGTGGAAATAACTACTTTGGTTTCCTCACTCTACCAGAGTGTGAGTGACTCATACGAGTTGAGTTTTGTTTAGTGACGTCGAATATCACCACTCAACACGTAATATTAACACGCGTAACGATGGAGTGTCTTTACAATAAGTCCCTTTTCAAACAAACAATTTCTTATAAAAATGTGAAATCTCCGCACTAATTTTGTTTATAAATCTTTTTGGCTCTAAACATAAATGCAAACATTCTTAAGAAGAAACTCCACTAACTAAGATTTAAGAGGTAAACTTTTGTTTTCAACGAAGTTTCAAAAGAGGAAATGCTTACCTCAATTAATTGGCCAATTAGACGTGATGCCTTGTTGACCTGAAGATGAATCCTTAAAGGTATTTTCTGATATTTTTTTTACATATATCAATTAAGTAATTTTATTTGTGAGGTCGTCGTAGCGCGAGGGCACTATGGTGCAACCGTAAACACGATAATTGTGGTGGGTTCGATTCCCACTCGGGAGAATGAGTCTTTTACCATTTAACGACACCAAATTTAAAAATGAAAATATTAAATATTTCATTGCCTCGAGTAGGAATCGACCCCATAACCTGTCGCGTTTACAGTCACACACTTGTACCACTGCGCCAGGACATGGCTTCATTGCCTATTTCTTCATTACAATATCAACTTGTCTATTAACAGGAACAAGTTCTTATCTATACTCTAATTATATAAAAGACTTATGAACTGGTTCTAATGAGAAGAGCTCGGAGCAGTCCGGGCACTTCTCCAGGTTCTTTATAAAACAAGAGTCCTCTTTAAAATGCTTTAATACTCACAGCGAGTGTTTACTGCCTGCTAATATCGCCGTCAATATAACTTATACAATACAAGCGACCGGCTCGCGGCTTCGCCCGCTAATGATAATAAAAAATGTTAGTTTCACTACCATCAAATACAATTATGTCATTTTTGCATAACATATATATGTAAAACACCTTATGAGTACAGAATAACGAAACAAATAGAAAAACCATCCCGTAATTGCATATTATACCATACGCTGGAAACTAACGACTTTAGCGTGAGTACTTGTTATCTGCTACTGTTTATTAGTAACTTCCTCTTGCGCCTTGAAGCTTATACTACCACAAGACATATTATAAACCTAACAACTTTAAATCTACTCACATAGTACTAAAACTTGAATTTTGATATAACTTATTTATCTAAAACTTAAAAAATATATATTTTAGTTCTATTTAGGTGAAATAATCTAACATCGTGTTTAATGCAAAGTGGGCAATAATGTCTCTCTGCAAACACCTGTTTGTTATTTATTTACATGTGTCAACAAGGTAACACCTATGTGTTACTATGGTACACTTTTTTTTAGCTTTACGCATACAGCAGGGTAGACAGAGGGAACCCAATTTTAAAACACCCCATTTCCCGTTTTCCGCGCCTTGATAAACGTACGAACACAATTTGTCGACTACTAAAAACTTTTTTTTTATTTCGAACTACAATATAAGCAGGTTTAATGTCAAACCACGTTACATTGAAGACACATAATGAAAATAGGAGAAATAAGGTAAAAAGGGAAAATTTCAATGCAGCTCGAGCTACTTCCAATCTCCAATAAACTTCATTTAAGACCGCCGTAATAAGATTCCAGAGAAAATTTTCCGTTTGAAGCAGTTTACGGGTGTTTACTTAAAAATACAATTTTGTTCTTTTTTTGGAACAGGTTTTTACTTAGGAGTAATAATCTTAATGTTCCTCGCTCTAGTAACGAGGCAAAGTGCGGCGTTGAGTTCTGGTGCTTAATACGGAATTCCTCCAAAATTTACAAATTTGGAAAGTTTGAAACAGAAGTCTTACAATGGAACGTTGTGTTCACACTATGTTCCTTGTTAAGTACGAGATGCATTCTGAAATATACCAAAATTTCTTTTGTCTCCTTTTTTATTTTTAGAGGTTTTATTGTCTTTATTTAAATTAATTTAGTGTCTTTATTTAAGTTAAGTTAACTTAATAGAACATTAATGTCTTTATTTAAAGTAAAGTAACAGTAAAAAAGGAATGATACAAAAAAATAACTAACTACTTTGTATGATAAATCACATTATTATATATCTATTAGGTTTACTTATAGTAAATCTATCAGACTGAGCTGGCACACCGTAGTTTGTATAACGTACTAGGGTAACAGCCACCGCATGATACATTTTCCTCAGCTCCACAGTGTGTTGGGAAGTAATAGAATTGCAATTTAGAACAAGATTTAATTAAAGTTGGTATGGCTCTGATGAAGGTCACTTACGTCGTTACATCAATTAGAGGTTATAAGTAAAATTTTGTAATTGATAACTCTAAAGTGTTCGATAAACCAAGAAATTATCAGACACTGAGGCCAGTTTTTGTTTTTCTTTTCCATTCTTTTTTCTTACATTTTTTATAGCTATGCGGAATACAGTCCGCATACAGCAGGGTAAGCAGAGGCATTGCGTAGTGTAGTGCGTAGTTGCAGTGGGAGAACTCAACGCCGCCTTAATCAATCTTTAATACATTTTTCTAAAAATAAAGTTAAACTTAAAGTGTGAATTAAATATGTAATAAATGGCATTCTTCTTAAAATAAAACAGGATGTGTCATTGTCTTTTTCAGGTATTATTAAATTTTAGATTAGAAACTCATCTAAAAAAGTAAAAATAAAATTCTTAATTGAAAGGAAAAACATGTAATACCAAGTTCTTATGACTATAATATACATTTAACAATATAATTGTTAATGAAACTAGAAAAATACTCAGTTTGGGTATTTGCAATCGGCGTAAACACACAAAAGCTGTGTAGAGGATAGTAAAATAATGGTGTAGTCACATAATTTTAATAAAAAAATATATATTTTCAGAAAGATATTTATTTTGAAACCTTTGGGAAAAATTTGAATGAAAATAAATATAAAAGAGAATGAAGTACTTAATACTTTCCTCATGTTGGTAACTACGTGGCTCTATGTGGTGTTGAGTTTAGTCACTTAACATGCAATATCACAAAATTGGGCGGAAAGAGGGAAATCTAAGTGATATAATACGAGGTTCCCAGGTTCTTGCTGCCTCCCTCGGTATGTGCAGGATACAACACAGAACACAAAATACAGAATTGTTCCACGTTGTTGCAAAGATTAGAGAGGACGTAAATAATATACAGCTATATAAATATGTATAAGATAATAATCATCAAAACGGCTGAAAACGAAATATTATATATACTATTTAAAAAACTCGACTATAAATAATAAAACAGAATTAGCCCCTAAATAAACAACATCTTCAACTATTATCTATATTAAGTAACCAAATCATAATGTCACTCATCATTCGTCATAATAAACGATATAACGTAACTCAAATTGAATACAACCTAGTTATTCTCCATTCTCTTTATAATTTAAATATCGCCAGCCAATGTCCTATGAAACATTCAATGTAATAAATACGAAAAGTTCTCCGCATCTCTCCACCTATATATTCGCACCGAGCTCTCAGCGATGGCTTATAATTGAAAGTTAACTTAAATTGCGACTACCATTGTTCGAAGAAAAGCAAATTTACTCGTTGCAAATGAACGCCAAAGCAAAAGTTGGATGGATACTTTTCTCATGAATATTTAGTACTATAGCGCGGACGGTCACTTCATTTTAATATAACAATAACTTACACCTTGCATTACACAAGATATAAGTTATTCTACGTGATAGTGGTTGAGATGTAAGAACCAGTTTTGATTAGATTCACGCATGTAACAGGATAGATGAGATGGTAACTTAGTGTTGTGACACTCCAATTTTCGAAACATTGTGAGTAGAGTAGCGCAACTTAACGCCGCTCCTTTTTGTTTCAGCATCGCGCTGGATAGACGGAGGGAGCCTAGTTAAAACCCACTTTGCGCCAAATTTAAAAAACATTACGTGTTAAGTGGCGGAACTCAACTCCGCGTTTTCCCTCGACACCAGAACGTTGGTTGGGAAAAATGAAGAAGATTACAACATGTATTTATCTCTTTTGTTCAACACCTCAAAAAGATTTCTGTAAGATAAAAAAGCTATTATGCATATGTCTTTATTAATTTGTTTCATGAGTTTTTATCCGAATTGAATAAAAAAACATAGTAACATTTTTATTTTACTCTTACAAAGATTGAGTTTGTCGTACATATTTGCTGCATACCTTTAAAGTAAATTATTTTTATATCGAATGTGACTATCGAGGAAGTCGCTTAATTATTACACCACGCGGGTAACGCCGCAGGGAAAAACTAGTCAAATATAAGATACTTCCGCCGTATCACTATTCAAAGGAGTAAAAGCAATTCAAATCCACGATAAAAGATAGCTTATAGCTTCGGTTTGCCGTTACAGAATGAGTACATAAGGATATCGAGTTTCTATTGACATTGAAATTGGAATAAAATAGATCGTTTCTACGTATACGTTTGATCTTTCTAATTAACGTTTTCGTGTGCAAAATAACAGGAAATATAATTCCAATTTAAGTTTTACGTCTTTATAAATGTTGCACACTAAATATAAAAGTTTTTGTTTTGTTTTTGTAGCAGCGCAGGTAGAGAACTTAGGGACTTGGTATTAAGACATTCCGTTCAAGCTAAGACGCTTTCGTTCTCTATTTTCCGCCGAATTTTGGAAGCATTGCGTGATGAATGGCGAGTCTCAATGCCGCACTTTTGCCTCGTTGTAAAAGCGAGTAAATGAAAATATGAAATATTATATTTTTTCGAGTGGTAATCGAACCTACAATCTGTCGCGTTTACAGTTGCAAGCTTAACAATAAATACTTTTAGATTAAATATATTATAATGCATATTATTAAACCAGTAACTAATGTAGATATATATGTACTAATATTGTAGAAGAAATACAAACATAAATTTACCTAGATATATTACATCAAATTCGATATTGCATAGAGTATTTAATGATATATTCGAAATTCACAAAGTTCTATATTTTTCAGCAATACTGCTTCGAAAGGACGAATTTCTTTAAAATATGTAAGTCAGGTTCCCAGCGTGATAAAAGATTGGGTTCACTGTAACAAACTGATAGCACGTAATGCGAGTGGAAAATAGTAAGATTCTCGAGATTGAACTGGACTATTGGAACGGAAGGCAGACTTCTTGGCGCCTGAAATATAAGCTCATATTGTGTTAAACTGTAAAATTGAATAGTTAATGTCATTTTTGTAGTGTGCTCGCTTCTTTTGGAAATATTACTTCTGTGTTTTTTCTTCTGATTTTTGCCATATCCTGGAAAAAGCAGGGTAGGTAGAAGGATCCTAGTGTTAAGACACTCCGTTTTCCTTTTCCTCTGAATTCTAGAGGCATTGGCGGACCTCAAAGTTGCGCTTTGATCCACACAAAGTCTCGAATGGGAATCGATCCTACAACCTGTCGCGTTTAGTACTTTGTGGCCTTGCGCCACGACTGGCCTCTTATATATTGTTTTCAATATGTTTGAAATGTAGAAAATTCCTAAATGTCCTTTTGTCCTACTGATTATTTACAAAACGTTATTCGTTATGTGTGTCCGGTACCACGGTTTTACCGAACAATCTTATTTATACAGATTTGCGCGCAATATCCGGCCGGTGCGCTACTGTCACGAAAAAGATACAAAGTGCACTTTGGGGATGGAAATGGATTTCGAATTTATATAATATTTTGCAAGCTCGTTGGATTTTTAAAGCGTAAAATAAAAAAATGATCTGGATGGTTTAATGTTATTTCATCAAAGATGTCGTACGACAAAAATGTAATTAATTGGAAGAAAGAATCTTGAGATTTTAAACATAATATCTTCGTTGTTTCCTTTTGAATGTCTTGTGTTTCTTTTTATTTTGTGACTAGAAACATAATCGCGCTTTTAAATTTTTCGTAGAAAAAATTATTCAGTAATACAGCTTTTTGACGCCCACTGCTACTCATAAACCTTCTTCAAAGATCTAAATAGGTATCGAATTTCGCCACTCAACACGCAAAACCTCTGAATTCGGCGGAAAGTCTTAATGTGAACGTAGTGTCTTAAATCTAGGTTCCCAGGTTCCCTATGTGCAAAATACAGTGAGAAGCTTGCAAAAATAATATTTTAAAACGCTTAACATATACAAAAATATTTAAAATTCTAATTAAAAAACACAACAATAAATTTGACTTTGTCATTTTAAAATCTTTCCCATAAAACATGGGATATGGGGCACACATTTATATATTTATGTACTTTATTTTGGTAAATGATAAATCGTTTGACGTACATACATATATCGTGTGGGAAATATTACCTTTTACATGATGTCTAGATAGCGCGGCGAGCACTCTCGATTTAGAGGCAGTAATCCGCGACGATGTATGCTAATTTGACGAGGTTGAATCTGTTTGAATATGGGTTTCAGAAATTTTACTTGTTCAAAGATTTTTTTCATAAACCTGCACTTAAATAAAAAAACTAATTCTTCACGAGCGATCCTTCATATAACAGGATAGGCAAAGGTAATCCAGTTTTAAATAAATATATAAAATGATCTTTATTCAAAAAATGTTACATACAAATTGTTTGCACAAAGTTTCCAGTAAGTAGTCAGAAGTTGTGTTAGGAACATCGCAGGTCTCAAATGGAGCACCGTATTAACACTCTCTATTCCCCACTTTCCTCTTAATTTTAAGACATTCCGTGTTGAGTAGCAAAACTCAAAGCCGCGCTATATCTTATTGCCGGAGCGAGGAAATGAATTCTATACATTCCTCTGAATGGGAATCGAATCCATAATCCTTTCCTTAGATAGAAATTCATAATTTACGTTGCAGAAAATCTGCCTTATCTAGCGCTATTCAATACACGTGGCGGTGCGAAATCACCAATAGACATTTTGATTGATTTTTACTCTTTTAATACAAAGCTAAAAATATTGATTTAAGATATCAATATTTCTACAATTCAGATTTAAGAGTGTACAATTTTATTTACAAAATCTATTCTTTTCTAATAAAAATCTAAATATTTTACATGAACAAAATCTTATTAAACAGTGACAATCTAATAGTATGACAGCGTAGGACAAGTTTTAATTAAAGCCGGTACGACGCTGCCAAGAACCTACTTGTGTACTGCGTAACTTTTCTAATTTACGAATGTATGAACACTATTACTGAAAACGGGTTTTTGGTGAAGATAGATAGGATGATAATATTTTTTTAGGTTAGTTCACTTTTTTTTTAGTTTTCTTAAAAAGTAAAGTAAAGGCCAGTCGAGGCACAGTGGCACAAAGTGCGACTGTAAAATCGAGTAGTTGTGGGTTCGATCCCTACTCGAGGAAATGAAATACTTATGTATTGCTTTCCGCCGAATTCTGAGGCATTGTGTGTTGAGCAACGTAACTCATCGCCGCGCTTTGCCTTGTCACCAGAGCAAATACATTAAAATAATCAACATTTCATTTCCCTAATGCGAATCGAAATCACAACCGTCGTGTTTACAGTCATACTATTACATAATAATTAACTTGTGCACTAATCCAAGCTAAAACGTGAAAAATAAAACGAACGCAAAGGCATGAACAGTAAAGATTCTCTGTGTAGATGCCCGGTTCATCGCATTTCCGGAGGAGCAGCTCAGAGGATTGCCTGGGACTTGTGACCCTGAAAAATAATTTTAATTTAATTGAATTATTGCTCTCTTTTCTATCTGACCAATTTTAAAGTCCTCTCTCTGCCGATACATTTTTCTCTAATTCAACAATGATTTCACGAGTACCGTCTTCAAAGGATGTTCTAGAAATTAATTGACATTCTTGGTCATTTCGTTGGTAAGCTTGATATAAACTTGAAAACTAAAAGTGAACTTTAAAATTACCATTAGTATACTATCAAGCACAAATAAATAAAAATAAAACTATCATCAAAACTGTCTATTTTAATAGCAAGCAAGAAGGATTTTCTTTGTTACGTCGTCGTATTTATAAAATAAGCTCAACAAAACTAAACCAACACTCGAGGAAACAAATTAGCAAAGTTTGTTACTTCTTCCTTTTGAATAAATTCCGCATTTATTTTCGCTTCGAGTAATTCTAATGAATATCTCCTAAATGTTATAGATCCTTGTTTAATTTCATAATTACTTTTATGCTAACTTTACTGCTGTATTCCGCATTTAAAAGGGTAGGTCGAGGGAACCCTTGAAAGAATTGTCCTTTTTTCGAGACATTGCGTGTAAAGTAGCGGAACTCAACGCTACACTTTGTATTGTTATCCCAGCTGTGCAAAAAATATTAATTTGTATTTGAATCAAAATAATTCATTTTCAAGAGTGGAAATCGTATCCACAATGTGTTTACAGTAAGTTATGTTATTTATTATGTATTCACTCACTTTGATATAGTTTCAACGATAATGTAAGAATAGAAATGAAGTATAATGCTTAGGTTTTTTTTTGTTTTTGTCTATAAATGGGCATGGGACCAGCCATGGAGTGTTTGCACTTTCTTTAAATTAGATGTATAAATTATGTTGATTATTTTATGGTAAATTATTATTAGATTAATAAAAGGATTATAAGTGGTATGCGGGCGAAACCGCGAGTGGGCCGCTAGTCTTATATATATTATAATATAGTCTACATTGAACATTTTTAATTCAAAAACTATTAAAATGCAGAAGTGAACTGACGGGACACAGAAAAAAAATTTAATTATCCAAACTGGAAAACGTTAATTTCAATGAAGATACTTGAATAAATGTCTAAATAACTGTCATTAAAGGAGTAGAACTTTTGTTCTCAACAAAAGGAGCGCCGTTACTGAATTAATTGGTCAACAAAACATAATAAGAGATCTTCACGATAAAGCCGATGTAAATACGACCCATTTAAATTAATTGAGATGGGAATATGGAGGCCGTGATGGAAGTTACTGGTCGAAAGCAATAACCAATTAATAATTTAACTCTTGAACTTAAAGTTGATAGTATTAAATAAAAATGTCAGATTAAAAAGAAAGTAAATTAAAATCAGGATAGACGCCTTAATAGTATCTCATGACCTGACTTTCATAAAATCATATTTACAAAAACAAAATTGGGAATGAAGACCATAAAAAAATAATGGATAAGATTATAGATATAGATACAGCGTGAAGCTGATTTTATAAGATTTGAATCACTTTTCATTTGATACACAAAAAAGCAATACGTATGAAAATAAAAAAATGTACCAAGCAATTTAACTTCAAAGAAAGTTTTCTGTTTCCAATATTCAAATTGATATAAATAAAGATAGTCACTATGTATATACCACTCTCTAATAACGCTTACTGTACTGCTATTTGCATTTAGAAAAGATATTATTCGAAATGTTTTTATGTATTTGTTTGTGAGAATGCATCTGAGAGGGTTCGTAGGTATATATATGATTACAATTGAAAGAAAGTAGGTAACATTGATTTCCATATACGAGTTCAATATTTAAGCTTCACGCTGTATCCCGCATATAGCAGGGTAGGCCGAGGGTACCTTATTTTAAGGCACTCAACCAGAGTTCCCTAGGTACCGCACAATTTTCAAGTTATAGCGTGCTAAGTGCGGAACTCCACGTAGGGAGTAAGTAAACATTTAAATATGTTATAAACTATTGGATTCTTATAAGAAATTTTAAGTTACTGAGTCCTTGTATAGGGTAAAAAGTACTAATCATATGTCCCTAACAGAAAAAAAGGCGTGAAGCTGTTTATTTTCAAATAAAAATAATTTACTTCATACAAAACTCGTATAACATTGTTTGTTATGTCATTATGAGTAGTTGAACCTAATTAGCGCTCGCAGCGGTATTTAATTAAATGTCTTAGTAAAACCCGTGTCGTCTCCACGTGACTTTGCGGCACGCTACCGCCATTTTGAGAAATTTTATTAGTTTCACGCAGCAGGGTAAGCAGCGGGAACCTACTGTTAACCCTACCGAGGCCGTGCCATAACTGACCTCGTTATATTGAGAATTTATCAATAGAGGAAAAACAAGGGAAGAAACATAAAGGAAGGAAACATTTAACTCTTTCACATTACCTCCAAGAATTAAGACCCCAAGAAGCAATTTGAAACTAAATTGTGTACTGAAAGACATTACTACAATAATGAAATAGAATAGGAAATCATTTTACTGTTTTCTTATGTCTTATTTTTCTGTACTCTACAGCTTTTGTAATATTATTACAGAAAGAAATAATACACTGAACGTTGATCTGTTACAGAGAGAGTTTTGAACGCCTAAGACGACCACGACGACGACCGTTCAACATCTTGTTTTTTAATATAAAACAAATGGTACCTAACCAAACGCTAAACCTTACTAGACTGAGGAATTAAATATACCTCACGTAACTTTAAATTCCTCTGAGTGAAAATTAAACTAATAATCAAAACACTTACAGTCAGACATTGTTCTATTACGTCAAAGATAAACCGGTTAATTGCGAGTAGGACTCGCCCACCGAAGCGTTTCTACTAATTTCAGGATTGTAGGTCAAAAGAAAGTATAATTATAGTAAATTTGAACCTACAAATGTCACGATGAAAAAATCAATACGTTAAGACATATCACCTATAAATTTAAAATTATATATTGCACCTAATTGATAAGACTTCATCTTTTCCAACTGTCGAAAAAATGAACGATATCGTAAATTATAGCGGTCTTCCGCGTAATGAACACAATAAAATGAAAAGTGATTTAGTACAGTTAGCAGTGATTTACCGAGCATTTTAGTCGTAATGTAAAATATTACGGGTTATTCTATTTAAAGGTTATTTTAGGGCTTACGGATTTTTTTGAGCTCGCTAACGTTTATGAGAATTGCAGTACTTGGTATAAAAAATATGGTTCTTAGTTAATTTCTTTTATCTTTCTCTAACTGATTATGCTTCGAAAAAAAATATTCCATTCCAACTTAGTACAATACAACAATAAAACAAAATAATCAAGCCAACAAATATTTCCTTTATAAATCGTCTGTGCTCGGTATATTCGCTAGTAAATATTTACGTCCAGTCCACATTTACATTTAAGTCAACAAGCGAGGCAGACAATACTGCGGATGGCCTTAAATGGACCCATTCGAGGCAGTTGCTTTGACTGAAATTAGTCACATTTGCATGGTAGACTCGGTAGCGTCAAACGTTATCATTGGACAAAGCCTTTTATGCACTGGGATTAGAGAATTCGGGAATTCGGGCCCAATATTTGTTGGATATGATAAGTTCTTTTCAATTTTAAATTTGATATTTAAATATATTACTTAGAAATATATGTATTGATGGCAATTTAAAATATTATTTCAATTTGTTGACGTGGCTTTGAGTTTCGACTTTTAGCTGGATGAGTATAGTGAGTTATGTGTATATTATCAGCCTTAGTTGACCATTCGAGAATACAGCATTATACTGGAGAAAAATCACGTAAAAAGCTCGAATGAGGGCTCCACAAGGAGTAGTACCTACTTATATGTAGATACATGGTGACAGATTGATGACAATAGACGAGGCAAAAGGAGTATGTAGCGAGCTTATCATATCCAACAAATATCCCTAGCGACTCGTTGCTAGAAACTAAAAAAAATATTTTGAAAATAAAACAAATGAAATATTCCTTTAAATATTTCTGCTCTTTTTAATTAACTAAGAATATTCTCTTTAACGTCAAGATGTTTTAACTAACAAGCGGCGCGGAGATAGCGGGAATGGGGTCGAACGTAATTTTGAAACGCGGAAACAAACATGTAGCGTTGCTGTGATAACGACACTTGGAAATCTTATCCTTGTTAATATATATTCTAGCATTTCGTGTTTAGAAATAAAACGTAAAAAATATTATTTATTAATAAAAAATGAGTTTATAAAGTAACATGTGGTTATTTTAAAATATTATAGTGAATATTCATACAGAGTGGAAAGGAGTGTCTCAACACTAGACTCTCTGACTATTCGAGATATAGCGAGTAGTAAATATTTATAAGTGAATTAAAGTAAGCCAGGCTGCCAGTACTACTCACGGACCTACCGGAGTAGCCAAAGTCTGAATCATTTAACAGGTCATATCTAATGGACTGTTGTTTTTTATTAAAAAAATGTTAAACTATAAATATTTTATCGAAACAAAATAAAATGAGAGTAATCATTATTTTTAGTATTCGCTTTGGCTCGTTATCAGAGCGAACAAATGAAAATATTAAAATTACGTACTTCTATTTTTTACCAACTTGAAAAACATCGTCCCGACATGTTGCTTTGCGTAATTATTTAAGTTCATTAAGATTTAATAGTTCAGTATTAAATGTTAATAAATTAAGAATTATTATAAACCATATAAACATACTAATAATTTCAATTACTTGTTTCAGGTACGAATTAGCCAACAAAGATATTTTCTTTAGGTCATATTGGTGAGTTGGACATTCACAAAATTTGAATAATATTTGTTATAAAAATTATAAATATATCGCATTTAGTACATAATATATACAGTAACTTAACATAAAATCTGCGCACACGCGCACTCCTTTCACTTAATAACTCACCAGTATTAATGGGCGCGCACTCTGAGATAACTTATTTTCATTTCCCGGCCCTGATACAATAAGAGCGGCGTGTTGTCTTGTGTTCCACCACTCAACAGGCGGCGTCTCGAATTCGAATGAAAAGTGGAGAATGGAGTGTATCAATTAATACTAGCGTTTACTTCCATCTCTGTTATATTCAGGGTAAAACAAAAAATGAAAGAAAAAAAACAGCTCAATGTTTGTAAATTTTAAATTCGTCCGTTACAACCGGCGCGCCTAAGAGCTCAACGTGAGCATGAAATATGACACATTTATGAGACCCGCTTAGTGCTGGCGTGTAGCTGGTGGAACACTAGTGACTAGTCGCGTTGGTTACTTTGGGCGTGTTCAAAAGTACGTGAAGTATTTAATGGATTTCAAAGAGTTCTGTAAAAATATAAGCTTGTTTTATTATTTTTTCTGTAAATATAAATTATAAAAAAATAATTAATGTATAGTTTTGCTAAGAAATAGGCTTCATATTGCATATATTTATATTTAAATGTATTTTTTATGACATATCGTTTCAAAACATACTAATAGTACAAATAAAATGGTTGTGGTTGTGGGTGTGATCCTCATCTGGGGACAAGTAAGTTTTATTTTACTGGCTCTGGTAAAACAAAAGTCTCAACACATAATGTCTAGAATTCATGCAAAGGGAGAGAATGATGTGCCTGTCAGTAGGTTCCCTTTGCCCCCATATGTGAGATTATTTATAGCCGATAATTTAAATTGTTTAAATAATTAATAGAGCAAAAGCGCACGACGACGACAACTGTTCTCTGGGCGGTTGTCCACTCAAGGGAATGAAAATATTTAATACTCATTCCTCATTTTGATAATAAGACAAAGCGCGGCGTAGAGTTCCGCCACTCAACAAGCAATGCTTCGAGAATTCAGTGGTGAGTGGATAACAGAAGTGTCTTGATGTAAACGGAGTCTCTCAACACCGCGCTAGGTTCCCAATTCTCTCTGACTACCTTGTTGTGTGCGGGGTACAACGTATAGCTAAAAAAAGTATTGAAAGAAAATTGTTTAAATACTTATCCCAAAACTGTATTCCAAATGACAAATTGCAAATCTAATTAACAGAGTAGAAAAACGCAGTCCAATCTGCCGGACGCTAAGTAGCCGTTGCGGTGGATGAGTAATGAGGATTTTATTTTACTTCCGACCCCACTCGTTACTGTTGACTTGTATTTCCGTGTCAACTATTTATTTGTAAGGGAATGGATAATGTTTGTTTTTTTTTAGTTATTTTGTCTGAGTTAGCGTTGTAGAAATATTATATATCAGCTTATCTCATATTATGTATCAGCCGTATCTAGAGATATTTTCTGGGCGGTGCTGCTGGACTTTAGTTTTGCACAGATAGGTTCGTGTATTTTTTTATTTTTCTGGGAAATGTTTTTGTTAGTGATAATGGGCAAAACTACACAAATAATAAATATAATTTTACTTGTCATGTGTTTTCTTATTAGATAGTTACAAGTCAATATCTATTTCTTTTAAAATAAATATTTGTAGTTCAATTAATTCCGCCCCACAGCTCACTTCACTAAAGAGTATTATCGTGATGGCGGTCCGCTCTCATTACTTCCGAGTTTTTACTGCCGCTTCCCTATTTCAGGCGGTGATAAATAGTCTCTTGTAGGCGTGAGCGTCTTCGTTAGCTTATTAACTTATTGGTCGTAGATGTGAGACGCAAAATGTTTGTGAAAAAATGTTTATTTACTTTTTATTAAGTTACAAGTATAGTATCTAATAATATATAGAATTATTTATTGTTACATGTAAAATTAGTTCGTTTCGCTCCCCACTATCCTTGATTCGCTCGAAGGATAATAAATAAAAACACTGTAAAGACAAAATAAATGGACGGTTTTTTTATCGTAAGCTGCAAAGAGAGCTGAGTATCAGAGCTGGGTCGCAGTGCTGAATTACTTTATTTTTAATTTCACACTGCAATAACAAAATCAATTAACAAAGATTTAATATAAGTACTATTTTTTGTTGAATGGCAGATCTCAACGAGGAAATGAAAATATTAAATATTTCATTCCCCTCAGTGTGAATCGAACCCCCAACTTCCGTGTCGCAGTCACACGTTTGGGCCTCTGCACCGCGGCGACAAAAAGGTATTAATTTCCAATATTATATCTAAACTAGATCCATCCATAATTATAATTTGTGCTTAATTAACGTTTTAATTAACAATATTAAATATGAGTCTCGTATTTTATAATTAAAGTTCTAATAAAAAAAAATCGCTTTTAAAATTGTATAAGGCAAGGAAAGAAACCACAAAAATTTCACATTTTTTCTATAAGATTCTAAATAGGTTTTCATGAATGGGATGTAAAAAACTGATAAGGTGAATCTAAAAGTAAAAGAATGAGCAGCCTAAGTACCTTATCTTATATCAATGTAATAAGAAAAATAAATTTTCCGGTGTTAGAAAAATACTAACACCAGAAAATTTATTCCAAAATTTAAAAAAGAATGTAATATAATAATATATAAGATTATTGGGTATAGACAGAAGTCTCGTTGGAGTAATGACGATACATCTCTCTGCTACATCATATCGCTTCTTAGGTGCAGCAACGACGCAATTGTACTTTTAAAAGAAATTAAATATGCGAGTGTATGTGAATAGAATTTACAAACTAATATGCGTCTCCTGTAATATAGAAAAAATCTAATACGTTGTCCTTGCACCAAATAAGTTTAGATAACACTTTTGGTTACCTGAATGTTAGTAGTAATGTCCAGAGGTCAGCCAGCCAGCTAGTAAACGCGACAGGTTGTGGGTCGATTCCCACTTGAGAAAATTAAGTTTGTAATATTTTTATTATCTCGCTCGCGGTAACGTAGGAAAACGCAGCGTTTAGTGCCGCCACTCAATACGCAATGTCTTCAGAATTTGGCGGACTGTTAAAGGCCACGGATAAAATTATTTCTTATATATCTTTTATATACAGACCTCTCTCCGTTACTATTTTATTATAACTATATAATATAAGTTTATTTGAAACAAGAATTTACGTAAAAATTGCAACAACCGCACGTCTACAATAAGCGTATGTAAAAGCAAAATGTAAGAGGACTTACCAAAAACATTGAAAACGTCTTAGTGTATGAGATTCCTCTGGCACCTTGCATTCAGCTGATTTATTCATCCTCCTTACATGACTCTCGTAAAAATGTTTATTCTTCGCCCTCTTCACTGTATAAAATAGTACTAGCTACCGTATCGGGCTGTCCTTACTCGTGTTATTGTTATTAGAAAAAATATTGATATTTTAAGAGGCCAGTCGCAGCGCAGTGGCACGAAGTGTGACTGTAAAACCGACTGGTTGTGGGTTCGATCCCCACTCGAAGAGATGAAATATTTACTTAAATTTATATTTTCATTTCTTCGCTCTGGTGTCGAGGCAAAAGTGCGGCGTTGAGTTCTGCCACTCAACACGCAATGCCTCCAAAATTCGGCAGAAAGTGGGGAACGAAGTGGCTTAACACTAGGTTCCCTCTGCCTACCCTGCTGTTGCGGGATATAGCGTGAAGCTAATTTATTTTTATTTATTTTTAATTTATAATTTATTGATATTTTAATTTAAATGCAATAATGTAAATAAAACAAAACATTTTTGTAAATGATTTTGTTTTATTCTTATATATCCCAATTACTAAGATTCATTTGCGTTAACTTTATGATCATCTTTGCTATACTACCTTCCTACATACCTTTTTTACTAAAGTAGCTCCAAAAATATTCTAATACTAGCGACCCGCTCGCGGCTTCGCCCGCTTAAACCACAGAATTATTTACTTAACACACTGAATTATGTTCTTGTTTTGATATACTTATAATGTATGTTTGCAATGTAATGAAGATTTTTTATGAGAAAGTTGTTAAAACTTTAGGTCGCATTTTCGTACCTCCCATAAGAATCTTCAATTGAATGTTTGAAATAAAAACACAACTTATCGTTACTTACTATATGTGCGTTTCTTCACGATAATCTCAGAAACGGCTTAACCGATTTAAATACTTTTTTGTTTGTATTCTGGCAAACTGCCCTTAAATATTAAGCATTAGTTTTATTTTAAGCAGCTTCATGCTAGTCAGAGTGAGGAACCTAGTATTAAGACACTCCGTTCCCCACTTTCTAACGATTTCTGGACGCATTGCGTGTTGAGTGGCAGAACGCAACGCCGTGCTTAGCCTCGACCCCAGAGCGAAGAAATGGAAATATAAATTTAAGTAAATATTTCATCTCCTCGTGTGGGGATCGAACTCAGAGAACCAGTCGGTTTTACAGTCACACTTTGTGCCGCTGCGCCACGACTGGCCTCAACTGGATTGGACTTTATTTTAATCGGTTCACATAAAGTTAAAACCAGATCCACGCTTTATCCCGCCCTTAGTAGGGCAACTTAGTGTAAGATATTGGGTATAATGTGTGACTGATGTGCGAAATGAAAATATTATTAAATTATAATTCAATCCTGCATGTGTGGATCGGACCCACAACGTCGCGTTACAGTTACAATTGGGCATATAGGGTAAAATAGTTTAAACCCGTACCTAAAGAATTTAAGCAAGATACATCAACAGTGAAGACGTAGGTTTTTTTCTCATTTCACAATGTTTATTCATATCTATATTTCGTATGACGCGGTTACGCATAGGTACCAATAATGTAAACACATACTACTACAAAAATAGTACTAAAATGTTTAGAACTTTAAACTTTGCCGCCAAAACCTGCGACTCGATTTCGCAATGAAGCGTATGCGGCGGTTTCCCTTTGATAGGTTTATGTGTGCGTGCGTCGTTCTTGACAAATTGTATTTTATTTTACAACGATAATTTTATTATTTATTTTGTTTGAAAAAATAACTTTTTTATTTTCGGGTTTTTAATTTAATATGTAATAGGCTTTTATAGAGTAGTTAAACTGTGGTTTCATTTAAAGTGGTCCTAACAAAAAAACTCTGTATAATTGAGCATATTTAATATTTATAGTGATTTTTTGGTGAAAAGATACCAATAGTTATTACAACCACTTGCGAAGAAGCATAGTTTAGGCAATTTTTTATTCTTATACCTTTTGAAAAACTACCAACGTTCTTATAGTTAATATATTATTTTTTCAAATTATAAAAAATGTCTATGTCATCATAATGGCGGAAAAATATTCAAAATGTATTGTAATACCACATTAGTATCGACAATGTAGTGTTGATAGTAATTGAAAATAGTTATACTACAGGAGGATACCTTCATATGCACTGTTTTAACCTGTTTTATGTATAATATAGAATAATATATTGTATAGAGGAATCACACATTCTTTTTATTCAGTTTAGTAAATACATTTTTTAGAGGTTACTCTGTACTAAAATGGCATGCAACTCTGTTCCCGCATTTACGTTCCTGATATATCGATATAAATAATAGAAATACAAATGCAATTATATTGCATTTTTTCTTTTTTTCATACTTGAAACGTATTAATAAATTACATATTATGTATTACATACAATTAATTTCTTTTGAATATAACACTAAGTTTAATCAGCTTCACGCTATTTTAACAGATAACATAAGATGACATTAAAACGTATTGACATCACCACGTGATCCATCTAAACACAATATAAACTTTTATAAACTATGAACTCACAATCAGAATTTACTTTCCAAATACATATACTTTTTATTCTACACATCACCATATGAGCTAATTCCGTAAAATATACCTACTTTATTATGTTTGTTAATATCACCAACGTTGACGTTTGAAATAATAATTATGGTAGACTGAACAAATATTGATTATACTTCTTTTTTTAGCTTCACGCTGTATCCCGCACACAGCAGGGTAGGCATAGGACCTCTAGTGTTAACAACAACACTCTGTTCCCTACTTGTCTCGTAGTGAAACTCAACGCCGCACTTTACCTCGACACCAGAGCGATGAAATGGAAATATAAATTTAAATAAATATTTCGTTTCCTTGCGTGGGCATCGAACCCACAACAGTTACACTTTGTGCTCCTGTGCAACGAACGGCCTCAATTTACTTTCTTCTTTTAAAATGTGTTTAAATGAAATAGTCGTAATTTAATTATGTCAGATTACTATTAACCGACTTCTTAAAAGGGGTCATCAATTGGACTGTATTTTTTATCCTTGTTACCTTAGAACTTTTGATTGTATGAACCGATTTTAATGATTCTTTTTTTATTTGAAAGCTAATGCCTCCCGTGTAGTCTTATTTTAATTTAGTTTATATCCAACAATGGTATCTTCTATGAGAAAATCATATAAATCTCAAATTTACATTAAGTATATGCGCGACAAATGAACGTATAAGTCAATATCAATTCAACCGATTTTAATGATTCTTATTTTATTAGAAAGGGTACATATAAGGGGTAGTTTGGTGAAAGTTTAGTTAAGTTCAGAGTGTGAAATCCGGTTGAAATTGAAGAAGTCGATTTTTTTTATTAAAAAATATAATTATGTAATTTTTTCTACAAAAAATTCTTTATACTCCATGATAAAAACTATCCTATAAGTGACATTAGGCTTTGAACTATTACCATGCCAAAATTAAATTAATTTCATACAGTAGTTATCGGTATTTTAGGTAATTTATATTTTTCAGTTTTTATTTTTTTTAAAGAATACTATCATGAAATTCGGAATGAAACCCAAAAAAAATGTACCTTGAGGCCCTAGGCTAACACCATGCAAAAATTCATCAATTTCTGTCAGGTACTTTTTGCGTGATTGACGCACAAACAAACCGACAGACAGACAGACAGACAGACAGACAGACAGACAGACAGACAAGAATTCTGCTGAGTGGTTTTTTAGGTTCTATAATCGACATATTAACCGACCTAATTTTTATTTTTTTTATATCTTTCATGTACAGAATTGACTTTTCTATCCTTTTATTATATATGGAGATTATATATACATTTATGCAAATTAAATTAAATATTCATTATAATTTGGTTCCTGTTTCTTGGATCTTGAAGAATGCTATATCTGTATCAAGTTCTCTTTCCGTAACTCACGAAGCTAAGTTAAAAATACACATTACATATGAAACTGATATAAAATCCACAATAAATTAAGACAAAAAATCTTTCAACAAATGAAAAAAAAAGGCATTTTGTTAAACAATGCATAAAATACATGTCATTCATTTTACATAAATTTATTTTAAGTTACACAGTAAAATTTCATATATAAAATGATATTACAATCACAAACAAAAGCAATGAGCAGTATCTTAACAACCCTTGGCATGATTTTAATGTGACGTCACATTTTTATTTCAAATAACACCGAGTTATTTAATAGAATACATTTTAATTGGACTGTAGTATAAATTTATGAAATGAAACAACATATTTCCTCTTTTTACGTGTGTTGATACGTCTGATTGTGGGTTCAATCAAGACAGTTGATTGAACACGCTGTATCCCGCATACAGCATGGTAGGCAGGACCTAGGTTTAAGCCACACCGTTATTACCCCTCTTTCCGGGGAGTTAAAGAGGCATTGCTCATTTAGTGTCGGAAGTCAACACCGCGCTTCGCCTCGAAACCAGAGCAAAGAAATAAAAAAAAAAGAAAACAAGTATTTCATTTCCTCGAGTAGGGTTCGAACCCATAACCGGTCGGTCTTAAAGTGACACTTTGTACCCCTGCGCCACTACTGGCCTCTGGGTTTAATCCTCAATCTGAGTCTCAAAACAAAGCCCAGTTAAAATTGAATTGATCCTATTACGATCGTGTATAGTCATTAATTCCGAAATCACCACTAGAACATTTTACAAACAACAAATCAATAAATATACTGCACATACAAAGGTACTTTTGTATAGTAAAGATTTATTTCCGGTAATTCATATTCACAATATCCGCTAAAGTAACGCACGAACAACGCACCTTACGTCGACGTCACACAAACCATTAGTTGGGACGGAGTTTGAACGACACACTGAAGTAATTGTTATACAGTTTTAGTAGGTTTTCTTAATAATATATAATAGTGTAGCTAAAATGTGTGTATATTTGTTGAGTTTAATGAAGGATGATAGGGAACCAGGAAGTTTTAACATTGTTGTTCGATTCGATTCCCACTCGAGTAAACTAAAATTTATTGTTTTTATTTCTTCGCTCTTGTAACGAGTGAAAAGGCGGCGTTGAGTCCTGCCACTGGATACGCCATACCTCCAGTATTTGACGGAGGTATCTTAAGGGGAATGGAGTGTTTTAAAACTAAGTTCCCAATTTCCCGCTACTTATCCTACTAGGGAATGTTTCATTGTATATGATATGATGGCGGGTTCAATCCTAGCCCGGATAATGTTCTTCATACATTTTTCCCGTAACGTTGGTTCCACAACTGCATAACTAACAAACAAAAGGATAACGTACAATTCTTAATGGGGCAGCTGCGTGAAAAAAAATTAAATTAAAAGTCTCTTACAATTTTTTATCGAATTAATATATGAATATACTTCAGGAACAAAAAACTAAAAGTTCACTATGTGAAAAACATGCCAATTTCGTTTCCCCACGGCCTATAAGTTGCTTCTGGCAACATTATACGCCCGAAAGTATAGAATTTTGCGGCCAACGTCGCATTCTCAGGGGAAACTTTTTTAATTAATATCCTAAAGATTTTCAAAATTGTAAAGTACTATAACCATAAATAAAAAATTATATAAAAGTCCGCGTATTATGGTCCCCGGGTTATTTCCTTAGAACATACAGACAAGTTTTATATTTTGTTTGAATTTTTTATGTTATCTATCGCATCTCATTAATGTTTAATTCTTATTTCTTCAGCTTCACGCTCTATCCCGCCCACAGCAGGGTAGGCAGACGAAACCTAGTGTTAAATCACTTCGTTTCTCAGTTTCCAATGATAAACTGTCCTATGATGACGTGCACTTCCGTAAAACGTTATCTAAATACTGCTAGCAAAACTCAGCTATTGTAAGAAAATATTTGATTATATCTTATCATTCATTACCTATAAATATAAAGTTGTTATAACGTGAGTAACAGTAATAGTAGTCGAAACGCAAAGATCTCGTGTACTTGAGGAGAATAAATTATTTTCCTTTCCTCGCCGCTTAGCACCCAATATGTGAAAAGATGAGCGAAGGTGGGGAGGATGTTAGTACTGGGTCCCCTAGTTTGTAAAATTTAATAATACAGCAGTTTATCGATGAAAAATCTATGATTATAATTTCTCACCTTTAAATATTCATGTAAATGCTCCCAAGTAAGATTTTCAATGGATCATTTTGCCTTAAATTTAGACCATTTATATAAACTTTTATTAGAAACTCAAAATAACAAAGTTAAACATGGCAGAGTGTTTGTGTGTAAAGTAAAATTTTCTGCATCTCTTATATTAACCTAACAATTCTACAGTAAAGCGTTTAGACACGATGAATGTTTGTAATTTATGAACCCTATTAATTTATATTAACTTATTCCGACTTTGAATTAGAAAATGTGCGGTAAGTGAAAGTTTTTAACCAAACTGAACAAAAAATGGCGCGTCACTTATTACTGTTTTGACATTTTATAGGTGTTATTTCACACTTATTATTATTAGAAAGAAAAATACTTATTAAGAAACGTTTACCCAAAAGGTAAATCGGGATTCTATTATTAAGATTCCGCTGTCAGCTTAGAATATATAATATTTTCAGTACGGTATAAAAAATATCCCTTCTAAAGTATCCCTTCCTTAGTGATAAGACACTCCACTCAGCACCACCTTCCACTAAACTTTTCAGACGTTGCTTTATTTATAGAGTGGTGTAACTCTCTCAGCGTTTTGACTAGAGCGAGCAAATTAAAATTTAGTCCTTTAAAATAAGAATCGAACTAGCAAATATGTCCTCTACAAAGATGCGACGGTGGTCTCTGGTTGTGCAGACGAAAAAAAAATTACTTACAATCCTTACAGTTTCTTTATCATAAGAATATTTTCAAATGTCCATGTAAGAAACATTTAATGTAACGACTCGAAAAACGTCGCTACTACACACAACATGTCTTAAGACCGAAGTTTCAAAAGTGTGGCTTACAAAATGGGCGACGCGACGCTCGCTTAGAATACCTAAGCACTACAAAAATAATTTTGAGACATTTTTGCTCTCTTTCAAATAATAAACAATGCTTCTCTTTGGTTTGCATAAAACATATAGTCGTACGTTATACAAAAAAATCAGTCTAGACTGTATAAATATGAGTTTTAGTGAGCGTAAATATTGTTAAAAATATTGATAACTATTGGGTAGTGTTTCTATTTTTCCAATGTTTTCGAACACCGATAGTAGACAGAGATTAGTGTCTAAACACCATTCCTTATTTTCCAAAGAAATTTATGAACTTACCGAAGTGTCTCATCATCTAAGTTTGATTCTTTCTTTGAGTAAGATTCAAACTCACAACCATCGGACGCTGTCCTACCGCACCACGTATACTTTAAAAATGAAATAATGTAAAGAAATTTCTAAATATATAAATCCACAATTTACGTCACACATAAACTAGGGCTGTTACTCAACATAAAGTAGTGGTGTAATGCTTTGATCCCATATATTTCACAGGTTGTTACGTTTCAGACGGTACGTGCTTAGAAAATTAAACATATTTTCATATATATTGGATATTATGTATTTATAATTTATTTCATATAAAATTTGGCGTTGAGTTCCGTCACTCAATACACAGTCTCGTCTGGCTGCCACAGTTCCTGTACAAGGCGAAGTTTCATTTTTTGCTATAGTTTAGCTGACACGTCTTGGTTGTTCAACAGATTTCAAAGAATGGCAATTTGAAATTGCTCATTACGCTCAATAACTTTTGTTAGCGATGCATTTAATTATTTCTTATAATTTGATTTGCCCATTATAGGCGACATGTATCAGGTGTGCCAGTCTTCAAAATGAAATCCTGCGTAAGGTTGTTAATAAAAAAGTTTCATTCAAATACGTACAGTAGTTCAGAAGATGTGTGTTTAAAAACAGACAAAAATATTTAACACCGCAAATTCTTATTTTATAAGTGATTTCCCACCCCTACATTTTTTTTTATTTACGCCTAATTTACACTCAAAATATATACTTTCAATGTACTGAGTATAGACAAAATTTTTTTGTATTTTTTTTTTATATTTAATAGACCGATATAAGATTTTCGACGGTCGTTTCGATCTGTTTGTCTGATTTGTTTAAATCACTCTTCTCATAATAGCTCAGAGGTATCAAGCTAAAATTAATAACTATCAAAAATATCAGATCTATCGTCAATAGAAATAAAAAAAAAACTTAATTAAAATACAGAAACGATTGAACTTCGTTTTTCCTAATCAGTAGAATAAAGAACTCTACGTAACCCACTTAACATACATAAAATAACTGTCTGTATTGTATAGCTATAAAAAAACCATTTAAAGAAATGTCTCGTTTGTCGCTTTCCCAGTAAAAGTGATAGAGGCCTGATTTTCGCTCGGAAAATGTACAGTAGCACAAATCGGAATGCAGCTGCATTCTTGCATCCAATCCAAATAGACACGGCTTTTACCGAAACACCTGACACTATTTCATGGCTGCCAAGACTATGTCTATGTGCATTTCAAATATTTGCTTTACCTAGTTACTCACACTAGTTTCACAAAGATTCTATTTTGAAATGTTATATGACTGTAGATATTCTATGGGCTAACTAGGATGAATTTCAGTTATTTTTTTACTTCATACTGTATAGCAGGGTAGGTAGTATTAAGACAATCCATTTGCAATTTACTGCCCCAATTATTAAGACATTGTGGTTGATATGAGTGTGAGTTAGTTCATTCAGGAATCAACGTCCCGTTTAAAATCAAATGTAGAACCACAGCCTCCACTACCCTTCCTTTGCATTTAAAATGTCAACCAACGATGCCAGCGTAGTGTATCTAAATTGAATGTTGAATGGCGGAACTCAATACCGTGCTTCGCCTCGACACCAGAAAAAGGAAGAAATTATGATATTACATATATATTTCACTTTCTCGGGAATCGAACCTACAGCCTGTCGCGTTTAAGTTTTTAGGCTAGTCATGGCGCCGGGGTACAAAGTGTGACTGTATTAACTTAACTGATCGTTAATAGATATTAGATAACAATACATACATACATTACTTTAGTAAGTCGACTTTATATTGATATAACCGTACTAATTTATGCAAGACACGACTTCGCGACCTCCGCCGCATAGTTAACTAACTTTTTTGTAGATAGTAATAAAATCAGAGACTGAAGCAAATTCTTCAAAGCGAAGAAATGACGATTAGTATTTGCTCGAACAATCGATCGTCGATGAATTCAATGATGTAAGTCAGTGCAACGTTTCTAAAGTTTTAACTCAAGTTTAAACGTAGTTGAAAAATTTTTCTTCTCTAGAACACATGACTTTAATGTAAAGACATACCGTTTCTACATTTATAATATATCTATTTTCTTCGGACACTAAACAGTTTTAAAAAATCCTTACTAAAGAAAGGTAACTCAATCCTAGGGGCAAGATTAAACGCTATACCGCACTTAAGTTGTTAAGACGTTCTTAATTCAACGCAAAACTTTTTAAAATTTCAAACAAACATGTAACGACACAGTAGGTACTCTGTAAGCGCCTGTATTTAGTAAACACTGTCTAGCTAATGGAATATATTATACCTTAGTGGAACAATGCCTAATTGTAAACTCAGTAGTAACTGACTCGATCCCCACTCGAGAGAACGAATTATTTTAATTTCCCTACTCTAGCTTAGCCTTGAGGCTAATAGCGGCGTTGAGTTCCGCCATTCAGTCCACAATATCTTAATCGGGAAGCTTGTCTACCTGTCCTGCTTAATGAAAACAATATGAACCTGTATTTTTTTTAAATATTGTATTTAACATAATTTATTGAGCTCTGCCACTCAACACGCAATGCCTCCAAAATTCGGCAGAAAGTGGGGAACGGAGTGTCTTACACTAGGTTCCCTCTGCCTACCCTGCTGTGTGCGGGATATAGCGTGAAGCTAATTTTTTTTTATTCTTATTTATATTCTCATCATATATTCACCTTAACATCAAGCTAGTATAATTTAAAAAAGGATTCGAAACAAGACTAAATACATATTATATAAGTAAGCACACATTACTCTACTGTAAGCTTCTAGCAAATATTGCTTAAACTTTAAAGGAACCATTTACAGACTTGCTAATAAAAATTTAAGCAGCTGCACACTTTACAGTGACACCGAGTACACAAAAGTGTATACAGTCCGAGAGATGTACATGCGGCGTGCATTATTCACCTTGCACCTCCATATGCAGCTCCGTCCTGTTGTGTCCTATAAACTGCACCACGATATATTGCTATATAAACCTAAACAGTTCGTATTTTCACGCTTATCCTGTATTAAGCTCCACTTAATAAGCAGCAGAAAGTAAGTGTTAAAACACACTACTTTTCTTATTTCGTTACTTAATTTGAGAGATTATCTTCGGTTTCGGAACTCAAAAAAGAAATTAATTTAAAAATAAACAAATGTGCAAATTTTGTATGCACAATTCGAAACTTGATTAATTATTATACTCCGATAACATCATCAGCTATGTACAAACTTATATATAAAATTGTATCGGAGAAAGTTGATTCATTCATGTTATAAAGAATTGGTAGTTCCATTCCAGATGTTTGTTTTTTCTTAATATTATATATACGCATATGTAGTTAGCAGAACGAAAATCTACAAGACTACGCGACAATAAAATGGCTCTGTCTTTCTTTTTAAGGCACGAAACCCAAAAAATCATAAATTATATATTACAAGTAAGAGGTGTTTTTATCAAATTAGACCAAATTTTCATACTAATGATTATTTATATTATCAACAAAAGTAATTATTAAAAACATTATTACAACAAATATATTATCGTAAATCCTATTAATATTATAAATGTCAAAGTTCATTATATTTAATAGGAAATCGAGAGATATGTATTATTGGCTGGCTAATACGGATAATAGTTTTGGTTAACACATAAAATGTTTTTATCTCTGTAAATTGAAGCTTATTTTAATAAATTTGTATGTAAAGGCAGACTCTTTTCAGTATCACAAAGAAATAAATAAGCGGGTTAGTTAACACAACACGCATTATTTAAAAAAAATACCGAAAAATGACAGTACATATATCTAAACGGTAGGTTCCCTCAGCCTATTGTTCTATATATGGGATACACTGTGATGTCAGAAAAAGCGAGCGTGTCACTGAGGTACGCCACCCAGCGCAGCATGCCATCTATTCGGGCGGAAAGCGGAGTATCTTAACATAAAATTTTCTTTACCTGTCCAACAAAGAGAAATTTATATTTATTATTATTATTATTTAGTGCCCCGTAGTACCCCGCACACAGTAGGGAAGGCAGTTTGCAGTCACACTTTGTGCCCCTGCGACACGACTGACCTTAAAATAAACATTTCAACTATAATAACATAATTTCAACTAACTGCAACGACACCCGTAATGTGAGTCGTCCTCAAAAGCGCGTCCTCACGTGCACAAGGCGCGGCGCTTACAAAGTACCTGGAGCTGGTAGCGTTTAGCATTTTCACTCTTAACTTTAGCTATTTTCACAACTTACTATTTGAATTAAATTGTATGATGCTATTAAAATTATCTTTTAGACATTTGCAAGAATTGTGTTATTTTGAATTTTGATACAGTGAAGTTTTACCTTCCTATTATGAAGCATATTATAAAGAAAATTGTCTATAATAAATTAATGTTTTCTACAATATTTCCTCCATGTCTTCAGTTGTAAGTAAGATTGAATTTCAAATCAATTTTAATACACTATTAGGCAAGTTTGATATGACGTCATATTACCTATAAATAAATGAACAAATTATTATCTGTATATTTCACGTCAAGGATTTGTGCTTTGGTTTGTGGCTTTGTCTTGTTATTACAGACAAGAAAGGAAACTTAGTTATTCCTCCTCGAGTAGAAATCAAACGCAGAACCATCGAGTCTACAGTCAAAAAAGCCATTAATATTTTGGCATACACCAAACATATTTTTTACTCTAAAGATACCTTACAAGCGATAGAATAGCAAAATATTTACCACTTATTGTTTCTCCAAACTCGTATACTCTACCGTACAGTTGTTGAGAACGAGCCAAAAATGCGCAACAAAGTTACAAACACTTTGTTGCGTTTAGGTTAGATAGATATTTTTACTATTTGAGTGTCCACCATATTATTACTATGTAGCTATATTCTTATGGTATTAGAATGCTAGTTTATTTTAAATAAATAAATTAAACATATTTTAAACTAAGTACGGCGTTGAGTTCTGCCATTCAGCCTCCAGAATCCGGCGTAAGGTGGGGAACGGAAATGTATTAATGAGGAGTACTAAGTTCCGAAGGTTCCCCCTGCCTATCCATTATGTGCGTGATACAGTGTAAAACTAAAAACATCTATCTGCTATTTGCCCTTAATCGTGAATTGAAACAATTTATCAATCAATCATCCGTTATGGTAAGTACGACGTGTCATAGAGCACACAGTGATGTATCCTAGTTCAATTTACTACCAGCTTTAGAAATACGTGTGTTATATTATAAAATATTAAAAAAAACTATTATAATAAAATATTACAATAAAATATTGAAAAAAATTAAAATTTAACCCTTTTTATGATGAAACGCGGAGTCAAGATCAACCACTTAACACAAAATGGTCTCGAAAATTCGGCGGAAAGTAGGGGATAAGTGCTTAGCACTATTTTGCGTCTAGGTTTCATGTACGAAGGCAGAGATGAAGATTTCATTTAATAAAAAATCTAACACACGGGCCTTTAAAGGAAAAATCACTCACTGGTTGATCTTAACGCCGCCTTTCATCAAAAAAGGCCTCAGTTTTTATTTTACATAGTTTTTTCAATATTTTATTATGTATTTCTAAAGCCTCTAGTAAATTGAGCTTGGATATGTCTCTGTGTGCTCTATGATATCGTAATTTCTAAAATATCGACATTCACGATTTTTACGCATTTATTAATACTAACTTTATACTACATTTTCTTATATCATAAACATTACTAATCATTAAATATATATAAGTAATTGTTTGTAATTAAATGATATATCATATCATATAATGATATGTCATAAAAAAATTATAGTTAATAATCAAACCGAACAAAACCTACACAATGTGTTTGTATGAAACATTCACTCGACACCAGTAACAAGCAACACTGAAGGCTCTCAACGTCTGATCGTGACGATGTGATCGAATTCGACTCGAGTCGACAAATTGATTGAATTCCCTCTCGTCAGTACGATGGGTATCGTATCGTCGGTTATGATTTGAAGCCAAAGCATCCAAACCATTGCGCGTCAAACGATAAATTTGACATTACCTTAGGTGTTTGGATGGATTGGTCAATAATTTACTAGGGATTTTTTTAATTAGGTTTCTTTTTATTTTAATTTGCTAAAAATATTTTTAAGTGAAACTCCATATATTGTATTAACATATAGGTACTTTGCATAGTCCGTGACCACGGTAAAGGTTTGAAATGTTGGGTTTCCAACTTGTAACAATCGTGTATGTCATATTTTTAGAGACATTAATATTTATTTTTACATTTACTAGCATTTTTTGTCTATATTTGTTTTTTATAGTTTCAGGTTGTATCCCACAAATAGCAGACAGTGGGAACTTGGGAAAGTAATGTAAATACACACCTTTCCTTTCTAAAGTGGGAAGAACCCAATATTTGCGATTTTTTTGACTGCGTTTTGTTTTTTTATTCCTTAGTATTAGAACAACAATATGTATCTTGTGATCCCTCTTGAAATCCACCATCGAAAAGTAAAAATCGTAGCCAGAATCGTGTTTTTTAACCGTAATTTCCGACGGTTTTGCAATTTAGCGGCTTCCCACTTGTGAGAAAACCGTCATGCGGCCTAAGCCTTAACTTGAGACATAGACATTAACAATGACATTACAGTATTTTTTAGATTAGAATTTTAACCGTTTTTATAATTTTTAAAGTGTTATCCACAATTAGCAACAACGAAAAATTTTTTTAAAAACACTTATAGTATCGTATTAAGAAACATCCGATATCAATTAATGCGGTTCACGGTCGGCTAGATTAGTATAGTAAGCCGGCAGACCATTCGGTTTAATACGATTTGCTGATCTGGCACACATTCGGACTGGATCAGTGGGTAACTATTGGGAAGCAAGCAGCTTATGTACATACATGTGAATAGAGCAAAAATACTGTTGATGTTTAATAATTCTTATTATTTTTATTACGTTTCATAAACAAATCGGATTCACGCTATATCCCGCACACATCACGGTAGGCAGTAACACACTTGCGCCACTGCGCTATCGTGGCCTCAATATTCGAAATTGTCAATACAAAAATAATTACTTAAATTTAATAATTTTGTAACACACGACATATACATTAATTAGGTAATTTAAATTCGAATTGAATTTTCAAATCGATTTATTGTATGAAGCTCAACTAGCATATTAATTTCTAGTCGTCGTGATAATAAAAATTTGATATTACTCTGACCAATCGCTTCCAATAGAAAAAGCAGACGATAGAACAAAGACCATGTAACTGTTATCTCAAACTCCTTTTAAAATATTATTTAATAAATAATGCCTTGGCTCGTGATGTGTCTAGTGGTTAGAACCGTCTATAGTTGTGATCGTGAAGAACCCAAAATCTTTCAGAGATTCAGAGGTAACAGTATTAAGAATTTGATATTATGTCATTAGAAGGTATCGCTTTAATAACATATTTGCCATCAGAAGTTGTTCTTGTGTCAGTTATTTACATAACTGGAAACTCGACAATATGACATTGTCATACATAACTCGAAGCTCGTCCGAAGAAAAGCCAAGAGCGCGTCCTATCTTCCTCTCCACTATAACTGCGAACTAGTTATAATAAAAGGAAGAAAGAGTACGGGCACCTCCCCGCCCTACACCGTGAATTCCTACCAGACTGCGGCTGCAACAGTCTTATTGAACTCTCCGGGACGTTTGTGTGTGATCAGTCTGAAGGTACTTGTTACGCTTGTTTATATTAAGATTATTATATTAGAATTGTGATTTGTGATGTTGATTGATTTGTGAGATCAATATAAGTCGTTGGAACGAACGCACTGCCGCAAGGCGGCCGATATGTTAAATAAACGCACGGCACACACCCCACAGTCGCGTCTCGAATTTTATTTTATTTATTTATTTATTTTCAACTTATATCCGTGGTACATACTGTTACAACCACTTGTCTTAAATCTTAAAAGAGTTCTACAATGTATTAAAAGTTGCTAATAGAGGCCGAAAAAGAAACTCATGTAGCTTTTAATGAAATACTAAATTAATAAAACTAAAAAAAAACTGATTAGAACCGCAACAGTAATGGTTAAGAGAATAGTTTATAATTTTTGGCTTATAGTTACTCTTACCTTTAAATAATAATCTCTCTATGATAATCTATCAATCACTCTTAAGAAAAAGAAACCAGTGTCTAATCATGATTCTTCTGGCCATTACTTAAAATTCGAAACGTACAATGTCAAGTACCTTAATTTTAGCACCACTTGCTTTGGATTAAGGGAACACTATTTCACTGCACACAGCAGGGAAATAGTGTTCCTTTATTCAATATGCAATGCCTCAAAAAAGCGGAAAGTGGGGAACGTAAATGTCTTAACATTAGGTTCCCAGGTTGCCTCTGCCTACCCTGCTATGCGCGGGATACATTGTGAAGCTAAAAAAATATAAAATTAAAAAGATTGTTCGATTAATTGCACTAATCTCAGGAACTGCTGCTACAAATTGAAAAAATCTTTGTCAGTCGTGGCGCAGGACATAAGTGTGTGACTGTAAACGCGACAGGTTATGGGTTAGATTCCCACTAAAAGTAATGAAATAATTACTTATATACTTCCATTTGTTTGCTTTGGCGTCGAGGCAAAACGCAGCGCTGAATTCTACCATTTAACACGCAATGCCGCCATAATTCGGAAAATGGGGAACGGAGTGTCTTAGCACTAGATCCCCCGTGCCTACTCTGCTGTGTGCGGGATACAGCGTGATTTATTTTATTTTAATAGTATAGCGAATAGGTACTAATACACCACACTACTCCCTTATCTTATCTGTATTGACAATAGACTGAGTCACAATTATCCAATGATCTTAGGTGAGCTTTGTAGGGATTATCAACTTGTAAGAACCATACACTACGATATATACGTATAGTAAATGATATTTATTACTCGAGCGACGTTTGGTTGTAAATGTGATAGTTGTAGGTTCATTCCCTACTCGAATTATTGTCATTTCCTTGCTAATGCTAGACAAAAATTATGCATAAACGACGCTATTCTACAATAAACCGCGCTATTCTATGCCAAGTCATATAAGTACTATAGAATATGCTCAGCGCTATAAATTATATTTTTCAAGCTGGAATGATTCACTAGTAACCTCTGAAGAGTTCCAATACTGGCTCCTCCGTTGTCACAACAGCTCATTGATACCATAATATTGTACTGTCGCTAAATTAAGTTACGTTTCGTAGCCAATTTTCATGAAGATATAGTCCTAACATGTAGTTCAAATTCAGACTCTTTGACTTTATAACTTCATTTATAAGAGCTTGACCTAATAAAAGCGTGTTAAAAAAGCTCAGTGTTGAGTTTGCAGTTTGAAATGGAGCATAAGGTGTCTTCAAGCTACGTTCGATCGATAGATTTTGGACCTTTTGTATATAATGTAAGAAAATTGTCAGTGTTAGGGTAATTTATAAAATATAAAAATACTAATACCCGCATAATTATTGATAAAAGAGAAGGAAATGGCTATATTAAGGGACGTTTTTGATGGATTGAGTAGTACGTTGTCATTCTGCCTCTCGTAAGGTGTAAAAATTGTCACGGTGTTCACGTGTTGAAAGTCAGTGTCATTGCTGTTTCTATGAGTTAATGCTGAAACTGTGTAAAATTGAAACTGTGAAAAGTGTGCAGTGTGGAGCGTACGCTTCGTACGTATTTGTGAAAGTAGTATAATAAACTGTGATCGTGAAGTGCTGTCTTTTACTTCTTCCTGACATTTTTGACAATAATATTATTATTTTTTAGCACCACGTTGTATCCCCTCCCCGTACAGTAAAGCCAGAGAGTATGGAGCGCCAAACGCTGCAGTCTTTGCATACCTCTTTCGCCTCATCCACTGTCATCAACCTCTATATACATGCCCTGCGGGAGGTCCTCATATATGTCATTATGTGACCTTTGATAGGTATCATTGATACTGTGTTCTCAAAAATCAACTGAGGTCTCACTTTATATCTCTTAGTGAGTGAAAAGATACATTACACAAAAGATACTAGAAAGATACAAAAGATACTTAGAAAAAATACACATTGATATAAAAATATATATTAGAATAACCGAGTATGTACATATATTGAACGAATATTAAAATTTATTACGAGTAAATACATGACATCACCGAGACAAAAATTCAGTAATTTGAACTTAGACCTATTACAGTAAACCGGCGCTTTGTCTCGACACCACGGCGAAATGAAAATATAAATTTAAATAAATATTTCATTTCCTCGAGTGACGATCGAACCCACAGCCAGTCGTGTTTACAGTCACACAATTGTGTCCTTGCGTCACGACTGAGCTCAAACAAATCGACTTATTCTTTAATATGATTACGAAAAGATAAGAAACGAAATCATAACATTTTTGTTCTTTTTCTTTCAAATATTACCTTAATATTCGGGGAAAGAACGTAAATTATAGCGTACGCTTCCATTCCTCCGAGAAAATTTGAAAATATCGTACCGACCTTTTCGCACGAACCACCTCAGTGATTAATATTATAGCAAAAACGACCTTTCTATAAAAAAAAAAGCATTTTATTCCATTTTCAGGACAACAACTTCTTAAAATATTCCTAAAGATAGATACACGCTATATGACAATAAAAAAAAATGATGAAAACATACAAACATACAACCAGTTGAACAATTTGGAGCATGTGCTTGGAAGCTTAAATATATCCTTATACTCAAATATTATCCAATTTTATTTTAACAATATAATAATCTTAACAATACCATATATTATATGGTTTAACAATAAATTCTAGAATTTTTTCTCTATTCTAAAATTCTTATATATTTTCTCTATTCTAAATTTTTTTTTTCAAGATCACATTTCATTGTTAGTATTTTATCTATCTTGTTTAGCCATCTACAAACAAAATAATGCTTAAAAGTTTAAAAATACTTTATCCAGGCTTTAACTTGGTCCCAGTATTGCATCTAATGCGAGCCCCTGAACGACTTCAAATATTCTTTAAATCCTTCACCGAACACTAAGTTGACACTTTTATACTCTATTTTCCGATAGACGGCTATCTCTACCTGGAATCTCATTTTATAAAGCTTATTTTCTCTTGTCAGGTTAACAGTCGCACGCGTGTGCTCCCGCGCCACGTGTGGTCTCACAAATAAATTTTAAGAAAAGTTAAAAAGTCTTATGGCATTGTAATCCATTATTCACCATCTGTCATCCAAATAATGTGTCATCCTCCAGGTATAAACCTCCCATCAAACGTTGGGAGAGAAAGTCTGTTTCTGTTCACCGCAAAAGAGAAAAGCGTTTATAATATGTACTTACTTACGCATATAAAACAATACAATGTAGAAATGCTGATTTACGACTTGTTTGCGGATAAATATTCCCTTTTCGACCTTTTTTTGTAGGGTTTAACGTTATGGTAACTAGCACTGGTCTGTTGGTTTGGTTGTTCGACTTGTTTTTTTTTTTAGTTCCTTTGATTGCCGCATAGCAGTGTCAATAAAAAGGAACTAGTGTCACTACACTTTTCATTAAGAACAGTTTTTTATTATATATTATGAGGGCGCTAATTAAATTTAAATATATACTTGTTAATACATATATAATACAGTATATTGATTCTACGAGAATACATTATATGAGACAGGAAGAAATATATTTATAAAATGTGAATAAAGCGATTTCTTATTGTTATAAAGACAAACAGAGCTTACTAACGAGCTTGCGGAAACTACGAAGTTATCTGTTTTTAATGATTCATATGAAAACACAAAGTAAATTTAAACTATAGGTACAATCTATGCATCTAATGCTTCTCAGAGAATCTACAAAGAACTTCTAATTTCTACAGTATTTAGCTTTGCCAACTTGTGGGACCGATTCTCACATGATTCATAAATTTATATAGCGCGGCGTTAAGTTCCGCCACTCAACCCGCAACGCCTCCAGTATCGAAATGTTTTAAATCTAACTTCCCAAGCTCCCTCTGCCCTACTATATGTGCAGAATACAGCGTGAAGCTAAAATAAAACCTTTTCTTTGTAGCTTTTTGTAGACAAACCGACAAAAGATTTTCTCTTTATTTTTGATTTTCTAAATAGATGTAAAAGTGGCGAGAAGTCGTAAAACTTTAGGAACACTTACGAATAACACTGGAATCAGGTTAAGTAAACATTTCCTACGAACTCCGTAACATAACTAACATCCATCTTTCAAGCCAACTTACATTGATAAGTAAGTCGTAGTAATAAAAAAACGGACAAGCACGAGACGGGCTCGCCCACCGAAGGTCCCGTGAAAAATTTAAGATGTTGAACTTGTTCTGAAATTCAAGCTTAGATTAACCTGAGTGCTTTCATTTAATACTTTGCTTGAACTAGCGGCGTTTATATAAAATTTTACCCCCCTTTTTAAGGCTATTATTTTTTAGGATTCAACCGCAAATGTAAAGTTTTCAGATTTTGTCCTAGTAGATGGTAGCTTCCCAATTACATAATTCTAGGTCAACCGGAAGTACTCTATGAATTTTGCTTCTTGCTATTATATATAAACGGACATGTCTTTTATTTAAGTAAATGTAGAAATATTTTATTTTCTGGATATTATGGGGCCGTAGATATGAGTAAATAGTTTGAATTTAACTAGATATCTCCAAGCTCTTAACACACCGACAGATGGACAACAATGTGATCTTATTACGGTTCCTTTTTTTCTTAAAAGATAAAGAATCCAAAAAATATTGTGATGATTTATATTTATATTAAAAGTTTATTTCCTAATGCAATTGGTATATATTTATAAAATAGTCCTATAATTTAACGCACCACCTAAATTGAAAAGTCAAATTCAAAATGGTATTTAGACAGAGACCCAAAGCGGCTCTATTGTAATATACAAAGGTTGTAAACCAAAAAATTCAAACCTTTTTCCTTCCAAATAACGAAATCAACCCTCTAGGGCAATGTAGAAACATGCACGCTTGCACTTTGTACTAACTTTACAGCTTTACAATAATCCAGGATGTATTTAAATTTTCATCGTTTAGTTTGCTTCGATCTCGTTGATTTTGTAATGAACCAATATTTGAAAAGACTAACACAACACTACGTTTACCTATATCACGATTTTCATTAACAGTTCCGAAATATTTATTTATAAATAATATTTGAGCACACACTCGTGTGGCACAGCGTATGGCTGTAAATGCGACGATTTTGGGATCAATTCCCACTCAGGAAAATAGATTGTTTAATATTTTCATTTCTTCTTTGTGGTAATAAGGCAAAGCACGTTTTTCAATTCTTCCACCCAATACGCAATGCTCAGGTTCTATCTGCCTTCCCTGCTATATGCAGGATACAACGTGAAGTAAAAAAAAACTAATGACTTTTTCGATTTTTTTTGAACTAAATATGTTATAGTATTTATGCAATTGTGCGTTTTGTGGCAGTGTTATAACAAAAAGAAATATCTTATTTTAACTTAAAATGTCCTTGTTTCCCTACTCCTATATCTGTCACTCGTCTTTTATTTATAGAGCTGTCACTTGTAAACTAGTGTCTGCGTTTGCTCGTTAGTATTACTGATAAAACCCACTCAACTTACATAATAAAAGGCAAAGCCAACGCAGCGTTTTGTCTTTATCAATGTAACTGAGGGAATCTAGTGTTAAGGTACACCCCCCCCATTCCGTCGTATTTTCGAGGCATTTCATGCTGAGTAGCGGAAATAATCGCCATTTTTGGCCTTGTTAGAAGACCGAAGAAATAAAAATATTTATACATAACAAATAATTTTACTTTGAAAATGAAATACAACCCTCGCGGTTACAATCACACGCATGTGCCGCTACGCCATGAAGGTCTTTGATATATTGTAAAGTATTAAATTTAATTAACGTATCTAAGCAAACTAAGATAGTGCTTGTCCGTCAGTCAGTTACTCGATCCGCCGTCGGTCTCAAAGTTGCTTTATGGAGTAACGTCGGTAAACTTGAGAACAAACACTAACTACGTATTATAACCATTTTGTAGTTGAGTATTTTTTATAATAGAAACTCTTTGTAAAAATTATATATATTTGATGTTAACGCGGTAGTTTTTTTGTTCTATTCTCGCTCGAAAAAAAAATCTTTAGTTAATTGTTTTAAAGAGTAAAATTGTGTTTTAACAGTAGGTTCCCAGAATACAGTGGGAAACTAATAAAAGGAAATAATTATTAAGTCGGTTGTGGCGCAGTGGATAGTTTCTGCATGTAAATGCTATGATTGTGAGTTCGATACTTCTTCTTCTTTTTAAGCTACGTAATCGATTTAACGATTTCCAAGTTGGCCATTGCAAGTGATGTACTGGGGGTAAGCACTCTTTGGGAGGGACACAATCTGAAGGAGGTGGGTTGTTTTTCTGCCATTCCCGGGCCTCACCCGAATCGTACTGGCGGCGATGTTTATTTGGAAATTGTTTTCTTTTGCACGCACTGGTACACAAAGCGGTGTTTAGTTCCACCCCTCTTTATACATGTCATGTCTTGGATGAGTGACAAATTGAGACTAAGTTACCCTGCTCTGCGGAAAAAAGCATGAAATTGCAAAGAGAATATAAAAATGAAAATGTTTAATTTACCCCTGAATGTTAAATATTATAATAAACGCTAGAAACCTACATAATCTAGTTTCAGATGAAGCCATTTAAATCAGATGCAGTCGGGTGACTAATTTGATATACATCCTGCAATCACGGTGCGATGATTTTGTGTAGTTGAGTTTGGGCGTACCTATATTTTCAAAAAGACAGTATTTTTATTTTTTACAATTATTTATAATATAGAGGTCAAATCAGATCAGAATGTTTTCAATTATTTCCAAGTGTTTCCAAGAGTATGTATAGGGGGACAAAATTTGGTTGTAAACGCGATGAGCGCGAGTTCGGTTTCCACCGGGGGGATTGAATTATTATCATTTTTAGTCATATATATTAAAGATACATACCCAATATGTGACATGAAGCATAAAGATAAAAAAACGTATTTACAGTATTATTATAACTAATACATTGTAATAGTTACAATAATATTTTATTCTTATATCTTCATGCATTTAAATAAATATATAAGAAAATATATTGTACATATATTTTTTAATCTAACTAAATGCCTGAAGATGTTAGAAGTATGGATGATAGAAATCTGGTCAATCACATCTTTTGAACTTTTTTTTAATACAAATAAAATAACCACTTTAAATGATACGCTCACAAGTGTTGAATATTATGATTTCTAGCGGCATTTTTAACCAGCTAGCAAAAAAATATTCTTTAAGTGGAATGAAACATTAAATTCTCATTCCAACCCTGTTATTACTGACGCACTGACTGAGTACGGACGGAAGTAAATCGGCAATTGCTTAATCTTATTTCCATTGAATCGTTTTATTATTTCGATTTCATTTATAAGTCGCTTACAGCAACTACGGGGTGAGTTTCGATTCAATGATTTACGAGAAATATTGTATATCAAAGGAATAATTTGTAGATGTATGGTGAGTACGAGGTATGCGAATACTCATATTTTCTTGGTTGTTCACTAATTTATTTTGGATTCTGTGGAATGGATTCTTTGAAATGAAGTACTTAGACGTGTTTTGTCGTCTAGATTCACATAAATGTATTGTAGTTGTACTGGAGTAGTACCGTAAGAGGAAATTGCTGTATCTTAATTTCTTTTTTCGTGTTTTTTCTTTTTTCGTGTTACTTGATGGAACTCAACGCCGCGCAACTTACATATTTCAATTTTATTTTTGTTCTAAAAACATATATTGCGATAATAATAACTCTGCGTTTATTTAATACATAAAGTTTAATTAAACATTAACTTCAATCTGTGAATTCATCTTCAAGATCAATTGAAATGAACAGTTCAGTAAGTTATGTATGACACATTCAAAATGCCCGAGGTGACTCTGTCCAGAGGTACAGTAGATTACATAGAAAAGTTTAACGTCATGTTTATAGCCTAGCTTTCCTTGATGAATAGACTATTCAACACAAAGAGGCCAGTAGTGGCGCCAACAGGCAATTCCTTCAGAATTTAATGAAAAGTGAAGGACGGAAGTTACTTAATGGATGTTCTCAGGTTCCCTATGCCTACCTTGTTATGGGCGAGATAACAACGCCCCACAAAACAATATCTTCAGGTCTATTATGTTAATCTAGTAGTGCTTTTTTTATTGCAATAAATATTGATGTACAGCGACCATTTCTATCAAAAATGTTACATTTACATATGTATAATCTGAATATTTTTATGTTTGTAATAAAGTTTTTTGTGAGGAAAGTCGTGGCACACGGGCACAAGCGTGTGGATGTACATCCGACGAGTTGTGGGTTGGATTCCCACTCTAAGAAATTAAATATTTAATATTTTCAAATCCTCGCTCTGGTAACAAGGTAAAGCACGGAGTTGAGGTCAACTACTTAACACACAATGCCTCCAAAATTCGGCGGAAAATGGAGAGTAGAGTGTCACACAACTAGGCCCCCTCTGCCTATTCTGCCACATGCGGGATACAGCGTGAAGCTGAAAAAAGTTGTTAATAATAACACACCCAAAACAACCACACTAACATTGCCTTATATTCGTGTTAATCAAAATGTATTGAACCTTCACAATGTATCTACAGATTTGAATATATACAAACACCATATATAACGTTCACTTTGTACTGAATATACGTTTTGTAAGCGAATTTGTACAATATTAATATAAAAATTGATAATGTAGGTAGTTAGAGCACGGTGTTTATTTATGGAACATCATGTTTATATTAAATAACAATTTTAAGCTTTTAATTGTCGTTCTTATTCATCGTTCATTCGAACTAAAAATAAGCGCGCTCAACCAAACAAACTCTTGAACTAAACAATATTAGTAAAGAAGTATAGATTCCTGTAAATTATAGAAATAACATAAACATACTATATCAATTTTGGGGTCCCTCTACCAACCTGGTAGCAACCTGAGTTTGTTTTTTTTTTCTTTTTTTTTACTTCTTTGTCTGAGAAATGATTATTGACACTTTTTACTTGATATCAACTTAAGCAGAGACTTAAGTAGATATACCATAACCTGTCTATTGAAAGAATAAATACTTTTATTTGAATTATTTCCTTACAATATACCAAAAGAAAATGAAATGTTAAAAACTAAGGAGCAAATATATATTTCTGAGCAGCTAGTGGCGAGATCTTGTCCTCCATTTATTAAAGCCCCGGAGCTATTTTCAACGCAAAAATACAAGTTGAAAAAATAGCTTATATTTTTCACCGCTGTAACGGTGCTTATAATATCTGATGCATTTTAAACTATAGTTTAAAGTGAATGGATTCTTTACTAGGAACTAGACGTTCATTTTTATATATGATTTTTTTTTCAAAAGTAACGAGATAAATATTTGGGGAGGGCGAATGTACTCTCTACATCTACTTGTACAGTAGGTAAGTTTATAATACAGTATATAAAAGATATACATATAATTTTTTAACTATTCTATTAGGGAATAAAATTTTATATGTAAAATATAACACAAACCTTGCTTCCCGAAGTGAGGGCTTATAATGTCAAATTTTGAAAATAGTCAGACTCTCAGCTAAACAAAGGCAGACAACAAACAACTTAAAATACTTTGCTTGCTTTGTGCAAAAATAATCAATTTAATAAATTGAATGTTAAAACAGTATTATTTTTAAAAATATAACTAAAAAAATTATCGTTATTCCAAGTTTTTCTTTTAAATGTAGGCCTCAAATGTCATCAAGTCGTTCTCAAATACGTACTAACATATCCACAGATACGAATATTACATAGAAATTATTTATTCTTATTGCTATAGTAGAATATACGTATATGCAGTAAAATGTGTTTAATAACTCATGACAATATGTTACAAGTTTGTAAACGACTTCGAGTTTCATAATCAACTGCACTTAGAGCGCTCTGTGCGCTTGTAACTCACAAATGCTACTTTACTTTACAGAAAGATAATTTTATGACTTATCAGGGTTAACTTCGGCAAGAAGACGGGATTTAATGGTAACTCATTTTGTTTCACAGTAAACATTTCCTGTCTTTTCTCTTTTCTGTAAGAATGTCGAGACATCCTTTCTCGGGAATTAAACGCACTTATTTTTCTAACACCCTCTTCTAAAAAACATATTATACCTCTGAATGGGAACCGAACCCACAACTGTCAAGATTACAATCATACACCCACGATTAAATATGTACAATTTTAACTTTATTTATTTACAGAACTTGAACAAAAAATCCTCAAGTTCTCTGTAGACATAGAGTAATGTGCAACCTAAATTCCTTAAAACGCCGCCACAGTAGACAACCCAAAGTAATTATGTCACAAACGTATCACATTTGGGAAAAAAGCGCGATAATAGCTGAAACCATTTGAGCGGGATTCCAACCCCCGCTCGCGCATACGGCACCGAAAATGAAATATCGAGTAAAAAATGAAATGGGACGGCGAGTCTAGAAAAGACTAATTTTACGACTTTTTACATACCAATGTGTTGAATTTTTAAATTGTGAAATTGTTATTGATGTTATATCGATCGATAAGTAAGTAAACTAAATTTTCCATTTTAATTAATTTACATATTTTTATAGTCTATTATCTTTTTAACTTTTTTTAACTTTCACTAAATAAATTTCATACAATCTCATTAACAGTAAGTTATTTTGTTTACAGATAAGTTTTCAAAAAAACATTTAAAAAATGTACATTATATTTGCAATAGATCCTCCAATCTACATAATTCACTGTAAAGCAGATGCTAGTACAGACTTAGCCGGAATTAACATAATAAAGGAAGTACTCACCTTAATCTCTTGTAAGAGAAATGGAGATTTCTCATTTTCTTTTTGTATTAATATTAGCTTAAATATTAGTATATTCTTGCTTTTTACCAAATACGATATCTATAGTAAATTCAAGGTGCTCTAACCACTATTTTATTTAACGAGTAAAATAAGCAAATTTACAGTTTTTACCGTGAACATATATTTGTAACCCGCTGTTCTCTACGGTGCGTCAGATTTTTGAAACTGTTTTTATTTGCTAAATACCTATAGAACAACCACAAGCTTAAAATTTATGCGAGCTTCTATAAATATTTAGTATATGACGAGCTTTACTTTTCTTTATATTAACGGAATAAAGATTTTTTGACAAATTACAAATTTTAATATCTACGTATTACAATTCGAAAAAGTCCATCGTAGTGCAATGGAACAGCGCCTGAATGTAAAAGCTATTGTGCAATCCCTACATGCGGCAATGATTATATTAAAAAAAAATATTACTCTCTTTATTTCCATATATCTAAGGGCGGCGTTGAGTTCTACTATTAAGTACACGAGGTCATCTCCTCCTATTTTCTGTATCCCTGTTTTTTAAACAAAAAAGTACAATACTAATGCCAACATGTATATGTACCAGTATGTATGTGTACCTTAAACTAAATTAACGCAGCACATAACTTGAATATTAACAATTAATTTCCTTTACAGGTCCAGAGTCCAGTGCTAGTCGTAGAACTATCCCTCAACAGACTGGAAGGCACTCAGCTGAGAGCTCTCGGGCTACTATCAGTGTTCGGGTTCAACATGACGTATGTGGTGAAGGCGCCGTCCACCGCGCCGGAGCCGGCCTCGTGCAGCGCTATAGAGTGTAGATTACTGGGACATTGTTACGCTAAACCTGATTATAAGTAAGTATATTACATTTTTTCTTATTTTTTCAGCTTCACGCTGTATTCCGTATATAGAAGGACAAGCATAGGGAACTTAGTGTTAAGACACTCGGTTCCCTACTTTCCTCAACATATTTGAGGTATTGCGCGTTAAGTGCCCCTGCGCCACAACGGCCTCCAGAATATTATTATCCAAATTATTTTTATTATTATTACAATGTCGACCCTGCGGACCTTGTGTACCGTGCCGTATCCCTCATGTTGTCAAACATTGCCGTCGCTAATCTCGTGCTCATTGATGTGCTTTGTCAACAATAGTAAAGATACTTCATGTTGAATTTTAGTTATCGTGTCAATTGCTCTACAGTGTAATATTCTATTAATAAATATATTGGTATACTGCTTAAAGTGAAAAACGAATGTGTGCGGGATACAGCATGAAGCGGATTTATTTATTTTAAATAATGTAATATATCATTTTATGATATGCATTTGCTACTTGATTACATAATATCAATGGTTTGTTCCTGATTCTTATACAACATATTTGACAATAGCGCCCATTCAGTCTATTTTAATGAATCGCTCAAAATTCCACATCGTATTGACTCAATTGCTTTGCCTTTTGTTCTCGTTTTAATTGGATGAGCCTTACGTAAATAATCTAGAGTAGTCGATCAACGGGATATAATTTCTTAAGCTGTACGTAGTCTTTCATGTAAAGTTAGTCTAGGTCTTTGGAAGACGGCATTTATTTAGGAGTTCAAAAGCCAAGTGTTGTTTAAGTAGCAAAATAGTCTTCTAAATTAGTATCTTTAAGTGTAGTAGTTAATTTCACTCGACTTTAATAATGTGGCAAGTAAGTGAGTTCAAACGAGCAAACGCGCCAAGTTCCATTTGAAAATACATTAATTAAACGTCTTGTAGATTCACATAAATACGCAGCGTGCAGTTGTTTGGGCTTAGTACAAATTCCTGTTTGATAGTAGATGCACTGAGATTCCAAGTATAACTAAATTGTAGTTTATGCAATAAGCACGTCGACCGCATCCTCTCACAGCGCTTAAGTGACAAAATATTTGTTAGCGTGTCAATTTGTTTATTTCGTGTACCACTTGAAAGCTTTGTGCGGTATTGCCACAGATACGACGGATAGTATGAAAAATTTTAATTCGAATTATTTTAATATAACAGTGTGAGAGGAAAATACACAAAAAAATCACATTTATTTGAATAATATGGATTTCAAATTTATTGCTATAATATGTAAGATGATGTAAATTTCACTACTGTAGTTCGATCGGGAGTAGTACAACTAGAACAAGTTGACAAACCTACATTTTCGAGCGTATACGCTCGTTTTATATGACATTAACTATTTATAAAAGTTTGTAACAATTTAGTTTTTATACAATACGTAAATAAATACTTTTCAGATTCTTTCTTATATTTATATTGTAGATACTATAGATTTTGACTTCGTGACAAATTTCTCGTCACTACTCCATAAAAATGCCATACAAAATACAGCAAAAACTATGCGTAAATGCTTGAACTTTTCATTACATTGACTACTACAAAAAACAATTTTTAATTTTATCTGTGCTCCAATATACCGTAGGCATGAATATACCATATTAATTTTAAGTTGATACTTCCACGTGGTCTCGAGATATTATATGGTCTTGATAGATAGGCAACAAAGTACTCCTATAAGGAAAGAATACGGAACCTAATATTAAATCAATGCCAATATTATACGAGTATACTATGAATAACATTATCATTGTTATGATTAAAATAAATGCTATCCGGAATAATCTATCGAGATCGATGATGATCTCCCATTAGATAAGATAAGATAAGATAAAAAGTCTTTATTGCACACTTTAACAGGATTGATTACATTAAATTAGGGTTATGTTATGCACAAAGGCGGCCTTATCACTACAAGTGATCTCTTCCAGGCAACCAATCTGGGGATAAGATACAACTAAAAGAGAGGGCATTATGTGGTGCAGAGCGACGTGAATAAACTTAATTAATATATAAATAAATATTACTTATGTATAAACGAGTATCAAAGAGGTATAACGCGAGGAAAACATTTATTTACTTAAAAAATCTGGAGATTGGAATCCTCCCGATAATACTAATTGTATCCGTTCATTTGCTTAATAATTGCCGCTGAAATCTGAAATTGGGTTTCGCTTTAGATTGAAAAATCATGAATATTTAAAATTAATCCTTGTTTCGAAGAGTGAGTGGCTTTATGGAATATTTTCACGAATCCTGATGTTTGGTCAAACAATTATTTTATTTTACTGTGCTTTGTTAATTTTAGTACACCTTTATCTTGGAATTTTAGTAATAAATAAAAATATAAGTGAACTTTTCGTGTCTCTCGCGAAAAGCTTAGTGGAAAATTTAAATAATACTGGTTTTTCATTACAGGGAGTTCTACTGTTCGTGTTTCGAAGGCTACTCCGGCGCGGACTGCGGCGTCGGGCCGCTGTGCCCGAGGACGTCCAACATGTGCAAAAACGGCGGAACCTGCAGGTAAGCGTGACCCTTGTCAAACCCTCCCAGGGAGACAGGTATTTTGATAAATGAGGTTTGAATTGCATGCTTTGGCTGATCTTAATATAACATGTACTTATAATATATAAACCAGACCGTAATTAAGTTTTCGTTTCGAAATCGCTAATTAAAGGGTGTTTCCAAATTAATTACGTTTTAACTGTGATTAATTTAATATTCATTTGGTAATCATTAATAAACCTATCCAAAGGCGAACTAACTTTAAGACGGCTTAGTAATAATTTATTACTGCACCAAGAAAAAAGTTTAAAGTGCAGGTACTATCAGTTTGTAGCATTTTTTGTTTTTACATTCTATTAATTTTAGTTTACTACTAATATATTACATCCTTAGGAGCGTTAAGCTACGAAAAAAAAATACATTCTATCCAAGGTCATCCTGTCACTTTTATAATATTTATTACTTTTCTTTTTATAGTTTTACAATATACCCCACACCTAGCGGAGTAGGCAGTGTGTGGGAACTTTGTGTCAAGACACTACGTACTCCATTATTACATAAGAGTTTCCCCACTTTCTGCCGCATTCTTGAGTTATTGTGTGTTGAGTCGCGGCACTCAACACCGCGCTTTGCAATATCAACGGAAGACGGAAGAGCGAGGAAACTAAAATATTAAACATATAATATCCTCGAGTGGGAATCGGACTCATAAACGTCGCGTTTACAGTCGTACGCTTGTGGCCCTGTCCCAGACTGTTTCATTTTTTTTTTATTTATTACTTATTACTAATTAAATTATTTTTATTTCCGCATTCTGACAAAACAAACTGATTTTAGAAAAAATCTCGAAAATTAACTGGAAAAATCGAATTGTATTCCTTATGACTACCCTGCTGTCTCATAATATTTTCGGAGTTCAATATAAACCTCAAATTTTACAACAAGTATTTTGCGAAATTAAAAATACAAATGTACAATATTTTAAGCTTTTTCTTTCACACAATTAAAACAGTGTCCCCCATCCATCCGAAAGAGGTCACAGCTCACATCCTAAGTCCTCGCAATTTCCTCGCCATAACGAGCTCAACGTCGCCGACGATGGATCTCTCTCGATATTTAGTACGAAAGTTTCTGTTTTCACAATATCAGTCATATTTATGTCTTATATACTTTTATTATTATTTTTGTGGCACTTTGTATCGAAGTATGGCAAAAACAAGCTCAAGGTCATTGTGGCACAGTGAGCTAAACATTTTTAGATTTTAAACATGGTAGTTGTAGGTTGGATTCTCATTTGAAAGAATGGTAGTCTAAACCAAAAAATAAAATTACTCATCACCTTAAAATAACAAATTAAATTTCAACGTAATAATCAGTTTGAATAATCCACTTTGCTTTCATTGTAATTTTATTTTTTTTTTTTATAAAAGAAAATATATAATAACAATGACGTAAAAGCACACCATTTACTATTTATTACCCAATAACACAAATACTATTTTTTTTCCTGAAATTTACAATACCTAGGCTTCAAGCGATGATTATTTCATGTTTGGCTAAATAATATTTGAAGTATAACCTACACTGTTAAAATTGATTTAGAATGGAATGCAGAATATAGTCCGTTTTCCATTGCGAAACTCTTATTTCCCACTTTCCGCGGAATTCTCACGATATGATGCTCTCAACACGCTATGTGTTGACACTGGCGGAATTCAACGCCGCGCTTTACCTCGTTACCAGAGCGAGAGAAATTAATATTTATATATTATTACAATATAAATTAACAAAATACAACAACCCATCATACGATCACGATGCACGCCGACACTACGAGCGCAGGTCGCGTAATAAACGCTTTCAAACTGTTTGCCTCACGTAATGCACTTGCTGCGTGAAGTGCTCTCTGTATTGCGATAATAGCATCAATTTCCATACAATCTCGTGGCCCATGAATTATGTTCTAAATACGTGTGCGCGCCTGATAAATGTTCACTTGAGTACCTACAGGGTGGTTCAGAATTGAGAAACGCTCATATCACAAATATATGACTATTCATTATGGATTAATTACTGCTGTATATGTATGTAAATCCGTAATATTCTAGAATAAATTTAAGTGTTTGGGATATTAGTTAATTTCGTGTAGAAGGAATATTATATTAGATAAAGCATTTTTAAAAAACAGGATGATATTTCGTTGTCCGTTTTCCTTGATTTTATTGAACGTTATATCGTTTAGTAAACTAAATAATAATATTGTTGTGTTTACAAACACTATATCTACACTGACTAACTGAGCCAGCTAGAATTTCAGGTTTGCTAAACCACAAAGAAAATATAATTCAATTTAAGTATTTATACGGACACATATTTCAATTTTAATTAATTTTTGCGGTTCGGTTTGTAAAATAAAATTATACGTAACTAAATAAAAAAAAACATGCATTTACCATGCAATAAAACGTGAATGAAATGAAAAAATGTGGTGGGAGTTATAAATTAGGCGCATTAGTCTAACTTAAGTGTTTTACTTGTAATCGTTTGTCCACTACATTATGAAGATACGAAAAATAATAAATAATAACTTCTAACACGCTATATCCCGAAAATAGTTGGATAGGTAAATTAGCCTAATATTAAGACTACGTCTTAGCCCAAGGCTGCATTATTTTCTGTCCCAAGTGGGAATCGAACACACAACCAGTATTACCGTACCAGGACTGTACAAGTAAAATAATAGACTTTATATTTTATCCTATGTTTACGGAATACACTGCGGGATTAATTGGTTTCGGATACTTCGATACTCGTTTGGGGATTTACATAAATTTTGCAGATACCAGCTACATTAGGTAGTTTAGTTAACGGAGCGGAGGACAGATTGGATACACGGTAGTGCTCCAGAGTACGTGTACAAGTATTATGAGGCTGTTATAGCAATTTGGAACTTGTTCATTTTCTATGAAAGTTTTCGCGAGTTTTAGTTGTAAGTTACGTGTTTTGAGTGGAATATCTTAGAAAATTGTAATAAAAATGATTCAATAATATATTTTATATGTTTTTGTTCCTATAAATGTATGACTGTATTTTATAGGTGTATATTTTTTGCGTTACCGGAACCTTAATTTTTTAGGTTGAGTCTTCTTAGCTGCTCTACTAATGATGAGAAGTCCATTTAAACTTATCTTTAAAAACGTTTTGCAATATTATTGTAATAGAAATGATCATGGTGCAGCGATATAAAGTCTGACGGTAAATTCGATGGTTGCGGATTTGATTTCCACTCGGGAAGTGAATTATTTTATAGCACTAGCATATATGAATGCCAAAGTTAAATCATGTTATTTGATGTATATATAAATATTTTTATTGTAACTTAATATATTAAAAAATGTATATTGTAATTATCTATATATTAAATCATTCCATTGTAACAGGCAAATGGGTCCAGCGGCGGTGAGTTGCATCTGCGCGCCCGGATACACCGGGGACCTGTGCGAGTCTCAGATAGCAGCACCAGGTATGAAAAACAACTATTAATAGTACTATTTTGTATATTATGTGATTTAAAACGCAACTTGGCTGCTATAGAATGAAAGTGAAATTTTAGAGCATTCTGTTAAGTATATCTGTAACTCTTTGTATTATATATACAAATATATTAGCTTTATTTATTCAAATAATTTAAAAATATTGTTACAATATATAAATTATAATGAAAAATAAGCTGAGTCGGGATGATAATACAATAATTATTTATGTTGAATAAATTGGTAATAAGTTGAGTATGATATATCTACAGTATTTAGCTTGTAATAGCCAAAACCTACAGAAGACTGACTATAAACATGACGGCTGTGTGTTTGATTTTAATTATTTCCATTTCCTCCTTTTGGTAACAAGACAAAAAGCGGCGTTGAATTCCACCTCTCAAAATGCATAATCTCAAAATTCGCGTGAAAGGGGGTAATAGGACAATTTATATTAAATAATGTATATCATTAATTAATATAAATTGTCCGCCCTATTACCCCGCCCTATTTCTATTACATCAACAAAAAACTTTCACGAATATATTGCACAAAGTTTATTCCGCACGGACAGATCTATTGTACCGAAGTCTAATACCCACTCCTCCCACTGCGCCCTCGCTCGGTGCAGACTTGCAACATCTCAGATACACTCCTCTAGTGCCAGTCGACCGTCCGTCAGACGTCACATTTTATAAAAGTTAGTATCCCTATATTACGATAAAAAATACACGTACATGATTATATAAAACGAATTGATTATTCAAAATATTATTTGTTATTTGCGGTTTTGCTCCTATAGTTATATAGTATAAGTAAACTTATTTCGAACCCTCGTAAATTAAATTTAATAAAAATCTAAAATCTCTTAATTTTGGCACTGATTACTGTATATACTACAGGTAATTCTCAAAATTCATAGAAAGCTGAATTTTAGTATGAAGCTAGTGCTAGTACGCAAATAACAGAAAAATAAATTAACTTTGAACTATTAACATCCTACATCGTTGAATTAAATAGGGGATGATAGTTTATTTGAAACTTCCGCCAATTTAGACATTAAAAAGTTTGAAGTATAAGACGCATAAAATTGTTATTTTTTATTTCATGTAAACTATATAATACAAGCCTTTTGGGTGTCCAAAATAGTTATTGCATGTTTAAATTTAACGATTTAACAATTGTTTGTTTAGGACTAATTAAAGTTACAGAACCTGAAGGTATGTAAATTTCTTTATAAACGTACAAACCGTTCCAAATGGAATGGAGTTGAGGTTTATTATAACAGTATTGTTATATTGTGTTCTTAGAGAAATATACAATATAAAAATAAAAATATAACTTTTTCTACGCGCGGCCTCGTTCGTCTACGTAGTAAATTGGAAATAATTAAAGTAATTAAAGAGAATGCAGAGTCAACCTAATGTCAAGACATTCGGTTTGTTACTATTCGCCCAAACTTTGATACACTTAAAGTCAACACCGCGCTATCTATCAGAGCGGAAATATAAGAATATTATTTGTATTAACAAATAACACGTACTACAATATTTTATCTTCTTAATGTACATAAAATATGTCACAGATCAGACAAGTTTCTATAAATTCCTATAACTTTCATACAAAGTATTTGCATATAAAAAGGCATTCATTTGAAGACGGGGTTTACTTATAATGGATTTCCAGTTAGTTGGTTTCGAGTAATCGTGTTTCGTTTATTGAACATACCTTTTAAGAATTCCTTTTAATATCATGAATCACTCGAATATCGATAAAAAAGTTTTGGACTAAAGATAAAAATGTTGCCTTTTTTTGGTTTTTCATTCAATAATTTATATGAAACAATATTTCTTTGAAGTTGTATTATGTATTTGTTTGGCATTGACCTTATCTGCATTATTTGAATATGTAACAAATTTAAGTGCGCTAAAATACGCAACTCAACACGTAATATTTAAAAAGTGGGGGAAATGAAGACTTAATACTTAGTTGTCTCTACCCACCTTGCTTTATGTGAGATGAAGCATGCAGCATATACATGTATTTTCCTTTCTTGCTTTTTATATATATATATATATATATATATATATATATATATATATATATATATATATATGTCGCAGGATAGATACAAGGAAGATAGTGTTAAGACACTTCGTTTCACACAAAATATTCGACACAACAAAATATTATCGCCTCAGTGATCTCTCATTTATATTAATTTTTCAAATTTCAAAATCTAAGTGTTAAAACCATTAACATTTAAAGAATTACAATTTAAAATTATTTTTATTACTTTACAAAAAACACAACAATGTCCGTTCCCAAACAAAAAAGTGGCCAAACCCTATTCAATTTGAACATGGTGATTGCAAAAGTTTACTCGTAATCACCCTGGAAGCCATTCACAGCGCATTTCAATATAATAAAAACTTATTCTGTTAGACGAGTTGTTTCTAAACAAAATAATATAATACCGAAATAAATGTTTCACTATATAAATAGAATTTTAATTATTAGGTAATTATTAGGTAATATATTTTTAGCTTCACGCTGTATCCCCTATAAAGCAGTGCAGTGAGAAAATAGTTTTAACATACTTTATTCTCTAATTTTAGAGACATTGAGTCTTGTGGACCTCAACACCGCGCTTTATCTTGTTACCAGAGCAAGTCCGTGAAAATATTAAATATTTCTTTTCCTCGTATTGAAACACACATCAAGCTACCAATGTCTTTGAGAATATTTTACTTGAAAAAAAATACAAAAAAAGTAGATAAATAACATCGCTTATACAAGTAGATAATCAAATTTAAGTCAACAGTCCAATAACCACGTTTCGGCTATACATCCTCACTCTAATGCTCTAGTAAGATAGCGTCCTCATTTTCCTATCCATTTCCTCACTTTGAGCCTCTCTGTAACACTCATTTGCTGTCAGCTAATGAACGTTTGGGTATAATGATGGCGGTAAACATCAGCTTACCATTTTTTTATGGATCTAAAAAAAATAAGGGCCTTTCGGTTTGATGAAATTACGAAGAAACTTTTCAATAATCTTTTATCTTCTTTCGGAGATAGGCAGAGGGTTACCGTTGAGACAGTCCGTCCCCCACTTTCCGCCGATTTCTGGAGGAATTACGTGTTGGGTGTCTTATTACATTATTGCCTTGTAGAGTTTTATGTACTTTAAAAAAAACCGTAATGATGACCCCTCCTGGTTTCGTAGAAACCTTAATGCAGACTACACTGTGAAAAAGCTCATCTTTTATGAACTTTAAAGAAGAATTTAGATAAAACATCTAAAATTTACCATATTAAAATACATTCACATTATGTATTTATGAGTAATGTACATTTTCAGTATTAAAAATTCTTTAAGGCGTCGCGTCGGGGCGCAGTGGTATAGCGTTTGACAGTCAACGCGATGGTTATGAGTTCGAATCCCACTCGGAGATTGAATTATTATTTATGTTCAAAAAAAGTTTATTTTACATTTTTAAATTACTACAATGAATTTATTATTAATCCTCCAGAATGCGGCATCGAGGAGTGCTCAGAAGGCTGTAAAGAGGGGACCACGTGCGACTGCAATCCAAGAGACACTGATGCTTGTAAGTTAATTAAAAATTAAAAATCATGTGCATTTTTCCATATTCAATACTTTATGATAACTCAAATAGTTGTCACATATTACATATTAATATTATTTCCAGCATCCGCCCGCTTCGACACAGGACTACAAATAATGGACCCGGGCAGCAGCAACACGTCTCAAGAGATTATTAAACAGGTGTCTACTATAAATAATTTTAATAAACTGACATACTTATTTTACATATTGACGTACTCACAAACTTGCCACTATCATACAGTTGGAAAGGTACTAGCTATGAACAACATTGGATCTGGGTTCTTTAGGATTCGAAAATATCACAAACGGCACAAACTGTTAACTCAACAGATTGTGGGTTCGGTTCCCACTCGAATAGATTTTTTTTCTTTTCCTCACTCTGATCACTCCGCAACTCTACACACAATGTCTTCAGAAATCGACGGAGGGCGACAGAAGTATTCTTAATAAAAAAAAAATTAAATTAAATTAGCTTCACGCTATATCCCGCACACAGCAGGGTAGGCAGAGGGAACCTAGTGTTAAGACACTCCGTTCCCCACTTTCTGCCGAATTTTGGAGGCATTGCGTATTGAGTGGCAGAACTCAACGCCGCGCTTTGCCTCGACACCAGAGCGAAGAAATGAAAATATAAATTTAAGTAAATATTTCATCTCCTCGAGTGGGGATCGAACCCACAACCAGTCAGTTTTACAGTCACACTTTGTACCACTGCGCCACGGCTGGCCTCAGTATTCTTAATGGGACCAGAATGTCTTAACACTAGTTCTATGTTCTCTGCGTCACTATTGTTCTTATGCTCCCCTATTTTACAGATCACCAACTATTTGAGGGCATCGAATATAACGCTACATGATGACATTCAATTGTTAAACATTAGGTAAGTAATGGGGCTCCGCCGGTTCCCTCTATAGGAATTATTTTAAGTCTGCTTTCGGATGATTGTCAAAAAAAAATCTAATGATTTAGCTATCTGTAATTTATGTATTGAGAGCGTCGCAACGGCACTGAGTTTGAGTGTAAACGCCATAAGTGCGGGTTCCATCCGTTTAATAAATTATTTTCATTCGATCTGATAATAAGACATTGTGTCCTGCCCACTCAATACGCAAAGTCACGAGGTTTTTCATCCTATCTGCGAAAATTTTGGATAAAAAATAATAAAATGTCTTATAACTAACATACATGACATAACTACACTACTACATAACATGTAAATTCTACATACAATGTAAAGAGAGAAGAAATACATTAAAGTTAGCGTAGGAGCACAAGCGTGTGACTGTAAACACAGACAGGATGTGGATTCAATTCCAACTCGACGAAATAATAAAAAAAAAAATATTTAATTTAATTTCCATTGCTCTGGCAAAGTTCTGCCACTAAACACGCAATGCTTCCAGATTTAGGCGGTAAGTAAGAAAAAGAAATGTCTTAATAAGATCGAGTTTCTTAACACTAGGTTTCAAGGTTCCCTCTGCTTTATGTGTGGGAGATAGCAGAACATCCCAAAAGACCTATAGCAGTTTAATCGTAAAATAAAAAATGTATAAAAATTTTAAAATACTATAAATATCCAGTCGAAAATAATTACGCCATCTTTAAATATTAATAGATGTTTAAATAATCGCTAACATTACGAGCTTTAAAAACAGGAGAAAGCTTCGTTTTATAAATATTTCTTGATATTTTAGGAATAAAAAAAATTGTTTTATTTTAAGTGAGATTGATAGTAGAATTTTAATGATTAAAACGTAAATTGTTTTTTATTTACATTTCTTCTCTTTACTCTAGATTTTCCACAGTTCCGCCTTTTGCACAGGCGGAACTCAATGTCGCGATTTGTCTCGACACTAGAGTGAAGCAATGAAAATATTAAATATTTCATTTTCTCGAGTGCGGATTGTAACCACAACCCGTCGCGTTTACTGTCACTAACCAAACAACGAGTTAAAGCGATGGCTAATTAGGTCGCAAATACATAATTTGACCAAATAGGTAATTGAACGCAACAACCTATATAGTACTGTGGGAAATACATATTGTATGAAATTAGATATGGTTCAAGTAGCCTACTGTAATAATAGTACAGTACGGTTAGCAAGTCGCGGCCGCTCGGAATTAATATTAGTAGAGCTACGAGTTTCTGGGCAGATATTTGAGGTAAGCTGAAAAATGGTCACATCAAAACCCACCACTGAATTGCCTAAAATATTTTTTTCCCAAAATTATATTTAAGGCAATATGTAATTTTTATATGTTGTAGTTCAATATCTTATCTAATCCGAATTCTACTATTGCCAATTTGAGTTTTCCCATTGCCAGACGCGTTTAAAAATAAAAATATAAAAAAGTGTATTAGCTTCACGCTATATCCCGCACACAGCAGGGTAGGCAGAGGGAACCTAGTGTAAGACACTCCGTTCCCCACTTTCTGCCGAATTTAGAGGCATTGCGTGTTGAGTGGCAGAACTCAACGCCGCGCTTTGCCTCGACACCAGAGCGAAGAAATGGAAATATAAATTTAAGTAAATATTTCATCTCCTCGATTGGGGATCGAACCCACAACCAGTCGATTTTACAGTCACACTTTATGCCACTGCGCCACGACTGGCCGTATTTATTTTTATTTCTATAAAAAATGTATTATTGATAAGCTGTACTGTGAAAGAGAGCGTATGTCGTTAGATATCTGCTAATTGTGAGTTTAGCCCCACTACTGGTCAGACAGGTCTGTAGTTCCATGTTGAGGTATAATTGGAGAGGTATTTGACAAGTTTTTAGGTATCAGCACTCGGGCTATAAGGTTTTCTGACCTTTTGCGCAGTATTCGCTCGGGAAGAAAATAAACAAAAATAAGAAAAATTCTAAAATCAAAATGTGCACAACTAATTACTCGGCGACCGTACTGTATATGCCTGATATATTTAATAGTATGTATTTTGACTACCCGTAGTGCCCCCGACGCGTCCGGCGCCCGCGCGGTGTGGCTGCGCGTGTGGGGCGCGCGCAAGGAGGCGGGCGTGCTGCGCGCGGCGCTGTCGCGTCTGGCGGCGACCAGGACGCGCGAGGACCGGCCGAGAGTGTTGCCCGCCATGCTCCGGCTCGAGATGCAGCCGGCGCTGAGCTTGCATGTGAGCTGGCTTTGTTTATTTGTGTATACCTACTACATCTTTTAGTAATGTTAGGCGAAGCACGGCCTTATCAACATCTTATCAACATCTTTTTTTTCTGACTCAACATTTTCTTTTTGCTTAAGCTGTATCTTACACAGCAGTGAGGCAAAGACAACCTAGGGTCAGAATCCTAGTGTTAAGACACTCCTCCCCTAATTGCGACACTTCCGTTCCCCACTTTCCGACGAATTGTTGAGACATTACGTGTTGAATGACAGAAAAGAAATATAAAAAAGAAATAGGAAATGAAAATATTTAATATTTCATTCCCTTGAGTAGGAATTGAACGCAACACCGTCATGCTTATAGTCGCACGCTAGTGTCCCTTCAACGAAATGTAACTTAATAAAAATTATGTTTTCATCACATTTTCTAAACCAAACTGGTCTAAAATACGCTTACAAGCAAACTGGTTTTGCGAACTAGATAGGTCTGTCAAAATCAGTTCCACAACTTCAAAGATTAGATTCAACAAAAACACAAAATGAATATGTTTTACTGTTATAACAGCGTACAAGCAATTATAAAGCCAGAAAATTCTCTATATTTTTTAAAATACAATTCAAAGTTAAAAAATATTGTATTTATGTATTTAGTAGGATTACACTACATTCCCCATATAGCAGACACACACACTTCGTTCTCCACTTTCCATATAAATATTAAATATTTCATACATACACACGAGTCGAAATCAACAATGTGGATTCTGAATAGTTATATGGCTGTAATTGGGCAAAAAGTGGGGAAAGGGGTTTAGTAACACTAGGTACCTCTACCTACTCAGCTATTTGCCAGATGCAACGTAAATATGAAAAAAAATATATATTACATACTTTAAAAATAAAATATTAAAATATACTTCGATCCACTTGCCTCATAAATCAGACCCTTACGAATCGACACTGCTTACAATCGGTCTATATAAAATGTCATCTAAGCTCGATTTGTCAGTTGTCGAGTTACTTTGACTGACAAACAGACGAGTGACGTATCGGTATATCCGCAATACCGACCTTTACTTCAAACCGATTATTGAAAGCTGTTTTGTATTTTTATTATTATCACTTCTCCGTTTTGGAAGAAGGGCGGCGTTGAGATCCCATATTTGATTCGCAATGTTTTGGAGATTGGACGGTGCGTGGAGAGCGGAGTGTCTTAACACTGCATTTCCTATACGTTTAGTCTGCTCTATGGGAAACATCTTCTTGCTAACCTTTAGTCTATTAATTTTACTCATTGGGATCAGAGATGCTGTCCTTTACTTATTAATAACCAACCAACATATGACAGAACTTTCAAAATAAAATAATTTACTAGTATATTTTTAACATTTTTTAAACATTATTTATTGTACACTTAGGAAAAAAATACTTATTTAGAAAATGTACGAAATTTAAATAAAACTTTTTTAACCCGTGACTACTGCAAAGTGTTCGAAACGTCGGGTTTCTAAAAATGTATAATACAAAATATACACGATTAATCAATCAAATATACACGATAAAATAAAAATATAAAGGATGAAATAGTTTTATTTAAAATGTGAAATAATCGTAAAATTCAAAGAACTTATAACGTATAAAATTAACGTAAATTTGAACCGACCAGGCGCTCTGACCACTAAGCCATACGTTCTCATAAGGCAACGTCGAAATCTTTATACGCTGGTTACAACTTATTTACGTTGTTAGTAAGTACTTTACTAATGTGTACTTAAAATGCAAATAAAAAATAATCAATGCTTTTCTTTTCATTAATTTTAAATTAAATGTAAACATTTAATATACCTCCTAAATATTCCACGTATACGCAACTTAATACAAAATTCGATAAACTCAAAAGAAGTACCGACGCAAACACCCACTAGTTTCTCCCCGAAACGTTATTCTCGGTATAAAGTTACAGTAAGAAAAATAAGTAAAAAGTTACAAAGTTAAATTCAGTATTTATCGCCGCGTACACCGCGAGCACCTGCTCTCGCAATGCACTTCAATATAGTATGTGCGGGGTTTGTTTTCTGCGTATTTTTGTAAGAATACTGGCTATTGCTACCAACACCCTATGAGTTCTTTTAAAAATTGCTATCTAAGTTACTATAAAAGGAGCGTCTATTAATATATATGAATAATAGTAACAAGAAAACTTGTTAAAAGTGTAAAAGAGAGATCGGAGTGTCAAAATTACGTGTTTGTGATAAATTAACATCAAACGTGAAAGGACGCCTTTCGAATGTCAATTATATCCTCTTTTTCTGCCTACTCCTACATTGTATGCTATTTCTCGTTAATTTGTGGCATATCTTCCCTATATGCCTTTCTTTACGTAGGTTTTCCAATCTCTTTTCACGATTTATTCCTCATGTAGCAGGATAGGCAGAATGAATCTAGTGCTAAAATACTGTGCTCCCTTATTTTCCGCCGAATTCTAGAGGCAATGTGAATTGAGTGGCTCAACGCCGCGCTTTGCATAGGGACCAGCCCGAAGAAATCAAAATATTTAATATTTAATTTCTTCGAGTAGGAATCGAATCCACGATCTGTCTCGCTTACAGTAACACGCCAGTTTCTTTGTGCCATGACCGGCTTCCATTCCTTAGATCTCTAAAAACAGAAATATTTTAATGAAACCATTGGGCTAGTTTTTAAATAATGCATGAGTAACGAACAAAAAGACAAATTAAAGCTTTGTTTTATCTGTATGGAAGTCTTCACGGCACGATTTTATTAAAAAGTAACATTGTAAGCAAACCAAAATGGGGCGAATTTCGAATTATACATTTTTATATATATATAACGAATACATTATAAAAAATTCTATAAGAACAAAATATTATGAACAATCCCAAAAAACAAAAATGCGAGGTTTAATCGAGGCCTACATTTTCGGGTATTCCCCGAGTAGGTACAGTTAACAAATTAAAAAATATATATATTTTTTAAAGCGCAACTCTCACCATCTCGTCCCATTGTGAAGTGCAAGCGGAGCGCTGCCAGCAACCACATTGTGCCGTATTCATGTTTTGTCTCTGTTTTGATGTAGTTCTACAATGAAAAACCCTTTGTTTTATAATTAATCACCTCTTAATTCAAAGCCGCGTGTTCACTCACATCATTAATTAAGATATACTTTATTTTTTGTTTTTGTTTGTTTTGTTCGTTACGTATATATTTACTTAGTATCTATTTATAATACACATACGCACCCCTCCTCTATATGCGGTTCCCTGCGGCCTCCACCGTTTTACAAATGCATGCATATTAGGTAAAAGATGTAAATAATAATTAAAATGTTATTATTTGAAGCTAACAAATGAAATGTTAAATATCCATCGTACCTCGTTAAAACTCAGCGCTGGCCGTCTGCCAGTTATACTGAGCGCGATAACGTGAGCTAGCACGATTGTTCCACCAGCTACGCCGAAACCAAGTAAAAGTGTTCATTTCATTAGGGGAATTCCTTTTCTTTAACTCTCAATCAAGTTAATACTGCAGATTTATTATATTTAGATTTGAGAATGGTTCTTCTCGTTATGAATAATTAAGAAGGCAATAGTAATTGAGTTAATTAAGTGGCTTTTATTCATTGATTGCTTTATTTTAAATTATATTTTTTTAAACACCTATCATATAGCAGAGTAGGGTACAGGGAACGCTGTGTTAAGGTACTCCATTCCCCACCTTCCGCTGAATTTTCGAGGCATTGCGTGTTGAGTCGGAAATTAAATGAAAACATTGAATATTTAATTTCCTCGAGAGGCGAACCCACTACCCAGCTGCGTTCACATTTTCACGCTTGTACCCCTACACCAGGACGTTCTCAAACTATACCTTTATCCAATTATTACACAATAAGAATAACACAATTTCATTATCAATAGGTACACCTATCCACCTCGCGACGCGACACGACGTCTCCTAATCTCAATTTCTGCGACAAAACTTACCCAAAGAATCCAACTGACAGTAACAAGAAACTCGTAAAAAAATGGCCGAGCAATGTTTCTATTGGAACATAAAAATTTCATTACGTAGTAAAAATGTTTCACTAGCTTGAAACATTCCTTGGGAATGTTAATTTTACCTTTTATTGCAGGCTTTGATCGTGAACCAGCGACCGGAAGTATGGGAGGGCTCTGAGTTTATACTGAGTTGTATGGCGTACGGGTCCTCGGAGATTGCGTTCACTTGGTACAAGGACGGGGTCAAAGTGAACTTCAACGGTACAACTCGGTAAGTGTCAATTGAAGTATTTTTCGTTGATTTGCTTTCAATATTTTCCATTATATTTAATTTTAAAAAAATGTTTAAAACAAAGAAGGCGATTTGAAAATTATAAACTGTCTCAGCGATTTAATAACAGATTTTTATTAGCCTTTTTATACGTATTTTTTTACTTTAATGGTGACAAACACGCAGTTTACCGCGCATAGCAATGTAGGCAGAGGAGACCCGGGAATCTTATGTAAAGACGCTCCTTTTCAAATTAAGACACTTCCGTTCTCCACTTTCCACGGAATTCTCGAATGTACGTGTCTTCTATTACGTGTTGAGTGGCGGATGTGAACGTAGCGCTTTGACTCGTTATCAGAAGGAGGAAAAAGAAAGTAAAAATAAAACATGAAATATCTCTGTTCCCTAGAGACATTTGGACGAGGACAGTAGCAGAAGACGCCTTAGGCAGGCGTATGTCAGTGCTCGGTATATCGGGCGCTAAGAAGCCCGACAGCGGTCGCTGGTCGTGTTCCGCGGACGACTCCGGTAGACGACGCTGTAGCGCTCTGCGGCTGACGATACTGCGTCCGCCGGACATCCGGCTCGTGCCGTCCACGCTGACTGTTAATAAGGTAATTATTTTATTTTTAATTTACTTGGGACAAAGGTGGATTAAGTCTGTTTAAGTATTTTGACCGAGCTTATTTTTTATCTAAGGCATAATATAAATATAAAAAGTAAAGACAGAAAATCTTAATACTAAGTTCCCAGACCCTGCTTACCTATGTGTGGGATACAGCGTTAAGCCAAAAAAATGGTCTAACAAGTGTGACATTTTTTATTTAATCTAACATTAAATTAAAGACTGAGATCAATAATATCTCTCTATTTAATTCAAATTCAAATTCAAAAGAGAAAATATTTGCATATAAACAAAGTAAGTCTTTAATACTAAAAAAAAAATGAACTAACGACTAAAAGCATTATTAAATATTTGATTTATATCTTCTCTTAGATACTTCCCATATTAGAATGAACTCAAAATGCTGTACATTAAAGTCTACATTATGTTAACGCTAATGCTTCTGCGTATTAAAATAAACTTTCTAGTTTTAAATAATTTCATGTTTTATGTTCTCAAATTATTTTAAAATATTAATTTTATTACATGTTAACTTCATTTTACTTATTTAGAAACCCTATAAAAGTTTGAACGTAGCGGGACTCGAACCCGCGCCTCCAGGAAACCGACCAGGCGCTCTGACCACTAAGCTATACGTTCTCATCAAGATACGTCGAAATTTTTATATGCTTGTTACAACTGAAACTAAAGCAGCCGATGGACCTATATTATTATAGCCTTCAACGTATATTGTATTCTTTAAACGATATTTCGCAGGGAGACAATGTAAGTATAACTTGCCTGGCGGGCGCCGGCCGCGTGCACGGAGCGCTGGGCTTCAGTTGGGCGAGAGAGAGGTCACTGCTGCCGCTCGCGCCGGGGAGGGAGGTCTGGGAGGACCTGTACCCCGCGGGGAGTGTGCTGAAGCTATATAACGTTCAGGTTTGTGTTTCGTATCTGTATTTGTAGTTATAAGTTTAAACTTATGTTCGTTACTAAAGGTATTAAATATATAAGTATGTATTTCAAATAAATAAAATATAATATGGCGGAAAGGAGAAAGCAGAGTGTCTTAGCACTAGGCTCCCTCTTCCAATGTACAGCTGATAAGAAAACATTTCTTTTATTTCGCCCACAATCCTTAATTAATTAAAACAAATCTTAACCTTATATAATTCAGTATTTAACGACAAGACCTAGATATTATAATAAAACGTAAGACCTAACCAAGATAAAGTTTTAATGAATCCCCATCTATTGTACCACACCGCTAATTACCGCGCCGCCGCCGGTACTGAGACACGTACCTACAGCGAATGACAAGAGCATTGTTTCTTGTAAATCTTTGTTGTTTACGAGAGGAACAAATGCGTCTTTATATTTTTATGTTAAATAGAATTAACTACTTTATTTTAATGAGCTTTGCAGCATCACGCTTATAATACCGCATATAGCAGGCTAGGTAGAAGAAACTTAGTATTACGTCATTTGTCACTTTCGGTAAATTGATTTGTATCATTGTGTACTGCGGAACTCAACGCCGCGCTTTGCATTGGCACTATGGCAAAGAAATGCTATATATATGGTTCACGTTGTATCTTAGAGGAAACTTAGGACACTTTCCAACGAATTTTTCAAAGCATTGCATGTTGCGTGGCGGAACTCAACGCTGCGCTTTTGCCCTGGTACCAAGCGAAGAAACGGAAATATTATTAATAAATAATAATGAATTCCCCCGATTGGAGAATCACACAACCGTCACGTTTTACAGTCACACGCGTGTGCCCTTGCGCCGCGACAGTCTCAGTAGTTCTCATGTACTTCATAAACTTAATTTATATTAATACGTCTCGGAGTATTGAATATATTAATAAAAACTGCAAACTGCGCTTAAAACGTTCTAAACTAATTATTTTTAGGATGCGTGCACAAAGTGGAAGTGTGTTTAGTAATATTATAGTTAATCCTCAAAATAATTCGTTATTTCTAATATGCTGCACGAGAAAAAGTCTAAAATTTTAAAACAACAGGTTTGAGGCCTGTCGTGCCTCATAGTCGAGGAAATTAAATATTTAATAATTTAATTTTCTCGCTGTAACAAAAGAGTGTGACAAAGCGTTGGGCCGTCGAGTCAAAACTCGACAGTGACCACTGGATAGTAGATCACTAAAGATAGGCCTCGAAAATTAGGCGATGCGTATGGAGTGTCTTACTAACTCTATGTCCCTAACCCTACTTGCTGTTTGCGAGATACTGCGTGAATATAAAAAAGAAAATAGAAGTACCTTGGAGATGAAAAAAATATATATCTTTAAAAAACACTGTGTAAATAATACTTCCCTTTAACAATTTTGATGAAAAATGATAAGCTTTATATCGAGTTATCAAGATATCCATAATGGATTTTATACTAAATAAAGGAAAAATTTAACTGTCTGAATTTTTTATTCTTTGATATTGAAAATAGCTTTTACGAAAAATCGAAATGGTTCCGAAATAATATTTATAAGACATGACTTTACAAAATAATTGAAGCTATTTAAAAAATCGATCCTTCATGACTTGGTGGGAGAGAGCGTATGACTGTAAACGTGATAGTCGTGGATATTTACTTTTTCCAGCTCAACTTTTCGTCAAATAAATATGAATAATTGGACAAAAAGTGTGGAACAAAATGTATTAACACTAAGTTTCGGTTTCTATCTGCTATATGGGAAAAATGGTAACATTATTTTTTAAAGGAAAACATATTTTACAGATACATTATTTTTTTTTCGTTATCGTATTTAGTAAATATTTTTAGAAATCCGGTGAGTTTCGATGTCAAGTTTCATCAGTGGCCGGTACTAATGCTAAGGGAGTGACGATGTGGGCGTTAGGTGTTAAAGATGAAGCCTGTGAAACGGAAGCTTCTCACGGTCTCAGGTGGCCTAAAACTGCTCCTGGGGCACATGCTTCTGCTACCTGCCCTCTTGGGCATAGTGGAGAGTCTACTAGGTAGGCAACAACAGACTATAATGCTTTTTTTTCCTGACTGACTTAATAAATACAAGTCCTATCCGCTATTAATGACCTCGTTTAAATTTTTAAATTGCTTTTAAGCTGTTAATAAATTTAACTTTGAAAGTCGGAACTAAATTATTAGTTAGATAACTTGGTCAGCGAATTCAATAACTTCCAAAAGATTAAGTAATTTGCGGGGATCTTATCGATTCACTTTGATCTAGGTTTTGCGAACCGAAAACAACTCAGCATGGAGTCAAATGGATGTCGCCGGACTTCTCTGGATGCATCGCCGATTCTTTGAAGGATATTTACGAACAGGTATATAGTTATTATTTTTTTAAAAGTGAAACTAAAAATGAATGTACTACTAAGTAAACTATCAGGGCTATTTATATTTTAATAAGAACCGAGAAATTCAGACAATATACAATCTCTTTTGTAGCTTGAGATTCAAGTTAGATTGGCTGTAGCGTTTATTTTAAATTCAATTTAACATACACGTGTATTTTGTAGACAACATGCGCTTTACAAATCATGAAAATCTTCTTCAATCTTATAATTCTTGAGTATAATTTTAAATGTTATATTTAAACTTATTTTATGTCCCCTCCTGTTATTTCTTGGCAATTATTAGCTTTTACATAGATTAATCTTTATATATTTTAGTAACGTATAAAGCCCAGGGCTTTATGCAAGTTCACCATATCCCTTTGTAGACAAATATTTTGATGTAACAAATATTTTAAAAAAAAATTAATAAATAATATTTTCTTATTAATTAATTAATAATATTTTCTGTTCTTTAATTATCCTTGTGTAAATCTAACAAAATCAAGCTAGTTGTCAAAATGTATAAAACAAAATTTAAGAAATGGTCAACGACAAAATAATTCTTTCATCTGAAGAATGATGATTCTTGAAAATAAAAACATCTACACCTTTCAGTTCACGCGCATATCCTACGGTTACTCCTGGGAGAATGTGTCCAATGTCGCACACCAGTACGGAGCAGTTCTTAGGTTCCTTCCCGCCCATCCCGGGGAAGGCACTCTACCTTTACAACATTCCAGGGAAATGCTGGAATATTTACGGTCAGCTGCTGGGAAATTCCAGGATAGACAAGAAAGTGTAGCTCATCTGTTAATTATATATGATACGCTATTGAAACATCCTGATGCGTTTTTGGATGAAGAGGTAAGTCGTAGTTGTGCATTCATTATAAAAGTTTAATTATGGTCAATCAGGGTAACTTTTTACTTCCGGTTGACCTAGAATTATGAAATTTGGCAGATAGCATCTACAGGTACAGTGGTACTAGAAGGGAAGAATATGAAAACTATATTTTTTTGGTTACATTCAAAAAAATATATAAATAGCCGTATTGCAAAATTTTATGTTGAAGCCGCTAGTATTCCAATACATATTTTATCTATTTCTTGTGATGCACTAATTGTACGGAACCCACCGTGGGCGAGCCTGACTCACACTTGTCCGGTATTTCTGTAATAAATTACAAAATTTCCGAATGATTGTTTTATTACATTAATTATTTAATAAAATATGAACCATTGTTAAGAATACTTACTATCTTTTTATGAATAGTCCTTTATGCGTCTAAGTTACCCACTTGATGAGGGTAACTTTCACGGACTAAAAACTTTGAATGTCTTTTATAATTATATATTTTAAAAAGTTTATGGAAATGCCTATGGCTGAAAAGTACTATTTGAGTACTAATAAAACAAAAATACTCTTGCAATGTGGCTTAGATTTTTAAGACATCGTGTTAAATACCGCTCGTATCTGTCAAAGCCCACCCAGATTGACTGAAATCTCAACGCCTAGTACGGCAGTCACAGAATCTGGCCCTACCTGCGGCAGTATTTTCAGGTCGATATGACTTGGATACCTTTCTACTCCCTAAACCCGGCAACACACCTATAGCTTCTCTGTCAGTGTTACTTGGTCGTTGGTCGTGGCGCTCGTTCGCCTTGTTTTTTCCATAAAAAACGTATCAGAATAGTTGTTTTTCTCAAAAAGTATAATAGTTGGTTTGCTCCAAGTTCTGGTTAGGAAAATTATTAAATACTTTAATGATTTTGTATTAAATGTAATTTACTAATTTTAGACATTAAAATCGTACGTAAAAAAATAGGGAAAAATTGTAAGCGTGACAGGTTGTGGGTTCGATTGGGGAACGGAGTGTCTTAACACTAGGTTCCCTCTGCCTACTCTGCTGTGTGTGGGATACAGCGTGACGCTGATGTTAAAATTTTATATTCCTTATACTTTCTTAATATGTTTATTCATAATATAATCAAATGTACAAATCTATCATTCCGCACACATGATTGGAATACAACATCATAAATCTTAGAATCACTGATGCCAATCCCCATCCTCATCATTAATAATGGTTTTGATGAACACGCAGGAAGCTGTCGGGTTTATTAGCTCGTACAAATTACGTCAATTAACATGTTAACGGATTATCTAAAGCTAATGCTATTAACATCGCTTGTATCGGTTAATGATTGCCAACGATTATATATTATAAATTAGCTTATAACATTGAGCTCAGTCGTAGAGACTAACTTGAGAACACAGTGTTGAGACACTCCATCCGCATTAATACAATTCTCTTACCAACTTTCCGCTGCATTCCGAGGAATTGCGTGTAGAGTGGCGCAACTCAAAGCCGCCCTTACACTACACAAGCGCTATGAAACTAAGCACTTATGTATATGTTTTAACAGATACACTATGAGTGACTTTTAGAATATGATGTAAAAAAAGATGATTAATGTTACTATAAATGAAAGATTCTATCTGGGGCTATTTATAAACTGGGTCATTTAAAATATTTGGCATATAACGATTAGCTTCTAATATATGTTTTAGCTTCACGCGCCTTTCCCGCAGATAGCAGGGAAGGCATAGGGAACTTGACACTAGAACAAAGAAATGAAAATAATAAATCTTTCATATTCTCGAGTATCGAATCCACAATATGCTACGTTTACACGTGAGCCACTGGCCGCACTGGCTCACATTTAATGTTAAAGGATAAATTTATATTTTTTTTTGCACTTCTTAAATAAAAATCGATCTCAATTAGCTATATTAGAGTTCAAATTATTATTGAATTTAGTATTGTAATGACGACAAATCAAACAAACCATCAGTATGTTATTAACATAGAAATTAATTTGGAGCAGTAAAATTACATCATTAGGTATCTACTTAATAGGAACTAGCTAAATATTTACAAATAAACATCGAATTATATATAACATCTAATACATAATATAACGTATTAATAATAGTAGAGCAGTTAAGACCATTGTGAGAGACAAACACACAAAGCAATTAATCAACGCCAATAGTAATATTCGAGTGTAATATTCAATATTAACAACAATTGAACGGCTCTCAATACTCCATCAGAAGTAAATGTAGCGTGTGATTACTTAGGACAATATATAAATTGACATAAGAAGCTTAAATACATGGAGTTAGGTTGCGTGGGTTTGATTTGACAGAATTGGTTGTTGGTTTAGCCCTTGTTAAAATCTAGGCTGGTTATCTTACTTCTAATACTGTAATTTGATTTATTAGACTAGTCTAGACTCTTGATAAATTTGTCGAAGATTGATTGTACTTGTAATAATTATGGAAATAAGCTAGCTGTGTGTATTATAGTAAAAAAATATTTTCTTATACTTTGTATGATTGTCAAATAATTTTATCACAATTAGAATTAGGATTTGAAGCCGGTTCAATGGCGTAAGAGCAAAAGCGTTTTACATTAAACGTTGTGAGTTTTTTTTCCGCTTGAGAAATTAAATTATTTTATATATTAATTTCTTTGCTCTGATGTCAAAACAAAAAGCGGCGTTGAGTTCCGCCACCTTTGTAAGCTAAATGTTTTTTAATGTTTTATGTTTCTTATGTATTTTAATGCAATAAAGAATATTATAAATTCTTAAAGCAACCATCAATTAATAATCTAAAAACAATACATCAACACACAAAACAGAATCCACCAACAATTAAGACATCAATACGCTAATCCCAATAAGGGCTTCAGTAAGGCCCACACCGGTCCCAGAGTTGTTGATTAACAAATGCTTGGAGATAACCGGCGGCTTAATATCCCCATTGAGAGACCCTTGAATGTGACGATGATCTACTCTCGTTTGAGTATACCTTTGTCGAATAACCTAATTGATATGTAGTCTTATGTATGTAGACATACATTTGTATGTTTATATTTGGCTTTGGATATTTATGGAAGATGTTGCAGTATTTAGTTGATAATAAATTGAAATATAAATAGATTTACTGGCTTACAACTATAGATTGGCCTCAATAGGAATTACATGAAAGTAATAATTTCAGAAAATATACGAGTTACAAAACGCAATAGTAGACACGGCGGCGATGAAGGACAGTCTAGACCACCACTACCAAGAGTTCACTGTTAAAACCAAGCAAGTCCGAGAAGACAGTGCGGCCCACTTCACATTTACTCCAAGTCCTGGGACCGATGAATGGCTTCTGACTTCCACTGGAGTGGAATTGGTGCCTAAGACTGGGAACGCTTCGGTGGTAGCCGTTCAGTACCACGATTTGGCATCTCGCTTACCTTCATTGAGAAGATCCATCGAATTTAAGTATGTTTTGTTCTTTTTATAAAAAACGAATTAAAAAAATTACGTCTTAAAATTTCAAACTCCACTTCTTGGTACTGTCTAAACCACTAAATTATACGTTTATTACAACCTAAAATAATTAAGTTACTAATTATATTATGGAAGTAACATTTGAAAAATATAAAAAAAAGTGTTTGGTTTATTTATATTTCATATTTTTATGTGCCCAATGGGTCGTGTACTGAAATTGTAATTGACAGGATTATTCCTCTTTTTTCTTCCCTGAACAAGAAAAGAAGTTAGCAGGTTTCTCTTCCTGTAGTAGTTGTTATCCAGGGCTATCCCTGGATGGACTATATTTGCCAATTTTACTATAATTATTTTATTATTTTTAATATTAATATAAACTTTAACGATTTTATTTCATCTGCATAATATGTTTTAAAATTATTTCTTTTATGTTTTACATAATAATTTATTTTTAAACTTCACTCTCATTTACATATAATTTATTATATTTTGTTTGTTTTTGTTTATTTAACACCCACTACTCCGTGGGCGTACAGCACGACAGTTTCCAGGAGCGGTCGTGAGGTGGAGTTCAGATTGGCATCAGCTCAAGTACAGATATCAGCGAGTAGGGACGACGCTCATACTGTCACTTTGCTGTTTGTGCATTCGAGAAATTACACTGCTATAGGTAATGTTAATTATAGGTTATTTATTTTATTATATACTACAATACTAATAAAAAATGTAGTTATATAATTTTAGAGCCAACCAATATAGGCTTCTCAATCTCAATCATTAATCAATCTGGCTTCTCTTAGTATCGAAATTATTGTTTAGTTGTTAGGGTTTTTTCTGATTTTTTATAATACGTAATGAAATGTATAGAAATATTTTTATTTGTAATAATATCAGTATATGGTTCAGTTTGATTCAGTTCACATTACTAGATTATTTTGACAAAATATTTAATTTGATTTACGTGCGTGGAGTTAGTAACTAAGAAAACTACTAAAGTTCTTGATATAATATTATATTAATATTAATAATTATTTATTCAACCACAATAAAATAATTATTATTTTATAACTTATTTTCATCTCTCAGGTTCTAAACTAGCCTGCGGTCTCCGAACTCCCAGCGAGCCGCGCACGTGGGTGACCAAGGCGTGCGAGGTGCGCGTCCCGGAGCCCACGCACGTCGCGTGTCGGTGTCGGGGACTCGGCACTTACGCGCTGTTTACTATTGCTAGGTCTACGCTGGCAAGTATATATATGTATAAAATGTGGGACTGTAAACGCGACTATTTTTATTTAAAAGTGAAATGACAAAAAATGTTTACTATTGGAATCCCCCTAAAAACCAGACCGAAGCGGAGAAAGACCTCCGCGGCGTGGTGAAGATAACGGTGGGCGTGGGCGGCGCCATGTGCCTGGCGGCGGCCGCGCTGCAGCTGCTGAGCCTGGTGCCGCGCCGCGCCGCGCGCCTGCCCGTGCTGCTCAAGGCCGCCACCGCCGGCACGCACTCCGCCGCCGTGCTCGCGCTGCTCGAGTGCGACACCCGCCAGGAGGAGGCCTGCCCCGGCGCGCCGGGCTGGCTGTGCGCGGCGTGCTGGTGCGCGGGGTGCGCCGCGCTGTGCGCGCAGCCGCTGCTGCTGCAGGCCGAGCTGGCGGGGCGGCACCAGCGCGCGCCGTCGGTCGCCTTGCTCGCTGGTTTGTTTTACTTGGCACCGACTTCAACATTATAAAACCTGTTTTTAATTCTTTTAGTTTAACAAAATCCAAGTACGTCACATTTTATGTAAAATTATTTATTACTTTTTAGTTCGTTGTTTGAAATCGGTTTTTTTGTTAAAAGTTATTTTTTTATTTTAAATACATTTACAAAATATAATTTTAACTGTGTATATAATTTAAAGTTACAAACATAAATACTTATAACTTATTTAAATGTACAAAAAGTATAATTTTGCTTGATGTTAGTCTACTTGCAATCTTTTTTTAATCATTTGGTTTTTATCACGGAGTGAGGCGTTCTGAAAGAACAACAAGACATGACATTTTACAACTTTTTACAACATTTGATACAGGTGTATGTACACTGGCCGGTCTGACGGCGCGCCTGTGGGGCGGAGCGCCCCTGCAGCTGGGGGCCGCCGCGCAGGCCGTGTGCGCGGTGAGCTGCGGGGCGCTCGCGCTGCTCTGCCTCGCGCTGGCGTTGTGCGCCGCGTTGAGGCTACGCAGTATCACGCATAAAGTGCCCGCTGAACGGCGGACATTTTTGAGGGATAGGTGAGTATTCTTTTAAAATGATATATTATATATAATACTAAAAATTAAAAGTTCTCATAAGTATTTTTTTAGTAGAATCTAGTGTTAAGGCACTCTGTTTCGTTGCAGGGCGCGCGTGGTGCGGCACACGCTGGCGGCGCTGGCGTCCACGAGCGCGGCGCAGGCGGCGGGCGTGTGGTGGGCGCAGCCGGGCCCGCGCGCGCTCGCGCACGTGCTCGCGCTGTCCGCCGCCGCGCTCGCCAACGTCAGTCCCCTATACGTATACCTATATATTCTATTTGTGATTCATCAAGCAAATCTCATTTTAATGTTTCTTTTTTATAAAATTCAACATTTTCTATATAATATCTCCTACAATTTTATTTTAGTATCTACTTACAATTTTATTTTAGTAAAGTTTCAATTTCTCAAAATTTCATAGACTAATTTGAACAATTATTAGAAATTATATAACTAAATATTCCTGTAACAATAATCTAGGGCATTACAATGTTGGTGTGCTATGTGATAAGAGACGAGCATTGTCTTCAATCAGCGCGGAGACTCCTATCGCTACCGTCGAGTAGAGACTGGCAAGAGTCTCCTGCTGGAGATACTTCTCTTAGCTGTAAGTTAAATATACCACGAAATTTATTTTTCATTTATATTACTATATCCTACTAATTAATTCTTTGTAAATAAGTATTGCCACAAACACATCTAAAGTCTATTAAAATCAAATTTGTGAAAAAAATTACATTTTATAGGAGATTTTTTTTATTTTAATTAAATTATGTAAAAATTGTCTTCTTTCAACATAGTGTATATAAAACAAGGGGGAGAAGTGGAAAGTAGAGGAGGTGCTGGTCTAATTGAATCAACGTCGTCTCCAGTGTCACCGCTCGCCTCGTATTGGCGAGCGCCCGGACTTGAAAGTCCTGCTAGAATGCACAGGTACATCATTATATAGTATGAAACAAAGCTACTTTTAACGTTAAAATGTGTTTTCACTAAAAGAAATAGTCATTAAAGAGGATTTATATATGTATAATAAATGTATATTATATTTGAGCTAAAAAAATATTAACAACGATTTGAAATGTGATGTGAACATTTTCTGGGATATATTTATTATTTTTTTATATGGGAATAGATAATAAGAATTCTACGAGAGTGAAGACCCAGGCATTTTACGAATATTTCTATTTTATTTTTTATTGATTTAAACCAAAAGATCATATCATTCTAATTTAGGAAATGGCCTGATTGCCTTAATATGAAGTACCATGTAATAAGTTTCTTTCACGCTTTTGCCAAATACGGTAAAAAAGGAAACCTTAAATTTATATGTATAAATATTGTAATTATAATGATATATTGTAATCATTATTACATAGACAATCAATTATTATTGGTAATTTGACCCATAATAATAAAACAATACCGTTTCTGTCCACACAGAAGACAATCAACACCAGACAGCCGAGCAGATATCGTCAGATGCGTCGAATACAAAGACTCACTACTAAGTCCATTACGATACGACGGACACCACGTGACCACTACTCACGCGATATGCGATCTCATACCACATACCCCTCGAAATCCCCAAAAACCCCACTTGCCCCTAAATTCCCTAAAACCACACAGCCCTCAACCCGAATACATGGCCCGGGTTTGCTTAGAACTTGGGGTCTTAAAGACCCCACCAGTCGAAACGCCATTACTGACGTGCTCAGTAGACTTTGAGCCCTACGACAAAACAATCGACACATCAAAAGAAACTTGCACAATATGTGTACAATCTAATCCAGACGTGTCAAAAATAACTTCACCGCCAATAAAAAGCTGTTTAAAAAAAACTAAAAAAGAGTTTTCGTCGAGCATTTCCTTGCCATCAATGGATGTGATGGACAAGTCCAAGTCAGACATAGAAGAAGTCAACAGAGAGTGGAACAAAGCCTACGACTCTCCAGACACAGACCGAATGCTAAACAAAATATCTGATGACCTGGATTTCCTACTTAATAGGACCCAGGATAAAAGTACGAACTTAAGTCAAATAGAGGAAGCTCCGACTTAGGCAAGAATCTAGGATAATAGATAGTTTAATAGAAAATGGTAACAGGGGTGCGTTTGTGTACATATTATTTTTATAAAGTGATATAAAAAGTAAATTTCTTATTCGTGTATATAAAGAAAATGCAGATTTATAGTCGATTCGAGAATTATCGATTCGTGGTATGTATGATGATTTAGGTTTTTTTTATATTTACAGAAAAAAATACTTCATTTATGTGTAATACAGAGCTTGTGGTGCTCAATTTTAAGTAAAGTTTAATTTTAAAATTTAAGTAATTTCAATTGTCTCGTAAATTTATATAAATAGAGCAAACATAACTTAACTTTATTATTCATTATAATTTAAGTTATTATTTTATTATATAAAGCCGTAAGAGTAAACTAAAACGATAAAAAATCTGCTATGTGTGATATATTATAAAGACGTTTCTAAATAATTTATGTATAAAATAGACTAAATAGTCATAATTTATTTTAAAAACAATTGTTGGTGCAAAATAATAATTAAAATAAGTAATCGATAACACAATTTTGCTGTCGTTGTATTACATTTACACATTCTTATACATAGCGTCATTGTTGCAGATTCGAATTCCGTTCAAAACAATCTATATTTAATATAAAATTATTTTCATAATCTAATTAATTGGAATAAAAGCACGGATCCTTCATAACACATATACAGAACAGAGTGTTCTGTCACTAGATCTCTCCTTCTATCAGAAATATATAAAAAAATCGTACCATATAAAACAACTACTATATAAAAAAATTAAGACAGTAAACCGTGTAGAGCTCTCTATATAGAAAATTCATATATTTATTTTTAAGCCAATCATTTCAATGTATAAATTTAATATAAGTAAGTGAATTTCAAAATCCTTGTAAATTTTATTAAATAATGCCTAGTTATTTGTAAATAACTTACTTTTAAGAAAGTTTTTTAACAAAATATTTTTTTAATATTATTTATTAAATATTACTTTATTCTTCAAAGACTCTTATATTTTAGTTTCTTTTTTTTTCTATAATACTTTTCTTAGTATCTTTTTTTACTTCACTTTCATTTTAACTTTTTCAAATGCTAGTCAAATTGTATTTACACGCCATAGTTGACCGCTATGATATTTGAGTTCAAATTTAAATACATATACAGAATCTATGAAGAATAAATATTTATATTATATCTGTTATTAAGTGTGATGTATTTTCTTTATAAAACGAGTATAAATAACGTGACCAAACGTCCCGTTTCAAACGGGATTGTCCCGCTTTTCGCTCTTATAGTTATCCCCGGTTTTTGAAATGGCACGAAAGTTTGGCCGACCGAATCCCGCTTGGCCGTACTTGAAAAAACTAAAAGCATGGTACGCGCGAAACGAAAATAAACAAGACACAATCAAATGTCACTTTTTTAATATTTCATAAAAAATGTGATAAAAAATTGCAAATTGTAAAAACCGATGTCTCGTTTTGAGCCAAACAAAGCATGGTCACGTTAAGTATAACTAACAATAAACAGTATTAGAGTACAAAATAATTTATTTAGTTTTACATTTTAAAATGACAAATTAGATAAATATACAGAGGCCAGTCGTGGCGCAGAGGCACATATTTATTTAAATGTATGTTTCCATTTCTTCGCTCTGGTGTCGAGGTAAAGCGCGGCGTTGAGTTCTGCCACTCAACACACAATTCCTCCAGAATTCGGCAGAAAGTGGGGAACGGAGTGTCTTAAAACTAGGTTCCCTCTGCCTACCCTGCTGTGTGCGGGATACAGCGTGTAGCTGATTTTGAATTGATTTAGATAAATATATTAATATATTATTAAACTTGTGACGAATATTATATTTCTATAAAAATCTAAAAGGAAAGAGAAATTAAAGAACTAGACAAAATATAATGTTGTAATAATGTACTACTGGAACTTTTTCATATTTGTTATTGAAAAATCTTAAATACAAATAAATGAACAAATACCTACATATTAGAATTGAGAAACAATATTCGTGACAAGTATATTTTGATTTTCAATGTAAATGTTACTAACATACGACAAGAAGTATTATAAAAGTTACCAACGCTCTATTCATAAATAAGTGGTATTTTATTTTTATTTTTAACCTTTCAGTATACGATTAATTTTAGTTTTATTAAAAAACTTTTAGTTCTTTGTTAAATAATAATAGTGTTAAATTTGTCCAAATCGATGGTTATAATCGGTATTAAATGTAAATAAAATGTGTAAATACGTTAGAAACGATTCTAAGCGAATTATGTATACATTTTGAGTTAGATCAAGTACAATATATTTTTTATTTACAATTAAATACAATTTTTTACTATTTACTTTGATTGTTTTATTTCAATTTACTTTCCTAATTGTTCCTATTTTTATGAAACTATTAGCCATATCTGACATCAACTCCACCAGACAACACGCCGTGTCTTAGGAAATTCCACGGAAAGTAGGGGAGTGTCATTACGCGACGTTTACCTGACGACGTACGACGTTTATACTGTATGCGGGATACAGTGTTAAGCTGAAAAAAAAAGAATCTGATTGAAAATAGCATCATCCTACGTATAGATTATGTTATACATATTAAAGGACTCATAAATCCAAATAAAACATAGGAGAATGTTCATATTTCTGATACAGGTATTTTCCCAGTCCGCTTAGATAGTTTTATTGGATTTAGCATTTAATATTTTGTATTTGGTATTTAAAAGAGGTTTGGCGTTATTCTTACACTGTAAAAAGGCCACGATGAATTTGTCGACGTGGCGCCGAGTCCTCTCTACCCTCCTACAGCATGAAGTAGGAACAAATAATTTTTGCTATATAAACGCGAATTGGTCTCTTGCAACTTTATAAAGTTCAAACTCGTCGGACAAATATTTACATAAGAAAAAATTGATCTGACAAAGGAAAATATTAAATTATAAATTGTAATTGGTGTGGAGTGCTGCTGACGGTATCTTTGCTTCGTTGAAGTTTTTAAATTCCAGAATGTTTTTTAAATTCAAATATTGAGTATTTGTTCTTGAAGTCAAATTATGTGTTATAAATAAAAATTATAGAAGAAACGGAATATAACGCACAAAGCGCAGTGGTGAGTTGCACGCAGCGGAGTGTCCTGACACTTGTGAGGTTAAATTTGTTTCCTATCCTATCTTACTTAGCGGAATAACATTTAAATAAAAATAAAACTATTATTTTTTTCATACATGTACATCTCCATATTGTATAAAAATATAACTTACATAAAACCTTTTCAAGTTATGATGGATTGATTCATTTTATAAAAAGGTTTTTACTGAAACTATAAACATAATAGAAGCTTAATTGATTCTATAGTGTGCATTTATTTATAGCATTTACGATAATTGACAGCTATATTTTACTTTTCCTCTTTCTGTTTCTGTAGTCGGTGTTTCATCATCAGCATCAAGGTTTCATTTGGACCACTCCAAAATCTCAGCCTCCACCAGCTTCTGTTCAGCGCGTGTTTTACAACCGTGTAGTTTATATTTTCATACCTATGTACGCATATACATAGAGGCCGTTGCAAGCGTGTGAATGTAAACACGACAGGTTGTGGGTTCGATTCCTACTCGAGAAAAAGACATATTTCATATTCTCATTTCTTCGCACTTAACGCGCAATACCGCCAGAATCTACCGAAAAATGGAAACGGAGTGACTTAACTCTAGTTATTAAGGTGCCCGCACAAAGCAACGTAGGCAGAAGGAACCTTGGAAACTAGTGTTACGTAAAGCTAAAAAAAAAATTATTTATAAAAATGTAATTAATAACCAGAATATCCGGCCCTGACGGGGTTTTCAAGTGACGGACAGGATGTACGCCTAAAGGTATCCGTCACGCCTTATAACAAAAACAAGATAATACCATGCAAAAAGAGAAACACCGTTTCCGACTACCCGTCACCGACAATTTGGTAACTTTAATTTAAAATTTAGTTTTATTACGATATTAATTTACAAAATTCATTAAAAATTTAAAGCTTATTTTTATTACGAAATTTAGATATAATTACATTAAAGTTAGTACTTAAAAAAATTAGCTTCACGCTGTATCCCGTACACAGCAGGATAGTTAAAAATAACTTAGTGCAAAGACTCTCCGTTTTCCACCTTCCGACTAATTCCGGAGGCATTATTAAGTGTCCATGCTAAGTGGTGGAACTCAACGTCGTGTTTGTCTCGAAACCATAGCAAAGAAATAAAAATGTACATTTTTCGAGTGGGCATCGAACCCACAACCACTTGCGTTTACAAGCACACGCTTGTACCAATGTAACGCGACTGGCTTTTTAAAAGTTATTTGGCTTTTTACGATATATTTTGTGTCCTTTGTGTCTTTTCTATTGTTGAAATTGATAAAAAACTATATGGTACTCTAACTTTGCTACACAAGTTAAAACTGGAGAACTTTGAAAAACGCTTGAATTTTTTCCTGTATTAAAAAAAACTAATATATAAATGAATATTTTTCAACGTAGTTTGACAGCTATGTTAATTAGTTAATAAATATCTTTTCCGGAATATATGACAATACTGGTTGACACACTACTTGTAAATATTTGTATGTATCCGATACCGTCTGATTAGTGATGTTATTTCCAATTATTTTCATATCCTACTTCTGGAATATAAGGCGGTGTTGAGATGCGCAATTCAACATAAAATGTCTCAAAAATTGGGCAGAAAATTGAAAGTCGCTAACTAGGTTCCTTACTATGCGAAAAAAAAAAATAGTTTGGTACATAAAATAATTAAGTAGTACATTATATTAAAGAAAAAAATACAAGACAGTAGAAAGAAAAGATCCCATTACTGTTTTGTAACATAATTTACAGGCATATCACTAATTTTCATACTAATTGTTAAAAAAATAAATCAAAAGCTCAGCTTCACGGTGTATCCCGCACACAGCAGGGTAGGCAGAGGGAACCTAGTGTTAAAACACTCCGTTCCCCACTTTCTGCTGAATTCTAAGGGCATTGCGTGTTGAGTGGCAGAACTCAAAGCCGCGCTTAACCTCGACACCAGAGCGAAGAAAATGGAAATATAAATTTAAGTAAATATTTCATCTCCTCGAGTGGGGATCGAACCCACTACTTTATTTTTATAACAAGTCGGTTTTACAGGCACACTTCGTGCCGCTGCGCCACGACTGACCTCTAGTTTATTAAGGCCCGTATCTATTAAGAGCTCTAAATGCTGAGATAGATCTAGAGATATCGTTTTGAGATTCACAAATGATATACATACGTATAGCCCTGTTATATTTTAATAAAATTCTGAATTTTAACGTTAACGTCTTTTAAAATGCAGCAGACTATCAAATATAAGAAATCTGAAACATACAAATAATATCTTTTCACTGATTTAGAAAAAACCGAGATCAAATGGAGGTGTGTTTGTAAGAGTAACCTAAGATTTTTGGGCTCATTTCATATTAAGATTGCTTAAACTTAGTTTCCCGAAGAAAAGTTCGTAATTTTCACGGCACCGTGTCGGTTGTTCCAAAGTTCCGTTTTCGGGTTATTTGTTGGGTCATGAATCTTGACGCTCGGGCTCACCTCCTTCCAGACGATGAATGAATACAAATAGCGTTTGCCTTTTCGCTATTCTTTTTATTTATATTGTCTGTCAATGAAACAAGTATTTTTTTAACTTCACACTGTATCTCGCACACGTCAGAGTATGCTAGTGATGACACTGTTCTCCATTTTCCGCTAGATTGTGGAGGCATTACGTAACGAGTGGCGAAATTCAACGCCTCTCTTTGTCTCGACACCAGATCGACATTAAAAATTAAATATTTTATATCCTCGAAGGGGAATCAAATCGATAATTTAGATACAGCGCATATACATAAGATATATTATAGATTCGAAAAGAAAAACACTTTTTGTTCGAAAAGTCAGTTTCTGAACTTAATTATACATATGTTTTTATTACGACATCCAATTTTGCACTGTAACATGAACATGGATTGCAATAACAATTTAGTTATAAGAATGGAACCGTAGTATCGCACAAATTTTTCTAAATAAGTCCTACCGCTGCAATCGTAAAAATTTCGAAGGACACTCTAAAGTGCTCTTCGTGGGTATTTTGTTCGTGCAAAGTAAACCTCTTCCACGAAACTTTTTATTACTTAATAAATGGTACTCTAGAACAACTTATGAAACTCAAACAAATTATACAATTCTTGGTGGTTTTAAAAAATTTGGATACTTACAACAAAAATTGATTACAGCTTATTTCTTTACAACTTTGAGAACTTTGAGTGTTAAGAACAATAGGCACGTTTATCCCGCCTTTTTTTATGGAAAAGGACAAGGCAAACAAGCCTAACGATTGCCGCTGCCCACGGCCCCGTGCAACACTAGGGGAGCTACAGGTGCGTTGCCGGCCTTTAAGGTGGAGATACACGCGCTTTTTGAAAGTACCCATGTCATATCGACCTGGAAAAATTGCCGAGGGTAGGCCATTCCACAGTTCCGTGGCGCGTGGAAGAAAGTTCCTACGAAACCGTACAGTAGTGGATTGCCACTTATCCAGGTGGTGTGGATGATATTTACGCCTACACCTGCGTACTGCTATATACTACACGTACTTACATGAAATATTAAATAATTTCATTTCTTGGCTCCGGAAGCAAGGCAGAGCGTGGCATTAAGTTCCGCAACTCAATACTTCAATACCTTGAAAATCCGGAGAGTGAAAATAAAGAAATGGGAATTTAGTATCTTAATATTAGGTTCCCTCAGTCTGCCTTGCTATATGCGGGATACAGCTATTTTACAATTTAAATTAGTAGCATTACTTTCTTAAAGCGTGATATTTATTAAAGAAACAATTTAAATAGAATAAACTATTAACTCTATTTGTCACTTAAAGTAAAATGCCTATTTTCTATTTAAACATCTAATACTATATTAATATATTAGAGTGCTATAGAAATGGATGCTAATCTAATTATCGTGGACAACCAAACAGCTGGGCGCAAATCACTGTAAAGGAATAATATGCTTAAAGTACATTACATTATATAATTATCTATTGTATATATATAGTTGGTTAATAGCTATGCATTGTTTTAGAGGTTATAGTATTGAAGTAGGACCTTATTGAATAAACACGTGATAGTTGCGGATTCGAATTTTAGTTCGGGTGAATATATTTTGTAATTTTTATTTACTCGCACCGCATTTTTATTTACACGGGCACGCTACTGTTTCATAAATATACAAAATGAAGTACAACTTTGCAATTTGTTATAAATATTCCATTATTTTAAAATATACATAAAATATTTAAAAATAATAGAATATTTACTTAGATGGAAATTGACTGACTGTGAGTGCAATGGTTTCTTCCCCACTAGGGGTAAATAAAATATTATTTTCTTTTATTGTCTTTAAATTATTAACTCTATAATCACACCTATATATACATATATATAGAAATAAACAAAAAGTGACTACTAACATTAATCGCCCGTATTATTAGATACGTAGATACTTTAGTATATTTGTCGGTTTTTGCTTCACGCCTCAGCGTTTCGGCTGATCGTTATTCAATTTGACACATGAATTATTTTTGACACGAGAACGGACGTCGGCTATTTTTTCCCATTGAAAAGTTGGATGTATTCCTGTGGGTAAACCTTTTATTCATCTATTCAAATTTGACACGGCAGGTACATAGAAATGATAGATGCGACAACTACTAAACACGCTATATTTCGTTAAAAAGCCGAATGACGTTCCTATAAGTTAATTTAAATATCAATTTTGCGAAGAATATTTAAAAGCAATTTGGAAACAATTTCTCTTAAAAAACACATTAGGCAACTTTTTTACTTTGCGTGGAGAAAGTTTGGCTAAAACAATACGTAGTCCCGCAAAAGATTAAAAGGGCTCGCGGTGAAGAGGAAATAACGAAATAAAAGGAAACTCTTGTTGAACCGTAAAACAAAACTGTTTGCATTTATCTTTACTGAAAATGGATTATAAAGTCGTGGTTAAGTACTTAAAATGGACACAATATATTCGTTTAGGTGTAAGAGTTAAAACTGGAAGTTGGTTTGGGCAAAGGCCTAAACCCAATCTAACCTAGCCCATATATTATATGTATCATTGGAGTCACCAGGTGTATTATATTTAATGAATAACAGTCTTCATAAATGTCTATTTTCTTATTATTAATACATTACCATTTAAAGTGAATATCGCATACAACCTTATAGACTATATAAGCATACATTTAAATATATTATACAAGAAAAAGTTAGTTTAGTAAGTTAGATTAAACTCACTAAAGTTATAAATTAATAAAGAACTCAAAGCAACGTTAGCGCATAAAGGATAAATGATCGCCTTTAAGAAACTTGGTCTTAAAGTTCAATAGCAGACGTATTGAGAGGAAGGGAGGAGTGAGTGATTGAGTGGAGATAACGTGCCTATTGTAGGTGTTACCCGAGGGTTCTATAACGGTGTCAGCTCTTGTGTTTTGATAACAAGTTTATTATTTTTGCTAGAAATCCTTGTATATTTTAAATGCTTCAGAATACAAAAATAAATAAATAGTGAAATATCCTAATTTTATCAAAAAAAATGTCCCGCACACATAAGGGTAGGCAAAGGGAGCTTAGTGTTAAGAAGAATTCTGGAGGCATTGCGTCTTGTGTAGTGGAGCTCAACACCGCGCTTTGCCTCTACACCAGAGCGAAGAAATGAAAATATAAATTTGCTTATTTAAATTAGTCATTTCACATTGAAACTCGATGCTGGATTTTATAATACAAAGTAAGAGACAAAGGTATTATTATAATCACCACATTTTATCCGATAACACTGGTCACTGAGATACGAACTTTAAGTTTTAGCATTTAAGTAAGTTTTAAAACAAATTTTCTTTCAAGACTAACTTTTTCTTTTAATAAAGTTACCCTAGCGAAATTAAAATATGTTTTTTTTAATATCTATTTGATTTTCACTATAAGTTTTATAATTTAGAAGAAGTCTTAAAATAACATCTCTCGACGATTATTTTCTAAAACTTTACTCATTTCTATGATATAATAGAATGTTTTAAAGACAAGTAGTTATCAAATATATGATTAAGCGCGGGTCGCGCCTACGGTAACAGTGACGCTTATGTTCTCCACAGTTTTAAATTGTGTTTTGTGGTTAATAATTATTGGATAAGTGGAAAAACAGTATTAATGTAAACATTAGAAGATTACCTACTCAAAGTGCTAAGAAACGTGTAAGAAAGTGCTTGAAGTGTAGAAGTATTATTTTCTACGTGTGTAAAATATTTTATCAAAATCTATGAATTTATTTTGAACGGTGTATCTGCAATATTTGTTGTGTGGTTACCTCCATATGATCAATAATTAAGGATAAAAACTTTGTGGAATTAGTAACTGTCTATTTCGAATTAACATTAACCCTGTGCTGTGGACTAGAGGTCGGACGGTCACAAAAACTTACAATTACAAGTGCCGAGTTCGAAACCAGCTTATTGTTATTGTTTTTTTTTTTTTGCATTATTTTATTATTATTTATTTTTTTTTATATATTTTTTTTCTTTTCTTCTTTTTTTTTTTTTTTTGTTGGTGATAATAGTCAAAATGGTATTATGCTCATCGTGTACTTCGAGTATTCTGGTAACACAGAAGCGTATTAAATGCTCATCAGCCAACTGTTGTAATCAACATCACCAGGAATGTGTAAAACTTAACGATACAGTCAATGTACCACGTGGTAAATGGACATGTCCCACATGTAAACGTTTTCCTAAGGATTCTCCGACTCTTTCTAATGCATCTCCGGGTACCTCTGTTACAAATATGAATTCTTTTCAAGATATGATTCTTGAAGAAATTCGCGGCTTGAGAGCAGAAATAAACAAAAAATTCGCAGAGCAACAAGTCTGCTTGAATAAATTTGACACGTCCCTATGTAATATGCAAAAGGATATCAAGGAACTTGGCTTGAAGTATTCTCAAATGCGCGTAGAACTTGACGAGGTTACCAAGTCTGTAAACTTTTTATCAGAAGGCTATGATGATCATTTGGAAAGGAATTCAGAAAATTCAAGACTTATCTCTAATCTGACAGCAGAAAATTCTTCTCTAAAAAAACAACTGGGTGATGTTTCTGCCCATTTGGCTGAAATAGAGCAAAGAGCACGTGATTCTAATATTGAACTACATTGTGTGCCTGAGAACAAATCTGAAAATCTATTGACCATTATTCACCAATTAGCTAACACAGTATCGTACCAGCTATCAGATAATGACCTATTGGGCTATAACAGGGTTGCTAAATTTAATTCTACCAGCAAGAGACCTCGAAGTATAGTAATAAAAATGTTAAGTCCTAGAGTTCGTGATAACTTTCTGGCTGCTATTAAACTGTACAATTACAAAAATAAGGATTCAAAACTTAATTCGTCACACCTCGGTTTCGCGACCAAGCAACCCATTTGTGCAATGGAACATTTATCACCTGCAAATAAACAGCTACATGCTGCTGCTAGAATAATTGCTAAGGAAAAGAAATATGAATTCTTATGGATACGAGGGGGAAAAATTTTTGTACGAAAAAATAATAAGTCGGAGGCTAAGTTAGTTAAAGACAAAACTTTTTTAGAGACATTGTGATTGTTTTTTTTTTAATTATTAATTTATCTTGTTTTATTTTATGCTCTTAATGGAGAATACATATTTATAAAATTCAATTTAAATATATACTATCAAAATGTGAGAGGTTTACGCACGAAAGTAAATAGCTTTTATTTAAATGTACTAGCTCATAATTACGATGTAATAATTATGACCGAAACTTGGCTTAATGATTCAGTATTTGATCATGAGCTAATTGACCGCAGATATAATGTGTTTAGGCGGGATAGATCTTCTTCTTCATTTTATTCTCATAAAAAAGACGGCGGTGGCGTAATGATAGCTATATTAAAAAAAATTGAAGTTATTCGCAATTTTAACAGAGAGTCTTCGTGTGAGGACCTCTGGATTACTTTAAGATTGGGTAGGAATAATATTGTTAATATATATGTAATTTATATTCCTCCACCATTGAATGAAGGCTACGTTGACACGTTTCTACGAAATCTTTCATGTGCTCTAACAGAGGTCAATAAAAAATCATCCACAATTTTAATAGGCGATTTTAATTTAAGTGATTTACTGTGGGAATATAATATAAGTCAATGTTTTTCGTCTCCTTTAACTTCAAATAACTTTGTAGTGAATAATTTTTTGGACAATATCTTTTACAATAACCTTTACCAATGTAATAATGTTTTGAACGGAAATGGTAAGATGCTCGATTTAGTTTTCTCCTCTGATCCCACATACATAACTATAAATCAAGCTTCAATACCTATAATACCCTCAGAAAGTCATCATCCTCCTTTGGAAATCTCTTTTCATTCGTCATCATGTAGCACTGTTAAATACAATAAAATACTGTCATATAATTTTGCAAAATGTGATTATGAGTCCCTTAACTCTGCATTGGAATTAATTAATTGGTCCGCCATTTGGGATGGATGTTTGCATGTTGACGATATGGTTGAGAGATTCTATTCAACTTTAATGCCTCTTATTGATATGTTCACCCCTCTTAGAAAGCCGCCAAATGAGAATTTCCCCAGTTGGTTTAGTTTGTCACTCATAAAGGCACTTAAAGAAAAAGCCAAATATCATAGAAAGTATAAAATGTACGAAAACGCGATGGATAACTTAAGTTATATTATTTTAAAAGATCGTTGTGAACTATTATTAAAAGAATGTTATAATGATTTGATAAATAATGCTCCTATACATTTGCGACGAGATCCATTGTATTTTTGGAGAATTTTCAAAGAAAAAAAAGGAATAGTACTTTAATTCCTAATGAGATGAACCTGAATAAAGAAATGGCAGTTGGAGGACAAAAAATTTGTAATCTTTTTTCCAAACATTTTCAAAGTGTTTATAATCTAGGCCAAAGTACTCCCTTATTTACAGCACAAACATCTTCTACTACTATAGATAATAAATTATCATTTGGCCATATAATTGTGGATGAGGAAAATGTTTTGAAACAACTCCAATCCATTAATATACATAAACCTTCCGGTCCTGATGGCTTATCTCCTTTATTTTTGAAAAAATGTGCATTAAATCTTTATAAACCCTTGGCTAAAATATACAATAGATCATTAGAATCTGGCATATTTCCATCTAAATGGAAAGAAGCTTATATAACACCTATTCATAAAGGCGGCGATGCACGAGAGGTAACTAATTATCGTCCTATTTCACTATTATCAATCAGTGGTAAAATATTAGAATCAATTGTCAACAAAAATATATTATATCATATACGTCGATACATAAACTGTGGCCAGCATGGTTTTTTGCCTGGTAGATCTACAACATCTAACTTAGTTTCATATGTATCTGATATAGCGGAAGGATTAGATAAACAAAAAGAGGTGCATGCTATATATACTGATTTTAGAAAAGCATTCGATGTGGTGAAACATAACATATTATTAGAAAAAATGGAACACATAGGTTTACATGGCAGTTTGCTAAGATGGATTGAGTCATACTTAAATAACCGTTCGCAACTGGTTAATATCCGTGGATTTAAATCAGAACAGTATAAAGTAATATCTGGGGTTCCCCAAGGATCACATCTTGGTCCATTGTTTTTTTTAATATTTATTAACGATCTATCTAATGATATTAAATCAAATTTTAAATTTTTCGCTGATGACTTAAAAATTTACCGAATTATTGATCAAGAATCTGATAAACACATTTTACAGGCGGACATAAACATTATTAGTAATTGGTGTAAATTGAATGAAATGTATCTCAATGCCAATAAATGCTTCTTTTTAAAATTTTCTCGTAAAGTTAATGTTGAGAACGTTACATATTTTATTAATAATTTACCTTTACGTGAGGTGACAAGCATTCGAGATCTGGGTGTCACACTTGATAGTTCACTGAGTTTTAGATCACACTATGACAATGTAATTAGAAAAGCTTCCAAATTATCAGGTTTTATCAATAGTCAATTAAAATTATTTAAGCAACCATATATAACTATACTTATATTTAATACATTTGTACGAAATATCCTAGAATATTGTAGTACAGTGTGGAGTCCTAGCTATCAAATTCATATTAACAGATTGGAAAGAAAAAACATTTTGTCTTCCTCCCGCTAAAACCAATGTATTAAGCCACTCACCCCTACATCGCATAACGTCCTCGTATAATGACATGTGCTTGAAATTAGATATTTTCAATTTTATCTCTATAACCTCTCTGCGTAATAAGTTGAAAGAAATTGTTTAGTTTTAAAATTAATGTAATTTTAGTTAATAAGTACTTTTACTTTGAGTTGTTATTATTATTTAAGTAGTTCTTTTCATATAGATTTTTTTTTTTTTTTTTAAATACACGTTTTGAAAATTGTTAATTTATTTAGTTTTTACATATCTCTATCTACTAGTTATTTTTCTTTGTTACCGTAAGTTAGGCTATTTATTACAACACTATAAACGCATGCTGTGTCTGCAACTAGAAAAATGCAATCACTTGTATAAACTATGTTTGTGATATTTTTTGTATGTAAACATATTTTGATTGTAATTTGTTTTGTGGACCAATAAACAGAAAAAAAAAAAATACCCGAGATATCTTCTACAATCTCTAAGCATAATGTTAAATGTAAATATTGTTGATCTTTACTAAATATAGCTCATGTCTATCTTTTAATAAGTAATAAAGAAAAAAATGTTTGACACTAGACTTTCTGCCTACTCTGTTAAATAGAATAAAGCGCCAAGCTGAATAAAAATATAGAGAAAAGTTTTATTAGCATGTGAATAAAAGCGTATGTTTTATAGTTTCAATGACTCCGTTTTATCTATAGGTAATATGAGTGAGTAATTATTTTCTAGTACATTGCTTTGCACATGGCTTTAAAGGAAATGTGATTAAAATCATAAAATTTACAGCTGAAACCAGATATATATATATATATATATATATATATATATATATATATATATATATATATATATGGACTACCCAAGGGACCTATCCCGAAGTTTAGTTTCGTACACCCACCAATTTCGTTTTATATAGATTATAATACAAATACTACTCTGGTACAGGTAAAGTATGGTCACATTAGCTGTATGGTAATAGACTAAAATGTCGATTTGTCTTCATTGTAACTGTCATAGGCGATAATCAATTGATCAAAATCTATAGAAGAAATGCTTAAAAGTTAGTAAGTATTTGAACTCAATAATTCAGAAATTTATAGTAGGTATATTGATTTCGAGGCCGTCGTGGTTCAAGGGTATGTGACTGTCGCACGGGTACGCGACGGTTGTGGGTTTGTTCGTTCGTAAAGTAATTTACTAGATAACACCTCATTTTAATGATACATTATTATGAACATGCATATCTCTTATGGGGTTGAATTTTTATTTTTCAGCGCAGGAACATGCCATACGCTATAGCCGTCAAATATTTTCTAACTTTCATAGCAGCAACAAATAGTACTACAACTGTGTGTCGATTTTCCGCGTTTATTCTTTTATTTCAATGGAATAGATCAGTGTTCAATTGAGCGCATTCTGTATTGTAAATAAAGCATATTCTGTTTGTAAAATTCATACTACGTATTGGTGATTTCACGTCATATGAATCATTTTCTCTTGCAATTTTGAATTTATGTGGCTTTTTGATCTATTTATCTCTCATCTATTCTATTAGGATATTTTTTGGTCGAAAAGAGAAGTTTAATTATTACTTAAGTGGAAACATATTTATTGACAGTAAGCTAGAAATAATACAAAAAACAAGGAAATATGGTGTTGTTGTAATTTTGAATCTACCTATACAATATTTAATTATGTTTGAGTACAATAGAATGCGGTATTTTTAAGTGATTGACTTTCCCTAACAATCCCGCAAAACAGAACAGCGTATTAATTAAACAAATGTTGAAATAAAATGAGGGTATTAAGAACAGTAATTTGATTATTTTCTTTGTAAACAAGAAAAGGTGGAAAAGTCAAAGAATTCAGTACTAGAACTCACAGGGCGCACCAGAACTGCAAGGGGACCCGCCTTTGTCGAGCTTTCGGCAAATTCCCCGGCCATTTTATTCTAAGCCTTCAGCTTTTGAGGATTTTCTTTTATTTAGTATTTTAAGAAAATCTAGAGAGTACGTATTTCATTATAGGTCTACGGGAAATAGGTTTTGATGACGCGGCGAATAAATTTGACAAAAAAAAATTAACATAAAATATAAGTATGTTTTGATTCATAATATCTATAGTTTTTGTACTTTCGGGATTTTTTGCTTTACTAATATTGCCATATGTTTGCCAAATTTCATAACTGTAGGTCAACGGCATTATTTTTATTTATCAACTTATAAGTTTTCAGCACGCGGCGAATTTTATACAAAATGCAGCAAAAACGATGAAATATTTATACATATTTACTTACATTAAAAGCTTTAATTGTATATTTCTGTGTTCCAAGAAACCGTGCATCGGTTCGACTTGTGGATTCGATTTCTTCTCGAGGAAAATAATTATTTAAACAAAGCGCAGCGTTGAATTTTGCAATTCACACGCAACGCAAAGGATATTAGTTATTTTTATTAAAACGTGAATGCTCTCCATAGTTTGAAATGGCTCTTTTATTGCGTTCCATTGCTTTGTAGTTGCCAAATATTGGACAGTTTCAAATCATTTTGGCGGGCGGTTTGTGTTCAAATTTTATATTAAAGCTTCATATAAAGTTTTTCCATGAATGAATATCCTACCATTTGAAGTACAGGATACAGCGTAAAGCTAAACAGAAAAAAAATACCTGAAAAGGAATTTCAAAATTCAGTTTCAACAATAAACTAAGAAATGTTAAAACATTTTTTTATTATGAAAATAAAAAAAAGTGTCCTTTTAAGAGCACAGCACGCTCTTTCAAATACAGTATATGATTCTGTTGTTGCATTTAGTAATTACACTAATTGGACACTCTCTAATATAACGGTACAATGTGGTGCGTTTAACGCATGGAGTAGTAGGTCTGCGATGTAAGTGTAAAAATTATATATATATATATATATATATATATATATATATATATATATATATATATAATTTTTTATAAGTGATACTAATAATTATATAAGTGATACTTATAAAAGTATTGTTCTTTCCTAGGTGTGGATTAACACTTTAAAAATGTTTAAAATATATATGCGATTTTTTTTATTCAGCCTATATTTCGCTTACATAAGGGCTAAGCAGCAGGGTAAGTTACCAGCCTAGTGTTAAGACTCTGCGGTCCCCTCTTTTAGAAACAAATTCAAGGCGTTTCATGTTGGGTGGCGGAGCTCAACGATGTGCTTTGTCTTGTTACCAGTGTGCAATGAATTCTCCGAAGTGGACATCGAACGCACAACTTTTACATCATATCGATGAGCTACGACAGCTTCAATATTTCTTACATTTAAATAATTTTATAACATCTTTATTTTAAAATACAAAACATTTGTTACTAAACTATATTTCACAGTCCATACATTCTGCACGACTTATAATATATATATGAACTAAAGTGAATATGACAATAAATTGTTATTGTATTGTTTTATTATAACGTGAGTGACATTAAACCGAATCATTGATCACATTTGAGTCCACTCACTTTTTAATTAAAATTCATTTGTTTCAACGATTTGCTCTGTATTTGTGATTTATTTTATGGTTAAATAATGTTATTGTAAGTTAATAGAAATATTATCAATTCAATTTATTAATATATATTATAACAATGAGATTGTGGCGCAGGGGCACAAACGTGCAACTATAAACGCGACGCTTTTGGGTTCGTTTCCCACTCGGAGGGATGAATATTATTTTTTTTTTATTTCCTCGTCAAAACCTAAACAACATGCATTATTAAAAATTATTTTTAATTTTATCTTTAAAAATTAAAAAGGTAAAATTTCTAAATCTCACGGCTCCACGTCTACACAGAAAGAGCTACTGTCGCCTCAGCGAGAACAAATTCATGTACACAAAAACAAAAACAATGTGTTTTTTCAAATAATTTCTTATAAGAACAAAATGTGGTAAAACAATAGCACTTTCGAGTCCAAATATCGACAAAGCCCCCAGGCGGAGTCTGGTAATGAAACACGGTCTATTCATTAAGTTTGCCTAAAGACGCCTCTAATTAGCCTCCCACTGACCCTGTTTCGCTAGTGTAAATATTTACACTGTCATAAAGAGGTTGAAATGTACGTCTGGTGTTGTCTTATCGGGGAGATGGTGGAAATTAATTTGCGAGGGGAGGTAAAGTGGATTTTTTTTTGGAAAATTAAATATAATTGTTATAAAATTAATAGCGAAACTTAGTATTATTTAGGAGTTTTTTTTCATTTTTTTAGCTTCACATTTGTATCGAGTTGGCAAAGGGAAGGGCCTAGGTTTAGACAATCCGGTACCCATTTTACGCGGATTTCTGGAGTTATTATGCAAAATTTTTCATTAAGCGACGAGACTTAACGCCGCGCTTTGCCTTAAGAGGCATAAGTGCCAGAGAGAAAAAAAACACTATTACATTTTCATTTCCTCCAATGAAAATTGAACCTACGCGTGTACAGTCACACGCATGCCCCTGCGCTATGACTGACCTCTACATAATTTAATACGAGATAGTAGTATTTCGTTCCATTTTACAGTCACAATGGTCTTAATGATGCCGAATGAAATATATAATATATTATTAATAAATATATCATAATTAACAATTTTTCAATAAATAAAATATAAATAGTATTTATCTATTAAACGAAAATACAATACGGTAGTAAAGGAAGTTATGTTTTATTATTACACTGCGGCAACGGAAATAGCTTACATCCATCAAACATTAGCCGGATGGTTCGAGAAAACGAAATGCAGAACTTATATTTTATCAACAAGCTTTTTGACCACCCAATAAAAAATATATAATATTATAATAAAAAATAATAAATTATAATACGAATGTATCATTTTTTTAGCTTCACGCTGCATCCCTAATAGAATGGCAGACAGAGGGAGTCTGGGAACCTAGTGTTAAGACACTCTATTTCTGGTTAAGATACTTCTGTTTTCTATTTACTGCCGCATAACGTGTTAAGTGACGGAACTTAACACCTGTTTTTCTTCCTTAAATTTTTATTCCGAGTGACAATCAAATCCTGAGTCAGTTGTTGTGCCGATGCTCCACGGCAGCCTTATGAGTGTAATATAAGTTATATGTCATATAAGTCAAATAGTTTAAGTATAATATCGCACAGCATAGCATTGAAATAATGCTGGATGCTATCTTTATAAGAATGTAATGTTTAGTTGTGTTATCTAAAGATTTTTCGTGGATCGCTCATCTAATAATTCTCCTTCCGGACAACACGCATTATCCGCATGTGCGCCGCGAAATATTGTTTATTTGCGGGAAATCCCTTTGTCAATAAACTAAAGTAGTATCCACTTTGTTAAAGTAATTGCCAAGTTCTTTGTTGAATTTTATGTGAGATTAGCCTAGTTATTGAAATATTTATATATAAGTTTAAGCGTTTAGTAGGTTTTTAAATTACATTGTCTGCTTATTATTTTGTACTACTTTTTTTAGGTTCACTATGTATCCCTCGCGGGAATTATTTAAGGTTTGATACCAGAGAAAACGAAGCGACAATTTCTATGGTCTCTACATACCTATTTCGCTTCGTCCACTGTCGACAACCTCTTCGTACATGTCGTTTGGGGGTTCTCATGCTTTTTATGTAACCTTCCTCCAGTATTATTGATACTGTAGTCAACTGAGGTCTCTCCCATAATTTTCTTACCACCTACTTTTCCTTCGTAAATCTTTTTAACATTTTTAAAGAGTTATACCAACCGTATAAACGTTTCCCGCTACGTTAAATTTTTTATACGTTTTGTAATTAAGTATTCTTCATAAATGTGTTTTGGCATTCTTCATTTGTTAGTGTCCAAGCCACCTAGCATGTTCGTTCGAATTCGGTTCTAAAGTAGAGAACAGAATGTTTTGACACTAAGCTGTCTTTCGTTTGGATATAAAGTAAAATTTGAAATACATGTTGAAATTTAATAACCACGAGAAAACGCACAAAAAAGAGCGCTTTTGTGATAGGTTGCAGAGAGTCGACTGTCAATTGAGCTTGTAAACTTTATTTTATTTTTATTCTTTTTCCTTTTTATAAACAAACCAGCGAAATGTAAAAGATACATTAATATAAATAAAATGTAAAAGATATATTAATATAAAAAAAATCCTTCTGGAATGTGACACTCAGGTTTGAAGTACAAGGTATGAGATATACGGGTCCCGCGACTGCCAGGTATCCTTGTTTCACACTTGTGACTGAATTAAATTTAATTAAAGCATTCATACAACATTTCGCAGGCTGTGTTCCTAATGTTCCACGAGAAACATGTTATGTTTATTGTACCAGAGGCCGTGCTCGCTATCTGTCTTTTGTAATTATGTTATTCATAATATGCTGTACATTGAAACGCCAGTCATGGCGCAGTGGCACAAAGTGTGACTTTTTTAGCGAAGTTTTGTATTCGAATTATGGTGAAACATTTAGGGCGATTTAATGATGTATGGTGAAGACCCGCGCTGCCCCTCGGGGGCCGCTTTGTTGCGAGTCCAGGTTTCTGAACAATTTCATTCAATATTCAAGCGGCCCTCACTAATGTGGCCTTTATGTTACGTTTTTATATTATCTTCTTGTAAATTCTGAGCTTGTAAATATTGAATGTCCTGTGCATATAATATTATTAACATGAGGAACTGTAAGCTAGTCGTGGCGCAGGGAGACAAACGTGCGACGTGCGACGCGACAGGTTGTAAAGAAAAAAGCTCACATTCCGCTTTCTTGCCTCAATACTTGTAATGAGAAATGTTGTAGATGATGTAAATTAAAGAGTTTGCTTGTACTGTTTCTCATTACTTATTAACAAATTAATTTCAGATGTCCTTATATCACTGATATCTATCGAAGCATAAAAACGCACTAATGGTTAGAAACTCCAATACTGCTTACTCTCTAATAGTCGTTTATTAGAAGCGGAAATAACTACGGAATACAGATTTATCGGAATCCTTCCATTTTCTATTTCATTGGAGCGCCTCAAAGTAAAGGCCTTCCCGCTTGCAATGCTCGTCGACGTGCGATTCGAGGTGTACGTTTGGGATTGCTGTTATCATTTTCCTCCCCTTAACCCATTTTGGTGGCTTTGATCTTTTAGCCACATTTGGTTTTGTGAATTGTCCTCTTCTGTACGGTTTTATTTATGATTTTCATTTGGAATATTTCTATTTAATATTTCTTATACATTGTAATGATTAACTTTATACTTTAACTGACAGAATAAGCAAAGCTGAAAATATGCGGAGTAGAAGGCTGAAATTCGGAATGTAGGTTTCTTTAGGAAAAATAACTTTTATAATGATACCTACAGTTTCTCTATCTTCATTGCATCCGTCCTTTGTTCCTATTCTGAAAACAATGTACATTGAGTGAAAATGTAAGCTTAAAATGAGATGCAATATTTACACATTTGATATCTCAAGAGCTGCTTACAACAGCATGGGGGCCGGCAAATTGATGGGCACCAAACCGTGGCCCATAAACTACATTAGTACCCTGTACAAGAAAAAGCAGAAAAGACCAAAGAGGAAATTGATATGAAATCGAAAATCCATCGGCAGAAATTTTATTACACACCTAAGCAGTTCCGCTAGTAAACGTACGCTGCACTTTGTTTTTATGCTTCTCATTCAATCTTTTTTATGTTGGAAAATATTTCTTTTTTTATTTCCACTATTTGTGATTTTTGTTGTGTATATTATTGTAAAATGTCCTCGTATTCCCAGGTTACTAAATATGAGTAGGTATAGTAGGTAATGTATAATAATTTGTAAGATTTTATTCTGCTTTACGCTGTGTTCCGCATATAGCAAAATGGGCAGAGGGAGCTTAGTGTTGAGACACTGCGTCCTATTTTCCGGCGAATTCTGGAGTCATAGCGTGTTGAGTGGCGGGTCTCATTGCCGCGCTATGTTCTATACGAACACATTGAATATTCGATGGGAATCAAAATAACATCCTATCGCCTTTACAGTCGTACATTTATGACCTTTTACGTGTTTTTATATGACAAATATGACAATATCTTTCAATCAATAATATAATCTATGAGAAAACAATATCCTTAGTCCTATAATACAAAAAAATATTATTGTAATTCAAACAGCTTTATTTGACCATTATATCGCGCAAAACAAGAAAGAGGGTGACACTCAACTACTACAGTTACCCTAACTAGCGACCTGATCGCGACTTCGCCCGCTTGAACTACACTATTACACTATTATTTATTTACTAATCTAAGTCACTTTCGTGATTGAATAACATTATCGCTTAAAAGACAATATCGATACATTGAAGTTTCAGTACATTGTATAAAATTTTGTTGCAATTTTGTCGAATGAAATACTTTAAAATAATAATACTTTGTTTATTTATGAAAACTTAATTTAAATCAGATAAGCCATTTTTGAGAATAGCGTGTACAAATGCACAGAAAACCAGACAAAAATAATTTTGGTTTTCCATAAATGCCCGCAATAGCAGATTTTCTCATTATCTTCCATGTACAGACAGCGATCAGTTACAAATTTACTATATGTATATATATCATTGGAATAGTTGTAAGAACAATACAGTTGTTTACAAAGTATACTTAGTTTTATCAGATGTATGTAACAGCAGAAACATTGAACTCATATAGTTTTTATTTTTTCTCGAAGTTATGAATGGACTTGGCCGTTTGCCGAATTCCTTCGCAAGTCGAGGTTATACGAATAAATAAACTGAATCAACCCCAATAATTGTGATAACCGCCTCTCACGTTACGATTATAAACACAACACTGTGCACTCGTTAACCAAGAATATATTTAATTTAGTATTGGCACTATAGTATTTATTTTATGTATTTTGATTGTATTTTTATAAAATAAAATAAATAAATCAGCTTCACGCTGTATCCCGCACACAGCAGGGTAGGCAGAGGGAAGGGAGGGCTAGTGTTAAGACACTCCATTCCCCACTTTCTGCCGAATTCTGGAGGCATTGCGTGTTGAGTGGCAGAACTCAACGTATGTATTTTTGTGTTTATTTATTACTCACTGTATATAGTAAATGTATCTTTTGTCAAATTGCGTTTGTTATATGACTAAAACTAGCTTAAATTAGATTAAAACCCACTGGCGGAACTGAGCACCGCGCTTTACTTCGACTTTCGACATCAGAGCGAACAAACGATTATTTCCTCGAAAGGGAATCGAACCCACAACCTGTCATGTGTGTGTATACACGCTTGTGCGCCACGATTGGCCTTATACATTACATTTAGTGAAAATCATTAAACATCATAAAATCACATAAACTTAGATCGTGATTTATAAAAGAATAAATCACCAGTAAATCCCACGTTAGTGTTGTTACAAACACAAATCATATTAATGGTGGAACTTATCTCATTATCTTACAATAAACCGTTAGAGGGTAAGCGTTAATTGTACCACAGCAATGGAAGCATCCTTACGACAACTACTAGAGTATAAACACTTAGCTCCATGTTAAACCCTAGATGCCTACACAGATTAATCTGCTCGTCCCTTTCTATTCGAGTGACGAAAATATTTTCTACAATTTTTAGTATCTTAATTCACGTCTTTTTATAATATCAAATCGTTTTTCTTTCAGCTTCACGCTGTATTCCGCTAAGCTGGGAAGGCAGAGGGAACTTATTCTTAAGACACTCCAGTCACCACTTTCCGCAAATTCTGGTGGCATTGCGTCTTAAGTATCGATATTTAACGTCGCCGAAAAAAATCCGCAGAAGAGCAAAGTCAAGAAAGCTTTAAAAAAATATTTCTACGTTAATTTTTGAAATATCGCTTGCTGGAGTAGAACCAAACGTAACTCAATGTTTTTCGAATATTTTTAATAGGATTAATGAGACCGGCTTTATGTATGTCTATAAAAATACACTGGCATCTAAAATACAATGTAGATAATCATAAATAAAGTAAATTTATTTTACTCCACGCTGTACCTATCCCACGCACAACAGGGCAAACAGAGGGAACCTAGTACTAAAACACTCCGTTCCCCACTTTCCGCTGAGTTCTAGAGGCAATGCGAAAATAAATAAAAGCAATACTTTGCTTTACTTCAGCTTACAAAATCTAATAAACACTAAACAGTAAAAGCAAAAAAATACACGAATAAATAATAATATTCTTCATAAATATTCCATCATTGTTATTACACTAAAAGGGATGGATTACGAATGTCGTTATAAAATACATCAACATTTTACAATTCTTTTAAAAATATAGAGAAATTAGGTCAATTGGTAAATGTACCGTCGTTTATTTGTTGTTTCAAAGCAGTTCTACCGTTCAATTTGCAGAGCTATCTTCCAGCGTGATGTAGATGTATACAACCAGATCTAAGACTGAAGGTTTGTGGCGAATGACGACTAAATTATGCATTGAAAATTAAGCTTGGAATCTAAATGGGTAAGCAATTTGAAATTTCAATTAGAGAAACTAATGTAAATGTAATAAAAGTAACCCGCATGTTTCCCCGCATGGATTGCGTGTTGAATGGCGGAACTTAACACTGCGCTTTGCCTTGATACCAGACCCATGAAAATAATAACCATTTCGTTTCCTCTAGTGTAACCGAACCCGCAACCTGTCGTAAAAATCTATTATAGGATTTGAACTTTCGCCTCTCGCGTCTTTTTTTTTCATTGTTCATAGGAATGTATAGCGAAAAAAAGTAAAGAAAACCTATTGACCTTAAAATCTTGTAATCACTTGTAGGATGAAATCCAGCACAATGGCTGACTCATTATCATATAAATCAATCATTCCTAGCGAAGATAATCTTAACTAAACAACAGATAAATAAATATTATTTCCATAGACATTAGTTGGCTTTAGTACTTTCAAAAGTATAATACAATATATTAAATTCATATTGTCTCACCACTAAGATTCCGCTGTTTCCCAGGGTGGGCCGGCTGTACGCGGGGTATAGTGAAGTTGGAATAAAAAATTAATAAAATGCATAGTAAACATTTTCATTAATTAGAAACAACTTTCGAAAACAAACTTTAGCATAAATCGTTTTAAAAAAAAACTATATATTTCTATAAAACTCAGCTATAGTTAACGAGTAGGAAATATGAGCTTACAAAAACTTTTAACGAACGTAACAGTTTACAATACGATAAAGTCAGTAAGCAGAAATAGATCATTAGGTCAATAAAGAATGCAGAGGCGACCCCTTTATAGACTCCGTCCGGAGCAGATCGGTGGAAGGTCGCATTGGTTGCTAACAGTTTATCTGCCACTATGGATTTTTTTTACTTTAGAATGTTTGGTTTGTATTATTTTTTAGGGTTCCATACCTTAAGCTTTCTTCTTGCTTAATTTAAAATTCGAAAATACTCGAAAACCGAGAAAAAAAATCATAAATTTTATAACAAAGCTCGACCAAATAAACTAGCATCCATTGTATGCAGTTTTACATGTATCTTTATTTTGCATTTAATAATAAATATAAACCAATAAATTGTATTAATCATTTTAAATTTAATGTCGAGGCCTAACATGAGAATGTAAACAAGGCAGTCAAGGCAAAGCGCGGCGTTGACTTCTGCCACTCTACACGCACTGCCACCAGAATGCGGCGGATAATGGGGAAAAAAGTGTCCAAACTCTTGGTTCCCTCTGCCTTCCCTGCTGTGTGCGGAATACAGCGTGAAGCTACTAAAAAAATAATGTTTTAAGAATTTCTATTCACTGGGCTATTGAATTTATTCATAAATTTCCACTCTCCACTGCTATATATTTCGTAATTACATACATTTACATATTAAACGCGTTAAAGCTTAAAATAGTACGTTCAATGTATTCAAACAATATATGGTTATTTATATTTTATCTGGTACATGGCCAAGTTTACTGTAAACAGTTTTTGTGTGACTTTTTATTATCTATATAGATTTAAGGACTATTAAATTAATTTTCATTTCTTCCATAACGTGATCGGTATAATATACCTACTACTAACACTTACGTGAAGTAAAAAAAACATATAGGTACATCATAAACAAATCCATATTAATTTTGTAAAAACATATTATAATAAAAAGTTTATTTGTATAACTAACACTTTATTACCTAAAAACTAAATTAAAGTCTACTGTGCCGATACAATTTTGCTATATTTGCGGTACTAAAAGTCATGTGCTCAACGAAAATGTAAATCTTCTAATTAGGGCTAATATAACAGTATTTAAGGGAAAAATAGGTCGCGCGAACCGTAATAAATTACTACTTTGTTAATTTGAACACTTTCTGTTCCATTATGCCACTTTTCACTTATTATATGAGGAGCGTTCTTTGCGTAATTAGAATCTGCCCGATCGTGTGTATACATTTTCATCATAAATCAGTTTCACTTCCACGCTGTACTCCGCACATATCAAGTATGAGTGGATTGAAGTGTGTCAAAATACTCCGAATCTCACTTTAAATCTGAATTGAAGATATTGTGGAATTGATTGCTGCATTTCATCTTATTAGAACGGAGGAACCTAAATAGTTTTTTTGCCTCGAGTGGGCATCGAATCCATAACAATAGCGTCTGGCTGATTTACAGATATGTCTATACATGGAATCTGTATATAGAAAAGATGTCTTGCGTCACGTTAATCTAGGAATTGGATTAACAGATTTAGTTGCAATTTTATAAATTATATTAAAGAAATGCAAATTAGTAAGCTAATAATTACTAGAGAACTAATTGAGGCGTATATAAATGTCACAGCAACGTGTATGCCTCTATATAAAAATGAAGTATAAATATTGTCAAATGACCATGCATTGCGTGTTATGTTTTATTTATTGATTCAATGTACTTGCAATTCTCCTTCATATAAACTATTAGTGTGCCAAAGTGTGTGTTTCATACTTCTACGTCGGCGCCATTTTCATAAGGGGTCCAACGTCTTTGCTTCACGCCTTAATATATAGAGGTAGTATAAGCGAGCGAAGCCACGAGCGGGTCGCTTGCTATAAATATAAATATTGCCCGATTGGAATTTAATTCTATAACATTCAGTTTAATATGCCTAAAATATGCACGAATTTTGACATTTCATAAATAATTTATATAAAATATGCATGGTATTAAACATTTAATTTAATTGCTTTTATATCAAATAACAACGTAATACTAAGTATCAAGCAAAATTATTAGAGATTTGTATATTATTGACTTTTAAATTAAATGTGTCACTTCACACCTAGTATAGATAACCAGTTTTTTAGAAAACATATAAAAAAATTAATACAGCGGGATTAGAACCCGTGTCTCTTAGAAACCATCTTACGGACCACTAAGCCATATGATCTCATAAAATTTTCGAAATTCATAACAACTTATTACAATTTATTTATTTTTAGCGTATGTATAAGAAAAGATGTCCAGAGTATGCAGGGAAAGTAGTGTCATGACACTCTGTTGCTTGTTAAATGGCGGAACTCAACTAACACTAATTTGTTAGGTGTATATTGTTATTGTTTCCATAATTAACTTTTCAATCTGAAACAAATATATGATTTAATAATATTTTACTGTCTTTACTAAATTATATTTTGATAGTAAGACACTAGGGTAGGCTTATCGCGCTGACCAGACGACTTAGTTATGTAGAGAATGCACAAACTTCTGGGTAAACTGCTTTAGCAAGATCGGTATCAGATTGTTTATTTTATCTCCGAGTTAACACCATATTACCAACGGCTTATTATAATTAAATTTGTGGGGCTTTCTGTGTTGTGTGGCGGACTTCAATGCCGCGCTTTACCTCGTTGCCAGAGCGAGGAAAATAATCACATATACATAATATTTAATTTTCTCGACTAGGAATCGAAACCGCAACATGTCGCCCTTACAGTGGCACGCTTGTGTCCCTGTGCCACAATTGGTCTAAACTGGGAACCTACTTATACCTCAACCTCCTGGGAATAGAGGAATCTGTTTACCCTGCAATCTACGGGATAAACGGTTAACAAAAAAATCTATATCCTAAATTTAATTTTTTGCAGCGTACAATTGTAATCGTGAAAGTTGGAGGTTCAATTTCCACTGGACGTATTGTATTTAGCATGATTTTCTTTTAGTCTACTGAATCAAGTCTTCTATATTAAATGAGCTGAAGATTGCAAACCTTACTCAACTGCTTGTTTCTATAATTCTTTAAGTAACGAATAGAGTCGAGAAACATTGACTACTACAGACGGATATTTCATTTACATGTTTTTTTTTCCGGGTAGAACCATAAACTTTAATATTAACTCGTCTTATAATATATTCTTATATATTTGACCTATAAAAAGGCACAAAAGGGATACCCGTCAAACAGATTGTTAACCTACATACATAAGTATATTCAAAACGTTGTAGGTATAAAATCAAACACGTGTAACGTTTACTATTTGCAAATACTGATAAGAAAACAATAACAAAATGCAACAACGGTATAAAAAATTATTACAAAGCTAACAGTAGGTAAAATTGTTGAATAATACGATCGACAATGCAAATAAAAAATGGTAAAGTAAGATTGATTGAAAAATTACTTATAGGTCCCGACTGTTAATTCTTATAAACTATTGTGCTTTTTTTTAACGTCACATATTTAAGAACACTTGAGCTGTTAAGACGAATCCAATGATACCTCAATTATGTTAATTCTATTATTTAATTTCCTTGTACAATTAGACATTGGATCAAAAAATTACAATGTCGTCCACATCACGGTTTCGTCGTAGCTTAAAAGGGGTAAAAGGGTTTCACAAAAATAAACAAATACTTCGCAGAATCTTCAATTTATTATACCAAGTATGGGCTGTAATTCCAAGCTATTATCAGGAGGGTCTGCTCTTTTATTTACGATATCGAGGGATGTTTTTCGCTGGTCTTATTAAAATTCGTACCGTATACACCCTGTATCAGATATCCCGTTCGTTTGTTGCGCACGTATCGTATATAGGTACATCAGTTTTTTAACGTAAATTTAGATATACTGTTTGTTTAAGCGATTTTCGAATGTATGAATCAGTGTTAAAGTGTTTTTTATATAAGTTGTACGTGTCGTGAATAATGTATTTACCTACTAGGGATGTGATTCTGTGGTTGTCTTAAGCTACTTGTATTCATAAATTGTTTGCAGGTTCAAATCTCTGTTCAATTTTTTTTTTAATTTTACTTTTTATTCCACATAAAGTAGAGCAGATACAGATAAAACCTATTAATAAACGCTTTAGAGTCGAGTCTTAAGTAAGTAATCAAATCTAACAACCCGAATTGCATGCGCTTCTAATTGTACAATACTATAATACTATGGTACGATACAATACTATGGTACGAGCTTCATAAGAAGGAATCTTGGACTGCCTGCTAGTCAACATGTCGAATTTGTGCTCATCTTCTTGTTAACACTAAAAATTATATAATATATTGATAAAAAAAGGGTTGTTTACACTAACACTAGTAATTTCTACGAAAATCCTAACTATACCCGATTCTAGGATGATATATTACTTCTCTCAGATAGCGGATATTTCAATCTGTAAGTTAAATTTACTATCGATCTGTCTAGTGTATGGACCAGCGCGACTACTACTACAGTTACTTGTAGTTAGTAGTAGTACCTGTAGTTGGTGCAAATTAAATAAATCTAAATCACACTGTACACACACAATGCACTGGTAATGCCACGCTATGTCTTATGCAAACACAAAACAAAAATGATTCAAAATTATCATTCTCCCTATTAGTAATCGAAACTACTACTACTTCCATCGCGTTTACAGTTTAATATTTTTTCCACAGGGCCATGGTGTCCTTACAAATTATACCGCGCCATGATGCGCCATGATGTCCTTACTCATTAATATTGATATTTAATGGTTTATTTTGACTATATTTAATAAATATGTATATTACACTTCCACTATACAAAAAAAAATCAGATTCAGACACCGAGGGCCGGTCAACAGTTGTATGTGTACTTTTAAAACTAGAAATATACGCGTGTTATGGTTTTTCTTTGCATATAAATTAATAAAATTCGATTTTTTTTGTTATTGCAGTACTATGTGTACTGTCCACTCACTTCTTGCCAAATTAAATAATTTTAGGTGAACTGGGCGGGAAACTTCATACAATGTTCCATAAATACGAATCACAAACGCTTACAGCTTTTGTTTGCGCTGACTAAAATACCAAACATAATTAATTCAATAAATTCCAATTTTATTCTGATATAGAGAACAATATATTACAAGCATTATTGTACAAATCTCTCTCTAATTGTGTGAGCTTAATTAAAGGTTATATCGCGATAATTAGCTTTTATCAAATTCATTTAATACGGTATTTATTATGTTTTCAGAAATATTAAATTACCTTATAATTGGGTGTACATACTAGATATTTTTTTAAGTTGTTTATTTTTGTTCTAATTTAACATTTTACATTTGTTTATGTAATTTTTATATATGTAAGCAATTCTATTAAAATATATGTTCACTCTGTATTCCGCTTATAGCTAAGTAGGTTGAGCGTTGAGAGAACCTTTAGTAAAACACACTCTCTTCGTCAGCTTTCAGGCATTGTGTGTTATGTGGCGGAACCAAGTACAACGCTTTATTTTGTAACCAAAGCGAGGAAATAATTATTTATCTCTAATTAATTGTCGCACTTACAGTTAGATGCTGTGCCACTGCACCGGAGTAGTTGATTTTTATATAAGCCAGATATTTATTTATTATGCTAGGATTTTTATCACATTCACGTTTTGCTTTATATACGGTTAATGCTACAGAGAAAAGCTCTAGTGTACTACTTCATTACCCACTTTCTACTTCATTACCCACTTTCTACTTCATTCCCCACTTTCTACTATATTCCCCACTTTCCGCCTAAAATCGAGACATTTGAACATTGTCTTACCAGCGAGGGAAAAAATAGAGATTTTTCTCTCTCTCTCTCTCGAATCATAAAATTATGTAAAAAAAGTACACAATAAAATTATGGAAATAAAGTATAATTCTATTAAAAGTAAATTTACACAAACCCTGTGGAATATAACGACGTCGCTGATAGTTTTCACATACAAATATACGAGTAAATGATTTAACCGCACTCAGGTACGCGCTCGTTGTGATTTATATTTTCATAAAGAATGCCGCAATTTGAAATTCTGCCAAATGCAATCTATTATTATTCTAGTGCGAAATATATGAAAATTGTTTTATTTTCACTAGTGTGATTGGTTTAATTGTTTTAGTAGAATCGAAGTGATTTATGTTATTTGAATGATTTATTGTAAGTTATGTACACAATGATACAAATTAGAAAAGTAAAAGGAAGTAGACTTTACTTCTTAGACAATATATTTTGATTAGCGGAAGGTGACGCCGCGCTAGGCCAGACAGTGTTTTGATTACATCCATTTTTTAAGTAGGAATTGAACCCCTAATCATTGTGTGTAGAGTCAGGATCTTTATAATTTGCTATTGTGGTTGATTTTGTTACTTCAAATCCAACTTTATCTCCAGAGTATTTATATTTAAAATGCAAATATTTCCAAATCTTCATTTCCTCAAGGCCGGTGATCTAGTAAGGTAGTTATTTTAACTACCTTACTAGATCACCGGCCTTGATTTTTTAACAAGATTTGAAATTACTATTTCTTACAATATAATAATCAAAATCCAACACAATACTACGCAAACTGTATCTCTATTGGTACTTCCGCAAAATTTCCAAAATGGAAATTTACACGAGTCAACACATTCGTTGGAGCTTGCAAATTCAATTCGACCAGCACGCGTCGGCATAGTTAACCAGTTCGGACAAATGTTTTGAAATTTAAAGGCAAAACGTTATAGTGCTGTAAAAATATTTTTAATTTGTTTTCAGTCGAAGCGAGATATATACTAGTATAGCCTACATCAACATGTAGATGAAACCATAGTTTCGTCCGCTAGTTTTATCGACGTAGTGCAGTGCTCGCCTGTATTTTATACTTTTCATTGTTTTGAGTAAATTAGCTTCTTGTGTTTACTTTAGAATTACGTTGATAAACATAGAACTAGGCAACTCTCGTTTTATCGCTGTATTTATTTTCCAACAAAACATTGTGGCACAGTGAAGCAACGTTTGAATAAGGAAATAACCTCATCGGTAGTAGGTACGATCCTTAATCTGGAATGACCTTCTTTATTTCCTCCTTTTGATAAGACAAAGCAGTCCGTAAGCTCTGACATTGCTTTCATGTGTGACGTATGTGGCGTGGCGTGACACGGTCTGACTGATTATGTAACATATTCATCTATACCTCATCGCTGTGTCAATACTCACTGTCCTCATACGCAACAGACCTGTCGTACAACCATAGAAGTCGTAAAAGATCGTGAAGTCGCAGTAGACTAGTCTAGACTTAAAGACGTACCTACTAACAGTACGTCAGTCAGAACATCTTTTTAGTTTATACATACATTCGTTTTTATACGTAACTCGTGCCAACGTGCGATCTTTTTATAGAATATTTTTTTATCTAATTATTCAAAGGGGCGGTGTAATTTTTATTAGATGTGTTCTAATAACTTAATAACTTTCTATATAATTTCTACATTGGAAAAATATCCAAACATTTTATAAGAAGTTAAACGCAACAGGCCCTGTAATATTATAATATATATCGTTTTAAATATTATTTTATCTATTGCTGTACTCGGGTAGTTTTCGATTAGCTCAAGAGATTTTTATTACGGTAAAAAATAATCTAACATTTTATAAGTAAATACCAGCTTTTTATATTACGACTGTTTTTAACGTTATAACTCTATATGTTGCTACATTCTTCTGTCAGGCTCAACTTATTTAAAGCAACTATCTAATATATGACTCATTTCTGAGCTTATTAAAAGAAATAAATTGACAATTCCCACCCATGAATAAATAATATCTTTTTGACGATAAATATTTTTTATGGCCTTCCCAAAAATAATGAATGAAATGTATCACAGACACCCTCTACAGCCGTTTTTATAGTAAACAACGTTTTGTATGCTTCATTTCCTGTACCTTTACAAAACATTTCTTTACTATATGTTAGTTTATCTCTTCATGATAAACAGCTTTTAATATACAAAAACAGCTTTTAGATACGACAAATACCTTTTAATGACATTTTTGCTAATTTATAGCGTGCAGAGATATTTTTTTTTCACCTCCGACGTAACAGAGGAGTGTTATACGTTTGATGTGTATCTGTATGTTGTGGAATCGTGAACGAATGAACCGATTTTAATATATTTTATTTTGTATTTTAGATGACTTGATGGATAATATCGTTAACAATGATTTATTTATTTAACATGATAATATGTTCAATTGTTTGAAGATTATCAGCTCTTTTTTAACTGCTTGTGTAATTTTTGGAGCTATTTGTGTCGGGAATTTTAAATTATCAATTATTATTTGCAGATACTTGGCTTTTTTCGCAATTATTAAATATTTCGCAAGCGAATTTAGCAGAAATTGTGAAAAAAGTACTAGTAGGTACATAGGTATACCTGGTGTCCATGCGTAATGTGACAAAACCTAACATAATTACTCCATTTACAGAAATAAGAATATTTAAAATATTAGTAATTGATCTACTTCTATGTAAAATAAAAGTAGTTAATATGCAGCTTTTGTACTGCTTAAACTTTGTTTATACGTTCAAGTTTTTATTTCAGCTTCAAGCTGTATCCCGAATGTAGCAGAAGAGGTAGAGGGAGCCTAGTGTTAAGTATTAATACTCCGTTGCCCACTTCCCATCGAATTCTACGGAAACAGCGTTCTACAACGTGTAAAATGACTGAAATCATTACTACGTTTCCAATCACGTCAAATTTAGAATCTCTGTATATATACTACATATAGGTATACTATAATCATTAATTAATAAATAAATATAATATTTTAATTAATCAAATAACAAGGCAAAGCACGGTATTGAGTTTCGACACACGGTGCGGCGCTTTGAAAATTTGGTGGAAAATACGTAACGGAGTGTTTTATTACTGTGTAAGCATTTGTATATTTTTTTCTATACTCAATAAATAGAATCTACAACTATTTCGACTCTTTCTGACAGTACATCGACAGTGCATATCTAGTTTTATTCGATATCAGTCAGTAGTAACAAAACTATTGTTCTTTAAAAGTTTTACACAAAATTATTTCTTTCAACGTAAAACTACACCATAACAGTGTATATGAAACATCAAAACTGTTCCCCGTTAAAGTAATTTAAACTGACGAAAACAGATATTATAAGTTTCCCTTTGCGGTAAAAAGTTAAGACTATTTTGAAACACTTAAAAAAAAATCTACAACTACTTTGATACTTAATAGTATGGCTATTTGTATTGATACATATACAGCGATATGTACGTGTATAAGTAACCATACTATTTTTAATATTGAAGCGAAGTAACAGCAACGCTTGTATGTCCCCTGAGAACCGATAACTTCCAAAATAGGGAAACTTCATATCTTAATAGCACCATATATTCTTTTACCGAAATTATTTCCCACTTCCAGACATCGGTGGGAAGTTTTAATGGTAGATGACACATTACAAACAACTCCAAGACTCGCTTGATATGGATTGTAAACGATGAAATGAAAAAAGTTTTTTACGATAAGAATTTGCGTTCGCTCGAAAACAAAATCTTAACGTTTTATAAGTTTTAGATAGTGGAAGTATGTAATGCTGAGGCTATCGTGGTACAGGAGCATAAGCGGGTGACTGTGACAAGATGATTGTGAGTTCGATGCCCATTTGCAGGAATGAATTATTATTTATTAATATTTTAATTTCTTCGCTCCAAAGTGTCCAAGAGTGTTTTAATTTGCGCCACACAACCTTAGTTATATTGAATTTCCTTAAATTTAATTTAACAACTTTTGCTTAAATTTAACTACATTTATCAGCTTCACGCTGTATCCCGCACATAGCAGGGTAGGCAAAAGGAACCCAGTGTTAAGACACTCCGTCCCCCACTTTCTGCCGAATTCTGGACGTATTGCGTGTTCAGTGGCAGAATTCAACGCCGCGCTTAGTATAAGCTAATTTTTTTTACGCAGTCTTAGTTGCGTAGAACTTTTGTAGAAATTAGATAGTTAATAGTTAAATTTTCAATATATGAAATAAATTTAATTAATTGCCTTTATGTTGTATCTCACACACAACAAAGTGGGTAAAAGGATAAGACATTTCCCCATTTCCCGATGAATTCTGGAGTCATTGCTTGTTCGTAAGTGCAGTGGCGGAACTCAACACCGCGCTGTAGCTCTATACCAGAGGGAAGAATTAAATATATCAAATATTTCATTACCTGGAGTGGGATTCGAACCGACCATCACTCGCATTTACAGTCACACGCTTGTGCCACTGCGCCACGACAGGCTTAAATAAATGAAAATAAGAAGAATTAGATAGTATAAAATGAGTCAGTCAAAAAGACTGGCCTCTTTTCTTTATTTCACGTCTCATGTCCTCCATCAACATGAATTGCCACTTGACAGCAATGACTTGTGTTTGTTTTTTAAGCGTTCGACTCTCATAGTGACTCACCACAAGTTCCGATGATTTTCCCCAGAAATACTTGTTGTGTATAAATGAAGCCATATGGGTACAGTTGGAGTGTATTTATAATAATGTATGATAGTGTATGATATGTGGGGTAAAGCGCACGCACAAGGAACTCAACATTTTGTCATATTTTACAGTTAAACATTTTTAATGGTATTGAAAAATACGATTTCATATCAATATCAAGAATATATTTACATTAAATTAAATAAAACACAGACGAAAATAAAGGGTGTGATTTATTCTGTTTTATACAAGTATTGTTCTAGATTTTTGTCTGAACGACCAGAGAGAAACTAAATTAAGGGTACTTTAAAAAAAATACCAATTTTAATATATATAGAATTAGTGATTCTTTTCCTCAGCTCAGCTCGTCAGTGCGCAGAATACCAATTCTCTAGGGCGGTAAAATGAAAAGCAATAAAAGGAAATCAAAAATTGACGTGATTCAAGCGTTGATTGTAAAATGCATTCTCAATATAATTTCGTTTGATTTTCCAACAATGTTTGTAAAAGTAATAATGATAATTTACTTTGAATGATAACGAGGTTTTTTTATAAATTTTTCTTTGATAGGATTTTTTTTATTTTACAAAATAAAGAGACTCTGATATTGGAAATTTATGTTTTTATTAAAATAATATGATTCTTCTAAAGAGCTTTGTGGATTTTTGAAATCCACCAATTATCATCTAACATATTTATTAGTAATGCTGAATGACGGAACTTATCGACGTAGTTGCGTTGTATCTAAGCGGGAAGGCAATGGATGTGATTTTCCTATTTTTGATTTCCACTCAGGGTAATGAATTATTTCCCCTATCTTACTAATATATATAATACACCGTCCAGTTTATTTATTTTTTCCGCCAACATATATATTTTTTTGTTGGCATCCCGTTGAATTCTGGATGAAATGAGATAACGGTTCTTCGAAAAAAAGACAAAAGTTAAATCAAATTGGTCCAATGTAGATTTGAGATAAAGTCGTTTCCTTTTAAAAACGATTTAAAATTGCATTATTTTTTGCTGATGTTTTTTTTGCTGTGACGTTTACTGAGTGACTATTTAAAAACTTGATGTACTGTAATAACACTTATTTGTATGTGTTTGTAAATTCAATTCAAGAGTAATTTAAATTTCTCTAGGAATAAATATTTTTACAGTGTACAAATAATAAATTTAAAATTATATTTACAATTAAAACTTAACTAAATTTGACATCGTCCCCATAATTTTGTCAAAAAAAATCATTTAAATTTTATGCATAAAAACAACATATTCAAATTAAACATACCTAACCTCATTTATCTTTCTCACGAGACATTTTAGAGTCAAAATCTGAAAATTGTTAGAATGACGGAGATTTCAACGTAGCACCGCGAGGCGGGTGACGTTTAATTACCACACGCTATTTCCTGGGATAACATTATTTGATATCTTCAATACTTCCCTGTGAACGTTTTTATCGAATCATGTTTTATCGTACTTTTAGTAATAGGCTGTTGTTCTCTACTAGAAAATATGAAAATATGATTCATCTCATACACTGGGATTGAACTCACAACTATCATCATCATTTCAACAGTCTGATACTAACTCTCTACGCCACGATAACCTTTTATGTAAAATATTTTTAAGACATACATTTTTATATAACATTTTTTTCACACACCATTATTGACACTGACCGTTGACAGTTAACAGATAACGTACAGATGCAACTACTACACTTATATATCGTAAGTTGAAATTTGGAAATACGGTCGACTTGGGAGTTGAAGAGAAATTTAGAGATGATTTATAAACGGTATTTTCTATGAGGTATATATTACAAGTTAATTATGTTGTCCTTATCCCAGTACCTACCTAACAACATAGAATGAGTTATATAAAGAAATAATTCGTATCGTATAATTATTGATACACGAGTACATCCAGCATACAGACGCTCAAATAAGAACTCAAAACATCCACACGCCGCTAGTGTTGTATTTTAACAAAATTATTATGACAAGAATAATGTTATAAGTTAACGATCTTTGTTTTGTATATTTTTTGCTTATTATTATGTGTGATTGTGTTCTTGTTTTTTTTTTATTATTTTGTTTTTATACATCATCCATTTATGTCGTATACTAGCGTAAAGAGAAAAACCTACTGTTAAGACACTTTCAGTCCGGTTTCGAGACGTTGAGGATTGAGTAGGAGCACTCAACATAACGCTTGCGTCTTATTACCTTTGAGCTTAACGCTGTATAGCGCATATAACAGTATAGGCAGAGGGAACTTAGTGTAAGCTGTAAAGTCCCTCACATTCCACCTAATATCGAGATGTTCGATCGAGCGAGGAAATCCAAATAATAGTCCATTCCAACGACTAGGAATTGAACCAACAACCGTTATGTCACACAGTCTATGTTTACATTTAGACACTGTGGCGCAGTGCCACGACGGCCTCAACTTTTCACGATAATTTTTAAATTCAAATTTTAAAGAAAAGTCAAAAGCAAACATTGTTCAGTAAATAGCTAACTAAATATTTTACACTTTTCGTCATACGAACACACAAACAAAAAAAAACATACTACCAAAGCCTATAGAGGCTACGTACGGAAGTTCTTGAGCTGAGTTGTGTTTATAAAAGCAAGTATAAGTTATAGTTGTACTTCTGTTGACGGTACACAACAGTTTACCGGAGTGAAGCCTTCTCGAGGAATGATTAGCTTTACCCAAGCGGGGCTCTTTTGAGGTCTTAACATAAAACATGAATAAGACCTACGTACGAGCTACGACATTTTCACATTATTTGCTCAACCGTTTCGTAGTTAATGTAAATTAAAGTTTATCTTTCATACTATTACAATTATTTGTATAAATGTATGGGAAACTATTATATATTAGATGTTTTGCAATATTCTTAGTTAGAATTCCAACGATAAGATTTTAACGATAGTTATGACATCCGCTTACGTTAGTCACACTACAGATACTACGTTGGTGGTCTAGAAAACCTAATATTCTGTTGAATGATTCGTAAGTATACAATTCTTAGTAAATTGGTTGCAAATTAAGTATGAAATAGTTATACAAAAAAAATCAAATATTCCGGTCTATAGTATATTAAAGTATAGAGAAATAAAGCTACCAAGTCAACACGGTCAAAAGAAATGGTCGTATTTTGTTTTACAAGACAGAACAAAAGACAGTTCTTCCGTCTTGAGGAGGAATTGAAAAAAATCCATTTCTCTGAGAGGTTATCGAAGCTACAACCGTTGGAGTTCGGTGCTGGCAGGTTGCTTAATTTAACGATATTAATAACGATATTTTTATTATTAATATTTGAGGCCAGTCGTGGCGCAGCGGCACAAAGTGTGACTATAAACCGACTGGTTGTGGGTTCGATCCCCACTCGAGGAGATGAAATATTTACTTAAATTTATATTTCTATTTCTTCGCTCTGGTGTCGAGGCTAAGCGCGGCGTTGAGTTCTGCCACTCAACACGCAATGCCTCCAGAATTCGGCAGAAAGTGGGGAACGGAGTGTCTAAGAACAGTAGGTTCCCTCTGCCTACCCTGCTGTGTGTGGGATACAGCGTGAAGCTGATTTGATTTAATAACGATATTTCTCATTTCATTACACTCCTACATCGATATCCAGTGACCGGAGACTAGACCACACAGTTTACCGTACACTCCTCACGTAATATCACCGCATCTTATAATAAATATACGAAATTTGTACGCACGAGAGCATGAGGTGCTCCATATTAATGGAAAATAGCTGAGATTATATTCTTCCTTATAAATTTCTAAAGAGTAGAAAATGATCCTAGAATAGATACCGTTGGGAAGTTTAAAGAGATTATTATACATTCATGACTTTGAAGTATTAAACATTTTTAAATGAAAATTTGGATTTGTTGTTTTATAAGGATTTTATATTGTAATTTTTAGATTAAATAAAATTCATTAATTTATTTTACCTGTTATTAAGTAAATGTTCATAACAACAGCTTTATGCTTGTGACTTTAAACCTTTCCGTTGTAAAAAAAACCTACAATTTCTTATTATCAAAAAAAAGCAATATTTTTTACAAATTTATTATATGTTAATAAATGAGAGGTAGATGAAAACAAGAGAATACGTGATATAAGAAATAAATCAGTCGGGGTCGGGAGCTTGATGTCTTATTACAAAGAGAATTACAGTTTCTGTTTAATAAAACAAAGCTAAATCTACAATCATTTAAATTAAATATTGTTAAATTTATCCAATATATAATGTTTCTTAACTTATCAGCACAAAACCGTACATGTGATCACATATCTAAATTAATGTCGATACATATTAACACATGACAATGCACATTTACACATGTGGTCACACATTCACACACGTGATTAATTCACATAACATGTCGATACTCATTCACTCATGTCATGACTTGTCTTGTCATATCAACAAAGTCTCACTGATATCACACTACCATTTTGTTTTCTGTAAATCTTGTACATAAAGACACACTCTTTTTATGTTTTATAAGAACTACTAAAATATTATAATATCCCACATCCCCTTGTGAATAAAAAGCAATTGCAGTACAAGTCATGGTTGTAGAATATTTAAACCACATAATATTTTTATAGAAACGTCAGGAAATAGGATCCGACAAGTTTATATAAATCGTCTTGAAAATGATTTAAATTCTACAGGAAATGGAATAAAAAGTAATAAAAGTGAATGCAAAGTTTACGGCTATAACCTCATACGGTGCGTTTTATCTTACTCATTATTCGACTTCGGTACATAAAAAGAGTAGAAAGTTAAACAAAATGCTTGTAATTATTTATAGTTATCTTATTGTCATAAGTCGAGGCCGTCGTGGCGTAGTGGAATCAATTAGTAAGATGGGTTCACCATTTAAAACGTCACATTCAAATTCAGTGCAGTTCTAGGCCCGACCGTGCTAGTTGAGAACTCACCATTTCGCCAATAAAACGTTGTATGGAGAATTCACGACGGAGATACGATATAACAAAAAAAATGAACTTCTTCAATTTTAACCGGATCCCATATTCAAAACCTATTCAAGTTCCATTTTCATCAAACTATCCTTAAAGTGTTTTGTAGGATACAATTCAAATAAAAAAGAAACATCGAAACCGGTTTGCGGGATATTGAGTTTTTCGTCCATATGTCGCGTACATATAATGCAAATTTCATTGATAACCTCCTTTTATAGAAACCTGTTGAAAAAAGAATATAACACAATAGAAGGATGCATCTCAAAAAGAGGTCCAGTTAAAATATTGCATTTACCTATAAAATAAAAAAAATCGATATATATATGAAAATGGTATTAAACCAATCTGTGCCTTGAATTTGGGTAGAAATTGGAACTTTGTTAGTTTTATCTCCCTACCCTGTTTTCCGGGATAGTGGGTGCATGAGACAAACTTTGCCATGTGCAAAAAGTCATAAAGTCAGCAAGTAATTTATTACTAATTGGATTGTATTTTAGTTATTATTATAACTCAAATTATATATACTATTAGTATATTCTCCAAATATCTTTTGTATATGTGTTTTATATTAACATATTCAAACTCCTAAAACTTTGCGGTAGAACTTCTCTGTTAAAAGTTGTTTAATAAAATTCACTGCGAACCTTATAACGTCGGCCTCACGCGGCATTGTTTCCGACGCATTCTTCACAAGTTTCTGTTCGCCTTCAAATGTTTTAATTAGTAAAACATTATGTTTTTATTTGAAAATTTTAAATATTCAAGAGAAAATTTTAACTTAGGTGTTTAAAAATATATGTTATACTAATTATATGAAATATAAAAGGATTTTTGAGGTCAGTCGTAGCGCACCAGCGTGTGACTGTAAACGAAACAAGATGCGGATTTGATTCCCACACACAAAAAATTCTTAATTTTGTCTTAATAATAATGTTGATCCTTCAAATTAACTTGTTAGTCTACTATTAACTACTTCTCAAAGTTAGAAAACACAAAGTCATTGTTAAAAAGATTGTGCTGTTAAGACCCAATCCATTATTTTTTTTACAAAGTTGGTTTATTAAAAAATATTTTGATCGATTCATACTCAAAAAATGACGGCCAATTTTATTTTATCGATAATTTCCCAAAAAAGTTACACAAAATAGTTTATTATACTCTCACACATTATACTCGAAACACCAAAGATAAGTAAATGTTAATAAAATAAAAATATTTTTTTGAGGCCAGTCGTGGCGCAGTGGTACAAAGTGTGACTGTAAAACCGACTGGTTGTGGGTTCGATCCCCACTCGAGGAGATAAAATATTTACTTAAATTTATATTTTCATTTCTTCGCTCTGGTGTCGTGGCAAAGCGCGGCGTTGAGTTCTGCCACTCAACACGCAATGCCTCCAAAATTCGGCAGAAAGTGGGGAACCAAGTGTCTTAACACTAGGTTCCCTCTGCCTACCCTGCTGTGTGCGGGATATAGCGTGAAGCTAATTTAATTTTTTTTTTTTTTTTATAAAAATATTGTTGTGTTCTTCCTTTAAGGATTACACTAAAATATAACCTGATATAGATTACATTCGTTGGTTCCATTTTATGGCTTTCTCTGCCTTCAAACTTTTTTGATATCTTACACTTAGTCCTAGGTGGGTAGGTTAGGTAAGGTTACAAGAGTTAAAAGTGTAATTGTTATATATACACATGATTTTCTTCCGTTATAGAGTGCTTACGCAAACGAAACTGCGGGCGGTCACTAGTATAACTATATATAATTAGAATATTTTTATTTTTCTACGTTGCAGGCACTAAAATCACAGAATAAACGAAATAAAAAATAAAAAAAAGAGAAACATAAACATATATAGGAGTACCAAACGAGTAAAAAACAAAGGTAACAAAATGAACAAGTCTACATACAATTTGAATGAGCGAGAACGGAGTTGAATGTGTACTACTACTTTGTTAAAATTAATTACATGAACCGTACAGACTTCAACTTCTATTACTCGAGTCGCTGCCGTGTCACGAGCGTGGTGGATTGTTGTGTGCTGAAACAACAATCACTTTGCCCTATTATAAATGGGGAAATTTTATACACGTTTAAACTTTTACGTTTTTCTTCTTGCATTTAGCGGAGTAGCTATAGGAAATGTAGTGCATTACGTTTCTCATCTTTGGCCAATTTTCAGAACATTGCGTGATAGAGCATTGTTTGACTTAGTGGAGCGAGTGAAAGTGAAAATATTTATAAAAAACTTTACTGCAAGGCGATTGATTCACAACTATCGCATATACAGTAAGATATCCCTCTACGCCACCTTGGTCCGAAAAATCGATGCTCTATAGGTAAAGTATCGAAAGTGAAAAATCACCTGAGTTGTTATTGCTCTTTTGTACTACTACGAAGTGAAAAAATAGTTATTTGTGCGTTTTTTAAAAGTGTAATCGAAAACTACCCTTGTCAGTAGTTCAAAACAGCAATAATAGCAAATTACAATTTTTTACTTTTGATAATTTACCTCGGGATTGTCAAAATATTTAATGGTACTAAATAATGGTATGGTACTAAATAATTAAAGCGGAACGGAGAACGGCGTGTCCTGACACTAGATTCCCTTAAAAAGGAAAGAAAAGAAAGCTTAAAGTAAAGCACTCTTTAATTTTAAAATTGCATTTCCGATTAATTCTTGAATCTTGTAGTATCTTCTTTAAGATCTTGAAGATTCACTAAGGAAAATCGTCTTAGTTACTTATGAACTGTTCGAGTCTGCAACTCTAGGACGAATTTATAAAAGCTTTAACTTTGACTTTGACTTCTCATATGATGAAAAATGCCTTTTGTGTCTCTTTGTTGTATTTAGTTCAATAATATTCATTACATTTTAGGTTTCTTGGTCTATTTTATATAAAGGTGAAATTAACGCTTAAAGCTCTTCGGAAATGTTACTAATTTTTAGTGTTACAATTTTTTCTTTGTTTTTGTTTATAAATATTTATACATAAAATAGGTGATTTGAAGGTTATCAGGTTATTTAATTTTTTTTATTAATCATGTTTATGTATCAATAATATATTAATGATATAGTGATTAAATACTTATTTCAGTACGTATAAGTCAATAAAAACGAATTATATATTTTTTTTCTTTTCTTCTTCTATGTTATATTTTCAGCTTCATGTTGTATCCCTCAGAGGATAGGCAGAGGAACCTGGAAATGATGATAAGACACCCCGAATGCTGGAGGCATTGCGTGTTCAGCGGTCGAATTTAACCTGGGGAATTGATCGATTGAATCGCACACTTGTGCCCCTGAGCTACAACTAGCGTCGCTACTGCGTTTTCTCTATACGGATTTTTTTTACATGAAATTCCATCATAATCTTTAACTTGCAGCCGTTATCGAAACTATAATATATAGAGTTAAAAAATCTAAAATAAAATTGCGTTTTCGGGTAGCTAGCTGTGCTCGGATACAACTTTTAAAGACGAAATCGATTTACGGATTTATGATCTGGCAATATCATATTGAAATAGGTCATTTATATGCGTGAGGTGTTTCGAGTTTCAAGTTAGACCGGAGTTTGATTCGCAGTTAGTATTTACTTGTACGTTGTAATTTGTACCAGCGCGGCGTCCACGTCTCGCAGCAGTTTTATTAGATTAAGTGTAGGTTTAACTAATTATTTTAATGAAGAGTGGAAGACGGTGTCATGAGTACACGTGTGTTTCCATCTTTCCGCTAAATCCTGGAGGCATTGCGTGTTGAGTGGCGGAAAACAAACAAACATTACAAACAAATTGTTTTCCGCAATATTGTTTTCGTGGACTGGAAAATGTAAAAAAAAAACTCCCGTATCCTCTATTACTTTCAGTTATATCTAGTTTCCTCAATTACTACTCAGCTATATTTCCTAATACTACTAAAATTACAAATTTACAACTTTCTAAATCCAGTAAATCCAGTCCGTCTGTGCCTCGTCAGTCAGTCAATCAGTAACGGAGGAGTTGTATATAAGTATTTCCATAAAAAACTTTATTCAACTTTGTGTTCATACTAAGTTTTTACTTCAAAATGCGGAAAATGCAAACGAGGTGTATTAAAGATGATTTATTGGTAATTTAAACTCTTTTCAACCGAATTGAGGCAAAATTGCGTGGTTTAATATGTTTTTTTTTATACTTGACGCTTTATCCCGAAGCATATTGTTAAGACACTCCGCTTAGCAATTTCCCAAAGCAGTATGTGTTAGGTCTCAACACCAGAGCGGAGAAATAAAAATAATAAATATTTAATGGTTTGAGGCCGGTCGTGGCGCAGTGGCACGGAGTGTGACTGTAAAACCGACTGGTTGTGGGTTCGATCCCCACTCGAGGAGATGAAATATTTACTTAAATTTATATTTCCATTTTCTTCGCTCTGGTGTCGAGGCTAAGCGCGGCGTTGAGTTCTGCCACTCAACACGCAATGCCTCCAGAATTCGGCAGAAAGTGGGGAACGGAGTGTCTAAAACACTAGGTTCCCTCTGCCTACCCTGCTGTTTTATAATGAATAATAAATTTATTTTTAAACTAGTTTCGTCAAATAGGGATCGAACCCACAACCATCACGGTCTCAGTCTGATGCTTAACCCACTGTGGCACAATGACTTAGAATCAAATCATCTTTGCCATGTTCTAAACGAAACTACTAGTATATTAAAAGCATACAAAACCAAAACATTCATTACAATATAAATGATATTGTGACAACAGAAACTTTCGTACTAAATATCGAGAGAGATCCATCGTCGGCGACGTTGAGCTCGTTATGGCGAGGAAATTGCGAGGACTTAGGATGTGAGCTGTGACCTCTTTCGGATGGATGGGGGACACTGTTTTAATTGTGTGAAAGAAAAAGCTTAAAATATTATTTGTTTGTATTTTTAACTTTGGAAAATATTTTTTGTAAAAAATTGAGGTCTATTAAACTCCGACTAAATAGTAAGTGAGAGCAAGGTAGGCAAAAGAAACATAATGTGAGGACATTCATCCATTTTTGCCTCAATTTTCGAGTCATTGCGAGTTGACTGGTGAAAACCAAGCTCGCACTTTGTTTTTTCAGAGCCGGAAAATAGAAATAAATAATTTAATAATAAATAATTAAATAATGAATGCCTCTCTGGGGCATGGACACAAGCGTACGACTGTAAACGCGATGTCGTGGGTCCGATTCCCACTCAAAAATATCTCATATTTTTATTTCCTCGCTCTGTTAACGTTGCACAGTGCAGCGTTAAGTCCCGCCAGTTAATATACAATATTTCAAGAATGCGGCTCAAACTGATAAAATTCTTCTGTCGTAATGAAGTATGAAGTGTGTTACCACTAGTTTACGTTTAAGTTACAGGATGGCTTTAAATATAATTTATTTATTACTTTTTTTATTGCTTGACACTTATGAGGATGTGGTAAACCAAAATTAATAAATAAATTAAAAAAATAAAAAGTGCTACAAACTGATAGTACCTGCACTTTAAACTTTTTACTTGATGCTGTAATAAATTATTACTAAGCCGTCTTAAAGTTGGGTCTCCTTTGGAGAGCTTTATTAATGATTACCAAATGAATACTAAATTAATCACAGTTAAAACGTAATTAATTTGGAAACACCCTTTAATTAGCGATTTCAAAACGAAAACTTAATTACGGTCTGGTCTATATAAGTACATGTTATATTAAGATCAGCCAAACCAATTCAAATCTCATTTATCAAAACATCTGTCTCCCTGGGAGGATTTGAAAAGGGTCACGCTCACCTGCAGGTTCCGCCGTTTTTGCACATGCTGGACGTCCTCGGGCACAGCGGCCCGACGCCGCAGTCAGCGCCGGAGTAGCCTTCGAAGCACGAACAGTAGAACTCCCTGTAATGAAAAACCTGTATTATTTAAATTTGCCACTAAAGTTCACTTATATTTTTATTTATTACTAAAATTCCAAGATAAATGTGTACTAAACATTTTTTAAAGTGTTATTCCACACTTAGGAAAGAACATTTTTATACGTTTTCTAAATAAGTATTAATGTTAAAATTAACAAAGCACAGTAAAATAAGATAATTGTTTGATCAAACATCAGAAGACGCGAAAATATTCCATAAAGCCACTCACTTTTCGAAACAAGGATTAATTTTAAATATTCATGATTTTTCAATCTAAAGCGAAACCCAATTTCAGATTTCAGCGGCAATTATTAAGCAAATGAACGGATACAATTAGTATTATCGGGAGTTAACGCTCGACGGTCAAATTACGAGCGATTCCGATCCAGATGTTTTAAGTAAATAAATGTTTTCCTCGCGTTATACCTCTTTGATACACGTTTATACATAAGTAATGGGAGATCATCATCGATCTCGATAGATTATTCTGGATAGCATTTATTTTAATTCATAACAATGATAATGTTATTCATAGTATACTCGTATAATATTGGCATTGATTTAATATTGGGTTCCGTATTTAGACTAAACTCGATCCTTTTAGGAGTACTTTGTTGCCTATCTATCAAGACCATATAATATCTCGAGATCACGTGGAAGTATCAACTTAAAATTAATATGGTATATTCATGTCTACGGTATATTGGAGCATAGATAAAATTAAAAATTGTTTTTGTAGTAGTCAATGTAATGAAAAGTTCCAGCATTTACGCATAGTTTTTGCTGCTTTTTGTATGACATTTTTATGGAGTAGTGACGAGAAACTTGTCACGAACTCAAAATCTACAGTATCTACAATATAAATATAAGAAAGAATCTGAAAAGTATTTATTTACATATTGTATCAAAAATAAATTGTTACAAACTTTTATAAATAGTTAATGTCATATAAAACGAGCGTATACGCTCGAAAATGTAGGTTTGTCAACTTGTTCTAGTTGTACTACCCCCGATCGAACTACAGTAGTGAAATTTACATCATTTTACATATTATAGCAATAAATTTGAAAAAAACACATTTATTCAAATAAATGTGTTTTTTTGTGTATTTTCCTCTCACACTGTTATATTAAAGAAATTCGAATTAAAATTTTTCATACTATCCGTCATATCTGTGGCAATACCGCACAAAGCTTTCAAGTGGTACACGAAATAAACAAATTGACACGCTAACAAATATTTTGTCACGTAAGCGCTGTGAGAGGATGCGGTCGACGTTGAACTAAAACTTAGTTATACTTGGAATCTCAGTGCATCCACTATCAAACAGGAATTTGTACTAAACCCAAACAACTGCAAGCCGCGTATTTATGTGAATCTACAAGAAGTTTAATTGATGTATTTTCAAGTGGAACTTGGCGCGCTCGCTCGTTTGAACTCATTTACTCGCCACATTATTAAAGTCGAGTGAAATTAACTACTACACTTAAAGATACTAATTATGAAGACTAATTTGTTACTTAAACAACACTTGGCTTTTAAACTCCTAAATAAATGTCGTCTTCCAAAGACCTAGACTAACTTTACATGAAAGACCACGTACAGTTTAAAAAATTATATCCCGTTGATCGACTACTCTCGATTATTTACGTAAGACTCATCCAATTAAGACGAGAACAAAAGGCAAAGCAATTGAGTCAATACGATGTGGAATTTTGAGCGATTCATTAAAGTAGACTGAATGAGCGCTATTGTCAAATATGTTGTATAAGAATCGGGAACAAACCATTGATATTATGTAATCAAGTAGCAAATGCATATCACAAAATGATATATTACATTATTTAAAATAATGTTGAGGAAAGTAGGGAACCTAGTGTCTCAACACTAAGTTCCCTCTGCTTATCCTTCTATATACGGAATACAGCGTGAAGCTGAAATAACAAGAAAAAATGTAATATACTTACTTATAATCAGATTTAGCGTAACAGTGTCCCAGTAATCTGCACTCTATAGCGCTGCACGAGGCCGGCTCCGGCGCGGTGGACCACATGACCTTCACCACATACGTCATGTTGAACCCGAACACTGATAGTAGCCCGAGAGCCCTCAGCTGAGTGCCTTCCAGTCTGTTGAGGGATAGTTCTACGACTAGCACTGGACTCTGGACCTGTAAAGGAAATTAATTGTTAATATTCAAGTTATGTGCTGCGTTGATTTAGTTTAAGGTACACATACATACTGGTACATATATATGTCGGCATTAGAATTGTACTTTTTTTTAAACTCAACGCCGCCCTTAGAAATATGGAAATAAAGAGAGTAATGATTTTTTTTTAAATATAATCATTGCCCCATGTAGGGATAGTACAATAGCTTTTACATTCAGGCGCTGTTCCATTGCACTACGATGGACTTTTTCGAATTGTAATACGTAGATATTAAAATTTGTAATTTGTCAAAAATCTTTATTCCGTTAATATAAAGAAAAGTAAAGCTCGTCATATACTAAATATCTATAGCTCCCATAAATTTTAAGCTTGTGGTTGTTCTATAGGTATTTAGTAAATAAAAACAGTTTCAAAAATCTGACGCACCGTAGAGAACAGCGGGTTACAAATATATGTTCACGGTAAAAACTGTAAATTTGCTTATTATACTCGTATACGGTACAAAGCAAGAATATACTAATATTTAAGCTAATATTAATACAAAAAGAAAATGAGAAATCTCTATTTCTCTTACAAGAGATTAAGGTGAGTACTTCCTTTATTATGTTAATTCCGGCTAAGTCTGTACGCGCATCTGCTTTACAGTGAATTATGTAGATTGGAGTAGTCTATTACAAATATAATGTACATTTTTTAAATGTTTTCGAGAACTTATTCGTAAACAGAATAACTTATTGTAAATGAGATTGTATGAAATTTATTTATTGGGTAATTCCTCTACCTTACTATGTTTGGAGTTGAAAGAAACAGTTAAAAAGATAATATACAGAACTATGTATATTATTTAAAAAGGAAAATTTACTTTGTTTATTTATCTGTACGACTGTGTATTTTAAGGAATAGACGATTCTTAGTACTTACTGACAAACCTGTAGCCTGTATTGAGAAAAAACATGATTAGTTAAGGTAACTTAAAACAAAGTATCGTAATACTCCGATCCCATGAAGACATTTCAATTCCGGGGAATTTGTTTCGGGAAATTATTCTTGAACTGTCAAAGCATTGCGTGTTGAGTGACGGAACTAAACACCGAACGTGAGTTTCAAAATATTTACTCAAACCATCTCTTGTGCACGTTTCGTAGTTAAAAGTGCCATAACTACAGCACTACGCGACGCTACAGCACTTCAACTGACTGGCAAAGCGGCTATAAGGAAAATATGTTTTCAATTTATTTAAACGAACTGTCTGTGAAACAATTTAAGGTATAAAAAGTTTGGATTTGTTTCAAATAATAGATAGTATAGTATAGTATATAGTTCAGTATAAAGTAAATAGTATTTCATAAAAATTAAAATATTACACACACAGTACAGGTACAAATAAATAAAACGAGGAAATTCGTTGCGTAGAGTTCCGCTCCAGAGTTTGTTGAAAATCGGGGAACATAAATGTAGTTATGGGAAGTGAGTATCTTAACACTAGGTTCCCAGGTTCCCACTGCCTACCACACTATGTGCACGATACAGCGTAATCCTAAAAAAAACAAGCTTCCTATTGATTACTAATTTTAAATCCAGAACGACTTACAAAGGTTTATGGATTGCTTTATGGATAATGAGAAAGATTTATTAAAATTTAACACAATTAGTTAACAAGATTAATAAAAATGTTTGTTTCTCGCGCTTTCTTGTATATTGAACAGAGATGATGTATTTATAATTTTATAGGTGATGGTAGTGCTCTAACTGTATTTTTTATAATTTTACCACTAATATGAAGTTAGCTTTTCAAACATAAAATACATAAATACATACATATATACAACATACCTTGATTGTTAACTATTCATAATATAGGACAACCACGAAGCCTTTAACCTATAACATCAATAATATTTTCACATTTGAAAAATTCAACACATTTGTACGTAAAATGTCGTCAAAATCAGTCTTTTCCAGCGTCGCCGTCCCATTTCATTTTTTACTCGATCTTTCATTTTCGGTGCTGTATGCGGGAGCGGGGGTTGGAAACCCACTCAAATGGTTTCAGCTATTATCGCGCTTTTTTCCCAAATGTGATTCGTTTGTGACACAATTACTTTGGGTTGTCTACTGTGGCGGCGTTTTAAGGAATTTAGGTTGCACATTACTCTGTGTGTACAAAGAACTTGAGGATTTTATGGTCAAATTATGTAAAAAAATTAAGTTTAAATTGTACATATTTCCTCGTGGGGGTATGATTGTAATCTTGACGGTTGTGGGTTCGGTTCCCATTCAGTGGAATAATAAGTTTTTTAGTAGAGGGTGTAGGAAAGTAAGTGCGTTTAATTCCCAAGAGAGGATGTCCCAACATTCTTACAGAAAAGAGAAAAGACAGGAAATGTTTACTGTGAAACAAAGTGATTTACCATTAAATCCCGTCTTCTTGCCGAAGTTAACCCTGATAAGTTATAAAATTATCTTTCTGTAAAGTAAAGTAGCATTTGTGAGTTACAAGCGCACAGAGCGCTCTAAGCGCAGTTGATTATGAAACTCGAAGTCGTTTACAAACTTCTAGCATATTGTCATGAGTTATTAAACACATTTTACTGCATATACGTATATTCTACTATGGCAATAAGAATAAATAATTTCTATGTAATATTCATATCTGTGGATATTTTAGTTCGTACTTGAGCACGACTATGCCACTGCGTCACAATGACCCACACGTCATTTGAGGCCTACATTTAAAAGAAAAACTTGAAATAACGATAATTTTTTTAGTTATATTTTTAAAAATAATACTGTTTTAACATTCAATTTATTAAATTGATTATTTTTGCACAAAGCAAGCAAAGTATATTAAGTTGTTTGTTGTCTGCCTTTGTTTAGCTGAGAGTCTGACTATTTTCAAAATTTGACATTATAAGCCCTCACTTCGGGAAGCAAGGTTTGTGTTATATTTTACATATAAAATTTCATTCTCTAATAAAATAGTTAAAAAATGATATGTATATCTTTTATATACTGTATTACAAACTTACCTACTGCACACGTAGATGTAGAGACTACATTCGCCCTCCTCAAATATTAATCTCGTTACTTTTGAAAAAAAAATCAAATATAAACGTCTAGTCCCTAGTAAAGAATCCATTCTCTTTAAACTATAGTTTAAAATGCATCAGATATTATAAGCACCGTTACAGCGGTGAAAAATATAAGCTATTTTTTCAACTTGTATTTTTGCGTTGAAAATTGCTCCGGGGCTTTAATAAATGGAGGACAAGATCTCGCCACTAGCTGCTCAGAAATATATATTTGCTCCTTAGTTTTTAACATTTCATTTTCTTTTGGTATATTGTAAGGAAATAATTCAAATAAAAGTATTTATTCTTTCAATAGACAGGTTATGTTATATCTATGTACGTTTATGGTTAAGTTGATCTCAAGTAAAAAGTGTCGTTAATCATTTCTCAGACTGTGTTTCAAGCACATATGTGAGAAAGAAGAAAAAAAGACAAAAAACAAATTCATGTTGCTACCAGGTTGGTAGAGGGACCCCAATATTGATATACTGACTTTCATTGACTTTACATGTTCAGTGGCGTAACTCAGCACAGTGTTTTATCTTGCCACGCCTTCTAGATTCTATATTTTATTTATATACAATAACAAAAAAACACATATATAACGCTACGTAGATACATTATATTCCGCATACAGCAGGGTGGGCAGAGAGAAACTAGTACTAAGACATTTTCCGCCTATTCTGGAGACACGGCGAGCGGATCTTAACGCCGCGCTTTGCCTTGCGACGAAACCAAAGCTAAGAATAATAATTGATTCCTCCGAGTGGGAATATAACACATAGCCCTCGCGTTTACAGTCACACATTTGTGACTCAATATACAATTTTCCCATTAATATTATATTATGACTGAAACAATATAACTCCATCAATAATACTTCTATTTGATTTCATTTAGTCTTCTCGGTGCTATAAATGCAAAGGCGCGTCGCAACTCGCAATCCCGTCGGAGCGGGGACCATTATCCGTCTCAGGGCCTCATTTGCTGAACGCAATTTGTGGTGAAATACTGATAAATACTCTGTAAGGTGTTGAGTGAACGAGTGAGTTGTTTTTTATCATTTCTATAACATTCGGGAATCTATACTTCTTTACTAATATTGTTTAGTTCAAGAGTGTGTTTGGTTGAGCGCGCTTATTTTTAGTTCGAATGAACGATGAATAAGAACGACAATTAAAAGCTTAAAATTGTTATTTAATATAAACATGATGTTCCATTCACAAACACCATGCTATGTTAAATCTCTAACTACCTACATTATCAATTTATATATTAATATTGTACAAATTCGCTTACAAAACGTATATTCAGTACAAAGTGAACATTATAAATGGTGTTTGTATTTATTCAAATCTGTAGATACATTGTGAAGGGTCAATACATTTTAATTACCACGTTACGTGTTATTATTATTAATAACTTCACGCTGAAACCCGCATGGAACAGAATAGGCAGAGGGAGCCTAGTTGTGAGTCACTCCGCTCCACATTTTCCGCTGAATTTTGGAGGCATTGTGTGTTAAGTAGTGGACCTTAACTCCGTGCTTTGCCTTATTACCAGAGCGAGGATATGAAAATATTAAATAGGATATGAAAAAACAAAAAAAAAACATTGAAAAAATTGAAATATTTAAGTTACGCGTCGTTGAGTTTCATCAAGCAGCACGCAATGCATCCAGAACTCACCCGAAGAATGTGAAAAAATGGAGAATCGCTTATCTTAACCCTCCTCTCTTCTTCCTCTGCCTACTTTGATATGTGCGGGGTAAAGCGTGAAGTTATAAAAAAATTAAGATACAACAATTTCCTCTTACGGTACTACTCCAGTACAACTACAATACATTTATGTGAATCTAGCTTTACGACAAAACACGTCTAAGTACTTCATTTCAATGAATCCATTCCACAGAATCCAAAATAGATTAGTGAACAACCAAGAAAATATGAGTATTCGCATACCTCGTACTCACCATACATCTACAAATTATTCCTTTGATATACATTATAGCTCGTAAATCATTGAATCGAAATTCACCCCGTAGTTGCTGCAAGTGACTTATAAATGAAATCGAAATAACAAAACGATTCAATGGAAATAGGATTAAGCAATTGCCGATTTACTTCCGTCCGTACTCAGTCAGTGCGTCAGTAATAACAGGGTTGGAATGAGGATTTAATGTTTCATTCCACTTTAAGAATATTTTTTGCTAGCTGTTAAAAATGCCGCTAGAAGTCATAATATTTAATACTTGTGAGCGTATCATTTAAAGTTGTTCTTTTCTTTGAAATAAAAAAAAGTTCAAAAGATGTGATTGATCAGATTTCTATCATCCATACTTCTAACATATTTAGGCATTTAGTTAAATAAAAAAATATATATACAATATATTTTTATATCTATTATATATTTAAATGCATGAAGATATAGAATAAAATATTATGTATTAGTTATAATAATATTGTAAATACGTTTTTTTATCATTATACTTTATCTCATATACTGGGTATATATCTTTAATATATATGACTACAAATGATAATAATTCAACCCCCCGGCGGGGACCGAACTCACACTCATCGCGTTTGCAGCCAGATTCTGTCCCACTATACATACTTTTGGAAACACTTGGAAACATTCTGATACCTCTATGTTATAAAAAATAGTAAAAAATAAAAATATTTTCTTTTTGAAAATATAGGTACGCCCAAACTCAACTACACAAAATCATCGCACCGTGATTGCAGGATGTGTATCAAATTAGTCACCCGACTGCATCTAATTTAAACGGCTTCATCTGAAACTAGATTATGTAGATTTCTAGCATTTATTATAATATTTAAAATTCAGGGGCAAATTAAAGAGTTTCCTTTATATACTTTCTTTGAAGTTTCTTGCTTTTTCATAACATAGCAGAGTAACTTGTGTTAAGATACCTACTCCCAACTTGTCACTCATTCAAGACATGACATGTATGTAGAGGGGTGGAATTAAACACTGCTTTGTTTACTAGTGTGTGCAAAAGAAAACAATTTAGAAATAAACATCCCTGCTAGTATGATCCGAGTCAGGCCCGGGAGTGGCGGAAAAACAACCCACCTCCTTCAGATTGTGTCCCTCCCAAAGAGTGCTTACCCTCCGTCCATCACTTGCAGTGGACAACTTGGAAATAGTTAAATAGATTATGTAGCCAAGTTGGCCGATACAAAGAAAATCTCGTGAAATGGAGATACGCTCTTGAGGATTAAATACGTCTGCTTGCTCGTTTGACGATCTGGATAAGGCAACACATAATGCCATTAGCGTGGCTAAACATTGGCAAACTTTAATTTGAGCAATCCAATCATATGACACAAAGAAGAACAAGTATCGAACTCGCAACCAATACCATATGTATGCATTTATAGGCATAAATTACCCACTGCGCCATAACCAACTTAATTATTTCTTTTTATTAGCTTCCCACTGTATTCTGGGAACCTACTGTTAAAACACGACTCTTTAAAACCATAAACTAAAATATTTTTTATTTTTTTGAGCGAGAATAGAACCCAGAACTCACGTCGTCCCCTTTCCACCGGGCCTCGTATGCTAAATATACATATAAATTTTACAAAGAGTTTCTATTATAAAAAGTACTCAACTACAAAATGGTTATAATACGTAGTTAGTGTTTGTTCGCAAGTTTACCAACGTTACTCCATAAAGCAACTTTGAGACCGACGGCGGATCGAGTAACTAACTGACGGACAAGCACTATCTTAGTTTGCTTAGATACGTTAATTTGTACGCTTATATAATACATACTTTACAATATATCATAGGCCTTCATGGCGCAGCGGTACAAGCGTGTGATTGTTAACGTGAGGGTTGTAGGTTCGATTTTCATTTTCAAAGTGAAATTATTTGTTATTTATAAATATTTTTATTACTTCGCTCTGGTAACAAGGCAAAAAACGGCGTTAATTTCCGCTACTCTGTACGAAATGCCTCGAAAATACGGCGGAATAGGGAACCGTGTGTCTTAACACTAGGATCCCTCAGTCATATTAATAAAGACAAAGAGACAAAGGCAAATAGACAAAGCGCGGCGTTGATTTTGCCTTTTATCGTGTAAGTAGAGTGAGTTTTATCAGTAATACTAACGAGCAAACGCGGACACTTGTTTACACGTAATTGACAGCTCTATAAGTAAAAGATGAGTGACAGATATAGGAGTCGGGAAATAAGGACATTTTAATTAAAGTTAAAATAAGATATTTCTTTTTGTTATGACACTGCCACAAAACGCACAATTGCATAAATACATATTAATTTAAAAAAAAGTTTTAGAAAAAGTAATTAGTTTTTTTACTTCACGCTGTATCCTGCATATAGCAGGGAAGGCGGATAGAACCTAGGCATTGCGTATTGGGTGGCAGAACTCAAGGAAAAGCTTTACCTTATTACCAAAACGAGGAAATGAAAATATTAAACAATTCATTCTTCTGAGTGGGAATTGAACTTAAAACCGTCGCACTTTACAGTCACACGCTGTGCCACAGCGCCACAAGACCTTAATTCAAATTTTATTTATAAATATATATATTTTTTTTATGCAAGATTTTTTTTATAAAATCGTCCTATAAACGTAGAGCTACGTTAGATTTCTTAAATATTAGTTCATTATAAAATCAACGAGATCGAAGCAAACTAAACGATGGAAATTTAAATACATTCTGGGATTATTGTAAGGCTGTAAAGTTAGTACAAAGTGCGAGGGTGCATGTTTTTTACATTGCCCTAGAGGGTTGATTGCGTTATTTGGAAGGAAAAAGGTTTGAATTTTTTGGTTTACAACCTTTGTATATTACAATAGAGCCGCTTTGGGTCGCTGTCAGAATGCCACATAGCAATTGATCTTTTTTCAGCTTAGGTGGTGCGTTACATTATAAGACTATTTAATAAATATAATATAATAGTCAATAACATTAGGTATATAAATTGCAAATAAATTTAAATGAATTCCAATATTATCTTTAGAAAAAAAATATAACATATTAAGCAAACCATCACCACCAAAAGCAAAAAACACGTATTTCGACACTATAAAGGGAATCAAAATTAATAGGGTAGTTTCGATTAGCCTAGATTTATGAATTATCCAGGTAAAGGTAATATTAGTTAAAAAAAAACTGAAAACCTTATATTTGTGGTTGAATCCTAAAAAAAAATAGCCTTAAAAAGGGGATAAAATTTGGTATTCAAGAAGCTAGTTCAAGTGAGGTATCAAATGAAAGGTCTCTGGCTCAAAAAGCTCAAGACCTTCAATTTTGTTTTGGAGCGGAGTACGGGATAAGTTGAACGCTTGAAAGATGGATGTTACGGAGTTCGTAGGAAATGTTTAGTTAGATTGATTCACGTGTTATTTGTAAGCGTTCCTAAAGTTTTACGACACTTCGCCATTTTTACAACTATCATATATAGTATGTAAATCTAGAGTTAAGACATTCCGCCACCCATTAAGACTAGAAGCGCGGCGTTTGTTAAGTAGCGGAACTCAACGTCGCGCTATGTCTTGTATAAAGCGAGAAAATTAAATTCATTAATCCTGGTAGAATCGATCCTACACATCAGACCATGCCAATCAAATGCCAAAGCCTAATACCGTAGAAAAATAAAAGTTTATTTTGGATTCTCTGAGAAGCTAAAGTACCTATTAAGTAGGTTAAATAAGTTCTGAATTTACTTTATGTTGTCATATCAATTTAAAAAAACATTATCCTCTTATTTCAATCATTAAAGCTATGCAGTTTCCGCACGCTTGTTTGTAAACGTTGTTCGCCTTTATATAAAAAAAGTCATTTTATTCTTTTTTTTTTTGTGGGTAGGAGTGAAAGTGACAACACCTGTTCAAATCAGCTGATTTATTTTTATTTAATAATAAATATAATATAAGTTTTTATTTCACGAACAAATGTTAATGTGATAACATACCCACCAGCAAGAACAATCCTATATTAATTCACTATTCCACTTTAATTTCTTTGTGTCATCAACATGGAATCTATCAAGGAGTCAATGACTGCACTAAATGATTTATTTACAACAAAAATGAGTGAGTTTCAACACAATTTGCACAAAACAGCTTCCCCAGTCTCTACAACATCATTGGCAGCCGAATTTAATCACTTTAAAAGCCTCATTCTTTCGCTCATGAATACTTTGCAGCGGCAAGTTGAATTTCTTTCTACTGAACTAGATAGGCAGGAGATGAGAAGAAGGCGTAAAATTGTGCTATTTCATGGTGTGCCAGAACAAAAATCTGAAGACATAAAAACTAGCATCACCGGGTTGATAGGAAAACATTTAGTGTTGCCTAATTTCTCTTCCTCAAGCATAAGGACCTCATATCGGTTAGGTAGATCTTCTGATAAGCCCAGGCCTATAGTGGTTAAGTTTACAGATGTGTCAACACGAGACATGGTTTGGTTTGCGAAGGGTAAACTAAAGGGCAGCGGTATCACCCAGTCTGAATTCCTCACAAAAGATCGTCATGATGCCTTTCTCGAGGCAAGACAGAGATTTGGGGTTGGCAAATGTTGGTCTCGTAATGGATGGATTCATATCATAGGACCGGATGGGTCGAGACATCAAGTTGAAACGAAAGCTGAAGTCATTTCTCTTTCGAGTACACATAGTAAGTCTCCAGTTGATAAAGACACTAATATTAAAGCATCCGACAAAGCAGTTCCTCGGGCTAAAAGACTAGTAAAAAAATAATTATTAGCTGTGTGTGTTCGGTTGTTTTTAATTTTAAACTTGATGTTAATTTACCCTCTTGTGCTAATATCTAACTACTGTACTACTGTTTTTATATTCCATAGTATATTAACTTATATTTGTAATGTTTATTGATTATGCATATATATATATATATTTTAAAACTATAAGAAATTTAATACTGTATTCTTTGTTATTAGTATATTTTTTTTCTACGTCATTTCTTATTTGTCATCTTTTGTCAAAACCTATTTCCGATTATATGCATAGATAAGTTATGACAGATATGTAGTTCGGATTCTTGTAACATAGATGTATTGATTATTTGTGGTTAATGTTTTATTCTTTAATTTTTTTTTTAGTTAGAGCAACAAAATAATATATTTATTATGTTTTGTTTAATTTTCATTATCTTGTAATATTTGTTTTTTGTAATATCACAAATACGTGTTTTTTATTATTTTGAAATGTATTCTTTTTATATGTGTTTGCGTGTGTATATGGGTATATATATGTATGTATGTATATATATATATATATATATATATATATATATATATATACGGTCAGGTAGGGTATGTTTTTTTTTTTTCCTTTTTAATTTTATTACTAGGTTGGTGCAATTTTTGTATTTCTTAAGTTTTTATTCTGTTTTTAAAGTGATTTTTTTATTTGAGATTTTTTCTTGCAACTGGCGGGTTTGTTGGTCTTAAGGCTATTTTTTATATATTTAGTATTCTTTTTTTTTATTTTTTATTATTCTTAGTATATATTATTTATTTATTATATTTGTTTATATAATTTATATAATTATCTTGCACACAATATAATGGCATCTAACGATAATAGTAATAACTCCTTTCTTTCCTTATCTTCCATTTCTGAAGGTTCTGACAGCAGCGAAAGTTTCCATAGCATCCCATCACTTGATGAAAGTATTAATTCTTATTTCTCGGACTTCCCGAAAAATTTTAACGTCATCCACATTAACGCTCAGAGTATTCCAGCACATTATCCTGATCTTTTGTCATCTTTCACTAGTAAGAACATACATGCAGTTTTAGTATCTGAAACATGGCTAAAACCATGCTTACAGTCTATTTCCTACACACTGCCGGGATTTCAATTGATTAGAAATGATCGTATTGGACGAATTGGTGGGGGTGTAGCAATCTACCTGCGTGCTCATATTCCCTTTTCAATTGTGAATACATCACAACCAATGGGCACTGCACATGCTGAACACCTATTCATCGAAGTTATTTTAAACCATACAAAATTTCTTCTTGGGGTTTATTATAGTCCAAATCTTACGGTCGATTACTTCTCTTCATTTGAAGTCCTGGTGGATCAATTTATGCCCTCTTATGAGCATACCTTGATAATGGGAGATTTTAATACTTGTTTACTTAAAAAAGATTATAGAGCGTGTCGTTTGCAAAGTTTGATAGATTCAGTTAATTTACATATTTTACCTTTAGCTCCAACTCATCACTTTCCACATAGCAATCCTTCTCTTCTTGATTTAATTATAGTATCTTCTAAAGTTCATGTTGCGAGGCATGGTCAATGTCCTGCGCTGGCGTTTTCCTATCATGATCTTATTTATATATCCTACAAAATTAGACCCCCCAAGGCAAAATCAAGAATTCTTCTCCAGCGTAACTTTGGAGGTATTGATTTGGAGCGTCTTTACGAAGATGCCAATAATATCGACTGGAGCGTAATAGACGATGCAAATACAGTTGATGAGCAAGTAAATATTTTTAACTCATTTTTAATAAAACTTTATGATACCCATGCACCAGTCCGACCGGTCAGAATGAAACATCTCCCTGCACCTTGGCTCACCGCAGATATTAGAAAACTCCAAGATAAAAAAAACAGTGCTAAATCTAAATATGCTTCTGATTCAAGTGACAGCAACAGAGAAAAATTTGTGAGGGCTCGTAATCGTTGCAACAGGATTTGTAGAGATAGTCAACGACGCCATATCTATAAATCAGTAATCGATGAAGATGATCCAGCTAAAGTCTGGAAATTTCTTAAAACCCTTGGAGTCGGTAAAACAGAACATAATATTCCTCAGAAATCTCTAGATATCAATTCTCTTAATAAACATTTCACTTCTTCTAGTACAATTGATAGTACAAATAAATTGAACACCTTAAACTATATTTCTACTTTATCCACTCCTGAGGTTTCTCCATTCAAATTTAATCAATTTACTATATGTGATGTTAAGAGAAACATTATAGCTGTTAAGTCGGATGCAGTAGGTGTTGACAGCATTAGTCGTAAAATGATCATTCCTATAATAGACCTGTTGGCTCCTGTAATCACATCCATTTTGAATCGCTCAATACTCAATGGTGATTTCCCTTCCGCTTGGAAAGACGCCCAGATCCTCCCACTACCTAAGAAAAATAATCCATCTTCCTATTCTGAGTATCGTCCTATTTCCATTCTTCCTCTGTTATCCAAAGTGCTAGAACGTCTTGTTCACAATCAACTAAGCACATTCCTTTCAAAGCATAATCTCTTAAATCCATTTCAATCCGGCTTTCGCCATGGTCATAGTACGACTACTGCTTTAGTCAAGATCACCGATGACATCAGGCAGGGTATGGATAATCAGAAGATTACGGTGCTGACTTTGTTAGACTTCAGTAACGCTTTCAACACTGTTGATTTTGACATACTACTTGCTGTACTGCGTTCTCTTAACATATCTCCTGAGGTGGTTGATTGGTTTCATTCTTACTTGTACGGACGCCGACAGCGCATTCGAGTAGAAGATTCCTATTCTGAATGGTCCTCAACCAGTGCTGGCGTCCCTCAAGGTGGCGTGTTGTCTCCTCTTCTATTTTCAATTTTTATTAATTCTGTATGTCCTAAAATTTCTTCTCTCTACCACCTGTATGCTGACGACTTACAAATTTACGCACAAGGTACTCTCACTGAGCTACCTAGTACTATCGATAAGATAAACAACGACCTTAATGAAATATCAATTTGGAGTAAATGTTTTGGACTGACGATAAATCCTTCAAAAACTCAGTCTATTTTAATCGGCAGTCCTAGGTTATTGAAAAAAATTGATAAATCACAGATAGCGCCTGTAACAATCAATGGGGTATATATTCCGTTTAGCGAGTCTGTAAGGAACCTAGGTTTAATTTTAGACCAACATCTGTCTTGGGAACCGCAAATAAGAGAGGTAAGTAGAAGGGTTTACGCTGCTTCTGCGTCGCTACGAAGGCTGCGCAATTTCCTACCAATACCGACCAAAATTGCGCTGGCAAACTCGCTCCTATTACCAATTCTTGATTATGCGGATGTATGTTTTCTTGACATTAAAGAGGAGCAATTAAACAAACTTGAGCGGCTCCAAAATCTTTGCATAAGGTTCATATTCGGTGTGCGTAAATATGATCACATTTCCGAGTTCCGAAATAAGCTTAAGTGGCTCCCGATCCGCCTTCGCAGGAATACTCACATACTTCATCTTCTCTATTCTTTGCTGTTCAACCCTTCCACTCCTTCTTACTTGAAGAAACAATTCATGTTTCTGCATGACACCCACCTACGTTCTCTACGCTCCAACAACAATCTATTGTTAGAAATTCCTCTACACTCTTCGTCCTATTTCACTAATTCCTTTACTATTAAAGCTGCCCGTCTATGGAATTCTTTACCTATAGATATCAGACGTGCCAAGAGTCTATATATTTTTAAAAAAAAGCTAAAATATTATTATTTTAAAATATAACATTATTAAAACACTCAATTGATTCCCTATTTTAATATTTTTTTTTTCTTTATTGTGTTTCATTTTTATATTTTGTGTATACATATAGTATATGTATGTATGTATGTATGTATGATTGAATGTGTGTATGTAATATTTATGTATATATCTTAATAAATATATATATTTATTTGTTTGTATTTTATGTATTTTTATTTATTTATTTTTTATATTTTTTAATATTACATAATTATGTAAATGTTTCATTTAGTGCACCGCCCACTTTTACACAACTCCAACATCCAAAGGTTGCCTGGAAGAGATCGCTTTAAGCGATAAGGCCGCCTTATTGTACTTTTTTGTCTTTTTTAAATTATTTTTTTTTAAGCTTTTACATTGTGTCATTTTTTTGTTAAGGTGCAATAAAGAATATTTATTATTATTATTTATTCACATTTTATAAATGTATTTCTTACTGTCTCATATAATGTATTTTCGTAGAATCGAATTCAATTGTACTAGTCTATTAGTTCAGATAATAATTTAATTATTAGTCGAAAGTCATGGGTTCGATTTATACTCGAAGCAAATATTTAGATATATAACTCACATCAATATCTGATGAGCGTTTTAGTATTCATTTATCCAACAACATACTGTGTAATACATACCCAAGTACATATTCAATTTTACTTAACGTCCTCTTTTGTATAATAAGTCATAATATAAAAATATGGTCTTAGTGAAAAGTGGATAACGGAGTGTTTTGACACTAGTTACTTGTTACTGACCCTGCTACGCCACAAACTGAAAAAAAACAAGTAAGTACAACCAAACCAACAGTTAGCTAGGTAGCTAGTTACCATAACGTTAAACCCCACAAAAAAAAAGGTCGAAAAGGGAATATTTATTCGCAAACAAGTCGTAAATCAGCATGTCTACATCGTATTGTTTTATATGCGTAAGTAAGTACATATTATAAACGCTTTTCTCTTTTTCGGTGAACAGAAACAGACTTTCTTTCCCAACGTTTGATGGTAGATATAAACAAACCCCATTAGTTGGATGACAGATGGTGGATAATGGATTCTTGTTTTGATGGTCATATTTGTGAGACCAGACGTGGTGCGGGAAGGAGCACAGGCGTGCGACCGTTAACCTGGGCTGTGTATTCGATTTCGACTCGAGAAAATAAAATACTAAATATTTTTATATCCTCGTTCTGGTAACGAGGCGAAGCGCGTCGTTGACTTCAACTCTCAACGCGCAGTGCCTTGAGTGGACTTAATGGAAACGGAATGTCTTAACATTCTCTCTTCTTAGGTTCCTCTACCTACCCTGTTGTTGCTGAAAAGTTACCCTAAATGGAATACATTTCAACAACACTATTGATTAAGGTCTACACAACGGAAAATAAGCTTTATAAAATGGGATTCAGGTAGAGATAGCCATCTGTTGAAAAATTGAGTATAAAAGTGTCAATTTAGTGTTCGGTGAAGGATTTAAAGAATATTTGAAGTCGTGCAGGGGCCTCCCCACTCGCATTAGATGCAATACTGCGACTAAGTTAAAGCCTGGATAAAGTATTTTTAGACTTTTAAACCTTTTATTGTTTGTAGATGGTTGAACAACTACATAAAATACTAACAATTGGAATATGATCTTCAAATAAATATTTTACGCGAAATAAAAAGTTTACACTGAAACCGTCGTGACACGGAATTCTGTCACTCAACCTTCAATATCTCGAAATCTTGTTGAATAATGGGGAACGGAGTATTTCAGCATTAGGTTCTCCCTAAGCCAAAAATAAGCTTTTTAAAAGGACATTCGCTATCGAGAATTCGAGTAATAGTACAGAGAGAGGCCCTCTCGCACTCGCATTAGGTACAACGGTGATGTGCAACCGGGTCAAATTTTTAGACTAGACAAACTAGAATTTATTCTTAAACCATATAATATATGGTATTGTTAAAATTATTGTATTGCTAAAATAAAATTGGATAATATTTGAGTATAGTGATATATTTAAGCTTCCAAACACATGCTCCAAATTGTCCAAGTGGTTGTATGTTTGTATTTCTCCATGTTTTTTAATTGTCGTATAGTGTCGTCTTTAAGAATATTTTAAGCAGTTATTGTCTTGAGAACGGAAAAAAGAGATTATTTCTAAAAGGTCGTTTTTGCTATAATATTAATCACTGAGGTGGTTCGTGCGAAAAGGTCGGTAAGATATTTTTAAATCTTTTCGGGGGAATGGAAGCGTACGCTATAATTTACGTTCTTTTCCCGAAATTAAGGTAAAAATGAAAGAAAAAGAACAAAAATGTAATACGATTACGTTTCTTATCTTTTCGTAATCATATTGAAGAATAACTCGATTTGTTTGAGCTCAGTCGTGACGCAAGGACACATACGTGTGACTGTAAACACAACTGGCTGTGGGTTCGATCGTCACTCGAGGAATTTTAATTTTTTTTTTCAAAGCGCCGTGGTTTATTGTAATAGGTCTAAGTTCAAATTACTAAATTTTTCTCTTGGTGATGCATGACATCACAATACACATGACATGACTCGTAATAAATTTTAACGTTCGTACAATATATGTACTATACATTTTACTGTGTGTACTGTAAATTCTAAAGTATATTTTTATTTATGCACCTAACTTGAAGGCGAGAGTCTGCATTTGAGCCACTTGTTAGAACTGTATCTTCGCGAAACTTGACTAAAAACGTAACTTGCTTTAGGCAACAGTACAATATTATGGTATCAATGAGTTGATGACGGACGGAGCCAGCACCTGCATATTGGAGCTCTTCTCTAATAGAGGTTATTCGTGAACCATTCGAGTTTAAAACGAGCACATTCTGTAGCACTTGTAAGACTTCACGTAGGATAGCGTGGTTTTTTGAAATTTTATTAAACTATGTATTATTTTTGTCCAACATTAGCATGGAAATGATAATAATTCGAGTAGAAAATAAACCTACAACTTTCACATTTACAACCAAACATCGCCCGCGTAATATATCTCATTCTCTATATGTACTATATATCGTAGTGTATAGTTCTTAGAAGCTGATAATCCCTACAAAGCTCACCTTAGATCATTGGACAATTGTGACTCAGTCTATTGTCAATACAGATAAGATAAGGGAGTAGTATGATTATGATGTATTAGTATTTTGTATTTGATATCTATTTTGATGTTGATTTTGCATACCAAAGAGATTATAAGAAAATGTCCCTGTTTAATTAGAGGTTAAAAAAATCAATATGTAAATGGCTTTTTTTAATAATAACCATATTAGTTAACAAGATTGTACAAAAGGAAGTAGATTTTTTTAACTACTTAAACCAAAAAAAACGAGCTTAAACAGAGTACACATGAAAGTTAGGTATTCACGGGTTAAATAAAATAAATCAGCTTTACGTTGTATTCCGCAGAGGGAACCTAGTGTTAAGATACTCCGAATTCTGGTATTGCGTGTTCAGTAGTAAGACTCAACGCCGCGCCTTGTCTCGACGCGAACCTTAGAAAACAGTAGAAGAAATATATGTAATTCTATAATTGATCAGCTTTTACTTCCAGCTTCTCGCGTCTGGTCAAATGTAAGGGAATACATTTTTTGCTCCACAAAAGTTGAGTTATTATTCACTAAAGTGGTACAGTGGTATACGAGTATATGAGTGCAAGCGCGGTGGTTATGAATTCGAACCCCACAAATTATCTTATTTTCCAGCTAAGTAGTGCTAAAATTAGGATATTCGACGTTCAGTGTTTTTAATTTTAAGGAAAAGCCAGAAAAATCATGATTAGACATTAGTTTCTCTTTGGTAAGAGTAAGTAAGTAGATTATTATAGAGGGATTATTAAAAAGAGATTTGAGTAACTCAGAGCGGAAAATAATACATAATTCTTTTTACCATTACTGTTGCGGTTCCGATCAGATTTTATTTTAATTGTATCCTTCTAGTATTTCATTAAAAGCTACATGAGTCCCTTTTTAGGCCAATATTAGCCATATTTAATGCTATTGTAGAAGCGTTTTAAGATTAAAGACAAGTTTTTGTTCTATCGCCGGCTTTGTCCATTGAAAGCGATTGGTCAAAGTAATATATTTTTTTAATTACCACAACGACTAACCGTTAATATATCAGTTGGGCTTCGTAGAAAAACTCGATTTGCAAAATCAATTTTAAAATAAACATCACACAATGGTAAAGTGAAATTATTTTAAAAGAAAGTGTGTGAATTATCTATATAATGTATTAACATACAAAACAATTTGATTTAAATAATATTTTTTTTATTGACTATTTTGAGTATTGAGGCCATGATGGCGCAGTGGCACGAGTGTATGATTGCCTAACCTGATGTGTGCGGGATATAGCGTGAATCCGATTTTTTTAATGAAATTTGATAAAAAAAATAGAATTATTAAACATCAACAGTATTTTTTGCTCTATTCACATGTATTGATCCAGTCCGAATGTGTGCCAGATCAGCAAATCGTATTAAACCGAATGATCTGCCGGCTTACTATACTAATCTAGCCGACCGTAAACCGCATTAATTGATAACGGAGGTTTCTCAATACGTACTATAAGTAATTAAAGTGATAAATATGACTTAAAATATTTTTAGTTGCGTATAAAAATTTGAACCTAGTAAGATTTAAAACCGCGCTTTTTGAAAACCGTAGTAAATTATTGACCAATCCATCCAACCACCTAAGGTAATGTCAAATGTATCGTTTGACGCGTAATGGATTGGACGCTGTGGCCTCAAATCATAACCGACGATACGATACCCATCGTACTGACGAGAGGGAATTCAATCAATTGACTTTGACTTTGACTTTGACTTATATGATATGATATGATATATCATTTAATTACAAACAATTACTTTTATATATTTAATTTTTAGTAACGTTTATGATTTTAAAAAATGTAACATAAAATTATTATTAATAACAAGAGATAAGAACATTTAGAATAAGTAAATAAAAGGCTATATATATATATATATATATATATATATATATATATATATCATCCATTAATTTATTGTAGAAAATTTTCTTCATAATATGCTTCATAATAGGAAGGTAAAGCTTCACTGTATTAAAATTCAAAATAACACAATTCTTGCAAATGCTTCAAAGATAATTTTAATAGCATCATACAATTAAATTCAAATAGTAAGTTGTGAAAATAGCTAAAGTTAAGAGTGAAAATGCTAAACGCTACCAGCTCGAGGTACTTTGTAAGCGCCGCGCCTTTTGCACGTGAGGACGCGCTACTGAGGACGACTCACATTACGAGTTTCGTTGCAGTTAGTTAAAATGATGTTATTATAGTTAATCAACTTCACGCTGTATCCCGCACACAGCAGGGTAGGCAGAGGGAACCTAGTGTTAAGACACTCCGTTCCCCACTTTCTGCCGAATTTTGGAGGTATTGCGTGTTGAGTGGCAGAACTCAACGCCGCGCTTACCCTCGACACCAGAGCGAAGAAATGGAAATATAAATTTAAGTAAATATTTCATCTCCTCGAGTGGGGATCGGACCCACAACCCGTCGGTTTTAGTCACACTTTGTGCCACTGCGCCACGACTATTAGACTATTATAGACTATTATAGTTGAAATGTTAATTTAAAGGTCAGTCGTGGCGCAGGGGCACGAAGTGTGACTGCTAAGTGCCTACCCTGCTGTGTGCGGGTTACTACAGGGCACTAAAAATAAAATAAATATATTTCTGTTTGTTGGACAGGTAAAGAAAACCTGTTAAAATACTCCGCTTTCCGCCCGAATAGATGGCGTGCTGTGCTGGGTGGCGAAACTCAATGACACACTCGTTTTTCTGACATCATGGTGTACATACCCCATATATAGAACAATAGGCTGAGGGAACCTACCGTTTAGATATATGTACTGTCATTTTTCGGTATTTTTTTTTAAATAATGCGTGTTGTGTTAACTAACCCGCTTATTTATTTCTTTGTGATACTAAAAAGAGTCTGCCTTTACATACAAATTTATTAAAATAAGCTTCAATTTACAGAGATAAAAACATTTTATGTGCTAACCAAGCCTATTATCCGTATAAGCCAGCCAATAATATATATCCGGTGGATTTCCTATTAAATATATGAACTTTGACATTTATAATATTAATAGGATTAACAATAATATATTTGTTGTAATAATGTTTTTAATAATTACTTTTGTTGATAATATAAATAATCATTAGTATGAAAATTTGGTCTAATTTGATAAAAACGCCTCTTGCTTATAATTTATAATTTATGATTTTTTAGGTTTCGTGCCTTAAAAAGGAAGACAGAAACATAATATAAGAATAGACACCATATAAGATCATTTTATTGTCGCGTAGTCTTGTAGATTTTCGTTCTGCTAACTACATATGCGTATATATAATATTAAGAAAAAACAAACATCTGGAATGGAACTACCAATTCTTTATAACATGAATGAATCAACTTTCTCCGATACAATTTTATATATAAGTTTGTGCATAGCTGATGATGTTATCGGAATATAATGGTTAAACAAGTTTCGAATTGTGCATACAAAATTTGCACATTTGTTTATTTTTAAATTCATTTCTTTTTTGAGTTCCGAAACCGAAGATAATCTCTCAAATTAAGTAACGAAATAAGAAGAGTAGAGTGTCTTAACACTTACTTTCCGCTGCTTACTTCACTTAATACAGGATAAGCGTGAAAATATGAACTGTTTAGGTTTATATAGCAAAATATCGTGGTGCAACTTATAGGACACAACAGGACGGAGCTGCATATGGAGGTGCAAGGTGAATAATGCATGCTGCATCTACATCTCTCGGACTGGATACACTTTTGTGTACCTCCTCGGTGTCACTGTAAAGTACGTAGCTGCTTGAATTTTTATTAGCAAGTCTGTAAATGGTTCCTTTAAAGTTTAAGCAATATTTGCTAGAAGCTTACAGTAGAGTAATGTGTGCTTACTTATATAATATGTATTTAGTCTTGTTTCGAATGCAAATTTGAAAATAATACTAGCTTGATGGTAAGGTGAATATATGATGAGCGTATAATATATATTAGATATAATCTTTAAAAAATACAGATTCACGCCTTTTTCATTAAGCAGGATAGGTAGAGAAGCTTCCCGATCGAGACACTGTGGATTGAATGGCGGAACTCAACGCCGCGCTTAGACTCAAGGCTAAGCAAGAGCAGGAAAATCAAAATAATTCGTTCTCTCGAGTGGGGATCGAGTCAGTTACTACTGAGTTTACAACTAGGCATTGTTCCACTAAGGTATAAAATATTCCATTGGATTTGGATTGGATTGAGTTACCTTTCTTTAGTGGGGAATTTTTTAAATAGTTGAACTCTTGTTTAGTGTTCGAAGAAAATAGTCAAAAGCAAATACTGAGACTTCGCCTTGTACAGGAACTAATTGCCTGTGGCAGCCAGACGAGACCGCGTCTTGAGTGACGGAACTCAACGCCAAACTTTATATATATGAAATAACTTATAAATGTATAATATCCAATATATGAAAATACGTTTAATTTACTAAGCACGTACCGTCTGAAACGTCCCAACCGAAATATATGGGATCAAAGCATTACACCACTACTTTATGTTGAGTAACAGCCCTAGTTTATGTGTGACGTAAATTGTGGATTTATATATTTAGAAATTTCTTAACATTATTTCATTTTTAAAGTATACGTGGTGCGGTAGGACAGCGTCCGATGGTTGTGAGTTTGAATCTTACTCAAAGAAAGAATCGAACTTAGATGATGAGACACTTCGGTAAGTTCATAAATTTCTTTGGAAAATAAAGAATGGTGTTTAGACACTAATCTCTGTCTACTATTGGTGCTCGAAAACATTGGAAAAATAGAGACACTACCCAATAGTTATCAATATTTTTAACAATATTTACGCTCACTAAAACTCATATTTATACAGTCTAGACTGATTTTTTAATATAGCGTACGACTATATGTTTTATGCAAACCAAAGAGAAGCATTGTTTATTATTTGAAAGAGAGCAAAAATGTTTCAAAATTATTTTTGTAGTGCTTAGGTATTCTAAGCGAGCGTCGCGTCGCCCATTTTGTAAGCCACACTTTTGAAACTTCGGTCTCAAGGCATGTTGTATGTAGTAGCGACGTTTTTCGAGACGTTACACTAAATGTTTCTTACATGGACATTTGAAAATATTCTTATGATAAAGAAACTGTAAGGATTGTAAGTAATTTTTTTTTCGTCTGCACAACCAGAGACCACCGTCGCATCTTTGTAGAGGACATATTTGCTAGTTCGATTCTTATTTTAAAGGACAAAATTTTAATTTGCTCGCTCTAGTAACAAGTCAAAACGCTGAGAGAGTTATACCACTCTGTAAATAAAGCAATATCGGAAAATTTTGGTCGAAGGTGGTGCTGAATGGAGTGTCTTATCACTAAGGAAGGGATACTTTAGAAGGGATATTTTTTATACCGTACTGAAAATATGATACATTCTAAGCTGACAGCGGAATCTTAATAATAGAATCCCGATTTACCTTTTGGGTAAACGTTTCTTAATAAGTATTTTTCTTTCTAGTAATAATAAGTGTGGAATAACACCTATAAAATATCAAAACAGTAATAAGTGACGCGCCATTTCTAGTTCAGTTTGGTTAAAAACTTTCACTTACCGCACATTTTCTAATTCAAAGTCGGAATAAGTTAATATAAATTAATAGGGTTCATAAATTACAAACATTCATCGTGTCTAAACGCTTTACTGTAGAATTGTTAGTTCAATATAAGGGATGCAGAAAATTTTACTTTCTACACAAACACTTTGCAATGTTTAACTTTGTTATTTTGAGTTTCTAATAAAAGTTTATATAAATGGTCTAAATTTAAGGCAAAATGATCCATTGAAAATCTTACTTGGGAGCATTTACATGAATATTTAAAGGTGAGAAATTATAATCATAGATTTTTCATCGATAAACTGCTGTATTATTAGATTTTACAAACTAGGGGACCTAGTACTAACATCCTCCCCAGCTTCGCTCAACATACATATTGGGTGCTAAGTGGCGAGGAAAGGAAAATAACTTATTCTCCTCAAGTACATACGATCTTTGCGTTTCGACTACTATTACTGTCACTCACATTATAACAACTTTATATTTATAAGTAATGAATGATAAGATATAATCAAATATTTTCTTACAATAGCTGACTTTTGCTAGCAGTATTTAGATAACGTTTTACGGAAGTGCACGTCATCATAGGACAGTTTATCATGGGAAACTGAGGAACGGAGTGATTTAACACTAGGTTTCGTCTGCCTACCCTGCTGTGGGCGGGATAGAGCGTGAAGCTGAAGAAATAAGAATTAAACATTAATGAGATGCGATAGATAACATAAAAAATTTAAACAAAATATAAAACTTGTCTGTATGTTCTAAGGAAATAACCCGGGGACCATAATACGCGGACTTTTATATAATTTTTTATTTATGGTTATAGTACTTTACAATTTTGAATATCTTTAGGATATTAATTAAAAAAGTTACCCTCTACGATGTTGGCCGCAAAATTCTATACTTTTAGACGTATAATGTTGCCAGAAGCAATTTACAGGCCGTGGGGAAACGAAATGTCATGTTGTTCACATAGTGAACTTTTTAAAGGTTTTTTTTTGTTCCTGAAATATATTTATATATTAATTCGATGAGAAATTGTAAGAGACTTTTAATTTTTTTTTTTCAAGTAGCATTAAAATTTGTACGTAATCCTTTTGTTTTTTAGTTATGCAGTTGTGGAACCAACGTTACGGGAAAAATGTATGAAAAACATTATCCAGACTAGGATTGAACCCACCATCATATCATATACAATGAAACATTCCCTAGTAGGGTAAGCAGCGGGAAATTGGGAAATTAGTTTCAAAACACTCCAGTCCCATTAAGATACGTCAATCAAATACAAGAGACTCAACGCCACAATTTGTCTCGTTACCAGAGCGAAGAAAAATTAAAATATTAAATATTTAATTTGCTCGAGTGGGAATCGAATCAACAATCTGTCAAGCTTAAATTCCCTAGTTCCCTATCATCCTTCAGTAAACTCAACAAATATACACAAATTTTAGCTATAATTTTATATATATTATAAAGAAAACATACTAAAACTGTATAACAATTACTTCAGTGTGTCGTTCAAACTCCGCCCCAACTAATGGTTTGTGTGACGTCGACGTAAGGTGCGTTGTTCGTGCGTTACTTTTGTGGATATTGTGCATATGATTTACCGGAAATAAATCTTTACTATACAAAAGTACCTTTGTATGTGCAGTATATTTATTGATTTGTTGTTTGTAAAATGTTCTAGTGGTGATTTCGGAATTAATGACTATACACGATCGTAATAAGATCAAATAAATTTTAACTGGGCTTTGTTTTAAGACTCAGATTGAGGATTAAACCCAGAGGCCAGTAGTGACGCGGGGGCACAAAGTGTGACTTTAAGATCGACCGGTTATGGGTTCGAACCCTACTCGAGGAAATGAAATACTTATTTTCTTTTTTTTTATTTCTTTGCTCTGGTTTCGAGGCAAAGCGCGGCGTTGAGTTCCGACACTAAATGAGCAATGCCTCTAGAACTCCCCGGAAAGTGGGGGAATAACGGTTCTTTCTGCCTACCCTGCTGTATGTGGAATACAGTGTGAAACTGTCTTGATTGAACCCACAATCAGACGTATCAACACACGTAAAAAGAGGAAATATGTTGTTTCATTTCATACATTTGTACACTCCAATTAAAATGTATTCTATTAAATAACTCGGTGTTATTTGAAATAAAAATGTGACGTCACATTAAAATCATGCCAAGGGTTGTTAAGATACTGCTCATTGCATTTGTTTGTGATTGTAATATCATTTTATATATGACATTTTACTGTGTAATTTAAAATAAATTTATGTAAAATGAACGACAGATATATTTTATGCATTGTTTAACAAAATGCCTTTTTTTTTCATATTGTTGAAAGATTTTTTTGTCTTAATTTATTGTGGATTTTATATGAGTTTCATATGTAATGTGTATTTTTAACTTAGCTTCGTGTGTTACGGAAAGAGTACTTGATACAGACTGTAGCACTGTTCAAGATCCAAGAAACAGAAGCCAAATTATAATAAATATTTAATTTAATTTGCATAAATGTATATATAATGTTAGAATATTGTTGGAGCTACTTTAGTAAAAAGGTGTTGTAGGGAGGTAGTATAGCAAAGATGATCATAAAGTCAACGCAAATGAATCGCAGGACGTAACTAATAGGCATATTTTTGGTATAAATAAGAATAAAACAATATCATTTATAAAAATGTTTTGTTTTATTTAAATTATTGCATTCATATTAAAATATCAATATTTTTTCTAATAATAATTACGAGTACAGGACAGGACAGCCCGATACGGTAGCTAGTACTATTTTTATACAGTGAAAAGGGCGAAGAATAAACATTTTTACGAGAGCCATGTAAGGAGGATGAATAAATAAGCTGAATGCAAGGTGCCAGAGGAATCTCATACACTAAGACGTTTTCAATGTTTTTGGTAAGTCCTCTTACATTTTGCTTTTACATACGCTACAATAAGTAGACGTGCGGTTGTTGCAATTTTTACGTAAATTCTTGTTTCAAATAAACTTATATTATATAGTTATAATAAAATAGTAACGGACCGGTGTCTGTATATAAAATATATATAAGAAAAAGTTTTATCCGTGGCCGTTAACGGTCCGCAAAATTCTGAAAACATTGCGTATTGAGTGGCGGCACTAAACACTGCGTTTTCCTACGTTACCGCGAGCGAGATAATAAAAATATTACAAACTTAATTTTCTCAAGTGACTGACCTCTGGACATTACTACTAACATTCATGTAATCAAAAGTTCTGTCTAAACTTATTCGGTGCAAGAACAACGTATTAGATTTTTTCTATATTACAGGAGACGCATATTAGTTTGTAAATTCTATTCACATACACTCGCATATTTAATTTCTTTTAAAAGTACAATTGCGTCGTTGCTGCACCTAAGAAGCGATATGATGTAGCAGAGAGATGTATCGTCATTACTCCAACGAGATTTCTGTCTATACCCAATAATCTTATATATAAATTTCTTTTTTTTTGGAATAAATTTTCCGGTGATAGTACTTTTCTAACATCGGAAAATTTATTTTTCTTATTACAAAGATATAAGATAAGGTACTTAGGCTGCTCAATTTTTTTACTTAAAAAGACTTAAGACTTACCTTATCAGTTTGTTACATCCCCTTTTAATGAAAACCTATTTCGAATATTAAAGAAAAAATGAGAATTTTTTTGTGGTTTCTCTCCTTATATAATTTTAGCGCGCGAACACATAATCATTAGAATTTTAATCATAAAATACGGGACTCATATTTAATATTGTTAATTAAAATGTTAATTAAGCACAAATTATAATTATGGATGGATCTAGTTTAGATATAATATTGGAAATTAATACCTTTTTGTCGCCGCGGTGCAGTGGCCCAAGCGTGTAATGGCGACATGAAGGTTGGGGTTCGATTCAGACTTGGGGGGCTGAAATATTTAATATTTTCATTTCCTCGCTCTGGTAACGAGGCAAAAGCCGGGCGTAAAGATTTGCCATTGAACACGGAATAAAAATTTGTTGCAAAGTAGAATCCGTAATTTAAGATAAACCAACACTGAAAAAAATAATACTTCTTTTAAATATAATATTAAGATTTTGTTATTGCAGTGCGAAATTAAAAATAAACTAATTTCAGCTCTGAACCAGTGCTTACAATAAAAAAAACTTATTTATTGCCCTTCGAGCGAATCAAGGACTGTGGGGAGCGAAGCGAACTAATTTTACATGTAACAATAAATAATTCTATATATTATTACTATTCTATACTAGTATCTTAATAAAAAGTAAATAAACATTTTTTCACAAACATTTTGCGTCCCACATCTACGACCGATAAATAAGTTAATAAGCTAACGAAGACGCTCACGCCTACAAGAGACTATTTATCACCGCCTGATATAGGGAAGCGGCAGTAAAAACTCGGAAGTAATGAGAGCGGACCGCCACAACGATAATACTCTTAAGTGAAGTGAGCTGTGGGGCGGAATTAATTGAACTAAAAATATTTACTTTAAAAGAAAACATATTGCTATGTAAGTATATAATAAGAAAATACATGACAAGTGCATTATATTTATTATTTGTGTAGTTTTGTCCATTATAAAGTGGTTTGGTGGGCACCAGAAATTTTACTAACAACAACATTCCCCAGAAAAATAAAAAAAAATAAGAACCTAATAATAAGAACCTATCTGTGCAAAACTAAAGTCCAGCAGCACCGCCCAGAAAATATCTCGAGATACGGCTGATACATAATATAAGATTGAGGCCAGCCAGAGGTGTGACTGTAAAACCGACTGGTTGTGGGTTCGATCCCCACTCGAGGAGATGAAATATTTACTTAAATTTATATCTCCATTTCTTCGCTCTGGTGTCGAGGTTAAGGGCGGCGTTGAGTTCTGCCACTCAACACGCAATGCCTCCAGATTCGGCAGAAAGTGGGGAACGGAGTGTCTTAACACTAGGTTCCCTCTGCCTACCCTGCTGTGTTCCGGATACAGCGTGAAGCTGATTTATTTATTTATAATATAAGATAAGCTGATATATAATGTTTCTACAACGCTAAATCAGGCAAAATAACAAAAAAAAAACAAACATTTTCCCTTAACAAATAAATAGTTGACACGGAAATACAAGTCAACAGTAACGAGTGGGGTCGGAAGTAAAATAAAATCCTCATTACTCATCCACCTCAACGGCTACTTAGCGTCCGGCAGATTGGACTGTGTTTTTCTACTCTGTTAATTAGATTTGCAATTTGTCATTTGGAATACAGTTTTGGGATAAGTATTTAAACAATTTTCTTTTAATATTTTTTTTAGCTATACGTTGTACTCCGCACACAACAAGGCAAGCAGAGAGAATTTGGAAACTAGCGCGGTATTAAGAGACTCCGTTTACATTAAGATACTTTACCCACTCTTTGCTGAATTCTCGAGGCATTTCTTGTTGAGTGGCGAAACTCAACGCCGCGCTTTGTCTTGTTACGCGAAGGCGCGAAGGCAAAGTGAGGAAATGAGAGTATAAAATGTTCTCATTTCCTTTAGTGGAGTGGGACAACCGTCTAGTGTACAGTCGCGCGCTGTCACATACTGTCCTACTGCACTGCACTACTAGTATGTTTTGAAACGATATGTCATAAAATATAAATTTAATTTAAATATAAATAGCAATATGAAGCCTATTTCTTAGCAAAACTATACAATAATAAAACAAGCTTATATTTTTACACAACTCTTTGAAATCCGTTAAATACCTCACGTACTTTTGAACACGCCCAAAGTAACCAACGCGACTAGTCACTAGTGTTCCACCAGCTACACGCCAGCACTAAGCGGGTCTCATAAATGTGCCATATTTCATGCTCACGTTGAGCTCTTAGGCGGGCCGGTTGAAACGGACGAATTTAAAATTTACAAACATTGAGCTGTTTTTTTTCTTTCATTTTTTGTTTTACCCTGAATATAACAGAAATGTAAGTAAACGCTAGTATTCATTAATACACTCCATTCTCCACTTTTCATTCGAATTCGAGACGATGCCTGTTGAGTGGTGGAACTCAACGCCGCATTTTTTGTATCAGGGCCGGGAAATGAAAATAAGTTATAACAGAGTTATTAAGTGCAAGAAAATATCTTTGTTGACTTATTCGTACCTGAAACAAGGTTTTAAAATTATTAGTATGTTTAAATGGCTTATATATATATATATATATATATATATATATATATATATATATATTTAATTTATTAAGATTAATATACTGAACTAATAAAATTTAAATAATCACTCAAAGCAACATGTCAGGACGATGTCTTCAAGTTGGTAAAAAATAGAAGTACATTATTTTAATATTTTCATTTGTTCGCTCTGATAACGAGCCTAAGCGAATACTAAAAATAACGATTACTCTCATTTTATTTTGTTTCGATAAAATACAATGTTTAACATTTTTTTAATAAAAAACAACAGTCCATTAGAAATGACCTGTTAAATGATTGAGACCATCGCATCGCGCGCTCCGTTCTCTTTGGCTACTCCGGAAGGTACGTGAGTAGTACTGGCAACCTGGCTTACTTTAATTCACTTATAAATATTTACTACACGCTATATCTCGAGTAGGTAGAGAGTCTAGTGTTGAAACACTTCTTTCCACTCTGTATAAATATTCACTATAATATTTAAAAATAAGCACATGTTACTTTTTTTTAAAAGAATTTTTTTATTAAAAAATAATAATATTTTTTACGTTTTATTTCTAAACATGACATGCTAGAATATATATTAACAAGTATAAGATTTCCAAGTGTCGTTATCACAGCAACGCTACATGTTTGTTTCCGCGTTTCAAAATTACATTTGACCCCATTCCCGCTATCTCCGCGCCGCTTGTTAGTTAAAACATCTTGACGTTAAAGAGAATATTCTTAGTTAATTAAAAAGAGCAGAAATATTTAAAGGAATATTTCATTTGTTTTATTTTCAAAATTTATTTAGTTCCTAGCGACGAGTCGCTAGGGATAAAACGAAACTCGCTACATACTCCTTTTGCCTCATCTATTGTCATCAATCTGTCATCATCTATCTACATATAAGTAGGTACTACTCCTTGTGGAGTCCCCATTCGAGCTTTTTACGTGATTTTTCTCCAGCATCACTGATACTCTATTCTCGAAGGTCAACCAAGGCTGATAATATATATAACTTATTATACTCATCCAGCTAAAAGTCGAAACTCAAAGCCACGTCAACAAATAGAAATAATATTTTAAATTGCCATAAATACATATATTTCTAAATAATATATTTCAATATCAAATTTAAAATTTGAATGTATCATATAATTGAGAAACTTAATTAAAACAACTTATCATATCCAACAAGTATTGGGCCTAAATTCCCGAATTCTCTAATCCCAGTGCATAAAAGGCTTTCTCCAGTGATAACGTTTGACGCTACCGAGTCTACCATGCAAATGTGACTAATTTCAGTCAAAGCAAATGCCTCGAATGGGTCCATTTAAGGCCATCCGCAGTATTGTCTGCCTCGCTTGTTGACTTAAATGTAAATGTGGACTGGACGTAAATATTTACTAGCGAATATACCGAGCATAGACGATTTATAAAGGAAATATTTGTTGGCTTGATTATTTTGTTTTATTATTGTATTGTACTAAGTTGGAATGGAATATTTTTTTTCGAAGCATAATCATTTAGAGAAAGATAAAACAGATTAACTAAGAAACATATTTTTTATCCCAAGTACTGCAATTCTCATAAACGTAAGCGAGCTCAAAAGAATCCGTAAGCCCTAAAATAACCTTTAAATAGAATAACCCGTAATATTTTACATTACGACTGCTCGGTAAATCGCTGCTAACTGTACTAAATCCCTTTTCATTTTATTGTATTCATATACAACCTTTTTAATTTACGATATCGTTCATTTTTTCGACAGTTGGAAAAGATGAAGTCTTTTCAATTAGGTGCAACATATAATTTTAAATTTATTTTTTCTATGGTCGTTGGTGATATGTCTTAATGTATTGATTTTGTCATCGTGACATTTGTAGGTTCAAATTTACTATAATTATACTTTTGACCTACAATCCTGAAATTAGTACAAACGCCTCGGTGAGCGAGTCCTACTCGCAATTAACCGGTTTATCTTACTTTGGCGTAATAGAACAATGTCTGACTGTAAGCGTTTTGATTATTGATTCAATTTTCACTCAGAGGAATTTAAAGTTACGTGAGGTATATTTAATTCCTCAGTCTAGTAAGGTTTAGCGTTTGGTTAGGTACCATTTGTTTTATATTAAAAAACAAGATGTTGAACGGTCGTCGTCGTGGTCGTCTTAGGCGTTCAAAACTCTCTCTGTAACAGATCTACATTCAGTGTATTATTTCCTTCTGTAATAATATTACAAAAGCTGTAGAGTACAGAAAAATAAGACAAAAGAAAATAATAAAATGATTTCCTTTTCTATTTCATTATTGTAGTAATGTCTGTCAGTACACAATTTAGTTTCAAATTACTTTAAGGCGCTCTGGTTATCCCCGAGACGACGTTCTTGAGGGTAATGTGAAAGAGTTAAATGTTTCCTTGCTTTATGCTTCACTTGTTTTTCCTCTATTGATAAATTCTCAATATAACGAGGTCAGTTATGGCACGGCCTCGGTAGGGTTAACAGTAGGTTCCCGCTGCTTACCCAGCTGCGTGAAACTAATAAAATTTCTCAAAATGGCGGTAGCGTGCCGCAAAGTCACGTGGAGACGACACGGGTTTTACTAAGACATTTAATTAAATACCGCTGCGAGCGCTAATTAGGTTCAACTACTCATAATGACATAACAAACAATGTTATACGAGTTTTGTATGAAGTAAATTATTTTTATTTGAAAATAATTAGCTTCACGCCTTTTTTTCTGTTAGGGACATATGGTTAGTACTTTTTACCTTATACAAGGACTCAGTAACTTAAAATTTCTTATAAGAATCCAATAGTTTATAACATATTTAAATGTTTACTTAAAGTGCGGAACTCCACATAGGGAACGTAGAGTTCCGCACTTAGCACGCTATAACTTGAAAATTGTGCGGTACCTAGGGAACTCTGGTTGAGTGTCTTAAAATAAGGTACCCTCGGCCTACCCTGCTATATGCGGGATACAGCGTGAAGCTTAAATATTGAACTCGTATATGGAAATCAATGTTACCTACTTTCTTTCATTTATAATCATATATATACCTACGAACCCTCTCAGATGCATCCTCACAAACAAATACATAAAAACATTTCGAATAATATCTTTTCTAAATGCAAATAGCAGTACAGTAAGCGTTATTAGAGAGTGGTATATACATAGTGACTATCTTTATTTATATCAATTTGAATATTGGAAACAGAAAACTTTCTTTGAAGTTAAATTGCTTGGTATATTTTTTTATTTTCATACGTATTGCTTTTTTGTGTATCAAATGAAAAATGATTCAAATATTATCCATTATTTTTTTATGGTCTTCATTTCCAATTTTGTTTTTGTAAATATGATTTTATGAAAGTCAGATCATGAGATACTACTAAGGCGTCTATCCTGATTTTAATTTACTTTTTTTTAATTCTGACATTTTTATTTAATACCATCAACTTGAAGTTCAAGAGTTAAATTATTAATTGGTTATTACTTTCAACCAGTAACTTCCATTACGGCCTCCATATTCCCGTCTCAATTCATTTAAATGGGTCGTATTTACATCGGCTTTATCGCGAAGATATCTTATTATGTTTTGTTGACCAATTAATTCAGTAACGGCGCTCCTTTTGTTGAGAACAAAAGTTCTACTCCTTTAATGACAGTTATTTTGAAGTTTATTCAAGTATATTCATTGAAATGAACGTTTTTCAGTTTGGATAATTAAATGTCTTTTCTGTGTACCGTCAGTTCACTTCTGCATTGCCAGAACCAGTAAAGGTTTATAGTTATTGTTACTTTTAATAGTTTTTCAATTAAAAAAAATCTATGTAGGCTATTTTATAATATATATAAGACTAGCGGCCCACTCGCGGTCCCATGCCCATCTATATCTATAAATATTATAAAATAGAAACGCTTTTTTTCTCTGTCTGGCCTTTCTAAGCGATCTTCCTCTAAACCACCCAACGGATTTTGATGCGGTTTTCACCATGAGGTAGAGTATTTCTCAGAGAAGGTTTGTATATGATTTATTATATATATATTTTAATGTAATTTGACATAAATATGATAAATGTGCATAAAGTCCTACCCGTTGAGAAACTTTCACGCATGCGCTGCTTTAATGGTAAGTCTTACATGAAAACAATGTACTAGAGTATTATTCCTCTTAATAAGATCTACAAAAAAGTCAGCGACAGCATATTTGTATCTTCTAAGGATAACATACAGTGAGCATATTTCTGTCTAAAAATAATAATTTGAATATATTTTTTATTGTGAGGGACGTTTGTCCATAATGATATCCTTATCCTTTTAAATACTTTATTAATTTTCTACGTTAAACGAAGATAAAATTTGCTTTTTACACTAATTGGAAATTACGAATAGTTTTAGAGAAAAACGCATTTAATTGTTGACACATCACGCCCGCTATAAGCCGCAGATTTGGCTCATGTTTCGTTTATCCCTTACTCATAAAGCATATAAATAAGCATATTAGTTACGTTGGCCATTTAATGGAGATGAAGACTGTCTTTTATTGTTTTTCATTTTAATAAGTACTTTAGAAGTTGTTACAATATCAAAATATCCTTGCTGCGAAACGGCTCACCACACGCCATGCGTCCGCGCCACGCGACGCGTCCGCCGCGCCCGTCTCCCCGCCTGTCTCTGTATCGAAGTAGATTTAGATGCGATTGTACGTATTGGATAATTAGAGTTTAATGTATTATTTCAGCGCGATATATTTAGTTTCATCTTTTTTGATTAATAGAATAGTAGGTAGTCTTTCGTGTAAGTTTTTTAGGAAGAGAATAGTAGGTAGTCTTTTGTTTATCATTTCTTTCGTTTAAGTATCCTGTTGTTTAAATTGTTTACTCTCCTTCTTTTTATTATTTTTTTACCTTTTTAAATATTTCCTTTTTTAATTCAATTATGCCACGAAAAAGTCGTTCATAGGTCGTAGAACAAGTAATGCAAATAACAATCGTTTAAATCTTACTAATAAAAGCGTAGAAGAGACGGAAATTAGACGGCAATTTAAATATATTTTCTTATTGTAAGGGATGTGTGTCCATAATGATATTAATCCTTATCCTTTTAAATAAGTTATTAATTTTCTACGTTAATCAAAGATAAACTTTGCTCTTTACAATATTTTGAAATTACAAATAGTTTTAGAGAAAAGCTATATCATCCCTTACTCTCAGTATATAAATAAGTATATTAGTTACGAGGCCAGTCGTGGCGCAGTGGCACAAAGTGTGACTGTAAAACCGACTGGTTGTGGGTTCGATCCCCACTCGAGGAGATGAAATATTTACTTAAATTTATGTTTTCATTTTTTCGCCCTGGTGTCGAGGCAAAGCGCGGCGTTGAGTTCTGCCACTCAACACGCAATGCCTCCAAAAATTCGGCAGAAAGTGGGGAACGGAGTGTCTTGACACTGGGTTCCCTCTGCCTACCCTGCTGTGTACGGGATACAGCGTGAAGCTAATTTATTTATTTAGTTACCTTTTGGCCATTTAATATAGATCAAAATGTTGTTTACTGTTTTCATTTCATTTCAATAAGTACTTTAGAAGATTAGTAACACAGATTTAAAATTACAATTACGGTACTAAAAAAATCTTGCTGTGTAACGGCTCGCCGCCCACCACCCGTCCCCCACGCCCCGCAACCTTTTGCTTATAACAATGGATCCGCCGCACCCGCCTGTCTTCTTTCCCCCGGGCATGCAAGGAAGGCCTGCTCATCATATTGCCCAAGGCTGGGAAGATCCCGCAGCCTGAAGGATACCGATCTATAACCCTCCTTAGTGCGGTCGCCAAGCTATTCGAGAAGATATTCCTCTCACTTCTCCACGAAGCGAGCAGCTTGGCAAGCGGGTATACCACTCTGGTTATACTACGCCGCAACAGCGATCAACCGAAAGGAGAGTGGCACCCGGGCCTACTTCATTAAGTGTTCAGAGCCGGAACCCCCCAGCACGTCGCGCATGTCTTTGCCTCCCTGCCTGCCTGCCTGTCAGACGTAAGACTATTTCCTAGGGACCTTCTATCCTCCTCCAAATCCGACTCATGAGCCTTGCATTGAACCTTGGTCGTTTAAGATGGGCCTCCCTCAGGAAACCGAGGGTCTCTCCTGACTGAGTTGACTGTGTCAAGGCCCAGATGTCGTTCGGAGCTACTACGGAGATGGACGAGAGAATGCTTCAACTCTGCGCCTGGCTCTATAGCAGAGTTAATTTAGAAGCGATTGTACGTATTTTGGAACTATCCAATAATTATAATGTATTTCAACGCGACATAGTTGGTTACATCTTTCGTTTAAGTATTTTTGGGTAAGAGAATAGTATCTAAGTGTGCTGTTGTTTATAATTTCTTTCGTTAAAGTTTTCTGTTGTTTGTGTCATTTGTTTAAGTGTGTTTTTTTAAACATTTGAAACACCCGTATTGGAACTACGAAAATGCGGGTTGCATTAAAGTTTAAATAATTTTCACATTGGTAACCTTAAGTGTTTTGCAAACATAGGTACATTACATGAATAATTCAGTAACTAAAGCGGGCGAAGCCGCGAGCGGGTCGCTAGTTTGAAGATAAAAATAAAAAAAAACCTAAGCATTATACATCATTTCTATTCTTACATTATCGCTGAAACTGTATCAAAGTGAGTGAATACATAATAAATAACATAACTTATTGTAAACACATTGTGGATACGATTTCCACTCTTGAAAATGAATTATTTTGATTCAAATACAAATTAATATTTTTTTGGGATAACAATACAAAGCGTAGCGTTGAGTTCCGCTACTTAACACGCAATGTCTCGACAAATGGGCAGTTCCTGCAAGGGTTCCCTCGACCTACCCTTTTAAATGCGGAATACAGCGGTAGAGTTAGCATAAAAGTCATTATAAAATTAAACAAGGATCTATAAAATTTAAGAGATATTCATTAGAAGTACTCGAAGCGAAAATAAATGCGGAATTTATTCAAAAGGAAGAAGTAACAAACTTTGCTAATTTGTTTCCTCGAGTGTTGGTTTACTTTTGTTGAGCTTATTTTATAAATACGACGACGTAACAAAGAAGGATTACTTGCTATTAAGATAGAAAGTTTTGATGATAGTTTTATTTTTAGTTATTTGTGCTTGATAGTATACTAATGGTCATTTTCTTTTAAGTTTTAGTTTTCAAGTTTATATCGAGCTTACCGACAAACTGACCAAGAATGTCAATTAATTTCTAGAACATCCTTTGAAGACGGTACTCGTGAAATCATTGTTGAATTAGAGAAAAATGTATCGGCAGAGAGAGGACTTTAAAATTGGTCAGATAGAAAAGAGAGCAATAATTCAATTAAATTAAAATTATTTTTCAGGGTCACAAGTCCCAGGCAATCCTCTGAGCTGCTCCTCCGGAAATGCGATGAACCGGGCATCTACACAGAGAATCTTTACTGTTCATGCCTTTGCGTTCGTTTTATTTTTCACGTTTTAGCTTGGATTAGTGCACAAGTTAATAATAGGCCACCTCAGCTTATTTTGAGAGACATTAAAATATCATGTAATAGTATGACTGTAAACACGACGGTTGTGATTTCGATTCGCATTAGGGAAATGAAATGTTGATTATTTTAATGTATTTGCTCTGGTGACAAGGCAAAGCGCGGCGATGAGTTACGTTGCTCAACACACAATGCCTCCAGAATTCGGCGGAATTAATATATATAAGTATTTCATTTCCTCGAGTAGGGATCGAACCAACAACTACTCGATTTTACAGTCGCACTTTGTGCCACTGTGCCTCGACTGGCCTTTACTTTACTTTTTAAGAAAACTAAAAAAAAAGTGAACTAACCTAAAAAAAATATTATTATCCTATCTATCTTCACCAAAAACCCGTTTTCAGTAATAGTGTTCATACATTCGTAAATTAGAAAAGTTACGCAGTACACAAGTAGGTTCTTGGCAGCGTCGTACCGGCTTTAATTAAAACTCGTCCTACGCTGTCATACTATTAGATTGTCACTGTTTAATAACATTTTGTTTATGTAATATATCTAGATTTTCATTAAAAAAGAATAGATTTTGAAAAATAAATTGTACACTTTTAAATCTGAATTGTAGAAATATTGATACCTTAAATCAATATTTTTAGTTTTGTATCAAAAGAGTAAAAATCAATCAAAATGTGTATTGATGATTTCGCACCGCCATACCTATTAAATAGCGCTAGATAAGGCATATTCTGCAACGTAAATTATGGATTTCCATCTAAGGAAAGGATTGTGGATTCGATTCCTATTTAGGGGAATGTATAGTTATCAATTCCTCGCTCTGCAATAAGATATAGCGCGACTTTCCGTTTTGTTACTCAACATGTAATGTCTAAAAATGAAGAGAAAAGTAGCGTATTGAGAGTGTTAATACGGTGTTCCATTTGGCACCTACGAGATGTTCCTAACACAACTTCTGACTACTTACCGGAAACTTTGTGCATACAATTTGTATGTAACATTTTGTGAATAAAGATCATTTTATATACTTATTTCAAACTGGATTACCTTTGCCTATCCTGTTATATGAAGGATCGCTCGTAAAGAATTTGTTTTTTATTTAAGTGCAGGTTTATAAAAAAAAATCGTTAAACAAGGAAAATTTTCTTATACAAATATTCAAACAGATTTAACCTCGTCATACTAGCAAACATCGGCGCGGATCACTGCCTCTAAATCGAAAGTGCTCGCCGCGCTATCTAGACATCATGTAAAAGGTAATATTTCACACACGATATATGTATGTATGTACGTCGAACGATTTATCATTTACCAAAATAAAATACATAAACACATACATATGTGCCCCATATCCCATGTTTTATGGGAAAGTTTATAAAATGTCAAAGTTAAATTTATTGTTGTGTTTTTTAATTAGAATTTTAAATATTTTTGTATATGTTAAGCGTTTTAAAATATTATCTTTTTAAGCTTCACACTGTATTTTGCACATAAGGAGCCTAGGAACCTAGATTTAAGACACTCCGTTCACATTAAGACTTTCCGCCGAATTCAGAGGTTTTGTTATTTTGTTGAGTGGCAAAATTCACAATTATCTTGATTACAGACAGACGCGGCCCTGTCGCTGCCTTTGGATGGACGAAGTGCAGTGCGATACCTACTTAGATCTTTGGAGAAGGTTTATGAGTAGCAGTGGGTGTCGAAAAGCTGGTGGAATGATAATAATGATGTTGTCGCACTGCTCCAGAAGCGACATAGGCTTATGTTTATGTATTACTGAATAATTTTTTCTACGAAAAATGTAAAAGCGCGATTATGTTTCTATTTACAAAATAAAAAGAATATAAAGACATTCAAAAAAAGGAAACAACGAAGATATTATGTTTAACATCTCAAGATTATTCCAATTAATTACATTTTTTTCGTACGACGTCTTTGATGAAATAAAATTAAACCATCCAGATCAGATTTTTATTTCATGCTTTTAAAATCCAACGAGCTTGTAAAATATTAAATAAATTCGAAATCCATTTCCATCCCCAAAGTGCACTTTGTATCTTTTCCGTGACAGTAGCGCACCGGCCGGATATTGCGCGCAAATCTGTATAAGTAAGATTGTTCGGTAAAACCGTGGCGTGGTACCGGACACACATAACGAATAACGTTTTATAAATAATCAGTAGGACAAAAGGACATTTAGGAATTTAAATTTTAAACATATTGAAAACATTATATAAGGGGCCAGTCGTGGCGCAAGGCCACAAAGTACTAAACGCGACAGGTCGTAGGATCGATTCCCATTCGAGATTTTGTGTGGATCAAAGCGCAACTTTGAGTTCTGCCAATGTCTCTAGAATTCAGAGGAAAATGAAAACGGAGTGTCTTAACACTAGGTTCCCTCTGCCTACCGTGCTGTTTCCAGAATATGGCAAAAGTCAGAAGAAAAAACACAGAAGTAATATTTCCAAAAGAAGCGAACACACTACAAAAATGACATGCACTATTCAATTTTGCAGCTTAACACAATATGAGCTTATATTTCAGGCGCCAAGAAGTCTGCCTTCCGTTCCAATAGTCCAGTTCAATCTCGAGAATCCTACTATTTTCCACTCGCATTACGTGCTATCGGTTCGTTACAGTGAACCCAATCTTTTATCACGCTGGGAACCTTACTTACATATTTTAAAGAAATTCGTCCTTTCTAAGCAGTATTGCTGGAGAATATAGAAATTTGTATGTGAATATCTAAGTTATCATAAAATACTTTATGCAATATCGAATTTGTTATAATATATCTAACTAGATTTATGTTTGTATTTCTTCTACAATACTAGTACATATATACAATAGTTAGTTGTTTAATATGCACTATAATATATTTAATGTAAGAGCAGATATTGTGAGGCCAGTCGTGGCGCAGTGGCAAGAAGTGTGACTGTAAAACCGACTGGTTGTGGGTTCGATCCCCACTCGAGGAGATGAAATATTTACTTAAATTTATATTTCCATTTCTTCGCTCTGGTGTCGAGGCTAAGCGCGGCGTTGAGTTCTGCCACTCAACACGCAATGCCTCCAGAATTCGGCAGAAAGTGGGGAACGGAGTGTCTTAACACTAGGTTCCCTCTGCCTACCCTGCTGTGTGCGGGATATAGCGTGAAGCTAATTTAATTTTATTTTTTAATTTAGTAGATATTGTTAAGCGTGCAACTGTAAACGTGACAGGTTGTAGGTTCGATTCCGAGGAAATAAAATATTTCATATTTTCATTTCCCCGCTTTTGCAACGAGACAAAAGTGCGGCATTGAGACTCGCTATTTATCACGCAATGCCTTCAAAATTCGACGGAAAGTGGAGAACGAAAACGTCTTAGTTTGAACGGAATGTCTTAATACTAATTTCCTGAGTTCTCTCTACCTGCGCTGCTACAAAAACAAAACGAAAACTTTTATATTTAGTGTTTAACCTTTACAAAGACGAAAACTTAAATTGGAATTAATTTCCTGTTATTTTGCACACGAAAACGTTAATTAAAAATATCAAACGTATACGTAGAAACGATCTATTTTATTCCAATTTTAATGTCAATAGAAACTCGATATCCTAATGTACTCAATTTGTATCGACAAACCGAAACTATCTGAGTATCTTTTATCGTGGTTTTGAATTGCTTTTACTCCTTTGAATAGTGATACGGCGGAAGTATCTTATATTTGACTAGTTTTTCCCTGCGGCGTTACCCGCGTGGTGTAATAGTTGAGCGACTTCCTCGATAGTCACATTCGATATAAAAATAGTTTACTCTAAAGGTATACAACAAATATGTACGACAAACTCAATCTTTGTAAGAGTAAAATAATCTTTTTTATCTTACAGAAATCTTTTTGAGGTGTTGAACAAAAGAGATAAATACATGTTGTAATCTTCTTCATCTTTCCCAACCAACGTTCTGGTGTCGAGGGAAAACGCGGAGTTGAGTTCCGTAACTTAACACGCAATGTTTTTTAAATTCAGCGCAAAGTGGGTTTTAATACTAGGCTCCCTCCGCCTATCCAGCGTGATGCTGAAACAAAAAGGAGCGGCGTTAAGTTGCGCTACTCTACGCGCAATGTTTCGAAAATTGGGGTGCCATAACACTAAGTTACTCAACCACTATCACTTAGAATAACTTATATCTTATATAATGCAAGGTGTAAGTTATTGTTATATTAAAACGAAGTGACCGTCTGCGTTATAGTACTAAATATTCATGAGAAAAGTATCCATCCAACTTTTGCTTTGGCGTTCATTTGCAACGAGTAAATTTGCTTTTCTTCGAACAATGGTAGTCGCAATTTAAGTTAACTTTCAATTATAAGCTATCACTGAGAGCTCGGTGCGAATATATAGGTGGAGAGATGCGGAGAACTTTTCGAGTTCATTACATTGAATGTTTCATTGGCTGGCGATATCTAAATTATAAAGAGAATGGAGAATAACTGGGTTGTATTCAATTTGAGTTACGTTATATCGTTTATTATGATCAATGATGAGTGACATTATAATTTGGTTGTTTAATATAGATTAGAATAGTTGAAGATATTGTTTATTTAGGGGTTAATTCTGTTTTATTATTTATAGTCGAGTCTTTTAAATAGTATATATAATATTTCGTTTTCAGCCGTTTTGATGATTATTATCTTATAAATATTTATATAACTGTATATTATTTACGTCCTCTCTAATCTTTGCAACAACGTGAAACAATTCTGTATTTTGTGTTCTGTGTTGTGTCCTGCACATACCGAGGGAGGCAGCAAGAACCTGGGAACCTCGTATTATATCACTTAGATTTCCCTCTTTCTGCCCAATTTTGTGATATTGCATGTTAAGTGACTAAACTCAACACCACATAGAGCCACGTAGTTACCAACATGAGGAAAGTATTAAGTACTTCATTCTCTTTCAAAATCTTCCTAAAAATATATATTTTTTTATTAAAATTATGTGACTACAACATTATTTTACTATCCTCTACACAGCTTTTGTGTGTTTACGCCGATTGCAAATACCCAAACTGAGTATTTTTCTAGTTTCATTAACAATTATATTGTTAAATGTATATTATAGTCATAAGAACTTGGTATTACATGTTTTTCCTTTCAATTAAGAATTTTATTTTTACTTTTTTAGATGAGTTTCTAATCTAAAATTTAATAATACCTGAAAAAGACAATGACACATCCTGTTTTATTTTAAGAAGAATGCCATTTATTACATATTTAATTCACACTTTAAGTTTAACTTTATTTTTAGAAAAATGTATTAAAGATTGATTAAGGCGGCGTTGAGTTCTCCACTGCAACTACGCACTACACTACGCAATGCCTCTGCTTACCCTGCTGTATGCGGACTGTATTCCGCATAGCTATAAAAAATGTAAGAAAAAAGAATGGAAAAGAAAAACAAAAACTGGCCTCAGTGTCTGATAATTTCTTGGTTTATCGAACACTTTAGAGTTATCAATTAAAAAAAATTACTTATAACCTCTAATTGATGTAACGACGTAAGTGACCTTCATTAGAACCATACCAACTTTAATTAAAGCTGAGGAAAATGTATCATGCGGTGGCTGTTACCCTAGTACGTTATACAAACTACGGTGTGCCAGCTCAGTCTGATAGATTTACTATAGGATAAAGAAACTAAATTAATTTAAATAAAGACAATAAAACCTCTAAAAATAAAAAAGGAGAGAAAAGAAATTTTGGTATATTTCAGAATGCATTTCGAACTTAACAAGGAACATAGTGCGAACACAACGTTCCATTGTAAGACTTGTGTTTCCCACTTTCCAAATTTGTAAATTCTGGAGGAATTCCGTATTAAGTACCAGAACTCAACGCCGCACTTTGCCTCGTTACTAGAGCGAGGAACATTAAGATTATTACTCCTAAGTAAAAACCTGTTTCAAAAAAAGAACAAAATTGTATTTTTAAGTAAACACCCGTAAACTGCTTCAAACGGGAAAATTTTCTCTGGAATCTTATTACGGCGGTCTTAAATGAAGTTTATTGGAGATTGGAAGTAGCTCGAGCTGCATTGAAATTTTCCCTTTTTACCTTATTTCTCCTATTTTCATTATGTGTCTTCAATGTAACGTGGTTTGACATTAAACCTGCTTATATTGTAGTTCGAAATAAAAAAAAAGTTTTTAGTAGTCGACAAATTGTGTTCGTACGTTTATCAAGGCGCGGAAAACGGAAAATGGAGTGTTTTAAAATTAGGTTCCCTCTGTCTACCCTGCTGTATGCTGTAACAGTATGTACCTCGGGTATAAGTTAAAAATAAATAAATAAATAAAATAAAATATGCATGGCAATACACATAAATAACATAGTTAATTATGAATAATACAAACTATATATTTTTGATACCATATTATTCGAGACGAGTTCGTGTATTGTCGTCCCGAATGTCGCAACCGTCGTTCTGTATATATAGGTGGTGGTGATGCTGGAAGGCAGCGGTCGAGTCGAACTCTAAAGTACTACGGTACTAATAAATATGATGCACATAAAGACTCGTACCAAATGTATAATGAATATAATATGACAATTCGAAGTTTATGATGGCACGATCTTTTAGGATCGAATTTCCTATAAAGGAAATATATGTGTAGGAGCGACACATATTATGGATTAAAGTTATCTTTGACCAATGTTATAATATTGAATGTTGCTTAACGTTGCGGAAGCTGACGTGATGGGCTTTGCGAACTGTTACAGCGACATTAACTATGTCTTGGCTGATGCCGTCTCGCAGTACGCTCGCGGTACGTAAGCTATGCTTGTATGGCGTTAGCCATTGATATACTGAATACCATTTCTATGACTTGGTATACGACTAGTAGGTGTGTGGTGCTATTTTATGTCCCATCTCCGGTGTATGTAGTAGTGTCCGCTCGTCGCATACGGGTGTGTGGTGCTATTTTATGTCCTGGAACTCTGGTGTATGTAGTAGTGTCCGCCTACGGTTCGAGACACGACTGTGGGGTGTGTGCCGTGCGTTTATTTAACATATCGGCCGCCTTACGGCAGTGCGTTCGTTCCAACGACTTATATTGATCTCACAAATCAATGAACATCACGTATCACAATTCTAATATAATAATCTTAATATAAACAAGCGTAACAAGTACCTTCAGACTGATCACACACAAACGTCCCGGAGAGTTCATTAAGACTGTTGCAGCCGCAGTCAGGTAGGAATTCACGGTGTAGGGCGGGGAGGTGCCCGTACTCTTTCTTCCTTTTATTATAACTAGTTCGCAGTTATGGTGGAGAGGAAGATAGGACGCGCTCTTGGCTTTTCTTCGGACGAGCTTCGAGCTATGACAATGTCATATTGTCGAGTTTCCAGTTATCTAAATAACTGACACAAGAACAACTTCTGATGGCAAGTATGTTATTAAAGCGATACCTTCTAATGGCATAATATAACATTCCTAATACTGTTACCTCTGAATCTCTAAAAGATTTTGGGTTCTTCACGATCACAACTATAGACGGTTCTAACCACTAGACACATCACGAGCCAAGGCATTATTTATTAAATAATATTCTCAAAGGAGTTTGAGATAACAGTTACAATGCGTAAAGCTAAAAAAAAGTGTACCATAGTAACACATAGGTGTTACCTTGTTGACACATGAAAATTAATAACAACCAGGTGTTTGCAGAGAGACATTATTGCCCACTTTGCATTAAACACGATGTTAGATTATTTCACCTAAATAGAACTAAAATATATATTTTTTAAGTTTTACATAAATAAGTTATATCAAAATTCAAGTTTTAGTACTATGTGAGTAGATTCAAAGTTGTTAGGTTTATAATACGTCTTGTGGTAGTATAAGCTTCAAGGCGCAAGAGGAAGTTACTAATAAATAGTAGCAGATAACAAGTACTCACGCTAAAGTCGTTAGTTTCCAGCGTATGGTGCAATATTCAATTACGAGATGGTTTTTCTATTTGTTTCGTTAATTCTGTACTCATAAGGTGTCTTACATATATATGTTGTATGCCAATGACATAATTGTATTTGATGGTAGTGAAACTAACAATTTTATAATACAAGCGGGCGAAGCCGCGAGCCGGTCGCTTGTATTGTATAAGTTGTATTGACGGCGATATTAGCAGGCAGTGAACACTCGCTGTGAGTACTAAAGGATTTTAAAGAGGACTCTTGTTTTATAAATAACCTGGAGAAGTGCCCGGACTGCTCCGAGCTCTTCTCATTAGAACCAGTTCATAAGTCTTTTATATAATTAGAGTATAGATAAGTACTTGTTCCTGTTAATAGACAAGTTGATATTGTAATGAAGAAATAGGCAATGAAGCCATGTCCTGGCGCAGTGGTACAAGTGTGTGACTGTAAACGCGACAGGTTATGGGGTCGATTCCTACTCGAGGCAATGAAATATTTAATATTTTCATTTTTAAATTTGGTGTCGTTAAATGGTAAAAGACTCATTCTCCCGAGTGGGAATCGAACCCACCACAATTATAACCTTACAAATAAAATTACTTAATTGATATATGTAAAAAAAATATCAGAAAATACCTTTAAGGATTCATCTTCAGGTCAACAAGGCATCACGTCTAATTGGCCAATTAATTGAGGTAAGTATTTCCTCTTTTGAAACTTCGTTGAAAACAAAAGTTTACCTCTTAAATCTTAGTTAGTGGGGTTTCTTCTTAAGACTGTTTGCATTTATGTTTAGAGCCAAAAAGATTTATTAACAAAATTAGTGCGGAGATTTCACATTTTTATAAGAAATTGTTTGTTTGAAAAGGGACTTATTGTAAAGACACTCCATCGTTACGCGTGTTAATATTACGTGTTGAGTGGTGATATTCGACGTCACTAAACAAAACTCAACTCGTATGAGTCACTCACACTCTGGTAGAGTGAGGAAACCAAAGTAGTTAATTCCACAAGTATCAATCGCATGCATTCAAGTATTCATTTAAATATATTAAATGAGATAATTACTTTTTATAACTTAATTTTTTTTTCTCTCAGTTCAAAGCTTGAGGCTTTACGGAGACATATTGAAGTCTAACATTTGATACAACGTAACTACTAATATACTACACAATATTCGCACACATATTTGCGCAATCAGTGCGGAGTAGGAGCGAGCTATTGGCTGTGTAAGATAGGGATTTATTTCAGGCCAGTGGCTCGAATTGTGCATATATCGTCTATGTTTGACCACGATACGTTCTCTTAGCACGAATAAGCTATTGTTTTGTGTGGAAATATTGACAGAATGAATGGTCTACACCAATATATCGTGCATATACAAACGTATATCTTAATTATAACAGGGAAAGGAGTGTCTTAACACTGAGTTCCCTCGGTCTACCTCGCTACATGCAGGAGTGAAGCTAAAAAGAATTTTAGAACCAACACTGCACTTTGGACATTTATCATCAAAAACTCGCGTGGAACACTAAAATAGATAACTTCATTAATTATTCAAAGAGAAATAAATTCTCATAGTTAAAGCACATCGTTGTGGTATTTGTACTCCGTATTAGGTTAGAACTCCAGATTGTCAATAGTAATACTGATATTAGAGATCCTGTCTCGATTACAGCGTGAACAAATATTAGTTAAATAGTTATATCAGGTTCCCAAATATACTATCTCACATAAGTTTTCATGGATCTAGTTGGATTAGGCCGACGGCGCGCTGCAGTGACGATGACAAGAGACGAATTTACGACGTCATAATTCTCTAGGGGACCCGGGAAGGTTCGTTTCGCAAATGGGGCTTATTAGCCTACGGTTTGGCCTCACAGGTGGAGTGAGTATTCGTTATGTCCTTTATTTATTTGGTTTATGTAAATATTAAAATGATAGATATTTGTTATAGTTGGTATATTTTGAATTTTTTTACCTTTACGTTGTGTCCCGCGTATATACCTATAACAATTAAGACATTTCTGTTCCATACTTTGCCGCGTTTCCGAGAAAATGAAAATATATTTTATTTTTATTATTGGAAAACTGTCTTTTGAATTGCAAATTATTGTATTTCCAAGGTGTGATTAAATAAAATTCAGAGTTTGGACTCCTTCGTGTAACATTCGTTTTTAAGATCAAAAGCTTATTTTTTTAATAAACGTTACATGATACTAGCGAGGATGATACGGTGAGAATGAAGAAGAACGTGCTCAGCTGGTTTGGGCACGTTGAACGAATGAGTGATGAAAGAATGGCAAAAAAGATTTATGATGGAGAAGTGAGTGGTAAGAGAGGTAGGGGGAGACCTCGGTTGACCTTCGAAAAGATCACAGTATCAAAGATACTGGAGGAAGGTCACGTAAAAAGCATGAGGACCCCCGGAGGCATGTAAGAAAAGGTTGATGACAGTGGACGAGGCGAAAGAGGTATGTAGAGACCGTAGCGTTTGGCGCTACGTTCTCTCTGACTACCCCGCTAGGGATAAAGCGTGAAGTTAGTTTAGTTTAGTTACATTAAATAAAAAAAATACATATCTAACTCAAGTTATTTATTTATTAGATTGAGATACAGTTTCGAACATATATACTAACTATAAAATCTATACCAGTATTATAATGAAGAGGTTGTTTGCTTCAACGCGGTCAACTTTTGTAAGATCATCTTTCGAAGTGACCACGACATGAAGCTGGAGATAAAAAGTAGTTATAAGAAAAAGTAAGTAATGTAAAACTTTAATTCTTAATATCGGCTTTAGTGTGTCTTTAACACGCCCACTGCAGGACTGATTTTCAAAACTTTCAAATTTATAAACTGGTAACATGAGATAAGATTTCTACCTAAAACCGCAGTGGACGTGTTAATCTAGTTTTGAGAAGTATGTTTATTTGGAAACATGTTACCTAAGGTTCCCCCAAAGACATAAAACGCGTTTTCTGCTGCGGTAAAAGTGTACGCAATGAAAGTAAGCCGCTCGTAAACTACCCTCACATTTCATTCAAATTACTGGCTTCCAAAACGAATGAATAGCGATTTGAAATTTAATAAATGGCATCATGCAACTAAAATGCGATAGTTGTGTAGATTCAATTAGGTACTGGTAAGTTTTGAAATAAATATTTTTGTCTTTATAATATTAGCATAGACATATACATATACAACTCAACACGCAATGCCTCCACTAGGTTCCCTCTGCCTACCCTGCTGTGTGCGGGATATAGCGTGAAGCTAATAAAAAAATAATAATAAATAAATATATAATATATACATATACTAATATTATAAACCTTAAGAGTTCGTTTGTTTGAACGTGCAAATCTCGACAACTATTATCTGTAATACACAAAGTAATGAAATATTTAATATTTTCATTACCTCGCTCTGGTAACGAGGCAAAAAACTGCGTTCAATTCGACAGAATGTCCATCGCATACAAAGTTAGTTGACTTTACAAACCGTTTAGTTTCATTATATAAAAGTATTTTAGTCGTGTCAACCTACTTTAAAAGTAAAGTCTTAAGTTAAAACTTTTATAGTAGACAAATTTGTTTTAGTTAATAATATAAAAAAGACACATATGTATAAGAATTTTAAATGAATATAATATATTATTCTCTAATAATATTTATTTTAATTTTATATATTACAGGGTAAAACAAAATTTTAGTGTATGTAAGTACTGTGTAAATTTGTATGAACATCGTTTCATACAAACTTCATCGATACCGAAACACGTGATTCTATAGTTTGCTTTGCTTCGGTTTTGAGCCGGACGCTGTATCCCGCACACGGCAGAGTATGCAGAGGGAACTTAAAGTTGAGATACTTCGTTCCCATTTTTGAATCTCTTAATGCCACTACAGACCTCTGGACTCTGTTTTATGCTTTAAATATACATAATTATATACATGTGCATTTTTTCTGCTTTACGACATCTCCTGCATAACAGAATAGAAATTCCTTCAAGACATTTCGTTCGATACTTCTCCCCTAATTTTCCAACATAAAAAGTAGACGTCGTCGTGGCGCAGTAGGTCAGATTAACTCTAAACGCAACTATTATGGGTTCGATCCCCAGCTATTTTTATTTATCTATTCTGATAGACAAAGCGTGACGTTGAGTTTCAATTAATGTACAATGTCTCGAATTCAGATGTAAAGTTGAGAAAAAGGAAGGCGTTTTAACGCTATGCTTCCACTATTTATTCTGTAATGTGGAAAAAGCTGTAAAAAAAATCTACATCAAGTATTATAAAAATGGGAGTCAATTTGAAATTTACGCAAAAACGTGGACCATCCAGTCCGCTCCAGCACAGTAAGTTTTACATATTAGACAAATATTATACAGAAAATGTATCTAATATTAATGACGCGTAGCTATTGTATACATTTGTACACAACAAAAAAAAAAGCACACGCAGAATATTTGCAATTCAAATTCGCGATTTCCCGACGGCGTATAAATATTTTGTTTAGAAAATGACATCCGGTTTTGTTTTTGCTATTGTGGATGTGGAAACGCGGTACACCATGCTTATACCCGTACTTAAATATTAGAAATGTTCGCTAATTTTGAAACGGATTTATAAAATTATGTTGTTCAAATGAAGGATATTTTTTATTTAGTTTTGTGTAGAAGAAGTATACAAATATATGTATACAATATAGGCTATAATCGACAAGTATTTTGAATTAATAAATTTTATTGTAGTTTGTATGGACTATTTTCATTTGCTTGCTTTGGACGACACATAGCGCAGCGTTAAGTTGCGTTACTCAAAATGCATTTTCTTGGAAAGTAGGAAGCGGAGTGTTCCAATTAGGTTCCATTAACTACCCCACTATGAGGAAAAAAATGCAGCTTTCTAATAAAGTGATGTAACCTTTTTCAAATTAGTACCATAAAATGTAGTGTGATAATTAAGCAATGTATTTGAATTAGCTTTGTAACGTTTCAAACCGATTTACAGTCTGTACTACTCAATTGTTTCGATACTACTCTAGTCTATTTAACGATGCTAGTAAAAGGTATTTAATGAATTGACTTTAGTTTATTTCTTTAATTTAACTGGGCTCTATTAAACTTTTAAAAAAATGCATCTTTTTTCCCTTTTTTCAGTCGCAGTTTCGAGACAATTTGTGTTGAGTGGCGAAACTCAACGCCGGGTTGTACCAAAGTGTTAAAATGAAAACAATTAATTTTCCACACTGGGGACCGATTGAATGAAACCTTTCTTACTGCAAGTGATGAACCATGACAACAAAGTCGGTGTCCAATGTAATTAATCAACTATCCTGTACCGAAATAGTAACGCTCGAAGTAAGTAGGGATATATTTTCTCGAATCAAAGCGACCGTGTGGACTTACAGGATATCTCTACTATAAAGATAAATAATCCTTTGTAAGTGTTCGCTACTTTAATTGTTTTAATTTAAATATCTATCGTTAAATACGTTGTTTTGTTTATTTTTATCACTTGTGTTTTTTAAAATGGTGACAAGCTACAATTGCGAAATCTGCGTTCTAGGTAATTTAATCTGTTTTCTTAACAAATGTTAAGACACTCCGTTTCCATTTAACACACATAAGTTCCCCACTTTCCGCCAAATTCTGGACGCATTGCGTGTTGAGTGTCGAAACTCAACACTGCGCTTTATCTCGTTGCCAGAGCGAGGAAATTATAATAGTAAATATTTTATTCGAATAGGAATCGAACTCCACAATCGTCCTGCTTACAGTTACACGCTTTGGCTTTGCACTATGATGGAGAGTTTTACCTGTTTAAAATTTAAATTAGTGGATTTTTTAAATTGATTTTTTTTCTACAAATTTAAAATAACTCATTGCGTCGTGTACGTCGTACGACGTCGCTCGCTTAAGCTTATTTTTATATTATAGCCAAAGTATCATATTTTTTTAAATATAATTATTGACTAAAAAGTGTTATTTCCTTTCTAATAAAGTTTATGTTCGTTCGGTGGTAGTTTGGTTGCGTAGTTTTTGCGTAACAAACTAACTTACAAATTCAATGTTATTCCCGTTAATAATATAGATATAATAAGCATGTACATTGTACATACATATGTTAGTTTATTCCGTGATAAGATTTTTGTATCGAATGCCAAGTACTATAGCTGCCAAGTGTTACGCGTACGTTATTTTAATAAGCTTATATTATATAAAGAAAAATTTTTACAATAAAAAGGATATAGACGAACCCAAGTCGGCAAGAAGGAAGTGTCCTAAGAAAAATCATAAATTTCTTCTTCAGTATACCCTTAGGGAAATGTGGTAACCGCACATTACGTATTTTCTATAGGCACGGATTTCAAAAAGGTCTTTGTCGTCCATAGTGTCAACAATAGAACTGTTACAGTGTATATAACTGAGGCCTGATTTATTATTTTGAAGTTTGATCATGTAGTTTGGTTGTGGTTTTGTTTGATGATTGTAGGATAGTTTTTGTTATTATATATTTCCTTAATATTTTATAGTAAACGAAAGTGTTTTTGCCCAAGACGGAAATTCGTTTGCTACAATAGTTTTTATTATTATGTACCATGTACGTATATAAAAGTTAGGAAACTTATATAGTTCAGGATTATATATTAGAGTTTACATAAATTCCATATAATGGGTAAGACATTGTTTTCGTATACTTGTCGATTGTAGATTCAGTTTGTCATATTATTATTTATCTACCCACTTATATATTTGTTTAAGATTTCTTATGAAGTATTTTGTATTTTGTAAGTCAGTTTAGCTTGAGACGTAGCAGTGGACGTGCGGAAAAGCTTTGTACTAAATTATACTTTTATCCTGAGCTCCTTTAAATATATATATAATTAAATAAATAACGTGATATAGCGTGAACCTGTTCAAACTATACTGACAGTTAATTTGAAAAAAAAAAGGTCAATAATATAATATGTTAAACGTTAAGTAACCTTTTCATAAAGAATAATTTTCAAATATATTATCAAATAATAATAAAAGAAAAGTCCAGAAAATATGAAACTAATAGCCACCGTATCCAAAACACGCGATTTGATGAAGTCTAAGAACACCCTTGTGAGCGTGTAGTACACACAGCGCCATTGACCAACTATCGACGTATCAAGTTAGCTGATGATTTACGGCTGTTCCTAGTTACTTTTAGAGCATTTGCAGAAACTCCGGTAAGTTACGAGTACTTTCGACTATAACGTGTGTCCGATATTATAAATCAAGTTTCAAATCCTTGTTTGATATGCATATGTAATTAGTCTCACCATAAATATTGTTACAAAGAAGAACTTTTTTTATTGTACGTAACATTTATTATTATTGCAATTATGTTGTTACTATTTGGGAAAGTTCATAGTTACGAGGTCATAGTCATAGATTTCATAGTTAAAGATATATTACACTGTTTACATTTACATTCTTTCTGAAATCAATAATATCATATAGGCTGTGTTAAAAAAATATATTTAAAATATTATTAATAAAAATACAACAAACCGTCTTGACTCAGCTTTATTGCTTGCAAAGTAAACAAACGACCGCCGCGTCTTGATAGCCACTACGGCACTCTTACACAGCGAAATGGTATAGAAATTTAGGCAAAATTTGTCAACAGCATCTGGTACCTTACTTTAAAAATGGTCCTCCATTTGTCTCGTCGAAACACTAGCTGATCAACTGAGGTCCCTACAGTATTCCTCGCATATTTCAATAATGGAGGTGACAGAGACAATCTCTCACGTCTAGCAAAACGTAACGCTTTCTGTCTCACAATAGCAAGTTTAGCGATGGAATGACATTCTAGAAAGTTTATTTTTCTAATAAATATTTTTAATATCGATACAAGTAATGCCTGGTTAATGGTATGTTTTAAACAGTTAACTGTTAATAATCGTGAGTTTGATTCCTCCTCGACTAATATTTATGACATTCGACGTTAAAAATAAGTAGCTTGCAGTATGTAGAAGATGGTCATAAATAATTATATAAGTAGAACAAAGTATTTTTTTTTATTTTACTTAATACTTTTGAAGGTCCTTGATTTTTTTCCTAATAGAAATGGAGGCCTCAACGGCAGTCATTGATAAAATACTTTACATAAGATCTCCAATTTGTTTAAATATACTATATTTTGTTACTTTACAATTCTTTTATAGAGTTGTTCATTCTTTTTATCATGGAATAATATATTTTGTAATATATTTATTATGTGTATCTAAGACTATCGAATCGATCCTATAATGAAATGAGGCTGTCTTGGGGTCTAACTGTAAGAGCGATGGTTTTATTTCCATTTGGGAGAATTATTATATTTAAATTATTTTAATTTTCCTGCACTTGTAAATAAACCATAGCGTAGAGTATCGTCACCAAATACACAATGTCCCCAAAAACTTATCGAAATGTAATACTAAGTTCCCCTTACTTACCTAACTGCGGGAAAAAGGACATATCTAATCACTAAACAGCTCATAGCTAACAAACAGCTAAAATAATATTTTGCTATCTTAATAAAATATAAAGTATTAAGATTTAAATTTCAACTGTTTGCAAAAATGCCCGTCTGTTGGATGTCCTTTGGTGGGATTCAATTTTAATTAGCGCTCATTTTCAGCGGATGTCATAAATGAAGGAACTTAATTGAGTAAACTTGATGAAGCGATATGCCGGTGTTTTATGTTCTGGCTGTGATTATTTTCAGCTGTTTTAAGAAGGAAATGATTTATGATTTTTATTTAATCTGATAGAGGCCCGTTGTGGCGCTGAGGGAACTGAGTATCTTTACACTAGGTTCCCGAGTTCTTACTGCCTACTCTATTATGTGTGGGATTGATTGATTTGATTCTTTAAGCTTCACGCTGTAGTGAATCTAAGAAAATAAATCAAAGTTCCTACTTGATGGCAATCAGATTGTTACAATCTATTTACAAGCAAGTAGATTATTGAGTGAAGTTCACTGTCATCGTTCATCTTGGATGATTCATGGGTATTTAATGGCTTTCCGATTACCGTATAATATAGAATCCTTAATATTGTAGGTTGTATTTAATCGAATTGTGATTGATATAACATTAATTGATAAATCTTTTAAAAGTTTTGTTTCATATACTTAAACATTGTTGTATACATTTTCTTAGCTTCACGTTATATTCCACGTTTAGCAGGTTAGGCAGAGGGAACCTAGTATTAAGGTATTCCATGTCTCAATTTCCGATACATTGTGTATAGACAGGCAGGAATGAGCGCCACGGCTTATATTATTACCAGAGTGAGATAATGAAAATAATTCAATCCCCCAAGTGACGATCGAAGTCACTACCATCGCATTAATAGACAGAATAATAAGACTTAGATTTCGATCAAAATACGCATAATACAACTATTCACCATACATTTATTAAGGCACATATATTGTAGTACCTACTGTACAAGTAAATAAGCAGCTAGCAACGTTCCACTGCATTTCGAAACTCAATTTATACCTTATCTACAAAAACTTCCGAAACATTCATAGCACGCACATACTATCGTCTGAAAGTGAAAACGGTGTATATTTGTAAATTTGCCAGCTTTGTTTCAAATAAAAACTTTTAGTAACTAACAATAATTTGGTTATTTGGCTTACACAATTCAGATGGAACCTGGGAAACTAGTGTTAAGACACTCCGTTTTCTTTAAGACACTTCTGTTCTCCATCTTCCGATAAATCCTAAAGGCATTGCGTTGAGTGACGGAAGTCAACGCCGCGCTTTGCCTCGTTACCAGAGTGAGGAAATGAGAATACTTATTAATTATTTGAATTCCTTGAGTGGCTATTACTTAGTTTCCGGTCATGCATGCTTATTAAGTAACTCTTTAAATGAGTCAACCCTGCTTGATATATAACATTCATCTATTTTACTAAATAAATAATAAAAAAGATTCAATATTTATGTGTATAATTTGTCAATATTTACAACTGCGCTAAAAGATGATACGTTTCCAAACAACCTATAACAGTAGCGAATGGTCCCTTTGTGTAAAAGAATACTTCCAAATAGCCACGGTCCGGTGATAGATGGATACAGAAGGGGTGCGATATACGCGTATAAAAGTTGTTGAGCCGTCTAGTCAAGAAACTATTTTATAAGATAGAAAGTAATAAATATAAGATAAGATAAGAATAGATAAAGTTTGAGGATGCTTTTGTTGTGGATTCGATTAACATTCGAGGAAAAAAATATGTTCATTTCTTCGCTCCGAAGTAAAGCGCGGCGTTAGGTTCAGCCACTTAATACGCAATGTCGCCAGAATTCGCGAAAAATGGGAAACGGAAGTAACTAATAGGAACGGAGTGTCTTATACTAGTTTTTCAGTTTCCCTCTGCGTACCGCGCTATGTGCGGTAGTAATGTGCGGCGTAGAGCTACAAAATAGTTGTGAATCTTATAAAACATTTTTTAGAGCGTGTATATGTAATAACAAGGTTATAACTGTTTCTTTTTACTTTTTACTCTTTTTGTCAAGCGCAGTTAAGCTTTTTGTAAAACACTAGTGAAGATTCAAGTAAGAACTTGCGGCTTCACCTGCGTTTTATATTGGAAATAAATTAAACGTTGGACGATTTGAAAACGATAAACGTAATGGGATTTAGCCTTGTAGCCCACTTCGATAAACGGGCTATCGAACACAACAAGAATTTTCAGCCCGAACCAGTAATTTTGGAAATTAGTGAATATTCAGAAAACAAAATATTCTACTTTATAATATTAGAACAAATCATAATTTTTATTTTCATCTCCATTTTCAGAACATATAATCAATGTAAGCGCACTTTTTAAAGTGCCAACTGCAAATACTGTTATTTACAAACAGCTTAAGATAGTCGTTCAGATAACATTCAATCTCAAGGACGCGAGACAATCGCGATATCCCGAACTGGTAGCCGGGCGTCGGGACCGTAGAGATCTGGTGGTAGATACCACGTACATGGCTGTATTATACTGTGTTGGTTGTTTTGAATATTATTTTGTTGCAAAAATTAAAGAGTAAAGTTTTGAAGTTTTAGTAAAAATATTTAAGTTGGATATGAAATAAGATTTAAGTTTTCCGAAGCAAGCTCAGATAAATTTAGTATAATATATATGTCGCATCTCGTCGTCGTCGTATATCTTTTCATTTCTTACATTTTCCTTAGAAAAATGCATACAGATGAGTAAATTCTCATTGTTCAAGTAAATTCGATTAATTAAATCATTCCGACATTTCCTAATTGTGTAAGACTGACATTAAGAGAGTGAGTAACCTCTCCACAGACGGAGCGCAATACGGTACCGGGATGCAGCCTCAAGCCTTTTTACTCAAATGTAAAACGTATTTGAGCTATGATTGTAATATACATTTTAGTGGTTCTATAACATTCACTGGTTCCTGAAAATTGTCTGTCTGCACTTTTTACATGAGAATATATGATTGGGTTAAAAAAAGAGAAAAAAAACTGGGTGCAATATAAATTAGTAACGGTCGTTGAGCCACTGTGAAATGTACTTAAAAAAGTGTACGTTTTACGCTTCTTTTGTAATTTCAAATCAGATTTTGTTAAATAATACCAGTTCAAGGTCAGTCATGGTGCAGGAGCACAAAGTATCACTCGCAACGTAAACCCGACAGGTTGTGGGTTCAAACCTCACTCTCTAGTATGAGGCAAAGCGCGGCGTTGAGTTTCGCCACTCCACACGAAATGCATCGGTAATTTGGCAGAAAATGCGAAACGGATTGTCTTAACACTAGGTTTCATCTGCCTGCCCTGTTGTATGCAGAATACAGCGTGAAGCTAACAAATACATATTTGAAGTGTGAATTCACATTAAATCGTATATTTAAAATCTAAAGAGTATTAATTTACATAAACGCACCTGCAGCTACTGCGGACATTACTGTAGACATTAAATTTGATAAAAAAAAACACACAAATGAACAAACCAATCGTAAATATTACACGTGAACATAACACGAGCCCATTAGTCTCGAATTCCTGCCTCTCTACCGTAATGCTCCAAAAAAGGGTAAATTTCCGTTTTCGGTATTCCATTTAAAATATTACTCTTTGCTTGGGGTAAAGAGGAAATAGAAATGTAAGTGGGCGATAAAATTAAATTGCGCAATGAGTGTTAATATTACGTATTATATATGAGTTAGAAGAAATTTTTTTTTACACTCCGTTTCCATTAAGACTTCTTCCCCACTTTCTCCCGAATTCTCGAGCCATTGCGCGTAGAGTAGACTAGACTGAGGACAAACTCAAAATTTTAGCTTTCCTAAATTGATGTGGGCCCTAGGATCTCAGGCTATGTGTTTGCAATGTATACATATTTTAAAAATACCTTTATGTTATGTTTCTATATTATCTTGTATGTACATTCTGTATTTATTTTATTGCTTTATCTACGTTTCTCTTTATCGTTGCTTAACAGATAAAAACAACAAAGAGTAACACTTCACTAACAACTGGTATTTCTCTAATTCCAACCCCGTTGAGACTATTTAAGTTAAACAAAAATTAGATTCTCTTATTTCAAAATACTAAGAAAGTCCACAATAAAACAACACCAGCGAAATAACTGAAGTAATTAGCGTTTTTGTCTGCCATGAATTTAATTGCATTACAAGATTGCGTTTTCGTCTCACAAGTAGCGACAGGAGGTATATTTATAGGGACCTAAATAAAGGAATTTTTTGGGTTTATTTAGGTTTATTTTAGATGCAACGAAATTTACCAATTACAATTTATTCGCGTAGATGAATGGCGTGGTAATGGAAATGGATGAGTGAACAGGAACGAAATTAGGTTGACATGTGGCAGCTTTGCTTCATTCTGTCAAAGTACTACCGACACACCTTTGCCACTGCTATCTGACATTCTTTAAATAAAAATAGCAAAATTTTAATTTTAAGACCCCCGACTAAAAATATTACTATGTCATTTTGGTAAAGTGGTAGTTCCTTAACTATTAATTCGATTTTCATAAGAAGAAAGTTTCTAAAAGTTTACTGATTTTCTAAATGTTTATTGACGTGTTAAGAGAAATAAAAATAATTTATTCTACGTTAGATTAATCCAAATGTATATTTTAAATTTGGTTATATTAAAGACGGTTATAAATATAAATTTTCCGCCGAATTGTGCAGGCATTGCGTGTTGAATGGCGGAACTGCACGCCGCGCTTTGCCTCGACGCCAGAGGGAAGAAATGAAAATTTTAAATATATCGTTTCCACTAATGTAAATCGAACCCATAATCTGTCACGTTTACAGTCACACGTTCAACAATGTTAATGTATGAAAAGAGAAATTTCTATCGAACAATACATTTGAAATGCAGTCCAGCTACCTAGTACCGGTATCTACTACTACTATGTATGGAGACCGAACAAGCGGGCGTCGTTTCCGAAGCACTGCCGGCCCTATTGTGGTCCTCACTGAAATACGACACATATTGTTCAATGTTTTATGTTTCGCGGAAAAAGTCCGGGTCGCGTCGTACGTGGTACAATTGTTTCATATAAATGTTGTGTTATTTTAACTTACTGTTATATATATTTTTTGTAGCTTCACGCTATATTCTGCACAATGCAGGGTAGGCAGGTTGAAACTGGGGAAACTAGTGTCAGTACACTCCGTTCACATTAAGACACTATTGTACCTAATTCTGGATCCGCGCTTTGCCTTGTAAATTGTAATTTAAAGGTAAGTTGAAGGCAATCGTGGAGCATTGAAGGCAATAGCGTCTGAGTGTAAGCGACAGTTATAGGTTCGTTAGTTCTCTATTACAACTATGTGTTAAAATGTGAATTTGAATGATTGTATTCAAGTTATTTCCGCTTATTGTAGACAAATCTCGATAATGAGTTCGGCCATTCAATACGCAATGACTTGAGAATTGGACGAAAAGGAGAAACTTAACGGTGAAACTTAACGCTGCGTATTTCAATTGTAATTGTATTATTTGAACTTAAATTAAAACCAAAATTTATGTTCAAATTACTATACTTTTTTAAACTAAATAAATAAATTAACTAAATTATATTACCATATAAATATGCACTCACTAATTGTTTTTCTTGCATTTGGCAAGTGACGCAGAGTGAAACTAGTATTAAGACACTCCTTTGTTCCCTTTTTGTTCGAATTTGCAATAATAATTGTTGAGTGGCAGAATTCAACGCAAACATTTGAGACTGCTAACTAACAATTCTCCCTATTCTAAATCTTCTAGTTCTTTATTAAAGTATTGAATATATGTCACATTTTACTGCATTTGAACTTTAGTCAATATTACAGAAATTTCAGCGTAACAACTAATAATGCAATTTAAACTTAAGTAAAGACTTTATAATAGTACTATCTCTGTAAAGCTGTATTCCCTTTGCGGTCATAAACTTGAAGCCAAAATTGTTATTATAGGAAGTACTACATCGTTATAATATAAATTAACAAGAGCATTCTATAATTCTCATACTAACCGTAAATTAATAGTTTGTGCTCTTAGTGCGTGACCATAGACAGTTTGAATCAATTTTTGTACTAGTTCCATGTACATTCCTTGTCAAAAGCAGAAATTAGAAGAACATGTCAAAAAGGAGCACAGAGGCCCAAACTCCTTGGGTTTCCTAAAGAATATCCCAGGGTTAATATATCCTCGGTGTGGTCGTTTCATTATGGCGTTCCGAACATGCATGTAACGCCGGACGAACTCTAGTAACATGATTATAAACGTTATAAGAAGTCAGCGAAATAAAGCTGTAATATTTTATGAAATAAAATGTTGCTAATGTGATTAGCTACTTACAGGACGAGCTAATACAAATGTCTTAAAGAGAGCTAGCTTGAAAGAGAAAATCATTATATTCTCTCTCTATTGTCATTCTGTTCCTCATTGTCCCGACCAATTTATGGGACATTGCACGTTGAATGGCGGAATACAACGCGTCACTTTAACTTTTTACAAGTTCGAAAAAATTCAAGTATTTTATTCTCTCAACCGGAAATCGAGCCCACAACCGTCCTGTCCGCAAGTAGGACGACGTGTTTTTACACCACGCTCCTAATATAAAACTGAAATTAAATAATGTTTGTTACAATAATTAAACCTATTAATGATATGTTCAAAAAGATCAACCGTTTGCGACGGCATTGATGGATCGAGGCACTCTATTACGGATTGATTCGTTGCTTAAAGCTTTACTTGTAGAGTCTAAAATATTTCCAGTTTTGCTAACTTTTATAATTAAATATATCTAAAATTTGAAATTAATTTATTTTTATCTTTTCTCCTTAATATTTTTAATATAATGATAGCAAAGAATGAAAACGAAAAAACAATACAAAGAAAAACGTTGATCCTATTATTATAAATTGGTTGTCCCGAATTGGAGACGTTTCAGAATTAGATTTGAAAACAACGTCTGAAAGGGAATTTATTTTACGTGGTCATCGAAATATTGGAGCTATAAATTCTGGCACCTCGATTCTGTTGCAGGAACTCGTGTGATGAACAGGATTTTGTATTTTACACGTTTAATATAATAGATAATACATCCACTGTCGTCGTGAAAAATAGTGACGATGGTTGGTCGTGAGTTCCAATTCAAATATTCCAAGGTATATTAGTATTTGTAATATTAATTTACTCATACATAATCTAACTAGGTTTATAATTTGTTAATCTATCAATAATAAAAGAAGACAGAGCCAATAGACTAATATTGTAAAATTTAAATATTCGTAATATATTCTTTTTTAATAAATGAAGGATCCCATAGCAAAGTATTAAAAGAAAAATTAATGTATTAAGACACTCCGTTCCTCTTTTTTAGATCAAATTTGAGATAGTGTTGAATAGAAAAAGATATCTGTTGAGTTCTTGCAAAAAGGTAAAAATAATTTATTCCTTCAATTGCGAATAGAACCCGCAACCATTGTCTTTTTAAGCAGACACTTGTCAATATATTTTTTTTATTCCTTATCCATTACACTCACAATGTTTTTAAATAAAAGTATTCAGTTTACTCTTGCGAGTTCAACGTAGTCCTTAATGGGTCCGCTCCACTCGCGGTGGAAACCGGGAGCGGATATTAATATTATTTTCATTTCTTAATGTAATAAGAAGAATTACGGCGTTAAATTGCACCACTTAACGCGCCATGTCTCCGGTTCTAGGTAGGTAGCGTAGAAGGGAGTAGCCTAAGTTTATTCAGTTTACCATGTTTTTTCATGTGTTTATATTCAAATTTCATTTCGAGCCATCGTGGTGCAGTGGCACAGGTTTTGACTGCAAAAGTGACGGTCACGGCTTCGACTTGAATTGGGGGAAATGAATTATTTTTATTTCTTTGCTTAGGTAAGAAGATAACGCACTTCGTTGGACTAAAAAGTAGTTATAAAATGAAGCCAAAATTAATAAAATATTGGTATTCATGTATATTTTATTCGTTATTTTATTTTTTATATTTACGTTCACGTTTTATTAGTACGATACAAATAAACATCCAAAAGTGGAAATAACACAAATATTAAAGAATCACTTTAGAGGAAATATCCAGATTTACAAAAAAAATTAAACAAGTCTGATTTTCTTATCTTGCCTTGTTATTTTATATTATTCAAAATATCGAACTTTTATAAGACTATGTTAATTAAGTGCTAACATCTTATTACAGCAAAAATGACATTGGTATAAGCAGGCAGAGCCTATGTTTCTCCAACATAAGTTGGTGTATCTGATGCCTCGTTTAAAGTTATTGTTATTAAAATAGAAGCCTTGAGCTTATCTTGAGATCTTATCTTTCCTATCTCTCAGGATATTACTATAAAAAAATATGGTTAGTAATATAAGATACTCTACAGAATTAAGATCAGTTGTTATATGAGCTTGGTTCGGCGTGAGCCGTAAACATGAGTTATATTCTTGTTTTTATAAGCAGATTAGAGTTTGTGTATATATTCTCGCAACCTAATAATAAAATAAAACTAATAAATATAGTGGTGTCTTTTATGTACTATTATGTAATAGAAATTTTACGTTTAAAAATATATATTTATACACACACATAATTTGATCTCTAAGATATCAACAAGTGTTTGAATTTTCAATACAAAAATAACTTCATGCTGAAATTATCCCGCACAAGTCAAACAATTGTGAAACGTGGTTTTGTATCGTTCAAACGTAGAACTGTTTGTTATATTTGATTCTGGAACGGATGTTGCTCATTCACTTTGTTGCGGAAAAAGCAACTAATTAAGCGGATCCTTCGACCCTTATTTTCCATTTCAACCCTTTTAATGTTTAAATTATTAAGAGATTTTGAGGCAAGCGTCACTTACAAGTCAAGCTTATATGGGTGTGGTAATTCCGTGTATGACGTGAAATAACGTTTTATAAATATATTTTTTTCACCTTTAGGATAGGCAGAAAAACTCGGTGGTCAAAGAAATGCCGTTTTTCACAGATTCAGACTGACAGAGACACTCGTTATCAGATGATGAGCGAAGAAATAAAAATTAAACCTACAGCAGTCGCGAATACTCTATTATTAATTTATGCAAGAATCATGAAATGAAAATATACTTTTAATTATTTCAGGTTATTGAGAGATAAATTGGGCGTTGTCCTGCTAGAAGTAAGTACAGAAGAAATAATAACTCTTTTCCTCTAGGCAGGATCGAACCATCTTATAAACAGACTGTGTGTGTACAACCGCTGTGGCACAACGCCACAATAACTTCATGCGAACAAATTGTACCAAAAAACGATTTTTTTCCATATATTTTGACTTACTAATATAATTAAAAAAGTTTCCAACCCATGTGAGCGAAATGAGGATCTTTACAACGTGGGCGTGTGAAGTTAAGCAAGTTTGAAATTATAATTTCTGACCTTTGTGCGGGTGTAACGATTTACTGTTTGGGACTATAAATTATTTTACGACCGAATAACTTCACAAAGAATCCTTAGTGGTTCGGACCCGGCCGCGGCGGTAGCTGTGAATACTGTGTAGATACTTTTATTAAATAATTTTACAGACTAGTCGTTGAGCAGAGGCGGTGTGGCCGTAAACGCGATAGGTTGTAGGTTCGACGGTCGTTCGAGGAAATGAAATAACGAATATTTTAAATTTCTCGCTTTGAAACAAGACGAAGCTCGACGTTGAGTTTCGCCACTCATTACGCTGCTATGATTTCAAAATTGTCTTAATAGAAACGGAGTATCTGAACACTAGTTTTCTGGATTCTTCCTGTTTACTACTGTTGTAATATCTATAAAAGTTTCAAACTAGTTGATTTATTTCATGTGAATTGTAAAAATTTTCAAAAGAGCGGTTAAAATGGCACACACCTTTAAATAATCATAAAAAAATATTTAACAAACTTAAAAGACACTTGAATTTACTGTGTAATAAAATAAAATGTTAGTTATTATTAATATTCTTTTCAACTTAACCATAGCAGGCAGAGGGTGATTCTGGAGGGATAAGGTGTTGAGTGACGGAACTCAACGCCGTGATTTGCCTCGACACCAGAGCGAAAAATGAAAATTATAAATATTTCCGTTCCTTGAGAGGGAATCGAACCCACTACCTTTTTCGCGTTTACAGTCATACGCTTATGTCCCTGCATCACGACTGGCATCTAATCTGTTATAATATTTCTAATCTATAATCGATTCTAAAATTGTCAAACGAAAATTTGTACAATCTTAAATTAAGTATTACAGGAGATTATAACTGAAACAGAGATTTGCAGTAAACTTGTACGCAGATGGGAGTTGTTCGATCCATTCAATTCACTGGGATTGGAATTTTAAACAACGAAACTCAGCGGAGTGTTTCACTTTATTAAGTTTGTTTGGAGTTATCTAATTAATATCTGAGGTAAAATTGTAAGTGTCAAACTTTATAAAATTATGTCATATGTGTTTAAAGTTTAATATTTCCGCATTAATTGAAAATTTGGAAACACAAACATAAAGTAAGTTAGCGGATTAACAATTTGAGTTAGGTATTATATGGTGTCAGTATCGCAAAGTTCTTTATTCGTTGAGTTACCATTACTTATTTGTAGCGCTACTCAACAAGTCAACACGTCTTACTTCGATAATTCAGCGGAAAATGGGCAACAGTGCCCTAACACTAGGCTTCCTCTACTTAAATTGATATATGAAGCTAAATAGTGTAAAGAAAAAATTCACAGCTAATTTGATTTACCTCAACTCATCAATTTTATAAATAAAAAACAATAACTAGTACGTTAATACAAAAAATCCATTTTCTCCTATTTCCGCATAACATTCAGGATATCCTCTCTCAGTGTAGGAGACCTGCCAAATTTTAACTGTCTGTACCACTTTTGTACTTTCAAGCAGTCACTCGGTAACAGAAGTTTTCCACTTTTCTTTAATATAAAAATGAAATTGGTCTCGTCGTCGGGTGACCATTTTGAATTATACGATATAACGTTGTCGGGGCGTTAATTTATTTTTATAGAAAACTCACCGCCGAGTCTCGTTTCGGCGGAGATTTATTGTTTATTTTATTTAATTTTTAAACGTTCGTCAGTCGGAGTATATACATATGATAGAGGATGAGAAAGATGGGGATAACCAGTGTGCAAATGTAAGCACGGTTGTGCTGGCAACGCTGCGCTAAGTTCCGAGAAATTTTGGCGAAAAATGGAAAAAGAAACTGTTTTAATATTCGTTTCTTAGGTTTCTCCTGCCTTCTCTGTTATCTGTAAAATACAGAGCGAAGCTGAAAAAAAATAAATCTATGTAAATATTTGAAAAATTGATCTAGACAACTTTGTAGATCACAATCACAAAGCGAATAAGCCTGTCAGTTGTATAGAAGTGCTCCCAAGTAATATAATCTGGAAAGGCGTCTGCGTTTAACTGTGTCTAAGTGGATTACATCTGGTTGATTTAACAAAACGAGTCCTGAAATAGAGAAGCACATTTATTTAAGGTTTTTTTTTTATGCAAAAAAAACTGTAAATATCCTGAGTTTTGATCATTGGGTGAGAGCTAAGTTCTTGTGCGCTCTTAATGTGTATAGTGTATGTGGCAAATTTCGCATTAATACCATCACGTGATGATATAATCTTAGTTTTCTATGTCTTTATTAATTGTACTCGTATATAAATTCTTAACAATTTTTAAATTCTTTTCTTAGTTTATTTTATACCTATAATTACAACGAAACCTAATTTAAATGTGTTTTTTCTTTTGCCCTAGAATTTGCTGAGAGTTGTATTTAAGATATAAAACCAGAGCTTTTGTACACGCATATTTTAAATTCAATTAAAGCATTTTCTATAACTTTTGTTAGGAAGTATAAGAAATAATAATAAATACTGTTATTATCATTATTATTGTGACAAAAAAATATAACAATGTTTATAGATGAAATTTTCTTACTTCTTATATTATTTTTTACGTTTTAACATAGAGACGCTAAAACAGCATTTACCTTCCCAACCGCTTATTATTACCTGAAACAATATACATTTCATCAGTAAATTAACCATATTACCAGTTTAATATCATTAAAGCAGATATTAGTAGAAACATAAGTAAACATAAGAAACACATGCTAAATCATATTTATATGGAAAAGTTATTTATTTCTGCAATGAGATATTGAACTTCACGCTGTGAGTTGCGTACGGGTACAACAAGAGGGAAGACACCCTATTGTCCACTTTTCACCCAATTTTAGACATTGAGTGGCGTAACTCAACGCCACGCTTCGTATTCTTACTAGAGCGAGAAAATAATAATAATTCACTATCACGAGTGGGACACACTGTACCGTTGTGCAGCAATGACGGCCGCTATCGAGTTTAGGTATTTTTATCATACAGAAGTATTACATTTTTATTGTTTTCAACTCTTCTTACCGCACAATTGTCTTAGGTTGTGACACATTCGTACAAAGGATATAAGTTACAAAGAAGTTGTTTTAAGTTATGTAGAGTATGTATTCTACAATGTATAACATTTACTTTTACTCGGATAACAAAAGATTATTGTTGGAATGTTGAAAGTTTCAGATTCATTTCTCGCAAAAGAACTTACCATTGTAATAAAAATAAGGTTATTTTGTTTAAATTCAAAAGACAATAAATATAATAAATTTCTTGTACTTTAGGTACTCATTTATTGTAAAAAGAGAAGTTTCTTGACACGCCGTATTGAGCAGGTTAGGTCGAGACAACATGGTGCCAAAACAATCCGTTCACTCTTCGTCCGAATTCGTCTTTGTGTATTGAATGGCGGAATCTAACGCCGCGATTTCTGTTTATTTTTCGCTTTATACTATGTACTATATATAGCAGTGTAGGCGAAGGCAACATGTGAATCTTGTGTTAAAATACTCTGTTACCATCAAGACACTTCTTCCGTTCTCATTTTCCACCAAATTCTCGAGGCATTGTATGAACAGTGGCGGGACTCAATGGCACGTTTTGCCTCCTTACCAGAGATTAAATATTTCATTCTCCCGAGTGGCTATCGAACCCACAACCGTCACTTTTACAATCATTGGTATATTTTTACCACTCGCAACGATTTCATATTATTTTACTAATAGGAAATAAAAATAATTCACACGCCTCTGCGCCAGTACATTAGATTGCTTCTTATATTTTTTCTATAAATAACTTCCAATTTTATTTCTATTTTATCCATTTATAGTATAAAAGCAATTCTAAGAATATCTATCACGTTACAGAATCAACAATAAGCAAATATTTCGATTCAGCCTTTATGTCAGTAATAGAGTCCATTACAGTAAGATAAAGTTGACCTCCTTGTCTAGACACATTGATTATATTAACATTATAACTCAATTACCGTCTTTAAGCTGACCATTAAAACATCCTTTTTTACCCTCTGTGCCCAGTTTATCTTAGTTTTGTTTACATCATGGCACTGATCTGAAATTCTGAACGTCTGATGTTAGAATTGAAAAAAAAAACGGGTTGACGGTTAGTAGTCGAACTCGCCCACCGAGGCCTTTGTTCACTTTGGTATTGAAACAAAGGGCGGCGTTGAGTTCCGCCAATTAACACGCCTCTAGAATTCAGTGGAAAATGGCGAACATACTGTCTTAGCACTAAGTTCCATCTGCCTATCTAGCTGCGTGCGGGATACAACTTGAAGCTGATTTTCATTATTGCATCTAGATCTGTTTCCTAACAATACCTCATATCCTGAACATTTAAGGGTTCGAAATGAAGTGAATATAAAATGTAGTAATAGTAAATGTACTCGGAGGAATGAAATATTTAATATTTTTAGTTACTTGCTCTGGTAACGAGGCAAAGCGTTGCGTCAATTTCAGCCACTCAACATATAATGGGAACAGTGATATATTAATGGGCAACGGAGTATCTTAATACTAGATTCCCAGGCCCCACCTGCCAAATGTTATGTGCGTGATAAAGCGTGAAGCAAAAGAAATATTTTTACACTAAGTTCCTTCCATCTACTCCGCACAAATTTAAATTAAGATTAATAAATAAATAAGAACTCTTACTGTTAAATTTAGTACAACAGACACTCAATTACCAAAGTTTGTAGATTCGCAAAGCTAACGCATTCAGCCTTTCACAGATCGACCAAAGTGAATTACAATGGAGTTGGCATTGAGAGAGACTTACGAGGTAGAGAGGACTAGTACATTTACATGACTTAGGCACTAACAAGTCTTATTTTAATTACTATTGAGCTGATTTTATTATAATACAATAGATACTTAAAAATATAGTTACTAGGAAAATGTATAAAAATTGTAACGTAGCGGGATTAGAACCCGCGCCTCTTTGGAAACCGCCCAAGCACTCTTATCAACTAAATCATACATTCAAAATGAGTTTAATAAGTATTTTTCTTTCCTAAGTGCGGAATAACACTCTAAAAATTAAAAATGCTTATAAATACAATATTTTTCTTTTATCTTTCTGCTTCGTACATTATTCCACTAGGACTGAGAAGAGATTAATGGCATTTTAGTTATTACTTCTCAATTCTTTTTTCATTATTAGATCCGTCCTTCCAATATAAATAAAAAGTTTATGCTAGCTAAAAAAACAATTTAAATTCCAATTTAAAGTGTAAACGAAATCAACTATTTATTATTGACACCTTTCGAGCGCGATGCACAAGTGACTGCAAGTGTGACAGGTTTTGGGTTCGATTCCAACCAGGGGAAATTAAATGTTTAAGACTCCAGAATTCGTTGTAAAGTGTGAAAGGAGTAAAAAGGGAAAGACTGCGTTCCCGTAGAGACAGTCTACGGGAACGCAGTCTTGCTATGTGAGTGATACAGCGTGAACTTTAAAAAGTAGGTACATATATTCGATTCTAATAAAAGAACTGTATATTTATACAGTATTTCTCTCAGAGTTTTCTGCTATATAGTGAGTGTTAAATCAAATTTTTATCCGCACCTGGTCCACAACTCACGACGTACAATAGCTATATTCAAAAGCAATGCGCAAACTTGGGTTATAAATAACATTACCGCGGAGCTGCACTCGTGTCGTCTGTAACACGGCGATATAGATAGACGTTGAGACCTATGTTACTTTGACACTATAGAAGCTTAGGCGTATTTCACCTTGACACTAAAATACGTTTACTGCACTTGTTTGACAAACGTCGATGAAAGTGAAACGTACATTTGCAATGTGATTTATGCATGCTTGTTTTCTTTGACATTAAATGATAAGGTATACGACATTGGTAAATGTACTCGTTTTTCAGTTTTTTAGCTTCACACTGTATTCCTAGCGAAGTAGTCAAGAAAACGGAGCACCAAAGCAATGGTATCTGAATGCCTCGTTTGCCTCGCCACTGGCCTTATGCTTTTTACGTAACTTCCTCTAGTATCATTGGTAATGTGTTTTCGGAAGTCAATCGGTTGAGTGATCTCTGTGAAGACTGACTGACTGATTGACCACAGGCAGTAAATGTTAGTTAAATGATAAGTAAAATATTGAAGTATGGTTATGAGTGTGTTAAGAATGTGAGTTCGGTTTCTATTTGAAGGAATAAAAGACACGACAAAATACGGCATTGATTTCCGTAATTAAAATGGGAAACAAAGTGTTTTCAAAACAGCTTCTTTCTGCATTAAATTTTTTAGTTGATAAAGCACACACGTATTGAGTGGCGCAATAATAAAATAATATTTCATTGCAAGAGAGAATCGTTCGATTCCCTGTCAACTTCACAGCCTGACTCCTTTACATTCGTTCGCTCGTTCGCTCGCTCGCTTACGACTGAATTACATACAAACGACATTATTTTAATCATCCGATTTGATCGCATCCTGTTATTTTATTTGAGAGCCGATCCCGAGCTATGGGTATGAGGATATCGATATAATAATTTGATTATCAAGTCTCGTAATTATAAACTAAATCATGCAGAATGTTGTGAGAGCTTTTGCGATTTCACTATTAGGCATTGGTAGTATATTATTAATATACAGTTATATTATAAAATAACATTTTGGAGTGTAACACATATTTCAAACTGAATTTCGTAGTTAAATTGTTTGCATTGCATAATATATAAGTATGATAATTTCTATAGATATATTGGCTTTAGTAATTAGTGCAGCAAGTATGTTGATGGTTGTGTGTTCCAATACAAGGTAGGTAGGTTCTTTGATTATGTCGTTCCGAGCGTGCCAGTAGAGCACATATCACTTTGACAATGTCACGTTTTATGGAAAAAACACGAAGGAGGTTGTACGGTAAAAAAGAGAAAATATTACACAGTAGGAGAATGCAGTTTAAAAAAAAAGATCCAGTTAAAAATTGCCTTCACCTATAAAAAAAAATTTAATTAATATATACATTATACACATAACATAGAGGGTTAGTAGTAAGAAATATAATACAAAGGTGTATTATATTTCTTACTACTAACCCTCTATGTTATGTGTACAACTCTATGTTATGGCTTACAATTAAATTTTGTTATATCTAATATATTTACATAAAAATTTACATAGAGGACTAAACACAAACATTAACAAACATTGAACATTAAGGGGGCGGGGAACTTTGTGAGGAAGGACATCGTATAAGGGACGGATCAGTTTAGGGCAAGTGAAAAGAATGTGAGGGGAACCGTCGTCCAGGTTCCAATACAATATATGCTACGTTAAAGAGGTCAGGTACATCTGTCGTATGTCTCAAAAGTTATGAGTGAAATTCTTCCATGGGTGATGTGGCCGTTTATATCGCAAAAAACACATATTTCGACGCTATAAAGGTAAAAATTAATAGGGTACTTCCGGATAACCTAGAATTATAAAATTTTGCTTCTAGCAACTGCAAAAAAAATTAAAATTATACATTTGTGGTTAAATCCTAAAAAATATTTTCCTTAAAAGGGGGGTGAAATATGGTATTATACACTTGTTCAAGTGAGGTATCAGATAAAAGGACTCTGGCTAAGCTAGACCTGAACTTCAGAAAAAGCTCGAGATCTCCAATTTTTGTTCGGAAACGGGCGGGCCCCATTCACACTTGTCCGTTTTCACTTTCTTCTTTTCACTTTTACTACGTATCCTGCAAAGCTAGGTAGACAGATATAAGCTAATGTTAAACCTCTCCGTTCTCCATTTTCCGCCGAAATTTTCGAGACATTGCGTGTAGTGTGTCTCGGAACTCAACGTTGCTAGCGATAATGATATTATTAAATAATTAAAACAGCGGCGAGGATTAAAAATAATTAACAGTGAGAAACGAAGTGTTTATTTTTTTATTAGACAATAGTAATAACAGTGATAGAATAAATAAATAATACAGAAACCAGTCCATACACGTATTTCTTTAATACTTTGTACGCCCTCTGTACTGCTCTGATACTCGATTCTCTTTGGCTGTATACCAAAACAAAGCATGTCAATCTTTTCTATTTTATATACAGCTCTACCATGACAGACATTATTTAACTTGATTTTTTTAGATAAAAATGAGCGAAAAATTCTATTTCGTACATATATATTACTAAGAACAAAGTGCAGCGGCGAATTTCGTACCTCAACACACAATGTCTTGGAAAAAATATGCGAAAAGCGACACTCTTGTCCCATTAAGACACTCTATTCCCCAGTTTCCGATGAATTCTTGAACCATTGTGAAAGTGGTAAATGGCGGATCTCATCGCCGCGCATTGCCTTGCTGTTAGAGTGAGGAAATAAAAATGTTAAATATTTCATACCCTCTTTGATTTAGGTGAATTTTTTCGGTTTCAAACTCACAAGCATCGTGTTTACCGTGCGCTTGCGACACTATGGCCTTTTTAAGGTTAATAGGATAATATGAGTAAAAAATTCTTCAGTCACTGAAGATAACACACAGACGAGGCTAGCGTTCGAAAAAAAAATATTTTTTTTCATATACATATAATATTTTCATATACATATAATTTCATATACATACAAAGCAGAGTTGGCGGAGGAAGAACCTAGTGTAAAGACAGTCCGTTCTCCATTTTCCGCAGAATTCCTGAGGCATGTATGTACATATATGTAAAGGTTTGAATTGAAGGAGAGCACTAAGAGAGGATGTCGCAAAATCCAAATGAACAAACGGCATTTTTAATTTTACATTTTAAAATTGACACAAGCAGAGTTGCCGATGACGGCCAGGGTAATGGTACGACAAAATATTTTAGACCCAGTCATGGCGCAGAGATACAAACGTGCGTCTGTCAACGTGACAGATTGTGGTTTCGATTTCCATTTGAGAGACATAAAATATATAATATTTTCATTTCTTGGTAACGAGGAAAAGCGTGGCGTTAAGTACCACTATTCAATTCTGAAGGCAATGCGTATTGACATTGTCTTCAGAATTCGGCAGAAAGTGGGGAAAGGAAGTGTATATAATGGGAAGAATAATGTCCTAACTATAGGTTCCCAGGTTCCCCGTGCCTACTCTTCTAAGTGCGTTATTTAGCGTGAAGTCAAAAATAAATTTAATCATAAACTAAAATAATAGCAGCGTTAGTTAAAAATAAAAAATAATAAAATTACATTCAGTTTTTAATTTACAAATCGTATTTTTCTACGAACAAATTTACAAGTTACTCAAATTTCGAACTAGCAGGTTTGTTGCCAAAAGTTATTTAGCGTTTACGAAGTTTACCGGGTGTGTAAAGAAATATCACCGTTATATGAAAACAATCTATGCACATGATGATCGTACATTCGATTCCCACTCGGATATAATATTGTTTTAGCATACTAATTGTTATTAGGTGATACATATCACTTATTGCAATTAAGTAGAATCTCTTTGCGAATAATTTAGAAATATATAGAAAATATGTGTTTTTTTTTTATTTTAACCGCTACGGATTTCTAACAATATTTCAATTATACTCATTTCTTCGATCTGATAGGTTAAATCGCGGCGTTTGGTTCTGTAAAACTGGAAAACTGGAAAAAAATGCATCTGGTTCTTACATGTAGGAGCGGCTTGCATTAAAAACCCTTCATATATTAAAATTCTGTTATTTTTAGCTTCAAATTCCACTTTATATATAGCAAAATAAGCAGAGACAACCTTGTTTTCAGGTATAGATTAATACAATATATCAAAATTAAAGAAAGTATTGTGCTACTGCAAGACAATTTTTAGGGTTCTCCATCTCAAAAGGTACAAACGGAACTCTTACAGGGCCCCTTTGTTGTTCGTCTATGAGTCACAGACGCACTATTACACGTACCAGCAACCTCATGAATAATAGATGTAGATACAAGTTAGCCACAACGCTGCTAAAATATGATATAATATATATTTTGTATCAAATATTCTCACGCCCCATATGATTCAGGTTGAAGATTGCCAAATTGTTGTTATTTATCACAAAAAGTCTGTAGATTTTCCATGATACTTTCTGTTGTAAGAATTTGTTTTTTTTCTTCTTCTATAAATATATTATCAAAATTGGTATCTCATGGTAAAATATGGGCATGATTGACAAATGTCGATCGATAATGGAGTATGGACATCAGTTATTTCTCTTTCTCTCTCTCTCTGTAGTCGGTCCCTCATGTCTGAGGCATAGAATAGTAGAAATTGCATAACTTGATCGGTTTACCGTCATGATGAGAAACAGCGCAATCTTTTGCCTTCGGTGATCACTTGTCGTTGTCAATCAATTAAGAGTCATCTCAAGCTCACGTGGTCCCTCCACTCAAGCTAAAAATAAAATCAAATATTTATATCTATCCCGTGAGGCACAGAAAAGTCAAGCTTTTTAAGTCAACGCGAATAACAGCTACCAGTATTTATGCATCGATGTTGTTGCATTTTTTATGTTTTTTTGAGAGATGTTGTAATTTTATTTTCTAATCTAATCTAAAATCTAAGCCAGGGTTGCTCATTAGTTGATATATAGTACTTAAATAAAAATAAAAATCTTATAATACTAAAGATAAATATCTAGTGAAATTACAAACTTTGATTATTTCATCCACATATGAGAATGGGACCTATTGTTGAAGTTCAGAACGCCTTTGTAGTACAAAAGAGGCGTACTGCTTGAAGTGTTGTAGGAACTTCATTCAATTATTGAAAACCGATTGTACTCTGACCTAAGTCTTTAACTAGTGTGTATGTGAAATGGCTGAATAACATCATAGGCATTATACACCATCGTGGCGCATATACCGATAGGGATTTAAATGTTCCTCAAGAAAATATTTCACACAGCAGGTTACGCAGAGAGAATCTGGGAACATCATGATAACAAACCCAGTTCCCATTTTGACACATTCGTTCAACGGTTTCCGCTGAATAATCCAAGCATAGGTTGCGGAATTTAACGCCGTACTTTGCCTCGTTACCAGAGAAAGGAAATGGAAATATTATTATTTCTTTCCCCCGAGTAGGAATCGACTCTACGCCCGTTGGGTTTATAGTCGCACGCTTGTGCCTCTGCGCCACGTCATGATTTCTAATAATTAAGTGTCTGGGTGTAATATAAGAAATTGAAATTATTTGAGCAATTAAAATAATTTAAATTCCTTTTCTCTAATACAAATATATATATATATATATATATATATATATATATATATATATATATATATATATACATATATATATATACAATATATATATATATATATATATATATATATATATATATATATATATATATATATATATATATATTTTGTTATATTGAGTGATGAAGTTCACAACTTACCTCGAGGTAATAATTAGCAGATTAGAGAAGTATTAAAGAAAATTAGTTTGCCGAATTTCATACGGGAATAAAAAAAAAATCAGCTTCACGCTGTATCCCGCACACAGCAGGGTAGGCAGAAGGAACTTAGTGTTAAGACATTCCATTCCCCACTTTCTGCCGAATTCTGGAGGCATTGCGTGTTGAGTGGCAGAACTGAACGCCGCGCTTAGCCTCGACCCTAGAGCAAAGAAACGAATTTCTTTTCGTGTATTGTGTATGCATCGTCTACTGTGAATAGAGGCTTACGACATCTTATCGAGAATTAGAATTGTTACAGGCACTTACAAAGACCAACTGACATTTAATCATAGAGATAAAGACTTTCCGTTTCCTTGTGGTTAGACTAATTAGCATTGGTCTAACCACAAGGGACCAGAAAGTCAGCCACCGACTGTTTAACAATCTTTATGGAGCATAAAGAACGTCAGATCGCTGTCGATTCACGATTCAATCCGTTATATCAATGTTCTTAATCTTCGTTATAATTATTTGTATTTCCTTAAAAAAAAGGGGCCAGGCCAGAGGCCAAAAGAGGTGGTGCACCTACAACCGTCGCATTTACAGTCGCACGTTTGTGCCACTGCCCCATGACGAACTTTTACTCTAATAATTAATACGCATAAATTTCTAATTTGAACTCTAATTTGAACCAAATAATCAATAACATTTTGTTACAACTTATTACTTTTATTGTTTTATCACTATCCTAGAACTTTACAACATTTTGTTATTCGCATTATTTATATTTTCTCTTAACGATAGAATCCATTTGCCTATCTTGTTTTACGGGAAAAGCGTGATCTGTTATTTTGTATATATACAATATAATGTCTCTTTTTTAATTTCACATGTAAAACTAAAACTAACTATCACTTTCCTCTAAAAATCTATAAAACATTGCAAAATAGAAATAAAATAAAAAACTTAGTAAAGCTTACGTAAGCGGCGAGCTCGTACACTTGGATGGGGCGTCCATCGGCCAATTTCGCCTGAAGCACTTGATGCTACATTTTTTTAACCTTTCATTGGCATTCTTATCGTACGTGATGAATACTTGGTGATTAAAAAATGTAATATGAATTTTACCTTATATTTTTACTAAGAATAGTGTATGAGGCTAGTCGTGATGCTTTGGCAATGTGTGCGTGTAAACGCGACAGAACGTGAGTGCTATTCCCATCCGAGAAAATGAAATGGAAATGAATTCTCTTAACACTAGGTTACCAGGTTCCCTCTGCCTATCTTGTTATATACGGTATGCAACGTCACGCAAAAAAAGACCACACCACGTACATTCTATAATAGAACTTTGAAAATTATCCCTATTTTCAATTAAATTTGAAAAACATATTGGAACCTTAAAAAAATATTTCTTTTATCTAAAATTCAATACACATATACTGTACTTGTGTACACATAATACTTATGAAGGGAACCGTTTCGCTAAAGTCTCTTTCACAAGACGCAGTGAGGCTATGAAGGGGTCGAGTTATGTTTCCTACTTCCTGTTTAATTTTAATTCAAACATTGTTACTGACGTGTTTCTGCTTATTAATTTTATAAACATGGCTGGTGTTAATTTGGAACTATATATTTATTTATGATGTATATACACATGTACACACGATATTTTTATACATTTATATTATATTTTAAATATAAAGAGTATTGAAAATAAATATAAACAGTATTGTTCGCGGGCTTTAATCTTAAATAAGTTAGAATCGGACTGTCTTAACACTAGGTCTCACGTATATTTACTTTGCCTACTCTAGTAGATACGAGATACAACGTGAATCTATTAAAAAACTTTAATTATATATTGACACAACTATTAAACAATTCCTATAAGAATTGGAGCTCCTCAGTTTGTAAAGTAATTTATTTCTTTAATTCACTTACTTTTCTTCAACTTTTACTGTGCTTTTAAGACACGTAACTCGAGATCGTTAACTAAAGTCAATATTAAAAGTACAAACTCTACTAACTTAAATTAAATTTTATCGACTTTAAAAATAAAACTAGCATTTGTTACAAATGTTTACTGTTTGCTAATACCGTTGAAAGCATCCGAATTTCCAATAGCAGCTTATTTTAATGGTGTACGTAGTAGAAGTTCTGAAAAAATGTTCTGAGAGCTCGTTGCTTTTCACAAAAAAATAAAGAAGCCAAGTTTGTATTGACATTAAGTAATGTAAGTAATTATAGAAGTTTATTAAAATGTTATGTAATTTGTTTTATTTTTTAAAATAGAAACTTTTGTATTTCACAAATTGGGGCCAGTCGTGATGCAGGAGCACAAGCGAGCGACTATAAACGCGACGGTTGAGAGGTTTCCCTATCGAATGATTAATATGTTCAACATTTTCCCGTTCCTACTTTTCACTCCATTTTCGAGATTTTTCATAATGCACAGTGAAACTCAATGGTGCACTGGTTTTGATTTTACCAAAGCGGTAAAATGTCAATAAATAATTCCCCCAAGAAAGAGGCAAACCTACGACCGTCACGTTACGATACGCTACGAGAGTCAGTCAAAATAATTTCTTATAGTGAAACACAAAATTGTTTCAAAAGATTTTAAACTGCGGTAAAGGAACTTTAAAGTTACGTGTGTAGCACAAGTGGGGCGTCCCACCCGCATTATACACCCGTATTGAACCCGGAACTTTTAAAATAAAATAACTTTGTTTACTATTCGCTCAAATTGTCGGAGGCAGCCATTGGATTTTATTTTAAGCATTATTTACATTTAAGCCATTTGCTTTTACACTACTGTATTGAAACTTTACTTGGTTAGGGTTACATTTTGAATTGTTTATATTATGTTTCTATTATATTTACAAGTAGCTCGCAATTTATTTTGTATGGACCGTCAAATATAAAATTCCGTTTCTTTTCATTTCTGTAGAAAATTCGTCAAATGTTTCCTTCTATATCTATCGTCTCGTAACTTATTGTTTCTTTATAAAAGTTAAAGAAGTATTGATTTGACAATTTCTTTCTCTATTTTATATTTCTTCTTCTTTTTATATTTTCTATTTTTTTTACTCTTTCTCTTTATTTCATATTATTTGTTATTCAGACGAAGAAACATAAAGGACAACAAACTCACTCTGCTCCTTTGTAGACCATTAATTACATTTATGTAGAAATACGGATGAACGTAAGTAAACGCGATAATGTAAATTGTAATTGAATTTTGCACGGACTGTGGAATATAATAACCACTTAAGAGACTAATGAAAAGAAAAAAAAACCAAAAAGATCAAAGAGAAAATCTAGTGTTTAGATACCCTTTTTCTCACAAGATTATATTATCATGCATAAGAAATATTTTCTTTCTGTTTTAGTTAAAAAAATAAGTATATACCAAGTCTACACAACACTTGTATATCACCTGACTGATTGATATAACGAAATATAACGTTCTGCGGGCTCTACGCGCCCGCTACGAGCATTCGTAGCTGATTACGTAGCAAGTGCAACGCAGCACATTCGAGTCACGTATCAACCTAACAATATATTAGCTGTTGTGACGAACACCAGTTTACCAATAGGTATTATTGTACCTGCAACACACGTCAGTAGAGTTAGCAGTTTCGGTACTAAGTGACTACTTACTTAGGAATATATTTATTTATTTTAAAAAATGTTATATAAATATAAATTTCTTATCAGCTTAGTAGTGTTAGCCGCACAGAATAGACAAAGGGAACCTTATGTTTAAGTACTTCGTTGTCCACACCATTATTATTTTTTTTAAGAATGTATTTTCATTGTAAACATTTTTTTATAAATTAAGGATACATATATCTCTTGACTAGTATAGCTTTCTGTAGCAATTAGGCTCTACGCGTAGCTACGAGTATTCGTAGCTGATTCCGTAGCAAGTGCAACACGTCACATTCGAGTCACGTAGCAACCTGACAGTATATTATATGCTGTGACGAACGCTAGTTTACCACTAAGTGTTATTATATCTACTGCAGCTATGTAGGTAGGGTTAGTAGCTTCAGTATTAACTAAATAATGTATAAATATAATTTTTACTTACTACTTATTTTTATATAATTATGAATATATCAACAAAATAAAAATCGTAAAAAAAATGATGTCACAAATGAAAGTAGTCAAATATGTCCTAGCAACCTTATAACTGAAATGAAGTTGTTTCGTGAGGAGATGAGCCAGTTACGAACGGATATGTTAGAATTTCGTAAAGATGTAAAGAGCTTAAGAGACGATCTTATTAAGTGTACCAATGAGATCGTACATATAAATCAAAAATGCGAAAATCTTGAACAACGTGTAGTCGAATTGGAAAACCGAGATAAGAACTCACAAGTTGATGAAATGTTACAAACATTCAGCCAATTAAAAATGCATTTAAATGAAAAGGAACAGAGTTTTATATCCAACGATATTGAGGTATCAAGAGTGCCAGAAGTTATTGGAGAAAACGTATCGCATACAATGAAACTCATAGCGTCTAAAATTGGAATTCAGCTGGAAGATTGTGACATAGTGGAGGTGTATCGCGCCGGCTAACGTCATATCGATGCGACAGTAGTAGACGATCGCCGAAAACGTCCACGGTCTATAATACTACGCTGTGTTCGTCGTGAGACTCGTGAACGCTTGTTGCGCGAGGCACGCGTGCGTCGCAGGCTTGCTTCGACCGATATTGCACCGGGCGAATCGCAGCCGATATATTTAAATGAACGATTGACGCGTGATAACAAAATATTATTTGGAAAGGCTAAGGAAGCGGCGCGAAAATTCAAATGAAAATATGTTTGGACGCGCAGTGGAAAAATTTTGGTACGGAAAAACTATGATTTAGAGGTACATCAGATTAAAGATGCTTCGGATATCGATCGTGTTTTTAATAATGCAACCTTTAAAAGAGCGAGTACTTGAAATTGTTTGTAATTTTGCTATTTTCCTAATGGTTATGTTTTTGTTTTTATATTACCTGTTTTATATCATAATCATATATTTTTTTGCACATGTTATTACTATAAGACTATATTACAGAAAGGAATTAAGGGTGGACATTGCATTTTACTATATTAACTTTTGCTATAATTTTTACCTTCTTAAAATATTTTTATTATGTATGTCATGCCAAAGATTTAATCTCGTCACGTTAGACTAGGGTTACTCAACGTACGTTCCTTAAATACTGGTAAAGATGAATTGTTAGATTCGATGGATAAATATGCTCCTGACATATTAGCACTTAATGAAACCTGGCTCAGGCCGGAGGAGGAAAAGTTTTCCCTTACCATGCCCGGTTTCAAGCTTTTGCACATTCCTCGCGTGGGACGAAGGGGTGGAGGAGTTGGTTTTTATGTGCGTGATAGCGTACATGTGCGAAAAAGAAATCACCCGCAGTCTCAACTGGAACAAATGTGGCTTGAAGTCAAGCTACCGGGTATGAGTTGTATTATAATTGGCACTGCGTATAGACCGGAGCATGTTTCGATTGATGTAGCTATTGAATCAATAAGTGAGTCTTTCAATATGTTTAGAAGATATAAACACATATTTTTACTGACTGACTTCAATATTAATATATTAGACTCTTCGTGTAATAAAGTAACCAGTTTTATGGACTTTTTAAGACAATATAATTTGACACAATTGGTTAAGAATGCTACCCGTATTACAGACAACACAGTTTCATTGTTAGATCTAGTCATTACAGATTCCCCTGAACTTTGCAATGAAGTAAAGATTCATCACAATCCTGACTTGAGTGATCATGCGATGGTTCTGGTTGATTGTTCACTTAACAAGCCTCCAAAAACATCTAGATATATTTACCAAAGAGACCTAGTAAGAATCAACAAAGATATATTTTTCAACGATTTAAGCTCCATGCCTTGGATAAATGTATTCACACAAGAATCAATTAATGATAAGTTTTGCTCGTTTATTAATCTTATTACTTTTTTATTTGAAAAACATGCACCAATAAAGAAAATAAAAATATTACATCAAAGTTCTCCCTGGTTAACTGACACTATTAAACTAATGATGACTCTTAGAGATTCAGCACTATTTCGAGCCAGAAAATCTGGTTCTAGGGTGCACTTAGATTACTATAAAAATCTTAAAAATTATGTTAATGGAGCAATACATCGAGAAAAGAAAGCTTTTTTTACCTTCTATGTTAATTCAAATGTGTCAAATTCTGCAAAGATGTGGTTATATCTTAAGAGATCTGTATCATCAATTGGTAATGGTGTATATAATATTCCTCAACATATAAATAACGCTGATGAAATCAATGATTTCTTTTTAAATATTCCGGGCAATTCAAATTGCGATAAGGCTACATTGGATTTCTTCATGGTAAATAAATTCTCCAACAGTCGGCTTACGTTGGAACCCTGCTCAGAAACGGAAATAAAACAAATTATTATGAACATCAAAACTAATGCATGTGGACATGACTCAATTAATATTAAAATGTTGCAAATGACCCTTCCATCTACCTTACCAATAATTACTGCCTTAATTAATGAATGTATAAAACAAGTTATTTTCCAGAAATATGTAAAGTAGCAAAAGTAAAGCCAATCCCTAAAGTTGACGTAGTTCAAGAATATAAAGATTTAAGACCTATTAGTATTTTACCTGTAATCTCAAAAGTCATAGAAAGAGTTGTTTATTCCCAGTTAATAAAATACTTTGAAAATGAAAATCTCTTGCCAAGTGTGCAGTCAGGTTTTCGCAGCGGACATAGTACCTGTACGGCTTTAGCAAATGTAGCTGACGACATTGTGACGGCTTCGGACGAGGGTTATGGGACAATGTTGGTTTTGCTTGACTTTTCAAGAGCGTTCGACTGTATTAATATTGAACTTTTACTTGCGAAAATGTCGTATTACGGGGTGACACAGTTGGCATGTGACTGGTTTTGCTCATTTCTAACAGGGAGAAAACAGTTTGTGGAGGTACAAAACATTGATGGTTCCATTGTAAAATCCCAAATAAAGACAATATGTAGAGGTAGCCCGCAGGGGTCCATATTGAGTCCTATACTGTTTATTATTTATACGGCTGATCTAGTTACAAAACTGAAGCATTGCAAAATTCATTGTTACGCAGACGATACGCAGATATATTATTCATTTAAACCTGAAAATATCCGATATGCAGAAAGAGTAATGAATGAAGATCTAGAGATAATCCAAACGTGGGCTACAGAAAACTCGCTTATATTAAATCCTGTGAAATCTAAATTTATTGTACTAGGTACCAAACAGCAATGTAACAAGATCAGTAACATGCAACCAGATCTTCGAATTTCTGGTCAAACTATTGAAAGGGTTGAAATCGTGCGTAATTTGGGACTTTTAATAGATAATGAATTGCGATACACTGAACATGTAAACGCAGCCATTAAAAAATGTTTTTATCGCTTAAAAGTATTATATGGACTGCGGGAGTACTTGTCGGAGAAAGTAAGAGTCACCTTGGTTGAAGCCCTAGTACTAAGCAACTTAGCTTACTGTGACACTGTTTACGGGCCGCGCTTGTACAAGAAAACTGAACGCGCCATCCAGCGAGTACAGAACGCATGTGCACGTTTCTGTTTCGATATCCCGAGATACAGTCGCGTCTCTCCTTACTTGCTTGACAAGTCTATTTTGAGAATGAAGGAAAGAAGAACTCTCCACTTGTCATGTCTTGTTTGGAAAGTTGTTCGCACAAGGAGACCGGAATATTTATACAAGAGGTTGTTATGGATGTCGGAAACACATGAAAAACATACTCGAAGTACTAACATGTTACAACTTGCAATCCCAAAACACAAAACTGAGGGTTTTAAAGGAACTTTTAAATTAGCGGCATCGAAGGTGTGGAATGATCTGCCTCCACCATTGCGAGTGACCACCTGCTCATTTAGGACTTTTAAAACAAAATTAAAAAAACATATATTAAACTTACATATACATCAAAATTAAGCCGTGTTTTGAAATACTTATTAGTTGTTTATTTATCTAACACATGTAATTGTTTATTTTTTTTTTTTTTATTGTCTACCCTTATTTATATTATTTTATTTTAATTTTTTGTGCACCACATCCACTAAATATTTAATAATCAGGCAATGTCCACTCTTTGAAAAATATATAAATTCGTTTTTGTCTCCGGTTGAATGTTATTTTTGTTATTATTTTTTTTGTTTCTCTTTATTAATAGTTTTGTACAACAAATTGTTATAACGAGTTTCGCATCCCTCTCCTATATACATTTTTTTTTATTATCTAAGAATTGTGAATTAGGATGAGGTTGAAAAACAGCGCTGTAGACTACACGTCTTACAGCATTCGCTGAGCCTCACTCCTTTTACCGTTTTGTTTTTTTTTTTTTACTTTTAATTTTTTTTGTATTCGCTTTATTTTACTTTTATTTTTTTTTTATTATTTTAATTGTGTTAGTTTATACTAACACAATTAAAATAATAAAAAAGAATAAAAGAAAAAAAAATATTCAAATTCAAAAAAAAATTCAAATTCAAAAAAGTTTATTACCGTTTTATGATTATTCATAAAACGGTAATAAACTTTTTTGAATTTGATTTTTTTTTGAATTTGAATATTTTTTTTTACATAAATTGCAAATTTCATTATTAAAAGATTATTAATAGACATAAAGATAGGATTCCCTATTCTTTCTATGCGTTCTATATATAGATTCTTATTTTAGAACAAGATAATAATGTGGCGTTGAGATCCTCCACTCAGTTCGCAAAACTTTGACGAAAAGTGGAGAAGTGATAAACGGGTACCTTAACACTGGGTTATCTCTAGTTTACTCCAAATTTTTTAAATTAAATAGATCTATTCATCGCTACAATAACTTGCTCCTAAATTATCGTAAAACTAGCGCGTTCTTAAAGTATAAATTTTTGATCAATACGAACAGTAAGCTAATTTTACAAATTATAAAAGACGACTCCGAGCGGGATTCAATCCCACAGTCTACACCACCGTCTAGACTAACTACAGGTTTACTTGCTTGTGTAGAATTTTAATTAATACTAATACACAGTTTCACTTACAGAAACCTTATGAATATCTAATTATAATAAAATAGTTGAGACCGTCGTGGTGCAGGGGCACATCCTCTGGCAACAAGTTTAGAACGACTCTGTTGTAGGTTCAATCCGAGTTCCTATCCAGGGGAATGAATTATTTTCATTTCCTTGCTAGGGTAACAAGACAAAACGCAGCGTTAAATTCCGTCGCTCAGAATATACTAGACTCCCTTTGCCTATCATTCGATACGCAGAATACAGCGCGAAGATAATAAAAATAATATAAAAGTCAAATTAAAAATTATAATATACCAGTATGTATAATTTTTAAACATTCTTAAGGTTCACGCTGTATCTCGTATGTGGCAGGGTAGGCAGAGGGGGGAGCTACAAGAAATAAAAATATTATATTTTTCATTTCCTCTAATCGAACTCACTACTGCAGCCACACGCAAGTGCTCTTCTACCACCTCTAGGCTCAAGGCTATATAAATATAAATAAAATATTTATTTGTACGTATTTGTTATACAAAAATGTTATCCGAACTTTGGAAACAAGAAAAGTTTGAATTGCCATTATTAGCGGCCTTTTTGTAGTCTTTCTATATTTGTTTGCAGTTCGTTGGATACTTTGAACAATAGTATGGAGAATTTACTGATGACGTGTTGAAAGCTCTACTCCTGCTTCGGAAAAATAATTTCGAGAAGTGACGACTATTTAAAAAGAAACAGCAGGACTTGAATCCGCATTTTTTGATTACTGCAATGCAAGGAATTTCAACGCTTAAATAATACGGTAACCGCGTCAAAACTATATACGCCTAAAAGATCGTTCAAACGTGGAAGTTGTGGGTTCGATATCCACTTGAAGATATGTTTTTGTTTGTTTTTAGTTCCATATCTGTATATTCAGATATAAATCAAATAGAATACAATAGATCAAATAAATTATATAATATTTGTTATAAACTTTTTAATCACAAAAGTAAAACGTGCATAAAATGTACCATTTAACAGATTTTCAAATACACATTATTCATTAAACTAGCATATTTCTATTCGTTCTTCAGCTCAGCGCGGCCGCAGCCTTCCCCAGTACGTGATGTGAATGACAATTACTTCTCATAACTCGATACTTAAATTTTCTAACTTCAATAGGTTTTGATTTGGTATTGTAACTAAGTTATGTTATGTTATGTTATACATAAGTGTAAATAAGAACCAACCAAGGCAGACGACCGTCGTAGCTACACCACAACGGCTACCGTTGTGGTGTAGCGTCTGGTTGTAAACCATGTTTAATATATTTATTCAAGTATACGTTTAGTACATGTTTCACTCAAATGGGAAAAGTATACTAAACTTACTAAACAAAAATCTTTATAGTTAAATAGATTACATTTTTTGCTCACATTAGCGCAGGGGCACAAGCGTATGACTGTAAACGCAACAGGTATTGGGTTCGATTCCCATTCGAGGAAATGAAATATTGAATAATTTCATTTCCTCGCTCTTGCCTCCAGAATTAGGCGAACGTAATGGCGAACGAAAATATTTAACACAAAAATACAACGTTTCAAAATACAAGCTAGTCTTGTTCAATGATGAGAATTGGCCCAATTTCTTAATATCACGCAAAACTAGAAATAGGTCGTTATATCTTAAATATCGAAAATCAAGATGAATATCTTATTTCATATTGTTATAGTTAACAATCCAAAAAAATCGCTGAAAACGGGTAAATTAATAAATATGAATACGAGTTAAACACATTTTTTTTAATATACTTTTTTGACTAGCTTTTATCTGCAGCTTTATTTACGTGTTCAAATAAAACAATCTCTTCAGCTTACTATTATTAGTATAGATTTTTTAGAATTTAGCTTAAATTGAAACTACAAAATGTTAATTCTTGCATAAATATTTTTTTTATAAAGGATTTAGACCCCGTTACTTTATTCAAAGTATTTTCGAAAAACTATTTTACTTTGGTTTGGTTTGTTGGTTTATAAAAATATATAAATAAATTTTGCTTTAAGATTGATATTTTCTTAGAAGTACCGCATCTTTGTGAAGTCCCCTTGTAAATGACAAAAGACATTTACGTTTACGAGTAACATCAAGCCATTGTAGCTTCAGGCCTTAAGTACGTATTTTGTGTTAAAGTTTTTTTAGAAAAAGATACTTTAATATATATATTTGTTAGAATATACATGATCCTGTCGTAGTTCAAATTACGCAAAGGTGATTGGTTCAAATTCTGCTACATTATTAATAATACATATATATATATATATATATATATATAATGATAGAGGCCAATCGGGGCGCAGAGGCACAAAGTGTGACTGCAAAATCGACTGGTTCTGGACATTAAATATTTACTTAAATGTATATTTTCATTTCTGCGCTCTGGTGTCAAGGCAAAGCGTGGCGTTGAGTTCCGCTACATCAGGCAATTCCTACAAATGTCGGCGTAAAGTGGAGAATGGAGTGTCTTAACACTATATATGCCCACTGCCTACCCTGCTGTGTGCGGGATACAGCGTAAAGCTGTTTTATATATATAAATATGATTAAAATACAAAACTTCTACGAAACTTGAATCCATCTCGAATTGAATAAGTCTATTATTGCTTGTAAAATTTTGTTTAATATTCACTTTTAACCTCGCTAAAAACTAAAAAAAACAGCTATAAAAAGTATGATTATCGAATGAAATATATAGCATTAATATAACTCAAGCAAAATCTATAAATACCTGTAACCATTTGATCCTTGTGATATTTTCCTCTGTGACGCTCAAAGCTTTCCGCTCGCCCAGCTTGTACGACTCGTCGTAGTACATGTACTCTGTGAACGTCAACCCACTAGTGGTGTACTGCTGTGTGAAATATATCGATATAGTCCCGTTTACGATATCGTGTTGGATAATCCATCGACATTTGATAGGGACGGGAAATGGATTGGGAAAGTTTGGTGTTTGTATTATGCCGACTGGACCCTTCAATCGACCGCCGCATGTTTGCGGACCCTGGTGCTCCCCGGGTTGAGATGAGACCGTGTTTGTAAAGATTGTGATCAGTGTGATGCTGAGTAGCTGTTGTATTGATAGCCTGGAACAAAGAAAACAATATTTAATAATTTTATTAGAGATTTTTTATATAAATAATTTGTGTGTGTTGAGTGACGGAACTCAACGCCGCCTCGTTACTGGAGAGTAAAAAAAGCATAAAATTTACTTTTATAATAAAATCCTAACTGATCCGGGTCTGTTTATATACAGAAGATATATCAGAAATACCTTGTGCATCTTATCTTAGGGGCCGTTCAAGTATTACGTAAGCACTGTAGGGGGGCGTGGGGGGGGGGGGTTTGGGGGTTGGGTCTTGGGTTCGCTTATTTGTGACGTGTTCAATGAAATATTTCTAAAAGGATTGCTTATTTTTGATGACATAGAGATGGAGGGGGGTCAATAATTGCAAAAAAACTGCTTACGTAATACTTGAACGGCCCTTTAAGAAACTAAGGTGTTGTATCTTTTCAAGTGTAAAACTTTTCATCTTATCTAAAAGATTATAATTTTGGGCGTTGATCAATATAATGTACTCCAAACAATGATTTTCAATATTGGTCTGCTTAGTTCGTTTGTTCAAGTTCAAGCGGTCAAACCCCGAGAATCGAACTCACAATCTGTCGCTTTCACAGTCACACGTTTGTGCCACTTCACCACAACAGGCCTCTATCTATATTTTTTAAATATTTTTTGTTCCGTGTTTTTATTCTGGCCTGGCCATTCTAATTTACTAACGACACTTGCGTCCTTTGGGACAAAATGCCTGAACATGCACACCGTATTCGATGCAAAATGTATTTTTGAAATTCCAAGAGCTTACAACACTTCCTAAGTTCGATACCATTTTCTTAACAATCAAAAACAATAGCGTGTACCTTACTAAGTTTAATAATTATGGGGGACATATGCTCTACTGAAATAAAAAAAAATATAATGTGATATTTATAAACACGGTTTTTTCATATACATCAGAATCGGTATGGGAAGTGAATAACGTAGTGTACGCAGTGCCACTCTGTGCTCCACTTCCGCTGACATTGTGCAAATGGACAAAAATGGATACAATTTAAAAATAATATTTTTTCCGAGTATAATTCGAAGCCGCAACCATCGTATTTACAACCACTGCGCGTCGACCTACTATTTACAATATCAAACGAAATTCCCAAAGCTACCTGAACAGTGATTGGAATATTGTAGACTGTTTGATACATGAATATTTCATAAATCGTAGCTAAACTAGAAACTTGTTCCCTTTTTTAACTTCAGCGTAGTTAGCAGCGATAGGTGACGTCAGTTATCTCCAGCGCCATACTCAATTTGCATTTTTAAACCATCTATATTCTTTGCTTTACGATAGTAATTGAAATTGTATTCTTGTGTCATTTAAAAAAGTGTATATATATAGGTAACGATAGTCGTGGACTTGAATTGTGTTTGGGGTAAATTTTCATTCATCAACAATTTCAAATTTCTGTAATTTCTACATATTAATTTCTTCTTTAATCACTAACCGGTTTTGATTTGAAAAAAAAAAACTTTATTTTTTTAATTTCAAACCAGCTTAAGCAACTAACCTAAACATGTTTTCATTAAAAACAGATTATTGATAGTAAAGAGAACACTAAGAGCAATCGACTAGCTTGACTTCCAAATCCTGAATTAAACGGTACTTTCATCCTAGCTTGAAATAAATAAATTTCTCTCTTGTTCATTCAAAATTCAAATTCATATTGATCTAAAATATACGCTTCATATAAAGCTGGTAGCGGTACGCAGTTTTGGATCGGGTTTAAATTTTATTTCCGATTAAAATACTGAAAGAATACCGTACCGTATTTTATTTTAAAACAGGTCTATTGATTGAAGCCTCATACATTATGTAAAAAAAGCGTCGAAATCATTAATTGATCTATGGTTTGTAACGACGCCTGTCATCAAATATTCTCTGCGACTATATTGACAAACCAGAGGAATTCCGTAAGTCCTGTTTTAACATATGTACATACATATGTACCTACATGAGGCCCATCTTGGCGCAGGAACAGAAGCGTCAGACTGTAAAAGCGACAGGTTATGAGTTCAATTACAACTTAGGAAATGAAATATTAAGAATTTTCATTTCACTGGCTGGCTCTGGTAAAGAGCAAACCGTGGCGTTGAGTTCCACATCTCAACACGCGATGCAATTATTCACTATAGAATATACGAAAATTCTTTCCTAGACAGCCCATTACTTTTATTTAATTTAACATATTAATCCTTATACGAACCGTCAACAGCAACAAGCAATAACGTTGTGACACTTTGACAAATGACGAGACCAAGTTACTAGTACAAGAGTACGTGTATCTTGTGAATACTCAATCTTCGCTCTACACCCGCTCTTGTTACTTAACGCTCATGTCGAGTTAAAGTTTTAAAGAAGTCGTACTGTACCATAAGGTACAGTGTCAGGGCGCCTGACTGTAAATGTGATGATTGGTGGTTTGATTTCCGCTTTGGGGAGTAATATATTTAATATTTTTATTTTTTCAGCTCTGGTTACGACACAAGGCGCGGTAATGAGTTTCTCCAATTAACACGTAATGTTCTCTTTTTAATTTTTTTAACTTGATCTCCAGCACAATTTCAAGGCAATATACCAAAGCTCAGGCTCACTATAGCATGGAAATAATCTACATACGAATGCCTTACAAACAGTGTACGTAAATAATTTGGTGCCCAATAACAAAATCTAGGGGTAGTTACATAAGGAACCACGTACAATTGGCAATACGGGTGGAATATCAATGGAAGGTTTGTTATTAGCAGAGGAATAACTTACTTGTGATGTTATATACTTGTGTATTTTTAGCAACAGGCACAGGACGAAATCCACGCAATTTTTTATTTTTTTCCCGCACATATCAAATTTAAAAATTAAATCAATTTTTTCTTTCCTAAGTGTGGAATAACACTTTAAAAAATGTTTAAAAATAAAATTCCTATTTTGCGCTCAATTCATGAAAGCATTGCGTGTTAAGCTGCGTTTTGCAAAATAATCACTTACGCTATGTTTGTGCTGTGCTCATATGGGCCGTCACTGTCAAAGTTTTCTAATTATCCTTGTTATGTAATTTCAAATACATCAGTGGTGAAACTTTATAGAAATTTATCCTTGTTTATTTAATAAAACTTTTATCTAACGAGGAATAAACAAGCATAACTATTTTAATATTTATAAAATGTTTTCAAAATAATTTTAAAGTTACGGAGTAAACAGAAATACTCCAAAGTAAAATTTGAACCGAGTGTTATAAACATTGTTAATTAGGCATTTTCCAACTTATCCAAGAACACGATGAACAGAAGAACCTAAGTTTTATTTTTCAACTTTATGCTGTATCGCGCATATTAACAGGTTAGGCAGAGGGAACCTAGTGTTAAGACACTCCGTTCTCCATTTTCCGTCAAATTTTCAAGACATTGCGTGTAGAGTAGCGGAATTCAACGCCGCGCTTTGCCTTGTTATCAGACCAAAGAAATAAACATTAACAAATAATCATTCATTCCCCCAAGTGGAAAGCAATCCCACTACCATTGCGTTCACAGCCACAAGCTTGTGCCACTGAGCCACGACAGCCTCTCGAGCTTAGTTGATAATTATTATTTCTAGACGATACAACTTCATGTCTCCTAGGATTCATTCAATTCTAGCTACAGACGTGCCTGACTTAAGAGGCGAGGGGACAGTGGGACGTGGTCATGTACAGTTTTGAAACTAACTCTACACCAGTTATTTAGTGCTCTTTTGGGATAATATGTTATAGTGCACGTTTGTATATAATAAGAAGTTACTATTTATAAATGAAGTAAAAGATGTAGATTTTTTTTTAACTCATGACTGTAAACGTGACAGGTTGGGAGTTTGATTCCCACTGAAGGAAATATTTAATATTGTAAAAAAAATATTCGGCCTTAATTTGTAGTGCGGTTTCCTGTGCGCCAAGACCTTTAAAAGCGTCAGTAGGGCTTAGAAGTCTATATAAATTTATAATTGTTTTATATTCTTCTTCTCCCTCTATCCTAAACATAGCAGGATTGGCCTGGATGGAGTTTTTAGAATTAAATCACGAGGGGCTTTTATTATTTTCCAGGAACATACGGATAAAAGAGTGATTTACCATAAAGTATTCTCATATTTAAAATTATATTTTAAATTACAAATCCTTGACTTCTATTAATAAAGTGCTCTTAAGATCAACGACGACGACGACTCGAGACCGGTTTATTGGATGAGTCTGAATGTCATGGAAATGCTCAAAATAAACAAATAGTTTCCACATCTCCAACAGTTTAGTTTTACCGTACAGTAAACTTACATCCCAAAGGAAACATATCACAGGTAAATTAGCATGGAGTCTAATTTCCCGTACTCGCTTAACGAGTGACGACGGCACGTTCGTAATTAAAGGGAAAAGCTTACAAATACCCGCACTACGTACTGAGACTTGTACATTCTTTAAAATAACTATTTTTAGTCTGTAACACTTTAAGTTTACAAAGATAAAATGTTAGTGAGAGAGCTGGTAGGAACCTTTATGTGATAATTACGAAAGTAATAAAAAAATACACAGGTGAATAAAATATACTTTCTGGTGAAATAGATGTGGATATTACATTGACATTTGGGTAATGTATGAAGTGTAATTATAATATGTATGAGCTATTTTAGACGCAGTGTATTTATTAATCATACATGTGGTAATTCGTATTTTAATTTTCCTTGTTAAGTTAATATTCTTATTAAAAATGTTTGTCTGTTTGTATATTTTAGTTTAACAAAACGCGGTGTTAGTTTTCGCTATTTAACAATAATATCTGCAATATATAAATTGAATATCTAAATATGTTTAATATATTATGTAGCATTTGTTTCATATGTATTTAGTATTGCTATAAATATCAATTTAAAGTCCAAAAAAAAAGCCAGAAAAACTAACGATTCTCTTAATTCACACTACTTCTCCTCTATATTTTTTACAAAGAAAATGTAAATGTGTAATTTTTAGAACAAAAAGACCATTTGGCACTATTCGAAGTCACGTGTGACCAGTATCTCCTCTAACTCGAGTTCTGTGTAACTTAAGTATAAGGAAGCTGCAATAAAGAATAATTCACGTTTGCACTCGACACAGAATTCGGCACCAAAGTGGTAATAACCAAAGGAAAAGTCGATAAATGGAATTTGCTAACATGTTAAATTTAGTGTAGGAGTGATAATGGTTAATACTAATTTTGTAGGACGTCGCCAGAGTTCGATGAAACGTGAATGTTATCTGATTTTATTTAAATTCAACCAATTTGATTTCGTCAACGCTATAACAGCTTTTAGATTAATTAAAACCAACCACCCTTGAACGCGCCTCACTGAACAGGATATCCCTGTTGAGGAAAAAAAAATATATATATCCTGGTTTTGATTGACAAAGTATCGCAAATTGGCACGCAATGTCTCAAAATTGGCAAAAAGTAGAGTAAATCATTATTAATCAAATTTTCTCCGCATTATTATCATATACTGTAGCAATAACAATTATAGAAGACCAATCGTGGCGCAGGGGCAGAAGCACATGTCTGTAAGCGCCGCATGCATGAAGCGCCGCAAGTTGTGGATTCAATTCCCATTTGGCGTAATGAAACAAATGACATTTCATTTCTTCGCTCTTCGCAGTGGAGACGTAAAACGGCGTTAAGTTCCGCCATTCAACACGCAATGTTTCCAGAATTCGGCGATAAGTTTCCACTTTCTGAGCAAAGTGTCTTAACACTAGGCTTCCTCTGTCTACCTCTGCCTAGTAAGCTAAAAATGCAATAATAAAATAATAATAGTATTAACCTCACCAATAAATATACGTACGCAACGAATACTATAATTTAATGTTATTTTTAAATATGAATCAAATATTAAACATGTATATTGCAATGTAGTTTCATTTTGCTATATTTTCTTAAACAATGCGTGCAACTGGAGCAAATCTGAAAGATAAAATGTAAGAACTAAGTTAGCTATAAATATAGCATCCTTTCATTTACATTACATTATTTATGTGTTTTATTATTTGTGAAAATTGTAGAAATTATTCACCAATGCTTAAAATATGCTAAACTTAAGTTCTATCTGCTTGATCGTAGTTGGAATTTAAATCCCGCGGGACTATAACTATTAATACAATATAAGTTATTGCTGTTTTGACATTTAAAATAACATAATTCACAGAAGAAGAAGTATACGGGAAGTATACAAAAATAAAAAATAGTTTAATTATTTATTAGAAGTGATAAACTTCTTCTTTCACAATAAAGCATTTTATTATCAATTTCATACATAGTAATCAATAAAAAGTTTACAATGTTATTATTTGAAGACAGTCGTGGTGCAGGAGCACATGTATATTTGATTTCCACTTAAGGAAATACAATATTTAATATATTTAGTGTCGAGGAAAAGTGCGATATTGATATCCGTCACTGAACACGCATGGCCTCTAGAATTCTGTGGAAAGAGGGGAGTGGAGTGTTTTAGCACTAGACTCTCTCTGCCTGTAGCAGTGGTTACATGCGGGATCAGCATGAGTAAGTCAAAATAAACAAGTTATTATCTAATTACATAAAAAATATTAGCCACTTTAAACGCACTCACACATATAAAGTCCACTAAAGGTACAGTATAATTAGTCCTTACTCAGAGTTATTAATTAAAACAAAATATGTAGCGACGAAATATGAATAAATAAATGAAGCCGGTCCCTGTAGACATTACCAATGTAAATATTAATTTCACAGTTAACTAGATGAAGGTAACGAAGACCGTCATCGTTCCGTGTACAGTGTACAGTCAAACGATGAATCTTGGTACATTACCTGTGTTCTCTGTTCGCATTATGTGTTCACGCTGCATTCCGCATACAGTAGGGTAGGCTGAGAGAAAATTGTTTTAAGACACATAACTCCCCATTTTCCTCAAGAAGCCAAAAGGTTACGTAAAGTTCCGCAATATCTACAGAATTCGACGGAAACTAGGGAATGAAAGTGTCTTAATGGAACCGGAGTGCCTTAACACTAGGTTCCCAGATTCCTTCTGCCTTTCCTACTATATACAGAATATAGTGTGAAATAAATAAAGACTAAGCTCTTAAAATACAGTTGAAAATTCAATTCTACTAACTAATAATTAACTTATCACAAAAGAAGTGCCCACTATAGAATACAGTTACAGCCGCGATCTCAAAGGAGCTAGCTCGTTAAAAATGAAAATCAAATGTAATAACGTTCAGGTTAACTAAACCCGCGACCACTGTGCGGGTAAAGGGTCTTAAAACGAAGAAGGTTTTTTTTCTCATTACTGAACAATACTTAACCGTTCTAACTAAACGATTTAAAAAATGTCGAGATGTTCGTTGCCTTTGTATGAACTTTCTTTATGCATTTAGTTCTCTTTTTGAGGTCTTTTATGCACTAGCTATAAGCTAATTGAAAGGAACTAAATGGCTTAGCTCCTATTTGCTGAGACAATACAACTTATTCTGCGAGATTCTCCTCGTTTCATTCAATTTCTCTCTAAGCCCAAAGATTTATATAATGATAACCCTAAGTTATATTAACATATTAAAGGGTGATTGTCTTTTTTGCTGCTTTGTACCCAATATCAACCACTATTTAGGATATTGCGAGTTAAGATGCGGCACTCAGCGCTGGGCTTTGACTTTACTAGAGAACCGTTAGCTATATTTTATGTCTTACATTAGAAAATCAGTACAGTACACAGTATCGAGCAACTCATATATAAATACATATAATATATACTCTACACTGCCTCACATTAGCTCCCCGTTGATACTTAAATTTCCGACGGAACCCGCCTAATGATATGCCCTAATTAGCGCCCTAATTCCTCTGAGAATACCAATTACATCCTCAAGGCGGTAACAATCCTTGTAAAAGACAGTCGTATGTAGTGAGAGTGTCACTTTGTTATCTTGTGACGGAATACTTTCTATGGTAATTATGCTGTATTTCTTACGCTTATGTATTTAAATTCAAATTTAAAGTGTATGAAAATTAGGTTTTAGCTGTGGCTTCGCTTGTGTGGTGACATGAAAAAATATTCATTCTTTTAACCGTTTTGTTTTAAGGTTAAGGTTTGTTTGTTATTTAATTTGGATTTTTGGGATAAAATGGTAATATGCTTTTTTTAGATTTAGATTTTGGATTTTTTTTATTAAAATAGCTGAGAGTTGTGTATGACATATGGCGCTCACTGAACAGAGAATAATATTTCTTCGTCTATAAACGGATTATGCAATACATTTTTTTAAGCAAGCTTTATAATATTAAGTAAAAAGTATTGATAATATGTATATTGTGTTAAGTAAATTTACAAAAATATACTAATTATATTGTCTGTAAGTCTGTTGACTAAGTTTAATCATCGCTAGTACTGAATAATACGTCAGTCACCTTTCATATTACGTTTGTGAAAAAGCATTACCGAAGATATCATTTTGAACATTTTTAATTATAAATGTTACATATTTTAAAAATAATCTTGATATTTCATGTAATTTCCATCGCGTATATCTGTCGAGTGGCTATCGAACGTGCTCTCAACATCTTGACCGAGATCCATTTTAATACCGATTTTTTAATTTGTTGGGTAAGCATAATGAGTTCGTTTAATTTTATTTGTGACAACATTTTTTTTACTATAATTGAATAACTCCGAAAATATTCCAACTAAGCTAGTAGTAGAAAAATTAAGTCGAGGTAGCTTCACGTAGTATTCCCGCACACAGCAAGGTTGGCATAGAAATCGTTGTTTTTCCTTGTATAATAAAACATCGTAAAAAATTATAACTGCCGTTGGAGTCTGCCATAATATTATAAGCATACCAACACAAGTATATTGGTTATAAAGTAATGAAACGCTATCGAAGCGCTGTGCACAGTGTCCGATCGAAAGACATGGTTGCGGGTTCATTTACATCTCGAGAAATGTTCGTGTCTAAAAATGTGGAAATTTATGCAAAATGCGGAAAGTGGGAAACGGAGTGTCTTTACACTAGGTAAGGGTAGTAGGTAGTAGCCTGCCTACCCTGCTATGTGCGGGATACAGCGTGAAACTGATTTCATTGTTTTTTTTTATTTCATTTCTTCTCTCTGGTATCAAAGCAAAAGGCAGTCTTGAGTTGAGCCACTTAACACGCAAAAGCTCCAGAATTTTAACATTAAGCTTCCTACTACCTGCAGGATACAGTGTGAAGTTGAAAAGAAAACACTCACTAGGTTCTTTTTGTCTATATTGCATTTATTGGAACACGCGAGGCAATAGGAATACCGAAATAAGATATCCTTACTTGAATGAAGTCGTAAAGCTTAAGGAAAGTGCGATAGAGTATATAACATTTATGACACAGTATAATCGTTTACTTTTAGGTTCCGGTGGAAGTAACATATAATAAGATTTCTTATATAAGTGTTATTGGTATTAGATAATCAGAGACTGTGACAAAAAATATAAACCGGTCTAATGCGAGTTGGACCCGCACACCGAGGGTCCCGTACCAATACCAAGGTTTGTAGTTCAATGGGAAGTATAATTTATAAAAATATTTAAAGAATTTTATATACTAATATTAATAAGTTACTTTTTATTATTATAGTATGTTATCAATGCTATCGAATCGCAACTGAACAATATTTAGATGTTTGTATAGATATTACGATCATTTTCGCCGGTTTAGCAAAAAAAATAACAGGCGGCGTTGGGTTCCACCATGTATATCTATTTTTTTTTTGCGTTACGCTGTATGCGGGATTCATTAAGAAATATTTGTTGTATCCCACAGATATTTTTCTTTCCTCCCAAACCAGACTTTCCTCCTCCTTCCCAGAATTCTTGAGACATTGCATGTTGTGTAGCAGAACTCAACGCCGCGCTTTGCTTCATTACCAGAGAGAGAAAGAGAAAAATATTTAACATGTCATCCTCCCGAGTAGGAAACCAACCCACAACCGTCGCGCTTACAGTCGCACGCTTGTACTCCTGCGACGGGCACATTGCGTACATTTTCGAAATTAGTACTGTAGAAATCAAGAGAGTGTAGTGTATACTAAGACTCTTAATAACATAAAATGCCGATTATACTAAATAAAATATTACCAAGGCAACGCTATGTTTAAATGTTAAACTGATTGCTGAGGTACATTACAGAGGAAATTTGATCCTGTCTCCTCTCATAGGAATACCTCTACAATGGATCACTTTGCTTTCCCAAAGGCATTACACCTGGATTTATGTGTTGTGAAAATTTGTGTTGAATGTTAAAGAATTTATTTACTTTACAAGTCAAAGAGGTTATAGGTTTGTTATTATTTTACTATAAAATAACATATTTGTGGAGATCTAAAAAAAAATCTATAATAAATTTGGCAATTTTTCAACAGTAAAAAAGTTCATACAAACTTAAATTTTGTGAAACGTTTCAATTACTAGTATGTAGTTTGTAAGCGAAAAAAAAGAAACAATAGTATTTTCATTTAATTTACTTCGTATGTAAAGAAATAACTGAAATGAAAATACCTACCTAACTACCTACGCGTTAAATTATTTATCAATTTCATACTTCATTTATTCTTTAGAATTTTTGAAATTCCGTACCTCAAAAAGTAAAAACGAAACCCGTATAAAATCGCTTCGTTGTCCATCTGTTGGTCTGTCAATACCATTTACCTCTAGGTGACGAGGAGGAAAAATTAATTTTATCTCTTGTTATCAAAAATTGCAAATACGTCATTCTTGCCTCAAATTGGTGATATACATATGTATTGTATATACCTACTCTTACATAAACACCATATTACTAACTATTAGTTAACCCAATTGTTCGCTCTTAGACTATCACGTTCCACTAAACTACGTACATTTGATCCCTAGACGTCTCACTAGGGACCTCTTCCTATACAAGTATACACCACTACTCGAGCAATCTTGACGCGTGAATGAGCCCAGATTATTTTGTTATACGAATTTTTTAGAAGGTTATTTGCATATACAATGAGGTATTGCTTTGAAATATATGTTCTTCTTTACTGAGCTTTTGGAGATTGTAGGGATAAATTATTCTGTCTTTTATATATAAAAAAAATATTACTAAGTTTCACAAGCGTGGAAGTCTCCTATATTCGACAGCTATATTGTTTATGTATGTCTCTCGATTTTGTAATTTGTGAGAAAAAATCTTGTTTTCCTTAATTACAGAGGTGTAGCGTTAAGGTGGCTGACTAACCACGTAAATATGTGATGGAAACTATTTATATTTTTTAATTATAGAGGTTGGTCACCGCGTAGGGGCACTGGGATGCGACTGTTAAGGTGGCGGTTGTGGAATCGATTCCCACTCGGAGGAGTGATATGTTTAATATTTTCATTACTTCGCTATAGTGACGAAGCAAATCGTGACGTTGAGTTACGCCAAACAACAAGTACATAAAGCAAGCAACAAGTATAAAAATAAGACAATTCATTTCATTCGTTTACTTAAATCATACCAAACGTAGTAATTATACAAACAATTACCTTTAATATACAGTAAAATTATAGCTGAAGATGATTTCGTATAATGAGAGAAGATTTCTATTAAAATATAAAACGTTAAGTAAATTTGTGCCGGTCGTTAGAAAACAAGAAAACCGTCTGAGAAATGAAAACATGGAATTATAATCAGAAGTGTAACAGGCTTATTAAGTAGAGGTTAGCCAAGCGAGTGATTGTAAGCGTAAGCATTACAGGTTGCAGATTCGATTGTTATAGAGAGGAGATTAAATTTTCTCTGGTACAGAGGCACACGGCACGACCCGGCTTATAATATGTAAGTCCTGAGTTCAATTGTAACTAAGACATCTATACAAAATCCTATTCTAGCTTTGTTTGTGGCTTCACGCGCAACTCCAACTTATTTACTCGTCTTATCAGACGGAAATAAGGAGAAGTGTAAGTTAAGTAAGTATAATACTTATATTTTAAAGCATTAAAATTTACATGTCTCTCTGCTCAAAGGTTTATACCGAATTTTAATATTTGAGTAATATCGTCAATATTAAGTACATATACAGTACAGACTTAGTATTTGCGGTATTTAATGTATGATGTGACAAGAGCTCATAGTTCCTCATTGTCCTTAGACTTCACTTCGTCGGCAAAAATCAATTTTATGCAAACTTTAGTGTCATCATATATTCACAACGCGTCTCGTGTCTTTTGTAGAACACTTGACATATTTCATTATAGATTTAAGATGTTTCAGTATATTTGTGAATCTAGAACCACCATGTTAGTCTACTTTCCTAAAATATATCATCTATTTGTTTTGTATGAAAGCTACAGTTCTCAGAAGTGTTGTACGCTCTATACTATAATGTGTAATTATTATCAACTCCACGCTACATCCCGCACCCAGCAGGATAAACAGAGGGACCTAGTGTTAAGACACACCGTTTCTTATTTTCCGCTAAACTCTGAGGGCATTGCGTGTTTAGTGGCTGAACTCAACGCTGCGCTTTGCCTCAACACCAGGGCGGAGAAAGCGCAAATAGAAGTTCAAATAAATATTTAATTTCCTCGTGTGGAAGACAAATGTATGTATTATATATTATAATTTTTTCTTTTTGTTATCCTGAAATAAGTATCGGTGATATGTTTCGGCAGACAAAATAGATACCTATTTATTCAATACGCCTACGTTTCCAACTATTCTCGAGACTCAGATATAAAACGTATTCGGAAATTCGGTCAATCCAAGCTAATCAAAGTGGGAACCGGAAACTACCTATAGGCTGTGCTCACTCCCCATCAAGTAATCAAGGCGCTCCTGACCATGGATTAATGTTGTGGCTTTGTCTTACTATCCTACATTTTGAATTATATTTACTTTATAAAAACGTTGTGTTAATAAAATATTTTCCTATTGGTTGCTTTGTATGTTTCTTAGCACGACATGTCGAAAAATTTTTTGGAGAACGGAGTGTCTTAACACAAAGTTACCTCTGGCAACTCTGAGATGTGTAAAAGTGCGTATTAGACTTAAAAATAACAATATTAAAACAATAATTGTATATTTTAATATTTAGAGTATTTTTTAGATTCCCAAAATCTCAAATGTACCAAAAAAATATCTAAAGCTTCAAATCCACTAGAATGTTGTATCTACATTAAAGTGAATATGAGAAATCGTTCAAAGTGATAATGCCTCCATCGCACATTTATCTGATTTGTATGTTAATGGAGGCAAAGAAAGCGTGTATTTCAAATATATAATATCTATGTATGTAAAAAAGTTATAATATATATGTTGTACAAACAATTTTTCTTCCCAGAAATAATAATAATTCTAAGAAGTCCAACCCTAAGGGCAGAACAATCACGGATAATACGAACGAACCCAACAAAACAAAGGTTGGTATTAAATAAATAGCAACGGAACGGAACGGAAGGACGAAAAAATATTTTTGCTCCAACAATAACGCTAACACTCGACTTAGGAGGATTACTCCTTGTCAGGATAAACAATTTAATTAAAAAAGCACTTAGCCTCTATAATAACCCTTCCGTATAAAGTGGTTTTCGCTGACAATTATATAAAACACAATCTTTTTCTTTTAATTTTAGCTCAAAATATTATACAGGAAGACTACCAAATCAGCTCTCTCCTTTGTTTAGCGTCATAGTCAGCGTTAAGACTTTTACGTTCCCCATTTTCCGCCAGATTGTAGAGTAACGAAACTCAACGCCCTACTTTGCCTCGTTACTAGAGCGAAGAAATGATAATATATATATATAAAAATATTAATTCTCCCTTAATGTGAGGATTGAACCCACAACCGTCGAGATTACAGTCACACGCTTGTGCCAGTGTGCCACGATGGCCTCCAACAATTTTATGAAAATTAATAATAATAAACGGAATATACGTCGCGCTATTTCAACGGAAAATTGCTAAGGTTTTTATGTGCGTTTAATGAAGCGGAATATTAGAGCAGGCCTCGTGGGAACTAAGGCTTAGACTTGAAGTTCTACATATTGGAAGTAATTTAGAACTCATTTTATTTTAATGTACGTGTGATTGAAATTATTTTTTAATTCCAAAATATATTCCGATAAAAAGTTGTTTCGAAATTTCATAGTAATTAAATGTAGCGCAGAGGTGTTTCTTTACACGTGATGGACCCTGCACACAGCAGTGTGGGCAGAGGGAACCTAGTGTTAAGACACTCTGATATATCATTTCCGCCCAATTCTAGAGGCATTGCGTGTTGAGTGGTGAATCTCAACACTACGCTCTGCCTTGCCACCAGAGCGAAGAAATTAAAATATAAATTATTTTATTTTCTCGAGTGGGCATTGAACCCACAATCTGTCGAGTTAACAGTCACACATTCGTGCCCCTACGCCACGATTGGCCTCACTTCAAACATTTAAATAAACCTAAAAGGCATTTTTTATATTATTAGCTCAAAATTAAATGTTTTACAGTAATCATTTCTAATCTTTACGGACGGAGATAATACCTGTTGTCAGTAAATAGTTTAATTATTATAATGAAACGCCTGAGCTCAATAATTACTTTGAGGGAGTGTTTGATACAGTCCTGGTAAATCTTATTTTTTTTATATTGTAATAAAAAAAGTAAGAGCTGGGATAATTTACTTAATTTATATATTACTTATATGTCATTTTATTTATTTAATAAATTATATACAATGTGACTAAAATAAGGTTCAGGCCATTGTAGAGCAATGGGCCAGTTTTTGACTCCACAAGTGAAGTTGTGGATTCTAACTTCACTTTGGGTAAAGAAATATTCCCATATGATTTCCACCATTTAAAACGTAACATATAGAATGGGGGAAAATAATCGCAGATTAGAGTATCCTAACATTCAGTTCTCTCTGTCATTTGAAAAAAAAAATTAGCAAATTTTTCATTAAAATTGCCTGTTCTTAAGTTTCCGGCCGAAACTCTATCCTGCTCATTTCCTGCCTGAGAATTATTTAAACCGACGGGGATTCCCCAAACCTACCATTAATGCGTTTACAACGTCCTACTGCTTCCCAATGGTCTTTTAACTGATGCACAAATAATTATTTTAAATTAACACAGAAGTAATGGCTTACTAGTTTTTATTTCATATTTTTATTAACTCCAAGTGTAATTTTAATAAGTTTAAAGTAAAAAATATCACTTTAATTTTCAAACTTTTAATCTTTCAAACCAGTCGCCACGCAGCACGACTCAATCATGGTGAGACAAACGAGTTGTCGTTAGTTACTTTATAGAGTTCCTAAAGCAATATAATATCACTAAAGAAATTAACCAAGAAGCTTTGTCTATATAGAGCCTTTTCTTTTCTGCGCCACGACTGGCCATTTATAGTAGTAATTGCTTATGACTTTGAAATTTAATAACCTATAAAGGGACAAATGAAGAAAGGAGAACAAACAGAATTTCCATACACTAGGTCCTCTCAAAATAAAATGTGTTCTTTTGTTTTACTGTTACAAAAAACAGCGTAATTCAAAATCAGTAGCTTCACTTCGAAGAAAAGCTTCCAAGTGTTCGTAGTAACGTAGTCGTTTTGAAGAACTATCTAGGGATACAGAATTGTTGATTATTTCTTAGAATATACTTTATAACTATATCAATAGAAAACTCTACCACCTGAGAATAAAGAGCTTAATTTCATATAGCGCATGTTTCTATTGTTTTCAATTAAAGAGACATTCTTTTAAAGAAATTTCCATTCCAAACAAGTTGTTAGGATTTCTTCTTTTAGCTTGCTTTAATGCACAGAAACAGAAATAATAAAACAATATAATATATAGAATCTGACACTTTGTTGTCTAGAAAGCTTCTTAGTAGACAAAAATACACAAAATATAAACACCGTTTCATACCATTACGTGTGTAAAAGTATCAGTGTGTCTTAAATATTTATTTTATTTTTTGCTTAGCAAAAGAGAAAGAAACTCGTCCAACTGTCTCTTCGCTATTTTGACGTGAATACTCTAAAATGTGTACGGTATTTCATGTATGTGAAAACACGGAACTTTGGTGGGAGTAATGAATAGAAGTTTGTGCATTTAGACGCCGGCAATGTGAGCATTTTTCTAAAATTCAAATATACCTATTTTCAAGATTTTTTCAGGTATAACGCCTGCGTCACAACAGGAGATCATACTGTCTTTAAATAAATCGCTTTAAGTCAATATCTTTTAACCAATAAAAAATATTAGTTTAAAAAAAATCACATACTTTTTAGCTTCATACTCTATTCTACACACAGCAGGATAGGCAGAGGGAACCTAGTGTTATTTTGTTATTATACTCCGTTCTCCATTCACATACGGTTGTTCAATTTGTAACAATCAGAAAGAGTACTAATATAATCATCACACAAATCTCTTGTGAATCGTAATCAAACCTACAGTGTCCGCCAGCTAGTAGACTCCAGCTAATCCAGTTAAATAATAACTCCATTTAAGTTCAGACTATACTATAACTTACTCTACAACGATCGTAAATTTTAAACAATTTAAAATAACCATTTCAAATATGCAACAGTACGTGACGGTACTTCTCCAGCTCCTGTGACCCTGGATATGAATAATGAACCGCATATTCGCGTATATGTCCATTTTTGGACGCGGCTCCATGGTTTATATTTGAAAATATAAGAGAGAAATTTTATATATGATATACGTTGATATACGTTTCAGTATGTCCCACCACGCCACGATAGTATCTACGATACGTGATTGTAAACACGATGGTAGTGGTTTCGATTTTCGCTTGCAGAAATTAATTATTTAATAGTTTTCTGTCCTCGATCTCGCATCGTGTTAAGTTCCGCTGAGTTGAATCATTCAGTAAACAATGTCTTAAAAATTTGGCGTAAAGTGGGGAAAGAAGAGTCTTTAAACTATGTTCCCTCTCCTATAAGCGATATTTAGCGTAGAACTAAAATGAAATGAGTAAATAATATTATATATACAATTTTGTGGCAATATGACTGGTACTCGTAATAAAGCAATGGTTCACAAATGTGAGAGACAGCTCGCTGCGTCACATCCGCAAAATGCTGCGTCAGGCTCGTTCAGAGAAAATTATATTTTGAATTTGTACACAAAATAATCTGCTGACCGACAGACAGCCTTTGTTAGACTACCAAATGTTTTGTTTTTTAAATTTTTATCATCAAAATATGATGTAGGTGTAAAAAAATACCGCGTGCGCTAGAGATAGATGCTTCATAAATATGCTATGCTTTTAATCGTCCTGTTTTGTGTATCACTTACTTTAATGAAACAAGCTAATATTTTAATATTTTTTTCTATTATTGAATCTCGGTCACAATATTAGTCGTTGAGCTACGGACGCCCGCCTTTTGGCCGTTCTCTAACGAGACTTAAGAACCGATTTCTTTGAGATAAATATTCCAGTTATTATATACCTAATGCGTGCGAGACCAGTCATAGCATATGGCTATAAGTTCAATTCCCATTTGAGCAAAGGAAATATTTAATATTTTCATTTTCTTGCTCGAGTAATAAAAAAAAAGAGTTCCGCTCTACACGTGATGTCTCCACCCACCACATTGTAGTGAAAAGTGGGAAACAAAAGCGTCTTAATAGGATTGGAATATCTAAACATTAGGTTCTCAGATTCCATCTGCCGAACGTGAGGGACACAGGGTAAAAAAAAACATATAAATTATTTTAATTTTCTTTTTATTATCGCGTATAGTCTCAATACTACTTTCACATTCGTTCATTTATTATATATCGCTACTATTCTATCCTATCTTAATATCTAGGAAACAGTATACTAGCAAAGAAAATATTGTAACAAATTCAATCACATGCTAATATTTTTGAGGATATTACGCGGATCAATTTTTCCTGTCAATTTTAGTGAAACGATTCGTGTTGACTTCGAGCGGATGTAAATATTCAGATGCGTGAACTTTTTATTTCACAGACTAAATCAAATAAGTTCTAGAGAAAAAAAAATATCTTGAAAAGATTATGTCTATTTAAAAACATTGTAAGGATCAAAGAGATTTTTTGAGCCAACTCGTGCAGGGTATACAATTACAGAAAAAATATATTTCTTTTTATCTATTCGGTTTATAGCAGAGTAGGTAGAAGAAATCTATTGTAAAGACACTCCGTGCCCTTACTTTTTACCTTACTTAGACAGTACGTACTATTGAGTCTACGCTGCGCTTTATATTTTTAACAATGCAAGAAATGACAATGATTCAATATATGCATCACCATCTCATGCTGTAATCGAACTCCAATTAGTCTTTGCCTGTGTCTCAACGACCTCATACAATATTTTAAAAATACAATTGGATATTAATAGAATTTAGTCATACCATATAACCCTAATACCTATAATAAGTAGATTTTACAAAAAATATGTTATCCGCCTTTTGGTAACAAAGCAAACGAGCGTACGATGAGAAGTGATCACGGCCGTCCACAACCTCGTGTAACACCAGAGGAGCTACAGGCGCGTTGCCGGTCTTTGAGGTGAAGACAGACGTGCATTTTATAGGTAGCTATGTCGTATCGACCTGGAGACACTGCTGCAGGTAGACAGTTTCTTACTTCCGTGGTGCTAGGAAGGAAGTTCCTCCGAAACCGCACAGTAATGGAGTGCCACGTAGCCAGATGGTGTAGATAGTATTGGATATTGTGGCGGTTAGAAAAATCGGTGGTAGGTTTAAACATTTTCCCAGAACACTCCCCATGATAAAAGCAGTAGAAAATGCACAACGAGGAAAAGTCTTTACGCAAAGCCAAAGCCAAGTTTTAAAAAATTAAATTAATATTTAATATTGCAGCTGGAAAATATTTCCGTAGAATATTAAAAAATATTGCAATTAAAACCAACGATACATAATCACACTAAATTAATTAATTGTAAATGTAAAGATCTGAAAAGAAAGTGAAGTACAGCATAATCAGGAAACTTACTAAACGCCGGTTACGTATGTATGCACATATATTATACGTCGTAATATATCACTTCTCCCAACTTCGCTTAACTTTCTCGACTCAACTTTATTATTTCACATAATAACATATTTAAGGCAAGTAAGTAAGAAGTGTGTGACTGTGCGCGACAGACAGTGAGTTCGATTTTCACAAGGAAATAAAAAATATATAGTTTTTTCATTTCCTTGATCTGATAATCCGGTGAAGCGCGGAATTGAGTTCCGCTACTTAACACGTAATATCTCCTGGATTCGGCGGAAATTGAGGAGCGATCTTTCATAACATTTAGTTTAATCTGTACTGTATACATACGGCGTAAAATGGGTATTTTTTTTGTACCTGTCATAATAATGATTATACAATCTAAAAAGTAATTTAAAGACACTGCACAAGGTTTTATTGAACACGTGAGTTTGTGACTACAAACAACACAATCTCGACAGGTAAGCGGAGTGGAGAGAATGGAGCATCTTAACATTAGGTTCCCGTGCTATATTGGAAAAAAGCGGGAAGCCACCACAAATATACTAGTAAATATAATGCTTTTTTTTCAGGTTAACGCTATATCGCGCATAGCAGGGTATTCAGTAAAAACCTGAGAAACTAGCGTTAAGACACTCCGTTCCCATTATGACGTTTCTCACTCTCCACTGAATTCTACAGGCTTTGCGTGTTAGGTGGCAGCGTTCATCACTGCGATTTACCTCGACACCAGAGCATTAGTATATAATATACACAAGTATATAAGTATATATGATCAATGTAAGTAGCAAGTACCCGACCCACTCCCGAATGTCGTTGCAAACGTCTCTGGCACGTATCACTTCACTCGACGAGCTCGTAACATCAATTTTCGATTTCTTGCGAAGAATCAAATAAAAATCTATTGCCAGTGAAAGCAGTCACTCTCTATAGATTACCTGCGCGTAATGGATTTTTAATACGTTTAAGTTTCTTCGGCGCTGTAGTAAGATAAGAAAAATAGTGTTGTAGTAAATTTATGTATAAAATATTAGGTAATGTTGCGTTATTCTCTATTACTATATATTTTTTCGAGGCCAGTTGTGGCGCAGGATCACGAGCGTGTTATTGAAAACTCAGTAGGTTGTAATTTCCATTACGATTCGAGGAAATGGAATATTTTATATTTTCATTTCTTCTCTCTGATGTAGAGGCAACACGTAACGTACTCTCCACGTAATGCCACCAAGATTCGGCGGAAAGTGGAGGGCAAAGTGTTTTATCACTACGCTCTCTCTGCCTACCTTGCTACATGCGAGGTACAGCTTGAAGATAAGTGGTGTCCTAAATCTTCTTTATAATAAATACTATATAATACCTTACGCAAACTTCGATGAGGCTAGAATAGGTTTTTAAATGATACGTTTTGAACCAATTTCATTAAATATATATTTTTCTAATAAAATAATATCACATAAGTTCGATACATTCGTACAGTGTTCATTCATTAATTTCAATAAAATCGAAGCACAAGCGTTTTGGACGCGGTTAGTATATAGAAGTGGTGTATCAATATATATATTTAATTTGCAGAGTGCAGTACAATGTTTTTAAATTAAATTTTCGTTCAAGTCTTTACTCTTAAATTTGTAATCAATATTACATATTTCATTTTTCGAGAAGGAATCGAAACCACTATGTACGTTAATTTACAGCGCATGCTTATGCTCCGTCGCCGCGACTCGCATCTTGATGATAATTTTTAAATTATGTATATTTTTAAGCAGATAAGAATAAACAGCAGTAAAAGATCTATTTAATCGTTTTTGTTTTGTAATAGAAAAGTAGTAGTATATACTCGTAGAAACATAATCTTGAATGTGCCTCAACGCTGGGATTTGCCTCAGTAGAGCGAGGAAATAATAAGACTATATTTCGAGTGGACATCGAACCCTCAAACATCACAGTCAAACCAAGCCCCACTGCGCCAGTGAAATCATAAAATATTGAATATTCGCGAAAACTATTTATAACTTTTATATAGCTCAGTAACTAAAATATTATGTTTTAATATTACTAAACAAAAAATATAAAGTCTTAGATCTCCTAAAGGAATATCTTCTGATATTTCCACTTGTAATATTCGCTGCTTTATAAAAAAATCCAAACAATAACTATTACAAAGTCAGAATTGAAAGTGACGTTCAATAATTGTATTTGCCGTCATTCTGCGTCCTCGTTACGTACTTGAATAATTAAAGGAGCACTTCGATAGCGGGAAATGGTTTCTAGAGGGTGCTTTCTTGTAATACAATTTTCATAGAAAGGAGAGTGCTAGTCTGTATAGTGGTTACTTAGTCTCATACTTATTATTATAACTTTGAAAGTTTGTGAGGATGGATGTTTGTTCCACTATCACACAAGTTCTACTGAATGGATTTAGATACAACTTTACAGTAATATAGAATATACATCAGAATAACACAGGCATTTATGTAAAGAAGCCGCGTTTGGGTCGATAGTAGATATAGAGACTATTTATATTTTACACAACTTGAGATAGACTACTGTGTGTTGTGCTGTGTACCTACGAGAGAATGCAGTTTGTTATTGGTAAGTTTAAGAAATCAATTTTGAGAGTTTCTTCTAATGATATTCATTTTAGGTTTTTTTTTAATAAATATATTTTTACATTTTCATATTTTTCGAGTAGCGGAAGTGGACGCCATATTTTGAACCGTTTCGTTGGAGTTGGATTCTGATGAGATAATATGTGATGTGTAATTTTTATACGCTTGTTACAACTTTCGACGTAGCTTGGTGAGAACGTACGGCTTAGTGGTCAGAGCGCCTGTTCGGTCTCCAGCGGACGCGGGTTCGAGTTCCGCTACGTTTAAATTTTTATACGTTTTGTAAATAAGTAAAAATGTTGTTTATCATTTCCCCGAGTGGGAATCAAACCCACAAACGTCACGCTTGCAGTCAGACGCTTTGCAGCTGTGTCACGACGACGCCCATATTCCTTAAATCTCAAATTGGTTCTTTTTAATACTAATATATTTTTAAAAATAAATAATTAAAACATATATACTACGTAGGTTGAAAAATGTATATATGTGCACACAAATAGGTAACATACAAATTACATTTATAGATAGGTTAATAATATTCACGCACATGGAAAGGTTAATTTATTGAATGAGAAGAAAGGTTCCGAAGATTTTCTTTGCTTGGAATGCATCTTAAATAAGGGTAAGGCTAAATGCTAATACAAAGGTTGGAATAAAAACTTTTTCCATACCTGTAATATAGAGTTCAAACCAAAGTTAACAAAAAAAAAGAAACGCCGAAGCAAAGTTTTTTTTATTATTATACAACGTTTCTTGTTACTAAGAAACTAATTCTTATCTACGTGGCGTGAGTGTAATTCTTTTATATACACGCCGTATCCCGCAGATAGCGGACAGAAACCTAATGTTAAGGCACTTCGTTCCCATTCAGACATTTCCGTTCTTTACTTTCCGCCGAATTCTGCAGACATTTCGCGTTGAGTGGCGGAACTCACTGCCGCGCTTTTAAGTTATTTTATATTATTTATTTTTATTTTCCCTCTTTATAAGACAAAGCGGAGCGTTGTGCCCCACCGCTGAATGTACAATGAACGTTTGTAAAATGTACAGGCCTGATGAAGTAAACGAAACAAACATTACTTCATGAATGTGAGGAATCCCAGTTTAACTGCCTACTCTCTAAAACTACGAGCAGAGATAGCGCCGCGTGGGAGTTATACGAGTATACTTACTGATGTGGGTGTGACATTGTCGGCTATTTGTCTTATTTAAGTGGTATCAACATAATTCATATATATATATATATACCATTTTATACGTATTTTGTAGCGTATGTTTGTACGTTCTTGTTATAAACTATAGTAAGGATCAGAACTTTATATTTTAAATAACATAACTTTCCAAATTAAGGTAGAGCATTAATTTTTCATAACAACCTTACAAAGTAAAAAGTTTTAGTTGTTGAGAAAAAATATAAAAGCTACTTAAGTGCTTAATTTATTTAACCAACTTTTACAAGATTATTCTTTTAAACAAATTATCCTTTCGCTCAGAAGAATTAAAGAAATAGTTAAAATTTTAACCGAAAAACCGAGTATTTTTTAGGGTTCCGTATTACTTATATCTGAAAAAAATCCAGCTTCTAATTTAACGCAATAGTAGAGGTGATCTAGAAAAGTCACTTGTTTTGAATATAAAATCAGTTTTAATTATAAAAAAAGAAATCGTACGTGCCGAGAATCGAACTTATGACTTTAACTCTATATTCTCATTTTAAATAGTACATAAATATTTGCTCAATAACTTGCATTGTTAGAAAAAACTACTAGAAAATATTTCTTAGAAAGAACGCTTTTTAATTTCTCGAGTAAGCCATTTGTGAGCTCAATGGAACAATCGACCGACGTCGAAAACTATTTCGATCAACGATGATAAATGATCTTTAACATCTTTTGTTAGTGTGTATAGTGAAATGAGTGAAATAGGTAAAATATAAGTCTAGAATTATTATTTTTTTATCTATATGCTATAACTTGCCTAGTAGGTAGAGGGAACCTAGGCTTAAAACACGCCGTTTCCCACTTCCACCTAATTTTTCAGTGTTTGCGCGGTAAGTGGCGTTAGTTTATGCCTCTCCTATCCAATCATACCCTGATTGAGAATAAAAAGCAACAGCTATTCCGCTGCGGTAATCTAGGGACTATGAAATTCTGTGTGTAATTGAGGCATATTTTTGATTTGAATATAAAAAATACAATGGTAGATGTCAGTCAAGAACGTCGTATCAATATGCGCGGTTACAAGCAATATTGCCTTCTGTATTCAGTTCTTTATGCACCAGCTCAACGTACTATTTATGTTTCACGTTCTTTCTTAATGTTAGAGTAATCCTTGTCCCACTTTGCAGTTCCGACACAATTTTTACATATAGACTTTTTTCATTGAGTATTGTCACCAAAACTACATCGCCTTAAGAGTACCTTACTAACTTGAATGTTCTGTTCTATCTGTTCCTAATGTTTTCCTTAGGTCATTTCTTAACTATAAAAAATGGCTTTCTCACGTCATTGAGTAGGACGTTGCATTATATTTATTAAAACTGCTAAAAACTAAAATAAAACATCAAATCCTTTGTATGTTACCGACATTAGGTCAGCTTCCTTGGAACAATAAATAGACTACAAAAGTAGATGATTGATTAACCAATCATCAAAGAGAATGATAAATGACATTTCACAAAAATGATATCGATGAAGCAATCTAATACAAAGTTAACAATTTATTGTTGTTGCCCATGACAGAAACTATTGGAGCGCAGTGGTGTACTAGAAACCGGTAGTGAACAATTTTTTTGGGATTCAAATTATTTTGAATTGCCAGTATTTGATAATTAGCGGGTAGTCGATGTGTGTGACTATAAGCGCGACAGGTTGTGGGTTCGATTCCAACTCGAAGAAATGAATTCAATATTTGCACTTTTTTTGCTTTACTGTGAAGTTAATTAGGGCACTGAGTGTCTTAGCACTACTTTGCTTACTCTTACCTTCAGGTAATGGTAATCAAAGTAGTGCTAAGACCCTAGACCCTAAGACCCTTCAGGGTACAGCGTGAACTGAAAAAAAAAACGATTATTATATTTTATAGAGTGCACTCGGTCATAGATATAACCTTGACTATATATACATAACGTTAGTTAATATCATGTCCTTTTGTCTATTTCGTATTCTCATAGATTACATGATTACAGTAAATACTACATATTCTACAGATAATATGACATTATCTGTTTTTAAACATTTTTAAAGTGTTATTCCATACTTAGGAAAGGAAAATGCTTATTTGAGAACGCATGGCTTAGTGGTTAGAGCGCCTGGTCGGTTTCCAGGAGGCGCGGGTTCGAGTCCCGCTACGATCAAATTTTTATACGTTTTCTAAATAAGTATGACATTATCTGTTCTCCACTTATTACGAATGTTAAATATATAAGAAAAAAAAAACTATGAATATTTAGTATCGGTATTTTTTAAAATTTTAGGATTAAAATTGGCTCTATATATGTATGTACAAAAATGGTAATTTTTGATTAAAATATATAAGAAGTTCGCTCAAACAAATTAGGTGACATATATTCTTTACAAAGCGGCTTTCTATGACTCAAAAAGATTTTTTACGTTTTTGAAATACAAAATTGTCGGTCTAAACGACTCCAGCTCGTTTGTTTTGTCATTACGGCCTGTGTTTTGGCCTTTAGCTTTGACTAACACCGGCGTGGGAAATTTTTGTCACTAACTTTTTGTATAGCGTTAGTTTGTTCCGTAATTTTTTTTAAAGAGACTCTTTTTTCGACTCTTTTTTATTAACTGTATCAAATGGATGCATCTGCCAAAGAGGTTGTGATTAAATATTTAAACTTCAATCCCCCTTTAAAAGGAGAGTAGCTAAAGTACCGTAAAACATCGAGGTTAATTATGTAAGTGAGCTTACATTGGTATAATATATGTAAATGACTATATATATATGTACATTTGTATGATAAATGTATATTATGTAAATGCGAGGCCGTCGTGGCGTAGTGGCAAAAGGGGTGTGACTGTAAACGCGACGTTATGGGTTCGATTTCTTACTATAACTTGCCTGTATGAAACAAGAAATATCATATAAATATTGCATTCAATTTGTGGATCGGTGTCTAGATATGCCTGCAATATGTAATAGATAAAGAGATAAAGATAACTTTACGTATTTCTTAGAAAAAGAAATAAGTACTTTAATATATTCTAGATAAATAGTGCGTATCTAATTCGGCCTTTCTTCGAGCTGATAAACGTCTCGTCATTAAAATAGATTACAAAGGTCATTTAACGTAATCAATCAAGAATCAATACATAGATACCAAGTGTATCGTGTAGACATATAGAAGATTTTCTTAATTTTTTTTTGTATAAACGTATGGATAAATAAAGGATATAGGAGAAAGAGGGAATCTTGGTGCAAGCGCAGAAGCGTATGACTGTACACGCGACAAATTGTAAGTTCGATTCCCACTCGAGGGAATTAATTAATAGTTACTGATATTTTCATTTCTTTGCTGTGGTGAAGACAAGGTAAAGATGAAAAATAAATTTTTGACTGTCCTTATTTTTAATAAAACATCCATATTAAAATATTTGTATAAAGTTTAAATTAAAATGTTATGACTTCTTAGTGTCACAGACCTAAAACATTTAGACGTGTTTGTATTTACATACATTTCACAGCGTGTCCATAATTACGAGGTGAGCGGGATATGTAGGTCGGTCCGGATTTGGAGTTTGATCATTAAGAATTATAAATACATGTACATTTTATAGCATATGTTGATTAAATTACATTTGCGTCTCGACGAGATCTAAATTATATAAAAAATATGAATTAATATATAACATTTCTTTAGATTAAAACAAGCATTTTCATAAAGAAATGACATGATATATCAATGACTTAGTAAATTTGTCGCCATACGTATTGTTCTGCACGTGATAGCGGGCTTATGGCACATATAATCACGTATTGATTTTGACCAAACCGGGTCAAAGTATAATAAATATAACTAACTATATATATTTACGGAGAAATATGACGATAAGACTGGCATGCACGAAAGGCTACTGGCTACCAAGCTTCAGAATCCCAGTACTTTTATATACTAGTGTAACGCGTGCGACTTTGCCCGTACGGGAATGTTTAATGGTTATTTCTTTGTCATAAACAAAGTTATATTAATTTCACGTCATGTAGGTACTCGTATAGACCGATCCTCAGTAAAAGCCGCAATAAAATCTGTAATAGTTTGAAAGATTTAGGGTACATTTGTGAGAAGTCAAGGACTTTGTATTATTATAGTAAAGAAAATAATATTGCTCCAGAAATTTTAAAGGAAAAAAACAATTTCTTTTCACAAATTACTTTTTTGTACCGAACAAATATAACTTAATTATGTTCTTACAAAGCTAACTAGACACAACAAGCACAGTTTTATGTTAGAAATACATTTTTGGGACTACAACGAAAATATTATTATAATTTCCTTTTTAACCATATAATAATATATTTTATATTTTTTTTTTTAGTTTGAAGCTCTATTCCGAACACATCAGGGTAGACAGAGGGAACCTAGTGTTAGGACACATCCGTTCCCCATTTTCCATCGAATTCTGGAGGGATCGTGTGTTGAGTGGCAGAACTCAACGACGCACTTTGCCTTGATACCAGAACGAAGAAATGAAAATATAAATATTTCGTTACCTCGAGCGGAAATCGAACCCATAACATGTCGCGTTTACAATCACACGCTTGTACCCCAGCGCTACGAGTAACCTCTATATATGTACATAAGTACATAAATAAATACCAAATGAAGTTAAATCTATAATATATTCAGATAAGCACTTGTACCTAAACTTCAAGCGACAGCAAACACCAAAACTTCATTATTACTAAGAGATGCAATAGTCTAAGATTGAAAGTTAATGGAATTGCTTCCGGCGGTGCTGGTTGACTGTTGTAATTTGCGCCAGAAAGAGTTTTGATCCAAGTTTGAAATTCCCTTTTTAATTATATTAATTGAAAATTAAGTTAGTTTGAAAGTTGTAATATTATGACAACTGTCCCTTTTTTATTAATATGAAATAGAAGAAAATACAATGGAGTGATAATATACATATTTAAAAAAACCCAAAACTGGCCTCAAATCAGAACAAACTAAAAAATAATAATAGTTTAAAATCTTTTGTAACTTAATATACTTAATATGTACTTATGTCTATAGATTTCGATTACTATTTAAAACTCGTTATTCTCGGAGTCAGTGTCAAACTTATACTAGATAAGTCACCAATATAATAAACGTAAGCAAAGAAACAGATGAACAAAAAGACAAAATTTTCTTATATTTCAGTGTTACTTATAAAATTGGAAATTTTAGAATGTCTTTAAGGCTCTACGCTCCGTCACTTTGTTGTCTCTCACTACCATTAATGTAGTTGTGTGTGTATTACCTGGAGGAGATATTGCCTTTAAAATTGTAGTGTAATAATACTATAATTTTAATATATTTTATTTTTTTAAAATTTAAAGTAAAATTTTCTGTACTAGTAAGTACATAGCAACTAATTATTAATAAACAATAACGTCAAATATGAAATATTTCTACAAGAAAAACAATATATTAGTATTTAGTAATTCGTAGACAAAACAATTTATCAAATTCGCTAATATAACGGGCGTCTATAAATACTCCAAACATAGGTAAGACAAGATCATTCCTGTATAATATTACCGACAAAACACCTTTTCCCGAAGGATCTCAAACTTCAACCCGCATTCAATGTATCAAGAACTTCGTCCCAAGTCCTGACCTCCGGCCGCAAGAGGAAACTATTTCAACGATATCATGATTCATCTAACGGTTAACTTTCACGTGATTTTATATCACTCTTCAATAAGTAACGGGCAATAGATTATCTGTTTTTTTTGTATTTTTTAGCTTCACGCTGTATCCCGCATGTAACAGACAGAGGGTGCCTAGAGTTAAAACACTCCAATCCCACTTTCCGCCAAATTCTGGTGGCATTGCGTGTTGAGTGGCGGAACTCAATGCTAAGCATTGCTTTGACACGAAAACGAAGAAATGAAAATATTAAACATTTAATTTCGTCAATGGAAGGAATACAACTTTCGATATTTCTTTTCTTATTTTTTATTTAATAATATTTCATACTGAATAGTAGTTAAACAATAGCTATTGCTAAAACATTTACTTACTTTCTTCGTAAAGTTTCCTAGTACAGTAAAAAAAAAGAAAACCCCTTGTTCCATTTTCTTGCATTGCCAATTTCCGGTCACTGCTTGTTGAATGGTGGTCCCAATGTACGGTTTAAGCTAAACAGGGTCGACGTACGTTTGTATTTACTATATAAGCGTGTATGACCTAGATTAGAGCCGCATGAACTCAGCGGTCTCTTGAGGTCTGTCACCATTACTTATCTGGCAAGTATCGGATAGTTTATAATTTTTTTATCTATTATACTGTATTTCAATGCGGCTATAGTTCGAAATTTACAACACTGTATGAATATTTTCTCATCTGAGGTTTTGAGGACGAACATTTTTTTATAATTGTTTAAATAAGTTTCATAATAATTTCTTAACAAATCTCAAATAAATTACATGAATACAACTGCTGACATTTACACATTAAACTAATATATTATAAAAAATAATTTAATCCTATCAATAATAAATTATAAAAATTAATTATTTCCTATCAAGGTTTGCTTCAGTGTACTTGAATAATGTACTAATTGTTTAGCATTTGTATGTGTAGGTACTTGAGAGGTACGATTTTGTAAATGTAACGTGATGGTCGTGGGTTCAATTTGCTCTCGGGGAATGAATGATTATTTAATAATATTTTCATTCCGTCGCTCTGATATCAAGACGAAAGCACCACATTGAATTCAGACGCTCAACACGCGATGCCTCGATAATTCGGCGACAAGTGGCAGACGGAGTGTCTTAACACAAGATTCCTTCCGCTTACTCTGCTATATGCGGGATACCGCGTGAAGTTAAAAACAAAAGATAACAATTACATACTGTGTGTATGAAAAGTAAGTTAACTGCAACTTATCTGGCAAAGCTGTGAATACGTCGTACCCTCATTAACCAGCGATAAGTCTATTGACCTCATTTGTATATATGTTTAATTATATGTTAATTATTTTATAGCAAGCGACTATATATATGCACGTATGTTATACAGTTCATTGGAAATTATAAAGATGATATAAATAAAATATTACTTCTTCTCTCTTTCTTTAGCTTTACGCTGTACATAGCAGGGTAACCTGTATAAGGGAATTTGGAAACTTAGTGCTAAGGATTAATGGAGGGTTCCATTCACATTACAACACTTCAATTCTCCATTTTCCGCCAAATTCTACTGACATTACGTGGCGTTGTGGAACCAATTTTAAAATTCATAATATTCATTTTGAATGACTTTATTCAAGGTGTTATTACGACCACTGGGAATGTGAATTCGGTCAGCAGATCGATGATACGGTGTATTGTGTAACCGCTGAGGATACAGATGAGGAACATGGTAATCGAGTTATAATTTATTATATTTTCATTTCTTCGCTTTGTTTTGACACCAGACGGTGTCAAAACAAAGTGTGGCATTGAGTTCCACCACTCAAGACGTAACGCCTCCATAAATCGGCGGAAAATAGGAGACGGAGTACTTTGATGAAACCTACACTAGGTTTCCCTGCCTCCTCTGCTGTGTGCTGGATACAGTTGGAAACTGTATATTAGATTATGTCTAGTGTTCACATTATGTATGAATATTCCATGGTTTTTACAAAATACAAATGTATTTATGTAAGTAAAATGTAGAGCCAGAGGCGCAGGGCCACAAGCGTAGGACTGTAAAAACGACAGGTCGTTGGTTCGATTTATTGTTGGTCCGAAGAAATGAAATATTATTAACATTTTCATTTCCTCGCTCAGGTAACACTGTGAAGTAATTTATATTTACAAAAATCATCCACAACACAAAACATCTAATTTCGTTAGTAAAGGAAACCAATTCGCTGTCATATTTCATAATAGAAGGCCAAAACGGAAGGAATGTTTCATTACATTCACTATATAAGGTGAAATAAAACAAAACATCCGTCTCCTAAGCGAAGGTTCCCTGCAAATTTATTTTTGTAAAACTTATTACCGTGCCTTGGAGATGTTCTCGTATTGCACTTTCCGTCTCATTTGTTCCGTACGGCTTACCTGTGTGACAGTAGTAAGTAATGAATAATGTTATAGACGGTAATGGGATAATATATTACTCTATTCTGTATGGAAAATGACAAATAATGCGAGTTTGCTTTTTATTTATTGGTATTAGTTGTTTGTAGACGGAAAACTGTCTTTTGTTTTAGTAAACAAGATAATACATTGAAAACCAGCGATGGTATTCTTGAGTCTTCGGATCTTCTTGAGGTACTTTTGCTGAAATGCTAACATTTATGCTAAGTTGCCAATATTTTTTAGCGTCACACTGCTGTACACTTTTTAATTATTTTTTTCACGCTGCATCCCGATACCACCCATAATATGGTACGTAGAGGCAGCCTGGGAGTCTAGTGTTTAGATACTTCCGATTCCTACTTTAGGAGCCACAGCGTGTTGAGTGGCAGAACTCAACGCCACGCGTTGCTCTGTTGCCAGCGCGAGCCAATGAAAATATTAAATATTTTATTTCCTAGATTGAGTATTAAGCCCACGACCTATCGCCTTTTAGTCGCATGCATCTGTTCCTGCGCCACGACTGGTCTCGACTCGATTCGACTGGCTTTATTGTTGGTAATTAATAAATAATAAAGAATAACAGCAAGATTACATGCAGAATTGTCCCTAATTGTTTTTTTTAACGTTTTATACAATTTTTTTGTCTGTATAGCAGTTGTTGTTATCAAAAACTTTATAGATCTTAAATAAATAAATCAGTAAATAAATCTAAAAGAAATAATAAAATATTTATTTGAAACCTTATTTATTGTCTACGTATCTAGGTCTAGGTGTATTATCTACGTGTATCTAGGTCATAACTAAGGTAAGCTAAATTATTATATTATGTTAAAAAATACAAGTTACATTGAATAATAAATGTTGGGAGCGCTTATGTGTAGTTAACCCTGTTAGTGACGTAAATCGTAGTAAATCGTAGTAGAAACCTACGGGAACCCTGAAGGTGACGGTGGCCTGCAATAAACAGGCCTTCCATGGAGCGATCTTGTGTCGTCTCATTTTGGTGGAGGGGGTTTCCGCTGGATTTTAGTAGTATCAGGGTGTCCTTTAATAAGTCCTTACCATTGTCCATACAGTACCATCCGTCCATCCATCAGTATAACACGCTATGACTCAAAAATTTGGCGAAAAGTGAGGAACGGAGCGTTTCAACTCTCAATTCCCTCTATCTACCGTGCAATATTCGAGATAAAGCATGATAAAGATTTTTTGTTATTTTAGGCAAAAACAACATACAGTTTATACACATTTAATGTTCACACATGGTTTACTATAAGAATGAGTACCCTCTTGCTTTTTATATGCAACTGTCATTCAATTTACACAAGTGAGTTACTGCGCTTCACATTTTTGTTTACATTTTTAGCTTTAAATTATTTAAATACAATGGAATAGAAGCGTAACTTAATACCGCGCTTTTTTCTCAACACCAGAGACTATGTATCTATCTCTTATAAATAAGTGACAAAAAGGCATTTTATAAAAAAATAATTGAAAATTGTAATTTGATACTTCATCGATTTTTATAAATTCGGCAGAAAGTGGGGAACGGAGTGTCTTAACCCTCCCTCTGCCTACCCTGATGTGTGCGGGATATAGCGTGAAGCTAATAATAATAATCGATTTTTATTTCATATGTATATTGAAACTACGAGCGAAAGTTATTTCATCATCATGTATTTATAACATGTAATTTGGACGAATACGAGAATAAGTAAAATTAAAATAATTCAAAGCTCGGTGTACGGCCGCAGCCCTTGGCTCCCACGGGGGGCGCCCTTGCCGCCAATGACAGACGTTATATTACACGGCCACGTAGTATTCATGATTGAATGTATCAATCTGTTGTCAAATTCAGCATAATTAAAGTATTATAGGTGATATGCGGGCAAACTGGGAGTGGTCCGTTACTCTAATAAATTTTGGATGCATCTTCTATAGATAAGTCCGACACCCTTTTTACATGCATGCTGTATCCCTCACACAGCAGCGTAGGCAGATGGATGGATGGAAGTGTAAAGGCACACCTTTCCCCACTTTCCGCCAAATCGAGTTGAGCGACGGAACTCAACGCGAACAAATAAAAATATATATATTTTTTTTAATTTCCTCGAGTGGAGATCGAACTCACAACCAGACGCGCTTACAATCACACTTTGTGCCCCTACGCCACGACTGGTGACACCTTTATCTATTATTTAATACTTATATAAAACTAAAAACACACCAGATGCAGACAACATCAGCGAGACAAAATACAATTATAATATGAGCTATTATAATAAAAATAACTGCAAAATCAAATTTGCATAAGAATTGCCGAATACAAGCGACGCGCAAGTAAACGGACGCGACGAAATAATGTCCAACGTTGCTTTTACTTTCAGTTTTAGTTTTGTTTATGATAGGCCGTTTCTGACATTTTTAAGTGTAATACATTTTTAACTGTAGTAAATAAAAAAAAAAGAAAATGTAGAGTGATTTTCATTTCTCTTTTCGTTTCTAATAAAAAAATCAATAACAGAAATTAAAATATAAAATGACATCAAATGAAATCAGACTCAGCAGGGTAGGCAAAGGGAAGTATTAAGACACTCCGTTTTTTACTTTCCGCCGAATTCGCGAGGCATTGTATTTTGAGTGGCTCAACCCAATGCCGCGCTTTTGTAAGAATAAAATATGAGAGATCATAATATTTGCCATTATCCATTATGGGGAGGGCAACACGTGTGATTATAAGCTCAACGGTTGTGGCTACAATTCCCATTCGGGGAAACAAAATATTTAATAATTTCATTTCTCAACTCTAATAAGTAGACAATGGAAATGGGAAACGGAGTGAGAGAGAAAGAGAGAGAGAGAGAGAGTCTTAACATTAGGTTTCCTTTGCCTGCTCTTTATATGCGGGATAGAGCGTGAAGCTAAAAGAAAATGTATTTTAAATATTTTTATGAAAAATCTCTAATGAAAAGTACTATTGCCATACTTCTGTTTTCCATTGATTTAGTCATTATGGGAAACAAAACCTAATGCCATGATTATTTTTTTAAATAGAATGTTTAAAAACTTATATTATAGTTAAATTATTTTTACCTCAACGAGGATCCGCTGTTGACATGAACCCAAATTTTAACCACTTTTAGCGTCATTAATTTACGAAAAAATATCTAATTAAGTCAGCTTCACGCCATAACCCGTATACGCAATCTAAAAAATCTGCCTACGTAAGGTAGGCAGAAGGTAACTAGCGTTAAGATACTCCGTTCAGCACTTTCCGTCGAATTCCCGAGGCATTACGTGATGGGTGGCGGAATTAATCGCCGCGCTTTGCCTCGACACAATGATCGAACCTACAACCGGTCGCGTTTACAGTCACTCACTTGTGCCATGCACCACGACTAAACTCAATATGAAATGATAATTCTAAATAATCAATTTATTTTGAAAACTAAAAATATGGTAAGAGATTCACAAAGGGTGTCACTAAAGGGATTTTACGTTTATTTATATTAACTGAAGCGTTAAATTTTAACAGAACAGTTTAATTCATTCAAACGGAAACCGCGAGCTCGGCTTTTGAAATCTGCTATGTTTTAGCAAAAAATGTGAAAATAATTGCTATGTACACAAAATGGTTTTTGGCATCTGATTAATGTTTGAAAGTTAATTCCGTTCTAATCGATTTGATTTGGAATTTAAATGATTTTTTTTTTCATTTCTAAATTATACTGTTTAATTATTTAAAAATAATTAAATATATTTTTTTGTTTATAATATATTTACTTTTACCTTTTTCTAAGAAAGAACGTGATCACTTATTCGTGAGGTTTTTTTTTCCTTTTTGAATATTACTGATTGATTTCTCTGAAGCTAATAAAAAGTATATGAAATCGAGTACAGAATCGAACCACTACCGACACTATAGTGTGACTCCTCTCTTATTGGTTATAGTAAACACGCAAGTACTTGCAAGATTCGAAGATTTATTATTTGCTTTTATTATCAGCTTCACGCTGTATCCCCCACACAGAAGGGTAGGCAAAGGAGAACCTAGTGTTAAAACACTCCGTTCCCCACTTTCTGCCGAATTCTGGAGGCATTGCGTGATGAGTGGGAGAACTTAACGCCGCGCTTAGCCTCGAAACCAGAGCAAAGAAATGGAAATATAAATTTAAGTAAATATCTCATCTCTTCGAGTGGAGATCGAACCCACAACCAGTCGGTTTTACAGTCACGCTTATATTGTTCATAATAAAACAAAGAGGTGATAGAGTGGTTTCGAGGCCGTAATTCACACTACGCTTTCACAAAACATTTAAAAGCGTCAAATTCACGTTTAATGGAAACGACGGAAACAGAAACGTTGCGTTTTCAATAAAACAGTGCATGAGCCAGTGCTCGTTAATCCTTTCATATATTTGTTTTTTTTGCTAAACTGTAAAATCAAATGGTGGATTAAAATTTAGTTTATAAACTATTGCTGAGTAGGGTCAGTGGGATTTGGATAGTTTTTGTAGAGTTTAGTATGTTTTTGGTGAAATCAAACTAAAATCTCAAGGCCAATGTATGTATGTCAAAGTCAAATTTAACTATCGTTTAAAACATTTAGATAAAAGTGTTGAGGCATTGTATTCCCCATTTTCCGCTGAAATTTGACTTGATTGATTGATTTCCGAGACATTCCGCGATCAAAGGCGAAACTCAACGCCGCGATCAGTGGAACTAGAAATGTCAATAAATGCCATGGTTTCGGGTTCAAGCTTTGATCGCTATTTGGGGAAATGATTATTATTAAATTACATCTAAACGAAATAAACGTATATAACATATACATGAAAGTAAATATAACGAGCATTTTGGTATTCATCTACATATCATAGAAAGTATAATGTTAGCATTCTTTGTGAACATTAAAATACCCTCAAAATGGTTTCCGCTCTAGGTTTTATCACCTACTAGGCGAGCATAAATCACGCGTGCACGTGTTAAATGAAGAATTACGGTGTCGACGAAAATTAGACTATTCGTGTGGTAAGTTGGTCGTTAATCACAGCATTTTCAAATTCTACTAATTCAAATCCTGTAATGTATTTTTTTTCTTTTAGCTGTAATATATAATTTGGTAAAAATTTAAAAATATATATTGAATACTTAAAAAAATATGAATATTAACGTTTAAAATATATAAAATTCCTAAGTGCGCTTTATTCTTAAGTGAAATAACACCAAAGCCAGTGGTATGTCAGTTGCGGATTCTATTCCCAGTTGTTGGAGTGACATATTTAATGTTTTCATTTTTATGTTTGCTTCGACGATTCTACGAAAAGAGGGGAACGAAATGTCTTATTAACGCTAGGTTAAATCAACTAAAAGGCCAACTACGGGTCTATTATTTTCTTTTTAATATTTAAGCAGTTGCACTTTTAAGATTTTTTTTGTTATTATTGACCCCGTATTAGATTTCACAAAAGACCAAATCTCAGTCACAGCCCCTAAATGAATTATGTGACTAAAAAAAATATTAATTATTAAAACTTTACATATTATATTAAATACAGCATCACACTGTATCCCGCACACAACAGGGTAGGCAAAGTGAGGGAACCCATTATTAAGAAACTCCGTTCCGCACAACTTACTCCGTAAGCCATATCGATACAACTCATTCGCTTTATACTAAGGTCCGTACGCAGGAGGGTAAGCAGAGAGAAAATTATTTTTATTATAAAACATCTCTAATATTATATCTCTAACCAAATTTTAAAGCTTAACATTCAAAATTAAATATTTAATAAATAAACTTGATAAGTACTTGGAAAATGCCTAAAGGTTAGAAATTTTTTAAGTTAGTTAAAACATTAATTTTCTCTTTCTTGAAACTACAGACTTGAAATTCTAAATTGGTAGAACTCATTTTTTTTTTTACTAATCTAATATCCGACTGGGGTTGTTAACTACATTAAATTGACTGAACGTAGCGGGATTCGAAGCCGTGCCTCTTTGGAAACCTTCCTAGTTTTGTCAGAGCCAACTAAATCATACGTTCTCGTCGAGCTGCGTCGAATTGTGTATGGCTTAGCTTAGCTTAGATTATCAGTGAATAAAAGAAAATATATAATTTTTATACGTTTGTATACGTTTTCTTATTAAGTTGTAATTAGTAGAAAATGTGATCTTAAATTAATAGATGAATATTAAAGTAAGAAATGTTCTTAATAATTAATAGATAAACTGTTTATTTGTTATTACACGAAATAGAGAAAAAGTTAAAAATGAAACTGCAATTCAATGTCGACATTCTCCATAGCCAACTAAGCTAAGGGTCTCGTGAAATAATCATCACTCGATACAAACGATCCATACAGACCCAATAGCAACTTCTTTTATCGGGTGACAGTAACAAATGTAGGGCGTGATGCGCGTTTACTTTGTGCCAATTTCTTACAAATAGAACTGTCAATAAATAATAGGGATTGTTGAGGCACTGTTTGTGAATTAGTTGTTTAGTGTTTCTCTGCCTAGTCTGATAAACAGAACAAAAAATAAAGTGCAAAAAAGAATATAAAAAAAATTAACATCACATATTTAAAAATTGCCATCCCGTTTCATGTATCTAAATGGTACAGGTTTCTAAAATACTAATGGTACAACCTCAAATAGTTCTTTTACTACAAAAAAAAAGTACGTTTAACTTTTACTAACTTCATTAGTAATTGTGAAACTTTCAAAAGGTCGTTCGTTATAGTGGAATATCTTAAAAGGTCTCCCAAATCACGTCTCGTACGAAAAAAGTGTTACCTTTTTGTTTGTTTATGAACGCTCCGCGCCGCACCGCCGCCTTTGCTTTTGTACCTTCTTTTTGTGTAAAGAAGATGTATGGACCTTATATAATATGTATTCAGGATAAATCTTTTTTTAAATTATACATGCCTTGCCTTCATAGATTGTGTTGTGAGTGTTGATAAAGTACGTATTTAGTTTGATTTCACTAGTATTAAAAACAGAATCAGTAAACACATTTTTACACAGTAAAGACGGTTCCCAATTTTTAGTGGAAATACGGACTCTGTACTTGTTAATAGAGCGTTATCCCATTCCCTCGATTGGAATTAAATCAACAACAGGTGCCTCTATGACAAGGCGGCCTTACTATAGCTTTATTATAATGCGTTTATTGCAGGATGGTCAAATTCTGTTTCTCAAATTTTGTAATACATATCATAACATTCCTATAACAAAACTAACAAGATATCTTAAAAAAATAATATAATAATATATGAAAAACATACATCTCGTAAACAGAAACGCCGCAAGCAATTTGTCCATATTTGAACAGAGTGCCCTCACGCGGGCTGAGGTTGAATTTAAATAATTTCTAATAGGACATCATTTAGGACGTGGGCCGTCCCAATCCATTGACATAGGATGAGGATACATTTCACTAAGCAACCTTTTTGAATGAGCTAATTTCAATGTTCATATTATTTTGATACTAGTCTTAGGAAGGAACGATGTGTTTTATCACTAGGTTCCCTTTGCTTATCTCTACGCTGTACCTTGTTATTTACACGATACAGCGTAGAGGTATGTACTTTTTATTTGGTCTTACTAGCTCATAAAATGTTTTTCTTCTTTGAAATGAACATTCGAATACTTTGGTTCTTCGTTCGCTATTAAAATATTATTTTTCACCGTTAAGTAAACTTGTGATGCGGCGACCTCAGAGATGTTGATAATAAAGATGGTAACGTTAATAGTGATGATGATGATGTTATGAAACTGTCAATATAGACAGTAGGAAATAGAAGTCGACGGATAAAGCTAGTACCTATAATATAGTATATGAGTCAGTCGTGCAAAAGTAAATCTATTTTCCATTCCAATTACCGCTTAATGCATCCAGCACCATTAGTGGTTTTATATCGGGACGCGTCTTGGTTAAATATTAATATTAAAAATGAACTGAAATTTTATAGTAACGTGCGAATTTCCCGAGCGTGTAAATTAGGTACTCGATAATGAGTATTTATCGAAATTCACTTACAATTTTAATTGTATAAATATGTACTATAACATTATCAAAATAATTATATGACGAAATCTAATACATTATGAATTTATCGTCGGGCAGAAACGCAGCGTTTGACCGTAAACGCGTTTGACTTTAAATTCGATTTCCACTTAGGGGCACGAATTTTTTACATTTCCTTTCTCTTGCATCAAGATGGTACACGGTGTTAAGTTCCGCAATTTAGATTCTGTTGACAATATCAATCCGCCACACTTTCATCATGCATATGACAAAAAAACATTAGTGAAATAAAATAAAAATAAAAAAAAAACAAGCATATATATTTATTTAAAGCAACTAAGCTTAATCGTCGTGAAGTTTCGCGTTATAAAGGGTGGGATCGAAATGTGATTGCGAGAATAATGACCGTATAGGATGAAATATAAAGCTTATTTATGTAAATTAAAAACATGATTCTTTTGGAATTTTGGCAGATTTTTTTAAATACATTTGGTTAAATACATTTTGTTAAGACACTCCCTTTCTATTTAGAAATTTTCGTTCTCAACTTTCCTTCGAATTCTGCAGGAATTACGTGTTGAGTGGCTGTCAGTATGTAGCGGCGTCAGTGCCGCGCTTTGCCTCGTTATTTACATATATAATAATGTATTTCAAGTTCTAGTCACTGTATCTTTGAATCGTATTAAAAGGCACATAAATCAATGAAAGTAATAAAAATCCAATTAGATTTTTCTTGTTGTCTTTATTGTATACTTGATGAAAAAACTGGCCGAGTGCGAGTCAGAGATATTCACCGAGGGTTTCGTACTGTACTGGTGGCATCAAATTTACGTGTTGCAAGTTAAACTACCTTTACACTGTTACTTTTGAATCTATAAAAGATGAGCTGCTGACACGAGCCAAAACACATTACATCACGACGTGAGGCGTAGTAAAATTATGGTTATAGTTATAAAAAACAACAACTACAATGACACAGTCTCAACTGGGAGCGCAAACGTTCAGGGGTTCGATTCCCAGTCGGAAAAAATATTTATATCCATTTTTCTTGCTCTGATATAAAGAGTTCCATCACTGAACACGCAATGACTTAATACAAGGTTCCCTCTCCCTACCCTGATATACATATATGGTATACAGAGTTAAGCTAAAACTAATTATACTATTACATCGCTATAAATTAGTATATAACAATCAATAGAGGTAAATACAACTAAAAGCAAAATATACCTTTAAATAAAATAAGCACTAACTCCTTATTAAAATGTCGATCTAAAGCTGTTTCAATTAAAAACATACATTTTGTATTACAAAACAGTGAACTTAAATAGAGAATCTTAAACCCAGAGCTTAACTCGAAAGATTTTCTTTGATAGAATTCTATTAGCACATTCTGTATTCATTGAAAGTTTTAAAGTTGCTAAGGTATCTTAAATATTTTATATTTTGAGAAGCTCAAACAAACTACAGAGTCGTGATAGTAGTAAAGATGGATGTACTAAGTATTTTCACAGTTTAAGGACCTTATCGCGTATACTAACTACAAGTGAACATGGAATCGTTCGTTGTTTTGTTTATGTTAGTCATATTATTAATTAAATTGACAAAGATTGGCATAGTTACTTTTTCTTCTTAATTTTGCTTAGTTATAAAATTTAAAAATTTTACAAAATTATGACATTTTATACTATTTTATATTATTTATATTACTTTTTCACTCGTATTTAAAACATTTCGTGTTGATTGGTGGAGCCCAACGCAACTCCACTGGAAACAAGAGAAATATTAGCAGAGCGAGAAATGAAAATAATCCCTTTCCTCCAATGGGATTCGAATCAATAACCATCGCGTGTACTGTTAGACGCTGCGCTGCTGCGACGGTTTCAGATTGTAACGTTATGTCGTTAAAAAAAATTTTTTTCCCTTTAAAGCGACGAAAAAAACTAAATATAATTACCCCGACGTAACTTCGAGGCACCAAAGTCAGAAATATCACGTTTAACTTCACCATATACCACGGTGAAACCATATACTTAACATACAAAAAGTCAACAATTTTCCTATCGTAATAAACATAAATAAACATACAATTTTCCTTGAGTACCACAATAATAAAATAAACAATAGCGGGAAGGGCGACCTTATTATAGCTTAACTGTCTCAGGTGCCCCTTTTTTCACAGAAAATTAAACTACGACAGAGCAAAAGGGTGTAAATAACAGTTTATTGTTTACAAATGTAAATGAAATATATTTTCATACAATATAAATAAAATATTTATTGTTTGACAAGTTAAAAATATACATAACACTGGCTTATTTGGTTATAGCACACACGCCGATGGTTGTGGGTTCGTTTCCACTTAGGACAATAATTTTAAATTATACTTAATTATATTTCAATATTTTATTTAATATTTCCTGTCAATGAAACAAAATACTGTTTTAGCTTAAGCCACTCAATGCCTTGAAAATTGTAAAAAAAAGAAATCGAATATTTTTGTCCTTTCAAAATGAAAATATGGAAGCGCAGTAACATCAATTTAATAGGGACGATTAGAATCGCATTAGTTTTACTTATTTACAATGTTGTTGTATATGTTAAGCTATCACAGTTCATGAGTTCATGAGATACAGCTTGATGAGGGACAGACAGATCAGACAGACGGAGAGTTAACGGAGTCATAGTTGTCGGAGAATAAGGAACCCATTTTATCCTTTGTAATGAAATGAACGTCATATAAAATATAAAATATATAAAAAAAATATATTTTAAGTAAGCTGACACTTAAAGCTTAAAGTGTAATGTCTTCATACAGGTCGTATATGAACTTTACCTCTTTACCTCCAGTGTTTACTAACTATTCATAGTAGTTACCAACAGTCTAGCTTCAATAGTTACTTAAGAATCTTCTACATGTAACTTAGGAATTAGGTTAGAATTTCAGATATTAAAAGCATGTTATGAACGTATTTCCTTATTTTAAGCATTTTTAGAGTATTTTGTTAGGGTAAAACATAGAATCTATTTTTCTTCACACTGTATCTTGCACATTGCAGGGTAGGCAAAGGGAACCTGGAAACCTTGTAATTGTCCCAATAAAATAGCGTTAGGACACCCCGTTCCTCATTAAGATACTTCCGTTCCCCATATTCGACCAAATTTTTGAGGCATCGCGTGTTAAGTGGCGGAACTCAACGCTGTTACCAGAGCTAAATAAAAAATATGAGACGAAATTAAAATATTATATACTTTATTTCTCCCGGTGGGAATCGAACTCACAGCCTTCGCGCTTTACAGTGTGACCCTGCGCCCGTCTTACTCTTTAAGATCAAAATGATATCAAAATAAATTATTATTAATACAAGCATATTAAATATTGTTTTAACTCAAATTTACTAACTGTAAGCTTGATAGTTGTGGGTTCAATCCCGCTCAGAGAATTAAATTATTTTAATTTCTCACTTCCTGTCTAACTTAGACAGGAAGTGGATTCTTTTAACATTAACTGTTCAAACCGGAAAGAGCGTAAGGTTTGAATACTTTTTGAAGTTTTAACTTTTAAATTAGAATTTCAGTACATTTTTTTTTAATATAATTGTCTTACTATTGACAAATTCAAGAAGTTACAGTCACACAATTGACCAAAAACAAAAACACTCTTACTAAATTCAAACTTGGTCTTCTTAATTCATCCTTGTAGGTTACTAAAGAAACATCTCTAATCACCCCTCCGCTAAATTATGTAATCTGCGTTGTCACTTCGTTATTCAGTGGAATGCAATAATATGCAAATCGATGTTCCGAGCCCGAGTTGATCCTCTCAACAATTTTATGGGACGTGCCGCTCATATTTAGATTTAGATTTTATTTCTTGCTAATCTATAAGGTACAATATCAATATGTATTTATGGTATACTTAATATGATTTTTATGACGCCGTAGTGAAGTCACAGAAACTGTGAGTTTTGAATGACTTCCAATTTATGTTTTGCAAGTATTATATTCATTTAAATGTTTGGTATAAACTATTAGGATATATTTTGTATGAACTACCCGAGTAGAACCAACGGCGTACTTCATTTCACTAAAGCAAAGAAATATTTTAATTTGTAAGAATATAGTGTAGATAAAATTCTCTAAGCTTAGTGGCTATTATTCTATTTGTTTAACTGATTAGAGAGATTAGAGTGTCTTATTATTATTACGTTTTCCCTGCCTTTCCCGCTATGTGCGGGTTCCAGCGTGAAGCTAATAAAAAAATAAAACACAAAAGTAAGTCGTCTTCAAAAATAGTAAAATAGATACTTCAGTGTAAATATAAAATATTATCTACTGTGTTTATTCTATGAGACACCATAAAAGAACGTAAACGATCCAATAAAAATTACAAATGTTTCCGTTTATTGTAGAGCTGTCGCCGTCGTCGGGAGCGAAGATATAATAAAGGATACTTACTTGTACAATGTCAGTTTAAGCAAATCAGACTATGTTTAGTTAAAAAAAAACAGTTATATGTATTCAGTATATAGTAGGGTAGGCAGCAGGGACCTATTGTTTAGTGATAGAATTTAAAGTTACGTTAAAAAAAATGCCTATAAAAATAAATGAATTGGCCCGGAGTGCGACTGTAAACGCGACAGGTTGGGGGTTGGATACCCACTCGGAGAAATAAATAATTATTTACGAACATTTAAATTTTTGTTGCTTTGGTTTCACGTGCCGTTGAATTCTACCACCCAACACGCAACATCTTCAGAGTTGAGCGGTAAAAAACGGTGAACGGATTGTCTCTAACACTAAGTTCCCTCTGCCTGTGTGGGACATAGCTTAAAATTAAAAAAGAAGTAAAATCAAAATCACGTAGCTATTTTTGATATAAAATTATTATACCTGTCCATCATAAAAGAGTAAATATAAATTTATTTAAATAATAAAATGAAGTGGCAATTTCCGGACGAACACGATAGCGATCTCATTAAAGCTGACAATATATAATACAACGTATAATGTAAAACACGAAAGTTAATCAACACCCTTTGAGACTGATGCTTATTAAATTGTGAATAAAGAGATCCATTATACAGAAATGATAACAAATATCAATAAATATATTAAAAAAATCAGCTATACGCTGTATCCCGCGCATATTAGCGTAGGCAGTGGGAACCTAGTATTCTCCACGCCGTTCATCACTTCCCGCCTTATTTTCGAGATATGGTGTGTTGAGTAATGGAACTCAATGTCACGCTTTCTCCTGTTATTAAAGTGAGATAACAAAAATAAGTCCAGAAAACTTAAATTGAACGTAGCGGGATTTGACCTCAGGCCTTTTAGAAGCTGCCCTATGTTTTCACTCTTATACGCTTGTTAGAGAGAGAGATATTGAGATTTTTTTTCAATTTTTCACTAACCAAAGGCGATTGTTCAAAATTATCAATTATCAAGAGACGCGTTATTAATTATTTTTTACATTTTCAAATACTTATGCACCTACGCTTAAAAATTTGAATGTATAACGATAATAACATTACTACAACCATATCTGTATTACCACAGAAAATATAATTTAAGTTTCTTCTTAAAACAAATAATATAATTTAACTCAAAGTATACACTTATCGTAAAATTTTAAAGACGCACAATCGCTTAGACTTGGTGACGCTGCGTCTACTAACGTAGGCGTCGACTGAACCTAAGATAAACCTGACCAGTACTCACTTCAGTATAGCTATATGACTATATAGCTGGGATCTTTAAATTCATATAACAACTTTTATAGATATATGAACATTAAACGTTAAGGAATGCTTGCAAAAGTATAATAGAGAAAACTGCATTAAAATCGGTTAAGTCGTATCTTAAATTTGCGTGTGGACAAATATTATAATAAACAACAAACAAAAACAGACAAAATTAAAATAAAAAAATGTTTTACGGCCTCTAATACATTTATAAATAACATATTTTCTCATAATATATCTTCCATGTACAATCAATTTTATTATATGTATAGATGTACAGCTTCATGCTGTAATCCTGCTGTATATAGCAGGGTCAGGGTAGGTAGAATGAACCTAGAGAGAGACACTCCGTTTCCCACTTTCCGCCAAAATTTTCTTTGTTAAGTGGCGAAGCTCAACGCAGGGCTTTTATCTTGGTACCAGGTCGGTAAAAATATTTATGTATAATAAATCATTCTCCGAGTGGGGATCGAACCCAAAAACGTCGCGTTACAGTCACACCTTTGTGACCCCGCAACGGCCACAATTTGTTCCGATGTAATCAATCTTAAGCGCTTAACAAATATTCACTTTAAAATATAGCCTACATTTTCGATCTACTTGTACATAACTCTCGATACCTACAAGTATTTAAAGTTGCCGCCCGCACGAGCGACGCGAGAGTTATTTCATACACTTTCAATAAAATTGCTTTGACTGCTTGTTATTCGGAGCACGATAGAGGATTTTATATAACATTAATTTTTATTTTCCACTTTTCGTATTTTACACTTTAGAATGGCGTATTTTTTTACTTTCAGTTTTTCGTCTATTACATGATGTGCGAGTGCGAAAGTGCGATTCATTCCGTTCTAGCTTTCTGAGAATGTATTGAGTAAGCGTATTACATGAATTGTCTTTCGCCATTCTTTGTGAATTAAAGGCAGGTAAATTTGAAATACTTTCTAAAAAATGTTTTACTGATTTCTTATGAACGTGGTTTGTTTTTGTAAAATAAATTTTAAAAAATAGGTATTTTCTAGGTATTTGCATACAATTACATTTAATGTAATTGCTAAGAATAAAATTAATTTGTTTCACTTTCGCACGTCATGAGTTATTTTTCTAAATTATTATAAGATCTTATATATTAAATTAAATTAGCTTCACGCTATATCCCGCACTCAGCAGGGTAGGCAGAGGGAACCTAGTGTAAGACACTCCGTTCCCCACTTTCTGCCGAATTTTGGAGGCATTGCGTGTTGAGTGGCAGAACTCAACGCCGCGCTTTACCTCGACACCAGAGCGAAGAAATGGAAATATAAATTTAAGTAAATATTTCACACTTTGTGCCACTGCGCCACGACTGGCCTCTTATATATATTTTTAATAATATTGCCAAGAATATAGATACTTTTTTAAAAACCTATAAAACTCTGAACGTAGCAGGATTTGATATCGCCCCTCTTGAAAACCGTAAAGTCCGTAGAACGTATAGATTAGTGGTCAGAGCGCTTGATATTACCTATACCGTTAATTTTTTTTCAATAAATATTATTATTAATTTAAATTGAAATATAATCTGACTCCAGTTTTTTTTTAACTTTCCTTTCCTTTATTTTTAAACTTTGTTATTTTTGTAATTATGAAATCAATTTCCTTTATTCAACTTTTTTCTGTTTTTCTTTTAACGATTTTTTTTTCGTATCTCTAAGGTATCTTTTTAAAATAAAACAATTTTATATGAATAAATTATGTTCTTATTTATTCGGTAGCCTTAAAAAAAGATTTTTTGTGGACATTCATCGAATATTGATGTATTATACTTCCGGCCGTCGTGTTGCGCGAGCACAAGGATGTGACTGTATAACGCTACGGTTGTGGGCCGACGAGTGGGTAGTCGAGAAAATAAATTACTATTTATTAGGTTTTCATTTATTCGCTCTAGCACCATGGCAAAAGCCTGGCGTTGAGTTCTGCCACTCTGACTGACTGTCTGCCTATCCTGCTGTATGTGAGATAGAGCGTGAACCTAATTTAATTTAACTTTAATTTTTAATTAAGAACAACGAGTTTTTAATAAAACACAGTAACTGAACTTCTCAATTTAAAATGCTTAACAACTCCAAATGACAGTTAAAATTTAATTAAGATGAAGCGCAAAGTTTGCAAAAACACAAATGAAAAAAATGTCATAAGAAAAAGTTTGTTTTATATTAGTTCTTACTTTAGTGAAATCTATGAAAAATAGTTTTTCGTCCCAAATATTTTCAATAAAACTCTCATAAAAAATAAATAAATCAGTTTCACGCTTTATCCCGCACACAGCAGGGTAGGCAGAGGGAACCTAGTGGCAAAAAACTCCGTTTCCCACTTTCTGCCGAATTCTGGAGGCACTGCGTTTTGGCGGAACTCAACGCCGCGCTATTCCCTCGACACCAGAGCGAAGAAATGGAAATATAAACTTAACTAAATATTTCATCTCCTCGAGTGGGTATCGAACCCACAACCAGTCGCTTTTACAGTCACACTTTGTGCCACTGAGCCACGACTGACCTCGTTCATAATTTTGAAAATTGTACATTAATTAGTGCGGTTAATGTCTATTTTTTAGCTCTACATCTTAGAATTAGTGACATTGTGTATCGCGTGCTATAACTTATGATGTAAAAAATGATAATGGTTTATTCCCCCAAATAAGTATCGAATCCACAATCATCTACAGACAGCTGCCGCGCTGCGACACGATGTCCTCGGTGTTGATTTCAAAAATTTAAACCAATGTTAAAGATTACAGAGACGAGACTAAAATAATTTATTAAATATTTTATACCACTTACAAAAAGGCGCCGTCGCAAGAGAAACAAGGGTGAGAGTGTTACGCAATGGATGTAGATTTGATTTCCACTCAGGGAAAATAATGGCCTTGAATTTCGCTAGTCAATACGGAATGCTTCAAAAGTCGACTGAAAGTAGAAAACGGAGTGTTTTAACACTAGGTTCCCTCTACCTACTCTGCTACATGCGGGATACAGCTAGAAGCTAAAAAAGATTACAAATAAAAAAATAAATATAAAATGGTAGAAAAAGTAAACATTATACAAACTAATCCATCTTATAAATATTAAACTCTGGAGAGAATATTGTCAGTTATTTTTCATTTTAAACCGGCACATTTCGTTCAATAGAGTCTCTATGCAGATGTCCCACCGGACGCGACTCCGGAGCCACTCTGACCCGGAAATGTTACTTGCCTTTTATTAACATTATTATTACCTCAATTGGTTACTTCGTAGAGAAATCATATATCTTGTAGTATTATATAGATTGAATATTAAGTTACTGACCATTTACAGCGCGGCTGTGGGTTCGATTCTCATACGGGAGAAATAATTATTTAATATTTTCATTTTATTCGCTTTTGTAAGAAGGAAAAACGCGGCTTTGAGTTAGGTCATATAAATTTGGCAAAAAGTGGGGAACGGCGTGTCTTGACTCTAGGTCACCTCAGCTTCCGAAATCTGGCCAGAGAACCAACACCTGGATTCTGTAACCTAGTTTTTACGGGATACTAACCTATCCCCTAGAACAGACGGGACGTCTGAAGGTTACTGAATATCCAGTAGTCACTTGTCGTGGAAATTTAGTCCGACGTAACAGTCATTGTTTTGCACACCAGTTAAACGTAGAAAAAAGTACATGCAGAGTCAAATTTTGACATATCTAGTCTCTACTCTAAATACAAAATTAAAATAATCTATGTTCAAAAATATAATTTAAAAAATATCAATTTTATTTCATTTCTCCAACAAAACCCATTTCCCACGAAAAACAGTTATATAACTGTGGCAATATTTGAAATGTTCATGATATTCTGTTTGACGTTTGCTGTTCATGAATTTTTGATTCAATCAGTACAAAAGAAGAATTCGTGCCTTTTATATATACATACTAGTTTTTAACGTAGTGTCCGTATTTTACCATTGAGAAATGCTAAAATTCGCATAAATTACAAAAAAAATCTCTTCTTTTCACACAAAAAAGAAAATATTACGGAAATATACTTTTACCCTACATAATCAAGTCTTGTTAAACAAAAATAATTATCTATGTCCATCTACTCAGTAAAAAAGAAATAAACATTTAACAAAAATTATAAACGCGTTGAATTAAGAACTTCTTGCGGATTTTCTTTGGTGGCTTGGTGTAATTATTTATTATAATGGGGTTTAGACATGATCAAGTTTATATATCAAATACGTAAAAAAATATACTCAAATTAAAATACATAAAAAAATGTCTAGAAACCTGTCGTGCACTTTGTAGAAAGCACAAGCGTGTACTGTGAGCACGACGGGATATGGATTCGATTTCCACTAGTTTTTTTTAATTTATTCATTTCCCCCTCTGGAGGTAGCAACGTTTCGCCACTTAACACGCAATGTCTCCAGAACTTGACGGAAAGTGCGGAGCGGAGTGTCTCAATATTAGGCTCCCTCTGCTCACCTGCTACATGCGAGATACAGCGTGAAGCTATAAAAAAGTTTCTATCGAGTGTAAATCATATTTCCATCTAAACAAAGCTGGGACGTGCCGCTAGTTTAATTATATTACTCAATATGACCAAACTTACGTCTTAACTGAAGATTAATGAAAGTTCTAGTACCCGAGAGTCTTTATTACAGCCATTAAATCAAAATTAGTTTGTCTATCTACATTACCAGAGCTATTGTGGTACAATTTGCTACATATGTGACCAGCTCTTACTGCACACGATGGTTGTAGGTTTTGTTCTCGCTTGTTCTCGATTTTTTTTAGAACTAATAGAGACCAATATTTTTTATGAACCGTTTAGTCAGCGCACGCCGGTAAAACATCACATCTTACGCAACTTCCGCTGACTTGATATATAGATGCCATTATTTTTTTTTGTTCAATCATAATAAAATATTGAGGCCAGTCGTAGCGCAGCGGCACGAAGTGTGACTGTAAAACCGACTAGTTGTGGGTTCGATCCCCACTCGAGGAGATGAAATATTTACCTAAATTTATATTTTCATTTCTTCGCTCTGGTGTCGAGGCAAAAGCGCGGCGTTGAGTTCTGCCACTCAACACGCAATGCCTCCAAAATTCGGCAGAAAGTGGGGAACGGGGTGTCTTAACACTAGGTTCCCTCTGCCTACCCTGCTGTGTGCGGGATATAGCGTGAAGCTAATTTAATTTAATTTAATTTTATAATAAAATATTACTATAGCACTCCTGAATAGTTTTGCTTTCTGATTGTGAAAAAAAAAAAAGAAAGCTCTTACAAGCAAACAAACAAATAAACTTCCTTTTTATTATATTAATATAAATTAAAGTTCAATGGTTGTATGAAAATAGTATAAGAATAAGGGCAGGTTACCGATGAAGTTTCAGATGGTTCTCAAATAATTAATACTGTCTCACAGACAGAGGACGAAAATACAAAGTAAATGTTTCTTATGTTTTTTAGGAAAATTTACTCATTTATGAACAATAATAGTAGATAACAATTAATACGATGATTATTACATTTTTAAATTACAAATAAGTATTTAAAATTTAAATGCATGTATCAAACATGCCAGTCGTAGCGCAGCGGCACGAAGTGTGACTGTAAAACCGACTGCTTGTGGGTCGATCACCACTCGAGGAGATGAAATATTTACTCAAATTTATATTTCCATTTCTTCGCTCTTGTGACGAGGCTGGGTGCGGCTTTCAGTTCTGCCACCCAACACGCAATGTCACCAGAATTCGGCAGAAAGTGTCTTAATACTAGGTTCCCCCTGCCTACCCTGCTGTGTGCGCGATACAGCGAAACCTGAAGCTAATTTATTTGATTTAAATATGTATATATTAGATATTGCTATTCGAGACCTGTCAAACTAAAAATTATGGCTTGTCTTGCAGATGCAGCTGTTCGGGAGTTTATCAGCCAGTGGGGAAACTGGCACTTAACATTTCTTTTCAAGATTGTTGTTTTTTTTATTAACAATTATTTGATAATATGTGTGAACCTGAGTGCGAGTACGAGTGCGAGTGTCTGTGTATTCGTGATTATATTTTTGTTTAGGATTTTTTTCTATTTTTAAAAAATAAAAACATGAGAAATGCATTACATTATATAACTTTATAACAATCGAAATCAATATAAATACATGAGTATAATTTCGCATATTTTATATTTTGATGTCTATTTTAATTAAAATTGCAAAAGAATGGATGTACAATAAAATATTCTTAAAAAAGTTTGCTCCATAACTCTACCAAATAGAGTGAGTTTGGCAATTTAATAAGGATTTTTATTGGATGGCTAACTTTAAATAGAAATTTTAAAAAGGTTTTTAAATAAGCTTGTACGAAACTAGAATGAATCTTTTTTGGATAAAAATGTATGTTTTATTGTTATCATGAATACAACTTTATTCATTACCATTTCGTCATTTTTTGCTGAAAACTTATTTGTCTGGTTTTTTTATTAAAATTTTACATCTAATATTACAATTACGATTTTTTAGCTTCATTATTCATGTATTACCAATGTAACACGGTAGGTAGAATGAACCTAATATTAAAATACTCCGTTTCACACTTTCCGTCGAATTTTCGGAACATTTCATTTTGTGTGGCGCAACTCAACACCGAGTCCCTCCTACCAGACGAAATGAAAATAATTCATTCCCTTAAATAAGAATCGAAGTCACTAACCACCATCGTGTTTACAGTCAAAATGAAATATTTTGTGTATGGCTATAAAAAAAAATATATAGATGATTCTTTTATTATAGACACTTTAGGCCACGAAACGGGATTCTTTGTTAGACTTCAGTCATATATTATTCTGAGCAACAATGAAAAAATATTTGAAAGGTATTCCTCTCATGAGAATAAGATTGTATATATTTAAAGGAGAAAAGCCTTTAGAGCAATTTCCACGTATTTTATCTACCAACAATATTGTTGTTATATTTTCTTTTTTGTTGTTTTATATATATTTCTATACAAAATGAAGAAATTAATTTAAATAAGATTTAATATTACATATATGTATGTATTGTATACCTATTATAAGACATAATTATGTATTTAATATTATAAAAATATGTTATAGACGAGTTTTTCAGGGTTACGACACTTTTTATATAAAAAAATATTTCATTTAATCAATGATATTTTTGTCAATATTAGCTTAAAAGGAGCAGGCGTGTATCAGGGGCACAGGCGTGTACCGCCATGCATACAACGTAACAAGTAAAAAAAAATCTTAAATCACATTCTACACCTTATTTAAAGTAACTAGAAAGTTGAAAAATATTTTTTAACAAAAAAACTTACTTCAAACAACAAACTAAAAAGTAAAAAATAATTTTACACAAAGTAAAACGTAATTAAAAAAAAATTTATAACTTCGAAGTCGGTGTCAAATAAAACAAACAGGTTTAGTAATTCGATATTGTAGTAAGGTGGTTGTAGCATTAGCGTGACATCGACTTCAAAATTATAAAATTCTCAAAATTGAATTGATTAACTTTTCTTATCTAGCTGAAGTAGCATAATTTAAATATAAAACTGTTGATTAGCTGATAATAATGAAAAATTTAAAAAAAGTACAGACCACGTGTCTGTAGTGTTTAGTTAAAATTAAAAAAAGAAGTCGGTTAAAAATTGCCGAAACTGCTCGGAAAATGTTGCTAAGATCCTATCAAAGTCCCTGCAGTGACGTTAAACTAGAAAAACGACCGTTTAGAACTATTTCATTGGATTTCTTGTGTAAGCCCCAATATAATATCAAAATAAGATGGCTTTGTCGGCAATAACTTACTTGCTTATATAAAATGTGATGCTCTACAATGTCACATTGGAAATAAAAGTTCTTACCCTAGTTTCACTAATTTCCTTAGTAACCCTAGTTTTTCTGGTATCAAATTGCGGTCACCATTTATAAACATTTCAAATTATCCTGTCATCTGATTGTTCTAACATAACAACGTTTAATTTAAAATGAGCATTGAATTCTCCTCAGCTTCCAGACTTTAGCGGAAAGTGGAGACCAAAAATATCTCACAGAAAAAGAAGTTTCTTAACACTAAATTCCAAGGTTCCCTTTACCTACTCTGTGCGGGATACAGCGTGAACCTAAAAATACTAGAAATAACTAGAAATTTAATTAAAAACTCCCAAAACTGCTATCATTTAGAATTTGCGATAACGATAAATTAGCTCTTCAAAGTTACTAACTAAACCCTTTCATCTGATAGTTCTGACGTAAAGTACGTTCAATTTGGAATAAACATATCAATTACTTCTCCAATTAATATTAATTAGTTAATATAAATCTCTGGATATTTCATAGATTCATTAAACAATTCAATTTCAGTTAATAATATTTCAACCTTGCATATTGTGAGGGAGTAATGAGTGAATCCATGTTGGATTAAAATGTTTTATTCAAATTTAAATTTAATTTTTATTTCACCTTAAAAATTGCTATCTTATCTCAAAATTGCTATTCTGATACTAAAATAAGCTTAAAAGAATTCTTGTTGCGTGCGTGCTAGTTCAAAAATGAAAACGAAAAAAATAAATCAGCTTCACGCTGTATCCGGCCTTGGCAGGGTTTGTAGAGGTAACCTAGTGGTAAGACACTCCGTTCCCCACTTTCCGCCGAAGCAATGTGTGTTGAGTGGCGGAACTCCGAGCTTTTGCTTAGTTGAGTAGTAATACTTACATTTCTATTTAAAGTTGTATGGAGAATACACGAAGGAGATTATGCGGTAAAGAAGAGATAGCATTATACAATAGATGCATGTTAAAAAGATTTCCAGATAAAATACTAGCCTCCACGTAAACTTAATAACTTTCAAATCTATTCGTTATATACAATCTATTAACCGTCATCATCCAGTACCTGTCACCGTTACGCTATTCGAAAGGAAATCAATAAAAGGTAACTAAAGTTAATCATATTGTACTCGTGTTGAACAGCAACTTCATCTCTCTAAGTTTCTATGTGCTAAGTAGATTAAATGTTGACATGAAGTTAGTCTGTGCAATTTATACTTCGAACTTCCAAACAACAACAATATATGGACGCAGTGAACGTCTAACTTATCCAACATCAAATATTTTACGCACAGACGAGTAAAACTCCTAAGGAGTTAAAAAATTTAAATCATAGTAATACTATAAATGTGTATGTAAGTGAGGTCAGTCGTGAAGCAGGGGCGACTATGAATGTGTGACTATAAACGCGACAGATTGTATGTTCGATCCCCACTCACCCAAAAAATATCCGGAGTGAAAGAAAATATCCGAGTGGGGATCGAACAAGCGCAGCGTTGAGTTTCACCACTCAATACGCCATGCCTCTAGAATTCGGCGGAATGTGGGGAGCTCAGTGAATTAACACTAAGGTCTCTTTGCCTCCCCTGCTACATGCTGGATAGAAAATGGTCGTCGAAATTACCGCCTCTACATAAAAGAAGACCCACTCTCTGTTCGTTGAGAACACTATTGTATCATTATAGTAATTAATTATGTTTGTTCCTATACGTAGATAGAGTTTCGCAAAAAGGAATAGAATATTTTGTTTTCTTTTTTCTAGTTTTACGCTGTATCAAGCAATTAGCAGGGGAAGCAGATAGGACCTGCTATTAAGATTCTCCCTTCCCCACTTTCTGCTGAATTTTCGAGGTATTGCGTCTTTGGTGGTGAAACTCAACCCCGCGCCTTTGTCTTGGTACCGGAGCGACGAAATAGAAATAGTAATAATTAATTACCCCGAATGGGAATCGAACTCACAACTGTCGCGTTATAGTCCCACGTTTGTGCCCTTGCGCCGCGACGACCTGGAGGTAATTTAAGTACTCATTCGTTATTTAACGGGTAATATAGTCCATTTGTTAATCATTTTACCAAAATAATGTTTTCCCTGAATAAGCAAAATTAAATCCAAACTAAACTACCCAAATATCCATATATATCTAATACAAATACCCTACAAATCATAATAAAAGTCAGTTAAAACAAAAAGTTTTTGCTGAAACAACGTTCGTTAGTGCCTTGTAGTTTAAGAGATTAACCGCTGTCCAAATTCAAAGTAGGGATATTACGATTCGTACGCGGGAACGAACAATTTGTCAGATCAACGAGTTGGAGCTCGAACCGGAAGTACTTTACTTTAGATATTCAACGATTGAAATTATTAAAGACAAGACTTCCGGTCGCTTGAGAAAATGCTATTTTTGTATAAGTTTCATAATTCAACGTGGTTTTTGAAAATATATTCACTTGTGTATTTGCTTAATATGTAGGTACTTAATAATGGTTTCAACTGTTACCAATCATTCAATCTTTATTATCTTATGTGGAAAAATTTACCTAATTTATTAATGAAGGGTATGTATTTGTTTGTATAAACTAGTGAACGAATGTATAAATGACTACCGAATGAGTGAATGTATGAAAGATGAGTTTATAAATACATACACTGCACTAATGATTTGTTGATTTTCATTAACCTCATTACTGTCACACGTAAAGGCAAAGCACACGCAATGCCTCCAGAATTTGGAAGGTGGGCAATTAAAATGTCTAAATGGAAACGATTTTTTTAAAACTAGGTTCCCAGGTTCTCTCATATAAACAACATTACAAATACAATCAAACACACCTAATGCGTGACTAGCATAGGTATTAACAAGTCCAAACGAGCTCTGTAACAGTTTAATATTTGTCTCATAACACATTCAGAGCAATTTTCAAGGCTTTAGTTAGACGTCGCTGATATACGGTCCGCTAAACTAAGCAAACTTTGGCGAAACGTGGCGTTGGATGGGAGTGGATGTATTCTATTAAAGTTCCTGTTTTTCAAACGAGCTCACCACAATATCTACTACAGCCATGTGATTAAAGAGAATAATTAATTGTACGATAAAATAGCAAAAGTGCTGTTCTAGCAAACATCATATTTGCATTTGCTATATGTATTTGCTTGATATTTAGCAGGATTGTAATAAAGATATTCCAATTCATATTAATAAATTGTTTAAATAAAAATAAAATTTTGTTCGGTTAAATATTATATTGGTTAAATAAATTGTGTTTCATGTTTCATATGTACTTTTTAGTACGCGTCTATTTTAATTTCGGAAGTTAAAAGTCATGAATTAAAATTTTCCGCGGTCGTATACCACGTACATAATCGTTATAAAATTAACTAAGTAATGTTTATTTATTGGGGAACAGAGTGACCTAATACTATGTTCCCTCTGGCTACTCGGCTGAGTGCGGGATAAAGCGTGAAGCTGATTTGTTTTTTGTTAATTTCATAACGAATTTAATTTTTCTTCCAACTGTTCTTTAAATTTCCATTCCAGATTCCAGATTCCAGAAACATTTGTTTGTTATTTTTTACCATTATTTCTTCATAAATGTTTTGTCGTATAAAATCAAGTCACGCTGTTTGACAATCACATTGTTTAAGCTGACTTGTTGGTACCATTGCACGTTGGGCGGGAGTGCCCAGTATTCACTTAAGTGCTTACTCTTAGCAAACTAAACAAAAGCAACGGCGATATTTTAGATAAAGATTGATCACAAAATAAAATTTTAAGCATTTATCTAAACTAAAGCTGCGTCACTCGGCGGAAATTGGAGACCGGAAGTATCTTAATAGGAACGATCTTGCTGTGTACGGGATATAGCGTGAAGCCTTTATCTAAATTAAATTCACTTCTTTATTTCGATTTTTAATAAAAAAAATGAAAACACAACCAATTATTTTTACCTTTTAAGTTAGCCAAAAAAAGACAAAATACCTCATTGCATAGTAACAAAATATGGCTAATATTAAAATACTGTCTGTTCACGTTTATTCGCAGTAAACGTCTCACCGTATTTTCTCTTTATGGAGACGTAAAGAGTACAGCGCGGTGCGAGTGAGCGCGCCTTTGAAATGTGTGTTAGCTGTATATCAGGGTAATTCAGAACATCTCGCTGAACTGTCGGATGCTACTGAATTGTACTGTTTTTATGTTTCCGTTAGTGATATTTAGTTGATAATAATAATCTATTATGTGTAAGATATAAGGTTAGATATTTTTTTCAGCTTCACGCTCTATTTGGCATATAGAAGGGTAGGCAGAGGGAGTGTAGTGTTAAGACACTCCGCTCCTCACTTTCCGTCGAATTCTGGAGGCCTTGTGTTGAACGGCGGAACTCAAAGCCACGTCTTGCCTTGCCCTTGGTGTCTTTCACCAGAGCAAAGAAATTAAAATAGTAAATAATTTATTTTCTCGAGTGATAGTTACAATTACAATCTGTCGCTGTGCTGTTGCAGCATCACGCTTGTGCCCCTGTGCCACAACTGGCCGCATTTTCATCATTTTTAAAAAAACCTCATATATAGAAAAAATCTTCGATGGATAAATGTATTCACCCTAAATTGATGCGAATGCGTACAAGTATAATAATATTTAGATGAATACCGAAAATAAGCAAGAAATATCCAATTATTATTATTGCGCACGCCCCATTGGTCTGTAGGCTCATGTAGAAAAATGCTTTGTTGTTTAGTGACCCGTATCGAATCGTAACGTTATATATTATACATTATCTTTAATAGCTGTAAGAATATTGTCTATATTTACAAAAAAACTATTCCCCCTGAGTGACAGAAGAACTACTGGATTACACTCAAGTTGAAAAATTGGGATCTAGGAAGTTGGAGAGATTACAGGGGTAGCTAGTAAGTTCCAGTTTTTTATTTAACCGCTTTATAATGTAAACTCCGTATACAGTTATGATAATAACATTTGTAACCTTTATCTTAAAAATATCATATGAAGTGTGTGTAGCTAAAAAAATAAAGTCGAATTCAAAACCTCCTCTTCTTACAAAAGTTCACTTAAAAACAATAAAGTATATTATATTTTTAACATTTTGCAAAAGGTTATTCCACAGTTAGGAAAGAAACATACTTATTTAGAAATCGACTCGAAACTTCTGGAAACCGATTAAGCGCTTTGACCAGTAGTTAATACTATATTTTTTTTGATAGGTAGAAGATTTAATTTTTAATTAATTTAACTATTTTCACTAAAATATAAATTTAAAAGGCTGAATCTATCCCAACGTTTAGACGATCCCGCCCTCAATACCGTAAAGGCGATCATTTATCTGTTACAATAAGCCGCCCGCGTCTATTGGAAACTATTAAACAGAGATTAGCCTTTGATTCTGTAATGAAATATTGTGAATAATATATATAAATTTGTTATATAGAAAAAAATAATTTTAGACTAAACCTAACTTAATTACAGAACTTTAATAATTTCTTTAAATTTTCTGCATATAATTCAAAGTTTTATTAGCTTAAAAAGAAAATTTTATTAGCTTAAAAAAATATATCACAAAATTTTAAATTACTTAAGCCCAGTAGAAAATACGCTCGAAATGTCAAATAAATATCAACTAAGAAACCCAATTCTGTTTTAGGGCACTTAAAAATAGAAGTAACAAAACCAAAGAGTTATTGGACTACCGCCAGAGACAAATGCCAACGAGTAAGTGCGCTCTAACTTGGTTACACTAAAACTATCCCATATAAAGGTTTGTAAGACGAACAAATACAAAGAATCTAAGAACCATTGTGATAGAGATCTCTATGAGTTTATATAAGCCTATACTTCTTTATAAGTATAGAGTAGCTATAGAGTTTGTTTGGATGATTCGCTCATCTCAGAAACTACTGGTCAAATAAAAAAAAATGTGTTAGATAATCCCTTCTAAGGCCACAAGCTGTGACTGTAAACGCTACGCTTGTGGGTAAGATTCTCACTCACAATTGTTATTTAATTATATTTTCATTTCTTCTTTCATGGAAAACTTTTATAATATGTGTGAGAACGTTATATACAACTGTTACTGATTTCCATCAGTTTTATATAATTACATTACCCTAGAGTCTTAAACAGAAATATACGTCTATATGAAAATATAAATAAATAATTGACCTTTAGTAAATCAAGTTGCGATTACTCTTCACATTTTAATATATATTATGTCAGTCTAAAATGAAAATATAGTACCACTAAACTAATACGTTAATTAATCATAACATATAAAATCTCACACTTCACGTGAACACAAACAACGATCTCTAAACAACCGTCCCTCTAAAATCCGGGGCTCATTAAGTAAATGAGGAAATATATTTTTTCGCTGGAATCAACGCGATCAAAACTCCTTGACTTTAAGTGCTTTTTACACAAACTAGGATTCGCATTTAATTTGAGAGCTAAATAGTTCTCTTCGGGTTTCATTCAATATGCCCGCACTGAATCATTTTTCACTAAATCATAGTCCATTTTTATGTATGAAACTGAAATTTTCCAACCTTTAAGGTTGGAAGAGCGTTGTGTGGTATGATTGAAATGCGATAATGCGTTTGAATGTAGCTGGCACAATTTTCGCACTGTAACATTTAGACGTAACAATGCTTAGGTAAACTATCAACACTTGGTATTTTTAGAAGTAAATATCTATGGAATTCTGCTTATACAAAACCCATAATTAAAAAAATACTAGATACTTTGTTAGTTGAAAAAGACGCATGGAACTAAATTTTTCTCTTTGTTATATATTTGGATTGTTCAAATTGAGGTATTTCAACCACGCTCACTGCCGTTATCTGTTGTTTTAGTCAGATAGTAAAACGAGCAGGCAGACGGAGAGTTTGAGAGGAGAGCAATTTATAATTCAGGCTCGTCGTGGCGCAGGGGTACAAGCGTGTGACTGTAACTTGTGGTAGGTTCCATAACCTGCGTAGAAATTGAATTCATGTTCAATTTCTACTTGAGGAAATGAAATATTTCATATTTTCATTTTTTCGCTTTAGTGTAGAGACCTGAACTCGACAGAAAGTTAGGAGCGGAACTCCCTCTTCTTAACCTACCGCATGCGGGATACAACGTGAAGCTAAAAAAATGTGAATTAACAAGTATATTTAATTATTGCGACATATTTTATATATAAATTCATTTTTGTATAGAATTTTGTTTCTTTGTATTTGAAAAAGCCCGGCTTTTGTTTTTAATATGTCAACGTATCAATGTTCACTTTACAGATAGAATTTGATTATTCTGGTATCGAATGAAAACAATGTGCGATGTTGAAAGCTTTTAAAATTGGACACGACAATATAAATTAAAATTTTTGCATGTACGAAATTATTTTTTTTAATCTCACTCGTCGTGTGGACAGAAAGAATATATATTTTTAAGATTCTCCGTTCTCCACTTTGTAATGATTTTAGAGTCATTGATAAGTGGCAAGCCCAATAACTACAAAAAAAATATCTTAGTCGATTGGAGGATAATCTATTTTTATTGGAGATTTTCAAAATCATTGACGTGCACGCTTAGTTTATTATAGATTTTTGATTCCAGTTTAAAAAAACCAGTTACGTGCGAGTCTCGACGGATTTTTTTTAAACTTAATTTTACGGGCAAGTGCATACACTTATTTTGTATAAAATGAACTAAACATATAAGTTTGTTTTGAATTTTTCTATGAAATGCCTATAAATATTTTTTTCCTTTATTTATATTTTAAGTTCTTCCTTTGCACAAAATTTTGTTTATAGCAACAAAGTGATCCTAACAAAGTTACGAAATTTAAATACGAAAATATAGTTTATCAGCTACAACATACAATATGTATTGTATACGAGTACATTACAGCAAATTATTGGCATCTAAATGGTAAATCGAACTCGACTCGATATTGAATGCCAACGATTTCGATCGATCGATTGATCGATATACAAATCGCTGGCATTATGGATTTATTCGCGTCATTAGAATTTAATTGACGTTAATTAGGAATAATTGTGGTGCGCGATTGATCGGAATGCGGTGTACCGCTCAATTGCCAAGGTTGAACACAAGTAATTGTAATTAATAAATTTAAATGAGATTAAATATTATAGTTAAGTAAACACCTTCAGTTAACTAAACACGACTTTATTTTACAGATTGAATACTGATAATCAGTAGTTGTAGCTAACACTAAATATTTAATAGGCCGTCGTGGAGCGATGGTATAAGCATGTCAACTGTGACTGTCGTCACGACGGTTGCGGGTTCGATTTCCACTCAGGGAAATGAATAATATCATATTTCAAGTTATATTTTTTGTTTCTATCATTACATGAGCTGTATTTATATTGAATCAAAATATATCTTTAGTTATACAAATAATGTTATTATTTTACTATTCGTAATTAATAAAATAACATTTGGCTAAAACCAGGTCCTATTTAATTTTATTTTATTTGTAGATTGAGATCAAAAGAAACCTTTGCTTAGATTAGTATTATGATAAATATTTACCAAATAATATTTATTATGATGTTCATAACTAAAATAAAAAAAAACAAAAGCACAGAAATATAATATTACGACACGTTAAGTTCGTAATACAAATATTTGAGAGACTCTGATGTTTCGTTAAAGAGACAAAGGGAATTTTGAATGCCCCGAAGATACGTCGTCTTGTACACGCGGGATTGATATGGAAATTGTTATACCTACAGTAAACAACTGAAAAAATAATAGAATTTCCTTCGAAATTTTTTTTTGTTGATTGGTACCACCGTGGCGCAGTGTGATGAGGAACTGCAAGGGCAATGGACGTGGATTCGATTCGATAAAAAAAATAACATGTTTACCTAGAATAAACCTATTTTATTGTTATAATTTGTATGTTAGTTTTAGGTTTGATTACGTGGTATATGTGATTTCAGAAAATCAAAATAAAAGTTGTTTATCGAACACGACACGATGGCCGAAAAGAATAACATGTATGTAAGAATAACAATAGGATATTTAGTTTTGTCTAATAAACCACGACGGCAACGTGGTGTATGAGAATAAGTGCTGTAAACGTGACAGTTGTGGGTTCAATTATCATTTAGGGAAATCAAATATATATTTTCATCTCTTCGCTTCTATTTTCTTTTCTTCTTTTCTTCGCAACGTTCAGTTCAGCGATGCCTTCAGACCTAAAGTGAGGGACGGAAGTGTCTTAATAGGAACAAAATATATCAACACTACGTTCCCAGGTTCCATCTGCCTACAATGCTATGTGCGTGAGCTAACAAAAGTAACTTTTAATCACCTATCACACGCAACCCCATAAAGTTCTGTTTTATTAATTACCGTTACGTGACATATTTGTATATTCAATTTGTATACAATTAATCAGGTTGTATGCGGTATTTGATTTTGCTAAAGTATGCAGGATAATTAAATTGGCTTTAATTAAGAGTAACATTTGTTTTTTCTACCGATAGCAAGTACGTGTATGTATAATGTAATAAATGTAAGTATGTGTAAGGGTAACTATGATACTTTTTCAGGTATCGCTGTATCGCGCGTGTAGCAGGGTAGCCAGAGGAGAGAGAGGATAGGAGAGCTGTAGAGAGAGAGAGGAGAGCTGTAGAGGTTGAAAACGCAATACTTTCAGAGTTCCGCTGAAATTTCAGTGGCGTAACTCAAAGCTGCAGCAAAAAAATGGGAATCGAATCTACGAGCTGTCGCGTGTACATTCTTACGTTGTGCCAGTGCGTCAACAATATCGTTTTAAAGAAACATAATAAGTTTCAAGAATATCGCAAAATCAAATTTCAGTCAAATTTGGAAACTCCTTTCAAAATGAATCGTGATAAAGTTATATTATTTTTAATTTTGTAAATAATAAATTATAACATTCTTTAAACCAAATTACTATAATATATAAGTAATAAAAAGAAACGGAATCCTTAACATTAGCCAGGTATAATGTCTCCAGAACTTGCGCCTGCCTTAATGAAAACGGAGTTTCTTATCACCAGGTTACCAAATTCCATCTGCCTACCCTGTTATATGTGCGGGATACAATGTTAAGCTAGTGCATATGCCGTGATATATTGACATTTTGTGTAATGCCAATATATCACGGCATATGCACTAGCTATGTAATATGTCTCAATAAAATAAATCTTAAAAGAGTATCATCCGAGTTACATCTTTCATATTTTCAATTTAAGCATAGAGCATAAAAATCCAAGCCGTTAATTGTCACGTATCAAAAATAACACATTTTGAAGACCGAATGAAAATCTAAAGAAAGATAAATTTCACAATATTGTATTATCTGTATCTTAACAAGAATACCAGGACTACAGGAGACTTCGGGAAATTTTAATGAACGTTCTAAGAGAATACCTTTCGTAAAATACATTCAATGCATCATTTCAACTCGAAGTTCGTTCAATTTTTATTCAGGCGAAGTACATAAAAAGTTCAAAACAATGATGCCGAATCCACAAATTTATAGGAAAACTCTATAATTGGTTTGGTCATTATGAAACGAAAATCCTCTCCAATTTCAAATATAACTCGTTGATTGAGCTTTTGTTGAGAATTATATAAATTGGTTATTATTTAGAGATGTTTTTAATTATTATTAATATTTTTAAATATATTATAAATAAATTTGAATAAATATTCCAATTCTTCGAGTGGGGATGGAACTCACAAGCAGTCGCGTTAACAATCACACTTTGAGCTAAAATATTTCATATTTTTAACTAAAAAATATTGGAAATTTATGTACATAAATTAACTGAATCTATTTTTTTAATCATACATCATCAATGAAAGCATAAAGAATTTAGTGTTAAGGACCCCAATTTTGAGAGATTATGTCTTTAATGGCGGAACTTAACGCCGATATTTGTCTCACATTTGTTTCGAGTCTACCAGAAACAAATATATCATTATTCCCTCTAAAATATTACCCTATTATAAAAGATAACGTCAAATATAACTTTGGTTTTGTAATAAGTGCGTGATGTGAAATATTTGTTATTTGTATTGTTAAACACTTTCGTTTATTAAAATAATACATTACATAGAATGGTTTTTTTGTTTTAACTTATCTGGGTCTTGCCGTTGTTCTTACATTTGGACTTCTGCTTTTTAATCAACAACAAACGTATATCATCTTTTAATGTGAAAGTTTGAGGAACAGTATATTGTAAATTGTGAAAGAAGAAATATTTTTATCTATTGAACATACAAATCGAAACAGAAACTACTTTCGCCAGGGGCCAATTGTGGATTTGATTCCCACTCGAGGAAATTGAATATTTAATATTTTGGCTTCTTCGGTCTAGTGTCTAGGCAAAGCGCGGCGTGGAGTTCTCAGAGCTTCTGAAGGCTCTGACTCAACCGGATCGGAATCAGCTCAAAGAGGGACGTGGAGTGTTTTAGCACTAGGTTCCCACTGCCCGCTATGTGCGGAATACAGAGGAAAGCTAAAATAAAAAAAAATTATAAAAACAAAATATAAATTATTCTGCAAATAACAATATAATAACAAGACGGCGTGCAAACTCGAGTCGGGGTCAACATTGAAAATAATAAAGTGAATTACACTTTGACAAATTTACCCGAAAAGTATTCTTTGTATTATTAATGACGTTGTCCCGATCATAATAATTAAAGAGAATTGTAAATGACAGTTCCGTGGGATCCTTATGAAAAAAAATGAGTCCCCACGGGGCAATTTGTGTCCGTCGCTGCAAGCTGTACCGACTTAAGTTAGTCTGATATTATCCTTATATTTCAAAAGTTCAATTACAGTAAAAGGTTTAATATTAGAAGTAATTTGATATAATTAAAATGTCTTGGCGACTAATTTTCGCCGTCTGCGTTTTAATTTTTTCGTTTTGAAATTTTAGTTTCTTAATAGTGTGAGTCCTTACTATGATTTGTTGTATTTTTAAGGAAAGTTATGTTTTAATATAATTAAGATTAATGTTATGTTTTTAACAAATATGAGCTTAAAACAACAAGTTACCGCTGAGATATTACTAAACCTAATTTAATTTAAAACATATTTTAAACTACAGTAGGCTTAGTAACATTATCGTTCAATGAAAACCAATCCAAACTTCACTATGATGCCATAATTGCATCCATAAACTTCTAATTTATTTTGTAAAAAACTTAATTTCTATATTAGAAACTCAAAGGAATTTCAAAGGAGCCTTTTTTTGCTTATAAAACTCCACACTAAAAAACTTTTTCCTTTCGTAAGAATACTTGCTTTATTCGTCGCCAGAAGTCGGCGTAAGAATTCATAAAAGCTTCCTGCTAATATATATATATATATATATATATATATATATATATATATATATATATATATATATAAGCTGTGTCTGTAAGCGCGAAAGATACTGGGTTAAATTTCAACTCGAGAAAATGAATTGTTTAATATTTTTACTTCTTCGCTCTGATGTGGAGACTTCATTATAACTTATACATACCTAATAAGGTTATATTTGACACATAATAGAGGATTCGAGTGAGTAACTATTATACGGACTCATAAATTCTAACATCTTAACAACACCACCTATTGTGGCCTGCATTGTTCCACGTAACGTACACACGTTGATTAGAGCCAATATATCGGTAATATTGCAGTTTAACTTCTTACATCATAAACATAATAGCAAATATTTTCAATCTTATAAGGAAAAACAGATTATTTCATTAATAATGATTATAACTGAGACCGTTGTTATGTAGTGAGATAGATGATGATTGCGGATTCAGTTCCCACTGTGGCAAATTAATTATCTTATTTACTCGAAGTAAGTAAGTTCCACCACTCAGCATGCTGCAGAAGGGAAATAAAGAATCAGACCTGTAGTTATCGCGTTTACAGTCGAACGTTACCCTATTGCGCCATGAGGCCGCATAAGATTTTTTTTTGTTATAAACACCTGCTATTATTAATAGTTAAGATTACTATTGTTTAAAAATAAATTGTTGTATAGAATTTGTCTAATTTTCTTAATTTAATTTTGGTAAAAATGTGTAATAATAATCCACAAAATTTTAACTATAATCTTATATTGGCAGATAGACAACCCTCCTTCATTCCAAGCGATGGTGGAAATAAACTTACTTACCTAGGAAAAGGTAAATTTTGTTAGCGTAAAACAAATAAAAATAAAATGTATAGGAATAATTTTTCTATTGAAATTTAAATTTATCCTTTTAATGACACTTTAGTATAATTGTGTATGTTTCAAATAAAACAGGATGGGGAAATAAAAATAATTTAAAAATTAATCATTTCCCTTACTTGAGATCGAATCGACAACTATGTTATTTACACTCAAATACTATCCCTACACCACAACAGCCTCCGCTCTTTAAAAAGAACAAAGAATATGTATGTAACACCTGGAAAGTTCTCAAAACAAAGTATAAGAAATATAGCCATTTCTATGAAACGAAAGTATGTTTGGCGTCCGCATGGTGGCCCTCTCATATGAGGGTAAAGTTTGCGTATATATTGTATATGTTTTTACCTTGTTTTTATACTTTTTTGTTGAAGCCGAAAAAAATGTTCAGCAACATAGCATATATTATAGGTTATTGCGTAAGACTGGAGGAAAGGTGGAATTACAAATTTTTTTGGAATCGAGTATCGACAGTTCGTATTTCGACAACTAAACGTGCAATGACAATAGGGGAGTGGGGACGGAGTGTGTAAAACGAGCTGCAGCGGGAAGCTGAAAAATAAAATCTCGTGTTACAAGTTCGAATCAAATATCAGTTTATTCATCAAGTTATTTTTTAGCTTTAAGCTGTATTCCGCAGATAGCAGGGATAATTCTTAAAGCATTGCGTGTTGCTGGTGAGTAGAAGTATTTAGCTTTACACTTTACCTCGGTACCAGAGCGAGGAAATCAAAATAGTATGACGGGCTATCGTGGTGCAGGGGCACAAGCATGTGATAGTAACGCGATGGTTGTGGGTTTGATTGATGCTCGGAGGAATGACTTATACTTTACTAAAATTTTCGCTCTGATACCAAAGCAAAAGACGACGTTGGTAGTTGTGAGCTCAATCACTACTTGGGATAATGAAATAGGTCTATTTGTCCGCTCTTACAAACAAAGTACAGCATTCAGTTCCGACGCTGTCACTGCGCCACAACGACCTTTAACAATAATATTACATGCCAGAAATTTAAGAAATTTAATTTTTACCTTCACCGAATAACCTACGTGCCTGCGCCCAGCGTTAAAAAGCCCACTTCACACGAGGGTTGTCAAAACGTGAAACGTAAATTCACGGAGCGTTTAAAAAATATTACGAGCAGAATTTTAATAAACCTTTAGCTAGTATCACGGTATTACTTATCCCGGGAGATAAATCTTTTTTGTTAATAATTAGGTATTTCTCTGTGTGTGTTAGCGTAAAACAAATAAAAATAAAATGTATAGGAATAATTTTTCTATTGAAATTTAAATTTATCCTTTTAATGACACTTTAGTATAATTGTGTATGTTTCAAATAAAACAGGATGGGGAAATAAAAATAATTTAAAAATTAATCATTTCCCTTACTTGAGATCGAATCGACAACTATGTTATTTACACTCAAATACTATCCCTACACCACAACAGCCTCCGCTCTTTAAAAAGAACAAAGAATATGTATGTAACACCTGGAAAGTTCTCAAAACAAAGTATAAGAAATATAGCCATTTCTATGAAACGAAAGTATGTTTGGCGTCCGCATGGTGGCCCTCTCATATGAGGGTAAAGTTTGCGTATATATTGTATATGTTTTTACCTTGTTTTTATACTTTTTTGTTGAAGCCGAAAAAAATGTTCAGCAACATAGCATATATTATAGGTTATTGCGTAAGACTGGAGGAAAGGTGGAATTACAAATTTTTTTGGAATCGAGTATCGACAGTTCGTATTTCGACAACTAAACGTGCAATGACAATAGGGGAGTGGGGACGGAGTGTGTAAAACGAGCTGCAGCGGGAAGCTGAAAAATAAAATCTCGTGTTACAAGTTCGAATCAAATATCAGTTTATTCATCAAGTTATTTTTTAGCTTTAAGCTGTATTCCGCAGATAGCAGGGATAATTCTTAAAGCATTGCGTGTTGCTGGTGAGTAGAAGTATTTAGCTTTACACTTTACCTCGGTACCAGAGCGAGGAAATCAAAATAGTATGACGGGCTATCGTGGTGCAGGGGCACAAGCATGTGATAGTAACGCGATGGTTGTGGGTTTGATTGATGCTCGGAGGAATGACTTATACTTTACTAAAATTTTCGCTCTGATACCAAAGCAAAAGACGACGTTGGTAGTTGTGAGCTCAATCACTACTTGGGATAATGAAATAGGTCTATTTGTCCGCTCTTACAAACAAAGTACAGCATTCAGTTCCGACGCTGTCACTGCGCCACAACGACCTTTAACAATAATATTACATGCCAGAAATTTAAGAAATTTAATTTTTACCTTCACCGAATAACCTACGTGCCTGCGCCCAGCGTTAAAAAGCCCACTTCACACGAGGGTTGTCAAAACGTGAAACGTAAATTCACGGAGCGTTTAAAAAATATTACGAGCAGAATTTTAATAAACCTTTAGCTAGTATCACGGTATTACTTATCCCGGGAGATAAATCTTTTTTGTTAATAATTAGGTATTTCTCTGTGTGACACAAGCATTTAGAATTGAGAATAATATAAATTTTCTTTTATTATTCCTATAGTAATCGCTTTATATCATCAGCTTCACGCTGTATTCGGCACACAGCAGGTTAGGCAGAGGGAACCTAGTGTTCGAACCCCGTTCCCCACTTTCCGCCAAACTCTGGAGGCATTGCGTGCTGAGTGGCGGAACTGGACGCCGTGCTTTCCCTCGACACCAGAGCGAAGAAATGATAATGTAATATAAATGTAAATAAATAATTCATTTCCGCAAGTGGGGATCGTACACACAACCAGTCGATTTTACAGTCACATTCTGTGCCCCTTTGCCACGACTGGCCTCAATTGAACAAATCAATTTTATAATTCAATTTTTATTTTGAGAGACTTATTTTGAGAGATGTCTTAAAATTTGGTCTCCTCTACCTACTTATACCTTCCTACCCTGTTGTATGAGGGATATGGCGTGAAGCTGATTTATTTATTTTTTTAGTTTTACGAAATTTGTCTCAAACGCCTTACAGTAAGTGAGTGATATACGTATTATAATTCCGCATATTGGATGATGATAACGAGCGAGAGTCACGACGTGACTGAGAATTATCACACGCCCTTATTTCCTTGTTTTTACGACGGATAGGGTCGTTGTAAAAATATTTGTACAAATAAGATGTTTGGTCTTACACTGAAATTTACCACCTGTTGGCTTTTATTAACCTCACGCCGTATCTCGCACTTAGCAAAGTAGGCAGAAGGAACCTAGTGCTTAGACACTCCGTTCCTATTACTCATAATCGCTTTATATCATCAGTTTCACACTGTATCCCGCACACAGAAGGCAGAGGGAACCTAGTGTTCAAACGCTGTTTCCCATTTCCCGTCAAATTCTGGAATCTGAATGGCATTGCGTTTTGAGCGACGGAACTGAACGCCGCGCTTTGCCTGGACACTAGAGCGAAGAAATAAAAATGTCGGAACGGAGGCAGGCAGCCGACATTTAGAGCTGTAATTTGTCTCTGGGTAACGTAAGCGACACAAAGTTAGTTTAATTTTCATTTTGGTTTTTTATTCTTATTTCATTGCATATTTTAATAAATAATGTAAATAATAAAAAACCTAACAAAAATAACATAAATAAAATATATAATGTAATAAATATATAATAAAAAACTATTGGATCAGCTCTTAAGTATCCAAACTAAAAATCAAAGAAAATATGAAAAACAGGAAAAAAAATGACCATCGAAACAGGCAGAAATAAATAGCCTACAAAGCCTAGTAACAAGCAAAACAAAGTTGCGCCTCCACAGAGAACGACACAAAAACAACATGAAAGTGTCAAAACCGTTTATCCGCAGCAAACCGACGTCAGGCAAGGTCGTGGCGACAAAAGGATTTTAAGATTAATCCAGCCTCCCTAGCATCTTTGTCTTTCGCAGTAAATCAGTTCTAGTGTGCCTTATCTACGGGAGATAAATCCTTTACATTAATATACTTTATATAAAATAAGTGAGACTGTCCTTGGCGCAGGGCCGCAAGCGCGTGGCTGTAAAAGCGAAAAGTTGTGAGTTCGGTTCCTACTCAAAACATTAAAAAAAATAAAAATAAATCAGCTTCACGCTGTATCCCGCACACAGCAGGGTAGGCAGAGGGAACCTAGTGTTAAGACACTCCATTCCCCACTTTCTGCCGAATTCTGGAGGCATTGCGTGTTGAGTGGCAGAACTCAACGCCGCGCTTAGCCTCGACACCAGAGCGAAGAAATGGAAATATAAATTTAAGTAAATATTTCATCTCCTCGAGTGGGGATCGAACCCACAACCAGTCGGTTTACAGTCACACTTTGTGCCACTGCGCCACGACTGGTCTCTAATCATTCATTATAAAAAAATATGTAATATATATTTCAAAGTAACAATCACTTTGAACATTATAAATATTATGTATGTAATTCCATTTTGTAAGGCAATCCACTTTTCTTTCGAATCTCAGTTATAAAAGAAAACCTAAAATTAAAATGACGTAAAAACATACAATATATATTTCAAAATTTTCCAACAATGTTTGTTTCATATTTGGCTTAATAATAATATTTTCTATACTCTAATTATATTGATTCAGAATGGAATGCACATATAATTCAACTCGGTATAATTCTCACAAGCCGTGTCAGATAGACCACACCTCGACGCGGCGACGCTGAAACTGCGCTAAATTTCCTACTAAATTCACTAAAAGTAAAGTTAAATTTACTTTTCATTTTTTTTGCCCGAGTACATTTCTACAAGTATTTATTTAATTTTGTAGGAAGAGAATGCGTGTTTCATATTAATATACTCCGTTTTCCATTGCGGTACTTCTGTTCCCTATTATCCACAAAATGCTTAAGGCATAGCGTGTTGAGTGGCGGAATTTAACGCTACCTCTTATTTCGTTACCAGAGCGAGAAAATTAAATTATATAAAATTTTTCACTCTCGTCGCGCTCTTAGTCGCACGCTTGTATCTTCTGACGGCCTCATGTCTACATGTAACATTGAAATTTCAACTTTTTTTTATAAATTATAATTAATATTTGTCTCTTGTAAATATATATATATGAAGACTTGATATTAAGAATAACCTGCAAATTATTCCGTACACCGACATTCAGTGGAAATAAAACTATAATATTACAATGTAAATACAATAAAATTACTATTTTCCGTAAAAAAACACCATTTTTGGAACACACCATTGACACTACGAGCGCAGGTCGCGTAATAAAGGCTTTCAAACTGTTTGCCTGACGTAATGCAATTGCTGCGTGAAGTGCTCTCTGTATTGCGATAATAGCATCAATTTCCATACAATCTCGTGGCCCATGAATTATGTTCTAAATACGTGTGCGCGCCTGATAAATGTTCACTTGAGTACCTACAGGGTGGTTCAGAATAGAGAAACGCTCATATCACAAATACATGACTATTCATTATGGATTAATTACTGCTGTATATGTATGTAAATCCATAATATTCTAGGATAAATTTAAGGGTTTGGGGTATTTGAAATAAATGGCACTAACTTCAGAGGAATATAGTATTAAAAAAATAGCTACACTCTGTATCCCGCACACAGCAGGGTAGGCAGAGGGAACCTAGTGTTAAGACACTTCGTTCCCCACTTTCTGCCGAATTTTGGAGGCATTGCGTGTTGAGTGGCAGAACTCAACGCCGCGCTTTGCCTCGACACCAGAGCGAAGAAATGAAAATATAAATTTAAGTAAATATTTCATCTCCTCGAGTGGGGATCGAACCCACAACCAGTCGGTTTTACAGTCACACTTTGTACCACTGCGCCACGACTGGCCTCAAGTTTCTTTTTCCCGTAACTTCATAATGTATTGGGCAACTTTTCGGATAAGAAACAAAGCTAAAGTTAAATAACTTTATCGTAAATTGATGTATATTTAAATATTTTTATTTAATTTAATTTATAAAACAATATTTATTGTGATTATCTATATATTAAACTATTACATTGTAACACAAACACATAAAAATGTATGACCACACTGTCATAGCCATATGCCATATATTTATATTAAATAATGATATCATTTTTATTACAACAACAAAAAAATTTCAAAAATATATTACGCATAGTTCATTCCGCACAGACAGATCTATTGTACGGAAGTCTCACCACTGCTCCAACTGCATCTTCGATGCAGATTTCCAATATCTCAGATTTACTCCTCGGATGCCAGTCGACCGTCCGTAAGACGTTAGTGAGAGATATTGGGATAATAAATATATATATACATATATATAATATATATATATATATATATATAAAAAGAATTTACTCGTACTTTGAATTTTGTTAGTTTATTCAATATATTAAGTTTAATTTGCATAGCTCTTATAATTCAGACTTTAACAATATCTAAATCTAAATCTCTTGATTTAGTCACTAATTGATTGATGTATGATCATCAAAATTTATAGAGAACTTCCTAAAGTTCTAAAAAACTGAAATTTGGTATGAAGGATAGTGTATATGATCGTTAAATTTTTAAGAAATTTTGTATAAGGACTCCTCGTAATAAAAAATAAAAATTAATAACAATTTTCAAAAAAATCTTCCTCTTTCCTTTAAATTAGAAGTTTGTTTGAGTTTTCCCGTACTAACTTTTCCAGCTACTTTGATTTAAAATAAAAAAAATGATATTATTACACGTCATTTGTACAAATATAATATACATTTTAATTTACTTAGAGATCAGTCGTGGCGCAGATGCAAAAGCTTGTGACTATAAAGTCACAGGTTGTGGATTCGATTTCCACTCGGGGAAATGAGTTTAAAAGAAATAATGTACATTTTAAACGAAAACGAACGTTATAAATTAGGTATATTTAAAAGTATTAATCGTATAAAATTATTATTTTTATATCTCATGTAAACTATATAATAAAGTGCCCGAAATAGAAATTACATTCTCATTTAATGATTGTTTGCTTAGGGCTAATAAAAGTTACAGCACCTGAAAATAAATATTTTTTTTAAAAACATGGCTGTTCCTAACGGCTAAATGTTGAGATATTTAAGATTTTATAACACATATTTTTATATTGTATTATAAAAATGTACATGTAAAAATTTTAATATTTTTTCTTTCTCCTTGGTCGAGATGTGTGTATGGCACAGATCAAGTCTCCCAGCTATCACTAACCCTAGCCAGGCACAAGAGTGTTCCACCAGATAATTTTCAGCTCCATAATATACAATATAGAGTATAAATTTTTAAAATTCACTTTCCGTATTATCTCTTTTTCTCTTTTATATATAAGTTCACAACTGACAACATTCGCAATTCACAACATTCACAATTAAATCTTGGTAGTTGGACAATAAAACTGTTAGGTGATATAGAGAAATACCATTAATACTCTCCTGGCATCTGAAATTTACATTTACCACATTTTTCCTTTTGAAAAGTTAGTTATATTTTTTTTGCATAATTTTGCAGTAGATCTAAAGAAAATTAATATACAAATTCACGCTTTTTCGTTTATAGTAAGGTTAGACAGAAGAAACCTTGGATTCACAAAAAATTTTCACATTCACATTCAATCCGCCACTTCCCGCTCAAATTTTCGAGACATTAAAAGTCGTCTGTCGGAGTTCAACGCCGTACCTTACCTACCCGAGCCAAAACTAAAAATAATTATAAATATATTTAAATTTAGTATGAACAAATAATACACACCAAAATAAGCTTTTTAATTTACATTAAAAAACTTACAGATTAGAAAAATTAGTTTTTATAAACTCTTATAACTTTCAAATAAAGATTTTGCGTAATAATAAGCATTTATTTGAAGACGAGTTTACTTATAATGGATTTCCAGTTAGTTGGCTTCGAGTAATCGTGTGTCGTTTATTGAAAATACCTTTTAAGAATTCCTTTTAATATCATGAATCACTCGTATATCGATAAAAATGTTTGAAAATAAAAATGTTGCTGGAATTATTTTCAGCTTTTCATACAATTATCTATGTGAAACAATATTTCTTTGATGTTCTATTTAATATTTCTCTCATTGAGTAGAAAATGAAGCGGTTATATGAATTATTTATATACGCAAGAAATTATGAGTGTGTTAAAATACGGTGTTGAGTTTCGCAGCTCAACACACAATATCTAGAAAGTGGAGAATATAATGTCTTAACACTGAGTTATCTCTACCTACCATACTATATTTGAAATAAACTATGCTGCTTTTATGTGTATTCAAGTCCCCTGTTCTGCAATTTCCCTTTTAATTGAGACATTACATTTTTATTCGCGAATTCCAATGCTCTTTTTTTTTTCAGCTTCACGCTGTATCCCGCACACAGCAGGGTAGGCAGAGGGAACCTAGTGTTAAAACACTCCATTCCCCACTTTCTGCCGAATTCTGGAGGCATTGCGTGTTGAGTGGCAGAACTCAACGCCGCGCTTAGCCTCGACACCAGAGCGAAGAAATGGAAATATAAATTTAAGTAAATATTTCATCTCCTCGAGTGGGGATCGAACCCACAACCAGTCGGTTTAGCAGTCACACTTTGTACCGCTGCGCCACGACCGGCCTCAATTTCTCAATTTCTCTTTTTTATTATAATAATAATTATTATTTTTTGTCATTTTCATTATACAAAAAAAATTACCGTCGTCGTCGGAATGACGTTAAAAGATATCATATATATTTTTTATTATAGAATAATTTTCTTCTATCGTATTAAACAAAAGATACGCAAACTTTATTTGTAATCAATTATACGGATCGGTTTATCAACTCATCGGAGCCCATTTCTCTGATTACTCCGGACTGGGATTTAATTAAATTCCAAAACTTTTCTGTTATTTAGTGGAAATCAAATATAATTTAATGGATGATCCATTTAAAGCGAACATATTATTTTAAATATTTTTAAAGTGTTAATCCACACTTAGGAAAGACAAGTACTTATTTAGAAAACGTATATAAAGCATACTAATTTTGAAAAAAGCTGACACCTTTTTGGAGAAAATGTGAGTCATACACATTCAAACTTCAATCCCACATTGACTAAAGTACAACTTTAACTTCTACAGCTAAATTATTATTTATTATTTTTTAGACAGATAAATAGAGTATTTTAATATTTTATTCAATGTTATTGCTGCAGTTAGGAAAGAAAAAGATTTTACGAAATTGTTTTAAAATGTAAACGAAGAGGGACTCGAAGGAAATGTTCATTATTAGTTTCCTGGTTTTTGGGCAGCGGAAATTTATAAAAATCTCGCTACAGAGATGACAAAAATAGTAATAAGGGAATAAGAATTTTAACGTTATTTGAGAAGGAGTTATGGCGCAGTGGCTGAAGTGATTGGATGGCAAACAAGAGCAGTGCAACTTCATAAGTAAAAATTAAGTATTTTGATGAAATACAGGTCGTCGCGGCGTTGTGAGTTGGGTTGCCCACTCGGGGAAATGAATTATTTTCATTTCCTCGCTCTGGAAATAAAACAAAGCACGGCGTTGAGTCCACCATCACACAATATTTCGAAAAGTAGGGAAAATAAAAAACTAATCAAATCCCATTTTTCTGCAAAGTCTGGTCAGTGTAGCAGTTTAAGTACCTACTATACAAAAGCTATTGTCTTAAAGCTGTCTAGATTAATAAAGTATTTATCAACTTAGAAGTAGAATTAAAGCCGTGTCGGATGAACGTGAGCTGAAAACAAAGAAAAATACAAAATTGAAGACAAAGGAACTTTCAATTATTTATATCTAGAAATTACCTATCTTTTTTTCTCACTTCTCCTGATTAAAGGAGATAAAAGAACACCTAGAAAAAGATAATATTGTTTTCCGTTTTGGGACTGAAAGTAGTGTATAATTTAGATTGAGGAAACGGAAATATTTTATAGGTATGTAAAAATTCAGCAGTCAAGTACCTTCTCCTACTCATCATAAAAATTTGAGTACTAAAATTCTTATTTGAATTATCAGTTCCACGTTATTTCCCTACATAGTAGGGCAAGTTACGGATGGTGTCTAAACATTACGTTTCCCACTTTCCTCAAATTATTCGATATGTTGATTGGTGAATAGTATGTAACACCACACCCTGCCACATTGCCCTGAATAAGAGTCGATCCCATAATCGCACTTACAGACTTTTTTCAAAATTCAAAACCTAATTGTTAAAACCATTAACATTTTATTTTTACAACTTCACGAAAAACAAAACAACAATCGTTGCCAAACAAAAAACTGACCAAACTCTATTCAATTTGAACCTGGTGATTGCAAAAGTTTACTCCTAATCACCCTGGAAGCCATTCACAGCGCATTACAATATAAATAAAGACGAGTACGTTCGTACGTAGTTAGACGAAGTGTTTCTAAACAAAATAATATGTTACCAATATAAATGTCTCGCTATATGAATAGAATTTTAATTATCTTAGCTTCCACTGTATCCCGCATAAAACAGTATGCAGTGGGAAACTACTCTTGATAAGACAATCAGTTACCCAATTTTCGAGACGTTCAATATTGAGAAACTTAACGTCGCGCTCTTCTTGTTATCAGAGAGAGGACATGAACATATGCACAATAATGGAATTTAAAAAAAAGAGTGCAGACCCAACCTTAAGTAAAAATCAGAACAGGGAATATTAAACGCTTGATATTAATATTTTCATATGTAATAATATTACAATAAACTCTTTACTTTTATAAAAGGTGACAAACTTTAATAAATGAATGCATATGTGTGTGTATCAAATTTGTAATATTTCTTTCTTCTTATATCTAAAAATGTCCTTTACCTGTTTGTATAAGTATTAGATATAAATTTTACAATAATAAAAAATAAAAACAGACAGAAAAATGGTCTTGATAAACCGAGCGACACACTAGCAGACAGACGAACACCAAAGTAATACTATAAATTCCGTTATTTTCCTTTTGAATTTTACCTCAAAAAACTCTAAAAACACAAAAATCACGTACCACCATGTACGATTTAATATATTCCATTCACATTTGATTTCGTGGAAACCTTAATGCAGACTACACTGTAAAAAAGCTTATCTCTTATGAATTTTAAAGAAGTATTTAGATAAAAATTCTAAAACTTCCCATATTAAAATACATTCATATTATACATTTTCAGTATTAATTTTTTTTTTAAAGTGGCGCGTGAAGGCGCAGTGGTTTAGCGTCTGACTGTAAACGCGATGGTTATGGATTCAATTTCTACTGAAAACTAACTATTTTTATTTCCTTGCTGCAGCAAAATATAAAGCGGCGTTGAGTTTTGTCTCTCCCTTAACAGTATATCCTGTTATTTTTCTATGAATAAAATTAACAGTAGTGTTACTATTATGTTCCCCTATTTTACAGATCACCAACTATTTGAGGGCATCGAATATAACGCTACATGATGACATTCAATTGTTAAATATTAAGTAAGTCTCGGGGTTTCCCCGGTTAACTTGCTAAGCGCCCATAGTCATGTTAACTTATAGGAATCTGCTTTCGGATGATTGTCAAAAGAAATTTCTAATTACTTACTTATTACATATAGAGAGCGTCGAAGCGCAGCGGCAGTTTTATCCTTACCATGCTTCTTTCTTTCTAGAGCATCTTGCTCTTCATCATCCCACCTCCTCGAGTTCGCTTAGTGGAGCTGAGCATACTGGCGCATACACCGCTAACGGGAATTCTCTGGTTATCCGTAGATTGAAGCAAACCTAAAGCAGCCTCGGGGTGATCGCCTCACATTCAAACGCTGTACTAACCAATTGAGAGGACAATAACACACCTACACCTTAACAGCCCCGCTCGCTTTCTGGTATATTTGTATAACTCAATAAAAATATGTTTTGTTTTATATGGACTATCCAACACAAACCACTTCATGAGATGAGCGCGTTCAAGCAAACAAACTTACAAAACGTATATAAATTTGAACGCAGCGGGACTCGAAGCCAAGGGGCGCGGGTTCAAATCCCGTTACTTTCAATTTTTTTTAGGTTTTCTAAATAAGTACTATTTATTCGTGTAAACAACCAGTAATTTGAGTGAGAGTAAGAGGGAACCTTAGGTAAGATGTTTTGAGATAAACACAGTTCTCAAGACTAGATTAACACGTCAACTCCGGTTTGAGGTCGAAATCGGTCTCATATAGACTTCACGCCGGTGTACCTTGATACCTGTTTGTAAAAAATATGAGCCCTAAACCTATACCTCAACCACACCAGCCGAAAGTTCTCAAAAATAGTTCCTACAGTGAAAGTGCTAAAGTTACACTAGAACTGACGTTAAGAATGAAAGTTTTAAAGTTATGTACTTTTTTTCAATTATTAATTATTGGGCTTCATTTCCAGCTTCAGTTCGTGGTTACGTTCTAAGAACCAGGAGTACGAGTGAGAGATGAGTTGACCGCGTTGAAGCATAACTCTTCGTTTTAATACTGGTATTTTTTTTATTTATTTTTTTTTAATTTATAGTTAGTATAGACTCTCGTATATTTGCAACTATATCTCGATCGTACAAATAAATAAATTGAGCTTGATATATATTTTTTTATTGTATGTAATAAGTATTTATTAAAAATATAAGGAAGGGTCTCATCTTAAAAACGAAACTAAATTGCCTAATAATTTTACATTTTAAAATAACAAATTAGATAAATATATTCATATATTATTAAACTAGCGTCGAATGTTGTATGTCTATAAATATATCGATGGAAAACAAACTAAAAAATAGCCTCAACCGATAAAACATATAGTGTTGTGCCGCCATCTAGTGTACAATGATTGAAACTGATGGAAAATAAAAAGAAAGTTTTGTTTCTACATTGTATCTCCAATATATTTTTCTAATATAAAAAGGTAATTATAATTTCGTTTATATTAATTACGTCTACGTGACTCTAATGGTATGTGACGTCATAAGACTGTACACAACCACTTGTCTAACTTTGGAAACATGAAGCATCCTTTATTTTTGTCTTCAGTTTTAATAATAATATCAAAATTAAAAAACAATTTTCGTGACAAGTGTATTTTACTTTTGTTTTAAATTTTTATAATGTATGACAAAAAATATTAAAAAAATTACCAACGCTCTATTCATAAATAATAAGTAGTTTTTTTTTTGTTTAACTTTTACGATTAATTGTAATTTCTTTAAAAAGACTTGGTTTTCTTTAATAATAAAGGCGTTAAATTGGTCCAAACCGATGTTTATAATAGATGTTAATAAATATAAATAAAATATGACACATAAGTTTTTCGAGATAAATCAAGTACAATATATTTTTTATTTGAAATGAAATAAACATTTTTAATATTTATTTTGATTGTTCCATTTAAATTTACCTACTTATTCCTATTTGGCAAGAATATAACCGATTTGTATGTAATTTACACAGCCAGTCCAGTCGTGGCGCGCACACGTGTTACAGTAAACGCGACAGGTTGTGGGTTAGATTCCTTCTCGATTCTTCTTCTCTGTGTGCGGGATATAGCGTGAAGCTGAAAAATAATAATTTATCTTTATCAGTACCGACAAGCCATTTTCGGCGCAAGGCATAATTTCATTTTAAAAATAAAACATATATTTGAATATTAAACATACAAGAGCGAGTAGTCTTTAAGGTTATACTAATGGTACCAATAAATATACATTTATTTCAAGCTTATCTTTTTAAGGCTCCTGTTGGCGCAGAGGCACGAGCGAGTGACTGTAAGCGCGACAAGCTGTGGGTTCGATTTCTACTCGGAGGATAAATAAATATAAAAAAAATATATATTTTTTATATTTATTTATTTCATTTTCTCCTTGTATGTTACAAAATATAGCTTATATTATAAGAATAGTATTAAGAAAAAACAAGCAAATTAATACGATAATTTTTCTTTCTTTATAATTGAAAATTGTTGTAAGTATTCCTAGTTCAAAGATATTATGATCTTAATGGGTTGCATAATTTTTTTAGGCCAAACTTTTTTTTATTCCTTTCGGTTCTTTCTAATCGTAGTCTATAATAGCTAAAGTATTTCACCGTATACTACTACTTTCAAGAAATCACTTTAAAAAAATTGGTTTTACTGCGTAAACATGTTAAAGAAGGTTTAAACGAAAAGAAATTTGTGCACAAATAATAACGATTCCAAATAAAATCTTTATTAAAGATTAACATTGACTGGATTGAATGTTCCTTACGTCTAAACATGTGGTTATTACAATATCTATACATAATATACTATCAAGCTCAACATTCAATATACACGGTTATAAATATTAGTGCCAAAAACTTACTTAAAGACGACCAGAAACTATAATATTCATAGAATAAATACAAATCAGTAGAAATATGTAACTATAAGATAGTCGCAGGTTCAAATTCCGATGGATCTGCTAGAATAAAAGATATTAATTTAATTAGAACTACTGAACATATGGACTTCATTTTTGTTTGTTAGTCCCAATTAAATTATACATTTTTTTATCACAAAATAATATTAATATTTGCATATAAAATATGATAAGTATTATAAAAAGTCTACATATAATTGTGACCATGATTTTTTTATCTATATCTATGATATTCTTGTTTCTGATCGTATTTCTATAATATTTTATAGTACACAGATAATATATTTCAGTATTAACACATCACGTATAGGTTAAAAGATACGCTTCAACAGACTAAGTAGACAAGCTATATTATATATTATACAATCAGAAAAATATTTATAAATATATATTTTTTTATTTTATAAAGGCCATAATTTATTTAACAATACAAAAAAAAATCAGCTTCACGCTGTATCCCGCACACAGCAGGGTAGGCAGAGGGAACCTAGTGTTAAGACACTCTCTCCATTCATTCCCCACTTTCTGCCGAATTCTGGAGGCATTGCGTGTTGAGTGGCAGAACTCAACGCCGCGCTTAGCCTCGACACCAGAGCGAAGAAAATGGAAATATAAATTTAAGTAAATATTTCAACTCCTCGAGTGGGGATCGAACCCACAACCAGTCGGTGTTACAGTCACACTTCGTGCCACTGCGCCACGACCGGCCTCGTATTTATTTGATTTATTTATAACGTAATATATCTTACCTATATATAAATGTGAGGATGGATGTCTGTTCCACTAATTAAGATGAAACTTTAAAGAAACATAGCTTATAAATCAGAACAAGACAAAGGTTACAATTTATATAAAGATTTGTATACATTGGCCATATTACAATATTTAAATGGGACGAAGTATTAGTATTTAACATTAGCGACCGACGTGCGGCATCGCGCGGTATTTATTTCTTAATATTGTTTCTTATATTCATCATATTTAATAATTTTACGATTTTTTGTAATGAAAAAACTATCATATATATTATTTATTATTAGCAATTTTTTTTACAATTTCGAAAGTTATTGTTTCTTCAAAATCAAAATAAAATAAAAGTCGATTTTGTAGTTCTTTATACCTTCTAATGGTGTAAAATGTACATAAAGATAAATCTAAAAATGGATTTAACCGATGATAACAATATTACTTTCTTAAAAAAAGGCCTTAACGTGTCGTCTTCAAAACAGAAAATAGCAATTTTGTTTAAAAGAAAGCTTGTCTACTGTATAACAAACAAATTTAATGTCACATATATTTACTCAAACAACATATTGTTAAAAGGATATATATATATTATAGTATATTTATTTTATCTAAGTATTACATATACTATGTACATATTTAGAACAGGGTCACTTTAAAAGTTAATTAGGCATCGGATTATTTATATTTATTTTTAAATATACAACACACAAAGCGATTTATTGATCGATATGTATTTAATTTTAAATTATTTACCAAAAATAATAATTTCGTATAGAAATATTCAGTAGTTTACAAGATTATAGAACAGTTTTCTTAATAACACTACTATTTACATGTACATACATATTATAGTTCACTTATAGAAGAGATAGTTCAGTCCATATACAATATAATTCAATAAACCGATGTCTATTTAACATATATTTAAAAAGTAATCAAATCAAGGTAGAAATAGGATATATAAAATATCAAAATACAATCAAAAGTAGGTAGAGGGTACCTAGTGTTAAGACACTCCGTTTCCTCCATTCTGCCGAAATCTCGCCGCAGTTAAAAAATATCGCAACCTTAAAATGAAAATGAAGTAATTTTTTTTTATCATCACGCGAGAGTAGGGGATCTCGTGAAGCAATTATTGTTTTATTGTAAGTTGAGTGGCGGAATTCAACGCCTTGTTTTGCCTTGTTACCAAAGTGAGCGAAAGAAAATAATTCATTCCCCCGAGTGAAAATCGAATCCACAACCGTCACGTTCACAGTCAGATGCCACCATCTGCCTCTAGATGAAATGAAAACCACAATTTAAAATGTCAAACTATAATTTTGCTATATATTCACAACAAAAAAATTATACAAAACAGAATATTAGACAATTTCCCACAAATATATATATTTTTTGAGTTGATGCCATTTTCATTTCGAAGGTGCGATACATACTATCTTTAATATATATATTTTTTTCTATAAATATACGGACGTGTGAATTCACATACAGTGAAACAGACTATACACACTGTACATATTTATATTAGTTTATATAAAATATAAGATAATACAAACGACATTAATTACTTTAAAAAAATAACCTGCCACGATAAGATAAGCTGTTATTGAATATACAATATAAATATAATAGAGATGTTACGGATATCCGTTTTCGATTATTTGTTTAAATTTGATAAACGTTCCCTTTGATTTTTAAACGCGAGTCATTGTCATTTTTAACAATTACATACAATCGATTGTTGATTTTTATTTCGAACAAGTCAAAAATCGATATTATAAGCAACATCGATATTCTTTTACCGTTATTTAAGGTTTTCAAAAAGCGTGAATCGGTTATTTTATATCTTTTTATATATATATTCTTTATTGCAGAGATAAATAAAAATAGTATTTATTATAGTATTATGCCTATTCAATTAAAACCGATTCAACATAAATGCTAATTGCATCTCTATATATGGTGTTACAATAAGTCAAATCTAGAAACGTCTATGACGCTATATTTGTTATTTTTTTTAATATGTTACTATTAATAAGTATAAAGGTGGCTTAGATCAACATAAGCATGTGATAACATGATAACATCCAATATAATCTAATATAATAATTTAAATTTTCTAACTAGTGCTAAATACCTAAAAAATTAAACGCCAATTCAATTATTTGGTATGAAGCAAAACAATTTGAAACAAAATTTTAACGTCGTCCTCACCACCTTAGCTTTATTTAGTCATTTATTTTAGTTCGACATATGTCAGGAAGGCTCGAAGGACCAAAAAGAAATAGAAACTTAAATATAAGAAACAGATCATAATTTACAGTTATATTAATCATATTTATTATCTAATATCACTCGCCGTGACCTCTGGAAGGTGACACCAAGCATGTACTTTAGTCCAAATAAAACTCGGCTAATACTCGCTTTACTTGCGACGCAGGTAAGGAGCATCTCACTCTAGTCGCGCATATCTGGAAAACAACAAAGAAAAATATTATTACATTATTTTGTACTAGGGAATTTAATAAACAGGGATAAGTACAGAAGGAGCCTGGAAACCTATAGTTAAAAAACTTCTTTCTCATTAAAAGACTACCATTCCCCGAACGACAAATTTCCGCCAAACTGTAGAAGCCAGGCTCTAGAGGTCTCGTTACCAAAGTGACAAAATGAAAATATATTTCCCCTCGAGTGGGTTTCAATACCACAACCATCGCGTATGTAGTTCACTTGTTATATCATTCCTTTATTATATAAAAAATATATACTGATGTATCCGAATGTGGACTAGAATGTAGTTCATGAAAATACTAAATTTAAAATTATTTTCATTTTTTTTTCTTAATAGAATATAGCACTGAATAGAGTTCCGCAATATATTACATAACGTCCCTTTTGTAATATTACCTTTTTTTTGCATACACTTATTTACACATTATTCGTTGAGACACAAGCGCAAGCGTGTGACTGTAAACGCGACAGGTTGTGGGTTCTATTCCCACTAGAGGAAATGAATTATTTAAAATTTTCTTTCTTTCTTTCTTCACTCTGGTGTCGAGGCATAGTACAGCGTTGACTACCGCCGTTCAACAACACCGCCGTGCTTTAACACTAAGCACCCTCCGTGCCGTGCTTTAACACTAGGCACCCTGCTATATGCGAGATAAAGCGTGAGTCACAAGAAAACACTTCTATATTTAGTGGATACATTCAACTAAAAAAAAAACTAAAAAATAACCAAAAAGCTTCACGCTGTATCCCGCACACAACAAGATGGACAGAGGGAACTCAGTGTAAAACCTGCTCTTTTTTTTATTAAAAAAATTATAATCAAAAAATTATTCAACTAAGTAATTCAATACAAAATCCTACATACAATATTATAAAAATATTATCACGTTTAATATAGTTAATGAGAAAAATCATTTATGTATCGTGTTCATTGCGGTATTACGTTATCACTTGTGATAAAAGTAGATAACAGTTCTGGTTAGTGTTTCTCCAACAAAATGAATCGCTTAGAACTATACATCTAGATTCAACAGAAACAAAATATTTGTAAGAAATAATTATTTCAAGTTAAATTGGTATAAACCTTTTTATAAAACCTTTCAAATTTATCAATTTTTAATCTATTTAGACACGCGGGTTCCGCAACAACAAAGTTTTTTTTTACTTTGTAAGAAATATTTTTACGTCCTATTTGTCGGTAGAAGCATGAATATTATAAGGTATATAATTATAACTTGTTTATATTATAAATCATCTTTAACTCAATAGTCAGTGGGAAACGAAGTGTCTTAACACTTGGTTCCCTCTGCTTACCCTGCGGGATAAAGCGTGAAGCAGATTTAATTTAATTTTAATGAATCATCTTTATTTATATGTATACTTATATGAAATACACGACTTCTTATAATATATTATTTAATTCATTTCAATTTTTTAAGCATACATCTACAGAAGACTCTGAAATTAACTTCAATTAACACATTTAGTTTAATGGCGACAATAAGGAAGTGCAAGTTTTTTTGAGTCATTATGTCAACAAAGTGCTAATCTTCAAACATAATAAAAAATTACAATCAGACTATAGTTCTTAATTTTCATGATCTACCTAATACTATACATTCATTCAGCTTCACGTTATATCCCGTATATAGCAGAGTAATCAGGGAGAACAGAGAGCTAGGACACTGTTCAAATACGCTGCCAAATTTTCAAGATACTATAATTGCGTGGTGGCAAGCAAGCAAGGTATAAAAAACAATCCATTCTCTTCAGTGATAATTGAACCCATAACCACGCCCACAGTCGAAAACACTACATTATTTTATTATAGGCTTATATCGTCGTATCGTAACAGAACAATCGCACGTCAGCTTAAGTTAATATGTAGGGCTTAAAGAATTAAGATAAGCTATGTTCTAATAGTTTCTCATACAAAGTATTGCATCGTTTTTAAATCGTATTACGTTAAATAATATTTTATTTGATGATGAGGGCATTCGCTTCCCAATGCATTTTTTAATTTCCTCGCTCTGATGACTAAAGTACGGAAGAACGGTAAGGAGGCAGAGGGCGGCGTTCATCGTTAATTCTACGGACAGTGGGAAAGTGGTGGGAGGGTCTTAATATGAAACGGAGTGTCTTAACAAGATTCCAAGATTCCCAGATTTCCTCTATGTACCCATCTATGTGCGGGATGCAACGTAACGTTATAAAAGAAGAGGAAATGAAAATAATTCACTTCTCAAGTATCAATTAAACCCACGCTCATAATCAACATCCCCCTCCATCCATTCATTTTATTAATATTGTTTAAATTAGTTTTTTTATCATATTTTTTACATAAGCTGTTTCTGTAGACCATCAAAAAGATGAATTCCGTTTGAAAGTTTATATTTGCAATAACTGCATATCGCAATTTGTTTACAATACGCACACCAAACGACCCGTGTGACGTCAAACCAAACGGACACAACCGGACGTTCATTGGATAATATGAAATGAAAACTGCGTATATATTAATATGTTTTTTTTTTATATCTATAAATTTACAACAGACATAAGTGTGTGACTGTGAACGCGAATGGTTGTGGGTTTGATCCCCACTAGAGGAAATGAAGTATTCATTTAAATTTATATTTGCATTTCTTCTATTGATTACACAACTTATGTCTATGTTTTAGCTCATATTCTAGTATTCCTTTTTAATAATATAAAATATAACTGTGTTAAGCTTCACGCTGTATTCCTTTGCCTAACAAAGAGAAATTAGTGTTAAGACACTCCCTTCCACACTTTCTGCCGAATTCTGGAGACATTGCGTGTTGAGTGGCCGTGCGACTCAACGCCGCGCTTTGCCTCTACACCAGAGCAGAAATGAAAATATACATTAAAATAAATATTTAATTTCCCTCGAGTAGGAGTCAAACTCACAACCAATCGCATTTAAAGTCTCTGTATAATCGTATCAGTCAAATAGTGGTATTCGGTATACTTGGTGGCACAGGTAAAAATATAGTTACAACATGTGTAGTACTGTGATAGGCGGCCGTGCACCAAAATGATATCAAAAAAAGAGACCGAGCGAGAAAAAATATATTTTTAAATTTAGATTTAACTATTTTTTTTTTTAAATAAAATAAGTTAATTTTCTTATTTCGAGGGACACTTTGTCTATAGTTTTTGCTTTATTATATTTTTTAACATTTTGTATCGATATTACTTAGAACTAGAGAGAAAGTTTATAATATTTCCAAAAATTCAAAAAATCCTTGTCATTTTAACGAAAAAAGAAACAACAATATAATTATATGTAAGGGAAGAACAGTGTAAAATCTCAAGTTTAATCCAGACGATGAATATAAGGAAACGTAGGCGTAATATTGTGGTTGGAGTTCCAAATTAATCTAACAAGAAACCATAAAGGTCTTTGAAATACGACATCATTATGTCATAGAGATATTATCCGTAGTTGTATGTATTTTAAAATATAATGTCTCATACGATGTGTTCAATGGTCGTGGATACGAATTTTAATTAGATAAATTATACACATACAAACACTGTACGCTTAAAGTACGCTTAAAGCTAAATTTAAAAAATGGTAATGGTATGATGAGATGGGAAAAAATATTGTCAATATAATATGTTTCATCCTGTTTATACATATGCAGCAATTAATTTTTAATTTTAAAATTAACAATATAAATTTAATAAATATTAATTATTTAATTCAATTCATATTAGTATATATATTTTTAAATTTATCTATTTATTTTTGTTATTAAATTCGAGCGCGAAATCGTTAAGATCTTTATCCAGACTCTTTAATGGTTGAGAAGGTTATGTGAAGGTCGAACAAATGACACAGCTCACAGCTACTTCAATTACTACAGCGTCCTAAAAAACTAATAATTTAAAAGTATTCCTTTTTTTCCATATTCGTCTCCATTGTTTACGTTTGTTTGATGTATTGATATTGTAAAAGTAAAATATAAATATTAAATACGTAGATATTATAATTTTTTTTTTCTTATGAAATTAGTAATGAATCTAAATTAACTACTACAGCAACTAAACCTTATACAGCAATTAACTGCCAAAAATAATAATATATAATTTATTAACTATAAGTATTATGCATTATCTTCATAATGCATAATACCTATAGTTAATAAATTAAGTAAGTTAGGTTTACTACATATAATCAGCTTCATCCTGCACACAGCAGGGTAGGCAGAGGGAACCTAGTGTTAAGACACTCCGTTCCCTCTGTCCGCTGAGTTCTGCAAACATTGCCTGCAGTGGTGGCAGAATTCGATTTTAAACAGTCACATTTCGTGCTCCTGCGCCACGACTGGCTACTACATATAATAGTAATATAAAAAAAATCACCTGCGCTGTCTCGGCCGCTACAACTGAAACAGATCGTCGTGGGCCCTCTCCAGCCTCTTGAGGGAGCTGTCCACGCGGCGCCCCTGCGTGAGGGCGGAGGGCGGCGGCGGCAGCGGCGGCGGTATCACCTCGTTGTACGACGTCGACGCGCCCATGGACGCCGACTGCCGGAGGCGGGCGGTCGGCCGGTGCCTGACGAAGCCGTCTTCTAGATCTTTTACGAATCTGGAAGTTTTATCAAAAATGTTGTAGTTAAACTGTTTATATAAAAAAATAAATCTGTTAAAAAAATAATAAACTAGTTTAGCTATTCGCTTGTTCCCGTAAAGCAAATTCGAAACAGAGAACCGACTATCACGATACAATGTTCACAACACACCAATACACCGTTTCCCCGAATTCGGGACGGGTGTTTAACGGGGGACTCAACACCGTGTTTTGTCATGCTATAGCAAAAAAAATAACATAAGTATTCCCGCGAGCGGGAATCGATTCCCACTAGTCCACACCCACAATCGCGTTTACAAACAGATACATTCAGCAGCGCCACGGTGACTCATATAATACAACATACATTTAAAAATTGTACAATTTCTACGACTACTATTATGCAACTTCAAGCTGTATCCCACATGCAACAGAGTAGAGTGGTAAGACACTTCGTGCTCTATTTCCCACCGAATTTTGGAGACATTGGGTGTTGAGCGGCCGAACTCAATGCTGCGCATTGTCTCGACACTAATAAATAATTTTAAAAAATATTTAAATAAATAATTTTAAAAAATATATAATTAAAGAAAGAAAGAAAATAATTTTAAAAAATATTTAATTTTCTTGAGTGAGGATCGAACCCACAACCAGTCACGTTTACAGTCACACAGCCAGCCAATCCTCAATAACATAACATAATAATAATAATGTTTCACAAAAACATGACCAAATTGCGTACGGTTAATTCAGTTACGTATTTAGGACAAATTACATTATATACTGTTATTGGAAAAATAGTAATTTTTTCCTTCTATATAAACATTTTAAGATACATTTAAGTCAATTTAAAGGAAAATTGGAAGGAAGTTTATTTGAAATAATAAACTTACTTAAAAAAAAAACAAATATTTATAAACAAATTAAGTTCAATAATAAAAATATTTGTAACACAAATTGATTACATTTGTATGTATTACGAACAAAATATTTTTTTAATTACAGGAAACTCGTTGCATTCGTGCACTAAAAACGTACTTGAGTTAGGTAATATAGGGGGGAAAAATGTAGAACTACTTTATACTTTAAAAGGTTATATTACTGCAACAACTTAGTAAAATTAGATTTAGAGAATGTCGCCTTTTTTGTCCATATATCATAGACGAGCCGTTTCATTTTTTAGTTTAAATAAAAATATTTTTTTAAATTCACACTCTGCAATTAAAAGTTATAAGCGAAAATAAAATAAAACCGTATATTTTTTATTTTTTAGTTCCATGTTTATTCCGTATGTATATAGCAAGCAGAGATAAGTATCCGAGACGCTCGGTTGCAACATTGTAAATACCATATACTGTAACGCAGTGGCTCTCAACCAGTGGTCCGCAGAAGCCTAAATATGGCCGCAAACGATTTTAGTTTTATGACTGGGGATGATGAAGCGAAGTTTCTGTTTAATTATCACATTATTTTTTTGTTATACCACAATGCATGTAGCATTGTGGTCCCTGCTACCAAGAATGATATAAAAGTGGTCCTTGATCAAGAAAAAGTTGAGAACCCCTGCTGTAACGATTGCAGTCAGAAGCTAATCCACTGCACCACAACGACTTAATATTTATTTTTTTCTTTACGCTGTGTCCCGATATAATAGGCATAGGAAACCTAATTTTAAGATGTTCCATTCCCCCATTAGGACACTTCCGTGCTCCATCTTCCGCCTAATTCCGATTTCAACGCGTATTGAGTGACCTCGTAACCAGACAGACGAGAAAATGAAAATATTGAATATTTCACTTCCTCGAATGGAAATTGAACCCACAACCTGTCGCGATCACTACCACTTGCACCCCTGCAAAACGACTGGCCTAATATCAATTATTTTATATTAAAGTACATAATTTTCAATAAAATCCAGTAAAAACAAACAAAACACTCATCAAAAGCCAGACGATATATCTGGCATTGATAACTTGGTAGCTCAATTAGGTCTGACGGTATTAAAGTATACACGTATTATCACAGATTTACCATATCAATATGGGTTATCGATCAAATAATGAACTATCCTACTTATGTCGACAAAAATCGGTGTTATTTATATAGTGATGTTATTAATAAATATCGATTCCGATTCGTTTATATTGTTTATAGTGAAGGGTGAAAATTCTTATCTACGTTCTCAAGAAATCAAGAAACATGAGAGTGTTTTTAATATGTTTATAGTAAACATAAGTGTTATTCCACACTTAGGAAAGGAAAATACTTATTTAGAAAACGTGCAAAAATTTGAACGTAGCGGGACTCGAACCCGCGCCTGCTGGAAACCGACCAGAGAGAGAGAATTAACAACATAAATAAGATATAACAAGCGTATAAAAATTTCGACGTAGCTTAATGAGAACGTATAGCTTAGTGGTCAGAGCGCTTGGTCGGTTTCCAGGAGGCGCGGGTTCGAATCCCGCTACGTTCAAATTTTTATACGTTTTCTAAATGAGTAACATGAGAATGACTTAAGTAAAACAGTAATTTAAGTAGTAGTATTACAATACTAAGGATGTAGGACTATGTTAGTTAGGATACAGTAAAAAAAAAACATTTTACACTGGTGAAAACACATGGAATTGACCTCAGTGTTCATTGTTTTACCCAATTATTAAAAAAAGACTGCAAAATACCAAAAGCAAAAAAATCCGCTCACTCGAAAACATATCAAATAAACAATTTTTAGTACATCCGCAAAAATACAAAGGAATTATTTATAGAACGCAGAACGGAATTAGGTTAGGAATTAGGTACTGTGCCATAGAGATTATCGGTGTGTTTATAGCTGAGATCGTAAAACAGCCGAAAGTGAACGCTGTTATTAAAACAGGTTTACTCGCGATTCATCATAAAATCTTTTGAGAGATATTTACGTTTGTGTATCAAATTTCAACCGGAAATAGCGATTTTTTTTTACAGAAACTAGTGGCCCCCGCGTGGCGTCGCCCACTTGTACAACACATTTTTTTTTACTCAACTCAAATACCTACTTCCGTGATGTAGTAACGTTATCATTTTAAAGACAATATTATGTCCCATTGATAGCTAGTTTTAGCCAATTCAATAAAATACTTATTTTGTAGCAATATTGTCGCGTGCAACTCTGTATACGGACATAACTTTTTTATTTTTGAAACGATTGAAATAAAACAAAAAACACTAAATTTTAGGTGAAGCTTGCCAGAATCTAATAAAGAAAACTGGATTTCAATTGGTTAAGCCGTTCCTCAGATTAGCGAGGAAAATCACACTAAATGACATATAAAAATCATTGTTTTCGGTATTTGTTACGTTAATAAAGACCCCCAATAACTTTTTAACATCTGAGAACAGATAGATATCAATCCGTTACCATTTTTTATAAGTATACATAATCATTTACTGTGTTAAGCAGCAATGAAAAAAATTAAGATGGAACATAGATGAAAAAGTGTAAAACACTCCGTTCCCCACTTCCCGCCAAATTACCGAGACATTGCGTGTTGAGTGGTGGAACTCGACGCCACGCTATACCCACAACCGTCGGGTTACATTTACAACATTGTGCCCCTGCGCCACGACTGGCCGAAAAAAAATATTATTATGTAAATTAACCTTAGTCAGCAAATGTATACCTAAATCATATCCCCATATTGAAAGATGTAGCTAAAACGTATCTTTCTTTACGTAACATAAAATGAACCGCACTAGCATCGATTCAGAAACTTTGCCAAAGAAAGAAAAAAGCAAAGAACAAATCTATTTCTTCTTTCATCGAAAACTTTAACATTTTTTTATAATGTAATATAATGTTATAATTTAGTTAAATACTTATAATAATACGTGAAGACCGCTGATATAAATATTTTACATTTGTTCGATTTAAGGATAAAATACAATATAAAATTGTATTTTATATTTAAATAGACTAAATGATTGTATTGAAAAATTATAAATATATAAATTAAGCTTATTTACAATTTTTATTTAGATTAAGATTTAACACATAAAATTTGATACTAGCGACCCGCTCGCGGCTTCACTCCCTTGTACTACAATATTGACATAACTTTTTTATTTGCGAACCGATTTTAGTAAAACTAACACTCAATCTTTAAGGGTAATTTAAATGCAGTTTTCATTATTGCATTTCCAAAATGCAATAATGAAAACTGCATTTAAATTGCGTGCATAAACGCACACACTATATATCTTTCTATATATAATAATAGTTTTTTTTAATATATATAATATCCTCAATGTGCGGCAATCCGTTTTAGTTCTATTATATGTATAGATACAATACATACCTACATTATTAGCTTCACGCTATATCCCGCGCACAGCAGGGTAGGCAGAGGGAACCTAATGTTAAGACACTCCGTTCCCCACTTTCTGCCGAATTTTGGAGGCATTGCGTGTTGAGTGGCAGAACTCAACGCCGCACTTTTGCCTCGACACCAGAGCGAAGAAATGAAAATATAAATTAAAGTAAATATTTCATCTCCTCGAGTGGTGATCGAACCCACAACCAGTCGGTTTTACAGTCACACTTCGTGCCGCTGCGCTACGACTGGCCTCGCAACATACCTACATACAAAATTTAAAACTACATCCTTCGTTTACAAGGGATATCTTCATAAACAAAGACATACAAACAATAATATAATTAGTGTACAGATAAAAAAATATGAATAACATTTTTAAAAATGTGCTTTTTTTTACTGTTATGAAGGAACCGGCTAAAATATTAAGTTCGAACGTCACTTTTGTCAAAAGGCTATAAACAAATAAATGATATTATCAATTTTTATATATTTTTTTCGCAACCACCGGCGACTGGAAACATTAAGTATTATATAGTTAGAAAGTTCGATTTGAACGAGACAAAATGAATGGACACAAGTGATTATACAACACCTACATCGAGAATCGATAAGAACTTGCTATTATCGAAATTAAAAAGCCGCCCTAATGCGAGTATCAAACACGCTTATAAGGGATTCCGCACCACCCCTTGCTAAATAAATAACTTAAATTACTTTCATGACATATTTATTACATATTTAACATTCCTACTTATTTAAAAAACGTATAAAAATTTGAACGCAGCGGGACATTCCTAACCGCGATGAATATAATGTCATATCATTAAAAAACCTGAGGCCATCGTGGCGCAGAGGCTGAAGCGTGCGATTGTAAGCGCGATGCTTGTGGGTTCGATTCCCATGTCGCGAAAGGAAATATTAAATATTTGCATTTTGTCGCGCGGTAACGAAATACAGCGCGGCTTCAATTTTTGCCACTCAACAGGCAATTCGGTGGAAAGTGGAAAACAGAATGGAGTGTCTATAATTATGTTCCCAGGTTCCTTCTGCCCTGCTATGTGCAGGACACAGCATGAAATTGATAAAAAAAAATGTAGCTACTAACACGTACAGAATTATTACAATTCAGTTGTGGAATCCTAAAATAATTTACACCATACTGTTTTCATATAAAAGTGAAAGTTATAAGAAATACAACCGTTACATATTTTCCTTTTTGTAAAAGCGAATGCATGTCGCGAGTGTATTAAGTGCCTGTTGCTTGTAGAACATAAATAATATAAGAGCAAGTTCAAAGCTTCATGTGAACTTAGCCTTAGAGGGCACACAAACACACTCGCACACACACACACATAGATATTATGGCTATTTTCATTGGTCCTTACTGAAATTTTAAATGTCATGTCTACATAATAACCTAGAATTAGATTTGCGTGACACGGTGTAGTAAATAAAAAAGTAAACGAGTGTTATTTTATAGTTTTTATATTAATTTACCATTTTTAAACAATATCTCTTACATACATGTATGTACTAACAAAATGTTACTGATCGCTAATCTGTACATAAATGATATATGAGAAAAATCATTTATGTTGGAATTTATCATTATAATTTTCAAAAAAAATCCAGTGGCGCGTTGCGATTCTTTTTTAACCATTTATTTTTAAATATTTATTTTTTTATTTTCAATATATGTATAGAACGAACGCCTATTGATTAGATAAAGTGTTATTGTCCGCCGTGGACCGTAAAACAAACGAGATATCTACAGATAAAAAATCATGTTTTTATTTATTCCAAATATATTTTTCAATAACTTTTAAGGTAAGATATATATATATTATAATTACAAATATTATTTAATGTCCTTATTTAAAAAAAATTGCGAAAAATACAGCAAAATGTAAGTTAAGCAAATATAAGTTGGTTACAAATACATCTCGTCCGTTACTGATTTTTTATAAATAAAAAAAAATATTTTTTCATAAAATATGGAAAATACATGTATAGCTGCGACATTTTGTTACATCAATGGCACTTCTATGAAAGTGGGAGGCCACGAAGGCAAAGGGTAGCGACTTCACGGGTCATCGAAGCCTAATCGATCGGTTAAGTGTCAGAGGTGAAAGGTTCATGGGACGCGACTAAGGCGAAAAACATATGTTTCTAAAAATATAACTCATTCAAAGTTTAGTCTAAATTGGTTAAGTCCACTAAATTGTTAAATATGTTTTTGCAAATAACGAAAAATCTCATCTATATAAAATTTATGAATCGGACATGAGACCACTCATTGCGCAGGGCCACAAGCTGAGACTGTAAACGCTACAGGTTGTGGGTTCAAGTCAAGGATGTAATATTTAACATTTTTATTACTTAACAAGCACTGAGAGCTAACGAGCCGCCGCCACTCGACATGCAATACCTCCACGAAAAATTCAAACAATCATGAAAAAAATATCGATGAATAAAATATATAAATAAACTTCACGCTGTATCCCGCACGCAGCAGGGTATGCAGAGGCCTAGTGTTTAGACACTCAGTTTCTCACTTTCCGCCGAATTCTGGAAGCATTGCATGTTGAGTGATGGACCTCAACGTCGCGCTTTTGTCTCGACAACAGAGCGAAGAAATGAAAATATAAAAAATTAAATTATTATTTCATTTGCGCTAATGAAAATCGAACCAACACCAGTCGGTGTTACAGTCTCACTTTGTGCCCCGGCGCCACGACTGACACCATCATCATCCATGAATAACAGATCAAATAACTAAATTTCAGATTGTTATAGATCAATAAACATCGTTAGCATACATTTCGCGTAGACCGTGACAATATGAACCAGTTTTATCTATTTGCATTTCTATTTTTAAACGGATGCCATGTTAATATAAAATCATAGACACCTTTTGTGCCATATTGCAGAAATTATGTTATATAATTTTATATATCTACTATTGGCAAATTTTTCCACAAAAAAAAAAAACAAATAAAATATACTAGTTTAACCTAGGTTAAAGTGGTATTTACTAACTATTTGTTTTATAAATACCATAAAAGTGTTCAAAAAAATGTTGTTACTAATTTCTTATTCTTAATTACAAGAATCTTTTATATGCATAGAAATGTCTTTAAATGTTGTAATACAGAAAGTTATTTACCAATAATTACTAATATGATACGATAATTAGAAATGTTACAAAATTTATTTCTTTAATTACATCTATTATCTTACAGCCGAGACAGGGTGGGAAAATGAAAATATTAAATATTAGCTCTGGCGCTAAACAGAGCGAGGTTGAGTTCCGCCACTCAACACGATACTTTCTCGATTGGGAATCGAACCTACGAGCTGTCGCGTTTAAATCATTGTCATTGCTTGTGCCCATGATTTGAAGCTATCAAATATATTACACAATAATTTACATATAAAAAACAAATCTAGACTGGTGACAAGACAAACAGGATTTTCATAAAGTATAATACCGCCTACATATTATTAACAGCGAGAATTACTAAATGACATATTTAATGGTAATAAAGCAAGATTAGGTACAAAAACATTCGTCCAAATTATTATAGCAGAAAAGATTACATTATTTTTAATACATTTTTTAAAGTGCTATTCCACATGTAACAAAGAAAAATACTTATTAAAAAAAACATACAAAAATTTAAACGTAGGATTAAAACCCGCGCCTCTTTGGATAGTTTCCAAACAGGTGCGGGTTCAAATCACGCTATATTAAAATTTTTAGACATTTTCTTTATAAGTAAGAATACATTAAATTAAATATGAAAGGCATGCTGTGCAATTTAAAGTCATGTGATCGGCGCGGGCGCAAATTAGATGTTAGCACTTTTTGCTTACTTGTTCAATGACTAATATCTAGTTGGTTTTTGTCATTGTCCAAATACGTCATTGGGAAATTGTCACTAAATATTGTCTTTTCACATTTGTTTTTGATTGTAAATTTATGATAGTGATTTATCTTTTGTATACCAACTAATTGATAATGCTATTTCGAAAATCATTTTATCGGCATAAAATAACAACATATTATGGTGATGCAAACATGCCTTTAATAACTTTCTAGCATATTAAAAAAAAACATCAGACTATTTGTTGTGCATGTACCAAATGCAAATTTAAGACATGTGATTTTCTCATAGATACCATTGTCAAGTGGATCCCGTAATCAGAACCTAAGCACTTTTATCAAACTATTCTTGAATGTATCGTTTCCAATAAAAAAAACATCAGAATCGGCTGGCATGATATTGAGTTATTCACCCTTTGGTTGTGTTCATACCTAATGCAAATTTGAGACTTTAGTGATTTTCTCACAGATACCATTGACAGATATGGACCATCAAAATGGGACCACATGAGAGACACTATCTTTTAAATAAAAAAAGAATCAACAAAATCAGTTCACCCACTCAAAAGTTCATTTGTGATTAGAATTTAGGGTTTTTTTCCCTGTAATTTAAATGAGCACTTCTCTTTATATGCTTATAAATTATAAATGCAAAATTAACAATAAATAAGCTTCTATATAAGTAACATGACTCGAATCAAATATCTCTCTCAAATACTCTTATCACAAAATTGTAAATATAATTATCTAAAGTAAATTTTAGTGCCCCCATATTTACTCAGAGGTACACATTATCTGTTCAATGTCATTCACTGGATTTTTTATTGATACTTGAAAAAAAAAAATTTTTATGATTTTTTTTATAAAAAAAGTTAATAATATTATTTAAGTTGCTAACAATAAAATTTACATGTATGTTACAGATTTGCACACATAGTATACAAACATTCTATTGTAGTTTATGTATTAGAAAAGATAAAATTATAATGTTAATAATACTGATGTTTAGTTCACTGCCCCCAAAGTGGAACATTCTGATAAGTCATGGAAAGATACTGTAATGAAATTATGTCATCCCAAAATTATGTTTTTAACTACTGTGCCAGTGTTATCTCAACATATATTTAGAGATTTAGTTTTATTTTTAATTTAAAACAGAATGGAGAAAAAAAATATTACACTGTTTTATACATTTAAAATGGGCACTGTTATTTAAAATGAACTCAAAATATATAACTAGCAATATTACATAACAGATGAAATCTAAAGTAATTAACACATTGTTACATAAAATATTTAAGGAGTACTTACTCGCTATTTTCCTTGGTCTTTTCTACATGTTTTTTTATGTTAGCAATGGAAGAGTCTAGTCTATTTAGAAAGTTGTCGAAAGTCTCTTTTTCATCAGGACTACCAGGCGAAAAGTCTCTCGTGGGCATTCCAGCTATTGAAGCACGATGACTTGGAGGTGCAGGCTCCGTCACTCTTTCACCATTTTCGTAAAACGGAGATTCTTTAGTCACAGGAATTAACAAATATTCTCTCAAAAATAAACTATCCGAAGCGAATAAGCGGTTCGCTCGCCTGATTTTCTCCATCTATAATCAGATATAATCACTTTTTATAACAAATTAGAAAAAATAAACTCATTATCAACACAATTATTATGATCATTACACACTTACTGTGACACCATATTTCAAAGCAATTCCTTGTAAAGTGTCACCTTTGGCCATTGTGTGTTTTATATATTCTTCGTTCCTCTTCATGTGATTGCATGTGCTTCCATATTTTTTTAGAGGACGAGCAGATTCTCGGATCGAAACTCGTTCATCAAATAGACGATCCTCCTCCATATTTGACGTAAAACAAAATGACATAAATATAACTTGTTAATGACAAAAAAGTAAAAGCAATGAAGAGAGCAAACAATAATGGAATGAAATTAGGCACATAACACTGTAACAGACAACACACTAACTTCGATCGTAATGTGTTGTCATATACAAAATATTTATAATAAAAATTGTTTAAGTGTTAATTTACAATTAAAAATATATGATAGTAAATATTATCTAAAACATATGACCTTTTTATAAGGAAATTGAATTTTATTTATGATTCCGTTAGGAGCTTTAAAAATTTTATAACAGATGGCGTGAACGTCATTTGGCCAATCTTTTCACTCAGCAATCCATTCATGACTCATTCATTACGCAGCTAACGAATTTCATTCAGTCAATCAATCAGTCTTTCGGAACATTTGGATGCGAGTGGTGTGTTGCTGTGACTGTTTAAAAATTGAATTGTTATGAACTAATGATTTGTGATATTTTGAATTTTGTGAATAACAATTTGTGTTTGAAAATTATTTTAATTATCATAAAACGTATATAAACCTGTGCTGAAATCTGTTGAGAGATTTTTCTATTTGTATTTATTATACACATGTGATCGATATAGCAAATATCATAATTGTTTTGTTCTTTGATGAGGGTAAGTATGAATGAAATTAGCAATTATTATTAGCTGGTAACTAAATAATAAATTTTAAAATTAATTTGCTATTGTATATATGTCACGACCGGGCCTGTATTACCCCACAGTCCGTGTACCAGCCGCCCTTCCCGGGTTGGTGGCGAAAACATTGCGAGGGTCGAGCCTCGGGCGCAGTCTCGCGAACTAGGCAACTTTTATGACCATGAAGCCATATTTTGGGGGTTTACATGCAAACGGGTGTGACCCTAATGAATTGTTTTTGTATATTGTAAACGCGATATCCCATTACCTAAAAGAAACAATCGTTAAAATTCCTTTTAAACCGATTGCGCAAGTACTAACTGAACAGGGAAAAATAAATCAGCTGTGTTATATGAGTAGGTGTTATGTTTTATTTTTTAAATAAATAAAATTAGAAGTTTAATCAATAATAGAGAGATTTAATATTGACTAGTGAATGTAAACAATTACATTCACTAGTCAATATTTAGGACTTAAAAGTTCTTATCACTATTTTATTCATATCTATCTATATAAGACATAATTTCAAAGCTTTTGTACGCTTGTCCCTCAGATCTATGATAAATTAAGTTAAAATGAAAAAATTTATTTAATTTCAATGCAATCAAATAAATATCCAATTTGTCACGTAAAATGTTAATTCAATAAATAATATAAATATCAAGGATTCATAGAATAATGTACGTGTTCGTATTATTTAATCACACTGTCATCATATCATATCAAAGTTATATTGTTGGTATCGACAAACCGTGTTTTTTTTTATGATTTTTTTATGATAACCAAGAAGAAATTGACTGAGAGAACCTAGTCTTGAGACACTTCCGTTCACAGCGTCTTCCAATTTTCGCCAACTTTCGAGACATTGTGTGTTGAGTGGCGGAACATGACGCCGCCGCCCTATTTATTACTGGGGCTGAGAAATGAAAATAATTTAAATGTAATCATTATTGCGAGTAGGGAACGAATACACAACTATTGCGTTTATACAGGCTGTCCACTGTCGGTTTGTACCACAGCACTAACAATTTCTGCGAAGTCTTTTGGAAAATGCTTACATTTTTTTTTATCTAAAGAAAAATCTATTTTATTTATGTTCCGTAAATGAAACGTATAATTAATTAGAATAATCGTATAAGTATTTCCTGCATAATCTAGCCAAGTTTTGTACTTACTTTACTCTTTGTAACATAAAAGACCTCCCTAGTGTAGGTCGTCGAGTGAACTGATAGGGAAGCATTTCATTTAATCGAATCAATCATGGAGGCATTGCAATTCTGCATAAATAAACACTCTAACGGGTTCAAATTTGTTGTATTCATTTTGCTATAATATTAAAAGTTATCTACCATTCATTACTAACATATTTTGTTTAATCTGATCAAAACTGTAAATCTTAGGCTTACTCATAAATCGCTCCCAAGTTGACGATCGATCTTGAGATGTTGTTTTCATTCATAGATATGTCACTTATGAATGAAGACGGCATCAAGATCGATCTCAGACTTGAGAGCGGCTTATAAATAAGGGCCTTGGTGTCTTTTTAATGTAGTACTCAGTGCCTACAAAGTAAAAGTACCTGATGCTCTATGACCTGTAGCTTTAAGCGTCAGTGCACTAGGTTTTGCATCATTTACTGCAATATAAAAAAACCTACGACCACTGTTTCTAGCTACAATTATTTCTAAAAAACACGATGTGTGCGTAACGGCGACCGTTTTATTTACAACTTTTATATTTCCTTTTATGTAAATACCTTCTAATTGCAGCAAGCTGGGGTGGATATTCAAATTTGTTAGCCAAGTGCGTTTTCCATGCTATTAATATCGACTTAACAATGTTTTAATAATGCAAAAACACGACAGTCGTTAGGTGGTAGCCAATTCATTTTTGAGCGTCACGCTGTATGTCGCACAGCAGGGTAGGCAGAGAGAACCTAGTGTTAAGACACTCCGCTCTCAATTTTTCCGCCGAATACTGAAGGAATTGAGTGTTTACTTGTGGAGCTCAACGCCGAGATTTGCCCCTATACCAGAATGTCAAACAATATGAAACATTTCAATTCCTCGAACGACATAATCGCATCGCACAACCTGTCGTATTTACAGTCAAACTTGCGGGGTACACCCCGCTTCACGACTGACCTCCAAATCAAATTTCTCATAAAAAGCTTATATTTTAAAATGAACTATTTCACAATACACAATGACAACAAAATTCAAAGAATTCACCTTTATATTACCGTTTTAAAGTGCTTAGATAAAAAAAAGAGCCTATCACCGTCCAATCCCTTTCACTACAATATATTGTGTTATATTAATTTTTATAAAAATGCGAGTGACTCACTCGGAATGTAAGAACAAGGTTGCCGCTATACTTATGACTCATGCTGACACTGACCCGAGGAATCCCTCAGTTATCTCAAGATTATCTACAGAGATAACCAGAGCCGTTAAAGTTGAACTAATTACATTAATACAAAATTTTAACTGATATGATATATTACTATTAAAATGATTTATGGTTTACTACTATGGTATTCGTCCAGTCCAGTCGAGTCTAGTCGTGGCGCAGGGGCACAAAGTGTGATTGTAAAATCGACTGGTTGTGGGTTCGATCCGCACTCGACGAAATGAAATATTTATTTACATTTATATTTTCATTTCTTCGCTCTGGTGTCGAGGCAAAACGCGGCGTTGAGTTATGCCACTCAACACGCAATGCTTCCAAAACTCCTCGGAAAGTGGTTAATGGAGTATCTTAACACTAGGTTCCCTATGAATATAATAAGAAACGGAATTATAAATAGATTTTTTTAAATGAAAATATCAGGCCATCATGACGCAGTGGCACATGACTGTAAATGCGACGGTTATGGGTCCGAATCCCACTTAAGCAAATGAATTATTAATTATTAATATTTTAATTTCTTAGCTCTATAAGAGACGTGTTAAATCATGTTACTCAACACGCAAAGCATATTCAACAGAAAATGAGGAAGTGCTTTAACGCTACGTTTCCTCTGCCTATTTTGCCACGTGCTGGATAAAGCGTGAAGCTGAAAAAAATCAAAAATAACAAAAAGTACAATACACATACTACAAAATTTTCGATGGTAAACAAACCCAGGTCGCTCCACTTGTACAAAGTTAAGATACACGTAACAGAGCTATAATAAATTTTATTCAATCTCAATTATTATCCAATAATAACAATCGTTATAACCTTTAAACCTATTATTACTTATAATAAACGTTTTATTACTTTGCATAATTGTATTATATTTTTTTATAGACTTTTATAAATGTAATTATATTATTGATTTATAATCAAAACATTTCGTGTACACAAAATATACGACGCTACAATAACCAGTTTACGTATTATTTGTTGGACTTGCTTTAATTTGTGCTTGATTTTTTGTACATATTTTACTATGTTTCGATGGTTTTTTATGTTTAATTATTACCATATTTAAATATTTTATAGCAGTCACTCTGTGTAAATAGATACAGGGTGGAAGTGTTTCCGCTCCTTTTACGGGATCAGCATATAGGTTGGTAGGAAATATTTCAACAGCAGCACAGCGTACAGCGTGAATTTAAAAGTGGAAAAAATCAAAACTGTTAATCATATATAATAAAATCGAAAAAAAAATGTACCTACACCTCATAATTTTAAGACAGCCGAGCTTATCTAATCTGTGCGTCATTTTTCGAAGATCCGTACCAGAGTTTCCGAGAAGGATCTGACTAATGTACCGTTGTGTAAGAGCTACCTACTCCGGATACAACGCGAAAGTAAATACGCTTGAATGGACATGACCCTGACCTCTTTAGACGTAATTTTCTTTTGCTTGTAAATATTTTAAAATACCGAATAAATGATAAATTTTTAATTGTTATTTTTCTTTTTTTTGGGACATTTTCAAGTTTTCAACACAAAACTTTTATACATATATATTGAAGTATTAATATAAATAATATAAATTTAATTAAATCAGCTTTACGCTATATCTCGCATGCCGCAGGGTAGGCAGAGGGAGTAGTGTTAAGTCTCCCCGTTCCCCACTTTCGTCGAATATTCAATTGTTTTAGTTAAATAGCCCAAAATAATTTTTACTTTTTCAGAACTGGTTTAAATATGTCAATATGAATTTTCATGTTGCTGTTGTTTGTTGTTGTTTAAAGAAAAATTAAAGACTAATAATATTGTAAAATAAATGAAAGTTTTTTTAAATAGAGTTTGCCGGAAAATGAAATAATGAAGCGTCCTAACACTAGGTTCCCTCTGCCTACCCTGAATGCGGGAAACATCATGCAGGATTAATTATTACAAGAAAAACGTAACCACTAGACAGTATTAAAATGATGGCGTTTTTCACATTTCTCTACTATCTATACAAATGTGTACTTCGTGCCACGACTAAGGACTAATGAACATCCGCCGTAGATAGAAACGTACTACGGTATATTTTTCATACCCATAGAAAGCATGGGAATTTGAAGCTATGATAACCTGCTTTAGAATAATATCTTCTTTTAACAGATTACTGTACTATCTGTATAAAAACTATAATTTATTTAATATTTACCACACATCTTAGTATGTAGTTAAACTAAAAAAGCTAATATTAATTCTCGCTTAGCAGAAAGAACTCGCTAGAAACACCGTTCTCTCCACCCGAATTGGAGACATAGCGTGTCGAGTGGCGGTACTTAACTTATTTAGCTGTGACTAATTTTAGAATGTCCAAAAAAAAAACAATTAACTCATAAATTATGTATATGAATAAAGCAAGGTTTGTCATTATGTGTTATACTGAAACATTATGAATCAGATGTTTTAAGAACTCCATTAGCTCAGTGCTACCAAAAGTAGTTGGCTTTAACCTGTTTTTCTCAATAAGCCGTTAGAACCTCGTCACGGCTATTATAATAAATAGTATCTACATTAAAACTCGTTACTTATTTTGTTACCCGACTGCGTAAAAAAATAAGCAAAGTGAGACGCCTATGAAAGTCGTATACATATATGTCGGTTCCTTTGGTCAATTGTAACTGTTAAACCAGTGAACCGATGATGATGATGATGATGATGTCGACGGTCCTTGAATTCATTTTGATGGCGCGAGTGTCACGGTATACATTAAAGTGGTTGGTGGATGTTAGTTGGATTTTGTTTTGTTTATAATTCACTTGTTCTTTAATGGAAATTCCTTCTTTAAAAAAATGTACTAAACATTTTAACAAAGAACAGTGTATTAACGTCATCGTGCAAAAATCTTTGTGGCTTCGCTTTTCCCGTTTATAGGCTAAGTTATACAACAGGTAATGTGTTTCTGAGAGCTCTACAAAGGAGTAATGAACTTCCGCCTGTATGTGGGATGTGCGGAAAACTGTGGAACGTCATATCCTTGTGGAACAGACGGTTACTTTTTTAAAAATACATATATCTATCTATATACATATAGATATCCATCTATAGAGGCCGTAGCGCAGGGGCACAAGTGTGTGACTATAAAAACGACTGGTAGTGGGTTCGATACCCATTCGAGGAAATGAAATGTTTATTTAAATTTACATTTTCAGCTTTGCTTCGGTGTCAAGGCAAAGCGCGGCGTTAAGGTCCCCCACTCAACACGCAATGCCTTCGGAATTCGACGGAAAATGGGAAACGTAGTGACTTAACACTAAGTTCCATCTGTCTACCCTGCTGTATGCCGGATACGTCGTTAAGCTCATTATTATTTTTTCTTTATCAAAAAAATACGTAATGCTTAAATTAAATACGAATTTGTTGTCCAATTACTAAATTGGGTAGAGATTCTTGTAATAGAGACAGATTTTTGTAACAAATAACAAATCCAAGAGAAGCAGTGGTTGTAAGATTTTATTTTCACAATACTGTGCCTTGTTATCTCGTTCACATTACCAATTTATCTCCATAAAAATCGACAGCTTTATCGAAAATAAAACTAACAAGTATTTCTATTGAAAATATATAAGTTTTATGCATAAAAGTCTTTAAGATGCCGTCGGCGCAACGGTGTTCTGTACTGTATCGCAACGGGTGTGGATTCCATCCCCACTCAAGGGAATGATTTATTATTGCTTAATATTCTCATTTTATCGTCCGTTTTTTGTATTACTTTTGCTTTTTATTCTTTATAAATTATATTCAACAAAAATTACAAACTTTCTTTTCGGTTCTTTTATGAATGTATTCGCTGATTCAATTGGCAATTAAAACTTTCTCCAGCTTAGTCAAAAAATCCTTTTAAATTTTAAACAATAGATTTACTTAAACGGTAAAAGATTTTAGCATTTTTAATGAATAATGTGTGTCTAAAAGTGCTTGGCATTATTTTATATTTTATTTAAGAAAATTAAAATATCTAGCTAATATAAAATAATTCACGACATTGCACTTCAGAATAAATATTTAAAAGAGTAATAATTTTTTTGAAGCTGTCATGTCATGTGTCATGCGTTACGCTTTGCCACTGCAAAGCGTAACGCATCGGTCGTTGGTTCGATTACCATTCCAGGGAGCCTTGATTCTGCAGAAATTAAGGAACAGAGCGTCCTGACACTAGGTTCCCTCTTCATGCGCTGCCATCATGATATACCGTTTAAAAACATAAAAACATTTATCTCTTGACATCAGTATTATTTACTACAATACAATTACGAAAAACATCAATTTTCAAAATTATCTTCTCAAGATGCAGTACACTCAAAATATAACTAGATTTCGTTTCGTTATCGTCAACGCATAAAGACGGACAGATGTTCCGGAGTTTTTGTGTGGCAGGTGTGCACGCGCCTCTTTTTTTATTAAGTTCTTTTTTTCATATTAAACACACCTTGGTCGCTGCCTCACTGTCTTTAGAAACAAACATCTATTAAAAGTGACGACATCGTGGCGTTGTTAACGTGTACCTGTTTAGAAGGAAATGGCTGTTCTGTCTTATATATAGACTGGGCCGTATTTATAAATGGATCTCAACATTGAGATCGATTTTAAAATGCTGTTTTAATGAAAATTACATTTCAAGATTGATCTCAGAGTTGACAATTATTTATACATTTTAGCCTAAGCTCATCAAACACGTAAAAAGAACTAAATTAAGACTGAATTGCTCTAAATTAATAGAAAACGAATAATAATCATTATTTCTCAAGACAAAATCGATTAACAAAAACCAGTTCAATAAAATTTGTAGTATAATATAATTTCATTTAAAACGTTTAAATTTCTTTAAACAATTAGAAAAAAATATTTTCTATTGTTTAAAGAAATTTTATATATTATAATTATATATTGAGAACGAAAAAAAAACAAACTTTCTAGTTCTAACTCCACACCGACACAATCGATCGATCGTTCATTTTAATTATTATTTGTGATTTATTACGCTATTTTCTAAAGTAGTTAAAACTGCTTACTAATGTTTTGCTTGATAAGTAAAAGTGTAACGTTGTTTATACTTGTAAGTAAATCTATCATCAATTGTTAATTTTTAATATTTTAATTTCTTGGCTCTAATACCAAGACAAAGCGCGGCGTTGCGTTCCGCTACTCAACTCGCAATGCCCCAAATATTCGACGAAAAAATGGGGAACGGAGTGTTTTAACAATCGGTTCTTTCTGCATACTCTGATATATACGGGATTCAGCTTGAAGCTCAAAAAAATATACATACAGACGAACACACGGACCATTGCAGTTTTCAAATCATCGAGTTTCCAAAAATGTATAATATTAAACGTACACGATTAATCCAGTTAAATAGTTTCGTTTTAAATAATAATTTTACCTTCCCAGATAAAAAAAAGGAAGATAAGTACGTACTTGATAATACAAGTACCTATGGTTATTCTCAAAATTAAAAATGAAACCTCTTATCTGTTTAATTAATCGAATAATTACATCGTAGGTAATATAGGTAGGAAGGAACTTTTATGATAGCAGTTCCACAGCTACCCACGGCCACATACCACATCGAACGGCAGCTGGGGGCGACATTTTGTATTTTTTGTACGATACCCGCCGACGTCGATTTGCAATTTGCAACGAAATCGACCTTTTAATGTGCTGCTACTACCTGCTGGTGAGCTTGCGAGTGATGATTCTACATCATATTTATTATGTTTTTTTTTTCTTTTTGAAACGAAAGCTTGTGGTTGTGCGCCTTAATTAAGTTGTACGCTTATATTATTACTATTTTAAATTATTGTATATACATATATGTCTTAATTCATCTTCCGTATTTCTGCTTTTAGGTGCTATTGTAGCTTTCAAAGTAGAGCGTCGCGACTTATTTGACTGAGTAAGAGCTACATTTCACTGTTTCTTTGGGAAATCAATACTTCCCAAGGTTCACTCAAAATTTCTACAGGAACGGAAACAAATAGAGATATTTTTTTTTGGGTCAAATACAACTAGCGACTGGTACAAAATAATAATAATAAGAACCTATTACTGGAATGTAGTATTTATTCTCAGGGTTCCTCTCAATTCAAGGCTATTTCTTTTTTTATCACACATTTAAAAATACCAATAATCTAATCAATCAAAAAAAAAAGTAAATATATAGATTTAATATTACTTTTAACGAGCATAGCTGATTATGATAAGTATGGCAACATACTTATACATATATATTGACAGTGAATAATTACAATACAGCCAGATGTCAGATGGGCAGGTGCCATTTTAATAGCACCTTATCTTCATCTCCGGTGATTCGATCCCACTACCACCGTCCCGTGAATAAATTACCAATATCAATAATGCGTGATGGCAGTCGTGACTTCTTAGAACATATTTCTTTGCTCGACTGCACGTCGATAAGCTGTAGTAATGGCTCTATCATCAATCATGGAACTGGAAATGTATGTCGTTGTAGTTCAGCTATTTTACTATAATTTGAGTGATGTTGAAGACATTGTCAAAAGATATTTACAAGTAGCGGTTGTCGTACTTTCTGTTGGTGTTGGAATGTTTTAACTGATATCTTTTTTTTTAAATGTGCTTAGATGCGAGTTAGTTAAGTTTTTGATATGGTTATGGTGTAAATCAGGGGTTCCCAACCTTTTTTCTTGATCAAAGACCACTTTTATATCATTCTTGGTAGCAGGGACTAATAGTTATACAGAAACTTCGCCTCACTATCCCCAGCCATAAAATTTAAATCGTTCGAGGACCATACTTAGGCTTTTGCGGACCTCTGGTTGGGAACCACAGGTTTAAATATATATTAACAGGTTACTGTGTTCATATAAACTATTATAATATTATAAATGCATTGAATTTGTTCGCTCTGGTGTCGAGGTAAAGCGCACGTTAAGTTGAAAGAAAGAAAACGGGGAACAGAAGTGTCTTAATGGGAACGAAGTTTTAAACTACATTTCTAGGTTCCTGCTGCCTACCCTCTTATGTGCGGGATACAATGTAAAGCTAATCTAATGACTGCAATTGATAAAAAACTAAGAAATGATTTCTCCGAATACAAGTATTATAAATTAAGTGTATTATAACAATTCGATAGAATTGTTACAACTAAAAGCAAAGTTGCTACTTTAACATTTACAATAACGTACCAAAAGATCGTTATTGTAAATGGTATAACGGAATAAGACTTATAAATATCGTCTCACATTTCAGGAAACAACGAATGATTTAAATACGCTTTTTCAAAGCTTTCAAAGTGTTCGTTTATACAAAAACCGGTTAAGTGCGAGTGGGACACCCACCGAGGCTTCCGTACAAATTTCAAGATGATAGCTCAACGGGGAAGTACGCTGTAGATCATATAAAAGTTGACAAACCTAAGTTTACGGTCATATACAGTCATTTTGTATGAAATTAACTATAAATATAAGTTGCTATATCTTATTCTGTGCTATAAGACATTACTCCTTTCGAGGTACGGAACCCTAAAAAGCAGGTACCTACTGATACTTCTACTCACAATTTACACTGTATTCTCTCGCGCCCACTAACCAAACTTCACACAGCGCCGTTACAATGAATGCGAACGTGTTTTGTTTACAAGAGACATCTGGGTGTTACGCGGTGACCAAACTACGAAGGAGGATCTAATAAATTATTAATTACTTTAACATTTTTGTAACTTTGCCAAAATTGATACTTAATTTACAATAGGTGTATTAAGACTCCTATGTTGTACATTGTGTGTTAATTCAAATCCCTTTTACAAATTTGTAATTGAAATATCTTATCATTCTCTTGATCTGCATATGTAAATACTCATCATGCAGTTCTGTAAATAGCGGAAAATTAGGAACGAAACACAACAACGTTTAAAAGAGTTTAAATAAAAAGACATGTATCGTACGCGCTATAAGAAACCTCGACACTAAAGCGAAGACATGAAAATATTAAATACTTCAAATCCTCGAATGGGACCGAACCCACAGTCTATCTCGTTTACAGTTCGCTTGTTCCCCTGCGCCACGACTGGGTCTCAATGGATGAATTATAATTAAAAATTTCTCCAGCTTCATGGTGACTCTACATAACAAACGTCTTTGCTCGAACTTTATTGCTCTTAAAAGCGATTAAGTCTTATACGGTTAGGCAAATAAATTGTTACATTGTTAATTTTACTTCCCAGAAGGTTACACAGGGAGAAAAAACAGGTGAACTTATGACTGACTAACCAATTTTATTTCTATTAAACGTAATACAATACTACAGTGTACGTGTAGACAAAATATACTTAATGTTTTGGCTTTTCGAATATCTCAAAATACGGAGAAATTGGATATCGTAGTGTCTTGACATTATGTTCTCTCTGCTTACGTAATACTTCAACGGCTCCTCTACACCAGAGCGAAGAAATGAAAATATTAAATATTTAATTTCCTCAACTCAGGTTTGTTCTCATTCACCACGACTGGCCTCTTGCGTGAAATGAAAGCTATAATAAAAAAATATAATAAAATTTTGTCTTTTTAAACAAAACATGCCAAATGTTCGCAACATAAACGAGATAATTATGAGCACTAAATGACGGCTAGTAAAAATGTTATATGCGTCGAGGCCATTGACTTTTAGCATCCCTGGCTTCCGCGCCACATGTTTGTTTGTTCTCATTTTTTTCAAAGATTAAACTTTGGTTAATATTTTAAATTTTATAGCATTTGGTGGTATTTTTTACTTATTAAATAAAGGATTTTTGTTAATTAAATGATAAAAAGTTTTAAAATTTTATTTGTGTGATCCAGTTGATTCTTCTAAGACGATGGTTGTTGGTTCAATTTATGTATGATGAAGGAGAATTTATGTACCATGCGGATTACAGACGCCAGCCGTGGCGAGCGTAGTGGCACAAGCGAGCAAGAGAGCGAGTGGCTAAACGCGTCAGGTTTGGGTTCTATTCCCACTCGAAGAAATGAAATACTTAACATTTTCATTTCCTCGATCTGCTGTCGAGGCAAAGAGCAACGTTGAGTTGTTGAGGTGTTTTAAGACACTAGGCTCTCTCTACCTACCACGTGAATATGTGAATCTGATCTGATCTGAAAAAAGATTTATATTGTCTCTTATCAATCAGGGTGTATTGTCTTCAAAGAATGTCGATGTGATGTATCACAATTTGAGCGCAAATTGATGATTGAGTGAGATTGGTTCTAAGATTCGGTTCCCATTGCGCAATTTTGAAATAAAGCTTGTTTCTTCTTTAGGTTCATTTATGCCACAATGCCACGTACCTTCAAACAACCACAATAACATGTGCATATTACTGCTCAATCGTAGCATATCAACCTGGTTTCGCGATAACGACCATGAGAAGCTTTCTCACAGCAGGATCTACCATACGAGGTATTATTATCGTTTACTATAAATAATTGTATGTACATTTATAATCTTTTAGTTTTTTTTATGACGTGCGTCGTTTAATTTATTTTTAGTGCAAACTTAGAACTGTGTGTAAATATTTAAAGCTCAGTCTGGCCCTTATTCCCATCAGAGGGAATCAAATTCGTTACCATCACGCAATATTCTTCAGATACTTCGAAACTGTGCTGTGTTATATTTTTTTATCGTGTAACTATATTTTATTGCGTTATTTATGTTACTAACTTAATGAAACTCTGTCACTATCCCATCAATGGTCTTCATTTGCGCGTAAGTCACGTTCCATAAGATTTATATGGTCGCGGCAACACCGTACGTGGACAGTTCCAACCGTACCGGGACTTACGAGGCCTGTACGTTATTCTGCTATAACTGCATTACATATTGTTGTTTATAACAGTTTAGAAATCATGGGAAGTTTATGTGGAATGTGGCAGAATATGAGATTTGGCTATTTTAAATTTTGGATAAAATAAATAGTCTTTCTGTTTGTTTTACTTTGTTGTATATTAAAAGTAACTAAAAATATATTCAGGGTATTTATATTTTTTAAACATTTTTTAAGTGTTCTCCCACACCTAGGAAAGATAAATACTTATTAAGAAAACATATACGTTTTCGTAATAAGTAGATATATATTTTGGCCATGTGCTTGTAGCTCTGAAATTACTATTCCGATTTTCATATAACATTGCTCTAAGTATCACCGCGATAAACAAGGCTTTCGATTAGAAGAAAGTGCACTCAAATCGGTCCATTACTTCAGGAGCTACAGTACCACAGATAGACATAGACACGTCAAACCCCTTCTTTTGCATCGAAGGTTAAAAATAACCCGTAGAAAATAGTTATTGTAGCCGTTGATAATGTAATACAACCAAAAAATTCCAATGTCCATCTTATGTGTACATTACAGTTCTTAGTATTCATATGATAGACCAACTTCAATCGTTTTAAAACAGCATCGTTTTAAGGTATATTTAGAAATATATGTACATTATAGACCAGAGGTTCCCAACCTTTTTATGATCAAGGACGGGCGACCTTTTCTTGAACAATGGCCACTATGCATGTAGATATAATAAAAATTAACTTTGACAATCGAACAGAAAATTCGCCTCACTATCCCCAGTCATAAAATTAAAACGTTCGCGGACAATATTTAGGCTTTTGTGGAGCACTGGTTGGGAACCAGTGTTATAGACTAATACAATTTAATAAGTTAGTTACTATACCGCAATAGAGCTTGTCTGCCTTCCACAGCTGGTGTTATTTTCTGTGAAAACGTCTTATGTTCAGTATATTTAACGGAACAGTTCATTAGCTTCTTAAAATGTATGCGTTTCTTATGAAAAAAAATACATTTATTAATATACATAATTGCTAAAGGACTTAAAATATTATAATGACTGATTAAATTGTGATATAAATTATAATTCATGTGTATTTAGAAAATATATACAAATTTCGGTTAGAATCCCGCTACGTTAAAATTTTTATATGTTTTCAAAATATATATATTTTATTTACTAAGTGTGGAATAACACTTGAAACATGTTAAAAATAATTAATATTTGTCTGTGGTATAATAATATCTTCTTGACTCTATCCGTAGTCCTCACTCCATAACATAAAATATTAAAATTTTGAAATACCCACCATGATTTTAATTTAAAAAAAACCACCCCGCATTCGAAACTGGGTTAAAATCACTTCAAACACTAGCTAAGTATGGAAAAAATTATGGAAAATATTCAAAATACAGAGAGGTTCACGATCTCTCAAGTCCTCCCGGTGCGATGTGTTCTATGGGGTTATGCTATAGCTATACTATGGCGGAGAGCTCGTTATCCTGATGAGAATCCCGTGCCCGCGCAAACTGTGTCGAGTGTCTGGTGTGCTTTTGTCTGCCTCTGTTGACAGGATGACTTGTTTGTTTACTTCGACTGGTATTTTATATTGATTCTATTTGTTTTTTTTTTTGTTGTAGTAGTTAGGTTTATGCGTTATTGTGTCTAATAATTATCGGTGTTGTTTTTTTTTGTGAGATATATGAATGCTTTGTTGTATACCATATGCAATATTTAGATAAGAATTAAAATGTTAAAAAAACCCATAGTTAATAGATAAAGGACAAAAATAGTTGAATAATATACTCTTCATAAGATACACTTTACTTTTACTTTCATATGAAATTTGTTGAATTGTCGGATACACTTCACTTATCACTAAAATAAGAACTATTTTAGTTTTGTAATTTGCAACAGTTAAAGCTACTATATATTTACTTTACAACATGAATCTCTTAAAATACACTAAAAAATACACTTTGTAAAAAGATAGCAATGAAATAAAATTCCTTTAGAACAATAACTTCATACGACTATAATAAGTCTTTGTAGATATCTCTCAATATTTTTAGACTTAAAGATGTTTATTTAATCTATTTATTTTTTTATTTTATTTAATAGGAAGCCAACGTTGTATACAGTAATAATTCTTATGTTAAAAACAAAACAATCTTAAAGGACTAAAACATAAATTGTATACCGCACTAATAGGCTAACTTGACATGCATAAATTAATTTAAAAATAGAGAACAAACATAATACAAATCATTCTTTGAAGTTACTTATACCCAAAAAAAAAACTTATACAATAAGAGAAACAAAAAACAAAAAGTTTGTAACAATTTTAACTATAAGAAAAAAAACATAGTAAAAAAAATAAACAACAATTTCTCAGTAATCATCAATTATTTAAGAGGAAAGGTTTTCTATTGTGATATATTCCCATAATGGCAAAGGAAAAGTAGTCCGTACGTACCCGTATGTATTATAATATTTCTGGACAAGGATGTAGTACAAGAGAATGTTTTTAAAATCCTACTGATACAGAAACTGGAACGCACGTCTATTATATTGTTATGACTGAAGAAAAGCAGCACACCGCTTGTTGAAATGCAACATGATTTTATGTGAATATTGTTCTGTTTAACCAAAGGCCAGACGTGGTGCAGGGGCGCGAGTATGCGACTGGTTGTGGGTTCGATCGCCACTTTAGAAAATAAAATACTTGTATAATATTTTCATTTCTTCGCTCTGTTGTCGAGGTAAAGCGCGGCGTTCAGTTCCGCCACTCAATACGCAATGCTTCCAATATTCGCCGGAAAATGAAGAACGGAGTGTCTTAACACTAGATTTTCTCTGTCTACCGCGCTGTAAGCGGCGTACAAGTAGAATATTCTTTTATTTAAAATTTTGTATGTTAAAGTCAGCATAAAATGTGATAATTTAAAAATGTTCTGCAACAATTTTTCAAGTATGGCTCGAAATTTCTCATGCAAGTTCTAGTTAGGGCGTGTGTAAAGTTCGTTAGTGTGACGCACTATATCATTTGAATGTATGTCGAGAACGCACGCTTTCATACTCTTTTGTGCTTTATTTTTATAATTAGAACTCCTTACTTTGTGAAATGAAACGTTTTTGAAACAACGAAATTATACCATGTTTATTTGAAAAACTTGGAAAACTATTCGCTAAATCCAGGTTGATCTATCAGCTAGTAAATATGTATAGTTTTATGCCATATCCCGTACATATTAGGCAAGGAAGCCGAGAAACTTGGCAACCTAGTGCTAAGAACCTCCGTTACCATTAAGACACTCCTGTTCCCCACTTTTCACCGATTTCTCGGGGCATTAGTAATTATAAGTCATCAGTACAGATAACTGATGGTTAGTTCTTTAAACTAAAAAGTAATTACGATTTAAACATCCGACCAAACTGAAGCCTCAATCAGAACAGCTTAAACTCGTTCACCAAACAACACTCATGCTAAAGTAAACTTCATGCTTGAAGTTAGATGAAGTTGAACATTCACTAAATAGGTCATGAGGTGAATGTATTGTATAAAGCACATTCTGGCTTACTACTTTCTGTTATGAAGTAAACTAAGTGGTGTTCCCTTAAATTGCTTCCGTTTAGTGAAAGCTTTCGTCAAGTTTAATTGCATTTTTAGCAATTTTCTAAATTATGAATGTTTTGGAGGACCAGTTATGGTTGTGTTGGTGCTTGCTTATTATTTTTTTTAATCTTTTTTTTAACTTTGTCAAAATATAACAACAAAAGTTAAAATAACAACACCACAATTTATTTAAAAAAAACAATATTCAATAATATACTATATTTTTACATACATTAGTAAAAAGGTGAAAGAATAACAGATCAAGAATATAAATATTCAAAATTGAGGCATATTAAATGGGTCACAAGGTGAATGAACATTGAGCAGACCCCCTTCAGCTGTTTCCAAAATAGTCCTTGTGCTGCTATGCATACCATAGCGTATACGACATGTATGAGCTACGTCACTTGACAGTTATAAGGACTTTGACAACTTAAATTAATTAGAGCATGCTGTTGATAAGTAATAGTAACAGATGTGTTTTTTTTTTGTTTCGGCGTTGAGTTCCACCTCTTAACTCGCAATGCCTCCAGAATTCGGCGGGATGTGTGCATGCCATTCATCCTTCCCGCCGAATTCTGGAGGAATGTCTTAATAGAAACGGAGTGTCTAGGTATACTATGTTGTACAGCGTGAAGCGAAAAAAAGAAAGAAAAGACATTTTTGTGTAAACTTAATATTTGTTGTTAGGTTTTTGCTGCATTTATGATATTTTTTTATTCCGAAAATGTTTTTCTGAGGTTAAGCTCATTTATCTTAGTGAAATATTTTATTCATTGGTCATTCCCCTAATCATTCCATTACTCTAGACTTCCCCTATGTTCTTGGAAATTTGTCTTAACGAACTATGAAGATAGCAACAGATTTTTTTTCTGTAACGGTTTGTAAATATGAAGTTATATTGATAAATTATATTATCAATTAGACTACTTGGATTTTAGAGACAGGATTCATATTGTTCACAGGATGCAAATCAAATATTTATATCATATCTTACAAAAATGCAAGAGATGTAAAAATATAATAAAAAATACGAATACTGATTTTAAGCTATGGTTGACATTACGCATGGAATACTTCTTTCGCAACTGATGGGGCGCAACAATGGGAGGTAACGCGTTACTTTGAACAGCTCAGCGGTTGTAATGCAACTGAATGGGTGAACAATAACATTCGTGCTCATGTACCGATGAATAGATGATAAATAAAAAATATGCTTCACGCTGTATCCCGCACACAGCTGGACAGGCAGAGGGAATTTAGTGTTAAGACACTCTGTTCCCGCTATCCGCCGAATTCTGCAGGCATTTGCGTGTTGTTCGGTGGAACTCAATCTCATGATATATATTTAGATATTTCTATAATTAACTAATTATAAAAGGATAAAGCTAGATAATCTTACTACGTTAACGCATGAATAGCGCAAAGCCGCAACGTTAATGTTGATTGATTGCTTCAGTGAGATCTTAATTAGACTACTCGAGCCCTGCGGTCACTTGGAGTCGACTTGGTTTTGAGCAATCCTGTTATAGAGTGACTTAAGTACAGTTGACCCCGATACAACGATTTGTTAAGTATCAGGTTTAGTGCTTCCCTTGTAGAGTTTTAAGATGTTTAGTACGAACGATATGTTTGTGAACCTTTGGTTGTATATTATTTAATTTATGCCAATATTATAAAGTTGATGAGTTGGTTTGGTTGCGTTAGTCTCAGGAACTACTAGTTCGAATTAAAAATTCTTTGTGTAGAATCGCCTCGACGTAACTTTTTGTACTTGCGGTCAGATTTATATACATCGATCACTTAGATTCATATGTTATGATGTCATGTCATGGTGTCATGTGTCATACATAAAGCTTATAATTTCAATACTGGCTGGAGCTGGAGCCTTTGCCGGCATAATCAATGCTGGCAAAGGCTCTGGTAAGAGCTAGTAAACAATATAGAGCAATATGTTATCCTATGTAGCTGGATTTAAAGCTAAGATTTGGAGAAATTGGTCGATTAAACCATACGCTTTTATCCAGAGACGAAATTGCAATTTTTATAAGGCTGTTGCATCTTTTTTTGCTAGCATCTCTGTACAGAAGTTTTTACAAAGTCGCGCTACCAATTTTTTTTGTAGAATTTAAAAAATTGTTTCTTTCCTCGGCCCATTAAATTACAATACCGATTCATACTATTTGCAAGATACATAAGAATATTTGAAGAAAAATAAAGTTTTTTTTAAACAAACTTTCAACAAAAGGCGCGGCTCAGGACTTCAACGATACTTAAAACATCCGCTTTTACGGTTGGCAACGTTTGAAGCGCGCTTTCGGCTGTGGATTTCAACCATGCCTGCACTAAGTTTCAGGATGAGGATATCAACTTGGAAAAACATTGACTATTTCATATTTTAAGTGCTGCTTTAGAAATTCCTCCAATCTTTTTTATTACATTAAATTTTTTATTTATTACTTACTAAGAAATAAAATTATTTATATAAATATAACAAAGAATAGCCTATAACTTTTAACTTCCTTCCTGCACTATGTGTTTCCGATAAAAATAATTTAATGACTATCATTTCAAGGCATTCCACATAGTTCAGCGCATATCCTTTATGCTCGTTATTATACAGAATAAATATTAAAACATCATATCCGAATTTTGTTCTCAATTTTTGTAGACATCGATAAGATTTAATTAAATGAATTTCGCTTGACGCTGTATTCCAGGTATGATATATTCATAAATAATAATTCATTCCCTCGAGTGGGGATAGAACCCACAACCGTCGCCTTACAGTCACACCCTTGTGCCGCTGCGCCACGACGGCACACATCTATATATAAGATGTCTATGTATACATAGTAAAATATATGAACAAATAAGTGAAAGAGGCTAGTCGTGGCATAGAGGCACAAAGTGTGACTGTAAACGCGACGGTCGTGAGTTCCATCCTCATTCGAGGAAATCAAATATTTATTTCAAAATGTATACCTATTTCCATTTCTTCGAGGCAAAGCAAGATGAGTTCCTCCACTTAATACACAATGCCTCGAAAATTCCGTGGAAAGTGGGGAATGGAATGTCTTAACACTAGGTTCACCCTACTTACCCTGCTGTGTGCGGGATACGGCGTGAAGCTGATTTATTCTAAAAAAATATAATACTATATAACAGTGTTGTATGCGGGACACGCAGAGTTGAAAAAAAAATACAAGGTTCATTATATATTTTTGGTAAAAGACATACTTCTTATAAGAAAATTAATGAAGCTAATTATTTTACATCGGATTTAAAATTTTATTTAATAAAAAAGCGTCTCAAAAAAGCCATCTCGGTTTATTCAGTTTATTTTTTATATATTGTTTTATAATTATATCAAAATATATTATTCGAAACATTCTATTTATAGCGTTTAATGCTTTGAAAATTTAAAATAACATTTTCCATATTAACAACGCTGTCTAAATGATGTGGTACCGCGCGGAGTACCTACAGACAATGCCATCGCGTGCTTTAATCATCAACTTTAAATATTTTTCTACTGTTTCTTTCAATTATATGTGAATGTTATATGTTTTAATTAGCGTTGTTAGAGTGCAATGTGGTTATTACATATGGTATTTGCTTAGGATAATTATATATTGTACGGTAAGATCACCATTGATAATCGACTTGATATTAGTTTTTTTTCAGCTTCACGCTATATCCCGCATTTAACAGGATAGGTCGGGGGAGACTAGTGATAAGACACTCCGCCGAATTCTGGCATTGCGTGTTGAGTGGCAAATATCAATGCAATAATATTAAAACGTCTAAAAATGTTATTTCTAAAAAGTAAATATTATACTGTTAGACTTTTTGAATGTTAATGCCGTCTAGGTAGAAGCCACTTTGAATTTTAGAAGTCGTGCTGTAAACTTACTTTGCGTAATTGCCTCATAATATAGTAATAATATAGAGTAATAGAATACCGCTCGCGACTTCGCCCGCTTGGACTGCACTATTATTTAATTACTAATCTAAGTTACTTTCGTGCTTTCGTTAAGTGCAGAACTCTGCATATTTTTCAATAATATGGCTTATAAAGTACATTGAGTTAATAAATAAAGCAACACACACAACCATAGATTTGAAAATACATACATACACTTTTCTATTTATAAAGTGACATATACGTGTAGTTTTATAAAAAAGAATTCTTTTCAAAATATTTTTTTTTTTAAATATACATATTTTTAATTTACAACTCATATATTTATTGATTTAAATCTATACTTCCCAATTCTAGTCAATGTAAATTACGATATCGTAAATGGAGAAGAACAACACAACGGCAGGCTACATTAGCTTGCCCAGTTAGGTGTGACCGATAAATAGTAATTCTATGTAATAGGAAGGCGGACCGCTCGCGTGACGTGACACGCATGACACGCTATATTTTCAAATGCAACGCGATGCAGGGACATCGTGTCCAAGGTGCGGTGAGAGAAAAAGAAAATATCTTTTGGAAACTGTCGATTGGAATTATTGGTTTTCCTAGGTTGATATAAAGGGTAATTAATGTTTGTACCATCGTTGCCAGACGCCCCGACTCTGGCGGGACGATTTTTAGACTAAAAATTAAATGTCCCGATCGGTACAGGCAAACGTTACGCTTTTCACATTTCTTTAAGATTTAAATTTGTTACCAATAATTTCATAGAGACACAAATAAGTATATTCGTAAGTTACTTATAAATATTTTGAAAACTTAACTGTGTTACATATGGTAAACCAAAACAATATCATTTTAAGGCATAGTGACGTTATTCTATTAAAAAATATTTTATATTGATATCTATCACCGTTGGAAGTTTTATTTAAAACTCTAATAAATGGATAAATAATAAATTGAAATCTTATTCTTATTTCATTTTTTTTATCCCGCTATTGGCGTATAAGTCCCGCTTTTTTACTTAAAATCTTCAAAATTCCCGCTTTTCATCCAGAAAAAATCTGGCACCGCTGGTTTGTATATACATGTATTTGATATACTTCTATAGTGAAATCATAGTATTTGTATGCGGTATTGCGTGTTAGGTGACAGAACTCAACGCCGCTCTTTTTTCCGTTACCAAAGCGAGGAATTCAAAATATTAAAATATTAGATTCTTCCGTAAGGAAATCGAACCCACAACCGTCGGGTTTACAGTTGCTACTGTAAACCCGACGTGTGTGCTGTGCTTTTGCTATTTGATTATAGGTTCCTATAACCTTTCACGGCCTGCACTTAATAATGGAGATAGGATTCAAATAACCAGCAGCTGCGAACGATACATACGCGTATATGTATACATATAAGCATTATTAGGCCGTTGCCACTGTCGTCTGTTTATTCAAGGCTGTTTTAGGCAGATTTATTGTAAGCTTTAAATTGTAGTAAGATATACACTATATTTGAAGAATGTCGTTGTTTGTGAATTTCTATAGGAATATACCTATAGATACTAATTAACAAAAAATCATATTAAATCAGCTTCACGCTGTATCCCGCACACAGCAGGGTAGGCAGAGGGAACCTAGCGTTAAAACACTCCATTCCCCACTTTCTGCCGAATTTTGGAGTTATTGCTTGTTGAGTGGCAGAACTAAACGCCGCGCTTAGCCTCGACACCAGAGCAAAGAAATAGAAATATAAATTTAAGTAAATTTCATCTCATCGAGTGGGGATCGAACCCACAACCAGTCGGTTTTACAGTCACACCTCATGCCACTGTGCTACAACTGGCCTCAACAAAAACGCGAAATCATATATAACTACAAATTACTTAGCAATTTATCCTAGAAATATAAATATTCAAGGCCAGTCGTGTCGCAAGGGGGAAGAGTGCGACTGTAAACGCAACAGATTGTGGATTCGATTTCCATTTATGTGAAGGGATATCAAATCCGTCACTCAACAGGCAATGCCTCCACAGTTCGAAGAAAAGTGGGAAACGGAAGAGTCTTTACGGAGTGTTAACACTGGGTTCAAAGGTTTCCTCTGCCTATCCCATTATGTGCGGGATATAGCGTGAAACTTTTTTTTTCTGTATTTGAAGTACGAAAATATCTATTCGTACAGAATATAAAAAACTTAAACAATAATATTTTATGAATATTTCGTAAAAAACGTAGCAATCTTTAATGAAAAACCAACATAAGTTAATTTTATTATAAATATTTTAGACAAGCAAAAATATAATAGCATCGAGTTAGTCCAAATCTAGCTCACAATTTAATTATAAATTAGTGCAACAGAGGCGCACGTTGACCGTAAAACGTTCGGTTTTACTACACTTTAGCAGTCAGCAAAAACGCTAAAAATTTAATGCTTTATTCATTTTGCTATTTTTACATATTTTTCTTATTTTATTATAATTAAATAAAATACCTTCAGGTATTGCGTGTTGAGTGGTGGAACTCAACGCTGCACTTTGTCACGTTACCGGAGCGAGGAAATGAAAAAAAAAAACATTTTCTCGAGATTGAGTAAAACCCATATTATAGTAAGAACCGCGATAGGTTCCTACTATAATATGTTTACAGTAACACGGTTGTGCTTATGCGCCACGGCTGGCCTCAATATAATATAACGTAAGGCAAAAAAAATTGAGATTATGTTTTTACAGCAATTGTAATTATACAAAGAAAAAGAACAGAACAGACATGTTAGTTAAACAAGGAATCTGACCGATTTTTGTACTTGGACATCTTGTAAGCCAATTTTATCTCAAGGCGTACCTCATATGGAATTGGCGTAGTGCCCAGCGCTCGAGGACTCGATCTTTAATAAAGACAGACATGCTATCCTGAAACTGAAATATTCTTACCATAGTAGAACCAGCTATATGATCAGAACATATGAAAAGAATAATATAACTTTATTATTGGGGACTAGGTGGAACAGTGGAGTATACTCGTATATTGTAATAAATACCTACAGGTATCTATACCTGAAGGTGAAAAATTATACAAGTAAATTATTACGGTACTTGTGTGCTGTGTGTGCTTTTGCTTTACTGTGTGTGCTTAAAAAAATCGAATTTGATCTACTTTTTACTTTGCATTCCCATAAAAAGGAGGGAAAGGAAAATTTAATGACCAGTCTCTTCATCTTACTCGTTTGGCTTTTTTTAAACAGCGTGTTGGGTAGCCTGTCTCAATTGAATAATGTAGTGCACTTTTATTAGAAAACATAATTATTAATATAATAACTTTGAGTGAGACTTGAACTTATAGCTTTTAATCAGATTCTTAGCAACATATTTAATTCGCTTCTGTATCCCGCATATACCAGGGTAAGCAGAGGGAACCTAGTGATAAAACACCGATTGACTAGTGAAACTCAACGCCGAGCTTTTGATGTACCAAAGCGAAGAAATGAAAATATTCATAAATAACAATTCATTCTCTCGATTCGTGGGATCGAACCCACAACCGTCGCGTTACAGTCACCCTTGTGCCCCTGCTCCACTACCGTTTCGATAGAATGAAGAAATATTCCACATACATATTTTTTTTTATAATAGCAACACACAAGTAAGTACATACGAACTCGAATACGTATCAATTTATGCGTGCAAAAGCTATCGCCGACGCGTCCAGCTCACTCGCCATCTAGCGGAAATTGCTCATTCCACACTTTTTAATGACTACTTCCCAACGAGAGCTTAATGAATCCGTCAGACCGGATTGTTTATATTTATGAGAGTTACATAGTATGTGAGATTTGATATGTACCGTTTCCGGTTATCGTCGTGGTATATGTAGGCTGGAGAGAATATAGTGATAAGACACTACACTTGCTTATTGTTTTCCTATTATACCAATAATTATTAGGTAATCAATAAAACCGATAAAAAAAATCAGTTTCCCGCAGCATTCCGCACGGCTAGCAGTGCAGGGAGAACCCAGTGTTAACAGACTCCGTTTCCCACTTTCCGCTGTATTTTTTAGACATTGCGTGTTGAGTGGCGGAACACAACGCTGCTCTTTGCCTCAACACCAGAGCGGAGAAATTGAAACATAAATTTAAATAAATATTTTATTTCCTCGAGTGGGGATCGAACTCACCACCAGTCGCGTCTACAGCCACTGACTGGCCTCAACCCACATAATGTTTCTTATATAAATTTATATGTTTATAAGAAACATTGAACATATCGTTTTAGATTTGTATCCACTACTCCCCTGCTATTAACAATACGAAACACATTCCAAGACAGACATTACAATATTATTTGATGTAAAATATGACTCTTTAATTCCTAAATGGTAATCCCTTTTTTGGACCAAAGCCACAAAGAAATCGTAAATTCTGAAACATTCAGAACAACGTTATGGTAATGCTATGAGATTAATTTTCTAATACACAGTGAATATTATGTGTAAAATTATCATATTTTTTTTCATGGTGTTTTCAAGTTTTGTAAAAGTATGGTGTGTGGTGGAGTTGATATTTTAAATGAAATTTAATACACAAATAGCTCAAAAACTTCACTCTGCGATTCCCGGACACAGCAGGGTAGGCAGAGAAAACTTAGTGCTAAGACACTCCTTTCTCCATTTTCCACCGAATTCGAGGCGTTACGTGTTAAGCAAAACCAGGCCAAACAGAGCAAATGAAAGTATTTCATTTCCTTCAGTCAGAATTGAACCCACAACCTTGCGCTACGCGCGCTTCTAATAAACAATATAATTTTCACTATACATAACATTTATCTATGTGAATAATATATTTTAATAAAAGTGTCACATTGCTTAAACAATGTAAATTAGCGGTCGGCAAAAAGTGAAATCGTCGATTGAATACAATACATCACCTATTATATTATTTATGTAATACATTCCTTCAATTATTTCCTTGAGGAAGTAGCTTACAATAGACAAGGAAGTAGATACCTACTTACTGCAAGTTTCTTATATATTTTTTCCTTTTCTTATTTAATTATATTTAAAATACACCATAGTTTTAGAGGCCATTAGTGGCGCAGCGGCAGAAAGTGTGATAGTAAAACCGATTGGTTGTGGATTCGATCCCCACTCTAGGAGATGATATATTTATTTAAATTTATATTACCATTTCTTAGCTCTGGTGTCGAGGCAAAGCGCGGCGTTGAGCTCTGCTATTCAATGTCTCCAGAATTCAACAGAAAGTGGGTAACGGAGAGTCTTAACATTAGGTTGCCTCAGCTCACCCTGCTTTCTGCGGGATACAACATGAAGCTGATTCATTTATTTATTTTTCCCATAGGTTTTTTTCGAATTGGCTTTATGACTGAGATGTATAGAGATATATATAGAGATGAGTTCTCTATAGTCACTGGGCGAGGAGGAGCTAGAGTAGCTTACCTTTGATGGACGCTCGTGAGCCCGTCGACCGATACCGTATCATTTTATTGTGATAGTATGTCTTACATACGCATACTACAATATCTCCGGAGAATCGAACATGCTAATGCGTTTGGCTCGTCGACATCTCACTATACACCATAGAAACGAAATAATATAAACATATAACATATAGTCTTCTGATGTTTATAAGAAAGTATAAGTCCGAATTTTAAAAATATTCAAACTGTACGTAATATTTTTTTTTATATTTATCAAACTTTTACATCATAAAGTACATCTATATGTACGTAATGTTATATTATTATATGTTGAATACTATTATGTAATAATAGTATTCAACATATTATAATATATATATTATATGTTGAATACTATTATGTAATAATAGTATTCAACATATTATAATATAACATATATTAAAATTAAAATTCTAATCGCACCAAAGTTCGAAAACAAAAATAAATATGATATCAGTACGTACCAGTACCGTACTGCCATTTTCCGGTTCGGCAACGCGCCCACCCAAAAGGAACTGTCGCCGTCTAAATTATAATATTAAAAATACAAAAACCGTTTAAGCGCGAGACGGATTCGCACATCGAGGCTTCCGTACCAATTTCAGGATTGTAGGTCAACGGGAAGTGTAACTTATAAAAGTTGCCAAACTTCAGTTTGCAAAACACTATGAGTACACATGCCCATATGTACTCATAGTGTATGATATAAGCTAAAAAAAACAGTTTTCTGATTTTTTTTTCTTTTATTTGTATTGTAAGTTCAAACTTAATTAGTGATCATGCGGCAAATTCCATAAAAAATGCAACAAAGTCGATACACGAATGTATGTTTTTATTCGTTTGACTAAGAAGATTGATTTAATTCTGTGCTTCAAGTGACTATAGACCTAAATGTTTAATATTAATTTCAGCTTGATACCTCCACGCGATAACTGATATTGGCAGACGGACAGACGGACAACAAAGTGATCCTACTATAAGGGTTCCATTTTTACCTTTTCGCTGTGAGACACTCCGTTCCCCACATTTCGCTGAATGGCGTGTTAAGTGGCGTAGCTCCATTAGCTGTTAATTGGCGAAATTCCACGAATCGCTTTTGCTGTGGTGTCAGAGCGAAAAAATGAGAATGAGTGGGGATTGAACCCACATCTGTCGCGTTACAGTCACACTTTTTTGCTACTGTGCCACGACGTCCTAAATTATAATATTTTTGCTTAATATCTCAGTAACGCATATTTGATGAGCCCGCACTCGTGGTTGATACGCTCGCGTGCATTGTGATGTTTACGCTTTTTAGATTTGCCGTATTAAAAGGATGGTTTTCTTATTGTCTTATGCATGTCTGTATGTATATTTTCTTCTATTTATGAGGATGAGGCCTATGTCTACGTTGTTTCATTTAATAGCCAATATAAGACTAAAAATTAAATTAAAATGAGACCGGTCGTGCCGCGGGGTACAAGCATGCGACTGTAAATTTGACAGGTCTGGGTTTGATTCCCACACGAGGACTTGAAATATTTAATATTTTTGATCCCTTGCTCTCGTAACGAGGTTAAGCTCCAGAATTTGGCAGAAAGTGAGGAATAAAAATGTCTCAATGGCAATGGAGTGTCTTTTAATCCTAGGATTCCAAATTCTGTCTCTCTACCCTTCTTTGTGCGAGATATAGTGTGAATCTGAAAAATAGTGAAAAATCAAAACTTAACTCAACTATACATAATTAAATGAGAATGTTCGTTTGTGCTACAATTTAAAATAGACTACAAATTGACAAAATTCTATTTGTATAGGGAACACCTATCTTCACCAATGAACATACAGGCATATATGGGCAGTACTCTCCCCTACATGTAGCACGAAAGGAAATTGCATCGAAATCCATAGCCTATACGGTTCCTGATTTTAATATTCATCAATACTTATTCATCATATCGACCGATACTCTTTGTTTTGTCTTAATTACTTTTATCAATTGTTGTACAATTTTATTTAGGCTTATGTATCCCGCATATAGCAAGGAAGGCAGAGATAACTTGGGGCCCTAGTGTTAAGACACTCCGTTTTTCACTTTTCGCTGAACTCAACGCCGCACTTTGCCTTCTTACCAGAGCGAACCAACAAAAATAATAGATATTATTCATTTTTATTTGTGGGCATCAAAAACACACGCTGTAGCATTTATGTTTGCGCTTGTGTCTTTGCGCCACTGACCTGTAAATTTTTTTCAATTTTTGACCCTTTTTTCCCTGTTTAAATTTTCGTTATTAGTGTAGTTAAATGATCCCCGGATTGATCAATTATAGCGCGATATCGACATTCACACTGGATATCCCTAAATGGGCGTTTAATTCACATTAACTAACTGCTTTGAAGTTATACGGTGGAAATAATCGTATTTACGAAAATACCTAATTATACAACAAGATTAGAAACTTTTAAATTATTCTATTAAATAAAATATTAAAATAACATTTTTCTTTTCAGATTTTACGTAAAATGAAGCGGCCATCATAGAAGGACATATTTTTATTGAAGACAACAGCATAAAACAAGTAAGTTTAAACATGTTACCTTAAAATATTATTCCAATAACATAATTTATTTCAAATATCAATTGATTACTTTTAAGTTTTATATTATCTAATGTAAGAAACATTATACATATACACACAGGTAAGTATTAAGACACTCCGTTCCCCACTTTCCGCCGAAATCTGGAGGTATTGCGTGTTGAGTGGTGGAAATCAACGCCGCGCTTTGCCTTATCAGCAGAGCGAAGAAATGGAAACATATATTTCAATATTTTTTTATTTCCTCGAGCAGGGATCGAACCCACAGCCACTCGCGTTTATAACCACACTTTATGCCCCTGCGCCACGACTGGCCTTTATTTATTTTAATATTAATATTTTTTTTTAAAAGAAAATATTAATATTAAAATTAATATTTTTGCAATATTATTATTAACCCAAAAATAATAACCAAATTATTAATAACTAAAACCACTTAACAAATAATAAAAAAAATACATTCAAACCGAGGGCACAGTACCTTAGTTCCTGTCCTAAGAAACCTTTGACAATAGACAATAGTCTTATTGTCATTCTGTTAGCTGGCTGACATGTAAGCCAGTGGGTACTGGGTTCATACCATATAAGACTCTATGGCAAGTCCACACGCCGTACGAGGGAGCCATATCCGTTATTTATCATTCAGTTTTAATGATATTTACAATTGCGATTGCTAAATTGATAAGCGTTGACGGTTGAAGGATTGATTCACTAGTGTTGAGTTTTGTTATCATAGAATGCATAGTAAATGGAAGTTTAATATTTGCATATAGGTCACTTATGATGACGATAATAATAATATATGTATAATAGAATCAAATATATATATTTTTGCAACTTCACGCTGTATTCCGCATGGCTAGAGGGAACCTAGTGTTAAGACACTCCTTTCCTCATTTGCCGTCGAATTCTGGAGGCATTGCTAGTTGAGTGGCAGAGCTTGTTACTAAAACGAAGTAATGGAAACATTAATAAATAATAATTTATTTCTCGGAGTGGAAATTGAACCCGCAACCGTTGCGACGGCCAACGGCATATATATATGCCTATTATCATAATGTATATAGTCAACCGATATTTAATTATTTATACAATTATGTTTTAAATAAATATTTAAAGTTTCAGTCAAAACAAAACTTCTTTTAATTGTAAATGATTTTAATTTGCGGCGACCCGGCGCTGAGTTCCGCATCTCAAAATGGAATGCCACGAACAATTCACGAAAAGTGGAAAACGGATTATCTTAACACTAGGTACGTTTTCTTACGTTGAAATTACGTAGAGTTTGTACTGTGTATATTTTGATGAATCACTGATACAAGAATGTACAGTGTTTAACAATTCCTAGTATAACATACGAGTAATACGTCAAACGACGTTACATATGAGCTACGTACTCTAAAGGAAACGTGGATCAAAGGAGATATCTCAACTTCTTGTGATCTAAAAGGGTTCACTCAAATACTAAACTGTCAGTCATGCGGATTTTATTGTACTATAATTTTTTTTTCTCAGCTTCACGCATGCAGCAGTGTAGGTAGAGGGAGTCTAGTGAAGAGCGAAGAAATGATAATACAATATTAAATATTTCTTCGAGTGGTAATCGAACCCACAACCTTGTCGCATTTATTCACAAGCTGTTGTGCCTTGCGACACGTCAATTTTTATTATTCACAACAAATCTTATTATATTGTTCACACAAAAGGATGTTCGTTTATCCATATACTTTTAATAAAATTGTTTTATATCAGTTTCATATTTCAAATTGCGCAAAGTAAATGTTCAACAAAAGAAGATAAAATTATTTATTGCATACACGAATTAAAAAACTCAAGTAAATTAAATAAGAACGATACATTTGTAGGAATATAACTGCAGTTAAGCAAAGGTTATTAACATTTAAAGAATATAGGAACCTTGTAGTCCCAATTTTTTTTAATAATAATAATTTCTAAAAATAACTTAAGAAATATACAAGATAATACAATATTTAGGTAATTGTGTAATTTTGTACTTTTCAAGTCGTTCGTGGGGGCGCCCCCACAATAAAACGGTTAATCGGAAACACTGTACAAGTTAAGCGCTGTAATCTCTCAAAGCACTCTTCATCTTTGTTGTACGAGTTCACTAACCCTGAAATTGCTGCGCGGGATAGAAAAGGACCCATAGCATCGTTCCTCGAGTGTGTCCCAGTTCGTTTCAGTGCGAAGTTGCGCGACGTTTTCCTTAGTTTGAATTTCAAATCCTGTCGCGAGCCGTCGCTGTGCTATCGTTTTTATTTTTTTTAAATCCTGCTGAAATATATTTAAAGAGACTAAAGTTTTACTGTCGTATCAAGACTGTCATCAAGGAAAAAATATATATTTTATTCGTTAGCCGATCGTTGCAATAACAATATAATTAATTCCCTCCGTTAGGTATAGAATCCACTATCATCGCGGGACAGTCGCACCCTTGTGCCCCTGCGCCACGACGGCCTCATTATTATTATTATCTAAATATATATAAAATTTATAAACAAAATTTTACATACTTCTATTTGATTTTGAATGAAATTTAAATTATTCCATAATTAATAACCGCAGTTAGCCACTGCGCCTGCACTTGACTGTTGCCGACCTGATTCCCGCGCTGATAGCGTGTGTGTAGCGCTGGCTTGGATTTTTTAATTTAATAGCTTATACGATCATTAGTACCCAATATTTATTATTTTAAATTTTGATGAAGTTGTAAATAAAAGTGCGCTGATGTATATGTCTTTTTAATTACTGACAACAGAAAAAAATATATATTTATATACGAATATTTTAAAATATTAAACTTTATAGGCGGTCGTGGCGCAGAGGTATAAACGCGTGACTGTTTACGCGACAGGCTGTGGGCTCGATTACCACTCAAGGAAATGAAATATTTAATATTTTCATTTTCTTCGCTCTGATGTCGAGCTATCCCCGTTATAGCTGAGTCCTGCCACTCAACCAAAATTTGGCGGCAAATGGGGAATGGAATGTCCTAACACTAGGTTCCCTACCCTGCTATATGCGGGATACATCGTGAAGCTGAGAAAAAAAGTAAAATTAAACAATAGATGCCACACGCTATGAGAAGAATACTTGTTACTCATAAAAGTTTAATGTTCGCGACGACGAGCACGCTCTCAGAGGCGTTTGCATACTGCACGCTGCGCCGGTCCTGATGTGACGTCACGTCAGAACTTCAGCTTTTTGTCCACAAAGGAGATATTACGATGTGAATTTCATCTTAGTCCTACATTTTGATAGATTGGTCTAATGAAATAATTCTTCGTGTACAAACAAGTTTGGCTTTGTATCAATAGATTATATATTTTTTAGCTTTACGCTGTATCCCGCACATAGGCAAAGGGAACTTGACAATATGGTGTTAATACATTATGGTGACATTATGGTGAAAATATGGTGCTTGCATTAAGACATAGGGTATTGAGTGGCGGAACTCAACGCCGCTTTTTGTCTTGTTGCCGTCGAGCAGGAAAATGAAAATATAATTAAACAATAACTCATTACCCCGAGTAGAAATCGAAACTACAACCATCGCGTTTACAGTCAAATGCTTGTGTCACTAGGCCATGACTGGCTTCTAGTTCTATATCACAGAGCAAATAGTCCCACAGGTTTAGTTTTAGTCGGTGTAGGCATTACTCCTTTGAACGGATGCCGCAATCACGATGTGCGCCACTGGACTCGAATATCAAAACTACCTACTGCTGCGTGGTATTGAATTTTGATATGCTTGTATAGATCCCTCATTATTTTATTTTTTTGCCTATGTAGAAAATATTGAATTATAGAATTGTGTTTAGTAAATTGTGAATAGTAAATTGTGAATTGATAGCTTTTTTGTGATGTGGTTTATACTAACAATCAATGTGCTTGTAAGTCAACAAGAAATATTTCACTTTTATTAGAGCAAAATAATGATTCACTCAGTGGAAAATAACAAAATGAAAGTAAAAAATGAGACCTATAAAAAACGGTGTTTCGTTCCGTAATGTTACATAAAGTTTTTAATTTATACCAAAAAGTTTCATTACTAAAAAATGGATGAGTGACAGTTAAGTAAGGTCATGTTAAACTAAATTATCTTTTTAATTCATTAACCTAGCCATATTTTTTTTACTTAGAAGTCATTTGCAAAAGTAAACAAATTAATTTAGGTTACGTTATTCCAGTGGTTAGGTAAAACAGCCTTCGTTTTAATTGAGTTTTTTTTATGGATAAAAACAAGTCAGACGATCGTACGGATCACCTGATAGTTAGTAATCACCGCCACCCACGACCTCGCGTAACACCAGAGGAACTTCAGGTGCGTTGCCAGACTTTAAGGAGATAGACGCGCTTTTTGAAGATACCTAGGTCGTATCGATCTGGAACCACTGTCACTGGTAGACCATTTCACAGTTACATAGCGCTTGAAAGGACGTTCCTTCTAAACCGCTCAGTAGTGAAGTGCCACATATTCAGATGATGTGGATGGTACTTGAGTTTGTGACGTACTATCGGACAATTCAACACCAGCGTTCAAGGGCCTGTGCTCTGAGCAAAAACCGTCGACAACGACCTTGATGCTGTGCCTATCGAAAAGCTAGCAATTCACTTGCATAAATTCTCAGAAACCCATAAAACGGAAGCTTAGCAAAGAGCGCCCCATGTTACATTCGATCAAAGACTTTCACTTCACCGTATCACCGCTTGAGCGACCATGGCGGAAGCCATATTGAAGGTCATTAATTAATTGGTGATCCTCTATATAAACCAAGAGCTTGTTATTGGTGATGCCCTTCATGACATTTGAGAGCAGGGCAATAAGCCTGTAGTTAGATGAATCGTAATCAGCACATATCTTCGGTGTCTTCCACGAGTCTGGGATTACACCGACTGAGTAAGATTACCGAAACAAACGCAATAGCACTGATATCAGCTCAGGAGTACATGAACGAAGCACTAAAAGAGACATACCACCTGATCTGATACATCCACCACGATATGATTTCCTGTGCGTAATGGCGGAAACAAAGTGTGGCTAAAGTTACCAAGTACTAGCTATTACTTTCTACGTGACTCTCCCACACGTACTTAAGTCGCCTCTCATTACACCATCAGCACCAGAGTGATCTAATTTTATCCATTCCATTTCCTCGAGTGGAAATCGAACTCACAGCCTGTCGCGCTTGCAATCGCTTGCTTGTGTCACGCCTGTTCTTTGAATGTTTATGATAATCGTAGAATTGTTAACAATGGTTCATTCTCGTTTCTTGTTTCCTGATTCATAAATAAAATATAAAGTCCATTTATATTTGCAATTCTATATGAGAATAACAAGGCTTATTAAGGGCTACTCGAGAATTAAAATTCAAAAGCTTGCTGTATTAAAGAATATTTTCCTTTAGTGAAGGTTAAATGCTAATATTCGCTAACCCTAAATATAATTAAACATTAAAGTAAAGTACAAAAGTGTTTTAAACAACAGAGTTTTAAATATTAGCTTTGTAATTTCGTTTCTTTATCATTTATCAAAATCTTTGGTCCATTCCTCGAAGCCAGTCGTGGCGCAGGTCTACACGCGTGCGACTTTTCCCACTCACGGATTATTATCCCAATCACGGATTAGCTCGCTCTGCTAACGAAACAAAGCACGGCGTTGAGTTCTGCCAATCAACACGCAATGCCTCCAGGAGTCGGCAGGAACAGAAGTGTTTTAACGGGAGCCCAGTGCTACGAGATTCCTCGGCATACCCTGCGATGTGCGGGATACAGCGTGAAGCTAAAAAGAAATCCTTGGTACCTGCGAATATTTTCTCTCAATGACAAACAAATCTTAATCAAATAGTTATATCTGAGGCCAGTCGTGGCGCAGCGGCACGAAGTGTGACTGTGAAACCGACTGGTTGTGGGTTCGATCCCCACTCGAGGAGATGAAATATTTACTTAAATTTATATTTCCATTTTCTTCGCTCTGGTGTCGAGGTTAAACGCGGCGTTGTGTTCTGCCACTCAACACGCAATGCCTCCAGAATTCGGCAGAAAGTGGGGAACGGAGTGTCTTAACACTAGGTTCCCTCTGCCTACCCTGCTGTGTGCGGGATACAGCGTGAAGCTAATTTATTTATTGATTTATTTATATCTTAGTAAAAGGTATTAACGCCAACTTAAAAAAATGGTAAATTATACCTAATACGAAAATCTACTCTAAGTCTCTTATATTTTCAAAGACACGTAAAAATATTTTTGTTCTAAATAATTTTGTCACCCCCTTATAAACCCTCTATTGTCTGAGAGCACAAAAACAATGGATTGAGTTACAAATGCCTCTCATAACATTGTAACAAGTGGTTCCAGCTAAAAAAAGTTGCTTGATACTCCCAGCCTTTCATATATATGTACATAATGTGTGTTGATATGATAAAAATAATATATGAATGATGTCTTTGTCATTATATTGTTGTTTAAGTGTAGCCTTATTATTTTTTTTCCTCAATAATCCCATAGGTTTATTGCTTAATAGTAAAGTCGATGCTAGTTGTGGCACACAAGCATGGGTCTATAAACAGGACCGGTTGTGGGTTCGATAACCACTTTAAGAAATGAAATATTTAATATTTACATTTCTTTGCTCTGGTGTCGAGACAAAGTGTAGCGTTGAGTTCTGCCAGTTCTCAATACGTATCCAAAACGAAAGGCGACATCCAAAATTTGGCGGAAATTGTGGAGGATAGTGTCTTAGTGTTAAGATCTCTCTCTGCCTACCCTGCTTGCTACATGCGGAATAAAGCGTGAAACTGATGATTATTAATTATTATACTATTCTTCAATTGGTATTTTTATTGTGGTTTCGCGCTATACCGCTGCGGGAATGCTCAAGCTATATATATGTATACTATAAACAATATTCTATAAATTCCGAACATCCGAATGATAGGTCAGAGGTCAAATAAGTGGGTCGGCAACTGCAGCTCAGCTGTGACCCATTTACCTATACGGGGAAGCTATTTTAAAAGCCTTTCAAAATTCATGCCGGTTTTCCACGCGTTACTATTTTCCTAACACTCTTGGAAATGGAATCTAAAAATGTCATATCATTTTTTGGATGTGGGAGAAATCCAAAATATATAAGTTAGATAGAAATTGGGGCATCTAAAAAATTTAAATTTGAACAACTATATGTGTAATGTTTATCTATAAACATTATACATGTATAACTAAAGACAATAATTTTTCTAAAGAGTTTTTCAAAAAAATATTACTCTTTACATATTCTGATATGACTAAGGTTGAGTTCTGCTACTCAGCACGTGATTTTTCATTTTTGTAACGGAGTGTTTTGATATAGGTATGCGATATAGAGCGAAAAGCAAAAAAAAACTTTTTTTTTATTTAATATCGAAATAATGAAGCCGTCGTGGCGCAGAGTCACAAGAGTATGATCGTAACGCGCTGGTTGTGGGTTCGATTACCACTCAGGGGAATGAATTGCCAACCTTGCTATTTTAATTCCCCTGCTATATGCGGGATACAACATGAAGCTGATTTATTTTTATTTATCTATATTATAAAAACCATCAATGCAATAATGCTAATACGTTCCTTATAGTTTATATTAAAAAAAACTTGGTTTTACTACATGAAGGCGATGTTGGCTCTATTTCTACTAACCTACAATAAATAATTACTTAGGAATTCTCTTTTACAGGATTATACTATCATGGTCGTAACAGCAATGGTTTAATTTGTTTTTACGGCTTTTTACTGTATGAGGCTAAATGCACTAACACTGTAGATTTTTATATCTTATTTTATATCATTTTTTTTACTTAGTTTAATTTTGAAATGGTGAATATTAATATAATCTAACGGTTTTTTACCTTTACGCTGTATTCCTGCATATATAAGCTGGATAGGCTGGGGGAACCCACTGTTAATACATTGCGTCGGCCACTTTCCGCCGAATTATTCGAGCCATTGCGTGTTGATTAGCGGAACTCAACGCCGTGCTTTTGCCTTGGTACTGGAGCCAAGACATGAAAATATTGGGAAATACTTCAAATTGAATATAATTTGAGGAAACCTACAACCGTCGCATTTACAAGCATGATCTTGTGCCACTGCGCCACGATGGCCTTAATAAATACCTATATAAAAATAATCCAATGATAATATGGATTATTTGATCTACTATCTAACTTTGCGATTTTGCTGACGTGGGCACTTGAAGGATGCCAAGTCAGCTTCTTGTTTTAAGAAGCTACGAAGCCATCCAATCAAGATACAACAACAAGACTTATGATGATAAATTGCCCACCTTCCTTTACAACACCATAAAGTGATGTTTTTTTTTTGCTTTATTTCACCTCATCAATTCTATGGTAGAGATGGTTTGTTTCTTCACGTTATATCCCGCACACAGCAGGCAGGGGGAAACTAGAGTAAAGACACTCCGTTCCCCACTTTCCGCTGAGTTCTGGGGGTTGGTATTTATTTGATTTGTTCATATACCAACCACATTATTAAGATAGCAAACAAGAGGAGTGAGTAGTGAAAACAAGAATCTTCGTATGTCCAATTTTGATTGGAGTTTTAGATTTTTATTAAATCATAATTATATTAGAAAACTTATATTATCGATCCATATCCATATCACCTTATTCAGGAGGCATTGCGTAGTGATTGAGTGGCAGAACTTAATGCCGCGCTTTGCCTTGACAAGTAACCAGATCGAAATGAAAATAATTAATATTGCCTTCCCTCGAGTAGGAATTGAACCCACAATCTGTCGCGTTCACAGGCACACTTGCCTCATGCTAGCCTTTTTTTTCTACATATAATAAAACTTTTAATATCCAAGTGAAAACAACATACTATATGATTATTTTCATACATAAAATCAACAAAATTACATTCATGACAAAACATTTTTCAGACAGCATTGTCTTTAACACCGCAATAAAGCACCGACTCGCCCGCCACCCCCTTTTACTGCTTCATATAAACTTGGCTACCCCGTTTGAAAATTGGAATTGAACTAAAAGTTATACAGTTTGAATTTTAAAAACAAAATTTAAACGGTATACGTGAAACCTTTTAAATTACTTGCAACTTATTATTATACAGTATACCCAATTTTGTTACTATTTTTTTTCAGAATTTTATTTTTGTTGGTTCTTAATCACGTTAATTATTAATATATATATTGAACTAAAAGTATTTTTTTTTACTGGTAAAGTCATGGCGGGCTTTAGTAAAGTTACGGGAAGTCATGCTGCTTATTAAATAACAGAGAACTATTATCAATGTGCGTTTTATCATCCTTTCATAGAAAACGCGTGCAGTAATTCCTGCGCGCAAGGGCACTATCTTGTGACTATAAACGCAACAGGTCGTGGGTTCGGATTCGATTTCCATTCGAGTAAATGAAATATTTAATGTTTTCATTTCTTTTCTCTGGTGTCAAGGCAAAGTGCTGCGTTAAGTTCCGCCACTCAGCACGCAATGTTTTCAGAATTCGGCAAAATCTGAAGAGCAGTGTAACACATGTACCACATGTGAAGTTGAAAATAAATAGCAAATTCGTTCTAATCTAACAAAAGTCCAAGTTATCACATTTTAGAATGATTAAATTTCGTTTGATTAAACTTCATCTCTCCATCTTCTGACTTACCATCTAATATCCTGTCAGGGACCAGCCTCTTTGTGTAACCAACGCGGTCCATTCATGCCTTGCGTTCCTTATCTTAGCCTACAAGTTTCAGTCTAGACATCTTGGTTTGCCGTTCCTGGTACGTTATGCTTTGTAATGATAATAACTAGATTTATTTTTTATCATATGAAAACAAAAATAATTTGCTAATTCAAACCAGTTTCTGAGATTAATTGGATCAAACAAACAGACATTGTCTAGTTGAACGCACTAATCTCCGAAAGCTGAAGCTTTACAAGGTAAGTTCTGATTTATAATTATTATTGGCGAGTCTAAGTAATAATTTGGTAATTTATTATATTTCCATTTCTTAGCTCTGGTGTCGAGGCTAAGCGCGGCGTTGAGTTCTGCCACTCAACACGCAATGCCTCCAGAATACGGCAGAAAGTGGGGAACGAAATGTCTTAACACTAGGTTCCCTTTGCCTACCCTCCTGCGTGCGGGATACAGGGTAAAGCTGATTTATTTATTTTATTTTTATTATATGGCAACACTATAGCCAAATTAATTCTGTAAACACAGGATCATTGCTCGTGGGCGGGCGTATATATTACTATTAAATTACTCTTGAGCATTGCGCTACTTAAAAGTAATTTGTAGCATAGACAATAATACTACGTGTAATTTATTAACTTCACTGTATTACGCAAATAGCAGGGTAGACAGAGGGAACCTGGTAACGTAGTGTTAATACATTTCGTTTCCATTAAGACACTTCCGTTGCTCACTTTTCGTCGAATTCTGGAGGCATTGCGTGTCAAGTGGGGGAACTTATCGAACTCCTTTTGATTTTGCTGAGAAGGAATGAGAATTAGAGTCTGTGTTTAATATTGAATATAGAAGAGGGGGATTTGCTTTAATATTCAAATTCAATAATTTTACTTATAAGATTATTGTTTGTTATTATAAACATGGGTTATGAATTAAATGTATAATTTTATTTAAAATTAGTATTTATTTCCTTGAAATGTAAATATTGAATAAATATTTCATTCCCCATTGTGCCAATCAAACCCACAACCGTCACGTTTACAGTCACACCTCTGCGCTACGACGATATCACTAATTATTAAATATCATAATATGTCTTATTACCTGTTCATTTATTAACTATTACCTACATTAAATATAAGTTTCAAACCACACGTCCATACAAGATCTGTATCCGCTGCGGCACGCGCCGGATTTATAGGACCATTAGAAGTGAAAAGATTTATGAGCGCACGCGCATCTATTAGTTTAATTTATTATATAGCATTAATTAGAGATAGATATATATGTATAGTATGTTACACGTATTTTTTACATATTTTGAAAATTAAATTAGTTCTTCCCGATCTAAAAGAAATCAGTTTTAAATCCCTTACGTCCTGACTCTAAAGGAAACAGGAAAACTAATATTTTTTTTTTTCAAATTTAATTTTAGTAACATGGAACAAAATTGTTATTAATTAATAGATTATTTATCTTTTATTTAGAAATGATGATGCTATGTAAAAAAAACCATGAAAGTTACTTCTATATATATGTAATGAGAGTTTCTTTTCATACAAAAAATATATTTCTTTTAATAAAATAGTCGAATATTGGAAATCACGTATAATATATATATTATATATATTATAATCACGTATAATAGAGCGAAAAATCTGAAACGATATTGGTAAGTAATGCAATCAAGATCTAATATCGCGGTTTTCCTCCAGAGATTAATCAATTTGAAATGTTTCATTAAAATATTTAAATTGCGTTGTACATTTTAAGTTCTTACTAGGTCTCTTTTTTGGCTGTGTAACAACGAACGTAATATTAAATAAAATATCTATATTAGGAATAGCGTAGGTAAAAAAAAAAATAATGCTTAAGAAGCTGAAAGCTGTCTAAAGCAACGAGTATTTTTAAAATAGTAAAAATGTTATATATAAAATTACCTGAGCAATTTTTTTAAATATTATCTAAAAAAGTGTGACCCAACATAACTGGAGCACAGGCCGATGACATGGAAATAAAGTTCATTTAACGCTAAGTCTGATAAAGTGCTGGAAAATTGCAAACTCCTCTTTTTACTAAAGCGGAATGAAAGGATGCTTCGATAACTACCCCACCATACCCCTTGACGCGTTCAGTGGAAAACTTGGTAATGGCAATCAAAATTGAATTTCGTTCATTCGGTGTTATATACATATGTTGAATTTATGCGTGATGGTTGTATGTTCGGTTCCAACTCTAGGGAAATATTTATGTTTAAAAGCTATCACTTTCGTCATGTAAAGTAAAAATGTCACTACACCACCACTACCAAATACCTACATATATACAATAAAAAAATCTAATTTAATCAGTTTTACGCTGTATCCAGTTTTACGACAACATGTTAAGCAGAGGGAACCTAGTGATAAGACACTAAGTTCCCCTAATTCTGGAAGCATTGCGTGTTGAGTGGCGGAAGTCAACGCTGCGCTTTGCCTCGTCACCATAGCGAAGAATAAAAATTTAACTAAATATTTCATTTCCTCGAGTATGGATCGAACCCACAACCAATCGCGTTTACAGATACCCTTTGTGCCCCTGCACCATGACTTGTCTCATATTCAAAATTACTTATTAAAAGACGGCGTTTTCAGGTGGCAGGATATAAATTAAAGAACTGTGACAGAAATAATTTTTATGTCGGTGTTAAACAAACGCTTAACACGGATATATATTTTTCACTCTCATACATAAATGTCAGGATTATAAATGACTTTGGAGTTATTTAAATTGGGCATTTTGTAAGGTAAGGTTATTTTAAGATTTTGACTCTCGTCGTTGGGGGAGAAAGTGCCCACTTGTCGTCTAGTCCACGCTGCCTCACCATTCTTTACATATATTGGAATACGGTACGAATGATGGTGTTGTTTGACCATGTTTAAAATTTATAACTTTTTCTGCTTACTTAAAAAGAACGTTTATTTATGTGCAGCTTCACGCTGTATCCCGCACATCGAAGGGTAGACAGAGGCAACCAAATGTTAAGACACTCCGTTACCCACATTCCGCCAAATTTTCAAAGTATTGCGTGTTGGGTGGCGGAACTGAACGCCGCGTTTTCCCTTGTTACCAGAGCGAAGCGAGAAATTAAAATATTAACAAAATAATAATACTCAACCAAGTGGAAATCGAATTCAAAATTGTCGTATTAAAGCTACACGCTTGTGCCCCTACGCTATAACGGCCTCAGCTTATATTTAATTTAGTAGTACTAAATTAGACATTATAGATTATTACTTCTGTATAGAGACTTTTTTTTTAAATTATGCTCTACGTCTAATAGCGACAAACAATTACGTAATTCTAGTCCAGCACTAAATGAAACATTACACGGGTCACTTCTAGATTGAATAATGGTCAGTAATGAGTGTCGCCTATTGAACCACAGTTCAGATCAAGATTCAGACATTCCAAATAGAAATGTACCTTTTTGGTGTATGCCTATATGCCTACATTATGTGATAAATGCATATATATACAGTGGATATCGTACAATGAAGAGTTACATTAAGTAATTTCAATATACATTTTAAACAATATTAAACACTCACGGTGTTGAGTTACGCAACTCAAATGGCCTCGTAAATTCGGCGGATGGCGTAGTTCAGAACTGTTTAAATGAGAACACAGTGTCTTAATACTAGGTTCCCAGATTACCCTCCGCCTACACTGGTGGGCTAAAAAAAACTCACGCCATTTTCAAACGTGTGCTGCTCTATAATATATATGATTATATATCTAAGGCCAGTCGTGGCGCAGCAGCACGAGGTGTGACTGTAAAATACTGGTTGTGGGTTCGATACCCACTCAAGGAGATGAAATATTTACTTAAATTAATATTTACATTTCTTTGCTCTGGCGTCGAGGCAAAGCGCTGCGTTGAGTTCTGCCACTTAACACGAAATGCCTCAAGAACTTGGTGGAAAGTGGGGGGTGGAGTGTCTTAACACTAGGTTCCCTCTGCCTACCCTGCTGTGTGCGGGATACATTATAAGATAAGACTGTAAAACCTTTCTTCCAAGGCTTCCAATTACACTAACGTAAATAGCATTAGTTAGCATCAATAAAGCGGGCTTAGTGTAACTGTTATCTCAAACTCCTTTTAAAATATTATTTAATAAATAATGCCTTGGCTCGTGATGTGTCTAGTGGTTAAAACCGTTTATAGTTGTGATCGTGAAGAACCCAAAATCTTTTAGAGATTCAGAGGTAACAGTATTAAGAATTTTATATTATGCTATTAGAAAGAAGGTATCGCTTTAATAACATATTTGCCATCAGAAGTTGTTCTTGTGTCAATTATTTATATAACTGGAAACTCGACAATATGACATTGTCATAACTCGAAGCTTGTCCGAAGAAAAGCCAAGAGCGCGTCCTATCTTCCTCTCCACTATAACAGCGAACTAGTTATAATAAAAGGAAGAAAGAGTACGGGCACCTCCCCGCCCTACACCGTGAATTCCTACCTGACTGCGGCTGCAACAGTCTTAATGAACTCTCCGGGACGTTTGTGTGTGATCAGTCTGAAGGTACTTGTTACGCTTATTTATATTAAGATTATTATATTAGAATTGTGATTCGTGATGTTGATTGATTTGTGAGATCAATATAAGTCGTTGGAACGAACGCACTACCGCAAGGCGGCCGATATGTTAAATAAACGCACGGCACACACCCCACAGTCGTGTCTCGAACCGTAGGCGGACACTACTACATACACCAGAGTTCCAGGACATAAAATAGCACCACACACCCGCATGAGACGGGCGGACACTACTACATACACCGGAGCTGGGACATAAAATAGCACCACTCACCTACTAGTCGTATACCAAGTCATAGAAATGGTATACAATACGTCAATGGCTAACGCCATACAAACACAGCTTACGTACCGCGAGCGTACTGCGAGACGGCATCAGCCAAGACATAGTTAATGTCGCTGTAACAGTTCGCAAAGCCCATCACGTCAGCTTCCGCGACGTCAAGCAACATTCAATATTATAACATTGGTCAAAGATAACTTTAATCCATAATATGTGTCGCTCCTACACATATATTTCCTTTATAAGGAATTCGATCCTAAAAGATCGTGCCATCATAGACTTCGAATTATCATATTATATTCATTATACATTTGGTACGAGTCTTTATGTGCATCATATTTATTAGTACCGTAGTACTTTAGAGTTCGACTCGACCGCTGCCTTCCAGCATCACCACCACCTATATATACAGAACGACGGTCGCGACATTCGGGACGACAATACACGAACTCGTCTCGACTATTATGGTATCAAAAATATATAGATTGTATTATTCATAATTAAGTACGTTATTTATGTGTATTGCCATGCATATTTTATTTTATTTATTTATTTATTTTTAACTTATATCCGTGGTAGATACTGTTACATTAGCTAAAAGTCAATTTACGCCTATAGAACCAGTACTAATCTGTTTTAAGGGGGATTATACTACTTATTTTGTGGTAAGCCGGTGTCTGTGCTCGTTTTGGCTCGAGCAGTTATTTTTCCATATAGTGTAGTGGTTGTGTGTGAAAGGGTGAAGGTAGTGTCGGTTCAACTACTTCACGGTATTCGAGTGCTTTTTAAATTTTAATTTGGTTAAATGTTTTAAAAAAAAAATGTTTAAACGGCTGTTAACATAGAAATATTAGAATTTACTTGATAGGATAGAATCATCTTGACTTAACCCATAAAGGCAAATCCCTATATAAGTAATAGTTGTAAATAATTACAATAATCGTAATCGTATACCTAAATTGGTACAAGCGGGTGACTCTAATGCGACAGTTTTGGGTTTTATTTCTATTCGAGGGAATGAATTATTATTTGTTAATATTTTCATTTTTTTGCTCTCTCACCTAGGCAAAAGCCCGGCATTGAATTCCGCCACTCAACACGCAATGCCTCGAAAACTTCGGCGGAAAGTAAGGAACGGAGTGTCTTAATATTAGGTTCCCTCTGCCTACCCTGCTGTATGTGGGATACAGCGTGAAGACGAATTTTATTTTCATTTGTATATCTACATTAAATAACTGTATAATTTAATATTTTATTAAAAACAATCTTTACAAATACTCTAAAGCTGCATTCCAAATTGCAATTTGAAATACTCAAGTATAAAATGATTTACAAAAACAAAAAAAAAAAAACGACTTGTGTCATTATGGGATAATATATCCCTGATCTGATCTCAAATACACAGAGTCACAGACTACCCGCAAAAAGTGCGAATCGTTCGCGGCGAATCCAAATCGATTATTTCGGAGAAAAGGACGACAAAATGGTGCTCCCGAAATAACTCTCATCAACAGACAAGCATTGTTTTCCACATTAGGTAAAGGAATGTCCACCGCTCCTTGATTTTCTCTTTTTCATCCATTAAAAATTAGCTGTATAACGTTTTATATGTTATTTTATAAGAGTATCGTATAATAGAATAATATTACCGAACCTTTAATACTACCGAACTTTGAAATAATGGTAATTGATTTATTAAAATATTCCAATGTTCAAAATTCCTGCACTCTATTAGTGATAAAACAAACACAACTTATTACTAAAACTCGAATTAGATGATGTTTTTTTTTATAGAAATCCAACTTACAACCAAAACATCTAATGAGGCTACAAATCGACTAAAAGACCACTGCTTCAAGAGGCAAAGCTTTTAGAGATACTTATAAACGAAAGAAATTAGATACTGTAAATACGACAGGTTTTGGGTTCGATTCCCACTCGAGGAAACGAAATATATAATAATTTCATTTTCTCACTCTAATAGTAGAACTTACGAACGTAAGTTCCACAACGCCACCTGAATTTAGTGGAAAGTGGGTAACATAAATGTCGTATTGGGAACAGAGTCTCTTAACACTAAATTGTTGGTTCCTAAATTGCTATACGCGGGATACAGCGTGAAGCTAAAAATAAGTACTCAAGCTAATTACCACACGAGAAGGTTACGTGTGTCGTCCTGATACAGATAGTGAATTACTATCGTAAAGTCGCGTTGAATACCTCTTTTGGCAGATCCCTAAGTACATGAATCCGTACAACGCTAACTAAATAAAAACAATTTAAGCGTCTAGACGGGAACGTTTAATAGAATTTGTACTTTAAAATATTTAAAAAGTTAGAGATTTTTAAGCCAAAATTGGTAATTTAACGTTTTTTTGTGTTACGTGATTTTATTAAAGAAGTTAGTTAGTTTATTAAACAAAATAATTTATTCCCTCAGTAGAACTCTCAACTCCCTCGTATACAGTAAACGCCACTACACTACTATGCTTAAAATATTTTTGCGAGTATAAAGGAAAATCGATCAAGTTTAATTTCATTACTAATATCAAATCGAACAGAAATCAAACACTTGATTCATAATCAATTGTGATAGATGCGGTAACGTAGTAGGCACGGAAGGCGATAATTTCGTAAGCGTACTATGTAATTATCGCATGAATTTAACGATTTTAACTATACTTTTTACGAAACATAACATAATTTAAAGCGGAATTTGAACCCGCGCTTCTTAGAAACCTAAGCCCTGACTACTAAACCATATGTTCTCGTCTAGCTATGACGAAATTTTTTTCTAAAAAAAAAAAAATTCTTTTTTAAAGAGTATTTATATTTCCTAAGTGTGTGTATAATGTAGGAAATTTCTAAAGTAATATCTCTATAATAACATATAATCATTATCTTTTAAACCATTAAAGCTATAGCTTCTAAAATCATTAAAACATTAATTATTGCTGTAGTACCACGCTTGACATGATGTGTCACATAATCAGAAACCGAAAATATACAGACAACCATCTATCCGTCGTGGCGCAGTGGCACAGGCGTTTGACTGTAATCGCAACAATTGTGGATTCCATTTCCACCTGAGAAAATGAATTATAATTTATTAACATTTACATTTCTTTACTCTGGTAACAAAGCAAAAGCGCGGCGTTAAGCTCTGCCTTTTAACAAGAAATACCTTGTAAATTCTACGAAAAATGAGAACGAAGTGTATTAACATTAGATTTCTTCGTAAAGCTGAAACAAATAAACATACAGACAACGGAGATCGGAGTGAATGATCAAAATGAGGAACTTCAGAAGGGTCAGGTCAACTGTGTAATAACGTTTTTTATAATGTATAAAGAGTTGATCAAAATTCTTTGTTTGTAATGAGTACTTTCGTCCCTCGGGACCGTGAAACAATGAACACTCGCAGTCAAGCAAACTAAGGGAGATTGTGTCCAGTAGTTCTGATTTCTCACGATCCGCACCCAGCGTATCCAAGCGTTAAAACATATTTTTTCCCAAGAATTCACGTTTATTCATGACATTTATATATAAGTACATACAAGACATACAAGGCCAATCGTGGCACAGTGGCTCAAAGTGTGACTCTGTACACGACGATTGTGGGCTCGATTCCCACTCGGAGGAATGAATTATTTATTGTTTATTAATATTTTCATTTCTTCGCTTTGGTGCCAACGCAAAAGCGCAGTATTGAGTTCCACCACTCAACACGCCTTATCTCGAATTCTATGGAAAATGGAAAACAGAGTGTCTTAGCACACTGCTATATGCGGGAAACAGCGTGAAGCTCAAAAATAAATAAAAACATAACTCAAACCATGTAACCTTTAACATATAAAGTAAAATATATGCGAAAAATGCAAAGTAAACTCTGTAAAGGTTTAATATTGGAATAAAAATAGCCAATAAAGAATGCTCCGCGCTGACTTTATTAAGCGCTAACGAGGTGAGGCCGAGGTTAGAATCTAGCTAACAAATCATACAGAAAAGGGTAAAAACCGCACCCGCCCCACTTTATCTTAAGCTCTAACAAGGCACTTATAAAATAAAGCAAGACGACAAAAATAAATTGTTCGTAAGCTGAAATTATTCTACGTACCCACGCTTGTGGGAGACAGGTTCAAGAAATTCCTTTTGCTACACCGTCGCTGTCCACCCACTGGTACGAAGTATGCTGGGTATTTATGTGATATGAATGATATCATAATTCATATTTAAAAAATATTGAAGTAATAAATGTTTTGATAACTTTATAAAAATATTTACATTATAAATATGTGAAGAAAATAGGACACAGAGTTTTTTTCTATAATATGCATAAGAAAAAAAAATAAAAAGCTTCACGCTGTATCCCGCACACAGCAGGGTAGAGTTGAGTGGCGGAGCTCAACGTCGCGCTTTCCCTCGACACCAGAGCGAAAAAATGTAAATAAATAAATATTTGACTTCCTCGAGTGGGGATCGAACCCACTCGATAATATTCATCAGATTAATTCTAATTAGTGGCCTAATGGACTCATTCTAATAGGCTTTGCTTTTTGCGGCTAGTAAAGCCGATTAAAGCTGATTCGAGGTTATGGGTTCAAATCATGCACGAAACAAAATTCCAATAGAAAGCAGGTTCACAATAGAATAAATAATTCCTTCAATTGCCAACAAGTCAACGGTTCTGGTATTTGTAAGAAATGAAGAAAGAACAGAATGCAAGGCCAGATGGTTAAATGGTAAGATATTAGAACAAGTGAATGAAGATGTATTTGTGAAATATGTTTAGTAAAAATGGAAGAGACGAAATGAATGTGGAAATTCGTATTAATGACAAGATAGTGAAACTTTAAAAAAGGCTCACGTTTGACCGTATACAATGCAGTGCTGTTACAGACGCTGTTATACGACAGCGAAACGTAGGTATTACAGAAGATTGAGAGAAAAAATAATGCTATGGAGGTGCTATATCTTTGTAAGATATGCGTAGCCAGTTTAGCTGATGAGGTCCACAATGACGAGAAACACAGAATGGCAGGTACTAGCGAGTATGTTACAGTGAGAGTTAGGCAGAATGTGCTCAGGAGAAAAATGATGGAAGAATGGCAAAAAAGGCTGATGAAGGAAGTAGTAATAAAGGCAGGGGGGAATCTCGGTGGACCTTCGAGAACAGAAAGCATGGGGACATGTGGAGGTTGATGACAGTGGACGAGGCGAAAGTGATATATAGAGAGTTCTTTTTACTCTGGCTATCCCACTACGAATAAAGAAGCAGAAAACCAAGCTAAAAATAATAATATTCACAGTAAATGTAGCTTATTAAAGTTATATTATATTACAAATATCCTATCTCTAGCGTCCCTGCTAACTTGCAATATTAATGACTTGTAAGACCAGAGGGACCTTGGAGCGTGGGCAGTTCTAAATTAAAGTAGACACTAGACACGCTGTGGATATGATATGACGTGGTTTGTACTGATAACGATTTCAACTCGAGAATTTTATTTGTAATGACACTTACTATTATATTACAAGCTTTTATATATATATAAATATACATAAATAAATATATCCTTCATTTGGTCATCGTGACGCAATAGGAAAGCGTTGACGAACAGAAAACAGGATTGAATTCGATCTCCTGTCTGGGATAAGAATTATTCTTATTCACCCGCTCTGATACATGTGGCGTTGAGTTCCGCCACTTACCATGCTAAATGCCGGATTCTTCCGGAACATGGAGAACAGAGTGTCTAACACGAGCTTCTCGCTGCCTACCTTACTAATGAAAAACTGAAAAAAAAATCTTAAGACTTATTTACATTAACCCAAAATAAACAGAAACATACCATAAATCACTACAACATTCAAGGAAACACATAATTTAATCACATTTACCACTGAATGGGTCTCATCGAACCCAATGACCAATCTAACGGCGCCACGCTTATCGATTAAGGTACACAGACCGCTCAATGGGAGATACGCACGCTACTCCTCACCCTTCTGTTGAACGTTTTAAATGGAAATCTATAAAATGGATGTAATATGACTAGTAGAATAAACCGAAAAGTGATAAGTTAATTGATATGATTTTGATCTTATTATTAGGTGCGAATATACCTTCTGGTTCAGTTGGAGTGTGTCACTGTTGACTGCAGATTAGACGATAGTAGTGGGTTCCACTGAATTTTTTGGTGTTTTTAGAGAGATTGATAAGGCAATTTGCGAGACTTAAATTTATTAATTAATAAATGAGATTGGAGTAATGTAGTTATTATACTAAGTTCTATCGTGGAGTATCAGAGAATGCAGAAGATAAAAAGGTTGTTGTTAAAATTTGTGGTAGTAAATTCGATTCCCATTCGGTGTAAAAAAAATATTTTCATTTCCTCGCTTTGGCAACAACACAAATTCAGCGTAAATTTCCGCCTCTTTATGCATTGTGTCTCGAAAATTGAACAAAAAGCAGCATACTGAGTGTTACGACACTAGCGGCATAATAAAGCCTGAAGCTAAAACATATATAATTTTAAAAGTGTTAAATATTTTAATGCTCAAGTCTCTATACAAACAACCCTTTTAGTTCTTAGATATAAACATATGTACATCTTCTTTAATTGTAGCTCTCATATAATTTTCTTGTAATACTATAAATTCCATGCAGCAAAATAAAACGCAGTCTTCTACATTTTATTTTTACGTTACAAAAACTTTTGACACCCTTTCATTTGAGTACAGCGTTAACGCCTACAAGGATCTTTGAGGCGTTCCCGCAAGAAACGCGCGTTTATGAATATTAATGTGTTTATACGTAGAACATGAGACGTGAGAAATGCAAGGCTCGTCAAATAGAAACAAAATTGAGATAAGATTTTTTTTCTTAGCTTCACATTCTATTCTGCACATAGCAGGGTAGGCAGAGGGAATCTGGGAACCTAATGTTAAGACTCTCCCGTTCTCAACTTTCTGCTGCCTCGTTACCAGATACAGAAACAGATTCTTTTATCCAAATAGAATAGTGCGGATGCTAGATTTTTGTAATACAATTTTAGTCTCATCACATTTTTTTATACTAAAACCGCACAAGTTTTGTCTCTTCCAAATAAAATAGGGTCGTAAATTAATAAACAGACATTAATATCTGTAAAAATTAAAAAAATTCAAAGATATAATTTCTGTTCAAGAAGGGGAGGTCTTTTTATCGTCCCTGTTTACCCTCCGGCCGTTTTGTAGACAATACTGAGATCTAATAACATCAGCGGATGAGAAACGAGCGGATTTTATTATTATGTTATTAAATGTAAATTTAATATCGTAAATCTTTTTTTTTATCTCTTTGCAAGTTCTTCTAGGTTGAAATCGTAGCTCCTATGCTTATTTAACGGCGCGTGAATATACAAAAAACGAAAAGATAATATGATCCAATGATCATATTATCTTTTCATTATTTCAATCAATCAATATCAACTTGATCCACCTCTTGAGGCCAGTCGTGGCGCAGGGGCAAATAGTGTGACTGTAAAACCGACTGGTTGTGGGTTCGATCCCCACTGGAGGAGATGAAATATTTACTTAAATTTATATTTCCATATCTTCGCTCTGGTGTAGGGGCAAAATACGGCGTTGATTTCTGCCACTCAACACGCAATGCCTCCAGAATTCGGCAGTTTAAGACACTCCGTTCCCCAGAAGTGGGGAACGGAGTGTCTTAACACTAGGCTCCCTCTGCCTACCCTGCTGATTTATTTATTTATCAACTTGATTAAGTTTGATATTTCAGTATATCAGAAAGTCAACAGAATGCACTAAATTATGTTTAAACGTTATAAAGTCCGTTTTAAGCTATAAATACGTTGGTAAATATATTTTGGTGACCTCATCTTAAGTGTTAATTTTAAAGGGACGGATAATTATTCAAGTACACATTTCCTGTTCATATATATTATTATTAAACACTAAGGTTCATTTTATTATTCCACGAGTACATTTCTGATGTAGTAATTATTATTTCTGTCTTTATAAATTTATTATTATTTGTTTTTTTACAATTTTTTATTTATTATTGGCCAACTAATTATACATAATACGGCAATACCAATATACTCCGTTCTCCACTTTCCGCCGAATGGAGGTATTGTTTATTGAGTGCCGGAACACAACGCGGCGCTTTGCCTCGATACCAGAGAAAAGAGAGAGAGAAATGGATATATAAATTTAAATAAATATTTCATTTCTTCGAGTGGGTATCGAACCCAAAACCAGACGCGTTACACTCACACTTTGTGCCCCTACGCCACGACTGGTACTAATAAAATGATAGCAAAAAATGAAAATGTTTGGGCAGCAATTGATATGGGTTAATTGATATTGGTATTGCCGTTATATTCTCCAATTGTCCTGTAAAGAATATTTACGGCAAGAGCATGCTATATTTGGCCAACTATATATCTTCTTTTCATTGTAAAATATCTAACATCTTATCAATGACCTACTATCATAAATTAAAGCAGCTTCACTTTGTATCCCTCACACCTCAGGGTAGGCAGTGAAAACCTTATGTTAAGACACTCCGCTCCCCACTTTCCGACGAAGCCTAGAGGTATTGCCTGATGCGTAGTGGAACTCAAAGGCGCGTTTTTGCCTCGACACCAGAGCGAAGAAATTCAAACATAAATTTAAATAAATGTATCATTTCCTCGAGTTGGGATGGAACTCAGAACCAATCGTGTTTACAGTCACATATTGTGCCCCTGCGCCACGACTGGTCTTTCCTAATATCATGCTTATTACAACTACATTCAGTAATACAACAGTATGCATTGGTCAGTGAAAGTGTTGCACACAACATAAACAACAAAGCGCGCGCGAACGAAAGTGACGTATTTATCCTACACCGACATTTCCGGCCGATAACTGGCTCGTCCTGCCTCAAGGGCTATTACTTGGCGACACCAGCGCTCGTCTCCCACTCGCCCAGATGTCACTGTGGCTATTTAAGTATTTAATCGATATCGGGTGGAATGAACTACACTACTATCGACAATCTAGTGTAAAACTGAACTTACAAACACATGCTAATAGGTGATGATATAAAAAATAGCGTCAGCAAAAAAAATATAATATTAATTTAGTTTTTATATAATACTTTTTTAGTTTTTTTTAACTTTTTAAGCGCAGAGCAAAAATATCCATCCATATTTATTGTATTCTATGTAACTGAAAACATTTTTATTGGCATAATTTTTAATCAGAGGTCCAATCTCATTTAAAAAAAATATTAAATTTATCGGAAAGTTTATACCAATTTTTTCATACCAAATTTGGACATTTTTTGAATACTGGCATCTTATTGATTTTTTTATGAAATGACATAACAGTTCTAAGAAGAGAGAAATCAAAATCGTCTAATGTCGATTTGCACCAAAAAAAATTATTCCGAATTATTATTTATTTATTATTTTCTATATATTTATTTGCTGATGTTTTTTTTTTGCTGTGACGTTTACTGATTGACAAATGACAAAATGCGTGTTATACTTATTACACTGATTTGTATGTGTTTGTAGGTTCAGTTTTATAGTAGACGGTACTCTACCACTTGTTTGTAATGTGCACTCGATTGTTATTTTCCTCATATGCACTGATAGCTGAGGTATGTTAACGTTAACGTGAGTGGAATGTACCGGAACTTGGTAGTTTTAATTGGGTATCTTAATATATTATTGATTTAACTATAATTAAATTGTTTTGTTCTGTTTCATTTCATAGGAATTTCCGTTTTTGTTCGTTATTCTTGTAAATGCTAGTGAATAAGAGGAAAGACAAATATAATATATATATTTTTTTTATATATATATTTTATAACTTATGATTCTTTACGTCACTACATCGCTAAGTTACAACTTGTATTTATGTAAAAAAAATGAGTAGAGTCGAATGACAGTATTTAAATGATAATTATCAAACTCAATATATACAAACCTGGTAATCTGAGTGTCCATCAGAAATGATCGTAAAAATTCTCAGCAGACGATCGTATCGATAGAGTTATGCCCGTAAAGAACCCTCGGGGCGAAAGAATCGAGATAGATAGATGTAAATCGACACTTACAATCTCTCGATTATTTCTTTCGTTCAAGGTACCTATTTGCAAACCATTTACTTTTTTTCTCGTGAACATATGCTATCGCTACATTTTCATATTTTTAAAATTGGTATACAGACATACAGATATACAAAACGATTAGCTTCAGTGAGCTTTATAATTAAAATAGTTTGACTTTGCCGTGTATTTTACAATATAATACAAGTACGGGATTCGCGCTTCACTTCTTTTACGACTTTTACTGTAGTTAATATGTTCTCTACGTATTGAATAACAAGTAGGAGATAAAAATAACAGTAATTTATAAATATTTTAAAAAATCTAAATCAAATTAGGAAATACGCTGTATCTCGCACACAGCACAGTAGAGTAGGCAAAGGAAACCTAGTGTTAAAACAATCCATTGCTCCCCTTTCCACCGAATATTTCGATATGATAACATCTGTAACGCGTTGGTTGTGGGTTCGATCCCCACTCGAATGAATGAATGAATTATTATTTATTAATAGATACAAAAATATGATCATGATTATATACATTGGAAAAACTACAGTAAATAAAAGGAGAATATAGAATAATAAACATATTGTATGACAGAAATAACATCACTAGGGGGCTTTATGGAATGAACTGACAGGGACGCGCCGTAAGCTCGAGATTTATCTATTATTCTATCACGATCAACCTGCATTATGCTTTGACGAGTGTAAAACTGTGGGGGACTTGTACATTTTGCAGTTTAATTAATAAAAGTTATTATGAACGCGATAGATTTTTAGGGAAAAAATAACAAAATAATTATGTTTTGTCATTAAAAACTGTAGCTTAGTGATACTTAGAACAAATATTAATATTGTTTTTTAGTATTACGCTGTAGCCTATGTTATGTATTATGTACGCAGTATTATGTACAGGAAAAGGTTGGAAGAGGCCTTTGCCGACTGGCAAACAGATCTGCAGAAAATAAAGAAACAAGAAATATTATATTAGTAAGATTTAGATATATTTTATTAGTAAGATTATATGACCATAATATTAACATAGTAGTTTGTTTTAGTTTCGTTATGTCAAGAGTGTTATATCATGATCTGAATAAAAGGCTATATTATTATTATGTTTCTCCTTTATAGTACTCGGATTCAAAAGAACCCGGTCCTTTGGAAGGCTTGCGTGGGGACACAGGTCCAACACGTAGAGGCCCCTTAGAGAATGTACAAATGTTTATTATTATTATTATTTATTATTATTATTATGTACATAGCAGGGTAGGCAGAGGGAACCTAGCGTTAAGACACTTAATTCCCCATTTTCCGTTGAATACTGGAGGCATTGCGTGTTTATGTATCTCTTGTTGGCAATGACTACGGAAGACTCATGTTTAAGTTAAATTATGTAGTAGATAAAGGCTATTTATATTTGACCAATGCGATATTGAACGTTGCCAACTTCACGTTGAAGTTGTTAAATGAGATTTATTATTTTATTCATTAAAATAATGATTTTTGTAAATGTACACTTATGTAGAATATATATGCGTATATTTTCTTAGCTCCATGCTAGGTAGGCAAAGGAAACTTGGAAACCTAGTGCTAAGACACTTTGTCCTCGTTTCCCACTTTCCGCCGGATTTTGCAGGCATTGCGTGTTGAGTTGCGGAACTCACGCTGCGCTTCGAGTGGAAATCGAATCCACACCCTGTCGCGTAAACAGTCACACGCTTGTGGTGATGCGCCACGACTGCTCATAACTATGTCATAAATAATAAATCAACATAAAATAATATCTTCCTATTCGATAATAAAAGTACAAATACATTTATCTAAGTTTAACAAATAAAGAAATGTTTTCTAATATAACATATCCTACTTATAGATAGATAGTGTATAAATAAAATATATATAATAAGCGAATGGAATTCCGGGTCCAAAGAAATAAAAAATAAAGACTAGATTATGGAGATTAAATATTTATAAATCAGCTTCACGCTGTATCCCGCGCACAGCAGGGTAGGCAGAGGGAACCTAGTGTTAAGACACTACATTCCCCACTTTCTGCCGAATTCTGGAGGCATTGCGTGTTGAGTGGCAGAACTCAACGCCGCGCTTAGCCTCGACACCAGAGCGAAGAAATGGAAATATAAATTTAAGTAAATATTTCATCTCTTCGAGTGGGAATCTGCCAGAATTCAGCGGAAAGTGATTAACGGAGTCTCTTTAAAAACTGGGTACCCTTTACCTACGCTGCAGTGTGCGGGATGCAGCGTGAAACTGATTTTTTTTTCTGACTTTACTCAAATTAAATTTTCCTGTTACAGGCAAAATGGAGGAGCGAGACAAGGAGGAGGGGGCTGGTGTGCCCGACATGACTATGATGCCGCAGATTACGGAGCAGGCCATCAACGACAACCTCAAGCGGCGATACGTACACGACCTCATATATGTATCCTTTAAAAAAAAGTTTTTTTTATTATACTGTGGTCGTTGTGCAGGGGCACAAGGGTGTGATCGTAACGGACGGTTGTGGGTTCGATCCTCGTTCCGGGGGATGAATTATTATTTATTAAAATTAATTTTTTTCATACTATTTATTAATATCATTTTACTCTGACACCAAAGTAAAAACCAACAATATATGGCGGAAGAGGGGAATATAGTGTCTTAGCACTTCTTTGGGTTCCCCCTGCTTATCCTGCTATATGCGGGATACAACGCTGATTTGTTTATGATTATAAAAAATTGAGACCAACGTTTTATAAATAATTCACCGAATATTGTTTATCACATCGCTAAGTAATGTAAACATATTAATTACTAAGAATTAGCTCTTGTTCTATTTAAATCTATTAATGTTATTTAATTTCATCGTAATTTTAGTACTATAAACGAACGACATCGCCTAGTATTACTATACTAGGCGATGTCATAGAATACGGCAATTTTTTTTTTCAGTTTCACGCTGTATCCCGCATATAGCAGAGTATGTATATGAAACTTCGTGTTAAGACACAGAATTTTCATAGCTTTACGTATTGGAGCGGAACTCAACGCCGTACATGTTGTCTTGGTACCAGAGCGACGAAATCAAAAACCACAACCGTCGCGTTACAGTCGCACGTTTGCGCCACGACAGCCTCTATTAAAATATTCTAATCTTGTCTCATATCTATCTATAATTAATAAATAGTTGACAAAATCTCTAATTGTTACAACATATCTCATGACTTTCCAAGAGTGTAAAGCCGTTATAAACATTTAATTAGATAGTAATTTAACAATATAACTGTGTCTTATGCCCGCCTATATCGAGAATATCAACTGAGTTAACTACTGTATAATCGCTTCCGGATCTTTTTAATTATTCACTTCTTTTAATTGCATGTAAAGTATGAGCTAACTCGCCGTGAACGTTTAATGTCAGACATTAATATTACATAATCTATTAACATTGGAAATTAGATCTGTTGAGGGTAGATTTGAAATTATAATTTAACCTTTTCAAGATACTAGTCCTGGGATAAAAGCGTGGGACTGTAAACGCTTAAGGTTGTGGGTTCGATTCCCACTCGAAGCAATGTGATATTGCATGTTGTCGGTTCGTAATGCTGCTGTATCCCGCACTTAGTAGAGTATCCAGACGGAATCTATTAACCTATTATTAAGACACTTCCGTTCTCCGCTTTCTGCCGAATTCTGAAAACATTGTGTATTGATTGGGGAACTCAACGCTGCGCTTTGTCTCGTTGCCAGAGCAAAGAAATGAAAATATTGTGTTTCAAAATATTTAATTTGCTCGAATGGGAATCGAATCTGCAACGGTGGCACGCGTGACCCCTGCGTCACGACAGTAGTCTCTAATGTAAAATAATTTGTATACCTTAACTATAGCAAAATAATTTTCCTATATAATTAACAGACTTACACAGGTTCGATTCTAGTTGCAGTAAATCCCTACAAGGAATTAGGATGCTACAATATGGTAAGATAACTTATTGACTTATTAATTTTAATAAATAAGATTTATCTTTAAAAAAACACAAAAAAAAACCAAAACTTAGTTAAACTTAGCATAATCATCTACAATACTTTCTACATTTTTGTTGTTTTTTTAATTCTCACACGATCTATTAAATGATTTTGGACTTACTATTTAGTATTATAATTATTTACATCGCATTATATTTAGTGAACTAAAAAAATATTATAAAATCTTATGTTATCTTATCTTATCTTATCTCTTAATTAAAAGTCACTTATATTGTTATTTAATTTCATTATAAGTTTTCCAAAAAAATATTTTTCTTTCCTAAATGTGGACTAACACTTTAAACTTTTTTGTACAACCAAATCTGAAACTTTTACAATCGACATTATTCTCAAACTTTAAATCACTTTCATCTGGAAATTGATAGGTTTCTTCTATGTTACTACCGTGGGAGATGATTTATCTAAGGCAAAAACGAGACTCGATACCATTGTGTATTTGTAGGAAGATAACTGATCTAGGTACTGTAGTAAAAAGTAAACTGAGCCATTGGCAGACTTCTTGGAAACTTCCTATGTTGTCTTCAATGATAGAAAAATAATAACTATAACATAATGAAACGCAACTAAAAGTAATATATTATATCATTAGAACCTGTGTGATTCAAATTAACACAGGCAAGATGTAGTGGCGAGAAGGTTACCAGTTCAAAATGTAAACAAAGTATTCCAGGACAATGGTGAACCAGGTCATACAATATTTTTATCAAATTGTAGTATCATGTAACGTTGCCATGTATCTGATCGTCTTTGTAAAAAGAAAACTATTAGGTAATTTAGACTTAAAATACCACACACTTAAAAAAAATGTCTATTAATAAAAAATTAAAAGGGAAACTAAAATCAATTTTAAAGATAATTAGCACAATTTAATAAACAATTGAAAAACCATCGACAGAGCAAACAAGCCCTCACGAGCTTAAGGCAATATTATCGTACAGTCATTAAACTCACCCCTTTTTAATATAGGGGTGGATCGTCATCCCTTCAGCTAAACGTGCGTAGGTGTAAACGTGGAAGAGGAAAAGGCTCAAAGGGCAAACGATGAGAGCGAATAAAAGTTATTCACGTGTCCTCAAAACAATTAAACTTTTAATGAAGATTTTTTTGCGGCTCTTATTTTATCCTATTGTTTTAAAAAAAATAAAGCTTATAACTTTATAAATAAAATAAATCAATCAGCTTCACGCTGTATACCACACACAGCAGAGTAGGCAAAGGGAACCTAGTGTTAAGACACTCCATTTCCCACTTTCTGCCGAATTCTGGAGAAATTGCGTGCAGAGTGGCACCGCGCTTAGCCTCGACACCAGAGCGAAGAAATGGAAATATAAATTTAAGTAAATATTTCATCTCCTCGAGTGGGGATTGAACCCACAACCAGTCGGTTTCACACTTCGTGCCACTGCGCCACGACTGGCGTCTAAATAAAGTTATAAAAATATAAAATACTAGCTCTACCTACTACCTACCTCATGTATGTTTAGAGGACAAATCAAACTTTAGGCTTATATATATTTAATCATTATATTGTAGTAGTGAATAAATAGTTACAGCTAAAAATATTGTAATTTATTTCAAAATATTGCATTTTTGTAGCTTTAAATGTAATTTCTATCGTAAATATAGATTTTTCATTAAATTAGGTATGTAATCTCTCTTTCTGTCTCTTAATACCGAAATTGTTTTCCACCACACGGACAGAATCTCCGAGCTCTACATTTTTTTTCTTGCAAAATATGAACATTTTTTAAATATCACAATTTTCAAGTAAACATCACGCTAATTACAGGAGGATATGCAAAACTTCCGTGGCAAGGCCTTTGGGAGTCTACCGCCGCACGTGTTCGCTTTAGCCGAGTCGGCGTACAGCTCCCTACAGGTGAATATATTCAACGTTCAAATTAATATGCTTTTTTTTATAGTTTCACGCTGTATTCCGCACATAATAGGGTAGGCAGAGGGAACCTGGGAACTCACTGTTCAGACACACTCCGTTCTCATTAAAGCCGTTCCCGACTTTTCGATGTATTTTTGAGGCATTGAGTGGCGGAAGGCAACGCCGCGCTTTGCTTCGTTACCAAACCGAGAAAATGAAATAAATAAAAATCAGCTTCAAGTTGTATCCCGTACACAGTGGGATAGGCAGAAGGAACTTATGGTTTCTAACTGTCCGCCGAATTCTGGATGCATTGCGTATTGAGTGGCGGAACTCAACTCCGCGCTTTGCGAGGAAATGAAAATATTAAATATTTCGTTTCCTCTAATGGGAACCAAACGTACAACCCATCGTTTTTACAGTCGGTACACGCGCGACTGGCGAGGCCAGTAATGGCATTATAATATTTATCTAAGAATATGCATAATTGTAGATTCCATTGTCTGTAGTTTACATAATTTTAATAAAATTTAAATATGTTATTCAACAGAATGGCGAAAAGAATCAGTCCGTTGTGATATCAGGTGAAAGTGGTGCGGGGAAAACGGAAACTACTAAATTAATTTTGCAATACCTGTGCGCGGCCGGCGGACAGGCCTCCTGGGCGGAACAGCAGATCCTAGAGGCTAACACCGTGTTGGAGGCTTTTGGTATGAAAAACTATGTATATAACAATATGCTATTATTCATAATATAAATTAACTTTTCCATTTATGATCATGCTTATTTTTTAGCTGTATGCTGTCTCCTGCACACAGCAGGATAGGCAGAACGGGAATAGAAACTTAGTATATTATAGGATACTCCGTTCCCATTATGACACTTCCGCTTCCCATTTTCCACCGAATTCTGGAAGCGTTGCGTGTCAAGTGTTAGAACTCAACGCCGCACAATGCCTTTTTACCAGAGTAGATCCTAGAGTGGGAATCGAATTTACGACCTGTCGCGTTTACAGTCACACACGCTTGTGCCACTGCGACATGAGCCCAGTCGTCTGGGTCCACAAATCTTAAAAAACGCATAATATAAGATTCGTCATAAATTGCAAAACGGCCCACTACCATACATTGCGTAACTCCAATATGACTTACATTAAAATTCTAAAGCGTTATTATGTCATTAACATGGCACTATTAAAGTAGAGCAATTTAATTATATTCATCACCGTCCTCGACGGAGTTGCCTGTCCTTAAATGTGGCAACTCCCAAAGGATTGCTCGTTGAGTTTTTCATACTTTTATATTGTTCTACTTTTAATTAAAATGACAATCTAGCCTACGCTCTAGATTTTTATGAAATTGAGAAAAAAAGCCGGTTGTGGCGCAGTGGCACGAAGTGTGACTGTAAAACCAACTGGTTGTGGGTTCGATTGCCACTCGAGGATATGAAATATTAACTTAAATTTATATTTCAATTTCTTCGCTCTGGTGTCGAGGCTAAGAGCGGCGTTGAGTTCTGCTACTCAACACGCAATGCCTCCAGAATTAGGTAGAAAGTGGGGAACGGAGTGTCTTCACACTAGTTTCCCTCTGCCTACCCTTACTATATGCGGGATAAAGCGGGAACCTAAAAAAAACATATATTTATATTGATCAATACATGAGGTTTTTTTTGCTCAAAAACATATTGTTACAGGCAACGCTAAAACCGTTCGCAACGATAATTCGTCACGTTTCGGTAAATTCGTCGAAGTAAGACTCGATCATCGGGGAGGGATTAGAGGGGCTGTGTTGCGGGACTTCCTCCTGGAACGCGCTAGGATAACCGGCCCGGCGCCCAGGGAGACCAACTATCACGTGTTCTACCAATTGGTCGAGGGGGCTAAGGTGAGATTGTATATTTAGTGGCGTTATATATGTAAGTGCGAGTCGGGGTTCAATTCAGCAATTTCTTTAGTGGAAAAACTAAGAAACGTAAAATGAAGTTTATTTAATAAGAACAAATAATAAGATTGAAATATTAAAATAAACAAAAATTTGTGAAACCTTATTCAATGATCAGACTTAACAGAGCGTCTTAACACTACATTTCTTCTGCTTATCCCGCTTTATGCGTGATACAGCGTGAACCTAAAAAAAATAAAAACCAAATATATATTTTTCAGCATAACGTAGAACTGCGGAATACATTGCGGTTACGGGATGATATTCAATACAAATACCTGAGACCAGAAGATGACGAGGTTAGGAAAGGACGAGGGGGAGAGCAGGGCAAGTTGGAAGCTTTACAACTTGCACTAACTGTTCTTCAAGTACCTCTGCACATGTGCGAGGGGTTGTTTAAAGTACTGGCCGCTGTGCTGTGGCTGGGGAATATACAGTTTCAAGTGAGTATTTAAATGATTTGATTAAAAAAGTATTTGTTTTTTTTATTATTGCATTTTTTGGATATTATAGATATGTTGTATTTATATGATTAGGGCTTTCTTTTAAATCATTTGATACATTACTATTACTATCTACGGATTCCCTTAAATAGACTTGCGGCGTTGCGTTTCAAGTATATAGTTTCGTTTGATTGGCAAAAAATATATAAAAAATATATATGACAAGTTCCAATTATATTAACTTTTTCTATATAAACGTTGGTATAGTTGTTCATCAAGCATCAAATTGACGTAATTGGACATTATAAAAAAAATTTGCGGTATTTATTATTAAGGAAAAAATTGCTGCCAATATTTTTTCTCACAAAGAAAGTAGGTTAAGGCCCTTTGAAATAAATCATAGTTATACCTAAGGATGCCAATGTCCGTTCCCATCTCCTTAAAAATTTAAACATCTTCTTATATTTAATAAAATGATAATATCTTTAATATAGTCCAGTCGTGGCACAGGGACACGAGGTGTGACTGTAAAAGCGACTGTAAATAAAATATTTATCTAAATTTATATTTTTATTTCTTCGTTCTGCTGTCGAGTCAAAACACGGCGTTGAATTCGGCCACTCAACACGCAATGCCTCCCGAATTCGACGATAAATGAGGAACGAATTGTCTTAACACTAGATTCCCTCTCCCTACCCTGGTGTGTGCGGAATACAGCGTGAAGCTGTTTTGTTTTTTAATTATTATACTGAATGTGGTAATCTCTCTCAGGATGTAGATGGTGAAAGAACAACCCTAGCTCCGGAAGACTCGGAAGCAGTGGACGCTGTGGCCGCCCTGCTGGGCCTGGCCCCGCCCACCGCGCAGCGCGTGTTGTTGGAACGACAGATCAACGTGCGAGGGAATGTTACTGACATACCGCTGCGATTACATGAGGTTTGTAGGGAAATGTTGTATAATCAATTAAATATATGGTAAACAACCATATAAATATATGGTAGTTCTTTAAATTCTTAGTTCTTTTGTAGTTTGTTGATGTGATGATTTTCCACCTTTAAAATTATATTTTTTTATTATGTGACCAGCTTAAATAATACAGATTTTACAGTACCATATATTTTTAATTTTTGTTATCATTATCAGACTTAGACGAACATAATTAATTATATTTGTCAAAACGCTGTTGAGATCATTTTCTCCGTGAATTGAATGTGTTTAATAATTAATTCATTATAATATTTTAAAAAATACAGATAAAAAACTGTAATTATTTAAAAAAATATTTATTCCACAGGCTCGTGAGAACCGTCACGCAATGGCCCGAGCCCTCTATTCCCGTACGTTTGCATGGTTGGTCCGCCATGTCAACAGCTGCTCAGCGCCAGGAAGAGAGGCCAGACGAGCCCTGGGTGTACTTGACATATTCGGTTTTGAGAACTTTGCTGCCAACTCCTTGGAGCAACTCTGCATCAATTATGCTAATGAGAAATTGCATATGTTCTTCAATAATTATGTGTTCGCACTGGAGCAGGAAATCGTGAGTTGTTATTAAATATTATTTATTATGCAAATCCACTTTTTAATTAAGATGCGAATATAGATGCGAATTTCTTAAATTAACATATTTACTTAAATTTATATTTCCATTTCTTCGCTCTGGTATCGAGGCTAAGCGCGTCGTTGAGCTCTGCCACTAAACACACAATGCCTCCAGAATTCGGCAGAAAGTGGGGAACAGAGTGTCTTAACAATAGATTCCCTCTGCCTACCCTGTGTGCGGGATACAGCGTGAAGCTGATTTATTTATTTTTGATTTTGAATTTCTTGAAGGATAGCTACGTATTATTGTCTTAACCATAAAATTTGAACGTTAATATTGAAAAGAGCAACTGTTGCATTTTTTGCCTACTCTTCTCAGTAGAATTGCCTTTCGTGGCGTAGTTTTATGTTCATTCGACAATTCAAAAGTCTTAATAATTGGCTTATTTAAACATGTAATATTTTGAATTTTAACAAATTCAAGTAGAATTAGTTTATACATTTTTTTTACGTGTTTCCATGTATTTTTTTTTACAATTTTTCTTAATGTGTAAGTTCGTCGCTTATGTATATGGATTTGATTGTTTAGTATCGTCAAGAAGGCATCAAATACAACCAGATCCAGTTTACTGATAATGCAGCGTGTTTGGAGTTATTGGAAAAACCTCCCAGAAGTCTTCTAAAGCTGCTTAGTGAACAGTGTCATATGCCGAAGGTAAAATCATGATAACTTTAATTTGTTGGCATTATATTGGTACAATGAATATTATTTATTGAAATTTATTATATAAAAATCTTATCCTTTGTTTTTGCATAAAATAATCTTATTTTTTATAATTTCTACAACTGATCTGAAAATTGTAAATTCAATATTGGCTTTAATGATTTCGCTTTGATAATCAATTTCCATTTTTGGTTGCATCTCTTCTTACAAGAACTATAACTTAGCAATTATTCTACACAGATTAAATTCTAAAAACCATATCAAATATTTCAGGGTTCAGACGGCGCTTACCTAACAAACATACAAGGCGAGTTCGGCGACCACCAGAGCTTCGTCAAAGGATCAAGACGGAAATGGGAAGAGGAATTCGGCGTCCAGCACTACGCAGGCACAGTTACTTATAGCGTTCAGGGTTTTGTCGACAAGAATAGAGATACCCAACAAGATGCATTTATAGACCATTTGAGTAGATCTGCCAATCCCTTTGTGCGGGAGTTAGCTGATTATGTACAGGATTTAGCTCCTCCAGGCCATGTAAGTTTAATAAAATGTATGTTTAATTTTAGTTTTTTTTAGGTTATCCTACCATGTCATTGCGGGGAAAAGCCTCAAACAAATTATAAAACTACTTTTAATAACTTTCATTCGTATTGTTTGTGTCACATTTTTAATTATATATATTTAATTTCCTTATACAGGACATCTCACTATCAAGCCCTGGTGCAACGAGTACAACACAACGCGGTACCTCAAAGGGCCGCCCCACTGTAGTCGATACATTTAGAGCGCAACTACAATCATTGGTCGATATGTTACAGGCCACTGATGTCTGGTATGAATTTAAAACAATGTATAATACTTATATTTAAATGGAAATATTAGATTATATATATGGAAAATTTTATATTTAAGTTCAATTATCGATTACTCTTAATGGATAATCGACTTATGCATAAATTTCTAGATACATATTGACCTCACCACTATATAACACAATAATTACACACAACCAATTACGTGATAATACTTTGTTGGTTAAAGGAGCTCAGAAAAATCATAGGTATTTGCGACCCAAGTGTAACCAACCGTTAGGAAGGGCGTTGTGAAAACAGAATATTAAAATTATTTTCGTTTCTCTGGTAAACAAAGCGAATTGGTTGAGTCCGGTTCTTGAAAATTGAGCGGAACGTGGAGAATGGACAATCTTATCATTAGCGCTCTCTTTTTATCCAGCTAAATGCGGGATACAGCGTGTAGCTAAATAATAAAATAAAAAAAATCTATTTTCGCTCAGGTACGTCCGTTGCATAAAACCGAACGAGAACAAAGTAGCTGGTAAATACAACGACCAGCTCGTCCTGGAACAGCTAAGATATCTAGGCATGAATGAAATAGTGCGTATACGTCGTGATGGTTTCCCCGTACATTTGCCTGCGCCTATGTTCAAAGCGAGATATAGATGCTTGTTAAAACATCCTAGACCTATCGATCCAGATATTGGGTGAGTAGATTCAAATCTATATATTGTTTATGAAAAATAAGAATAGATTTTTTTTAATGTTTTTGTTAATAGATTTTTTATTTATTTTTGTTGCTCCGGTCTGGTAAAATCAAGATAAGCGTTGAGATTGGCGCTATCCGTAATTTGTATAAGCGTTATTTTAGTGCCTGTTTTGATGCCATATTAATAATTACATGGAATGTAGTAAGACGATTTTGATGAAAAGCCCTGTTATAATATATAATTTCTTTATAAATAATATATGACCAAAGATGTTCTCATTGTAATATGAACAATTATTAACTTATCAAATATAAATTTGCAGAACAATAATGAACTTTGTAAACGCTCCCGAAAATGACTGGCAAATAGGACACACTAAGATATTTATGAGGAGTTCAGTCCACGGTCCGCTCGAGGCGAGGAGAACAGCGTTACTGCAGTCTTCAGCTCTACTTCTTCAGAAAGTAAGTGAAAAACATAATTTTGTAATTTATTTTTGTGATAAATTTATTTTTTAACTTCACGCTGTATCCCGCATATAGCAGGATAGACAGTAAAAAAAGAAGTGTCCCATGCTTCCTACTATCAAATCTTTACTAATGTATATGTTTATATTCATTGTTTATATATATTATTATTTGTATGTTGTGTAATTTTTGGCCTTTACGTACTTTTAGTTTCTTTTACCATATACATGTGACAGTTTTATACAATTTAATTTTCTTACAAATATTAAACTGTTTTCTCCAATGTGAAACGTTTCAATTCGGCTCCAGTGGTACAAGGGCTCAATAAAGCGCCGGCAGTACCTGCAGTGGCGCCGCGCGGCCGTCGCGCTGCAGGCGGCGTGGCGGGGCTGGTTCGAGCGCGCGGCCTTCCTGCGGCTGCGGCGCGCCGCCCTGACGCTGCAGCGGCATTTACGCGGCGCCTTCGCGAGGGAGGTGGCCGCCGCGCTGCGGGAAATGAAGCGGGTCAACCAGGAGATTAAGCTGAGGGAAGAGAGGAATAGGTGAGATTTGTGTCATTTTGATTATTTTTTTGGTTTGTTGGTTGTTGTGTGATCTTTAAATCCATCCGGCAACCTATCTTAACTCATCCATAGTACTTCTACATAATATTATAGTAATTCCCATATAAATAAAAAGAAAACAAATAAACAAATAACATTTTATTAACGAAACTCTCAACAAACAGTTTAGCAGAAAAAGCGGAGCAAGAGCGAGCCGAACTCGAAACGATGGCGGACCAGCTCCGCAACATATCGTGCACAGGTCCTCGGGCTGAGTCGGTGAACCTGGACAACCTGTTCGATTTTCTGGCGGATGTACCAGCGCAACGAGGAGCACCTGATGGTCAACCAGCTCATCAGCCCACTATAGCGGAGATTGGTGATGATATGGAAAGACTGGCTGACGATTTGGATCAAGAGGTATGTGTGTTTTGTTTTATATTTGTTTATTTTTTTTAAGGGAATATATGAAATGTAAATAAATTTTAAGTCTCAGTTTTAGAGGTTAATATTAATGCTTTCATAATGAAATAATAAAAACATTTGATTGAAAAAGTGGAACGCAGCATATTATAGATTCGTGTCGTTTTTTTTCGATTCGTGCATTGTGTTTGTCCAGTGTTATATTTAGTTGATTTACAATGACATTATATTTTAGTTTTTTTTTAATTCCTATAATTGTAAAACATTTACAGCTTGAAAACGTACTAGCTGAAGAGATGAAAGAACTAGCTAAGCAAACAGAAGTAGAACGAAAACCAGACGGGGCGCCCTCCGATGCTATACCACCTCCCCCACCGTCTTCCCTCCCTTTACAATCAATCAACCAACCAAACATGCCATCATCTATGACGTCATCCATCACATCTTCAATGACCAACGGCATCACGTCAAACGGCATGTCACCACGTGACTTGCCGTCGTCATTGACCAATGGGGACGTGATGTCGTCGTCACTGATTATGCCGCCTCCTCCGTTGTTAGAAGACACAGTAGAAGGTTCACCGATATTCCCCCCTCCACCTATATGTTCCCTTCCTGAGCCAGCTGGACCGCCTCCTCCTCCGCCTGCTGCCAAAGGTATGATAGTAATAAGTTTTTTATACATACATTCTGGACGTTATATTAAATTTTGTTTCTAAATGAAAATAAAAATTAAATAATGAAATTTTATGTGCATTGTTTTACTTTTAAAACCATTTGCAAGTTTTAATAAAATAATTTATTATATTATATTAAGTTCATAGGATAAGTAATTATATTTTTAGTTAATAAAAGTATAGTGTTAAGTTCCGCCATGCACGCAATGTCCCGAATTCAGTAAGAAAGTGGAGACCGAAATATCAGGTTCAACTTGACACTAAATTCTGCCTATCTACTAGCTATATTTATATCAATAGTTTTATTTCTTGATAAAAACAAATGTTAATCTAATTATTTTCCCCTAGATATAACTCCACCAGAGCTGACAAACGGTATCATACCAAACGGTAAAGTAGTTGTAATAAAGGATAAGGAGCCAATATATGAATCAGTAATACCGCGATCGAATCCAGAAGTATTGCCGACGTCCCCTCCACCACCGCCCGCTAGTGTACCAGAGAACAATGGGTGAGGCATACAAAATTGTATTTACTTATTTCTTTTTTAAGTATTTCACACTAAAATTAAAAAAAAAAATAAGTTTATGCACCTGCTCCAGTCAAGGCGCTTTGGGAACGAGACAAAGTTCGACGTTTAATTTCACCACTCAACACGCAACACCTCCAAAATTGGGCGGAAAATTGGGAACGGACGTGTATTTATCCTTCTAGTATTTCTTAGGTTTATCCCAGGTTTCGGTTATCCCGTCCGTTCTTTAGTTTACGCTGAAGTTTTTAGGTTGATGAGCTAATCTCATGAACTACTGGTTCGAATGGAAAAAATCTTTTGGAAATAAATAGCATTGATATTGAGTAAGGATATACGCTACTGTACTTGCGATCAGACTTACGCCTAGTACTTTGAGTGATAGCGTTTTTTGTAAGTAAGTAAACCATACACAACTCTTCGATATTTCCTGTTAAAATGTAACAGTACTAATAGTAAAAGTTTGAATTTTAAGTAAATTTGTGTATTTTATTAGATTTACCAAAGAACAAGAAACCGAACCAGATGTGCCACTCCCACCATTACCAAGCAACTTAACATCGCCGGAAATGAACGATATATCCTCTCCAATACCCTCTGATTCTTGTATGAGTCCACCACCTACGCTGAATGGAGATGTTAATGTAAGTTTTCTTTATGTTTAGTATGGTTTTTAATTATTATACCGATTATTATTTTTATATCACAAAATATTTTCATATCCATTTTCTAACATTGTGATTTTTTTATGTATATTTCTACTAATTTTATAAATGTGAATGTAAATTTGTTTGTTACGCTTTCACGCCAAAACTACTCAACCAATTATCGTGTAACTTTGTACACATATTCTTAAAGGTATTAGACAGGACATAAGATACTTTTTGTAAAAAAAATCAGTTTTTAAAAATATTATCATTTTTCTATAATATAAAAATAAGTTTAAACGAGCGAAGTCAAGTTTGAGTATCAAATCCACCAGAACGTAGAACGCAACGCGCGTCGCAAAGAGCGCGTGGAACGTCGTCTCCACCAACTTGAGACTGCGCCTAGCGACGCCCCTGCTGATTCACCGAATGATTTAAGCGAGTTCGCCAAAATGTACTTTAATGACCATCCTAGGTCACCTGAAGGTAGGTTAACAATTGATTTATTAAGTTAATAGTGTCTTATCTTATATAAATATTATAAAGCTATTGAATTTGTTTGTTCCAACGCGCTTATCTCAGGAAGTACTTGTTCGAATCGAAATAATATTCTTCTTATTTGATAGTCCATTTATTGAGGAACGCTCTAATCTCTATTACATCACGTTAATAGCGTATATGTCATTTACTGTACCTGTTTGAGTTCGGGTTGAATTATCTCGAGTACTTAGAATGTGTGTGTGATACTCATTTTTATTTGGCTACGGGGAGGCAAAACCGCAGGTAAACGTTGGTATGCTATAAACGGCTAAATATTATCTGCATTATAAACTTCTAGCAACTATATTTATGTTTGTAGATAGGCTTTGAAATATATTTTTATTAAAATGTAAATGAATATATTCTTCAGTCGGTCATATGTAGAAGTTAAAAGCTTAAATATTAAAAAAATAATACTAATAAATAAAGAAAGTAAATGTCAATCTTTAAAGGTACAATAATAGCAACCCTGACCCGCAAGAGCAAATCAATGGAGCTACTAACCAAAGAAGAGATGATAACTTATCACAAAGGCAACAACATACCCACCTCGCACATCCAGTTGCACGACCCCGACAGCGTTACCGCCGCTGTTAATATATTTAGAGTAAGTTTTTTAAAGACTATTATTTTTTTTATTACAGACCATTGTGGGACAGCGTCCTTCCTTGGGAAGTGATTTATTTTCTTTTCTGAGTTCTGGTAAGACAGTTTCGCCACTTCACACTCTCTGTCTAGACGAAATAGATAAAGCAAATTATCTTAAAATATAGTAATCCCTCCCTAACTCTATGGTTTTTTAATTAATTTACTATATCATCAGTGCAATGGTTTATTTTATTTAACAGGATCTATGTCGCTATATGAGAGGAGAATTGACCGCTGAAAAGGAGACACAAGTCATACAATCAATTATTGGCAAAGGTTTGGAGCGGGAGGAACTGCGTGATGAGATATTAGTACAATGTGTTAGACAGGTGTGTTTTTTCTTTTTTTTTTTGCCATTTTTATAGTTTACTTATGTTTAACAAAAGTTGATGTTAAGAACTATTCATTTCATTCATTCATAATAATTTGTAAATTATTTATTCTATTTAATATATAAATCATATCAGTAAATAACTAATAAGTTTTAGAACTAACAACATGAAAATTTAAAATTAAATATTTCATAACATACCTCCAACAGCTAACAGACTGTCCAGTAGAAGACTGGGCGGAGCGAGTGTGGCTGATCCTGTGCCTGTGCGCCGTGGCCTGGCAGCCGAGCAGGGGCCTGGCGCGCTACTACTGCTCGTGGCTGCGGGCGCGCGCGCGCCCCGTCACGTCGCCGTCAGTCGCGTCCGTCGCGTCGGCCGCGTCGGGCGCGTCCGGCGCGTCCGGCGCGTCCGTCTCCAGCACGGCGCGCGCCGCGCATTGTGCGCAGTGGTGCTTGGACAACTGTAGGGGCGCCGCGCCGAGGCAGTTGCCGCCTAGTACTGTTGAGATTGCGGTTGGTAAAAAATATAAAATCTGTTAAAGCGAAAATTGAACAAAGGAAATGCAAAGCGATTATAAGAAATTATTTTAGTAATTACTAATATTTTTTGTGATAATTAATATTTTCCGAACACATTAGATCCATTACTTTCCCAAACCTAACTAAGTATAAATGGACAATAACAGGCGATGCGGCGTCTGGGCACCATAGTGTGCCGCTTCTTCTTCCTGGACGGGCGCACGAAGGCCATCGACGTGCACCCGGCGGACACGGCGGCGGCGGCGGCGGCGCGCCTCGCCGACAAGCTGGGGCTGGCGGCGCGCGCCGGCTGGGCCGTGTACCAGCAGCGCGCGGGGACGGAGGAGCACGTGCGGGCCACGCAGTACTTGTATGACGTCATCGCCGGCTGGGAGATGTGAGTATTTACTCTGAGCAGATTAGAACTGGGGCTGGGCAGCATACCAGCAACAAAATCTTGCCGATAGTATATATCTTTAATAAATACTAATAACATTATTTCTTATCAGGCAACAGGGTCCAGGCGGCGGTTCGGCGGATAACCGCTTTGTCTTCAAACGTAGACTGTTCCGCGGTGGTCGGGAGTTGCCACATGATCCCGTGGAAGTTGCCCTGCTATACGCTCAAGCTGTTCATAGCGTTGTTAAGGTACGGAATTTATTATTATTATATATGTTACATTGCTCAACTGTGTGTCTTGTTTGATTTCCTTACGTAATGTATTTTTTTTATCTATTCGTAATAAAATTCCTAAATCTTTAAACTTTCATCATAATTTGGCAATATATAATTAATTAATTATAAGAAAAAATTGTATCTCAGCAAAACCTGAATAATATTTTTTTTACATTTTGATTTTGTCTTTGCGTGATTTCTTATATTTATCTTTTTTCAATTCAACTTTCATCTAACATACATATCTTATTAATATATTAAAAAAACAATCTCAACAGATGGATGAGTTCCCAGTGTCAGAGAAGGTGGCCCTCCAGCTGGCAGGGCTCCAGGCGCAGGTGTCCCTAGGGGAGCCCCCGCCCAGCCCGCCGCCGCCCCACACCCGCGCCTACTACGCGCACCCCGACCAGTTCCTACCGCCGAGGATAGCCAAGCAACGAGCGCCGCATATGTGGGTGAGTGGAAAAATCACTTTATAAAAGTTATGATCTTGCAGATAAATAGTCAACCTAATTACTTTTTTATTATACAGTTTATTTCATTTATGACAAGGTAGGCGATTTCATTTATGGCAAGTAGAGGGGACGTAGTGTTAAAACCCTGCGTTTCCCATTTTACGCCGAATTTTTGACGTATTGTATGTGTTAAATGGCAAAACGTTCTATTGTTTTTTTTAAGGTGATGAATATAAATGTCTTGGTACAAAATAATTTCTCTCAAATTCCCACCTAAACTCATTTGTACCACTTGTAGGCTACTATCCTAGCTCAAGCTCACCGTCAGTACGGCGCCGGGAGGGCGGAACTGACAGCCAAGGCATTGTACCTGTCATGTGTGATGCAATATCCATTGTATGGAGTTACACTGTTCCCCGTCACATATAAGGGGTATTGGGCTCATGGTAAGATAGTTTTTAGATTATCTTTAATTATTATCAAGGCAGGAGAAAAAAATGATCTTTTACTCGAGATACAATTGAACTGACAACCATCGCGTAATAATCATAAATCGATAATAGACTCTATTAAATACCGTGTTTTTTTAACACCCTAATATTATATTTTCTTTATATAACTTTATTGATTTTTCACTAGAGAACAAAATAATCAAATGTAAAAAATTTTTTTGCACAGCCACCTACAACTGATTCCCGGCCGGATATAATATATAAAATAATGTTATTAATTTTACAGGTCCAAATGTACTTCTCGGTGTTGGTGCAGAAGGTGTAGTGTTAGTTCGACCGGCTGATAAAGTAGTGTTAGCGGAATACCCATATACGAATATAGCCGCCATTCTCATGGACCCAGTGGATAACGGGTTGACCCTTAGTTTGACTCATCATGGTCAGCATGATGGGTTACGGTAGGTTGTTTTTTTTTTAATTTTACATATTTAAATCGAATTTAAGAATGTTTTGTGGATTAAATAACGACAAGTTAGTGTCATAGCACATCATTCTCCTCTTTTCGATTAACAAAAATATTGCTTGTAAATATGATAAACGGGCATCAATTGCAGATATCAATACTAAGAATTAAAAAAGTAAAACATAATATATAATGTGTACCCATGTCACATACATGGTAAATTTAATATATTCATGTAACTAGACACTAAAAATCCAATATCCTCCACAGATGTATAGTTCTAGAATGTGCACAAAAATCAGAAGCGGCGTGGCTTATGGCGGCATACAGCCCCGCGTTAGGAGGTTCCCTCGCGGAGGAAGCTCCCAGAAGGGCGGCCCCCGCATCAGAGAGGGCCCGCCTTGCGGCTGCTCTAAGGGCAGCTAGGAGGGCTCTGGTGGACTCAGCGTTGTTGAGACGCCCCCAAGATCTTTCGGCTGGTGGTTTCTTGAGGAATACTTTGAGAAGGTATGTTGATTTGGAGTGATAGTATTCTCTATAAAACGTGTTTTGTCAACAAGAATGTGTTGTTCATAAAGTTCATAAATTGTATTGTTATGTAAACGTGTTACTTAGCTTTCGGACCCTCTAATATTATAAATTGTTATGAATTCATTATTCAGCATATTTAAAATGTTTACATGGAACTTCTAAATGATATTCATTATTAAGATAGATAAATTTTAATAATAAGTTACTTATTTGTAATAATATTTAATTTTTAATGCACAATTTAGAGTTTTCTGGAAAACATTTACAGACTAAGCAAGCACCGCCTAGAACGTGTCCGCCTGGACATAACGTCAGAGGGCCAGGGCGAGTGCTACAAGGGCTTCCCCGCCGCCTACTGGTGCTGGGCGCGCAGCCTGCCCCACAGCCTCACCAAGCTCAACGAGGCCGAGGAGGTCGCGGCTATGCAGATATTTAAGGTGTTTATTGATAAAGAGAATAGTCAATGTGACATCAATTAAATTCAAAATTGCCGTCAGTTTACTGATTGTTATTTGTAATAGTCCCCTATATATTAAAAATAGAGCGTTATATGTAATAGATAATATTAGTTTTTGTATACTAGAACACTGGCAGTTGATATATTATAAACAACCCAATTTAATCTGGAGTTAATCGATGTAAGAAAGAATGTAAATTGACTATAGGAGACTTTAAGTAAATAACCTAATAAACGCAATTCCAAAGGACATAATGAGCCACGCGGGCCTCACCCACAACGAGGGCAGCACGAATAACCTCGCTAGCAGCAACAGCAACAGCAGCAGCTCGGTGGTCACCGAGGATAGCGACGACCGGGTCGCCCTCGCCCAGGCGCTGCTGCAACGGTGCCTGCAGAAGGATACGCTGCTTTGTGAATTGTATGCACAGCTTATTAAACAGGTGAGTTTATTGTTTATTTTATTTATATGCTATGTACAGTAATATTTAATGGTTTTAGTTATTAAAACTTTAACTGTAATTAATTTATTCAACTTTTTTCTTGTCTAACTTGTCTAAAGGTAGAAGAAAAAAATATTCCAACCGTAGTATTTTTTTATAATATCCATAAAATATAATAACAGTTTAATTATATTTTATATTTTTTTAGTAATCTGTCGGTAGTCGGGTCTCTAAAAATGTATAAATTTAAAAGACACAATTTAAAAGTTTATGTATATAGATAAAAGTTTAATGGTTTAGAGTATTTTTTCTAAAACCTGTAACTTAAATCCCCCCAGACCACAGAGCACCCAGAGCCCAACTCCCGCGTGTCGGCGCGCCACTGGGCGCTGCTGTGCGCGGCGGTGGGCGCCGCGCTGCCGCCCGCCAAGCCGCTGCGGCGCCTGCTGCTGGCGCACCTGCGGTACCGCGCCGCCGCGCTGCACGCCTCCGAGGAGGGGAAGTTCGCGAGGAGGGCTGAACAGGTCAGAGATTAAGTGTTTCTGCAGTGATACATCTTAATAGTATTAAATATCAATATTTATAGAATAGTAATGTATTCTTTTGAAATATTCCAGTTTATTTTATTCTCATTGATTAGATTGAATAACTGGATAAAAAGTAATGTCTTTTTTTAAATAATGATTTATAAAACAGATGAAACGAAATGATGATGATGAAACTGAAAGTTGTCCAATGCTGGACCGAATAACTGTTCCTCAATTTTAATACTGATCTACATGTTTTGTAGTTTTCCATAGTGTTTCAAACTTCTAATATTTCGAGTTACTACTCTAAATGGTACTTATATGGAAAGAATAAAAAGGATGAATGAATAACAGGTAGCGCTGAGCATAGCGCAGGTCCCGCGGCGGCTGTCGGCGCCGTCCAAGGAGGAGCTGCTGTGCGCGGGCGCGCGCCGGCCCATGCACGTGCGCGTGCTGCTGCTGGACGGCAAGCAGCACGGCCTGGTGTTCGGGCCCGCCGCCACCGCCGACCACCTCGTCGCGCTGCTGAGGGACAAGATCGGCCTTAGCGATGCCGCCACCGGTAAATTATAATTAGCTATGCATATTTTTTTTAATATTTAGGACAGTTTTAAAACTTAAATCCTATGCTTATAAATTAAATTCCTTATTATATACTCAGAACTGGCTTTTCCGGCTTCGTGGTAAAATTTATCGGAGTTAACTCTGACAGCGAGTGAGTTACACCAAAACAGTTAATATGGTGTAATATAGAATCGTAGTAGTAGGTCGGTAGTTCCGGAGATAAGTGCGTACAATGAACCATTTTTTTTACTTTTTATATATTAATATATTAATTTTTACAACATAGGCTACGCGTTATACGAAGTATGCGCGAACTCGAGTCCGGCGGGCGTAGGGGAGCGCGCGCTGGGCGGCGCTGAGCGCGCGGGCGATGTCCTTGCACGATGGGAGAAAGCTGGCGCTACTGCTGCTGCTTGCAGGTACATTGAACACTTTTGTTTGTTTTTGTTATGGATTTTTTACAATTGATAGAAATCGATGGACAGCGTCTAACTGCTAATACTTCATAATTTAATTTATATGAGATAGAAAGAATTATTTTTATATATGTTACCAGTCGTGATAAAGTGCTGCATTGAGTTACGTAACTCAATTTTTTAAACACTGTCCTACCTACATATACAAGTTTTTTTTTTGTAACGTGTGATTTTAAGAAACTACAATTTGAGTATTAAAAATATTATTTATGTTTTATTATAATAATAGGTAATATAAATTGACATTTTCAGATCTTCCTATAAAAATCTATTATAATATAACCATGTTATTTTGAAATCAAATTATCTTGTTGTTATTTTACACAATAGATTAGTATTCAAAAAGCGTCTGTTCCTCGGCGAGCGTCCCCTCCACACGGCGTGCGTGGCGGAGATGGAGCTCCTGTATTACCAAGTACTGCACGCGGTGCGACATGACCGTCTGCCCATAGAAACTGATGAGGCTGTGAGTTATTGTTGTTTTGCTTGTTTTTGTCTATGACTGTAAACAAACATTTAGTTCAAACCCTAAGTTTATGAGGAAAAATTATATACGTTTTGTGTATAGCAATCTATCTTTACTGCTACTGCAGGTGATGCTGGCCGCGCTGCACGCGCAGGTGGTGAAGGGCGACTGCCTGGGCGGCGGCGAGGAGTGCGCGGCGGCGGCGGGCGCCGTGCTGCCGGCGCGCCTGGCGCCCGCGCTGCCCGCGCCCGCCGTGCGCCTGCACCACCTGGCGCTGCGCGGCACGGAGCCGCACGCCGCCATGCAGCGCGCGCTCACCCTGGCCTCCTCCTGGCCGCTCACCAAGGCTACCATATTTGATGTTATGGTAATATTTGACAATGATACGTTTGAAACAGACTGAGCGAGCAGTTCATTCCCAAGGCGTATTATTATATAGAAAATTATTCATTTAGTAATAACCGAAAAATACACAAACGTCTTTTAACTTTTCTAAATCGTGATATTGTAAACATATATGATGTGTAATAAATAAAACTCCGCAAGTGATTTCTGATCTGTCACTTGAACAACTTAAAGTCAAAATTAATAATATTATTGAGTCAAATTTTTTATTGCATCCAAGATCATTGTAAAATTATACTTTGAAAATAGCAATCATTGACATTATCATTGATTCTTCTAAACCTAACCTAGCTCTTTGTGTAAGAATAAAACTGCTAACATTTTTACACTTACTTAAGGATTCAAAAGAGTTTGAAGCGGCCTAATTAAATAAAAAATATTATAATTTTAGATTTGGATTTTTTGGAGTAGAATTTTAGAGAATTACTATAGTTTAAAACAAAAGTTATATTAATTTCACTTTACAGTATCACACATTATATAATAACACTTTTCCCCCCGCAGCAATCATTCACTTCGAACTGGCCGCGCTCGCTCTGGCTGGCGGTGGACGCGCGGGGGCTCACCCTGCTGCGGCGGGGGGCGCGCACCGCCCTCGTGTCCCACGACCACGACCAGCTGCTGGCAGTGTCTCCTGCACCGCGGGCCCTGCTTCTCGTCACCAGGGCGGATAGGAAACATGCTAAACTTGTGTTGTCCACGGATCAGGTACGTAGCATCATCAGATAGAATATTTTATGCATTTTTGTAGGTACGCGCCGTGTAGAATGCGTACTGTACGGTCGACGAGTCATGGCTTTTTTGAACTTAGATTTTATAAATCCTAGCTTGAAAATACTTATGAAAAGTAAGAAACACTCTATAACCAAATCTGCTAAAATTGATTATGATTATAATTATAATTTTAGATATTTCATTCCACCGAGTAAGAATCGAACCCCTAACCGAATGTTACAGTCGCATTCGTTATTTAAATCAGTATTTACAATGTAACTATTTCACAAACTAAAAAGTTTTCTACCCACCGACGCGTCCGACAGGCCTATCAGATCGCCACTCTAATCAAGGACTACATAGAGGCGGTGCGCGGGCCCGTGTTCCCCGCCGTGCCCGCCGGCAGGGAGGCGCCGCGCTCCTGACACCCGCCCGCATAGTGCCAGTGCTTCCACGTCGCGTAGACGGGCCACCACCCGGGGACAGTAGGGTAGGATCATGTGGTGATGGGACGGTTTATATCGAGTTCTTTCATTTGTCTTGGGGTTTTTATAATTCTTCATTTATTACTGTTATAGTAAGGATTCTTTGTTATTTGCAATGTTTATTTTATTTTAATTTAGGTTTTTATTTTTAATGAAAATACTTTTTTTGTACTGTCCCATTATCTGCATACTAGATATGCGAGTTAGTAACACAGTATGTTTTGATGTAATATCTGTATTACGTAGAAAATAATAATAAAAGTTACTGAACAGAGAATCTGAAAGGAGATGTGGACTTAAAATGAAAATAATCCACATTTTTTCGATACTTACTCGCATATCAAAAATTCTACAGTTGTCTCTTCAATGGCGCGAGAATTGAGAAGCCGAGCGATACACTGCTTAAATCTATATTAAATCGTGTAAAATATTTAGTATCGCTGACGTCTCACAAACAGGCGGACAATGTGATCGGGTTGCATATAGAAGTAAATGTTGATATGATTTTATATATTTATTGTATATAATATAATAAATGTTTATATTAACCTGACTATAAACAAAATTATATAATATATAATTTTTGCTAAATATAACTTCCTTTACACAAAAAAATTATTGACTAGTCTTCGAAATTGACATATTTCGAGCAAATTAATTCATATATGTATATTGCTATTTTATATTTTTTTTATTTCATAATAGTCGGGTTAACCTATCGGCGTTATATGTTGATTAAATATGAGTGAAAAAATATATTAGCTAGTGAATTCATGTCATCAGTCTACATTTACTTCAAATACAATAGACAGTGGTGGACATGAGTGTACGGATGGACGTTAAAAAAGTTGCCAGGCAGACGGGGAAGCACACAAATAAATTGATAAAAAAAACAATACAAATTAACAATAGTTATTCAATAATTAGATCTTTAATCTGTATTACAATCTGTAGGCCTGTTCGACTTTTGCTATAATAATGTTATTATTATTACTCAAAATTAATGTCATTGTTGTTTAATATGCCTATTATTTATGTGTGTATGGGCTTGTAATGTCCAAAAATATTGCCTAAATGGAATATTTATTTATTTATTTAAATAAAATAAATAAATAAATGGAATAAGGGCCATTTAATTAACTTTTCATTCTGGCGTGACAGATAACATATGAAAAAGTTTGTAATTATCTATTCATAATATTTAACTATATTTCAAAAACAAAATAATTGATAGCAATCATGGCTATCTAATTGTTTTTGGTAAATAATCACAGTGAAAAATGTTCAATTATATGTAACTTATATATTATAAAAATATTTTTTGATTAAAAATTATAGAAAGGTTACAACAGGCCGTAGTAAATATGTCAGTATTATAATAAGTGGTTTTCGAAATTCAAGATTTAGTGTAAAGTGTTAAAATTGTTAAGATGTTTCAATTAGATAGTAATAATATTTCAATTTTATTCCCCTTATCGATGGTTAACTATTAAGAAAATCCTTTACTGGCAACATTTTATTTCATATATGTATATATAAAAAGTATAGTTTTTATTTTCAAGTTCCTTAGCAGGAACCGTCAAGTGTTATTTAAATTCACAATTTATAATATTTTATTTGTTTATCATTTTAATAATTACAATTCAATATGGAAATATTTTCAGAATAGATTTTTTTATGAAATAAAATGTTGCTAATAATTTTAGTTTAGTACTAAGCCCACTCACTCTCCTTTTTCCTAGACACTAATGTTAGTTGAATCTCATAGTAAAATAAACTATATTCCCTAAAATAATAAGAATTCATATCAGCCTTAAAATTCCTAATCAATTATAGAAAGTTTCCTTCGCTTACCTTCCTGTAATGTTGGTACGTCAGAGTATATAATTGTTTTAGATGTTTGCATTCATATTTTTATCCTGACATATTATTTTGTGCCTTGTAAATGCTACACGATGCTGACATGGCTACCATTAAAATTTTAAATACTTTTAAATTGGTATAATAAATAATATACAAAAGTCTAAGTTCAGTTAGAGGTCAATATCGATTATATTAATAATCGAGTTTAAATTTAGCTTTTTTTATTTTATTTAAAATTATTTATATAGAAACCTATGATTTGAATAGTTAAACCAGTCAGCATTCGTTGCAAGTATTCAGTGAGCCAATTGTGCAAATGACTTAAATCACTGACTGTTCCAAATATATCTTCTATCATGCATATTATAATTTTTATGCACAATGTTAAGTGTCAATATTTTATAGAAATTATTATTATTATTATATACTATAATTATGTAGAATATACTGTAGAAAAGCATATTATGATCGAGTTATGCTAGATTAATTATTAATTCTATGTGAGCATAGATTACTTTAAAGTTTAGACATAGTCGCAGCTAGGCACGGCTCGTGTTACAGTTGTTTAGACATTTATATTATATCACATCTCTAATATACATATTAATATATATTAAGTTTGATAATAGTTAACTGACAGTAATAAATAGTTCCAATAAAATAGTTATTCTCCGGACCCTAGCTGCATCTATGATTTTAGGCCTATACGGTGCTTAGATAAACAAATAATCATTGCTTAGTTCGTTTCTGATCTCATATTGAGTATTATTTATTATTTTTAGATGCCATAATAATATGTCGTTAGTCACGAGCAATATTTGATTTAGTTCATTAATTTATTCTTTTAATGTTTTTTGTGTGTGGCAATTTTGTATATATTTGACAAACCAAAGATATTAAATCCCTTTGGAGATTATCCATTTAATGACTAATATTGGCATTATCTTATTTTATTATAAGTAGTTGTGTATATAATTTAATTTTTTTATAATTATTTAATTATTATTATTGAACTTAGCTTTTGATAATTTGAAAATCGATAAGTCTGAATTAAGAAATAACTAACATTGCAAGATTTATTGTTTTAATAATAATTATTATACTAACAAAATTTAAACCAAATATGTGGCATACAAAGATGTAACATAGTAAAATTTTGGCATTCTCTTATTATATACAATGAAAAACGTATGTTTTTTGACGAACTTTAAAATAAAATTATGTTAAATTTTTACTCAATCAATTCCTTTAGATTTTTTTTATATCTGATACAGAATTATATTATTGTAAGTTTAACAGTAAGTTTGGTTTATGTCTAACATAGGATTATATGTAATAACCACAGTTTACACAGTCAAACAGACAAGTCACACATACTGCCCAAATAGACTGAAGTGTCCAAATATTTTGTCCTTTGACAGATTTTTTTTGTTACTTGCATATGAATTTTACAATATTATTTGAATGCCAAATAAATATAAATAAAATAACAGTGTTTTATTTCTATAAAAATTATATTATTCTTATGATATTACATTATATTATTGTGTGACTAAGCCTAAGTAGTCATCCATCAGAGTTCCAATAGCAAACTGAAAAAAAAAACAAAAACTGTTTTAAAAGCGATTTTATGAATAGTTGATTAGATAATAAAAACTATTTATAGTTTGTTTGTTTGTGAAAGACACTATAGAATGTACTCTAAAACATTGAAAATCATCATAAAATATTTTCATAAAAATACTTTTTGTTGAGAATAGTCTAAAACTTAACTTAAAAGTGCAAGATATAAATTCAGATAAAAGTATAAAAAAATAAATCAGCTGCACGCTTTATCACGCACACAGTAGGGTAGGCAAAGGGAACTTAGTGTAAGTAGTTAAGACACTTAGTTCTACACTTTCCGCCGAATTTTGGAGGAATCGGGTGTTGAGTGGCGGAACTCTACGCTGACTTATGCCTTGACACCAGAGCGAAAAAATGGAATATAATAAATATTTCATTTCTCCGAGTGAGGATCGAATCCACAATCACAGACGACTGGCCTCTAAAAAATAAAATGTTGATGATAAACCCTGCAAAAATGAATAACCAGGACCTTTACTCAGCTTCACGCTGTATCCCGCACACAGCAGGGTAGGCAGAGGGAACCTAGTGTTTTTAGACACTCCGTTCCCCACTTTCTGCCGAATTCTGGAGGCATTGCGTGTTGAGTGGCAGGACTCAACGCCGCGCTTAGCCTTGACACCAGAGCGAAGAAATGGAAATATATATTTAAGTAAATATTTCATCTCCTCGAGTGGGGATCGAACCCACAACCAGTCGGTTTACAGTCACACTTTGTGCCGCTGCGCCACGACTGGCCTCAATCATCTTTTAGTCAAAATAAAAAAATGGAAATTTACATATTAATTATAGTAAGGAGTAATTAAGCTTAACTGTGAAGTTTAAATAAGAAAATATACAATCAATCAAGCATCAGCATTACGCTGTATCCTACACACAGCAGTAGGCAGAGGTTGGTGCATTGCGTGGTGATTGGCGGAACTCAGCAACTCAGTGTGTTGACACCAGAGTAAAGCGAAGTAATAGAAATATTTGTTTAAATAAATATTTCATCTCTTCGAGTGGGGATTGAATCCACAATTTAACACTCTATACCTGCCACCACATCTCATGGCTCCAAAAATAAGTATTTTATCTACAATTGTTAAAGGTAACTCACAATTCCCGTTGCATCAACCCTAGTACCCACTATCTTTAACCGAATGACATCTTCTTCCTGTATGACATTATCTTCCTGTTTACTTTTATAGCACGGGGGATTCACATTAGGACAGAATTCCATATCAGCCGGAATTGACTGAAAATAAAAATGCAAATATTATATGTAACATTCAATTGCTATTCACATTAGGGTGTGAAAAATATTTGGGAACATAAAAAATTAAAAGATTTTTTTTTTCAATTATCTAAGAATTTTAAACTCAGCTTGAATCTAAGAATTTTATAAATCACATACAGTTTAGAAGGGGTCTGGATTTGAGCCTTACTACATTTGAATGTTTCAAAATATTTAAGATAGTTCAAATAAATATTTATATATATCTATTAGTAATTCAATCTGTATTGTAAAATGTGTGTGTACTTACATGATGTGATATAAAACAACTAAGAGGGCCAATTTGAGCAAACATGCCAACCTACAACAGAATATTTTTTATAAATTAATTAAAAACAACATAAAGAGTTGACATCTCATTTGCACAAGATATATGCACAAGAGTATAATGTAAATATGACAAGTTAGGGGTTTGATTCCCATTGAATCAAAAGTAATATTTAATATTTTCATTTTCTTGCTCTGGTAACGTGTTTTACATTCTGCCACTCAACTCAATGCGTCCAGATGAATTCTAGAGGCAGAAAGTGGGAAAAGGAGTTTCTTAAGATTAGGTTTGCTCTGCCTACTCTGCATGAAATGAAAAAAAAATTAGCTAGGTCACATTTAATAACATACCTTGTTGACTTGAGTAACTATTGCATCTAAAACTTCTCCTTTAAAAGGTCTAAATACAATAGCTTTATATTTGACAGGATATACTACAAATCCTTGACCAGGCTGAATAAGCCCCGCACCTATACTGTCTATTGTTGTTACTGCAATGACAAAACCATATCTGGAACATTATAATTTTAAAATTAAGTATGAATACAATTGCTGAAACAATTATAGTTGCAGATGTTGTGAAATAAAAGAATTAAATAATATTGGTTATATAATAAATAATTTGTATATAATAAAATAATAAGTTTAACACATTTAAACTGGGGTTAAAAGTGGGGAAGGGAGTGTCTCTACACTAAGTTCTCTCTAACTACCCTGCTCTGTGGGGGCCACAGCCTAAGGCTGATTTTTCTTTTAAGTTTAAATTACATTTAATATAAAGTTAGGAAATCCTTAAGGAAGCGTCACTCTCGGTGAGTTTTGTACTCACTTTCCTGTGCACGTTCCTTCTACTTCTGTATAGAGTTTTTGTTTTACAGTATCAAGTAGTTGTGGACCAAAGTATCGAGGATGCAGCAAAATTTCATGCTCTAAAGAAATCTGAAAGTTTAGTTAGGGTTATAGGATAAATTGTATAAATTTACTAAAAAAATAAGCTTACTCACATACATGGTAAAACATTTTATATTGGTATTTATAGTCATTAAGTCATTAATTCATTGTCAGCTATAAGTTTGTTTCTTAAAATCAACAACAAAAATAAAAAATAAATATATTTAATTCGCCGCCGCTGTACTATAAACGCTAATGTGACAGATGACAAATTAAAACTGTACGTTATGGCTGACAAGTGACGTATGGTGGCAGTCAAAGATTATACATATCATAGTGTTGTTCTATCAGCATTCAATAGTGGATTCAACTTTACATTTTAATGACGTTATCATAATAGCATAACAGTTTTATAATAATAAGGTTGTTTATGAGAAAAAATGAGGCATACATTTTTTTTTAATATAAATGGATTCGTTGCTTAATATGTACGGTTCATATAATTTATTGTTAATATATTTTATAGATTGTCATTGCTCATGGTGTCACACTCATGTTGTCACATCTACTACTGTACGGTATTGAAGTTTTATTTATTAACGGTCATAAGGACATCACTAGCGATTACTCAAAAATGCCAAATGAGTGGCTGTGTATCCTGTAATCAGATTGATATAAAAAATGGCAAAAACTTACGATCATTTATTTAAATTACTTTTAATAGGAGATTCTGGAGTTGGAAAAACATCTATATTATTCAGATTCTCTGAAGATGCATTCAATATCTCATTTATATCAACTATTGGTGAGTACTTTCATTCTTTGTATCAAAGGTTATTGTCAAAAAGTTGTATTTTTTATACGTAATTGTCATCGAACAAGATTTTTTGTTTCGACGTATCAATTTTTCGTTATATTAAATCTGTAAAAAGGGCGCGGCATAACAATAAACGGAGCCCTTATCGAATTAAATGAGCAAACTCTTTATGACATCATACATACTAATTTTAATTAATTGACTTCAGTTTAACAACGAACTGTTTCAGGTATCGACTTTAAAATTCGGACAATAGATCTCGACGGCAAAAAAGTAAAATTACAAATATGGTAAGATTTTATTTAATTTTTAAGTGAAAGTTTTTATGAATACAACAGTATGGTTACAATAGTATCCTAATTTCAGGGACACGGCGGGTCAGGAAAGGTTCCGTACAATTACAACCGCATATTACCGGGGTTCTATGGGCATAATGCTTGTTTATGATGTTACAAATGAGAAAAGTTTTGAAAATATAAAAAATTGGATTAGAAATATAGAAGAAAATGCAAGTGCTGATGTGGAAAAGATGATTCTTGGCAACAAATGTGATTTGGATGAGAAAAGACAAGTGAGTTAATTTATTATTCAACTAACATAAATGTAGAAATTAATATGTCAAAAATATCTTGATTAAAAATAAAAAATGTTTAAATTGTTGTACTACATTTAAAATATTTATTTTTTATATTTAAATAAAAAGTGTATTTATAAATTACACATGTTAATTATGTATTAGTGTGAGATACATACATATAAATTGTTATTTCCTCATTGATTCTTATATAAGAATTTTGATCCTGTACATCTAATAGAGTGTCATTTTTGTGTGTTTTTGTTGTGTTGTAGGAGCACTACTTGATATAAAAAATATTATTTTGTATACAAATATACTTTTCCTTGTGGATAAATATGATTATCTGAAACATTAATTCTCTGAATGGCCTCAGTTAGTTCACACAACCAAAAAGTTTCCTGCACATAACAGGGTAGGCAGAGAAAACTCTCTATACCTCATTTGCCACTGAGCATTCAAGGCATTGCGTTGAGTGGCTAAACTTAACACCAGACTTTGTGCCGTAGAGTAAGAGCGAAGAAATGTAAATATAATAATTAATTCCCCTAAGTGGGGATCGAACCCACAACAGTATTACAGTTATAACATTGTGCTCCTGTGCCACAATGCCCTCAACTCAATGGTACTGTGTCATTTTATACCAATTTATTTATATAACAGGTATCAAAAGAAAGGGGTGAACAATTAGCAATAGAATATCAGATAAAATTTGTAGAGACCTCGGCGAAAGACTCATTAAATGTTGAATATGCATTCTACACATTAGCAAGAGACATTAAGGCGAAAACAGAGAAAAAACAGGTATGTGTAAGATTTAAAATTATAATTACAATTGATTTACATATTTGGTGAATGAATAATTTGTTCCATAGTAAAAATATAATTTAGTTAGTTTATAAATATAATATATTTAAAATTATAGAGTACTATTAGTCTTCCAAGTTTATTTTATTTAATAATAATTATAAAGAATAAACACTTCAAAATCTAGCTATACATATACATCTACTGACTCATATAAGTAAAAAAAATAAAAAGAACATGTGTTACATGATAATAATTTATAATTTCTTTTGTTCCATGGCTATCTTTTGAACACAGAAGGTAAAAATGTTGTTGAGTTGTTGTGATTTTAATTTGAGTTATTTTTTGTTTTATTTAATTTATTTGTTTATAAGCTATTATATGTAAGTTTCTTCTAAAATTTGCTTGAGGACTGTTAACACAACTTATAAAAAAAGGCTTTGTTCTCCATTGGCCCTAATTAAGAACTTCCTCTTTTGAACAATGCTGGTTAAGAAACACTTTTTAATATAAGGAGCCAATACTTGCCGTTAATATTATAATATAACTTCTGATACTATCTTCAGATATCATGACAATGATAAAACTACTTATCAATTTATGTTACATTAGTAATATAGTTATTCTTAATATGGTCAAGATAATATTTATTAACTTAATGAGTAATCTAGAAAAAAGACAAAGTTAGATATCATTTATGATTTGGCTTTATATTCATATTTTTTTTAATTGTGTTGCAAAAGAATTATTGTTAATTTATTTTTTGATTCTATACACACCATTTTTGTCCTATCATTATGTTTAATTAACATATAAAACTGAATTTTGTTCAATTTTTATCTAATTAGTGGTGTTTTTACATTTATAAATAATTGTATTTGTCAGCCTGTTATGGTGCTGAGGGACAATGTCTAACTGTAAATGTAAACTCTAGGTTCTATCTCCACTTCTAGGAATAAATAACATTAAAATTGTTTCATATTCCCGCTCTGAAAAGACTTATCATTCAGTAGAAAAAAAATGCAAATTGAGTAGAAATTGAGGAATAAAATGTAGTAACACTAACTCTCAGCCCCATTACAATGGGAAAATACATAAATAGAATGTAGTTGCAATACATTATGCAAGCACTGTATGTATAGATTCCTACCATTTTTCAAAGTAGATAACTATAGAATGCGACAACAATAGCTGTATTTTTAAACATGATAAATATGGGAATCCCTGTATTGTTCAGGGATGTAAATACATTTATTATAACTATTATTTATATATAATATATTTCGAGGCCAGTCGTGGCGCAGTGGCACTAAGTGTGTAAAACCGACTGGTTGTGGGTTCGATCCCCACTCGAGGAGATGAAATATTTACTTAAATTTATATTTCCATTTCTTCGCTCTGGTGTCGAGACAAAGCGCGGCGTTGAGTTCTGCCACTCAACACGCAATGCTTCCGAAATTCGGCAGAAAGTGGGGAACGGGAGTGTCTTAACACTAGGTTCCCTCTTCCTACCCTGCTGTGTGCGGGATACAGCGTGAAGCTAAAAAAAAAAATTATATATCTAAATATATTTGATATTGTTAGGTAATTCTATTTTTTTTCTGAATTATGTTTTTATTAAAATGCTAGTTCTATACTTGTTGACATTTATCACATAGGATGTATTGCATAGTCTAGTAAAATTTTTGTTTTAACTATATAGAGTACAAAAAACAAGTGTGCTTAACTACACTACACCAGAAAAATTACTAATCAATTACTATTTTAAAGGAAGTGTCTGTCTGTTGCTATGTAATGGTGTGATTTGTTTTGACTAATACTTTTTTTATTTTATAAAATTTTATTATTGTTTCCAATTCTACAATAGTTACTTTGCATGTTTGTTGTCTGTAATGTTTTAATATGCTGGTCCAACCAAAAAATATAGTACTATTTTAATAGATTGATTTGATATATTGCCACATTATTAAAGAGGATTCCTCATTAATCATAATATTTGTGAATATCAGTTATTTAATTAACATATACATGTTTCCTGATAACATTTTTCACAATTATCCCATAACTATACAATATTTGACAATAAGTATATTGCTGTTTTTTTTCCTATTTTTTCTGCTAGTAAGTAGTATACAATGTCAAATCCTAAATATGACGATTATGGGTTTGATTTCCACTTTGGAAATAAGTTATATTTCATTTCCTCTATAAGGTAACAAGACAAAACGCAAAATGTACAATTAAATATTAATATATATTTTTGTTACGCTTAGGAGGCGAGTAACCCCCCAGGTGGCCGCAGCGGCGCGCACCAACTGAAGGCGAACGAGCAACAACGCAAGCCTGCCTCGTGGCTGTCGCGGTGCTCCCTGCTCTGACGCCCCGCGCCCGCGCCCGCCGCGTAGGGCTCACGGGGACCGACGAGCTTTTGTATTTTTATATCCGATCGTTTCGTTCGTGTCGAATTAATAATCACCATATCGCGGTTAATCAGTTCTTACTTCTGTTTGTTTATAAAAAGTGAAATGCAATAAACAAAATACGAGACCCAATTCGGAATGTTTCAAAAACTCTTTCAATAAATTGTGGTAATTTTTTTTCTGTTTGTATAAAAAAAAAAAGTATTTCAGTGACATTTTATTTAGGGCGAAATTACTTGGTATTATGCTGTTAAGCAAAACGGTTTAATGGATATTATTTCAATAGATTTATTAGATGTATTTTTTCTTTGCTATTTTAATTAAGATATATATTTTAATGTAATATATACTACATATTTAATTTGAATAAACAGTGCTTTTTTACAAAACCAGTGATTTTATTAAATAATACAATTACTTTTGTAAGAAACTTTTATTGTCCAACAGATAATTTATAAATAAGAACAGTTTTTTTAACAGTAATATCTAAATATCTATATATAATTAAGTTCATAATGCATTTGAGACAATCCTAGAAAATAAGTGAAAAATAAAAGATTGTTTATTATTACGTTGCCTGAACTGATTTAGATTTGAATGGTCTTTGGATCAAGTACTTTCCACCAACTAAGGCACTTTTGGAAACAAAAGCTAATAGTTGCAACATTTTCTTGAATGACAAAATAATAATATCAGTTGTTATTTGAGTTCCCTTCCTCCAATAAGTCACATATAAAGGTATCGGTGGAAGCTTGTCTGACCAAACTCCATTACGAAAGGCTTTGGCTCTAGACTCAGCTGATAACAGCAGAGGTGCTATTTGCGATTGTATAGTCTTTTTCTTTATTTGTTGAGGCACAGAAGCTTCAGCGAAACCAAGTTCAATTAGTTTTTTCCCAATGTCAATTGTCTCAATAGATTTAGTCTGCAACATAAATTAAAACTTAATTTAGCACAAAAGCGAGAAAAAGGAAAGAGAAAAAAGAAAAACGTTACTCATTATGTATACCCTGGCATAACATATGTTAGAAAATTGGAGATAAATAAAGACTAAAGTCAAAAACATAAACATTAGATTGAATTAAATGAATCAAATATTACCTTTTGTTGTGGTAAATGCAATAAAACTGTTGACACCAGATCATCTTTTTCTTTACTAATTGGTTTTAATGTAACTTGCTGCCCTTTTGCCACACAGTCCAACCAATTGACAGCATTACCGCTCACAATATTCACTCCCCATAACTATAATTATTTAAGTTATTTAAAAAAGTAAGTAGGTAAATAAAATTTTAAATAATTTATTCATTTATAAAACTTCAATACCTTGACAGGTAAAGGTGGTTTGCTGGAATGCCACAGTGGAAGGTAGACGGGAGCTTTGTGATTTATTAAAAGGCGGACAGGAGAATGTTGAACACCCACATAAATACCTTTCATAGGTTCATTCTTCGCAATGAAATGGTCAGGAACTTTACTCGCTTTAGAGAATTTGCTCACCTAAATAATACAATAATTAATTTAGAATTTAAGTTATGTAATGTTCCATTCAAATAACAAAGTTTCATTTACCGGACGGATTTTATAAATGGACACTGCCAAGCCTGCTGTGGCGAGAGCGTAAACAGCTATCTGAAACATTAAGAAAAAAGTGATAAAAGTGGTCAATGTTTTTATCTCATATTTGAACTATTTTCAACATACGTTAACGCCACGGTAATCATGTTTTAGTAAACTTTCCAAATTATAGAATATTCCTCCTTCTTTTTCAGTCATTTTTGTTATTTTGAGCAAAACCAGACTTTCATAGTTTAAAATATTAGCTCATAGGTATTTTCAGTATAAAATTCTGTCGTTTTCTCAAGAACCAACTTGTGACATTGACATTTTTATTTTTTTATTATTATGCTGCTGTCATCATCATTCTTATTCACCAGCCTATGTCGGTAAATATATATAGTGAACACACGGGTAAGAAGTTCAATAAATTAGTTAATTCTCAGCTAAAATATCAAAATAATATTGTAAAATATTATAATGTCTGGTTCATCAACATATTAAGTAAATAATTAAATTTAATTGATAGTATTTTTGTATTTATTTACTCAATACACTATATAATACTTTATCACATCAAAAATATTTTTTGTTGTACACACAATTTAAAGGCAATTTTTTTTTCATTCAGCAACATTATGTTCCACGTCAACTTATTTGACATGACTTAATTTTTAACCAAACAGGCAAACGATAATCAAGTGCATAACATAGTATTTTGCGATTTTGTAAAGAAATTATTCAAAATGATCAGTGTTTTAAATACAATAGATACAGGCCACGAGGACATGATACACGATGCGGAGTTAGACTACTATGGGTTAAGATTAGCAACGTGTTCTTCTGATAACTCCGTTAAAATTTACGACATCAAGAGCGGTACACAAACTCTTGCCGCTGATTTAAAAGGACACTTTGGACCTGTATGGCAAGTTGCCTGGGCACATCCAAAATTCGGTAATCTATTAGCTTCCTGTTCTTATGACAGAAAAGTCATAATTTGGAAGGAATCTGGAGAGTGGACTAAACTGTACGAGTACACAGGGCATGAAAGTTCTGTGAACTCTGTTGCGTGGGCGCCCGCGGAATATGGCTTAATATTAGCGTGCTGTAGTTCAGATGGTTCTATATCAACTATAACTTATAACCAAGACGGTGGAAATTGGGATGTAAAAAAAATTCCCGGTGCCCATGCTATTGGAGTGAATTCAATTAGCTGGTGTCCTGCTGTCTCTGCTGACCTAAACTTGGATCCTTTAACAAACAAGGATGCACCGAAAAGGATAGTCTCTGGTGGATGTGATAATTTAATTAAAGTATGTTTGTTAAATTTTTAAATATTTTTTAATACATGAATATTTTGTGTTACCTTAATATATTATTATATAATACACTTTTATTTACAGATTTGGAAAGAACAAGGAGATCAATGGATTGAGGAGAATCGCTTGGAAATGCATATGGACTGGGTTAGAGATGTTGCTTGGGCTCCTTCTTTTGGATTACAAAAGTCTATGATTGCAAGTTGCTCACAAGACAAGAGAGTGGTTATCTGGTCCAGTGATGACAATGTGTCTTGGACTCCCACTACCCTTAACACTTTTGATGATGTTGTTTGGAGTGTCAGCTGGTCTCTGACAGGGAACATCTTAGCAGTATCAGGTGGTGATAACAAAGTAAGTCTATGGAGAGAAAATGCTGACGGACAGTGGTTATGCATCAGTGAAGTCGCCAAAGGTTTGGGACAAACTGCCAATGATGAAAGAAGCACTCTTTGATTGAATTTTCCATATGGTTTTTTTTGTTGATTTATGTATTCTTATTATAATTGTAATATAATAAAATTAATTAGGAATTACTTTAATAAATATTTCTTTAACCAAGTTACTCATATTTCATTTATTTTGCCTATTTTAGTTCTTATTTGTAAATTTTTGTTATGAACTAATACAAAGCATAGGAGAGTAGGTAGTTTAGTGTAAAGACTACCAAATAATTGAGACAAATTTGCAATAATAAATATCAAAAAGAGAGTATTTTCCTAACTTTTAATAAAAAATATGTATTAAAGAATAAAATAATATAATTTTAGTTTACTATACAAAAAGCATATGATTTAATCTTTAAAATTTACTGAGATCTAAAACCAAATTAAAAATGAGTAACCAATTAAGAAAAGTAACTTAAAAAATCTGAATTACAATTTCCACCTTTAAATGCCAATTAAATTCTTTTCCAAATTTTTACATATTATAAAAGATTTACTTTTCCAACTAAATATCTAGATAATACATATTGTAGTCGACTAGTAGTAGTAGTAGTAAAATCGCCTGGTCGTGGGTTCGATCTCTACTCAAGGAGATGAATATTTCGATTATTTAATATAATATTATAGTTTAAATAAATATTTCATGAAATATTTATTTACATTGATATTTCCATTTCTTCGCTCTGGTGTCGAGGAAAAGCGCGTCGTTGAGTTCCGCCACTCAACACGCAACGCCTCCAGAATTCGGTGGTAAGTGGGGAACAGCTTGTCTTATACTACGTTCCCTCTGTAACCCGCACACAGCATGAGACGTCGATTTATTTTATCATATTTATATCATAGTCTGGTCAAGTTAGCTATAAAAATAGATTTTGTAATAAACACTAACATAGACCTGTGACCAAAAAAACATTGAAAGACAACATTTTTTTATTTTTCTTACAAACTGCAAGTTACTAATATATAACTAATATATTTTTTTCTAAGTATTGTAAATTGAAGTAAACTGGATACACGTTAAAATATTAACAAATGAATGTATGATGTAGACATGCTGCAAAAAACGCAAAATTTGTGAATCTGCTGTAAGTCTTTGAGGTCGTCGTAGCGCAGTGGCGCAAGCGCGTTGTTGTGTACGTGACGGTTGTGGGTTTGATTCCCACTCGAGTAAATGAAATTAAATAATATGTATATTTGACAATCTTCGCTCTGGTAACAAGCATTAGCGTACAGATATGTTATATAGCGTGTTAACGTTGTTTTTTTTTTATTTTGTTGTAAGTAAAATTTCTTTGGTAGGCACGGCCCAACTGGTTCTCCCTCTTCCTACGCCTGTGAAAACAAGGCATAGCGCGTGGTGGATTGCCGCCACTCACACGCAAGGCCTCGAGCGGTAGAGTGTGGGGAACAGACAGTGTCTTAACACTAGGTTCTACACTACAATGTGGAGCTGAAAAAAAAGAACTATGTCATTGCTTATAAACAATTTTTTATTATTTTTTAATCGATTTCAAAAAAAGATGAAGGTTCTCAATTAGGTTTTTTTTTAATGTATGTTCACCGATTTGAATCGATATGATGCGACCGACGTTTGAATCGATAATTCTTTTTTTGTTTGGAAGGCTATTTATTATATATCTCATAGGTAAACATGTTTTGTTTGTTTAATAAAATCAAAATTACTTTTTTTTTAGCTTCACGCTGTATCTCGCACACAGCAGGATAGGCAGAAGGAATCTAGAGTTTAACGCCGCACTTTGCCTCGACACCAGAGCGAAGAAGTGTAAATATCAATGTTTGTGAAAAAAATAATATTTCAACTTCTTGAGAAGGGATTGACCCCACAACCAGTCGAATTTACAGTCGTCACACTTTGTGCCTTCGCGCCAAGACCGGCCTCATACAAAATACTTTTTACTTAACACAATACTATATTAATACAATCAATGTTTTACTTTATTGTGTGAAGTCGGTTTTTTTGTTAAAAGTTAATTTAACATTTCGGGATTTGTGTAGAATGTTAAAGCACAATTGATCCTATATCAGGGTGTTATTATAATAATGTCCAAATGGTAGGAATATAGAAAAAATAACAAAAAATATTAAAAAATGATTTAATCTTATAATTACACTATATCACATATTGTTCATATTAAATTCAATGAGTTCCATCAGTAATGGCATCTTGTAATACTCTGCTATAGTTCTGAACGTGGCCAGCTGAGTGTGGATCTCCTTTACGGGCACTATTAGGGAGAACTCCCCCGCGCAGTCACATACTGTTGAGAGATTCTCTCTTTTTACCTATAAAAAAAATTCGGTATTAGTTACGGAAATGTGTTAAATTCAATCAAAAATCAGCTTCACGCTGTATCCCACTTGTAGTCGATTTTACAGCTTTTGGCCTCTCTGTCCGGAAATGTGTTAGATTTGATAAAATATTCAATATTTATGATAATGAGCCCTTTATTTAAATTATTTATTTTGGTACTAAAAAGAAACGCAAATAGTTTTTTAAATATTAAAAAATAGTTTTGCATGACGTGCATAATTTAATACGATTGTAGGTTTGTTATACACTCATTGATTTGAAAATAAAATATATATTTATATAAAAAAAGAGAATCTAACTATAAATCTATTTACCTGGTGACATCTCGAGCACACGAGGTCCTGCAGCGTGTACGTCATAGCGCGTCGGTTTAATGTCTCTATTAACCTCCACTCTAATTCTTGATTTTCATACGCCGTACCGCACGTGGGGCACAAACACACTGGCCTGTAACAAATATTTTGATATAAGTTTCGAACACTACATTCATACTTTTACTTGCATGTGCATGTGTAATCACATGTGCGGATGAGTAATCAAAAATGTGGATACATGATCTTATGTGTGGATGTGTGATCACTTGTGTGAATATGTGATCATAAGTGTGAAAGAGTAATCGAATATGTAGATGTATGATCACGTGTGAATGTGTGATCATCCATATGTGGGATAAGTACATATACATGTGTGGATGTATAATTACAACTCAAAATGTCAAAGGGTCACGTTTACCATTGTCAGTTAGCCATGTCATAATACACACGTGTTTTAAGGTACAGTAAACTATCACAATTAGTACTTACGGGTCAGATAGTGTGTGCGTGTCGCGGCACAGGTCCAGGTCCCGGCAGTGGTTGCACACCTTGCAGATGACCTCCCCCAGCACGCAGGAGGCGCACGGAGAGCGCCACTCCGCCGTAGGGCTGAATTCACCTACGTTGATTAGGCGAAGTAGGTTTCGTCGCAGTAGGGTGACCTGTGGTGAAGATTCGTATTTCTTTACATTCATAATATAGAAATAAATACCTTTATAAATACATATTTTTATATTAGTAGATACATCTTTGATTTTATGGGTATTAAGGGAGAAACTGTATTGCGTTTGTATAAAGCTTATTTAATCGAATAAAAAGATAAGTCGAAGTTTAGGCACAAGATATCAAATAATATGTACACATAAACTCTTTAGTCGACTTTATAATATTCATTAATTAAACATGAAATATGCAACATTGTTGACAAGGCTGGATTTGTCTCTTAATAAAAAAAAATCCACCACCTATGGGTATAAGAAAAGGTAAAAAAATTGGTTCGCTTTCAATACAAACCTCTTGCTCCACCCCTTCGTCCAGTGCAAGCACTCTACACAGCGCGTTGACAAACAGCAGCGCGGGCGTGACGTCACGGAGCGCGTCAGCCCGCAGACCAGCTTGGGGGCCGATGTCCTCCAGTTTCAGGGTCGGCATGCGACGGTTGATTTTTTCTGTCATTCTGGTGTAGAAAGCATGTATTAAATATAACGGGTATTTCTTAAAGAAATGTTGAGGTTTTTTTGCAAAGAGAGATTTAAAAGTTTAGTCCTTACGAACGAATAAAAATGAAAAAGAATTAAAAATTTTCACGGGAAATGATACAACGTGTGTTTGAATATGATACGTACTGGAACAACTTCTGAGCTATGTCCCCACTGAGCAGGGCCGGCAGGCGCTCGGGCCGGGAGTGCGCGGCGCTGAGGAAGCCCGCCACGGCGGCGGTGAAGGCGTCCCGCACCGGCGCCGGCATGCTTCGCGAGAGGTTCCATTGCATTGCCACTGCACCCTACATTTTTTAGAAACATTTATTATTTTAGCTTCACGCTGTACCCCGCATGTAGATGTGGTACTGCCCAATTAGTAACGTAGCGTGCTGGTTGGTGTAATGGTTATAATAAATATATTTTTAAGCTTCACAATGTATCCTGCACATACCATGGCAGAAAGGGGGATCCTAGGAACCTAGTGTTAAGATACACTTTTCCTATTAAGACACTCCTCCACATCTGCAGGCATTGCGTGTTGTGTGACGAATACTCAACTACTTACTAGTCCAGAGCGAGGAAATGAAAATATTAAACATTTCATTTCCTCGTATTTCTTTCATATCTTCAACAGGACTATGAACATCCTTAGAAAACTCTACCCAAGACCCATGTTTTTAAAATTTTGAACTATTACATTCAATAAGTCTTACTTCTTCCTCAGATTCCTCTTCATTAGTTGGTATCTGTGATGATCCCACTTCCACCAATCCTGATGGCAACTTTCCCTGTAAATACATAAAATGATTATCTAATATAAATTTTATTTTCATATAAATAAATAATATGATGCTAATGAAAAGTGTTTTGATTAAATTGAAAATATTTAGCAAAATTGCCCTTAAATCGATTGTCATTACAAGCAGTTTATAAATTTATAAAACTTTATTAATATTAATAATAATATTAAGAATTTTGTATACAAAAAAAATAACATGTTACCTCAATCCCCGCAAAATTAGCTTCATCTAACCACAACAAGTACGACCAGCATTGCTTGTAGCGGATGTCTATTCCGTGGAACAGCTCTTTATTTCTTATACTTTGGACGACGAACTCCACATAACCTAAAAATATAAATAAAGTTCAATATCAATGGCCTTGTAATGGAGCAGTTTAGTCCATTTTGCCATTTTTTTTCCTTTTTTAGCCTCACACTGTACTCATAAAGCAGGGTAGGCGAAGAGAACCTAGTGTAAAGACACGCCGTTCCCTACTTTCCCTTGAATATTCGAAGCAATACATATTAAGGCGATATAAGTATTTCTATGAAAATTATATAAATATTCTTTAATAACAAAAAAATCTTAAAAAAAAACAAATACCAATCCCATCCAATACAGCGTTCTTCTTAGTATGAAGTATGATTCTATTAAAATCTGCGAATACTATTTGAGAGCCGAGCCTCTTGAACTCTGCCACTAGCATAAGGAATAGTTTTTTCATTAAGTTGTATAGAGTGCGACGGAGAGCCGGGTCGTAGAGGAGGGAAGTGGGGGTTTTTAGCCACCTGGAACATTTTTTTTACTGTTAGTTAGCTGTATCCCTGAAGCTAAATATCGACACTGTTTCCCACTGACACAATTTTTTAAGATATACATATATCACCAGATATATGTATATCACGAACTTTAAAACAGTGTCTATTATGTTTAGTTCTATTAGAATGGTATAAAAAAATAACTATATAAATATTTGTCATGTAATCTAAACAAGCAAAATTTTTTTTTTATTAAAAATAAAAAATATATATATATCAAAATTAAAAACATAATAACAATTATGTTATTATGTTTTAACAATTATGTTATTATGTTTTAATTTTGATTATAATTTTTCATGTTTATACATGAAATATAAAAGGCAACTAGTAATATAAAAGAAAATAAATACCTATAAAAATGTGATATCTGGAAATCGGCGAAGACGTTTTTGTACTGTGTGACGTCACGCAACCACGAAGCTATCATTGTCCGTAAGATTTTAAAGGCGGCGCTACATTGAGCTGTCTCGTCGTAGGTTTCAGTTGCATTTGTACCTATACAAGAATGAAATTCAAAATTAATAGAAAAAAACCTAATAAATTGGTCTGAAAGTGGGGAACGGAGCGTCGTAACACTAGATTCCCTCTGCATACCCTTTTGTGTGCGGAATATAGCGTGAAGCTGATAAAGAAAATAGAAAAAACAATTGAAAAATTTTTTTAGGTTTACGCTTTATCCCGTGAAACAGGATAGGCAGAAAAAGCTGAGTGTGACATCACTTAGTTTTCTGCCTGTATCCATAATCGAGGCATAGTATGTTTATATCGAAGCATGAAAATTATAAAAACTCATTCCCCTAGTAGTGTATATAAAAATATGCTTAATTCTACTTTGTAGGCTAGATTCTAGCAAGACACATTTTATTGGTTAACGAATGAGGGTCACCAAAGTTTTTTGTTTTCAGCATATCTAAATAGGTAACACGAGAAAGAAGATTGTTTTTATTTTTTTTTCTATTTTGAAAATAGGAAAAAAAAATAAAAACAGAGTCTCTTGAATGACTGAGATATTAAACATTGAAGTGTGTGACGTCATGTCGCGTCTGGCCAATAGGCGCTTGTATTCTTCGGCTCGTTATTGTTCCGCTACTGCGTGACGTCAGTCGGTCGCGTCTCGAAGGAATGCTAATTTTAAAAAGCTGTGAAACTTCGCAACTTTGTAACTTTGGAAATCCTATTTTAAATATCCGATTTTGATGAAACTATTATTTTCTGCACGAGTATGCGTTTTAAAGGCCTTGATTGTTATAGTAAAATTGTGATGTGTTGGTGTTACTTAAATATCATAAGAAAAATAAAAAAGAAATAGAAAAGAAACAAGTTTTAACATTTTTTTTAAAATGTTTTTCCACATTTAGGAACGAAACATTCCTTTATAATTATTTTATATTTATAATTTTATAAATATATTTAAAACTTTCCGATCAGAGAATAAAAAAAAATTGAACCCGATATATCCAAGTCTTTTAACTATAGTCAATAATTCAAAAAAAATGACAAAAGTAAAAAATCGTAAGTGTAGAATGAAATTAAAAATGATAAAAATATTTCAGGCAACTAGTTTTACAAAGATCAATTTGAATCAAAATATTTATGTAGAGATGCTTATATAAGATGTTAGTTACCTGTAGACGCCATTACATCTTGAATGTTCGCATGTTGAGCGCCAAACGACGTCGCTACACTTGTGCCTTCAACCTGAAATAAACATACCGAATTGACATGTTACAGTCCTAAAATCATATTCAAATTATATTTTTAAATATTTCTTATTATAAAGTTTCTATTATATAAAAAAATATTTATATATATTTTTAGACATGTTATAAAATTGTAGTCTGCACACATAAAAATGTTATTACAATTACAATATAAAACGCCACGCACCTGTAATATATGGTGCGCCTGCAGCAGGGCGCACACCGCGAGCGCGTCGCAGGACAGCGCCACGCACACGCCGGCGTAGGCGCCGCTGGCGCTGTGGCTGCAGCCCGACCACTCCTCCGCTTCGCTCACCAGCCTGTGTTATTGACAAACTAATTTTAGTCTGTCTGTGTACAAGGAAATGTTCAAACATTACATATTAAGCTTTGCGCTCTTTCCCGAACCTTAGAGGCAAACTTAGTGTTACTACACTTAACTTTCCATTATGTACATAAATGATTAAGAAAGCGTATGGAAACCGACAAGGCGCTCTTACCACTAAGCCATACCTCAACAAATTCTCATTAAGTTACGTCGAAATTATTATACGCTTGTTACAACTTATTTGTGTTAGGGCGATTTTTTATTGGTCTAAAATATGAAAAGTTTCAATACTTGTGCTCTAGTAAAATTTGATCACTCCGTAAAACGTTACTGAATTACAAACAGTAAATAAATATCATAAAATAGGTAATATACTAATAAATTAATAAGATAGTAATATAAATGATAACTACAGAACATTTGACGAGTAGTCGCTAGCCCCAAGTTCGATCTTCTGAACCTTTGCGCATTGTTTAAACAGAAAGAAAATAATAAAAAGCGAGAACAAAATTGAATTAACAATACCTATTATCATCAATCTCCCTGCCACCTAAGTCGGGTCGTTCGAGGCTGGAGCACCACAGCACAAAGTTATGTTTGACGAGGTGTCTCGCGTAGAACAGATCGGCGCCGAACTGCGTTGGGTCCGCCGCCGTATTGCCCAGCGGCAAGTGGAAGTATCTGGATGTAGGAGTAAGTAACTTTATAAAGGTAAATATTAGTAATAAAACATTAGTTACGTTTGTACGCTTCACGCTATAAATAAAAGGGTAGGCAAATGGAATCGTAATATTAAGACTATTTGTTCACCACTTTTTACCATTGCCGATTTTAAGACATTGCGTGTTGAGATCAACGACCCGCAACGTCTTGTTACCAGAGTGAGCAAATAAAAATAATTAATTCTCCCGACTGAACTTCCATTAGATACTCATACTTTTATAAAATTAAAGTGGTGGTGGTGGTAGTTGAAGTAGTTTCTTAGAGAATGTGTATATAAGTTTCTCATGTTTTTTATTGAATGTAATAAGAATGAAAGATATTTAATGACCTGCACTGCTCAATAGTGAGGTCCAACACAGATTGTAGATTCAAGTAGTGCCGTACAATAGCCCGCGCGCCAACACGCTGCCAGTCCAGCGTGTTGTACAGCGTCTCCACGTCGCGCACGTGTAACGGCACCAGCGGGAACTCTGACAGACCTGTGAAAAGATATTTGATAACAGCTAGCTTAAAGTATGAGAAAATGTATGGACATTTTCTAATAGCTTCACCATCGTATATTTTGTATTTTTTTTTAATAAAATGCAAACAAACCACAAATAAACTTTTATGCATATCTCGTAAATTGCATACCTTCTTTGTATCTTGTAATTTCCATTTACAAAGCGCACCAGATAAAGGAAATCAAAAGTTGAACACGTGGCTACGTGTACGTCTATAGAACATAAGTCAAACAAGATTTTAATCACCTACCCAGCTCTAGACACAGCACCATAGACACTGTAATTACATTCACATTCTTTCTTGTAAAGCTACTATAGTGAACTCCTAATGGTCGCCCTGATACCACTGACATATATGCTACATGAACTGAGGTATCGTTATTTCAACTTCTACTAATAAAAAAAAAAATCAAGGCCCAGTCGTGGCGCAGGGGCACAAAGTGTCACTATTGAAACGACTAACCCACAACTGTTCGACACCCACTCCAGGACATGAAACATTTATTTAAATTTATATTTCTATTTCCTCGCTCTGGTATAAAGTTGTGAGTTTAGCGTTGAGTTCCGCCACTCAACACACAATGCCTTCACAATTCGGCGAAAAGCGGGGAACGAAATGTCTTAACACTAGGTTCCTTTTACCTACCCTATTGTGCTGGCGTGTAGCTGATTTGATTTGATTTACCTCTACTAATGTTCGTACTATACAGCGCACTATATAGCTTAGCCTAGATTCTAGAATATTATACACCCGTTTGCTTCTATTAACATTTCTTATTTATGCTGTCCATATAATTTAGCTGTTACCAGTGACACAAAAGCGATTTCCGTATCCCAATGATATGAATACATATTCTCTATAAGTCTATATAACGTCAGCAAAACAAAACCTCACCTCCTTCATGTTTTACATACAACGTGACGTGACAGTAGCAATATACAACGCACCCGGCATGAGCGCCAGCAGCGCGGCGGGCGACAGCGCGGCCTGCAGCGCCAGCACGGCGGGGCCGCCGCGCTCGTCCCTGTAGCGCCGCAGCGCGCGCTGCACGCCGCGCCACACCGCGCGCGCCTCCGACTCCGCCGCCACCTCCCACGCCATGTCCGCGCCCGGCAACGCGGCCTCCTCCGTGCCCAGCTTTATTCTGGAAACGGAATATCATTTATAAGCACTAACTCATTATTCAAATTACAACTGCCTTCCGAGATAGTGCATTAATACTTTAAAGCCTTTGTCCTGCGTCCAATTGGGGGAATCAATTTTATTTTCTCGATCTAGCACGAAGACAAAGCGCAGCTCTGAGTTCCACCACTGAACACAGAGAGTGAGAGATGCGTGGTGGAACGGACTTGCGTCTACCCTGCTCCAGGCACGAAACAGTATATAGCTAAGAATATATGTTGAAATTGCCTCTATATTAACTAAACTATTTCTATTATTAAATTTAATATCAATCTTTAATTTAATAATATAAAAAGAATAATGTTATATTATTAATTGGTGGTTTTTCTTTGTATTATTCGTAAACGGCATTTAGTATATTTTTGGCTGTAATTGTGATACTTAGGGAGTTGGCTTCCACTCAAGAAAATTTACGTTGAAAACTATCTTCATACTATAATCTAGTTAATAAAAATCGAGGCGTTAGAGTACGTAACGAAACAAAAAAATAAGATTTGTGTGATAAAAACAAATCCACATACTTAGCCGTCCTTTCAGCAGAGTACAATGTATTCATATTGGGCACTTGGTTCGTCTTAACAGTGTCTTGCACGAATATGTACCCTCGTTTGACGGGACCCAGTATAAGCGACCACATGCTACGAGCGGAACTAGGGGCCGAGTGCTGGTATAGGAATATGTGTTTTATTGGTGATACGCCGTCCTGAAGTAAAAGAAATCGTATTTATAATTTAAATAAATAAATAAATACCCGCACCGCACACAGCAGGGTAGGCAGAGGGAACCTAGTGTTTTTAGACACTCCGTTCCCCACTTTCTGCCGATTTCTGGAGGCATTGCGTGTTGAGTGGCAGAACTCAACGCCGCGCTTTGCCTCGACACCAGAGCGAAGAAATGGAAATATAAATTTAAGTAAATATTTCATCTCCTCGAGTGGGGATCGAACCCACAACCAGTCAGTTTACAGTCACACTTTGTGCCGCTGCGCCACGACTGGCCTCAAAGGTCTTTATAATTTAATTGTTACAAAAGTTAAAAATGACAAAAAATACAGACAAAAAAATGCATAAATAAAATTTTATAGAATAGAACAGAGGACGTCATGGCGCTGCACAGTATTTAACTGTAGGTGTAAAGTCGAACCTACACCTACGCATTATTATTCTTTTTTTTTTCTCTAGTAACAAGACTAGGCACAGTATAGGTTCCGTCACGCAACACGCAATGTCTCAGAAAATTAGACGGTGAGTGGTGAACGGAGTATTTTAACACAAGGTTCCCTCTGTACCAAGTGTGACAAAGCTAGAAGCCAAAAAAGATTACATCTTATAAAATATGGAAGTATTATTAGGGTAGTAATTAATACAACTAATCTGTTATACATTTTTTTTACATACCTGTTTTTGTAAATAAGGTTGATGCGCAACACTTTTAAACTGTAATTGATTGAGTGTAAAACTATCCATATTGTTGGAGCCAAACTGGACCAACCTACAAAAGAATATAATTAAATATTACCGGGTTTAAATATACATGTATAAATTTAGTAAAGGTTTAAATTAAAAAGGGGAAAGCCGTCGGCTGAATGGTCGGCGGATGTAAGACATTGTGTCGATCAACTCTAGCTCTAATGTCTATAAAATAAACAGAAAGCAAAAAGTGATAGTTCGTTTACAGATCCATATAATAAAATTTTATGCAATATATTTTTAAATATTTTTTTAAATATAAGGCAGGTTATATATTTTAATTATAAATTTAATAATTTATTATTTATTACCTTCTCGCCTCCTGCGGGTCCACAACACAGATGCATCCCAGCTGCATCAGCACTTTGAACTCTAAACTCATTTGCGTCTCGTATATGCCTTCTATTTCTGGGGCTGATAATTCACTCATTAGTTCTCTGTGAATATTGTTATAATATTTTTAGCTATTCAAAAATATTATCATTCATTGGTTAATTTTTATAATAGAAAAAAAAAACAATATTAGGTACCTACTGTGTCAAAGTTAATTTGAAATAAAACAACCAATTAGACTCCCCATAGAAAATTTGGTTCCCTCTACCCACCCTGCTTTATGCGGGATACACCTCGAAGCTATAAAATAAATATTATCTATTATACGTACTGGCATCTCTCTCTATACAGGCTCTCTGGCACAGTATACTGATACAAATACTGAGCAGGGCGAGCCCTAGGTAGGACCCTCGTGCACTTCCTCCAGTAGGGCCCGCTGTCAGTGTCGCGTGCCACTCGTCTGTTCACGTAGAACACCCGCGGCACAGTCAGTTTGATCTGGTGGAGCTCGGAGCCAACGAGGGCCCACAGTTTGAAAAGCCCTGGCTCTGCTGTTTCAGCTACCTTTTGGAATGTAAATTTATGGTCTTCAATTTTTTTTTGGACACAGTTAAAACTGTATATAACATTTAACATTTTAAAATAACCATAGCTCTATAAGGGATATCATATCCCTACAGTAAAAATGAATAATTAACAATTGCATTATAACTGAAAACACAAAAAATGTTTGCGATGATCTCAGGAACTAATAGTTCCAATTGACAAAAGTATTTTTGTGCTGGATGGATAATTTATCAAAGAATTAAAAGCTATTTTACAACATGTAAATCGTTTTGATATAACTTTATCCATGGCCAGGTACTCAGAATGTATTTTGTAAAATAATATAAAGTGTAAACCTGTATGATTTGCCAAGGTGTATTCAAAAGCGTCCGTTGTGCCCGCCTTATAAACCCTCCTAAAGTATTAGAAGGTCCGGCGGTCCTTGATATCATGCTCGTTGACGCGTCTTTGTCCACTCTGCCTGTAAAAATAATAATCAAATTACACAAAAAAAGTTCAGCTCGGTCAATGAGTTGTAGCGAAAGAAGTTTAGCTTTTTGAACGAACTGTCACGCATTGTGCAATCGAGAAGAAAATTAAAAAAATATAAGAAAAATCCTAAAATCAAGTAAACAATCTACAGCAAAGACCAGAACGGCCACGACTCGTTGACCGTACTCATTTTATTAGCTCAAATAGTGGTTTTGATTACTTTTAAAATCCGTAATTTTAAATATATGTCTGTATGTATAACTAAAAGATTCATTCAATGGTCTAATACTGAACAACAATATCATAAATTAGTACATTATTGTCAATATAGAGCGTGTCGTGGCGCTGTGACCGTAAATGCGTTAGTTGTGGATTCGATGTTTTTTTTTATTTTACTCACTGCTATTCAAGAGTGGCGGTGAGTTAAACAATCTAACGCGCAATGTTTTAACTAGGTTCTTCTGCTCCCCTTCTTTTCCAATGCTATATGTGAAAAAAGTGTAAAGCATAAAACTGTATATATCTCTCATATAATATAAAGTGGTAGCAACCTCTTTTATTTTTGTTGCGTAGTCCTCGTTGCTCCATCTGCCACATCCATTTTTTCTTCTGAAATACTATCCATGCTCTTCGCTCTTCCTGCAAAAGGACATTTTATTAAAGAATATTTTATTTATATTTGAAAATTTTATTTTCTATACAAAATAATTTACGTCTTCAAAGAAATTTTTAAATATATATATATATATATATATATATATATATATATATATATATATATATATATATATATATATATATATATATATATATATATATATATATATTTCTGACATATCACTTAAAAAAATTGTCTCCTGTAGGAAAACTTATTGTTAAAATGTTTACAGATGTCAAGTTGTGTGGTGGAACTTAACTCTGCGATTACCCTTACCAGCCTGAAGAAATAAGTATATTGTTAAATATAAGTACTTCCTAATTTTAACTAACAAGAACAGTTCAATTTAAAACAAATCCAACGAACCTTAGTATTTCCAAAAGGTGGTGGAGCTCCCAAAGCTTCTCTCCAAGTGGCAGCTTCTTTCACTGGAGATTCTTCTCTTTTGCGTTTAACACTGTGAACTATAGGCCTTATGGTAGACGATGCAGCTTTTTCTTTACCTATATCTTCTATATCCACTTCTGTGTTCTGTGGATTAAAAAAGGTATTTTAACATAACAGTATCGCTATGTATAGCTAGGTAGGCAGAGATAAGGATGTGATAAGACCTAGGAAGTAATAAAAAGGAAAAAAAATTGTAAACACAAAATTACAAATATAAAGTATGGTTAAGGAAACGTGGCCATCCTAGAAACGCTCTATCTCAACTATTGCGTAATAACGCGAGTTTATTCCTAAAAAAATAAATAAAAGTAAGAAACACCTTAAAATCAAGTCTGTGTTATATACAGCTTACTACAGGGCGGCCAAAACTCATCGACCGTACTTTACTTTAAAGCTAAAAAAACAGTATTACTATAAGAAATACACATTTCTAGTAAAAATTTACATATGAGTAAATATCCTATTGGGTCTTAATCACTCTAAGACAAAAACAATTACACATATTAAGTCTTTAACTTAATCATAAATATAACAGAAACAAATTTGAAAAATGTTAAAAAATGAATTCTCCCATTACTTACTCCGCAAGAATTCTCCTCAGTTTCTTCTTCTTCATCATCAGCTACATCCTTAGACAGCTCTTTTGGTTTAGCACTGAACATGTCTGTGATTTTACGTGTTTTGTATTTGTCACTTTTTGCTAACATTTTTTTGTGCAACCAATCTGGATATTGGACTCGGGGAACTGGGTTGTCCAACTATATAAAAGGCAGTATGTATTCTTAGAGTTTTTACAACTGAGTCAGATTTAAAACTTTAATATGATCATTACATTTATATAAAAAATACTATTAGTAGTTTTAATAATAAATGATGACGTTTATGATAAAACGTAAATTTATATTCTTTAATAATAGGCAAAGCGCGGCGTTGAATTCCGCCTCTGAACTCACAATGCCTCCAGAATTCTGCGGAAAGTGGGTGAAGTGTCTTAATAGGAACGAAGTGTCTTAACACTAGGTTCCCAGGTTCACTATAACTATCGTGTTGCATACGTTGTATCACGTAGCGTGAAGCTAAAAAAATTGTGCAAAGTCATAAGGCATTATAAAATCTACAATGTAAATTAAATTTAAATAGTACCCCTTGCAAAGCGGCGGGTATAGTAATAATTTTCTGTATAGCACCACTCAGTCTCTCTATGTAATATGCCCAGTCTAAAACATCTCGTATGTCCACATCCTCCCCAATAGTGCTGTCTTTGAGCCAACGCCGCAAATGGTGGCGTTTAACCGCGGCCGGAGATTGGAAAATGGCAAGAGGTATAGCTCGTTCTGTTACTGGTGCACCGTCAGGTTTGCGGGATATTATGAATCTGGAATAATGGAAATAATCTTTAAATCAACTTCACGCTGTATCATGCTCAGCTGGGTAGGCAGAGGGAACCTAGTGTTAAGACAAGCCGTTCCCCACTTCTCGTCGAATTCTCGAGGCATTACGTAGTAAGTGGTAGAACTCAACTCATTTGCCTCGTTATCAGAGCGAAGTAATAAAAATATTAAATGTTTCATGCCTCTAAGAGGGAATCGAACCCATAACCGTCACGTATACAGTCGCACGCTTGTGCTTCTGCGCCACGGCAACCTCCAAATAGTTAACAAATCAAATATATCAACATACCTGCAGGCCAACCCAGCATCCTTGACCATCTGATCTCCTAAAAACTCCGCCAACCTCTTAGCAGTGGAAATCGAAGTAGACTTCTGACCTCCATAGTCCTCCAATTTCTTGGACATCGATCTATTTTCTGAGATCAATTCAAACAATTCCGAATCGGGCATATTAGATCCTTTACTATATAAAACATCTAACCAGTAATCAGCTACTTTGGCCACGGCTGCGTAACACGATTTCAAATCATTGCCTTTAAGAAAAGCTTCAAACACCGAAGATTGAAATATTTTAATAAGTTGCAGTTCTCCGCGGCGTTTAACTTCGAATCCTTTTAATTCAGCCAACGAACCGTCGAAGTTAAAAACTGCATATCGTTTTTTCAGCTTTTTGCCTTCTTCTTTGGAGGCTGGTAACACCATGGCAAGATAAGGTCCGTCTACTTCAAAGAAAATAGAATTCTCCGATCGCTTCTCGTATTTCTTTTCTACTGGGTCCACTAATTCATAATACTGATCATTTGTGAAATAATCCTAAAAAATAAATTATATTTTTATTCAATTAAAAGAACGGTAAAATTGATTAATTTAAAAAAAATATAGTGGTTACGGGGTTACGTAAATACATGTAAATTTATAAACTCGAAGTTTTTACATGATAAAAAAATGTATATAAAAATTATATTACCTTGACCATAGCGTTTAAAACGGCATTTGGAAATGAAACATTAATTTTCTTCTTTTTCTGGTGTGTTGTGTGAATGGTGACATTTTCGGGGAAAGATGACGGTAGTATGCACCAGATTCCTATCAAGAAGGAAAAAAATAGGAAACGAACATTACACGCTAATTCATATTTTTCACTAGTTTTTCATTAGTTTAAAAAAATCTCAAAGATCCAATTACATTCAAGGGTTCATGTTGGATTCTATGACACACGCAGAACGTTGAAACCAAAAAAATATAAAAATATTGAAATAAATAGAGAATATTTAAATGAATAAACCATACACACCGTCGGTGTCCAACTCCAGGGGTCGGCCGACCTGCTCGATGATCTCTCGCGCGCGCATTATAATATTAGCGCCAGTGTAACACACTATACCCGCCATCTCCATGCTGTGCCAACGCGCTCTGGAAGAAAAATTATAAATATGATTGGTTTGTTTGAAAGCGCTAATCACAGCAACTATTCGTTTCAAATGAATCATTATTTTTGTGTTTGGACTATCCATTTATCAAAGAAGACTATGATATAGGTTATAGTGTCGAACGTTTTAAGAAATAATACATAGATACATATCATAATTTTAATATTAATTTTTAATTCTATATTTAAAAAATATATATCTCACCCTCTCCTCATAACATATCCATAGAAAGAATTCAAAATACACTTGTGAGCCAATTGCAAAGAATCGTAGAGCACTTCTCTGCTTTTCGCTGATTTAATCTCCGCAGCATCTCCGCTGGCCACCGCTTGAGCTACCATCGATTTAGCCTGTTTATTTAACGCTTTGTATTCGTAACGACGGTCTCTGAGAATGGAATTTGGAAATTAATTGCTGATTTCGATAATTGAATGAAATTTATAAATTTAATAAATGCAGTTACATTAAGTTATAGGTGACGTGATCTTTCTGTTAAATAGATTTAATTACTAGATGTTTTTTATCGTCTCAATGTTTTTTAATATTTTTAAAATATTGAAGCCTTGCTGGTCGTTTAAAAGGCATTATTTTATATTCCTGTCATATCGTAATCTTATAAATAAATACTATTAGTATTGAGGCCAGTCATGGCGCAAGTGTGTGACTGTAAACGCAACTGGTTGTGGGTTCGATCCCTACTACCAGAGGAAAAGAAATATTTATTTAAATTTATATTTTCTCAACATGTACGGCCTCCAGAATTCAGCGGCAAATGGGGAACGGAGTGTCTTAACACAAGGTTCCCTCTGCCTACCCTGCTGTGTGCGGGATAAAGCGAAACTGATTTAATTATAATTAAACTAATAAGAAAAATAATTATATAGTTTATTTATTTTTTCAATATATTACAATTTATAAAATAACAATTTAAAACATAAAAAAATAATACCTGAAGGCTCTAACAGTGTCAACGTAAAACGAATTTTCCTTTTGGCATATAGTAGTGGTGCGTACTTCGGTGCGCGTTACTTTCGTCTTCTTGTAGGCTACTTTGCAGTAGTCAGCTAGGCGTTTCTTTTCATACGCCGCCTGGAGAAATATTTATTTTATGTGTTTTACGTATTTTAATGTAAAAATCATTATCTCTAGGGTACGTAAAATAAATAGGAAACGTATAAAGAATTTTATAGGGATTCGAGCCCACGCTTCTCATAAAGACATACAAATTACGCTATACGTTTTTGTTAAGACTACGTCATAAAGCAACATAAAAATATTTTTAACATTTTAAAGTGTTAATCACATTTAAAAAAGAAAAATATTTGGAAGTGCAAAACTTGGACAGTTTCCAAGAGGTGGGGGTACAAATCACGCTACCTTTAATATATATGTTTCCTAAATAAGTAATATAAAATGTTTATAGATACTTATCAATTTAAGCGAATAATAAAATGGTAAACCATTATGCCCGCTATTGTATCCGACAAATTTTATGATTTGTTACAATCATAAAATTTGTTGGATTATAGTAAGGCTTGTATTAACATGTTATACCTGGTCCTCTTTAGGTAACGCGTGGAACGCCCTCGTTGGTCCTCCAGGGTGGAGTGGCGGAAACTTCTCAGTTTCTAACTGCTGTTGAATTCTTTGATATTCACTTCTCGTTGCCGGTACTGCATGGTTTTAAAGTGATAACATTAACAATATATATGAATGTAATAATAAGTTTACTTGGACAACCAATATAGTTATGGTAAATAAGTATTAATTTTAAAAAAAATACGTCCGAGAGAGCGAGCGGGGCTACCAGAGGCAGCGAGGCTGCCAAGGTAGGTGTGTTATTGTCCTCTCGATTGGTTAATTGGAATAAAAATATAAAAAAAAGAAATTGTAGCAGTGGGACATGAATATTGTAGACTTGATTAAAATAAAGTACGTTGCGCCACTTAATACGCACTGTTTCGGTTCAATTCGGTTGGAAAGTAGAAGACGAAGTGTATTGACATTAAATTTTCTGTGTGCCCTACATTCTGCCGAATTCTGGAGGCATTGCGTGTTGAGTGGCAGAACTCAACGCCGCGCTTTGCATGCATCCAGCATATAGCCAGGTAGAGAGAGGTCCGAGGCGGTGGTGTGCTGTAACGGGCAAGTACGTACAAAAGTCCCCGCGCCACATCCAGTCCATGCGGCGCTGGCAGTCCGCGCCCGCGCGGTTGTGCGCGCACACGGCGCACGCGCGCGCGCCCGCCACGGCCGACGGCTGCAGCCTGCCAGGTGTATATATAATATATAGGAAATCTACGTGGAAAGCAGAAAATGAGTGAAATTCAGCCAATCACAATAAATTCATGAAGCTATGTTCGTGTTTTTATGGTTTCTAAAGAAAATTTCTCCCCTAAGTGTGAAATAGCACTTTTAAAATGGTAAAAAATACCTTTCCTTATAAACTAATATATAAAATATTGTGTTATATCTCAATTTAATTTGTCGTTTTCTTATCACATTTTATTATTATATTTTTTACAAATAACCATAGTTTTTTTTTACTACATTTCCATAATACCTGTGTTTTAATCACCCTCTCAAATGCTCAGACCTGATTTAAAAATAATAATATGTATAATTACAAAACAATTCTATAAACTTTAAGAAAACCATTAATGTACATATAAATATACATATATTACATTTACATATTTAATAGGTTCACACTGTATCCTGCACATAGCAGGGTAATAGAAGCAACCTGTGAATATAGTGTTAACTCGGGAACGGATCTGAAAATTCGTTCCGTTTTTTTACATATAAATATAAGTTATTTTGTTATAAGTAAAGCTTTTATTTTTAATAGAAAAAAATATATTAAATTAACATAAAACCCAAAGCGTCCATTGTCGTTGTTTTTCTTGTTCTACCTTGGTAATAGAATAGTACCGATTAACTAAAGCAGTTTCTATCAAAGATCACATAAAAATTAGAAGATAATAATGTCATACCTATTAGTCAAAATAATATTAGGATACATAGCACCAACATCCAAGTGATATATTAACGGATTTTCATCTCTTCTCGGATGATCCTTCATGTGCTGTAACTTTGTCTTTATATCTGTACAAACTTCATCAAAATTTGTCACCAGGTCCAACGGTATACCTTCCTCTACCTCTATAGCGTGTTTCATGGTTTTCTCTGTATTCTCCATTAATTTATCTATTGCGGATGGCACTATTCGAAATTTACACTTGATATCGGCGCGGAATACGCCTGAAATTAAAATTATTATATAATAAATATTTTTATGGTAAGAACTACATAGTTTACAGTACATATTAAAAGCCTCAAATTACTTAGTAATGAAAACTCTCCACGGTTATAAATCATGTAATTTTCAATAATTATAAACTCGCAAGTTTTTAACTAGTCATTAGATTAAATTGACTAAAGCAAGAAAAACTATTACCTAATATATAAAATACAATTCCCACAACCAAGAATCAAACTTCTACCTCAGTGTAAACAATAAACAATACACACCCGACTCAAGTGCCTCCACGTGTCCCCCCACATAGGTCTCTGTCTCTAAAACGTGGCCATCATTGGTCAATTTATTTAGTTCCTCAACCTGTTTGTTGGGAAACACAATGTTAGCGTGGAACGCCTCAACCATTAGAAGGGACTCGCATAACGTGCCTGAGCCTTTACGTAGGATCTGAAATAAAATATTTTTAAATTAAAAATTTTAATATTATTTTAATACTGGTAAGATTTATTTCAGACAAAAAGATATTTAGATGTTTTGTTGTATCTTTTGCTTTCGTTTACCTCATCAGGTTCCAGTGGTATAATGGTACAAAGGGCGAATATAAACGGATGAACGTATTTCATATACAAGTAGTATGTAGCTACAGCATCAGACACTGAATAGTTTGACAACACCTGTAATATATTTTGTTATATTTTATATAATGTTAAATAATAAAAAATATTTTTTTGGAAATAAGGCATTTAAATCATTTTCATAAGTCAAATAAAATTATAATACATAGGGTATTATAATTTTATTTGACTTATGAAAATGAATGTGCATTTAACTAATTAAAAAAAAACAAAACAATATTATTAAGAACTTGAATGATTGTGGGTTTTTCTTTTCGGACCTGGCTTATAAAAGGCAAAATATATAAAATAATATTTCTGGGTGGAGATTACCATAATTGTCTTGTGAACTCCCAAATATACTACAACTACTGGTTTTTTTTTTGCCAAACGTTATATCCCTATTATAGCAGGAGCACCTAGCGCTAAAACACTCTATTTTTTATTTTCAGCCCAACTTTAAGTATTTTACCTGTGGCTGTTCCGCTGCCATCCTGCACATATCTTCAGGATCTAATTCCACGGGGTCGTAGCGTAACTTTGCCTTAGCCACAGCCTTAAGACCTTGAGACCCCACTGGCAAATACGAATCTCTCTTCACCCAACTTTAATACAAAAACAAAAATTCAAATAAACTTTACTACTACTTTACATTAAATAAATTTCATTTTTTATTTGTTAATTCAAACTTTACATTTATGAAGGATCAACTGCAATATACAATAAAAAAAATGATATGGTGAGTTCAACTTTTAATATATAATTTGAACTCTTCAATACATCATATTTATGAAGTAATGTTAAGTATAGATATAGAGAGATAATTAATATGTCCCGAGTTCCCTCTGCCCCTATACTGCTGTGTGTGGATTAAAAAAAATATATAGCACAAACTATTACCATAAGCAATCCATGTGCATAGCCGGACGACATGCATATGTGCCATCTCTTGCTGTTATCTTACTAAAACCTATTTCCTGCTTCATATCTAACCCCAGAATGGCAGCTCTCGCTTCAACAAAAGGCCAATCGAAAAAGTCACCTAAAAATTACATTAATATTTTTTATTTATTTATATACTGAATAAAAGTATATATAAGTTTTATAAGACATTCCTTAAGGGTCCATCCATATGTTACGACACATGTGACGCCAATTTTAAAGTTATCCCTACCAATACTAATTGTGACATCACATATTTAACAATTTTACATCTAGAAATTATAAAACAAAAACAGAAATTAACATTTTCGGAATTTTGTACATCATATTTTGAAATGAAATGTTAAACATTTTTACACTTTGTCAAGAAAGAGATTCCTTCTACCTTAACATTTGACTTTTATTTTATGCTTTGCATTTTATGTATGGCCCTTTAGTTATGAAAAAAGAAATTACCGTTATATGTCACAAATATATGTGGTTTCACATCCATAATGTGATCAAAAAACTTCTGTATCAAACCCAATTCGTTAAGTTCATTGAACACAATGAACTGACTGAAAAAAAAATGAATCTAACTAAATAAATGAATAACACAGAGTCTGAGTTTGATTTTTGAAAAAAAAAAATATAACCAAGAATATTATTGATAGGTTAATAAAATTGAAAAGTAAATTATCTTCAAACCATATCCCACTTATAGAAGGGTAGGCAGAGAGAACCATTTGTTCCTCACTTTTGCCAGAATTCAAGGCATTTATATATTTTGAGTGGCAGAATTCAACACTGAATTTATTTGTAATCAAGGTAAGGAAATGAAAATAATTCCTTTCACCAAATAGGAATCAAACTCAAAACCAGCATGTTTCCAGTCAATTCAGTATAACCCCTAAGTAACTCTTAAATGTAACAATAACATATTTATAGTAAAAAAAGGTTGAATCTTAGTAAAAAACTAGTAATTTTATTAAGCAGTAAATAATAAACTCTATATTACCCTTCAAACTCTGGCTTAGGTGTATATTCAAAGTCCTCCACATCAGTTGATATAATTTCTCTGTTGGTGATCAAATAGCCCTGACCATCAATCATGTATGAAATCATCATAATTTGATCAGTTTGGGAATCGGGAAACTTCAATGGCAATTTTGTTGTTTCTATATCAAATGCTAATACTATGGGATCTGGCCGTTCCAAAATGTCATCCCTCTTGATAAATATAGGTGGTTCAGTTCCTCTACATTTGATTGTATACCAGGTACCGCAAAATATCTTCATGTCTATAGCCACTCTCACATGGTATGGCACATCATGTTCTCTGTAAAATGATATTTGTTATATATGTATAAGAAAAAAATATAATAAATTATTGAAATAAGCATAAGAATAAACATATGCTTATATTTCAATAATTTGTTATTTGCAATCTTTGTCAATTGTCAATGCTTTCAACACAGTGGAATATTTTGTCTTTATTGTGTCACTCTAATAAGAAGACAAACTGTGAGCTACATTGAGTTAAACCATAAAAAAATAAAAGAAAGTGGACTATTGAATTGAAATGGGTGATCTTAACGTCAGGTTCCCTTCCTATACTATGTTATATGTAGGATACAGTGTTGAACTTAAAAAAAATAAAGAAACCTCATGTCTAGAATATTATCCATATGGTCAGTAGTTTTCTTTGCATGTTCTATTGCGGCAGCACTAGTGAGAGCATTAGTCAACATTTCAGAATAAATTGCATCTTTTTTCTCTCTTTCTTTATTTTTGTTTACTGCAGTCAATATCTCCTTCCTTACTTTCATCATTTCATTTTGAGACATAAAAGATAACTTAATGTATCTCTGTTTTATTCCTGATAGGTGGTTAAGCTGAAACAAAAATATTCAATAAATAATAAAAACTAAAAAAATATGCTTGATAAAATGAACATGCTTTATGTATTATAATCTTATAATAATCTACAAAAACAATGTAGTTTAATATTTTTAAATCTATTTTACCAAATCTAAATCTTCTTTTTCAACAACTTCAATCTTATGTATTGTTCCTGCAAATTTTTTGGACAAGTATTGAATTACTTCCTGCTCACACTCTTTCCTGGCCATCACAAGAAAATAAGGATTGAACATAAGTGATATTTTAAACCTGGATCCATCCATTTCTATGAAGTAATAGTCCATTGCAGCAACAAGTCTTTTGTCTTCATCCAAAATTTCAGCCTAAAATTTAGATACCAAAATGTTTATAAAACATCATAATGTTTATATAAATACAGCAAAGTGGTATACATAAAATTCATACTGTGTGCATGTTAATTAGATATCCAGTTCTTTCCTTTGCATCTCTAACCCTGTCAAATCCATATTTTGAGTCAATTCTATCATTATCGATAGCTACTCGTAGTCGTGTTTCCGATGATTCTTCCCTATAAATCATATCCTATTAATATTTTCATATTATGATAAAGCAAAAACACATTCTTTAAGAATTACAAATAGCTGTTAAAAATGTATTAAAAACCTTGGCCCTGAAGAAGATCCAGATTCTTTTTTATTGAAATCATTTTTATCTGCCCTGTATTTTCCAGTATTTTGTAGTACCATTTTTTTTCGATAAGTAGTAAAATATTTTTATAAGTAAATATTTATATTTTTTGTAGCGGCATTTCTAACAGATCTTTATTTATATATTGTTAAGTCAAACAGTGCAATTCTTTGATTATGACGCTTAATAAATAACAAAGAAAATTAAATATAAACTCGAAATGTAAAATGTAAATCAATTTCAATTGTCGTATGTCAACTTTATTTTAGCTATTTCATAAAACTCAATCAATCATTTTTCGCGCCAATCTCTGCATGTTATAGATTATATATAACAAGACACACATATTTATATATATTATTCCTTTCATAAATTATTTTTTTATAAATAAATTAAGAATTAGTGTCTAGGACGCTTAATAACATTTTTATATGTTTATTTCAATACGTGAAAGTTGTTAAAGCAAGTTTCAACACAATCTTTGCATAAATATTCTCATTTTGGCAGTTCTCCGAAACGCACAAATTTCAATTTCCTTATGTTTCCTCATTATTAGGAAATTATTTTAAGAAGATGAATATTATATTAAATACTTAAGTAAATAATAAACAAGTAGTCTAAGCAAGTTTATTGATAGTGTGAACACAAATATAGTTAAAAAAAAACCTTAAAAAAATGTACGTGTAAATTTGGGTATTCTCAGCTAATTTCTTTTAAAAAATATTCTTATACTATATAAATTTTTTTGCTACTTTCAATGAAATAAGTCTATAGTTAAAGTTTTTATTTAAAAACGTTTATGTATAGCTACACAAACAATGATCGCAAAAAAAGTTTATTAAAATAACGTTATTGATCGCTCGAGTTTTTGTTTAAAATATTGCCACGTAACGATGTTATTTAGGGTACTGCTCTTGTTATCATGCAGAACTTTAATTTCAGACGGTGCATCCGAGGCCAACGGAGCTTTAGCAACTCAGAAAGTCTTAAATTGCATTCTCCTAATTTTAGTACATTAATCGTCATTGATATTTTTATTTACTACTTTTATATTAAAAATGTTTCGGTGATGGTTAATATGGTGATCTTTGTGCCGTGTGAGCTCGGCCTTGAATAGAATCATCCAGGTACTGGTGGGGTCGTAAGAGGCGACTAAAGTACTTGTGGTAGAGACACGTCGCCAGCAATGGTAACACACTTGGGTACACTCGACCGGATCACTACCACCCCCGAAATTTAAAACCGGCGTGAAGTAGGCGTTATGCCACTGCGTTTCGCATCAAGTAATGCCGGGCTTCGGTGCCCAATCCACCTTAAAGGCTGTCAACACACCTGTAACTCCTCTGGTGTTGCACGGGGTCGTGGGCGGCGGTAGTCACTTACTATCAAGTGACCCGAACGCTCGTTTGCCTTGTCTTTTTCAATAAAAAAAATAAATATACTTATATTGGTATTTTGAACAAAATCCTTAACCAGCACAATTCATATACTTTAAATGAGTTGAAACGTATTTTATATAAAAATATCATTGATAGCGACGTTATTATAAGCTTTTAGAGTAGAATGAATGGGCCTGATCTGAGGCTGTAGTGCTGAATATTAGACATATTTCTAATGCGTTAACTCATAGATGATTCATGTAATGATTTTTATATATTTACAACTACTATTTCTACTCTACCTAATCCTTGGTATTCCGTTGATCTCACAGATCATTCTTCAGATATATCTGTTCTCCCTAACGAGGGTTTGTCATTTATAACACAATGTTATGGTTAGGTTTCTCCGCTCATCACCCATACGCAGTATGACTTCGATACACGTCCATTCTTGACATCGGACATGTGTTCGTTCCTCCAATACCTATGGTTCTCCTTTTTTGAACAATGTATGTTAAGCCACAGTTACTATTTAGTTTTTATAAGTCCGCATATTGCTAAAAAGGCTTAATTATAATATATATAATAAGGATTTAATTTAATTTTTTATTAAACTTAAATACAGTTTTAATGGAAGCTTTCCTTAGGATTTTGCCAATCCTGTCTGTAAGCCACCTCGGTGTATCGATTTGGCTTACTATTGGAGATAAAATTAGTTTAGTCTTATTGTGTATTTTCAGCAACCCATACAATTTAGGACGTTTTCCATAGCTAGTTACGAAGTTACGTTTCTTTCATTCATCTTTTGCAACACCGACCTTTCTCTGTCTTATATGAGTGTCGGTCTTCAGTAATGCATTGTGTACCCAAATCTGAAACGATTCTGCCATTTCACAGTCTCATCAATGCATCTAAGGCACCGTTAATTCTGGTACCTGTCTGTGTGTCTGTCGAGTTTCTTGGAGATGGAAATTTTCACTCACATTCACATGTCACTTTGTGTCACTTCTTGGGGATAGCTATCTAATTACATGTGCATTATAAAGTCCAAGCTAGACGTGGGTCGTAACGTCTTTTAGGCATAATCGGTTGCGACTAGTTTCAGGTACACGAGTAACTAGTTTTCAAAACTGCTTATTTTCGTAACTAGTTACTAAGCATTTGCTTACGCTTACTTTTGTACTTATGATTATGGTAGAAAGAGTTATGATTACGAAAATACTTAAAGTTATACCGCCTATCATACTAATATGAAACGTATTAATTGCCTATTCCCAGAATATTCCTAGAATTTTAATATTTGAATAATATTTTTTTTTACAAATTCCGTAAGCATGTGTGCGACGATATATTTAAATTTAAAAAAAAATTATGTATGATTGATTGATTTTTTTAATTTTTTTTTAAGTTGTATTCACTTAACAATATAATAAAGTTTGCTTAATTATTTAATAATACAGGTCTACTTCTAATTAGGTTCGATTTTTTTAATTTCACTATTATAAAATATTTAAAAATATTATTTATAATCAGTATAATTTTTCTTTTTTAGTACTATTTTTAATTCCATAGAATTTAACTTATGCATTTATTAATTAAATTTTTTAGCATCAATATTTCTTTTCATTGAGTGTGTAATCAATCATATTTAATGACGTTTTTGTTCCAAGAATGGATATGAAAATAATGTATGATGCATACAAATTCGATCTATTGCTGTCTCTCTTTTCGTTCGAAACGTAGTAAGATAGAGCGAGATGCGACTATGTTATAATCTGTGTAATTGACATAACTATTTTATAATATAATCTATTTAAAATAAGATACGGTTGTGCTGCAACTGCTTTTGACAAATGTGTTACTGGTTACTGTCAGAAACTGCGTATTTGAAATAATCGTTATGTTTGTCAGCGAAACTAGTTATGCGCTTATTCGACTCGTAAGCAGTTTCTGAAACCGATTACGTTTCATAACGCCCATGTCTAGTCCAAGCTTATCTCTCACAGTAAAATTCTAGCTTAACACGCTACTTTTAAAAAAGATTTTTGGTTAAAATTAATCAAAATTTTACTAATTTATCTGTAAAAAATCTAAATGACATATCGTTAAGTTGTCAGGAAATAGAAATGTAAACTGTCAATCCTAAGTAATGTAAAACTATTGCGGTATTTTGATTTGTTTTTGTTCCGCATTAAAGGGTTAAATTTATCTTTCTTTTTATTTTATATTTTAAAAGTAATTGTTTAAACTATAATGTTTATTTATTCTCATCTCACACATAAATGATACATAATATTTAAATACAAAATACTGAATATTTTTATAATTATGGAAGACTCAACGTATTCTTGTATGGATAACCTATCAAAAACTATCAACAAAAGTTGCGATATGAGTATTTCTGAAGCATTATCAGATTTTGAAAGGTTACGCATATCTGCATTGACGAAAGCAGCTGAAATCAGTCCTTTTGTAACTGAAGTAACAATAGGGCCTAGAAGCCCTGGCAAAAAGAAATCTACTGTCAACAAAATGCCGCCTCTAAATAATCAAGAGTTTGTGGACTTAATAGAAGACAAACTTGGTGAAGATTTAAGATATACTTTGTTGTTAAAAGAATATGAAGCAAAACTACAAGACAATTCAGAGGATTTATATAAAAATTTAGTTGAAAAAATGTTTAACACGTACACCGAAACAATGCATCGCTTTTGGAAAAAGCAAAGTGATGATTGTAAAAGAAAAACTTTGGAACTTAGGGCAAGGAAACTACAAATGGCTCAACAATTACAGGATAATGTTAATTTAACATTACTTGAAAATGTTCGACTAGATGAACAAGAGTCCCAAATTATCAACCAACAGACCATTGAAAACATGAATAAGATATTAGAAGAACAAAACAAGGCCACTTCAAGGTTTGCAGCAATTACTGATAGTCATACTAAAATATGTATATGCTACAATGAAATAACTAATCTTGTTATAATGGATTCACAAGTAGAAAATATTTTAGAGAAATATACTACAGCAATAAACACAATTGTAGAAAATATAAGTGCCATACTAGACTTTTGCAGAACTGGCACAATCACAGATAAAGAAGTTAAACAATCTGAAATATTGTCTTCTAATATTGAAAATATTAGGCAAAAAATAGTGAAAGATTTAGAGATAGCTAAACAACATGAGTACATGCAGAAACAGAAAGAGGAGGAATCAAAACAAAGGGAAATAGAGGCAAAGAAAGCAGAGGATGCTATGAAAGCTGAAAAAGCTAATATTAAACATACTCTTGTAGAACAAGCTAAAAGATCTCAATCAATGTTCTACTCTGAAAAAAATTTTGACTACTTTGAAGAACTCAGACATTTTTTAGATTTATATGAAAACAGTTATAAGGACTTGTTAGAAAATACAAATTTAAAGAAATTTAGATTTGACTGCCAAAAAGCAGTGAATACACCAATCAATGCATTATCCTCAGTTAGTGGAGTTCATATTCGAGATAAATATGATAAGCTAGCAAAATTGATGAGAGGAGAAAAAGTGCAAGTTTTGGACACATACGTCATGGCATCACAGCATCCTCAAGGACTTTATTATTGCACAGCTCTATTAGCAAAAAAAATTGTTAGACAAGGAGAGTTATTAGTTTCCAGTAACCCTGAGGCAGCATTTCCTCTTGCCGCAGTAGCTATTGCATTATGGTCACAATTTTCTGATTTTGGTAAATTACTCGAAGCCTATTTTCATAGATATTGTCCTTATTTAGTGCCAATGATGTTACCTCAAAAAGAAGGACAGACCGATAAAGAGTTTTACATGTCCAGAGGATACACTTACAATGATGAAGGTGTGGTTGAAAAGCAAGATAAATTTTTAAAAAGAATGTCTGGCATATTTAGACTCCATTGTGCTATTTGGACAGCAAAAACACCCAGATTTATCAATTCATCAAATCCTTGCAGCTTATGTTTTGGATGGAAGTGGTTAGCATCATTTATTAATCTTAAACCTGAACCTGACATAAGTGCCACATTATTACATGATTTTTTTATTGTATGTGGCTCAGAGTTTCTTAAACATTATGGTAAGCAGTGTATAAAAATTATAAAATTAGTTAGTACTGAATATTTATCTATTCTTAATAACATTGATGAAGGTGGACCCAAGAGCAGACTTGAGGTATTCCTCCAAAATGTATTAAAAACTGGTCATATACCTCCGCCATCTGGATTGTTACCACCTCATACTTGGTAATATAATTAGTGTTAATTTAATAATAAGATTAAAAAAAATAAAATCAAAATACAAATTCAGTTGATTTTGCTATGTTTTAACAATAAATATCTGTAAATTTTGACATAAACTCATTCTTTATTTATTTAAGACAATAATATACATTAAAACTTTATCATAAAACAATTTGATGTTTTTATTTCATATCAATATACATAGTATAATATTTTTTTTTGTATAATGTGATGTGTGGAGATTGAAAGAAAAACATTTCAGGGGGTGTCCCCGAAATGTTTTTCTGCATTGATCAACCATACTAAATGAAAGCCAAAGTCGTCAAAATCCACAGTGGCTATCAAAGTTATTGTTTTGTTCCTCTACAAAAAAATAAAATTTATTACTTTAACCCTAGAAAGATAGTCTGCGTCAAATCTCGGTCAATCTGCGGCCGAGTGGATAGCGTAGTCCAAATGTACTAAAATGTACTCTGTGTTCTGTATGAAGAAGATAAATCATTCAAAAATTAAAATAATTTTATCCAAAATATGATTATAAGTTACATGATTTATTTTTTTAACGTCAAATAATTTACCACCAGTTCAAAGTTAATGCCTCAGACCTAATAAGAACCGGCGCAATAAACTCGGCGGGAATTATTTTTCTAAAATCAATTTTATACAAATACATATTTAATTATCTGTGACAATGATACCCTTGAAAGAGACTGGAGCTAGACTTAAAAAGAATACTAAAATACTTAATACAGAAATACGAGGATACATTATAAAAGCTAAATGACTATAGTCCAATTCAAAGTACAAAATATATTTTTTATCTGTATATTATTATTTTGTTAATCAGCTGTTGACATAGTTGACATTTGTCTCTTGGACAAGCATAAGGCGACGGCACGATTTTTTACTCTGTGACCTGCGTTCTACTTCTTTTACTACCTGCATTGATTACTTTTTACCATTTATGCTGGAAACAAACAATGTAGACTTAAACATGTACTTTTACGATAAACACTGCTTGCATTTATATTTTTGAGACATGTTGTGTACTTAAATGAGTTAATACTAACTATCAGTGTCAGTGCTTTCTTATCAAAATGGGTGCTAAAAGTGATAATTTGTTCATGGCAAAGTACTCTGCGTACAGCCCTTATCGGCTTATTCAAAGGGAGTGTGGGTTCAATAACCCTGTGGGCGCCAGCGATGCGATGGCTCGAAGCCTTTACTGCGGCATGAAGCCCATAGCTTCCTGGGACTGTGACCAAGCGAATGCTCTTCCTACCGGTGGCGTGTTCAACCTTGAATTCTCCCCGGAAGGGTAAGCAAAGTACTTGTTAGCCTTGACTTGGGTATTGTTGACATTCTATTTGCAAAAAAATTACAATTACAATAGCAGCACAGAGATGACTTACTTAAGTAATGGTCAATCCTGCTAACACAATAATGCCACAATAAAATTCCGTATGTTGATGGTTTTCATTTGAATATTTTATATTATAATTTTTAATAATTGCATCAGGTCTTTGCTAGTTGCTGCTTGTGAGAAGAAATCTATTCAAATTTTTGATCCCTTGACACATCAACGAATTCACTCAGTCAACGGAGCACACTCTGATTGTGTAAACTGTGTAAAGTAAGTACATTTGTAGTATATCTGTTTACAATCAGCTTTTACATCAATAGAAATACTATAGTATAATAACACATATTTAGAGAACATATAAAAATTTTAACATAGCGAGACTCAAACCTGGATCTCCTGTACACCCACCAAGTGGCACATTTTTATAAATCATATTATAGTGGATATATTAATTAAATCATAAGTGTATCAGTGATGATATATCACTTATTACTTTATACTTCATCTTAAAAATATATATGTAATACTAAATGAAACATATGTTAAGTTAAACACCATGTCATCTACCATGAAGTAGTCACAAGATTGAATATAAATAATAAACAAAACTACATATAAGTCTATTTAGTTAATGAAGGCTAAATCTACATGGAGAGTCATTTTAAATGACTTGTTTGAACTAGTGATTTATTTGATGTAGGTAAATTTTGCCTAAATAAAATAAATCACAATGTAGTATCGCAATAATATAAAACAAATTAATAAATTGGAGAGCTATTGTGACACAGTGGAATAATGTCTGACAAAGTATTAATATATTGCAAAAATAGATATACAATTATAAATAATAAACAATAATCAATATATCTATATGTTTAATAATTTGTTTATGCAATATCAACATTTTGTTTTACAGATTCCTCGATGGTAGAATGTTTGCAACATGCTCTGATGACACCACTATAGCTTTATGGGATGTTCGTAATTTAAAAAAAAAGATTCGATCTCTTCTCGGCCATTCAAATTGGGTTAAAAATATAGAGTTTTCAGTTAAAGATAAACTTCTAGTCACATCTGGCTTAGATGGCAGCATTTACACATGGGATATAAATTCCTATACAGAGTTCAACCTGGTATACCAAAGAGTTTTCCATGCATCTGGTTTGATGAGATGTCGACTGTCACCAGATGCTCGGCAGATGGTTATGTGTACGACTGGTGGATTATTAGTTATTATACATGATTTGAACTTATCAACACTGGCTCAAGACTTACATGGATTTAAGGTACACTAAAAAATTCAAGGACAAGGCAAGGAAATATTATTTTTAAATACCTAAATCATTTTGAAATTGAGTGTTTTAATTTTTTTAGTTACCTAAAATGATCTTCGTCAAAAAATAATAATAATTATAACTTTTTGTTATAGTTTTTATAAACATAATGCAAACTTTTTATTAAAAAACAAAAGAAATATCATTAATTATTTTCATTTCCTTGCACTGGTAACAAGATAAATTGCAACATTTAGTTCCACTTAACATACGATGTCTCTGAAAATTGATTTAAAAGTTGGAGTGTTTTCACTCTACGTTCTTCCTGCCCACCGTGCTATATGCGGGATACAGCCGTTACAGTCTACCCTAAAAAAAAGTAATATTTATTCGTTATTTACAGCCTAATCTCTACAGGCTGATGCAAATGAGCCAACAAATGATTCCAATCGCGGCCATGTACGACCATCTGTTCGATCAAAAACGCAAGGAGAATAGGGTTGAGTTTGTATCGGATTTTCCTGATGGCAATGACGCTGAGGTCGTTAGCGCTTTACAGGTAAATATGTTGATGTGTTTTTGTCAATGTCGTTTAAGAGATAATGCTTATCTTATTTGTTTCTAATATTAGTTTTAATTTTAAATAACATTAACTTTATTATAATAACTTTTGTATTGTTTTTTTTTTGTATGTGTAAATATATATGTATCGATTTAGAGTTATGTTTATAATTCATTATATTAGAGAATGTTAAAGAGTGGTGTCCAGTAAATGAAGGAAACGGAGTGTCTTAACACTATATTTCCTGCCTGCTATATGCAGGAAACTGTTTGACTTAAAAAAATAATATTTAAAACAATATGGAATATAAACTTTGAAGTACCCACAAAATTTTTTACAGGGTGTTTTTTGACTAGTAGTATAATTAGACTTATAAATGTTTGTAATTAGATTATTTTGAGTTTAAAATATCAGTTAGTGACAATATTTTACAGATTCATCCTCAGGGCTGGTGTGCTTTAAGCAGAAATATAAGTCATGATGATAGGTCTGAGGTGAGTAGTTTTCTTTTATGTAATGAAAATATTTAAAATTAATATAAGTTATAGTATGACGGTGGCGTTGAGAAAGTGGGGAACGGAAAGTGTCTTGTGACACTAGGTTCCCTCTGCCTACCCTGCTGTTTGCGGGATATAGCGTGAAGCTAATTTTATTTTGATTTGTATGATAGCATTTTTTTTTCACAAAATCTATATAATAAAATTACTATTAAGAACATTATATGTGTAAATTGTCACAGGTAGCTAGGTCGCGTTATTTCATAGTGCGTAGTACTGGTGACCACTTCAGTTTTATACAAATACCATTAATATTTACTTTACGACGTATAAAGCTTTTAAGATCGTCGTCGGTCGTTTACACATATTTATCAATACGTTTTTATCAAGCTCCGACGATATTCATAAAAAAAATATTTTATTTTTATTTTTTATATTGTGCAATAATACAAAAAAACGGCATCGTTCTGTGGCAGTGGTCGTGCATCCACGACATCCAGGCGGCGGGCCCCGGCGCCGACAAGGGCACGCGCGACGCGTCGCCGCCGCGCCGCCCCGCGCCGCGCCGCCCGCTGCGCCGCGCGCGCCCGCGCCCCTACCGCCGCGCGCCCGTCGCAGACACGTCAGTACACAGTTCCGTTCGGACTGATATTTATTATATTTTATATATATTAATAATGTTACAATATTATGATTTGATGCGCCATTTCAAGAGATATCTTAAGGAAATAAAAAGCACATCATATACGAAACGTTCCACAAAAGCTATTAGCAGAGTGAATTAAAGAGTACTTAAAAAACACTAAAAAGAACAAAACCCATCAAGCAGACCGCCACCTGTGCCGAGACAGAGACAGCCAGAGAGAGTGAGGGAGAGGGAAAGAGAGCCGGAGCCCGAAGCGGGCCCGAGCAGAGACGCGCCCTCGCGCCTCGCGCCGGTGAGTGATGACAGCTGTTCTTGTGAGCATTCTTAATTCAACGTTCAAAAACTTTGTTTATGATGTAGTATATGTGAGACATTTTTTCTTGTCAGTATTCTTAATTTAAAATTCAACAAAAAAATTGGCAATAGAGTACTATATGTGGCCATAGACTGTAGTATTTGTTTCTTTTCTTACGCTTATGTGCCTCTCACATTCCAGAATGTTATTCCTAATATGAGAAGTATTATTATTTTTTTATTTATTAGTAATTATGATTTCTTATGTTTTAATGAGTAAAAATAATTAATTAAATACATTTTTGAATTCACTGATAATGTTCTTAAAATTAAAAAATAAAAAGCCTTTTTTCTGCATGATATCTTAAATTATAATTATAATTTTAAATATTAATATATTAAATTTTAGTAATTAAATATAAATAAGAATTGAAGAGTTGATTAAAATAGACTTTTTAATGTCCAGGGCCTTTCGAGCATTCAAAATGATGTGTGGGAGGCGTCTATTACGATCAAACAACATCGAATGCTTCAAGAAATGTACAGCAGGTAAATTAATTAGTAGTAAATAGATAAATAAAAAAATAACTGGAATTAAAATCTTGCTCACATTAACAGCTTTCATCATTTAAAAATGAGGCATTTTTTTAATCGTAAAAAATATAGTCGTCTCTCTCACTCTCTTTGCTTCTTCAAATATTTTGTCTTTCTGAGGAACAATTCATTTAAAACAATAACAAAATTATTTTCTAAACTGTTTAGTTATTTTGCACATGTTAATGTATGTGATCTATAATATTAAAACATGTTTGAGATTTTTACTTTTGTTAAATATTTAAAGCAAAGCTTTTTAAGAATTATTCTAAGATCAATTGTTTTAAATGATAAGTAAAGGAATATAAACAATTCTTCTAATGTATTTATAAAAATAAAAAAAAAATTAAATTAGCTTCACGCTATATCCCGCACACAGCAGGGTAGGCAGAGGGAACCTAGTGTTAAGACACTCCGTTCCCCACTTTCTGCCGAATTTTTGGAGGCATTGCGTGTTGAGTGGCAGAATTCAACGCCGCGCTTTGCCTCGACACCAGAGCGAAGAAATGAAAATATAAATTTAAGTAAATATTTCATCTCCTCGAGTGGGGATCGAACCCAAAACCAGTCGGTTTTACAGTCACACTTTGTACCACTGCGCCACGACTGGCCTCAATTTTAATTCTTAAATTTTTATTCTAATTTTAATTTTATTTAATTCTTTTTTTCTTTATAAAACCAATTAAGGATTTTAGTATATGAGTAAAATCTATGCATATCCGTGCCCACTCCGTGACCACAAAGAAATAACTTGAAGAACAAAAAACATATCTTCAAACCAAAAGCATAAATTCAAACCGAAAAGTCGTTACTCGTAGCGAATATCTCTAAATACGTCCATGGCGCGTGACTTGTTGCAGAGGTCAAGTGGGGCGCAACTTCAACATGCAGCGCATCATGGGCATCAACACGGGCATCTCCCCGCCGGGCGTGGCGGGCGGCGCGGGCGGCGCGGGGGGCGCGCCGGCGGGCGTGCGCGCGCGCCCCCTGCGCCCGCTGCTGCAGCGCGCGCACGCGCCGCCCGGGCCCGCGCCCCCCGGCGCCCCCGCCGACGGCGCGCCCAGGTTAGTGCACTCCTGTGTATTCAATAGAGATCATAATATATTCTGTTCTCTCAAGAAATAACATGCTTCATTTTCTGAATCCCCGCAATTTACTACCAGTTCACTAAAGTTAATGTTCAGACTTGAGAAGAACCGGTGCAAAAAAACAAAGCGGGACTTTTTTTAAAAATTAAATTTCGTACAAATACATGTTTGATTATTTGTCAATAATAATAATTTAGAGCCAGCATTCATTCTCAAGGCGAATTCCACTTAAATTTTTCGAAAATGTATTGAGATGCAACTGTCAATATATTATTTTTCTTTAAACTTTTGCTTTAAGCAGTCTTAAGCCTAAGTTATAGATTGCACTAATAGCTCGCTTCTGCAGGATAAATATTAGTTGACTACCGGCTGAATACCCCAAAGTAAAATCTCATACTACATGATACTGTGGAAGTAGCTGAAACAAGTCGAGCCGTTTCCACATCAGCTAATAATACATTTTTTTGATCGCGAAAAGGGGGTGGGTCCCCACTGTAATTTAAAGTCAATGAAAATACCGAGACATACCATAAAATTGACAGAATCCTTCCACCGGTTCACCATTCAAGAGATCATCTTTATCAAGTTATGTGTTAAGTGTAGTAACAATCATATATTTAGTCATCAAATATTTAGTTTTTTACTATTCAATAGTAAGTTATTAACACTGAACCAATGTCAATGAAATTTCATCAGCAAAAAATACTATCTCAGGGTTCCTTTCAACTAGATACAATAAATTATTTACATATATTTAAAAGAGAAAAGGACCAAGAATAGATCCTTGTGGAACCCCTATGCTGATTACTGAATCAGGAGAGATTTTTTGCCGTTCACATCAACCCTCTGAACTGTGTCAACTAAATAGGGGATCAGTAGATTGAGTGCACATCCTCTTATATCGTAGTGGTGTATGACCACTGTTGAGGAGTATATAAGTAGTGGAGGATATAAGCATATTCTTTGCTGAAACTGGAATATCAGCAAAATTTTTTTCAAATACACATGCAACTTCATGATCAGAGTTGGTTAAACCATTGTTGTTATCTACTCTTATGAATTCCCACAGTTGCACAATCATTAATTGACAAGAAAATCCTGGAATACAATGTTTTAGAAGTAAATATAGCATTAAAAATATATATAATATAATATATCAAAATTTAATAATAAATAAATTGGATTTATTTTTAGGTATTTAAAACATAAAAAAATTTAGGTCAATATAGAAACATTTTTTAAAATTTTTATTAAATATATTTTTATCAAACTAAAAGGAAACCAACTTTCCGCAATGAACTGAGTGAGAGTGGAGTTTGTAAAAATATTATCAATACAAGTTGCAGTACAATGAGTGGTTCTTGTTGGTTCTAGAAATAGATTATCTATGTTATATGAATTTAGTATCTGGTGCATGTGGTGGTGGAATTATCTTTACTAGATGATTTGTTTATTAATTTTAAGTTTATTAATGCTAAAATCACTAAATACAACTATTAATTTCTTAGATCCAGATAATTTTACAGTACAATGTGCTCATATAACTTTTGCTCTTAAAAACTGAAGATTTGGGAACCCATCATTTAATTTTTTCCCTACAAAACTTATACTATCTTTTTTTTTGAAAATTAGAGAAAAAGATAGTAAATAATTGCATTTGGTGCAACAACGTATATTCTTATATTGTTAATAATAATATTAATTATAAAATTATGTTTTAACATAAATCAATGAAAATTATTTTTTTCCAGCTTCACGCTGTGCCCCGCTTATAGCAGGAGAGACAGAGGGAACCTAGTGTTAAGTCACACCGTTTCCCACTTTCTACCGAGTTTTCCAGTCATAACGAGCTAGTGGTGGAACTCGACACCTTGTTTTATCTAATCACCAGAGCGAAGAAATGAAAATATGAAATAAATCGTTGTCTTGAGTAGAAATCGTATCCACAACCGTCATTTTTACAGCCGCACGCTGTACCACTGCGTTACTACGATCTCGATTGTTTATTATAATACAAATTATGTTAGAATTGCATCACCTTGCAGCAGCACACTGCCGTCCACATCGGGCCAGACGTGGCGCGAGGGCACCGCCCCGTGCGAGGACGAGGAGGAGATCATACACTACATTCGTCAGAACCGCGACCGCCTCTTATATTATGTTGAGGAAACTAACGAAGGGAAAGGATTTATTAAGGTAAGAAATGGTCATTTGCATGCTGAAAATAAATATATTTGGTGAATAGTATTAACATACAGCCATCATATTTTTTTTTTTCAAAACAAATCAGTTTGGTTTTGAGTATGAAAAATCGAAATTGTATGAGTAGATATAGTTTTGGAATAAAAAAATGTATATTATATTGTTATGTAATATTTTGTTTTTTGCAGGAATTATGTTTCTCAGCGGACGGCCGGCTCGTCTGCTCGCCCTTCGGCCGCGGTATGCGCCTTTTAGCACTTAACGAAAACTGTGCTGAACTATCTCACTGCGTCCAAGACTTCAATGGACCCACGCAAATGGTGGACATCGGCCAGAGCCTCGGCATCCATCAGGACTTAGTGGTCAGCTCCAAGTTCAGCCCTCGTCATCATCTGTTAGTAACTGGCTGCCTCGAAGGGAAGATAGTGTGGTACGAACCTTACAGCGGAGAATCTTGGTACTAGCAGTACCGATTCTGGTTTTACGAGCCAGTTAAACTTAAACAAGGAATAAAAAGATGATGGAGCCATTGCACTGTCTTAAAAACGTTGAAAGATACTTAAAACTTCAATGTACGAGTTCTTTCTTCAGACTGTATTATAATTTGTGTTCACTTAAGTATGTTTATAAAATGGTTGCTCATAATTTACTATGTTGTTTAGTTAAAGTTGGGAAGTTAAATCAAAACAGATAGACAAAGCTAGTTAAAGCAGTCTTTTGGTTTGTGCGATACATTTTTTACATTAGTACAAGTATATAATGGAAATTGATCACTTTTAAAAGAATAATTATTATTTATTATATTTTGTCTTTCTTGATAGTGTATATCCAAGAGTAGCGTTTTGGATATTACTTGTGTTAATGTAAAAATTGTAAATTTATTGCCGCGCACTGAAGAATTTTTTTAATTCACACAATGTGTTAAATAATAAATAGATATTGGAGTTTAAATTTTATTTTACAAATACCATGTGTGTGTGTAAATAAGTTTTGCACATTGTATGAAAAATAATAAATAATGTTTCCAAAAACTATAAAACAAAAGGAATTTAAAAAATGACAAAATTAACAAGTTCTTCGTACGCAGTGATAACATTAACAATCAATTTGAAAAAAATAAATAGCCTCAATCCTAAACTGTCATGAACTCTTTTATACTGTAAGACACAAATAAAACAATTATTTAAACACGATAAAATGTATTTAACAATAAACCTACATAGAATCAATATGTTGTGTACAAAATGACAAGCTCATTGAAGTAACTATACAAAGAAATAAACAGTTTAGCAGTTTTTGTTGTTTAAACATGTCCTCCTTCCTTGAGTTTTGCGATGAGAGTGTCAACGTCTGGTACAATTGAACCTGCTTGTCTCACTGGAGGGTCTTCTACGCTAACTACTTTGATTCTAGGCGCCAGGTCTACTCCCAGGTCCTTAGCACTCACTTTCTTCATGGGCTTCTTTTTTGCTTTCTGTGAAATATTTATATAATTACGATGAGAATTTATTAATATAATTAAATAAAAGTGAGATTGTATTATATATATTTGGCAATATTTATTAACAATAAAATATAATAACAAGTTTCATATAATAAAAACTACATACCATTATATTAGGCAGTGTGGCATATCGAGGTTCATTGAGCCTGAGATCTGCACTGATGACAGCGGGTAGTTTAGTTTTGATTGTCTCTAGACCTCCGTCTATTTCACGGGTTATTTGCAAACCAGCATCTGATTTTTCCACCTAAAACGGCAAATCAAAAAAAGAAATATGGAAAAAATATCTTTAAAAAATTTTTGTGTAATAAACTAAGGAAGTTATTGCAGTTTTTTTTCTGTAATAAAATCATTTCTTAAATATTGTCCTAAAAGTAAGAATTACATAAACATATTTATCTTAAATAATATAAATATTAAAAATGTCAGTACTGAACTAAGCTCTCATGTAGAATATTTCTTATCTACAAAGGTTATCTATACAAATCAACCTTGGAGAAGTTATATTTTTAGACTTAAAATAGAATTGAGTGTAATTAGTTCTAGCCATTGTAGAGTAGGCTAACTATTATGCAACTATAAAATTGACAGACTGTGAAAGGGATGGTAGTGGTTTCAATCCCTAATCTGGGAATGAATTATGTATAAATAACATTTTGCCCACTTTGGTAAGCTCCATGTTAAATTCTGTTGCTTTACACCCAATGTCCCCAATTCAGGGTAAAAGTGGAGAACAGAGTGTCTTAATGATAAACAGGTAAAGAAGATAACAATTACCTTGGATGCAAATGTCCCTTGTGGCCAATCAAGTAGTGCGGCCGTCATTTGGGCTGTCTGATTAGAATCATCATCAATGGCCTGAAAAAAAGGGAATATAATAATATAAAAAAAACAAATAATAAACCTGGTCAGTTTTCAAAAGGTGCGGGTTTATATAGGCCCCCTATGTTCAAATTTTTATATGTTTTCTAAATAAGTAAGTAATAAATAAATTGTTTCCTTTAAATAATTTGTAATAGAAAAAGTATATGTTACCTGTTTACCAACTATCACCAAATCTGCTTTTTCATCTTGTGACAGTTTGGCTAATATCTTAGCAATGTGCAGAGGCTGTAGAGTTTCATACTCGGCTCCTGCAACCTCTACATGGATGGCGCGGTCGGCACCCATTGCCAGAGCAGTTCTCAAAGTTTCCTGTAAACAAATAAATAAATATGATGATTAGATGAGTTACCAATATATAAAAATAGGTAGGTGTAAATGTAATGGTTGTGGGTTTGATTACCACTCAAGGGAATTAATTATTTTTATTTACTTAGTCAGGTATGAGTGGCATTGAGATCCATCTCTCAAATTGGGGCAAAATGAGGAAGATGGATGGCCTTGTCTTTTTCTGCCTACTCGGATATATGCAGGATGAACCTTGATAGCTAAAAAAAACTTGTTTCCTAGATGTGTTCTTAATTAGTGGTAAACAGTACATTTTATACTTTACCTGAGACTGAGTTGGTCCACAAGAAACTGCAATGACCTCACTAGCCAACTTCTTTTCTTTCATCCTAACAGCTTCCTCTACAGCAATCTCATCAAATGGATTCATTGAATGTTTAACTCCCTCAGTAACTACCCCAGACTTATCTGGTTTTACACGAATCTGAAATATATTGTAAATAAATTCATATTACATGAAGCGGTAACTCTAGTGTAAGTAATGGTTGACAATTTTAGCCCTTATTCCAATATTCCAATAACAAATACAATTCATCTACAGACATGTTAACTTCAATGACATATAGTTTATATAAGTAAATTTTGTATAAGGCCATAAAACTGACTCTACTATTTTATACTTGACTGTACTACTTTATTACATTTCATGGGAGAATATTACTACCAAAGTTTGTGTTTATTATTTATCTTTACATTATTATAATAAAAAAGTATACGAAATTAGGAGCATACAATACATAAAAAATACCTCTATATTTCTCAAATTGATTTATGAATTCAATAAAACGAAAATTAAAAGGGTAAATATACTTATTAGAAAAATAACCTTTGAACTTTTAGTAAATTTAATGATTTATTACGCTTACCTTAACTGCATAGTCGATTACTCGCTTAACACCAACTAAAACACGAGCCATTTTTCTTATAATTAAAAATTGTATAATATGCTTATAAAATTAATAAAAAATTAATTAAAACAAAACAGTATCAAATCTGTCAGAGCGAAGTCCAACAAGTAGAAAAATAGATAATAATTGTACCACTACCATGTGTTACCATAACAATTAACAAGAAATGTAAAAATAATTAGTTTTTTTTTAATTCAGCCTGAATTATCCCACACACATCAGCGTTTCTAGAGATATTTACTGGGAGGTGGCCTGGACTTTAGCTTTGAACAGATATGCTCTTATAAATGTGGTTTTTTTTTTTAATTTTTCAGGACCAGTCTTGTTGTAAGTAAAATTTGTTTATGGGCACCAAACTATTCTGGAATAGATATAAATTTAATTAAATATTTTAATAAAATTTATATCTCCACTTTTTCGCTCTGATGTCGAGGCAAAGCGCGGCGTTGACACCGATTGGTTATTAAATACACCCGCGGCAGTGACTACGAACGCGTGGTTCAAATTCACGGCCGTGCCGAAGGTGAACATCCACGCAACCGTCATCCAACGCAGACTTAGTCTCGGAGTCCATATGGCTATTCATAATTGAACTCGACATATTTACCAAAAAATGCCGATCGAACGACAATACTCAGGCGAGACTACAGGCCATACAAGACCAAGCCAAACTAATTGACAGAGAAGAGATAGGGTTCAACGTGGGCTTCAAAGCGTATTAAGTTTCGATGGTTTATAGCAATATCTCCCATTGCCCGCTGATTCGCGTCTCGCGCGTACTAAACCTAGAGCCCTAAGCGACGTTTAACGCCAATGATGTTGCCGGCCAAAGTGACCTAATTCGCAATTTCACTACCGCGCGTCAACTTGACGTACTGTGCGTACAGGAGTCATTTTTAAAAAATACCGAACTATAGATATTAATACGTAATGACAGACTCGCCATCAAAGGTAGAGGTACACTCATTTATTAAAAAAAAGACACTGCCCTGTGTCCCATTAGACTCACTGCCCCTCCTCAAAAACATCGAACCTATTATTTGCCAGATCTTCTTTGCAGGCCATCAGTCAATCATTATAGCTTCAGTTTACCTTTCACCCCGAAAACTACTTCTGACTGGAGGACTGAACATTGTAAAGACACCACTTCGAACACGGCAAAAACAAGTCCAATAGGACAACTATTAGACTAGAAAGCTCCCCGGTTTCCCACCGGAATAGACACTCTGGAAGTAATAGACATATTGATTCTAAAGAACGTCGCTCTTTTGCTGCGGTCTATAGATACACTATCAGAACTAGACTCAGACCATCGCCAAATAGTTATCAAATTAGGAACTGACATTCCTTTAGCAGACCCAGAAAAACTATTATAAATTGGGAAAAGTTCGCCAACTCCACTTGAACACTTTCTAGGCATTATAAACTGAGTAGGTGTTACCAAGTTCACGACGTTCATTCAACGAGCTCTGCACAGATGTTCAAAAGACGTCCTAGATCTGCCTAAAGCGAGATTTAAGGTTTCAGAGACGCTCAGAAAGCTCAACCGACGTAAAAACTTAGCCACTAGAGCTTACGATCCGTGCCTGAACGCCGTAAAATGTAAAAAAATAAACGTCCTTAGAAGACAAGTCTTGTTTGTTGGTCTTAATGGTGCCCTACAGAGTAGAAGGAGGCGTCACTTTGGAACAAGCAACAAGCAAACATTGAAAACAACCGTTTCATGCGTATTTTTATTAATAAAACTTGCATGCGTATTTGGATGCATTGCATACCCTATGCTTGTATCGTGTTTGCACACACAAAGATAGGGTCCAAAACAAATTCCTCCACATGGCATCCGGATGTCCAACCTCAGCAGTAAAAGGCGACGAGGCCAGTCATATTTTACGACACGTCCGCGCCTCGGTGCTTCGGGTCCCAACGGTCAAAATCCCACTTTATTAGCGTGCTCAGGGCATTCCCTGCAATCGTAGCTCGTAGTTTTTCTTCAGCGAGAGTAAATCGCCATCCCCGCCCAGTGACATTGTAAACACCATCCTAAGTCAACAGTAGTATAGCCAAGCGAACATAACCAGACATTTTTTTTCATTCAGGAATTTCAGAAAAAAATTATTTCATATATAAATTTCAGTTTAGTATAGCCTTTGATTTGATATCTCACTTGGACTAGTACCCAAATTTTGCCCCCTTTTTAAGGCTATTATTTTTAAAGATTTAATTAAATAAAAATATATATGAAGGAACATAAAAAATACTAAGTTTTATATATAACTGAACGCTCCGATTAAAGACATAATCCACCAAAAATTGATTATTTGCAAGCAAAGATGTTGCATTGCAAGCGAAGCGAGCTCTTATTTTGCGGAAATTTACAATTATTTATAATACACCCTGAAACGTAAACAAAACCATTGCGTAATTTAAATTTAGAATACAGGTGACGCCATCTTTTATATTTAAAAATATAAATTTTGAGTGATAATAATTTTAAAAACACAATTTACTAATAAAAATAAAATAGTTACTAATAGTTTTTATTAGTTATGTACGTGACTTGTAAATTGAAAAAAAATCTTTTGATTGATCTTTAACAATATGGATTAATCTTTGTTCCTAATAGTGACTACTAAATAATCGTAACTACTAGTAACTAAATAAATAAAAAATTGCGTAATAAACTATTCCTTAACTTAATTTTTTTTGACAAAGCAATTTGTTAGCTCAACTGCCTCATTCTCGCAATGCCATAAACTAAGAAACGAACCAAACCTTTTCATTACGTTTTATTTGTTTATGGTGGTTGGACAAGACAACAGGCAGGTGAACTATAAACATGATTAAATAAAACACAACAGCAATCAAACTGTTTTTGATACATATTTTATAACACATTGTTGATTAAAAATAAAACGTTTATATGATTTCCATTAGTTTATTCATAGTGCTAATACATAGATGCAATAATTAGACACATTCTATTGAAGACTTAAATTAAAGAAAAAACACTATATACAGAATAACATATTCAAAACTTGAACTCCTTATACTTCTTTGCTTGTTTAGAATCAGTGGTTTGCTGACGTTTGCGTTTATTCTGTAAAATAAAAAAAATATAAATATCGATTGTGAATTGAACTTAAACAACTACGTACCATATAAAAGTATATTATAAAAAAAATTATTTCATTTTTTTGTCCATAATACTCTATATAAATTGACTGTTCTCTGATATCGTACGAATTGTAAAATATTTGACATTGTTAAGCAAGCATAATCAACACACAGAGATTAAATTAAATATGCCTATCATGTCATTTACGTCTATTATGTAAATAACCCATAAAAAACATTAAAAAAACAAAACCCACCTTTTGTCTAGCAACATGATCAGCTAACATATCAGACAGATCCTCTCGTCCTTTAGGACGGTGTTCCCTTAAGTGTCTCTCGTATCGTGCAGCCACTGCCTCGGGCTCCAGCTCCAGTTCCGAAGGGTCAAGGGTCACTTCAACTCCGCCTCCTGGTGCTGCTTCACTTGTAGTGCCTGTTGTTAGCGTTCGTTTACCTAAAAAAAAAATAGCAATAATTTTTTAAAATTTTCAGCTTGAGGTAGGTAGTGGTGAATTAGATATAATAAAATTTAAAAGTAATAACAAGATAATTTTATTTCTCCGTAAAAACATATCACAAAGATAATAAATTGTAACAACTGTTTAAGAATTTCGACATGAGTGATATGAATATATGGCTATTGGCTATATTCGCTATATTTCATTATTAAATTGAATAATTATCAAAATGTAAACTTTATAGTTAACCTTCCATAAATTTACAAACAACGAAACTTTTGTCAAAAGCACAAATTTTGGTTTGGCGGCGTTGGTGTCTTACCAACATGTTAATTTCTTGGGAAATGTAAGAAAGCATTAAAGAAAATTGGAAAAAGCTATATTCAACATGACTAAATTGTAAATAAAGTTATTAAGTATCAACATCAGTCATATTATTCAAAAATAAAGTAATAATTTACCCGGATTAGCTGCATTGATGTCGTAAACATGGGTGGAGGCCATCATGCCTGCTGTCAATCCCACACGGCGCTCGGGAAGCACCTGGTACAATGCTGGAGTATCGCCGCTATATAGAAAGAAAAATATTTTATAAATAAAATTATTATATTTAAATTATCTTCATTTCTAAGGCCAATCGTAGCGCAGGGATTATAAAAGTAAAAGACAAGTAGAGTGTTCGCTTGTCCACTCTAGGAAATGAAATATTTAATATTTTCATTTACTTGTTCTGGTAACGATTAAAAGCAAGGCATTTGAGGTCCACTTCTCATTAAGCAATATCTCCTAAATTTAATTCATCCCAGACGGAGTCTTAACAGTAAATTCTCAGGTACCTTCTGTCTACCCTGCTATGTGCGGAATATAGAGTGCAACTGGAGCTGATATAAATCAAATACAACTATACATTTTTATTTATATTTCGATTAAAAGGTTTAATTCTTTTGATTTTTAGACTTTGAGAAAATATTAAATAAGGTCTGTGATAAATTGTAAACCCACCATATTCTTTCAACATAATGATATAATTTAAAACATTGTGTTTAAACGAAAAAATCATTGCACTACTACACTTGCATACAACCGAAACACAAAGAAAACTTTAAAAATTTGCAAGTAAATTGAGGAGACTGTCAATCAATGTAATGAATAAATCATAAAATCATTGATACTATAGCCGCGCAAAGGGAAAGCTATAATCGTCGGTTCTGTCTCCACTTGGGGGAACATATTATTTTCATTTCCACTCTCTGATTGACAAATTAGAGTAGGGTTGTAGCACTCAACTGCAATGTCTAAGCCAACAGCAACCAGAGTGTCCGAACACTAGGTTCATTATGTCTATCCTGCCATATGCATAATGGATACAACAACATGAAAGTAAAAATAAATTTCATACCCCTCCACGTCCGAGTCGAGCTTTTTCTTCCTCAGCTCTATGGTGTCGGGGGTTTCGACGCCGGGTGGCACGGAGCTGATGCCTAACGGGGTCACCAGCCCCTCCCCAGGAGTCGCCACCCCGGCCTGCACCTCACCTTCGCCCGGCTTCTCGCCCTCGTCTGATTCCTCTGTTTTTATAATACGAAATAAATTAGTTAAAGTAATATTGAGTAAGAAAAAATATTGCAGGCATTTTTGCGCCATATAGCGATTTCTGACTGTAAGTGACTGACGCAAAGGTTATTGATTCGATTTTAACTCGGAGAATTAATTATTTTTATTATCCCTGCTGTGGTAAATGTGAACATCAAGATATATTATTTAGAATTGTCGATATATTAATTTATTAAGAAGATTAAAACTGTTGGATATAAGATTGTTTAAATTGAGGTAAATTAAAAACAAAAAATAATCACATTATAAAATGTATTATAACATATTTTGTAATGTAATTTATTTAATGTTACTTTCATTATTTTCTTAAATCCTAAAGATATTAAGAATACTCTTTTATAATATAAATTTTAAAATATAAAAATTAAAGACCAATACCTTCTTCTGATTCTTCTTCAGATTCAGACTCCAATTCACCCCACATTGTTCTATCGATATCTTGATCTTCAGCATCCTATAAGATAAAATATAACAATAAACTAAGTTTTTATAACTTATTTGAAAAATGAAACTCTGTTGACTTTAACCTTTTTAAACAACTGCCAAACATGTTGAATAACAGTGTAATTAATAAATACAATATACCCAATAACAATACATCTCTAATAAAAACCCTACAGAGATACTAACAATATAAATAAATAGGTTGTAATAATCATATAAGAATTTCGGCGCAGCTTGATGAAAACGTGTGGCATAGTACTCAGAACGCTTGGACGATTCGCGATCCAAGAGGCGCGGGTTGAAATTCCGCTACATGCATATTTTTATACGATTTACTAAAAAAATATTTTTCTTTCTTAAAAACCCTTTAACAAAAGTTTAAAATACTTGTAATAATTTTTATGAAAAACAATATATAAACTCAATACTCACATCCTGACCGCTGCTCTGATGTCCAAACACATCACCATATAAGGGTTTGCCCGTTTCATCCACCGGAGGCTTCCCCCACCCTCCGGCATGGTACCCGAAGGCGCAACCCTCGGGTATTGGCGCGTTGAGACCTGGGATCTTCAGATTGGGGTAAGAAGGGGGTGGCCCGTAACGTTGTTGAGCGATCAGCCATGGGGGTGGCACCTGGATAGGATATATTATTCTTTAGTATGTGTGAATTAATTATTCTGTTGCTAAATACAACTATAATGTAACAATGTTAGAAAGAAAGAGTAAAAAGTTTCTAGAAGTGAAAAGTGAGTTTGACCTCCACGTAAACACACACACACACACACACACACACACACACACACACACACACTACTACTACTATTGTGCTATTTTATATATCTAAATATATTACATAATTTTATTATCAATTTTATTTGAAAAAATATCTTTTTAAGTATATTAGGTTTAACAGAAAAGTTAAAACTGTGATTTTATTTAAAGTGGTTATGACAAAAACACTGTATAAAAAAAGTGTATTTTACTTTTTTCACTGTTTACCTTGTGAGATCCAGGACCAACTGGCATACCGAGCGCTGTACGGAGTTCTTCAGACAGATCGCCTGGCTTCTTCTCCCTTAGACGGGTTTCAAACTCCTTACCCTCGTAATAGAGGTCACCGTGAATTGTCATGCGGGGCTTTGTCTGCCATCTATATAAAATGGATGAATGACTTAAAAGATTGTTAATTTTATGTGTTTATTATAATATTAAATTACAGTAGTTAGGGAAACTAAGAAGACCACCACAGTTTTTTTGCAAAAATAACTAAGATTTGTGTATGAGACTTTTGAAGTGATTGAGGTAATTATGATCACATGCATGTATCAAAATATCAAAATAATTAACATGATGTATTATAATAGCTTTCCTTGAATACAAATTTGAACCAGGAGTTCCAGAGATTATCGCGTTGAATTAATTATGCAATATAACATTGCTTTACAATAAACATATTGGATTTGTTATGCAATGTATTGCAAGATATATTATTACATATTATTTAAACCAATAAATTACAGAAAACTTGACATGCCTCAAGAAAAAAAGTAATGGATGCGTTGACACTTAAATATTTAAATATTTTTGCAAATTATAAATTAAATAAATAAATAAAATGTTAATTAAAACAAAAATATATTTATTGTATGTACTCACCAAAAAAATATTGCACTTTTATTTCATGTATCGTCGATTTGATAGTGAGAAGGGTGAACTAATAATATATATACATTAAGAGTCTTTATAAATAAAGTGGTGATGTAAAAAATATACATATATATAATGTCTTTCTATAATATGTCTCAAAAAAATATAATGTCTTCAACTTCGAAAGCACAAGTCAAATTTTAAATAAGACTTTTTTTGGATTTCATGTTTTGTTGAGGTCTACCGAGCCTCTCTGTAAAAGCGACAGACGTGGGAACCAATCCTGGTTTGGGGGAATCAATTATATATTTCCATTTCCTTTCTCTAGTTGCTACTACTAGAAAAAGCAGGGTTGGGTTTCGACAATCAACACGCAATGTTACGGTAATTACTGCATACCCTGCTGTATGCAGGATACATAAAAGTAATTTTTGGTCCATCCCATTTTATTGAACATTATGTTGAAATAATTACACTATCTGGTGGCTCTCTTCATAATCACGGCCACAATAAGTATTTAGAAAATTGGGACCCTTAAATGACTGTTTAAAACCTAAGAATGTGAAAATAGTTAAAATGTTCAGTAATCAAACTGAGCGTAATGCGACCATAAATACGAAAATTTTGAATATTATGGTCTTTTTCAACATTGTGTTATTATTTTTTTTTTTCTTAATTTGTCTAATAATATTTATTTAGAATATTAGCTTTCTTTAGGATTCATTAAATACTCTTTCTTTAGGATTTAAATAAAATATGATATAGTTATACGCGATTTTAGAACATCAAGTTGTAGAGGTTATAGTTTCAACTAAGACTTCAAATTCTTTTTGTCTTAACTATATGAAGTGAACCTCATGAAGTCAACTTCGCGCTTTTGCCTTGATACCAGAGTTCTGCGCTCTGGTGTCAAGACATTACCAATTCATTCCCTGGAGTTGGAATTGAACCTACAACTGTCGCGTTACCGTCACATTCTTTCCACGACGGCCATAAATATATGTTTATTTTAATTAAATTATTATACGGACACATATGTAAAAGCATATAAAACTCCGAAGTATCTTACTTGAAAAACGCATCATGGAGTTTTTGATAATCAATATCAATTTTTCCAAGTTTCGGCCTCGTGCGTTCCCTCATCTTAGCCTTCAGGGTCTTAGTCTCCTCCTTATCCTGAAGCGAGGCGCGCATCTCCATAATGCCCGTCTTCTTGATGAAGTCCGGAAGGTCGAAGGGAGGCTTCTCTATGCCACGTTTGCCTTGTAAGTACTGGAAATTAATAGGGATTAAATTTTGTCGCCAAAGTTTAAAGGTATACACTATATATTACGGTCAACGAGCCGTGGCAGCCCAGAAGTTGGCTGCAACAATTAGATTTTTAATTATTTTCTTCCCAAGTACACAATGCAACAAAAATTCGAAGTGTTCAGGGCGGTCACGACTCGTCGACCGTACTGTACTTAGAAATCCCAATAAAAATTAAAATAAAAAATTTGCTTCACGTTGTATCCCGCACACAGCAGGGTATGCAGAGGGAACCTAGTGTTAAGACACGCCGAGACCGTTTCCCATATTCTGCCGAATTCTAGAGGCATTGCGTGTTGAGTGGCAGAACTCAACGCCGAATAGAAATCCCAATAAGCGTTAAATAATTATTTTATTAAGTTCAAATCATTGCCAAAACAGAGTATAAACGCACGAATATAAATCTATATTTGCATAGTAATTTGTTAGTTGAATAAAAAAAATTAAATTTAAATTATTTTTTTAAATTTTAAAATTATTTAAAATGAGGATTTTTGTTGTAGGTTCCTACAACCAACACAATAACAATCAAACATTGCCCCACTGAACCACAATGGCCTCAATAACCAATCGCAATACAAAAATCAAATATACAAAATACCTTTCGCTTGTAACACCAGTGCCTCGGCACCTGCACCGTGTTGCGGTGCGCCTTCAGCTGCACCAGCAGCTTGGGGTCCCGCGCGGTCACGTCGTACATCTCCACCACGTCGGGGCGCGCCACCAACTGCTTCAACTCCGCCACGGACAACCGGGACAGCTTCTTGAGTTTTCGCTTGGATAGACGCTCTTTTTCATCTGCCGCGTGTTTCTGTGGATTTTAGTTAAAAAAAATTGAACTTGCTCAAGATTTGAAGAATCTAAATCAAACATCATAAATTAGAGGCAAAAAGCCATTAATAAAAGGAACTGAAAAAAAATCCTGGACCAGGCCAAGGGCGGCATCTGCGGCTTTAGCGACTTAAATGAGGCGTAGCGCCTCATTTAAGTCGCGGCTCACTACCATATAGTATTATGGATGTAATCATTGAAGATGTTTATACTTTCATAATGTAAAATCATGCTAGTTCTTAATATTTCTCATTTCCAAATCACTAATATATGTAAAAAAAAGTTTCACACAGACAACATTACACAAATCCATGTTTTATGTCTTAACAGTATAGAATGTTGTGTGATCTAAATATCTTTATTTTCTGAATTGAAACAGGTAAACTAAATAATAAATAATTGTTTAGTAAAACAACAAAATTATTATATAAAAAATAACTTATTAGATTTTATATAACCATTATTTATTATAGTAGTCTATTTTTTTTATATTTATTTTAATTATATTTATTTCCCTGTTGAAGAAAAATAGCGACGTGGAATTCTCTGCATACAAAAAATAGGTTCCTTCTTCCTACTCCAATACAATGGAAAATATATTTATTTTTAATAAAAAAAACAATTATCACCTCAACAGCCTCTTCATCTGCTGCAAACTGGTCAGTGACTTTTTCTTGAGGTTTACTATTGAGCTTGGGTACATCTTTGCCGGGCTCGTCTTTAATCTCCTCTTTTTTCTCAGTAATCTTGAAAGCTTCCAATATGCGGTGAAATTGTCTATACATCGGCTCCAGTTCGTGAAACTGTATGTTTTCTTGAATGTATCTGTATTTAATAACACGACATTTAACATAGAAAAAAATTATCTATCTATAATATGTGTCTATTTCAAATCAGATTCACGCTGTATCCCGCATACAGCAGGGTAGGCAAAGGGAATCTCGTGTTAAGACACTCCATTCCCTACTTTCCACCTGAATTCTGGAGGTATTGTTGAGTGGAACTCAACGCCGCGCTTTTCCTCGGTACCAAAGCGAAAAAGTAGACTAACATGAACATAAATGTAAATAAATATTTCATTTCTTCGAGTAGATCGAACCCACAACTAATTGCGTTTACAGTCACACTTTGTGCCCCTATATAACGACTGGCTCACGTGTCTATTTTTGTTTTATTTAAAGAGTTTCTAATAATTAGTAACATTTTAATAACACTCAAATTTGCAGCTCTTGCAAAGCGCCCAAGTGCTTTTAACTTATTAAATACATTCTTATCAAGTTATGTGAAAATACCAATATAAAATAAAAAATAAATCAGCTTAACGCTGTATCCCCCGCACTGCAGGAGAGGCAGAACCGGGAACCTAGTTTGTTACATATAATATTTAAATATATTACCAAAAACAAGATGTCAACTTATTTATGGAAATAATTAAATTCATGAACTGTGAAGTTAATTTGACAATTAAAATAAAGATAATGCAGTATCTACATACTCAATGTCTGCTTCTTTTGCATTTTCCTTGTCGCTAGATTTGTGACTGTCCTTATTGGAAGGGTCCATTTCCTTTATTTCCTTGCGTTTCTGTTTCGCCGCCTTCTTCTTTTTCTTCTTACGTTTGTTTTTGTTGGTTTTATTTGCATGAGACTGTGTAAAATAAAAAATATATCAAATCAAATCAGCTTTACACAGTATCCCGCTAACAGGGTAGGCAGAGGGAACCTAGTGTTAAGGGTCTGTTCTGCATTTTGAGTGGGGGAACGTAACGCCGCTCTTTGACTCGGCACCAGAGCGGGAAAAAATTGAAATATAAATCTAAATAAATATTTAATTTCCTCAAGTGGGGATTAAACCCAAAACCAGTTGATTTTACAGTTGAATATAATATTTTACATCATATGATAATATGTAAAACATAATATGGAAGCCATTGTGGAACAGTTCATTCAATTGTGTCTGACTCTAAACATAATAATAATAATAACACTTTATTGCACGTTTACAATTGGTTATACATTTGATATAAGTACATAAGATCAATGTGCAATGGCGGCCTTATCACTAAGAGCGATCTCTTACAGGCAACCAACATAATGGTTGTAGATACGTTTCCCACTCATGGAAATGAAGTATTTTTATTCTCTTTTGCCCTGGTAAGAAGAGTGTTTGTAAACTTGGGGTTATGTATCGCCACTCAAGATGATATGTCTCTAAGAATGAATGGAAAGCGGAATAGAGTGTGTCTCCACACTAGGTTTTCTTCTATCTATCATACTATAAATTAATATAATTTAAGATATGCATTGATATTACAAAAATTTGGTTTTTAATTAATTTATAAAATTTATGAAACTTTAAAGAGATTTTATAAAACTGAGCTATTAGTGTTTAATTTAACCACTAGTCTTACATTTATCTTTTATGTAAAATTATCTAAATCACAAATTTTTATATACCTCTTGTTTAGAAATCACTGGTGGTTGCGGTGCTTCTGGAATGTTGTCATCATCAGAATCTCCCTCTTCTTCTCCATCATATTCAGAACTAATTACAGGTGCAGCAGGAGGTTCCACTTGCTTACTTGACTCTAAGCATAATTTTAAATAAATTAAAAAAATTAAATTAGCTTCACGCTATATCCCGCACACAGCAGGGTAGGCAGAGGGAACCTAGTGTTAAGACACTTCGTTCCCCACTTTCTGCCGAATTTTGGAGGCATTGCGTGTTGAGTGGCAGAACTCAACGCCGCGCTTTTGCCTCGACACCAGAGCGAAGAAATGAAAATATAAATTTAAGTAAATATTTCATCTCCTCGAGTGGGGATCGAACCCACAACCAGTCGGTTTTACAGTCACACTTTGTACCACTGCGCCACGACTGGCCTCTATAATTTTAAATAAAAATGTTAAAATTAAATATATATTATGGAAATTTAGAATAATTATGAATATCATCATCATCATCATCTTTACGCAGTTCAGAATTGAAAATTAACGTTTTTTGGATATTTGCATGTAAGATAATGTATGAAGATATATAAATAGAAATACCTAAATTTGGATCAAAGTTGACACAGAATATCAAACAAATATACAAACTTTGGTTATATTAACAAAAGTTATATAATTTTTTTAACTTCATGTTGTGTCCCACACATAGCAGGACAGGTAGAAGGAACCTGGGAACATAGCGCTAAGACACTCTGTTCCTGTTGTCACTCTTTATATTGAGAAAAGAGAGAACTTGATATTAAATATTTTATATCCTTAAATGGGAGTTGAATGCACAAGGTGTGTCTTGTGCAAATAATATTAATATCAGCCTATAGTGACAGCAGGACAGGAAAAAAATACAGAATGATGGTAGTCCTCCTTACCTATCTTTACCTAAATAGGTTCAATCCTCACTGGGAGGATTAATTATATTTTAATTATTTATATTTTCTTGCTTTGGTAGACAATATGTGTTCCAAAAAGTAGATAGAATATAGGGAATTTATATTATACATTTATATTATATATATACATGGTGGCTAAAGGGATCTTCCTTTTAGCCACCATGCAATGCGCTAAGATTTGTACTTCTTTTTAAATTTTGTTCATTGTGCTGCTTTTTAAATTTATACAAAAAAAACAAATACCATTTTCTTTATCGCTTCCTAATGCTGCTTGTCTTTGATCCTTGTAAGCAAGAGCTTCTTCAAGTGCCTTTGGTAGCACTACACCTCCTGCAGGTGATGCTGGTGGCTTGTTCCTAAACTCTTCAGGTGTATCTATTTTCATGGTTAGCAGTGATGGTAAATTGGGTGGTCCAGATGATTGACCTGGGTCACTATTTTCATCTTCATTGTCGTCTTCATCATCTACATGATCATCCCATCCTGGTGGACCATCATTTCTACTTTGCCTCACCCAACCTGGGGGACCTTGATCATCCCAAGGACTCATATTTGGGCCCATTCCAGGACCTATATTAGGAAGAGGACCCATGCCAGGTGGTCCCATATCCATAGACTGATTATAGTTACTCTTCATGTTAGGAGAACGCATCATGCCTGGTGGTAAGCGAGGCGGCATACCAGGTGGACCCATTGGCGGTGGCCCCATTCCCATTCCAGGCGGACCCATACCTGGTGGCGGGGGTGGTCCCATACCAGGAGGACCCATACTCATTAAGCCTGGTGGCGGCCCCATCCCAGGAGGCGGCATATTTGGAGGTCCACCAGTTGAACTCACCGGAGGCATGGACCCAGGTGGACCAACCGGCGGTGGAGGTATGTTCACTGGGCCCATTGATCCTGGTGGAGGAGGTATACTTCCCGGTACCATTGACACAGGGGGCGGTGGGATACCTCCGGGGCCCATTGAACCGGGAGGTGGCGGTATACTCCCAGGACCCATTGAACCTGGAGGAGGAGGAATATTTCCAGGGCCCAATGACATTGATGACACTGGAGGTGGAGGCATATTTCCAGGACCCATTGGTGGGGGAGGCATCGGTGGAAAGCTTGGCATGCCCGGTGGCGGACCTATTGATCCGTTATTGTTACCGGAATTATTCCCTGGTGGCCCGTCCATGGCCAAATTATTAATATAATTTCTTTTTCATACAATATTCACATAAAAATATATCTTTCTTGTTTGTAATCTTAAAAATAGGTTATTGAATATTATTTTTGATTTGTTTGATATTTCACAGACAATCACAAAAACTTTACAGTTTAAACCACAGACTACGTGGTACATTACAATATATGCTAATAGAAACGGTTTTGGACTTTATTATATTTTAACAAGGCTCCTGAATTTAAATGTAAAACAATGATATTGAAATATATGTAAGTGTAAATTAATATTAATTTTACCTTTACCACACATTAAAATGTGTTTTTAAATTCATTATATATAAATCTTTTGATATAAGAAAATTTCACGATTTTTGTATTTATTCACCTCTGCGTTTCTATTCACCCCAGTTAACTGGGCTTAAAATTAAAGTCGATAAAAATATAATAAATAAGAAATATGTCTTAAAGATGAAGTTATGTGTTAATTACTAATACTACTTATAAACGTTATTTAAAAACATAATATCTGATAATCATAATATGTGTCATGCAATTGTATACAAAAATATATGTCGTTTAACGTGAAGGTTCATTATATACATAAATCTCATTCGTGATTAAATTACAAAAATATATGCAAAGAAAACAAAATTATATGTATATAAATTCCTATGATATTTTAAAAGTTATTTAGTGCATATTATCCGCAAATGTTATATTTATAATTGTCTTATTAAAGTTATATTAAAGTATTAACAATAATCCCACGAGATTAATTCTATTTTAAACAAAGCTTAGTCAATTTGGTTAACACATTTAAATTTCAATTTACATTGCACATTTATTCATTGTTTGTCAATAGCTTCGTGATCCCAACATCTGTGCATTTCTCATTGGTGAATTGTTGTGATCTGTCTCTAACTTATCTACTCTTTCGTCACGATTCAATATTTCATTTAATTTATCACAACATTGGGAAATTTACTTGTATATTATATTAATTCTTTATTTAGATTTGATATTTTTTGTTATTTAATTTATTATTTAAATAAAATATGGCAGAAATGGTTGAAAAATATAACACTAAGTGTCCTGGCGTAAAACGCCTTATGCGAGAAGCTCTCGAATTAGCAGAAGCTACAGATGAATATTGTGCAAGACCTCTTGAAGATAATTTATTTGAGTGGCATTTCACCGTACGCGGTCCAAGGGGAACAGATTTTGAAGGTGGCATATACCACGGAAGAATATTACTTCCCAAAGAGTATCCCATGCACCCTCCTCATATTATTCTTTTAACACCAAATGGTAGATTCGAAGTTAATAAAAAAATATGTTTATCTATATCTGGTCACCATCCAGAGACATGGCAGCCATCCTGGTCAATAAGAACAGCATTATTAGCCTTAATAGCTTTTATGCCAACTCCAGCAGAAGGGACCATTGGCTCACTAGATTACACTCCTTCAGAGCGAAAAGTTCTTGCAAAAAAATCCACAAGTTGGATCTGTCCTCAATGCGGTGAAATAGAAAATCTATTGTCATCAATGGCAGCTAAACCTCCTACAGAAGAAGAACAATCAGTTCTAAATCAAATTGCATTTAAAGGTGAAGAGGAGCAAGCAAAACCTCCAACTGAACCAGCTTTTGAACCTCAGAATGTACCATTCACTCAACAATCTTCAGAGCCATCTACTAGCTTCTTGGAACAATTGACAGAGATTCTTGTAGCATTGTTGCTTGGGGCTATTGGAATATTTATTTTCAGGCGCTGGAATGCCTATACCAATACAGGGCCACAAATAGAATAAATTGATCAAAAATAAATTAATAATACATACTATGTACTGGCCATGGAGTAAGTTCAATTTACTTTTTTTGTCCACACCTTTTAAATATAACAAGATTTTTACTGAGACATTGCCCTATGCCTATTAATAGTATTATCAAATATTTTATTTTAGAATAGAATGTTTGTGTGGAGTTTTATGAAATTAAAAACAATAAAATATTGTATGTTTCTTCTTATAAGTATGTAATATAATAACTAAATGAATGATTTCAATTTTTTTTTTCAATTTGTGCCTTAAAATTGGTTTTTATTAGTCTTGAAGGCATATATAATAAAATATCACTCAATATATGATTTTAAGTGCTTTTTTGTGAATTTGTAAATAATCATAATTTTGTATTTTGTTATATGCACATAAAATAACATGTATAATATGTAACATTTAGTTAATATTTTAAAACCTAAAACTTGTAAAATTAACTTTGTAAATATATTTTTTCTTGGTTATTATTTGGACATCTTGTTGTAAATACTTCATTATATCTTGTTTTACTATTTCACTTGTATTATAATAGTGACATTCCAGGAGCTTAGCCTTGAAAATTAACTATATTTATAAGAATATAAAGAAATATTGGTGACATTACTTAAGAGATTGTCTACTTTAATGTTGAGGTAGATTCTTGTATATTTTATAAAGGCTTGGTTGCTTTGAAAATTTGCTGTGCTTTTAATATATTAATAAAGTGGTTGAAATGTATATTTTTTTTATTTTATTAATTGAGTAGTAAATTAAAATTATGCAGGAATAAAATCTACTTGCAAGCAATGTGGCATCACCACATTTTGAAAAACAATATCCTTATTACACAATATATAATTCTTAAATAGATTTGAAATAAAAATTCTAACATTGTAGAACTTTCCAGACAATTCTAAAAGCTTTTTTCAAAGCTCATATGTAAAAATTTTTGTCCTATATATTTTAGCTTCATGTTTAATCCCTAGCAGGTAGACAAGAAAATGTTAAATTGATATGAAATTTAATCAGTAAATTTAAATATGCATGCTAAAACATTACATACAATATAGCTGGTTTAATAAAAAAAAAATCTTTATATCTAGTATGATTCTAGATTTCTATCTAGATTAAATACATCTCAAAATAAAACCCAGTGTATATGTTCTATGTTTATTAAATATAAATGTAACACAATAAGTATTCAATATAATTTAAGCAATGTATGGAGCAATGCTGACATTTGACATTAAAGACAATATTGTGGGTATTACAAAACTATATTAAGTCGGCTACATTCATAGGCATTTCATCAATCTGTGTTGAGTAGTACTGTTCAATGTCTCTTAAAATCCTTATGTCGTCGGACTTCACGAAGTTGATGGCGACACCCTTACGTCCGAAACGACCAGATCTACCAATCCTGTGTATGTACAACTCACGGTTGTTGGGCAAGTCGTAGTTGATAACTAGTGACACCTGCTGGACATCTATACCTCTGGCCCATACGTCTGTTGTGATGAGAACTCGGCTGAAAGTAATTGACAATTATAAAAAAATATCAAATCATTGATAAAAAGATTTTAAGATAACAAGATATCTTTATTATTAAGAGCTTAAGTAATTAGGATACAATATTTTCATTTGTGGAATAATAATTGTCATCTTATTTTGATCTATCAAGACAAGGAAATGAAAATAATTTTAATATTATCCTGAGTAAGATTGCACAGCTATAGTATTTATAACTACATACACTTAATGATCCATACTGTCATAATTGTTATACAAAGTAAAGCTTTTAATATCCCCAGCCACAAATATATTAAAGGAAATATAGTTGTATTAAAAGAACAATGTAACATACATATCTAACAATTTTTATAATTGAGAAAATGAGAGACAAACAAATAAATTACCTTTGACCAGATCTGAATTCTTTCATAATATTGTCTCTTTCCTTTTGTGGCATGTCACCATGCATTGAACTGACGGTAAAGTTAGCTTCTTGCATTTTCTGTGTCAACCAGTCCACCTTCCTTTTAGTGTTACAAAATATCACAGCTTGTGTTATTGTTAGCGTGTCATATAAGTCGCATAATGTGTCAAATTTCCACTCTTCACGTTCAACAGCCACAAAGAACTGTTTTATACCTTCCAGTGTCAACTCATCACTGAAAAGAAAAAAAAAAATTATATAAAAACACAAGAATAGGAAATATTTTTTATGCATATATAGAGCATCAAATGTGTACATAAAGCTATAAATATATATTATAGCCATTAGCAGATGGTAAGAATTTAGTGTTGAGACAAACTTTTTACCATCCATTTTTTAATTTCTACCTGGTTAATTGTTTAGCTGTAAAACAGCGGCTCTCTATAATGGTTTCAATAAATACGCATTTTTAAACACAAAAGTCATTCAAAAGGCACTACCAGAGTCTACCACAGCCAGGAAATAATAATAAGTAATATATAATAATTCTGCTAGTGGAGATCTAACCTTCAACTTCCCAAATCTGATGAAGCTAAATTTCTGGTCTGTGCCAAGTGTACAAACTATACCACAATGGCAAACACAGTATTTAATAATTAACAATTAACAGTATTTATGAAATGAATCATAATGAAATGGATGTTAAAATGATGAAATGCATGTTTAAATTATTACCGTTTTACAAGAATTCGGATGGGATCTGTCATAAACTTTGAGGTCATTTCAAGTATTTCATGAGGTAAAGTAGCTGATATCAAGACAACTTGGGTTGCTGGTGGCAAATAACGATACACATCATAAATCTGCTCCTTGAAACCCTTGTTTAACATCTCATCGGCTTCATCAAGTACTAGCATCTTGAGGGATCTAGTACGTAGGACACGTCTCCTTATCATGTCTAGAAAATAAAACTAATAAGAAAAAAGTAATAAAGCATGAAAATGTTATATTTAAAAATCATACCTTGAATCATTAATAAGTTATATAAATATATTGAAAATTTATTCAAAATGATTGATATTAAATATTTGATATATTTTATGATAGAAGAAACAATTTTTAAATTCATATCATACAGAACAAGCATAAAGACCCTAATTCTTAATAGGCAATCACAATAACCAGAGAATATAATTTATAAACTTTTTAATTTCCTATTAGATATATTCAATTTACATTAATAAAATTGGACTTAGTGTTAAGACACTCCAATCCCACAATTTGACAATTTTTGGAGACATTGAGAACAGGAATAAAACTCACAAATTTTCACATTATTTATATCTCAAGTGGACTTTTAGTTAATATTGCTTAACACAGAGAAAAGTGTTTGTAATAATAAAGATCTTAGCCATTTTAGTCTTCTATCCAACAAAGACTCTTGATTAATAGATTATAGATTTATCATAAACTTATAATAAAATATGTATAAAACAAGGTATTTACCAAACACTCTGCCTGGAGTTCCAGAGACAACATGCTGTCCATAATCAAGTTTCCTTATGTCTTCTCCAAGGTTTGTTCCTCCAATGCAAGCATGACACTGAACATTCATAAAATCACCTAAGGCCAAAATAACTTTTTGAATTTGTGTAGCCAGTTCTCGAGTAGGTGAAAGAATTAGAACTTGAGTTTCACGAAGAGTGGTGTCCAATGACTGTAAAATTGATATTGAAAATGTAGCTGTCTTTCCTGTACCGGATTGCGCTTGAGCTATGACATCACGTCCTTTTACAATAGGCAAAATGCTTCGTTGTTGTATAGCTGATGGCTTTTCGAAACCTAAAAATATTCAGTAATTGTTAAATATTGACTACCACAAAACAAAAATACATGACAATTAATATAATATTACCATAAGTATATATGCCTCTTAGTAACTCATCTCGCAAGCCCATAGAGTCGAATGTAGGTATGACTTCAACATCTTCGCTGGTGTCGAATTCAACATTTGACAAATCTTCTGATATTATTTTGCGATTGTATGATACTTCTGATGCCGTCATAATTGTGTATTCGTGTACTAATTCAACTTTCTAAACGGTAATGAAAACCGTGTCAAGAAAACAATTTATGCACTCACGCAACTACATACGAAAAGTATACACTGTTTCGAATATTTTAAATATTGATTAGCACTTAAGCTTAAGATGCACGAACTTAATTAAAATAAATGATCTTAAAATAATTTGTCGTTTCTATAATATCGGTTTTATTAACACAACAACGTGCAGTTCAAAGAAAAGCAACACAAGAATACAATATGGCGGCAAGCGTAGCACAGATAATAAAATACAGTTATAAAAATTTATTATAAGTGACTGAGGAATAGTAACTTTAAATTTATTTCAAACATTGTTATATTTTGTTTTGAAAACTTTAAAGTATCATATAAAAACATGTTATAATACTTTTACAATTTAGTCTTACAATTTTGTAATAATCAAATCATGTCTATTTTAGTATTTCTCAAAGTTGTGTTATTAATTTTAAAAAACTTCATTTCAAAAGCATAATAGAAACAAAATATTACAAAACCAATAATTGGACTTATCCCTACAGTATATAAACATAAATCATTACATTAATATTAATGACGAAACGTATAATATAAGAACGCATTCAGTTTTCAAGTTTACTTGTGGGCAAAATGAACGATTATATTTGGATTTTGAACGAATCAAAATGGATGCTGGGTGTGAATGAACTATGTACTGAAAAACGAACAGCTTTTTATTGAGTTGTGTCGTGGGCCCGATTATAATCGGGAATCCGGCATCACGGTTTTGTTTTGTAGTATTTTAAATAGTGACAAACCCGTAAAGGTGTCCTAGAAAACGAGTTCAATCAAATTAGTGACCAAATTCAGAAGTCACCGTGTCGGTAATGTGTTTACGAGAGTGTCAGGCAAGCTTCCCGCAGGTGTCCCTAATAGGATGAGGACTCTGACGGAAATATTGAATGTCGGTTCAAATCAGCGAGTGGTGTGTGTCGGGCTGCCGTAGCTACTCGGTGCAAGATGGCGAGAATAAACGGACTAAAGTGTTGCTCGTGTGCTGTATGAGCGAGCAGAAATGAAATGCATATACAGGAAGGAACAAACACAACTCTGACAACATGTACCAAAATGACAGAAGAAGTAGACAGAAGACATGGTGTGAATGGGAACAGCAGTAGCAAGGGTGCCAATGACGACCCTCCTGTGCACAGTTCACCTACAGCTACCGCTACTTCGGGTGGAAGACTCAAATTTTTTAAAGGTTCCTTTTATTTTGTTTTATTTCGACTATTTTTGTGGATAATTTTGGCAACAAAATTTACATTTTCAATAGGATTTTCTAATAGTAAATATTTGCTTTTGACATATGTTTGAAGCAGATATTTTAGGTGCTTACATTTCTAATACAATAATAAAAACTAGAAAGTCATTCATGCTCTGATAAGCATATACAGCTACATTTGAGTGAGCAGTTGCCAATTGTGTGGGCAAGTCTCTGTGCTATTGTTGTTTTGTAAGAAGCTGGAAGCATCCTTGCGGAAACAACTTACTATGTTACTTTATGTTAAATTCTTACAATGTTTCGTATAAGCATAAGTCACCTTTTTACATTATTTATTGATATATAATAAAAAGTACTTTTTTTAACAAATGGCTATAATAAGAAGATCAAAAATTATTATAATCATATTTAAATACAGTGAATAAATATACATACAGACATGCAAATAAACACATTGAATTATTCCTGTATACATTGATTGCCATTTAAAAAAAAATAACTAGCTTACTGCTATTTATTATAAAAAAAGCATCTGGTTTTTTCATGCATGTCATGGGAGTCAGGAACATAGTGTGAAGACACTCCATTTCTCACTTTCCACCCAATTTTAAAATATGATGCGTTAGCAGAGCTTAATGCCAAGCTTTATCTACCAGAGTGTAGGAATTAAAATAATTAAACTATATGTGAACCCCTGAATGGAGATCAAACCAATCATCATGTTTACAGTCCCCACTGCACCAGAGGCCTCTGTCATAAAATATTTTATAAATTACATAAGAAATGTGAGATAGTATCTCGGTAAACATGATCATATTGACAACACTAGTAGAACCAAGTAAGCACATTGTTGTTTTATAAACAAACATTTAGGGCAAGTGTCAGTTACAAGATATGCAAATTAAACATAAGATAACAATGTTAGCTTCTAATCATAATGAAGTGTTTAAACCAATATAATTTAAATGTATATTTATATTTTTATTATATATAGAGGTTTATTAATAATATGTTTATTATTCAAAATTTATATTTGATAAATCCATTTTGAAAAACAATATTTTAAATATCTATTCTGGTGCAGTATCTGACAGTAAATAACATGACTGCGGGTTCAATCGCTACTTGGGGGTGTGAATTATTTTTATTTCTCTGCTATAGTAAGGCAATATTTGGAATTTGGTTGCAAGATGAAGAACCAGATACTAGCGTCTGTTTTTACCTCATATTTGAGATAGCCAGAAGCTGAAAGAGAAGAAAACTGTTGAATAGTGTTTATTTTGTCTGAACTTTTTTGTATTGTAGGAAAGTAAGCGTAAATAATAATAAAGTGATTTTTATATTTGCTTAAAAAAAAATTGGGAAATATTCAATACTTGGTAATAGTTTTTTTACTTTTAAGTAATAAAATGGGCTCTTCAATATTTTAAAAAAGAAAATAGATCACTATTTAAGATGTTTTAAAAATATAACTGATTTTGGAAATTTTATTTACCAGACCAATTGAAGTACTTTCCATTTTTTCTTGTTGCCGTTGTGACCTATTGAGAAATACACCAACTGTTAGACTAACAGTTCAATCCTCAGTATATTTACATTAAACAAATTCATCTTTTTAACTTTTTTAACCAAATTGCTATATAGAATTGTACTATAAAAATGTATGAAAAGTTGTGAAATATCAGGAAATTAATTTCAGATATAGTAAATAAGTCAAATATAATATATATTTTTTTGGTTTTTAAAATACTTTCAACTAAACCTAAACAATTTATATTAAGTCACTTTAAATCGTAAATAACATAGACATTAATTCAATATAGTACTGAGATACCATTTCGTAAAATTTAATGTTAATTTAAATATTGTGTAAATACATAAATATTTTTTGTAAATTTAAATGTTATCTTATGTATCTTTTTATAAGACATAATTTGAAAAATATATATTTTGGAATATTACCATATTATATAGTGTGTTTTAACCTTGTTATTTTGTTCACTGCCATTAAATAAAATTTAAATATTTGCCAAAATATAAACTTAAACAATATGTTAATATACTAGCTGTTCAGCTTTGATTTGACTTTCACATGTGGAAAGGTTATGATTGAATAAGTAATGATTTTTTCAATGCTCAATTTTTATTTTTATTTAATGTATACACATCTAAATCCCTATAATGTATAATCGTTATATTTAGAAGCGTCGTTTGATATGTGTGCAGATGGGAAGTTTATCTTGGAGTTGGTGCGAGGGAGCGCGCGTGAGGGCGAGCGCGCGGGCTGGGTGTCGGTGCCGCGTAAGACGTTCTGGCCGCCCGCCGCCGCGCCGCCCACGCCGCCCACACCGCCGCACGCTGCGCCGCCCTGCGCCTCGCTCTCTCTCTCCGACGACAACTCCTCGCTGCACTCCTCGCCCTGCACCTCGCACCGCGACCACTGCTGGAAGCAGCCCGCGCCGCGCCGCCACCTCTCCAGGGAGCTAGCCCTCTACTACTGCCGGCCCGCCACGCTGCTGCACCACCACATACACGCGGCCTCACGCCGCAAGCGCCGGCGCCCCCTCGACCTGTCCTACCACGACGCGCCCAACGGCGACGTCGGCGAGGACGCCGTGGACGCGCCGACGGCCGACGACGACCGGTGGACGGGCTTCGATAGGGAGAAATACTATCACATGAAACTTAAAAAACCATATCAGTATCATAAGTTAAGAGTGTACAAAAAGACGAGGTCGGCGTTCAGACGCAAGGAGCTGACGCGCACTATCGACAGGCTTCGAGAGAAAATAGCGTCGCTACCCGTCCTCGTCAACGCGAAGCTGGCGAACTGCCGGCAGGAGCACATGATGGTGTCCCCGCGCAAGCGCATCCTGCGGGAGATGGAGCGCGTGAGCCTCGAGGACCAGGTCACCAAGCGCCGCGCCAAGACGGTGCCCGCGCTCAGCACGGCCTCGTACCCGCCGTCGCCCGGGCCCAGCCACGCGGCGCCGCGCGCGCCCAACGGCACGGCGCCGCGCAAGGACGCGCCCGCGCCCGCCGCCGTGTCCAAGAACGTGAGCAGCTACAGCATCCACTCGCTGCTGAGCATGCCGGACGAGCGCCCGCCCTCGCTGAAGACGGAGTCGCCGTGCAGCGTGCACTCGCCCTCGCTGAGCCCGTCGCCGGACGGCTACCGCTACCGCTACGCGCCCGCGCCCGCCTACGGGCCGCCCGCGCGCGCCTGGCCGCCGCCCGCGCCGCCCTACCTGCTGCCGTACGCCTACGCGCCGCACGCCTACCGCGCGCCCGCGCCCGCCGCGCCGCTGTGGATGCACTACGCGCCGCCCGGGCCCTGGGCGCCGCGCGCGCTCCCGCTGCTCACCGACCACATCCCCCGGGACGAGCCCACCTCAGGTGCCAAATACTATTTCATTTGTCTTTGTTCACTATGTTAGTTTCTTCGTTCTATTTACGCATTATGAATAAACTTTGATTACAGCTTCAAATAACAAATTATCCGGTCTGTTTCAGATTTGCCTCTAAACCTGTCGAAGCACTGAAGTGACCGAGGTCTCCGTCGCCACCGAGGAGTGCGCCGCGGACGCGAGCTCGTCCCAAATATATGCAAAGCTAATCAAAGACTTTTAGATTAATTATATCGCAAATGAAACTGCAATGTAAATTTTCGTATGTTTTATATTTTCTAAAAGGAGTCGAGCTAAACATTCCAATGTCGGCTACCAGTCTCACCCACCGGCCCACGCCGGCGCGCAGCTCGCCGGCACCCGCAGGGCGCGTCGCGGGAGCGAACTATATTTTTATACGAGAAGAGGACTTCCGGCGGACCCTACCGTCCGGGGGTCCATTTATATATTTACAGAGTTATGTATAGTGTACTGAAATAGCGTTATTTTAGTATAAATGTATGAATGCAGAGTCACGAGTGTATTTTCGTATGAATTATTCGAACTACGACTAAATATTTTATTATTGGCTATTACTTTAGTATAGGACGCTAAGATCTAAACGGAACAAAACACAGTTGTCGATTGTTAACGATCAGTGCCTTGTAAGAGATGAAGATGTTATATCATATTTATGAATGGGAAGTATTAGTGCTCCCGATGTACAGTTATCGCTATCGCGGCCGTGAGTCCATTTTTGATACGATGATTTACAAATTAGGTACAAAAAAATATATATTTCGGTCCATATACGGCGATGCCCGCAACAATGAATACGTTCGATCTCATAATTTAATTTAGAAAATAAACGAGTAAAGACTACAGTTATTGGGATCAAATTTGGATGTGTGTTTATGGTAACGTGTAAAATAAAAGACATTGTATATAATTTGTGAATGGGTGTATTGTCGGTAACGGAGTGCGCCGCGCGGGCGGGCGGCCGTTACCTGCAAGTCACAACGAATCATTGTAATTGTACAGTATTTTTGTATGGAGTATTTTATGGCGGCCGTGTCGTATGTCGGTCGCGCCCCCCGCGCCCGGGGCGGCTCTGAGATTAAACGTAGAGGTAGCTTACTGCTATTTTAGTATGGGGTTAGGGGCCGTTCATTGATTGTGTCACACATTCAGGGGGAGGGTGGGGGTCGATTAAGTGTTACTTTGTGACAGATAGTGGAGAGGGGATTCCTACATTTGGTGACATATCATTTCAGAATATAATATATAATGTAAGTATTGAAACACGAATTTTGTGTAAACAGAAACAATGCCCCAACTGCTGTTTTAATTTAATCATTTTAAATTTGCAAAATTTTAAAATATGTGACGTCACTCTAAATAGGGGGGTCTAGGATCTGCGACAGAGGGAAGGATAAAAAAAATATGATGAAATTCGTGTGACGTAATCAATTTATGGCCCCTTATGTATAGTGAGGATGGTTATCATTAATGGAATTGTATAAAATATTCGTGTACCGGAGGTCCGGAGGTCCACCGACCGCGCTGTACGCTGTACGCTGTACGCCGTACGCCGTACGCCGTACGCCGTTCTACAACAAAGTTGACTTAGTGTAAATGTAAGTAACGCAAACTGCTCAATTAAACACTCGACGCGCGGACGGACACGAGGGATGGAACTGACATTTATAATTCTCGTTCACTTTCCTTATAGACTGATATATTATAGTGGATGGATTGGGACGCATATATGTATATTTTTTCTATATTATTATTATCTTGTAAGTACGATGAAGACGATGTGAATCTTGTACCAAAAGTCCCAATTCGGGACCTTTGTATGATATTCACTTTGGATCGAATGAATATAATATTTAAAGCGAATCAATAATGTTATGTATAAGATTAACTTTGTTATAGATTTAAAAAATAATTTGTGCTCAACAAGCGTTACGAAATATGATCTAAAAATGTCTTCATATTTGTATAAAAAAATAAAATGAATAAAATAATATATTTAATAATATTTACTCGAGAATTTGATGATAATAATTGTATAGCGCACAAATTATTAATTACTTATAATATATGGAATTTGAACGATATATATCTATGTACAGCAATCACTTTGAGATTTTTATTCAGCATTAAATGGGATTTTTTTGCTGAATAAAATATTTTTTAATTAGCTTTTTAGTTAGTCATGTCCACAAATTGTTTATTATTTAATTATGTATATAATTTACTTGCTTCTTTGGAATTATATGTATATTTTTCATATTTCTTTTTAATACGCGATACGAAATAATACTCAAATTAGTGGCCACCAATTTTTTTTACTTTTTTTTACCAACAATACAACGAATCGCAAATATATATATATATATATCTATATACAAATGGAAATCTATGTAGATTTAATCTGTACTATTTGTCTAACATAGATTTAAGTCAACATTTTTATATAATGTTAAATGTTTAATCAATTTTATAATATATGTAAAAAAAAATATATCATACAAATTAAAAGATCGTATACAACAAGTACAGATATGTGCCATCAAGTATTACCATAAACGATGTAGGGTGTTAAAATTATAAACTCAGTTGCATCCCGCCCGCGACGTTTTAGCTCCTGTTATTTGCAGAGTTAAATATTTTTCTATGCAAAAGTGTATTTATAATATAGTATGTGATAGTGCTTATCAAATGAACGGAGACGTGACTACGCAGGTGTCTTAAAAACAACTTAAAAACATATTTATCATGCAGAATAATAGTTATTATCCATTTATATTAAGAATGTAGTTATGTACTCGAATAAATATAACTTTTTAAAATGTGTTGTTTTATTTTTGTTACGTTGTTTATTAATTTCAGTGCCAAAATATGTCCTAGTTCACAACAAATGGAGAATATAAATTACAGTTATTGTGACGTTTATATAATCTATTCGTAGCCTTCACAAAAATGTGTAATATTTAATTTATATCAGCTATACGCTGTATCGCGCATACAGCAGGGAAGGCAGAGAAATCTAGAACTACTAATACCAACTACTTCTCCATATAAACTTAAGTAACTACCAATATATAGATTATGTACGCAGATTATGATGCTGAGGCAAGTCGTGGCGCTATAGCACAAAGTGTGACTGTAAAATCAACTGGTTGTGGGTTCGATCCCCGCTCGAGGAAATGAAATGTTTGTTTAAAGTTATATTTCCATTTCTTCGTTCTGGTTTCGAGGCAAAGCGTGGTGAGTTCTGCTACTCAACACGAAGAGCTCTGCAGAAATTGGGGAAGGGAGTGTCTAACACTAGGTTCCCTCTGCCTATTTATTTGAAAATAATTATAAACAAATGTACAAACAGACTTAAGTCAACATACCATTTAGTGAGTAAATAGTTTTTAGTTTTACACCTAATTTTGTATAATGGACAGATAATTCGGTAACGGTCATTCGGCTTTGTCACAAGACTGTCTTCTCCACTTAAAAGTCTTAGCTGTCTCGTTCGACTTTACGCGGGCTTACTGTACGAGTCCAGACTTGGCGGGAATAATATGTTTTCATTTTCTGACTGTAAGCAATTTAACTTTGTAATTTCTCTTTCTCTTGTCTCTAACTCGGTTGGCAGTGGGGCATGGAGTAAATAATAAATATACTATATTTTTAGCTTCACGCTGTATCCTTTACATAGTAGGGTAGGCAGAGGGAATAATATTATATATTTATAATATTTCACCTACTAGATTGGGAATCAAATCCACAATCGCGTTAACAGTTACACACTTGTGCCTATAATATTTAAAAAAAAAGAATATATTATCCCTCTACAATTTTTAGAAACTATCGAAATAATTATCATAATGATAGCACATTATCGATCTATCATTAAAGTTAGTAAATTAAATAAATTGCATTTTTTTTTAAAATGTCAATCAACTATTAAATATTAAAAAATCATAGAATCGTTGTTAATTTAATTTTTTATTTTATTTTCCCTTAAAATCGTCAATAATAATTAACTGTCATAACAAAACATAATTTATAAGTGCTTAAAGATTTTAATTCACCTGTATAATAAATAAGGAGCACTCGAGTGATATATCTGTCCTTGTATTTACTGGTTTTTGTAATATACGAGTTTATTACGTTTAATTTAAACGTGTGTTATAAATAATTCATGATGGCGGGCGTCGGCTAACGGAAGTCTGTAATACGCGGGGAATTCATTTATATGTATGGACAGATGATATCTATTTTTTAAATTAAGGTTCTTGTGGGTTATATTGTACTACTTTTTTTATTTTCAAATTATAATTTTATTTTGTGTTTTTTTAATAAGTTTACTTTAATTTTAATTTCAGAAAATTACAAACGAAGCTTGGTAGATTTTCATGATTTATATCTTTTAAATCTTATATAATTGTTTGTACCATTTAACGATATGAACAGATTTACGTTGACTGATAAGGTACATACTTTAAGATAGGGAATGGGAGGTAGGTGTCAACAATGTTTAAGCTTTTAGGTGCGGGAGAGGCATTATGTCAATAAAAAAAAACAACAAACAATAAAGAAATAAAATACACAGTATTCCAATTTGTGCTTTATTTATGAAAAAAATTGTAAATTATCCTACAATGAATCTCCGAATGAAATAGACTTACATATCGTTTTATGTATCAAATACATTATTTGCTCATCGCCAGATCAAACCACATAAGAACATTATAGTTTAAAATATTATCTACAGAATCCTGCGTCGGCGATTCGGTTTCAAAAATACGTCGTCCGGTATCGTGTGTGGCGGTGGCGCGGGTGGCGGGCTATGTACACGAGCAATATACAGCGGCGCGGGCTCAGCCGTCGGCGAGCAGCGCCTCCATGGTGTAGGGGTGCGGCGCGTGCGGCGGGCGCGGCGGCTCCTGTCAGTCCAGGATCACGAGCTGCAGCGGCGCCGCGCCCGCCGCCGCCCCCGCCGCCGCCGCGCCCTTGCCGCCCGCCCCCGCCGCCGCCGCCCCCACGGCCGCCGCCCCCGCGCCCGCCGCCCCCGCCGCGCCGCGCATCGCCCGCCAGGGGGCGCGCGCGCCCCGGCGCAGCTCGCCGCAGCTGAGGGTCCGTCTGGCGGATCTGGGCACAAAATAAAATATTAACTTAAACATAAAACAAGAAAAGAGAGAGAGAGAGAGAGCGGGACAGTTCTGGGTTTATCGATCTACACTAGATCCACACTATTTCCCTGCTCTGATCATAATGAATTTCCTTTTACAATAGATACTCTGAATCTACCCTTCTCTATAATATAAAACGTATGAGATAATACATATTTCACAAAAATAAGTATTCACTTTAATTTAATATGTAAAACAAAAGTAAAAAAGCTAAATAAAAATATTTAATTTCCCTCGTAAATAATTTTATGATATAAATTTCAAGTTTAAAATTAACTATAATATAATGTTAATACGTACTTGGCGGTCTCGGTAGCTCTGAAGTAGAGGTCATCGGGAGCATCCATCCACGGTATGACGTGGCGTCGCCCACCACGACCGGTTAAGTTAGTGGGTTTACCATTTATCTGTTTCAAAAAAATTAAAATAATTAATAGTGCAGTTATAATATTATACTTGGTTATTCCTAGTGTTTGCTTTACAATATACATATATAATCATTTGGTCGTTATGAATTCTCAGTAATGAAAATACACGATGAGTATATACTAAAAATATAATTTAAATCAGCTTCACGCTGTATCCCGCACACAGCAGGGTAGGCAGAGGGAACCTAGTGTTAACACACTCCGTTCCCCACTTTCTGCCGAATTCTGGAGGCATTGCGTGTTGAGTGGCAGAACTCAACGCCGCGCTTTGCCTCGACACCAGAGCGAAGAAATGGAAATATAAATTTAAGTAAATATTTCATCTCCTCGAGTAGGAATCGAACCCACAACCAATCGGTTTTGCAGTCACACTTTGTGCCGCTGCGCCACGACTGGCCTCATATAATTTAAAAAACTTTTTTTTTTTATAGTTGGCTATAAATGAGATTGAGACCACTGTGTAATGCAATATTAGAGGTTTTGTGGCATTGTCTATTTGAAAACACGACTGTGTAAGGTTAATTCCCACTCGGGAAACTCGGGAGAATTTATTATTTAAATTTCCTCGTTATAGTGAGAAGATCAACGCGATTAAGTAAGAAAGTAAGGCGTGGGATACAGCGAGAAAATAAAAAAAAAATACTAAAACATTGAATATTTCTAATTGCTAGTTACATTATATATGAATAAAAACGTTGTCCGTTGTCTTTTTGTTTATAACATGCGCAAATATCGTTGTAAAGTAAGAATCAGTCCACAGCCATTGTGGTTACGGCTGAAGAATGAATATATATAAATATATATTGAGATTAATATCAGCTCAACGCTGCTTCAGGCAGAATAGACATAACTATTTTCATACAAATTAATACTTATAATAGAAGTGTTCGTGTAAAAGTAATGCAGATTGGTAAGTAGCAGGGGCGACGTACATGAGTGAAGACGTGCGCGGGCAGCGGCTGGCCGGTGGCCTGCGCGCGCGCGCACATGGCGGCGTACTGCTCGCGCGAGGGCCGCTGCATGGGCGCCGGGTGCTTGTTGGGCCGCTTGGCGGGCGGCGGCGCGTGCGCCTCGGCCCCGCGCGCCGCGCCTCCTGCCGCACCACACGCCACTCAATTAACAACTACTACTGCGCAACGACGTCTATAGAAACGATACGATTTCGATACTTCAGACAAGAGTCTAATTATCGTCAGCAATTGTATCATTTCTAATAAATGCATCCCTTGATCATTTCGCTACCGAATAAAAAACAAAACCATGTCTATGATCAAAAGACACACGTGACATATAAATATAATGGAAATAAAAAATATAAAAATTTATATGAATAAAAAATATAACAACACATTCAGTGGTTCACTCACTAAATGGCCCCAAGTTTACCTCTAATATCCTTTCAACAATTTCACCAAAAAAAAAACCATTGAAAATAATTAGACCTACAATCACATTAGCCTTTGTATAATAATATATTAAACATTGAAGGGGTGGGAAATGAGAACAACCACAGGAATAATGATTTATTGATAAAAATATTGTTGTGACTTCAAACCTGTTGCTACTCCGACAAAATTAAGCAGCACAAAAAGAAAAATAACATCTCATAGAGATTATTATATTTCACAAAGTTTATTTGGACGGGGACTGTTAAGAGTGATATGTGTCCACAGGAATTAATATATGAGTAAAATTATTTATATTTTGTTTAAATCACTTATAGTATTGTACATACATTTCCTTTTAGTATGTATGTACATTTTGTAAGGATTTTGAATATTTACTTTAGTTTGAAAATCTATATTATAAGATGATAAGTTTATATGAAATAGAAGAAGACTAGTTACGGTAAAATAAATTAAATAATATTTAAAAGTGAAAAGAATGTTAAATCAAAATACTTATTCAAAAAGAAGCTTAGCTGAAGACAGAGAGCAACATAAACCACAAAATGTGTGTTGTTGTCATGTTGTGTTAAAATTTAAAAAATCAAAAGATAATTAAATATGAATGTTTTTATTGTTGTGATGCAACTAGATCAAAAGATCTGAAAACTGTGGGTTCATTTATAACAAAGATAAAGAGTTGAATACATTTATTTAATTAAAAGTAAAAACTGATGTTGCTGTCAAATGAAATGGATGTAATAATCGTGTGACATCATAATCACCCAAGAGCCAATAGTAGCCAGACTTTTGTTACTTTATAAAGCCTGAAAGTTTCTGTGTGCATACATCCAACACTGGTACGTATAATCAGGGAATACAGAGTTTAGGTGGTGGTTATTTTGGCATTTATTAGATGTCAAAGATGTAAAAAATAGTACCTAACTTTAGTTAAATTATAAAGGCCATTTTTTTTAGTTGGACGCCTACGATGGGTCGCACATGTGGAGAGAATGAGTGAGTCTAGAACATCTAAATCCTTGTTGTATGGTACACCAGATGGACGGAGAAGTCAAGGCAGACCAAAACTCAGATGGTTGGATGGAGTTGAGCAAGATCTGAGGACTCTGGGTGTAAAAAAATAGAAGAAGAAGAAAGCCAGGAATAGGGCAGAATGGAGGGATATTCTGGACCAGGCCAAGGCCCATTCGCGGCTGTAGCGCCTTTGATGATGATGATTTTTTTATATTTTCTTGGGAATAACATTAGAAATGACGATTTTAATTGTCAGACACTTAGGTGGTAGGTTGGTTTTAACTCTCAGGTCCTATGTTTTACTATTGGCTCTCTCCCTCTATAATGTATGGATGTATTTTGAATTGTTTCTAATTATATAGGATAAATATCCTACATCGTTGCTATCAAGTAGTGTTGCATTTATAACAAATAGTGTAATCAAGAAGAAAGACAGACAAGAATGGCACAGAGCAAAAGCGACAGACTTTGCGAAATGAGATGGTACTGACTATCGAGTCCGTTGATGTCGTCGTAGGCGCGGCGCTTGAGCGCGGGCGGCGCGTGCGGCGCGTGCGGCGCGTGCGGCGCCGGCGGCGGCGGCAGCGGCGCGAGCGGCGCCAGCGCCGTCAGCGGCAGCGCGCCCGCCGCCGCCTCCGCGCGCCGCGCCTCCAGCTCAGCGCGCGACACCACGCGCTCGTAGATCAGGCTGCCGTCCGGCGCCTTGGGCGGCTTGGGGAAGGCCACGTGGCTGGGCGCCGGCATGCGGTCGCGCGGCGTCAGCGTGAGCCAGTCCTGCGCGCGCGGCGCCGCGGTGCCGAGCGCGGCGGCGAGGCGCGTGGCCACGGCGCCCACGGGCCCGCGCGCGCGCGGCACGCCCGTGGCGCCGCGCATCTCGGCGCCGGCGCCCAGCCCCGCCATGGCGACGGTGCACTCGTGCTTGACCTGGTGCAGGTTGATGGGCGAGAAGGGCGAGCGCGCGTAGTGGCGCGGGCGGCGCAGCGCGCGGGCCAGGCGGCGCGCCAGGCGCGTGAAGGGCGAGGCGCGCAGGTAGAAGGCGGCGCGCGTCTTCATGACGGGGCGCGCGCCCTCGCCCGCGCCGCCGTGCGCCGTGGCCACGTGCCGCGCCAGGTGCGCGCGCAGCTTGAACTCCTGCCGCCGACAACACCACAATTAATAAACGTTTGGTATTTTTTCGGTAAATCACGATAATAGGGAGGAGGTACAATAAGACATCATGTGTTTTTATTTTGCCTTAACTTTCTGTTTAGTCCTTAATTTCTAGAATAAAATTAGATAATAATTTATAGAGATTGTCTACTGAAATTATTTTTGACGCATGTACAGAGAGAAATTTCGGACTTAAAATATCATCATATTCATGTATTTTTGTTTGTATTTAAAAAAAACAAAAAATATAATGCGGTTACGAAAAATCGTTAGCTTTGCAAAACAGAAGATGTTAATATGCATTTACTAGATGCGTAATGTGCAAGTGTACCTTGGCGCAGTTGACGACGGTGCAGCGGTGCGGGCGGTGCGACACGGACAGCGCGGTCTCCTCCCCCTCCGCGCGCGCCGTGCGCGTCTCCGCCTCGCTCTCGCCGAACACGCCCGCCGTCTGCGCGCACGAGCATACTCATATATTCTACTTTATACTATACCCCGCACATGCCTACCCTCCGTAGGAGAGGGAACTTGGGAATCTAGTGTTAAAACAGTCCGTCCCCATTAAAACATCTCCGTTTTCCACTTTCTGCCGCATTTTGACGGTATTGAGTGGCGGAACAAAACACCGCGTTTTTTGCCTCGTTATTAGAACGAGGAAATAAAAATATTATTACATTTCCAAGAGTGGGAATCGAACCCACAACCTGCCGTGTCGTGTTTACAGTCCTAAACTTGTGCTCCTGCGCCTCGACTGGCGCCAAATTAACAATGGACTGATAATAAACTTGCTTAGTCGATATATTTCTATAATACTCTTATTTTTTTACTTTATACTGTATCAATTATAGTAAAGTAAGCAGAGGAAACCTAGTATGGATTTGTGAACCATCCAATTTTCTATATATTGTGTAATGAGAGGCGACACTCAACATTACGCCTTGTTCTGTTATCAGAGCGAGGAAACGAATATAATTCATTCGCCGAGTGGAAATCGAACCCACAACCGCCAAACTTAGGCAGACGCGCTTTTTAGTGGTAGAATTATTTAAAAATTCACAAGTTTGGTTTGTATAGTAAAAAATATCTTTAAATTCGATCATTTATTCACCTTTAAACAAAATAATGATAGTAATGCAAATTACGAATAAAAAATATTTAAATATGTAAGCAAACCAACTTATCAACTAATTTCCAACTGGTACAAATAAAATGTTTGTAAAAATAACTTTATGAACGAAGAATTTAACGTTAGTTTGTGTATAGCGAGTTAGAAGATTCCACTACCTGAAGACATTGTGTGTACATTGAGCTGAACTGAAATCGCCACGCTTTGTCATTGGCAGAGCTGGGAAACGCTAATAATTACCCCAGTGGGAATCGAACCCATAACTAGCGCGTTAACTCCGTTATATCACAGCTCAGCAGCAAATGCAAATATGTTTAATAAACTTCAGTATGATCATTCTACAATAATCATTGGCAGACGTAGTCATACATCGTATAAACAAATTTGTCACATTTGAAATGCATTATTTAAAAATATATTAAATTAGGTTAAAATATATTAAAAATAAAAATATGATAATTACTTTGAAATGGCACATACAACATTTGTTACCTTAAGTCCTCCATATTTCTTCCAGTACTGCCAGCAAGAGCCGCACAATCTGTATTGTAAATGCTGTGGTCCCCAGGAGTACCACTGGTTTGAATTTGTCACTAAAATTGGTGAAACGTAACATTATGAATTATCAAACAATACAGATAAAAGATTTAATATGAACTTTAGATATGTATACTAATAAATAGACAGAAATGAAAAAATTATAAAAACCAATATAATTATGGCAAAAAAGTGTTTTAATTCAAAAGTTTGTTTTATTAGATCTATCCGAAGTATTTGGCCGAAACCTCCAATTCAGGCAAACGTACATGATAGATATTTTTTTTTTTCAATTAAAATCAAATATTAAACACAAAAAACATACCTTGACAGGACGCACAGAGGCTCGGCGGAATGGCCGGAGTGCCGTTTGTACCGCCGTTGAGAACAGCGCCTTTACTGGCACTCGAACTAGTTATCAGAGCCGAGTTCGCCTTGTTACTGTAAACATTATTATACAAATTCATTTACTACAACGTACTAAAAATTATAATAAAAATAATATATATGAAAAAGCGTAGTTGAACGTAGGAATCAACATTAAATAAAAATAAATAACTAAAGCGGCTGTTGTGGCACAACGGTTGTAAACGCGACGGTTTCGTTTCGTATTCCCCCGCTTAAGAAAATTAATTATTTTCACTTACTTGCTCTGATAGAAAAAAAAAACGATGCCCATAGAGTTTCACTGCTCAACAATGAAACATTCGTTTCTCTACACACTACAACGTTTCTCGTAAAATTAATAAAAAAAAAAATGAAAAAAAAAACAAAACAAAAAAAAGGGCAAAACAACAGAAATGGACAATAGTATGGTGGCGTCGGTACAAACACTCACTAGTTGGGAATGTACACTTGCTTCAGCTTGGACTCGGCCTCGACGGCCTTCACGCGCTTCTGTTGCACGTAGCGGTCCGTCGTCTTCCACATGTAGTAGTACTCCACTAGATTCTTTAGCGTCTTCCATGGCAGCTGAAATTATTCAATTATATCGTTGGACAACTAGATATATGTAAAAGAGTAGTAAAATGTAATAGTGAATATATTTATTGTATTGGGTTTGTTGTCAATTTCGCGCTTCGCCTTACCAGAGAAATAACATTTCTGGGTTTCAATCATGTTGTCACGATCATTACGGTAATTAAAGGTAGCAAATAAAATTTACTTTTAAGCAACATATTTAACGTAAAAAAATATAACTGTAAAAATAGTTTAAGAATAAATAATGATGTACATAATAAATATGGAACTTATTACGACCAAAACTTTGAAAACTAAACTATATACAATAATAGTAGAAACAAAACTCACATAATCCTGTCGTATATCAGCAAAGTCCTTGCCGTACTTGTCTAGCGCCTCCTCGAAGAGGTTCGCTTCGGAGGCCGACCACTCCTCCATCTCGTCGCGGCACAGCACCGGCCCGGAGGCTGGCACCAGTGAGGAGAGAGCCGCTTCTATGCTGTAGCCCGATTTGTGGAGTGTGTCCATTGCGTGGAACTGTTACACAATATTATCTATATATTAGTATGTGAAATAAAAACTTATATGAATGAGTAAAAAATACATCATAAAATAAATAGAGCATATTTCATTATATATCATTTTATAAAAGGGTCATACACGTTGCTACGGAAACGCGCTTTGTACGCGTCAATACGTTCTCTTCTAATCTATAATAATACCAGTAAACTAAACGGATAAAATTTCAGAGAGGCGACTCTATACTATAGTCGGATTTATGTAGTGTTCTCATAGAGTGGCGCTGTTCACTAATGTAAAATCAGATAAAGATATATATAGTAGACAGATATAGTGTCGTGTTTTATTATAATAGTAAATGTGAAATAAAGTTTGTAATAATTTGAAACATTTTAAGGATTATAGTTCAAGGCTTGACTGATATAATAATGCTGGACATATTTATTATAAATTATTATTATGATAATGAGGCCGTTCGGTTCGATCTTCACCGGAGGAAGTGAAAATGGAGAACGGAGTGTCTTAACACTAGGTTCCCTCTGCCTACTCCGCTCTGTGCGGGATACAAAATTTAATGTCAGTTGAGGTATGTATTAATTAGAAGAATATAATTATATTTTTTACACAATTGAAAAATCGGATATATTTTTAGAAACTATATTATTTGAATTTATATTTTAGTTTCACTCTGTATTTCACATAACAGGGTAGTCGGAGATAACCTAGAGTGGAAACACTCTGTTCCCCTTTTTCCGCCAAATCATGGTATTACGTGTTGGGAGACATAACTCAACGCCTAGTTTCACCTCATTGCCGAAAGGCAAAGAAAATGTTAAATATTAAATATTAGATTTTCAAAATTAAAATATATATATTTAATAAAGTAAACAAACAATCAATATATGTTTATAAAAAAAAAATCGCTAAACGAATTACATATTCGATCAACAACGATCAGGTGTACTATATATTTATAAATGGCCGTGAAGTTAATTGCCACGCATAAAAGTCGTGTCATTTTATTGTTCGCAATTACGTTAGCAAAGTTTATCATCTCAAATGTAATTTCTAAATGATTCTGTTCGACAATAACAGAAAAATGCACGTTGTACGACAACAATGTATAAACTTAAATAAACGTACAAGTATGACGTTCAATGGAAATTATTAGTATTTGAAATGGATTTAAATGATGAAATGAATTTAAATTATTATCAACAATGAAAAGATCAGAAAAGGGGAAAAATGTCAGGCAATACCAGTTGTAAAAGATAAATTAGCCTTATTGTTTTTTTGAAAGAAACATTCTAGTATTCAAATATTTTTGTTTCAAGATGTATTTGTAATCAATTAGGTTAAATTTATTTATAAGTAATGTTTAATTTTTTTATGCATGTACTTAAGTTGGCAAGCGGCAACTTACTTAATATAAACGGTTAAAGACATTTTTTTTCCTTTTTTTTAAATATACAAATATATGTATATAATACCACAATTCTAGTATTAGATAAAAAAACATATATATTAAAAAAATATGTATAAGATGACAAAAGGTACGAACCACATGTCTGTAGTGTAAGGAAGAATAAAAAATAAAAAAAAAACAATTGAAAAATCTCTAATACTCTTCATGTTGTTCTCCCCTTCAGAGGGGCTACTGACCAGCGTGATGTCGCGGCTGGCGGCGGCGGCGGACATGTGCAGGCTGGGCTGCTTGACGCTGGAGGAGCAGTCGAGCGCGCGCGCGAAGGTGCCCACGGAGCGCGCCACCACCAGGAACTGGTCGATCTGGCGGTCCGACAGCCCGTGCGCCGGCGTCCACACCAGCGTCTCCAGCGAGCTGCGAGCGCGGGTGTCCTCCTCGCCTGCAACGCGTACGATACATGTATTAGTATTATATATTTATTATTTAGCTTCACAGTCCGCAACAAGCACGGTAGGCAGAAAGAACCTAGAGTTACGACATCGATACCTATGCATCGTCGAATTTTCGAGATATTTCGCTGGATTGTTGGGTGGCGGAACTCATTACAGCACTTTGTCGTGTTACTAGAGCGAGAAAATAAAAATATTGAATGTTTTATTGCACCGAATAAGTCAATGAAACAGCACAGTCTCTACCATACAAATAGATAACACATAGGCATATTTATTCAAAAAAAAAATCAAGGTTCATCTTGAAGCATAAAAGTTTAAATTGTCAATTATAAATTGTAAAAAAAATATTTTAAATTAAAAAAGTACGAAATATTAGAAGTCGGTATAGACTGACATAAAGAAATATTTTTTATAAAATATGAAGAGGTACTATGAATGTAGTAAATACAATTCACTACAAAACAAGTTGTCATTTTATAAAATTTACGTACATATTGCTTTAATTTAAAACCAAAGCTGATTGAGCTTTGGTTCACAATTAGGTTTCTTAATGACTTTTGATTACATACATATATATATTTTTACTGTACTATTGTTATAAATTAACGTTCATACTATTACGTAATATAAAAATAAAATTAATCTTACCTAAAATACTTATTAAGAAAACGTATAAAAATTTTAACGTAGCGGGATTTGAAACCAATGCGCCATTTCAGAAACCGTCCAAGCGCTCTGACCAACTAAGCCGTACGTTCTCGGAGAACGGAATTCAAATCCCGCTACGTTCTAATTTTCATACGTTTTTTCAATAAGTATTTTTCTTTCCTAAGTGTAACTTTAAAAATGTTGAAAAAACAATCTTACCTTCTTTTAATAAATTAGTTACTTCAGTCTGATATCTACTTCCAACTTTGATTTCTCCCTTATCTGCTAATAAAGTCTTTTGTGAAGGATCAAATACTAAACAATAAAAAAATGCGTCCTGAAACAAAGAAATTGAAGAGTTTCAACTAAAACGTGTTGAGAATTAAAAGATTTTAAATTTAAAATAAATAATAAAAATATAAAATATCTAACTAAATTGCAAAGTAAATTGAAAATAAACCATTGACAATGTCTAACTATTCAGTTTTTTTTGCATATTTAATACAATATACATAATTTTTCCCACAGCAACAGTTACATGGCGCGGAAAGCGTGATTTTTTCATCAAATTTATATATTTATAATATCTTAATTAAAGTTCTTATACATTCAACTTCGTATTACGAAATACGTTTTATATAAATTTATTTATATTATAAAATATAAAACTTTCATAAAATACAAAAATTGTTCTGTAACAAATTCTCTAACTCGTCGTCTATATGACAAGTGAAGTGTGTAGTAATGACCTACATAATAGACTAGACGACGACAAAAAAAAAGTATAATTTTATGATAGTTAGAGCGTTCAATAATTTATAATAAAGAAAAAATAATATTTATCGTTGAGATAAAAGGGCAAGAGGGTGTGACTGTAACGCGACGGTTGTGGGTTCGATCCCCATACGGGGGAAAGTGATGGAACGGAGTGTCTTAACAGAAGGTTCCCTCTGTCTACCCTGATATATGCGGGACATAGCGTGAAGTTGTATTAAAAGTTCTAAATTTTTTTTTACCGATCGTCAGAGCCCTAAACGTGGCCCGAAATATTCGACAGTGATAACTAAAAATATAATTAAATTCAATATGAATCTTTATATGGCGCTCGCAATAAAGCAAACAGGAAGCTCGGACAGCGATACGAGATAGTCCGCAAGTGCATGCTCATTTCCTTATTAGTAGATGGAATATTATTGGAGTTACGATTCGTACCGGACGCATACAAACGTAAATACATACATATCGCATATAATAAATACACTACTGTACGTCATTTTATTAGTTTACGTATTTACCAATTTTAATTATATATATATCAAGTTTTCAAACAGTAGTGATGTTGTCTTATTTGCGTTTAGCTTTCGATAGTAACTCCAAATACTGAATTTATTTCAGTTTTATTGAAATACGAATAAATTTTTTTACAGTAAATCATCCTTAATAACACCTTTCAGGCGTCAAACATGTTCATGCAAGACATTTTTTTTTTAAGTAACCCGCACGTAGCAGAATAGGAAGGGAACCTAGGAACCTAGTGTTAACACAGTCGAGCAAGACAATATTTTATTCAATAAATACACGCATATATCTAATCACCATTCCTAAAATGTCAAGGTTATATATTATAACAATAAAATAATATTTATATCAAACAAAAAAAAAATATGACCTTTCACTTACGCCATAGAGTTTATAGAGAATTATAAAAGCTAAACAAAAAATTGAAAAAAAAAACGTTCTACATAAATTCCCAACATTCGTGTCTTCCCTCGCGCGGTACATACTCACATCCTTATTGAGATAGCTGAGCAGCGACTCTGTCTCGTTGAGGAGTGTGACGGTGCACTTGCCGCGTATGTGCGTGGCGGGCAGCGTCTCCACGTGCCGGGAAAGGAAGAGCTCGCGGTGCTTCGCCTGGTGTCGCTGCTTCGGCGCTAGCCCGTCTGTGCCCGGGAGATCCGTGGTTTCTTCCTCCATCGCCACTATAATGTATAATAATTGCACATTTAGATATTGTATTAAAAGCAGCATATGAAAAAATAAATTTAAAATTATTATATTATAGTACTACTATTATATTGTGTGACGCAGGGGCACAAAGCGTGACTGTAAAATCGACTGGTTATGGGTTTGATCCTCACTCGAGGAAATTAAATATTTAATTTCATTTCTTCGCTCTGGTGTCGAGGCAAAGCGCGGCGTAGAGTTCCGCCAGTCAACACGCAATACGTCCAGAACTCGGCGGAAAGTGAGGTACGGAGTGTCTTAACACTAGGTTCCCTCTGTCTACCCTGCTGTGCGCGGCATACAGCGTGAAGCTGACCATATTGGTAAATTATTTTTGATGGATGATAAAATATTTTCTTGATGCGAGAAGATACGTAATTATAAAAAAAAGTTATTCTCACAATACATATAAATAAATGTCGCACAAAAAAAAAATATTTGACTATCTCAGACATCAAATGTCTTGATGTGATGTCTTAAGCTGATGATTTTGTGATTTTGTATAAATATGTATCTGTGAGCAAATTTACATATGCAATTACACTAGTTATTAATATTAAAACTTAAAGTTTATATTGTCATATTATAGGCATATCTATTTTGCTTTTTATTATTTTATTCTATCTTTAAAAAAAACTGATTGTCGTGGGAAAAAGTATGGAAGTACGTATATACGTATGTATTATAGCGTATATATAAACATAATTATTAAAATTTAAATGAACTTATAACTGTATACTATGTGTTAACTGTTATTAGATTATTATAACCACAAACAAGGAGGTAGTTGCATATTTGTCGCAATTAAAGTGGATAAGTTCAATATAATTAACAAATTATTGTTCATATTAAAGGTAAATAAGCTATTATTTAGTACAAAAAAAAACATTAACTCTACTCTCTATTTTATCGTCTCTATTTTTAACTATCGTGTGAAGTGTTAAGCCCAGTCGTGGCACGAAGTGTGACTGTAAAACTGACTGGTTGTGGGTTCGATCGCTATTCGAGGATATGAAATACCCTACCTGCTGTATGCGGGATACAGCGTGAAGCTGATCTAATTTTTTAGTGTGAAGTATATTTAAATCTTGAAATTTAGCTCATCTCAGTTCTGACAGCTCGCTATTCCCACTTTGAAAAGATAAAAAAAGCTGATTAATTCAACATACCGATTACCGATAAAATTAAAATTAGTTTATTTAAATAAATACATTTAAAATAATGATAATACATTGAAACATTTATAGTTAGATGTACGTAACTCCTACTAATTCTATGAATCATGTACGCCATTAATGGAAACGTACCGATATAATATAGTAACGTAATCGGTGCAAAATATATCCGTCCAATTGGGTATATTGCCCGGTGTTGATATTATAAACACGTAACTAAGCCCATCAAAGGGTACACGAAATTGTAGAATTTGTAAATTACTTAATCGAATGATTATTGATAATGTCGTAATGAGATGAGAAGTGGTCGTCATTGCGCAGGCGGTTGTGGGTTCGACCCTACTCGGAAAAAAATATTATTTATCTTTTAATTTCTTCGCTTTCGTACCAAGGCAAAAGCGCGGCGTTAAGATTCAGCAATGCTTCGAAAATCGGCAGAAAGTGGCGAACAGAGTGTCTTAACTTTGCCTACCACGCTCTATCCATACAGCGGGAAACAGCGTGAAGCAAACGTGACAAAAAGAAAGAAAACGAAACAAAATACATGAGAATTTAAACAATTAATAGTAAGCGCAAGTATTGGAACAGCAGCCCAGCAGACGGCGGCGGCGGCGGCGGCGCGGTCGGCCAGGTGCGTTGCGAAACGCGCTCACGTCAGCTTATAATTTTTATACGCCGATCTGCCGCCATTACGACACGCGCACTCGTATCACAACATGTCCGCCGCCTCGGTCCATTTGTATAATCGTGGCTATTTATTTTTTAGAATTTGAACTTATCTAACTTACATTTCATATTACCCAGATTACGGACAAAGGTAGGAAAAAAAGAGACAATATGAATCAAAACGCTGGATAGATAAGCGGACTAGAAGAACATTACACTAAAATGAATTAATTTATAATAAAATTCATATATAAAATATAAATCTAATATAAGATGATCCCAACAATCCTGAACAATGAAATTAGTTATATAAAAATACTGTTTTATGATAAAAGCCCGGGTCGGAGTGGGATCTATTCTAATATTATTTATTGTTTTATTTTATACGAAACAAAAATGTGTTTGTGTAGAATAAGATGTCAGTTTTTTAATAATTTTGTAGTTAGTTGCCTGGTAGGTACCAAAAAGTACGAACTAGGTCATATTGATATTTCATTCATTATGTTAAATTAAAAGTTGGCTATATCGAGGACCGGTTTAAGTTAAGATGGCTTTTGTGTGGTGACGCGGCGCGTGCGGTCTGAGGGGTGGGGGGAGGGCGTCGAGGGGTAGCGCCGGCTACTTATTATTACCACGCAGTCTCACGCAGACACCTCATTAATACCATATATATATATATTGTTTATAATATATTGAATAAATTTGTACCGACACTAACTTAGGGATAGACCAATTACATATGGTAATTAAATTTATGAGTTATTATTATATGAAAAGAGTTGCCAGTTACAAATAAGCACTCTACCACGTAAAGCGTACGGTTCGTAATGCACGCACTCAAAGTGAACGTAGAATAAAAATAATAAAAAAAAAGTATGATTAGAAAAAAAAAACCCCGATCGATAGCAAACTAACAGTTAAAATAAACGTAAAAGATGTATCGCCAAACATCGTCCATTTAGCTCGAATTGGGTACAGTGAGGCCATTATTGGCATTAGTAGAAAAGGGGGAGGGGAACAAAAAGATTGGATGTTAAGGCAAGCGGCGCATTAATTCCGGTGGCAATACTTGGCTGAAACGCTATAATGTAGTATCTGGATATTTATTATTTTTTCTAAATAAGATTTAAGAAAAATTAAATTAATTCGTCGAAACTCAACACGCATTACCTCTAGAATTTGACGGAAATTGGGTAGCGGAGTGTCTTAACACTAGGTTCCCTCTGCCTTCCCTGCTACATGCGGGACACACCGTGAAACACCGTTGACAATTCCATATTGCAATAAGGTGAACCTTACTTTCTACGTCTAAGAAAGTAAGATTATCGTGTTTTGTTTTTGTTTACATTCTCTAGACTATATAAAAAGTCCGCTTGTCTTTCCTCGTCAAATCTGTTCTACTTTATTTTTCAAGATCAACGCATTGAATGTTTATTATCCTCTTTTGTATCGAATATTGTTTAAGAAGTATCTTGTAAAAATAATAAGCCTACGAAATGACCGATGTTGATAAATAATATAATAGGATGTATAGAAAATAACATACAAAAGGATACAGCCATTAAAAAGACAGGAACAGCACATGCTGTACATTCTTTTCTCATTTTCAATTTATCACTAAGAATCAACATATTACATAATTTTGTTATTGATTTCATTGAACTAATAAAAACACAATAATACAAATTAAAAAAAATAAGGAAATAGGATTGAAATTGAAATTTTACCTTCTATTAAGAGAATACTTAATTTTAACTCTTAATATTTTTGATTTTGTTTTTGATAATTTTTTGTGTCTTTTATTTTATTTTGAAAATATTTATTGACACAAACTCTTTGCACGCCACGTTACGCCTAGATAAAAAGAAAGTTATATAAATACCACATTGATTTCTTTTAAGATCAATTTAAATACAATCTATAAAACTGTAAAGATCACTGGACAATATAGAAATGTCAGTCACGATCACATTAAGTACTAAAATAGAACCGAATAAAAATGGTCATTTAAAAGAATTACCATAAAATAATGATCTCGTAAACATTTCATTCTCATAAAATATTATGTTAAAATTAATTACTAGTACAAATCAGTTTTAACTTTTAAGTGATAAAAAGCTGTAGTCGATGTTTCAACAAGCAAGACCAGTTAATTTTATATCTCTTTTTAGCGAATTCTTTCAGCAGAATATTCGTATACTACGTATAATAAGTTATAGGAAAGTTTAAGATTTGTTGTAAATTTGAATATTTTCGTAGATTTTTTTCAAAAATAAATATTAATAATTGTGGACAACATATTCAAAGTCTAAAAGGTCAAAAACTTAAGAAAAAAGAGAATAGCATAAATAAAGAACGAAACGTATATTATCATCTCGTTATCCTGATCTTACTGGTGAAAACACCAAATTTACGCTAAGAAAATTGTGGAGAATTTTTCAAGCAAATCGGACGACGGTCAGAAATGGGCCAAAATAGCGTTGCAAGATATGTATTTTTATATTGATTGATAGACAGATAGATATAGAGAGATCTTTTCTTGTAAATACATATTTTTAGTAGATTTATATGTATTATTATCAAAATGGTAGAGCTTAATCGTGGCACTGGGGCACAAGCGTGTGATTGTATACGCGACAGATTGTAGGTTCGATTCCCATTCATGGATATGAAATATTAAATATTTTTATTTCTTCACTCTGGGGTCAAGGTAAAGCACGAGAAATGCCACTTACCACGCAATGCCTCGAAAAATTCGGCGGAAAGTAGGAAACGGAGAGTCCGAAAACAAAACCCAGCTATATGCGGGATACGGCGTGAAGCTAATATTTTTTTAATTAACTTAATTTTTAAATAACATAGGGATAACGGCATTCACAGAATGCTGTTTAATGGTAACATTCTCAGAAACAAGCAAGCAAACAAGCGGAATGCAGAATCACGACATCGGTGTCCCGAGTAACTCATGAATATAAAATATTACGTCGCGTACATAGGTACCTACTTTTTGCTAGGTGAGTTGTGTTAGTTGCTATCCATGGTGCTTTTTCGTAGATTACACATGAGTTTTTTTTATGTTTTATTATATTAAAGTACGTATAATATAACAAAGAGAATTGACATTTTATGTTTATTAAAATATGTCGCAACATATCTTTTTATCTTATCATCTTCACGCTGTTTTTCGCACATCAGCAGTGTAGAAAAAAGGAATCTAGTGTTCAGACACTTTGTTCTCCATTTTTTGTTGAATTCTTGAGAATTGGCTGGACGGAACACCGCGCTTTGCTTAGTTACCAAACCGACGATCTGAAGATATCAAATACTATATTTCCCCGAGCGAAACCTAACCTACGACCGTCGCGTTTACAGCCGCATGCTTTCGCCTCTGCGACGATCTAATAAAGTGTTATTATTTTTAATGTAGTATTATATATGATTGTTTACATATTATACTTCATGACTTTACTAACGCTTATTTTAAATGTCAATTAAAAATAATCCTATTCAAATAATAGTATTTAGACATTTTCAATATTTAAACTACAGTTCACATGAGAACTGGGGATGATGAGGACCATGTTAGATTGATTAGCCACGGCAATGAACATAGTATTTTCAAACAAGAAAGTACATAGGCAAGCTTTGTTCTAACACAGGTGGGGCGCAGTGTATCACTCCTTATCTTATCTTTCCGCTATGGTGGCATTGTCAGCGCCGAAGATTCAAGATTGGGTAATTTTAGCTTTATTTCGAAGCCTGAACAATAAATATGGTGAGTTTGTAACAAAACAGATGTATATATAAAAATAAAATTAAAGCTTCACGCTATATCCCGCACACAGCAGGGTAGGCAGAGGGAATGTAGTGTAAGAAACTCCGTTCCCCACTTTCTGCCGTATTTTGGAGGCATTGCGTGTTGAGTGGCAGAGCTCAACGCCGCGCTTTGCCTCGACACCAGAGCGAAGAAATGAAAATATAAATTTAAGTAAATATTTCATCTCCTCGAGTGGGGATCGAACCCACAACCAGTCGGTTTTACAGTCACACTTTGTACCACTGCGCCACGACTGGCCTATATATATTTTTTAGATATATAAGGTAAGGACTCGGGACAAAATTTGTAACTACGGTAGTGGTGGCGCAGGGGCACAAGTGTGTGATTGTAATCGTGATTGATTGTGGGTTCGATCCCCACTCGAGAAAATGAAATATTTATTTAAATTTATAATTTCATTTTCTTCGCTTTGGTGTCGGGGCAACTCGCAATGCCTCCAGGATGCGGCGGAAAATGGGGAACGGAGTGTCTTAACACTAGGTTCCATCTACCTGCCCTGCTGCGTGCGGGTTGCAGCGTAATGCTATTTCAAGTTTTTATTTATATTTGTTTTTTAGAAATATAGGTTATGGATGGAGAACACAATATGCATATACATTTCTTTTCGAGTATAATATAATGTTTCGTATTGAATTCTAAGTTGATAAATTATAATTAAATTCGGCACTCTTTATGCCACATTTACAGAACTCTTTTGGCAATTTTAATAACTTCGGATTATGGATACACACGCGTCACTACGCAACTAATTAAAGCGTAGGCAAAGAGAAAATGGCAATCTGTGGAGCCCCCCCTACTAGTGGAGGGGGGAGGGGGGTCGGTTACGTGTGCCCCCTTGGGGTGGTTGGGTGTATGGTTTTTCTGCTCGGGCATCCTTTGCTTACTTATTGATCCAGTCAAATGTGTGGAGGTGGCGCGGTGGGTGGCGCGCCCGACCCCTCCCCCTTCGAAGGGGGTACGTCCAAATAAATCTGCCCGCCCGCGAAACACCGCAGTGACAACAACGGCCACGGGTAAGATGTGGCCGCAGCCTCTAACCTGGGCTCATCATCATCATCAACAGATGAATATATTGGCGGACATATCAACATAATAATACAATTCTCTATTCGAAACCGAATGCCATTTTAATTGAAATCATCTCTATTGGAAGGTAGCGGCGGGCGCGACCTTAGAAACAGGCATGCGCGCGACCGCTGAGGTGTACCTAGTGTTAAACCGTGACGCCTCTGCTATTTTTCATAGGGGTCAACGACATTCACTACTAAATAAAACATATAAACTAACATTTGTATCAATATGAATCTGTTATTCAAAACGAGACATCCAACACGTAACCTATTCTTAATAATGATAATGAATTATGTATAATTGAAATTTAAATTACTACTTTTATTTTATTCTATTTACTGTGGCCATTAAATATCAGAATACAGAAGGAATGGTGTTAAAGTGTATTAAAAATCATATATATTTTTAAGTGCCATATAAACCATCTTAAACCTAAAGAAGTGATTTATAATATATATGTGTATATATATATATATATATATATATATATATATATATATATATATATATATATATATATATATATATATATATATATATATATATATATATATATATATATATATATATATATATATATATATATATATATATATATATGTGTGTGTGTGTGTGTTTCTTTTTTATAAAATTACCTATTTCCACGTTTATATTACATTACTGCTATAGAAAAATGTGCACATTTATTTATTTTCAATACAATTTACCTACAAAATCTAGATACTGAATTATAGATATCAACGATAACTAGACGAGAGGGCCAGATCTTCAAACATAATCTGGCTATCCCCTGTAAAAACGCCAAGAAATGCCGGAGCTTCAAGGACCAATTTGTAGATGAAGGGGCTGCAGTTAAACTTCGAGAACCTACCTGTAAGATTTTTTTTATTTTTCGCCGTGTATCTTTGCAACAAAAACAATAGTTTTTCAAAAAAAAAATATTGTTTTATAAAATAATATATAAAAAAGACAATATGTTAGATAGTGCTACTAATATAACATACAAAAAATCCTTTGTTGTTCAGCGAGTGACATTGCACAAAGCTACCGTTTAGAAAGATAAAATTTATAAGGGAGCACTAAGAAAAGATTTCTCAAAAATCTTACGGCACGGATAAAAACGCAAAAGTATGTTACGCCTTAAAGTCCACGGAAAAAAATTTACTGATTACTAATTAATTATATTAAAATACAATTATAATATACATACAAAACAAACCAATAAAAATATAGACAAAAAATATCTATTACTAACAATTCGCTATTGCTAGTTAGTCATAAATTATCTTTATAGGCCACAGGATGAGATGAGTGGCACAACGACTTCCTACAATATAAATTATTATATAACGTACAATCTAATACATTATACCTTGTGGCAAAATACTTAATGTCAACAATCATTTCTTTTTTTTTTCTTTTTCTTTTTTTAGTATCACGCTTTGTCCCAAACAGCTAGGTATAGGCATAGGGAACCTAGTGGTGTTGTTGTTTTTCTGTATTTATGGCGTTCTGGGCGAACCGAGTGTTGAGACACGCCGTTCCCCATTTTCTGCCGATTTCTGGAGGATTCCCATTAGGGTTTGAGTGACAGACAGGACACCAGAGCGAAGAAATGAAATTATTTAATATTAGCTGCGTTTTGTGTACGATGTTGAGATTAATAAAATAATTTATTAACACATCTCGGGTAAAATTAAGATGCACGACGATGTAATCATTATGAGTTAACAATTGTTAGACCTCATGTCTTTTGGAAGGTTTTTTTTTCCAGCTTCACACTTAATTCTACATATAGCTTGACAAGCGGTGAAATTTTAATATCAAGACACTCTGTTCTCCTCTCTCCGGCCAAATTCGAGACAATGCGCGTTGAACGATGAAAATAATCCCACAAGTCCCACTTCCACAATACCACAATGGTATATTCATTACAAAATAAGACAAGTGCGCTATAAAAATATACGTATACTATATAATATGTATGTCATATCATTAAAGTGTTTGCCATTCTAAACCAGTAACTGGTAATCTGATGTATTTTCTTGAATTTTAAATTACCTCCTAGTATTTACCGTTATGACTGAAAGGTCAATTATTAAGAAATCCGTCTAACTGGCGAAATCAGTAACTGACGCTTATATCATCATATTTTTGAACAATTATTATTCTGATATCTATTAAAAATTCAAAAGCCAAAAAAGAATTTAAGAAAATAAGAATTTCAAAGAAATCATGTTAATTTGTACACATTTTTTTAAATAATGAAATTTAAGAAATAGCATCTCAATTTTTATCAAATTCGGTAATATTTATAAAGTTTTATCATTTATAGTTATTTATCAGAATTTTGTAAAAATAATAAACAAAAGAGAAAACAATGAATTTTATTTTTTACAATACTGTACATACATACGTATTAAGCATTAAGGAAAATCTTTTTTTTATTTTATAAACAAAAGTTGAGAGGTATATTTGTTTCGGTCGCGGAGGCGGAAAGTAAGAAAGACTACTCTTATCCCCGCGAAAAACCGGAAATCGGTTTATTTGCAAATTTTACTAATATCTACCGCTGTTCAAAATATTGCAAGAATTTCTTCTATTGTACTGATTTACTTTTGGCATGATTGGTATGATCTTTATAGGCCTTATTTTCATACTATGATGTTAATTAAATAAATGTTATACATTATACATAAATTATAAAAATAAATAAAAGGATAACGGAAAGTGGGGAACGGAGTGTTTTATCACTAAGTTTGCAACCTTGCTGTGTGCGACATACAGCGTGGAGTTGATTAATTTCTATTATTTTATTTAGTATTTGGTCGTATTAAAGTATTATGAAATTATTTTGACAACATTCATATTTATATCTCTAAAGTTAGGATCAGTATGAAAGACCGGCTTATAAGGTCTTATTTTAAAAGCAAGAAATTATGAAAATATAGTAAAACGCTCTTTATCAAGTGGGACGCTATACTCGTATCAAAAATGTTATGAGAAAAATTTAACTTCAAAAATATTATTTATAGCCAAGAGGTATGATGCCGTATAATGTACAAGAAGTGGATTTGAACGTTCGACGTATTTGTAATTTTTAACCTTAAATATATATTTTTTTTACCGCATGTAGCGGAGCCTAGTATAAAGATACTAACTCAGCTATCACCTAAATATGAATAATATTTATTGTATAAAAAAAAAGTAGAATAGTTTTCCAGATAGTAGTATAAAGCAGTATCATTTACAGTACCAATCGTAAGTCTTTGTAAATTAATTACATACTATATATACATACTATAAATTGCTATAAAGTATCCATAATTTTTATGAACTACTTCCTCAATAGAAAGATTGGTCCTTTGACATAAGGACATCTTTGAATAGCAGGTCGAGATCTGTTCCAAACTAATAATCACAATTTGAACCACTTGTAGTACTCGTATACTCAAACCTAGCAGTTACACGTATCTTAGGTGACAATATTATGGTATTAACGAGCTGGTGTGATGATGGGAGCCAGGGTCTGTAGATTGGAACTTTTTGAGTTTAAGTTTATGCAATATGTAGCTCCGAGTACGATCTTTAGCACTTGTATCATTCGATTTTTTTTTTTTTTTCAAAACTATATAATATTTTCCATAAGACTGTGCAGCATATACATACAGCCTAAACTCGAAACTCAAAGGTTGTTCAACTCAAAAACAACAGTCAGCGATCTCTTTTGTTCAATAATTACAAAACGTGCATTATTTGTTTTTGTTTACGTACATAGTATGTAACTACTAACATTTTAGTATATATAAAAATTAAATTAAAAAAATTAAATTAGCTTCACGCTATATCCCACACACAGCAGGGTAGGCAGAGGGAACCTAGTGTTAAGACACTCCGTTCCCCACTTTCTGCCGAATTTTGGAGACATTGCGTGTTGAGTGGCAGAACTCAACGTCGCGCTTTGCCTCGACACCAGAGCGAAGAAATGAAAATATAAATTTAAGTAAATATTTCATCTCCTCGAGTGGGGATCGAACCCACAACCAGTCGGTTTTACAGTCACACTATTAGTATATATATATACGTATATATGTTCACGGCATTTATGGCATTGTAATACCAAATGAACAGCACAAACAAAGGCATGAATACCCCTGCAGGCTATTTAGGCTGCACACATATTTTATGTTTTTGTGTTTCAAATTATTAACTTCATGTGATCTTCACATTTTTTAAACAACTTGAGGTTTTGTGTTTAATATACCTACTTTCTTTTAATGCGGTTTCAAAAGTTCAAAAAATGCTTTGTTTATATAATTTTTAATTTAAGCCTTATACAATTGTGGCCGCATTATTCTTATATACTTTTTAAATTCTTTTCTATTGCACAGTATTTTCTACTTTTTCAGTTTTTTTTTTAGGAAATCCAAAATATCTTTTCCAATTAACTAAAATGTAGTAAGAAACGCACGGAATATATTGGATTTGTTTCATGTTAATCAAAAGCAAGCGTTTGAGGACGTCGTGGCGCTGGGGTGAGCGTATGGCTGTAGCAATATGAAATATTAAATCTTTTATTTTCTCAAGCGCGGCGTTGAGATCCGCCTCGGATCAATCCACTATATCTAGAGAATTCGGTGGAAAATGGTAGAACGTAGTGTCTTAGCACTGGGTTCCCTGGTTCCTTCTGCCTTTTCTGCTATGTGCGGGATACAAAAAAAAGCAAGTGCTAAAAGTGTTTGATAATTTTGTTGCGACACATACAGGAAATGCGTGAAGACAATGTAAAAGGTGCAGTTAGTGACATGTTACTCAACTAGTCACTAAATAAGATAAAAACTACGTGGACACTAATCTACTACTAATTTTAAAAGATATTTATCTTCAAATTGTATTTGAACTCATAACTTTTTTGTTTAGTTTGCACACTTCCCAGGTGCTTCATTATAATGGATATTTCGATATTTTTGTTATTTAATTTAGAAATTAAGTTTGACTTTTTTAGGATAATTAGAGTTCACAAGCATAGGTACGACATGTGAAGATTATTTATGAATAAATGCCAAAATAAAAAAAAGGCAATTTGGAAATGTATCAAATCATTTATTTTTTATTTATATATGTAGCGTCGCGTCTAGCGGTCGCGGCTGTAATGGCCACACAAGAGTTTCACTGTGGATGTCACAGGCTTTATGTCGGGACCGTGGAATCAAATATTTTAAAATCCAAGGCCAGATTATACAATTCTTCATAGTAAATTAATTAATTAATTATAACATTTAGTACATTGAGTTTCGTAGTTACAAATTATATTTGCGAATGCATTTATAATAAATATAATTAATATCTATTATATTTTATAAATTATAAAAAGTAATTAATAGTCTGTGACGTGACGAATGTGGTATAGCCAATCGTTTTGCTATTTTTCTTAATTTACACAAACATGTATACATATAGTCACTATACAAGTGGCTGACATTATCATTTCTTATATATTATAACTTTTTTTAGAAAAATATCAGTAAGATCTTTCCAAATGTTAATAAAAGAATGTAACTTAAGAGGGACAGTATGGTGTGTATGAGGGTAGTCAACCATTCGTCGAAAAGCATGGTGAGGTGAAACTGTAAATATGTAATGAGAGGATCGCCGCGGTCCTGCGAGGCGGCCGCGGCGCGGAGTGGTCGCCGGGAGGGCGGGGAGGGCGCGCGGAAGGAATGCGTCGTTTTCGCATCGGGAGAAACGAATGCGTTTAAGCGTCGCGGTACACAATGGCGGCGTGACGAGATCCGGTTCGCGGGTGGCGTGGGGCGTCCGGGGCGGCGGGGGGAGGTCTCTAATCGATAGCCGGCGAGCGACGGCCGGGCGACTGCGGCGCATAGGTGACAGCTCGGGCCCAATCAAATTACCGCCGGTGGAGAAGAGTTGCACCGGGCACGCACGCCGGAGACGTGCCCGCCGTGCATCATGGCCGTCTCGACGCGAGGAGACGCCCGTTACGACTATTATAACATATGAGGAAAAAACAATCGCATGACAGTTATTGTATCCAAGAATAATAATGTAGGAGGTAGAGACGCAGGGCGTCGTACGGTATTCGACGAAATGTTTTCTACTAGTTTCAACTACACTAAGAAATTTATTAGATTTATGACATTAGTTATCACTTTCACGTAACCATTTACATAGATTTCCACGCAACTCTGCTAAACGTAGCCACCAGAAATTATACGTCATATGTTGTAGGGTTACAGCAACGAGCAAACAAAAAAAAGAAGAGCTAACCCAACCAAGACTCACCATCCATACCATCAACAGCTCTCAATAAGATCAGACTTTTTTCTTTTCAAACTGGTGATCAAACTTGATGATCACAAATACGGTTAAACTATACGGTTAAAATATAGATAGCGCAGAATGTCACTCAATCCGATAACACTTACAATTCATATAAAATATGTATTGGTGTATGAATTATTGTGATCTAAGAATTGAACTTTCAACTTTTAAAGTGAAGGTCGAGAAGAGGGAATGCCATTATTACGACGACATGGCGTTTACTTTATACGATGCAGACATTTCGTTTAGCTAATGTGGAACGTTCTCAACAATCAATATTATATTGACTGATACATTAGAAGAGTGAGATAATTTCGACGGTCCCTACTGCCAAGGTAAAGTATCGAAAGTGAAAAATTGCAATTTATTTTTATTGTTTTTTTTTAACTATCAATAAGGGCGATTTTCCATTACATACACATTCACGTTAAAAAACACGCATAAACAATTTTTTTTTAATTTTGATAAAATCTCATTGAAATTACCTTTTTTAGTAGTTTCAAAGAGCAATCAAAACATCACTTTCCATACTTTACCTTGAGTACCATCGATTTACTAATCGATATCTCCTAAACATACAATATATTTATGTTGTAACCGTATGTTACCGTAGAAATTGTATTTAGAAATAACAACAATTATTATTTTAGAGGCTGCCCAATATGAAACAATTATGCGGACGAAGTGAACGTGTTCCGAGTTCTATAGTCGAGGTATTGGTGTACGCGCATCTAATTATAGGTTATTCCTCTCGCGTAGCGCACAACGGATTTACGTTTTAACATTAACGACTTGCTCACGATTGTGTGTAATATATGCACACATAGTCCTCAACTATACACACATACAAACATACGTACATACATACATACAGCTATACAAAAATTATGTTTATTTAAAAATTAATTGAAAAACAAAAACATTTCTTACACTAGAATTTATGGAATAACAATATTGTAGTCTAAAATAGCTTCTAATAAATTGTACTACACAAAAAGAAAAGTTTGAATTTTGATATAGACGACGTGGGTGTATTATTCATTGACCTTGTACAGTATTTATAAAATCGATAAAACATTAATAAAAAGTAAATTAGTGGGAGAGTGAAATATAAATATTGTTTTATGTACGTATAAGTAACGAAGCGGTCACCGCAATTAAACTGATGACGTCACAGCCTTCCGACTGCGGAGGGAAATAAAAGCACAGCTCAATCAATTGATAGCGACACATTGGTCGGACGCGACTCGCAACGTTTGAAGCTACACTGCATGTTATTACTTGGCTGAAACAATTTCTTTTTTTTTTTTAATACTTTATTCAGTATAGATTTTTATTTTGCAGCTTCACGCTGTATCCCGGATGAGGCGGGGAAGGTGGAAGGAACCTAGAGTTAAGACACCGCGTTCCCATTAAGACTGTACTATCGTTCCCCGTCGTCGGTCGCCTCATTATTCGACTCCACTCTTCGAGTGATCGAAACCGCAATCTATTACGTTTACAGCCACACTTTGTGCCCCTTCGCCATGACTGGCCTCAAATTAGTTATAAGCCAAATATTACATAATATCCAACCACACATCGTTCTAAAGAAACCCGAACACACGGATTTAAGCAAAGCTTTTCCTCATTCCTTTCCAAAAAATGAACTTTTTATCAGTTGTAGTCGAAGAGAAAACTCCGTAGTAGTCTCAATAAAAATGATTATTGTATAAAAAAGATTATGTATATAAATTACGCTTACCTATCGCAGGGTCGAGAACGGCCTGTGCCGCTTGTTCCTCGCCTATTGGCGTTTTAAGGCATATTTTTTTGAGTTTCATCGCGACTGGTGAGTCTTCTGACTGGGCCACTGTAACATAAAACATCACTTAAGAAACGATAAAAACATAAAAATCGTCGTGGTGTCGTGGAACAATATCTAAGTGTGCACGGGTTCGAATTCCAATGTGAGGAATGATTATATTTAAATATTTTTTTTACATTTTTATTTCACATTTATGAAAGAAAAACATTTCATTCATGAAAGAAAAACATTTAACCAACTAAGCTATTTGTTGGTCAGAGCGTTTGGGCGATTTCCAAAGAGGCGCGGGTTCAAATCCCGCTACGTTCATTTTTTTTTTGTTTTCTAAAAAAAGTATTTTAATTATTTTCAATTTCTCGCAATGGTAGACAAAGTGCAACGTTAAGTTTTGCCAATTAACACGCGAGTCTCAGGAATTCAACAGCAAGTGATCAACGGAATTCCTGAAGCAGGTTCCCTCTGTCTTTTTGATTTCCTTCGCCTAAATTGCTATACGGGAAAAAGCGTAGAGTTGCACAATAAAAATTAAGTTAAGGCAAAAATATATTTTTATTATTAAAGCCAGTCGTGGCGCAGAGGTTTAAAGTGTGACTTTATGTCCCTGCGCCACAACTGGCTTCGACTGCTTGTGCGTTCGATCCTCGCTTGAGGTTATAAAATATTTATTTATATTTATATTATCAGTTTTTCGCTCTGGTGTCGTGGCAAAGCGCGGTGTTGAGTTCCGCCATTCAACACGCAATGCCTCCTGAACTCGGCGGAAGGTGGGGAACGGAGTGTCTTAACACTTTCGGTTGCCTCTGCATATCCTGCTGTGTGCATGATATCAGTGTGACGCTTTTATACCACAGTTTTTAGCGACGATAATCATACTAATTAATAAATTATTAATTAAAAAACAGACATCATTATCATATTATAGGACAAAATAAAGTGTCGATAATGGTAACAAGCACCTGGAATAATAACTTATTTTGAATGAGATTTTTATAGCGTAATAAATGAAAATCTAAACTTCAGTGGGATCTGAAGCGTGGTTTTTTTATTTTCATGTTTTATAGATTTATATAATTTAAATCGTTTATAAACAAATAGGGTAGATTAGTAATAAGAGGAGAGAGAGAGAGAAAAAAGAGAGAGAGCTTTTTTAAATTTTCTTATAATATTTTCATCGTGGATTAATATTTCCTCTTTAATATTCTGATTCTTTAAAGTAGTTAAGTAACAAACTTAGAAAATATTAGATAATCTTATTAAAATATAAACATTACCTACTGGTGCAAAATTTACAGTGAAACATATTAATATATTATATTTCTTATAGTAAAAAGTAGCAAGTAAAATTTCATTTTGTCTGCGACCTTGGGCACACGTCGGTCACGAGAGACCTCGCGGTCGAGGGGAGACTCGCTCAACAAACTACGAACATCTACGCGTCGCTCTCCTGAAAATTCCACAACCATGACCACGCTCAACGTGGAAAATCTTACTACGTCGAGAATTATATATCTTTTTCAAATCAAAATAGATTTTACATTATAATATATATTATTATACATATTAAGTACTAATTATATATTATTTATGGTTAGAGAGGAGAGGCGTAGAAAGTTATTTGATGATGCTATTTAAAATTTATTTGTATATATTTGCTAAGCATAGCGCTGATTTAGTGTACTTTTTTTTATGGAAAAGGACAAGTCAAACGAGCGCAATACTGTTAAAAGTTAAGATTAAAATCTCACACGCAGATATCTTTCAGATCAAAAATTCAAATTTATCTCTAGCTTTCAGATTCCACTACGAAATCTAGTAGTATTATATGTACCGAATTAAAAAAAAACATATGTTTTATATATTTTATAATTTATTTAAAATAACTCTACTATTAAAATTTGCGCTATGTTTTTGATAGTGTTGTGGTATTTTATTTTTACAATAAATAGGCGTGCCTCGTTTCGGACGCCACGCTAAGCCGTCACAGCCCGTTCCTATTCATTGACAGGAGGCGCTTAGTCACGTCAGCATCCCTTGGCCAAATATTCAAATAAATTTATTATTTACAACAAAAGCTTAATCTTATTTTATTCTTATCTTACTTCCTTGAAAAGATTGATATTAGTGTGTTATAATACGATCAAATGACTTTGTTTTATTATGTTACATCTCAGATATTCAAAAAGTAAATAAAAAAATTAAATTAAATGTCGAGGTTAAGCGCGGCGTTGAGTTCTGCCACTCAACACGCAATGCCTCCAGAATTCGGCAGAAAGTGGGGAACGGAGTGTCTTAACACTAGGTTCCCTCTGCCTACCCTGCTGTGTGCGGGATATAGCGTGAAGCTAATTTATTTAATTTTTAAATTAAATCAAAATAAATCTGCTTCACGCTGTATATCGAGAGGAGGAACCTAGTGTTTAGACACTCCGTTCCCCATTTCTCGCCTAATTTCAAAAGCTAAAAAATATGTATATAATGTGCAATATATTATATTATATTATAAACAACCTTGCACCAAGAGCTGCATTCAAAGTATTGGGTCGCGGTCACGCTCGAGGGCGGGCGCATAACGCCAAAGACAGACATTTTGTACCCCTATAAAAACATATCTAAGCTTTTTCCAGTACTATCCGTACTAAATCAAATTGTTCTCAGCAACCATATAAAAATGTTTCAATTGGAAATTATGTAGGTAAAATAAATAGTAAAGGATAGTATAATAAAAATTACTTTTAAGAAGCTCAAAATTTTTTGAATTCTTTTAAATTCGCAAATCTTCATTAAAGTACAACAAATACTTTTAACCCTAATATATCGAAATATTTTTATTTCGATTGGGTTCACGGTCAGCAGGAATGGAACGAGGCCAAAAGGGCCCGGCACCGGCACCGGAGTTCCCGCTCGAGGAAAGTTTTCGTACACCGGTATTCACGTTCACTTTTGTTGAAGTCTTTACATTTATTTGAAGGGTGCGTGATCGATAAAACATTGCCTTATACTCTCTTTAAGTAAGCTTTAAAAAAAATCTTCATAATTTATTATGTATTATAAAAAAGATAATATTTATTTAGCGTTTCTTAACAGTATAGCAACGACGATTGTGGTGGTGGATGGTAGTGCAAGATGACATTGGGCACTGTCGAGCGACCGAGTCCTCGTACGCGTAGTACCATAGTAGGGTAGGGTGCGCGGCGCGATGTCGCTAGTGTGTCGCGGTTAAGCCGCGATACAGGCGGCGGCGGGCAGGTGCAAGCTGCACTCTGCGCCGGGAGGCTGCCACCCCCGCCTTCCCCCCACGCCCCCACACCGCGCACGCCATCTTAACAAATCGATAGGATATGACTGTTCTCAACTTCGCGGGAACGACATTTTGGGAGACCGAATGACCCCCGCTTGATTATGTAACGGAAACGCGCATACAAATATTAACTCGTAATATCTTTACTTACAGACGTAAAAACTTACATTCCATACATTATTTTAGTCGTAATGAAAATGCATATATATATATATATATATATATATATATATATATATATATATATATATTTTATATGAAATTGAAATGAATATAAAAATAATATGAGTATTTCTTTTTGAAGATGAGATATCATATGATTGACTAGTCATAGTGTCTCTGTTTCCGTACGAATGTCGAGAAATTCTTTCTTAATGCTTCTCTACTCCCTATCATACCTACCATATATACCAAGTCGAGTAGTTCTACTAGTAGTCATCAGTAGACTCACTGAGTGACTGACTTACAACCCATAGCTGACATCATTCGCATATATAGAAATAAATGTTATGAAAAAATTTTTTTTAATGATGTTATGAAAAAAAATGTTATGAACAAAAAAAATAAATTTTGAAATCAAAATTTATTTTTTTTGCATATTCTACATTAAAAAATAAATTGCTAAAGTACCACACCGTATTAGGACCTCGCTTAGCCACGCTTCACCTTATACAATTCAAACAAAGCAGTCAATAATCATGGCAGGTTAAACAGTATTTTAAATATGTTTTTTTTGTTTTTTGTTTAAATTTCCTTATTATTATTTAAAACTTTTTTTCCCATCACGCTGTTTCCCGTACATAGCCGGATAGACAAAGAGTTTAGTGTTAATACAGAAGTTTCCGCCAAATTATTAAGTGGCGGAACTCAAAACTCCAATCAAAACAATAGTTTTGACATACTATTAAATCAGCTTCACGCTGTATCCCGCATACATCAGGGTAAACAGAGGGAACCTAATGTTATTAAGACACAGCGCTCTCCACTTTCCGCCGAGTTCTGCAGGCATTGCGTGTTAAGTGTTAACATATTATTAAAACTTACAATCAAAAAATGATAAAATATTCCAAAGGTGGATTTTTGAAAAAAAATCCGAAAAAGCTCTTGAAAAAAATGTCCTGTAATATATATATGAATATGAGTACACAGTACTATAGTAACAGACGAAAAAACTCATCTAAAACAAGGAAATATACCGCCAGACATAAAATAAAAATTCTTCGACCGATATCATCGACGAACAACGCGATCGAATGAGATCTAAGAATCGAACTGTCAATATATTTGTTTAGTTTTTTTTTATTATCAACTATAATTTTTGGCCACTCAAACGAAGATACTGTGTCGATGCTTTATAAATTGTAGAGTGGATAACGGCCCCACTAAAGTATCAAAACTCGTGACCTTCGTGTTCAAACACTACAATACTCGAACGGTCAGCGCTCGATATTCGCAAAACAATTAAATAGTTTATTTAAAATGACGTGACTGTGTAAGGTCGTCTACGTGGTGAAGGCAAACTGTTTTTTCTTACACCGGAGCCGCGCTCGGGACGGTAATATGACAATGTCACAAAATAAATTGTAATATAAAATTTCTTGCCGTTAATATTGGCAAACTGATACTAGAGTCACGTGTTCAATTTAAATGAGTTATTAAAAAATAATTGTCAGTTTGGTTCTTATTTTTATAGTTAAATTAATTATATATATATATACGCAAATTTATAATAGAAATCATAATAAAACACAGAGTATAAACGAGAACGCACTCCCGACAACTGTACAGGTAAAAACGGATATTCGCTTGAGTTCGCTCACTTCCGTTGGATAATTACAAGAAACACTTATCTATGGCTTTATAGCTTTCTCTCTAATGTTGTCGTCGACGCTATTGCTAAGAACAATGGATGATGTATATACATACGTACATACATACATTACATATATTTAGTTTGGTTTTTCTACACTAGTGGTATGCAAACCGTCAAGCCGGTGGTGGCCGCTGGTGTGGAGTACAAACGCGGATTGGTCGGATGCGCGCGGTTCGTCGACCTGGTCCGCAACCGTGGCCCGGCCCGCGCCCCCCGCCGGTCTCACTTTCGATGCGCCCGCGGCTCCTCCGGCCCCAAGACCACGTGCCGGTGCTGACGTCACCGCAGGACGCAACACCGTACGCGGCTCAGTAGAGCGTGGAGCTGTTTGTGCTCCTCATTAGGACTGCTATGGGAACCGTGCTCTGTTTCGGCCTTATTCTCACTGGCATACTTTGCACACAAATAAACATAGTAAAGCATATACTACTCTACTCTCAGTGACACGACGCCTTCAATGGACAGTGAACTCCGCGGATATTCTACTTGGTTGAGGTTTAATCTTGTAAAATATCATTATTTAATTAGTAAAATCTTTTTTGCACTCTCTAAGTAAGACAATCAACAGAGGAAGCCGACAACGACTGGGTAGAAGATTAGGATAAGCTTGTTGGATTCTATAAGATGAGTCGTGAGTTTGTTGGGTGAAACGTGCATTTAACTATATTATCGTTTTCCTAATTTGGTCACACGTTGTGCCTTATGCGGTATGATGTCTCGCCATCAAACATACGATATCTTTAAAATGTAGGGAAATGTGTCAATTGAGCATAGATTATTCTTACTCTTACTCTGTAAAATATAATTTCGAAAACAGGTTTTTTTTTACAATTATAAATCAAAAAGCTATTGCTAGCCTAAATATGAATTTGAGAGGAAAGTGAAAAATATGATGCAAAACACGACAGAATAATACGTAAGCAGATCAAATACCAAACGAGCACGATACCGATACATCATTAGAAAATATATCCGCGAGTTTGATGTACCTTCTCTCAGTTAACATCGGGTAAAAGAAGAATCGGAATTCAAGTATGTAACTGAATAATACGTATAGAAACACCATATATCTCTTATCTTAATTCTCTGGTAAGTAGTGCATGATGATGAAAAAAAAAAACCGTCTGAAAGACAATTTGCCTATTCTTTCTTTCCACGAAGCGTACATACGTACGTCAAATGCTAAGGTACTGTATAATAAAAATATGAAGGAAATTGTATCCTCTTATAATAGTTAATTTATACACGATGGATGATTAAGAATATTTCGTTCGTTTCGAACCAAGATTAGATCGAACTTTATTAAGCGACCATGCTTGGTTACTGAACATGGGTGTTGTTAAGGGTTTAACCCCTTAACAACACCCATGTTCAGTAACCAAGACCTACCTTCTCAAGAGTTGTATCTTGATACACTTGTGCCAATGTTTTGATACATTTTTTGTACAAAAATATGGCCTAGTTACTCTTTCATAGTTAAGACATCACCAAACCAACACTTAAGTAGGAAAATGCCCACGTTGCATTCTGTTGACTAATTGGGAAGCTTCTTTAGAGATTTCAGCATAAATACGATTATTTTGTTTATTAAAATATTGTTTAATCATAAAAAAGTTCCCATCAGTAAAGAAAAGTTATCTGCGTCTCCCCTTTACGTACCGCTTAAGTAATTGTTTTCATTTTACTACCCTATTCTTTTTTAAATTATCAGTTAAAAAATTACTAGTGAGCCTCTTATAGGCTGCAAGTTCTAAGATAATGCCGTCTCTTCATCTCGTCAGGTGCTATCATCATCTTCCAAAGATTCTATGTAAAACAATAAGTTTTGTTTTCGCGTTAAGAATTTGGGAGTGCTTTATGGTAGGCTTGGGGCCAGTCTTGGCGCAGGGGCACAAAGTAGGATTGTAACCGCGACTAATTGTGGAATCGATTACCACTCGAGGAAATGGCATATTTAGTTACAATTATATTCACATTTCTTCGCTCTGGCGTCGAGGCCTATGCGCGGCGTTTAGTTCCGCCGCTCACCAAGCTGTGCCTCCAAAATTTAGCGTATCTCGTATATATAAAGTGTGGAACGGAGTTTCTTAACACTAGGTTCCGTCTACGTAGCCTGCTGTGGTACGGTAGGTGTTGGTCAGGACTACTAAAGTTTCGAAGGCCCTTTTCTAGAATGTTTCCTAAATTATATATGCAATATATTCGCAAAATGACTTTTATTTCATGTTTTTACCTAAAGTAATTTGAGTAAAACTGGATATTCGTATGTAATATACATTGGCTAAATACTTTATATGATAATTTGTTTGACAACGAATTTAAAATAAAAAAATATGTTTTAAGTTCAGTGAACTCTGAACAGTCATTTCAATTAGTTTTTTAAAAATATCTAACGAACAGACACTGTACCGTTACAAAATACATTACACATACACACAGACTTATATTCTAATTCTAAAACACATTTACAAGATACATACTATGTATACTGTAGTCTCTTATGTTATAATATTTTTTTGTTTTTAGCTTCCCGCACATAGCAGGAATCATTGGAACCTAGAACCTAGTGTAAAGACACTCTGTTCCCTATAGGACACTTTTATTCCTCACTATCGTGTTGAGTGGCGGGACTCAACGCCGCTCATAACGATATAATACTAATAAGAAATTATAAACATAAGCTTTAAGCTGGGGTTTGTCCTTGCATTTCCAGCTGTCATTAAATAGGAAGGGTGCAATTGATATATTTGAAGTTGCCATCTGTTGTAAATGGCAATTTGTATGTGCGTTTACTTCTTTTATGTATTTTTATATTCAAAATTCCGTATGCCCATATGCTATTGTTGGTATTTTAGATGACGTTCTATTCTTTTCAGTTCTTTTTACGTACCATTGTTTATAAAAGCAGATAGTAAGTAGATCTCCAAAAAAAAAAACCATAAATACCCTACACAAAACCGAAAATCAGTCATCTAGTTTATTACAAATATAACAGTGCAAAATTCACATAATATTGGTTTCACTATACTGACCATTATAAAATATAGTTCGAGTTTGTAATGAGTTCGCCGGTATCGTACCACGAGAGGGTCATCGCCGGAGCGACAATTAAAACCGAGATAAGTGTTACGTATACCTGCTGTGAGATGAGGGCGCGGCGGTCGATACGAGGGGTATTGCGGGGAGATCTAGTTAAGAAGTTTAGAATTGACGCGACGGTTGACTCTTTATAGAGTAATAAAATATAAATATAGTTTTAATTTTTATCATTTAAAGATTTTTTATAATTAAATTGTGTAGATGATGTATGTATGGATTAGGTAATTTAACTTTAGTTATGTCTTTTATATTCTCATACACAAAGAAACACTGCTCTTTAGAGAAAATAGAAAATATTATTTTACACCACCCAATGAAAAATCAAATTTCCAAAGCTAGTAAGTATAGAATTTATCATAAATCTAAAATATGACATTCGATCGATCCTACAAGACGCACATAACTCGAAAAACTGAAAAAGCAGTATTGATAATATCAATAAGCGTAAACGCGTTACACGGGAGGCAGACAGACGCGGGGAGGGCGGGGCACTCTTCATTCCCATTTAGCTGCTAAATTGTAGAGCGGGAGGCCATGATTATGTTTACTAACCCCGGCCGCCGCCCTACGGTCTACGCGGCCCGAATTAACACTCGATTCTTGTCCTTGTATGCTTTGTTCGAGTATTTCAATATATTTGAAAATTATTTACTAATTACAATCTAATTGAAGCCAGTCATGGTGCAAGTGAACGCAACTAGTTGTGGGTTCGATACCCATCAAGAAAAGAAAAAAATAATTAAAACGTTTATTTTAATTTCTTCACTCTGATGACGAGGCAAAGCGTAGAGTTGGCTTCTCCCATTCATCAATCAAGGCCTCCAAAATTCGGCGGAAAATGAGGAACGGAGTGTCTTAACACTAGATTCGGTTTGCCTACCCTGCTGTGTTCGAGATACAGCGTGAAACTGATTTTATTATAAAATTAGTCATATTATATGAGGTATTTTAATTAGAAAATTTAATATATATTAATAATATATACCTACAAGTCGTAGGTCTGTTGTCACGTCTGGTTGACGAAGCAAGAGTGATTCATAGCCAACATACATTACTTAGTGGAATTATTTCACACGGTAGCGAACGTTCCTATTTGTGCTCAAGTCTCGATTCTCTCTAATTGAATATATAAGATTCACGCTGTATTCTGCACACAGCAGGGTAGGCATAGAGAACCTAGTGTTAAGGCACTCCGTTCCCCATTTTCCGTTTCTGGAAGCATTGCGTGTTGAGTGACAGAACTAAACGCCGCGCTTTGCCTCTACACCAGAGCGAAGAAATGAACATATAAATGAAAAAATAAATGTAAATAAATATTTCATTTTATCGAGTGGTGATCGAACTCACAACCAGCCGCGTTTAAACAGTCGCACGCTGTGCCCCTGCGCCATGACTGGCTTCATTAAATATATAATACAACTAAATATTACAAGGATTCTCGTATAGAGGATTGTAGGATTGGATTTAAATTTGAAATGAAATGAAATTAAAAAATAGTGATACGTCGATACTAGCTATTCTTAAACAAATTCTTCGTTTTTGAGTGTGGAGACAATCGCATGGTCGCATAGGAATAGCGCAATGGATGAGTAAATAAAACAAGCCAAATTTACTTTACAAATGTTTTTTTTTTACTTGCAACTTGAAAGCAACATTCTTCAGGAATGCTATAGACTATATAACATTATAGTTTAAGCTTATTTAGTGTTATCTTAGTTAGCCCTAAATAACGAAATTACAATAAGAAGGGACGCCATCGAATTGCTTTAAGCGCGTGCGCTGCAAAAATAGTTAAATATATGTCAGTACGTTTTACGGCAGAAATACTATATTTTATAAGTTCCAAAAATGTCCCCAACTGATCTATGTCTTATAAATAAATCACAATAAGGCAGTTTGTGACAAAAATAATAAAAAAATGCAAGGTGTGAATTTCACTGCAATTTAGTTGACATTGATGTTGAAACTTACGAGCGAAAGTTGTGAAGATAAATTTCGGCTTATATATAGCATATAATTTGGACGTATAATTTTGGAGAAAATGTAAAATTAGAATAATTCAACGCTCCGTTTACGGCCGCAAGCTTAGGCTTGAGTCCCGCAGGGTGCGCCCTTACCAGCGATGACATCCTTACAAGCAACCACGTAGTGATTGCACTTTCTTAGAATTATGATACCAAGTTGTTAATGATAACATGTATCAATCTGATGGCAAATGCAGCACAATAAAATATTGTAGATAATATGGGGACGAAGTCGCGAGTGGGACGCTAAGTTTATTATAAACTTTAAGTTATAACACCAAACTCCTATTCGAAGAAGTGGTGCCAACATATTGTTATCCAATATAATAAGCCCCTGAAATGGGCAAAAGGTGGAAAACCAAACCAGCATCCTTCATAAGAGAAAAAAAGATACGTTTAGGAGTATAAAAAAAACCATGGTCATATTGTGCATATGACAATTCCAAATCAACATTTTTGCGACTGCGTAATTGGAGGATGAGCAGAATAGAATATGTTTTTACTCTTACGGGTTCGGCAATCAAGTCAGTAATCACTAGACTTTTGTTATTCCAACTACACGTTGAGGGGTGGAGGCACCTAGTCCTGTGCTTTGTCTCATCCAGAGCGAGACGTATATAGTCATGTTACATGAAACAAATATTTTTTTTCAGTCTCAATGGATAAATAGAAAACGACTAATATTCAAATCGATCGGGTCGTCATCGTCCAACTGTAATTGCGACGGTTGAATTCGATTCCCATACAAAGAGTTACTTTGATTTTTTCTTTTATAAGCAACCTTAATAATTTGGCGGAATGGGAGGAAGCGGAGGGTCTTAACACTAGCTTCCCTCTCCACTCCGCTGTATACTTTGTAGTATACAGCGTGAAAAAAGCCGGATCGGCACAACTATTATTATTAATATACTTATAGAACAAGCTGATGGTTTAATATTAAATATAAAAGCAAGTAACTAAAGTAAATAAAAAAATACAATGCGCCGCGATGGCGTAATAATGTGGTAACAGGGTATAAAATATTAACGCCATTTTTTATTTATATATGTATCAGAATCATGTGATATACTTATGTGGCATCGTCATTTACGAGACGACCAGTCCCTTATGGTGATTTTAAAATCATACATTGGGATTCCCCGGATATACTTACGTAGTATTTAAAATTTCCTTTATAAAATTATGCCTTATAAGTGTTTTAATAATAAGCAACTAATACAGACATTTCAATTGTAATAATTATATAAAAGACCGCACACTAATTATTCATATTACATCTCTATGTTGTCAAAAATAAAGTTTCAAACATAAAAAATGTAAAAAAATCTAAATCTCTTATTTTACTAACTGTATGAGGTTGTTTTAGAAAAGCAGTTAATACTTGGCTGGGAAGTAAACTCGTATAAGTAAATGTTGGCCTCGAAGTTTCCCCCTTTCCTTGGACGAACAATAATGTCAAGAGAAGAATGTGACCAACTGTAGTCCTAAAACTAAAAGTAGCAAACTCTTGAGTAGAACTGTCCAGTTGTAAAGTTGGTAACGAAACCGTAACAATATATTACGTAATATATTTGCCCAAGTTATGTAATACGCAGAGTTGCTTATTGTAATTAAAACTTTCCAAACATGTTTTCAGAATTAAAGAATTTATTATTATATTTTTTTTTAGCTTCGAGTCGAATCCCGCTATGTAACAAGGTAGGCAGAGGGAACCTGCGATACCTAGTGTTAAGACGCTCCATTCCTATTAATCCGTTTCCCATTTTTCGCTAAATTCTAGAGGCATTGAGTTGTGTATCACGGGCGAATGCCAAAGCGAAAAATTTTAATATTAAACATTTCATTTCTTCGAATCGGAATCGAACCCACAACATGTCGCGTTTACAGTCACTCCCTTGTGCCTCTGCGGCACGACTGGCCTCTTAGTAATTAAAGAATATAATATACAAATAACAATAGAAAAAATCTTTACAAGCTGAATTTGTTAAATTTTAAATAGCTCTATTCAGGTATAAGGTCGTTTGAAAAACATCCATGGGACGAACATCTCGTCGATTTTGATTAGAATAGGTAGATTGAAAATGCCAATTCGCTTTTCGTGCCTGTAGAAATGTGAAAGACTTATCTTTTTTATATTTTTACATATAAATATAAAATATCGATGTATCAGTTCGCTTTATGCTTATTTATATTTATTTAATTTTATCAGTTTCACGGAGGATAGGGGGGAACCTCGTATTGAGATACTCCATTCTCCCACTTTAATTCAAATTCGAAACATTGTGTGTTGCGTGGCGGTACTCTTGGTACCAGAACATAGAAAAATAAATATATATAATAAATAATAATTCATTCAAATGGAAATATAACTCACAATCGTCGCGCAACAGCCATATCCTCGTGCCCCTGCGCCACGACGACATTTAAGAGAAAAGAGAAAATTATAATACACATAAATGAACCTAAGACCTTATTTAATACTAACCAACCAACCAACAATTACTAAAGAGGAGACAGCGCGACCGTTTTAAAGGGTAGTAAAATCAATATTTGCACTGGAGTTTTGTACGTCAAGTGAAGAAGGCCCAAGGTTGTACTGCCGCCTACCGCCCGACTGTTTGTTGCTTACACAAATCGTCTCACATTTCTTATTCGCGTGCTCGCGTGTCCCGTCACTCTTTCCATGGATTCGGTTTGTTTCAGCCGTTGACAATTCGATAGAAATCTTAGTGAGCCACCGGTACTTTGAGCAATTTCTACATATTATTAAGATAGCGACAGCAAATATATAATGTGTTTTATTGAAACAACTGTTTAACTATATCTCTATAACGAGTATATATATTATAATATCAACAAATTACCCATTTATTATCTTAAAAAAGTTTTTTTTTATCGTCGCCATAATTTTACCTCCATTTATATATTATAAATTATATATATTCTGCCTGTCTGTTACGTTACGTTTCTACGCCTAAGCATCTGAAACGATCTAAAAAAATGGTACAGATATAGTGTATTTCTTGGGAAAGAACATAGGCAACCATTTTATCGCTGGAATGAAATATGGAACTACTCCCCCCGAAAATGTACGCTTACATACGAAAATAATGTACTACGTAATGTATTTCGAAAAAAAATCTATAAAAACATAAAATGTCACCAGTCCATCAAAATTATAATTAGCTTCACGCTATATTCCGCACACAGCAGGGTAGACAGAGGGAACCTAGTGTTAAGACATTTCGTTCCCACTTTTCTGCCGAATTCTGGAGACATTGCCTGTTGATTGGCAGAACTAAAAATATAAGTAAGGAAATGTTTCACATCCTCGTGTGGGGATAGAACCCACAGCCAGTCGATTTTGTAGTCACACTTTGTACCTCTGCACCACGTCTGGCCTCAACATTTACATCTTTATTGGGTAATTTGAAGCTTTTGGGGTTTTAATTATATTTATTTGCAAATATTGTCTTATATTATAAAAAAAAATCAATGGTTGGATTACCGTGATATATAAAAGAGTGAAATATGCCACAAATACCTTTATATTTCAATAAAAATCCGGAACAGACAGGCAAAAATTAAAATTTATTGACTGTGTTTAAGTACTGTGTAAATACCTAAATGCACTTGAAAAATTATTATTATTTTTAAATCACAGACGTACACTTCATCAATTTGATTTATACGTATAGATAAATTATTAAGATTCAGCCTTAGCACGATTCACTCATGCAAAGAGTGTAGAAACAAAAAAAAAATGTATTTATTGTACTTTTGGGAAATTTCTATTGACATCGAGGCCAGTCGTGGCGCAGCGGCACAAAGTGTGACTGCAAAACCGATTGGTCGTGGGTTCGATTCCCACTCGAAGAGATGAAATATTTACTTAAATTTATATTTCCATTTCTTCGCTCTGGTGTCGAGGCTAAGCGCGGCGTTGAGTTCTGCCACTCAACACGCAATGTCTCCAGAATTCGGCAGAAAGTGGGGAATGTAGTGTCTTACACTAGGTTCCCTCTGCCTACCCTGCTGTGTGCGGGATACAGCGTGAAGCTATTGACATTGGAATCTATTTATTCTTTGCAAAGTAATTTATAAAAATAAATATATTTTTATGAATTACATTTATTTCAGCAATTGGCAACTAGGTATCGTAATCGTCAATTGTAACAACTCAAACGAGTTTTATATAAAGGTCACAAAATATTATTTTCCATCATATACATTTATTATTTCAAGTTTCTTAAGCATATGATACTAGAGTCTCCGATAGAGAGAGATCCGCCCAATTTCACATTATTTCATGTTTTGTTGCAGAGTTCAAAACATTACAATTTTCCCCTTAAGATGGATTGAACTCACAACTACTATTAGTTAGTCGCTATTAGTACAGACATACACTGCTACACTAATTTTACACTTTCCATATTAAACAGATATTATACAAGAGTTTAAAATAAGAAAATCTATAATATTTTTATATTCACCAGTACTATCATAGTATACCTATATATAAGATATTTTGCACTAAATAATAACCCAAATTTCTAGACACCCCCGCTGTGAAAATATGTACGCAATAGATACTTTTAGTATGGGATAATCGTTTATTTATAGATCATAATCAAATGTAAGTATAACCACATGGGCACGACTGACGTGGAAGTTCATTTGTAGGCTAAATGTATAATAATGATTGTATACGTTAATTTTTTAGAGAACGGAAGTGTCTCGACACTAACGTCCCTCTGCCTATGGAAGTCAGTGTCAAGACACTTCCGTTCTCCACTTTCCGTCGAATTCTGCAGGCATTGCGTGTTGATTGGCTGAACTAAACGCCGCGCTTTGCTAATTATACCAGAGAAAATTAAAATTATTAAATGTTTAATTTCCTCGACTGGGAATCGAATACACAAAATGTCGCGTTTACAGTCACACTCTTGTGCTTCTGTACCGCAACTGGCCTCATATATTAAAAGTATAAAATTATGCTATTTATACACATAAACAATTACAATTAAAAGGGGTTTGTTATTACCATTTTTAAGCTCACTTAACCAATTTTGTCAAATGCATTTACAATTTTGTCATCGTATAGAAATATTTAGTTCTTGTTATTTTATATTCAAAAAAACACAAGAAAACTTGGCACGACCTGATAGGTATCTAGCACACGCTGGTACTCAAAAGCTGAATCACGCCGTATTCGGTCTATACTATAAGTAAAGTTATAAAATCCTATATTAATAGATAGTAAATTCGCTTAGGTACATGCAGCGGAAAATAATAATGTTTACTCACTTTGATGCTTATCAGCTAATTGTATGAGAGGATTGGGCAGGTCCCGCCGCCTGTAGAAGCACAAGACCTTGGCCTCCACGTTCCCCGACGAGGTTTTGTTCAGTTCCTCTATCCGCCGGATTTGGTACGGAGACGTCGACGACGTCTCGAAATAGACGCAGTCTGCGAACAACACCAAATAAATACATTAAGATATCACCTTAAGCTTCTAGCAGTTAACAAATATAACATAGGTAGCAAATACTATTAAAAGTATTTAATTTCATTTTACTGAAATAAATTAACAATAAATTTAAAAAGTTATTTTCTTCAATAAATTAATATATAATATATAGCCTGAGGATAGGCAGAGGGAATCTAGTGCTAAGACACTCCGTTCCCCACTTTCTGCCGGATTCTGGAGGCAGTGCGTGTTGAGTGGCAGAACTCAACGCCGCGCTTTGCTTCGACACCAGAGCGAAGAAATGGAAATATAAATTTAAGTAAATATTTTATCTCCTCGAGTGGGGATCGAGCCCACAACCAGTCGGTTTACAGTCACATTTTGTGCCACTGCGCCACGACTGGCCTCACATCATAATAAATTATTAATAAATAAGATCAACCATAGTGTGAGAACATTTTCTTTTAAAGCTGTCAAATTCGAGTACCACGGCTTTATTAGACAGTGCACTAACCGGTCCGACGACGCAAAATGAAAGCGAAATGCATGGGAAAGACGTCTCCACGCACACTCACACTTTGCTCGCAATAAAATTATCTTATTTACTTCTTTATTATTATATTTTGTTTTTGTTCAACAAAATAACAATTTTTACATATCAAATTTTACGACACAATCATTATTCAATTATACGTTTTATATCAACAACACATATTTATGGAAACAAAAATGAATATTGTCGTGATTCTAAATTTACTATAATTCACTTACTTAAATACTAGACGATAATCTCATTATTTCTTTTTTTTGGCGTTATTTTAATGCAATATGCATATATAATAAACATATAAAAATACAATATAACGAAAACCGCATCACTAAGAGTAAAAACCGCATCAAAATCCAATATGAAGCTTAAAAGTCGCAAGCAAACATCGGTGTGAATCTTAACGATTCGGTTTAATCGATGTCGGGTTAATTTTATACGTAAGATATATTTTTATAATTAGATTATGTATAATTACGACAAAACATTAAGTATAAATACAAAAAAAAAAGGTCAAAAATATTTTCTTGTCATCCTACCGACTCGACAAGGACATCAGAGGTTTATGCTCGATTACCTTACCGATTTAAGTGCACTTTTGTATAGGATCCGAACAAATTACCAAATTTTCAAGCAAACCGAATGAAAAAAGCTATAATATATAAAATAGTTGATTAATAGTTAGATTGACTGTTGCAAGATTTTTTTTGCTCTATATAGATATCACACCTATAGGATAAGCAGAGGAAACCCAGTGTTGAGTCACTCCGTTCCCCACGCCCTGATACCGCCGAATTTTTGAGACATTACTTAAGCGGTGGAAATAAACGCCGCGCTTTGGGTTCTGATCAGAACACGGAAATTAAACTTGTTCACTCCCCGGGCAGGAGTCGAACCCACGACCGTCGTTCTTACGGTCAAGTGTGTGCGCTGAGACAGCCTTTACATAAGTTGAGAGATATAGAAACAGGTTTAGCCAATAAAGGCGTTAAAAATCGATAGTAATAAAAATGTAAGAATCGATATTGATAAAACTTGAGTACTTATAGAGATTTGATCTAAATACAAGTCATTATTTGGGTTTCTATAAAAAAAATAAAGACGTCTTTATTACGTTATTAGGACAATAAAAACTAATCTAGAGTATTTTGATAGCTTGTAACACTTTAAAGTCTCCAGTATTTAAAATTATTTTAACTTTAATTAATAGCTAGCGACCAGCTCGCGGCTTCGCCCGCTTTAATTACTGAATTATTTACTAAATATACGTTCGTATTTTAATATATAATATATGCTGTTAACACTTAAGATTTCTTATATAAAAATATTAAAACTTTAGTTTGCATTGTGGTGATTCCCGTAAGAATATTTAAAATAACATTTGAAAAAAAAAACAGTTCAACTTATCGATACTTACAATACAATCGTAAGTCATCGTTGTCTGTACACGGAAGATACATTAGAAATATTGTTATTATGGGCATTTAACAATTTAATAGAACATGGTCAGTTTGTCTATGCGTTTGTTCAGGCTATCTCAGAAACGGCTTAACCGATTTAAGTGCACTTTTGTATTTTAGCAAACTTTTCTTATCATTTAGTATTTATTTTATTTTAATCGCTTTATAAATAAACAAGTAAAAACCAGATTCACGCTGTATCCCGCTTATAGAAGGGTAACTAGAGAGATGTTAGGTTTGCGTGCTGTGCGTTTCCCATTTTCCACCGAATTTTTCGAGTAAAGGCGTGTGAAGTGGGGACCTTAATACCAGAGGGAACCCGACAAATATACCCACTTTATTTATTTATTTTAATGTCACCAATGTTGACGTAAGAAGACTAAAAAACTATTAATTGCACTTCCTTCTTTTAAATGGTGGTTAAATAAAATAGGAACATAATTAATATTTTTTTAATTAAAATTATAATAAGTTCTTTGATTTTCACGATTATTATACATTTTAAATAAAACTATTTTAACCGGATTAATCGCGTATATTTAGTTTTTTTGTACATTTTTGGAAACCCGACGTTTCGAACACTTTGCAGTAATCCGTGGTCACGTCGATCAAAGTCAGCTGTATGTGAGCACACTGTGGATAAATCTAGCCATTACATAAGGTTTGATAAACCCCTCTTCCTCGCTAAGGAAAACAGATATATTCCTAGAATGATCCGCGAGGCTATTGAAATACAAAAATATCCTAATTTCAATAGAGAGGACGGCTGGAAGCTTTCTAACACCTGGGACCCACTCATCAAATCTTTGAAGTCTCAGACCCACCATACCAGAGGGCAAGATACAGTTAGCTCATTCTGCAAGAATCCAGGGCAGTACGCGAGGAAATTAAGAAATCGTTGGCGGTAGTTTGATATAGTAATTATGTCAACTGACAGACGAATGCCAACTCAGTCTACCCGTGACCACGGACTACTGCAAAGTGTTCGAAACGTCGGGTTTCCAAAAATGTACAAAAAAACTAAATACACGCGATTAATCCGTTTAAAATAGTTTTATATAAAATGTAAAATTATTTAATTTAGCTTTACTTAGGATTACAGATTTGTTTTAACCGACTTCTGTAAAAGGAGGAGGTTATCAATTTACTGATTTTTTTTTGTTTGTTACCTCGGAACTTTTACTGCTTAATTTTTATGATTTTTTCTTTATTAGAAAGTTAATTCCCGTCATAAAAGTTAATTTGGTCGTGTTCTGACAAGAGAAAATCACATAAGCATTAAATTTGTATTATGTATGTGCGCGAAAAATGGACGACGAATCACTCAATATCGATTTCGATGATTATTTTTTTATTGGAATGGGTATACATACATCAAGGGTAGTTTGGAGAAAGTTTCGTTAAGTTTTGATTATGAGATCCGGTTAAAATTTCGACTTTTTTGTAAAAAAATATAATTATGTAATTTTTCCTGCTACAATTGCTTACTACATGATGCAAACTATACTATAAGTTCGACTGTCCTAGCCTATCCAAATATAAGGCTTTGAACTATTACCATGCTTAAAATTCATTCACTACCATTCAGTAGTTATCGGTTCTTTTTATAATTTGCATGTTTCTGGTTTTTTAATTTTTTAAGGAAACTATAACGAAAACCGGGATGAAACCCAAAAATGTAACCCCAAACATTAGGCTATCACCATACAAAAAAATATTTACTATCCGTTAGTTTTTGCATGATTGGCAAACAAACAAACAGACAGACACACAATAATTCAACTGAGTGGTTTTTTAGCTTCTATAATCGATATATGTATAGACACACCTAAATTTTATATCTTTTATGTACAGAATTGACTTTTTTATCCTTTTATTATACACAGATATTACCTAGTACTTTGTATTCTTAACAAATGGGGCCTTTAATATAAATAATAAAAGTCAAGTCACTTAACTTCACTATTCAAAAAGTATCTTTTATTCAAATATATGTAACAGAATATCCTTAAAAAGTGGTTTTTAGGGTTTCGCATCTCAAAAGGAAAGACGGAAACATTATAAGAGGGACTTATAAGACGCATAGACAGATTTTATATGAAAGCATTACATGATTTTCTTTATATTATGAATTGATCGTCCAGTTACAGCTTTTTAATGTACTTAGGTATATAATTTTGGATTAAAAAATAACAATAATAAAGAAGTGTGCTTACATTCAGAAACATAAGATTTGGATTTTTTTTTTAAATTAGAGCCTGAAAGTATTGTGTGTAATGTTTTAAACAGTCCATATATTTGTCTCTTTCAAAGAACTTGTACGAGCTATTATCACCTCGTTGCTGAATTTAAATTTAAACAAAAAACGTGTCCAGCTTTTACTATATATTAGGCATTGTATCGTATCCTACTTGTCTATCGGTATCCTACAGTCGATCAGTTATAGGCAGACGTCAAAATCTCATTCTTAATGTTTATCAAAATAATGCGCTTTTTCTATTTTAAAAAAAATTAGTAGTCATCCATATTTGGCTTCACTTTGAGCAAACAGTGTTTATGTGTATTTACACTTCTAATAACACACCAGTATTGGTGCTGTAGTTTTATAAGTTAAGTTTATTTTTAGTCAATTTATACAATATCCAAAATAAATTCTCATTCTGAGTGGATTTTTTTGAAAATTAATCATCCAATTTTAATTAAATAAAGCTTGTTCGATCACTAAACTTACTTAACAAATAATAATCGATAGTTATTTTGAAATGGGTTCGATTTCAACAGCGCTAAATCCACGGCTAAACCAAAAGCCTTACCAGTAGAATAAATTAGCATTTATTAACAAAACGAAATACAAACAAACGCAAAGGAATAACTTAAAAACAAATAATATTACATATAAATAAACAATAAAATAAAATAAAATACATCATGTTACAAGACAATAGTAAGAAGAGAAAGCAACAGCGCCGTCTCATACGACCCCACGCCATACGACAACAGCATCGCGACCATCGGGCTCGGACCACATGAATTAACAAATGAAACGGCGACATTTACCGTTACGATTTACAATAGAACACGCGACTAGCGCACAATGACTACACAAGGGGGGGTTTAATTCTAAATCGTTACAACTATTTGAGCCGGCTCATTATAACAGCTAGCAAACAGAGGGGGCACCGATATGACTGATATTTAGGAAAACCCACAAATGCGAAGTTATACGTGCGTTAATTTTTGCTCTAGGGTACATTTTACCAGTAGTGGCGCAACTTCTAATCTTAGTGTAACCGTTTGATTCCCAATGGAGGAAATGGAATATCAAATATTTTCATATCGAGGCAATACACGGCGTTGAGTTCCAACACTCAACACGTAATGCCTACATAATCCGGCGTAAATTGGGGAGTAGACTGTCTTAACACTAGATTCCCTGCCCTCCTATATGAGGGATACAGCGAGAAGCTAATAATATATATATGAAATAGAATTTTGCAACATAATCAAAAGGAATTAATCATGTAACTTGAAACATATTAGAGTGTCTAAGATGCAACGGCCAACAACCAACGATAATTATTATAAGTGCAGTTACTAAATGAGTCACCACATGGTCATATTTCATTATTCTGTACAGTTGCAATACAACCTATTAACTATATAAAAGGTAGAGCGTTAAACTCTTATAGAAACGTCACGCCCGCCTTTCAACATTTTGATATTTTCTTTTTATTAGCTTCCCGCATACAGCGGGTTCCCCACTACCCGAAGCGGGTTCCCCACTTTCTGCCGAATTCTAGAATCATTGCGTGTTGAGTGGCGGACCTTAATACCGTGCTTTTTGCCTCGGTACCAGAATGAAGAAATGGAAATATACATTTAAATAAATATTTCATCTCCTTGAGTGGCTATAGAATCCACAACCAGTGAATTTTACAGTTACACTTTGTGCCTCTGCGCCACGACTGGCCTCATTTTGGTATTTAATTACATAATATGTATATACAAAAAACTATTTTAATTAAATCTATAAAACGACATATAACTTCGAAAAACAAAGAGCTAAGTCTGGCAGTCAAAGATAAAAGAAATCGCTACGTATTTTTGTTCAGTGCCATTTTATATCATGCATGATATAACTGAACGGTTAGATACAGAGCCGAAGATGGAGCTCAGTGGCGTGCCATTGAAGAGGCCTATGTCCAGTAGTAGACGAGGACAGGCTGTTATTGTTGATGATGATGATGATGACGATGACAAGAGATTTGATAAGTGCAAGGAGTGGTCCATATAAAAACCGGAATAGCAAAAAATAATAATTGCAAGATAGTGATTTTAATGACGTCAATCTAGTCTACATTCCAGTTTTCAATTATCTCTAGCTGCATGTTTTCGCAATACGAGTATAACCTGGGGATTACGTTCTCACTATAGGTGATAAAGTTGATTTTGACGTTACTTTATTGTTAAGTTCTTAGTTATTAATTAATATTATTCTCTTGCACTTTTGATTTACAATATATAATTGCATTTTACATAATATACATTGTGATACCGCGAAGAGTGGGGGGCCACTCTTCGCGGCTTGACCTGCCAAACTTCACGAATATTTACTTAACTGTATTTAGGGATTTATTTGATATGAACTGAATAAATATTAAATTAAGAAGGAAATCTTATGACATTTTATTTGATTATGCTTGCAAAAATGTTATATTTAATAGAGGTTTAGTTTTTTCTCATATCTATGTTTCTAGGTAGGCGGTAGGTGAGCGGGCACACCAGACGCGTTTTCCCGCGTAAATTGCGTTCCCGCGGGATTTTCGGAATAAAAATGAGTCTAGCCTAGCTCCACAATCCCTATCTATATTTCAGTGAAAGTCCCATAAATATTGGTCCAGGTGTTTCGTGAGAACATAAAATTGTAAATTATTGAATTTTAGTATCGCGTAAAAAAACTATAAACACGGTTATTTTAAAATGAGATACAGACACTTAAAGTTTATTTATATATACATATAGAAAAATGTAATAATATTCTCATTTCCTTAATTTAAACCAAAACGTTTTCATATAGATAATGAATGGACTAATAATATAAATCTTATTTAATTTAAACATAACAATTAAATTTTTAACTTTATTTTAGTTTTAACGATAAGTAACAAACTATAACGTCCTGTTTTTATCATTGTGACCATAAATAAAAGAAATCTAAGGTCATCTAAGGTGTCAAGACCAATGACAGTGAATAAATATTACACAATATGTAAACACGACCATTTCGACTATTTTTTTTGTTTTAAATTGTATTTATATGTAAAAGGACTGCCCATTTTTTTGTATTACCAATTGTTTGAATTATTTATTTGATTAAGTATGTAAAAATGTTTTAATATGCTTAAAGTATACCTTGTATAAAGAAAAATCTTAACTATTATCTTTCTCTTTTTTTACATTTCACCCGAGTCAACTAAAAATAATTAAGCCGACCATACCGTGCTTTCATAAAAAAAAACTAGAGTGGCAGCGTCATGACCTAACGACGGCAAGAACACCATATGTACCACCGCTTCAAACTTTATAATGCGCCCCGTACTCGTGGTCCGTTCAGATTCATCTACATAGACACACATACGGCACGAAGCGTGGCTGGCCTGCCTAACGCCTATATAGTATAGTATACACTGGTACAGCACGGTCAAGCAGTCGTGGCCGCTCTGAATTTGTACGTAAATGACTGGGCAAATTAGATTTCAATATTTTTTCTTATATTTGATTATTTAAGCTCAAAAAAACTCAACGTCAGGACAGCCACGACTCGCCGACCGCACTGTACACTGTGCAGTTGTACACACAGGTCGGCAAGTAGAGACATTATGCGGTTGATAGCGGTGTTAACGTCCGTACAGTTTTGCCAAGACTTTCAGTATATTTTTGGATCGTGTCAATAAGTAAGTGTAGTAAATATAGCCCGGCCACGTCATCATAAGACGTTGGGAGAATCATTGGATTCCCCACAGATCGGAACGCAGTTTAACAAATTGTATGGGCAATTGTTTTAGTATGTTGTATGTCGTTTATATTAATTTTTAAGTTTTAACGTACCGCACCAGGTACTACGTAATCGTCGAAATAAAAACCATCAAAGTGAAACGAACCCGATAAGAACTCTTCTTTATTTCTTTTTTTCATCTTAATTCAGTTGTATCCAGAATGTACCTACCCTGCGGTGGGCAGAGAGAATCTAGTGTTAAGACACTCCGTTCCTCAAATTCCGTCGAGTTCTAGAGAATTCTAGAGAAAAAAAAACAAAATATCAAATATTTCATTTCCCCGAATAAGAATCCAGAGCTTGTCGCGATTAAAGTCACAATTCACGTCTCTGCGCCACGAATGGCCTCTTCTCTAGTAATATGCAAAAAAATGCGACTACCTGTGGCAGTAATATGAAATATATATGTATACAATTTTTTTGGCCGCTCACCTCATTAGAATTTAAAACGGCCAATGTATCCACGAATTAATAGATAATACTTAATTTTGCATAATAACGTTCGACGAACGTCGCGACACGCTTTCATGCCAATTAATTGAATACAAGTTTTGAATTTTATCGAAAAGTTGTCGCAATTTAATAAAAATTATATAATTAGATTTAAAAAAATGTAACTACTTTATAAGGTCTATATAGGGATTATTTATTGTTAGAAATATAAAACTACACATAACGATTACACGACGTAATACTATCATGGCATCATCAGTAAGCAACTCAATAATTTTACTGATATAATCGGTTTTTTATTTTCAGCTTCACGCGGCATGCCGCAGATGACAGGATAGGCAGAGGGAACCTAGTGTTAAGATACTCCGCTCCCCACTTTCCGCCAAATTCTGGAGACATTGCGAGGCGGAACTTAGCCCTGCGTTTTGCATTTACACCAGAGCGGAAATAAGCTTTATTTTTCGTTTCCTCGAGAGGGAATTGAAGCCTCAGCCTGTCGCGCTTACAGTCACATGCTTATGTCCTTACCACGTTTCAGACGAAATCAGTTCATTGCTTTTAAATACAAAAATACTATATATTTTTAATATGTGCAATAAAATTTTGGCAATTGCCTACATGGCAGTAGCTAGATGATTTTAATTTGTGGTAAAAAATACGTGTATGCTTTTTTATTTTACGATTGTATAAACTAAGAGGTTATAGAACAAAGTTATTAATTCTATCACAACCTTTTCGTTTGACAATTGATATTTTTAATGAGATTACACGAGTTTTTCTCTAAAGTATACTATTATAAATAAAATAAAATAATGTAGTTGAAAAAAAATATTTTAGTTGAAAAAATACTACTTAATAAAAAGTACTTCAATAAATCTACTTTAAAATTTATCAACAATTGTCTATAATAATAGTTATCTTTAGGTTAATAAAAATCTAATTTAATCAGCTTCACGCTGTATCCCGAAACAGCAGGGTAGGCAGAGGGAACCTAGTGTTAAAACACTCCGTTCCCCATTTTCAATGGAATTCGACAGAGTAGTTTTAATAGAAAGCAATAATTATTGTACTTTGCCCAACAATCAACATAATATAATATAATTAAAATTCACTAAGAGATAATGGAAGTACAGATTCAGTATTATAATATGTATATGTATATTTTTATATATTATAATTATATAAAACGTAATATGCAAAAATGGATACTTCAAGAGAAACTTAGTTTTATTTTACAAATCTAGACTTTACATTACATTGTATGTGAAGGGCTGTCGCTTTAATACATTTAAATTTTCAACGTGGTCACATCTAAATCAGTTGTAATAGACATATTCATGAAAGTATGAAAGGTTATAAAAAGTTATATCACATTTTTAAAGGGAGGTTCCCTCTGCCTTTTTTAGTTTAAAAACACTTCGTTCTCATTAAGGCGCCTCCGCCTTCCACTTTCCGCCAAATTCTAGAAGCATTGCGTCTTGAGTGGAGGAACTCGACGTCACGCTTTGCCTCGTTACCGGAGCGAGGGAATGATGCTCGAGTGTGAATCGAACCCACAATATGTCGCGTTTGCAGTGAGATATGTCAAGTGATCTGTCTTATAGAAAAAACTGAGACTTATCATAGATGACATAACAATATGCAGAACAAAGGAGATTATAACGGATATAGATACTAAGATATAAAACTGCTTCCTCACTATGGTTCTTGTGTTCAGTGATCGAATGTTTGCAGAGTAAACAAAAAAAAATAGGTGTCCATTTTAGATCGTTGACACACTGATATAAGTGGATAATTTTACGTCATCGTCAGTCATTTAAAATTTGGAGCACTATACTAAAAATATTGTACAATATAATATTATTGATTATATATCAATATTTTATCATTGTTTACAACCTGCGCCTGAGTTGCGCAATCCAAACGATTAGTGATTAGCAATTACTATATTTAATACTGCAATTTAATTTATAGCCTTTCTGATCGTGTGGAGGTCAGTCGTGGCGCAGCGCACAAGCGTGTGACTGTAAACGTGACAGCTTGTGGGTTCGATTCCCATTCGTGAAAGTGAAACATTTCATGTTTTCAATTCCTCGCTCCGGTGTCGAGGCTAAACGCGGCGTTGAGTTCCGCCACTCAACACGCAATGCCTCTAGAATTCAGCGGAAAGTGGGGAGCAGAGTGTCTTAACACCAGGCTGCTACTAAAGCTTATAATAATGCGATAAGAAAGTTAAATCACATATATTTTTTTTCAAGAATGTCGTTGCCCGTCGTGTGTTTCAACCATAACTCGGCAACGGCCCAGTATGGTTACGATGTACAGTGGGAAATTGTTAGTAAAATAATAATTTACGGCAAGTGGTTGGTCGAGTTTAGCTTGTCAGGACCAGTTTATTGTTCGGAAACGTACTTAGGTATTCAACTTTCACCAGTGGACGGTGGTAATTGCGAGCTCATAGCGTCAAACGAATCATTGTTTAATGTATGTAAATTTGGTTTATTTTGTGAAAATAAGTAAAAATGGCAAATAACAAATTAAAATATTGTGTATGTATTAAATAATATTTGATTTATAGAACCAATATGTAGACTTCAAATAAGTTAGGAAACACACGACCGGGACCAATTTACCCAATTTTAGTTATTACATTCACATAATTTATATAAACATATTTAAATAGCCTAAGAAGTATTTTCTAAGGGAGTTCGAAATAATTATTTAACAATTTTTTTTAATACTACCGTTAATAAAATCACTTTGGGTAACAATAAAAGTCAATACAGTAACAGCATTATTAACATTTCTAACGTATGCTTTTACGAACGACATACGAAAACAAAAAAAAGTCAAAAACGATTCTCACGTCGTTTTTTCTCGGTATATACTTGCAACGCGTTTAATGTCGACGCTTTGTGCCCTTTAAACTGTGGTCAAACTGGTAGAATGTTATATTTCTAGGTAATCAAACTCACATGCTAGAAATGATATAGAGTAAATAGAACTTTTATCTTATAACTTTTTTTTATTTATTTTCGAAAGAGTCCATTCTAAGTGTGGGTTAAGAAGTTCTATTATTCTTTGATTGTTCTTATCATTAAATTTTTTTTCTTTTTGTTCTTTTCATAAAAAAAAAATTAAATTAGCTTTCCGCTATATCTCGCACACAGCCTTACTCTAGGTTCCCTCTGCCTACCCTAGGCAGAGGGAACCTAGTACTTCAGACACTCCGTTCCCCACTTTCTGCCGAATTCTGGAGGCATTGCATGTTGAGTGGCGGAACTCAACGCCGCGCTTAGCCTCGACACCAGAGCGAAGAAATGGAAATATAAATTTAAGTAAATATGTCATCTCCTCAAGTGGGGATTGAACCCACAACCAGTCGGTTTTACAGTCACACTTTGTGCCACTGCTCCATGACTGGCCTCCTGGCTATTCTTTATTGTACATATAAAAAAACTACATGTATATTACATACAATATGCACAGAGAAAGATTTGTGCATATGAAATGTACATATTCAAAGGCAGTCTAATTGTTTCAACCTATCTCATCTTTTAAATTTTTGGTAAATACCTTGGATTGGATGTAAAAAATTGAGAATTTTATCTTCAGGGATAGGATTTTTTTTATTGTGTATGCCTTGATTTATTTTTATGTTTCCTGTAATTATTTTGTAATAATATGTCACATTATGTGTTTTTTATATTTGGCTATTTATAATTTGAGAATATCACTGTGCATCATATCATAAATCATCATAAATTTTAACAAAGACAGTAATATTATCTTCTAATTTAAAATATTCTCTGACACTGCTTAAATAAATATTAACAATATGTTAATAAAATACAAAGTGATGATTAGTGTAATATATCAACATTATATTAAATAATAATGAAAATTAACAAAATTCTTTAATTATAAAACACATATAATTTATAGATTTTATAACAAGTAATCTTATATGTATTAAGAAAACACCTGTAATGTTTATTTTAGAAGATAACATTTTATCTGACTCTGTAAGAGATTATGTAGACAAACTTTCTTGTTGACTCGATACATTACCTTTTAAACTTAATACTTGTACTAATAATCTGCTAGGGTTACAATAAAATATATACTTCATTCGTAGTAAGCAACCATGTTTTTGGCTATTGTTAAATAAATAGTGAGAAAGGATTTTGTGATATTTTTTAGTAAAAATATATATAAAATTTATGTCCAAGAATATCATTTCAATTAATTATTAATTACTCTTAAATATTATAATATAAAAAATAGTAACAAAGAGATTATTGTGAATATTCAAATATTGTAATTTTTTATATTTTACATGTAAGAAATTGTACATTACATACAATACAAACATTCAAAGATTGCTTTGAATTTCTTTTTTTAGTAGAACAATGTTTTAATTTACTTTTAAAAATGTGTATCATACATGTCATGTGGTCTTAGTGTTTCTTTGTTTTCTATACATATATTAAAAATATAAATCTACGTAATAGTATCTTAATACATGATTTCTTAAAACATGGTTCAAATAAAATGTTACGAGTTTTCAATGACGCGATATTTAGTGATAGGAAGTAGTTTAAAAGGAAGAGCTAATTAACATTCGGCGCGGCGACCGCGAAGCGCGGCACACAAGCCCCAGCCGCCTGCCGCCAGCTCTCATGACAAAGCCAACCTTATCTATGATACCTCGACAACCTCTAAAGAAGTATCGAAACATTACCAGAAATGTATGTACATGAATACAGGTTGGGCAGGCATGGTCGAAAACCTCATGTCTCTCGTAGGCCATAAGTATTTCTTAATATCATTTATCAAAATATGAAGCAAAATGTTTTGACAACATCAATTATAACCTAAAATCTCGTGTCAAACCTTACATTTCTTCACAAAGAGCATAGAAAACAAACGAATAAATTCCCGCGAATACTGAGTTTGGGTCTCTTACCGTCCGCACATAGATATGCGAGCCGATACAATGATACCTAGATGCAAATGCTAATGTCCTATTTGAAGAATTTTGGTAAAATAATAACTTATTGATAAAAACATTTAAGTAGCTTGTGTATCTTTAATTCATAATAAAAACAACCAGAAATTTAATAAAATATCGAAATATAACAATACTGAACTAATTAATGTTAACAATTAATGAAGGTACGACAATCAAAGCAAAGCACCGCTAGTCGGCTGGCGGTGAACCGGCGAAGCTACAACAAAAATAACCAATTATTGTTACTTACCGCCGACTCTGTACATATTCGCAGCCATTTTTATACACAATCACTATTCATTAACACTTAATTAATCTACATCTGACACAATTAATAACTATAACACTATGTAATTGAGCTTTTAACAATGTTTTTCATCACGTTAACTCCGGACGCCTTTCGCTGATCGCCATTTTCTTTCACACTACCTACTAATTTGGCCAGTGCGCAGTCGCACTTTTTGGCGTAAACTTCCTGCTCTTAAAACAAAGCAATGACATGTCATTAAATTTACATGCACCTATTTTATCCGAAATATGTATAACTTTAAATAATAGTATAAATTATTTTACAAATCATGTCCTACAATTGAAATTTAATTTACTATATCAAAAATTAAAAAAAATGTTTCATTCAAGAACGTTTCATTATCACTTAGTACTGTTTGGAAATATATTATTTATATTCCTTTATACATTAAAATGTTAATGACTCAGAAAGTGTTTTATTATAATATTATATAAAAATATATTTATTTTGATTAAATATTTATGATTTTGTTGTTTTTGTTCAGAAAAAATAACATATTTTTATTTAGTCACATTAAATAAGATGATGTAATGGAACGTTGTGCTTGGGGCCAAAGAGAAAGACGCTAACATAATCTATGAATATTCTATCCATAAAGAACATAAATGTTGTAAAAAAATATAAAATAAATAATTAAGAATAATATTGTTTAAAATATTATACAGTATTTTCCTTATATATATTTTAATTAGATTATAAATATTTACATTCATCATGCGTTTACAAAAATGACGTGGCGACGGTGACAGTTTTGCTGTCTATGGCATTGACTAATTGACTATTGCCAAATCAGCTCGGGCTCAGTCCGTCTGGTAAAGAAATTTTAGTGAAGGCAAATAAATTGATTATTCTGAATGAATTAGTATTAAAGTAACTTTCAATTGCTGGTTTAACTAACCGCTAACCAGCATATGTGATCTTGGTTGGTACATGTAATAATTATCAGTGAAAAAGTGTAAAATGTGTTGTATGTCAATTTCTCACTGTTTCTTAATTTTTTCCTTTTCAGCGCATTAAAATGGCTACATATGAAGAATTTATTCAGCAGAATGAAGATAGGGATGGAATACGGTTTACTTGGAACGTGTGGCCATCGAGTAGAATTGAAGCTACAAGGCTTGTCGTTCCTTTAGTATCCTTATATCAACCATTAAAAGAACGCCCTGACTTACCACCGATTCAATATGAACCAGTATTATGTACACGTAATACATGCCGCGCTGTACTGAACCCTATGTGTCAAGTTGATTACAGGGCTAAATTATGGGTCTGCAATTTCTGTTTTCAAAGAAATCCTGTAAGTTTATTAAGCTTTATATTTATTAATTTCTTCAGTTTTTTTACATAGAATATGAATTGGTTTTATAATAAAATAATAATTTTGTATTTTATGTTTGTTTAAATATTAATTATTGTAAATTACTCTTTCAGTTCCCCCCACAATATGCGGCCATATCAGAGCAACATCAGCCAGCTGAGTTAATACCTAACTTTTCTACTATAGAATATACTATAACAAGAGCCCAAAGTATGCCACCCATCTTTCTATTAGTTGTAGATACATGTCTTGATGAAGAAGAATTAGGTGCTCTTAAAGATTCTCTTCAAACATCTCTTAGCTTAATGCCACAAAATGCCCTTGTTGGTCTTATTACATTTGGGCGTATGGTCCAAATTCATGAGCTAGGTAAGTTATATTTATATTTAAACCTATATGATTATGTTTTTACAAAAAGTAATTTCTGTTTATAGGGGTATAATTTGTCATTAATAAATAAATGTTGTCTTTTTCTTTAAAAGGTACTGAAGGACTCTACAAGTGTTATGTTTTCAAAGGGACCAAAGATTTAACAGCAAAACAAATACAAGAACAATTAGCTATTGGCCGAGTTAATGCACCAAACCTTCAACAAAGACAGGGTGCTCCAACCCCTCAACCACCTGCCCATAGATTCTTGCAACCTGTGAAGCAATGTGATATGGCTCTTACTGATTTATTAAGTGAATTGGGTAGAGATCCATGGCCACTTGGTGTAGGCAAGCGTCCTTTGAGAAGTAGTGGTGTTGCATTGTCTTTAGCTGTAGGGTTACTTGAGGTGACTTATCCCAATACTGGAGGTAGGATCATGTTGTTCCTCGGTGGTCCTTGCTCTCAGGGTCCGGGTCAAGTAGTCAATGACGAACTTAAACAACCTATCAGGTCTCACCATGACATTCATAAAGATAATGCCAAATATATGAAAAAGGCCATCAAACACTATGAAGCCTTATCATTAAGAGCAGCAACAAATGGACATGCGATTGATATATATTCATGTGCTCTTGACCAAACTGGCTTAATGGAAATGAAACAGTGTTGTAACTCAACAGGGTAAGTACCAAGTACTAAATGAAAGAAAAACAATAATGTATATAGTATACATAATTGTACCATATTGAGGGCATGGTGGTGCGGTGATTGTTAGTAAAACAGATGTGGGATTGATCCTCATTCAGAGAAGGTTTTAATTTTTCCACTCTAGTTAATAAAGCTAAACACAAATAGTTCCACCACTCGGAGTATGTCTTAAAATGGATATAAAAGTGGGGCATAAGTTGGAAATAAAGTTATTAACATTAGAATAATATATGTGGGAAAAAGTGTGAAAATGTATACTATTGACTATCTTAAAAAAATATGTAAAAATTGATGTGCTTATGTTCTGAAATCTCTGGTTTGGATTATTTGAATGTATTTTTAGAGGTCACATGGTAATGGGGGATTCTTTTAATTCATCACTGTTTAAACAAACTTTCCAAAGAGTATTTGCAAAGGATCAGAAGGGTGATTATAAGATGGCTTTTAATGGCACTCTAGAGGTCAAATGTAGCCGTGAACTTAAAAGTAAGTAAATTATAATTTGTATAAACTTTATAGTAGCTTTACTCTAACATATATTATTTATTTATGGCTGGTTGACTCCCACTTGGAATCCACCAACATTGGAAAAGGTTTATGATTAATATTTTTTAAAATTCAGGTGCAGTGGAGACAGAGTGTATCTGTTAACATATTGAATATTGGTTCAATCTCTATTTAGATAAATAAATTATAATTTTATTCTCTAATCTGAAGGACAAAGCTTGGTGTTGATTTCTGCTAATAATTGTCTGAATCCAAAAGTGGAGAACAATGTTCCAACATTACTCTCTGCTTACCTTGCATATAGCATAATAAAATACTATATTAATAAAAATAAAAGGTTTTAAATTGATCGCCATTTTATTTATGCATATTACTTAAAAGTAAATTATTACAAAAATTGTGATATTTCAGTAACTGGTGCAATAGGCTCATGTGTATCACTAAATGTGAAAGGTCCTTGTGTGTCAGATCAAGAAGTTGGCATGGGTAATACATGCCAGTGGAAAATGTGCACTTTCACACCAAGCACCACTATGGCTATCTTCTTTGAGGTAATTCTATATTAGTTTTTTTGAGACTAACATATTATACTATGTCTTGTTATGAAGCCATTTTTCCACAGTGAGATATGCCTTGGCTGTAAATGCTGTAAAGTATAAAAAAAAATATCTATATAAGATTTGGGTGAAATTTACTGTAGAGTATGCTTAAATTTGTTATTAAAATAAAAACAGATCTTTAGTTTGTTAAATAAAGTGTAAAATTGCTTAGCTAATATTGTAAGTTCTCAATTTCTAATTTTTATTTGACAGTGGCTGTGAGCTAGCTTGCTATTTGCAGGATAAAATTAAATTATTATTTATATTGTTTGTATGTGTGTATTTATCATTAGTTAACTGGCGCAAGAAACTCCGACGATATTATTATGACTGAAGTTACAAATATAATCTAAACTTCTTTAAATACATTACTACAGTAATGTAGTACAACATAAAAAGCTTTTCAAGAAAACAAGTAGAATTTTTAACATAGCAGAATTTTATATGTTTTCTAAAAAAAAGTATTTTTATTTCCTGTGCAAAGTGTTATTCAATTTAAAATAGTAAAAAATATGAAAACACCAGGTTGTGAATCAACATGCAGCACCTGTACCACAAGGTGGTCGTGGTTGTGTGCAGTTCATCACACAGTACCAACATTCCAGTGGACAGAGGCGTGTTCGTGTCACTACTGCTGCTAGAAAGTGAGTTTGTCATTTTGTTATTGTCTTAAATGAATAAAATTATGTGTTATATTACATTCTTACAGAAATTAGGATTGATCATATAAATTAAAGGTTGTTTTAATCATAGTAACATATTGTAAGTTATAGAATGTTCTAAATGAAAAGTAACAACCTGGTTAAATACTACTTGTATATAGATGTATATTTCAATAGATAATGGGTTATTCTAACACTCAATACACAATGCCTTTCAAATTGTCAAAAATGAGACAAATGTTTTATAATAATTTATTCTTTCTGCTTTAAAGAATTCTAAAATTGTAAACAATAAAAAAGTCTTATATTATAATTATAACGCAGTTGGGGCGATGCTGCAGTGAACCTTCACCACATCTCTGCAGGCTTTGACCAGGAAGCCGCAGCAGTGGTCATGGCTCGCCTTGTGGTGTACCGTGCGGAGCAGGAAGATGGGCCTGATGTACTGCGGTGGCTTGATCGGATGCTTATCAGATTGGTAAATATTATTGATGATATAATATTTACAATTTTAACACGTGTTAAGTGTCGCCATACTAGTTAAATAATACTTAGAAACAAATATCGAAATATCGATAATGAAATGGTGGGTGGAGGCAGGAACTCAATATTAAGAACGGTGGGGTCTCAGTAGATCCCAGTAGAGACAGTTCTCGGCCTACTCCAGAAACAAAAAAGAAGAATGTAGGAAATAAAAAATGTAGAAGACCATATATTTTATTCATAAATGTAAATAATATATGTATACAATTATTTGATAGCATTTTTCTTACAGTGTCAGAAATTCGGCGAATACGCTAAGGATGATCCAAACAGCTTCCGTCTCTCAGAGAACTTCAGCTTGTATCCACAGTTTATGTATCACTTGCGTCGATCACAATTCCTACAAGTTTTCAATAATTCACCAGATGAAACTACATTCTATAGGTGTGACTTTTTTATTATTTAGTATAATGGCAAAAAATATATATTACTCTGTATAACTTGGCAAATATTACTAAATTAACGATAAAATGTCAAAATATATCATTCTGTCTTATCAAATGAAATGCTACTTTAAATTTTATCAAGATACTTTTTTTTTACTAATACATTAATTTCTGTTTCTTAGGCACATGTTAATGCGTGAGGACCTTACACAGTCCCTCATCATGATCCAGCCCATCCTCTACTCGTACAGCTTTGGTGGTCCTCCGGAGCCAGTGTTACTAGACACATCCTCAATACAACCTGACAGGATACTCCTTATGGATACTTTCTTCCAAATACTTATATATCACGGGGAGGTTAGTTACTTACACATGTCATTATAGTTTTATTTTTCTTTCTTTTTCATGCAGCATTCTGCACATATCAGTAAGGGAACCGGAGAACACAGAATTAACACATTTTGTTCCCATTAACAAGAGGAAACAAATTTTGGTGGAAGGTCCCGCAGTAAATAACAAAAATTAATAATTTATTTTTTCAGACAATAGCCCAATGGCGGGCACTACGCTACCAAGACATGGCAGAGTATGAAAGTTTTGCTCAACTATTAAGAGCACCTGTCGATGATGCACAGGAAATATTGCAGAGCCGTTTCCCAGTGCCTCGCTATATTGACACTGAACATGGGGGCTCACAGGTAACTATAATTTTTATACCTCTACACTATTATCATAATGATTTTAATAAAAAATGAAAATTTTGTTTGGTTGGCAACGTTAATTTACTGGTTTGACTTTGTGTTGAATAGTCCACTCGTAGTGAAAGGATATATCTATTATGTAACATTATCTGCACTTAAGTTACCATTGTATATGTGTCGTATGCAACTTTCAATTATTTGCTGCAGGTAAAAGCTTATCTCCATATATAATAAAAGGATAGAAAAGTCAATTCTGTACATGAAAGATATAAAAAAAAAAAAATTAGGTCGGTTAATATGTCGATTATAGAACCTAAAAAACCACTCAGCAGAATTCTTGTCTGTCTGTCTGTCTGTCTGTCTGTCTGTCTGTCTGTCTGTCTGTCGGTTTGTTTGTGCGTCAATCACGCAAAAACTACCTGACAGAAATTGATGAATTTTTGCATGATGTTAGCCTAGGGCCTCAAGGTACATTTTTTTTGGGTTTCATTCCGAATTTCATGATAGTTTTCTTTAAAAAAAATAAAAACTGAAAAATATAAATTACCTAAAATACCGATAACTACTGTATGAAATTAAATTAATTTTGGCATGGTAATAGTTCAAAGCCTAATGTCACTTATGGGATAGTTTTTATCATGGAGTATAAAGAATTTTTTGTAGAAAAAATTACATAATTATATTTTTTAATAAAAAAATCGACTTCTTCAATTTCAACCGGATTTCACACTCTGAACTTAACTAAACTTTCACCAAACTATCCCTTATATGTACCCTTTCTAATAAAAAAAGAATCATTAAAATATAATATAAATATACGTTAATTTGTCGCGCATATACTTAATGTAAATTTGAGATTTATATGATTTTCTCATAAATGCCATTGTTGGATATAAACTAAATTAAAATAAGACTACACGGGAGGCATTAGCTTTCAAATAAAAAAAGAATTACTAAAATCGGTTCATACAGTCAAAAGTTCTAAGGTAACAAGGATAAAAAATACAGTCGAATTGATGACCTCCTCTTTTAAGTCGGATAATAGTATTCTGACATAATAAAATTATGATTATTTTATTTAACCACAATTTAAAAGAAGAAAGTAAATTGAGGTCGTTCGTTGCACAGAGGCACAAAGTGTAACTGTAAACTGGTTGTGGGTTCGATTCCCACGCGAGGAAATGAAATATTTACTTAAATTTATATTTCCATTTCTTCGCTCTGGTGTCGAGGTTAAGCACGGCGTTGCGTTCTGCCACTCAACACCCAATACCTCCAGAATTCGGTAGAAAGTGGGGAACGGAGTGTCTTAATACTAGGTTCCCTCTTCCTAACCTGCTGTGTGCGGGATACTGTATGTATGTATGTAGTATGAAGCTGTTTAAAATAAAATTAATACTAAATATTTAAGGGCAGTTTGCCAAAACACAAGCAAAAAAAGTATTTAAATCGGTTAAGCCGTTTCTGAGATTATCGTGAAGAAATGCACATATAGTAAGTATCGATAAGTTGTGTTTTTATTTCAAACATTCAATTTAAGATTCTTATGGGAGGTACGAAAATGTGACCTAAAGTTTTAACAACTTTCTCATAAAAAATCTTTATTGCGTTGCAAACATACATTATAAGTATATCAAAACACAAACATAATTCAGTGTATTAAGTAAATAATTCTGTGGTTTAAGCGGGCGAAGCCGCGAGCGGGTCGCTAGTAGAAAATAAAATCAATATAAAGCCTTATAAAATAATTTCTAATATAATCTATTGAGGCTATTATTGCAATCATAGAGCATTTAACTGGAAGTGCCATGGGTTCTGAATACAATCCCCCATATTATACCTCCCCCCACCCCCCCTTTCATTTTTCTTATCTGGTAAGAAGACTTTGGGTCCTTTGCGCTCCATCACTCAATATGCAATGTATATATTCATATATCCAGGCTAAAGTGAAGCATAGAGTGTCTAGACATCACATTCTCTCTGCCTGCTCTGCTATAAACGTAATACAATGTAAAACAAAAAAAACTATATATAAAAACTATTTCCAATTCAAAATAATTAATGCATCTGTTAAAGTTTTAAAAAAAATGTTCCATAGAATTTTTTTAGCGTATATTTTAAAGTGTAAATGAACAACTAACTTTGATTTGGAAATATTATTAGTACTATGCTATTAAATTTAAGATTGTACAAATTTAAAAAAAAAACATGATTTTGTTGGATAATATGAGGAGCTGTTTATATAGCCTAGTTATTATAAAAAACATAATGTGTAAAATGACCCCTATGATCTCACTTTTATTCATTTAGGTTTTTATAGTTATCTTTATTTCTACCTTTCATTTTCTTCATTAAGAAAAACAAGAAATAAATAAAGTATAAATATCTAATAAACTAATAAAACAATACAGAAATTCAGTACAAAAAAAACATTATATAAAAAAAAATTAAGCAATTTGAACACCCGGTGCTTGAATTCTGTTGCTATTTTTCGATGCCAGTATCTTCTCAAGCATATCATTAACTTTCTTTTGTGATTTAACGAAATTATTATAATGCGCATCGTATAACGACTGTTTCTTAACTTTATTAAGCGACATTTGCTGTCGTGCGGCTATTCTACTATTACAGCACTCGATCATTTGTTGGGAAAACGCGTATTTTTCATTGCAACAGTCTATCTGGTCCATTATGTTCTGTTGTTGATGTGGCGCTATGTCTAAAAATATATCGCCATTTTCTAATTTTTCATGATATCTCGCTATAGGTGCTTTTACTATTAACGTTCCATCTAATTGCGTATATCTGTCTGGATAGGTTTTCTTATTGTGTTTCTCAAAGTTTGTGCGATCGTTTTTTTTGAGTGATGATGGCATACCTTGATAATTTTGGTTAAAATTAGAATTATAAGGATCTATGACTGGTTTTGCCGCATACATTTCCTTTGGCACATAGTCATCAAAAACTAAACCTTGTTCAACTTTAACGTTCCAAAAGTTTGCTTTATTTCGACTTATCCTATATTGGGCTGTAGTTACTACAATATTTTGATTTATAGGATTTTCTGGCATGTCAATGGGTATTCCTAATGGTGGAATTTCCATGTTGTTCGTTTGTATGGTTATCAGTCGTCTGGGTTTAGAGATTTGAATGGGCTTAGGCTTGCTAAAAGTTCTTAATTTATGTACTTGAGGAGAAAAGTTGTATAATATAGGTTGCTTACTTTCAACGTTATTGTAAATTTGTACCGTTGTCTCCATATCATATTTTTCTCCTCTTGTTTTTTTTATTTGTACGTTTTCATTTTTTAATTCAAATCTCACCTTCTCAGTTTCTGGTTTATTTTTATTCGATATTACCATTGAACTTGGTTTAAGTGATTTGATTTCTTTGAATAAATCTAAAAATTTGTTCAAAATTGCTTCATCAACATTGTGATTAATTGTTGGAATGACTTTTTCTGAAAATACAAAACATCTATAAAAAAAATGTTAAATTTAATAAAAAAAAGAAAAAAATGGGTACTTATTGTGTTAACCTGTGTAAGTCGTTAAGCTGCCTACAGTTGTGTAACCTATGGTCGTCGATTTCATTTCTTTACGTAATTCCTTCAAGACCATATCCTTTACATTGATTGCTATTTCTTTTATGAAATTTTGTGGTATATGTTCATTTATAATATTATCAAATACAGTAAAAGCTTTATCAGTTACAAAATCTCTTTTTAAGTTTAATTTCTGTGCAGAGTTAACTGATTCTTTATATTTACCATTTGCCACATCTGGATAATAAGTTTTGTATACATTTAGAAAATTGAGCAGATCATTAATATTTGTGTTATTTTTATATGCTGTTGTTGTTATTCTAGGTGTGGTCGTACTCTCCACCTCCGATTCCTTTCGCATTTTCGAGTATTGATCAAATAGTCTTAATAGGCTATTAAAATTATTAGTATTATCACTAGCAATATCATTTTCAATTAAACGTCGATTATTGTTATTGTAAATTTGTTGGAATGATGAATCTTTTAAGCCATTTTCATTTGTAATGTTTGTTTTGACTGTCGTTGTGTTCATGGTGTTATCTCGTAAAAGATAATTCGTTATTAGCCTTTTAATGTTGTCCGGGTCTCGAATATTTGGATTGTATTGAATGTTTCTTTTATTTTTTTGTTCGCTCTTTTTTTGATTCATGTCCGTAGGTTGCTCAGTTTTCTTGAAATGCATAGTAATATTGGATTTGTTAACTTTCACATTTTGCCAAAAATTTAAAACGCTTTGTATATCAGGTTGGCCATCGACATAATCTATAATGCTTTTTGTAACATTTTCTTTTTTATAATTCGTTGTATTGTTATCATTCGGTGAATTTTTAACATCTGTTTTATTAGATGACATCTCTATTTTAATCTCTTTTGTTAAATTTTCTGCAAAATGATAATGAAACATTTTAAATTCGCTATTAAAAAAAATATGCTTTTAAAATTAGACTTACCTTTCGCTGACTCAGTGGTCGTTTGTAAACTATTATTCTGCATACTTTCGATACGTTTAATTCTAGTGCATTCCTGCAGAAGCTCTCTAAAATTGTAACAAATATGTTCAGTTCATTATTCACTTCTGACTCACGTCTAAATTTAAACCGGCGCATATTTACCGCTTACCTGTCGCCCATATCGCCGATGTTTACATTGTACCGCTGCAGTTTAGTCAACATGTTCACATCCAAGTCCTCCTTTTGCATGCCGCTCAATAGAAACACGCACATTAGATCTGAAATTTTTGTAAAATTACAATTTTACGATGTTTTTTTTATTGTCAAATGATTTACGTATCGTTTTAAGTGTTTAAAGAGTAGTAGTTTTGGAACCTTTTATTCGGTCTAAGCGCTGTGTGGCCTGACCGTGTGCGTGTGTGCGTGATAACGTACATGAGACAACCACGAACGCCAGCAGTGTGCGGCACAAACACGACATGCTCGCGTCTTACCAATGCGCCACCTGACGACGCCTCCGCTCGTGTAACGTTCTATGGTGATCATTATGAAAGTGCACTCACTATTTCATATATTCACTGAATATTCTAACGAGATTGTATTAATTTATAGAAATGTAATTTACGTAACGTAGTTAATAAGTTATGATATAGTTAATTTTATATATTTTTTTTTAACTTCACGTTGTAGCTTTCACATAGGCATACAATTAGGCAAATTTCTGTTACCCACTTCTCTATCGCAGAATTTTGAGTTTTTCCTCGAGCGAGAATCGAAGCCACAACTGATATATTTGATTTATTTTGTTACTTTATCACAATGGGTAAAGCAGTGAAATCTTTTTTTTTTAATATTAATATTAACAATTTATCTTTATTTATTATTAATTATTAATTCCAGGCAAGATTTCTCCTGTCAAAAGTCAATCCATCGCAGACACACAACAACATGTACGCCTACGGAGGGGTGAGATTAAAAAAATAATATATTATTTACAGCTGTTGTATACTTTATAATATCATAATTTGCACGATTTTATTTAAAATTTTAAATTAATTTTGCATATTTAAAGAATGATTTTTTAATGTGTGTTTTAAGTGATGAGAGTAGCATGTTTCTTTCACCATCGTAGCATGGTTTGAACTGACGATTTTTTTTTTGTTTCATCATTGTTTTGGCGAAAACCAGGCGATGCCGATACCATCTGCGGTAGTGACTTTTTTATTTTTTTGTCTAAAAAGGGGTTTTTGGTTTTTTTTTATAAATTTTGGTTTTACATGCTTTGTATATTGGCTATTTAAAATTTTAATATCATTTTCTGTTTTATGTTTAAAGCTTTATATAAATGTGCTAAGATTTTTTTGCTATGATTTTAGAAGTTTTAAAGTGCCTTTAAATAATTTTAACTTTTAAATATTTATATATTTTAGTTAATTATTAAAAATATATGTGTGTGTATATATTTCTTCAATTTTGTTTTAGCTTTTATTTTTTTCATTGAAATAACTGTTAACCTTTTTAATAAACTGATTTTAATACTAACAAATGAAAGTCAAGGACAAGATGTAACATTTATGAAAAACTATATTTGCTAACGAACATGCATGCTATATAAAAACGTAATATAGTTTTTTTATTTATATATATTTTTAATTTTTATAGGACGGTGGCGCCCCCGTGTTGACGGATGACGTGTCCTTGCAAGTGTTCATGGAGCATCTAAAGAAATTAGCAGTATCATCTACTGCCTAATTCAAATATATTTATTTGTCCTAAAATTCAATAATTGTATATCATTTTTTTTATGTTATTTCCATTTTCTGTTGTAATCTGTGTATAATATATCTATAAATAAATTAGCGTTTTCTTAAAACCCGAAATAAACTGACTTCTTTATAAGATTCAATTAAGTATTGTAATTAAAATGTATTCAATTATTTACTTTTTTTTAATATGAATATTCGACAAAATTACACACATAAATTTAAACATACCATTTTTTATTTATTTGTAAATTTACCTATATAAATATAAATGTTTACTACAATTTTTTTGTCATTGTATTTCATTACTTCAGTATGATGTACCCTTGAGCTTCTTTAACGAATTAAAATAAGAAAACAATAAATAAAATATTTTTATTGATCAGCAATTAGATACACTACCACACAGAGTACACAATATTTATTTTGTTTATAACAAAATATTAGCTCCATATATGTATATATATACAATTCCTTTTATTATTAACTTTTTGAATCAATTTTGAAGAAATAAACATCTATAATGTTTTGAATATTTTCTAATATTAGATTACATTTTAATCAATCTTTTATTTATACAATAATAATAATAGTACTCATGTCGGTCAAAATTTTGGCAATACAAAAATATGAGTTTTATTTATGCAAAAAGTAAATGCAATTATTCTAAATTCTACAATATCCATTGACAATCATTGTAAAATATAAGAAAGAAATAAATAATTACCATAAAATATTAACGAAACTACAAACACTGATAAAAATATTAAATATATCCCATATTGACATCTACAAAGTACCATTTGCAAAATGCTGTATTTTATTAATAGCCCCTAGGATTTAATTAAAAGCAATATGGCCATTAGATTATATTGCTTAAATTTTTGGTGGTCAGTTAAGAAATCGGATGGACATCTTCTGTTCCACATCTGTCCTTTCTAGGGCCCGGCAAAACTCTTCAAAAGATATCATCTGATCATTGTTTGTATCTGCTTCTAGGATTGTTCTTTCAGCAATACTAGTGAGTTGCTCTTCACTATAATAAAGAAACAGAACTCTTTATGCTCTTAATTAGAAGAAATAAATATAATAAAATAAAAATGGATAGTTTAAATATTGTTTTTGTTTTCTCCAGTTTCATACTGTTTCCTGCATATAGCAGAGTAGGCAGAAAGAGTTTAATGTTAAGTGATTTTGTTTACTGCCTCTGTATAAGGCATCGCAAGTTGAACAGCACCACTTTGTCTAAATCATTGTTAAAATGAAAATAATTGGGTGAAAATTGAACCCACAACCATTTTGATGCTGTCCCACTTTATGGACATTTAAATGATGATTACACACAAAATTCACAATGACCTGAAACTTTTGACCCCTAATGGTACAAAAAAAAGAGTTGTGCCATTATATACCATATTTTTTTCAAGATTATAATAAATATAAGCAAAAATTATATAAAGATGCTTAGAGGTGTTGAAATATGTCCAATTTACCTTATATTAACTCCCACCATCATGTGTAGAATTGCTAGTAATTCATCTCTAGATATTTTGCCATCATTGTCCAGATCATACATGGAAAATGCAACTGAAAGTTTTATGAATTCAAAATTGATTTTATGATTTATATTCATTTTTACACTTTACTTCACACTTTCCAAGATATGCAGAGATAACTTAGTAGACACTGTTCTCCTCTTTACATCAGAGATAATGTGTGTTGAGTGGTGGAACTCAATGCTTAGTTTTGCAAGCTTAGAGAAATGTTTGTTTGTGTGTTTTGAGGTGTATAAAAGTGCTTTAGTTAAAAAAAAAACATTAAACTGATCATACTAAAGTATTGTTCAACTAATAAATATAATTTTAATTAAAAAAAATTGAATAATTTATACCAAAGAAAAGAGCAACATCTGATCCTTAGAAATAATTAATTCATTATGTACGCAGTGGATATTTACATTTCAATATTTTATGACTGAAGAACATTTGCTTTTATGGTCCTCATTTACAGTAAGATCATGTTCACAATAGACTCTAAATTAAGTTTTATGAATTACAATGTCAATGTAATTTATAATATTTTAAGATTGCTGTAACAAACTGTGCTGTAACAGTTCTCGTAAAAATTCTATGATTAAACAAGATAAATAATAATAAATTTTGTTTTACTTACACCTTAACTTTTCTTCTCGGCTGTTAAGCCTGTTTTCCCTATTCTTTCTTATTGGTCTAAAATGAGAGAGTACTCTCATAAATTGTAAAAAGTTTACTCTGTCATCATGACTCTCAGCAAAAAATGAGTGTACAATTCTTTCACTCAGAGGGTTAATTGCTAATTCTGGTATCCTCAAAAAATCCTCCCTTGAAAGTGTTCCACAATCATTTTTGTCCAACGATGTGAAACGTGAGTATAAGCGTTCAATTTGGTTTGGAGTAACTAAAGAAGAAAGAAAACCTTATCAAACTAGAATTATCAATTCAAAATTATTTTAGATTTAAGCACACAAAACTATTTGTTAGTTATATTATATATGGTAAAAGACAGTACTTACAGCCAGTCTCTTCTTGAATTTGTGCAATTTCTTCTTCTCTTAACAACAAAGACGATTTATTTCCCATTTTGCTTTAGACTTTCTGATAACACTCTTTAACTCTTTGTAATTAACTGATAAGGTCTTTTGTCTAAGAATGTGAAAACAATCGATTTTCAACACTTGTTCGAACTACGTCAAATTTATATTATACTACAGAATTTTTGTTTCGCTTTAAACCAAGGTACAAAATAAGTATAAAGTGTAAATTTAATATAATAACAGAGA